>OZ012738.1:629930687-632848187 GCA_963859935.3 Lathyrus sativus
CTGCTTATGTGATTACGTTAGTCGATTACACTCACGATGTTTACGCCTCCAACAATTAAATTATCAAAACACTCTTACCAATTTTATCTTTTATGTTGTTTATCAAATCACATATAATTGCCGATATTTTGCACGGACTTCCCTCATAACATATGGAAGGGATGTGCAAATTTTCGTGCGGCAAAACCCTGACCCCGTCGGGGCCTCCCGTGAGCGCGACCCCGTCGGGGCCTCTGTTCAAGGGGCAACGTGAGCGACGGAAACATGGGCCTACACAAAGAATTTAGAGCCGATATTTTGCACGGACGTCCCTCATAACATATGGAAGGGAGGGAAGTCCGTGCAAAATATCGACTCTAAATTCTTTGCGTAGGCCCATGTTTCCTCCATGGTTGCTTTTGTTATGATGAGGCACACCAAAATACCATGCCCAATAAATAAACCATTAATTTTGGCTTCAGAACTAGTTAACGTGGCAGTCCAAAGACACGCTGGCTAGTCAGCTTAGATCTAAGTCGTTCATCATCACCAGTCAAACATTCAAAGCAAACGTGGCCAGCCAGCTCATCCAAACAGAGAGGTTGTTGACATATACGTGGATATATTCTTGAGATTTTAAAGGGTTAGCATACGTTATTCTTTAGATTTGTAAGGATTTTTAAACTTTAAGGATTATCTTGCATTTAAAGCTTTACAAAGTAACCCTAATAAGATGCCTTTAGGTGATCATATTATGTTTTTCATCAAACTTCTGTTCCATTTCCCTATTGTGTTTACTTAATATGCATCTCGAAGTCCTTGATATATAGGGTAGACCCGCGTCCAATCTTATTATTTCATCGTCATAATATCCACGAATACCTTAGTGGATGTAATTCTAGGGTCTATCTTAAATTAAGTAAGGGTTAATTATTTAGAAATAAGGGCCCTTGGATCTTCATACCAAAATTTTGGGGCTTCTCATAGATAATGTACATTGCGGACAGGGTTTAGTGGAAAATGCCATCAGAACCATATTTCAAAGTTTCAAGAAAAAGTCCCTCCTTATCAACCAAGGTCAGATATATCACAAAGAGCTTAAACCTCCTTACCACATTCCTTCAACGATTAAAATTTGTACAATGGGTGTAAAAAATTTTGGAATGTTCTCACGGTTTAGTATTGTTAATTGAGTATTCGTGAAAACAATGCTACTTTCAACGAAGGAGCCCATGACACTGTGGACTTTTAGAATACATTCTACCCCACTTTGGCCTTATCAGGACGTAATGCGATGGCTATGAGGAAGTATTTCCAAAATAGTTGATACGTGATACTACACTTGGACGAGACTCTCTCGAGAATATTATCGATTACCAAGTGATTTGGGAAGTTGATAATATCCGAAAGATGGGTTGATGACTCTGGGAACTCTGTAGAACCCGTTCGGCAGGTACAAATCAATCCATAGTACAAATCCTTGGGGATGGGTAGACCTTGGATCCACGCTCGTCCTTTAAACCTAGGATTGTGTTGTGTGCATATGTGTGATCTTTGCATTTTCCTGTGTTTGTGCATTTTACATTCATAACATCATATCATCATATGGTTCTTCGGGAAGGTCTTCGTCTTCATCAATCTCTTCTTCAGCTTGATAGATCGGGCAATCGAAGTCGAAGTGAGTCGTAGAAGGTCCAGAGTTGATGTCATCTGCGATGTGAATCCTGCAATAACAAGGGTTAAGCTTAAAACAAGGATATGCAGGTTAGCACCAACCATATTGCCATTTTAATGTTTTTCAAAACAAAAATAAAACAGGGAGAACAGTGATCACAACATTTGAATGCGAAGAAAAACGCCCTTTGATTTATTGATAAAATGTATGTACATAATCAAACAAGGCCCTGACAATAAAACCACTATGCCCCGGGTAGGACATAGGGTTGTACAATAATTGGAGAAAGTAAATCATTATTTTTTTCCTGTCACTTGGATGATGTCCTTGATGAACCAGTTGTTGAGACTCTGGCCTGGTTTGCTTGGCTGAATCCAGGAATCCAGGTCGCAATCGTTGTCTCCGTCGTCTTCAGACACTGCGTTGATACTTTCAAATATCACCCCACCGCTTGTAAAATGGATCGGCCCTTTAACCCGCGACGCACTGTGAGAGGAGGAAGTCTCAGCAACAGGAGAGTATCCTAACCCAAACTTGTCCTGTTTGTTAGGTATTTCCAGAACTTGCCCCCAGCCTGGGGCAGAGCCAGCTTGAACAACAGCTCGAGCTTCCTTGAAGGAAGAGAGAGTCATCTCTGGTTTCTCAATCATCACTGGAGTCACATCTTTGACCTTAACAAAATTTTAGATAGATATTTATAATAGGTATCAACTGCGACAACGAAATAACGATCCCTAATATTCTTCCTTAGTAGGAGATATGCATTGCAATATTGCTACTATCAATTGGTTTTTGAAGGAGATTGTAATGAAGGTTATCAACCTCGATAAATCAACGTTAATGAATAAAAAGATTTTCATTGATCCAAATTGAAATAAAATTGAAACGAAGATGAAATTCAAGGCAAATACAAAGTGATGACCAAAATATAATCTAGATATAATTAACCAAATAAAATAATATTTAACAAAATATTTAGTAAAGTACTTAACAAAATTATTAACAAAGTTATTTAATGAAAATCTTAAAAAAAATATTAAAACATTAAAAACCTAACAAAATAAACTTTAAAAGTAAACAAAGTGGGAAATGGGGCGTGTGAACCCATAGGGATGTAAGAATCACACAGGAATTACCTGGGCCTAAGCCCATCATCCCTAGGACACGACAAGAAGCAAAAAACACAAAAAAGGTGGAAATTCAGAGTGGGCCTGGATCAAATCTCACAAATCAAACAAAATAAAAACAATGCTATTTTAAACAACATGCTCAGGAGAGAGAGACTTTCTCTCCCTCATCGCGTTGCACCCTCACAAATAACAGGGCAACGAGAAACGAAAGAAAAACGACAAAAGGAAGCGGCCACGAACGGAACCCGACCTTCAACCTCGACTTGTAATTCAATTTCGCCTCAATCTTCTACCCTTTCTCTTCGGTTTGCTCTCCTTGTTCTGGACTGGTTTGGATTTTTTCGAAACATTCTTCATCTTCTATAATTTCTTACTGTTTCAAATAGGGTTTGAGAGGTTTAGGTTTATGCGTTTCGATTTGGGTGAAAAATCTTGTTATTGGGTTAAAAGATGGAAGATTGAAGGGGTTGTTAAATACGTTTAGGTTGAAGGGTTAATCGAAAGTTGTTGTTGTTTGGATTGAAGAAGAGAAACGAAGGAGATTGAAGATTGTTGTGAGTTTGGGTCAGGTTAGAAACTAGGAGAGGGAGGTTCGTTGGAATTTTAAGGGAAGATCCCCCTGAAGAAGTTGTTTTGGCAGGGTTATTTTATAAGAGATGCGGAGGGTATTTGTAGGAAGGATTGGAGGATTGTTGCTACCGTTTTTTGATTCATTTATGTGTGTCTTATGATTGTTTTCAAATAGTTGTGGAATTAGTGACGTGGTGAGAATGATTTTTCCTGCGTGAATTTCTGTTATTACTGGTTTTTGTCTTTAACGCAGGTACAAGTCTTAGATAATATGTGAGCCAGGTTTCGTGTTGTGGCAATTTTGTACAGGATATGCGCAAATTACAACTCGTGTTGTCATGCTTCTGCAGCGTATTGTCAGGGTGTGCCGTCTTCGTTCATAAGTCGTTTTGGAAGGAATTGGTGTAGATGTTTGTGTTACAGAATTATGGAAGTGCAGGAAGTGGCTGCAAAAAAGTCTTCATGGGTTGTGTTCACTGAAGTTTGTGCCTCATCATTTTCTTTTTGTAATTTTGCTATAATAATTTGGATATAAAATGGTAATGGACCTAATTATTTTTTAATGAATTTTGTGTGGGCTTTGCAACACGCATGGGATTTTTCTTGTTGAATGGACTTTACTTGAATCGTATGGGCTTTCATAGCTTTGGCATTATTTTGTAGTAATGAAGTTGAGATGGAATTTAAAAGAATATGAATAAATTTTTTTGGAGCTTTGTATTCTTGACATCACTTGATAGCTTGAACTTGAATATGAGGTTTGGTGGATTGAAAATGAAATTTGACATCTAGATGTGACCTAAAATTTGGTATAATGAAATGATTTGAATTGAGAGTAAATTTGACAATTGGTAGAAATTTGGAAAGAAGTTGAAGGAAAATTTGAATTTGAATGAAGTTAAAAAAACATTTGAATTTTGAAAGAATTGAAACTTGAACTAACCAATTTCGGATGCCTTGGATTTTCAAAGAACTTTCAAATGAGACCCAATATGAGCATAAGTCGTGACTCAGACGCACTCAATTGGATCAAACTCCCACTTAAACCACAAATGGGCTTAAGAAAAAAAAACATGGGCTTTTGTGTAACTTGAATTTGCCTCGAGAAGTAAAATTGACCAGGAAATAATCTTAGAGAACCCAATCTTTATTGTGAACTCCCATCTTGTTCAAGGTTTCTGTCTTCATCTTGGCCAAGTAGGCTGCTTCATTCTTTTTGCCCTTCAACTGACTAATCTCCTTTTTTAACTCTTCATTCTCCTTGTGTAACTCTTCTTTCTCGACCCACAACTTATTATACCTCTGAATATCAATTGTCATAGGTTCTTCAATCACCAAAGGGTACAAAGGTTCTCTAACAGGGAATGGTAACAACATCTTCTCCACCCTTTCCTGAATCCAATCCACATAGGGTCCATAGGCTTTACAGTCACTCTTACCCAAAGAAAATTTTCCTTTGCGGTGGATCCTTCCCCAAGCCTTTTTCAATCTGGATAAAGTATCACAATCAGCCACTCCTATGAAATACAGAGATTCCTGTATTTCCTCTTCCTTCGGGGGTTCTCTCAAAGCGTAACCAAACTGCCTGCAGCAAGAGTAGGATTGTAGTTGATACCACATCTCCTTCCTATCAGAGGCACATTAGGAAAGTTTCCACAATTATAGATAATCTCCTTACCAAGAAGATCTCTATTAAACCAAACAATATTCTCAGACGTCAAACCCATGAGTCTCTCTGACCAATCAGACGTATCTGACATATCAACAAAAGCTCCAGCTCGAGGAAGATGCTCCATAAACCATTTGTAAAGAAGTGGTGCACAACAACAAACATTCTTTCCTCTTCTGTTCTCATTCTTGTACTGTACTGAATGGTATGCGTCTCCCAAAAGAGTATGCACCAGATTCTTGGAAGCAAAAATATGAAAGGCATCCATATCAACAAAGTCTGGTATGTTGGGAAACAAAACAATTCCATATATGCATAAGGCCAGAATAGCGTTGAAAACCACCCAACAACCCTCTGTAGCAAAATGTTGAGCCTTTCCCACTAAGAATGACAAAGGAAAACCAGGAACTTCATTTCTCCAGACTACTTAATAACGTCTGGGTTTATTTTGGCTCTAGGGTGTTAGGGAGACGCATATGGTGGGATTATCAATGATGGCTAAGGAACTTCTGGAATGGTATTAGTGGTTATGAAGGTTTAAACATGTTAATTCAAATGGTGGGATATTCTTAGGGACCCTATATAGGAAAATAGATGCACCATTCATTTAGTTGGTCATCTAACCACAAATCATGTTTCTACTAATATCTCATGGTCATATATCAGTAGAGAAGGCAATGGCATGAAGTAATTCAGGATAACATTAGTTACCTTTATCCCTGGGAGTTTACGTATATCCTTCTCAGAAAAACATGTTATCCCTTTTTTGGAAATTGGGATTAGAATCTGACAATTTTTAAATAAGCTTCCAACTCAAAAACACATCCAAATCACTTTTTTTTCTCTTCATATTACATAGATTAATTTAGAATATAAGTAAAATTTGAATAATTAATAAATTAAAAGATCCAAGCGTAGAAAATGATTTAAGTATTTAAAATAAAATGATATATTTGTGTAAATGAGATGCTTTCAAAAAAATATTAAAATATAAAGGCTAAAGATTATGTTCTCATTGGATAATCGAAGTGTGTTTCCTGCTGTTTGGCAGGTGTCAGGACTATGTAAAAGCATGGAAGCGTCTTATTGATAAATGTGCTCCAAATATTCTTACAATTCCATTGAAAAGATTTTAGTTATGAATAACTTGATCTATAAATTGTCTATCTAAGTTGTCAGATTCTTTAGGGTTGTTTATACTTTAAATTTCTGCCGTATCAATTCTAGTGCTTCCCTCTTTGTGTTTCATGTGATATGAATTATTCTAATTCAACATAATTATAATCATGACTATAATTATATATCGTTTAATTTGCCTTTGATGTTCTTCCTGCTAATACATAAAAGCTTCGAACTAAAAGTGTACTTGCAAGGCGGGTGGTTTGGAAAGATAAACAAGAGAGCAACATTTTTTCAAGATAGATTTCAAAAGAAATTTTTACTGCAAGTTTTAAAAAGAGACTTCAGTTAGTTTCTACCTTTAGACTTTAAGTTGTCAGATTCTTTAGGGTTGTTTATACTTTAAATTTCCGTCGTATCAGTTCTAGTACTTCCCTATTTGTGTTTCATGTGATATGAATTATTCTAATTCATCATAATTATAATCATGACTATAATTATATATCGTTTAATTTGCCTTTTATATTCTTCCTGCTAACACAAATATATAACACTTTGTCATCCCTAAATGGAGCCAATTTTCTTAAGATTTTATCCTTATGAATTAGTGGTGAGGAAATTTCTATTCATATCATCAATCAAATGCACACAAAATTAAAAACAAAAGTAAAAAATTGTCAGCTCACATCTACACGCTTACTGTAGGTGAGAATAATAACGAGTGGTTTATAACTTGAAAATGTATATATGTAATTTGTACAATGGTGGGTTAGAGAAGATTTTGGAAGAGCTAGACTAAAACTCTTATACAACAATTATGAAGTCAAAAGAGTGACTCGTTAAAAATCTTACAAGAAAAAAGAGTGTAGTTAACCGCCACATAAACTAAGGGTGATGGTTTTTGAAAATTACTATCATAAACAGTCTAACTCGATCTTCAATACTTGAAGGTTTATGAAGAAGCATATAAAATCATAACAATATAACTCTTATATTGCTTCTATGACTTGATTGCCTTTAATATTACCGGTACCATATATTGTGTTTAATGACTTGCCAACTTATTTTGGGAAGAAAAAATCCAAACTTTCAAAGCTCCTGGTCTGATCTCTTCAAATTGATAACTGCATAATAACAAATAAATAAGTAATGAGAAGAAAAATGATAGTTGTTATTGTAACTATTACATATAATGAATTTTATTTACTTGTTTTCATTGAGAAATTTTGTAATGATCACCGGAAGTACTGGTTTTCCGTGACTATGTCTGCCAACTCCTAAAAAAAATTAAATAATTTGTTTTAGTTTAAAACCAACACACTATATTTACATTTTATACATACATTTTAAAATTTTATTACAAATAATATAGAAAATACCTGTTATAACTTCTAATGATTTTGACTGTGTAGCAATGATTTCGTTTAATCGACTTTGTAGGACTTGAATTGCTTTTGATCCATGTAGACCATGCAAATCTATTCTCCAAATTTTGTTTTTGCGGTTATTAATTTTGAAGATTTCTTTTGCTGCATTATAGTTATGCTCTTCAACCATACGAATTTTTTCTCTGTCGGCCATAGAATGTTGTTTGGCTGAAAAATGATCTTTTTGTTGATAAGCTTTTGTGGCCTCTTTAAAGTGTTCGGATGCAAGCCTAATAGAAAAGTTATAATTCAATATTATTAAAACATTTGATACAAATAAAATTAAACTAGAAAAATTGATAGGTAAGTTAATATTTTAGTGTTTATTTTAACATTTTAGTCTAATTGTATTAATTTATGATGAATTATATTTTATCTAAAATAATCTAAATTTAGTAGTATGTAACTATACATTGTGATAGATTTATGTTAAACTTTTTAATCGAATACCTCCTTAAAGTGCACGTTATGTTTTAATCTCTCATTTAAATAAAATCACATATAAGTTATTTTTTGTCCATAAAGGTATTTCAATATATCTACTAACCTTGTCATCTCCAATGCTCCTTTTCTATATAAAACATAAATATTTGTTTTATCTGACTTGGTCTTATTCGACTGGTCTTTAAGTTGCATTTTGTTGATTTTTGGGATATGATCATCAAAAGGCTACTACAAAAAAAATTATATATGATTAGTATGAATCAAATAATAAAATATGATTACTGCTACTAGTGTTAATGAAATACTAAATCATACATTGCTTCTATATTCTGATTTTGTTGTAGGAATAGAACGTAGAAAATAAATAAATTTGAAAATGAAGAATATTAGCTAGAACGTAGAAAATGAATAAATTTGGAAATGAAGAATGATAGGAGGAATAGGAAACACCTCTCGCGAGTTGTTATTGATTTTGTTGTAGAAATAGGAAGCCGCGGAATGAGTGAGGACAAATGAAGAATGATGAGAATAGCCGCGGAATGAGTGAGGACAAAGGAAAAATGATGAGGAATTTACAGTTTCTAGGTTTTATACTACCGAAAAGCTGACGTCAGGAAAGCCGCGGAATGAGTGAGGATAATACCTAATCATATCTTATTAGTCTTTCGGTATTAACCTGCCAACTTTGTTATTTCCCAGCTTCAATTACTTTTAAAATATTCAGCTTTCAACTATCGACCAGAACTATCACTAAGCCATTTGAATATTAACCCTTCATAATATTTTTTCCCTCATCTCTTCCTTAATATTTTTATTATATTTTTTTTATCTCTAATTATTATTATAATAATTAAAGCTAAAGGTAAAACAAAGGTCATGTTAAAAATTTGAGACTTGTAAAAAAAATTATATGTATTTTGATTAGTCTTATCCAAGAAGACAGTAATTATTTTAAATGATGAAGAAAATAAAAAAAAAATAACTATATGTATTTTGATTGGTCTTATACAAGAAGACAATAATTATTTTAAATGATGAAGAAACTAGGAAAATAAAAGTAATTTGAATAATGATAAGAAGACATTTTTTAAGACACAAATCTTAGGTTCAGTTCGGTAGAAATAGTGGTTGAGTGATAAATTAATTTATAATTTATGATTGATAATTTATGATTGATGCATGGCTAATGGCTGATAATTGATAGCTTATAGTTTATAGCAGATGATGATTGATAATTGATAGTTGATAAATTAATTGAAATTATTTGGTAAAACTAACTGTTTAACTAATTTATAATATTAAATGACATAAAAGATATTTAATATATATTTATTTTGTTTTAAACTAAAATAAATGATAAAGAATAAAAAAGGAGTTTTATTAAAATAATAAAAGATAAAAGTGAAATAAAAAATTATAAACTATAAGTTATAAGATAAAATGTTATTTAAAATAGCGTTTGGAACATGATAAAAATACCATTATCAAAGAGATCTAAATTATTATATGAACTTATAAACTATAAACTCGAAATTGTGACTTACCTTAATATCTTTTTATTAGTTAAGTTTATCAATTGGTTTTCCTCCTCTTTATTAGTTAAATAAATTTGACATAATGCATATGAATTGTAATTATTAGAATAGACTTTATATATGTATGTTATAAATTGTGTTTCTAACACTTTTAAATGGATTTCAATTTTCATGTTAGGCGATCATTTCTCTTACCAATTATAATATTTCACAATTAATGGTCTTTCCATAATCCACGTGACATTAAATTTAGTATACTAAAATTTATCTAAATTGTAGGATTATTCTCAAGGAAAGATTTTGAGTAAATAAAAGGTGTTTATATTTATTTTAGGGAGTACCCCTACGCCATTATATTTTAGTTTTATCAAAAATTCTAACTCTCTAAATATTGATCCAAATGACATGCTATAAATGAAACTTGTGTGATTTTCAACAAAGAACACAATGAAAACAATTAATTTTTAAACATGTGTTGGTCTACCTAAACAATACTAATGCACACCTAAGTCTCTCAACAAGATCAAGTACACACAAAACACATATGATGCTATTCTATATGGATAGACGCATTTTTTTGAAATATTTTTGTGCACTAAAAAATTATGAATGCATGCTAAGACTCGATGATACCCTCCAAAATACAAAGTACTAACTAGACACGTTTTGACATTATTAAACTAAGGATTGAAACACCATGCCCTCACATACTCCCCCTTTTTGGTGATGGCAAAACAGTAGCAAAATCGAGTACTTTGAGTAGAATCATTCTCCCTCTGATTTTATGCATACTTCTGAGAGATGATCTGAAAATCTGATCAATCTTTGTAAGATGAATTGTTGATTTTGCTTCTTCTCCCCCTTTGACAACATCAAAAAGATAGAGGCACAAGGTCAAAGAGAAACACAATATATTCAATTGAACAAAATCACATATTTTGCAACAGATACAATTTAACAAACATTCACATAAAATGAAGTTAATGGAAAATAATATGAAGATAAATAGGACGAGAAGCATATAGAAAAAGTGAAGTGCATTAAACAAACACCATGTTCAAAAATATCTCCAAGTCTCAAACAAACATAAAAATAGGTAAACATAATATGAGATGAACGAAAGATAACATGATATGTACTAAAGCTAAAAAACATCATCCTCAAGGTTTTCTCCCCCTAAATGGATGGTCCCTCCCTCTGAAATGATAGTCTGAAGATGGTGGAGGTTGTTTAATAGTGGACTTAATGGATCAAGTGTAGGTGTAATTATAAAGATTTAATTCAATCAAGTGGTCTAGAGACTATGATCAACTTAATTGAATAAGAATCCTAAGGGGCATGCAAATGTGCCCTTGAAAACTCTGACAACAAATCCTAAAACCATTAACCTAATTACCTGATCAAAATATATTTGATTAAATAATTAAATCAAACAAAGAAAATCAAACCATGAATTAAGTTATAAATTAATTAAAGATTTAATGAATTAATTACATGAACCAAAAGAAGATTTATCAATTAATCAAAAAACAATTAACTAATATATTAATTACTTCTAGCATTTTGGCTAATCACTACAACTAATTAAAAGATAAATTAATTCTAACATTTTCACTAACCTAATACTAATGTTTATTTTTTTAACTAGATAACTAGTGTATATATTTTCTAAGCCAAGATTGATGTATTAATTTTCTAAGTAACAAATGTTTGTTTTAAGCTAAGTAAACTAATGTTTTATTTTCTAAGCTAATGTATTATTTTCCTAACTAAACTAATGTATATTTTTTATAACTAAGACTAGTGTTTATATTTTCTAACTAAGTGGCTACTAGTTATCAATTCTAAACTAAGACCAATAGTTATATACTTTTCTAGACTAATGACTACTGGAATGAATGTTAAATAATGGCTTGCTGGATTATAAAGACAAGCTAAGACTAGAAGCATGTGTTTTCTAAGTGGCTGCTGAATTATAAAAACAAGCTGACTACTGCACTAGGAAAAGTTAGAAACGAAACTACAATATGTGGTTTCTTTTTTCTTAGTCAGGCCATGCTATGTTGCATTTCTTCTTTAAAATTATTTCGTAATAAATAGCATTCCTCATGTGGTAATTGTTAGATAATGTTTCAATGTCGAATGGAATCAGACTGAATCGTGAACGAAATCACTTTCTTTAAAAGTATTTCAAGCACACTCTCAAATGTCTTAGAGTTGGAACGGCCTGAATACCCAGGATAAGTCAGCCTTTTCTCGAAACTGCACAAGACTGGTGAAGTTTCGAATGCAAAGAAAACGTTTGGAATTATATAGAATATGATATCAGATTTTTGGAGTGTTTGATTTCGAAGTATCAAGCATATATTTATAGTCATGCATGTGTCTTTTCAGAAGTTTGCAACTCTTCATAAACACACTCTCTAATGAGCATTTGCAATGGTTCAAATAAAATGTCATGCACCACTTCATGAAGTGTCATATATTTCGAATTCAAATTCAAAAATCAAACTCTAGGCAACGAATGAAATCTGGAGCGACAATTAAAATAAATTCGCAGTATACCGGCCGGAGGCGGCCGGAGCGCCACCGGCGCCGCGAATAGCCTGATTGCTCCGATGCGTCGTGCCTAAGTGCTCAAGTGCCGTCTACAAGCCGCCACTAGCGCCTCTACGCCCACGCCCTCGGATCCGGTTCTGGAGCCGGTGTCGCCGGTGGCGACACCGGCGAGGGGTGTTTTGTATGAGACAAGTGACATAAGTTTTGGCACCACCACATATAATTATGTGGCACTTTATCCTCTTTGGCTCCTTTGGAAATTACATTGTTCCAAGTGCCTTATAAATGCTATTTAATTTTACTCCACTTCCAATGTGGGACTAAGCATTTATTGTCAATTAACTATATCACCCACTTTGTCATTTTGGAACAACTTTAATGGAAATAAATTATTATTTCCAACAATCCCCCACTTGTTCTAATAATGACAAAATAATAATTCCAGAAATGGGACATAAGAAGTATTAATACAGTTAAGTATCTTTCGATTTTAAACTTAACCTTAGTAAGGATAACACAAGGTTTAATCGGAACATTAGGTAGCAATGCTTTTAAACCATGAATCCATATGAATAGACCGGTGTTACCTTACACACACCCCTTAAAGATTCTTCCTCTGCATAACTCGCTTATTTATGGCCATGTGCTATCCTGTTTCATGAATTTTTCATGAGAGAAACTCCAACTCTCACTTTGAGACGGCACCATCTCAAAATTCACATAGGTGAAGTTCATATAGTATCTGTTTCCAATAGATACGTACCCTCGGTATTGAACTTCATTAAGAGTTTAAAATAAAACTCAACCCTCATTTCTAATGTCAACATAATTATGAAATGTTAGACAATTATCCAAATCAACGACTTGTTATTACCCATTGAAAATCTTAAAGTTAATGTTCTGTTAACTTAAGATTGGGTTGACGCCGTTGTCGGAACTCTTACTCAAGGAGTTTCAACCCCATACCTCTCGAGGTTGTTCTTACTAAGTCTCTGGCCAGTGGCTTAGTAAATGGATCAGCCAAATTATAGCTTGTTCGTATATACGTAAGTGAAATGATTCCATCCTTAATCAGTTTTCTCACGAATGAATGTCTAAGTCCTATATGCTTGGACTTTCCATTATGCACTTCGCTAAATGCTCTTGCCAAAGTGGCCTGACTATCGCAGTGTATCATTACCTTTGAAACATTGTCTTTAGCCAATGGAACTTCTAAAAGAAGATCCCTCAACCACTCTGCCTCTTGACTAGCGGAAGCGAGAGCCACGAACTCTGATTCCATGGTCGAAAGAGTAATGCATGTTTGTTTCTTGCTCTTCCAAGAAATTGCTCCTCCAGCTAGTGTAAATATCCACCCAGTTGTAGATTTATGATCTCCCACATTAGAGATCCAACTTGCATCGGTATATCCTTCTAATATAGCAGGAAACCTACCATAATGAAGGCCAAGATCTTTGGTTTTCAACAAATAACCAAATATCCTCGTGATTGCCTTACAATGTTCATTACTTGGATTACTAGTAAATCTACTCATTTTACTAACTGCAAATGATATATCGGGTCTAGTACATTGCATTAAGTACATAAGACATCCGATCGCACTTGCATATTCTAATTGAGCCACAGCTCTTCCATCATTCTTTTCAAGTTTGATTACATGATCAAATGGAGTAGGTACTTCCTTGAATTTCAGGTGTTTGAACTTATCAAGCATTTTCTCAATATAATGTGTTTGATTAAGTTCATAACCCCCACTATTTTGCTTAACTTTTATTCCTAAAATTGTGTCAACAAGTCCAAGATCTTTCATCTTGAAAGTGGAAGTTAGAAACCTTTTTGTTTCTAAAATTCCATTAAGTTCATTGCTAATTATTAGCATGTCATCAACATAAAGACACAAAAATATTACAGTGTTATTATACACTTTTGTATATAAACACTTGTCACAAGAATTAGGAATAAATCCATTTGACATTATCGTAGAATCAAACTTTTGATGCCATTGTTTTGGTGCTTGTTTTAAGCCATATAGAGATTTGACAAGTTTGCACACCCTTTGTTCATTTCCAGGAAGGACGTATCCTTCTGGTTGTTCCATGTAGATTTCCTCATCGAGGACTCCGTTTAGGAATGTTGTTTTAACATCCATTTGATGAACAATCAAATCATTTAAAGATGCTAAAGCAAATAAAAATCTTATAGTGGTTGTTCTTGCTACAGGTGCATAAGTGTCAAAATAATCTATACCTTCCTTTTGTCTAAATCCTTTTGCCACTAATCTTGCTTTATAAGTGTTTAATGTACCATCACTATGATATTTCTTTTTAAACACCCACTTGCATCCAATGGGTCTTGATCCCTTTGGTAAATCAACAAGTTCCCAAGTGTGGTTGGACATAATTGAATCCATTTCATCTCGGATAGCATCTTTCCAAAAAGAGGAGTCTCTTGAAGCTATTGATTCCTTATAAGTTTTAGGATCTTCCCCTACTTGAAGAATTACCGGAATGCTTTTAATAAAATTTGTACTATTTCCTTCAACCAGACAAAATGAAATGGATTGAGAATCAATTTCGTCTGGTCCTAGGTTCTTTATTTTCCGGACTCTTTTGCTTATCCTAGGTTCGGGTCGTGGTTCATTGATTCGAGATGTGCCTTCAGGTTGTATTTCTACAATCCGAGAAGAGTCTTTTTCACAAGATTCTTTATTTATGGCTGACTCTGATTCTTTATCCTTAGTGATAAGTTTTTCAAAGAATTCTACATCCCGGGATTCAACAATAATATTAGACTCTAAATTTAAAAGTCTATATGCTTTGCTATTTTGTGCATATCCTACAAAGGCACATCTTATCCCTCGAGGACCCAACTTGGTTCTCTTAGGATCCATGTTTTTGTAATATGCCACACACCCCCACACCTTAAAATAGCCAATATTTGGTGTCATGCCCTTCCATACCTCATATGGAGAAATTCCAGTTTTCTTTAAGGGAATTCTATTTATTATGTGACAAGCGGATAACAAGGCTTCGCCCCACAAATTGAAAGGTAGTTCGGAATGCAATAACAAGACATTCATCATTTCTTGATATGTTCAATTCTTTCTTTCTGCTATGCCATTTTGTTGTGGTGTTCTAGGTGCCGAACATTCATGTATTATACCGTGTTCTTCACAAAATGCATCAAATTCAGTAGAAAAGTATTCACCGCCCCTATCACTCCTAAGGATTTTTATACTTCTACTTAATTGATTTTCCACTTCTGCTTTATAACTCTTAAAGGCATTAAAAACCTCATCTTTATGCTTTAAGAGATATACATAAGTGTATCTAGAACAATCATCAATAAATATAATGAAATATCTATTTCCCCCACGGGTCAACATGTCATTAAACTCGCACAAATCTGAATGTACAAGATCAAGCAGATTTGTATTTCTTTCAACACTTTTGAAAGGTTTCTTAATCATTTTTGATTTAACACATAATTCACATTTATTGAAATCATTAATATTACATGATATCAAGCCAAATTTAATTAGTCTCTTTATTGAACTAATACCAATATGTGCTAGTCTATTGTGCCATAAAGTAACTGAATCAAGCATGTAAGCAGAATTAGAAATTTCATTAATCATGTTATCAGTAATACATAGTTTGATCATTCCTTCAGCGGAATATCCTTTTCCAACAAACACACCATTACGGGTCAAAATAAGTTTGCCCGATTCATACACAGATTTAATACCCGGTTTTCCCAATAAATCCCCACTAACAAGGTTCCTATTCATGTCTGGGACATGAAGCACATTAACAAGAGTAACTTTCTTTCCAGAAGTGAAGTTGAGTTCGACCGTTCCGGTTCCAACAACTTTGGATCGTACTTCATTTCCCATTTGTACTTCTTGTCCATCATTTGTCTCAGAATATGTTTTGAATGCAGCCCTGTCATATGAGACATGAACCGTGGCACATGTATCATACCACCGGCCTTGGACTTTGCCTTTGATTGCCATAATTTCGCTCACAGTAGCAATTATATCATCATTAGCATTCACTGCATTGATCTCCTTTTTTGATTTATTTTGCCTGCAATCTCGAGCATAATGTCCAGGTTTTCCACATACAAAGCATCCATTTTTCAGACCCTTCGGACCACCAAAGTTCTTGAACTTGGTATGTTCCCTTTTTGGTGCGATGTGACTTTTCTTGACATCATGTTTTTTCTTTTCCTTTTTGGTCACAGCATTGGCTTTGGAAAGATCCGCAAATTCTAATTTTTCCCTCTCCTTCGATTCCTCCTCGATTCGAAGATGTTTCTGGATTTTCTCCAAGGAAAAGTCATCAGAACTGTGTAACAGTTTCTTTTTATAGCCTTTCCACGAACTTGGTAACTTAGCAATAATTGCACCAACTTGAAAGGTTTCAGGAATGTTTATTTTCACCGCTTTGATTTTGTTCACCAGGACTTGCAATTCGTGCACTTGGGGAAGTATGGGCTTGGAATCTATAAATTTAAAATCAAAGTATTTAGAAATTAAGAACTTCTTCGTACCTTCTTCTTCGGCTTTGAATTTAAACTCCAGTGAATTCCATATGTCTCTAGCGGACGGATTGTCTGTGTATAGGTCGTATAGGCGGTCAGACAGCGTGTTCAGAATATGTCCACGACATAGTAATTCGTCCTCCCTTCGCAGCATGCGCTTCTTCTTGAGTTCGTCAGAATCATCTTCAGTTGGTTCTGGAATTGGTGTCAGATCAGGATCCAAGACGTAGTGAACCTTGAGAGCAGTAAGCAGGAATGTCATCTTGTCTTGCCATCTGGTAAAGTTGTTTCCATCGAAGCGATCTAATTTGACAAGATCCTGATTCATAACCTTGATGCTTGAAACAGCAGCGTCGGAATCCATGATACAAATACTTTTAAGATTGTTAGATAATGCTTCAATGTCGAATGGATCCAGACTGAATCGTGAACGAAATCACTTTCCTTAAAAGTATTTCAAGCACACTCTCAAATTGTCTTAGAGTTGGAACGACCTGAATACCCAGGATAAGTCATCCTTTTCTCGAAACTGCACAAGACTGGTGAAGTTTCGAATGCAAAGAAAACGTTTGGAATTATATAGAATAGGATATCAGATTTTTGGAGTGTTTGATTTCGAAGTATCAAGCATATATTTATAGCCATGCATGTGTCTTTTCAGAAGTTTGCAACTTTTCATAAACACACTCTCTAATGAGCATTTGCAATGGTTCAAATAAAATGTCATGCACCACTTCATGAAGTGTCATATATTTCGAATTCAAATTCAAAAATCAAACTCTAGGCAACGAATGAAATCTGGAGCGACAATTAATATAAATTCGCAGTATACCGGCCGAAGGCCGGTCCGCCCGCCGGAGGCGGCCGGAGCGCCACCGGCGCCGCCTCATTAACGCCGCGAATAACCCGATTGCTCCGATGCGTCGTGCTCAAGTGCTCAAGTGCTCAAGTGCTCAAGTGCTCAAGTGCCGTCTACAAGCCGCCACTAGCGCCTCTACGCCCACGCCCTCGGAGCCGGTGTCGCCGGTGCACCGACGAGGGGTGTTTTGTATGAGACAAGTGACATAAGTTTTGGCACCACCACATATGACTATGTGGCACTTTATCCTCTTTGCCTCCTTTGGAAATTACATTGTTCCAAGTGCCTTATAAATGCTATTTAATTTTACTCCACTTCCAATGTGGGACTAAGCATTTATTGTCAATTAACTATATCACCCACTTTGTCATTTTGGAACAACTTTAATGGAAATAAATTATTATTTCCAACAGTAATTATAATAAAAAGAATGATAAAAAAAAAGGTGACAATAGAAAAAGAAAGAGAAGTGATCAGATATGTATCACTAGAACTTTTGAGACAAGTAGAATAATAAAGAGAACAGTAACATGAACATTCAAAAACAATATAGTATTAGAATTTTGAATCATAGATGTAACATTTAAGGTGTTAGTGTCATTATTTTAATTAGTTAAGACTTAAAAAGGTCTAATTAATATAATATTAAGTTTGTGCCCTAAAAATATAAATGTCATGAAAGGTCAGATTATTGTATAAATACCATAAGTCAACATCTAAATTGATAAGGGGACAAATTAGAATATTGAAAACCAAGAAATAACTCTAGGATTATTTAAATGAGATATGGTCTCATTAGTAGACCACAAATAAAATAAGGTTTATGAGATTTTTTCTCTTCATCCCCATCAGAGAAGATTCAAGTAACCCTAAGTAACTCTACAAATCGGAAGATCACATACCTAGAACCTTTACTGATTTTAATGACAAATTCAGATACGCTTCCGTCTTCATTCTCTAATTAAATTTTAGTATGAGTTTAAAGGTTTTAGAGTTCTGTTATTGATTTCTATATCGGTAAAAATCATAAGATTATGAACATATCTAACAAGTAGTATCAGAGCCACCCATATCTCATTCAATTTGTTTATGAGATTTTTTTTGAGTTTCAAAATTGAGATTTTTTTAATCTTTTAATTTGTGTAAGGTTTATTTATTCCTTTTAATGCTTATTATAAAATTCATATACTCTTTTAATCGGTTGAATTTGATTTAACTTTAATTTTAATTTTAAAGTTTTTGTGATATGAACAATTGGATTGCATTATTATTCATAAGAGTAGGTTATACCAATTCATATACTCTTACAGATGTACAGTTACCGCAAGTAAGTAAAGGATTATATTGTGACTTGTTAAATTGATATGCATGTTACAATGTTGATTAATATAATATTGAAATACCATGTGTGGAATATATTTGGTTGCTATTAACTTCAAAATTGCATAATGTTGTTAACATTTGCCATAATCAATTCTCAGTGTTTTCTTATATAAATAATTAGTATAAAATACATGTATGAAGACTAGCATTATTTCACTAGTTTATTGTCGTCGCAAGCTTATTCTCGAGAATGAGTGAAAGAATATTATTTTGGTTTGTGGAATTTAATAATAATTAAATTGTGTGTGCGTGCGTGCCTGTGTGTGATTTTATATTTTAAAATTAAATTTATTACTAATGTTGTAATAGTGCGTAATGATACAGTATAATGCATTGGTGTTTTGAATTTAGATTTAATTTCAATTTTTTTCTTTGATTCAATTTTGTTCAAATTTGGCTACGAACTGTATTTGTATACAGTAGTTTAACCTTTCTGGTTGCGTGTATGTTTGTCCATACGAGTATCAATTGATCCAAAGGACAGTTGGTGGTTGATCAGTTTTCATACGCTCTGTGATGGTAAACATGTGACAATTATGAGGTCGACATGTTTTTATTATCAATGTTTGATCGTTATGACAAGAGTACCACTAGCAGTCGATATTAATATCCAAAGACTTATTGATAGTGCACTAAGTATCTTGAGATCAGTTATACCTTTATTTGAACAACATTGATGATTCGGTTTTTATTTATGTGAGTATATTTAAAATGTTTGTTTTTTTGTTTTTTTTTCAGCTACAATTGCTTCAATATCTGGGGTAGATTTTAAGGATTGCAATGAGAACATGGAAATTGTTCTTGGTTGCATGGATCTTGACCTTGAATTAAGGATGAGACAACCTCCTTCTCCCATGAAATTTGGTACCTCTGAACAGAGGAAAGATTATGAGAAGTGGGATCACTCCAATCGCATGAGTCATGGTTGGTTTGTTCTAAGGTCAGTGTTTCAATGAAGGGTTACCTGAACTACCGGAAGCCAAATGATGTTGAAAAATACATCTATGTTGGAGATGGCAAGTCGGTGGGTGGAAGTTATAGGGCATTTTAGATTATTAATGTGTACCAGATTTTATTTGGATTTGAAAGACACTTTTGTGGTTCCGTCAATTAGGCGGGATTTGATTTCATTTTCTTATTTAGACAAATCAGGTTATTTTGTTCATTTGAAAACAATATGTTCAAGTTGTCTTTCAATTCAAATATTGTTGGGACTGATTCACTTATGGGTCATGATAATCTATATTTGCTTGACACAATAACTACCTATGATGAATCCTTGAATGTGGAATCACGTGGTACTAAGCGTAAAATTGAGGATAACAATTCAAGAGCATTATGACACAAACACCTAGATCACATCTCTAAAAATAGAGTTGAGCGACTAGTGTGAGATGGAATTTTGGATTCCATTGACTTCACAAACTTTGATGTTTGTGTTGAATGCATTAAAGGAAAATATACCAAAACAAAGAAATTTGGTGCATATAGAGCTACAAATGTCTTAGAATTGATACATACAGACATTTGTGGACCATTTTCGGCGCCTTCTTGGAATGGTCAACAATATTTTATATCATTCATAGACGATTATTCTATATATGCATACATATTTCTTATACATGAAAAGTCTTAGTTATTGGATGTGTTCAAATCGTTTAAGGTTGAAGTTGAGAATCAATCAACTTGACAAAAGAATTAAGAAACTCAAATCCGACAGTGGCAGTGAATATTATGGTAAATATGAAGGTTCATGTGAACAACGTCAAAGGCCTTTTTCCAAATACCTAGAGGAATGTGCAATCGTCCCACAATACATTATGCCAGGATCTCCTAGCATGAACGGTATTGCTGAAAGATGAAATTAGACTCTTATAGATATGGTAAGGAGTATGATTTGTCATTCTACCTTGTCAAAGTCACTTTGAGGAGAGACATTAAAGACTGTAGCTTATATTCAAAATAGAGTACCAACAAAAGCAACTGCCAAAACACCTTATGAGCTTTGGACCAAGTGAAAGCCTAGTCTCAAACATTTTCATGTGTGGAGATGTCCAGCTGGGGCAAGGTCTTATAGGCCAAATGAAAAGAAATTGGACTCCCGAACAGTGAGCAGTTACTTTATTGGTTATTATGAAAGATTTAGGGGCTATCAATTTTATGATCCCAAATTAAATTCATTTTTTTAGACGAGAACAACCATATTTTTGAGGATATTGAGTTGGGGGGGGGGGGGGGGGGGAGAATAAGGTTAGAGACTTTGTCTTAGAGGAAGAATCAATAATAATTCTAAAACTGATTCATATAGTTGCTTTTGATCAAGCAAGTACGGAACCTGTACAAGACATTGTTGTAATTTCTCAAACTCAATATGAATTGATAATTCATGAAGAACAAACTCAAAATCCTCAAGAACAAGTGTTACAAGAACAAATACCTTTGCGAAGATTCACTAGAGAAAGGAGAAATGCTATTCCGGATGATTACATAATCTATCTCCAGGAACATGAAGAAAATAATGGTATGCTGGAAGAAGATCCAATCAACTTTCGTCAAGCCATGCAGGAGTCCAACTCAAAAAAATGGATTGAAAAGCAATGAAGGAGGAGTGTAAGTCTATGCAAGACAATAAAGTTTGAGAACTTGTCCCATTACCAGAAGGTGTGAAACTTGAAAAGGTCATATCTGGTGAGAGTCACCTGAATTTGCGACTTCCAGGTTATGTAGTTTGAAGTGGTAAGGTTTATGGCGTTGGTGAAGTGCACAATGAAGAACGGGCGAGCAGAATTATTAAGGGTCTGTTTGGTTGAGGGTAAATGGAGGGGGGGGGGGGGGGAGGGAATATTTAATAATTTATGTGTTTGGTTCAAATTTTAAGGGGGGGGGGGGGGGGGGGAGAGGTAGATGGAGGGGACCAAAATCCCTCCTGAACCACTTTTTGCTTCCCTCCGATTTGGAGGGGAGGGGAGGTGTTTGATTTTAATTATAATTATATTTACATATTTATCATTATTATTTATTTAAATATAAATTTAACTTATAACAATGTTAAAAGTTTTATTTTGAACAAATTTAATCTTTCTTTTTATATTTGTTGTATTTTTATATCTTCATTTACTATTATTATATCTGTTTAAATTTTTTATTTTAGTTATCATAATGTTTTTGTTTATAATAATAGAGAGACCAAAATTATAATTTAATTAATTATATATTATAATCATTGCGTTTTTATAAATTATTTCATGATGATCTCTGATTGAATATTTATATTTCGTCAATAAATTTGTATTTGAATTATAAACGGTAAATATCACAAGTCTTATGGTAAAAGTAGAGGGATAAAAAAGTAAATTAGTTTTAAAATACATCTCTTCCCCTTGTGAACCAAACATATTTCCCCCCTTTCATATTTTGAACCAAACATATATGAAATTAAAATCCCTCCCCTCCCTTTGATAAAAATTCTTCCTCTCCTCTCTCCTCGATTGAATCAAATAGACCCTAAGATTAACAATAGTGGTGAAAAATTCAACAGTTGTGAAGTTTGATTTTAGAGAAGAGATAAAGCAGCAACTGATACCATATAAGAGAAGGATATATTAAAAAAAGTTGTGTTATTTTATTAACTTATATTTAAATGTGACAATTTTAGAGATTTTCTAAAATGTCTCCATAAAACCACTAACATGATGTACAAACCTTACTTTTAGGCATAAATAAAACAACAAAATTGTTTGAATTTATTTGAATAAACAATAATAAATAATGAAGATAAATAATATTAATTTAATTCTCTAACATGATTTTTCATGGGAGATGAACTATCCACTTTGGGTTTTGGATGTTACTTCCATAATATTATTTCCCGGTTTGGAAACTTTACTACTAACCTCTAATTTGATTTTGTTATTCATATTTTTCTGTGGTGTTTTGGTTTTAATTTAAGGATCATAATGAATATATTTAGATATTTATTATTATTATTAAATAAATTATTTTGAGATTTTTCATAATAATAAATATTTTTTAATAAATAATATAATAATTATTATTATTATTAATAAAAATGACATGGATTAAAATATAGTAGATTTTTGTCTTAAATTGGAAGGAACTAAAATCTGCCTAGTGAGTGAGATGTCATTAGATTTTGATTTCAAACTAAGAGGGGACTAAAATTCAGAAAAATACTTCAAATAGGACTAAAAGCCTAAAATGTAAAAATTAAGAAATCAAAATAATAAAAAAATAAAGGACAAATGGGCTCTCTTAATGTCTTAGTTTGGGCTTTCATGTGACCCAACCCGAAACACTCACTTCACAGTTACATATATAAAGCTCCTCTTTTTCCACTCCAGAAAACCCTAGTGCAAATCGATCGTCTGAATCGCCGAATTAGGGTTCGTTTTCTTCGACTTGTCCAAATTTCAATTATCTAATTCTCTCCCCATTGTTTAACTCCGTATGTGTTGAATTTCAGAAATGGCCAAGTCGAAGAATCACACCGCTCACAACCAGTCTTACAAGGCTCACAAGAATGGCATCAAGAAGCCAAAGAGGCATCGCCACACTTCAACCAAAGGGGTAATTATTCATCTATTAATTTCTGAGTTTAATTCTGGAATGATCGATTTTGATAAATAGTGTATTTTTGTTGATAACTGTAGATGGATCCCAAGTTTTTGAGGAACCAGAGGTATGCAAGGAAGCACAACAAGAAAAACGGTGAAATTGCTTCTGATGCAGAGTAAAGTGTCAATCTTTAACTGCTTTTTTATTTTGTAATTTTATCTAGACGTTCTCTCTGAGATCTATATGTTATGTCAAATCTAGACTCTGATATTGTTTTCAAGGTTTGTTAATTTAGAGAAATTGAACTACTGGCATTTTTGTTCCCATTCTGTTAATGGCTGTTGAAGTTTTATTCATGGATATTTGTTTTTATGTGTTTTGACTAACTTATATAGTAATCATCAGCAACGCCTATCTATAGATGTCAATGTGTTGTTTTTATAACCTCTTAAACGAGTTTTTGAAATAACTTTGGAATTCTCTGTTGGTGTTCTTGAGGGTTGTGGGGTTAGCCATTCTTCCAAATCCAAATATTGAGTCGCTGTGTAATTGCACACGCAACACTATATACCTTTATCCTGAGATCTTTGTAAGCCAACGAGTTTTGGCAGATTTGCAATTTTGTAATAATTTTTTAAGGGTTTGTTTTTGCATAGATAGTTATTTCGATACCTATATTTCATCGAGTTTAATTTTTAAAATAGTAACTGTATTTTGTTTAATTTATAATTTAGCATTTTAATAAAAACTATTCAATCTTGTTCGTATGTTGCTCAATAAGTCCAAGTCCAGTTCGATCAAATTAGTGTTTTTCAATTGCACTGGGTTTCATCAAATCAAGCACCTGATCATTGGACTATTGAGATTGTTTAAACATCTGGATGGATAAAATGATTACTTTTCAATTTGTTACTACTTTGTACCAAATGTTTGTTAATTTTTAGGATTGCTTTTCAAAATGTCAAATTATGTTCAAATTTTCAATATGAAATTATGAAAATACAGTTGATAGATAAAAATTATGAATAATCTTAACAAAAAGTAAAAATTATGAATAATCTTAATAAAAAGTACAAAATTCAAATATATTTGCGCATCACTAAGATCATTACACTAATAACTTTATTATGTAATTGGGAATCGGTAATAAGTGTAGATCATATTGATATGAGTTTTGATGTGGTGGAGGGAACTTTTTTTGAATTTTTACATTAAAATGTCTATGTCAACGAGTGAGTGGGAAGTGAATTTTTGAATTTTTGATACAAGGTGAACTTGGAATGTTGAACATTAAAATGTCTATGTCAATGAGTGAGTAGGAAGTGAATTTTTGATACAAGGTGAACTTGGAATGTTGAACATTAAAATGTCTATGTCAATGAGTGAGTGGGAAGTGAATTTTTGAATTTTTGATACAAGGTGAACTTGGAATGTTGAACATTAAAATGTCTATGTAAATTTTATAGTGTGTAGGGCTGGTAATGAACCAAACCAACTCGAAGATAGTTTGGAATTCGACTCGACAATTAAATCGTTGAACTAGGTTCATGAACCAAATGAGTTGAGTATGAGCGAAAAATTAAGTTCGTTAACTAAATGAGCTGAACTTGAACTATACATAGTTCGACTCGTTAGGTTCATGAGTTAACTCGATTACATATGAAAAGAATTATACTGTCTTTAAGATTAGGTTTAAATATTTACTTCAAATCTTAGACAAATTTAATCTTCAATTTAGTAGTTTTTGAATTAGACTCTCAAATGTATCTCTTGAAAGTTGTGTAGGTTTTGAATTAGTAGATTTCGAAGTTAAAGTTAAATTTCAATATGATAAATTTTATTTTATTTTAATATTTTATTTAAAATATATATATATTTATTTAAAATGTCAAATATACTAAAAAATATATATATTTAAAAAAATAGTTTTTAAGTTCGTGAACCATGTGAGCTGAACCTAATGAGATGAACCTAACGAGTCGAATCGAACTGTTCGTGAACTTATAACGAGTCGAGTTTGAGCTTAAAAAAAAGTTCGTGTCTAACTCGAATTCGAACAATTCTTAACGAGTCGAGCCGAGCTGAGGTGAGTTCGACTCGACTCGACTCATTTCCAGCCTTAATAGTGTGTGTGGATGTAGTTGTTCTCTTGTGATTCAAAGTTTTAGGTAGGCGCCATTTGATCATATTTAGGGGTGGACGATCCTTTGAGGGCGAGGGTAGGTCTTGTAGTAGGTTACAGAGAGCCATTGGTTCAAATTCGATTCGATTCATCTTGATGTGATGGGCTGAAAGTGAACAGCCCGACACAACCTCTTTAGGCCGGCGAAATCTTGGCACAACTTATTAAAAAAAGCAAATGAACTAAATTCTTTGATCCATGCATTTGGTAACTTCCATGGGTTTTGCGCATCAATGGGTTTTTGATTCTGATATGTGGATGTTGTTTCTTGGGGAATTTATGTTGTTGATCCAAGGTTGATGCACTAGAGATGGAGGGGATGCTTATGAGTCCTCCATGTATTATTAGTGCATAATTTATTGGGGAATTTATGTTGTTGATTTAAGGTTGATGCACTAGAGATGGAAGGGATGCTTATGAGTCCTCCATGTATTATTAGTGCATAATTTATTGGACGTGGCTCCACCATATTTGCTTTATTGCCCTTGAGCCTATGGTTGACTTGAAACAATTGCCTCAAAATCTAACATTGTGTAGAAATGAAAAGACATTTAAGAGTACCAAACTAAAGTCTCATTCCACCATGGTCTTTGTGACAAATTCCCACCTTGCAAAAAATGGAAAAGTTTATAGAATAAGAGAAAGTAAATTGGAAATAAGTGTATTAAATGCATGTGTTGTGAATGAAATGTTGTGTTAGAATGTTCAACCTCTTATGGCCCTAGATCCTTACGATAAGGTGTGATATCGTACTTTACGTTACTCAAGTGCACCAGAGTGCCATTGTAATCTCGAAGTGAATCTTCGTTGATTTTCGTCTACCCACCTTCCTTCATTCTATGTCGTTGATTTGTTCCCCTCACTCCTTAATATAAGAGAAAGTTTATCTTCTCAAGTTACGTTTCACCTTTTACGAAGACAATCTTTTTATTTCTTTGCCAGCTCTGATCATCTCTTCCTAAGCTCCGATGACAACTCGCTTTACCTGTTTGTTTCCCTTTTTAAAATTTGCTACTCACTTGGTTTATCATGCTTTGAGCGATTTTTTTGTAGCTTTAACTTTACAACTTCAACTTTCTCCATGTACCCTTTTTCTCCCAATGGTTTAGTCGTTTCCTGTTTTTTCTTTTGTGCAATGGCCAATCTAGGAGATTAACCTTCACACATTATAAACGTACTCAATGGCGATGACATAAATGATACCTCATATCACACAGAGGTGGTAGACCTAGAAACCCAAAGTAGTGCTTCTTTGACGGGTGTTCGCCATTTAGCTAATCTCATAGTCTTTAGTGACACTTTTGAGTTCAGGGAGAGTTCTATTGAAAATGGTAACGAATTTAGGAATCCATATTTTGGTAGAAATATCGATAACCTCATAGGAAGAGTTGGAGGGTTAAAATTGGATATTCTTGCTAGCGGAGAAGTCAGTTTCCCTTCTTCTGTGTCTCTAATGGTAGATCCTGAGTCTGTTAAAGCGTATCAGGATGACTCGAGGGTCCGCCCTTACATTAACACTTTGTGTCTTTGCATGGATGGGAACCCAATGGCAAGGGCGCTAGGGAACATCTTAATTTTCGGGGCCATTCCAAAATTGATGATGATCATTTTCGTTTGGTTGACAATGGGGCGAAAATGGTTCAAAAAGGACTAATAAGGTCTTGAGTTTCTAATTGACGCTGCTCATTATTTTTGGATTGATGCAAAATTAGTGGTGACATCTTCCGTATGTGGTATTACCCAGTGTTTAAGGGAGCCAATTAGAATATGTGATCATCGCCAAATTCGTGAGTCTCTCATATCGAGTCCGACAAGAGGCGGTGCATTCGTTTCATGTACAATTCAATGATGTTTATAAAATTCATTAAATAAACTGAAATCATATTCAATTTCCCTATCACTTCGAAGTCTCTTAGTCTTCTTACTAAACTAAATTTCAATTTCATTCACAAAAGTCTTAAACATAACAATTTAACAAAAATATCATTCTTAATAATTGTGTACAAATTTACCCCAATAGACTGGCTTCACCTGCCTTTTTCATAAAAAAATTAGAAATAAGATTCTTTGTGATCTCTGAAGTATGCATGACATCCTTTAAGATTAAAGTCTTTTTAGAGGTGAACTTTGCTCCACTTCTCCAATACCGACAATATTAGTGATGTGGGCAACTCCCAATATCACTTCTATACTCATATAAGTTTTGAACATTGCACGATCAAAGTAGACATGACGAGAGAAGCCAATGTCTAACCACCAACCATCAGATTCACCAATCATGTTGATTTTAGTTATCAAAGCAATAAAATTATCATCAGTTAAGTTAACACGTGCATTAGGGGCATCACAAGGTTTAAGCCTGATCTTACATTTCTTAATCATATGACCTATTCCATAATGAACCAAGAGAAAACATCACTACCATTTCGTTATGGTGGTGGTTGTTGCCTATTAATTGGAGTAATTGGGGCAATGAAAGATTCTTTTCTTAATTCGGTTCACAACATTGTAGTTCTGATTCTTTAGTCATTTTGCAAATGGCTTTAGAATTACACCGAATTTCTTTTTGTTGTTTGAAACAACCAAGGTTTTTTCTTTTTGATATTGTCTCTGAGATTCTTCTTCAACTCGAAGGCGAATAACCAAACTCTCAATTAAAAATTCTTTTGTTTTGTGGTGAAGTAAATTTTTTAAAAACTTTCAAACTAGTGACAATTTGCTAATAATAAAAGCAATTTGAAAATTTTCATCTAAACACATACTTTTTGTGATGATCTTATAAATAATCTTTTGAAATTCGCAACATTGAACCTCCACAGACCTTTCATTTATACAAACTGATACTTTTTTGCTCCAGCTTCTTCGGTGTCATACTTCTTTTTCAAAGTCTCTCAAACCTATTTTAAAATATCGCAATTACTGTAATACTTATGCAAATCATCTACGAGTCCATTAAAAATATGATTTTGTAGAGATAATCATTTTTTTTCATAATGCGATTTCTTTTCTAAGATGAAAATTGTTCGCTTTAATCTGTGCAGCAAATTCAACTTTAGAACTATTAAGTGTTCCATATGAATCTACATATTTCTTACCGTTAATTTGCTCGGTTGATCCATAAGGAGCAACGAGAATGTCATTAGTAAAAAAATTGACAACCTGTTTCAGAAAAATTGTAAATTTTATTTCTAGCGTTTGAAGTGACTTCCCTCAAACTTGAATGATTTGTCAGAGACAACAACCGTAGAAGTATTAAAATTTATTTGATAATCATGGCAGTTCAAAACGTCTTGAAATTGTTTTATGATTTTGAAAAATTACCATCGAAGAAATTGTCGAGTCGACTTGCGGACTAGGTCGCTCTCTTTAAGACGTTTTGCGAAATTGTCCAATATTGTGCAAAACAACCACTCAACCATGACGCCTCCAAGATAAAACAACTCACTTCTATAATGTACTACTTATATAATAGATAATCAGTCTAGAAATACACCTTCTGATGATTCTTAAATCAATCAAATATAATATAAATATCATTCGTAGTATCTGGTATACAGATCCGTCGTAATAATTTCTCAAACAATGAGAAATTCAAATAACTCTCAAAGAGAATTTAATAATTGTCTTTTGATTACTCAAAATAATTTCTCAATTAAGGAGAAATTCAATTAATTCTTCGAAGAGAATCCCTAATAATACTTCATAATTTCTTAACTCAAATAAGAAGAAATTAAAATAATTCTCTAAAAACAGTTCAAGAAAGTACTCGGAAAATTCAACGAGTAGAAAAAAATTGGAGAAGTTGACGTTTCAACAATTCAAAAGATGCAAAATTATGAGAATGAGAAATGAAAAATTCAATAAATTTTTTATATGTTTTGGAATGTAATATGAGAATTCTTTATATAGTAAAAGTAAGTTAACCATCGAATAAAAACTAAACAATGTGAAACTTAACTCCCACTTAATACAAATACAATTTTTTTTTTGTAACAATGTAGAAATTAAACAATTTTTTAAAATTCATTATATTAGAATATTTATATGTTCCAACATTTACAATTTTGTTAACTACTGTTCTCTTAGTTTCTTCTTCAACATTATTGTTATAATGGTTGTTATTTTAATTTAGTCTACATATTTAGAACTAATACCCGTAATTTAGTCTTTGTTACAAGAATTTGAATGAATCAGTAATTTATAATATTTGTGTCAGAGTCATATATTACCTTTTTTTTTTCTTCCAATTTTTTCCCATCTTAATTTGTTGTTGGTAAAGAAAATGTAACAAATTCAAATGTTGAGTAAAGTTTACCTCATAGCAAGACTTTTGTAAGGAATTCAATTTACACAATTTGATGATTTGACAATGATGATACTTGTAAGGATCTAAGTGAAAAGGTTAGTGGAAAAGTTCTAATTTACACATCAAAAATGAATTTAATGTTTTTTTATTTATTTGAGATATGAATTCTTTGTATATAGTTATTTTAAGGAGGTTTGTGATCTCTGTAATCTATCATATTTTTATAATAAAGTATGATATGGACGAAAAATATTCATTCTTTTACGAATTAAAATTCAAGTTTTAAACATTTATAGAGATTCGCCTTGAATGAAAATAATATAAGAATCTTTTATCTTCTCTTTTCTCTCTTTTATTATTTTGTTCAATTTTATAATACTTTATCACTCCAAAACTTTAACTATCAAATAATTATGTCAAATCTTACCAAACTTGATTTTGGGGCTGTTGACATTTTAGGAAAGAACTATTTGACCAGGAATCTAGATGCTAAAATTCATTTAAACACACAAGATCACAATGATACTGTTAAGGAAGGAAATACATCATCTAATCAACAAAAAGCAAAATCAATGATATTCCTTCATCGTCACCTTCATGAGGAAGTTAAAAATGAATATCTTACCGTAATTGACCCACATGTCATGTGGAAAAATTAAAAAGAGAGATATTATTAGAAGTAATTCATATTTAGTTGTACTATTACTTAGTCCCTAAGTTTGTTAGAGGGTATTTTAATATTTTATCTTATTTTAGTAACCCTAGTTTTTAGCTTATAAATAGGGTTGTAATCATTGTAATGTTAAGTGTGTTGTGTAGCCGTCATTCTCTTTAATAGAATATTTCCTCTTGTTCATCATTTATTCACATTTGCACCAACAATTGGTATCTAGAGCTCCGGTTCGGAATCATTGGGAAACACGAGTGAACGTGAGGCCTTGTGTGTTTGATTTTATTTCTTAGATTCGTGTTGAATCTTGAACAAAATCTGATCAGAATTTTAATTATATGGGTTGGGAAACACTGTGTGAGAAATCTGAGTGTACTGTGCAAGGTAGAAGATGAACGAAAACGGCAACATGAACACCAAACTTCCAGTATTTGACGGTAAAAACTGGAATCGTTGGATGATCCAAATGCGTATATTGTTCGGTGCTCAAGATGTTCTACATCTTGTCACTGATGGTTATGTTCTGATAGCAGCAGATGCGACGGATGAACAGAAAAACGCGCAGAAGGAAGTAAGGAAGAAGGATCAGAAAGCATTGTTCTACATTCATCAATGTGTGGATTTAAATGTGTTTCAGAAGATTGCAGATTCAACGACAGCAAAGGCTGCGTGGGACACACTAGTGAGATGTTATGGTGGTGACGCATCAGTGAAGAAGGTGAAGCTTCAGTCCTTGAGAAAGCAATATGAGAATCTCAACATGAAGAATAATGAGAAAGTCTCTGAATACATCTTCAGAATGATTTTGATCACTAATGAGATGAAGGCGTGTGGAGAAACTCTTTCTGAAGAAGCAATCATGGAGAAAGTATTGAGATCCCTTACCTTTCAATTTGATTACATTGTGGTAGCAATAGAACATTCCAAAGATCTGAGCACCATTAGAATTGAAGAGCTGCAGAGCAGTCTAGAAGCGCAAGAGTTGCGTTTGACTGAGAGAACTTCTGAAAAGGAAGTAGAGCAACAGGCTCTGAAAGTAACTTCTGATAGGAGGTATCAGAAGCAGTTAGAAGCCAGGAGAAGATCTGATGGTGGTCAGAAGTCAGAAAGCGCAACCTCTGATAGACAAAAGAATGCTCAGAAGGGAAAAGAGAAGTATGACAAGAAGAAAATCCAATGTTACTGTTGTAAGAAGTTTGGTCACTTTGCTAGAGACTGTTGGTCAAACAAGGAGAGAAAATCAGAAGAAGCAAATATAGCCAGAAGTTCTGATGACGAATCTGCGCTATTGATGGCCTCTGAATCTAATTACATGGATCTGATAGACTGGTGGTATATGGACACTGGCTGTTCAAATCATCTTACTGGAAACAAAAAATGGCTGGTTGACTTTGACTCTGAAAAAAGAACAAAGATCAGATGTGCTGATGACAAATATCTTAACGCAGAAGGTATGGGAAATGTCAGAGTGATTCTGAACAATGGGAAAACAACATTGATTCAGAACATGTGGTATGTACCTGGCATCAGAAGCAATCTGATGAGTGTGGGACAATTAATTGAGAAAGGTTTTTCAGTTACGATGAAGGACAATCTTCTGAAGCTGTATGAATGCAATCAGAAGTTGATTATGGAGTCAGAACATGGAAGGAATAGAACATTCAAGGTGAATGTCAGAACTGCAGACTCAGAATGTCTTAGTGCAACAAGTGCTGAGAAGGAGAGTGAGCTGTGGCACAGAAGATTCGGTCATTTGAATTTCAGAAGCTTAAAACATCTGAATTCAAAGAAGTTGGTACATGGAATTTTTGCAATTAAGAAGCCTGAAAAGTCATGCAAAGTTCGCATGGAAGGAAAACAACCACGACTTCCATTTGCGTCAGAAGCTGCTCCAAGAGCAAAACATGCCTTGGGAGTTGTACATTCTGATGTGTGTGGTCCATTTCCAGTAACATCGATTGGAGGGAATAAATACTTTGTGTTGTTTGTTGATGAATTCAAAAGAATGACATGGGTATCCCTTATTAAGTTTAAACACGAGGTGTTTGAAGAATTCAAGAAGTTCAGAATGAAGGCTGAGAATCAGAGTGGTCAGAAGTTGAAGATTCTTAGAACTGACGGTGGAGGTGAGTATAACTCCAAAGAGTTCCAGAAGTTCTATGAGGAAAATGGAATTGAGCATGAGGTTACTGCTCCTTATACCCCTCAACACAATGGTCTTGCTGAAAGAAGAAACCGCACTTTGCTTGATATGGTGAGAAGCATGCTAAAGAAGAAGAAGCTTCCTCAGAAGCTCTGGGGAGAAGCTGTTGCCACTGCAACATATGTACTCAACCGATGTCCTACGAAGAAGTTGAAGGAAATAGTTCCAATACAGAAGTGGACTGGAGATAAGCAAAGTGTCAGTCATCTGAAGGTGTTTGGTTCTGTTTGCTATAAACATGTTCCAGAAGCCAGAAGACAGAAGTTGGATGATAGAAGCAAAGTGATAATTCTGACAGGGTACCACAGTACAGGTGCATACAAGCTCTATTGTCCAGAAACCAATAAAATTGAATTCAGCAGAGATGTGATTGTGAAGGAATCAGAAGTTTGGAATTGGGATAAGTCTCAATCTGATTCTGATGTTAGAACTTCTGAAGAAAGGTCAAAGTTAAGAATATCTGAAGTTGGAGTAAACTCTGACGTTGACTCTGACTCTGATAGTGATTCAGACTCTGGAGAAGACTCAGAAGATGAAGGTGACTCTGATGATCCAGACTCTGATGGTAATCCAGATTCTGGTGGCAATTCAGACTCTGGAAATATGCCAGAATCTGAAGATGGTCAAAGCTCTGAAGGAAGTCAATCATCTGAAGCTAGAAACTCTGAAGCTCAAGACTCTGAACAAGTTCAGATACCACAAAGAATAAGAAACGTCCTCAGAAGATATGCATAATTTGACATGCTGCAAGACACTGAAGTAGACTCTGAAGGAGAAGTTATTCAGTGTGCCATGATAGTAGACTCTGAATCCATAAGTACAGAAGAGGCTCTTAAGCAGAAGCTCTGGCTGAAGGCCATGAAAGAAGAACTTGATGCTATAGAGAGACAGAACTTCCAAAAGACAAGAAAGCCATCAGCGTCAGATGGGTTTTCAAGCAGAAGTTAAAGCCAAATGGTTCAATTGGCAAACATAAAGCAAGGTTGGTAGCCAAAGGATTTCTACAGAAACCTGGGCTAGATTATTCTAAAGTGTTTGTACCTGTAGCAAGACATGAAACAATTAGAATGGTGATTGCAATAGCTGCTAACAGGAATTGGGCTCTGATGCATTTAGATGTAAAATCTGTATTTCTGAATGGTCCATTAGAAGAAGAAGTTTACGTGTTACAACCTCCTGGATTTGTGAAAAAGAATCAGGAAGGGATGGTGTACATATTATACAAATTTCTATATGGATTGAAACAAGCGCCCAGAGCTTGGAATCAGAAGATTGATTCATTTTTCAAGAAGCAAGGCTTTCAGAAATGTGAGATGGAGTATGGTGTTTATGTTCATCATACTTCTGAAGGCAATATGACTCTGGTGTGTTTATATGTTGATGACATACTGCTGATTGGAAGTTCTGAACAGGAGATAGCCAAGTTCAAGAAAGTTTTGATGAATGAATTCGAAATGACTGATCTAGGCAAAATGACATACTTTCTAGGGATGGAGTTCAGATATTCTGAGAAAGGTATCATTTTGCATCAGCTCAAGTATGAATTAGAACTTCTGAAGAGATTTGAACTGAAGAATTGTAAGATTGCTGCCACACCTTCTGATACAAATCAGAAACTAGATTCTGACTCTGATGGAAAGGATGTGGACGCTACAACCTTCAAACAGTTGGTTGGTTCTCTGAGGTATCTGTGTAATACCAGACTTGATATTTGTTATTCTGTTGGGATGGTTAGTAGTTTCATGAGTAAACCTAAGTGGTCCCATTACCAAGCTGCTGTCAGGATTCTGAGGTATATCAAGGGAACTCTAAAGTATGGAGTGTTATTTCCTTCTAGAAGAAAGAATGAGTCAGAACTTCTGAGTTATTCAGATTCTGATTGGTGTGGAGACAGGGTTGATAGAAGAAGTACCTCTGGGTACTTGTTCAAATTTTTGGGAGGTACCATTTCTTGGTGTTCCAAGAAGCAACCTGTTGTGGCGTTATCAACCTGTGAAGCTGAATACATTGCAGGTGTTGTTATAGCATGCCAAGCTGTGTGGATTCTGAATCTATTGTAGGATCTGAAGATTAAAATAAACAAACCTCTGAAGCTAATGATTGACAACAAGTCTGCAATCAATCTTGCCAGAAACCCAGTGTTGCATGGGAGAAACAAGCATATTGAGACCAAGTATCATTTTCTGAGACATCAAGTTCAGAGTGGAGTGTTAGAAGTTGTACACTGCAGCACTCAGAAACAGTTGGCAGATGCTCTGACGAAAGCTATCAAGACTGATCAATTTCTCAGACTAAGGGATGAAATTGGTGTTACAAGTTTTGATGGAATATGAATTAAGGGATGGTATTAGAAGTAATTCATATTTAGTTGTACTATTACTTAGCCCCTAAGTTTGTTAGAGGGTATTTTAGTATTTTATCTTATTCTAGTAACCCTAGTTTTTAGCTTATAAATAGGGTTGCAATCATTGTAATGTTAAGTGTGTTGTGTAGCCGTCATTCTCTTTAATAGAATATTTCCTCTTGTTCATCATTTATTCATCTTTGCACCAACATATATGATCATAAAAAACAATTATTCTACCAAAAGCTTGATATGATTGGATGCATTTGTTTTTGTAGGATTTTAAAAGTGCAAGTGATTATAATTCTGCAATATTTATAATAACTTATAAGATGACATTATGTGGAGAAAAAATGACTGAAGATATGTTAGAAAAAATATTTTTCACTTTTCATGCACCAAACGTGTTCGTGCAGAATCATTATCGAGAAAAAAAGTTTAATAAATATTATGATCTGATATATTGTCTTCTTGTGGCTTAACAAAATAATGAACTATTGATGAAAAATCACAAGGCTCGTCCCACTGGTACAACTCTATTTCCAAAAGTGAAAGTAGCAAGACACAATCACTATGGTAAAAATCGTGGTTGTGCACGCGCACGTGACCGTGGTTGTGGTCGCGGTCATAATTATGCTCATGGTCGTGGTCATAATTATGCTCATGGTTTTGATTTTGATTATAGTCACAATGGTAATCATAAGAATACATCTTTTCATCATAAGTGGTAAAATATTGAAAAGACTAAAAAAAGGGGTCAAAGTAGCAAAATCAATGAAAACTCTTGTTATCGTTGTGGAGGAAAAGGTCATTAGGGTCACGCTTGTCGTACTCCAAAATACCTTATTGATCTTTATCAAAGATCACTGGAAAAAAAACAAGGATTGAGACTCAGTTTGCTAATGAAGATGATGATCCAGATTACATTAATATGGATGTTACCCATTTAGAGATGGATGAGTTTTTGCTGATCCAAATAAAAAAATTGATCATATTATTGTAGATGGAAGTGTCAAAAAATAGAACTTATGGAAAATTATTTTTAGTTATTATAATAAGCCTTTATGGTTGTTTTGAATTTTCCTTTATGGATGTTTTGAATTTTCTTTTATGCATGATTTAAATTTCTTTTTTAGGGATGTTTTGAATTTTAGTTTGTAATAACAATAATAAAGTGTGTTTGTGCTTATTCGTTTACATGATTTATTGTTAAAATGACTTGTGTCTTTAAATTGCACTTATAACTCATTGTTAATTTTTTTTTACAATGAATATTGACACTAGTACCACTAATGAAGATATATATCTCGTTGATAGTGCAATTATCCACACAATTTTCAAGAATAAAAAATATTTCTCTTATTTAAGGCACCACTGATGTCAGTACTATATTTGTCACCTCAAAAATAATTGAAGGCTCCGGAAGAGCAAATGTGTTATTATGCGAAAGAACAATATTTTACATTGATAATACATTATATTTTTCCCAATCTCATAGAAATTCATTAAGTTTCAAAGATATTTGTCTAAACGGATACCATATTGAAACAAGAGATGATGAAAGCATTGAATATATTTGTATTACAAATCACAATTCGGACACAAAATATGTAATGAAAAAGTTACAGACTTTCTCCTCTAGCTTGTACTACACTTATATTAGTACAATTGAAGCACATGTCATTGTAAACCACAAGTTTGCAAATGATGATAAATTTGTAATTTGTCATGATCGGTTGGGTCATCCCAATTATTGGAAATAAATCTATCAATTTTTTAGAGCATACACATTGTAATACCTCAAATTTTGCCCTAAGATTAGTCGTTTCATCTTGCATCCCATTTCATTTTACATTGCGTTTAAACTAACCACTAACGGGTTGTGCAGTTGGTTGATTGTTGCAAGAAAATATCATGTGGCGCGCTCTTTTAGTTTACAGAGTTTCTAGTGCCACTTTATTTTGAATGAATAAAATAACACAATTGGCAAGAGACCGTGTGTAAGGAGTTGTGAGTGTGAAAGATCGAGAGTTTGAATCTCACATTTTTCACTTTTTGTTTTGGTTCTTTTATTTTTATTCTATTTCTATTTTCATAAAAAAAAAGATAACAAAAATAGTTTTTTTTATTATTTAATTATTATTTTTGTATTTTATTTAAATTATTTTTTAAAAAATATTATTTTTTCACCTTTTTCCATATTATTCATAAAAACATCCAAAAATCATAAAATTAGATTTTATTCTTTTTATAGTATTTTTAATATGTTTAGTATAAATAAATAGAGTTTTAAGTTTGTTTTAGTTTGTTTAAATTTTATTTAGTTTTAACTAATATTAATTTAAGTTGGACTTTAAAATGGGCATTAGGTTAGAGTTAACCCTAATTTGTTACCTATATAAACATAAGTGATGGGAGGAAACTTCATTAACATCAGAAAATCAAGAGCAGGTCATCAGAGGAAGAGGGAATTTTTTCGGAAGAACCCTAAAAGGCTTGAATTCATCATCGGCCAAGCGCTACCGGCGAGCAAAAAGTTCCAACGGCGGAGGCTCCGTTCATTCAACATCATCGCCGTTACCGTAACCTTTCTTTTTCCTTTGATTTATATCATTTTACAATTTTTCTATATTGTTTTGTTCATTGATTGTAGATTAAGGGGAAGAATAAGTAGACGAAGGAATCATTGACATGCAAGGAAAGATGAGGAGAAAAGACTCTGAATCATGGAAGACAGCCGCCGAACCCTAAAAAAAAGAAAAGGTTTTTTCCCAAACCCTCAAAAAACAATGCCACTGCACCACTCCACTCCTTTTATTTTTATTTATTTTCTTTTTTATTATATTATTATATTATCTTATTATTTCTTTTTTTTAACTATAATTAGTAATCACATTATGTTTTAATTTATTACTAACACTTCTTTTTTTTATTAAAACCTTTTCTTTTTATTAAAACCTTCTTTTTATTATTAAAACTTTTTTTATAGTAAAACCTTTTTTAAAATTAAAACCTTCTTTTTATAGTAAAATCTTTTTTAAAATTAAAATTTTTCTTAAACTAAAACGCCTTTTTGAGGATAAAAGCCTTTGTGTTTCAAAAATCAAAACCCTTTTTAAAATTAAAACCTTTTAAAATTAAAACCTTTTTTTATTTTAAAACTTTTTAACTAAATTAATACTTACAAGTCCCAAAAAGATGCGAAATTTTTTTTAAGTCTAGTGTTGAAAAATGTTAGTATTAATTTAGTTAAAAAGTTTTAAAATAAAAAAAGGTTTTAATTTTAAAAAGGGTTTTGATTTTTAAAACACAAAGGCTTTCATCCTCAAAAAGGCGTTTTAGTTTAAGAAAAGTTTTAATTTTAAAAAAGGTTTTACTATAAAAAGAAGGTTTTAATTTTAAAAAAAGTTTTACTATAAAAAAAGTTTTAATAATAAAAAGAAGGTTTTAATAAAAAGAAAAGGTTTTAATAAAAAAAAAAGAAGTGTTAGTAATAAATTAAAACATAATGTGATTACTAATTATAGTTAAAAAAAAGAAATAATAAGATAATATAATAATATAATAAAAAAGAAAATAAATAAAAATAAAAGGAGTGGAGCGGTGCGGTGGCATTGTTTTTTTAGGGTTTGGGAAAAAACGTTTTCCTTTTTTTTGAGGGTTTGGAAAAAAACATTTCTTTTTTTTAGGGTTTGGGAAAAAATCTTTCCTTTCTTATCCCCAACCGGCGGCGGCTGTCTTCCATGGTTCAGAGTCTTTTCTCCTCATCTTTCCTTGCATGTCAATGGTTCCTTCGTCTACTTATTCTCCCCCTTAATCTACAATCAATGAACAAAACAACATAGAAAATTTTTAAAATGATGTAAATCAAAGGAAAAAGAAAGGTTACGGTAACGGCGATAATGTTGAATGAACTGAGCCTCCGCCGTTGAAACTTTTTGCTCGCCGGTATCGCTTGGCCGATGTAAATCAAAGGAAAAAGAAAGGTTACGGTAACGGCGATGATGTTGAATGAACTGAGCCTCCGCCGTTGGAACTTTTTGCTCGCCGGTAGCGTTTGGCCGATGATGAATTCAAGCCTTTTAGGGTTCTTCCGAAAAAATTCTCTCTTCCTCTGATGACCTGCTCTTGATTTTCTGATGTTAATGAAGTTTCCTCTTAGAATAAAAATAAAAGAACCAAAACAAAAAGTGAAGAAGATGGGATTCAAACTCTCGATCTTTCACACTCACAACTCCTTACACACGGTCTCTTGCCAATTGTGCTATTTTATTCATTTAAAATAAAGTGGCACTAGAAACCCTGTAAACTAAAAGAGCACGCCACATGATATTTTCTTGCAACAATTAACCAACCGCACAACCCGTTAGTGGTTAGTTTAAACGCAATGCAAAATGAAATGGGATTCAAGATGAAACGACTAATCTTAGGGCAAAATTTGGGGTATTACACACAAGGTGATATTTGTGGGCCAATACACCCATCATGTGGATCGTTTAGATATTTTATGGTTTTAATTGATGCATCAACTAGGTGATCACATGCTTGTTTGTTGTTAACTCATAACCAGAAGTTTGTGAGGTTGCTAGCTCAACTAATTTAGATAAGAGCTTATTTCCCCGATTATCCTGTCAAGAAAATATGTCTTGATAATGCTGCAAAAATTTTGTCTCAAGCATTTAATGAGTATTGTATGTCTATTAGAATTGACATTGAACTTCCAATAGCACATGTTCATACACAAAATGGACTTGCATAATCATTTATTAAACGTATTAAATCATTTGCAAGACCACTTATCATGAGATGCAAACTCCCAGTTTCTAATTGGGGACATGCAATTTTGCATGTCGCAACATTGATTCGCATCAAGCTAATAAGTTTTCACACCTTTTCCTCTTTACAATTAGATTTCAATTAAAAAAAACCTAGTATTTTCCATCTAAATTTTTTTAGATGTGCAGTATATGTTCCAATTTCTCTACCACATCACACTAAGATGGATTCTCAAAGGAGGATGGAAGTATACGTTGGATATGAATCTCTATCTATTATAAAATACCTTGAACCAACAACATGATATTTATTCATTGCTTGATTTGATGATTTTCATTTTGATAAATCAAATTTCACAATATTGGGGGGAAAGAATAATAAGCTGGAAAAAGAGATCAGTTAGAATGAACCATCATTGTCTCATATTGATCCTCAAATAAAACAATGTGAACTAGAAATTCAAAAGATAATTTACTTGCGAATCTTAGCAAATCAATTACCAAATGAATTCACTGATCCAAAAAGTGCGACTAAATCATATATACCAGCAGTCAACACTCCAATAAAAATGGATGTCCATGTTGGACAATCTAACAAGTCTCAACCACGTCTGAAGCGTGGTAGACCAAACGGTTCCAAAGATAAAAATCCTCGAACAAGAAAGAGAGCTAAAAATAAAGATGGCCCGAGCAAGGATATAGAAAATTTAAAATAATCTTCATACATAAAAGAATCTTCATACATAATAGACATTTCCGTAAATTATGTCCATAATGGAATAAAATGGAACCAACACGAAGTCGGCATTGATAATATTTTTGCATACAATATAGCGCTAAATATGTTAAATGACAAAGAGGATCATGAACCAACATCTATTAAAAATTGTAGACAAATTGAGGTTTGACCAAAATGGAAAGATGCAATTGAAGTAGAATTAAACTCACTTTACAAGAGACAAGTTTTTGGACCTATAGTCCGAACACCTCAAGGTGTGAAGCCAGTTGGATACAAATGGATTTTCATGCGAAAACAAAATGAAAATAATGAAACTGTGAGATACAAAGCTTGACTTGTTGCTCAAGGATTTTCGCAAAGACTTGGAATCGATTTTGATGAGATATATTCACCTGTAATGGATGCATGTACTTTTCAATATTTAATAAGCCTTGTAGCATATAAAGATCTTAATTTGCACATGATGAATTTGTAACAACTTATTTGTATGGGTCACTTGATAATGAAATTTACATGAAACTCCCTGAAGGTTTCAATGTACAGATGCACATAATTCTAGTTCTCGAGAAAGTTGCCCCGTCAAATTGAACAAGTCTTTTTATGGGTTGAAACAATATGGACTCATAATCCTCTTAGTGAATGTTTGCTAAGGGAGTGATATACAAACAACTCCATTTTTCTTGTATTTTTATAAAAAGATTTGGAAAAGAATTTGCAATAATAACTATCTATGTGAATGACATAAATATTATTGGAACTCATGAAGAGCTTTCAAAAGTTATAAATTACTTAAAAAAAGATTTTGAGATAAAAGACCTAGGAAAGACAAAAGTATGTCTAGGTTTACAAATTGAGAATTTGGACAATGGAATATGTGTACATTAATAAGGTTATATAGAAAAGATGTTAAAACACTTCTATATGGACAAATGTCATTTGTTGTCTACTCCAATGGTTGTAAGATCATTGGATGTGGAGAAAGATCCCTTTAGACCTCGAGAAAAAAGATGAAGAATTGCTTGGTCCTGAAGTACCATATCTCAGTGCGATCGGGACACTTATGTACCTTGCTAATTATACGTATTCTGATATATCATTCATTGTCAATCTATTATCAAGTTATGGTTCTTTACATACATAAAGACATTGGAAAACATGTACTTTGTTATATGAGAGGTACCATGGACATGCGTTTATTTTATTCCAAAGTATCCAAATTTGAATTAACAGGTTATGCATATGCAAGTTACTTGTCAGATCCTCATGATGGTAGATCACATACAAGTTATTTGTTTACATGTGGCAGAATAACTATTTCTTGGAGATCAGTGAAACAAATCATAACAACAATTTCATCTTATCATGTAGAACTTTTAATAGTGGATGAGGGAAGTCGAGAATTTCTTTGGTTGAGATCCCTAATTCAACACCTACAAGAGACTTGTGGTTTGACTTTGAGAAAAATAAATACAACAAGCATATATGAAGATAATATTGCATGCATTTCTCAAACGAAAAATGGTTACATTAAAGCAAATTGAACAAATAACAAATTTGTTCACGTGATGTTCAGAAGAGTGGCGATATAAACATCTAAAAAATTTGTTCACGTGATAATCTTGCATATTTTTTTCACAAGGTCACTCCTTAGTGGAGCTTTTGAACAACTAGTGCGAAAGATTGGTCTTCATCGTCGAATAAATGATTGTTCAGATGAGGAGGAAAAATGAATATCTTAAAAAGATATGTACTCTTTTTCATTCACTAGATTTTTTCCATCAAATTTTAATAATAAGTTTTTAACGAAGTATATTCTTTATGGACATTCAAAAAAAAGTGTTATCAATTAGGAGATTTCATATTAATTTTTTAATTATTACCTATTATACATGTCTATAAATATAACTCATATTATACTTAAAACATTCACCTTAAATTAGAATAATATAAATAATTCTTTTTTCTTTCTCTTTTGTTCTTTTGTTCAATTTTATAATAGATCTGATATTATATTTTTGCTCATACTAAGTACTTTTGACTTTAATATTTTGAGTTATAAATATCCTTTTAATATTAAACTTGTATTATATATATATTTTTTTATGAATCTTATGAATGCAATAAAAATTAACAAAATTGTTTTAGTTGTCAAATTACTTCTCAAAGTTGACAATTTAGTTAAGTTGAACATTTACAAATTCAACCTTTAACAAATTGTCTTTAACTTTACTATTCAAATCTCATGTTGAAAAAAAAAAGTTCGAATACTCTCTGAACTTCTATATAAAGTTCACTAATAAACATGACATTGAAAGACCTTAAAAAATGGTCTTTGAACTTAGTCTAAATCATATGACTCTAAAATTTTAATTTTAATTTATTTGTTTTTCAAGTCATTTTTAAACTATTGAGATTATCAAACTAAGTAAATTGCAAACTTTGAGACAAATTCTAACTTAAAATGTGAATCAAATTTCAATATGAATTTAATTCTTATTGATTTAAGTCATGATGCACAAAGTTTTATTCATTTTAGGTCTAGTTTGACTCATTTTCGACCTCAATGGTAGGAAAAAGTAGAAATAGTTGAAAAAGGATTTTGACATTAAATTAAAGGAGTAAATTATGAGTCTGTTATTATAAGTAGGGATGGCAAACGGGCATGCCCTGCCGCTTTTAAGCTCGTTCCGTAAAAACCTGCAAAAGAATTAGTGAAGCGGGATGGTCATGACAAAGTTATCAATAGCAAATAGCAGAGCGGAGCAGCCGACCCCAAAAATTCGATAGCGGGATAACGGATAGCGAGATAAATTTTTGTACTAATAATTATATAATAATCATTTAACACATGTCATATACTTAATTTAAAACTAAACAAATAACACAACATTCAACATATTTGTAAAATCCAATGTCAAAGAACAATGCTTAATCAAGATTCAAAATATTATAGAAGATTCAAAACATAGTAGAAGATTCAAAACATCACATCTTAAAATTCAAACTTAGAACTATTATATGAAAATTCAAGCAAACACTACTACAAAATACATATTCGGTAACATAATATTACCACGATCATGACTTTCACCGTTGTAATATATGAAACTGGATGCCCCTAATGCTTATTTATTTTTTTGAAATTTATTTTATCACGGTTGATAGACACAACTATGGTGATAGTGGGAGTGGTACAAGGTTCAATTCTGACAACTACATTTTTCCATTTTTTCTATTACAAAATGCGTGTGTCACTTACATTTATAAATAAACAAAAAAATTGAAGATTATTTAATTTGTAACCATTTTAATATTATTTAATATTATCTGTACAACCTTTGCTCTTCCTTAAACAGAGAAACGTTCTTCCCAACTATAATCATGATTGAAAATCTTCTTCATTTTTCAAGACGGTCACAATGTCATTCAAGAATATCAACCATTGAAAGTAAGTATTGCAAACATTAAATCATCAGATATTTCATCTTCAACCTCTTCTATAAAGACATAGTTTCATATAAACTATTCTTCAAAACTATTCTTCTTAACTACATATAGCAACATGAATTCTCAATCTAAAAATGTTAACAGAAATATCTCAACTGAAGTTACCATAGTACAACACCGTAATCAACCATCAACTTCTCTGAATCGGCTACTGTCAAAGGATACACTTATGGTTAGTAAGGTCAAGAAGAAGAAAAAGAAGCCGAAGAAGAAGAAAAATGTATTCAGAAAGATTTGTTACTATGATTCTGACGAGGGTAGTGAGGAGAGAGTCATAGATTTTGAAGATTTCTTTGCTGATAGAGGATATTGTTCCAATATTGACAAAATTATGTAATGAAATTATTTATTATTGTTATATATACTCTTTCATTTATACATTATTGTTGTTTTAAGAAAAAAATAGTACAAGCTAACTAAAATAAAAACAACAATCGCAACCGTAATGAAAAATAACAATAACAATAATTAATACCTCTATCACAATTGAGTTCATAAATAATAAAAAATTGTAAGAGATTTAACCACGGTTTTACTAAAGAACTGTTGTAAAAGTGATATATTATATCACCATTTTTCTTTCTAACCGTTATGAAGTGTCATATTTTTTACTATATAAGCGAAAGTATCTATCGTTCAGTATATAACAATCGTTTCTCTCAAATGAAAACCCTAACATATTTTACTCTTCTCTCTCATAACATAACCCTAACATCCATGTCACTCTTTAAACTTTCTTAATTCATCAATCTCTATATACTCTTTAATCATATTTCAGATTCTTTCATTAAACTTATGTTTCGATTTCGTTTATATTTCTTGTTAAAAATGGATTCTCATTTTTTTATTTGGTGAATATTCTCATTTTTTTCAGATTTGTCTTCACCACCTTAACAAAGTGTATACTTTGACTATGATACATATGGTTTGTGTAGCTATGAAGAAAAATAGAAGAAGTATGAAGCTATTGTGTTAGCTTCATTCACCTTGTACTTCTTCTTCATAGCTTCATAAACTAGATAAAAATCATAATTTGTTCCAGATCTAGGATTAGTTAAAAAAAGGTGTGTTCTTTGAACATTACATAATATCTTATGTTGTTGTATGTTGTTTTTATCGTTGTATGTTGTTATTGTTGTTCTTGAACCTTATTTTGTTATATGCTATTGTGTTGTTGATAAATGTTGTTGTATGTTGTTGTTGTTGTTGATTAATGTTTTAAGAGCAAGAACAAAACATTGTTAAGTCACAAGAAAGAAGATTTTTGTGACTTAGCAATGTTTTGTTCTTTAAATTCTTAAAATATTACATAATATCTTCTGTTGTTGTATGAAGTTGAGTTTATTATATGTTATGTAGATTGTTTGTTTAACTAACCATTCACTGAAAATACATTTCATTTAAATTGACATAGGAACTTATAATCTGAAAATTAAGTTGTATTTGAAAACCAATTTATATCAATCAATGTTTTTCGAATTACATTTGTCTCATCATTCATATCACGCTGTTTAACATATAGAATGTGGGTCAGTGATCTGAGTCCTTCAACACATCCATATCTTCTCTTACAGTTTAATTTAAATAACAACAATGTATTGATATTATTCAAATTAAACTAGAATAGAAGAAATTGATGTGATGACAAACTTAAATCATTGAACCATATTCTATATGTTAAACAGCCTAAGATGAACGATGAGACAGATGCAATTCTGAAAACAATGGCTTGTTTAAGTTGACTTTCAAGAATAGTTTAGTTTTCAGTATATACTTCTTCATCAATTTTAATGGTTGTACGTTGTTGTGAGGTTTATTGAAAAACAAGTCATCTACATATTATATAATAAACTCTGGATACTTTCAACAATAGTTATCTACATATTATAAAATGTTACTTGCCTAAATGTATATACCACCACGGTGAGTTATAGAAACTATGATCATATGTAGCGCGCTTTCAGGTTTTGTACAACGGTCGTAAGGCCGTGATTGTAACTTGTAAGTTGCGCATATACAACCACACACTATGTAACAACGACATGTCACACGTGATTTTATCCCTTTTCCAACCGTTATTGTATATGTTTTCCATAGTAGTGAAACATAGGAATCAAAGATCATCATCAAAGATGTATTCTTCATAAATCATTAAAATATTCCTCCGATACTTCATCTTCAACATCTTCTACCACCACTTGTTATGTCCTAGATGTACTTGCAGCTTCAAGTAGCCTTGACCTCCTAGTGTAGATTACATACTCATTAACCCCACTTGCTTCGGAAACTTGAGACCAAGTTAAATCATCATCTTCATGAACCAAGTCTTCTTCTAAAAGTTCACCATCTTCTCATATTTCTCTCATCTCTTCCACCAACCATTGAGTGTGATAATTAATTTCATCAAATTTCATAGGATTAATCTTGTCCCGAATTTCAAATCATTCAATCAAAGTTTGATTATACTTGATGAAAACCAAGTTTTGCAACCTTTGATGTTCCAATTTATTTTGCTTCTTGGAGTGAATCTAAAATACAACAATTTGAAGTATAATTTAATAATACTTGAATTTAAGATACTTTAATATCCTAATAAAAAATTAACACTTATAAGCTCAAATATGCTCCAGTTACGTGCACTTTCGGAAGCACTGCAACACAAACTCAACACTTTAACAGCCAACAATTGCAAATCCGGAGTTTCGGCTCCATAAGACTTCCACCACTCAGCTGCAAGTAAAAAATCAATAATTGCCGACCTAGAGCTAATTGCCAAATTCCAATAATTGTAAAAAAAAAAAGAACTTTTATCTTATCTGGAGCTAATGCCGGCCTTTGTCTAATTGTCACTCTTACACCAAAGAGACTTGTAACACCCTTGTACTATGTCAATTATACTGAAATCTTGTCTTCTAGTTCATCGCTTTTACTAAGTGTCTCAATGCATTTATGGAGGCCTCTCACCAATTTAGGATCATTCTCAATTTATGATTTCTCATAATAATATTCAGGATTGAGATGATAGCCCATATAATGTAACATATGATGAAGTTGACACTCCCATCTTTTATCAATGATCTCAAATATGGATTTGTACTTGCTTGAATTTAAATTGAAATCTTTTTCAATTGATTCATTCGCTACCCCCATTGTGGCATATATGTAACCCATTGCGAGTTTTCTTTCATTATCAATCATTCTTAGCACATTTACAAGAGGCACTATGACCTTAAAAGTGTAGAAAACATCACTCCAAAATGATTTCATAAGTATAATACTAGTTGGCATTTTTCCTTTAGAATCCTTGACACACTTGGAACCCACCCATTCATCACAAGTGAATATCTCTCTCTAAGCTTACTTTTTAGTTCTTGCAACCTTTTTATAGTAAGGAAAGATGTAGCAAACTTTATCACTCCATTTTTAACCAATACAACATTGTTAATAGTCTTTCTCATTACATCTAAAACAAATGCGTGGTTATAAATGTAACCCACAACCTTAACTCCATTTTTTATAACATTATCAACCTTTGGAATTTTCCTATGTCTTCTAACATAAGGTTTATACAGTAGGCTACACATGCCGCCCAAAACATGTTTTGCCTTTTGGAAGTTAATATTTTACCCGCCGCTACATAATTACTTCCATTTTCGATAATCAATTGAACAACACTTGGTTCACCCATTTCATCAACAAAAGTGTCCAACAACTCAGCAGGCTTATCCCCCGTCTTGGCATAGTCAGAAGTATCGACACTTTTCACAAACATGGTTCCCGCCAGACAACTGACCAAGAAATTAATCAAGGTTCTACCTTTTCTATCCGTCCAACCATCTGACACAATTGAACATTCATATTTATTCTTTTGAACCTAATGGTTTTTCAACAAACCTCTAACTCCTTTTGTAGGAGTGGAACTCTATGTTCTTGAAAACTTGACAATTTCAAATAAGGACCATAACATTCAACATCAACTTAAAAGTTTTTGCAGTTGCTACGTTAAAAGCAATTACACATATATAAACAAAGCGAGTAATATATTATACGGTTCTTACCCTTGATGCTTGTGTCCTTAATCTTCTTAAAGGCTAAATCCAATGGTCCTTTAGTCCTCTTGACAGCCATTGAAGATGTCTCAACAAGCCTCTTTACGATTCGAATTCGACTTATTTCCTCAATTTCATTTGTACCATCCGCATCTAATTGCACAAACACCTCTTATATTCCTCTTTTAATTATCTATTTCTCAACCATATCAGCATGTAATATTGCTATAACTTTCAATGGTATTTTCAAGCAAAGAACTATATCACATTTTATTCCTAAATGATGCTTTTTTGTTCTACTAATTCCATCACTACTAATTAGATTACAAAAATCACATGTCATCTTCTTGGTATTTATATCCTTTTAATGATTATATTGCCATGCTATGTCAATCTTTCTACCGCTTAATTTGAAAGTTTGACCACATGAAGCAACTAAGGTAGAATTCAGTGCAGAGGAAGATGTTGTCATATCGTCTAGGAATAAAACATAAATAGAACTCAAAGAAATTAAAGAAAAAGGATGAAACGAAAAAGATGAAAGAATAGATGAAGGAGCATAAGAACTTACCATAAGAAACAATAGATGAAGGAGTATGTATAAAACATAAGCAATAGATGAACGAGCATAAGAACTTACAATAAGAAAAAAAAAAAAAAAAAAAAGAGGAGAAGCGCCAGAGTAGGGGTAGGTTAAGAAAAGAGGAAGTTTGAATGTAAATGAAAAAGAGAGGAAAAGAAAAAAGTTTCAACATTTTAAAAAGTAAGGGCAAAATAGTAATTTTGCATTAAAAACAATTTTAAAAAATAAAAGCACGCTTCGCTCAGAGTGAGACCTGCAACCCGCATTTGCGACAATATCAGTCGCGTTGTCAATTGACGCTCTGACCCCTCTTCTCGCACAGTGGGTGACCGCTCTGACCGAACCGTCCAGAATAGCACTGTTCGCAGCCGCATTCAATAACTCTGGATCATAGTTGAAGATGCATGGGCTAAAACCTAAGCTTTTCCCGGGAAAAAAAAAAGTGAGGGCAGGACAGAGAAGCCTGCGGACACTGCACCTTTTAAGTTTAGAAATATAAAAGTTTATGTAAATGCCCGTATATGCAAAAACTCACGAAAAAAATAAAACAGAACGAGACAAACATATTAGAGGGTGAGGACCTAAACCTTTGACCGTCCCGCACTAAAATGCGGACAAAACAGCATATCCAACTGACCGAATCCGTTTTGCCACACTTAATTTAATTATAAGTACTATGCATTGGGTCTCTTGTCATTACAAGAGTACATCTTTAACAAATGAGAAGAACCATTATGGTTCATTTGTTATGATAAATTATAAATTTCGGAAAATTGTTATGGTACATATATTTATTGGGTACAAAACTAAACCAAAAAAATAGGCCACTTTCAAAGACCGTCTCAATGACTACAAGTTAAAACACTAACTTAAAAGGAACAATAATAATATACGCAGGTATCTTAGACAGGCCCTATAAATATCATGAAAAAAATATATTAATACAAGTAATATTCGTCTGCTATCCATTATCAGGCCAGTGGTGGTGATCCCCCTCAAACGGTTCCCTTCTTTTACAAGATTCTGATTGTACTCGTCTCCTCCGCCTGAAGATGTGTAATGTTTTGGAAGTTCCTAATACAAGCAAATTTCTTCAAAAATTTATACTTTGTTTGGGAAGATTAGACGGCAACTGGTTCACTTACTGGGATAGATGCGTTTTCTTTAACCTGTGTTAGTAATAGAAGTGAGAGCACATATTTATGCAGGTGTTACAATAGACTATACCTCTATGGGTGTAAATTAGGCCAGAATAGTTATACTCAATAAGATGTTGAAAATATATAAAGGATTATCTCACCTTTGCTGATTTAAATAGCTCGTCAAGAACCTCAGATAGAGTTGGATGTGCATGAACTGCCAATTTAAGGTCCTGCATTGTACCATGAAATCGTGAACTTTGGCAGATAGACACGGTAAGAGAATAAAAGACACTGGTGAGACTCTTAATAGTATAAAACCCAGGTAACAGCATATATTTTACGCGTTGGTAGAAAATATTACCTGAATACGTGTTCCTAATGCTATAGCGTTGGAAGCTTCATGGATGAGATCTGCTGCATGCAAACCAAAAATATGAACTCCTAAGATCTCTCCATTGTCAGGTCTGTATATCAACTGCATGAAAGTGTAAATGACAATCAGCACTTAGCAATATCAAGCCAGTAAGAACAGAGAATTAAATGGTTGCGGATAAAAATGGATAAGAGTGTAGAACAGCTGGCATGGCCAAATAATTTTGGTGCCACCGAAGAAATCTTTTAGTGAAGAGTTCATAAAATATATTCAACATTTTCATAAGCTGTATCAGAATAGCATTGACGGAAGAAGACGCAAAAATAACCTTGGCAAGTCCCTCCCCTTCATTTTCTGCTAGGGCTTTCGTGTTAGCTTTAAAACTTGTTTTTGCAACACTCACTTCAAACCCCTCTTTTTCACCTTTCTCCCTTGCTTGAGGCTGCGTGTTTCAAATTAGGTTATAACACATAATAACTTCAACTGAACAACAAGCAGTAACTTTATTGTTTGAATAACAAGGGAATGGATTCTCTCACGTGTGATTTTCACCTTAGGGTAATGTGTAATAATATCTCACCATTGAAATTTCTCTCATCTAATTTTTTTATACATTCTCTGTCATTCTGAATGGTGAGAGAATTACACATTACCCTCTCATGTGAAAATCACATATGAGAATCCATTGAATAACATAGTGGCAAAGGGGTATGCAAAAACGAAGAGTCCTGACCACACAAATGAAAGAGAAGTGATTCACTACAATACTCATATCAGTGAAAGTTCTGATATACCTCTGTCAATCCAACCATGCTGATTTCAGGATGAGTGAAACATGCAGCTGGAATACTTAAATGATTGAGCACATGATCTCTTCCCGTGACTTGTTCAACCACTGTTGGAAACATTTTAATCAGATAAAACTGAATCGGAAAAAAGGGGGGAAATTTATCAGTTTCTTCTTACCTGAAATTCCTTGTGCACTGGCAGCATGAGCGAGCATCATCTTTCCATTTGCGTCACCAATACAGTATAAATGAGGAACCTATCATTCCACATCCTATATCAGTAACAATAAGTCAGACAGAAGATAATTAGTGCATGAGAAATTGAGACAAACCAGCTTGCCATTTGCATCAATTACACGCATGCGCTCGTCCACGGGAATAAAACCTCGCTGTGTTGCCACATCAACCTGTAGGAACAATGTACAAAAAAATAAATTCATTTCCTTCAGGGAAAATATCCTCTCCTAAACACAAATACATACATTCTCCAGTCCTAGACCTTCTGTGAAAGGAGCCCTTCCCGTTGCTATTAGTGCAGCATCCACCTGTAACAGTAAAGACAACAGTGTGTAATAAATCCAAATAAAATAAAATATACAGACGAACAAGAGATGAACTAACAGACTACAGAAGGTGCAAGAAAACAAGGAAAAGAGAAAAATTGTAATATAAGTGAGTCAATCATATATTCTCTTCCTCAGTGCAGCTTCATGAACTCATATGCAAAATAGATACACAGTACATTAAGCACTCAAGGCCTTTGAAAATGAGATCTGAGTTTACTGAATCAACAACCAGAAGCTTCAGCACTTAACCTCAACACATTAACACATCATAAAAACTTTCTCATGGGAGAAATCTTAACAGTTAAGAACAATGAGTTTACTTGAAATCTTTCTAATAAAAGATTATGTTACCTCCAAAGTTTCCTTTGGTTCCTTAGTTTTTGCATCAATAAGTTCAATCAAGACGGGTTTTCCATCCCTTGCAGGCGTGATCTATAAGGAAAACATGAGGTCAGTGGCGTGTCAATGTAGCCAATCAACAAAACTGATCAAGAAATTACAAGACTCAGTAGTTACCTTGGATGCAAAAACTCCAGTATGATAGTCAATATTACGGGGATTTATAAGAACCCTTTGAGCCAGCTTGCTGATTTCAGGATCAAATCCAGGCATAAGCTGGTCTAAAGCTTCAACAAAAGTAACCTGCATAATACCAATGATTACTTAACTTACAATAAACTAGAAACCTAAATGTTAGAATAATATTTTTTAACTTCTAGAACTAATGAAAAACATAGCAAGCAGATGATTCTTACAGCACAGACACAAATTTCTGATTTCAATGTATAACAGTCAATTATTTGCAAGTATTTTTCATAAACAAAGATAGTGGAAAAAGAAAGTAAAAATATCACAAAGATGTGTCACCTCACTTCCAAGTGCCGTATATACGTCACTGAACTCAAGGCCAATATACCCACTTCCTACAATTGCTATCCAGTCAGGAACAGACTCCAGTTTGAGTGCATGGTCACTTGTAATCACAGACTTCCCTGGAGATGAATGTTGAATTTTTTTCGTAAAAAAATTATTATAGCCAATTAAACAAGAAATCCAGAGAAGGGGAAAAAAGGATACAAGGTTTGAATTTACAAATGAGGATTAAATTTAGGTCATAAAGAAGAAAAAAGTTTTCCTCGTGACATAAATCTAGAACCAGATGGAGTTTTTAAAATTTACTTAAATGGAAGGTATATTGTACACCAAAAATTAGTACTTGGGGGAAATGTACAAATTAGGATATAAGGAATTTTTCTGAAAGTTTCAATTGCTGAAGAGATAGCGACTATTTCTGTATACTTGATGTCTCTTGACCACATGGACTGTAAAAGCTGTGGACCACCCTTCTTTAATAGATTGGTACAGAAAAGATACGAGAACTGTAGGAGTCATTACTTCTTTTAGATCTGTCCTATACTGAACTATGGTCCCTTTGTACATTTCTTTGGAGTCTATAATCCGATATACTACAATAACATAACATTTATCAGATAGACGGAGTTAACTGTGTGAATCAAAATATGCTATAATATCTTATGGCAAATCATTTCTAAAGACGGACCATTTAAACTCAAGTCCTTCATATTTGACTTAAAAATTTATAATATTTCTTGGTCTGTCTCCTTCTAACTATTGGACAACCTTCCAACTAATCTCTTCACTAGAACTTGTCTTCTCCACAAAATGTATTATATGCTATCCAACTTTCTCTTCAATGAATTCATTCTTAATACTATCTTCTCTTATTCGCTCCATATCAATCACAAGATTACCATCTTCGCAAAATGGAGCTTATTTTCTTATCGATTCTTCACTGTCCAACATTCAGTCTTATGCAAAATTAATAATCTAATGGTTAAAAAGGTTACCCTGTGCTTAAGAGTGCCAGCCATGGTGGCGTTCAAGGAAGGGTCAAACCCGTTGTGAATCTACTGAAGACAGACTTAAATTACATTTTGATTCCACCAATAGTGACATCTCCCTCTATTTATTTGTCAGTTTGTATGATTGACCCAAGGTTCTTTCAAACTGTGAATTGGGGTATGGCATGATCTCCAACTTTCACCTCTAAGCTTACTGCAACTTTTGCAAACTTATATTTCATATATGTTTTGTTTATCTTCAAACAAAAGCCGTGTGCTTTAAAAGCTTATATCTACATCTCAGTTTATTGCTTTTCTCAAATGCTATCGGTGGTGGATGAAGGACTGTGGCAGCAAGCCAAAAATACGCCATATAAATTGTGCTGCTATGGGGGAAACGTGGCTGATATAATAGCTGTTGCAGCCTGGCAGTTTGCAAAGCATCTGACACGCCATAACACCCTAGCAGCAATTTGACAACATTACATCTCTCAACTCTCCCAATCGTGCTATATTATTATCTAAAAAGATACATATTGTGATTCATGTCACTCGCTCTTAAATATAGTTATATTTAATTTATTAAGCACATCCAACACCAAGTTAAAAAGATTGAGAATTAGATGACAATTGGTGTGGTACTATAGTTATCATACGAGGCCTACCTTGTTTTCCCAGCTCTTGAATTTGTTATTAACTTACTATACATATTCTTAATTGCTCGAGTATCAGCAATATGAACTCTTCTCTTCTCTAAAACCAACCATCCACGAAACCTCTCTATCTTTAGGCATCCTAACCATGCCTTTTCCAAAGCAATAAAAATCATGTGAGTCTTTTTTATTCCTGGGATATATCTCTATCAATCTTCTTAGAAAGCACTGTTAGCATCCCTGTCATAAATTTAAGTTAAATTTCTCCGATATTGCTCTGTGTACTATTAACCCCAAAAAAAAAATTCAATGGAAAATTTATCGCTTTTTAACTTGCATGGGACTTTAGTGTTTCGTACAGAAGAGAAGAAGTCAACTAAGTGAAGTAAACTAGAATGCAAGACAAGAAGTCCACTAAATTAAGTAAAACTAAATTGAGAAACATCAAATATCCATGGCATGAAGGAAAAGAGTGAAGTGTACCATCAACTTCAACACCCTTAGGAACAAAAGGAACAGACCCAGTGGCAATGATGATATTTTTTGCAGTTACGATGTTGTCTGAAGAGCCAATTTTCACCCTTTGAGGACCCTGCACAGATCATGCATGGCAACAAATGAAAATGTATAGATTTTCTTCTGCTATTTCAAGATAGCCTCGGCTAATAAATAAATAGTTCCATTCACTAAGAGTGTGGTTGAAACATTAAAATGAATTTGAATTATAAATCAAGTAAAAAAGGAAATGGAAAAAACAATAAAAAAATTTTCTTTCACTATTTACTATGCAAAAATGTTAAAAATAAGAAACAAAGTGAAAACAATATGCCTTTTTATTGTTCAGATTGAAAACAGAAAATGAAATGACAACCAATGAGGCCCTAACATAGAAAAATAAATGGGGTTTCCAATGAAGTGTCTGTGTACTTGATGGGGGAAAAGTATATCAAGGTTTATCTCATTTCAAGAGTGAGTATTCTAATTTTTTGTACAAGGGTAAATGAACTTGTTTTCAAATTTCATTTCTTATCCTTTGCATCTCCTTGAACCTAAATAGAAGACATAACATTAATTTTTTTCAGGCTTAGCAGTGATGTGTAGCTTTGCATCAATTGTTCATAAGTTGTTGTCGTCTTCATTGCCATTATCATGATCAAAACAGTGTGTAATGTTTATCATTGTTAATTTTTTCAAAAATATTAATATTGGTTGATTCACATTGCATGTACCATGAACTAGAGTGGACCGTGATATTCAAGCAGCAAAATAGAGTTAATTTCAATACAAAAGGGGGGGATTGAAATGAACTAATTATAGTTAAAAAATTAATAAAATTTAACGTCAGGTAGGAATTTTAAAGGCATCTAGTTTGAGAATTGAAAACAAAAATTGAATGGCAATGAAGTCAAGTGTCTTTGAGAATGAATTAAGTAAAATAATAGATGTTATTGCTTCTTAATAGCCAGGAATTTATTTAATACAGAGATAGATTATGTATGTTGACTGTATTATCCTTAATAGCTTAATCAATAAAAATATAACAATTCCAAGTTTTCACACTAATATTATTCATGATGATATAGAATTCACAAAGCATAGATTGCATAATATAATATGCCACTTACCAATATAGTACCAAAACCAGTAAGTATGTCTACTCCAATAGCTTTAAGGGAGCTTGTCAAATTATTACGGATTTTGGAAGCAAGATTATTAGCATGATCAGCCACTCCTTGTCTATCATACCCAGCAGAAGAAACCTGGAAAAAAGCAAAACAGACAAAGGTAACATAATCAAGCAAACCCACACCCATCATCATCCTGTATGTTATTATAAAATTCCAATTCCAAACATAAAAGTAAATTAAGGGAGCCTAGTTTTAAGTAACATTCTTACGTGTAAGCCCAGTGACTTCAAGTGATGATCACTCCTTAGCTCCCGCATACGACCACTAGCAGCCAAAAGAGCTTTCGAAGGAACGCAGCCTCTGTTCACACATGTCCCTCCCACCACGTCTCCCTCCACTATAGCTGTTTTCAATCCCTGCAATCATTGCCTTATCAAAATTTCTCCCAAATAAATGTTACATTCACCTTACTTTATCGCATAATCAGCATTCAGCAATAGCAATTCATCAATAATAGTAATCGTTTGCATATCAATTTCTATGTGCATACTGTAGCTACTATCACTGTCGCTTTGAACTTGTTTACTAGTTTAGTTACAAAAGAGTGTGAAATTATGAATTTCGAATGTTGAGATCATTCAGACCTTCTCGACGGCGTGAAGCGCGGCACCGTGACCACCAACACCGGCACCAATGATCAACAAATCATAATCGAAGGATCCAGAAGTGCTGCTGCCATTGTCAGAGCGGGCAGCGGATACTATAGCGGAGCATTGACGGCGGAGATTACGACTAAGAGAAGATGAAAACCCTAAACCCAACGCCTCGCGTCTCAAACCGCAGAAACGGAGGTTTAGAGGTTTGGCAGTGGAGAGTGGGAGAAAGTGGTGTGATCTGGAGATTGTAGCGGCGGAGGGGGTGGGGGAGAAAGTGAGGGAGAGAGAGGATTGCATTTTGCTGAGGAAGAAGAGAGAGAAAGTGGAAATCGAGATGGAGAGAAAGATAGAGAGAGATCTGAGAAGATTGTATAAGAAAGAAAAGAGAAGAGATGAACCTCGAGGAATCCGTTGGGAGTTAGGAGGAAAATAGGAAAGCGGAGAAAACAAAGAGCGACGGATAAAACAGACATAAACCACTATTCTCTTTAAAAAACTAATTAATAGTTGTAAAATATTGTTAAAATCCTCAAATTGGTCCCTTAAGTCTATTTCGGGATCTAATTTGATTTTTAAATTTTAAAAGGTTTTAAAATTATCCTGTAAATTTTTAAATGGTGTCATATTGGTCATTTCCGTCAATGATTCTCAAACGTCGGTTAATATGTGCAGACGTGGCTGATGAGTTGGCATGTTGAATTGTCTTCTTCCTTAAGACGTTGATGTTGTTCATTTTAATCTCAAATTGATTCATAAATTTGACCTAGGGATAGGACAAACAAACTGGAGATAGAGATTCAAGCATGAAATCGAGTGGATCTTCGTCATTGTCGAAACAAAAAAACGCAGAAGGTGACTGTTCTTCGAAGGAAGGTTCGAATTTGTATACAAGCTCTGTCTGAAAACCCTTATGTCATTGTGGGGACCTGACCGTTCTTCGAAAGGCAACAACTGTTAAGAATTATGGAAAATATTTCTGGAGTTGTCCTAATTACAAGGTATGTTTCATGTAAATTTGATGTTTCTATTTTGAAAACACATGTTGCTGCAACTATTTGAATTGTAGCCTATGAATTTTACAAGGATCTGTGCAAGCTGGGTGTGGTTTCTTTAGTTGGTTTTATGAAGATGTTGGAGATGAGAAAGAGTTATTTTGGATGGATAGAATTGAAAAACTATCAAAGGCAGTTGCAGTTTACATAAATCATACCCAAAATATATAAGTGATAAATTGTGATAGATTATACAAGTCATAGCCAAAATACACAAGTCATAGCTTGTGACAGATAACAGACATAAACTAACAAAGTGGTAAAGGTTCAAACTTAAACTAACAAAGTGAACATAACAAAATGCCACTGACTTAAACTAAATTTTCCAAGTTGGTGTTGATCTCTTAGTTGGTGTTGATCTCTTAGTAGGTGTTAATCTCCTTGTTGTTGGCCCAACAACAGTCTTGGCTGCACTCAGTCTTGTGGTAGGTCCTGGTGGTATAAAAGGCTTAGTTGGCCTTATGATAGGTAATTTCTTGGCTCTTTCGTGAGATGCTTGAGATGCTGAAGTAAATGATTTGCCATTCTTAATTGGTTATTTTGCTACCCTTCCATTAGATGATTGTTGGGATGCATTACTTGGTCCTTGTCTAACTTGTTGGGGTGCATGACTGACTCCTTGTTGATGGTTGTAGGGATGGTTGTTATGATGGTTGTTGGGATGGTTATTGGGATTCATGAGTGACTCCTTGTGAAGCTTGTGTTGATGGTTGTTGGGATGGCTACTGGCTAGATGGTGTCACCTTGCAAGTAAGCTTGTTGTGTTCTGGTTTCTTACATTTGTTACACCTAACATTGAAACAATCCTTCTCATTTTTTGTCTGAACCATCAATCTCACATTGCTCTAAATTCCTTCTCTGGTCTTCTAGACATCTTCTTATATTTGGGTGGCAGCACATTTAGATACTCAGTCCTTACCCAAAGATTAGAGCCATTAACTGGAAAAAATAACATGTTTATACACTTCCATATATCTTGCCTTTTTGTGATAATCTAGAATGTAGTCATCAATTCTATAGTTCCTACTCTTCATAGCTGACAGTGCATGAACACAAGGTAGGCATGTCAGTTTCCATCTTCTGCATGAACATTTATGCTTCTTTAAGTCTACTGAAAACTCGTCAGCTCGGTTTTCAAGGTGCCTAACCTCAAAGATATGCTCATCAGACATCCTAAAACATGAACATATGATCATCAAACATAGTTGTTTGAAACACTTCATCAAACATATTATTAAAGTTATGTTAAGTTCATGTATCTTACCTAACAAGCCAGAGGTTTGTGTATGAGCTGGTTTTTTCAATTTTCCTTCTTATGTTTGGTAACACTTCAACTTCTGTCATGTTCTAAAATCTCAACCTGTTTGTTGCCCATCTCTCTATCATATATGTCCTTATTTATTCCACCATGGTTATCAATGACTTGGCTCTAAAATCTAGGATTACACTATTAAATGCCTCAGACATGTTATTCAGAACAACATCATATTTGTTATGTGTCTTAAAGTATGATCTACTCCATAATTTAGGTGGGGTGCTCATCATGTGCTTGTAGGCATCTACATTGACATCCTTCATTCCTTTCATCTCTCTTTTCCAGGCTTGGTAGTATGTTGACTTTGCTACCTTCCAAATGATTTCCTTCAACATCTTGCCAGGATATCTTTTCCTGAAACTGTTATAGAGATGTATGATACAAAATCTTTGCTCGAATCTAGGTAGTAGTTCATCCATGGTAGGTAAAAATCAGTTTTAAAAACACATAAAACATAAGCATAACGAGTAATGAAACTAAGCATAATTGAAATAATATAAGTATACCTTTTATTGATCAGATATAAAAGTGTATGTGAGGCACTTTTCTATCCCACCAAGGTCATCAATAAGCATCTCCAAGAACCATGTCCAGCTATCCTTATTTTCACTATACTGCAAATGCTATTGGTAGGATTTGATCATTTGGATTTCTACCTATGGCTGTCAATATTTGACATCCACATAGCCCTTTCAAAAAAACATCCATCAAGACCAATAAAATGTCTACATAATTTTAAGCTTTCCTTACAAGCTGCGAAGCAAATGTATAACCTCCTAAAATGGGGTCTTAGATCATTAATACCCTCTTATGCAGGTTGTACATTTCAGTTTCATAGTAGATCATGGATTTGATCTCAATAACTCATGGCAATAGTGACAAATCCTTGTATAATTCCCCAGGAAAGAACCATCAATCATGTCTCTAGCAGCAAATCTAACTCTTATGACCTTAGACTTATTGACCCCTACATTCCACTTATTTTGTGTTTTTTCCTGTATGTCCTTAAGCTTAGATTTAGGGTTAGTTTTCAATGAATTCTATAGACTTTTGCTTAACCATTTGACACTTATCATCTTCACATTGTACTCCATACTACAACTATGATTGTCTATTATCTTCCTTAGTTGCCAAGAATCCTCATTAGGTAACTTAGCACAGTAAGCTGCTTCCCACTCACATCCATCCTTACACCTATCCCTCACTCTAACCTTTTCATTTTTAGTAAACTTCAGGTTCCTGCCAGATTGAATTGCATATGACGTTATAGCTTCCTTGAAATCAACTTTGGTAATAAAGTACATTTCAACCTTCCATTTGTAATTGGACCTATCTTTTTGTAACTTGAACATGGGGTACTTTTTTCTCCTCACTCCACTTCTATCATCACTATCACACCCACTCTGTAAATCCTCACTTTCATTATCACTACCTTTAAACTCATATTTGTTTTCCTCCCACTTTTCTTTACCTTTTTTTGTTTCCCTCTTGGTCATCATCTTCATTCATATAATCAATTAAATTATCCCCTTGTTCCTCATTCAAATTATCAACATGCTCATCTAATTCATCATCAAATGCTACCTCCATTACACTGTCATAGATGAAGCTTTCATCCTCACTATCATCATAACTAGATACATCATTGACCTCACCACCACCTTGTCCATTATCAACATTTTCATCAGTTTCCATAACAACATTTTCACTAATAGCATTTTTCCTAACAACATTTTCCCTAACAGTATTTTCACTGACAACATTTTCCAAAACAACATGTTCACTAACAACATTTTTCACAACATCATTTTCCCTTGCACTATTCTTACCACTACCATCACCTTCCATCAGCTCAGTTTCCATCTAACCCCCATTAACTGCTTCCTCATACATTGCAGCAAAGTCTCATCCATAATTTCATTTTTCTCTACAACTATTTCATTAACAAAACCATCATAGTAATTAGGTCGTGACAATGTATGTTAAATAAATGTCAACATTAAGATGCACCCTATAGAGATCAGCAAACTCTATAGCACATTTGTCATCGACCAACAAGTTCACCTCAAAGGTTGGATCTCGATAATATATCTTCTCAATTGAATTATACCCTAAATCCTTAAAACAACCTAAAAGTTCAAAGTAACTATATCTATCAGCATCTATTTTCAACTCGGAAACCTGACCCCCTTCGTACACACTCATTTTGTCATCAACAAATTCACCAATGTGGTGGATTTTTAAGTTCAAATACTCAGCCATATCAAACTATGTCCTATGTCCTAAAAAGAATGGCATCAAAAAACCAAGATTTCAGATACAAAGATGGAAACCCTAAAACTATAAAAACCTTAAAACAAACAAAATATAAAATTTTGCATTTTAATCACTAGAAGCCATACCTGGTTGTCTTCGATATCAACTTGAAGAGTAAAGGTTGCTTCAAATCGTAGCAGGATCACCTTCAACATGCAACAATGGCTATGCTAGGGTTCCACTTCCTTTACTTCATTTCCTACTTCTGAACAATGGCTTCGTTTGAGTTCCCATTTCTTTTTTAGGCATTCAAATTCCACATGGAATCTACATGGCATCCACATGGCATGACTACTCACACATCAGCCCCACGTGTGCGTCAATTGTACAAACCCATTGACTTTGACTAATAGTGTTGACGGTAAGGACTAACGTGTCACCATTTTAAAACTTAAGGGATCACTTTGGAACTTTTTAAAATTAAGGAATCAAATAGGACCCCGGGGTAAACTTAAGGGACCAATTTGGGTGTTTTGCCTAAAATATTGGTAAAACTCTTTTTGTCTCAAAATAGTTGGTCCGGTGGTGATTGACGCTGAATTTGGTAGAGAGGACTACGGTTCCATCCCTGCAACTGCGATCAAAAGAGAGTTAAAACCACTTGATGTCAGAACTGACCCCCGAATCAGATTAGAAGGTATAGTAGACCGGATACTGGTGATGAAAACCAAAAAAAATGAATGATTCGGTTAATCATTTCAGATATATTAAGAAAAATGAATAAATAAAAGAGTGGTAAGATATTTTTACTAAAGTATATCTTTTATCAAGTATTGGAAATGATAAAAGTAATATATTAATTAGAAAGTAAAATTGTAAAAGTTGCATTAGATATTGAAATGCGTAATTTATTTTAAGATTTTTTTTTTCAAAGATCACTCGTTGTAGGACGGAAGAAGTATTATCTTTTAAATATCTTGAAATCATCCTAACTTAAAACTTTTTATTTTATATGGTATTCCAAGAAGAGTTTGTTTAGTATTATTAGTTTGATATTTTATCAACCAAGTTAGGACACATACTTCGCACTTGAATCACTAATGACTTTTTTTTTTATGTTAAAATCACTTTCTTTTTAATCATAGTGGACATGTCTTGTCGTGCTTCCTTATTCCTTAACACGTGGAATATGATATTTTAATAGAAGGTGGTGTGATTTCATTTGACTTCATCATGTACTTTTTAGGTATTTTGAACCATGATTTTCATTTGCCAATCTTTCCTATATGGTATCCTTAATGATGTATTTGGCACACTCGTTTGGCCTCTTCTTGACTTCATGGTTAAGACTAATAGAAATATATGCTACTAATATTTAAATGGGTGGAGTTGGTGATTCTTTTTAGGTTACTCTCTTATACGAACACATCAATTTTGTAACATTCTATTTTATCATTACTTTGGTTTGTGATCTCAAAGACCTTAAAGATAACTTTTTTGTCTATAAACTTTAACGCAAGCTTTTCTGATTCCAAATCAATGTTTTCCCGTTCTAGTTGATAGCACATATTCCATTACATCATATATGTAATAAATCTGTCATTTAGTGTTAATGTCGTTATTTAAAGTTTTGCTTACCAACAATCTAACTTCTTCATCATTGAGAGTGATATCAAAATTGAAACTTATTCTCAAATCACATAATGTTTTTCCCATATTCAACTTCTCAATTGTATAAATAATTGTAAAATTACATGGATATTTGAGTTTTAGTTGAAGCGTTCTTTATATCATAGCACTACATTCTTCTAATAATGTCACATTGTCATTGTCATTGTCAAGTAACTTTATCTTTCTTGTCAACAAGTCTTTCATAAATTTGGCAGAGAGTGACATTTATTTTAAGACTTCAACAAAAGTGATGTTAACATGCAATTTTGTAAACATCTCCATAAATTTCTTAAATTGACCCTATTTTCATCTTTCTTCTTCAAACGAGGGTATGAAAGCTTAGCATAATGTGGAACTTATTTCTTTATTTTTTATTTCACGCTCATTGTTTTCTCTCCACTTTTTTTCTTCTCATTGTTTTTCTTATTCTCATTTTCAACTAATATATCTCATACCTCTCTCTCAACTTCCTTATATGACTTATTCTTCAAACGCTTAATACATAAAAATGATGACTCGACTTTGTATCGTACTTTTTGATTCATTTTGTGCACTTTTATCCGTTATTTTATCGAGTCATTATCGTATTAGTTGTTGATTGCTTATGTTTTCTTCTGTTTTTACTTGACAGGTGTTATATCGGCAACATAGAAGAAAAAGATCAAAAGACGAGCTAAGAATGAAGAAAACCCTCCAAAAAGTCAAGTTCTGGCCTCCTCAGGGCAATGGTGTTTGCCATGGCCTGAGGAAGTCGGTCGCCATGCAAGAAAAGAAGGGAATCCCAGTTTGAAGCTAATGGCGGTCGCCATTAGGCATACGGTGGTCGCCATTCAACGCGAGACATCCCTCTAAATCATGTCCAGTAGCACCCTCATGAAATAAACAATGAGCATTAAGATTATAATGAGGAGATGGGGTGTCTGATGGTGGTCCCAATGGTCGAGTCGTAATCAACCCTTGTTGTACTAAGGATAGATACAACTCATTTTTGGTCATTAGAATCGGAGGAATGAGAGGCCTCCCTGCCGGTCTTCTATTCTAAAAGTTTTGTCTGGGTGCTTGAGCCCGAGGTTGTTGGTATTGTTGATAAGCTAGAGCACTGGGTGCTCGCTGATACCCTTGTTGTTATACTGGTTGATTCATAGGTGTCTGTTGTACCGCCTGGTAAGTCGGAACTGAATTGCTGAACATGGGCATTACTGCTGTCACGTACGGTTGTTGTGCATACTGCATGGGATACATTGGTTGTTGAGTGAAACTTTGCTGAGATTACTGAATATAACCTTGTTGAGGTTGTTGATACTGTTGATAAGGTTGTTTCCAGGGTTGATTCTTCTTCCCCAATATTATGGCATTTGTCTCCCCTTCTTTCTTTTAGTGGAAACTGCCATTAAATTTCTTGGCATTGTTGTTATTGGAACTACTAGAAGTATTAGTCATCCTTCCATTTTTCATCCCCAATTCTACTCTCACACCCACAACCACTATATCAAAAAAGCTAGTTGTTACACTACTAATCATTTTCTCATAAAAATCCGGTCTTACTGTATCTATAAACCAATCTGTCAGTTCTTTTTCATTTAGAGGAGGCTCCACCTAAGAGGCCGTCTCCCTCAAACACTATGCACACTCCTTGAAAGATCTAGAGCTTCTCAGTGACATACTTAACAATTGCCTTTTATCAGGAGCTAGATCCATGTTGTATTTATAGTGCTTCACGAAATCGTAAGCCAAATCTTGGAAACTATGGATACGAGATTGATCAAAGCTCAAATACCATTTGGCAGATGCCCCATTCAGAATATCTTAGAAACAGTGAATCATCAGTTTATCGTCTTTCACATATGCATCCATTCTTATATAATACATAATCAAGTGTGTTCTTGGACAGGTAGCACCAGAATATTGGTCAAAGTTGGGAGTTTTGAACTTTGGGGGAATCACCAACCCAGATACTAGACACATATCCCTGGCATCAGTACCAAAGATATAACTTCCTTCCATTGGCCTGACTTTCCTCCCTATAGTTTCTACATTTTCCTTCAGTTTCTCATGACGTCTATTTCCCTCTTTAGACCCATCAGGAACTTCATATACTTATTGTTGGTTATGAAAAATAAGACACACTTGAGTTTGCACAAAGGCTGAAGTGTAGGTCGGAACAACTTGAGGAATTTCTGCCCTCAATGGAACTGATTGTTGATTAACTGGCACAGAAAGAGGTGGAGGTACAGACCTATAAGGTAACCCATACGATGGTACATTTGCAGCAGTGACTACTGTTGGAGTTGGCTCCACAACTATGTTGATAACTTCAGAGACCTTAGTAGCTTGAGTGTCCATTTTTGCGTTGATGACCTTCAAGACCTTCATAATCTGCCCTATGCTCCCACGCAGATCTTCAAGTTCATTATTGGCCCTGTTCAATTCCAAATTTTGTTCGGCCATCCTTTGATGGGCTTGGGCTCGTGTGTTGTACTAGTGTCGGGAACTCAGTGTGATTGGCTGAAGATAAGACAAGGAGGTGAGCTACATAACAAAAAATGCACATGCGATGCTTATGAATGCAGATGAAAATGCAAACCAAACATTCAAGGAATCCAATGAATATTTTTACAAACATTATAATAATGGAGATTAACAAAATAGCATATCATATTAATAAGTTACATGACTGAGAGTTTTACAAAAATTAATACATATCCAAAGCCAAAGTACAAATACAAATTAAACAGTAAAACAATGGAAACTGAGGTCTTAATCCTCCTGACGAGAGGACCCTTCTTGCCAATTCTCTCCCTTATCTTGACGGGGCCACTTCCGAAGTTCTTCATTTTCCTGCACAGCCATGAAGTATCTATCTTTCCAAGTCTTCGCCCCCCTTTCAGCTTTGGCCAATGAAATTCTCAATTCCTCAACAGAAGTAGGATCTTCTGGAGTTACAAGGATTAACTCAAAGCGAGTGTAGAATATTTTCAAAGCTCTCTCCTTAACCCATAGTAGGTCAGATTCTGAGACAGAACAATTAGGGTACTCCAACGCAATCGTCCCCTTTGTGCGAATATGACGCCATACGTACATAATATGAGCTTTGAGAACTTAATTCTTTCCTTCTTCAAAGAACAAACTATTCAAAAAGATTGGGTCAAGTTCATTCTTCATCGGGTATCCCAACTGACGACGAGTTAATATAGGATTGTAGCTGATACACCCTTTGGTGCCAAGAAGGGGCACATTAGGGAAATCTCCGCAGCTATGGATCATGACAATTCCTCCATACATAAGATCGTAGCACTTGATGTCTGAATGCTTGAGTGACAAAATTATTTTCGTCCATGAGAGTCCGCTTTACATATCTCAAAGCAAGGGCGACCTTGACAAGTGAGAAATAAACCATTTGTACAACAGAGCGGTGCAACATACAATCTGGCCTTCCCCACGATAGTTCTTCAAATAAATGGAAAAATACACGTCAGCCAACAACGTGGGTACAAGATTCTTGATCAAAAAAAGATTGATTGCACTCTCATCAACAAAATCATCAGCAGTTGGAAACAAGAAAAGTCCATAAATTAACAAAGCTAATATGGCCTTGAATGCTTCAGAGTTCTTCGACTCAACATAGTATTTAGCTTTTTCAAATAAGAACACACCTGGGAATCCATAAAAACCTCCTTTGACAGTCATGTGAGATTGTACTTCAGTCATCTCCCAATATGTAGCCTCTACAATTACCTTTCACTAGGAGTTCCTTCTCTTCCATAAAATGGTTTAGGAGTGACGCCTAATCCCATTGGCACAAAGTATTCTTCCAAAGTTGGCAACAATTAGTAATCTCGAAACATGAAACAATGATGGATTGGGTCGTAGAACTGCACGAGCACCAACAACATCTCTTCGTCCATCTGAAGTCTTAACAACGACAACACACTTTCATACTTGTCTTTAAATGCCAATAGATCTTCTACTAAACCTCCCAGCTTCCTCAAGTCTTCTAGTTTTGGACTTTAAAATGTATATTTTGATATTACTTTCTTTCCATAATCCATTTACAATGTCTGCAAAAATTAAATTCCTTGAATGGTTAGCAAAAACATGAATGCAATGCAAAAGTATCGTGGAACTTGGATATTTACAACATCAAGAGATGCCAAAACATCATTTTCATTATCCAACATATTAAATTACAACACATAAGTACTTCTTACAAGAGTCTTAAATAGAAAGCTAAATAAAAGCTAACAAAAGTCCTAAGGAGATCCTTCTGACAACCTTGTGTTAAGCTTCTTGATCTCCTCTTCCATCTGAGCCTTTTCGAGAATAAGTTTATCCACAATCAATTTCCACGAAGTTGACTGAGGGCTAGAGGAAAATAAATCCTCTTGCGCCTTCCTCTTCTTGCAAGAAAGCACTTCTTCATTCTTCATTTGCAATTGCCTCTGGAGTTCTGCATTCTCCTTAACGACCACTTGATACTTGTGCTTCCAAGCGTCTTCTGTTTGTCGAGATTTGCTCAAAGCGATTCTTAGCTCCTCTACTTTAGACATGAAGATCAAGGTGGGTTCCTCCTTCAAAACTATGGGCTCTTGTCAGGAATAAGGCATCTTCAACTCAATATCCCTTCTTCGGACCCATTGGAGATAAGGTTCCATAGAGGCGCAATTAGGTTTTCCTATGTCTTTCTTTCCCTTGTTATGTAAATGACTTTAAGCATTCAGGATTTTCTCTTTTAGCTCCTTATTACCTTCCTCCTCTTTGAAGAAAATACTTTCCACATGAACATTATTGGGTTTGTCCTTCAAAGGATATCCTAACTGTCGATGAGCAAGGACTTGGCTATAGTAGATCCCTCATTTAGTACCAAGAAGAGGTACATTACCAAAATCTTTGCAGCTATCAATAATCATTATGTTATCATAGACACGATTGTACCAATCAATGTCAGAGTGGATGAGAGTCATGATCTTTTGTGACCATCAACCTCTCTCAATATCCTAAAAAGCGTTAGCCTTAGGCACGTGTGAAATAAACCACTTGTATAATAAAGGAACACAACAAGTGATCATCCCTCTATTGTGGGAATTTTCCTCAGATGAACAGAATGATAGGCATCTGCTAGCAAAGTAGGCACATGGTTCCTCCTCAAGAAAATTTTGATGGTATTGAGGTCTACAAAATTTTCAAAACTAGGGAACAAAAAGATACCATAAATGAGCAAAGCAAGGATAGCCTCAAATGTGTCCGTGCTCAAATGCTCGGTATAATACTGAGTTTTCCCAATCAAAAACTTTGCAATCAAGCCAAAAAATCCACCTTTTACAGTTATGTTATTTTGAATATCAACCAATACCAAATGTGTAGCCTTAGCAATATCCTGCTCATTAGGGTCTTTCTGTAGAATAGGAAAAAGAGACTCATCAAGAATTGGCAAACCAACCAGATAGGAGTATTCTTCTAGTATAGGTATGAGTTGGTAGTCAGGAAACGTGAAACAATGGTAGACTGGATTGTAGAACTGTAGTAGAGTGGAGAGAAGTCCTTTATCCATCTTTATCTTCAATAATGACAATAGTTTCCCATATTTGCTCTTGAACCCTTCTAGATCTGTCACCAAGGTGCCCAACCTCCTTAGGTCATCCAAGTTAAGACTCATGTAAGTGTAATTCAAGGTTTTCTTCCTTTCGCTATCCATGACAATCCTGATGTTTATAAACAAAAGTATAAGTTCCATGAAACTTTTATAGTATGATGTTCATGAATGCAAGTATGCACAAACACAGACAAACAGAGATTCACATATACACATTGGTAAACAGAAAAACAGACAAGAGCCTAGGTTTAAAGAACACGAGTGTGGATCCATGGTCTACCCATCCCAAAAGGTGTGTACTAAAGGTTCTTAAATCTACAGAACATGGTTCTAAGAAGATCCTAGAGTCAACAACCCATCTTTTAGATATTATCGATTTCCCAAATCACTCGGTAGTCGATAAAGGACTACTTCCTCATAGTCATCACACTACATCCTAACAAGGCCAAAGTGGGGTGAACATGTAACTAAAGGTTCTCAGTGTCATAGGCTCCTAGGTCGAAAGTAGTAATATTTTCACGAATACTCATTTAACAAAACTACTCCTAAAAGGGCCTCCACTGAGCGGTGGTTTCTCAAGTAAGCTTGGTCGGGAATCAACTCCTTATAAGCCTTCTTGAATATACCACTTTCCTATCATAGGTGCACTCAAGTTCAGGTATAGGACTTATCCTCACCACTCAAAGTAACCACCCTGCATACAGAAAACCCAAGCACAAACATATATATATATATATATATATATATATATATATATATATACACACACACACACACACACACACATACAAATATATAGATATACAAGCAAGCAAACATATAACAAATACAAACAAGGTGGGCTTAAGCCTCTTAAGGGGAGATATTTTCCCCAGTGAAGTCGCCATTTCTGTTGCAGTGAGAATCAGATATCAAGCTATTAATTAACTTGAATCACAAATCTATGAAATTCACCATCGAACTTTGATTTATCCAAAGGAAAGGGCAGAGATCGAAGAAAACCCTAAGTGCGCTACGTAACAACGAAGCTAAGAGATCTAAGGTTCGGAGGTTGGTTATACCTAGGAAAGGTGTTAGTATCCTAAGTATTTGTAGTACTCTACAAAAAACCCAAGCACAAACACACACACACACACACACACACACACACACACACATATATATATATAGATAGATAGATAGATAGATAGATAGATAGATAGATAGATAGATAGATAGATAGATAGATAGATAGATATAGATATTTACAAATATATAGATATACAAACATATAACAAACACAAATACAAACAAGGTGGGCTTAAGCCTCTTAAGGGGAGATATTTTCCCCAGTGAAGTCGTCATTTCTGTTGCGGTGAGAATCAGATATCAAGCTATTAATTAACTTGAATTACAAATCTATGAAATTCACCATCGAGCTTTGATTTATCCAAAGGAAAGGGTAGAGATCGAAGAAAACCCTAAGTACGCTACGTAACAACAAAGCTAAGAGATCTAAGATTCAGAGGTTGGTTATACCTAGGGAAGGTGTTAGCATCCTAAGTATTTGTAGTACTCTACATGAACCTCTTATTATTATTTGTGTTATGTTAAAGTGTGCTTGCTAAGGGAAAAAGGCGCTAAGGTAAATACCTAGGGTATATACAAAGTATGTTCACCAAGACATCACATCCCGTATATACGTATCCTAACAAGGATGGAATCAGAGCAACTGTAGTTCACCTAACTAGGGTGAAAGAACTCTTGACTATGGTCAAGGTTCCAAGGGGAATAAGCATCCATAATAATGATACTTATGTAGAGTTAACAAACTCTCTAAGTCTAAGTTGAAAGACTAACTAGGGATTGACTTTAACAAAAGTCAACAAGAGGAAGGTGAGTACCCATAACAATGGTACACACAAAGACTTAACAAACTTTAGGCCTAAGTTCTAAGTTGTAGGACTCCTAACAAGGTAAAGGTTTTGAATTAACAAAGTCAGGGGATGAAGTTCTAAACCTAAAACTAGATAGAAAGTCCTAATGATTCTAACAAGGTCAAAAAGGTGAGGATAAATGAGCTATCTATGACATTAAGTCAATAGAGAGACTTTCCTTTGGAACAAGGGACAAAATAAACTTTAGGATGAAAGCTAACAAGCTACATCACTCGGAAAAACTTAACAAAATTGGAGGGCACGAGGGAAATGATATGATAGTAATAATATTCAAGCGTGATATTAAAACATATGGTAACCAAACATCATGTGATTACACACTTAAAAAAGTGTCAAAATCAAGGTGGTAACAAGAATTTATAGTTCTACAACATGACAAAAGACTTATATAAGTTGTAAATGGTTCAAACATGTCCATATATACAAAAAACAAAGGAAACAACCAAAAAGTCAAAGTGGTTCATAAGAAAACAAAAAAAAAACACATACTTCAAACATGCATAAGTGTCATAAAAATGAATAATTTTGGAAATTTCTTGATAACATAATAAAATAGGCAGCAATATGAACATATAGCAAAAAGAATGGATCAAAAAGCATAAAAAATGAAAGAGTTGTGATATTGCAAAGTTGTGAAGAAAATGAAAGAAATAGGTGATAAAAAAGAAGGGGAAATGGCCTTCGTGGGGTTTGAACTCGCTTCCTTGGTTTTAGGTTAAAACCTTAAACCATCTGAGCCATGTGAATGGCTTGTCAACATAAGGCGCGGGTTAGAATAAATGTAAAAATAGGTTCAAAATGCCTAAAGTGCAAAAAGGTCAAAAGGGTGACCGTTAAGGATCTAACCCAAGACACATCGCATACAAGGCAAAGACAAGGCATAGGTTACGCCACTAGGGTGGCCTGTTTCATCCAAATAGTATATGCTTCCAATTATATATATCTTAAGACAAAACTAAAATGGCTACCTCAGCTACAGATCAACGCCATGTCACTCACACCTCAACTCTTCTTCTTCCTTCGCTTCTCTCAAATTTCTCTCTTTCTCTATTGCGAACAGCAACAACAACAACAACAAAACTTCAAACACACACAAATCAATCAAAACACCATGAAATTTAAAAGTATAAAAACCAATCTTCAAGTATTTTTTTACCAGGATTAAAAATATCATAATATTAAGACCTAAAAACAAACCTAAACTCCACCAAAAGTGGTCAAACTACATGACATCAAAATGATAACAAACGAAGAAAACATCACATACTCAGTTATTACAACTCATGTAGAGGTTCAGGAACATAGTAAATGACAAGGAAAATATTTCTCAACCACAAAACAAACAATGACACGTGAACATGAAGAGTTTGAAGGAGAAGAAACACTACCTCTTGGAGTTGGTCCAATACCTCCTCAATGGTGATTGTAAAGGTGTAAAAAGATGTTGCTCAACCTCCTTTGCTCCTAGAGAGTGATTGTGAATGATTATTTTGCTTGGAAGAACCTTCTTTCTCCAAATCCGATAGTTGAAGCTTTAATGGTGATAAAAATGACAGATGATGGGGGTGATGTTACAACTGATATTTGAGGGTTGAAATGAATTATTTATGGTATATGGTGAAAGTTTGCGGTGTTAGTTTGTGGTTTACACGAAAAGGAATAGTGGTTGAGAAGTTTTTGCAAAAAACTGAAGTTAGGGAATTATTACTCGAAGGTAGGTTTTTTGTTGGTTTCTCTCTGAGTTTTATTTTCTTCTCTATTGTGTTATATGTTCCCCTTGATGTTGTTGTTATTTTGTGGTTAAAAATGTAAGGTATAGATTTTGGTCAAAACAAATGAAAAAAGTGACATCTCATGAGGTCTAGCTCGAGCCAGCTATGGTCAGGTTTTTGAGGAAAGTCATTTTGTTATGTTGTGGCAAGTATGTGCAACATGAAAAGAGTGAGAAAAGGCCAAGAATACGAGATGCATGATGTTGACTTGCAAAGGTTCATAATAAAGTCATAATGTGTTTTTTGTATGTCATGGAAGTGAATGCTTATAAAGGTAAACTTAGAGGTCCTCAATTCTGCAGATTTGGTGCATAATATTTCATGTTTTGGGTGCTGCATAAGTTTGTTTTCATCAAGCCAAGAAACTTGGGCATGGTGGCATGGTGTAAACAAATGCATGAGGCTCACTTTAGCACATCATAACTATATGTATCTTGGCTCAAAAGATGAAGTCTTGAGCTTTTTAAAAAGAGGACATGTAGACGAACAACTTTCATGTTTTGACAAAATTGATTTGAGGGTTGCATTATGATGAAAAATTGGTCATGAAAATTGGTTCAACATTTTGGCCTAGGCAAGCCATGTTCATCTCATCATATCTTGAGTTGTAGAACTCTAATGGATGAGTTCTTTATATGCTTGGAACATTGAGGTGGAGGAGAATAACTTTGATGTTTTACACTTTTGGATTTGGGGCTTGAAAGTATCAAAAGGAGAGCTTGCAAATTGAGAAAAAACATGACTTGGAAGTGCCTTGGCAACTAAGGCAAGTTGCCTAGCTTGTGCCCAAAATCACCAAACTTCATGATGCCATAACTTTTCACCCCTTGATCCAACTGAGGACTTCTTTATATACTTAGAAATCTTAGATCAATAGGCATAACTTTCATGTTGTAATAAATTTGATTTTCGATCAAGAAACCCATGAGGCCTTGGTTGGAAGTTCTTGCCAAAATGCTGCCATAGGTTTTGCTCTACTTTGACCTCCACTTGCAAACATCATAACTTGAGTTATAAAAATGATATTGAGGAGATCTAGGCATTAAAAGAAAGATAAGGAGATGATATACAACTTCCATGTTGATGACTGTTGCACCCCAAAATTTGCTCAACATTTTCTTGCCTGATTTATGTTTCATTGCATTGCCATTTGCATAGTTACATCATGTACATAGTTCAATCATTTGCATATCCTAGCATATCAAGTCATCCAACAAGGGATCAAGTGCCATTTATGTCAAAAGAAGCCTATCTAGAGGTGTTCTCTGAGCCTGAGAGCCCATCCAAGTCATCAGAGAAGGGTTGAAGTCATGAGAAGTTTGAGTGCCCACAAGTGGATTTCTCTCCTAATTTGAGGTGCATTGAAGATCATCAACATGGAATTGTGAATTTGAGGTGTGTGTGGATCTCATGGGATGTCTATAGGGCCCTAGTGAAGCTTAATCAAGTCATTGATTCAAGTATGAGAGCCACAGTTGAGGTGCAGTCAACTAGGGTTTCATTTGGATCAATCCTAGGTTAATTGGGTAATTGCAGAGCATCAAAGCCTACCTTTAGGCCATGGTATTCATGAGTTGATATGTGGATACATGTGTGGTTTTGTGCCAAGATTAAGCAAAGAAAGATCAAGAATGTGGGAAGTTGCTAAATTAGGGTTTTAGTGTAAAATCCCCTATTTAGTGCCTAACTTCAAAGCCACACAAGTCAAAATACAAGTTTCAAATAGATCTTTGGCCAACATGAAACTTGTATAGCATCTCAATACCTTTAATTTGAGTACTAGAAGTCCTCAAGTGGATCTATAGAACTCAAGTTATGGTTCTTGCAAGTTACAAGTCACCAGAGGACACTGAAACTTATCTGTGAAAGTCACTTGACTTCCAAGCAACTTTTTCCCCTCAAGGAGTTTTCAAATGAATTCTTGGCCAACATAAGAGTTGTAGGTATTGATCTTATCTTTAATTTGAGTACTAGAAGTCCTCGAGGGGATTTGTGGAACTCAAGTTATGATCTTGGCAATCTAGGGTTATTTTGGGAAAGTTGAATTATAGGCCTTTTTCAACATGTGCCAAAATCTCTATCTTCCACTCCTCAAATGAAAAAGTGTCCAACATGAAATGTGTTTAGAATGATGTTTTTAGGGTAGATAAGAAGTCATGAGGGTTTGAATGGGCTTGTATCACAAAGTTACCAAAAATGGCTTAAAAAGGAAGAAATGAAAGTCATTTAAAAAAGCCAAAAATGTGATTTTATGTTTTGGGGTCAAAATGAGGCATGTGACATATCAAATTGATCAGAAATGATGTTTTAAAGATGATGGCAATGTTACTTTTGGCAATTGAGGCATATTTCAAAGGATTGCATTTGGTGGCTTATGATTGAAGTAACATATGCAAAATCATTCACAAGATCAGCTACAAGGCTCTAACCAATTCCAATCAATTCAAAATGTCATGTGGTGAGATTTTGGATCAAAACCAAGCTGCTGAAGCAAGATAAACCCAACTGTCATGTGCAAGCTTCTCATGAGATTATCAAGTGCAAGAGAAATTGAAATTATCATATGGATCATTCCAGATCATTCTAGAGCTTTCTAACATGTTCTATATAAAGAGTGTAACTAATTCAGTTAGTTTTTTGGCCAAGAACTGTGGAGAATCGAGAGAGATCAAAGTAGAGTTCATCCTTGCAACTCAAAATCGATTTTGCTGATTGGGAGGGATTCAAAGCAATTCATTGCATACAGAAGATTCACAAGGCATTGTTGATCGTATCTGGAGAAGATTGGAGTGTAATTTGAAGGATTTCTTGCTCTGTTCACTCAATTTTCACAGGTTTGCAAATTTCATCTTATAGCATGATTTAGGTGTAATTGATAGGATTTAGATGTGTAGATGCATTATAGACATTGCTAGGTTGGATTCTGGTAGGGAAAATTGGTGATTAGAGACAAAACCTAGGGCGATGCAATTTCTGTTGAGGATCGTTTCTCTGAGTTCTTGATGAGTTAAACGTGTTTAGATGGTGAGGATTAATCAGTGTAATGTGTAGATGATGATAGGCTTATCAATTTTAAGAATGGTGATGATTGAATGTGGAGCTTGTTCTGAACTTGGAGTCGTGTTTTGAGTTGTGTTGAGATTCAAGGAGAATGGAGGTTACCATTGGATTCAGTGAGAAAAAACGAGTTAGATAAAGTGTTTAAGGTTAAGTTTTGATGGATATTCATGGAGTTGATATTTGGGGACGACGGTGGCGCCACCTCCGGCCACCGTCCTGGTTCATTTCCCCCCAGAATTTGAAATGAAGAAGATGATGATATGACCATAGGATCCGATTTTGACTTTGACTGAAATCATCATCCCACGGCCACGATTTGATTTCCATTTTTGAAGAAGTCTGAACATAAGCCATACGTACCGTTTCACTTAACGTTTTGTTTTGGGCTTATGAAACATTGCTATCCACACAACACTTTGAAGCCCAGTTGAATTTTACACATAGATTACTTGCTATTTGACACAGAGATTTTCCATTTTTCGTTATATTTTCCTAAATTGTTGTTGTGTGGTTTGGGCCTTAGTACGCGCTTGCTAGTGGCACCCCCTCCTGGGCCCAACCTTAGTTTATAACTTGTTAATTTTGCTATTCACCACGCCTATTTGTCATTTTTATTTTGATTTTCTTTTATTTTCATGTTTTCATCATAGTTAGAATAATTCATAATAAATTGAAAAATGATCATTTTGGAGTGAGACTTTTTTCCCTAGTTCCCTTAGGATCTCTAGAATTTAATGAAACCAAAAAATATTAATTTCATGCATTTTATATTTTCTGGCATATTTTTATAGTTTTATTGCCTTTATTTTACTTTTGTTTGGTACTTCACCTTTCTGAATTTTGTGTGAGAGTTTGGTGAGAAGTTTTTGAGTGGTTCTTATTGGATTAGTTAGCTTAGAGAAGCATGTGCCCTTATAAATTTTATCATATTTTTGTGATTAAATTTTAGGCCAATTTGAGTGGTAAACATAAGGAGTGTTAGAATTAGGGTTTTAAAACAATTAGTTGTAGTTTAGAACATAGTTTGGGGACTTAGTGATTGAGTTAGGTTCTAGGATTTATATGGGGTATTGGGTATAGGGTTAGGTTCCCTTAGAAATTTAATTAGGATTTTATGACGAGCTTTAGTATTTTATTTGATTTTTGCAATTGGTGTGATGTTTGTGGGTTTCTCCCTTGAATGCTTGGTTTATTCAATTTGTGTGGGGCTATTTTGGGGGTGCTTTTGGCTTGGACTTTGCTTGGATGAATTGAAGATCAAATGAAGTTGCTTTGGATGGCTTGAAGAAGCTTGGATTTGAAGATTTATCATCTGTTGGATTGCTTGTCAAGAGCTTAGGAAGATCAGGGTTTTAGGGAGAGCTTTTTAGACTTAGTTCATTTCTTTCCTCAAACATGGAATGCTTTGTTTGCTTCCATCCCATCCTAGGATTCAAGGTCCTCTTAAGGAAGCCCATCTCTCCCTTGGAGGGATGATTGGCATGCCTTAAAGATTGGAACTTTTGAGGATACCCTTCTTTGCAGATGATGGTTTCTAGTGATTTCCTTTGGTTTTCACTGGTTCTCATTCATTATAACTTGATCCCAATAACTAATATTTCTTGGTGGAGCTTGCTAGAGCTTGGATATGAAGATCTAAGATGTTTAAGATGCCTTTCATGAGGTTTGCTTGAAGATGGAGTTGTTACTGTTAACTTTGCTGTCAGAAGCTTGCTAGAGGATTGAAGATATGGTTTACTGTTGCTTTTAAGCTGGAGTTTTCTGTAGCTGTGGAGCCTAACTATTTAGGTATTGAAGAGCCTTATTTGAAGTGTGCTTTCTATTCCCTAGAGGTTGGAGATTGAAGTTTACTGAAGTCTGGAGATGAAATCTGTTGCTGTCAGAGCTATTGTTTGCTGTAGGAGTTTGATGTTGCTGCTTGGGCTGCCTCCTCTGCTGTGGTTTTTGTTTCTCTGTATTGTTTGTTGGCTTGTATAGCTTGCCCCTAGGTTTGAAGTGAATGTTGATTCACTTTTCTTGTTGTTTTCCCAGGTTCGAGGTTGAGCGGGACTCCCTTGCCTCGCCTGTATTGCTGCATTGCATGCATTTTACTGTACTTGCTTGCTTTCTTTTCTGTTTATCCCCTAGGATCTCTGATTTCCTCTGTGCAGGAGGGAATTATGACAGACATTAGGATTCTTATCCATGCATGACAACATTAGGTTAGTTTTTATTCCCTTTTCAACCCTAGGCTTTTTAGAGTTTCTTTCTCTTCTTATCTCAAAACAACTCAAAAATACAGTAATAAGGTTAATCGATGTCGTACGTTACGAGCCTTAACTTGTTTGAGAAAGGGTTGTTGGAGAGCTTCTTTCCAGTAGTCTGGTTGCTTAGTGTGGAACCCTTTGGGTGACACGCGACGTAGTCACTCTCAAATCATAGTCTCTAGTGCGTCAGAGATTGTAAACAAATTGAGAAAAAACATGACTTGGAAGTGCCTTGGCAACTAAGGCAAGTTGCCTAGCTTGTGCCCAAAATCACCAAACTTCGTGATGCCATAACTTTTCACCCCTTGATCCAACTGAGTACTTCTTTATATACTTAGAAATCTTAGATCAATAGGCATAACTTTCATGTTGTAATAAATTTTATTTGAGATCAAGAAACCCATGAGGCCTTGGTTGGAAGTTCTTGCCAAAATGCTGCCATAGGTTTTGCTCTACTTTGACCTCCACTTGCAAACATCATAACTTGAGTTATAAAAATGATCTTGAGGAGATCTAGGCATTAAAAGAAAGATAAGGAGATGATATACAACTTCCATGTTGATGACTAATGCAAATTACACTTGGAACCACCTTGAATATGGCCTTGAAAATCCTTCCAAATGTTGACTTTTTAACTTAGAAAATTTCCACCATGAAACCCTAATTCTTCAAATCTCTTGATTCTATTGTTCCATCTTGACTTTTGATGATCCAGATATATAAGATCATGGACTAAGGCCTCCATAGCTTTAGGGTTGACCAAAAACTCAAGAGTTGACTTTTGTGATGCCTTAGTTGACTTTTAAATCAGATGAAGTCAATGCCTCCTCTATCCACTTAAGAAACTCTTGACTTGAATTTCTTTGGACCAAATGACCTCTTAGGGACCAATTAAATGTGCGAGGGCCTCCTTAGTTGATTTCCCACTCAACTCATGATTGATTAAAGCTTACTCCTCTTCTCCACAAAATCCTAATTTCAACAAAATAAACAAAACAACAAAGCCTGATGATTTGGGTTAGTGATGCAAGAATGATTGACCTATGATGCTCATGCAAATGTTGATGACATCTAAGGGGTAAATTTTGGAGTATGACTACTATCCTCATCGATTGAGGAACAATGGAATATGGTATCTTTAGAACAATCCCAAAGGGCTCGGCCCACCAACTCTCCAACTCTCAAATAACATGAAGATCACATGAATATTAAGTGATGAGGTCACATGGCAGGCACATGATCGAACTTGTCCCACTTTATCTTGTTGAAGGATATGTGAAACCACATAATAAACAAGTTGAATGATATTTCCACAAGAGATAATTGAAGTATTTGTTGGACTAACCATTCTTTCAAAATAATAGGATGACTAACCCCGGTAACTCCCCTACTGAGTCAAACCCGCGAGGCATGTAATTGATTTTGTAGGTATAAGAATTATCCTCGCCACTTACTTCTCTATCAGAGGTTACATCTACATTTACTTACTATGAGAATGATTAAATTCATTCACTTTTTAAACATCAGAACCAAAAATCCCTTTTGTGCTTCATAGTACAAGCATATTTCATATTATTTTACTTACAACAAGTACAGTAGACGCTCACCGTGAAGTTGGTAAAGTTGACACAAACTCCACTTTCACTTAGAAATTTATGTCTACTTAGCCACCTTTTCATAATTGTGATATTTTTCTCTAGTAGAAAAAACTAATTAGAGTGTTCAGCCTCTTGATGATTTTCTACTAGGAAAGCTTTGCGTTAGGTGAGTTCGTCAAAACCTTATTTTTGTCAAAAAAAATTCACCTTCGCTAACTCTGTTTTTGTGGGCTCCACAAACTTCTCATCCTAATCATATTGATAAAATGTAACCATATCTAATAGTGTGTCCCTCAAGTGGCAAGTCTCTATCAAATTAAGTAGTTGCTTCACACCCATTTTCTTGGCCATCTAAAAATTCATTTGGAAGTTTGAGGTGATCATGTACGAAGCTCACACAATTAAAATCCTTATCTAAGAGAAATCATGTCCTTACTTCCAGAAGGAGTCAATAAGAATGTTCCTTACGAATGTGTAACCACGTCATCACTATGAGTAACACCATCTCTTAAATCCATAAAGGTGTTAACCTTCAGGTCAATTGAAGTTTTCCCTAATGAATTACTTTGCTTTTATAACCCGCAAAAAATATTGGTCTCTCCGAGAGTGTCTGGTTTCATGGTTAATAAAGGGTCGCATAAATAATTCAAGCCTCTTCCACCATATTTATTTTGTTTGCAACATGAGTTATCAAGCCTGTGAGCTCTCTCTTTAGGCTGGTGGACCTTATCTTACCTCACTCAACTTTCTTCCTCTCTAGCAGAGTCTTTTTTTTCTCAAAAACTATGAAATGATTCATCATCTAAGAAAAAGAATCACAGGGTTAACAAAAAAATTCTTAAGTTAAAGCATGCATATGAGTGATGCATACATATGTGTTAATCACTTTGTTATCCTCCTCAAGATCCAACATCTCCCTCATGTTCATAACACAAAATTCTCTTTAGAAGCTGACGTTATATTTCTCACTTTTGCTCAGCTTTTCATAGTTAAAGTTATTTATTGACACATGATTACTCATCCAATATAAAGGTAATCTGTACCCATCGGTTTCTTAAAATATGACCACTGAGTGTTCCTTGTTACCCGTACAATTTTTCCTTCAAATTACTATAATTTGACGAGTATAATATGGGTAAACCCTTATTGGCGAAGGTGCTTATACAGACATATTCACCTTGTCGACACCTTTGGTATAGTAGTAAAGGAATTAAAATCCTATAATAGGTGTAATCTTTAGACCCTCACACACATTCTTAAACCCCTTGGAAAAGGCCCAACCGTTTAGGTGAAGTTGGGAACGTGAGGCATCAAGAGTTCACATAATCGTATACTTAAACACGTAAAATGGGATCCTCGTTACCATGTCTTAAATGACACCTCTGCATATATTAAAAACCTCTCATTGAATATTATGGCCCCATCACGTTAGTTGTCTCGTCCTCCGTATACGACTCCAATAGGATGTCTTATTCATCCCTCAATGGTGAGCGTGAATAGTTTATAACAAAATAATGTCACACCAGCCGGACTAGTGAATACATAACTAATGTTTTCAACTTTGCCACTAAAGCAAGCAATACTTGTAGTCGCCATCATCGATATCTAATGTCTTGGGAGATAATATGATAAACACAAAATCCTTATCAATACTCTCATCGAAATTAGAGTTACTAAAACTATTACCATAACACCCAAACATTCAAAGTTTCACACGATTCTAACAAACCTTCACATCACACCACCTTGAATTCACTAAACAACGATTTCATATCCTACACCTTTCCTCATACGTTATAGGCTTCATTAGACCATTGTTCCCATCACTCTCTCAAAAAACACCATCGCCCAATTATGTAAAAGGGATAAGGATAAGGGAAATATAACTTAATGCATGTGATTAAGATTTGCTTAAGGAAGTTGTTGCATGGATAAAATTGTAAGAAGAAAACACGATCCTTAGTGTAAAGATTGTTAGATGATAGGCTTCAACCTAGATGGGGTGAATAGATCACAAATTAAAATTTTAACTTTTGGAAAAAATGGTTTTCAAAAGTTTTATGGCACAACAAAAACAACCTGAATTGAATCGTCTAACCGAACCTACTATCGAAAAGCTTAGATATATGTAACATAAACCAATTAGATGCTAATGAACACAAATTGTTCAACAATGATTAATTTAAAAATTAATTAAATGCTAAGGTACACGCAAAACTTATTTCTAATGATAAAAAAATTCAATTAAAAGCAATTGAAACAATTTATCGAACACCTTGAGCGCAATCGATAACACTTAGAAATTTCATTTGATTTGTTGATGTTAAAATCAATCATAATCAAAGTGCTTATGATTATATCTACAAATAAAAATTCAAAATATAATAAAAAATTTGATTTCCAAGCAAATTTATCCAAATAACAAAGATTCGATATATATATACACACACACGCGCGCATACACACACACACACACACACACACACACACACACACACACACATATATATATATATATATATATATATATATATATATATATATATATATATATATAGAGAGAGAGAGAGAGAGAGAAAATGATTTGTTTAGGCAGTTTCCTAGTCGGCCTCACTGTGGATACGTCTGCTCTCAATTTAAATTCAAATTGACATTGTTGCAATTTAACCTTACTTTGTAAATAACATATATACAAGAGATGAAAAACTCTAACCCCACAAACCTATAGTTTGTTGTTGATTCGACCACGTCAAAAACTCTTGATCAAAGATTTGATCAAGTAACCAACAATGCTGCTACAATCCACCAATTTTTGTTACTAGATTACAAGACCTCCTCGTCTTTAAGGTTTTCGCTCGGTTGGATTATTCCCTAGCACACACTTGTTGAACCCAAAATTCACGAACATGATTCACCATTTCACGCTACTCCCTTGCAAGGTACACCCTACTTGGTTTTCTTCTTTGATTCACTATTTCACCATTTCAAAACCTTTAAATCCCAATGATCTTGAAGAAGAACCCCAACTTGGTTTTCTTCTTTGAAACATACAAAGAACCTAACCCAATATTCTCGATTACACCAACCTAATTGGACGTTGTCAACTTTAATCTAGATGGTCACCTAATCAAAAAATGATTATGTGTAGTTTGATTGCGTGTATGCATAAAAGAGAGGTTGAAGATGATGGGTTTCCTTTGCAATTCTAGTTTCGTTTAGGTTTTACACTAGTACCTTGTTATAATGAGGGCGTCCATGAGTGTATATATGTATATGTGATATGGAACAAAAGGCATGCATGAAGAAATGGAAAAAAAATTCAAAATTTGCATATTATAGGTCGACCTATGAATGTGATATGTCAACCTGTAAAGGTCTTAGGTCGGCCTATCTAAGGAGACCTGTGGAACAGAAACTACAACCTTCATTATTGAGGCGTGAATGTCGACATGTACAAGTTTTGTGTCAGCCTAAACACGCATATGTCGGCCTATGCAGTATTTTTTACACTAAAACTTAATTTTTGAAGCATGGTCCTTTCTTAAGTCACTTCCAATCAATTTCAAACATGTTTGTATGCATCCTAAGGCTAAGATAATCAATGCACATCTAAGATTGGGTTGATACCTTCCAATATACAAAAACACTAAATTGCTTCTAGTTTTGATATCATTCAAAACATGACTACTGAAGAATGCACTCACATACTCCCCCTTTTTAATGATGGTAAAACTCGAAATTTACGATGCGTTTTTCTGCGATACACTGAATAGCTCCCCCTGAGTATGTGCATTATATCCTTCATATTCTTCGTTGCATCTTTCATATTCTCCTCGCCTTTGACAACATAAAAAAGAGACAACCAATCCGTTAGAAATGTCACATGGATACATATTATACATATTTAATATACTTACACAGAGGCAGTTTGCAAAGATTGGTAGTGCACTCACGTTCAATATATGTAAACATACAAAATTGATAAAAATACAAAAAATACTCATAACGTGTTGCTTCATCACAATGCGATGTTGATGTTTTTCTTTAAATTCTTCAACACAATCAGCAAAAACTATAGAGAAAATAGTTTTTGGAGCAGTTGAAGAAGCAACAACCTTTCCCTTATCTTTAGAGTCATCTTTAGCTTTCACAATTTTGAGTTCCATTGACACTTGCTCAAAAAAATTTGGAGACAAGGTGTTTGAATAAACTAAGTTTGTGAGTAGGATATGATTTGAAGAATGAGAAATGATGGCCATTTATAGGGAGTGAAGAATGCATAATATTTATGAGTCTTAGGAAAATGTAGGGTTGAATGATTTAATATGATAGGTTTAATGGCAATAGTGGAGAATTTAAGGTTTTTTAAAGAGTTACAAGACTGACTTGGAGGTAGAAGGCAATTGAGATAGATTCATAAATCAAAGGATGAATGCAAGAAAATGAAACATTCTTGTCAAATGTGTCAAAATTCTACCTTTCACTACCATGTGTTGACCTATGACTGATATGCATTGACACATATTGTAGCATAAACCAAAGGAACTCAGAAAACTTTGTTATATGTCGACCTATACGATTATGCGTCGACCTATACTATAACTCCTCTGAAAACTACTGAAAATAATTGTTATGTGTCGACCTATACGATAATGTGTCGATCTCTATTATAACGCTTTGGACAAATACCAAACTCACTTATAATAGGTCGACCTGCACGACTTTGTGTCGACCTGAATGACACAAAATTTAAGAATTTGACACAATTTGAATTTGTAATGACCAAAAGAGGCTTAAATTGACTCATGGATGAAGACTTAATAAGAGACACATGCATATGATGTTATTTAATGGTTTATTTGCTCAACTCATGCAATCATGAAGATGTAAGTATGAATTGGTTCAAAATATAGATCAATATATGAAGCCATATTGAATAGAGTTACTATAAACATATAAAATGTAACACACGATGGTTACATGAGATTTTTAAAAACAACCACATATCACAACTATCATACACATCATTCATCATATATGATAACGTGAAATCGTATATATATAATGACATACATTTTCACTAATCAGTGACTGGTTTCACTCCGATTTCGGGTATTTCCGCGTTATTTGTCCAGTATTTTGCAGGTATTCAAAGTTTATGTTCAAATGGAGCAAGATGAAGAAAACAAGCAATTACAGATGAAAACCAGATGAAAAACATACAAAAAAACAACAAATATGAATTTTGCTGATGTGACGGTCGTCACAAGCCCATTATGACATCATACGTGTTACGACCGTCACAAAACCATGACGACTGTCATGTAGACAAAAAGTGCAGAAATCTTGCACGTGCTGTAAGTGCTTTCAAATCCCAGAAGGAGTGGACCACTAGCTCCTACTTTTGCTGAGATCAATCCCACTTCCTGAGGTAACCAACCGTTGGAATATTCCATTTATAAAAGGAGGGAACTGGTACCAGAAAAGAGGAGCTGCATTGAAGACACGAAGTGCTGCCAATTTATCTTCAGAGCAATTTTTGAGTTTCAAGATTTCTTATTGTTTCCCTTTTTTTTCCTTTCCTTGCAATTGTGTTTTACTTTTCAAATTCTATTATGTATGAGTAATTGGCACCAAGACTAAATCCTGCCGACATTTTGGAGGATTTCCCAAAGGCCAATTGAATTATTTACAGGTTCTTATTATAATTGTTAATTGAATTCTATTTCCCATTATGATGCATGTTTATATATTCTACCATTGTTTACGTGTTCTTAGTTTATATTCCATGTCCAGCCAAATTAAAGTAATCGGTATGTAATAGGTAGTCAGATGGGATTCGATAATAACCGGTGTATACTTTCCTTTTCAAACTTATTTATGGCTTTAGTTTTTTAAATCGATTTTTCTAAAATAAATGTTCGTCGCGACAGCGAGAACTTATTTAAAAGCAGTTTTGCCACGACAGTGGGAAATTCATAAAGGTACGAACCAACAAGCGACAACTGAGGTTAGGTTCAGATAGTAAAAACTAAGCATTCGTTTTAAAAACAGCAACATCGCTTTAAAAAGGACTAGAGCTTAATGGTTTTCAAAAAGTAATTTTAACCGCGAACGGGATAGCGACAACATACGTTTCGCCTTAGAGTTGCGACTAGTGTCAACAACCATCGTGAGACAAAGGTCTTTAAACCGTCATTTTCTTCTTAAACTATTTTTTAAAACACCCAAAACACCGGTAACTTGTCGAATCCTTGAAGAACCAACATATTGCATACCGATTCAAGCATTTATACCTTAAGTAACATTTTTAGTTCCCCTATAGTTTACACACTTATTTTGCTTTTATTTCCCTAAAACCATACCAACCTAGCTAAACACAGTAACACCCGAAAATACTAGCTTGATTACGAGTCCCAGTGGGATCGATATCTTATATTACTACGCGATAGACTGTGCACTTGCAGTTAGTTCAGTTAGACATAGAAAGTCGCGATCAATATACCTTTGACAAATAAACAGGTAAAAGAAATACTTACTTGCGAAGCAAGAAAGGATAGAAACGGTATTACATCATCGTACACGAGACGGAGGATGCACATGCATTCCACGAGGAACTTTCAAACAAAAGTTGAAATGAATGCACAATATGCCACACAATATAGAAGAAACTGAAACTTTCTTACCACTTTTCTTCTTGCACAAGTATTTAAACATGAAATTAATAATGTATCCAAGAGGTACTTTGGCTTAATGATCATCCTTGTTGTTTAACTTTCGTCCTTATTCAATCATGATGATTATCTTGCTCCTCATCGTGTTTCATCATCTTAGGTTGATCCCTCATGATTTGATGCACTTGAGTATGTCTTTTTGAAGATAGGCCTACATCATTGAACATAATACCTTTCAGACACTTCTCGGATAGAACATTAGTAATCATAAACACACTTTTACTAATTAAAGAAACATTAAGAGCTGACCTTTTTGGAAACACAAACTTCCTTGCTTGTAACATGGATCGACACAATAAGGGCATGCCACCTTATTATGCCTTGATCTTTCGTAAATGAGATCTCATACTCTCTTCATAGGCTTAAGACATTTTTCCTGCATGATTAATAATTAGTGCTAGGTATCCAATCTTCATTCGGTTTTTTGGGATTAGTGACACTTTGGTTGCATTTGGACACCCATTGAAAGGCACCTTTAGGAACAAAGAATTTTCTAAAATTGCACTTAGCAATGGTGTGACCATTCTTGCAACAATAATAGCAATACAAATTATAAGAAGATAACCTTTTACTATTTAATTCCTTTTTAATGTAGTTATATCTTCTATGAGGATTATGAGAAGGCAAGTCATATTTGGAAGTGTCTATAGAAAAAGTAATCTTGGGTTGCAAAGCCTTATCTAACTTAGCTTTAAGAGTCCATGACTCTTTTTGTCAAATGTAACAAGTTTCACAACCAAACCATGAAAGTTTAGTAAATTCATTTTGATCTTTTGGAATTTCTAGTATAAACTTCCTTATAGCTTCCCAATTCTTTTCATTTTTTAAAATATTAGCTTCCAAATTAGAAATAATCCTCTTTTTTGAAGTTGATCTTTTGAAAACATTTATGACTTGTCTTTATAAGTTGAGAAAAGGCTAAGTCATGGTAAGCTTAAAGTTTAAAGTGACTTACAACCTTTTTCTTTTTTGTATTTGTCATATAGCAATATTTTTCGACTCAACACTTGAGGTTGAGCTATCATCGCTTGAAGAATCACTTTCGCTCTCCCAAGCGGCATAAGCTATTCTAGATTTCCTAGACCTCCTGTCATGGCCTTTTTCTTTCTCCTTCTTAATTGCAGGACACTCCGGCTTAATGCGGCCCAGTTTGCCACAATTGTACCAAGTACTTCTAGACTTGCCCTTTTTGCTCTCATATTCTTTTGAGGAGTTTGATAACCTTCTTGATTTTCCATGGTTCTTATTGGGATATTTGTCACCGTGTTTCCATATATATATTTATTGAATATCTTTATAAACAATCTCATATCTTCTTCATCCGACTCATTGTCATCTTTAGATTCACAATCCCTAAGCTCACAATGTGAGAACTTTGAGCTAGAAGTCTTTAGAGCTATGGACTTCTTGCCTTCTTTCTTTTCATTGCCTTTCTCATTATTCACTTTCTTTTCTTGCTCCTTTTCATATTTTGCTAAGCAAGTGAGTTCTTGCTCATGCTCTTATAATTTTCCGAACAAAACCGCGAGATCAAGCACTTTAAGATCATTTGCCTACTTGATGGCGGTGACCTTGGGCTTCCATTCCCTACTTAAGCATCTCAAAACTTTGTTAGTAGCAATCTCATTAGAAATATGCTTACCCGGTGCATTTAATCGATTTATAAGATGTGTGAACCATTTTCGCATGTCCACAATGGTTTCACCGTGCTCAATACGAAATAATTCAAACTCTTGATTTAATGTGTTGACCATAGCCTGTATGACATCATCAATACCCTCATGGGAAACCTTTAATGCGTCCCATAGACTTGGTGGTCTCATAATGAGAAACAAAATAATACTCATCATGTGACTATAATTTGTAATCATTAGCATCCCACTGTGCTTCCAGTTTGGATAATGTAACACTTTCATCATTGGTGATGGTTATTTCATTTAGATAATTTTTTATGGCATCCTATATACCCTTGTCAAGTTATGTCTATCGTCTACATGAATACGCATACAAGCTTTCCAATTGCCATAATTTTTGCTAATGAAAATTGGTGCTCTATTGTACGTTCCATTAGGTTCGATAGTCATTCTTCTAAAAAGTAAAAACTTAAGCACATAATAAATCAGAGCTCATGATACCACTTGTTAGACGATAGACTTTAACATAGAAGAGGATGAATAGATCACAAATTAAAGTTTCAACTTTTGGCAAAAATGGTTTTCAAAAGTTTTATGGAACTGAAGAAACTACCCGAATCGAATCGTCTAACCGAACCTACTATCGAAAAGCTCAGATATATGTAACATAAACCAATTGAAAGATAGTGAACACAAATTGTTCAACAATGATTAATTCATAAATCAATTTAATGCTAAGCTACATGTATAGCTTATTTCCAATGATAAAAAATTTAATTAAAAGCAATTGAAACAATTTATCGAACACCTTGATTGTAATTAATAACACTTGGAAATTTTATTTAATTTGTTTATGTTAAAACCAATCACAATCAAAGTTATTATGATTATATCAACAAATTGTAACTCAAAACGTAATAAAAAAATTTCTTCCCAAACAACAAAGATTCGACAAATTGCAAGTACAACAATTAAAGAGAGGGAAAGAGAAAAGGACACAAGGATTTGTTTAGGTAGTTTCCCAATCGACATCGCTATGAGTACGTCTGCCTTCAATTCTAATTCAAATTGAGATAGTTGCAATTTAACCTTAATTTACAAACAATGTGTATATATGAGATAAATAACTTTAACCCCACAAACCTTATGGTTTATTGTTGATTTTTCCACCACAAAAACCCTTGATCAAGTAACCAATAATGACACTACATTCCACCAGTTCTTATTACTAGCTTGCAAGACCTCTTCGTCTTCAAAGTTTTGTCTCGGTTGGATTAATCCCTATCACACAATTGTTGAACCCATGATTCACAAACACAATTCACTGTTTTACGGTACTCCCTTGCAAGATACATCCTACCTTGTCCAAATCCCTCTTCACTCGATCAAATATGTATTTGCGTGATCTTGTCTAAAACCTTCAAATACTAATGATCTTGAAGGAAAACCCCATTTTGGTATTCTTATTTGAAATACACAAAGAACCCAACCCAATATTTTTTATTACACCAACCTAATTGGACGTTATCAACCCTAATCTAGATGGTCACCCAATTAAAAAATGATTATGTGTAGTTTTATTGTGTGTATGCATAGAAGAGAGGCTGAAAATGATGAGTTTGATTTATAGTTCTGGTTTCGTTCAGGTTTTACACTAGTACCTTGTCAAAATGAGATGCATGCATATATATATATATATATATATATATATATATATATATATATATATATATATATATATATATATATATATATATATATATATATATATATATATATATATATATATATATATATATATATATATATATATATATATATATATATATATATATATATATATATATATATAAAGAAAGAGAGAGAGAACAAAAGGCATGCATTAATAAATGAAAGAAAAAAAATACAAAATTTCAAAATTTGCACATTATAGGTCGACCTATGAATGTGATGTGCTGACCTGTAAAGGCTTAAGTCAACCTATTTGAGGCGATCTGTGGAACATAAGTTACAAACTTCATTATTGAGGAATGGGTGTCGACTTGTACAAGCTTTTGTCGACTTATATTGAAGTAAGAGTTTCTACAAGTTGATCTAAACATGTATGTGCCGGCCTATGTAGTAGTTTTCACACTAAAACAGGTTTGTTTGTTTGAAGAGAAAAAGAGACGAGAGAAGTTGAAAAGAGAGATGATGGAGTGAAATGTCCCATCAAAGTTGTTTGGTGAGAAGAGAAATGAAAAAAGAGATTTATTTTAACTGGGTCCCACACCAAATTTATTTCTCTGCTATGATGCGAAGAAATGAAATTTTTTTAGACTTTCTCCAATATATCCCCACCGTAATACAAAGCCATTTTAACTTTTTTTTAGCATAAAGTTATTTTACATTTCTTTGACCATTAACTTCGTCTTACTATTTTTTTTTAATTTAATAAAAATTAGTGTAAAAGTTTAATAAAAAAAGTATTATAATTTTATCATATAAAACAAATAGCTAAAAAAATTAACCTACTATAATAATTCAATGTTAAGTAATGAACAATTTAACTAAATAACTAAATAAAAAAAATTAAAATTAAATTAAAGTATTAAATTTTTATGTAGAAATAATTAATTTAATTTATGAATAAAAATTAGAATAAAAACTAAAATAATTGATATATAAAATTAAATTAATACAATAATAAACTACAAATTATATTTTTAAGATAAGGATGTTTTAGTCTTTTTGTAAATTTAATACAATATAATGGCAAATCAATCACATTTATCAGAGTAATATTTTAAACACGATAAAAATCACCTCAAAGGGCGTACAATTCTCAATAATTCAAATCAAAGTCAATGCTCCGTAACAACGGGTTTTCCTAAAATTACTCAAAAATTGCTCAAATGGTAGAGGAACTCAAAAAGGCAAATTCAAAGTTTTCCTTGCACAACAACATAATCAAAATAACAAAATTCAATAAAATATGGTATAACTCAAAGACTCCAACCCGATGTTACACTATCAGAGCAAGACCCTATAAGTCAACCAAAATGTCAAAAATTCCAAAAAGTCCTCGACAACATCCACGACTAAACCTGGTTATCTGCACGTTACCCACGTGGAGGCAACATTCAAACAGGAAGGGTGAGTAAAACGACTCATAATAATCAATATATAAAATATCATCATTTTCATATCCAACATCATCATAATCATAAAGGAAACATCAAAAAGTCATAACATCATGAATTACACAAAATTGTCACATAAATGCAAATGCAACAAGACTCGTGCATGTGGTACCAATTCATCAAAATTTGATGGACACTGGGTCATCACCCTCCATAGATCCCCATCAATACGATCGATTCTACACAAGAACCGGAGCACATCAAAATACTTCACATCCGCACAATGGGACTGAAGCCACAAGAATCAAACACTAGACCGAAGTCTGGAATGCATATTAATGCATGATGCACACGTCAATATCATCCTCATAATAAACTCATCAGGTGCATCATCATTCATCAAAATTATCATAATAATCATGTCATCATATGATCATAAAAAACATATGAAATTAACATCATAATTCATCATCATTACTCATAGGAATCATCATACAATTATGTATTAACCACATATGAATCATCCTAACTTTGGGCCTTTAAAATGGGCTTGCCAATTTCACCCTAACTAACTCTTCCTCGAATGTCCATTTTGCCCTTAAATTAACTTATATTTATTTAAATTAATAATAATACCAAATATATTCATATTATATATTATTATTTAAATAAATAACTCAAAACTCCATAATTCCCAATATTCACACCAACCACTGAAAATCACCAAAAATACGAATATTCATATTTAAATAAATTAAATAAATATTCCAAGAATTTGGGGTGTTACAACTCTTCCCCACTTAAAAGAATTTTTCCCCTCAAAAATTACCTCAATGAAATAGAGTCTGATACAACTCCCTCATCTGATCCTCACACTCCTAAGCCTAACTTTCTTCAACTGGTCCTCCCAAAACTACCTTTACCAAGGAAATCTCTTTACTTCGCAGTTGCTTCACTTATCATTTGTCAATTCATATTTGCAATGCCTCAACAGTCAAGTTATCTCTCACTTTTACACCATCTATCTGAATCACATGTGACAGATCTATAATGTACTTCCTCAACTAAGACACATGAAACACATCATGCAAATTCGCAAGCGACGACGGTAAAACAATCCGATTACTTCTCCTACCCTCTATGAAATCTGATACGGACCAACAAAATACGGTGTGAGCTTTCGAGACTTCAAAGCTCAGCCAACACCAGTTACCGACGTAACTCTTAAAACACGTGATATCCCTCTTGAAATTCAAGTGCTTTCCTCCTCTTATCATGATAACTCTTTTGACGAATATGCGAAACTTTCATATCTTCTTGGATCCTCTTGATCTTTTCAGTTGTCTCTTGTGCAATCTAAAGTCCGAGTACAACACTCTTGCCTAACTCATACCAACATAATGGAGTACTACACTTCCTTCCATACAAAGCCTCATACGATGCCATTCCAATACTAGAATGATAATTGTTGTTGTAGGTAAACTCAATCAACGACAAATGACTATCCCATGATCTACCTTGATCCAACACACAAGCTCTCAGCAAATCCTCTAAGGATTGGATAGTTCTTTCTGTCTGTCCATCCGTCTGCAGATGATAGGCAAAAATCGATCTCAACTTAGTACCCAAAGCTGTCTACAAATTCTTTCAGAATCTCAATGAAGATCTCGAATCTCTACCGGACACAATACTCGACGATATCCTATGCAACTTCACAATTTCCTCAATATACTTCTCAGTTAGCTTCAACATATAACGATTATTCCTCATTGGTAAGAAATAAGTTGATATAGTCAATCTATCTATAATCACCCAAATCGAATCATATCCCTTCAAAGTCTTCGGTAGGTTTGTCACAAAACCCATAAAAATGCTATCCCATTTTCACTCTGAATATTCAACGGTTGCATCAGACTTAACGGTTGTTGATGTTCAATCTTCGTCCTCTGACATGTTAAACAAGCATAAACAAACTCGACAATATCTTTCTTCATACCTGGCCACTAAAACAATTTCCTCAAATCCTGGTACCTATTCGTAGCACTGGGATGGATACTCAATCTACTTCGATGTCCTTCCTCAATAATACCTTTTTTCAACTTAACAATATCTGGAACACAAACTCTATCACGACATCTCATGATACCATTTTCATTAATCTAAAAATCAGCTCTTTGACTTTGATTCATCAAATTCAACCGATCTACCAACTCAAATTAGATTTATGACCTTCTCGAATCTCATCAAGAATACCACTAGTGAGCTTCAACATACCAAGCTTAACTCCATAAGAAGTCTTTTCACAAACCAAACTCATATCACGATCATCGGTATATGCGAAGATTTCCTACTCAATGCATCAGCTACCACGCTTGCTTTATCCGAATGGTAATTCAAACCAAAGCCATAATCCTTCAGAAGTCTCAATCATCTTCTTTGCCTCACATTCAATTCTTTCTGATCAAAGAAATACTTCAAACTCTTACGATCACTAAACATCTCAAATCTTGAACCAAACAAATAACGCCTCCAAAGCTTCGACACAAACACAACCACAACCAACTCTAAATCACACGTTAGATAATTCCTCTCATGCACTTTAAGTTGCCTTGAAGCATAAGCTAAAACTTGTTGATGTTACATTAACATACCTCCCCATCCCATCAACGAAGCATCACAATATACAACAAGTTCTGCCGAATTCGGCAAAAAATCAAAACATTAGCTGCTGTCAGCCTTCTCAAAAGCTCTTGAAACTTTCTCCACACTTTGCATCCAAAACAGAAGCTTGAACCTTCATAGTCCGTTGCGTTAATGACAAAGATAACTTGGAAAAACCCTTTAATGAATTTTAGATAATAAACTGCCAACCCAAGAAAACTTCTAATCTCAAAAACAGGTTCTGGAGCTTCCCATTACGATACAGCTGCAACCTTCGACATATCAACCACAATAACTCTACTCGAGATCATGTGACCAAGGAAACTCACTTCCTTCAACCAAAACTCACACTTTGACAGTTTTACATACAACTGCTTCTCTTTCAACGCTGATAACACAATTTTCAAATGCTCAACATGATCCTCTTTACTCTTCGAATATATCAAAATATCATCAATGAACACAACCACAAACTTGTCCAAATAAGGATGCAACGTCCCGTTCATATACTGCATAAATACACATGGTGTATTAATCACACCAAATGGAATCACAAAATACTCATAATATCCATACTTCGTCCTAAAAGTTGTATTCAGAATATCATCAGGCTTCCCACGAATCTGATGATACCCAGATCTCAAATCTATCTTACTAAACACACTTACAACAACCAACCGATCCATCAAATAATCAATCATTGGAAGCGGATACTTATTCTTGATAGTCACCTTGTTCAGTTGTCTAGAGTCTACACACAGCCTCACAAAACCTTCTTTCTTCTTAACTAACAAAATTGGTGCACCCCACGGTGACACACTCGGACAAAAGAATCTATTCTCAGGCAGATCTTTAAGTTGACTCTTCAACTTCCTCGATTCCGATGTGGACATACGATATGGAGCCATCGTTACCAAACTAGTTCCAGGAACTAGGTTGATCGTAAACTCCATTTCACGTTCTGACGGTAAATCACTTATCTCATCAGGAAAAACTTCCGGATAATCACAAATAATTGGCACACCACCAACTTCCCCATTTTATTAACACTCAAAGTTTTCATCAAAATAAACATCTCAGCACCATCTTGCACCGACTCACCAAAACAATCTGTAAGCACTTAGCTTAACTCAAAACAATTCACTACACACGCCATCTAAGCTTGTAAGACACGTCTATCCCATCTAACATGACTCAATCTACTATCAATAAGAGATTAAGGGTGATCAGTTCCTCAATTTGTCAATAAACAGCTGAAACTCATGACGGAGCATAAACCATCTTTACCAAACTATAAAAGCATCCATCGACACATTCAGCCACCACTCCACACTTGAAGCATCCTGGAGAAGCACAAGCTTCTTCCCCACTTCTGCAGACAAAGGTTAGAAAACAAACGTGTACCAACAGTGTTTTCACGCACATATCGCATACGGGGGAACAAATAACATTAGACAACTTGGTCGGACGGACCAACCTGCTCTGATACCCCTAATGTAACACCCTTTTCTACCCCAGAAATATAATGGCAAATCAATCACATTTATCAGAGTAATATTTTAAACACAATAAAAACCACCTCAAAGGGCATACGTTTCTCAATAATTCAAATCAAAGTTAATGCTCCGTAACAACGGGTTTTCCCAAAATTACTCAAAAGTTGCTCAAATGGCAGCAGAACTCAAAAAGGCAAATCCAAAGTTTTCCTTGCACAACAACATAATCAAAATAAAAAAAAATCAATAAAATATGGTTTAACACAAAGACCCCAACCCGATGTTACACAATCAGAGCAAGACCCTATAAGTCAACCAAAATGTCAAAAACTCCAAAAAGTCCTCGACGGCATCCACGACTAAACCTGGTCATCTGCACGTTACCCACGTGGAGACAACATTCAAACAAACAGGGTGAGTAAAACGACTCATAATAATCAATATAAGAATCAATATATAAAATAACGTCATTTTCATATCCAACATCACCATAATCATCAAGGAAACATAAAAAAGTCATAACATCATAAATTACACCAAATTGTCACATAAATGCAAATGCAACAAGACTTATGCATGTGGTACCAATTCATCGAAATTCGATGGACACTGGGCCATCACCCTCCATAGATCCCCATCAATACGATAGATTCTACACGAGAACCGGAGCATATCAAAATACTTTACATTCGCACAATGGGATTGGAGCCACAAGAATCAAACATTAGACCGAAGTCCGAAATGCATATGAATGCATGATGCACACGTCAATATCATCCTCATAATAAACTCATCAGGTGCATCATCATTAATCAAAATTATCATAATAATCATGTCATCATATAATCATCAAAAACTTATGGAATCAACATCATAACTCATCATCATTACTCAAAGGAATCATTATACAATCATGTATTAATCACATATGAATCATAGTTATACTCAACGTAATTCATCCAAAAAATCACAACATCAAAGCATCAAGACAACACTGCACAAAAATATAATTCGCGAAACTCTGCTACGTTCCCTGGACAGTTCGCCATGCGAGTCTGGGGCGAATGTTCGCCGTGCGAACTCGCGATTATAGCAAATCGCTGTCACGCACCAGTAGCAAAACCAACCCAAAAGTCCCTACAATCTCCTTCCCCATGCCCCCCAAACACCCTTCAATCATTCATAAGGTATTACGGTGATAAAGGCCCAAAATCTACGACTTATTAGGCCAATCTCGTATCATATTTACGCCTTTAATTCCCATCAAATTCTTACAATTTTCCCACATTCATTAAAGTTCTCACAATCAATTACCCTATACGGTTAAAACCTCAACAACAGATTTTGGCCATGAAGGCCTAATTTCCCTTACTCCCAAATCAATCTCAAACCTATTAGACCATCAGTTCAAATCCCTCAAACTCATTAAATTCACCAGAAAGACAACAACAATTCAATACTCAAAATCCTTAAACCCTAAACCCTTAAATCGACTTTAAATACATTGAATCACATATTGAAAACAATGAAGATAATACTCCCCATACTTAAACATCCTCAAAAACAGATTTGGCCACGAATGCCTAATTTTCCTCAAACTCAAAAACCTCCTAAATTCTTAAATCGACTTTAAATACATTGAATCATATATTGAAAAGAATGAAGACAATACTCCACATACCTTAATTGCTGACTCTAAGCCTTTCATCTTGATTTTTGGAAACCTCGTGAAGCTTTGCCTCAATCCTCTTCCTCAGAACTCTGGTATCTATTTCTTCCCTTTTTACGATCTAACAAGAATGAATCATAATTTCCTAAAAATTCCTTTTTGTTAAACCTAACTTTGGGCCTTTAAAATGAGCTTTCCAATTTCACACTCACTAACTACTCCTCAAATGTCCACATTGCCCTTAAATTAACTTATATTTATTTAAATTAATAATAATACAAAATATATTCATATTATATACTATTATTTAAATAAATAACTCAAAACTCCATAATTCCCAATATTCACACCAACCACCAAAAATCACCAAAAATACGAATATTCATATTTAAATAAATTAAATAAATATTTCAAGAATTTGGGGTGTTACAGGATTGACCCTATTGCCATGGTTGATTTAATTCCCATTTATGAGTAATTAAGAAGAGATGAAATATTAAATCGAGGAATCAATAAAAAATGTAGGTCAAATTGTATGCAATTACATACACTAATCCCTCGAGTTGGAAAGGACCACAATGAACAACAAAACTCTCGCTCAAACGAATTTAACATTGTTACGTGTCAAATACTGAGTTAGATATTTAAGAAGAGATGAAATATTAAATCGATGAATCAAGAAAAATTATAGGTCAAATTGTCCACAATGACATACACTAATTTCTCGAGTTGAAAATGACCATAATGGACAATAAAACTCTCGCTCAAACAAGTTTAACATTGTTGCGTGTCAGACCGAGTTCGAACGTAAAACATTTGATTAAACTCAAAGAGATTCCTTAGTATCTTGTGGATACGAATTTAAACTATTCAAAAATGAAAAATTTAATTAAATTAATTAATTAAATTTAATTATACCTAACCCCACTGTTTTTTATTCTTATTTTTCAATAAAAAATTGTATTTAAAAAGCAAATTCATTTAATTACAAATTTTATAGGTTTTTTTTCCTTCATTTTTTAATTACTTTTAAAATATAAACTATTAGAAAAATTTGCTAACTTTTGTATAAAAACACAACAAATTTAAAAAACATTAATAACGGGTAGAGGTTTAGTTTAACGTACGTCAATGACAATTATGTTCTATGGCATGGATCAGGCGCGTCAATGGCTATTTCATAATTTCCCCTAAACTCAAGGGGCAATAACGAGATTCCACATACTTATACATTGTGCTAAGTAATTTGTATTTTTTTGTTGCAAATCGTATAGGTCGGGGTCAGTCTTGAGGAGAGAGAAGAGGGTAGAGAGAGATTGAAGAGAAACTTCACGCTGCTACGTCAATGGCCGTTAGGGTTTCTTGTTGATACTTGATCCAACGAAGCTCAATCTCTTCACTACAATTGTTTCTCTCCCATTCTCCTTCGTTTAAAAACCCTAATTTAGTGTTCCCGAGATTGTGTATTTCGTTATTGCTTTGAATCTTGAGGAGCTGCGATGGGAGCGCCAGCGCCAGAGAAATCACAGACCAACGCTAGTTCGATGCAGGCAAGTTAGCTCTATTGTAATTGGAAACGTTTCGCTTTTCTCTTGATGGTAATTGATGCTTAATTTTACTGTTCGGTGTTGTTTGGAGTTGGAACTTCAATTATGTTAATTGAATGCTTCTGGTGTACGCAGTTGCTACTTTCGTTAATTCATCCGGACTGATTTACTTTACTCTATCTCTGAACTATGTTCTTTTATACTTTCATTGAGTTGTTTCTTAAACTTGTGTAGGTAATTTATATGTTTTTACTATAAGCAGTCTATTTAATATGTAGTTATTGTCCCATAGACATGTGTAGCCTGTAGGCAAACCATATTATTCCAACTGAGTGAAATTTATGTACCTTGAAAGTGTGATATCAAATATCAATTGCCCGTTTTAATGTTGGTTGATTTTAATGGAATTGTTTGATAGGATTACTGGTTTTCTTTATTGGTGTGTACGAGAGCTAGTTCATTTGATACTAACCATGTTTGGAAGCTAATCTTCTCTAATTTTGTGGGAATAAGTCAGCACATGTATAGTAGTGTTCCTTCCTAGGGGCACATGCCTATACCTATCGACAAGGATACGCCCCTCATTTGTTTGTTAGTATTTGATATGAATCAACTCAAAATTTAAGAACCAACACTTAATCAATCAACTTCGGTATTAATAGAAGAACAGACAGTATGTTCCTTTTCAAGTACGGTAATGAAGGATTACAAAGAAAGCTAAAAAAGATAGATGATAACCAGAGAGGGGGCCACTTTCCTACTATCAACACCACTCCCAAAACCTTGTCTTGAAATTTGGTTTGGACCTAACTCAACCTTACAAAATTGGCTTGTAAGGCGAGGGCTACCCAAACTTTATAATCACTACACAAGTCTTATCTCTAGGTAATGTTGGACTAAATCCACCCCTTCACATCCAACACATGAAGGTTTTAGAGGCTGCGTGGAAGACAATCCAAATGCTGCAATCAGGTAGCTTGGGGCGGACCGCAATGTAAGCGAAATATCCAACACATCACAATTCTAGTAATGCCTATTTGTCCGTGTTCCCTCCACACGAGTACACTTGCCTATTATTCCTTCAAATATCCCATTCTCTCTCTCCAAATCCCCTTCCTCCACATGTATGCTAGTACAAAATGTTAGCGGCGCTATAGCACTATTGCATGGTGGAATTTTAACTATCCACTATTTTATGCTATTTGCAATTGACATCACTAATTCTTACAAAACCGATTAGGAAGGTGTGGATTGCCACTTTTTATAAACTTATTTCAGACTCTCTCTTTTCCATGCGAGAGTTGTGTTCTATTCAATACTAAGTGTATGTTTGGGTAAACTTTTGGCCAAGCAAACATGAGTCTGCAACAGATTCCAATGCAAAAATTGGAGTGTTGAAAAAACGTACGTCTACAACACTTGAAACATATAAGCAAACAGGCACTGAGCAATAAGCACTTGCTCTATAATATCCGTAAATATGTAGTGTTTTCTAATGCTTAAGTTTTGGTTTATGCATCTCAATCTGACAAGTAAGCGCAGTAGTTATCCTATCTGGTGTAAATATTCCCTCATTACAGGTTCTGTATGGTAGTCATAACTGAAAGAGAAGGGACCAGAATAATTGTGCGAGGATACATGATAATTATAGTTCTGTTTTTCAGGTTTCACGATCATCAATTACTGTGAACGTAGGAAAAACTTATGTTTTTTTTGCCATGTAATTCTGTCTATATTTTTTCTGTGTTTTGTACTCCTGATTTTATTTCCACCTATAATTGTGTAAGAGAAGTTAGGACATTCTTGTTTAATGCAGCTCATAGGATCTTTTTTCCTTTCTGTTTTGTTTTTGTTTGCAACTGCTAGATATTTCCCTTTCCTGCAGTTGTTTTTTTCTTTCTTGAAATAAAAAAGAAAAAATGACTTAGCATAGTCATTATGATTTAAGTTTCAGCTGTTTTGACAAGAGTGAGCAGTTACTCTGTTTGCATTCCCCTCCCTCAATACCGTGATACAATTTTAGGCATATATAATTTCTTACATACATGGAATGTGTTTTTATTATTTCTATACTGCTATTGTCAGTGGTTCATAGGCATATATTATTGATTATTTTCTGTGGTTGAGAGGCTTATTTTAAAAAATACTTTTTACTTATCTCTTTTCTAATGGGATTTCAGCGGGTCAAGGTGTACCGTCTGAATGAAGATGGAAAATGGGATGACCAGGGTACTGGGCATGTAACTATTGATTATTTGGAGGTTTGTAAATCTTTTTCGCGCACTTTCATATGTGACATAATGACTTGGTTAATAAGTTCATGATGAAACCCACCAAATAGTGATGCCATTTGATTTAATGTGGTATACAACACTTTTTTTGGTTGAAGCTTTCATCTGTGACTGACATAACTACTTCATGTATCTGCTTGACTTTCTCCCTTATGAAGTGGTTTTTTTCAAGGTATAATTCACAGTGTGTGGTAAGTACTTAGTAATCCTAGGAATATTTAATTTAAAAATACACATCTCCTCTGATCTCAAAATAAGCAACTATTAAACATTTTTGATTTTCATTTTTTAAAATGTGTTCAACTTTCTGTTAAGAAGATGCGAGACTCTTCAAGTGAACCATTGTGACGGAGAGAAGGTGAGATGCTAGGAGGAATGATACAATTATGGAAATTATGAAACAATTTTTTTCTTCTATTTTTATTGTTTTCGAAAAAAGCACACAGTTGGTCACTTCAAGAGTCTAGTATCTCCTTGTTAGCAAGTAAAATTACCACAAATTTTAGAAAATAAAAATAGAAAATGTTTTCACAAAGTAAAAAGTACCTTATATTTCCCATCTCATTCATAAAATAATTTTACATGTCTTCAAAAAAACACTATCTAATGCTTGGATTCACTTTTATGAAAGGCAAAAGGGATTTAAGGAACCTAAAATTTATTTTGATATGATTGAGTGTTATCTACTAGAATTGCTTTTGCCTCCAAAATGTTCTAATTTGAAGCTAGAATTTGGAGCTTTTGTCTCCACCAAACGTGATTTTTAATTCTCAAACTAATTGTTGAACTCATATTTACATCAATGTATAAAGTTATAAATCACTTTATATTCAACTTACTTTTATCCAAAATCAATTTTATGCCAATTGTAGAACTAGACTGCTCTATATTTTTGTCCTTTGAATAATGAATTTATAATACTTGTTACTAAATCATTTTCTCCTTAGAGTCTAGTAAGTGTATTAATTTTACTGATGGTCACATCTTTCTTTTTATATCTGATTACTATTGCACCTCCCTTTTCCAATGGCAAAATCAGCGAGGTTGATGCTTCATAGTACTCAAAAGAATAGATGTCGAATTCTTCCCAAAAAAAAGAGTTGATGTTGAATATATATATGTACATATGTATATATATATATATATATATATATATATATATATATATATATATATATATGTGTGTGTGTGTGTGTGTGTGTGTGTGTGTGTGTGTGTGTATATATGTGTGTGTGTGTGTGTGTGTGTATATTACTTTATACAAATTTATGTCATTTATTATTGATGGCTTTTATTTTTCAAATGGACAAACCTTGAAATTACCTGCATTCAAACTATATAAAATATCATATATCTTATAATGCAGAGATCGGAGGATCTGGGCTTATATGTTTATGATGAAGAAGACAATGAGACCATACTCTTGCATCGTGTCAGTTCTGATGATATTTATAGGAAGCAAGAAGGTAATTTGCAACTTTATACACTCTATCTATACATTACACACACATCAATAACGGGCATTGCAATTCATCTTCCGGTGGACATTTATAGTTCATTACATCTATATTTTTGCTGGATGCTTTTGCTCAGATTCAATAATCTCATGGAGGGACCCAGAATATGCCACAGAACTGGCGCTTAGCTTTCAAGAGCCTAGCGGATGCTCTTACATATGGTAACTGAGAATAACTGGTGTTGGGCTTTTGTTTGTGGATGCTGTGAATTGAGCTTAATTACTATGGCTGTTTCTTTCAGGGACCATATTTGCAATGTCCAGAGGAATATGCATTTCAGTACTTTAAATAGTAAGTGACATAGATTTAAATTTCATTATTACCTATGTCAGTAGGATGTGCCTTTTTGGGTCTTCCAAAAAGGACTCTTTTATGTTTGCATGTTATCTTACCGTTTCTTGGACCAAAAAAGTTAGGCTGAAATATTTGTCAAAACAAATTGTTATTTTAGTGTTTTACCATTGCATTTGCTTTATTTGCCAAATCAGATTATTTACTATTTCTATCCCATGTCCGGCTGTCGTGGCTGTATTTTTCTGTTCTTATTTATCAGGTGAGACATTTCAGAGCACTAACAGTGAGTTGAAGGAATTGCCTGCTGTTGAACTAACAACACTCCCTTTGATTCTTAAGGTTTGGTTATTGCTTTAACCTTCTTGCTTATTTTTGTGGATTTATAACATTAAATTACATGTCCATCATATCTCTCTTCAATCTGTCTCTTCATTTCAAATAATTATTTTAGTCTGAAAACTGTTGCTTTGTTTGCTTTTAGTCTACCATACATTTTGGTATTTTCTCAACCTAAATTTTCGTTTGTTCCTGGAGAGACCTGATTTCTCAACCAACATTTTGCTTTTAACCTATACAATCCATTAACATGGTCTGCAATGCATACCTCAGAAGATATTTTCCACCCTAACTTAAATATCAATTATTAAATTTAAAAACTCCCTCTAAAAGAGTTTCAGAAACTAAGAAAAATGAAGGGAGAAACTGATCTGTATATTTGTGTACTGACATTATGAAAGTTATATACAGCGACTCTGTTAGATGAAGGCAGTTCTGACAGTTGCAATTGCTTCTAATTGAATTATAACTCAGACAGATGGAAGAAGAAATTGATGTGAACTCACTTTTTGAAAAAACGGGTTAACTCGCATGCAAACTCTCTTTTTGATAAAAGTCTTACAACTTCAAGTTAACTTTCATAAATTTTGTAAACTCTCGATTTTACAAGTAGTTTACGAGTTTACAATTCTACAGTGATTTGACTTTAACAGTGATAGAATTGGTTAATCAGCTTTAGTTCTAATTTGTTAGATTAGTTGGTGACCACTTTTTTCTGTTTTCGGTTCGGTACTTCTAACACTGCAATCATAGCATAAGCCAATGAACATGTCTTGGGGAAATTTTGGTTGGATCAATTGCAATACAGATAGATCTTTTAGAGAAAATCTGAGGGCCTCAACATGTAGCGGCACATTCAAAGATTATTTGGACACTTTTCTTAGAGCTTTTTCAGCTAAGGTAGGAATAGCCACTTCTTTTCAAGCAGAACCACATGGCATTATGTTAGCTATCCACCATGCGAACACATGGGATAGAACCACTTATGGTTAGAGAGTAATTCAGCCCTTGCAATTCAAGTCTTTTATAATGAAAAGTAGGTTCCTTGGAAGTTATTGATTGATTGGAGAAATAGCATGCACATTGTTCCTTCATTTAGATTAAAATTCTTCCATATCTTTTGCGAAGTGAATATCTGTGCAGATTTGATTTAGATAACTACGTTACCACAATGTGATTGAGATAGTTTTGGTCTAAATAATTACATTTTTGTTAGTTTTGATAAATTAAGTAGATGCACCTCATCCTCGTCATTTTTTTTCTTCAATAAAGAGCTTTATTTATTAAAAAGACACGTAGTGGAAATCACACGATGGTGGATAAAACAACCGATCAAGATAAGCACGTAAATAAATATTTTACACATTCATTCATCCAAATACATAGTAGTATTACATCTTCTCCTACAAAGAATTATATTCTATTATAAAACAAAGGGGAAAAAAAGAACAATCTAACTATCATAATCATAAATAGACAGTAATCTGAAAAAGTGTTTCCATCGCATTATTAGTCCTTTTGTATCGATCATAAGTTAAATGGAACGTCTCAATTTTCGCATACCCTCTAGCATTTTCATATTTACCAGTTCCTCCAACAACAACAATATAGGACTCACGTGTAGCCATTCTATCAACTCCAAGGAAACTAATAGCATCATCATCTTCATGACCTTCATCACCAAACAAAGGTATAAATGCCATGGTTTGACTGCTTCCATCCAAAGAACGCCAAATGAAATCCTTGTACTTTACCAATAACATCTGAACTCAACGCATACCCTTTAGTATATCATTATGGAAATTATATACAGTACATGTATATATAGTGACACTGGTGGTTACCAACAGCTCCAAGCCTGCAACTGCTTCTAATTGAATTATTACTAGCCTAACAAACTGCCAGCTAAGCAAAGAGGAGTATTATGTTCTTCTATCAATCTTTAAGATAGGATATGTTTTAGATGTTCTTGTTTTCTCTCTAGAGTAAATTGTCCTAATTGCTTAGTTGCTTTAGGAGTCAGATCCCTTAAAATTAGAGGTTTGTGTAACAAACTACCCACCTCCCAAGTTTGAACCACTGACACTCTGATCTATCTCATGTGGTGAATATTTCCTTTTACTTTTCACTGGTTCCATCTGTAGTTGTTAATTATGGCCTTAACATTTCTTTATGGATAAAAAATATTGGTTGGTTTAGCAATTTCAATCTTATGACACATGCAGTTGTTAATAATTTCAGTTTTGGTTGATTGATCTGAGAGTATTGTTAACAATATTCTACATTGGACCTTGTGTTGAAAATTCATCAACAGGGATGCTGTTGAAGCAATCTCTATTTGGAATGTAGAAGTGTTAATGTAAACCTATTTGTGATGATACCTGAACCTTGCCGTGTACACATGTAATTTAATGGTTGTTGTGTATACTGAATTTGTATTCATTCTCATCTAATAAACCGAAGTTTCATTCTCACCTTGTTATTGCTTCTGAGATATTGATTTTCTCTACATTCTTATCCAATAAAAATCATTAATTCTTGGTACTGTTGAGTGTAATACAACATACGTTGAATGCCTTAATTTGAATACTGTACTCCATATTTAAGATTTTTTTTGGGTTAGTAACAGTTTACTTTTATTCATGAAATGAAACTTCAATATTATTTTGATTGGTTTTGCTTTTCCGTTTGCAGACCGTTGTTGACAGCAGCATTTCAGATCAAATACGAATAGCTGAGCTACTATCAAGTAATGTAAGCTGCCATTAACTTTGGGTATTTGTGCATACTTTGTCTTCATATCATTCACTTCACATAATTTGTTGCTGTCTCGCTGTTGCTATTGGTCTGTTAGTCATTCAAGTTTATATTTTTTTAGTATGACATAGTGTTTCATTTGGTAAACCTAGGATATGACTTTATTTATTTATTTATTTATCTTAGTGTCTCATGTATTGTCAAACTCACTTTATGATCTTTGCATTAAAGGCATTAAATGCATACAGTAAATTTTTCAGTTAGCTTTATAAGGTGGTATGGTATGTAATGTAAGTGATCTTAGGCTAAAGAAATCTAGATTTCTTTGCATAAGATGTTGATTTTTGTACTGCACGAAATTCTTATCTATAAAAACATATTGATGAAGTTCTTACCAGTTACCATAGAAAATATAAGGTGGTCTGTTTTTCCGTAATTGTTTGTTAGGCAATGAGTCACTTTTCCTGAAGATAATGTCTGTCATCTCACAGCTTTGTATGGCATAACACTTGGGGCATATGACATTTTGATGATGATTATCCTGTTAATTTCCAGTTTTATTATAAGCCCAATGCATATTACTAATGTCTATTGTCTGTGCATCATAAGCTTGGTTACACAGTGCTATGTGTTTTCTTTTCCATTTGTACTTAGAAGCCTATATATCACATCAACCATCTGTATGGAAGAGTCCTGAATAGACTCTGCATGCTTCTGTTTGTATATATATATATATATATATATATATATATATATATATATATATATATATATATATATATATATATTTTATATATTATAATATCCATTTTTTTCATTTGTCTTTTATAATGTAGCAAGAATTTTTCCGGAAGCTGATGGGGTTATTTAGAGTGTGTGAAGACTTAGAAAACATGGATGGCCTTCGCACAATTTTCAAAATTGTCAAAGGGATCAGTTAGTATTCATTATTGTATCATTTTAATTTTGAACCCCTATTTTATCAATTTTGTATTTATTTATTCATGTTACCTGTACTCTTGCAGTTTTACTTAATAGTCCACCACTTCTTGAGAGAATTTTCAAGGAAGAGTTCATAGTGGACATTATCGGTGCCCTTGAGTGTAAGTGCATTCTTTAGAAAATAGTTTTCCAATTGAGTCATGAGTTTTTCTCATTCAGAGATTATTTCATAATAATATATTTCTGTTCTCTACCTGTCTCTACCTGTCTTTCTTTTAAATTTAAATGTTTTTGATATCTTGGTTGTTATAGCATTCCTTAACTGCTAATAGTGGTTTCAGTTAAGGAGGATATACCATTGATTTAGATGGTTACATTTTTGATGTCTTCAGTCTTCTCCTCTACTTATTTTGATTGCTGAACCACCTGTTTTAGCAATATGCAGATGATCCAGAAGTTACCTGTGTTCAGCATCATCGTAAATTCTTAAAGGACCATGTTGTTTTTAAGGAGGTATTTTTCGCTCTTTCATTGAGTGTGCTGCAAGGTGGTGGGTAGATCTGAAGATGTGACAGAAATTTTAACGTGAATAGTACATTGTCTATTTTCTTTTGTAGGCCATACCTATAAAAGACCCCATTGCTCTGGAGAAGATACATCAGACATATAGAGTTGGTTATTTAAAGGTTTGTCTCCTTTTAGAGAATTCTATTGCTGACCCCTTTTCTTCTTCAATGTGAACTTACCTTCTTTTACCACTTTCAGGATGTTGTTTTGTCTAGAATATTAGATGACGCGACTTGCGCAACCATTAACTCCATAATACATGCAAACAATGCCTTTGTAAGTTTTGATTATCAGAGAAACAAATTATATCATTTAATATGGTGCTGTCTTTTATTTGAGTGATCTGTCTTTTCTTTTTTCTTTCTTTCTAGGTTATTGCTATGTTGAAGGATGACAGTACATTTATCCAGGAGTTGTTTGCTAGGTTAAAATCATCCGCTACCTCTCAAGAATCAAAGAAGAACTTGGTAGGTCATGATAAGATATCAGAGTTGTTTGCCTTGTACTCTAAAATGTAATGTTTAATAGGAGGGGTTGCATTCATATTTAGTCTTTGAAAATAAACCTTTTGTATACTGACTGTGACAGAATATTTCCTTGAACAAAATGTTCTGTTAAGTTTTCATCTATCTTTTTCTTCCAAAAAAGTCCTGTACATCTACATGCTCCTGAAGTCCAAAACAGAGTAACTTGTAGATACATGAGAATTTTATTGCAATTAGGATACGGAGAGTGCTTTACTTTCTATCAAAATGAATCATGACTATAAAACTATCATATAATTAGGTTTACTGCTAGTGTGTTGCTTCATATCTTGTATTGTTATAATGAATAGATGTTAATGCTTCCTTGTTGGATGCTCATCAATCATGGTTTTCAATGGATTATTATTTTAAACATAGTTTCCCTCTTATGTTGGAAGAACAGGTTCATTTCTTGTATGAGTTTTGCAGTGTAAGCAAGAGCTTACAAATGGTCCAGCAGCTTCGGCTTTTTAGGTACGCTGCGTTTGTATCATGACACAACCTGTTTTGCTGCTTGTCTTCCTTAAAAAGATATTGGTCACCATTGGTCAGTTGATTGTCTATTTCTAAGAGGTGCTTTGGTTGAGCATATAAGAAACTCTTATGCTTAATTTGCCACCCCTTGTTTTGGGAGTTTACGGCAGCCTTCAGTAAAGCCAGTTCTCTTTGGTTTGTTATTTATTTCCTGTAGCTATATGTACCTAGTTCCTGTATTTTAACATACTATAAATTATCAAGTTTGTAATTAACAATTAGTAGCTTACAACAGTTATCAGAGGAATCTTTTGATATATAATTGTGAAAAATCATGTCTACAATAGCTGCTTTTGAATGGAACTCGTATAAATGACCTTTAACAATACTATTTTGATTCGGAACACCGATACCCATTACTTTGTTTTTCCATTCATTCTACATTTTGGGTGTCTGTTGATTCTCATTGTGTAATAGTTTCATATTCTTTATGTTTGTAGGGATCTGATGAATGAAGGCATCTTTGACATTATCAGCGATGTTCTGCAAAGTCAAGACAAGAAGCTTGTGCTAACTGGGTATATATTCTTCCTTTTGTTGCTTGTCTATATAAATTTCAGTTGACTGTTCTGTTTGTACACTCCTTTTGTGATTAATTTCTAATAGGAAATCATTGTGATGGTTGCAGAACAGACATCCTCCTTCTTTTTATGAATCAAGATCCTAATCTTCTGAGATCATATGTTGTTCGGCAGGAGGGAATTGCTCTTCTAGGACTCTTGGTATGTGATTTGTATGTAAATTGGATCATATTCAACTTTTTGTTTGTGAATAAATCCTTTGTTTTTGGATGACCTATGAAGCCCAAATACTTGATATAGGTACAACACAGATACGGCTATATTTTAGAAGTCAAGATACAATACAAATACAACAAGATACTTCAATAAAAAAATTAAATTAAAAACAATATATATAAATGCACAATATGTATACATAAATAGTCTATGCATGATTATAAACATTCCCATTACCGAAAATGATCAAAACAAATGATAATTTAATATTTTTTCTCACACCCATTAGAACATTGGAAAGAAACATCATTCGAACTTTTTAAAAAACATTTATGCATTGTTTGGTACTCATGGAAGTGGAGGGAAGAGCGTCTATAGCATGGAAAGATTCCTTGAAATGAGAGCCACCTCTTGTTGGTTTCCCTGCAAAAGGCGAAGGAAAGATTGCATCGGTTGAGTCCTACATGAAAATTGGCTTCTCCCCAAATTGGAGAGGAAATAGGAAAGATAGCCTTTGATCAAGTAAAAGACATAACACTCGTACTTTTGCGACTTTGCTCTCATACATTATATAAAGGAAATGTTTTTTTTTTCCTTAATTTTTTTAAGCGACTTCTCTAAACACATTGACACAATAACTAAAAGAATATGTAACGTATTTCATTAAACAAATTACTAATATAAGAACTCAAACAATTTAGACTATTAAATTATATATTTATTTTTATACAGGGTTCTTCACTTTCACACATAACAAAAGAGTTAAAAATTCACCTCACATTTTCCACTTTTTCTTCTCACTTTCTTTCCTTTCACTTTCTTTCCTTCGATTTTTTAACATCCAAACAAAGTGTTAGGCTTCATTGAATGTGTCAGTTTTCTGTCCCCCAAAGAGAAGCAGATGAAACAGACACAGAAGAGAAACAGATGAAACAGACACACAGAGAGAAGAGCAGTAGGTGTGCAGAGAGAAACAAAGCACATAGAAAAAAGAAGAAAAGAAACAAAGTACACATAGAGAAGACAACACACTCATTGGACCTGTGCAACGAGAGACGACAGTGAAAGAAAGCTGCGAGACGCCGATGGGATGGGTGGCAAACCCTAGGTTTTGTTTAAAGGATTATGCGTGTTTTTGGCTCCTGTCATTCTATTTATATTTCACTTTATCTTTTTAATCTAAAAAACAAAAAATCTTGGAATCCTGTTTTTGATTAAAAAAACTTGTTTTTTTGGAGTTTGCCATATCTGTGCTATTCAACTGTATCCCGTGTACAAAATAGCCATGTATCTCAAACGTATCAGCCACATTTAAAAAAAATTAAAATTAAATTGCCCGATACTTCTCTGATATGTGTTGGGGTGTATTGGACACATCGGCGTTGGGTATGTGTCAGACACCAGTACGAGTGGAAATATGTCCCAAAATTCATTTAATTTATTCAGACACCTTCAAAATTTAATAGTACCTGGTACAGTTCGTTTGGGTAGACCCAATTCTAACCGAAAATCTCGAGTATTTGGAGACAAATAAGTGTGAGCATTGCACTTTTGCAGCGTACCAATAGTGTAGTTTGTTATAAAACATCACTCCAGGCAGAAGATTCGATCTTCTGTGTATCCAGTTGAGTTTATACAAAAAGGAAAGTCTCTATTAGGAGCAGACTGATCTAAGTGCAATTGCAGAAGTCAGAACTATAGTGAATTGTTTCAACTGATAATCACGACCATACCTAACTGAATATAACAGATTCTGAACCAGCTGTTACACCAATAGACATATGTTGCGATATACTTTAAATCCACCAAGCTGATCTGTTATGTATCTAGTTATGGTTTTTGGAAGGCTATTTCTACATTAATTATTGGTCATGCTATCATGTACAGGTTAAGGGAATGGTAACTGACTTCGGAGAGAGCATGCACTGCCAGTTTCTTGAGATTCTTCGAATTTTATTGGACTCAAGCACATTGACTGGACCACAGGTATCTTTTTCTGTATTTTCTTGGGCATCTTATCTCAAACCTTGATTGAGTTTAACACTCCCTTCGTTTTCTATTATAAGTTGTTTTGACACTTCGACAGATGTTAAGAAATGTAATGATTGTTGTATGAAAAAGAAAAATTATGAAGGATTTTACAAAATTATCCTTCATCAGTGGTTCGAAGAAGATAAATCAACAGAATTGGAAGAAGAAAGAATAGTAAATATTTAAGGGCATTATAGGAAAAATTGCATTAATGATTTATTGGTATTGTTACATGACTTATAATTTGGTACCGTTATTTTTCTTCTCAAAGCGACATATAATAAGAAATAGAGGGAGTAATTTACCGACTTCAGTTCCATTTCTGGATATTAGTTGTTTTGCATTTCCATATTTTATAATGGCTGTATTTATTTTTCAATTGGTACATCTCTTTGCTCCGTGTAATTATATTGAACCTTTTTGTTTGTGTTATTCTCTGTCTACGTTGAATGTTGCAGTCTCTTAAATCTTTAATTGGTTAAGGGGAGGGGTTGTTTTTATCATTTTGCGAGTTTGGCATAATTTGACAGCTGGAGTGGATTGAGTGTTTTCTTGTCAATTGTCGGTGTTATGTTTTATAGTATACCTTTTAATTACCAATTGTTTAAAAAGTTGGGCCCTTAAACCTTAATGTGTGGTCAACAAATTTAAGTTTGTTTGTGCAGGTATAATATTTGAATGTTGAGTTGTGTTTTATAATGTATCTGCTGATTTGTTGGAAAAAATTGTCAGTTAAAGTTTCACTTTCACGTAAGATGGAAGTCTTTTTCAATGTTGGTAAGAAATGTATTTCTGCCTTGGTTTTGTTGACTGCTTTAGTTTTATCTGACAGAGGGACACTATCATTGACATCTTCTTTGAGAAGCATTTGGGTCAACTTATTGAGGTTATAACGGCGTCATGTCCCTCAGACATTATTGCCGATGCAAGTTGCAAATCCTTAGGTCCTGAACAAGGTGTTCAGTTTCAGCATGGAACAAAACCAGAGATATTATCGAACATATGTGAATTACTATGCTTTTGTGTCCTTCATCACCCATACAGGATAAAGTATGTCTTACTCTGCATTAATCAGATTGAATACTGTGCTATTACTCAGATTTTTTTTGATCATGATGGATCTCTTGTTCCTGCTTTCAGGGGCAATTTTCTTGTCAATAATGCAATTGAGAAAATTTTGCTACTGACACGGAGAGCAGAAAGATACTTAGTTGTCTGTGCTGTCCGGTTTGTTCGAACTGTTCTCTCCCGCAATGTAAGTTTTAAGATTCAGGCACTGTTCTTTGTAATGAAATTCAGGGCAATTATAAATTGGTTGAAGAAGAAAAGGATGTTACTGGGTATCAGTTTTGTCAATAGCGCAGCTTCACTGGCAGCACATTATTTTGAGCTAGATTTTTTTGTAGCAGATATGAGAATATTGTGTTGGATGTGTGGTAAAACTAGATAGGGTAAAATTAGAAATGATAATATTGGAGTGTTGGGTGTGTGGTAAAACTAGATAGGGTAAAATTAGAAAAGATGGTGGAAAATAGACTTGGGTGGTTTGGGCATAGAAAAGACTTGTAGATTCCGTGGTAAGGTAAGTAGATAAGATAGAGAGAAATCAAACAACTAGAGAAGTAGAGATAGAGGAAGATCCAGAAAAACTATAGTTGAAGATATTAAGAAGATTTCGAGATTAATGATTTGGATAGAAGCTTGGTTTTGGATAGAACATTATGGCAAAAGTATGTAGCCGACCCCATTTGGTGGGATAAGAGTTGGTTGCTGTTGTTGTTTCAATATCTTTTTCTTAAGAACCAAAATAAATGTTATTTATACTATCAGCAGAGTTCATTTCTCTACTTTACATGCACTTCATCTGACAATTCCAAGTTTAACCTGCAGGATGAACATATGATAAATTATTTCATTAGGAATAACATTCTCAAACCAATTATAGACGCCTTTGTTGCTAATGGTAATCGTTACAATCTTCTCAACTCTGCTGTTCTGGAACTTTTTGAGTTTATTCGGAAGGTATTAAACTTGATGACTATCATTTTGGATCTTAAATTACTCAACTAAAACGTTACATTGACAATGTTGTATATTACACTGACAATGCTGTATCGTGTAGGAGAATCTGAAATTATTGCTAAAACACCTAGTTGATTCTTTTTGGGGTCAGCTGTTGAAATTCGAGCATTTGGCTTCAATTCACTCATTGAGAGTAAAATATGAGCAGGTAAGTTTTTCCCTACATGATTTCCGGGCATCAATCAGCACATAGGTTTAAGTTGACATGCTTGCTTGCAGTGTGTGGATAATGGTGGGACAGATGCTGCTGCGGTAGTGGACCTTCGAAGACGAATTGATGAGCGTGCTGTTGAGAGAGAAGAGGAAGAACGCTACTTTAATGAGGACAGGTACGCATCGTCTTTCTTAACTACTATAAACTTTTAACTTTTATGCATTTGTCATGGAGTCTCTGAACTTGGGGGAATTTGATCAGTGATGAAGAGGATGCAGCGTCTGCATCTGTTTCACGTGATCCTAAAGGTCATCAACAACCTATTCTTTCCAATGGAGTTGCTTCAAACCATCTGCAATCAAGGTAGACTTGTCTATTTTATTTGTTCATTTTTCATAAGTCCATATGCAATAAAGTGCGTTCATCTTGATTTTCAGTCGAAGGTCACTGGTCGACTATGAAGATGACGAGGATGATGAAGATTATAAGCCACCACCAAGGAAGCAGAAAGAAGCATCAGAGGAAGATGAGGGGATAATGGAGTCTCTCAGGCTGAAAAGGAAACTTCCTTCAAAGGATAAAGAACCCGAAGTTGCGAAGAAGCAGAAGTTAACAAAGAATTCAAAATCTAAAGAAAGTGTTTTTGCTGCCTTGTGTTCAACATTGAGCCAAGCTGTGCTGCCCAGTAAGAAATCTGCAACCAATATTCATACAGATGATCAGACAGTTGAAGGGAGGATGAGTTCTAGTGAAGACAATCAGGAAGACAGACAAAATGATTCTAGAAGCAGCTCTGATGATAGCAACATAGGAGGAGCGGAAGATAACCACGCGGAGAAAGATACTTCAGCCTCTAGAAGTTTTTCTGATCGTTTACATGCAAAATCCGATAACATAGAATTGGGTGGCGAGGAACGTCCCCTGGTTCCCCCTAAATCGTCGCCAGAGATGGCTGTAAATGGATCATAAGCATCTACAACCAATCATTCATGAAGGCAGATTGTTAATTCTGTTTGACGTATAAATTTGCTGGTGGCTGAGTTGTTGCTGACTATCAAAGAAGCATGCATTATAAACAGAAATTTTACCTAGAAGGGTGTAAATTTTGGTTATCCGTTGCATTGAGGGAATGTGGTCTGGAGGTAGTACTGTACAGTGCCACATTGGTGGGAGAATATTAATACAGAAAAGTGGTTGATGCTTTCACATAACTTTTATGAGCAATAGTTCTGTAATTTTCTCCTCTCCAAACTTTACCTCTTCCAGCTCATTTATTTACTTTTATAGTTTTTGCCGGAGAACCCAATGTGTGTATAAGAGGTGATATTTTTATCATTATTCCTCTTTGCAGTTATTTGACCTTAATGATAGGGGGCGCCAATATTTGCCCTTCACAGTTTTTTCTGATGCTTTTCCCCTCCTCTTTTTATATATGCACTGTTTCTAGGGCCATTTTTACATGAATGTATCAGGACTCTAAACTTATTGTAAATCTGTATGTAACTGTTGCGTATGTGATGGTCTCTCTCTGCAGTTCTTCCAACTCAGTTTGATTTATATTTAGCTTTCACGCCATAGTTTTTGGGGTTATGTATCATATGTTCATTCGAAGCTGAAACTTCAGTTCTGTAATTGCTCGGCCTATGATATTTTTTCGTGTTGTCTTATTGTCATAAATGCCAGTGTAACAAATTCAAAGCGTGGTGAACTGATTGTGAGTCTCCGATTTTCAAGAACTAGCTAAAGAATTGTAGAATGTGTCATGGTGTCATCTAGTGTGGTTGATAACTTGGTATATTCAATATATTACCTATCTCAATTTTTATACGAAACTTTTTTGTTTTTGATTTTGATCTCTACTATTAGCGCATAAATATCGGTGGTAATTTGGGGTTGTCAGTTTTTAAAGTAACACTGCTGGTTCTAAATGATATTTCACAGGGTGGGGATTCTCTCCCTTTGAATAAAAAAACTGGATGCTTTCCAGGGTTTACCCTTGCTATTCAACTATTTTAAATTAATTGTATAACCTATAATGAAATGAAATCAACCATTGTGATTGCATATGATTCTTTCCCAATTTCACATTTATAACGGTTCTTCAATTATACAATATATTATAACAAGAAAACATTTCTCACCTTTTTTATTCTTTTTTATTAATTTTTCTAAAACATTGTCAATATTAATTGTATCACAAAAAGGATAATAAAATTAAAATTTTAACTTCAATGATCATAAAAATTAAGTAACAATAACGTTGTTATTAAAATAAATGCGCATACATTTCATCATCTTTTCATTTAAAAGAGGATGAAATTTTCATTCAATCATAACTTAACATTTTAAGGGATTCAATTATTTGAATTGATAAAAAAAGAGTTTTTGAAAGGGAATTGGTGAAATTTTTAACAAGTATCGTGATATCAATTACAAAGAGAGAAATCGTGAAGAGGGACATGATCGACTGTTCAATGATTATGGTTCAACATGTGTTCCTTCGTATTCTAGAAGATATGGTTCAATATGTTGGGTATTTTTAAATGAGGGTTGATGCAACAAGTAAATTAAGTCTTTTTCACTGCCTCAAAAATATACAACTATTATTCATATGTTGGCATATGGAACATCTATTGATAATATGGGTGAATATTTAAGAATCAGTGAAATCACGACACTAAAATGTGCTGATAAGTTTACAAAGGGTGTGATTAGCGTCTTCGGGGCACAATATTTATGAAGGTCAAACACTAAAGACATTGAACACTTACTATTGATGGGGGGCACAAAGCTTTTACGAGATGCTATGAAACATTGATTGTATACATTAAAAATGGAAAAAAAAAATTTGTTGCATTGAAAGGGCAGTACATTCGAGGTGATAATGGAAAATTCATTGTTATGCTTAAAACAAAGCTTCACAAGACTTATGAATTGATAGATTCCACTAGTGAATTTTCTCTCAATTCTATTCCTGGCATAGTCAGCATCACAAAATTCAACCAGCTTATAATCTAGGGATTTTTTTATATTATAAAGAAGTCCCAAATTTGTTGTTCCTTTAAGATATATAATGATTCTCTTAAAAACAGTTAAGTGAGTTTCTCTAGAATCTGATTAAAATCTTGCACACAGATAAACATTGAACAATATATTAGGCTTAAAAGCAGTGAGGTAAAGCAAAGAACCGATCATACATCTATATAGATTTTGATCCACATTGGAGCTACTTTCCTCATTGTTCAGACTATAGGTTGGATGCATAGGAGTTGCCATAATCATGCAGTCTTCAAGGTTGAATTTCTTCAACAACTCTTTTTTATACTTGGATTGATGTACATAAGTTCCATTTTTTACTTTTATTGATTTGGATTCCCAGGAAGAATTTTAATTCTCCCATCATGCTCATCTCAAATTTAGCCTGCATAGTCTTAGAAAATTCTTCGCAAAGAGAGGCATTAGTGGAAAAAAAATTATGTCGTCGACATAAACTTGGACAATTAAGATTTCCTTATTCAGAGTATTTCTGAATAGTGTAGTGTCAACTTGACCTTTTTGAAAATAATTTTCCAACAAGAAATTACTCATTCTCTTATACCAAGCTTTAGGAGCTTGTTTGAGCCTATAAAGCGACATCTTATGTTTAAACACATAATATGGGTAGACAAAGTCCTCAAACCTAATGGGTTGTTTGACATACACCTCTTTAAAAATGACTCAATTCAATAAGACACTCTTAACATCCATTTGATATAAAATAATACCATGGTTAATAACATAAGAGAGAAGAAGTATGATTGCCTCTAACCTTGCCACAGATGGAAAGGTTTCAGAGAAATTTATACCTTCCTACTCACTGTAACCTTGAGCAACAAGTCGAGTTTTATTTCTTACCACCTCTCATTGTTCATTTAGTTTGTTCCTGAGCACCCATTTTGTTCCAATAATGTTCTTTTTGTAACTTATAAATGCGCCTAAGAGGGGGGTGAATTAGGTTCTGACAATTTATTTGCAATCTTTTACGGTTCTTGGTTCTTTTTTCGGTTATGATGACAGTGACTTGAAAGTAAAGTGCAGGAAAGAAAAAGAGACACAAGAAACTTATAGTGGTTCCCCTCACACTCCGAGAGTACTCCACTCCCCTTTCGACTCGAAAGAGATTTCACTATAGTTTAGAATTATTGCACAGTCTAATCACACCAATGGTGATGCCTACTATCTAATCTATAGGTAATCCAAGTGAGTGAAGAACAATCCTCTTCAAACACTTCACTTGTTTCCAACAATCCTGGATAACAAGGTAATACAAAAATGATCTTTGAGATAATTTTGAAATCTTTGATAGAATATTGTTATCAATCTTCACGATCGATCTTCTTCTTGAAACAAAAATTACTCAAAACAAATATGCAAATGTTCTTGTGAAAGGAAGTTGTGATAGTGTGAAAGTTTATTCAAAGGCTTCTTTCAAAATGTTGTTTGAACACTTAAAATGAAAATTGGAAGAATGAAGAAAAATGAGTAATTTGAATGATTTTGTTTCTTGAAGGTTAATTGGAATTTCAAAATTGATAGCAATTTATAATGATCAAAAACCTTTTCAAAAGAGTGTGATTTTGTGCAGCAAAAAACAGTCAGAAAATAAAATGGAAACCAATGCATATTTTCATGAAAAGCTGCCATTTTTGCTTGCTGATTCAGTGTTAATCGATTAACCAAATGGATTAATTGGTTAACACCTTACAACGTTTAAAAATATTCAAATTTTACACATATTAATTGTAACACCCAATTTAAATTATTCAGTCGCTTTGGTATTTTCTGTGAGGTGTAGTTGTGTGGTATCCTTAATTAAGGGTATGAGGTTAAGAATAAGGGAGAGAGGTGACCTTAGTTGGGGTACTGTGGACCTAGATAAAGGAGTAAGTTAATTATAATATCAAGAGCATTATAGTGATTAATATTATTCCAACTATTATTAATAATAATGTTAATGAGATTATTATTATTATTATTATTATTATTTTTATTATTATTATTATTATTATTATTATTATTATTATTATTATTCGTATTAATAATATTATTTGGTGGAATATTATTATTATTCATATTATTACTATTAGTATGAATATTATTATTAGTGAGAGAATAATATTAGTATTATTATTATTATTATAGGATTTAAATAATAAAATAAGAAATAAGGGATTAAAGGAAATAGAGAAGTTTTTTTGGGAAAAGAGAATTAGAACACGATAAACTGCCAGAGAAATGTTTTGGGAGAAAAAGTGAGAAGAAGAACAAGGAGGAAGAGAAGGAGGCTAGGGCTGTCAATCCTTCAAGATTCTTCAACGATTGAGCAATTAATCGAGGTAAGGGGGATAATGGATTTCAATATGGGTGAATTAACATGAGAGGGTAGTGAGAGGTCCTTTCTCTCATAGGAATTATGTGTTCTTGAGGATCCTTGAATCCAATTTTCGTAACTTGATTTGTTCTCAAATTTTCTGTTATTGTTGAATACTGTTTGTATGATGTTTTGTGTATCCGAAACTAGAATTAATACGGAATTCGTGTGAGAAATGCTTGATGCTGTCATAAAATACTAGTGAGTAGTAGATCTGGAAATCTGAACTTTTAGGGATTTGGGCAAATATGTAGAAATGAATGTGTTATATCGTTATTAGTACGATGCTCTAAGGTTTCCCTAAGGTTTAGGGATTTGGGTTAATTGTGGGAAATAGGGAGGTAACCGTAAGAATCTGAGGTTATGGCCAAATGGCCAAATGATATGTATCGTTGAATATTAATATAGGTAAAACTTATGGAAAATTGAACCTTCGTGGCCAGAACCTTGACATTGTTATATGTATGACCCTGAAGGGATTAAATATTAGATAGTGAGTAATTTAATGTCGTAGAGTGTAATTGAAGGAAAAATTGTAATATGTGTTCCCTATAGGAATAAGAATATTCAAATGTGAGTAACTCTGAAGTACTCAGAGTAATTGCAGGAAATAGTGTTTTATGTGTTGCAAATGTTGTCAGATGAGCCTAATAATTATGTGTTGCAAAGGTTATTGCCGTATAACCTTAGGAATATTTTAGTGATGTTTTGTGTGCTTTGAGTAAGTAATTCGCAAGAATAATTGAGCGAAAATCAGTTCTGAAGCGTAACAGCGTCTTTCTGTCCGTCACGAATGTTCATGTTTTCGGTCGAAATTGTTTTGGACGTAACTTTGGATCCGTAAGTTCGTTTTGATCCCCGTTCGAAGCGTTGGAAAGCTAATGAACAGATCTATAACATAGGATAGATAATGGAATTTTTTTCCCAATATTTTTATATCTAATTATGTTTGAGAAGTCAATTGTGTATATGTTTCAGTAACGAATCATGTTCTGGTTCAATGATGTCTTGGTGTTTTGATAGATGTGGGCCAAGATGGTCGAATGTGGAAAATCTTGTGCGATTATGGTAATTCTCGAGAGGATTACGATGAGCGGATGACTCGTGTGGATCAAGATTGATCGTGAATTATGCATGATGTATTACATTGCATAATTGTGTTGACATACATTTCATATCATGTGTCTTGTGGAGATGGCTAGGTGGGAATCCATGATGGGTGCCTAGTTTCATCCGGACTTCAATGTGGAAGTCGTTGTGGAGATAAGTTGTAGTTCAAAGGAACGTATATACGACTTATCCAGATTCCGACGGGAATCGGGTTCTAGTGTGAACCGTATGAGATTGTGTTGGTACCACATGCATTGTGTCGACTCAGTGAGTCACATTGCATTATTGTAATTGAATGTGGGCTATTAGTGCCGAATGATTGAGGTGGCACGTGTATGTGCGTTAATTATGTATGATTGTATGTGTGGTGTGTAACTACTCCTTAGCATGTGTATTTCACCGTTTATTTATTGAATGTAGTTCTCACCCCTTTTTGTTGTTGTGTCTGTGCTCTCTTGGGGGTACAGGTGACCAGGTACCTGAGTAGTGCTTGGAGTGTGTTGCTATTTGATCGAGTCTTAGGAGTCGCTCTGATACGTAACATGGGATGACGGGATTACGTTGTTATTTGACTATTTTATTTGTTTATTGTTACGTATCTTTATTTATTAGACTTATGTTGTATGACCTCGTGTCGAGGAGAATTATATTGGAGAATTGATTTGTATTCCGCTGCTTAATTGAAAACTAAATAATATTGACTTATTTTAATAAGATGAAGTGACTTAGTGTGATATCCCACTGTGTTGGAAGACTCTGATGAATTTTATGAATTATTTCTCTATATTTATTATATTACGCGTACGGGGTAAAGTGGGGTGTTACATTAATCGGTTAACGCTGTAACAAAAACACAAAATAATTAATTTTGAAGTGTGTTAATCGGTTAACCAATGTGTTAATCGATTAACATTGAAGGTTTTTCAGAAAATAATTAATTTAACAAGAGTGAGAAACTTAAAATAGTTTTAATAGAGTTTGTGGTATATGTGAAGTGAAAAGTGATTTTATGAACACTTGTATAGATATTTCTAAGTAATTATTGTTATACCTTTGAACATCATCATTACTTGAAGCTTGTAATAGAAGCTTTGATCCATAGTAGACATATGCGAGAGTACTATCTTGATCTTTGATGTCCTTGTTTGATTACTTGATTCTCTTACTTTTTGCGTCGTGTATCTTGTGTAGAAAGCTTGTTCTTGTTGTCCTCATCAAAACATTAAAGGCCTTGAAGCTTGCTTCTACACTTTTGACTTGGTCTTTGAACCAGGTCCCAAATATTATTCCTCTAGAATTGGTTCAGCTCTTCTTGCATAACAACAATCTATCCATCATCATATAAAGCTTCATCAATAGAAGATGGCTAAATCAAGGAAATAAATCCTAGTAAACAGTTATCATATCTGAAAGTTGATCTAATTCTTAAATGATCATCCTTATTTCTAATTATTAACTCTTTAGAATGAGAAACTTTATATTTGAAGGATTTATTGGGTTAAGCTGTAGCTTCTAAACCATCTTGGGCTTCTTCAGTGTTTGTAGCTTCTAGGTGAGCTTTAGAGATAAGAATAATTTCAGGTTCGCCAGATGCATACATGAAGCACACATGTATTTTTAAACTTGTAAATGCCTTATATATGATACAAATATATATAATAGAATACCAATTGATCTTACCTGATCAGAAAGGAATCAATAGTCTGCCACGCGTCGCGAGCTGCTGCCTTCACCGGTGTTGTGGAGGAGAAATGAGGTGTACCTACAAGATACTTTGATGCTTAAGTAAGTAACAAAACTAGAGAGAGAGTAAATACAAAGAGAATGTGTGATGAATAGAATACCTGACCTTCTAGTGGAAGAGGGTATTTATAATGTGCCCCTAGCGTAGGGCCAACGGTTACATTGCGTTGTGCCGGATTGCCAAACCCAACACAAGTAACTGCTAGAGATTACGTGGCGTAGTGAAGACTAGCACATGGTCTTCGCCCTGGATCAATTGCCCCATGATCTTCGGAAGATGGGCTGACCATCTCTTTCAGAAGTAGGTAGTTGTTTGATGACGTGTCCTTGCGTGAGGGACACGTAAAGAACATGGAGGAAGCACGTGGGCTTCCCCGTTAGGAGATTCTTCTGCCTGACGGATGTGCCTTGTTGAGGTTCTTGCTCGACAGAGGAAATTTGGCCTTGTTGGGCCTCATCAGCATAACCTTGGGTTGGGCCTGCCCGACTGAAGGGTAGGTCCCGACCCAGTCCAAAACACCAATTAACATTAAAATTTAAATTTCATACTCCATAAAAGACTCAATAATAAAATAAACAGAATATCAAAGTATGTACTTAAAGACTTAATGTACTAATTTCTTCTTAATTGACTACTACATAAAGCAAAAAATCATAAAACAGGTATGCTAATGGATTTAAAAATCCAAAACTCCAGTGAAATCATCACCACCAATATCATTACCATCATATTTATCAGTATCTTGAGTATCATCATTAAATTCTACCTCGGATTAAACACCTTCTTCATCATTAACCAAAGTTGGTTTGCTTGAAGTTCCACTTCCACCAAATTCAAAATTTCCACCACCACCACTTTGCACAACATTAGTAACAACAACATTAAATTTCACAACATTGTTAACAATAACATCATCTTACTCAACATTAACTCCAGTTTGCATATTTTCCTCATTAGGATCTTCAGTTATCCATTTATCATCTTTACACAAGAGAATATACAAGAGAAACATCTAAGTGAAACACTTACACAACAAATGATCAGTTTACGGGAACGAACGCAAACAAAGCAAGAGACATAATAAACGCACTTGTCTATGAAGGGATGAAAGGAGGAAGAAACTTTGCAGAAATAAGAGAATAGGGGAGAGACTTTCTAATTCTTGCACAAGCAAAAAAAAGGGTTTTTTTAAATAAAATAAAATCTTTGGGGAATTTGGGCCTTTTTTGGGTTTAAAAAAGATTCTAAAAAATTTATAGACTCGTGAGTCTATACGAGTTTATGCGAGTCTATCTGAGTATACTTATGCACAAGTCTACACGTTTTTGCTTCCTAGACTCGTAAACTCATACGAGTCTACTCACGAGTTTGACAACCATGACCTCATACGAGTTTACGAGTCTACTCACGAGTTTGACAACCATGACCTCATACGAGTTTACGAGTCTACTCACGAGTTTGACAATCATGACCTCATACGATTCATATTTGGATCTAAGGAATTTAACCCAAATCCACCTGCTAAAATCATCAACAATGACCGATCCACAATTCTTTCTATTGATTGAAGTAGTCCCAACAGGACTAAACAAATCAATGTGAAGTAATTCTAAAGGTCTAAAGGTTGAGACAATATTTTTAGATTTAAAATAAGTTTTGTTAATATTTTCTACTTGACATGCTCCATAGAGAGCATCAGAGTGATTGTCAAGATCTGGAATTCCTTTTACAAATTGTCGCTTGCTAAGTTTAGAGATCAATCTCCAGTTAGCATAACCTAACCTTTTATGCCAGATCCATTTCTCACCACTCATTGACATAAGGAAAACTACCTTCTGATTAGTCAATTTATAAAGATTAATTATATAAACATTTATCTTTATCATACCTTTGAATAAAATGGATTTTTCAGACTCATTGATAATTGAGCAGAAGTTCTTATCAAACAAAACTTCATAACCATTGTCGCAAAATTGACTTAAGCTCAGAAGGTTATGTTTGAGTCCACTTACTAACCAAACATTATTGACAGAGATTAAAGAGTTACCAAACTGGCCATACATATGGTATTCCCTTTCTGTCCTCCTCCAAACCCCACACTTCCTTCCTTCTTCAGAGTCAGGGTTTAGAACATAAGCTTTTCTCCCGTAATATGACGTGAGCAACCATTATCCAGGTACCATGATTGTTGCCTTATTTCTCCCTATAAGAATATATACAACAAAAATAATTTGTGATTTAGGTACCCATAGTCTTATGGGTCCTCTATTGTTAGTTCTGACAGACTTCCTTTTATTCTGAGCCTTTTTCTGATAAAAAGGTCTAGACTCATTCTAAATTTTTTACTTATAAAAGTTTTGTCTCTGATAATTTTTGACTTTGACTTCTAAACTCTTCAGAACCTTTGATTCATAAGTCTTGGGTTGCAATTTCTTTAGAACCTTTGACTTGGGATTGTTAGGTTCTGGATTTTTCAAAACCTATGATTTCTTATTGTTAGGTTCTGATTTCTTAAATATCTTTGATTTTGACACCTCAAGTATTGATTTATTCATAACCTTTGATTTTGTTATCCAGGTTCTGGTTGGTTCAGACTTTTACCTTTATCACAAGCAGGTAGAAAATACGTTTTCAACACTGTTAGAGCACTGGTTGAAGAAGAAGTGTCTGAGGGTTTTTCCAAAAGTTGAGCTTTAAGATTAACACATTTCTCATTGTAACTGTTCTGGACTAGACTGACACCTGGCCCACAGATGGGAAAGGCCCAATTCAGTCTAGCTTAAGGCCAGGCCCAATATGGCCATAGGACATCAGTTGGGCACAATATAGTCGTTAGGCACAATATAGCCATTGGAACACATAGCCGTTGAGGACATGCACCTCACGCGCTTGACAATTTACGCGACCAAGTACCCCTCCGAAAGTCACAGAGGCATTTGGACCAGGTCAAATATCACGCACCAGATCTTCCACCCGGCAGTCCCTCATTGACCGACCAGATATTTCGGTCACATGTGGGACCTTGACCCCGCGCTGGGGGGAAACTTATAAATATCCTCTCTTTTGAGAGGGTCAGGTATGCTAACCATTCTTGCTCATACCTAAACACTTGTACTTGCTTTCTCTCTTTAGCCTAAACACTTATTTGGTATTGGAGTACCTTGCAGGTACACCCCCTCCTCTCCTACAACCGTTGTTGCTGCCCTACATCGAAGGCCAAGATGATCCATTCGGATCACTCCAGATCAGTGGCGCCATCTGTGGGAACACCAACTCCCCCGTCTTTTTGAACCAAGATTTCCCAATCTTCCAAACAAAAGACCAAAGCTACCTCTATGAATCTTCATCGTCATGGCCTCCCACCGTAATGACGTCTAGCAAGATTCCCTCATCGCCATTTTGGGTTGTGGCGAAACCCCCATTCCCAGAGCTTCCACCGGAGAAATTGATCACAGGGACGAAAAACCAGCATCTATTGACAATGTGAAGCCTTATGCCCAAAGTTACGATCATGTATATGAATCTATCACCATCCCACAAGATTCTGACCCTTGCACAACGGCCCTCATCGCCGCCCTCGACAAATCCAACTATCTGCTCTTTAACAAGGAGAAAAAATTCACATTCTAGAAAACACCATCGGAAAGCGACCTCCCCCGCGGGGATCCCTCAGCCCCTCTCGTCGGTCACATTCCCCTCTTTAAAATGTAAGACTTTTTGAATTTGCAAAGGACTGTTGAATTCCTTGAAACTAGGAATGATATGATGCTTTAAGGATGCAATGCACAAACACACAAAAGCACACCAGGGTCCTAGGTTAGAGGGACAATGAACGGAGCCAAGGTCTACCCATCCCAAAAGGTATGTACTATGGGTTAATTGTACCTGCAGAACAAGGGTTCTAAAGAGGTGCCCAAAGTCATCAGTCCATCTTTCAGATATTATCAATTTCCCGACTGACTCGGTAGTTAATAATATTCTCAAGAGAACCTCTTTTCAGTGTAGTATCGCGTAACAACTATTTTGGGAATACTCCCTCATAGTCCTCGCACTACGTCCTAAATAAGACCAAAGTGGTGTTAGGTAACTACGGTCCCCAGTATCACAAACTCCACTCGAAAATAGTGAATGTTTTCACGATTACTTGTTCAACAATACTAGTTTTCAAGAGGGCCTCAACTGAGCTGTGATTCTCAAGTCAGCTTGGTCGGGAATCACTCCCTATAAGCCTCGTCGAATATATCACCTTCCTATAAAAATTGCACTTAAGTCCGGGTGTAAGATTTATCTCACAAAGAGGATATCCCAAGCAAGGTACAATAACATATTAACAAAGTAAATAGCAAACATGAACAAGATAAGGATGACCCTCAAAAGATAGGACTCTCCCTAGTGAAGTCGCCATTTTCTGTTGCGGTGAGAATAGGATATCAAATTATTAATTAATTTGAATCACATATTTTGTTCACAACCGGTCTTTGATTTATCCGAAGAAAAGATTAAAGAAAGGAAAAACCTATTTGCATCGTAAACACAATGCGGGGAAAGATCTAGGGTTCGGGGTTGGTTAAGCTTAGGGAAGGTATTAGCATCCTAAACTTCTGTAGTACTCTACAAGAACCTCTTGTTTTAAACGTGCTATTTTGCTATAATTATCTTCTTAAGGGTATATGCTAAAGGTTAGAAGGTGAAAAGAAAGACCTAAGGGTTAGTCCTAAGTTTACTCGCCAAGACTCGCATCTTGTGCCTACGTATCTGAGGTAGGGGATGGAATCAGAGTAATCGTAGTTTCCCTCGAAAGGGAGGTAAGAAACTTCTTGAATGTGGTCAAGGTTTCAATGGGATGTAAACGTTCATATGGAAGCGCTTACTTGGAGTGCGGGCGACTCATACCTCTACGTTTAAAAGAGTTGAATTGAAAAGGGTAAGATAGGTACTCCACGGCGGGAAACCTAATATGGAGTGCAGCGACTCCTTATCCTAATGCTAGGGTAAAGGGTAAAGTGGTCCACGGCGGGATGCCTATGCAATTAGGGTTTGAAAGGTGAAAGAGTCAAGGGTTAAGGACTATCGACGCGGCGGTCAAACGACTAGACCTATTCCTTCGGAAGGGAATTAACAGTGACTAATGCAATGAAAAATAATTAAGTGATGTAATTGAAATATGGGAAATGTAAGAATGATAACGGAACAAAAGCGACGATGTCCTTGCATAAATTACAACCATCAAAAATGAAATACGAAAAATCAAGGATTAATAACCAAGGATGAATAATGACATAATGTTAGGAACATCATAAATTTAGACGAAATTAAACGGGACAATGTTAGGGATCAAATTAGCAATTAGGTGACGATTCAATTAGAAACTAAAAATGAGATGTTAGAAAATTAGGTTAGAAATATTTTTAATAAAAAGTTTTATAATTAATTGAAAATAAAATTAAACTTAATGTTTAAAAAATGTTAGTAATTATTTTAAAAAAGCTTTAGTATGTAAAAAAAGTTAATTTATTTATAAAAAAAAAGATTGATTTTAATTTTAAAGAAAAAGGTAATTGTTAATTGTTTAAAGAAAAGTTAGATTTTCATTTCTTAAGAAAAGTTAAGTTTAATAAAAAAAAAGTCAAATATTAATTTTAGAGAGATTAGATTTATTTTAAAAAAAAGGTGTTGAGTTTTGAATTGTAAAAAATTAAACTTGAATTAAGAAGTTATGTTTCAAAATAGAAATTAACTAAAATAAAAAACAGAATAAAAAACAAAAAAACAAAAAATAACACAATACAAAACAAAACGGGTCGGGCTGGCCACCAACCTAGACCCGACCCACACGGATGACATAAAAAGGGGGGCTGAAAGCATTTAGGGTTTTAAGTCCCTTTATTTTCTCAGCCAGCGGCGGCGGATCCCTTCGGTTGTCTCTCTTCTTTCTTTTCCGTCGGTTTTTCTTTCATTTTCGTCTGCCATGACCATGCTTTTCTTCTTCTCCGAGCTTCTTGATGATTTTTGCAAAAAGAAACCAACCAAAACTGTGTTAGAAAGTTGCTCACCTCCGGGTTTGAAGCGGTTTGCTTTACGGGTGGATAACGGTTGCGCGATGATGATGATTCTGCGAAGATGTTCACGTCCGCGGTTGAACGAAGCTGATGAAGTTCTGATGAACTTCTGTGTTGGTGATTTAGCTCGTGGGTTTCCGTTTGCTTTCGCCGATGATGATGTAAATCTGAGGCTGTTGGGTTTGCGTTCCGGCGCCGTTTCGATTTGTTGATGATGATGTTTCGGCCGCCGTGATGAATGATGATTTAGGTTTTTTTTTTTAAAATCCTCCCCCCTTGATTTCGCTAATGATGTTGTTTTATATTGGTTCTGATTTGATTTTTTTTCTGGGCCTGGATCCGTTCCCATCTTTTTCGATTTAGTTCGTTTTATTTGTTTTGACTCAGTTCTCACGGATTGATGCTGTTTTGTGGAATTTTTGTGATTTTTAAGGCTTGATTTGTTGTTGTTCTTCAGGGAGATTTTGCTTTGATTTAGGGGACCTTGCGGTTCTGTTTGTTATTTTCATGATGATTTCTGTTTGGAACGGGGACTTGTGGAACTGTTGGATTTTTCTGGCTTGTGTGGATTGAACTGGATATGGATTTTTCACTTTGGATATCCATGTATTTTTGATGGATTTGGCATTGAACTGGATATCCATATTGCTTTGTCGGATCTGCTGGATTTTCTTATGACCCGTTTGGCTTTGAACAAAAAATCAATTTTCCAACTAATCACTTTTTCCAAATAATCACTTTCTTTCTCTCTCTCTCTCTCTCTCTCTCTCTCTCTCTCTCTCTCTCTCTCTCTCTCTCTCTCTCTCTCTCTCTCTTGTAATAAACCTGAACATATATTGCCGGATCGTGCCGGGGTCAAAAATTAAAGTCGGGAGCTGGCGACGACCTCGTCGTTGTTGCCCTCCCGACACGCCCAGTGATGAAACTTTTCTGAGGGTGTCAGAATAATTAAAAACCATTTTTAATGCAATTTAATTCTAACCAGACGACGATTATTTTCATGTTGTTCTCTGTTTTGCAGGTCCGAAGATTCGCAAAGGGAAGATCGGGTGTGAAGAATTTTTAGGAAAAATTAGGATTTAGACCTTGGGAATTAATTTTGTAATTTTGAATAAATGTAATCGAAAATTGTATAAAGATTGAAGATAATTAAATAAGAATGAGCTTTCATTATTTTTCGATTCAATCCTTATTTTCCTTCGAATACTCGACATTTCCAATTTAAATCCGACAAATTAACATTATGCACAATACTTGAAAGTAGATACGTCCTTCTGAGTTTAACTGTACCCCTTGAAAATTAATTCGGACGCGACAATAAAATTAGTGAATACGGCCTTACACAGACAGATAAATCCATTTTAACGGCGAAAATAAACTTTCCTCCCCCTTTAAAAATCAAATTGCATCTCAAACAGTCTAACCCGGTAACCTGAATCAACTCGACTGATAATCGTAGCCAAACCGACTGGTATTCTATCACGAATTTAGTGCAAACAACAATTCCACTACTCCTCTGATATTAACTTGTAACTGGCAGAAAAAAGCAGGAAAACATGAGTCTTTTAAAATAAATTCCTTGAAGCCGATTCTCGCACCGATTCAACCCAAATTTCAACGCCTTCAACCCCATCTGACTTATGAATCAAACATCATCTCAAAACCCAACTGACGACTACTTCTGGTTCTTGAACAAAAATGTACTGCGTCACGAGGAATCTAACGTCAAAAATTCAACCCATTCTCAAATAAAAATTGCATGACTCGGGGGATATAAACCCTAATTGTTTGAGGAATTTCTGATAATGACTTTGCTTCGTAATCGTCAACAGACTGTAAGTTGATGATCCTTTTGTCCTTCATAAATTAAAGCGCACACCGTGTTATTTTCTTGCAACAACACACAGACTGAGCAAACCGGTTAGCGGTTAGTTAAAACGAAATGCAGAATAAAATGAAATGCGAAATGAACCTAATGATCTAAGGGTAAAATTTAGGGTATGACAATGGACATACTCGGTGCCTTCACCAAAATCACGACATTTAACATACTTCAATTTTACAAAAGAAATGTCCTCGTACGATTCGGTGTACCCTAGGCTCTCGTGACCGACAATGGACACAGTTCACGGACAAGAAATTTCAGAACTTCATTATCAAACTAGGCACCAAGCAACACTTCACGTCCGTCGAACACCCCCAGACCAACGAACAGGCAGAAGCCGTGAACAAGGTGATCCTCCACGGACTAAAACGAAGGTTGGGTGAGGCCAAAAAGAGGTGGGTCGAGGAGCTACACACTGTGCTCTGGGCATACAGAACAACTCGTCACTCCACTATCGGGGAAACTCCCTTCCGACTAGCATACAGAACCGAGACAATAATCCCAGTGGAAATCAGAGAAACCTCGAGAAGGACTGAAGCCTTCCTCGATGTGGAACTAAATGATGAAGCATTAAGAGAAGAACTCGACCTGGTCGAAGAGGTCCGATTAGGTGCAGCTCTCCGTGAAGCTTTCTTGAAACAAAAAATAACCCTGCGCTATGACGCCAAGGTCATAAAGCGCGACTTCTAAGTGGGCAACCTTGTCCTATGCCGAAATTAAAAAGACACGAGTGAGGGAGAACTGGTCGCAAATTGGGAAGACCCTTACCAGGTGAGATCGAAAACAGGTACCGAGGCTTATTACCTCGAACACCTGGACAGAGAACTATTTGCTCGACCCTGGAATGCTGAAAAACTCAAATAATACTACAACTAACATTAGCGCAAGTAGAACGGATCGCCGACGATTATACTCCCAAAGGAGGGTCGTCCAGCCAAAGGAGCGTGCCCTGGTGCAAGCACAATCCTCAAATATTAACGAAGGCAAGTCTTCGCTCATGAAAAGAGCAAATTCTATGCCCGACGGGGACAACTCAATCGAGTTTCTCCGTCGCCTTACCAACGTGGAAGGACACCCAACTTGTGATAGGAAATTCCACACCCTGTGCGATCAGGACCTCAACCGAGATCCTAGTCCCACATCCGGCGAGATTACCCCGCCACCTCGACAAGTTTCATAAACTATCGAGTAACACGACTAGTCGAGCAAATTCTAAAAACAATTTGCTAAGAAAAATAAACAAGGCATACAATGTCAAGGCATACAATGTCAAAATAAACATCCATAAATATACCCGATCTAATGGCCGAGAAAGTGTTTAAATATTACATAAATGTCGGGTATAGTCCGACAATCAAAAGTACAAAAAATTGGCACGCTGGCCGAAATACATTAAGTTATAACAATCATTCATCATTAGCGGGGATTTCTAGTGGGACCACCTTCCTGTTGACCACCTGATGCAGAACATCCATCCCTTCGGTGAGCAGCTAAAGGTCAGGATTTAGGGCCTTCACCTGCTCCAAAGCGGCAGAAACCCCAAATTCAGTAGCTCCAAGGGCATCCTGCTCGAGAATACGTATTCTCTCAACCATCTCCCGTCGAGTCTTCAAAGACTTCTCTTCTACAGTTTCGTCTGGCCCCAAAGCAGAGGAGCCCTCCAGCTCAGTGACCCTGGTCTTCAAATTGGCGTTCTCCTTCTTGATATTCTTCATTTCTCCGGACATCTTATTCATGTCCTTGAAGAGCGCGACCTTGGCCTCGTAGTTTCCTTTAAGAGTCTGCAACTGGTTGAATAGATCTATCGTCTCCAACTCAAGTTCAGCCTCTCTGGCCTGTGCTTTGTTCAACTCCTTGAAAGGAACGGTCTCCGTGTCTCCATGGGCCAGAGCTGTCTCCAAAACTCTCATCATCGCAGTAGCATTGCGACAAAGGAGTGACCTCCTCACCTTCGGATCAGCAGCCAAGATGGCCGACGCCTCCAGATCGGGGACCTGTATAGACTCCTCCTCGTCAAAAATCTTGTCTTGCAAAAAGCAGGGGGGCAGGGTGAATTTCCCCCCAGCAAAACCAGAACCTTCAGCCGAAGACGACCCAAGGTCGTATCGCTTCCTCTTCTTTTGAGGATCCGGGGTAGGAGGGTTAGAGGTGTTGCCCGGTGATGGCGAAAGACCGAAAACTTTTCAAGGGTCACCTGCTGCCTGACCGCATCCACCCTCGAAGTCGAAACCTTTTTGACATTTTCAGCTGCGGCTGACTTGAACAAGCGTTCACATAAATTCAAAATCTTTCCTGCAAAGAAGAAACAAGAGGTCAACACGACATTAAAACACCAAGAAACAAGTCGAGCACGTCATCTATACCTAGAAGCTCGAAAGCTTCGGCCTCAGTCCGACAATCAAGAAGGGATTTAGTATTTATGTAACGAGCCGCCCGAGCAGGCTCCCCATCTTCAGAGGTAAGGCCAAAACAACCTTCTATGTTGCTTGAAAGACACCCAACTTTGCTTCGGTTCCGAAGTGCTCCTCTGTAGCTAGAAGATGCAAAAGAAAAGTTCCACGATAGCCCTTATCCAAAGGTAACGACACACCAATTTGAATGCCCGAATGAACGCCAGAGCATTCGGGTGGAGTTGGGTAGCACACAGTTCGAGGTGGAAAAATCGCCCCTTGGAAATCCGTAAAGGGCAAACGATACCCTGCTTCCCTAAAGGCGAATTCATACATGGGAAATCTCCTCTCTAGATACACCGAGCATATCTGATCATTCTCTGTCGGGTTAATCGCCCTCCAACTTATAGGCGCGTCTTCAGCCCTATCTTCGAGGAGATCGAAGTTACTGGCCTCCTCCTTAGTAAATGTGGACTTCTTTACAAGGGGCTCCTGGGTGATCCAACTAAGATCCTCTTCAGCCACCCGCACATTGGCATACTCAGCGGGAGGCACGTCTTTGTTAATGTTTTTCCCAACTTCAGGGATTGTTCCCTCATCACGACCAGCCATTTCACCTGAAAAGAAGAGGAAGCAACAGTGAATTCGACAAAGATCAAATCCACCATTCCACCACAAATCAAGTGAAAGGGGAAGGATTAAGTGCAAGGATGTCTCCCTGACTCAGGCCCTTATCAAAGGCAAGGGGTCCCAGTGAGACGCGTCTCCGACGTTGATGATACGTCCCCTCTACTTATAAAGATCCTAAAGGGGAGAAGCCATGCGACTACGCTAACGTGTCTGGCATCTAAAAGCAAAACCCTCAGCTACGAGGACACCCATGCCCGACGACAAACATAAAATAATCACACGCAACTACCTAGGAAGATCTGAAGGCATACAACATCCTAATCTTAAGTTCTACAAAGCCTTTATCAATTTCCCAGAAAAGTTCATGTATTCTTCAAGAAATACATGAACTTTAATCGGAAAATTCGTGAACCACCGACAAATTCAAGAACAATTTGCAGAAATTCATACAAGTTGAAGAACTTACTTGAATATTCAAAGGTTGAGGATGAAGATCTTGGGATGGCAGGAGCAGCAGCGGCGGCGATGAGATCCCCGACAAAGAACGTGTTGTAGAGCGAAAGATAAGGAGGAGAGAAATTTTTGTAAAGTGTAAAATGAAATTTCGCCCCCCTTTTATATAGGCTCCCTTGCTCGCATGGGGAAGCGCAAAGGGTAAAACGGTATCATTGCCTAACCTCCTAGGCTTTAAACAAAATTTATTGCACTGTCACACGTGGCACAGAATGGCTGCCACTTGGCATCCTCAAACTGACCCCTCACGTGTTTGTGAAAAGACAAAGTCTCTTCAGCTCCTCGTAGACATATTCTCCTCGACGATGTCACTAGATCAATATGCAAGCAGAAGCCTCGTCGACATTTGCTTCATCCTAAGAGCAAGTTTGGTCGACACAAAACGTACCTTTCATCTCCGAGGAAGTCACGCAGTCGACCATATCAATCATATGTTACGCACCTACGTGTCCCCGAAGTTTCTCGCTTAATTAATAGCAATCTCAAAGACCTCCCCGCGATACGGTTCCTGGCCCTGGGATACACCAGCAATGCTAACTCAAGTCATTACTCCTCACCTCGAAGCAATGACTTGGGGGGCTCATGTTCTAGACTGGACTGACACTTATCCCACAGTTGGGCAATGCTCTATCTAGTCTAGCTTAAGGCCTGGCCCAATATGGTCATAGGGCCCAATATAGTCGTTGGACACAATATAGCCGTTGGGCACAATATAACCGTTGGAATGCATAGTCGTTAGGGACATGCCCCTCACGCGCCTGACAATTCACGCGACCAACTACCCCTCCGAAAGTCACAGAGGCAGTTGGACCAGGTCAAATATCACGCGCTAGATCTTCCACCTGGCAGTCCCTCATTGACCGACCAGATATTTCGGTCACATGTGGGACCTTGGCCCCGCGATGGGGAAAAAAATTATAAATACCCTCTCTCTTGAGAGAGTTAGGCATGCTAATCATTCTTGCTCATACCTAAACACTCGTACTTGCTTTCTCTCTTTAGCCCAAACACTTACTTTGCCATTGGAGTACCTTGCAGGTACACCCCCTCATCTCCTACAACTGTTGTTGCTGCCCTACATCGAAGGCCAAAACGATACATTTTGATCACTTCAGATCAGTAACCCATACCTTTTCCTTTGCTCTTACTTACTCTATATATCATGGAAACAAGTTTTGTTCTCTCAAGACCGATCATGATAAATTCTTGAAGAGCTATCTCATGCTCACTCAAGATTTTATCAGATATTTTATTTACTTGAGCAATGTGATATTTCTCCAAAGATTCAATTTTATTTTGAGAAGTGTTTAGTTCTCCTTTCAAAACGAGATAAATTATAAAATACCCTGCCTTTCCCGTCAAACTCTGAATCAGAGTTTGATTCAAATTCTATGTCAGATGATGTGAGAGCCATCAGTGCCATATTTGCTTCTCCCTCATCTTTATCTAAATTGTCTTTATTATCAAGTTCATCCCATGTTTCCATGAGACTCTTCTTGAATTTAATTCTGAAGTTGTCCTTTTGGAAGCTTTATTTCTTTGCTATTTCTTTCTGCAGATTAGGACAATGAACCCTAAAATAACTTGTCTTCTTATAATTGAAGCAATTCTTCTGATCATCTGTTTTGTCTTTAAAACTAGATCCTCTAAAGCCATTGCTTCTACAAGAGAATCATTTGTTCCTTTTTGTCAGTTGTTGAAACCTTTTAATGATAAAGACCATTCCCTTATCATCAGAGTCACCATCAGAAACTTCTTCATCAAAAGCTTCTTCTGATTTTCAGGCTTTAGAGGATTTGCCGACTTTACCACCAGATCTTTTAGTCACTGACTTCAACGCCAGTGTTTTAAATTTTGTCACAGGCTCATCTCCATTCAGTTCCATTTCATGGCTTTGAAGATTGCTTATCAAACTTTCAAGGCTCAGCGTATTCAGGTATTTAGCCTCCTAAATAGTTGTGACCTAGGTGTGTATCTAGCAAGGAGATTTCTCAAGATTTTCTGTACATGGTCAGATGCCATGTAACTTTTCTTCATAATCTGAAGTTCTTATACAAGAACTTAAAACCTAGAAAATATGATTTCAATATCTTTATCATCTTTTTTAATGGTTTATATTCATTCTCATATATATGTGTGTGTGATATTATAGGTCCACTAACAATTTAGAAAGACATGATATATGCATCATAAGATCATTTCCTTTTGAATAGCAGATATGTAGCCATGCTCCAATTTGTTACTTTGTAGTTGCCGTAATTCCCGAAACAACATGCACTACAATAAATTAACATGATTAACATGGGCAAGATCATAAACAATAAAATCTGGACGGTTTGATATTTCAGTCATCTATCCTTTGCATGTATATTATACTATATTATATTATTGGATTAAATAGCCTTTTCGCCTAATTCTTAGTCAAATATTCAAGAATTTTGAGACCACTATTATCTATCTATAAGGATTTCCATAGAAAAAAAATGAAACCGGTTTGATTTGGTTGGAACAAGAATTGGTCGTAAGTTGCGATACAGTGAAGAGGTATTGCAAATAAAATGGGTTGCCACAAGCTAAGCACCCACGTAACCACGTATGTCTCATTCTAACACGTGTATCCCAACGCACTATCGGTTATTTTCTTCCTGTAACTCCTTTTCTTTTCTTCTTATTACTATATACTATTTCTCTCTGTTCTCTGGTACTTTCATTTCATTCAGAAACTGGTTTTTTGCAGTTACACTATTCCATTCATCGGTGAGAATTAGATAGAAGAAGATGAACAGTGGGAGCAGCAACTTGGAGACTCGTTCTCTTCTTGATGAACTCAGTACCTTTAACAAAGGAGGTCTCTTCGACTTTGGACACCCTCTTGTTAACCGCATTGCTGAGAGTTTTGTCAAAGCCGCTGGTGTAAGTATACGTATACGGTATATCTATCTATTTTATTATTCTCATTTTCCAAACATCTCTCTCTTATTGGTTTCGTATTCAGATCGGAGTAGTTCAAGCTGTGTCACGTGAAGCCTATTTCACTGCTATTGAAGGTGCTGGAATCGATAATAATGGTGGCATGCCTGCAGAAATTTCTACTACCAACAACAAACACCGTTTACATGGTCTCAGAGGTATGTCTATGCAATCTGTATTCATGTTTCAATGTTATACTTACCAGTTTGTAATCTCTTAATATTTGTTGTTTCTCTTTTTTAGGAGAAACCATCGGTAAATCTATTGAGGCAATGGTGAGTTCATCTCTAATCTCTATCTAATCTTTCAAAATGGAAAGTTAATTATCATCATATTTTGGTCTAACTCTTGTGTTTCTTCTGCATCAGGTAAAAAATACAGGAAAAGAGTCCTTCCAGTGGGGTAATCATGCATTCACTCAACTTGAAGGACATCATGTTCTTCTATATAATATATGAATTCCATATTTTAGATCGAAGACATGTCTGATATCTGCATTTTCTTGAATTATATATATTATTAGTGTTTTCGTGATAGTGTCTATATTGTTTCGGTGTTTTTAGTTTTCAAGTTAAAATGCAGGATTGGCTGCAGGACTATACTCAGGACTGACATATGGGATGAAGGAAACTCGCGGAGCACATGACTGGGTAAATGTTCCAAATGACAGAATTATGATTCATTATTTAGATGGGAAATTCTTAGATATATATTTGTTTGGTGCAGAAAAACAGTGCAGTTGCTGGAGCAATAACTGGTGCAGCACTTGCACTAACATCAGAAGACTCATCTCATGAACAGATTGTGCAATGTGCTATTACTGGTGCAGCTATTTCAACTGCTGCAAATCTTCTAACAGGGATATTCTAAATCTGTTGAGATTTTTACTTTTTTAATATCTTGTTCTTTGTTACTGTTACTGCTGGTACTTGTTGTAACAAGGATTTCCTTTTGAATTTGTAGTTCTTTTTTCATATGAAAAATACATTGTCACATTATTTCTCTCATGACTTTTTATATATGATTTAATTTAATGGTGAAGAAGAAGTTAAAGTCATTAGTGGTGGATCTTAGATGAAAGGATTAGGATTATTGCTAAAATTATGGCTGAATTCGGATCACAAACTTAAATCCAAAGCATTCTTGGGACCTTTGGTTCTATGGTTCTATGGTTTGATGAGTCGAGGAAGATTTGTGAGTATATTGATTTGATTCATGGTTAATTTGAAAGATTACATGTTATTTGTACATTATTGTTAAAACAAAAATCTAGACCAAAGTGGGGTTTGGAGGGTGATATGAACACCAGAGTATATCTAGGAAAAATTCAATTGCAGCCTTAAGGGTGGATTCCACACTGTTGGAGGATGTTGATGGATCAAAAATGCTTTCAAGAGTGACTTTCAAGCCAGATTTTTGAAGGATCCTAGGAGAAAACCAAACATTGATTTGTCTGGCTTGTCTAAGCTTACAGTGGCAGAAAATGAGGCTTTGGAGGAACCCTTCACCTTGCAGGAAATTCATGAAACTATTTTCGAAAGTTTCGGGATGGATTTAATTTGAACTTTCTTAAATATTATTGGAGTAGATGTCTCAAGTTGCATTGTTTGCTATCTGCCTTATATGTAAACTAGTGCTTCCTTGAGAAGATTTTGATGTCCATAGGATTTGGACAAAAATGGTTACAACGGATTAAGGGTTGGGCTTACTAGTTTTATGTCAGTATTTGTGAATGGTAGTCTGACACGGAATTTTTCATTTACTAGGAGCCTCAGATAGGGAGATACTCTGTTTTCATTTCTGTTTGCGTTAGTGGCTGAAGGGCTTGCATATATCGTAAATAATCCGGCGAGGTTGGAGATTATTTTTGGATTTAGACTTAACAATGACATATCTTATAATTTGATATTATTTTTGGATTTAGACTTAACAATGACGTATCTTATAATTTGATACAATTTGGAGACGATACATTTCTTGTTTGTGATACATTTCTTGTTTGTGATGCCTCCTGGCAAAATATATGGGGCCTGAAAGCTATCCTCCGTGCTTTCAAAATGATTTCGGGTTTGATGATTAATGCTTCTAAGAGTTGTTTGTTTGGTATCGAAGTTGACGATTCATTCATGTTGGCTGCAACCCGATTTTTATCTTGTAAGCAGGGAAGGTTTCCGTGTCCTTTCCTTGGTCTTACAATTGGTGGCAACCATAGGCGTGCGAAGTTTTGGAAACCCGTTATCGACAGACTGAAAGCTCATTTGTCTACTTGGAAGGGCATAATGTATCTATTGGTGGGATAGTTACCCTTTTGAAATTAGTCTTGCATAATGTATCTATTGGTGGGACAGTTACCCTTTTGAAATTAGGCTTGACAAACCTACCTATCCACTACCTCTCATTCTTCAAAGCTCAAAAAAAAAGGTTGTGGATCAAATTAGAACCTTACAGCGGCGATTTCTTTGGTCGGGTTCGGCGGAGAAAAATGAATTGGCTATAATTAGTTGGAGTATGGTATGTAAACCAAAGGAATTGGGTGGGTTAGGAATTAAAGATATTGGTGTTTTCAACATTTCATTGCTATCTAAATGGTTGTAGAGGTTTGTTTCGAATGATCAACCATTGTGGCGTGGTATGCTCTGGGCTATATACGAATATTATCATTCAAGAATTTTGTCCCATGAAGAGTTTGTTCCAAAAAGTAATCAATCCATTTGATGGCGAGACTTGATGTGTGTCGCGGACTCTATAAAGGAAGATAGTTTCTCACGAGTGGAGACTTGTAAACTTGGCGACGAAAGTGATATACCGTTTTGGAACTCAAGATGGATTGGATGCTCCACTTTGAAGGATTTGTTCCCTGCTCTTTTTGCCGCTGCAGCCAATAAGCAGGGTCCTGTTGCGGATTTTGCTAGCTGGAATGGTAACAACTTTTTGTGGAACATTAATTTCATGAATAGTAACTCACTGTCATGACATATTAATTTGGCCAATTTCATCTAATACTGCTTTTTCGGTTAAACTGTGTTACGATGCATTGCATCTCAGTTCAGTTAGGCATGGTTTGAATGTTGATCGAAAGATGACGTTGAAATTAATTTGGAAATCTAAAATGTCATTAAAGGTGAAAATCTTCTCTTAGTGCTTATTGTTGGATATGCTACCTACGAGAGTCATCCTGGTTCGTAGATGAATTATCTTGAACTCTCACGAAAAGGTTGCGTGTTTTATTTTCGTAGCATCGAGGATAATTCTCATCTTTTCTTATCGTGCCCGAGAAAATGTTTGGTTTGGTTGAAGGTAGCAAATTGGGTTGGAATTATATTCTGGAGTGGGCCCAAACCTGCCCTTTCGTCGGACAGGCCCAACCTACGCTATGTGGGGAAGGCCCAACAAGGCCCAAATCTCCCATGTCAGGCACGAATCTAGATACGCCGGGCAGACGACTTCCCCGTCGGGCAGAACACCACATCTTCCACATGTTCTCCACGTGCTCCCCCCGCGGGGATACGTCATCAGGCAACTACTCACCTCCAAAAGAGCTGGTCAGCCCACCTTCTGAAGATCACAGGCCAGTTGAACTAGGGAGAAGACCATATGCTGGTCTTCACTACGCCACGTAAACCCTAGCAGTCACTTGGGTTGGGCCTGGCAATCCAGCCCAACACAAGTGACCGTTGACCCTGCGCTGGGGTCTCACTATAAATACCCTCTTTCACTAGAGGGTCAGGGATTCATTCTCTACACCTAACTTTATTATTTGCTCACACTCTGGTCCTTTACTCACTTAAGCATCGGAGTGTCTTGCAGGTACACCCCCTCCTTCTCCCTACCTCCGGTGAGCAGCTTTTAGTCGACGACGCGTGCCAGTCAACAATCTCTTCTGATCAGGTACGATCAAATTCCTTGTTTGATAGAACGAGAGTCTCATAGGCACCTTTTTTAATAGGCAATCTCATTATTACGGAGTTGCTCTAAGCCTACTGTGTGCTTAATTTGGTTTGTGTCTTGTTGGTGTATTTGGCGCTCTAGAAATCATATTATTTTTTAGGACAAGGCGGGGAATTCAAATGTTATTATAGATACAATTATACTATCCTCTTGGTGGTGGGTATCTCTTAGACATAAACACAATTCTAGGTGCTCATATTATGAATGGCTCAAACGCCCTCTTGATTTCTTGTAATTGAATTCATTTGGTGCTAGTTTTATTTGGTGTGAGTTTTGTTTATGAAGTTGGAGTATCCCTAATACTCCCTATTAATATTAATATATTTTTTTGCCTATAAAAAAAGTTTGTACAAATTTATTCAGATCAATTTTTAGGTAGTTATGAAATGTATCTTACACAATTTACTTAAAAATTTTGTTTTAATTAAAATTAATTTATTCAAAATCAATTTTTATTATCTAAAATCAAAGATTCAATTTATCAAATATTTTTAATGAACAACATGATTTTTATGTTTCAATAAAAAAACAAATAAATAGTGATTAAATATTTTAATGAACAACATAATTTTTATGTCTCAATAAAAGACAAAGAAAAAGTTATTCAATTAAAAAAATAAGCGTTTAAATATTTTTCTTAAAATTGTAAGTCCTTGTTAGAATTACTTTAACACAATTTTTATAACGACTTTTTTTGTACTCTTAAGTTTTTATATATTTTATTTTGATTCTATAAGTTTTGTTGTTCATTGAAAATATTAATAATATTCTTGTGTTTTAGGTAAACAAAATAGATTTTAAATTAATTAATTTTAATTAAAAATGATTTTTTTAATGTAAATTGTATCGGTTCCAGAATTTTTAGAAATTTCGTGCTTACCCAAATAGTATTATTTAGACAAAATTACTTGACAATTTCAACCACCATAATTTTCAAAAACTCTATTGGAGTTTTTTTCAGATAAAATGATCAGCGTTCGAAATATACTATCTGTTTTATTACTGGGTCTATGAAAAATGTCTAATTTTTTAAAATCATAGAATTCAAGAGAAATATATATGATATAATGAGAAATTCCCTTCTTTAAGAACACCTTCATTAAGAACACGGGACAACAATAAAAACACTCATCAATGTGTCTAAGAACCTTCATTAAGAATTCATGATGCAAATCAAATTAAGAAAGATTGTATTGTTTACACGCAAGCTATAAACCTAAACAAGAGAGTATCCTTGTACAAATTTTTTTAATTTTTAAAAATTATTTTATAAATCAATTTTAAAAAATAATTTTTGTTTTGGATCGTCCGCTAAGCCTGTAAGACAAAGGCCTGCTTAAAAAAAGAATCATCATGCGAGGGACGAGTGCACTTGTTTTTTTTTTTTTTTTTTTTTTCGTGTTGTAGAGTGTCCTTCATGGAATTTTCAAGCTAATCTCTCAACTTAATCCAACGACAAACCACATCACACGTCGTTTCACACACATGCGGTTATTAACCACCTCTCATATTTAAAGAGGAAATCGCACCACTTCACATGTATTCAAATTCTTTCTCATTCAAACCTTATTTTTCACTCTTTTATTTTACTTGAGCGTTGAAGTGTTAACCTTGCAAGTCATCAAAGAATGAGATTAAGTGTTTGTTAGTAGAAGTGGATTGTGTTGTGTAAACCATAAAAGAGATACTTAGGTTATTCTTGGATTAAGACACATAGGTAATGAAAAAAAATAAGTCCTTGTGATATATGCAAGAGCTTAGTAATGACTAAGACCTGTGAATACATCATTCGAGATGAAAAAAATTCAATTTGATTATTATTTTAGGATGTGAGGTATTAATTCTTGAAGTTTGTGATTACTATCCTAGGAGTATTATAGGATAAACCCGGATGGTTTATGTTCAATGTAGACGAATCTTAAATACTCAGCTCTATTGAGACCATAAGTTTTATCGATAAAGCTCATTATTATGGGTAATGTTTATACTATGATTGAGTTAATATATGTTTGATGATTATAATGTAGTAAAATCTTTAGTATGCATATGTAGAAGGAAATGGAATTATGGAGACGCCCATTGTAACTATTATATTACATAGGGTTATGTGATTTGTCCCGATGATTCAATATTTATCTTGGTGGCTTATCTGAACGATATGTGATTTATCTTAGTGATGTAACTGAAATATATGTGATTTATCTAGGTGATCTGGTTATATGGGCATGTGATTTACCTCCACTGGTCTAGTTATAATATATGTGATTTATTCTGAAGATTTGTCTCTGCAGTTATGTGATTTATCCCAGTGATCCAGTTGTAGGGTATATGATTTATCCTAGTCACTTAAAAAAGGAATGTGTGATTTATCCTATACTTCGATTGAAGGATATGGGATTTATTCTATAGTTCAATCAAACTAATTTGTACTATATTGTTGGTCTATAGGTTATTTATTGGATAATTGGCCCTTACAGGAAAATGGTGTATGGAGATTTTGATACATATCTTAGGGGATGTATGGGTTATCATGGCAATTAATACAAGATGTACCTTAACCTAGATAATCAGGTTGTGGGATAATTGGCGGTTCTATTCAAGGAACCCACTAAAATTAGTATATCATCTCATGTTATTTCTATTCTTTTAAGATAAGTGTTTTGGACTGGGCAGGGACCTGCCCCTCAATCGAGCAGGCCTAACCCAGCACTGCTGTTGGTGAGGCCCAACAAGGCCCAATTCCCCCTGTCAGGCACAAGCTTCAACAAGGTACATGTGTCGGGCAGACGACTCTCTTGACGGGGAGACTCACGCGCTTCCCCTACGTTTTTCACATGATCTCCTACGCGGGGACACGTCATCGGGAAACTACCCACCTCTGAAAGAGTTGGTCATCCCACCTTTTGAAGATCACGGGGCAGTTGATCCGGAGCGAAGACCACGTGCTGGTCTTCACTATGCCACGTAAGCCCTGGCAGTTACTTGGGTTGGGCCTGACAGTCTAGCCCAATACAATGTAACCGTTGGCCCTGCGCTGGGAGCACACTATAAATACTCTCTTTCACTAGAGGGTCACGTACCTTATTCTCTACACCTATTTCTCTGTACTTGCTCTCTCTCTCTCTCTCTCTCTCTCTCTCTCTCTCTCTCTGATCCTTTACTCCCTTAAGCATCAGAGTGCCTTGCAGGTACACCCCCTCTTTCCCCCTAACTCTGGTGAAAGTAGCAACCCAACGACGTGTGGCAGACCATTGATCTTTTCTGATCAGGTAAGATTAGTGGCACCGTCTGCGGGAAACTCAGCTTCCCCGTTCTTTCTCCTGTCCGAGCACAAAAGCTCAAGAGCCAAAGCAAAATAAACCTTCAACTTCCATTCCAATCATGGCCAGCCCACACAATAATAATGCTTCAGGATCTGCCGTTACCCCCTTCTCCAACGGGGACGGCCATGACCCCAACACGTCCGCCCATAACGAGGAACGTGACCACAGGGACGGGTGCACAACCTCCCCTTTATCAAAAGACGTGGCCTTCAACGTCGTCCTGCGCTTAGACAACCCGGTTGTCTACCAGCCCATTCAGGCTCCAGCGGGCGCCGACCCTATTATCACAGCCATGTTCGCGGCGATAAATCAAACAAACCTGATGATATTCGGGAAGAACGAACAGATAAGGATGCTTGAGAGAGAACAACCGTCGCGCTCTCCCCCACAGAGACACCGTCGCCTGGTTTCTCCCAGTCTATCTCCTCCTCCACAGAGACAAAGTTGACGGCACTCTGTCAGCCTCTCTCCCCCGAGGAGACACCGTCAACAGTGTTCTGTCAACCTCTCTCACCCGCGGAGACACCGTCTCCAGGCTTCCCTTAGTCCCTCGCCTCCTCCACGGCAGACACAGTACGTGGAGGACTCTATGAGCCCACCGCTTCAATCGGCAGGGTGACGTCCATGTCTCGAGCAACCCTAACATACGGTTTCTCACAAGAGGGATAAGATGTCTCCTCGAGAAGAGCGACGCACCCAGGCTCCGAAGAAGAATAGGGGCCCAACCTCCTCCAGACCGAGGGCCCAGCCGAAGAGCCCACGTCGACGAAGAAACCACCTGGACTCAGCCTCCCCCTCGACGTCGCTCGTCCGGAGCGATGGAGATACCCGATGCTCACTACTGTGCAGGGCCATCAGGAAACCACTGTTACCCGTCGGGATGGAAAAACCCTCGATCCTGGCAACCTGCGATGGGGCAACCGACCTGGACGACCACATCGAAAGCATAGACGCGATGCTGGACTACAGAAACGTCCAGGGAACTATTAAGTGCAGACTGTTCCCCACCACCTTGAGGAAAGGGGCCATGGCGTGGTACAAGTGCCTTGCGCCCGACTCCATCGCCTCATGGGGAAAACTGAAGCGCCAGTTCTCCAGGCACTTTACAGCGTCCCGACGCCATCCAAAGACAGTGACGGTCCTGGAGGCCATTTTTCAGGGGAAGAACGAGCCTCTTAGAGATTACATTGAGAGGTTCAATCGCGAGGCCGTCCAAGTGTCCATGACGGACGAAATGAATAAATTCCTGATCCAGTGGGCATAAGGTTGCACTCCGACTTTGCCAAAGTCGTCGTCCTCGCACGCCCCCTTACCCTGAACGCCCTCCTCCATATAGCTCAGTCACACATCGAGTATAAGGAGATAGAGGTTTCAAATACCGCCCGAGCCGGGCGCAACCAAGATGCCCCTAAAAACGTGAGACGTGAAGAAACCCCGCCTGCTCCTCCTTGACGAAACGAGCAGAAAAGACGCGAAGATCGCCCCCGCAAGCAGAGGGGCTCGACATGTCGGTTTACCGAGTACACGCTACTCGTAGATCCCCACGAGCGTATCCTGGCCAAGTGTATCAATTCAGAGTTTCAGAGGGGCGGTGTCTGATTCCCGAAACCTGACAGCCCCGAAGCCCAACGCGGACAAGTCCAAATACTGCAAGTTCCACTGGAGCCACGAACACGTGACGAAAGATTGCATTCACCTCAAAGATGCAATCGAGATTTTAATCAAAGAAGGGCATCTGAAACAATACACCCTGAAAGGAGAAGCCCCGCGACCCAAGACGCGTAAGGCGAAGAAAGTAGAAGAGGTGTCAATTCCCTCCGACGAAGCGGACTGCAGGTGGCCATATGCGTCACCCGACCATAGGACTTCTTCTTCAGCGAGTCCTCTAGAACGATGACCGCCCTCATCCCGTGGGAGGACTTCCCATCCACAATGGTGATATCGGGCGGGGGACCCAGCCAGCTGTTGGTCGGGTCTGTCAAGAGAAAATTCGAGGAGCTCATCGACAAGAGCTCAAAGATGAGCGCTACCCTAGACAGGTTCAAAGGGCAATCGAACCCGATCACCTTTTATCTCGAGGAGCTTCCCATAGGGGTACCCAATGTCAGCATTCCCCTCCTAATCAGAGCATAGACGGAGAACTTCGACATCCGCCGAATCCTGGTCGACCAAGGAAGTTCGGTGCACATCACGTACACCCATCTATTCACCACCCTGCAGCTGCACGAGAGCCACCTGACCCCGTACGTGGGCTCTGACCTCCAGGGCTTCAACGACACGAACACCAAGCCTTGGGGGTATGTGGAGCTGCTCGTTACCTTCGGGGCGGAGGAGACGGCCAGACAGGTGAAAGTCCACTTTTTGGTGATCGAGTGTCCTTCGTTGTATCAGTGCATCCTGGGACGACCAACCTTAGCCGAGCTGACCGCAGTACCGTCGACAATCCACCTGAAGATGAAGTACTACATGACCAGAGGTCAGGTCGTCACCCTCCACAGAGACATTGAAGCAGCCAGAAGATGCTTTAAGGAAGCACTCAAAGGACTCAGCTCCATCAACGTCGCTCTTAAACCGACCAACCGTCCAGCTCGAATTGAGGAACCAAAGCCCCACGCGCACGTCAACTCTGTCGACCTCAACAGTTGTTTCTCCGACAAACAGGGACAAGGCAAAGACCCCGATGACACGCCTCAAGAGGACAACGGGCAACTCCCCCGTCTAACACGCCCCATCCCAGACGAAGAATTTGAGTTCTTCATGCTAGGAGACAACCCCGAAAGAGACGTGAAGATTAGCAAGGGTCTGCCCGATCTAGCGAGGAAATAGCTCAAGGCCTGCCTCCGGGAGAATGCAGACCTCTTTGCATGGAACGCTACCGAGATGCTAGGACTCCAGCCTGACGTGGCATGCCACCACCTCTCCATAGATCCAGTCGCTAGGGCCATAGTTCAACGTAGGCGTTGGCAGTCTCCCGAGAAAGCGGAGGCTGCTAAAAAAGCTGTAAAAGACCTCCTAGAGGCAAATTTTATTTTGGAAGCCTGGTACATAACCTGGATGTCCAACGTTGTACTTGTTAAGAAAACTAATGGAAAATGGAGAATGTAAGTTGATTATACTAATCTCAACCAAGCATGTCCCAAAGACGCTTACCGTTTCCTAACATCGACAAACTCGTCGACAATTCTGTAGGTTTCAAACTCCCGTTGTTCATGAACGCATACTTGGGATACAATCAAATCTCCATGGAGAAGTCCGACAAGCAGCATACGGCCTTCATGACCGAGTCGAGCAACTGCTACTATAACGTAATGCCTTTCGGCCTGAAGAACGCCGAGGCGACCTATCAAAGAATGATGAACAAAGTCTTCCAAGGAGAAATCGGGGACATGCTCGAAGTCTGCATGGACGACATGATCGTGAAGTCGCGAGACGTGGTCGACCATACTGCTCACCTCCAAAAAGTCTTCGAAACAATGAGGAAGTGCAGGATGAGGTTCAACCCTGACAAGTGCACCTTTGGTGTGCGAGCAGGCAAGTTCCTTGACTTCTACCTAACAAAGCGAGGAATAGAAGCGAACCCAGACAAGTGTTGAGCCTTCTATGAGTTCGCCACTCCGAACACAAAGAGGTCCATCCAGTCACTAAATGGGATGCTCGTATCCTTGTCGCGATTCGTCGCTAAGTCCGCATAGCACACCATCCCCTTCTTTAAACTGTTACGCAAGGAGGCCGCATTCGAATGGACCGAGGAATGCAAGAAGGCTCTCCGCCATATCAAACAGGTCTTCTCAGAGCCACCGGTGCTATCAAGACCAGAGGTCGGGGAAGCCTTATACTTATATCTCGCCGTCGCCAGGAGGCTGTCAGCGCGACGTTGATCTGCGAAACGCCGAAAGGGCAGAAGCCAATATACTTCTTGAGCAATGCTCTTCAAGGCCCCAAGCTCAGGTACCAGTAGATCAATAAGGTCTCCTTGGCCCTCATAAACAACGAGGAAGTGCAGGATGAGGTTCAACCTTGACAAGTGCACCTTTGGTGTGCGAGCAGGCAAGTTCCTTGATTTCTACCTAACAAAGTGAGGAATAGAAGCCAACCCAGACAAGTGTTGAGCCTTCTATGAGTTCGCCACTCCGAACACAAAGAGGTCCATCTAGTCACTAAATGGGATGCTCGCATCCTTGTCGCGATTCGTCGCTAAGTCCGCATAGCACACCATCCCCTTCTTTAAACTGTTACACAAGGAGGCCGCATTCGAATGGACCGAGGAATGCAAGAAGGATCTCCGCCATATCAAACATGTCTTCTCAGAGCCACCAGTGCTATCAAGACCAGAGGTCAGGGAAGCCTTATACTTATATCTCGCCGTCGCCAGGAGGCTGTCAGCGCGACGCTGATCTGCGAAACGCCGAAAGGGCAGAAGCCAATATACTTCTTGAACAATGCTCTTCAAGGCCCCAAGCTCAGGTACCAGTAGATCAATAAGGTCTCCTTGGCCCTCATAAACACGGTCAGGAGGTTGCAACATTACTTCCTGACCCACACGATCGTGGTTAGATCTGACCAGCCCATCAAACAATTACTCGGACGGCCATAAATGTTGGGACGAATGCTCAGATGGTCGCTCGAGCTATCCGAATTTTACATCTAATACGAAACCAAGAAGGACCTCAAAGCCCAAGTCCTGGCCGAATTTTTCACCGAAATGACTTTCGTGGACTCTCCAACACCCGGGGCGCACAAATGGACCATTTTTGTCAACGGCGCCTCCAGCTCGACGGGAAGTGGAACAAGCATTATTTTAGAAAACGTAGAAGGTATCCTGATAGAAGTTTCCCTCACCTTGGCGTTCCCTACATTGAACAATCAGGCCGAGTACAAAGCGTTTCTCGCGAGCCTACGTCTGGCCGAAGATCTGGGTGCCAAAGAGGTGAAAACTTTCACAGGCTCCCAGCTCGTGGCCTCATAGGTGTGAGGGGAGTATCAAGCCAAAAACATAAACCTCATCGAGTATCTGTCCTTGGTAAAAGAAAAGATGAAGTGTTTCGATTCTGCAGAGGTAAGACATGTCCCACGCGAACTCAACACACGAGCAGATGTTTTGTCCAAACTAGCCAGCACGAAGAGGAAGGGCAGGAACAAATTCGTGATCCAGGAAATCCTCCCTTCCCCCAGCATCAAGAGGGAAGCAACACCCCCGAGGTAAACGCCATCGACAACAGCGACTACTAGATGACCTCGGTGTTTGTATACCTGCGTACGGGGACACTTGCTCAAAGAAAAACTATACAGGCGAGGATTTTCCATTCCTCTCCCCAAGTGCGTCGATGAATCCCAGGTTCCAGGAATACTCCAAGAGATCCATGAGGGTATTAACGCCCAACACCTAGGCGGTAGAGCACTCGCCTACAAGGCGTTACGAGTAGGGTACTATTGGCCCACCATGCAGTAGGACGCTGTTGCACCCCAAAATTTACCCTCACAATACAAGACTTTGTGTTCCAAGAAGGTTCACAAGGTTCACAAAATTCACAATTGGTCAGAAGAGTTGACAATTCCCTCAGACAATGCACCTCCTAAGTAGTGCATCCAAAACTAGGGTTTTGACTTTAATCAGGCTAAATGGACTTCCAAGACTTCAAGTGAGCTTCATAACATCTTATATGTGTATAAGAACCCCCATGTCAAGTTTCAAGACTTTTCTCAAAAGTTTGCTCAGTCAGATGATCAGATAAGTCAAAAGCAGTCAATGCAGTTAAAAGGTCAAACTGAGGTCAACTGTGGTCAAACCAAAGTCAAACTTCATGATTTTTTTTTTTTTGCCAACATCAAAGAGAGGTTGGGTGAGAAATATTATCATAATAACTGTAATACCCCAAATTTTGCCCTAAGATTTGTCGTCGCATTTCATTGCAGTTAATCAATTACTAACAAATTTGTGTAGTCGTTTGACTTTTTGCAGGTAAATATCATATGGCATGCATTTTTTTTCTAAAAAGTAAAAATGGCACAATTGGCAGGAGGACATGTGTAAGGAGTTATGAGTGTGAGAGGTTGAGAGTTCGAATCTCACCTTTGTCATTTTTTTGTTTTTTATTATTTTTACTCTAAATTTTTCTATCTTTCATTAAAAAAATAACAAAAATAGTTTTTTATTATTATTTAATTATTATTTTCGTATTTTAATTAAATCATTTTTTAAAATATTATTTTTTTCACTTTTTTCTAAATTATTCATAAAAATATCCAAAAAATCATAAAATAAAAAATATTGAAAAAAATTTTGTTCTTTTTATAATATTTTTTATTTTAGGAATCAATAGGATTATTAGTTTTTATTTTAAGTTTATTTTAATTATTTTAAATTATTTAAATTTTATTTTTTCTTAACTAATTATTTAGTTTGGGCTTTAAAATGGGCTTTAGGGACATTATTGACAATTTGGTGTTAACCCTAATTTGTTCCCTATATATACATGTGTTGCCTTGTTGGAAAAGAAGGAAAAAAACCTAAGAGGAGTGAGTGTCGTTTGCCGTTATTTAGTTTTCTTCTTCATCCATTACTATTGTTTCTTTTTCTTCATCGTTTACCGTTATTTCTTTTCCTTCATCGTTTACCGTTATTTCTTTTCCTTCATCTATTACTGTTGTTTCTTTTTCTTCATCTTTTACCGTTATTTCTTTTTCTTCATCTATTACCGTTATTTCTTTTTCTTTATCTATTACTGTTACGTTTATATATATATATAATTTTTAAATTGTTAGAGTTTATATATATAAGATTTTTGATCGAATTATGTCGATACGATGTTTGCACATTTGTGTGCATGACGCGTGACATTTGTGTTAGTTCGATCTGGTTGCGATGATCGCATTTTTTGTGTGAGCAATAATACTATTTTTTGCTTAATTTCTTTTTCTTTGCGATAAATTTTGTTTCGTCCGATTTAGATCTGGTTGCGATGAGCGCATTTCTGCGTTAGCAACATTGTTGGGTTATTTGGCACATTTAAAATTCATTATTGCTTTATTATTATTATTATTATTATTATTATTATTATTATTATTATTATTATTATTATTATTATTATTATTATTATTATTATTATTATTATCATTATTTATTATTATTATCATTATTATCATTATTATTACCATTATTATTATTATTGTTATCATTAATTTATTAAAATTTGTTATAATATAAAAATCTGTTTTTTTAAAATAAATAACATTAACATCTTTTCCAAATTAATATGAAAACCTATTATTTTTAAAAAAAACTTTTTTTTTAGATAAATTTAAAATAATAACTAAAATCTTTTTTTAAAATAATAACTAGAACCGTTATTTATTTTATTTTATTATTGTTCAATTCAAATTTCATTATTATATTGTATCTGCTCCTCTCATGTAACCTCGCGAACTTAACAATCGCTCTTTAAATTCTGCCTTTAAATTTCTGCTTGCATGGCTTAAATTATGACATTATCTCTCTGTTTGCATGATTCAATTATCTCACGCGTTTACTATTATTTCTGTCACATTGCACACATCCGAAGGTTAGGTCTAACTGTTTGGCCGCCGCACCAATAGTCCGTAAAACTTCACACATTCAATTTCAAATCCTCAAAACTACAAACTACAAACCCTAATTTTCACAAATGCCTCGCCGCAGGCAAAATTACAATTTTACCCTTAGCATTAGGTCAAAGAGCCGCCGCGCTCATTTTAGGGTTTCCCGCCGTGGAATCCCTAATTTAACCCTAATTACAACTTAACATTTCAACGTAGAGATTTGGAGTTTCTACACTCCACGTAAGCGTGTCCTTAAGATGTGTTTATTCCCCTTGAGACCTTGACCACAGTCAAGAAGTTTCTAACCTCCCTATTGAGGGGAACTACGATTACTCTGATTCCACTCCCGTAAGGATACGTAGGCACAAGATGCGATGTCTTGCCGAGTAAACTTAGAATTAACCCCCTTTATTATTTATTATTGCTTATTTATATTTTATTTATCTTTGCTATTTAATTATTTTGCTTATTATTTTGTAATTGTTTCTTGGATGTAAAGTTGTTTAATTATTTAATTATTATTATGGTTAGTAATTAGGGAGTGTAACAACATGTATGTAATATTAAAATAAATTTAGATCACTTTTAAATAAAGATAATTAAAATAAACACGTCACACACGTAAGTCGATTTTAATCGCCGTCTCACTTCCTAAGGATATCCCTCAAGTTGCCTACGAATAATGGTTAAGTGGGGTGTATAAAGCAAGTCCCTCAAATAGAAAAATCATCAAAGTCCCTTATGGTTGCCTTTACGAATCGAGTCCCTTTCGAAAAATGATGATGGTCCCTTATATGTGCTTATTACATCCCACAATGGCCTTCAAAGTCAAATTGTCCCTCACATATCCCTTAACATCCAAAGTAAGGACTACCTACTCCATTATAGTAGGGATAGTCTTACTAAAGGAAAGAATGAAGAATAAGAAAGACCTTTAAACATTAGGGTAGGTTACTCCTAGGTGCTTGCTCACTTCAAAACTGTTTCGCACTTAAACAAATTTTCAACAAGTTTTCAAACAAGTTCTTAACACATCCTTACATGGATTATTTATTAACTATTCTGAAAATTTTCTATTCACACACTACAATTTCAAAACAATTCAAAAGTGAGCTTAAGTACCTAAGAGCCCATGGATAACCATGGATGAAAAGGATGCTAATACCTTCCCTTTTCATAACCTACCCCCCGGACCCAAAATATTCTCTAAGGTCTTTCCTGTTCTTTTATAACCTTTCCTTATGGATAAAATAAAAGTCGGTGGCGACTCTTGCTATCCGCAACATTGTTTAAAGTCAGTTCTCCCACCGTGTTACAGAACTGGCGACTCTGCTGGGGATCTATTTAAGAGGGGTACCCTTAGGAATTAAGATCACTTTAAATTGTTTGCCTTGTTTGCTTTATTATTATATTGTTGGGGTGCTCTTATGTGTGAAAGATCCTAACCCGGATCTAGTGTACCTTAGGTAAATGGCAATAGACCAAGGAAACTGTACGACGTATATCGATACGGTTGATCTGGTGGCCATAGTTAGTGCGACTTCTTGGTTGGTGCTTATATTCCTTAAGTCAAGTTGAGGATAATATTGAGGCTGCCATATGTTGTCAATGCACTAACTGACTTTTAGAACCCTAGTTAACTCATCTTGGCCTTTAGAAAGTAGTGAGGTAACCGGCTTTGGTGCAGACTGAAGTTGGTTGACACTCGATACTACGCTCATTGAGATCTTAAACTTGGAGGGTTTTGGTTGGCAAGTAAGTTGCCTTCTGAACAACCACCCTTGTGAAGGATCAATGATATTGAGATCCCTTAGAACCTGGTTACTTTTGTAGGACAGGATGAACCATCTAACTTCAGGGGAGGGTACTTGCCTTTGAACCTCATGCAAGCCTTTAAACCTAGGGCTATGGTGTGACTTGTTTGTGTGTGCCACATGTTTGTGATTGAGCATGACATCATGACATCATCATGCATCATAAGCATATCATTTTCCCTAACCATTTCAAGGACCAAAGGATTCATCTTTGTTCTTTGTTGCAGGTCATGGCTTCTGCTCGTAGAAACACCATCAGGATCAACTTTGTAGGGATACCTGCTAAGCTCAAGGAGTTGGTTTCCCTAGTGCCTGATCATTCCCAGTTCAACAAGAGACATGGTCACTTATTGGATCTAGTTACTTCAGGGTTCAGTGAAGACATGAGGAGTGTGCTGTTTCAGTTCTTTGACCCTAAGCACCATTGCTTTACATTTCCTGATTATCAGCTGGTTCCAACCATGGAGGAGTTCTCTAAACTTCTGGGTATACCTGTTCTTGATCAGAAGCCATTCACAGGCTTAGAGAAGGAGCTTAAACCAGAAGTTATTGCTGCAGCTCTACATCTGAAGAAGTCTGACATTGTTCTAGAGACGAGAAGTGGAGTTAAAAGTATTCTTGCCAAGGTATTAGTGGATAAAGCTCAAATGTTCTTGAAGGCTATGAGCTACGATGCTTTTGAGGAGATCTTAGCCTTATTGATTCATGGCTTAGTGTTGTTCCCCAATCCTGATCAGTTCATAGACGTTCATGCCATCAACATATTCCTGAGTCACAATCCAGTGCCTACCTTACTTGGAGACATCCTACATTCTCTTCACACCCGTACTACAAGGGCAAGAGGAACTTTGATGTGCTGCATACCTTTACTTTCTAGGTGGTTTATTTCTCACCTTCCTCGCTCAGTAATGAAGAATGAGCAAGGGTTCAAATGGTCCAAGAGGATCATGTCACTTTCTCACTCAGACATCCATTGGTGCTCCAGATCTATGGAGAATGTCACCATCATTGACCGTTGTGGGGAGTTTCCTAATGTGCCACTTCTAGGCATAAGAGGAGGCATCACCTACAACCCATCTCTAGCTTTACGACAGTTTGGTTACGCCCGGAGCGATGGTCCACATGACATGTTGATTCAGGGCATTGTGTTTGACTATGACAACGATCTTCAGGGTTACCGTCAGAGATTCATACGAGCTTGGGGAAAGGTAAACAGGATTAACAGCAAGACACTGGAGCCTAAGTACACCATTCCTATGGAGGCTTATCTCAGATGGGTACGATCTCGTGCTCAGACACTCATGATGCCATATCCTGCCGTCCTACCAATTACCATGGAACCTGTTGCTGAAGGAGACACAGCTTATACCATCCTTCACCCAGACATGCCTACTGATATGGAAGACTTGCAGAGATCATGGATCCAACTGAAAGAGCAAAGGGATACTTTCGAGGCTCATTACAAAGCAAGCCAAGCAAGGATCCTAGAGCTAACAAAGCTACTTCATGAGGAACGAAACCTCAACTCATACCTCAACACAAAGAGGAAACGTCCATGGGAGACTTAAAACCCCATCTTTTGTACTTATTTCGTTTTCATTTTTTGTAAGCCTAAAAGGCAAAACAAGTTATTACTAATAAAAAGTTACTTTCTTGTTTGTTTAAGCAAATTTAAATCCTGCGGTCCTTGAAAACATTGCATATGCATTCCCATATCATTGCATCACAGGTTCATAATTGTGCACAGGTTTCTCATCTCCTCACTGTTTATTTCAGCAATGGCTCTTGAACAATCAGTTAAGGATCTCCAGGCACAGAATGCACAGTTCCAAGAGCTGATCCTGAACCTATCCAAGGGACAGGATGAATTGAAGACACTGCTGGCCAAGAAGACTAAGAAGGCTAGAAGGTCTGCTGGGTTGCTCAACATGGGAAGAAGGTTCAAAGGTCCTGCCAAGACCAAGGAACAGGTTGAAGACTATGAATCTGAAGAATCTGAGCAGGAGAGAGGCACTCTCCACAACACTATGGGGGACTCTGATTCTGAGGCTAACTACTACCATGAGCCTAACGAAGACAAATTCAAGATGCTGGTGGATAGAATGGATGCTATGGAATTACAGAAATCATCTGGGTTGGATTTTGAGGATTTGAGCTTGATATCTGGGGTGGTCATACCAATTGGATTCAAAGTTCCTACATTTGTTGTCTATGATGGGGTCTCTTGTCCCAAATTGCATCTGAGGTCTTATGTCAGAAGAATTCAACCCCACACTGCTGATAAAAAGTTGTGGATCCATTTCTTTCAAGAGAGTTTATCTGGAGCTCAGCTAGAGTGGTATTATCAGTTGGAGAGTGTCAACATCAGAGGTTGGAATGACCTTGCTGAAGCTTTCTACAAGCAGTATCAATACAATGCTGACTTAGCCCCCACTCGCATGCAGCTTCAAAGCATGTCTATGGGTGCCAAAGAAAGCTTTAAGGAGTATGCTCAGAAGTGGAGAGACTTAGCTGGAAGAGTTCAACCTCCTTTGACTGATAGGGAGTTGGTTGATATGTTCATGTGTACGCTGAATGGTCCGTTTTACAGTCATCTCATTGGAAGCTCATCATCTGGCTTCACTGAGTTGATCATGACAGGAGAGCGAGTAGAGAATGGTATCAAGAGTGGTAAGATCCAAGTGGGCACTTCTTCATCAGGTGCTGCAAAGAAGCCTCCCACTGGGAAGAAAGAATCTAATGCTGTGTATGGTCAGCCTGATCGTAACAGAAGGCATCAGTTTGTTAGTGCAGTTCATATTTCAAATCCAACTCCTGCAACAACAGAGCAGCCTCAAGGCAACCAACAGAGGGCTAGAAGACAGTTCACGAAGATCAACATGTCAATGGCTCAAGCATTGCAACACTTGTTGAAAGCTGAACTTATTACCCTGAGGGAGGCTCCTCAGAATCCCAATGTTACCTCTCCCAAGTACAATCCCAATGCACGATGTGCATATCATTCAAACTGTCCAGGACATGATACTAATAATTGCTGGGTCTTGAAGAACAAAATTCAGGATATGATTGATGCTGGAGAAATTGAGTTTGATCCACCAGGTACTCCAAATGTGATTACAGCTCCAATGCCAAATCACGAGAAGACTGTCAACGCCATTGATGAAGATATTGATGAAGATCTGCATGTCTATTCAGTTATGGAGTTGAGCACACCATTGTCTGTTATCAAAAAGAGGCTAGTACAAGCTGGGATCTTTCCAGGTTGTCATGAAGATTGTCTATATTGTACCTATAAGCCGGATAGTTGCTTCATTTTGAGAGATGGGATTCAACGTCTCATGGATAAATATACTATAGTGTTTGAAAGAAGACCAGCATCTGTAGAAAGTATGGTGGATCATCTGACTCAGGGTAAGAAGATTGAAGAGGTTGACATGGTTGACAAAGTACCACTAAGAATCACTTCAAAGGGTCCCATTAAAATCACTCATCAGGGCCCAATCAAGATTACTGCTGAAGGGCCTGTGAAAGTTATTGCTGAAGCCAAAGTAGCTCCTCTGATCATTACCACTCCTGGTCCTATTCCTTATACATCTGACAAAGCTATGCCTTGGCACTATGGGTCTGATGTTTACATCCATGGTGTCAAGCAGGAGCCTTTACCTGATATGCCTGTTGACATTGATAATATTGCTGGATCTAGCAAGATCACTCGTAGTGGAAGAGTCTTCTCTCCTCCAGTTGCTTCTAAGAGTGCAGTTACTCCTGCTGTTACTTCCACCACTGATGCTCGGGGCAAGGGTCCTGTTATTGAGCCTGTATCTACTGATGTGCCAGCTGCTGATGACCTCTCTAAGCAGATGGAAGAAGTATTGAAAATCATTCGCAAGAGTGATTATGATATTGTTGATCAGCTGGGGCATACTCCCTCAAAGATTTCTATGCTCTCCCTGTTATTATGTTCTGAGGCTCATGCCAAGTCATTGATCAAGTTTCTAAAGATGGCTCATGTACCCAGTGCAATTTCTGTGGACCAGTTTGAGAATTGTGTTGCTCACCTGACCTATGACAACGGGTTAGGATTTTCTGATGCTGACTTGACCCCTGCCAAGAGGGATCATAACAGGGCCTTGCATATTTCAATTGAATGCAGGGGCACTACCCTGTCTCATGTGCTGATAGACAATGGTTCCTCTCTGAATGTGTTGCCTAAGGAAGTCCTGAACAAGCTGAGTCCTGAAGATACGGTATTGAAGCCCAGTAATATTGTGGTAAAGGCTTTTGATGGTTCTAGAAGAGTAGTGCATGGGGAAATTGATCTTCCAATCAAGGTTGGTTCTCAGGTGTTCACTGCTACATTCTATGTGATGGATATTCGTCCTTCGTACTCATGTCTGCTGGGTCGTCCCTGGATCCATGGGGCAGGTGCTGTGACCTCCACATTACATCAAAAGTTGAGATATCCGGTGAATGGAAAAGTTGTTACTGTCTTTGGAGAGGAAGAATACTTTGTCAGCCATGTAAACACTTTCAAGTATCTGGAAGTAGAAGGTGAATACATTGAAACTCCATGTCAGTCATTTGAAGTGGTTCCCTGGGCTGTTAAGGATTGTGTGACTCCTCCTGCTGTGAAAAAGGTTCCTGTGGTCATCAGAAACCCTCCAACAATGGCAATGGCCTCCCTCAATGATGCAAAAGCTGTGGTGGAAGAAGGTGGTTATACTATTTGGGGTCAGCTTCCTGATATTCCATACAAGTCTGACAAGTTTGGTTTGGGTTTCACTGCAGAGTCCCAGAAGGCTGTTCGTCGTGCTCGTGCTGTTCGTATCACCAATCGAGGGGTTATCAATGCTGTGGGAGATCAAGATGAAGACTACAACTTGGAGGCATGGATTTTTCCTACTGTGGGTGCTGGACTCAATAATTGGACAGCTGAAGATGTTATCCCTATCTCCTTTAGTCAGGAGTAAATACTATTACTGTGTTATGTTTTTAAATTTATAATTTCTGGAACAATTAAAACTTTCAAGCCATGTGCCTTACCCGGGGTACAATGGTGTGCTTGTTACGGGTTGTCATTTCATTTGCATACTTCATTCAATAAAATCAATGGACGTTTCGTTTTCGTAAATATTGTGTTCCTTGTCTTTCTTTTTCTTTTATTTTTGCTTTATCAGCTATGTGTTCTTACACACACCCACGTCACTAAAATGCAGATCCTCATCCACTCTGGATCCAGTTGATAACAGTTCTACTATTGCCAATTACAATTTCGAGAATCCGATCTATCAAACTGAAGACGGAGACGAGGACGATTGTGAAATACCTGTAGAGCTTGCTAGGTTGTTACAACAAGAAGAGAAAGCTATACAGCCACATGAAGAGCCAGTCGAAGTTGTGAATCTGGGAACTGAAGAAAACAGAAAAGAGGTCAAGATAGGGGCTGATTTAGAGGACAGTGTCAAGAGCAGGTTGATTCAGATGCTACGTGACTATGTGGAGATCTTTGCTTGGTCTTATGAAGATATGCCAGGGTTGGATACAGACATTGTGGTTCACCGTTTGCCAGTGACAGAAGATTGTCGTCCAAAGAAGCAGAAGGTTCGTCGTATGCGTCCTGAAATGTCAGAAAAGATCAAAGCAGAGGTAATGAAACAGTTCAATGCAGGGTTCTTGGCCGTAACTTCTTATCCTCAGTGGGTTGCAAATGTGGTACCAGTTCCTAAGAAAGATGGTAAGGTACGCATGTGTGTAGACTACAGAGATCTGAACAAGGCTAGCCCTAAAGATGACTTTCCACTTCCTCATATTGATATCCTGGTAGACAACACTGCTCAGCATAAGGTATTCTCTTTTATGGATGGTTTCTCTGGTTACAATCAAATCAAGATGGCACCTGAAGATATGGAGAAGACTACATTTGTGACACAGTGGGGCACCTTTTGCTATAAGGTAATGCCATTTGGTTTGAAGAATGCAGGGGCAACATATCAGCGTGCTATGGTGGCTTTGTTTCATGATATGATTCATCATGAGATAGAGGTATATGTGGATGATATGATAGCCAGGTCTCAGAATGAAGAACAACATCTTGATCATCTGCACAAGTTGTTTGAGAGGTTGAAGAAATACAGGTTGAGATTAAATCCAAACAAGTGTACTTTTGGAGTTAGATCTGGAAAACTCTTGGGTTTCATTGTCAGTGGAAAAGGTATTGAAGTGGATCCTGCAAAAGTGAAAGCTATACGAGAGATGCCAGCTCCCCGTACTGAGAAGGAGGTTAGAGGTTTCTTGGGACGATTGAACTACATTGCAAGATTTATTTCCCAATTAACTACCATCTGTGAGCCAATCTTCAAGTTGTTGAAGAAAGATCAGGTGATGGAATGGAATGATGAGTGCCAGACTGCCTTTGATGAAATCAAGAGATATTTGCTAGAACCTCCAATTTTAATGCCACCAGTTGATGGAAGACCCTTGATTATGTATTTAACAGTATTAGACAACTCAATGGGGTGTGTATTGGGGCAACATGACGAGTCTGGTCGAAAAGAGCAGGCAATATACTACCTTAGCAAAAAGTTTACCGACTGTGAAACAAGATACTCACTGCTCGAGAAAACTTGCTGCGCTTTGGCATGGGCTGCTCGCCGACTAAGACAGTATATGTTGACCCATACTACCTTGTTGATTTCAAAGATGAATGGGGCAGTTGAAGCTGCTAATAAGAACATTAAGAAGATTGTACAGAAGATGACTATTACTTACAAGGATTGGCACGAGATGTTACCATTTGCTCTGCATGGTTATCGTACTACAATACGTACTTCAACAGGGGCAACCCCATTCTCCTTAGTCTATGGTATGGAAGCAGTTCTGCCTATTGAAGTTCAGATCCCCTCCTTGAGAATTATGAAGGATGCAGGCTTGGATGAAGATGAGTGGATTCAGACTCGACTTGACCAGATAAATTTGATTGATGAGAAAAGGTTAGCAGCAGTTTGTCATGGCCAGATGTACCAGAAACGGATGATCAAAGCTTTTAACAAGAAGGTTAAGCCAAAGGTATATCAGGCTGGTGACTTGGTAATCAAGCGTATCATATTACCACAGGGTGATCCTAGGGGCAAGTGGACTCCAACATATGAGGGACCATTTGTAGTCAAGACAGTGTTCTCAGGAGGTGGCATGATACTGACTACAATGGATGGTGAAGACTTCCCACAACCTGTAAACGCAGACATAGTTAAAAAATACTACGCATAAAAAGAGACCCGCTAGGTTGACAGGCCTAGGCAAAAATAAGGGCATCCCGGCAAACCAAAAGGGTTTGGGCAAAAAGTAGGGATATATATATAAAAAGATGTACACCCGGCAAGTCGAAAACCTGAAAAGGCGGCTTGGGCAAAAAAGGGTATCCCGGTGGATTGAAAACCTGAAAGGGCAATCCAGGCAAAAGTTAGGGATTAAAGCGTATGACTATGTCTCGTTTGGATCACTCATGAAACTGCAACCAGTTGTACTACTTACTCAAGCTCAAACAGATAAAGCTCAATCCAATCGTTTCCGTCTCAACAGCAAGAAGATGAGATACTTGAGTGGCAATAGTAGAATTGAAACTCAATAGGATTATTTCCCACATAGCTGATTCTTTTTGTAAAACTTCATGACAAAATTCTCTTACTAGGGTTTATGTCTCCTTGTACAAACTTACCCGTGTATGGGTCACTTTTGATATAAATAAATTCCATCTTTTGAATCCAGATTTACTTTTACCCTATTTACATAAGCGAAACGTCCATTGGTTGTGTTTGAATGTATGTATGCCTTTGAATATGATTGATGTTTACCAGAAATGCATGTATGCTTTTAATATGATTGATGTTTACCAGAAATGCATGAAAATGCAGTAATAGTATTTACTAAGGACGAACGAGGGAAGGATTTCAACGAAGCTTCGCCGGTTCATCTTTACAAGACAGTTACAAACCATCAGTAGGACTAATCCATTTTCACAAAGTCTAATCTCCCCTGGAATTTATATCCATCTCTTTTATCCTCATACGGATATACGGGAAATTACTTTCCAATAAGGGCACGATGAACGAAGACGGGATGTTATACTTATCCTACTATCAAACGAAAACGGAGGTTATCTATACCCTACTATCCCCAACAACGGGAGGTTATCTATACCCTACTATCCCCAACAACGGGAGGTTATCTATACCTTGTTATCCCCAACAACGGGAGGTTATCTATACCTTGTTATCCCCAGCAGACGGAGGGTTATATATTCTTCAACAACGAATCGGGATTTATTTTCCTTGGCCAGCAGTTGTTATACAAGGATATCCAGACACCTCCAGCAGTGTCATATCATACATACATCGTTTACAACATACCATAACATATATGTCTATAGTACATTACCTAAGTGCATCATGTCATACATGCATACATAAAGCATAAACTAATGTTGTTATACAGAATGCTACCTTGTTTTCAGGTTAATTATCCAACAAACAAGCTTATGATCTTTGGGACTGCTTTATTGTAACCTCAGGGTTACTTTATCCTCCTGATGAGCTTCTTATTACTTTGGGACTGCTTTATTGTAACCTCAGGGTTATTTTATCCTCCTGATAGCCTCTCATGACTTCAAGACTGCTTTAGAGCTACTGATTGCTCTATCCTCCTGAAATCATCCTATTACTTCAAGACTGCTTTAGAGCTATTCATTGCTCTATCCTCATGAGGTCATATTACTACTTCAAGACTGCTTTAGAGCTATTCATTGCTCTATCCTCCTGAAGCCATCTAATTATTTCAAGACTGCTTTAGAGTTATCCATTGCTCTATCCTCCTGAAATTACATTATTATTTCAAGACTGCTTTAGAGCTATCCATTGCTCTATCCTCCTAAAATCATTACTTCAAGACTGCTTTAGAGCTATTGATTGCTCTATCCTCCTGAAGACATATCACATTATTACTTCAAGACTGCTTTAGAGCTATTGATTGCTCTATCCTCCTGAAGACATATCACATTATTATTTCAAGACTGCGTTAGAGCCATTCATTGTTCTATCCTCCTGAAATCATATCATTGCTTCAAGACTGCTTTAGGGTTATCACTATTGATTGCTCTATCCTCATGAAGATATGCTGCTACATCATTATTATTCCAGACTCCTGACAGTTCTCATTATGCTACTGAAGAACTTTCCCCTAGTGGCATCTTTAAGCCCACTCAATCATGTTCAACCAACCATCAATATCACTCCATGCACTGGTGAGTGCAAATTTTTGGGCTTTTTTGTTCAATCCCCTTCAACCTTCCAGGTTACGACTGGCAAATATACCAATCTAACCCCTCAGGTTTCAGAAAATTGAACAGGGGCAGCTGTTGCACCCCAAAATTTACCCTCATAATACAAGACTTTGTGTTCCAAGAAGGTTCACAAGGTTCACAAAATTCACAATTGGTCAGAAGAGTTGACAATTCCCTCAGACAATGCACCTCCTAAGCAGTGCATCCAAAACTAGGGTTTTGACTTTAATCAGGCTAAATGGACTTCCAAGACTTCAAGTGAGCTTCATAACATCTTATATGTGTATAAGAACCCCCATGTCAAGTTTCAAGACTTTTCTCAAAAGTTTGCTCAGTCAGATGATCAGATAAGTCAAAAGCAGTCAATGCAGTTAAAAGGTCAAACTGAGGTCAACTGTGGTCAAACCAAAGTCAAACTTCATGATTTTTTTTTTTTTGCCAACATCAAAGAGAGGTTGGGTGAGAAATATTATCATAATAACTGTAATACCCCAAATTTTGCCCTAAGATTTGTCGTCGCATTTCATTGCAGTTAATCAATTACTAACAAATTTGTGTAGTCGTTTGACTTTTTGCAGGTAAATATCATATGGCATGCATTTTTTTTCTAAAAAGTAAAAATGGCACAATTGGCAGGAGGACATGTGTAAGGAGTTATGAGTGTGAGAGGTTGAGAGTTTGAATCTCACCTTTGTCATTTTTTGTTTTTTATTATTTTTACTCTAAATTTTTCTATCTTTCATTAAAAAAATAACAAAAATAGTTTTTTATTATTATTTAATTATTATTTTCGTATTTTAATTAAATCATTTTTTAAAATATTATTTTTTTCACTTTTTTCTAAATTATTCATAAAAATATCCAAAAAATCATAAAATAAAAAATATTGAAAAAAATTTTGTTCTTTTTATAATATTTTTTATTTTAGGAATCAATAGGATTATTAGTTTTTATTTTAAGTTTATTTTAATTATTTTAAATTATTTAAATTTTATTTTTTCTTAACTAATTATTTAGTTTGGGCTTTAAAATGGGCTTTAGGGACATTATTGACAATTTGGTGTTAACCCTAATTTGTTCCCTATATATACATGTGTTGCCTTGTTGGAAAAGAAGGAAAAAAACCTAAGAGGAGTGAGTGCCGTTTGCCGTTATTTAGTTTTCTTCTTCATCCATTACTATTGTTTCTTTTTCTTCATCGTTTACCGTTATTTCTTTTCCTTCATCGTTTACCGTTATTTCTTTTCCTTCATCTATTACTGTTGTTTCTTTTTCTTCATCTTTTACCGTTATTTCTTTTTCTTCATCTATTACCGTTATTTCTTTTTCTTTATCTATTACTGTTACGTTTATATATATAATTTTTAAATTGTTAGAGTTTATATATATAAGATTTTTGATCGAATTATGTCGATACGATGTTTGCACATTTGTGTGCATGACGCGTGACATTTGTGTTAGTTCGATCTGGTTGCGATGATCGCATTTTTTGTGTGAGCAATAATACTATTTTTTGCTTAATTTCTTTTTCTTTGCGATAAATTTTGTTTCGTCCGATTTAGATCTGGTTGCGATGAGCGCATTTCTGCGTTAGCAACATTGTTGGGTTATTTGGCACATTTAAAATTCATTATTGCTTTATTATTATTATTATTATTATTATTATTATTATTATTATTATTATTATTATTATTATTATTATCATTATTTATTATTATTATCATTATTATCATTATTATTACCATTATTATTATTATTGTTATCATTAATTTATTAAAATTTGTTATAATATAAAAATCTGTTTTTTTAAAATAAATAACATTAACATCTTTTCCAAATTAATACGAAAACCTATTATTTTTAAAAAAAACTTTTTTTTTAGATAAATTTAAAATAATAACTAAAATCTTTTTTTAAAATAATAACTAGAACCGTTATTTATTTTATTTTATTATTGTTCAATTCAAATTTCATTATCATATTGTATCTGCTCCTCTCATGTAACCTCGCGAACTTAACAATCGCTCTTTAAATTCTGCCTTTAAATTTCTGCTTGCATGGTTTAAATTATGACATTATCTCTCTGTTTGCATGATTCAATTATCTCACGCGTTTACTATTATTTCTGTCACATTGCACACATCCGAAGGTTAGGTCTAACTGTTTGGCCGCCGCACCAATAGTCCGTAAAACTTCACACATTCAATTTCAAATCCTCAAAACTACAAACTACAAACCCTAATTTTCACAAATGCCTCGCCGCAGGCAAAATTACAATTTTACCCTTAGCATTAGGTCAAAGAGCCGCCGCGCTCATTTTAGGGTTTCCCGCCGTGGAATCCCTAATTTAACCCTAATTACAACTTAACATTTCAACGTAGAGATTTGGAGTTTCTACACTCCACGTAAGCGTGTCCTTAAGATGCGTTTATTCCCCTTGAGACCTTGACCACAGTCAAGAAGTTTCTAACCTCCCTATTGAGGGGAACTACGATTACTCTGATTCCACTCCCGTAAGGATACGTAGGCACAAGATGCGATGTCTTGCCGAGTAAACTTAGAATTAACCCCCTTTATTATTTATTATTGCTTATTTATATTTTATTTATCTTTGCTATTTAATTATTTTGCTTATTATTTTGTAATTGTTTCTTGGATGTAAAGTTGTTTAATTATTTAATTATTATTATGGTTAGTAATTAGGGAGTGTAACAACATGTATGTAATATTAAAATAAATTTAGATCACTTTTAAATAAAGATAATTAAAATAAACACGTCACACACGTAAGTCGATTTTAATCGCCGTCTCACTTCCTAAGGATATCCCTCAAGTTGCCTACGAATAATGGTTAAGTGGGGTGTATAAAGCAAGTCCCTCAAATAGAAAAATCATCAAAGTCCCTTATGGTTGCCTTTACGAATCGAGTCCCTTTCGAAAAATGATGATGGTCCCTTATATGTGCTTATTACATCCCACAATGGCCTTCAAAGTCAAATTGTCCCTCACATATCCCTTAACATCCAAAGTAAGGACTACCTACTCCATTATAGTAGGGATAGTCTTACTAAAGGAAAGAATGAAGAATAAGAAAGACCTTTAAACATTAGGGTAGGTTACTCCTAGGTGCTTGCTCACTTCAAAACTGTTTCGCACTTAAACAAATTTTCAACAAGTTTTCAAACAAGTTCTTAACACATCCTTACATGGATTATTTATTAACTATTCTGAAAATTTTCTATTCACACACTACAATTTCAAAACAATTCAAAAGTGAGCTTAAGTACCTAAGAGCCCATGGATAACCATGGATGAAAAGGATGCTAATACCTTCCCTTTTCATAACCTACCCCCCGGACCCAAAATATTCTCTAAGGTCTTTCCTGTTCTTTTATAACCTTTCCTTATGGATAAAATAAAAGTCGGTGGCGACTCTTGCTATCCGCAACATTGTTTAAAGTCAGTTCTCCCACCGTGTTACAGACGCGAAAGAGCACGTTAAGTGGTGCGATAGATGCCAACAGCACGAGGACATGCACCTCGCCCCACCTAGCAAGCTGAAAACGCTCTCATCGATGTGGTCATTCGCTTGGTGGGGAATGAACATCCTTGGACCCTTCACCATCGGATCCTATCAAAACAAATATTTGATAGTCGGCATGGATTACTTCACCAAGTGGATATAAGCCGAAGCTCTGGCCAAAATCACGGCCCAAAACATACTACGATTCTACAAGCGAAACATATTTTCCCGGTTTGGCGTGTCCTAGGCCATAGTCACCGACAACGGGACGCAAATCACCGATAAGAACTTCCAGGACTTTGTCCCCATACTAGGCATGAAACAGCAATTCACGTCGGTCGAACACCCGCAGACAAACGGGCAGGCTGAAGCAGCGAACATGGTGATTCTGCGCGAGCTGAAGCGTAGACTAAGAGACATCGAGAAAGGATGGGTTGAGGAGCTGCACAACGTCCTCTGGGCTTACATGACCACTTCGTACTATACGACCGAAGAAACCCCTTTCCGACTGACCTACGGGACATAAGCAGTGATCTCTGTCGAGATAAGAGAGCCCTTCAGGAGAACTGAATCCCCCTTGCCCAAGGAGGAAAATGACGAGGTGCTCAGGGAAAAACTCGACCTGGTCAAGGAGATCAGATCGGGAGCATCCATTCGAGAGGCTTCCCTAAAACAAAGGATAACTTTGTGCCATGATAGAAAAGTCATCAGGCGCGAATTCCAAAGGGGCAGCCTGGTCCTGCGAAGAAACCAAAAGGACTCACGCGAAGGCATGCTCGCCGCAAACTGGGAACGCCCCTACCACGTCCGGGACAAGAAGGGCAACGAGACCTACTACCTCGAAAACCTACATTTGGACAAACTTGATCGACCATGGAATGCAGAAAAACTTAAACAGTATTACAGTTAGACACTGCCTACGACCCGTCGACGTCGTGACACAGGGGGACGACACGGTACCACTGCGACTCCTAATTTTAAAAACAAAAAGACAAGAGTCAACCCTTTTCGTGTGCGGGCACCACCCTTGCTCCAGCGGGGATCCCTCGACCGAGCTCCACCGATGTTGTACCAGTAGGGCAGAACACCCAACTTGCAATGGGAAGTTCACGCCTGGGGAAGGGCATTTGCCAAGGACCTTAACCCCTAACCGACCGGGTACCATCTTCGACTACCCGACTCGTTCTCCACGCAGTCGGTTACACCGCATGTCGAGCAAGTAAACAAATAACATGCATACATAAAAGGAAATAACAAATATACAAGCACACGCAGTACAAAATATCAAGATTCATTCAAGGAAAGCGGGTAGAACCCATTGTACATAGTTACATAAAAAGGGCACGTCGGCTCGAAAATACGTCACAAAGTAAAAACAGGCGCGCAGGCCAGGAAAATCAACATGAGCATGCAAGCCCGAAAATACTGAAATAAACCCTAAGAGATCTCTTGTCGCTCTCGCTCTTCTTCCTCGGTAGCCGGGCTGTCGTCATCATCCTCGGTTCTAGTCGCTACCACCCGTCCGTCGATGACCTGGTGATAGGGTCTCGTCTCTTAAGTGATGAGAGCAACCTCGGGGTTCACTATTTTGAGCTTCTCTACAACGCTCTCATAGCCAACCTCGACATCCCCCAAGTAGTCATGCTCGAACTCCCGAATCCTCGCACCAGCTCAGCACGAGAAATCAGGAGCTTCTCCTTATCGGTCTCTTCCTCGGTAGAATGAAGGGCAACCTCCAGCTCTGTGATCTGCGCCTGCAGCCTCAACTTGTCCTCCCCAGCGGCCTTCAACTGCTCCTAGGCCTCACTGTTCCGCTTGCATTGAGTGGTGTTATCCTCCCTAGCTAAGTCTCTCGGCTGGCCCTGAGAACCACCTTCGCCACCGCAGCAGACACAACAGGAGACCTGACTCCATAGAAGAAACCAGGACGCAAATGGCAAGAGGGAATCAGGAATTGTCGCAACTGCGAAAAACACCCGGCGGAAAACAGAAGAGTCGCCACCTTTCGTTATTTATCCCAAAGAGTGGGAAAGGAAACGATCGGAAAAACCTAACAAAAAAGGGAGAGACAAGGTCATCGCAACCAAGTCCTGGATTCGGAAGTCGGTTACGCAAGGGGAAGGTATTAGCACCCCTCACGTCCGTCGTACTTGACGGGATCCACACGTGTTATCTATCTAAGGGTGTGCTTAACTACCTAAGCTACAGGCTCAAAGGACGAAAAGAAAATAAAAGAGACTCGGCAGAGCATCGCCGCTCTGTGCCTATGTATTCCCTCGTGCAATGGGAAAGTCAAAGTCAACGTAGTTCGGCTGACTGCGGGCGAAAGGGGGGAAGGTTGCTCGCCAATACATCGTGTCTTGTGCCTACGTACTCTCAACAGGTATCAGAGATCAGAGCAAACGTAGTTCGTGCTAACGAGACCACAGGTTGGTTCAACACGTTTTACCCGAGTAGGGTTAAGCCTTCATTCTAGCAGTTAGGAACGATGCCTGTTTGCGGTAGAAACAAAGCTTAACAACACTCTTTTTTACGAAAAAAGGTTTCCGATTAATCCCGAAGGAAAAAGGTTTGAAATTTGTTTTGATTTTTTTAGTGAAGTGAATTAATTCGGTTTGTGATTCACGTTGCACTAAAGACTATGACCTAGGAGCAAATGCATCGCATATCACCCAAAGGGTGTACACTAAACACTCTAGGCCATTGAGAGGAAGCCCCCCAATCACCATTTCCCAAGTAGATTAAGGCTCATAGCGCACAATGTTCATCGTATTTATTAGATGAGTTAGAATGATTTTGAGATGAGAAGAGAGACGCACGGAGGGTCTAAGGGATACTTGACCCTAACATTGTCATGCAAAGTGGACCTAAAGTTTGGATAAAAAGGGGGAACATCTACCCTAATGTTAGTATGCTTGGATTGAACACCTAATGTCTCTCCTACTCCCATCCTAAACGGAGGGACTAGGAACCCTATGGGGATCATAGCAAGAAGCACAAGATAAACTCAATCACAAGTAAGATATGCAAACATGGAATGCAACACACAAGCAAAGGGAGGAAAAAGTGTAGGGTAAACACCACCACAAGCACATCTCGACCTTTATTAATGCAAGATATAAAGATGCAAAACACAAGAGGAAATGCAAGCATGAATATCACTTTGAACGACAAACTACGAAAGTAGGCATCCAAGTGGAAAACAAACACAAGTCGACAAAGTCTTGATTAAACAACCAAAACAATGACAAAATGTCCAGAACATTTCACTTCTAATGCATCATATTGAACTACGATGATTCGAGCCGAAACGGTACTTAAACAAGCAAGAAAATCAGCAAAACAGACCCATTGGCATAGTGTTAATCGGTTAACCATATGCGTTAACCGATTAACCACTTAAAAAAGGCTAAAAATCTGGAAATTTGCACATGTTAATCGGTTAACCATATGCGTTAACCGATTAACACTTTGAAAACTTTGAAAATTTTGAATTCGGTTAACCATATGTGTTAACCGATTAACATTGTGCCAACAGTAGAAAAACAGCAACAGAACAACATTTTCAGCAAATAAGCACTTATCTGATCAACCGGATGATCGCATAGTCACTTAATCATGAAATTAAACCAACAATTCATGATTCAAACAACATGTAAACAGATTAACGCAACCAAATCATGGATCAAACAGATCAAATTAACCAAAACTCAATCAAATATGAAAATCCACATGATTATGCAAATAAGCTAAAAATAGATTCGGATCCAACCTTCGGAGCAGAGGTTTGCTCAAGTTTATGTTGATTCAACCGTAATTGAACAGATCTGATGCTAGAAGTCCGGAATACTTCAAGATCCACACCAATTCTTGTAGTAGCAATGAATATCCTTCAAGATCAATCCAAAATAAGCCAAATAATCACTTCCAAAATCACTTCCAGGTTCAGATCCAATTTTACACGAAAATTGGATGGAGAAATTGATCCAATAGACATGATGGATGGAGGTTTGAGCTCAAGAATTCATTGATTCCATGGAAGAATCAAAGAATTCAATGGAAAAGAGCTTTGGTGAAGGTTTTGGAATTTGGAAAATTGAAAGAGAATTGATAGATAATGAGATCAATTCTGAAAAGAGAGTGAATTATGAGTGATTAGATGTGTATGGTTTGGAGTGGATCACTTAAATACCAATTAGGCTTGGATCCAAACGAAAGGTTTGGAAGATGGTTTAGAAAATTTGGTTTGGAATGAGGAATGGGCATTTGGAGGGAAAATGAAATTAATCAAATTCCAAATAGGTTCTAGATCCTTCCCAAGGTGAAAATCAAGTTTGCACATGACCAAAATTGGACCCCAAAGTGGCTTGAACTGAAAATTCACGTGCAGAGGCAAAATCTGCACTGGTTAATCGATTAACACCTTTAAAAATCCCAATTTGCCCTAATTTTTCCTTGGTTAATCGATTAACCATATAGGTTAACTGATTAACACCTCCAAAATTTGAATTTTGGCGCCTTTTGGAGGGAAATCCGCCCGTTCGCCCGTTTCTTATCGTTTTGAGCTCTGTTCGACTTCTGGAACTTGCTTTTGAGTATCATAACCATCAAAATGCTCGCGATAGCCTGAATACTGCTTTCTGAGCTAAAAATACCCTGCAAAATAAAAATAATATCGGTCGCCCGACCACTGGGAAAAATAAATGCCAGAGCCTCTGATGCTCACTGTTCAGGTTCATGCACTGAGATGAAAACTGAGCCACGGGAAAACCCTGATCCCCTGTCTCAAGAACGAATGTTATGATATGTTAAAAATATAAAATACAAAGAAACAAAACCCAGTGAATGTTAAAACGAAAGACAAATTTTGGGGTGCTACAGGAACCCCTCCTTAGAGTTACCATTGGTAAGGTCGACGACAGTTTCCGGCCCATGGATCCTTACCCTCTTTGGAGTCTCTTGTGACAAGGGAGATTGGCTCCCCTGCGGTGACGCTGAAGAGCCTCTTCCTCCTTGCTCGGCACTAGGCAGTTGCTGCACCTGAACGATCCTCCCTTTGCCACCCTTCTTCCCATCTCTGGTGGCCGCCAGTCGCTTCATGCGATCCTGCATGGTCGACACATTCCCTGCAAAACAAAAAAGCAAATGATTAGCAAAGCATAAGAATAACAGAGCCCAGAACGGGTCGGGCAAAAGACGACCCCGACCGGGCCGGATAGAAGACGTAAAGAGAGGGAATGGAAACGATCACAAAAACCTAGAGAGAAGGGAAAAGACAAGGTCATCGCAACTATGTCTGGATTCGGGAGTCGGTTATGCAAGGGGAAGGTATTAGCACCCCTCACGTCCGTCGTACTCGACGGGATCCACACATTGTTGTCTATCTAAAAGGGTGTGTAAACTATCTACGCTAAAGTCTTATGGACAAAAGAAAAAGAAAAAGGACTGACTCAACAGAGCATCGCCGCTCTGTGCCTACGTACTCCCTCGTGACACGGGAAAGTCAGAGTCAACGTAGTTCGACCAACTACGGCTAAAGAAGAGGGGAAGGTTGCTCGCTAAGACATCGCGTCTTATGCCTACGTACTTTCATCTGGTATGAAAGATCAGAGCAAACATAGTTCGGGCTTACGAGAACACAAGTTGTTCAAAGGTTTTACTCGAGTAGGGTTAACAAACACTTCTAACAGTTTGGCATATGCAGCTCGACCATTGGAGACTTAGGCGTTACCGTTTGTGATAGGACTGAAAGTTAACAACACTTTTGTTTATGAAAAGGTTTTCCTGATTAAGATGCCGAAGAATAAAATGGTTTGAAGCGTTTTTTTGTGTTTTTAAATAAGAAGTGTTTTGAAATAGAGTGTTCATAATGTGTGTTGTAACAAAGTCTAAAACCTAGGATCGAATGCATCGCATATCGTCCTAAGGACGTATACTAAACACTCTAGGTAATTGAGAGGTAACCACTCAATCATCATTTCCCGAGTATAAGGCTCATGGCACAATATTCATTATCTTTATTAGGTGGATTGAAGTTGTTTGAAGATGAGAAGAGAAAGGGACAAACTAAAGGGGGGCTAGACAAACCGTAGAAGTTGTCATGCAAAGTGCACCTAAAGTTGAGTTTGAAAAAGGGGAACTACCTAATATTACCATGCATGTTTAGAACCCTAATGTCTATTATAATTTCTTTTAAACAAGAGAGATTAGAAATCCTAAGGGAAGGAAGACAAAAGAAGAAGAAGAAAGAACAAAAGAAACATGCAAATAAGAGAATGCATACATGAAATGCACAAGTAGGATGAAAGTGGGAGGAAAACATGTGTGGGGCAGTAGACACCACAAGCTCATCTCAACCAAGCGTGCATATGAGAAGGAAAAAAGAAAAAAGGGAGAGAGATGCATCAAAAGCAAACAAACAAGTCAACACTTAAGTCACATATGCAAAAGGGAATCACACAATGTAGACACGAAATGGAAAAGGCATGAAAATAGTAAACAACTCCTAAAAATACCAAATAAAATCTCATTGGACCCCCAAGGTGTTAGGAAACCAGGGGTCCAAATTAGAGATCAAAACTCAAAGCAAAGCTACCTCAATTGAAAGCAAATACACAAGGTATGCCCTAAACTAGGGCAAAAAGAAAGGTTCACAAAATCAAACCAAAACCTTAAACAAAACTTGATAAAAAAACAGAAATAAAAATATGCAAAAATCCTTCAACATGTTAATGCAATGCTCAAAAAATTTCATGCAAAAATGAGGAGGTTACACCCAGAAATAAAATCAAGAGCACACAATGCCACAATTTAATTCAAATAAAATATCCCCAATTAATTAATTCTTTCTTAAATGAAAAATAAATTGAAAAAAATAAAATAAAAATACTATAAAATAAAAGACAAGTCAAAAATTCCAAAACATATTTTTGGTGAATTTTAATAATTGGAGAATTATTTATAATGAATTAAATTGAAACAGAAAATTAAAACAAAAGAAAAGAAAATAAAAGAAAATAAAAGAAAATAATAAAAACCAGAGTGTAAATAGCAAGTAATTTCAGTTGAAAAGTTGGACTGGGCTCAACAGGGGGTATGAATAGCAATGAGGCCCAAGGCGCATCAAACCAGTCTGAGGTCAAACTAAAATCAGGTGTATCAGGTCAAAGGAGGCGTACGATGGAATCTCATTATGGAGCGCTTGATCATTTGGTAAGCGCATCAAGGGGCTGAGAGGCTGCCAGCGCATTAATGAGTTTTTAAACATGATTTGGTGCGCGCAGGTCAATAAGGTGTACCATGTTTCTTAATCAAGACCATTAACATGAAAAGTATTCTCATCGCACCCTCTCAGGCAACACAAAACCACGCAGCAACCTCTACTTAACCAAAACACAAGAAATTTAAGTCAAAAGTGATCTACGTTTCACGTAGATCACGAATATGGCAATGATTTTCAAAAATAACACACACACAAGCCAAATCGCACGCAAACAATTTGGGGGTCAACACTACAATATCAACAAACGAACACCAAAGGATACCAGAAACAATCTACAACATACACAGATCACAAATATATGAAAATGGCACAGTATGGATGTATAAATAGTGAGCAATTTTGAGTTGAAGCTTACCTAACGGAATAGCTCCGTTGGACCTTCTACAAGTGTTCAAGCTTGATGAAACTCTCCAGAATCAATCCATACACTTCATGGAAGCTTTGGCTTTGCTTGATTTTGCTTGAAAATGTCTAAATCTGGAAAATTGTTTTTCAACTTCACTCCACTTTTTTCCAATGTGTTCTTGCTCTCTGGGTACAAAATGACCTAATTTTCCATCCAATCTTCATCTAGAATACTTATATCTTGGACTTAGGATCAAATGGGGGCCCAATTTTGGCTAAATTGTGAGAATGGAATTTCAATTTTCCTTCACTTTTTGCTTGCCCAAACTCACGAATTATGCATTGCACGTGCCTCAATTCTGTTCCAAATCCATTGCACATGGCTTGAGTTAATCAAAGGGTCAAGAATTGAGCCTTGTTTTGATTCTATAGTGGATTTCCAACTTGTTACTTCATGATGAAGAAATCATGGGAATGACTAACCAAATGACCTCAAATTGTAAGTGTGAAAATGGCATTGTCTTTAGAACATCAATTGCACTCAAAAAATGCATAAATTTGCCTTGAAAAAGTTCCAAATCAATTAATTCTCATTTTCTCATTTTAAGTCTTCTTTATGAAAAATTCAAATCCCAATTCTTCAATCCAAGCTCCAACCATGACAAGAGATGATTTGGTAATGCAAATGGCCCTATTTGGAGCAAGTTTCATGCTGAAAAGATTTCCATTTGAAGTGTGCAAGTTGGTGAAATGGACCTATAATTTTTATGACCTATAATCTCACTTTCCCAAAATACCCTTGACTTGTAACCCTCATAACTTGAGTTCTACAAATCAGATGAAAGACTTCTAGTACTATTTGGAAAGCTAAGACCGTGCCCTATAACTTTCATGTTGGCAAAAAGTTGAAGAGAAACATTCTTCTAGGTCAAAATTGGCTTGGAAGTTGGTTGACTTTTGTTGACCAAAATCACATTCATCTGATGACCTGTAACTTGTTTGGATCATAACTTGAGTTCTATAAATCCAATAAAGGACTTCTAGTACTCAAAAGAAAGCTAAAAACATTCTCTACAAGTTCCATGTTGGCCAAAAGTTGAGATGAGACTTGTATCTTGAGGTAAGTGGTCTTGAAGTCAGGCACTAAATAGGGGATTTTACCCTGAGAACCCTAATTTAGTAACTTCTCACACTCTTGATTCTTGATGAATTGATCTTGAAATTCTATCTCATATATCTTAACACAACATCCCATGACCATGGAGACTTTGAATTGAGTCTTAATTTCCTTCAATTTCACAATTGACCGAGGATTTGCCAGATGAAAACCCTAGATGCCACACTTTTGACTGGGTCTTGTTCCACTTCACACAACAACTTGAATAAGCTCCAAATGGCTCTCGAAGCACTCAATGAGCTCTCTCAACATCTCATGCCCATAATCATGACCTTACAAACCCATGATGCTCTTCAGTTGGCCTCCAAGTTAGAAGCTGACCCACACACATCCATTTATTCTTTCACAAGACCATTGACCACTTCAAGATGTTTTGATGACCATTCAAACTTGAGTAACACCCCTTGCTTAGGCTCAACAACTTGAGAAGACTTTTCTTGCTATGCACGACCTCTTGATCCCCTGTAAAATGAAATATGTTATGCAATGCAAATGCTAGAAAGAAAATGAAATGAAACAAAAGTCATCCAAAGAAAAAGGTTGGGCAAATTTTGGGGTGCAACAGCTGCCCCTATTCAAACGACTTGGACCTGAATGGATGAAAAGTGAACGAATTTTAAACAATCAAGGTAAAAGGCGGTTGAATACCAAAGAACTCAGAAATTTGCCAACCGCAGAAATAAACTGTAACACTCTGATCGGGGAACAAATATCTAGAAAAACTGAGCGCAGACAATTGCAACGGTAACCAGCTGACTGATCATCCGATAAAGAACACCTGACATCGTTGCCATTCATCTGTGTAACTCCAAAGTTATTGAACCCACGGACCGGGTCAACATGCACTTGATCCTTTCCATTGTCCAAAACCAGATCAACATGCACTTGATCTTTTCACATCGTCTAATGCTAGATCAACATACACTTGATCCTTTCACATCGTCTAATGATAGACAGGAAGAAATACAATCCCGAAGGTTCACATCGTCTAATGATAGACAGGAAAAAAAACAATCCCTAAGGTTCACATCGTCTAATGATAGACAGGAAGAAAAACAATCCCGAAGGTTCACATCATCTAATGATAGACAGGAAGAAAAACAATCCTGAAGGTTCACATCGTCTAATGATAGACAGGAAGAAAAACAATCCCGAAGGTTCACATCGTCTAATGATAGACAGGAAGAAAAACAATCCCGAAGGTTCACATCGTCTAATGATAGACAGGAAGAAAAACGATCCCGAAGGTTCACATCGTCTAATGATAGACAGGAAGAAAAATATAGACCACGTCAATGAACCTAAAAACCACCCATCAAATTTCAGAATCCTTTCGTCCATAGGAGTTGATGGAAAGAAAAAAAAATATCTTCAAAGGGGCCACATCATCAATAAGAACTGACAGGAAGATAACCACCTTCAAAGAGTCGCGTCGTCAATAAGAATCAACAACTAGGAAATCCTAACATTCTTCAAAGAACCCCGACGTCAATAAGAATCGACAACCAGGAAAAACCCCTCTTGGAATGTCATCTCAACCAATAAACAGAAAGAAAACCATATCTGAAAGATCGCCTTGAAACCTCGCATCGTCTAAAGATAGACGGAGAGAAAACCATATCCAAAACTCACATCGTCTAATGATAGACAGAGAGAAAACCTATTGGGGAAACACATCGTCGATAGGAACTGACGGAAAGAAAAGTCTATTGTTATCAGATGACTGATGGACAAAGCATAACCGACATATAATCTGAAACCTGAGTAAACCGTTGAGTTGTCTGAATACAAACATTGAATAAATGCCCCTGTGCTGATTGCAGAGTGATTCATGTTGCCACGGAAGGCTGACAGAAACTGGCTTATGCTTCGAATGCATATGCGTATGTTTGAATATGGCGTAATGCTCCATATGAAATGGAAATGCTACGAATTTGAGGATGAAATGCAAGGATGATGTAAATATGATAACTACATGCAAAGATGCAGATGCAGGCACGGGCTGCCGGGGAAAGCTGGATACAACAGAACATTCCAGCAAAATAAATGCTGGAAAAGTGAAGCCAACTCCGCTGGGGAAACCCAGATGTGCCATGTATGACTGAAGTCTACCGGAGGTAGCTTACACTTGCCAATGAAGACTGGACTTTTGCTGGAGAAAACAGACGAAGTCTTCCAGCGTACCAAATGGAATTGGATTTGCAAAGGATCAGGTACGACTGATGCTGGAGAAAATACCCTGTCTGAGCTCAAAGGTTTTGGCTAAAGGGTCAAAGGATAGTAGCATGACTTCCCGACATTCGTCTTGCACTCGAAAGTTGACTGAACCTGCTTGAACAGCTCTGAAGACATGGAGAGGAACAATTCCTGCGCTTCCGAATTTTGCCCCAGCCTGTGGGACCTCTATGGGGATATTCCTTGAAAGGAAATCTGAAATCTCATGCCCTGATGGCTTGATATGCACTTACTAAACACCTTGAACCTCGGAGAGGTGCTTCACATTAATTGCCCCACGGATAAGGAATAATTTATGCGCTCTTTGGGGTGGTGTTCCCCAGTCTGCAACGATTTTGCCCCTGATTGGTTGATCTGTGGGGAAAGTGTTTCTCGGCTGCGAGAGATTCCCCGAATATCGACTTGACTGCTTCAGATTGAATGATTTTTAGATGGCTGACTCCCATGCCATGATCCTTTGATATAACTTGCCCCAGTTCGATGGAGTATTCAGGCATTCCGCATTCTATCCTGATCAATCTTTCCACTGTGGAAACTTTTCTGCTGTTAAGCGTTTACTCACAAGTAAAACAAATTGTCCTACATAAAAGATATATTAGATTCAATGCATATGACAGTTTTCGAAATCCAATCTGTTCACTGGAAATATTTGTGACATAAGTGAATAAATCATTTATCAACATGTCAACATTAGTACAAAGCTGTAAGAGGAATCCTTTTAGGAGTCAGTTTCGATGCGATCTTTACCGAAGTATGCTTTCGAAACAAACCTGCTTCAATTAGGACTTTTTCAGGTTGTAACTTGGTCAGGTTCACAGTTTACAAGGAAAGGATAAAGGCTCAAAGTTTATCGTAATCCACCCATTCTCCGTGATGTTCTCCAATCCTATATTCAGCTAATTCGACACTAGCGCTCACCTTTCAAAGGTTAAGGACAGAAGTGATAGTTCGGGAAACCACAAGTTTTTTGTTGGAGTAACAGTCACTCGCTTTTCTTCTTTGGTGCCTGAATCACACGACTTATTTTTCACCATCACTTTTTTTATTTCCCTAACTTTTTTCCTGGACTGGCTCTTTTGAGCTTCTTTTGATTTCAAAGTCCAGCGGGATGCCCTAATTTTTTCCTAAGTCGCTTGTTTCCAAGATTCGACTTAACAGGCTTTTTCGTTTCTTTATCTTTCTTCTGATTCTCTTTTTTTTTGAACAAATCGCGTGACATTGGCTTGTCTGACTTTTTGGAGAATAATGTGACTGTTTCACTCCTTATCGGCAAGGTTTAAACACTATGGTTCTTTAGGCACGACCTATACAGGTGTGATTTATCCCCAAACTGGAACACTCCTATTACAATTCGGATGTTCGGTCCAATTAGCTGACACCTACCCGACCCTAGGTTAAGATTTAGGATTTTTCGTTTTCAGAAAGAAACTCCTACTACTAGGCTCGAAGGGGTTGACAAGGGATTATCATTCTTATATCTCCAGTGTTTAGGAATTTGAAACAATGCCTGTATATCATCAGCAGATTTCATTTCAAAAGCATACTTTCGAAAGCTTGCGCGTCTTTAAACTTCGTCATCCTCCCTGGATTTCGCTTAAACAAGCGTATAACATCTGTAAAAAGCAATTGGTGAACACGAACGGATTTAATCAAAACATGCATATTCATTTCATTAATATTGTTGCGGTGGAAATAGGATATCAAATTATTAATTAATTTGAATCGCAATTCAATTCACAACCGCTCTTTGATTTATCCGAAGGAAAAGGTCAAAAAGGGAAAACCTATTTTTGCATCGTAAACACAATGCGGGGAAAGATCTAGGGTTCGGGGGTTGGTTAAATTTAGGGAAGGTATTAGCACCCTAAACTTCTGTAGTACTCTACAGGAACCTTTTGTTCAGTTGTTTACTATTTGCTTTATTCATTTGCTTAAGGTATATGTACAAAGATTAAAAGTGAGAAAAGAGACCTAAGGGGTTAATTCTAAGTTTACTCGGCAAGACATCGCATCTTGTGCCTACGTATCCTTAAGGGAGTGGAATCAGAGTAATCGTAGTTCCCCTCAAAAGGGAGGTTAGAAACGTCTTGACTGTGGTCAAGGTTTCAATGGGGAATAAACGTATCTTAAGGACACGCTTACGTGGAGTCTTTGAAACTCCTATTTCTATGTTGAATTTGTTAATTGAATTAAGGTTAAATTAGGGATTCCACGGCGGGAAACCCTAAACAGAGCACGACGGCTCTTTGACCTAAAAGCTAGGGTGAAGGGCGTTTTTGTCCACGGCGGGACACCTAGGTTATTAGGGTTTGAAACGGTCAAAAAATTAGGGTTATTGACTCGGCGGTCAAACGGGTAAACCTAATTCCTTCGGAAAGATTCTAACGGTAAAACATGCAAGCAACAGAATTATTACATGGTAGAAATTAAAATGCGGAAAGTAAAGAAAGCGTCGCGACGATCACTCGCGTAAATTACAAATCCCAAAAAATGCGAAATAAAAATAAACCGCGACCATGGCCTCGCGTAAATTACATCCATGGAAATAAACAAGAATAATAATTGCGACGATGGCCTCGCATAATTACAACCCAAAGAAAATAAAATGCGAAAAGTATTGGATTAATACCCAAGGACAAAAGATGAAAATTAAACGGGAATATTAAGCATTTTTATTTTAGTATTTTTTTTAACTAGAAGATTGGAATGAAAGTGTGAAATGTTAGAAATTTAAAAATAAACAATGTTAGAAATGTTAGAAATTTATTAAGAAAAAGTTTGAGTTAAACAGTTAGAGTTTTAATAAAAAGTTAGAAATTTATGATATGAAAAAATTGAAGTGCTAGGATCTTAATTTAAAAAAAGAGTGTTAGAAATTTTAACTTAAAGAAACAATTAGAATTTTAATTACATGAAAGGTAAATTTTAATTTAAAAAGAAATGAGGTGTTGGAAGTTTTATTTTAAAAAAAAGAAGGAAGTTAATTTTAATTTTTAAAAGAAAAAAAAGAGTGGATTTTAATTTTATATAAAAAAACTAATTTTTTAAAGAAAGAGTTAGAATTGAATTTTTAATTAGAAAATCAAGTTTTATATTTATTTGAAAAAGAGTTAAGAAATCTTAATATTAATTATAACAAAAAGAGTTTTAATTTTTAATTATAACAAAAAGAGAAGTTTTAATCTTAATTATAAAAAATAGAGAGTTTTTAATTTTAATCAAAAAGAAAAATTGTAGAACTAGTTACTACCTTATAATATCATTTTAAGTTAATTAAAAAATGAGACAAACAAATCATAAATGAAAAAGAAAGAAAAATAGAAAACAACAAAAAATAATAAGAGGAGATAAATTGGGGGAGGGTTACGGTTACAAGTTTTTTGCATGGCCACGATCCCTTCTTCTTTTCCTGCAAAAAAAAAACATCAAAAGAAAACATCCGTTAGAAATAAGAGTTGCTCACCTTTCCCCGGTTTGAAGCGGCTTTTCTACGGTGGAGTTCGTTGATGATGAACGATGATGTTTTTTTCAAAAATCTCCCCTATTCTGATAAGTCGCGAGAACGGCCGCCGTTTTTCTCTTTTGTCTCCTTCCCCTGATGACCTGCTCTTGATTTTCTGATCTTGATGAAGTTTCCTCTCATCACTTATGTTTATATAGGTAACAAATTAGGGTAATCTCTAACCTAATGCCCACCTTAAAGGCCCAACTTAAATAATTAGTCAAAACTAAATAAAACAAATTAAAACAAACTTAAAACAAACAAATTAAAACAAACTTAAAACCCTATTTTTACTAAACATAATAAAATCTTTTATGATTTTTGGATGTTTTTATGAATAATATGGAAAAAAGTGAAAAAATAATATTTCTTAAAAAATAATTTAAATTAAATACGAAAATAATAATTAAATAATTAAAAAAACTATTTTTGTTATTTTTTTTTATGAAAAATAGAAAATTTAGAATAAACATAAAGAAAAAACAAAAAGTGAAGAAGGTAGGAATCGAACTCTCAACCTCTCACACTCGCAACTCCTTACACACAGTCTCTTGCCAATTGTGCTATTTTATTTATTCGAAATAAAGTGGCACTAGAAACCATGTAAAGGTAGGACAAATTTGTGGTACTACATGCGTAACCTGTTAATAGTTAGCTGATGCAAAAATGAGATATTATGCGACATGAATTGACTAATCTAAGGGTAAAATTTGGGGTATTACAGTTGCCCCTATTTAAATAGCTTCGCCGAATGATTTGAGCGACGTAGGCTCGAGAAATCATGGTGAAAGGGATTTAAATATAGTTAACCGAAAATTTTGCCCTTAGATGCAGTGATCATGCAAGGCTATGGATAGAACGGGACGAACTATAATGCTGACAATGGCATGAATTTAGTATGATGCGGATGATGGAATGAGAAATGCAAGGCTGCAGACGACACGACGACATAGGGGACAGACGCGACAAGAAACACACAGGGGAGGTACGACGCGCCGGGACAACAACACAACACTGGGGAATTCTAAAATGATGGTCAACTGGTGCGAACACGACCAATTGTCATTTTTAGAACGGGAACGAGATTCTCAAATGGAGATGGCACCTGTGAGACGGCCTCCACTGGGGAATCTAAAAGATAAAACTGGATCACGTACGATTGCAAGATCGATTACAGAATGCTGGAGCATTGAGCAAGGAATAACATCTAAGCTTCTGTAAACTACCCCTCGTGACAGGATCAAACGGACTTTTCGGAACTCCGTAGCAAATATACAAGGTAAAGACCGACTGTATGCCAAAATAAATGGGCTTTGATGGGAATTGCCCTGATAAGCTTCTCGAGGGAGAACTGTCACTTATCGTTGGAAGGGACTTATGTGCAAAAATGGATAAGCACTCAAAAGAGGCTGCTGCTTATCTGATAAATAAATCTTCTCGCATTTAAGGTCGACGCCTGGAATACGATTCTGATTTTTCTCTTACTGAAGGATAAATAAACTTCTTCATGCTTCAAGATCGTGCTCTCCTGAACATGAAAAGGGTAAACTGAACTTCCTCATACTTCAGAATCGTGCTCTCCTGAATATGATTCGGCTCTTTCTTGTAAATGAAATTCTTCATACTTCAGAATCGTGCTCTCCTGAATATGAAAAGGGCTAACTGAACTTCCTCATACTTCAGAATCGTGCTCTCCTGAATATGATTCGGCTCTTTCTTGTAAATGAAATTCTTCATGGTTCAGAATCGTGCTCTCCTGAACATGAAAAGGGTGAACTGAACTTCCTCATACTTCAGAATCGTGCTCTCCTGAATATGATTCCGCTCCTTCTTTTACTAAAGGATAACTGAACTTCTTCATAATTCAGAATCGTGCTCTCCTGAATATGATTCCGCTCAAACCTCCCCGTATTTCAAGATCGTGTTCTCCTGAATACGAATTGGTTCGTACCTCAAGACGGCAGGTAAATGGAAGCCCAACTGCTCCATGGAGATGGCCATTTGCTGCGAGTCATAACGAGGATATGATCGACTTCTTAGGTGAGAAATGTCGTGTGTTGATGCTGTAAGATGTAAAGTGTAAAGGGTTGTAACATGTAGGATTGTAAAGTGTTGTACTGATATATTTTCCAGGCGCGAACTGGCGTGTATCTGTAAAGGATTGTAGTTGATTTTCTTGAAAGATAGTGCAAAATAAATGCACGTCCGGGTACAGTGATAAACTTCTCAAGCGAGATAGTCGCGTATCTGCCAATGTATGGTGAAAATTTTAGATGGTGCAAAATAAATGCACGTCCGGTTGGGATTGACGACCGACAAGACTGAGATTCAATCTAGGATCGAGCTAGAAAGAAGACTGGAAATCAAAACTCCATCGAGGGAATGATCTCGAAGGGTAAATATCTAATCCTGGCGAGGAAAGATAGCTGAAGTAACCGTCATCCACGAGGATCGAGCTCCGTGGGGAAACTGGAAACAAGTAAGTATTTTATGCTTAGGGCTGACAATCTATTTGGAGAGAATGGACGAACCCAGTTACTCGGCGGTAACAACCAAATGATGGTGAAACACAATGAACCTGTGAATGCTACTGCATATGTTAATGCATATGTTAATGTGAATGTATGTTAATGTTTATGTATGCAAGATGTTATGAAATGAGTATGTAATGAGTATGTAATGAATATGTAATGAATATGAAATGAAATAGGCATGTGATGCTTATGCCCCTGCGTACGTTGACGAAACAGACTAGAGACAGGACGAGAGACGAAATAAACATCTCGACGGAGATACCCTGCGTTCTCTGCAACCAATACGTCAATCATGGGTAAGAAAGATCAATGGTAGAACCGGATCTGGTTTTAAAGTTCTGAATTCTCTGAGGAGAAGGTAATTTGCTTGGGTGTACAGTATCACGTCTTCACACGGGGAGAAGAAAACCTGAGGGACACTTTTGAGTTACCCAAGAAAAAGTTGTCAGCTTATAGTCTCGCTGGGGACTGTCACCGGGAGCACGTTGCAACACTGAGATTTACTGGGGAACGAAGGCCGCCGTGAGTAAAATCCATCGGGTGCATGAAGAAAGTTGTGGAACCACATGGTTTTAATCTTGAAGGACCTTATAGTAGTCGCCATTTGTTTCCTTTAAAAACATGGTGCCCCAGGATACTTGCGTTGCGAGGTAGGGTCATCTCAAGAGGATTTTATAGAGAACACCGAGTCCGGTTGCCCCATTGTTCTCAAACTCTTTGAGAGATTTGTCAGGTCTCGACGTAACTGGCACAAATTAATCGTGTTACGACGAAATGTTTGGGAAATAGCTCTTAAGAATGTCAGACTCGCGTTGGTAAGCGAATTGGGAAACTGCCTGCCCCTGTTCAGCAGGATCTTCAAGTTCCACGGGTTATGTTCATATGTAAATCTCTAAGATATCAAGCAAAGTTGTCATGCCTGAAATGCCTATCCTGAGCTTGTCAATGTACACATATATTTGTCTTGAATTTTTGTTTTGAAAAAAAGATATCGCAACAACTTGTGACCGAAATCACTAGTCAGGATATAAGTTTTAATTATAATGCCAACATGAATTTCTTCTAAGCATAGCTCATAGGAGTCAGGAAACGTGATCTTGTCGAGTATGCTTTCAACCGAAGTCCTACTTCAATTAGGTCTTTTAAAGGTTGTATTGTGGCTTGGTTCACGGTTTAAGAAACAAAGGATAAAGGCTCAAAGTTATATTTGTACCCACCCCTTCTTCGTGATGTTCTCCAATCCTAATTCAGTTAATCGGATACGAACGCTCATATCTCAAGCGGATTTGCTATAGTCGAGAACTTATCAAGGCTTTGGACATGGCAGTCACTCACCTATTTCTTTTGGCAATTGGTCACACGACCTTGTTCTTTATAGGGGTTCTAAAAACTACTGGTTTGTTGTTCTTATTCCCTAACTTTTGCCTGGACAACGTCTTTTGATTTGACTTTGGAGTCCAGCGGGATGCCCCAGTTTTGCCTAAGTCTCCTTTATAGGTTTTGACTTAGCAGGCTTTTATTATTTTTTGAATATTCTTTTATGCACAAGTCGTGTAAATCTTTCGAAAGGCTTGTGACTGCCCCACTCCTTAGGTAACCGAGGGATAGCCATTGTATTGGACTTCTTAAGATGCTAAGGATAAATTCTCGAAGGTTGGCTCTTCCTTTTTAAGAGTCTAAGCGCTCGATCGGTTTAACTGAAACCTACCCTGCACCAGGTTAGGATGAAGGTTCTTTAAAAGAAAGAAAAACTCCTACTTCAAGGCTCAAAGGGTTGACTAGGGATTAACATCCTTATATCTCCAGTGTTTGGGATTTGAAACAATGCCTTACATCATCAGCGGGTTTCAATCGAAAGCATACGACAAGAAATCTGACGTTTTGGGTTCGTCATCCTCCCCCCAATTCTCCATCAGAACAAGAGATCGGGTAAAGTTGGCATTATAATTTATGAAAACGTTTTTGAATGAGTGAAGCGAATGGATTTATTCAAGACAAACATATGTGTTGCATCAAAGATAAACTAGTTCGTGCATGCTAAATATGCTTAATCAAAGAGAAATGCATATAAATAAACAAATGAACTGTCGGAAAAATCCTTCTAAATGTTTATGAAATCTTGCATTCAAGAGTAACAGTTTCCTTTGGCGGAGCCTCAATGGAAAGGACGTCTGGTTCATGATCACTGTGAGTCGTCATGGCTTACCCCAGTTATGCTGGTCACATCTTTAACAGTTTTCAGTCGTTGCTTCAAAATATATTTCCCAGATCCTTTGTTGATCCCGGTCATATCACCTTGAGGGTTACTGAAATGAAGCGAGCTAGGCCTTTGAATAATTACTGGATTCAACTGATTTGCTGAGGTAACCACATGCTTTGCAGAATTTAGGCTTGACAAGCGGGGAACCCCGAGAGGAGTCTCGACCTTCGGCTGAGCATCACTAAAAGACAACTTCTTCGTTTCTAGCAAATTTCTGACAAAGTTCTTAAGAGCGTAGCAATTCTCTAGATCATGGCGGGGCGCACCCTCATGAAATAAACAATGAGCGGCAGCGTTGTAACCTGCAGGTAACGGATTAGGCGGAGGACCCAAAGCACGGGTGGTAATCAGACCTTGTTGTACCAAATGGGGGATACAACTCGGTAAAAGTCATCGGGATCGGCGGACAAGGTTTATACGTTCTTCTGTTTGGCATATTCTGGCGAGGAGCCGGACTCTTTGGCTGTTGAGGAGCAGGAGTATTGGGTGTCTGTAGGTAGTTGACAGGAGGCGGATAAACAGGAGGTTGTTGCATAGGTTGATACATGGGAACCTGTTGATTGAAAGAAGGTGTAATAGCTGCCACATAGGGTTGTTGAGCATATTGGACCGGGTACCCTTGAGGTTGAGCATAACCTTGCAGATGCCGATAAAAGCGTTCCCTTGGTTTACCAGAGGATATAGCATTAGTCTCACTCTCCTTCTTTTTCTGGGAGCTATAAGGAGGTTTCTTCGGCTGATCCTTAGAAGCGCCATGATTATTTGTCATTTTACCACTCTTCATACCCAATTCAATCTTGACACCCACAGCAACGATGTCGGAGAAATTTGAAGTCACACTACCCACCATTCTCTCGTAAAATTCTGGACGGACTGTGTCGACAAACCAATCAGCTAACTCTTTCTCGGTCAAAGGAGGTTCTACCTGCGAAGCAGTCTCTCTCCACCTTTGAGCATACTCTTTGAATGACTCAGAATTCTTTTGTGACATACTCAGCAACTGTCTTCTGTCAGGAGCCAGATCCATATTGTACTTGTAGTGTTTGATGAAAGCGTCAGATAAATCCTGGAAACTCTTAATGCGAGACTGGTCTAAAGTTAAATACCACTTGGAGGAAGCACCCTTCAAACTATCTTGGAAGCAATGAATCATCAGTTTATCATTCTCAACATGGGCAGCCATTTTGCGATAATACATGATCAAATGACTCTTAGGACAGGTGGCACCTTCATAACGATCGAAGTTCGGAGTTTTGAACTTCGGGGGAATAACTAAACCCGAGACCAAACAAACATCCCTTGCGGCAGTCCCAAAAATTTGATCACCCTCTACCTTTTTCAATCTCTGGACGATAGTGTTTACTTCCTCACGAAGCTTATCATGTTTCTCATAATCCTCAACATTCTCATCAAGATTATCAAAAGCTGTCTCATTGAAGTACGGTTGCGCACGAGTGTGTACAACAGGTGGTGCAAAGATAGGAGCCCCCCTAGAAACTTCAGAAAACAAAGGCACGGCTTGCTGAACAGGTTGATTAATCGGAACAGTGGCTTGAGGAGGCACAAAACCGGGAGCAAGACCATAAGGTGGGTCCCCTGCTACGGTCACACTTGGTGGAGGGTCCACAGTAACGCCGGTAATCTCAGAAACAACAGTGGGCTGGGTATCCATCTTAGCATTCATGACATGTAACAATTCCATCATTCGCCCCATACCCCCTCGAAGGTCTTCGAGTTCATTGCTAAGGCGATCAATCTCTTTTGCCTGATCCTCCATTCTTTTCCGAGTTTGAGCTCTGGTGTTGTATTGGTGCCGAGAACTCAGGGTGACGAAACTGGAAGGTGAGAGAACCGAGTATGAGAAATCGGGAGACACATGTAATGCAAAAGTATGATGCTAAAATGTGAATGTAAATGAAGATTTCATGGAATTCAAAACATTTACTAATGCCGTGGGGTACCAAGGAAATCTTTTCCTTGTTTTTTCATTTTATATTTTTTTTATTTATGGTATCCCGCGATATCCATAAATGATGTTTGACCTCCATGAAATACAATGCGATGAGATGCTTTATGGATGCAATGCATGAAAACACACAAAGTCCTAGGTTAAAGGCTTGCATGAGGTTCAAAGGCAAATACCCTCCCCTGAAGTTAGATGGTTCATCCTGTCCTACAAAAGTAACCGGGTTCTAAGGGATCTCAATATCATTGATCCTTCACAAGGGTGGTTGTTCAGAAGGCAACTTACTTGCCAACCAAAACCCTCCAAGTTTAAGATCTCAATGAGCGTAGTATCGAGTGTCAACCAACTTTAGTCTGCACCAAAGCCGGTTACCTCACTACTTTCTAAAGGCCAAGATGAGTTAACTAGGGTTCTAAAAGTCAGTTAGTGCGTTGACAACATATGGCAGCCTCAATATTATCCTCAACTTGACTTAAGGAATATAAGCACCAACCAAGAAGTCGCACTAACCATGGCCACCAGATCAACCGTATCGATATACGTCGTACAGTTTCCTTGGTCTATTGCCATTTACCTAAGGTACACTAGATCCGGGTGTAGGACCTATCTCACAGCACAAGGAACAGTCCCACAATCAAAGCGCAAATATATACATGCAAATGAATAATAACACAGATAGTAATAAATATGAACAAGTTAGGGATAACCCTCAAAAGTTAGAAGTCCCCAGTGAAGTCGCCATTTTCTGTTGCGGTGGAAATAGGATATCAAATTATTAATTAATTTGAATCGCAATTCAATTCACAACCGCTCTTTGATTTATCCGAAGGAAAAGGTCAAAAAGGGAAAACCTATTTTTGCATCGTAAACACAATGCGGGGAAAGATCTAGGGTTCGGGGGTTGGTTAAATTTAGGGAAGGTATTAGCACCCTAAACTTCTGTAGTACTCTACAGGAACCTTTTGTTCAGTTGTTTACTATTTGCTTTATTCATTTGCTTAAGGTATATGTACAAAGATTAAAAGTGAGAAAAGAGACCTAAGGGGTTAATTCTAAGTTTACTCGGCAAGACATCGCATCTTGTGCCTACGTATCCTTAAGGGAGTGGAATCAGAGTAATCGTAGTTCCCCTCAAAAGGGAGGTTAGAAACGTCTTGACTGTGGTCAAGGTTTCAATGGGGAATAAACGTATCTTAAGGACACGCTTACGTGGAGTCTTTGAAACTCCTATTTCTATGTTGAATTTGTTAATTGAATTAAGGTTAAATTAGGGATTCCACGGCGGGAAACCCTAAACAGAGCACGACGGCTCTTTGACCTAAAAGCTAGGGTGAAGGGCGTTTTTGTCCACGGCGGGACACCTAGGTTATTAGGGTTTGAAACGGTCAAAAAATTAGGGTTATTGACTCGGCGGTCAAACGGGTAAACCTAATTCCTTCGGAAAGATTCTAACGGTAAAACATGCAAGCAACAGAATTATTACATGGTAGAAATTAAAATGCGGAAAGTAAAGAAAGCGTCGCGACGATCACTCGCGTAAATTACAAATCCCAAAAAATGCGAAATAAAAATAAACCGCGACCATGGCCTCGCGTAAATTACATCCATGGAAATAAACAAGAATAATAATTGCGACGATGGCCTCGCATAATTACAACCCAAAGAAAATAAAATGCGAAAAGTATTGGATTAATACCCAAGGACAAAAGATGAAAATTAAACGGGAATATTAAGCATTTTTATTTTAGTATTTTTTTTAACTAGAAGATTGGAATGAAAGTGTGAAATGTTAGAAATTTAAAAATAAACAATGTTAGAAATGTTAGAAATTTATTAAGAAAAAGTTTGAGTTAAACAGTTAGAGTTTTAATAAAAAGTTAGAAATTTATGATATGAAAAAATTGAAGTGCTAGGATCTTAATTTAAAAAAAGAGTGTTAGAAATTTTAACTTAAAGAAACAATTAGAATTTTAATTACATGAAAGGTAAATTTTAATTTAAAAAGAAATGAGGTGTTGGAAGTTTTATTTTAAAAAAAAGAAGGAAGTTAATTTTAATTTTTAAAAGAAAAAAAAGAGTGGATTTTAATTTTATATAAAAAAACTAATTTTTTAAAGAAAGAGTTAGAATTGAATTTTTAATTAGAAAATCAAGTTTTATATTTATTTGAAAAAGAGTTAAGAAATCTTAATATTAATTATAACAAAAAGAGTTTTAATTTTTAATTATAACAAAAAGAGAAGTTTTAATCTTAATTATAAAAAATAGAGAGTTTTTAATTTTAATCAAAAAGAAAAATTGTAGAACTAGTTACTACCTTATAATATCATTTTAAGTTAATTAAAAAATGAGACAAACAAATCATAAATGAAAAAGAAAGAAAAATAGAAAACAACAAAAAATAATAAGAGGAGATAAATTGGGGGAGGGTTACGGTTACAAGTTTTTTGCATGGCCACGATCCCTTCTTCTTTTCCTGCAAAAAAAAAACATCAAAAGAAAACATCCGTTAGAAATAAGAGTTGCTCACCTTTCCCCGGTTTGAAGCGGCTTTTCTACGGTGGAGTTCGTTGATGATGAACGATGATGTTTTTTTCAAAAATCTCCCCTATTCTGATAAGTCGCGAGAACGGCCGCCGTTTTTCTCTTTTGTCTCCTTCCCCTGATGACCTGCTCTTGATTTTCTGATCTTGATGAAGTTTCCTCTCATCACTTATGTTTATATAGGTAACAAATTAGGGTAATCTCTAACCTAATGCCCACCTTAAAGGCCCAACTTAAATAATTAGTCAAAACTAAATAAAACAAATTAAAACAAACTTAAAACAAACAAATTAAAACAAACTTAAAACCCTATTTTTACTAAACATAATAAAATCTTTTATGATTTTTGGATGTTTTTATGAATAATATGGAAAAAAGTGAAAAAATAATATTTCTTAAAAAATAATTTAAATTAAATACGAAAATAATAATTAAATAATTAAAAAAACTATTTTTGTTATTTTTTTTTATGAAAAATAGAAAATTTAGAATAAACATAAAGAAAAAACAAAAAGTGAAGAAGGTAGGAATCGAACTCTCAACCTCTCACACTCGCAACTCCTTACACACAGTCTCTTGCCAATTGTGCTATTTTATTTATTCGAAATAAAGTGGCACTAGAAACCATGTAAAGGTAGGACAAATTTGTGGTACTACATGCGTAACCTGTTAATAGTTAGCTGATGCAAAAATGAGATATTATGCGACATGAATTGACTAATCTAAGGGTAAAATTTGGGGTATTACAAATATCAATCAACGGAAACAACAAGTTTTACAAATGAGATTGCACTTTAAACAGGAAAGGAAATTACAAACATAAAGAAATAACAGGATAAAACGAAAATTGCCAGCTTCTTGGAACTGGGCTTTCACACTAATTTACCGTTGAACCAGCCATCTTCAAAGTTGCTTATTGAAACCATCCTGATGCTCTTCTGAATCTTTGTCGTTGGTGAATTCTTCCATGACGCGAACTGCTGAATCCACATGGCAGAACTTGTTGATCTGGACACCCAGAAGCGTGACCGAGAACATATCAGAGTCCAGCAGATTCTGAATCTGGCTTTTAAGCACCTTGCAGTTGTCGGTTGAATGCCCCTGCGCCCCAGCATGGTACTCACAGTGGGCGCTGGTATCGAAGCCTGGCGGATATGGAGGAATCAATGCATCGATCTTTTTTGGCACTATCAATCCTCCTCTGATCAGATCTAGAAGCATCTGACTGTATGACATGGGCAACCGAGTGAACTGCCTTTCTGGCTTCTTTGGTCTTTGCCTGATGCACAAACTCGAGCTATAACTATAAGGCAGCTGATTCTGGAGAGAAACTGATGTCTGTTGCAAAGACTGGATGGGTCGTTGACCATGAACAGTTGAAACACTCGGAGATTGAGTCTGAATTATCAGGGACTCCTTTTGTTCAGGTGCTTTCATCCTTAAGCTTGATCCAGGAACAGGAAGCAACTGTGGGCAGGGGGATTCTGACACCAAAGGTTGTAGGATATACTTTTGACCTATTGCAGCTTCAGGAATGGGAATAGGATTATCCATCTCTTTTTCATGACAGGGAGCAAACTCGCCTGATACCTTCATGCCGCTTGGTGTGAATTCAATTGTCTTCGAATCAATCAAGTCTTGAACCTTGTGCTTAAAAGCTTTACAGTTCGCGACATCGTGCCCCTGTCCCCAAGAGTGGAAATCACAATAAGCATTACTATCAAAGCCCGGTGGTGGTTGGCCAGTAAGTGGAGCCAAAGTCCGAGGCTTAACCAACTGAAGTTGGAGCAAGAGCTGCACCAACTGAGCACAATCCATGGGGATCTGATCGAAGATTCTATCTTGCAATTTTATCCTTTGATCATATCTTCTAATCTTGGGATTCTCCTGAGGAACGGAACACAGCTGATGACCCGGGAATTTTGGAACCCCCGGTTGTGTAGTAGACTTCTGACACACATCATGCTCTGGTATAGGTTCCATAGACAAAAGTGGAACAAGCATCTTTGCTGCAGCTTCGGGCTTTTGATCACCTTCCTTTCTGAGCACACTCCTTATCATTTCCATGATTAAACCCACTTGAGCTTTCAACTGATGGTTCTCCTCCCGGAGTGTCTTCTGATCCAAGTGCAACGCTTGCATGTCCATAATGAACTGCCTTATCTGGCTCTTGACTTCTCTCAGCTCTGCTTGGACTTGCTCCATGACTTTGGGAGAATATCTGATTGTATCACCTGCAACAAACTAACGGAGTATATGAAGTCAGATTAACAGCTCCGAGGTACCTGTTACACAAAACAATATGCAAGATGCAAACAAGCATGCAACAGGGAAATTTCAAAATAGCACCAAAGCAACAAGAAACCCAAGATCTAATCAGGGATAACCATCACACATATATGCACCACACAAGAGCGACTGAATACAAACAAGGTGACCTTGACCAATAAGCCTGACGATGGTCAGCAAACAGTAATAAATAGAAGTTAATCACGTAAGAAAAGAAAACAGATGCGGCAGTCGGCACATGAAACCTTCTAGCAACTTCCCTCATATTCAACTGAGCCTTCAGTTTGAAACTGTTCAGAACACATACTCTCAGAGGAAAATTCCATAACAAGAACCGTTGTGCCCTCATGGCTAGATGAAAGGGAATCATTAATCTGAATAATACCCTGAGGCGTGACGGAGAACTTTTTAGAGTCTAACAGAGTCTGGACTTGGCTCCAAAGCACCTTACAATCATCTTTTGAATTCCCCTGTGCCCCAACACGGTACTCACAGCGAGCATTGACATCGGAGCCTGAAGGGTACAGCAGGATCATTGGATTAGTCTCTTTCGGCACTATCAGCCCACCTTTGACCAAATCCGGCAACAACTGACCATACGACACCAGTAGCTGGGTAAAGTGCCTTTCAGGTTTCCTTGGTCTTCGTCGAGCGTGTTGACGTGGCTGATGACGGTAAGACTGTTGACTTTGAACACTTGAAACGTCTGAAGACTGAACCTGAGATGTCGAAGATCTTGAGATAAGATCACTTCCTTTCTCCCATTCTTCTTGTGAACTAACAACTGATTCATTCTCCTCAATTGAGATAAAGGGAATGTCTCTAATCTTCCCATTCTTGAGTCCATTCTCAACACGTTCACCCATTATCACCAAGTCAGCAAAGTTTGACATTCCCCCGCTGATCAACTTGTCAAAGTAATGGCCTTTAAAGGTACCCAAGAATATGTCCACTAACTCTCTGTCCTGAAGCGGTGGTTGAACACGAGTAACTAACTCTCTCTATGTTTGCACATACCCTCTAAAGGATTCATTCTCCTCCTGAGATAATTCTTGTAACTGCATGCGACTAGGAGCCATATTGAGATTGTAGCCATACTATTTCACGAAAGCATTGGCTAAATCTGACCATGATCTGATACAACCACTCTCCAACTGCATATACCAACTCAACGATGCTCCACTCAGACTGTCCTGAAAACAGTGAATCATAAGCTGATCATTATGGACATGTGAAGTCATTTTCCTGCAGAACGTTACCAAATGCTGCTTCGGACAACTATCTCTTTTGAACTTCTCAAATTTTGGTATCTTAAATTTCGGAGGCATCACCAGACCTGGCACCAGACACATACTCGCATCATTCAGATCAAGAGTAGCCTGACTCATCAAGGCATCAAGCTTTTCTTCCAACAACTGACATTTTCCCATAAATTCAACAGTTTGTGGGTCTTCAACATTAACCTTTGGAACAGTCCTCTAAGAATCTGGCATAGAGAATGTGAAACTATGATATTTTGTGTCATAGAGAGAAGAAGAATCTCCATCTCTGACAATGGGATGCTCTTCAATAGGAATCGGCACATGCTGAGCTTGAGCAACATTGCTCACTGGAGTCCTCTAAATACCGGCCTCTCCTCTAGTCATAGTTGTCATGGCTTCCACAAGTTGGCTCAACTGATTCTTCATTAACTCAAACTCTGCCCTTGTCATAACCAAGTTCTTCTCTTCTGAGTTCATGATCCTTTCAAAAGCTAACTCAAATCCTATGCGAATGTCGGGAAGTCAACTGACGAAGCGGACAAAAGCCGGGTAAGCTCCCAGTTCCGGCTGAAGATGGAGATGCAAAAATGAGATGCAAATGCAAACAATGCTAAATGAAAAATGCTAATGCACACACAAGGGATCAAGACTGTTGTGCTGTAGACTGAGGAAGATCAGAGCTCTGCTTCAGCAAGAATATAACACTGCTCCGATAGAAACCAACTGACACCAATAATCCAGATTCAAACTGTAGAGAAAACCGGGTAATCTAAAGGTAAGAGTTTCTTGCATAACCCCAGTCCCACTCACAGGTATGGACCTATCCATTGATACAGTATGGCATCCTATGCGTTTGTCAGCGTCACAGACTTTCAAGAAATGATGATACGATCACCATTTCTGGTTTGGCATCATTATCTCCTGAAGAGGCCTCACTTAGCTGACTCACAAATGATCGGTTCCCAGAGTCGACAATCCTCAGATCCAACCTCCCTCCGAGCCCTAAGAGCCAGTTGTGAAGTCATCAAAAAGAATCTCGTCTGAGTGTGAATTTCATGGGGAACTGTGTCTTCTAAACAAACAGGCCCCCCCACTAGTCTTCACTACTAATGCTAGGTACGTACTCAAGCCCAGGTCCGGCTTATCACTCATCAGAACTCCACATTCCCACAACACAGCACAAATGATATATGGTGTGGAAAATAAATGCGGGAAATTAAAATGCGAAAGTAAATAAAGTACATATATACAACACCCAAAGATAAACAAACAAAGGCTAGGATTGACTCCCATAGGGAACCAGAGTCCCCAGCAGAGGCGCCAGCTGTCGCAACTGCAAAAAACAACCGGCGGAAAAAACAAAAGAGTCGCCACTTTCGTTATTTATCCCAAAGAGAGAGAAAGGAAACGATCACACAAACCTAGAGAGAAGGGAAAAGACAAGTTCATCGCGACTGTTGCACCCCAAAATTTGCCCAACCTTTTTATCACTTGGTTTATGTTTCATTGCATTAGCATAGCATAGTTCTAGCATTTGCATATAATAGCATTGTTCACCTGTGCAGGGGATCAAGTGTGATAAATGTCAAGAGAAGCCTAGCCAGAGGTATTATTCAAGCTTAAGAAGTTATCAGGGTCATCAGACAAAGGTTTGAGTTCTTGGGAAGTTTGAGTGCTTGTATGGGGCTCATCTCCTCACTTGGAGCTAGTTGAAGATCAGCAGTGGATTGTAAGGCCTTGATCAGGGAGAGGATGTGTGAGTAGAGCTCATTGAAGTGCCTTGAAGGTCATGTTGGAGCTCAATCAAGTCATTTTATCAAATGCAAGAGCCACGATTGAAGTGGGTGTCACTAGGGTTTCATCTGGTTAATCCTAGGCCAAAATGAGCAATTGAAGAATATCAAAGCCTACTTCTAGGTAATTGAAATCATGAAATGATATGTTGAGGCATATGAGAGATTGTTTCAAGATCAAGTTGAGAAGAATCAAGAGTGGTTGGAGTGGCTAAGGCAGGGTTCCTAGGGTAAAATCCCCTGTTTAGTGCCAAACTTCCAAGCCATGTAAGTCAAGATACAAGTCTCATATGACTTTGGCCTCTACATGAATGTTGTAGAGGATTCTCTTAGATTTAATTTTAGTACTAGAAGTCCTCCATTGGATTTATAGAACTCAAGTTATGGTCCAGACAAGTTATAGGTCCTCAGATGCATCTGAAATTTGTCTGTGAAAATCATCTGACTTCCAAGCTACTTTTGACCTAGAAAGAGGTTTCACCTGAACTTTTGGCCAACATGAAAGTTATTCCTAATGATCTTATCTTTCCAAATTGTATTAGAAGTCTTCCATATGATTTGTAGAACTCAAGTCATGAGGTTTACAAGTCAGGGGTATTTTGGGAAAGTGAGATTATAGGTCATTTTCAGTCATAGGTCAAAATCTCCAACTTGCACTTGTCAAATGGATTTTTGTTCAACATGGAACTTGTTCAAAATGTGGTTTTTAGGCTAACCAAGAACTCATGGTTAATTGATTTGGCTCATATCAGAGATTGGTGTGAAGTGGTTTGAATAAAGAAGAAATTCAAAGGCATTTTTGGTGGGAAACTCAAATAATTGATTATGGGTCCAAAACAAGTCAAATAACCACTCATTTTAATCAGAAATCATGTTTTAGAAACATTGGCAATTATGGATTTTTCATTTGAAGCACAACTCATGGCCTTTCATAAGATTTCTTCACATAAAAGTTACATTATACAAATCCTTCACAAAGGCAATTTGGAGACTTCTTTTGGGCTGAATTCATTCTAAATGAGATATGCAAGTCATCTAAAGCTTCCAATGCAAGCTATGAAGCCAATGTTATTTATTGCCATAATCAAATTTTAGAAGCAAAGTTGGATTTGGATTTTTGATTTTGGGCTTGGGCCTGAGCTCTAGAAGGTTCTAAACAATCCTATAAAGGTCTAGGAACTCATCAGAAACAAGGTTGGTGATTGATTGGGGCTGAGAGCAAAGATTACCATTGAAGATTGAAGAAGAAAAGTGAAAGAGTGAATTTCTGTTAGAGGCCATTTCAAGCATAATTGGAGCTTCAATTTTCTTCTAACATCATCACTGATTGGATCTGGAAAGTTCTAGAGCAAGAATCAAGCCAGAAACGACTCAATTAGAAGCTTGAAACCAGGTTTTGATTTCTTGAAATTACACTCCATTCATGAGTTTCAATGCATTAGAATCATGTGGTTAGGTTCACCTTAGGTTGTAGATGATTTATGGGCAAAGAATTTGTTGATTAGTGACAATTTAGGATTGAATCCATTTTAGGTTGAGATGTAGAATTTTTGATTCTTGAGGTTTTAGTGTAATCTATTAGGATATTTGGATTCCTCTCGAAATTTCGTGCGATTTTCATTCAAGAATCATAGCGTTTGATGGATTATTGAGAGAGATATGATCACTTGAAGTTCACCGGAAAAGCTATGTTTCCCGTCGTCCATGGCTGCGCGCACAAAGATTCATTCTGTTTGCAGATTTTCAAAATGGAGAAGATGCAATCTCCTCCGTCCGAGCGTTTGGGAAATTTGACTAAGTCACACGATCCAAGGGTGGCGAGCGAGCCACGTACGCATCCCCTCCCCCAAACGCAGCCGTTTTGGCTTAAGTGAGGATCAAAGCCATTCAGCGCGCCTATGTGAACCAGGGGGACGCGAGTTCGATCCCTTTGTGGTTTGTTTTTGAGAATTAATTATGAGTAAAATGATGTGATTAATTCGTTTGGGCCTTAGTGCTATGCTACTATTCGCGCCCCCTAGTAGGCCCAAGCATGATTAAAACGTGAAATACCTGCTTATTGAACCCCCAGGCGCTTTCTTGAGAGTGAGGTTTTTTTGCTGATTTTTTTTCTCTCAGCTGGGCCCAGCGCCCTACGCTTTTTGCACCCCATTTTCTGGGCCCAAGCGAAATAACCTTGATTTCCTTGCTACTGGCACCCCTCTCATGTTATTTCACTTAGTTCTTTTTTTGCTTGTTAGAAATTAATCCATCAAAAATAGTAATTCTTGGAAATTAATTCTGAAAAAAATTGTGAAGTTAGATTTAAGTGTCTAGGATTTTATCATGCTTTTCATTTTATTATTTCATGCATTTTTCATTTTTAATGCATATTTTCTCTTTAGTGCATTTGTAATAATGAAATAATGGAAGGTTGAATTTGTGCATTTTATTTCTCTCTCATTTTTTTGAGTTTGATCTTGGATTTTTGTGTGCTGTTCGTATACATGATGATGTTGATAAGTGATTTTTGTTGGATTTTTTTAGATGATTTTAAATAGGGTTTTAGAGTAATTGTTTAGGAGTATTCTTTAGTGAATTCCTTTAGAGCACCCTTAAGCTTTGGATTTGATTTAGGCATTTTGGTTTAGATTTAACCTCTGATTTTTCTACCATAGAATGTTAACACATATAAGATGATGTGGTATTTTCTTTAGATTTTTTAGGATTGATTTTCCCTTAGTTCCTATTTTACCAATTGACCTTAGAATAGATGATCATTAGGAGATAACACTTGATGTTTCTTTAGCAATTCAAGTAGGTGGTGACATTTCCTTAGGATTAGTTCCCTTTCAAACACTCCTTTGCTTAATTAAGATCCTTCATTATGGGTATAATTCCTCCTGTGGAGGAAGTCCCTGCCTTTCACATTGAAGTTGAGCCTAAGCAAGCTCTCCAAAGGAAATGGATTTGGTTGAGTGTCTGTGGTAGGTTCCTGTGGATCTTACCTTGCTTCTCATTTCCATTCTCCTAAAGTTATATCATTCTTTCCTATTTAGGAACCTTCTTGAGGTAGCACAGTCCCTCCTGAGGGGGGAATATGGCATACCTCTTGAAGGAGCTAAACCCCTAGGTTTCCCCAAAGATCTTTTTGTTGGTTGAGTGCCTGGGATAAGCTCCTGTGGAGTTTACCCTAGCTTCCCAACACCCAATTTCCTTCCTTAGGGTAGAAGCTGGTTGGATTGCTTGTCATTATTTCCTTCTCTTGAAGATGGTGGACTTGAAGAACAATTGCATACTTTGGATTGGATTGCTTCCAGAAGATTGCTCTGCTGTGGAGATTGCTGGCTTGTTTTCCCTGTCTGTTTAACTGTATTGATGTGTATTAATGTGACTTGATTGGTGCGTTGCATTTAGATTAGGTCATGTAGTTGAATAAGCCTAAGAGCATCCTAAGGGTTGAGTTTCTCCCCTTGCTTGTATTGCATTAGATGTCGAGTTTCTCCCTCTGCTTGTATTTTTACTGTGTGGCTTTGCTTGCTGGTATTCGGTAGAGCTCCGCTCCCTTGCCTGTGTGGTTTGTGGTTTGTTTAATTGCATTTTATTTCTTTCTATTATTTTTATAGTTATTCATATCTGGCTTGAGGTTGAGATGAGCTTGTGGAGGCTTATGCCCCACACACATTTCCTCCCTCACTTGCATTGCATGCATCTTTACAGTAATTTCTTTACAGTTTTTCGTTTACTGTTTGATTTCCATTGCCATGTTCCCCTAGGAGCTCTGACTTCTCTTCTTCAAGAAAAGTTACGACAGACATTAGGATTCTAACCATGCATGATAACAGTAGTTAGTTTCCCCTTTAACCTCAATCGTAGGGCGAATATTGCATGATAACTGTAGGATCGAGTCAATTTCCCCGTAGAGAGTCTGTTTCTCTTCTTATCTCAAACAACAGTAAAAAACATAATAAAGGCAAGTTAGTACAAGTGCGTTACGAGCCTTAAGCTACTTGGGAAATGATGTTTGAGCAGTCTCCTCTCAATCGTCTAGAGTGTTTAGTATATGTCCTTTGGACGATATGCGATGCATTCGATCCTAAGTCATAGTCTCTAGTGTTGTACAAACTACAAACAACTAAAAAACACTTCTTTCCGTAAAAAACAGAAAACAAACACTCAAATCCTTTTCGTCCTCTTGGACCCTTAATCAGGAAAACCCTTTTTCAGAAGGAGAAGTTCTGTTAACTTTCAGTTCTACCACAAATGGTAATGCCTAAGTCTCCAAGGATCGAGCTGCAAACACCAACTGCTGGAACTGTCTGTTAACTTTACTTGGATAAAAAACAGCTGAACAAACATGTGTTCTTCGTAGCCCGAACTGCGTTTGCTCTGATCTTTCATGCCGTATGAAAGTACGTAGGCACAAGATGCAATATCTTGGCGAGCAACCTTTCCCCCGTAACCCGTAGTTAGGCGAACTACGTTGACTCTGATTTCTCGTTCCAGACGGGAATATGTAGGCATAAAGTGCGATACTTTGCCGAGTCATTTTCTTCTCTTTTCAGACCAGACCTCTTAGCTAGATAGATTTAACAAACCCGTCAGATAAACACAATAAGCATGGATCCCATCGAGTTCGATGGACGTGAGGGGTGCTAATACCTTCCCCTTGCGTAACCGACTCCCGAACCCAGACAATGGTTGCGATGACCTTGTCTTATACCCTTTCGTCAGGTTTTTCCCGATCGTTTCCTTTCCTGTTCTGAGGGATAAATAACGAAAGGTGGCGACTCTTTTGTTTTGCCGGCACCTTATTTTCGCGGTAGTGACAACTGGCGACTCGGCTGGGGATTACGATGATTCCCTATGTGAGTCTCGCCTTGGGTTTTCTTCCTAGCTGTCTGGGCCCGTCCCCAGTAGTTGGTGACTCTGCTGGGGACTGCGATAGTTTCCTGGGGATCCAACGTCCCCTATGCGAGTCAATCGGGGATCCAACGTCCCTGTGCAAGTCATTCCTAGCGCTTGTGTGTTTACCTGTTGGGTTATGTTTGTTTATCGCTTTTTTACTTTCCGCACTTTATTTTCAGTATGATATTATTATTATTGTGCTGTTGTAGGAAGGGGCTCTAATGAGTGATAAGCCAGACCCAGGCTTGAGAGCTACATAGATTTAGACGCAGATTTGTGGTGAACCTGTATGTTAGGCATGCACTAGTTCCCACGAAATCTGCACTCAGACGAGGTTCTTTGAGATGATTTCCATTTCCAGCCCAGTGGGCCGTTGAAAGGATTTCAGACCTTAGGATTGTCGACTCTGGGGACCGATCATTTGTGATTCAGCTAAGTGAGGCCACTTCAAGAGATGATGATGCCACACCTTCTGGGTATCGTATCATTGTTTCTTGAAAGTCTGTGACGCTGATGAACGCATAGGATGTCGTACCCTTGTCTGTGATTTAGGTCCTTACCTGTGAGCGGGTCGGGTTTATTGCAGGAAACCGTAACCTTCAAACAACCTGGTTTTCTTGTTAGTGAATCAGTTTTGTGGGTTTCAGTAGTACTGTATTATCAGAGTGTGGTATTTTCTTGCTGAAGCTAAATTATGATCTGCCACGCCCCTTCACCGCACATCACAGCACAGCACAACACTTGATCCTCTGCTGCATTTTGCATCTGCATTTACATTTTCATTTGCATAAATCATTTGCATGACAGAGACTTTGTACTGTGTTCCCTAACCCTCTGTTGATGTAGGTTCCAGGATTGCCGAACACCGAACTCACTGTTACTCAACCAGAAGCAACTGTAAGAAAGTCATGGACCAGATGCAGTCAGAGATGCAAGAGATGCGTGACCGAATGGCTCAATTTATGCAGGTGATGGAGACCGTGGCTAAAGGCCAAGAACAGCTCCAGACTCTCGTGCATCCCTTGATTGCACGAGTTGATAACAACGGTGTACTACATGGGGGTACATATGCTAATCATCCTCATGGTGAAACTCCTCAGGCTGGTGACGCTATACTAGTGGTCGGTCTTGACGCTGGTGAGAACATTCTCGAGGCTGGTAATGGGAATGCTGGTAATAGGAACGGTAACTTGGAAACCAATGGGAACGTTGTTGGCAATGGTAACGCTGGTTTCAACACTGGTGCTGGGAATACCGGTGTGAATGTGGTTAATGGTAATACGGGCTTTGCTGGTGTAAATGTGGGCTTTGGTAACACATTCGCTCCTAAGTCATAGTCTCTAGTGCTGTACAAACTACAGACAACTAAAAAACACTTCTTTTCGTAAAAAACAGAAAACAAACACTCAAATCCTTTCCGTCCTCTTGGACCCTTAATCAGGAAAACCCTTTTTCAGAAGGAGAAGTTCTGTTAACTTTCAGTTCTACCACAAATGGTAATGCCTAAGTCTCCAAGGATCAAGCTGCAAACACCAACTGCTGGAACTGTCTGTTAACTTTACTTGGATAAAAAACAGCTGAACAAACCTGTGTTCTTCGTAGCCCAAACTACGTTTGCTATGATCTTTCATGCCGTATGAAAGTATGTAGGCACAAGATGCGATATCTTGGCAAGCAACCTTTCCCCCGTAACCCGTAGTTAGGCGAACTACGTTGACTCTGATTTCTCGTTCCAGATGGGAATACGTAGGCATAAAGTGCAATACTTTGCCGAGTCATTTTCTTCTCTTTTCAGACCAGACCTCTTAGCGTAGATAGATTTAACAAACCCGTCAGATAAACACAACAAGCATGGATCCCATCGAGTACGATGGACGTGAGGGGTGCTAATACCTTCCCCTTGCGTAACCGACTCCCGAACTCAGACAATGGTTGCGATGACCTTGTCTTATACCCTTTCGTCAGTTTTTTCCCGATCGTTTCCTTTCCCGTTCTGAGGGATAAATAACGAAAGGCGGCGACTCTTCTGTCTTGCCGACACCTTATTTTCGCGGTAGCGACAGCGACCATGTCTAGATTTGGGAGTCGGTTACGTAAGGGAAAGGTATTAGCACCCCTCACGTCCGTGGTACTCAACGAGATCCACGCATTGTTGTCTATCTAAAAGGGTGTGTAAACTATCTACGCTCAAGGCTTATGGACAAAAGAAAAAGAAAAAGGACTGACTCGACAGAGGATCGTCGCTCTGTGCCTACGTACCCCCTCGTGCAATGGGAAAGTCAGAGTCAACGTAGTTCGACCAACTACGGCTAAAGAATGGGGGAAGGTTGCTCGCTAAGACATCGCGTTTTATGCCTACGTACTTTCATCTGGTATGAAAGATCAGAGCAAACGTAATTCGGGCTTACAAGAACATAGGCTATTCAAAGGTTTTACTCGAGTAGAGTTAACAAACAGTTCTAGCAGTTTGGCGTATGCAGCTCGACCATTGGAGACTTAGGCGTTACCGTTTGCGATAGGACTGAAAGTTAACAACACTCTTGTTTATGAAAAGGTTTTCCTGATTAAGATCCCGAAGGATAAAAAGGTTTGAAGCATTTTTTTTGTGTTTTTTAAAGAAGAAGTGTTTTGAATTAGAGTGTTCATAATGTGTGTTTGTAACAAAGTCTAAAACCTAGGATCGAATGCATCGCATATCATCCTAAGGACATATACTAAACACTCTAGGTAATTGAGAGGTAACCACTCAATCACCATTTCCCGAGTATAGGGCTCATGACACAACATTCATTATCTTTATTAGGTGGATTGAAGTTGTTTGAAGATGAGAAGAGAAAAGGACAAACTAAAGGGGGACTAGACCAAACCCTAGAAGTTGTCATGCAAAGTGCACCTAAAGTTGAGTTTGAAAAAGGGGAACTACCTAATATTATCATGCATGTTTAGAACCCTAATGTCTATCATAATTTCTCTTAAACAAGAGAGATTAGAAATCCTAAGGGAAGGAAGACAAAAGAAGAAGAAAAAAGAACAAAAGAAACATGCAAATAAGAGAATGCATACATGAAATGCACAAGTAGGATGAAAGTGGGAGGAAAACATGTGTGGGGCAGTAGCCACCACAATCTCGTCTCAACCAAGCATGCATATGAGGAGGCAAAGAGAAAAAAGGGAGAGAGATGCATCAAAAGCAAACAAAAAATTCAACACTTAAGTCACATATGCAAAAGGGAATCACACAATGTAGACACGAAATGGAAAAGGCATGAAAAATAGTAACCAGCTCCTAAAAATACCAAATAAAATCTCATTGGACCCCCAAGGTGTTAGGAACCAGGGGTCCCAATTAGAGATCAAAACTCAAAGCAAAGCTACCTCAATTGAAAGCAAATACACAAGGTATGCCCTAAACTAGGGCAAAAAGAAAGGTTCACAAAATCAAACCAAAACCTTAAAAAAAACTTGATAAAAACCAGAAATAAAAATATGCAAAAATCCTTCAACATGTTAATGCAATGCTCAAAAAATTTCATGCAAAAATGAGGAGCTTACACCCAGAAATAAAATCAAGAGCACACAATGCCACAATTTAATTCAAATAAAACATCCCCAATTAATTAATTCTTTCTTAAATGAAAAATAAATTGAAAAAAATAAAATAAAAATACTATAAAATAAAAGACAAGTCAAAAAGTCCAAAACATATTTTTGGTGAATTTTAATAATTAGAGAATTATTTATAATGAATTAAATTGAAACAGAAAATTAAAACAAAATAAAATAAAATAAAATAAAATAATAAAAACTAGAGTGTAAATAGCAAATAATTTCAGTTAAAAAGTTGGACTGGGCTCAACAGGGGGTATGAATAGCAATGAGGCCCAAGGCGCATCAAACCAGTCTGAGGTCAAACTAAAATCAGGTGTATCAGGTCAAAGGAGGCGTACGATGGAATCTCATTATGGAGCGCTTGATCATTTGGTAAGCGCATCAAGGGGCTGAGAGGCTGCCAGCGCATTAATGAGTTTTTAAACATGATTTGGTGCGCGCAGGTCAACAAGGTGTACCATGTTTCTTAATCAAGACCATTAACATGAAAAGTATTCTCATCGCACGGTCTAAAGGTCTTCTCCTACCTCTTGAACGGAGCAAAAATGGAGGGAGTTGCAGGTACCGGAGCATGGTGGCTCCGGTCACCCTCTCCGGCAACACAAAACCACGCAGCAACCTCTACTTAACCAAAACACAAGAAATTTAAGTCAAAAGTGATCTACGTTTCACGTAGATCACGAATATGGCAATGATTTTCAAAAATAACACACACACAAGCCAAATCGCGCGCAAACAATTTGGGGGTCAACACTACAATATCAACAAACGAACACCAAAGGATACCGGAAACAATCTACAACATACACAAATCAAAAATATATGAAAATGGCATAGTATGGATGTATAAATAGTGAGCAATTTTGAGTTGAAGCTTACCTAATGGAATAGCTCCGTTGGACCTTCTACAAGTGTTCAAGCTTGATGAAACTCTCCAGAATCAATCCATACACTTCATGGAAGCTTTGGCTTTGCTTGATTTTGCTTGAAAATGGCTAAATCTGGAAAATTGTTTTTCAACTTCACTCCACTTTTTTCCAATGTGTTCTTGCTCTCTGGGCACGAAATGACCTAATTTTCCATCCAATCTTCATCTAGAATACTTATATGTTGGACTTAGGATCAAATGGGGGCCCAATTTTGGCTAAATTGTGATAATGGAATTTCAATTTTCCTTCATTTTTTGCTTGCCCAAACTCACGAATTATGCATTGCATGTGCCTCAATTCTGTTCCAAATCCATTGCACATGGCTTGACTTAATCAAAGGGTCAAGAATTGAGCCTTGTTTTGATTCTATGGTGGATTTCAAACTTGTTACTTCATGATGAAGAAATCATGGAAATGACTAACCAAATGACCTCAAATTGTAAGTGTGTAAATGGAATTGTCTTTAGAACATCAATTGCACTAAAAAAATGCATAAATTTGCCTTGAAAAAGTTCCAAATCAATTAATTCTCATTTTCTCATTTTAAGCCTTCTATATGAAAAATTCAAATCTCAATTCTTCAATCCAAGCTCCAACCATGACAAGAGATGATTTGGTAATGCAAATGGCCATATTTGGAGCAAGTTTCATGTTGAAAAGATTTCCATTTGAAGTGTGCAAGTTGGTGAAATGGACCTATAATTTTTATGACCTATAATCTCACTTTCCCAAAATACCCTTGACTTGTAACCCTCATAACTTGAGTTCTACAAATCAGATGAAATACTTCTAGTACTCTTTGGAAAGCTAAGACCATGCTCTACAACTTTCATGTTGGACAAAAGTTGAGGAGAAACATCCTTCTAGGTCAAAAATGGCTTGGAAGTTGGTTGACTTTTGTTGACCAAAATCACATTCATCTGATGACCTGTAACTTGTCTGGATCATAACTTGAGTTCTATAAATCCAATAAAGGACTTCTAGTACTCAAATGAAAGATAAAAACATGATCTACAAGTTCCATGTTAGCCAAAAGTTAAGATGAGACTTGTATCTTGAGGTAGGTGGTCTTGAAGTCAGACACTAAATAGGGGATTTTACCTTGAGAACCCTAATTTAGTAACTTCTCACACTCTTGATTCTTGATGAATTGATCTTGAAATGCTATCTGATATATCTTAACACAACATCCCATGACCATGGAGACTTTGAATTGAGTCTTAATTTCCTTCAATTTCACAATTGACCGAGGATTTGCCAGATGAAAACCCTAGATGCCACACTTTTGACTGGGGCTTGTTCCACTTCACACAACAACTTGAATAAGCTCCAAATGGCTCTCAAAGCATTCAATGAGCTCTCTCAACATCTCATGCCCATAATCATGACCTTACAAACCCCTAATGCTCTTCAGTTGGCCTCCAAGTTAGGAGATGACCCACACACATGCATTTATTCTTTCACAAGACCATTGACCACTTCAAGATGTCTTGATGACCATTCAAACTTGAGTAACACCCCTTGCTTAGGCTCAACAACTTGAGAAGACTTCTCTTGCTATGCATGACCTCTTGATCCCCTGTAAAATGAAATATGTTATGCAATACAAATGCTAGAAAGAAAATGAAATGAAACAAAAGTCAGCCAAATAAAAAGGTTGGGCAAATTTTGGGGTGCAACAACAAGGCCTCCTTGTCAGATGCACATTCGAGCAAGGCCTTCGTATTGATGAGCCTCAACTGTTGGAGAATATTCCAGTTATTATCGAGGATGAAGTTATCATCGGGCGTCATGCATTTCTCCAAGGTGAAACTGGCGATGAAGGCCACCAACCGTTGGTAGCCCACATGGTCCTCCCGCGTGATATAGTGGTTTGTGCTCTGTTTAAAGTGTTCCTCCGTCCAGTCCAATGGAACCCTCGGTACCATGACATCTTCCTGTTACCCGTTCACCTTTCGGGCCTCACGATTGTATAACGAGACGCAGGCCTAATGAGACACATGCCTAAGGAAAACCAGCCCTGTCGATCGTCAACTATTTATCTTTGTAGATGAAAGAGATGAAAGAGATGAAAGAACAGAGTGAGCATGGTCCCAATCTGAAGGTGTTGGTAGACAAACTCATATGCCCGGGTAAAAGCAATCGTGTTGGGGTGCAACTGCAAAGGCGCTAGCCTCAAACAGTCGAAGACCCCCATTTGAAAGTCTGAGAAGGGCAGCAGGAGTCCCGCTTTGCGAAAGCAAAATTCATACTGGGAAATCACATCTTCCCATAGCTCGAGCAGATCCGATGGTAGGCCCGCGGTCTATACACTTGCCAACTTGCAGAGGAGCCCTTACGATGATCCTCGACCGTGGCAAACGTGTCAGAGTCATCCTTGATAAAATGAGAAGGCGTACTCAAAGGCTCCTCCCCAACCCAATCCTCGACTGTCCAATTTTGCCCTTTGACGGGCGGGGCCGCTGGAGACTCCGGTTCCTGGTCGACTTCTATTACTTCAGGTATCCACGCGGCTATATTTCACCTGAAAGGCAGAGGAAAATGGTGAATTCGACGTTTAAGATCAAATTCACCCTTCCACCACAGCTCAAGTGAAAGGGCGATAGGGACGACATCTACGACCTAGGTTCATTCAACCTCGACATTTGTTTCCCTGCATCATTTACTATTGTATATCTCCGGGGCATTCATCTATCTCCCCGGGGCATTCATCCAGACCTATCATATGTCCCCGGGGTATTCATACAGACCTATCATATGTCCCTTGGGTACTCATCCAACCCTATCATATGTCCCCGGGGAGTCTATCTAAAACTATTATGCGTCCCCGAGAGCATCATCCTAGGCTCGCCATTGATCAAGAGAATACCGTCGTAATCGCTGGAAAACCCGCAGCCTCCTCGGGACACTCTTCGTGTCTGCCGCAAGAGTTACCGGAAAATAAAGAAATAGAAGAAAAGGAAGAACAAACTTACTTGATACAATAGTGTCGCTACTGCGAAAATCGGCGCCGGCTGAACAAAAGAGTCGCCACCGTGCGTTATTTATCCCAATGGAGGGAAAGGAAACGCTCAGAGTAAACCTACCGCAAAGACGGGAAAGGAATGGTCATCGCAACCAAATCCTGGATTCGAGAGTCGGTTACGCAAGGGGAAGGTATTAGCACCCCTCACATCCGTCGTACTCGACGGGATCCATGCTTGTTTTCTGATACGGATTGTTATTCTATCTATTCTACAGGTCTGGGGTTAAAAGAAAATAAAATGACTCGGCAAAGTATCGCACTTTATGCCTACGTATTCCCGTCTGGAACGAGAAATCAGAGTCAACGTAGTTCGCCTACCTACTGGAAAGGAGGGGAAGGTTGCTCGCTAGGATATCGCATCCTATGCCTACGTACTTTCATACAACATGAAAGATTAGAGCAAACGTAGTTCGGGCCACGTACGACACAAGTCTGTCTTGATTGTTTTTATCTCCTTCTGAAAAGGGTTTTCTCCTGATTATGGGTCCAAGCGGACAAAAATGACACTTTGATTGGTTTTCAGTCTTTTTACGCAAGAAGTGTTTTTTTAGTGTGTTCGCAAACTCTGACGCACTAGAGACTAGGATTTGAGAGTGACTACGTCGTATGTCACCCTAAGGGTAACACACTCAGCAATCAGATTACTAAAGAGTGACCCTCCAGCAACCTTTTCTCAAATAGCTTAAGGCTCGTAACGTACGACATTGATTAACCTTATTACTGTGTTTTTGAATTATTCTGAGATGAGAAGAGAAAGGAGCTCTAAAAAGCCTATGGTTGCAAAGGGAATCAAAATCTACCCTAATGTTGTCATGCATGGATGAAAACCTAATGTCTGTCATATTTCTCTCTTGCACAGAGAGAAACTGAGATCCTAGGGGATAAACGGAAAAGCAACAACATATGTACAGTAAAGCGGTAAAATGCATGAATGCAGCAGTACAAGCGAGGCAAGGGAATCCCATTCAACCTCGAACCTAGAAAACAATGGGCAAAGTGAAACAACTTCACTTCAACCTTATGGGAAAATTAACAAACAATACAGTCAAGAAACTCAAGCAGTACATCAACAGCTCTAAACAGCACCAACAGCTCTAAACAGCAAAATTTGATAGAAACAACAACAAGTCACCAACACCTTCAAGCAAGGTCTTCATACATCTACAAAATTCAAATAAGCATCCAAGCTTCAAGATCAACAGCAAGCTACCACAAGCAGAAACTCTAAACAGTAGACAACATCAAACAGCTAAGCAACAATAAGTCCTACTTCAAACAGTTGCACAACTATGACAGCACCAGCCCCTTCTTCCAAAAGTCTTCAAGGCAATGAACTTCATCTTCAATCTCCAAGGGATCCTTCAAAGAAAGCTCTCCAACAGAGAATTGATGTTATCAGAAGAAATTGAATGCCAAACAGTTCATTGACGACCAAAGGAAGCCTATGAATAGTTGACATGATAGGAGACTGTTTCCCTCAAAGTTCTACCTCTAAGGTATGGCCACTGATCCCTCCTAAAGAGAGAGGTGAAGACCATAGAGGGACTTTATGTCATAGGAAAGAATGGAGGCAAAAGAGGCCATCCATGTTTGTGAAGGAATTTTCTATTCTAAGGCTCTATCTAGCTTTTATGTCCTAGGTCTTCAAACACTCCAAGCAAGTAAACAATCTTCAGCAAGCTTTGATCTTCAGCTTCAACTTTGTCTTCATTAGCTCCATCATCATGCTCTTCAAACCAAGCTCACACCCCAAGCAAAGCCCAATAAGCCCCCACAAACAATACAAACCCCAAAAATGGGCAAACCAAACAGGCATACAATTGCAAAATATACTAAAAATATTAATATAATAGGGAAAAATCTAATATTATTTCTAGGGGATCTACTATACCTACCCTTAATACCCTATATGCCCCAGGTCCTAATTCACTCTAAAAAACCAAAAGAAATTGTTTTAATGCACCTAAGTTGTGTATAAACCCTAATCTAATCATCCTAATATCCACTAATCAAAATTACCTAAAAAATAATCCTAAAAATTATGGAATAAAATCCAGGGGTACCTAATATGCATATCTAATTGTCCTAAAAAGATTGACCTAAAAAAGTAATGGGAACTACCTAAAAAAAAATATACAAGATCATGTATCAACATAAAAGAAATAAAATGCAATAAAAGTAAAAAAAATACAAAAAATACTAAAATGCATGAAATGAAAAATGTTTTTATTTTATATTTTTCTTGACAAAAATATGAAATAGGAGAAAAAACTCCCATTAAAAAATGTTTAATTTTCAAATTGTTATGATTTTTTAAAGATCAAAAATAAAATGAAGAAAATAAAATCAAGATGAAGGGATGGGGTGCAGGAAGCAAGATAATGCAGTTCAATATACGCTTGGGCCCAGACTGGGGGGTTCAGATAGCATGCGTGCTGGGCCCATCATCTAATCAGAAATTAATTATAAAAAAAAAAAGAAAAAAAAGAAAAGGGAACGGTGCGAAAAGCAAGGAATTTCAGTTCATTATTGAAGTGGGCCTCAATTGGGGGTGGGGATAGTGATCCAGCCCAGAATTCCCTTTAATGAAACGCATCGTTTCATGGTAACTCAGATTTTCCTTCACACGCGTGAGAATGGATCTCAGCCCTCAGATCTTGCTTTGGTCCAAGTCAAAAGTGGTATCCAACGGTGCAGCGCTTGTCTTCTCCATTCAAACACAATTGGAGCCAAAACTCCATGGATGAACCTCCAAGAAAGCTCCAAACTCAGCAACTCGAACCTCATCAAACCTTGATTAAAAATCACAAAATAAAACCCTAACCTGCTCCATTTTCTTCCCTGAGTTCATCTATGGTCTTGGAATCCATTGATATCATCTCTAACATCAAACCCGATCCCATCCCCAAAATTGATCAGAAATTCAACCATCACCAATCATCAAATTAAGTGTCTCAATGTCTTCCTTACTCATCACTGATCAAATACAACTAAAAACCTAAGGTTATCACTCAAAATTCAAGGAGATACAAGGCCAAACAGAAATGGTGTCCACATATGAATCATCACCAATTCCTCTCAAACTCTCCAGAAAGCTTCTCCTAACCACATACATTGTTTCTATCCTAACAATTCTTGATGATTCTATCTAATTCAAGCCATGGTGAGAAAGTTACTAACCTGTGAAAATGGAGAAAAAAGATGGTGAAATCCTCCAAATCAATGCTTGCAAAGCTCTAGAATCGATCAGTGTGATGATTGCTTGCTTCTGTATGCAATAGATCTTCCTCAAATGGCCTGAATCAGTGTAACAGAATTTCAGTTGCAAGTGAAGAAGTGGAACTTCAAGAACTCGATTCAGGCTTGGATTCTCTCAGATTTTGATTGGAACACTCTTAGTGATGATTATTGAATTGATTTGGATCAAAAATTTGAAGAAATGATTAAGAATTGGGTGAATTCGAAATTGAGTTGCAAGTGAGCAAGATGAATCTCAATCTCTCTTCTCTGCACCAAATGAAGTTCAACCTTTGTTTATATCATCTCTAATTCATATATAGGTGATGTTAGAACCCTCTAGAAAGATCTGGAATGATCCTATGAGATTTTGGATATCTCATGTCATGAATTTCTCATTTGATGATATCACCATATCAGTTCTGGTTTTAGCTCTCAATGTAACTTGTCTTGTGTTCAATTTACCTTCTAAGGAGATATGGGATGTGTGTGGATAGTTAGCTTGGCTTAAATCAGCTTGTGTTGAATTTTGGTTGTGTAACTTGGATTTCAAGTAAGAGGTTTACAAAGCAAGTCCATGATTCTGACCTCTAATAAAAAAAGTGTTAATGTCATTGTCTTTAAAAGATGTTTTCCAATTGAAATGAGTATTTGGATGATGCATTTTGGACTCATAACTTGAAATTTACATTTTCCCTCCATGAATCCATTTGAAATTCTTCCATATTCAAGCCATTTTTGGGCATTTTGTGATGCAAGCCATTCTAGCTCACCATAACTTCTTGTCTAGCCTAAAAATTCCATTTGGAACACATCTCATGTTGGACATTTTTTCATTTGAAGCTTGCAAGTATGAGTTTTAGGCATATGATTGAAATGACCTATAATCTTACTTTCCCAAAATACCACTGGCTTGTCAAGATCCTAAGTAGAGCTCCACAAATCAGATTGAGGCATACCATACCTTTATAGAAAGCTAAGATCATGAGGAACAACTTTCATGTTGGCCAAAAATCCATTTGAAAACTCCTTATGGGGTAAAAGTTGCTTGGAAGTCAAGTAACTTTCACAGATAAATTTCAGTGTCCTCAGATGACCCATAACTTGCAAGAACCATAACTTGAGTTCTATAAATCTCCTTGATGCCTTCCACCACTCAAATTAAAGGTCTTGAGATACTCTACAAGTTTCATGTTTTCCAAGGATCCATTTGAGACTTGAATTTTAAACTACTTTGCTTGGAAGTTTGACCTAAACTAGGGGATTTTACACAGAAACCCTAATTTAGAAACTTCTCTTCTTCTTGATTTCTTTTGATTTCTCCTTGGCACAACACCACATCCATATACACATATCAAATGATGAACCCCACATACTTCAAATAGGCCTTGATGCCCTTCAACCAAGCATTTGACTTAGGGTTGACCTAGGGTTGACCCAGATGAAACCCTAGTTGACTGTCTTCAACTGTAGTTTTTGTCACCACACCAATGACTTGTCTTACTTTCAAAATGACCTTCTAGGTCTTCCATGATGTCTCTACACATTCCATGCCCTCAATTCATAACTCACAACTTCTCTGATGATCTTCAAATACCCTCAAGATAGGAGAGAAACCCACTGCTTGGCCTTCAAACTTCTCAAAGCTTCAATTTCTTTCTTGGTGACTTGAATAGGCTTGAATCTTGATAAGTACCTCTTGAATACATTCCTTGAGATGAAAAATAGCACTTGATCCCTTGTTGGATGGCTTGCCCATGCTATGCTATGCAAATGAATGAACTATGTATATGATCTACTATGCAAATGATAAAGCTATGAAAACACAAATCAGGTAAAACCAGTTGGTCAAATTTTAGGGTGCAACAAATAGTTTGAGTAGAGATACAACGGACTTCATGGCAGACGATATGGCGACAGAGATTGCACGACAATGTAGATGGTGAAAGAGCAAGAGAGATTCCTTTCGTTAGAATTGAGAGCGAAAAGTGACGAAGGAGCAGGCCCCAACCTATTTATAAGCCTAACACGGAACTCGAAGCGCCCCTAGGCACTCAAGCACCCTTATAGCTAGTCGCCCTAGGAGAGAAATGGGCACCTGACATGTGGCAACCGTGACTGACCATGCACCTTCGTTCTCCCTCGACATGATATTCCGAAGAGCACATCTCTCGACTCCATCTTTCGAGCATAGGACCGTCTTCCCTATTTGTCCTCGACCTGGGCTAATCCTTAAATCATCACTCCTCCGCCTCAGAGCAACGACTTGAGGGGCTTCTGTTCTGGACTGGGCCAAGACCTACCCCTCAGTCGAGCAAGCCCAACCCAGCGCTGCTGTTGGTGAGGCTCAACAAGGCCCAATTCCCCCCTGTCGTGCACAAGCTTCAACAAGGCACATGTGTCGGGCAGACGACTCCCTTGACGGGGAGACTCACACGCTTCCCCCATGTTCTCCACGTGCTCCCCCACACGGGGACACATCATCAGGAAACTACCCACTTCCGAAAGAGTTGGTCAGCCCACCTTCCGAAGATCACATGGCAGTTGATCCAGGGTGAAGACCACGTGCTGGTCTTCACTACGCCACATAAGCCTTGACAGTTACTTGGGTTGGGCCTGGCAGTCTGACCCAATACAATGTAACCGTTGGCTCTACGCTGGGGGCACACTATAAATACCCTATTTCACTAGAGGGTCATGTATCTTATTCTCTACACCTATTTCTCTGTACTTACTCTCTCTCTCTCTATCTGATCCTTTACTCACTTAAGCATTGGAGTGCCTTGCAGGTACACCCCATTTTCCCCCTAATTCCGATGAAAGCAACAATCCAACGATGCGGGGCAGGCCATTGATCCTTTCTGATAAGGTAAAATCAACAAGTAAGTGTACAAGTTAAACTCCTAGGTAGAGGTGGAAAAATGGGTCGTGGCCCGCAGGGCCGACCCGTGCACCCGCCAAAAAATGGCAGGTTGAGTTGAGATTTTGGGTCTGCCGCTCACCAAAGTCCGTCTCGCTAAAGACCGTCACCCGCCAAAATCCACCCCCCTAAAGACCGCCATCCGTCAAAACTCGCCGCCCACGAAAGCCCGCCGCACCTATTCGTTCAGCTTGTCCCACCTTAAAACCGCCATTTTTTAGTTAATTCTAGTAATTCTAATTCTTGATGGTTTTATTTTATACATTTATTTGAGAATATATGCAATATTTTTTGAAGTAATTTTTTTAAAAAGATGCTTTATAAAAATTGTTCCAAAAAATAAGCGAAAAATTTAATTCAAATTTAAAAACAAGCCTATTAATGTATTAAAAAAAATAAAAAAGTAGGCGGGCAAGTCCGCCGTCCGCAAATCCACCACTTTGGCGGGGCGAGTTAGATCTTTATGCCCATTTCCACTTGGCGGGCTCGCCCCGCCCTTTTTTTTTTTGCGAACTTAAGGCGGAGTGTGGCAGGCAGCCAATTTTGCCACCCATACTCCTAGGTAAAGAGACCTATTAGATGATATTTTTCGGTGTGTTGATGTCTATTTTGTTAGATTATGATGCATTTGGAATTGTTGTAATATGAAATTCTATTTGAAATTGTTGTAATAGGAAATTGTATTTGGAGTATTGGTGTGTAAATCTTAACTCAATTAATATAAATTGATATTGGTAGGTTAGATGCTATCACCAGGAGCCGAACACAAGTACTCACGATTATGTGTGAGTTTTTAATTATTAATATCACTCTGTCTAAAGATCAAACAAAAAAAGTACGGGGTATTACATAAATGAATTTTAATTAAAATTATATATTTTTAATTAAATAATTAAATAATATTGGTCCTTTAATTTATTAAAATACAAAATTTTATTAGTAAAAAATATATATTTATTTAATTAGTTGAAAATTTGAGGTTTTATTCAATTCAAGATAAGAAATAATCATGAAATCAGACAAAGTTTCCAACGAAAATTAATTTGCCCATATATATATATATATATATATATATATATATATATATATATATATATATATATATATATATATATATATATATATATATATATATATATATATATATATATATATATATATATATAATAATCTAAAATACAAAGAATAATAGGATACTAATTACAGAAAAGTTAAACACTAAATAAAAATAAAAATAAATAAAATATTATGACTTTATGCAAATGATGCATGGGATGTGTCTTAATTAAGATATTAATATTGCCTCAATTGAAATAATAATTTTAATTATCCCATTTTGCACTTGATGGGCTAAAGACGTGTCTACTGATGCGTCTAGCGGTATCTTACTGCAAGTGCACAGCCTATCGAAGTAATATTTAAGATCATCGATCCACAGGGATTCTATCGTTACTTAGTGCTAGATGAACTTCTAGTTTAGCTAAGGCGAATAGTTGTCACGATTGTTGTTGGTTTTCTAAGACTATTGAAGGCGGAATTAAATTTAAGTTTTTAATAAAATAATACTAAGACGGTCGGTATGTAATTATACTAACTTAGGTGGGTCAATCTAACCTCGGCTTATAAAGATGTTCACTTAATCTATTCGGTAGAGATTACTAGTTTAAATACCCTCAGCTCACACTCTCGTGGTCTTGAATCAGATCTTATCCCTAAAGCCCTATGCCTGCTCTCGCTAGCCCATAAGTGTTTAGAGGTAATTTTTGGAAACTAAATAATTCTAATTTATCTTAAAGCGCTCTCGCTGTATTTAATTTAAATGCCTAACTTTAGCTATCTGGTTAAAATCTCACACTCTCGTGGTCTTGACCCAACCTAATACCCTTTTCTTACTCTCGTAACGAAAAGGTCGAATTCAATTAAAAAGCATCAGCCAGAATGTTAAGCGATTAATTATTTTAGCCCATGGTTATATTTTACCGGTTAAGTTGGTTATAACTACATACCGCCCTAAGGTATTTAGCTACTCATCGAGGTTAAATCAGACTCAGAGTTAAATATTGACTTACTAATGGCAGAAAAATAAATAGACATTATAAATAAATTAAATTGCAATAATTGAAAAACCTGATTAACAAATATCTGAGTAGACTCCTTCTTCCACAGACCGGAAGGCTTGGAGTAGGCGGAAATAAAAATTAAAACGAATGCTGAAGGCTGGAAACAAATAAAAGTATAACAATTCCCAAATGTTGGAAATTGTTACACGGTTGGTTTGGATACAAATAAAATAAGACAGAAAGTAAAACAAATGCTGGAATAATAATTCTGGTGGTAAGGTAATTCGGCAGAGCTTCCGCAGGAAATTTGGATAATGAAGTCTGTCCTCAGTTCTCCTGAGCTGGTCCTATTTATAGAGCTTCCAATGGGCTGGTGCCTTGGTCTTTTGCTTCTTGGGCTTTGCTGGAGTGGTTGAGAAAATGTTGGGAAGTGGCAGCAGAAAATGGGAGAAGTCGTCCTCACGTGCTGCCTTGAGGAGAATTACTAGGAGGAGTGGTCTTCAGTGGTGGCTTGACGTAGTCTGAGTCAAAATCAAGTTATATCCTTGTCACGGGCGTGACAAGGTCTTCACGCTCGTTATTTGATGATTTCAAGTGTCACGGTCGTGACTACTTCCTCACGGTCGTGATGGCCCAAAGTAAGGTGTCACGGTCGTGACACCCTTGTAACGACCGTGGCCGTAACAAATTATGCAGACTTTCTGCAGGATTCTGTCTTGCTTCATTTCTTGTGGTTTCTTTCGTTCTTTTCTTCTTAATTCATGATTTGGCCTCACATAACGATGTACCTGCAAAATAGTAAGAAAAACTCGAGGAATCGAGCGTTAAAACGGTGAATGCGCGATAAAAGTCAATGAAATCTAGCGATATAATCGATGCGTTTTCTCGTCATCAAACTTCCCCAAACTTAAACCTTTGCTTGTCCTCAAGCAAATAGTCGGTTGAAAATCGGCGGACAAGATTTTTCGCGCATACTCATAACAAACCGTCCGGTGGATCGTTTTGTCGGATAGTCCGGTACCTTGATAGAACACTACCGATACACTAATGACATAAGCAACAGGCTATGTCGTCGACTTCCCGTCAAGCGAAACAATCGGCAATCACATTACGGTTTCACCTAGAGTTTTTCGATCTTATTTCACCCGGTTTCGTTCTAGCGCAGTCACATTAAGCCCTTTGCCTTTGCACGCACGTAGTGGAGTAGCCGGTTAGCGATTTTGATCCTTTTTTAGCACGGGGTCTGGTACACGAGTGTGGTAACCCTTCATGTTTTATCCGATGCGGAGGTTGTGGGGGATCGAGCCGTAGCACGCCCTACCGAGTTCAGAACCAGTACCTCTGAACCAACCCGAAACGGAGTCCTTCTCATATTTCTCGTTTCTGCGACCGTGTACTTTGGTGCAGTCTCTTTTCATTTTGCATTGAGATACGAAGGATCATTGTTGATTAGGCATCAAACGCTTATATTCATCGGCTCCCCACGTGGTTTGTGTTCAGACGGTGCTGACTGCTAGTATAAACTACTGGGGGTTACTTTTGAACTGAAACTAAAGGTGCACTCGCAATGGTGATCGGGATGGAATTTCTTAAGCAGGGGGTCGAAGATGTCAAGATTGTATTGGTCTTGTTTAATCGTTCCCGGCTTCGTAATTACGAACCATTCGGTGGTAAGTCGGGTAATGCGAGTAATTTAAGGATTTTTCTAGTATGGCTTAATAATCGGGGAAAGCTCGATATTAAAGAAAATAACGCACAGATTTGCTCATTTCATTGATTTGCTAAAAGGGATACAACGGAATTGAAAGTACACTGAAATGAAAAGTACCTCTCCCACACTATATCAGACATTGTCCTCAATGTTGTGATATAATTGCGGTACAAATACAGTACAAGACTAAACTGAAAAACAACATAAAAGTAAACTACTGCTGCTGAGGACCGCGGGCTCGGCCTCTGGTGCGAGAGCGGCGTCTGGAGGGAGTCGCGTCGGGATCAGAGCCGGTGCCGGAGGTAGCAGTAATGCTGATGCGGAGCGCCTCGAGCTCGCCGAAGAGTTCGCCAAACCGCTCATTAGTGGCCTCCTGGTTGGCAGCAATAGTGCCGAGTAAAGCGTCATACTGTGCCTTCTGCTGACGCTCTAGTGCTGCGTTCATCAGGTTCTGCTGATGAATCGCAAGTAGGACGTCCTCGAGTGTGACGGCGGGAGCCGCCTGCTGTCGGGTGGAAGTCTCGGGGATGTCCTGGACATGCTCAGCTGCATCCATGGCGTCCTGCATCTCGTCCACTGGGGCGTCTGGCTGATCATCATGTACCGGGGCGTGATCCGCAGCAGCTGGTAAGGCAAAGAGCCAGTTGGCTCGGTTTGCTGGGCCGATACGTGTGCGGGACGGCAGAGTGATGTGGTGGAAAACGGTGCCATTGACGACAGGGCTGTACCTGCCATCCTCTCGCTGCGCGATCAGGTGGGCGGACCGGCAGTAGCTCATGGTCAGGAAATCGGCGGCGAGGTGCGGCAGATCAGCGAGCGCGTCACCAAGCCCCAGCTGAATGGCGAGGGTGGTGACAATGCCGCCAATGAAGAACGGGGATGAGCCTCGGTGCGCAATGGCCTGGATGTGGTAGAGCATAAAGGGGGCAGCGTTGATTGGCTCGTCATGAAGGGCACAGTATAAAAACAGAAGCTCCTTTGAGTTGAGCTTGTGGTTGCTCTCTCTAGCAAAGATTGTGTTGCAGATGACCCGGTGAAAGTAGCGGATGGCCGGGTTGTGGATGTGTGTGGCGTTGAGGCTCTGGAAGGTGGTCGCACGGGTGTTGGTAAGGTCGTGCCACAGTGTGAATGCTTGTTCACTGAAGTTGTCGGGCACGCGACGGTGGGCCTCGGTGCCGTGCTCGAAACCTAACAGCTCGGCGATCCTGGTTTGTGTGAGGTTGAACTCCCGGCCAAGTAGTCTGAATGTTACGATGCCGGTAAGCTGACTCTGAGAACCGGGAGGGGTGATGTAGCTGTAAGAGCTGAGGAACTCCAGCGTCAGAAGTTCGAAAGTAGGCTGTGGCTGACGACAGAGGTCCCACAGGCCGACCTTCTGCAGTAGGCTTTGAACGCTGGACAGCATACCGAGTTCTTGCAGACAGTCAGTGGCAATGTACCGGGTGGGTTGCAGACCGCGGTTCTGGAAGCGGACGAAACGGTCTCGCTGGGTTACTCCGGCTTCTCCTTCTCTGAAAATGATGGAATCCATAACATGCAAGAGTGAAGAGTGAGGGTGGAAGGATTTTGTGAGGTTTCGGGAGAAGAGTGGTAGAGTGAGGGAGATTGATGTTCGGGTTAAATACGGGACAGTTGAAATGAATTGGTTGATGGAAATGGTGGATTAATGGGGTAGTGGAGAGGTTATGGCGGTTTTGGGATGAGTGGGTAATGTTTTGGGTAGGTTATGGATGGAGAAGAAGAGTGGACACGATGAGAAACAGTTCTGTTTCTCACGATCTCTGTAATAGAGGTCGTCACGGTCGTGACATAGGCGTGACGGTCGTGACACGCTAAATGAGCACGTCACGATCGTAAGTGGGGCGTGACGACCGTGAGGCTGTGTTGTGCTGAATAATTCCCAGAAAAGCACATTGTCTCACGTTATTTATAAATTAATAATAGTTTATTTTATTTAGTAGCACTTATATTAACACACACCATATTATATAGCAATTTCAACACAGTAGTATACGAGCCTAAGATAAAATAGTGTAGTCATACAGTATATGGTCACACAGTGTATAGAAAAGAAATAGAAAAATTATATAAGCTGCTAAAATGAAGAATTAATTGAAATAAAAAGTGCATGGCATAAAGAAAAACTGAAATTACATAAACTCAAATTATGTTATGAAATCGTTGCGAAAGATAAATTTAACTGGAAATGAAAATAATGATAAAAAATAATGAGAAAAGAATTAATAAACTAAATCACTGATAGCCGGTTCAAAGGCGTTTCTTCAGGTTTTCGATGGCGGAGTCCAGATGATAGAATTGTTCGCAGGCCATGTCAGTCAATCCCACGATGTCCAATCGCAAACTCTTAATGTCTTCTCTGAATAGATTAATGTCAGTTTGATAGGCATTGAGAGTGTGCATGATGTTCTGCAAGTTGTTAGCGTACTCTCCGTGATTCGCTCCAGGGGTTTCATGAACTTTGTCAGTTGGGTCAATGTCATGGTATCCAGGAGGTGTCTCGGGGTCAGTTTCAACAGCGGTCATTATATCATCTGTTATCTTGTGAGCCTGAGGTGTTTCAGGAGTGGCTGGATAATCAGGTGGGTTTAACTCATAAAGCCAATTATCCTTATTATGAACACTTACTTTAGCATGATTGGGCAATGTAAACAGGGTGACTACTTTGTTCCGGATCAGGTACTCAAAAGGTGGGCGTCCTAAATTCCTTATGATATGTCTGTTGAAGCAGAATTTAAGATTCATCAGGCGTATGGTTCCCAGACGGGTGCACCTGTCCAGTTGGTACCTAAGTCCTAAGGCATCAGCAATCATGGTTACAAGACCTCCTACCACTATAGGTAATTCAGGTTCATCTTGGATGCGGGTGAAGGTTTGCATCATGAAAGGGACACCATTAACACACTGTCCAGTATTGAAACAGGACATAATAAATAATTCATCCTTAGAGACTCCGGTAATGTTTTCTTCTTTTCCAAAGAAGGTATGGGCGAGGAATTTGTGGAAGTAACGGAGAGCAGGGTTATGGATCTCATCATTGTTCATGTCATTTGGTTCAGGGTGGTAGTTTCCGGTCAGAGTTCCCCAAAAGAAATCTAGCTCCACATCCATCAATTCTACCTGTGTGGTAGTGAAGGCAAAAGGTCCACTAGGGAATCCTAGCAGGTCAGCTAGTTCTTTATGGTTAAAGTCGTATTCTATTCCACATAGGCGGAAACTAATGAATCCTTTCCTAGAACCAAAACCGCGCTCAGGTAGGTAAAGTAGGGAACTAAGGAACTCAAGGGTGAGCTCACGGTAAGTCGCAAACTTGTGTTGGATCATTGCATTCTCCCATCCGAGTCGGTTGAACAGGTACATGACACTATCATGTATACCTAAGGTTTCCATAGTCTTATCATTTGGGTACAGGGTCAAATCCATTTGCCTCTGTGATAACTCTTCGAACTTTATTCTTTGGTTCCTACCTCTAAATTTGGTTTCCATATAGTTAATAGGTTGGTTAGCCATGGTCAGTGAAAATACGGTGGAAACAATTCAGTGGAAAAGACTTTAGAAAATCTGTAAAAAGTGATTTAGGATAAAAATAAGAAAATGAAATGCTAAAATGTAATGGCTATAATAGTAATGTAAAATAAAACTAACAAAAAAATTTAAACAAATAGTAGTAACGATAATTAAAAATGCTCAAAAAGAAAAGAATAGTTTAAAATAGGTAAATAAGTGAATGGGTTGCCTCCCACTAAGCGCTGTTTTTATTGTCAAAAGCCTGACGTAACGCTGAGGTTTAGACTAATCAGGGGAATTAGCGAACAATTTCAAAAGTTTTAGATCATTCGTATAGTCTCTATTTTCAACTTTATGATAATGTTTTAGGCGCTGTCCGTTTACAATGAATGGTTCATTGTTCCTACCCTTGATTTCTATTGCTCCACTTGGGAATACTTTAGTTATATCAAAGGGTCCTGACCATCTAGACTTTAATTTTCCAGGAAAGAGCCTAAGTCTTGAATTAAAGAGGAGTACAACGTCTCCCACACTGAATTCTTTCTTAGATAGGCGTTTATCATGCCATCGCTTGGTCCTTTCCTTATATAGCTTAGCATTTTCGTATGCATCTAGCCTTAGTTCTTCTAATTCGTTAATGTCTAGGATTCGCTTTTCTCCTGCAGCATTATAGTTCATATTGAGAGTTTTGATCGCCCAATAAGCTTTGTGTTCTAGTTCTACTAGGAGGTGACAAGATTTTCCATAAACTAGTTTGAAAGGTGTAGTACCTATGGGAGTCTTGTAAGCGGTCCTATAAGCCCATAGAGCTTCATTAAGTTTAGATGACCAATCTTTCCGAGATGTGGCGACAGTCTTTTCTAAGATTTGTTTAATCTCTCTGTTTGAGACTTCGACCTGTCCACTTGTTTGTGGGTGATATGGTGTAGCCACACGGTGTCTCACTCCATACTTAGATAGTAATTTGTCAAAGATTTTTGAAATGAAGTGTGAGCCACCGTCACTTATGACGAGTCGAGGTACACCAAATCTGGGAAAGATTATGTTTTTGAAAAGCTTTATTACTACTCGTGCATCGTTTGTAGGAGAAGCTATGGCTTCAATCCATTTCGAGACATAATCAACAGCTACGAGTATGTAATTATTACCGAAAGATGATGGGAATGGTCCCATGAAATCTATTCCCCATACGTCGAAGATTTCTACTTCCAAAATTCCCTTTTGGGGCATTTCATCTCTTCTTGAAATATTGCCGGTGCGTTGACACCGATCGCAACTTATAACAGCGATGTGGACATCCTTCCATAGATTGGGCCAGTATAAGCCGGCTTGCAAGATTTTTGCACAGGTCTTGGAAGTGCTCGCATGTCCACCATAAGGAGATGAATGACATTGGGCAATGACATCTTCTATTTCTTCTTCGGGAATACATCGGCGAAAGATTCCATCTGGTCCTCGTTTGAACAATAATGGTTCATCCCAATAGTAATGTTTCAGATTATGAAAGAACTTCTTTTTCTGCTGATAGGTTAGATCGGGTAAAAGAGCTCCTGCGGCTAGGTAGTTGACAATGTCAGCGTACCATGGCAGTCCTACAGTTGTCTGTATTGTTTCCATGGGTTCTGGTTCATTTATATCTAACTTCGCTAGGTCGCTTCCTATTTGTGCTATCAGCTGTTCATACGGAAAATCATCGTTAATCGGCACTTGTTCGGGTTTAATACCTTCTATTCTAGATAAATGGTCCGCTACGACGTTTTCAGTACCTTTTTTGTCTTTTATTTCTAGATCAAACTCTTGTAGGAGTAAAATCCATCTTAAGAGTCTTGGTTTAGCATCTTTCTTAGTTAATAGGTATCGGATGGCAGCATGGTCTGTGTAAATGATTATTTTCGCTCCGACTAGGTAAGAGCGGAATTTGTCAAGCGCAAAGACAACTGCTAGCAATTCTTTTTCTGTAGTGGCGTAGTTCATCTGGGCAGAATCCAAGGTTCTACTGGCATAGTAAATCGCATGGAGTTTCTTTTCTTTTCTCTGACCCAGGACGGCGCCTACAGCATAGTCACTCGCATCGCACATGATTTCGAAAGGTAATCTCCAGTCAGGGGGTTGCATGATTGGTGCGGTGATGAGGGCTGTTTTTAGAGTTTCGAATGCTTTAAGACAATCTTCATTGAATATGAACTCAACGTCTTTCGTTAATAAACCAGTAAGAGGTTTAGTAATTTTCGAGAAATCTTTGATGAATCGTCGGTAAAAACCGGCGTGTCCTAAAAAGCTTCGTATTTCTCGAACGGTTTTAGGGGGTTGAAGGTCCTTTATTACTTCAATCTTAGCCTTATCAACTTCAATTCCCTTGTCTGATATTACATGACCTAATACTATTCCTTCGTTGACCATAAAATGACATTTCTCCCAGTTAAGCACGAGATTCACTTTTACACATCTCTCTAACACCATTTCTAAGTTCGATAAGCATCCTTCAAAACTTTGCCCGCATACAGAGAAGTCGTCCATGAACACTTCCATGATGTTGTCTATAAAATCTGCGAAGATTGACATCATACATCTTTGAAAGGTTGCAGGAGCGTTGCATAATCCAAAGGGCATTCGCCTATAAGCGAATGTTCCATAAGGACATGTGAATGTAGTCTTCTCTTGATCGTCAGGATGGATAGGGATTTGGAAAAATCCTGAGTAACCGTCAAGATAACAGAAGTAAGAATGCTTGGCTAATCGTTCTAACATTTGATCTATGAAAGGTAGTGGGAAATGATCTTTTCGAGTGGCTTTGTTTAGTTTACGATAATCTATGCACACTCTATATCCCGTCACTACTCTTTGCGATATCGATTCGCCTTGAGCGTTTTTCACAACAGTGATACCTCCTTTCTTTGGCACTACATGTATTGGACTAACCCATTCACTATCAGAGATTGGATATATTATCCCGGCATCTAATAATTTCTTGACTTCTTCCTTTACTACAGTGCTAAGGGTTGGGTTAATTCTTCTCTGAGATTCTCTGGAGGTTCTGCAATCTTCTTCAAGCAGAATGTGATGCATGCAAACTGAAGGACATATTCCTTTGAGATCAGATATGTTATATCCTAATGCAGTTGGATATTTCTTCAAGACATCTAAAAGTTTCTTTGTCTCTGTGGTTCCTAAACTGGAATTTACTATAACGGGTCTTTTACATTCAACGTTTAAGAATTCGTACCTTAGGTTGTTAGGTAAAGTTTTTAATCCTAATGTAGGTTTATCTTTACTTAGCATGGGATCCGGTGTAAGTGCTAAACTTTCGCTTAGACTATCATCCTGATACGGTTTTTGCCAATTATCATCTTCGAGAATTGGAGGGATTTGAATTTTCATTATTTCAGAATAAGTGGTCTCCTCCAGTTCCATTTCTCTTACACATTCGTCAATTACGTCCATTAGATAGCATGTATCCTCTATAGCTGGTGATTGTAAGAATTGTGTTAAAACAAATTCGACTTTCTCTTCACCTACTTCAAAGGTTAGCTTTCCTCTTTTTACGTCTATTATAGCTCCGGCGGTAGCTAAGAATGGTCTTCCTAGTATGATAGGCGTAGTGGAGTCTTCAGAGATGCCCATGATTATAAAATCAGTAGGAATGTAGAATTGTCCTATACGTACTGGGACGTTTTCTAGTATGCCTACAGGATATTTAACAGAGCGATCGGCTAGTTGAACAGACATTTTAGTTGGTCTTAGGTCTCCCATGTCTAGCCTTTTGCAAATCGTTAAGGGCATAACACTGATACTGGCTCCTAAATCGCATAGAGCTTTGTCAATGACGAATTTTCCTATTACACAGGGTATAGAGAAACTTCCTGGATCTTTTAGCTTAGGAGGCATATTATTCTGAATTATGGCGCTACACTCGGCAGTAAGTGTAACTGTTCCGTTATCCTCTATCTTTTTCTTATTGGATAAGATCTCTTTTAAAAACTTGGCATACGAGGGTATTTGGGTAATTGCTTCTGTAAATGGAATAGTAATATTCAACTGTTTCAGAAGTTGGACAAATTTCTTAAATTGACCCGTCGTCTTGGAACTTATTAATCTTTGAGGGTACGGAATTGGTGGTTTATAGGGTGGTGGAGGCACATAAGGTTGTTCTTTCTCCACTACCTCTTGACTTTCATCTTCCTTTTCTTCTGGATCATTCACCACTTCAGTCGGTTTATCCGGTTTTTGGTACATGGCTGGATTGTCAAGTCTTGGATCGGTAGGTCCGTCAAGTTCCTTGCCACTTCTTAATATTACGGCGTTAGCATGTCCTTTCGGATTAGGTTGAGGTTGTCCAGGGAATACTCCAGCTGGTGCAGCAGTAGGTGCTTGTTGTTGAGCTACTTGTGAAATCTGAGTTTCAAGCATTTTGTTATGGGTAGCTAATGCGTCTACTTTGCTTACTAATTGTTTAATCTGCTCGCTAGTGTGAATGTTTTGGTTTAGGAAGTCCTTGTTTGTCTGAGATTGGCTAGCTATAAAGCTCTCCATCATCAATTCAAGGTTCGATTTTCTAGGGATATTAGGAGCAGTCTTTTGATATCCTGGTGATGTAGCTGGTGCTTGACCTGGTGTGTAATAAGCATTGTTATTCTTATAGGAGAAATTCGGATGATTCTTCCAACCTGGGTTGTATGTGTTTGAGTAAGGGTTTCCTTGAGCATAATTCACTTGATCAGTGGGAGTTCCTGCCAATAGTTGACAATCAGAGACTTCGTGTCCTGGGACTCCACATAACTCACAGTTAGGTGTTACTGCAGCCACGGTGGCTGCAGGTGTTATGGCCAAGTTGTCGATCTTTTGGCTTAGTTGGTCAAACTTCGCATTGACTTGGGCCATACTACTTACTTCGTACATACCTCCCTTTGTTGGTTTCTCAGTTGCGACTCTCTCGCTTCCCCAAAGGTAATGATTCTGAGCCATACTTTCGATAAGTGCATAGGCATCATTATATTCTTTGTCCATCAATGCACCACCCGCGGCAGCGTCAATTGTCATTCTTGTATTGTACAAGAGTCCATTATAGAAGGTATGGATGACCATCCATTCTACTAATCCATGATGTGGACAAAGCCTAAGTAGATCCTTATAGCGTTCCCAAGCTTCGAATAATGATTCACTTTCTCTTTGCTTAAATCCGTTGATCTGAGCTCTCAGCATAGCTGTCTTGCTAGGTGGAAAATACCTGTTCAAGAAAAATTTCTTAAGTTGTTCCCACGTAGTTACTGAGTTCGAAGGCAGAGATTGAAGCCATGCTCTTGCTCTGTCTCGAAGCGAAAAAGGAAATAAACATAGTCTAATAGCTTCTTTGGTAACTCCATTGGCTTTTACGGTATCTGCATATTGCACAAAGATCGAAAGATGAAGATTCGGATCCTCGGTAGGATTTCCGGCGAATTGATTTTGTTGCACGGCTGATATCAATGATGGTTTTAGTTCGAAATCATTTCGGTTGATAGCCGGTGCTGCAATGCTTGAATGCGGTTCACCTTGCGAAGGATTAGCATAATACTTGAGTGGATGAGTTTGTTCTTCAGCCATTCCTGCGTTTTCTGATTTTACGACTGGTTCAGGCGGATCTAATTGAAGATCTGGAATGTTGGAATTATTTTCGAAATCGAGTATACGTCTTCTTACGTGTAAGAAGCGTTCCGATTCAGGGATTAGAGGTTGCAAGTCTTCGCTTTTGGAGCGAGTACGTGGCATACACTCGGAGATTAGATTAAATTAAATAGTTGATACCTTAGTCTAGACAATGCTACCTAAGTGCACTAGTAACTAAATTAAGGAATCCCTGGCAACGGCGCCAAAAACTTGATGGGCTAAAGACGTGTCTACTGATGCGTCTAGCGGTATCTTACTGCAAGTGCACAGCCTATCGAAGTAATATTTAAGATTATCGATCCACAGGGATTCTATCGTTACTTAGTGCTAGATGAACTTCTAGTTTAGCTAAGGCGAATAGTTGTCACGATTGTTGTTGGTTTTCTAAGACTATTGAAGGCGGAATTAAATTTAAGTTTTTAATAAAATAATACTAAGACGGTCGGTATGTAATTATACTAACTTAGGTGGGTCAATCTAACCTCGGCTTATAAAGATGTTCACTTAATCTATTCGGTAGAGATTACTAGTTTAAATACCCTCAGCTCACACTCTCGTGGTCTTGAATCAGATCTTATCCCTAAAGCCCTATGCCTGCTCTCGCTAGCCCATAAGTGTTTAGAGGTAATTTTTGGAAACTAAATAATTCTAATTTATCTTAAAGCGCTCTCGCTGTATTTAATTTAAATGCCTAACTTTAGCTATCTGGTTAAAATCTCACACTCTCGTGGTCTTGACCCAACCTAATACCCTTTTCTTACTCTCGTAACGAAAAGGTCGAATTCAATTAAAAAGCATCAGCCAGAATGTTAAGCGATTAATTATTTTAGCCCATGGTTATATTTTACCGGTTAAGTTGGTTATAACTACATACCGCCCTAAGGTATTTAGCTACTCATCGAGGTTAAATCAGACTCAGAGTTAAATATTGACTTACTAATGGCAGAAAAATAAATAGACATTATAAATAAATTAAATTGCAATAATTGAAAAACCTGATTAACAAATATCTGAGTAGACTCCTTCTTCCACAGACCGGAAGGCTTGGAGTAGGCGGAAATAAAAATTAAAACGAATGCTGAAGGCTGGAAACAAATAAAAGTATAACAATTCCCAAATGTTGGAAATTGTTACACGGTTGGTTTGGATACAAATAAAATAAGACAGAAAGTAAAACAAATGCTGGAATAATAATTCTGGTGGTAAGGTAATTCGGCAGAGCTTCCGCAGGAAATTTGGATAATGAAGTCTGTCCTCAGTTCTCCTGAGCTGGTCCTATTTATAGAGCTTCCAATGGGCTGGTGCCTTGGTCTTTTGCTTCTTGGGCTTTGCTGGAGTGGTTGAGAAAATGTTGGGAAGTGGCAGCAGAAAATGGGAGAAGTCGTCCTCACGTGCTGCCTTGAGGAGAATTACTAGGAGGAGTGGTCTTCAGTGGTGGCTTGACGTAGTCTGAGTCAAAATCAAGTTATATCCTTGTCACGGGCGTGACAAGGTCTTCACGCTCGTTATTTGATGATTTCAAGTGTCACGGTCGTGACTACTTCCTCACGGTCGTGATGGCCCAAAGTAAGGTGTCACGGTCGTGACACCCTTGTAACGACCGTGGCCGTAACAAATTATGCAGACTTTCTGCAGGATTCTGTCTTGCTTCATTTCTTGTGGTTTCTTTCGTTCTTTTCTTCTTAATTCATGATTTGGCCTCACATAACGATGTACCTGCAAAATAGTAAGAAAAACTCGAGGAATCGAGCGTTAAAACGGTGAATGCGCGATAAAAGTCAATGAAATCTAGCGATATAATCGATGCGTTTTCTCGTCATCAGCACTTGATAAATTTTCCACTTGGAATTCATGATAACAAATGTGAGTGACAATGGGCATGTCCATCCCGTTTAATTCTAAAGGGAATGATTCTTTTATATATTATTCCAGCCATAAGTGCTGAGTATTTATAGATACAAATAATACTTGAGTGTATAACTAATTCCTAGTCCTAAGAAAACCCTATTGGTGATTCCTAGTATTAAGCAATGAATAATTCAAACTATACCAACTCATATGCATATTAATAGGAATGGTTGGTTACACTTAATTATTGGAACAAATTATTCTTATCTATTATTATGCCCCCTCAAAATTGGGTCACCATCAATGACACAAATTTTGTCTCTGAGAAATGAAAATCTGATTCGATGCACAGGCTTTGTTAGAATATCTGTCGGTTGGTCCTTTGTAGAAATGTGAGAGACTCGTATATTTCCAAGTTGAACCATTTGTCGCACGAAATGATAATCTAGAGCAATGTGTTTCATTCGAGAGTGAAAAACTGGATTAGAGCATAAGTAGGTTGTGCCAATATTGTCACAAAAAAGAGTAGGTACTTGAGATGGTACTCCAAGTTCACTCAATAGATTGAGCAACCACATGATCTCAGCTGTAGTATTGGCAGCAGATCGGTATTCGGCTTCTGTGGAAGATTTTGCAACTGTTCTCTGTCTTTTTGATAACCATGAAACAGGATTTCCTCCAAAGTAAATTATGTAAGCTGAAGTAGATGTTTTGTCATCGTAATTACCTCCCCAATCAGCATCGGTGAAGGCTTGCAGTTTGAGATGAAGTGGTTTTGCTAGCCGTAAAGCATGATTAATAGTATGTTTTAGATACCGTAATACTCGCTTGAGCTGCTGGAGATGCAGTTGTGTTGGTTGATGCATGAATTGTGACAATTTATTAATTGCAAAGGACAGATCTGGCCTTGTCAAAGTAATGTATTGCAATGCACCAATGATACTACAGAATAGCTTTGAGTCGGCAGCGGCTGATCCATCATTTAGTTTGAGAGGAGTAGTCATACATAATGGTGTGTTAACGGTCTTTGCTCCATCCATATTGAACTTATCCAAGAGTTCTCGAATATAACCATGTTGAGATAATAACATACCCTCCTTGGTTGGGATCATTTCAATGCCAAGAAAATAATAAGGGAAACCAAGTTGTTTGAGCGAAAACTTGTTGGAAAGTTCTGTCATGAAGTGAGTTAAAAAGGTAGTATCGCTGCCTGTCAAAAGTAAGTCATCAACATATACTAATAAGAAAGCTTGTACACCATATTTATTGTAAATAAACAAGGGTGAATCACTTAGGCTTGTTTGAAACCCAGTAGAAAGAACAAAGGCCTTGAGAGAATCATGTCATGCTCGAGGTGCTTGTCGTAAGCCATAGATAGCCTTCTTGAGTTTACATACATGTTGAGGAAATTCAGAATGAATAAACCCGGGTGGCTGTTGCATGTAGACATCTTCAGTCAATTTTCCCTGCAAAAAGGCATTATTAACATCCATTTGGTGTAAGGACCAACTTGAGAAAGTGCTAAAGTGAGAACCACTTTAATAGTTTGAGGTTTCACAACCGGTGCAAATGTTTCCTTAAAATCAAGACCAGGTGTTTGAGTGAATCCTTTTGCAACCAACCTTGCTTTATATCGTGCCACACTCCCATCAGGATTTCTTTTTATGCGAAACAACCATTTACAGCCAACTAAATTAGTATGAGCTTGACGGGGAACCAAGGTCCAAGTACCATTATTCATGAGTGCATTAAATTCAGCCGAACAAGCATCTCTTCAATGTGGTATTTTAAGGGCTTGAGTAATAGTAGATGACTCAAGATTTTCCTGCAAGTCATGTTTAGAGGCAATAAATAGTTTCTTGGGTTTGAATATATTATTTTGTGACCTTGTCACGATAGGAGCACGTTGAACCGGATTATTTGTCGTTGAAGTTGGAACCGGATCAGATGCAGTGTTGGTGATATAGCTTGTTAAGTTATCACTAGTCACTGGTATCTCTGTTGTTACAGACAACTCGATAGGTTGCATTGACTCAGGGACTGATGGAGGACTTGATACCAGATCTATTGTGGGACTCGATACCGGGACTGATGGCTCAGGGGTGGATGACTCATGTGCTAGGGACTGGTTTGGTTCCTGAGCTGAATTTTGATCTTGGGTAACATGAATAATACTGTGTACCGAAGAGTCATGTGATGGAATTGGAGGACAAGTAGATGACGAATTAATTAGGGATTGATAGGGGAATGAGTTTTCCACAAAGTGGACATGTCTAGATACATATATCCTATTTGACACAGGTTCAAGACAAAAATATGCATACTGAGACGTTGAATAGCCTAGGAAGATGCAAGGTTTAGACCTGGGTTGGAGCTTATTTTTCATATATGGTTTCAGCCAAGGAAAGCACAAACAGCCAAATGAATGAAGTGTATGATAAGCTGGTTTGCTTTTAAACAATATTTCAAAGGGAGAGATCATATTAATGATTGGTTTAGGCATCCTGTTAATAAGATACACAGCAGTGGTGAAAGAAAATGACCATAGTTGGGAGGGTAAATTAGCATGATGCAAAAGAGCACGACCCATTTCAACAACATGTCTGTGTCTCCTCTCTGCTGTGCCATTTACCTCAGGTGTGTGAGGTGGTGAAGTTAAATGAGAAATGCCATTATTGGCAAGAAAAGATTTTAATTTGATAAATTCTCCACCGTTATCAGTGAAAAGAGAAACAATCGGAAAATTAAAGGATTTTTCAACAATGGACTTGAATTGAACAAAAATAGAGAAGACATCTGACTTATGTTTCATTGGGTACAACCAGACATATTTGGAAAAATGATCAACAATGATTAAATAATATAAGAAACCATCTACTGATCTAACAGGAGCTGGGCCCCAAACATCAGAGTACAAAAGTTCCAAAGGTTTGCTACTTGTGAGATGATGATTTGAAAAAGGAAGCTTGTGGCTTTTTGCACAGCGACAAGAAGTACACTCATGTGAGGCCGGAAGCTTTATTGGTAGATGATGATTGTCAGTCAGATGCTTTATTATTTTAAAGAAGGATGTCCTAATTTATGATGCCATGTAGATGTAGAATGAATGCTTGTATGCAATGCTTGCGGTGGGCTGGATGAACGAAATGCATTGGATAGATGATAAAGATCATGTTTAAGTGGTCCTTGAAGCAGTGGTTGACCCGAGGTCAAGTCCTTGACAACAAAATGATTTGCAAAAAATTCAACAGAACAACTATTAGATTGACATAACTTAGAGACAGACAAAAGGTTAGATTGAATTTTAGGAACACATAAGACTTGTTTAAGATGAAGAGGTTTGACAGAAGTATTAATAAGAGAGTTACCAGTGTGAGTAATTTTCAAACCTGTTCCATCACCAACAATCACCCGATCTGCTCCAGGATAGGAATTTGTTAAGGTAAGCTGTTGTAGGTCCTGAGCAATATGATGAGATGCTCCTGTATCCACGACCCAATTACCATGTTGTGTTGCAGCCTGATTTTGAGCAAAGTTCGCTGTTGGTTTAGGGCCGTTTCGTTTAGGAAATCCCTTAATCCTGTAGCAAACCTTAGCAATGTGACCTGCCTTGTCGCAAAACTGACAGACCACCTTATTTTCGCTATTCCACAAAGTTGGTGAAGGGCTACGGTTATTGTTGTTTTTGTGGTGATAGTTTTTTGTTCTTGTGGTTGCGTTGGCAGTGGCAATCACATTGTCAACTGCAAGTGGATCAGCTTGATGATGAATTGTTTCAAAATCCATCAATTTTTCATGAAGTTCAGCAAATGCAACAGGACTTTCTCTGCTTCTAAGTGCAGCGGAAATTTCACGATACTCCGCACTCAAACCATTGAGAGTGTGAATAACAAGATCAATTTCATCAAGGGGATGATCAATGATTGAGAGTTCATCCGAAATTGCCTTTATCCCTTGTAGATATGTAGCCATCGATTGATTTCCTTTTTTGAAATTGGAAATCTGTTGTTTGAGCGCAATAATCCGCACTCTTGAGCGGCCCGCATACATGGTTTTAAGGATCTCCCATGCTTGATTGGAACTTTTGATAGTTCCTAAGTGTGTGACCACTGTTGCAGCCACCGAAGATACAATACCATGTAGAATGAGTTGATCTTGTCGAACCCAATTCGTGAAGGCTGGATTGACAGCAGCGGTATCGTTTGCGATCTGTTTTGATGGACAAGGCTTAGTTCCATCAATATAACCTAGAAGATCATAGCCTGTTAAAAGAGCCATCAATTGAATTTGCCAGGCAGGATAATTGTCTCCATCAAGTTTAATGGAGAGTTGAGAACCAGCATTCAAGACAATCAGTTTGTCGGCTGGTGATGACATAGTGGGCGTCGGTTCAGGTGCAGAAGGCATAACACGGATCGGGAAAAAAATTGCTTTTAAGCTTTACGCTCTGAATGCCATAAAGGGAATGATTCTTTTATATATTATTCCAGCCATAAGTGTTGAGTATTTATAGATACAAATAATACTTGAGTGTATAACTAATTCCTAATCCTAAGGAAACCCTATTGGTGATTCCTAGTATTAAGCAATGAATAATTCAAACTATACCAACTCATATGCATGGTAATAGGAATGGTTGGTTACACTTAATTATTGGAACAACTTATTCTTATCTATTATTAAATTCCACCCTACAAAAGTCTAAAAAATAATTTGGCAGAGCGAGCATTTTTAAAAGTGTAAGCCTAAAATCTTGGGCTACCTTGCAAAAAAAAATGAGGGTGGGATGTGACAGATTAGTAAATATTGCACCTTAAGGCTTAAGAATTTAAAAAATTTATGTTAATGTCCGCACTCGCAATAGGCCGCGGAAAAACAGGGTAGAGTGTGACAGACATATTTGATTGTGCGAGTGTAAAATTTTGGTCTATCCCATAAAAAACTATTTCAAAACGGGCAATACACAGTGGGTCGGACCCGTTTTGCCAAACCTAACAACAAATATATTTCATATTATTTATGTTATGCACTTTTTCTTCTCAATCATACTACTTTCATTAATTGATTAAAAATTAAAATTTTCTTTCAAAATTTCACGTAAATATCATTTTATAAACAACAAAAATGGGATATAGTTGTTAGACGAGAGTAGCGATCTAAAGGGGGGGGGGTGAATATATCGCAAATAAAATTTTCTTCGATTAAAAAACTATTTTAAAATTTATTTACTATGACAAGCGAAAGCAATTCTGGATCGACACTCGTCTATCCCGAACCATTATCGGAAGAATTAGATATACATATAAATTGTAACAAAACGTTAAACAATGATGAGAAACAAATAAATATGTTTTCCAAAATAACGTTTGAACAATTAATACTTTCTAATCAATTTCCAAAGAATTAGGAAACAAAAATTGACAAAAATAAATTATCATACACTTGGTGTGCAACATCAAGCTGATTTTCCTTTGTGTTGATGATATGAAAAACCAATTGTAATTGTTTATATTGCAATTATCTTACAAAACAGTTTAAATTACTTTAACACAAACATAATTATCAGTATATGAAATTGCACACTAAATGAATTATCAAATTATAGAGCTAGATAGATAGAGAGAGAACAAAGATTTATTTAGGCAGTTTTCCAATTGTCCTCATTATGGGTACGTCTTCCCCCAATTCCAAAATGAATTGAGATATTCAATTAACTTTTGCAAATATTGTATACAAGAGAAAAGCTAGCAATCCAAACCCCCCAAACCCTATGTTTGATGTTGATAATATCTTCTTATTTTCCCTTAATCTTAAGAAAGATTAAGTGACCCAAGATTTCCAATTTGATCCTCTAGTTACTGCTACTCCTTTGACAGAACCTCGTTCTTCAAAGCTTTCACTCAGCTGAATCCTCGTTACAAAATCTTATACAACAACTCCCAAATCAACCTTGACCTTGGAGGGAAAACCCTAACTAGTTTTATCAATGAAACCCGCAAAGAATTCTCAACCCAATTTCCTAAATTAGACTTTATCAATCTTGATCTAGATGGAACCCAACAAAAATTATTCATTGTAATTGTTGTATGTATGCATAAAAAATGAATGAAGATGATGAAAAATTCTTTGTATGTTATTGGTTTCAATTGTTGAAAAATAGTGCATGAATGCATATATATATATATATATATATATATATATATATGTGTGTGTGTGTGTGTGTGTGTGTGTGTGTGTGTGTGTGTGTGTGTGTGTGTGTGTGTGTGTGTGTGTGTGTGTGTGTGTGTATGTGTGTGTGTGTGTGTGTGTGTGTGTATGTGTGTGTGTGTGTGTGTGTGTGTGTGCGTGTGTGTGCGTGTATGTGTGTGTGTGTGCGTGTGCGTGTGCGTGTTTGTGTGAAGGAAAATAACGTAAAATATATTTTTAGCAAAATTACAATTTTGAAAAAAATTAAAATTATATGTGGTGACCTCAAAGATGTGGGAGTTGAACCATGGAAGTATTTCGGCTTCTATGTGTCTGCAATAGGTCAAGGTCTCTTGGCTTACAAATGCTTCAGTAGGAGCCGACCCACCTGTGATATGTGTCGACCCCAAGACCTTGTGTGTCGAGACATAGAAGGCAACAACTTCCATTGTAAAAACCCTTCATTATGTGTTGACCCATAACACCTGTGTGTCGATCCATAACCATGTTTTTTCATATAAACTCAATTTTTAACTTGCAAAGATGTTTATAAGCTTTTTTTAAATGTCCTGGGATAAAAATACACATCTAGACATAAAGAGAAAGGTCTAATATACAGAATACTAAGTGTCCTAGTTTTGACATCATTGAAAATATTTCTAAGAGGATAGTGCACTCGCAAAAGGTCAATGTAATAATATTATGTTTTAGGCTTAAATACATTTTTCTGGTCTCTCTTGTTTGATGATTTTTAACTTTTAGTCCCCCATTTTAAAAATTAGTTTTTTGGTCCTTCAACTTTACATTTCTTGAGATTTTATTGGTCTCCCACCAGTTTTGCATACGTGGCAATGATGATTAGTAAAAAAATATATTTTTAATGACGTAACATTAATGACTAGGATACCTTATTATTAAATATTTTTTATATAATAAATTAATAATTAATAATTTTATTTTATTTATTTAGAAATTTATTTAATACATTATTTAGAAATTATTTAATATAAATTTAAAAATAATTTTTATGGGCTTGAGACCCAAGCCTCTTTAAGTTCTTTTAAGTCCACATGTATATGTCTTGTATTATTTATTGGGAATTTCTTTTTTCACCCTTATACTTTCTCACAAATCCTTGGTGAAAATTAAAAAAAATGTCCTTAAAGTTTGGAGATGCATCTCCAGACGCACTTATTTTTGAAAAAATTGAATGCAAACGAGTGAGTCACCCTTATTATACTTAATTTTAATCCATAGTTGCATCTCCGAAAGTGTATTTGGTATAATTTATAGATGCATATCCGAAAATTACTCAGATAGTTGAAACCAGAAACATAGATAGTATGAGCAATCTAGAAACAAAAATTTGACATTAAATTAAAACACTCAGCATTACATAGATATTTTTTAACATAAATTTAACATTAAATATCGTTATAAACGGGTAATTCATGACGTTGCAACATATTAATAATATCGTCAGCGAATCTTGCAATCTTCGCATCTAGTTCAACCGAACCCTTTGATGTGTAACGGTAAAATGTACTCCACATGACCTTTAAGGCTTCATGCGTATTCAGTTCAAAGTTGGTGAACTATATCTTCCATTCGTTGTCAAACGAGGGTGAATGATACTCGAGCTTGAAAAATCTACAATTTTCTGAATATCACTAGAGAGTATTCAGTTTAGTTTTCAGATCGACGAGAAGTATGTCCTCGTAGATCTGAAATTAAAGTGGGTGTTTTGCGCCATTGAAATACATAAATGCAAGATGGGGATAAGTAGTCATTCTCTTATTGTTGTGTATTTTTTAGAAAATATGGGATGAGAGACACCATATTTATACAGGTTTTGGGTCACTTTGGACCTTAGAAACCTTATCTTGTCATCAGGGAGATTTTCGGAGATGCATATTCAAATAAACCTTTTTTTACGATAAAAGGGTGTTTACGGATATGCACATCCGCAAACTGCCCTATTGTGTGGTTTTTTAATTTAGTATGGAATTTATCCGGATATGCATATCTGGAATCACCGTATACCAAAATCACACCAGAAATTATGTGAACAAAAGCATAAAATATAAACTATAAAATTTGTAAACTGTAACAGTCGACATTTACATCAATATTGTTGAATATATATTACTTATGTATCAAATCGTATCGAGATTATATCATTGACGAGAATATATTAAAAAAATTGTACCAATTATAATTTAAAATGTATCAAAAGATGCATCACTGCATAAATCTAATATTGGTTCCTCCTTCGACTTTTCCTTGTTTGGTTATCTTTCAAGGTCGCTAAATCTGGTGAACTCTTCTATCCTTTCCAGAAATTGATCCAACCAAGTCTCCGCCTCTTTTGTGGAATGTGTCGTCCACTCCAATGATGTACTTGGTGAAATTCTAGTATCAGATATGAGATGTCGAAGGAGATGTCACGACACTAATATCTGAACAATCACCAATATATGAACAAGATAAAAAGGATGTTGACAATAGTAAATAGACACAAGCAATTGTTAACCAAGTTTGGTGCAAACACACCTACGTCTGGGGGCTACCAAGCCAGAAAGAAAATTCACTAAATAGAATTAGTTTGAAGATACACAGTAAACTCTCTCTAGTTTACAATCTTCACACCTAATCTCAACCCTTGCAACTTCTATCTAAGACACGTTAGATATGAGACACCTTGCACTCCCCCTCAATCACAACAGTGATAACAACAGATGGATAAAACATAGAAGACACTCTTCAAAGACAATACTTGATCTTGCTTAAAAGCTTCAATCAAGAACAATACACTCTTGCTTACAAGCTTTGAGTGAACAACTTACAACACAGGAACTCAGTCCAATCCACACATCAAGGTGATGAGTGAATGGCTCACAAATATACAAACACACGAAGCTAAAAGCTTATACCTTACGTAATGCACTAACTTAACCCTAGCTTCTCTCCTCTTTAAAATAGGATTGTGAAGTCTTTATATAGTAATACTTTGAACGAGCTTGGGCTTTAGCAAAAACTCCCTCTGATTTGATAAAATCAAATCAGATAATTCTTCAAATCTTTTCATGATTAACATCGAGGAAATAGACCCAAAATATATTTGATCAAATCAAATCAAATCACTATTCAAATCTTCAAGATTTTCTTCAGAAAAAGCATAAAAGACTTCACAATTACTCCACGAATTATGCAACAAAAATTCTTTTGAATAAGGGATATTTCCATGCATATTTGAACCAGTAAAACTCTAATCACAACAGCACAAAGAGTTGGACAAAAATGAAGTAGTCAAACCAACACATTCTCACTGAATGTTCTGTTCACAAATGTTAGGATATCATACTTGACATCATGAACTAAACCCTGCAACAATAAGAAATAACCACCTGCAGAATGTTAAGAACATATGTCAAGACATCCTGTAGGACATCTTGTGATATCTCTAAGTTTTACCAAAATTCATGCCAATCATAGAACTAACAAACTCCCCCTTTGACAAATTTTGGCTAAAACATCCAACAGATCACAAGAGCTCCTATATCAGAGAGCATAACAGCAGAAACACAGATCACAGAAAAAAATCCCTCCTCTTCAAAGCAAAAAGTAACCAAAACAAAAGACTCCTCAATTCTCAGTAGCAGCAACACCTTCTCCCCCTTTTTAGCCTTAATTTAGGAAAACATACTAAGGGTACAGTGAGGATGGAGTAACCAATATCAAAGAGCAATTAAACAGAACCAAATAAAGTTAAGGGTACAGTGAGAACCCAAAAAGTACAATTCAAAAGCACATTAAGTGCCAGGAGAACAAATTCTGAAATAACAAACAAAACAATCCATAAACCAAAGAACACCATAGCCAAGAATTATCAATCTTCTTCCTCAGACCCAGAACTCTCATATTCATCAGCAGTTGTAGACCTAGAAGCATGATCACCAGTCTTCTCACCTGAGACAGAACCCTCCTCATTTTCGTCTTCCTGATCAGCAGCCTCCACATTTTCTTCTTCATTCTGTTCCGGACCTCTTATCAGAGCTTCCAACTTAAGTTTCCTTGCAGTATCCCCACTGATAACCTCTCCCAATTCTCTGCAGGTCTCCTTTAATTCTTTGATAACCCCAGTCTTTATAGTGGATGTCTTCTTAGAAGATGTTAATATAATGTCCAGGACATGTCTTCCTGCAAACAGCTTATAGTGAATTGACATAACAGATTCCCTTTTGCAGGCCATATCATTGCTTGAGATAATCCCAGGGTATTGGCTCAGAATAATCCCACAGATCAGAGATGGGAAAGCAATGGGTAGCTTAACAACATTAGTGATGGTATGCTTCACAGTTTGATAAAATATGTACCTTCCATAATCAAACTTAACCTTGGTCCAAACAACAAAGATAAATCTTCCCAGACCAACAACAATGGTTGAAGTTTGATTCGTAGGTACCCAGTTGGCAGCACCAATCCTATGCAGGATGGCATACTTCACACTTAGTTGGCCAACAGAAAGTTTACCTTTTGAGAGCCATGCATTAATTTGATTAGCAGTTATCACTTTGTAAACCTAATTGTCAGTAACCTCCAGTTCACCAGCCTCTTCCTCATCCCTACCTAAAAACCTGTTAATCACATCAGTAGAAAATTCCATACATCTACCTCTCACAAACACCTTCATAAACTCCTTGCTCTTTTTATCAGTAATATCTTCAGTAATATTCACAATGAATTCCTTAACTAGCATATCATAGCATTTTGAGAACCTAACCACAGTTTTTATCAGCCCAACATCAGAGATCAGCTTCATGACTTCCTTGATTTCAAGTGCATCCTTCCCTAATTCTCTCTCTAAAGCAATCCTTCTTTGATACACAAATTTCTACTTTGCCACATTGTCAATGGAGTGGAAAGACACATTGTTAATAGGGGCAGCGGGTACAGAATCTGTTGTTTTCTTTGTAGCAGATATCTTAACAGGAGTGATGTTCTGGACATCATCCTCAACATTTTCATCAGAATCAGCTTCTGTCCTAACCTTTCTTTTCTTGGAGACAGAAGTGACTTTGCTCCAAGCTTTAGGGGGACCAACAACAGTTGTCTTCTTATTCCTCTTAGAGGGAGATTGATCAACCATAAATTTACCTTTTATAGTCTTCAGCCTTTTTGCAATTCCAGGAGCCACATTCTTTATTAACTCATCATCAGATGGAACACTCTCAAGGTCCACCACATCATCAGAAGGATTTGCCTTCTTCTTACTTTGAACATAACTGTTCATTTTGTTTTCCATACTAGAGGTACCCGCATCCTCATTAGCAACACCTTCTACTCTTCCTTCTTTGAGCACAGAGCTAGCTAGCTTGTGCAGATTATCTGTGTTAGGGTTCTTCTCAGAAGGAGAGTCATCAACATCTTTTTCTTCTTCACCTTGACTAGCACCAGTAATGGGAGTAGCTTCCATACGTGACAGAGGGGCAGAAATCCCAGGGACATTATGGCCTCCATACAGAAACTTAGTAATTAACTTCCTAATGGCTCTATCGACATAAGCACTACCCTTTGTTCTTCATTTTAGTTGTAGAATCAACAGAGGTATCAGAAGATTTACCTTTAGGGTCCTGTTTGGAGTCGCTTGCATGTGTGGATGTGGATTTTATCACTTCAACATCGTGGCATGGAACCATGGCAAGAGGGGCAACATTAAGAACGTCCTCAAACGAGATGCTCATAGGTTAAGCCTGTGTCTTAGAATCAAACCTAAAGGATTTGGACGAGGTTGAAACATGTTTTGGAGACATCTTGAGATTTTTGCGAGTGAGAGATGTGTGTTTCAATAAGAGGTTCAAGCAGAGAGTGGGAATCAAGCAGAAAATCTGTGAGGGTATGGGAGGTGAACATGTAGTTGGAGTGAAAAGAGTGATTATGGTAATGTGTGGTATTGTATTTAAATGTGTTTTGAAATAATGAGTGATGTTGAGACATCTTTATTTAGTAATACTTTGAACGAGCTTGGGCTTTAGGAAAAACTCCCTCTGATTTGATAAAATCAAATCAGATAATTCTTCAAATCGTTTCATAATTAACATCAAGGAAATAGACCCAAAACAGATTTGATCAAATCAAATCTTCAAGATTTTCTTCAGAAAAAGCACAAAAGATTTCACAATTACTCCATGAATTATGCACCAAAAATTCTTTTGAATAAGGAATATTTCCACGCATATTTTGAACCACTAAAACTCTAATCACAACAGCGTAAAGAGTTGCACAAAAATGCAATAGTCAAACCAACACATTCTCACTGAATGTTCTATTCACAAATGTCATGACATCATACTTGACATCATGAACTAAACCCTGCAACAATAAGAAATAACCATCTACAGAATGTTAAGAACATATGTAAAGACATCATGTAGGACATTTTGTGATATCAACAAGTTTTACCAAAATTCCTGTCAATCATAAAACTAACACTTGGTATAAGACACCCCGATTTCGAATAAATCTCAACAAAATGTAGCAATTTTGAAAGTCATCCAATACACATGATGCGTTCAGATGGATCTTGAGGTGGACCACTCCGAAGTGGAAAAAAATGTTTATGAGAAACCATATCTTGTCATTTTGATGCACACCCTATTATATGCACTTGCTATAAGATGGCCCATTTCATGGAAACACATCCACTTTTGACTCCAGCACGGGACCGCTAACATAAGGAATACGAGCATTGTGAATTATATCTGTCATACTCTAAATTTTACCGTAAGTTTTTCATTCGCATCCGCATAGTGCAAACCGTTCATTTTGTCATGCATTCTTTCAGTCAAAAGCATTAATCAGGATTTAGATGAATAATCAGGAGTTCTGGCATTTTTATCTGGACTTGATGACATACATTCAGTCATCTGCTTAATTAAAAAATCAAAATGCTTGATTTCTTAGTCTCAGTGCATCATTCATTTCGTTGTATCTGGTTTCAAAGGCCCAGAGGGTGACAATAAAGAGTATTGTCGACATCTTAATCTCAGTAGGGTTTAATTGTAATAGAAAATCAAAAGTAAATGGTCCAAGGGTGATTTATTTGTATCTAATTGTCTATTCATAATTATTCAGTCAGTAATTTAATGCATATATAAGACATCTGCATTTTTTTTACTTATCACAGTGTGCCTTTTTTTTTCATGTAACACTTAAAATATCAATCAAAATAATTTTTCGGATCTACAGACAGACCGGTCGAACTGTTTCTCAACTGTATGTCGAATTAGCGGACGAATTTTTTTTAAAATCGAGTTTGCAGACATCAATATTCTTAATTTAAAGTTCGCGTAGTTTAATATGGTGTGCTCATTTTAATTTTTCGACTATATTTTATGTCGCATTTTTGTCCGCCTAAGCTATATAACCGGTCAAATTTTATTTTAAAATTTGATCAAAATTTATATGTTTCCGAAAAATTTATTTCACGATGATCATTTTAATACATTTAGTTTAATTTTTCGAATATTTTTAGGCCTAATTTTATTATTTTTTATTTGATTATTTTTATTTTTTAGGCAAAATAATCATTGAAAATAATTAAATTTTATCATGTAATCCTTTTGTCTTATTTTGATTATTTAATTTTGTTTGACTTTATTTATTTTGTTTAGTGTTAATCCATTTTATCACCAAATAACACTTATTTGAAAATATAAAATCCTATTTTTTTATCCATATAGAAGTAAGGTTGAGAAATTTGATGGGAACAAACCAATTACACCATCTTTCTAGCACCAACTCACATTGATTGGATTGTTTTTCTTTCTTTTTCCGAAATTAAAGAAGGATCCAAAGAGAAAAGGGAACCACATAAATTTTGCATAATTTCTTCATTTTCTTGACCCAACAGCATTTCTCTTTCTTTGGTTTTACAGCTGAAAAATAAAAATGACAAGAAATATCTCTTCACTTTCCTCTTCCATCTCATTTCACCAACACAAACAAATATCTCTTCAGTCACTCATCCACCATTTTTCTCTCTCATCTTCTGCAAAGAACCTTCACACTAGCCTCACATGATCACCATCATCTTCATGTTAAAAACACAACAACATGGTTCTTCATGCAACACCATCACTACCATGAAGCCATAACCTTCATCAACAACCTCACCATAACTTCTAACCAAACTTACAACTTCCATATTACCACCGCCATTACAACAGAAACAATACCAAGCCATCAATACTATGAATTTATAAGTTTATTTTTATTATTTTATTTGTTTGAATCCTAAATAAATATTGTCATTTTGTAATATTAAAATTTTAATATATTATATATTATATATTATATTAAACTATTTTAAAGTATTTTTATAATATTAATTAAAAAACTATAAATATATAATTTGAAGGGTTTAAAGGTAGTGCAATAAGACTCTAAGACAGTTTTACACATACAAAATAATCAAAATGTCTACAATTGTCACGTAATATTAGTATTTTTAAAATAAAAATTTTTTTTATTCTAATACATGATTGTAATTAATTGTCAATGTAAAATATTTTATATTGACAATACATTTCTTTTTTTCTCATAATTTAAATATTAAAAAGTTAATATGAATTATATAACATTGTATTAAATCAAATCAAAAAATTTAACCAATATTCTAAAATTTAACCAAATCAAAATTATTTTATCAAATAAATCAAATGACTTTTTAATTCAAAATCGTACAAACCGCATTAGAAATAAATAGCCATCAAAGACAAAATATACAAAATTTTACAAATTAAAACCCTAAATCAATGAAAAGGACCTACATTGAGTTGATCACATCGTCCCCGACCTAACCATCTCATTTATATCATCTTCCTCTTATGTCTGAACCATTCTCCATTTCTCAATCCAGAAAAGAACAAAAATATTTTTATAATAAAAAAACATTATGAATATATAATTTAGATATTCAAACTTGATATAAGTTAGATAACATATATTGTTCTATCAAATCAAATTAGATTTTTTAATCAATTTTTTAAAATTAAATCAAATCATATATACTTTTATCAATTACTTTTTTTTAAATGACTGTCGTTAGTGGCCATAAGGTACGGGAACAAGTTAACAATGACTAGAGAAAGCTTCTCATCAATCTTGTGTCTGTCCAAGAAATCATAAAAACTCTTAATGATATTGGAGACCTGAAGGCCTTAAGGATAAATGTTTATGCCACAAAGTTCTTTAAAGCTACCTGGAGTATTATATTAACATGATATTACAACTACAATTATGAATTTCTTTTTGAATGAGAGATTATATAAGGCGAATATCATAATGGTAACCCTCATTCCGAAGATTTCAGAGGCCAAAGCTATCAAGAACTATAGGCTTATATCTTGTTGCACCACCATATACAAAATTATCTCCAAGATACTTACAACAAGACTTGTAAGAGTGATCGAAAGCATTTTGAATAAAAACATGTTGCCTTTGTACCAGGTCAACATATTTTTGACCATATCTTACTCGCTTATGAATTAATTAGAGGTTATAGCAAGAAGGGAGGCAAAACAAGGTGTATAATACAACTTGATCTCCAAAAAGCTTATGATACGATTGATTGGAACACTTTGAGCATATCTTAAAAGCGACAGGGTTTCCTAACCAGTACATCAGATGGTTAATGCTAGCAGTGACAACTGTATACATGTTCAATGTTAATTGAGAGTATACTAGAATTATGCAAATTAGGAAATGCTTGAGATAAGGAGACCTCATCTCACCCATACTTTTTGTAATAATAATGGAATATCTGAACAAGTCAATGCAGAAGATGACAAAAACCTTGAGTTTAATTTTCATTCTAAATGCGAGAGGCTAAACATCACTAATCTCTGTTTTGAGGATGACTAACTGATGTTTTTCCAGAGGAGACAAGAAATCCATTGAGTTGATGATGAACACATTCTCTATATCAATTGGGCTACGAGTGAATCCTAGCGAATGCTATGTTTATTTTTGAGGGGTGTGTAATAACACTAAAGAAGATATCAAGGAGATCACTGACTTCAAAGAAGGTATGTCTCCCTTTAGATACCTTGGAGTGCCCTTGAGTAGTAAAAAGCTTGCCATACACTATTACATGTGCTTGGTAGACAAGATTGTTGCAAGGGTCAGACATTGGAGTGCCAAACTTCAGAGTTATACTGGAAGGATCCAACTTATTAAAAGTATATCCTTTGCTATTACTAATTTCGGGATGAACTGTTTCCCTATCCATAAGTAAGTAATATCTAAGGTTGAAGCCATTTGTAGAAGCTTCTTGTAGACCGAAGGAAAGGAGTTAAGCATGAAATGCCTATTGCTTAGAAGCATGTATGCAGCCCAAAAGCTCAATGTGACCTGAATATCATATATCTTGAGGTTTGAAATAAAGCTAATATGGCAAAGCTCTTATGGAACCTTAACAGGAAAACTGACAATTTGTGGATCAAATGGATCCATACATACTATATTAAAAAGGACCAACTAATGTCTGTCAATATTAAATCCAACTGTTCATGGATGGTGAAGGCAATTCTAAAGCAGCGTGACAAAATTCAAAAGTTGCAGGGGTGGAATAATCTGCAACGAACTGATAAGTTTGATATAAGGAAGAAGTACATGAATCTAAAAGATGAATATCAAGTGGTGTAGTGGAGGAAACTCTTCTACAATAATCTAGCTATACCTATAGCGATTTTAGTGATGTGACTTATGTACTATGGAAAGACTAGCTACCAAAGATAGATTGGTCCGACTTAGAATGGTGAACAGTGACAAATGTTCCTTCTGTCAGCAGAGAGAAACGATCCAACATATCTTGTTTGGGTGGAGTAAGTTGAATAATATCTAGAGTAAAGTGCTGAAATGGATTCAGGTGAAGCATAAGCGGGGAGAATGGAAAGATGAAATGACTTGGATTACGAAAAATTGCAAGGTAAAAACCGAAGGGCTAGTATTCTCAAGCTTGCTCCAGCAAAAACAATATACAAGGTTTGAAAATATAAGAATGATAAAAGTTATGGAGATATTGTAAGTAACATAAAAATAAAAGAAAGAATCATATATAATATTGTTTATAGGGCTGGGGAATAATTAAGTCAAGATTCCACATTAAAAATCTAATGATGAAAAAAATTCTTTTCTTATTGTCTTTGTTTTTAATTGTCTAAGGCCGAATTCGAACGACCGCCTTGACTATACTTTTTTGAATTAATTTAATTTTATAATTTAAAAAATTGACTATGGTTTTTTTTCAACAGTAAAATATATTTTAAAATAAATATTATAACAATATTAATGTATTTCTTGCATCAAAGCTTTAAGCGGGGGAGAAAATAATAATTTATCGCTTCAAAATAAGACAAATAAACACAATTTAATAAATTAAAACCCTAAATCAAATAAAACATAGCGAAGCCGCTACCCCTCTGCCCATTTACCAGAACCAAGGATCTGATTGATCTCAACACCATCCGGCAGAAACAGTGAGAAATTCATCACTCAGGTTTTCCTTCTTTTCTTTCTTTTCATCTCTTGCTTCCCCTCTTTTCGTTCCTTCTTGTAGCACGCGCTAGGGTTTCATAGCCATTGCGATTTGCGGCTGTGATAGCCGCCCCTTTATACGCCGCAGATCGGACCTCCACTCCGCACCACTGCGCGTTCTACCGTCGCAGTTGACAATAATCTTGTATCCTTTAGATAGATTCATCTGTTATATCATCAATCAAATATTGGAACAGATCTACGCGTGTTTTAAACTGAATGTTAATTTTGTATTTACATCTGTTTTTTATATTCTGCAGCAACATTTAACACCGCATCAAATTGTCGCCATTTAAAAATTAGATCCGAAATAGAAAATGTCAAGTAAGAAGGAAGAGAAAGCTCAGGTTGCAGCTGATAGAATCAAGGCTGCGGCATTGACTGCTGCCAAAGGGCTTAGTCGTGCTCAAGCTGAACGGGCGGCAACTGCGGCTGCTCGAAATGTTAATGCTTATGGACAGAAGGAAGAAGGGCCTAGCAGATGGCAAGAGAAAAGGGAGGCTAAGAGACAGATGTATTTGATGAGTACTGAGAAAGCTGTTAAATTGGGTGAAAGGAAGGAAGTTAAGCCCACTATGTCGACAATCGGTGGAAATGCGCGGTGCCAAAAGTGTTATGGCTCTGGTCATTGGACATATGAGTGCAAGGGTGAGCGGGTTTACATTTCACGGCCCTCTCGGACCCAGCAACTTAAAAACCCTAAATTGAGGGTGAAAGTGTCTGAAGTAACTATGGAACGTGATTTGGATTATAATAATCATCATGACGCTAAGGAGGAAAATCATATACCGAGTTCCAAAAAGACCAAGAGGAAACATCGGTCTGCTACTGGTAGTGATAGTGAGGATTCAGTGTTTGAGACTGATAGTGGCAGTGAATCGTCGTCTGTTACGGGGTCGGATTATTCTTCTGAAAGTAGTTCGGGTTCCAGTTCGTCATCAGATTCAGAGGAAGAAAGGAGACGGAGGAAGAGGAAGAGTTTGAAGAAGAAGCAGACTCAGAAGAAGAGCAAAGGAAAAAGCAGGAGGTACAGTACATCATCTGAATCGTCTGATTCAGATTCTGGTTCAGACTCTGATTCTGATGATAAAAGCAGCAAGAAGAAGAAGAGGCACAGTCGAAGACGTTGAATGAAACTGAAGAATGTATGGAGCAGCTAAGACTTTGGTGAGTAGGTGTCAAACAGGATCAGTTATCAGCTCCACAGGCACAATCTTCAAATTTTAACAGATATAATGTAGAATAAGCTTTGCTAGATAGCTGGGTTGTACGTATTCTCTTTCATTAACTTTGTTATCCTGAAGAAACTTGGAAGTTTGATTTTATCTTTAATGTTTGACTTTATGGATGATGCTCTATGTATCTTGTGATGCTTAAGTAGTTATATGGATTTTGCAATTGATGCAAGCTTCATAATTTCTACCTTGCTCAGATAATCCTGTTTACTACTTAAACTTTTTATGATAACTCGTGGTGAACCCCATTAGCTTTTAATTTACATACATGTGACCTTGTGGGGCTTTTTCATGTTTTTTTCTTGCCTTCCAGTTATGTGTGTGTGTCTGTATTTATGACTTACAATGGTGGTAATTTAGATTTTAATACACGGCCTAGTGCAACTGACAGAAAACCCTACAAGTAGTCCAATTTCTGTAAGCTTATTTGTGTGGTGCTTTTTAAATTATTTTGAGATTATACATGCTGTGATTTAAGTGAAAGCAAAACTTTTTTGGGGTACTTCACTCCTCTTTCCCTTAAAAAACTTGAGGCAACTTAGCACCTGTTATCGAGTCAGTTATTAAGATGCTCTGAAGGACACAAGTCCTTACGTGTTCCGTGCACACAGTGTGCCTATCTGGCGTCAGGTATGTTGATATTACGAATAATTGCTTTATTTCTTTAGAATGACATGCAAAAAATTACATACATTTACTAATACCTAGTCCTTTAACTGTTAAATAATTTGGTTTTCTTTAAATAAGATATCTTTTGAATATAAAAATAAATGTCAGGAATTTGTAGTTTTACATGGATTATAATTCATGTTAGATATCAAGGATCTCAACCAAAACAAATATATACACAAACACACAATTCCTTAGATTTAACGCCGATATCTCACATTGAGTCTTTTGAAAGGGTATTTGTTTCATATATAGCACAAATTTGACCTGAATCCGCACAGCTTCAGCTGGTGTGCTTTAAGGTCTATGAACATAGCCGGCAAAGCTCATTGCTGGGCTGGAAAGTAGGAATTTACAGTAGCGCACAGACCATATGCTATTACATGTATGGAAAATAGGTATTTAATGTAGAACATACACCATATGCTAACCCATGCTTTGCACTAATATGCTAACCCATGCTTTGCACTAATGTGCCCTTAGAAACCATACTCAGTCCCTTGTTTTGTACAATTAAAATTGTATTCCTTCTGATTCAAAATGACTCATTATGAAACGGAGGTAGTATATCTTTTGGCAAATGGAGACTGTTACTGTATCTCTCCCCTCATGATTCTCTAGTTTTATTTAAGGGCAGAATTCTGTTGATTATAAATGAAATTGATGGGAATTTAGAGTGAATTCAATGCCGAGAAATTTGTTGTGTGCTATTAATTCCAGGTTGGCTCACTATTGTTAGCCTACAGTTATTATTTCTTGAAAATTTCAATGAGGGAAAGACAGGAATGGATGACCTTCCTTTTAAGGTCCCACCATAAGAAAATGTATTAAAAAAAACTATATCTAATTTAAGCATAATGAATGCATAGTTATATATACTAGTAACCTTAACTTGTATTATAAGCAGTTGATAAGATTATTACAAGATTATTACAGTTATAACAAGTAGGTCAAAGCATATACATAGTACTTATTATGGCCTTTTCACAATTGTATGTTTTATTTATATATATAAGAAGGCCGTCTGTATAACTAAGAGCAGCTGATTTATTTGAAGTCGCCAAGCGTAAACGCTCCATTACCGTCACCCTTTAACTTGATGTTGGTGTTATTGGTAACACCAAGTAGCTTTTGATTGTCTCCATTGAGAAGGCAACCTGATGGTGCTTGAATGGGAAGAGGAGAGTTGAAGATGGGATTTGGTTCAGGTCGAGTTGACATAGCTCGGCTTCTATCACGGCCATCCATCAAGTCTGCAAAACCTCTAAACATCCCTGCTATTTGGAAGAAAAGAAACTGTTTTACTTGTTTTTCTTGTTATCTGTATGCATAATGTTGAAGGAAGATTGCCTTTTTATAGATGCAAAAATGAGAATCTTAGGCTAGTGGTTGCTTCACACTAGGGGTGTTCAGAACATTGTCCAAACCACCCAAAACTTCAAACCGGGTCTGACCCAAATCCAAAAAAAATTAGAGGACAATGATGTCCGGGTTGAACCTCATATTAAATGTCCTGTCCCAAAAGTTTTAGAGGACAATGATGTTATTTTTTATTCGTAATTTAGAGTTTCTCACGAGTCAAAGTCATTATCTTAGCAATGTTTCACAAGCTTTCAAGAGTTTGTCGAAGTTTTAGTTTAAAGTGCTGAGGTTATTACTGTTCCTAAATATGGTTGATTTTAATTAGAATATTATTGTTCTTATTGTTATATGGTTGGTTTTAATAAGGTTATGTTTTTGTTTTCCCTATTGAGAAGTAATACAATTTGGGAGATTTGTTGATTATTTTTGTTTAATAGTATTACCATATGAATTACATGTTAAATAATTTCATTTAAATAAAAAAAAGTTTATGTATTACAATTTGGTGCATGACCAATCCAATTTTATCTATGTATTGTCTCGTCTTTATTACCCGTACCTCATCGGGTTTTATTAGATTAAAGACTGGAATCAGGTCCAAATTCTGATGTAGCCTTATGATTAAGGGATGAACACACAGAATCTGATCTAAGTGTTTTTGGACGGGTTGAAATCCACTCTATTTCTTTGTCCTTCCATTTTCTCTATTACTATAGTTTTAATGTAAATAACACACATTTCTAAGACATGTGACATATAATAAATATTTAGTTAATTTTATATACATTAAAACTATAGTAAGGGAGAAAATGAAGAGACAAAGAAATTGAGTAGATTTCAACCCTCTTTTGGACACTTCTTCCGCACACAAATAGGCATCAAATTAAGTGTTAAATAGTTTTATTATTTTATTTTGTAAAGAATAAGAGTAAGACTATTGAGTTTGTCTAAAAAAAATTCCACTCACTTGAGCTAGTTAGAGAAATATTTTCCATATATTCGTTCAAACTTGAAAACAAATCAAGATAAGTAATGTCTAAATTCCATTGGACGAAACCAAATGCCTGATTGATTTTTGTTGGGCATCTTTTATCCCATTTGTGTAAACGGATAGGAGTGAATAAAATATGACTCATAATCCTCTTGTTGCAGCATCTCCTTTACCTGTTCTATATATGTTTGTGTTTCTTTGATTGGAAATGATAATCCAATTGAAATATTCTCTTTTAAATTTAATAAAAACTTCTTTCTTTAGTTACATTATTTTTTAACAATACACAACATAGAGTTAAGAGAATTCCACACGAGAAAAGGAAAATAAACCCCTCGTTTAATCTAATATTTTCTTTCAAAGAGCTTAAATATGTTTCGCTTAAGCATCTGGGAAAATATGTTTAGCTTAAACCCGACCTCTTGCTTTCAACGATGAATTAGCGCGACGATTTGGGCTAAGCACGCCTTTAAAGAAATATTAAAATATTTAATATATAAATAAGAGAAATGTTCGGATAATAAAATAGATACTATATTTTATTTTTAAAGTTGTTGATTTATAAATAATAATAATAATTAATTTATAATAATATATTTAATTCAATTATCACATATTAATGTATAAATATATTCCAATACTGATACCTATTGAGTTAGTTTTTAGGATGCGATTGAAACTCATTTAATATAATAAGATATTTGAATTTTATAATTGTTAGGTAGTTGAATGTATAACTGTGTTTATGGCCTTCATCATTAAATTAATTTTGGTAAAATATCATTTTTCGTCCCTTAACTTTAAATTCGGGATCCGGATTGGTCCCTTAACTTTAAAAAATGTCAAGTTGGTCATTTAGCTTTTAAAATAGTGTCAATTGAGTCCTCACCGTTAGTTGTCCCCAAACGCCTGTTCATTTTGTGTACGTAGCAAATGACTTGGCAAATATCTTCATCATGTTGTTTCATTCTCCTTCTTCCCCCCGTTCCCATACTGCGACTGAAATTTGTTTTGCCATTCCTTCCTCCTTCCCAATCCCAAATTCCAAAATTAATCTAGGGTTTTTGTTTTTCTCAAGCATGAAATCTGGTTGTTCGTCCTTCATGTTGAAATAGGAAAGTCGAGATTCAGATGTTTGTAGTAGGTCACGATGGAAGCCCATAAGCCATTGTGGAGACATGACTGTTCTTCAAAGGGGAACTACTGTTAAGAATATGATACAACTTTTCTGGGGTTATCCAAATTATAAGGTATGTAAGCTTTTTGAATTCTGTTAATAAATTTTGTTTCTATTTAAGTTTAAATTCATTCTCTATTGTCCTCTAAACAATGAAATTTATAGGGAGGTATGCAAGCTGGTTGTGGTTTCTTTGGTTGGTTTTATGAGGTGAGTGATGAGAAGGAGGAATTCTGAATGCATAGGCTAGGTGTGGTAACTAAGGGACTTGCTGAAGCAAAAAAGGACATTAAAAAAGTGAGAATGGAGAATGAAGAATTAGAGAAAAAGTTGATAAAACTTGAAAGTGAAATGAAGAATATCATGAAGTGGAGAAAGATTTTGAATTTGATGTTTGTGATGATTATCACTGTATTAGTTGTTAGAATTAGTTAGGGTATTAAGGTTTGTTTGAAAGTAGTATGTTATGGTTTGCTTGTAAGAATTAGATTTAAGTTCAGTTAAAGTTTGTATCAGTTTTGGATTGTATCAGTTCAACATAATGTAATAGTTGAATTCTAATCCTGCAGTGGATTTTAATTTTACTTTTTGCAGTTCAACATGAATGTATCAGTTTCAGTTTTGGATTGTATCAGTTCCACATGAATATAATAGTTAAAGATTATGTTAACTTGGTATGCATTGTTAAATATCATGTCAAAGTGTTTTTAACTTGGTCTGCAATGTTAAAGATTATGTTATTTGGTCTGTTGAAGATTAGCTTGATTTTAACACACAATGATATATTTGGTATGTTCTATTTTTATGTTTACCTGGTTTGTTATAGACCTGTCAAAGTTGGTCTGCATTTTTTACACCACATTATGACAGGTCCATAAACATTATGACCTATAAGTTGGTTCTGCTTTTAACATAAAGTTTATAATAGGTCCATAAATAGGTTATGCTTTTAACACAACTGATACATTTCATAACATGTCCATTTCAAAATACAAACTGACACACATGTTTCACAAAATACATAGTCATTCCACACATGTTTCAAACAACAACATGATACATAAACTTATAATACACATGTTCCAAACAACAACAAAAAACATAAACTAATTATACATCAACATACATAATGTGATTCTACATGACATAATAACCTAATTATATTTAGAGTTTCTTCTTTAGCGTGGTCCTCTTTGTTGGAGTAGACCTCCTTGTTACTGAGCTAGCAATATTCTTGGCAGCACTTAACCTAATTGTAGGCTCAGGTGGTACAAAAGGTCTCGTTGGCTTCCTAACACATAACTTTTGTGTCTCGCCCTTAGCAGGTCCATGTGTCTTCCGAGCAACCTTTCCTTTAGAAGTCTGAGATGCTTGGCTAGATTGTTGAGTAGAAGTTCCCTTGGCAGTGTGTGTTGCTTTGTTCTAAGAGGGTTGTCTTGGTTGTTGAGTAGGCTGAGTTGTTGGAGTAGGAGTGTGTTGGGCTGATTATTGAGCAGTCTGAGTTTGAGTATGAGAGAGTTGGGCTAATTGTTGAGTAGTCTGAGTTGTTGTGTCCTTACATGTAGACTTGTAGTGTCTTGTTTTCTTACACCTACTACACTTCACCATAAAACCTATTCTTCTCAATTTGCAATAAAACCCATCAATTTCACCTTATTCTAGGTTCCTCCTCTGTTTAGGTCTACCAGGGATCTTCCTGAACTTGGGTGGTTGTACATTTGGATATGGTGTCTTAACCCACAAGTTTGATCCATTAATAGAGTATATCACATGCTTATAAACTGCCTTGTACCTTGAAACCCTATAATAATCTGGAATGTAAGTATCAATTTTGAAATTCCTACTCTTCATAGCAGACAAAGCATGAACACATGGGAGTCCTATGAGTTCCCATCTTCTGCATGAACATATATGATCTTTCAGGTTCACAACAAATTTGTCAGCTTGATTTTCCAAGTGCTTTACTTTAAATATATGTTCATCAAACATTCTAAATAATTAAACAAACAAAATATATTAGTCACATGTATGTTATAGACATCCTAAAGAATTAATGTATGCTGATATTACATACCTTACTAGCCAGTTATTGGTGTACGTGCTTGTGACATCAAGTTTCTTTCTAATATTGGGCAATATATCATTCTCATCCAAAGTACCAAATCTCATTATGTTATTTGCCCATCTCCCCATTATGTATATTATGATGTCTTCCAACATAGTGATTAGAGGTTTTTCCCTTGCATAAAGAGTGACACTATTAAAGAATTCAGACATGTTGTTGAGAGCAACATCACATTTGTTTTCAATCCTAAAGTAATATCTAGTCCAAAACCTTGGTGGGGTCTTCATCATATATTTAAATGCTTATTCATTGATGGCCATCATTCCCTTCATCTCTCTTTCACATGCCTGTGGGTATGTTGACTTGGCAACCTTCCATATTATGTCCTTCAAAATCTTTCCAGGAAACATTTTCCTAAAATTGTTATAGAGGTGCCTAACACAAAACCTGTGCTGCACCCTTGGCAATAGCTCATCCATAGTAGGTAACAGACCCTACAATAGCATAACATACAATGTAGCATAACAATATAACATAACATACAATATATCATAACAGGAATAGCATAACAGAAACACATAAAACCATAAGAATAAATGAAAAACTTGCCTTTTGTTGGTCTGAGATGAAGGTGTAAGTCAGGCATTCATCTTTTCCTTCAAGGTCATCAATCAATAGCTCTAAAAACCAAGTCCAACTATCCTTGTTTTCATTCTCCACAACTACATATGCTATGGGAAGCGTCTGGTCATTAGGATCCCTCCCAATGGCAACCATAATCTTCCCTCCATACAACCCCTTCAGAAAACACCCATCTAGACCTATTACATGCCTGCATAACTTAAAGCTTTCCTTACACATGACATAACATATGTAAAGCCTTCTAAAATATGGTCTTTCATTCTCAACACCTTCTTGTACAGGCTCAACATTGAGCTTAACTGTTGACCATGTATTGGCTCTTAACAGTTCATGACAGTAGTCATAGACCCTTGTGTAATCTATCAAAAAAGAACCATCAACATAATCTCTAAATACAAATCTTGCTCTTATAGCTTTAGTTTTGTTGACCCCAACATTCCACTTTTTTTGTGCCTTCTCCTTAATATCCTTTATACTCAACCTTGGATTATTTTTCAAGCTATTATGAACTCTTTTACTCGACCACTTTGTACTCATCAGCTTCACATTATACTCTCTACTACAACTGTGTTTGTCAATTACTTTCTCGAGTTGCCAAGTGTCTTTATTTGACAACTTGCTACAATAAGTCTCCAACTCATAACTAACTTTACATCTAACCCTTACCCTAACTCTGTCATTTTTTACAAACCTTAGGTCTATACCATTTTGCACAAAATAAGTTGTTATTGCTTCCCTAAAATCACCCTTTGAACTAAAGTACATTTCCGCATCCCACTTGTAATTTGACATGTCTTTTGGCTGTCTGAAAATTGGATGCTTTTTTCTTAGAACTCCACTACTATCATCACTGTCACAGCCACTTTGCATGTCCTCACTGTCATTGTCAATCCCTTTATCTTCTAAAGACTTATCATTAAGTTCTTGGACTTTTCCATTACCATCATTTTCATGACCAATTAGGGTATCAAGTTCATCCTCCTCAATCTCATCACACCCATCAGACTCATCCTCAAAAGCCACATCTTGTGCACTATCATAATTATAGTCCTCATCTTCACTATCATCAGAAGATAAACTTAAGTCATCATCCACTGCAGGTTTACCTTTTTCAACTCCAACATTACCTTCTTCCCCTGCAGGATTCTCTTGTTCAACTCCAACATTAATTTCCTCAACTTCAACAATATGTTCATCCACTGCAGGATTCCCTTGATCAACTCCAACATTACCTTCCTCCAACCCAGCAGTGGCTTGATCAACTCTAACATCACCTTCCTCCATCACAACAGTGGTTTGTTCAACTTCCACAACTTCATCATGCAGTTGACTAAGTAACTCCTTCACCTCATCTACAATTTCAGCAGGGTCCTCATCAACTTCATCAACAACAACATCACAGTAGTCAGGTTGAGACAAGGTGTGTTCCATATAAATATCAATATGTTGGTGCACCCTATAAAGATCTAAAATTTCTAAAGCACCATTGTCATCAACAAGTGAATTCGTCCCAAATTGAGGGTCCTTGTAAAATATTGTTTCAAACTCCCTATAACTCAAGTCTTTCAATACACCAACTAGCTCAAAATAACTCCATTTGTCTACATCTACTATTCCATTCTCATATACACTATGACCTTCATCGGTGAACTCACCACTATGATGAATTTTGAGAGTTATGTATTCATCCATGGTACCTAATCATATCATCTAAATAATTAGAGTTTACACTAATTTTTTTACACAAACCTTAAATTTGAACCTCTAGCAGATATTGCCCTATGAGATTCGTAAACCCTAAATCAGAGAGAAATGAACTAACCTTTTGATAATGTCTCCTTGAATAATCTTTTATCCTCCACCTTCAATCCTTCGCGTCTTTAATCCTTGAATCGTCTTCAATAATTCATTGAGTTTACCTGTACAAACGTTTTATCTTATGGGTAATGGAAACCAAAGTCAAAGGAGATTTGTTTTAAGACATTTCATGTCCACGTCAGCAACATCAAGTCCACCTAGACAAACGTGACATTTTTTCCAAACTTTGACTAACGGCAAGAAACAGAAGGATAAACGTGACACCATTTTAAAAGTTAGAGAACCAACTTGACACTTTTTAAAGTTAAGGGACCAAATTGGACGCCAAACTAAAGTTAAAGAACGAAAAAAATTATTTTCCCATTAATTTTGGAGATGAGATCCAAATTCATTTAATAAAATATTAATAAGAGAATTGAATCCAAAACCCATGTTTAACATGAGAGGGAGTATTAAAATATATTAGAATTTCATATCTAGTTAACAATGATAATATTGGGAATTAAATCTATGACTTTTTAAAGTATAGTTCAGTAAAAAAACGAACCTTTTAATTCTTTTTGTTCTGGATTGGACCGACGCTTAGCCCACAATCGAGCAAGCCCAAACTTCACTGGGTTTGGGCACAATATGACATCATCGACGGGCAGAAGATCCGTCGGGCAGCACCTTCTCCCGTCAGGCATAGGCCAACAGCCGTCGGGCAGAGCCCAGCCAGCCTGGAGAACTCTTCAGACCTCTCCCACGTTCTCTACGTGTCCCCTACGCGGAGACAAGTCATTAGGTAACTACCCGTGTTCTGATGAGTCGGTCCTCCACCTCCCGGATAGCACGGAACAGTTACACTAGGGTGAAGACCACGTGCTGGTCTTCACGATGCCACGTCAGCCCTAATAGTTACCTACGTTGGGCCTGGCAGCCCAGCTCAACACAGAGTAACCGTTGGCCCTACGCTAGGGGCTCATTATAAATACCATCTTCCACTAGAGGGTCAGGTAACCTAGTTTTCTCACTCTTTTCTCTGTACCTGTTATCACTCTGCTCGTCACTTACTTTGGCATCAGAGTGTGTTTCAGGTACACCCCCCTCCGTCCATCAAGTCAACAGTTCGACAGCTCAGACGCATGACAACCCATCGATCTCTCTGATCAAGTAAGATCAGTGGCGCCGTCTAAGGGAGACTAAGCTTCCCCGTTCCTCTGAGCAGACGAACAAAAGCTTCCTATTTTCAAATTTCAAAGATCATGACTAGCCTGCGTCACGACGACGCTGTCCACAACTCCGCCCTCGTCTCAATCACCAACGGCGACGACCAGGCGGGGACCTCCCATGCCCTTGAGGGCGACACCAGGGACGACCATACCGCCTCTCCTGTAACACCCCACTTTACCCCGTACGCGTAATATAATAAATATATAGAAACAATTCATGAAATTCATGAAATTCATTAGAGTTCTCCAACACAATGAGATATCACACTATGTCACTTCATTTCATTAAAATAATCAATATTGTTTAGTTTTCAAGTAAGCAGCGGAATACAAATCAATTCTCCAATATAATTCTCCTCGACACGAGGTCATACAACATAAGTCCAATAAATAAAGATACGTAACAATAAACAAATAAAGTAGTCAAATAACAACGTAATCCCGTCATCCCATGTTACGTATCAGAGCGAATCCTAAGACTCGATCAAATAGCAACACACTCCAAGCACTACTCAGGTACCTGGTCACCTGTACTCCCAAGAGAGCACAAACACAACAATAAAAAGGGGTGAGAACTACATTCAATAAATAAACGGTGAAATACACATGCTAAGGAGTAGTTACACACCACACATATAATCATACATAATTAACGCACATACACGTGCCACCTCAATCATTCGGTACTAATAGCCCACATTCAATTACAATAATGCAATGCGACTCACTGACTCGACACAATGCATGTGGTACCAACACAATCTCATACGGTTCACACTAGAACCTGATTCCCGTCGGAATCCGGATAAGTCGTATATACGTTCCTCTGAACTACAACTTATCTCCACAACAACTTCCACAATGAAGTCCGGATGAAACTAGGCACCCATCATGGATTCCCACCTAGCCATCTCCACAAGACACATGATATGAAATGCATGTCAACACAATTATGCAATGTAATACATCATGCATAATTCACGATCAATCTTGATCCATACGAGCCATCTGCTCACCGTAATCCTCTCGGGAATTACCACAATCGCACAAGATTGTCCACATTCGACCATCTTGGCCCACATCTATCAAAACACCAAGACATCATTGAACCAGAACATGATTCGTTACTAAAACATATACACAATTGGCTTCTCAAACATAATTAGATATAAAAATATTGGTAAAACAATTCCATTATCTATCCTATGTTATAGCTCTATTTATTAGCTTTCCAACGCTTCGAACAGGGATCAAAACGGACTTACGGATCCAAAGTTACGTCCAAAACAATTTCGACCGAAAACATGAACATTCGTGACGGACAGAAAGACGCTGTTACGCTCCGGAACTGATATTCACCCAATTATTCTTGCAAATCACTTACTCAAAGCACCCAAAACATCACTTAAACATTCCTAAGGTTATACGGCAATAACGATACAACTTCTATGGTTTATTATGCTCATCTGGCAACATTTGCAACACATAAAACACTATTTCCTGCAATTGCTCTGAGTACTTCAGAGTTACCCACATTTGAATATTCCTATTTCTATAGGGTCAAACATATCACAGTCCAAGGTTTTGGCCACGAAGGCAAAGATCATTATTTCTCATCTCTACACTCAAAGGGTCAAGAATACTAATCACTAACCTCTAGGGTCTACCGTCAATTTCCTTACAATTGCTCCGAGGGAATCGTAATTTCAAATATCAAATATTCTATCCCGTATGGGTAGATATATACCAATGTAAGGTTTTGGCCACAAAGTTCAATTTCCCATAAGTTTTTCCTATATTAATATTCAACGATACATATCATTTGGCCATTTGGTCATAACCTCAGATTCTTAGGGTTACCTCCCTATTTCCCACAATTAACCCAAATCTCTAAACCTTAGGGAAACCTTAGAGCATCGTATATAACACATTCATTCTTACATATTTACCCAAATCCCTAAACCTTACATCACCACAACATACCGAAAGGTATACATAGAAAACTATGAAAAACAATACTCCCCATACAATAATCATTCAAGAACAGCAACAATTTTATGGAATTTATCATGCTACGAAAATTAGATCAAGAATCCTCAAGAACACATAATTTCTATGAGAGAAAGGACCTCTCACTACCCTCTCACGTTAATTCACCCATATTAAAATCCATTCTCCCCCTTACCTCGATTAATTGCTCAATCGTTGAAGAATTTTGAAGGATTGACAGCCCTAGCCTCCTTCTCTTCCTCCTTGTTCTTCTTCTCACTTTTTCTCCCAAAACCTTTCTCTGCCAGTTTATCGTGTTCTAATTCTCTTTTCCCAAAAAAACTTCTCTATTTCCTTTAATCCCTTATTTCTTATTTTATTATTTAAATCCTATAATAATAATAATAATAATAATAATAATAATAATAATAATAATAATAATAATATTCTCCCACTAATAATAATATTCTCCCACTAATAATAATATTCATACTAATAGTAATAATATGAATAATAATAATATTCCACCAAATAATATTATTAATACGAATAATAATAATAATAATAATAATAATAATAATAATAATAATAATAATAATGATAATCTCATTAACATTATTATTAATAATAGTTGGAATAATATTAATCACTATAATGCTCTCGATATCATAATTAACTTACTCCTTTATCTAGGTCCACAGTGTTGCACCCTAAAAATTTGCCCAACCTTATTCACTTGGTTTATGTTTCAATTGCATTAGCATTTGCATATAGGGCCATGTACATAGGTTACTCATCTGCATAGCATAAGCATAGTAAGTCATCTAACAGGGGACCAATCATTATTCTCATATCTAGAGGCCTATCAAGAGGTTATTATTCTGATTCAACCTCATTCAAGTCATCAGAAAAGAATTTGGAAGCTATCAAGTCAATGGATCAAGCAGTTCATCTATCTCCTAACTGAGGGTATCTGAACATCATCAAAGAAATGGTGAGCTGTGGGCTGAGCATGGGGAGTATCTAGACATCTTGGAGGACTTAGAAAGTCATTTGGAGAAGGAGACAAGTCATTGGTGAAGTCACAAGAATTGCAGTTGAAGACAGTCAACTAGGGTTTCATCTGGGTCAACCCTGGATCAACTCTAGGTCAATTGACTGATTGAAAGGCATTAAGGGCTATTGGAGAGATGTGGGGTTCATCATTTGACATGAAGAATAAGGATATGTTGTTATGCTAAGAAGAATTCAAGAGAAATCAAGGAGAAGAGGAGGTTCTAAATTAGGGTTTCTAGGTAAAATTCCCTAGTTTAGGTCAAATTTCCAAGCAAGATAAGTCAAAATTCAAGCTTCAAATGGATCCTTGGCCAACATGAAACTTGTAGAGGATATCAATACCTTTAATTTGAGTGGTGGAAGACATCAAGGAGATTTATAGAACTCAAGTTATGGTCCTTGCAAGTTACAGGTCATCTGAGGTATCTGAAGTTTTGTCTGTGAAAGTGACTTGACTTCCAAGCAATTTTTACCCCTCAAGGAGATTTCAAATGAATTTCTGGTCAACATAAGACTTGTTCCTAATTGTTTTATCTTTCTAGAATGGTATAGTATGCCTTCATATGATTTGGGGAACTCTACTTATGGCCTTGGCAAGCAAAGGGTATTTTGGTCATTTGTGAATTACAGGTCATTCATAGCATATGCCTAAAACTCATACAAGGAAGCTTCAAATGGAAAACTTCCCAACATCAAAGTTGTTCAAAATGGGATTTTAAGGCTAGAAAAGAAGGTGTGAAAGTTTGAAAAAGCTTGGAGCATGGAATTTTAAAAAGTGGTGAAAATGACTTAAAAAGGCATATAACTTGAAAAAGTTCAAGTTGGAAAATGGTTTGAGAGATCTACAAAGCCAATATGGGTCATCCAATATACCAAATTGATTCCCAACATCATGTTAAAGACATTGGTTCAGCCAAATTTTTGAGTTTAGGTTTAAAAATTGGACTTCCTTTGTAAATTTGTTTCTTACATCATAAGGCAACATGGTAAAGCTTAACACAAGGCAAGGAAAACTTGGTTTTTCATGCATACACTCCTAATATCTCATGAGGGGAGATTTTCATTCAAGTTTACCCAAGGTGCAAGCATGATATGATATGATTCAAAATGCCATCAAATGATAAATTCATGAAAGTTCCATAAGCTTCTAGATCCCTCTAGGACCAATCTAGAAACTTCTCATTCTGTTAATCCTCTCCCATATAAGGAAATGAAGTTGTTTGTTGTTAGGTTGGTGATTCTATTTGCTTGCAAACCATACTTTCATCTCATAACTCCAAAATTGCATTTTGATTCCCATCTCTCCTAAACTCCATTGTTTGTGCTAGCTATCATCATCATCATCATTCTCCATTGTTGTGGATTGAAAAGCAAGAAAAAGACACCTCAAATCGTGGCTGGATCATGAGTTCTTCTCCATCACTCCAAGTGGCGTGAAGCTTCGAATTGGCATTTTCAAGAGGTGTAAACACGAATTCTCTTCACCAGCATCATCACCATCATATAAAGATCATTTGGCACCATTGGCAAGGGCTGAAACAGGGCATAGCAACCATCACCATATCCAATTGGTAAGAATACGTTTTGATTCCAATCACCATGATTAGCCATTGTTAGGGTTTAATGTTAAGTTATATGAGATAGAGACAAGCTAGGGAGCATTTACGACAAGTTTCAGACCATTTCATGAAGTTTCGAAATATGGCATCACTTCTTTCAAGATCAAGAATGGTTGATATATGAAGATTAAAAGCATGTGCTATAGTTTAGTATACTCAGTGTAACATGTAGAACACGTGGCTACGATTATTTTCAAGGTTTGTTACAGTTGCATGTCAAGCTTTCATGGTGGACCCAAGACTTGTGGTGTTCGGTTTGAAGTGTAGAGAAGGTTTCAAGGTTAGCTAGGGCCATGATTGGATAGAAGGGAAGAAGGAGATCATTTTTGGTCTTTGTTTCGAGTCATTTCATGGAGAGACGAGAGAGCTAGGGTGGCTGGAAGTTTCACTCGTGGTTATGGAGTTTGCATGGGCTAGGGTTTCATTTGGGGAAGATGACCCCACACCGTCGGATCAAGCCACAACATTGACCAAGACTCCCATCGGATGGCCGTGATTCAATTGCAGAAATTGGAGGGAAATGCCCCATGAATGAAACGACGTCGTTTCATTAAATGAGCTCGTTGGGCTCTTTTTCTTTTTGCACCCCCTGATTCTGAAGCCCAATGCGTTGAACTAGCCCATCCTACTATCTGCACCCCCTTCATCTATTTCTTTTATTTTCTTTTTCAATTTGCATTTTATTTTACTCATCTTCCAAAATTCATAACTAAATAAATAATGCATGTTTTTTACTCATTCTTTTTTTAATATTTTCCTTAGCATGTCTAGAAAATTAAAAAAATATAAAAATTGCATTTTATATTTTTTTCGCATTTTCCACATATTTTACAAAATAATGCATTCTTTTTCATAATTCATTTCACACTTGAACTTGTACATTTTTATTCATGACTTTAGGAATAGATTTTTTGCTCATTCTTTTTGGTGATGTTAAATAATGAATTGTATTACTCTCTGGATTTATTACTAGATTTTTTAGAATAAAATTTGATTAGTTTAGATAATTGAACTTAGGATAGTTTAATTAGGGTTTTTAAGTAGTATACTTGAACTTCAACATTTTATTTTTGGGATTTTTAGGACAAGTTAGCCTATGGGGAATATATGGGACTTAAGGGTAGTTAAATAGGATCCCCTAGAATTTATATTAGGAATTTATATTACCATATGCTATTTTTGGTTGATTTTTGAATTGATTGATCATTTGTGTGGCCTTTAGGGCATAGTTTGTATTGTTTTGCTTCTTTTTCTTCTCCTTTGGGTGTGGACCTTTGAAGATTGAATTGAGGACCTTGTGAAGACCTTGTGGATGAAGCACATTGAAGACTCAAGATGGAAGATCAAGTTCAAATTCATTGAAGATGCTGTGTTTGCTAGAAGACTGTTGAAGACTATAGGATTTAGGGTTAGGAAGAGCCTAGTCTAGCAACTTGATTCACAAACATAGATGGCTTTGTTTGCCTCTATCCTTTCTCTATGATTCAAAGTCTCTTTCAAATATCCACCTCCTTCCTTTGGAAGGATCAGTGAATGTATTTGAAAGATAGAACTTTTGAGAGAAAACTTTATGTTTAATGTTAACAGTTGATGAACCACCCTTGGTAGGTAATTAACTGTCTAACATTCATTCACTTCATCTGGTTGACTGATGTTCATCCTGGAGCCTGAGACTTGAAGAAAAGCCATTGTAGACTGAGGACTGGTGCTCAAGATCTTTGCTCGAAGACTGTGAAGATAGAGACTGCTGCTGACTGAAGCTTGTAGTTAATTGGAGATGACTTGAAGATAGATATTGATGCAGAGCTGCTGTGGCTGTTTATTTTGCTTTATTTCATTTCTTGATGTATTGATTGGTTTTCCTGACTGTATTGTTTGCTGTTTACCCTGCTGGGTTGAAAGTGAAGTCTGTTCACTTTTGCCTATTGTTTTCCAGGTTCGAGGTTGAGTGGGACTCCCTTGCCTCGCTTGTATTGTTGCATTCATGCATTTTACTGTTTTACTGTATATATCTGATATTGTTTCTGTTCCCGTCTATTCCCTTAGGATCTCTGTTTTTCTCTGCGCAAGAGAGGGACATGATAGACACTAGGTCTTAACCCATGCATGATAACATTAGGTTAGTTTGTTTCCCTTCGCAACCATAGGTTAGAGTTCTGTCTCTTCTTTCTCAAAACAAACAGAAAAACACAATAAGATTTCAAATACAATAAAAGACACTTCTTCCGTAAAAGAATGTGAACTCATCAAGACGTCATTTTTGTCCGCTGGGACTGTTAATCAGAAAATCCTTTTTCAGAAGGAATAAAAGCAACCAAGACAAGCCTGTGTCTTCCGTGGCCCGAACTACGTTTGCTCTGATCTTCCATGCCGTGTGGAAGTACGTAGGCATAGGATACGATATCCTAGCGAGCAACCTTCCCCTCCTTTTCCCATAGGTAGGCGAACTACGTTGACTCTGATTTCTCGTTCCAGGCGGGAATACGTAGGCATAAAGTGCGATACTTTGCCGAGTCATTTTTATTTTCATTTTATTTTCTTTTTAACCCTTGACCTATAGTTTAGATAGAATAACAATCCATACCCGAAAACAAGCGTGGATCCCGTCGAGTACGACGGACGTGAGGGGTGCTAATACCTTCCCCTTGCGTAACCGACTCCCGAACCCAGGTTTTGGTTGCGATGACCATACCTTTCCCGTGTTGTGCGAGGTTTACTCTGAGCGTTTCCTTTCCCTCCCATGGGATAAATAACGCACGGTGGCGACTCTTCTGTCAGCCGGCGCTGATTTTCGCAGTAGCGACACACAATACCCCAACTAAGGTCACCTCTCTCCCTTACTCCTAACCTCATACCCTTAATTAAGGACACCACACAACTACACATCACAGAAAATACCAAAGCGACTGAATAATTTAAATGGGGTGTTACATCTCCACCGTTCGAGGACGCGACACATTACGTCGCACCTCGAGCAAGGCCGGATGTCTTCCAGCCTGTTCCTACGCCAGTTGGAGCGGACCCAACGATGACTGCCCTTTTCGCAGCCATCAACTAAACAAACCTGATGCTGTTCCAACAGAATGAGCGCATCAGTGCACTAGAACAGGATACCTCGTCCCGCTCTCCCCCGCGAAGAAATCAGCGCGGGAACTCTCGGTGCCCCTCTCCCCGTCCGCAGAATCGCCGACCACAGCTGGGGAGGCTCAAACCTGTGGCCTCCAAGAAACGCGCCAGGTCACCCTCCCAGAAGGAAAGGCGTCCCCCGGAACCAAGTGTGAACAGGCCTGAAGCCCCAACCAGAAGACCGAGGGGACATAATCAGCCTCCTCGACACGACCCGTCGCTTCCACACTCCCATGTCTACAGTGACGAAGACGACTATAGGACCCCATATCACAGGAGATCATGGCAATCCCCATCCCTCACGGGATGGAGAAACCGTCCGTACTCTGCACTTACGAAGGTACCTCGGATCTGGACGATCATCTGGAGGACATCGAGGCTATGCTCAACTACATGAACGTCCGGGGAGCCATCAAGTGTAGGCTCTTCCCGATGACGCTGAGGCAAAGGGCCATGGCTTGGTATAAAAGCCTAGAATCTGAGTCCGTCACATCGTGGAGGATCCCGAAGGATCTTTTTTTTGCAGCATTTCACGGCATCGCGACGACATTCGAAGACGGAGGCCGCCCTGGGCACAATCATCCAGGCCTCGGATGAACTGCTCAGAAACTACATTGAGAGGTTTATGAAGGAGGCAGTCCAGGTGACGACCTCGGATGATATGAAACACTACCTGATGGAGCAAGGCCTACGCCGCAGTTCCAAATTCTATGAAGTCTTGGCGGTCCACCGTCCGACCACCCTACGAGGCTTCTTCGAGAAAGCCCGACACTACATCCGGTACAAGGAAACCGAAGCCGCTAATGCTGCCCGGGAGTCCCGCAACCGCGAAACCCCCCGCGGGTCCCGAGAAGAAGGAGCGTCAGCCCCCCTGGCATGGGGGAGATCGTCGCCAAGATGATCGTCCCAGAGAGCCCCGGGAGCAGAAGGGCCCAGTAGGCCGCTTCACCGAATACACCGCCCTAGTCGCTTCCTGCGACCGCATACTGACCAAATGTGCCAACTCGGAGTTCGTCCAGGGAGGTGTCCATTTTCCCAAACCAGCACCCCTAAAGCCAACATGGACAAGTCCATATACTGCCGCTTCCACCGGGGACACGGGCACATTACGGAGGACTGCACCCACCTGAAGGGTGCGATTGAAATACTCATCAAGGATGGACACTTGAAGAGATACACTAGGGGAGGAGATGCCCCCCCGACAAGAGGCCTAGGAAGTCAAGAGAGTCGAGGACATCCCCCTCCCACCAACAAATCTGGGCTATAGGCGGCCCTCTGTGTTGATCGCCCCGAAGACTAGTTCTCACTGAGAGAACACGGCCTCCCTGCCGGGCATGATCTACCCAAGGAACTAGTACGCCTAACCAACCAGTGGGAATACTTTCCCAAGGCGATGGTCATCTCGGGCGGTACCCCAAGCAAGCTCTCGACCGAGTCAGTAAAAAGGAAATTTGACGAACTAATGAACAACAGCTCCGGCAAAATGAGCACGCTCGACAAATTCCACGATCGATCAAACCCGATCACATACTATCTCGAAGAGCTCCCAGGGGGAGCCCCAAACTCAGCTATCCCTCTACTGATACGGGCACAAATGGCTAATTTCGATGTCCGCCGCATCCTGGTCGATGGAGGGAGCTCGATAGATATCATGTATGCCCACCTCTTCTTGACGCTACAACTCGACGAGACCAACCTAACTCCCTACCTGGGCTCCGACCTCCAGAGCTTCAACGGGACGACGACACGACCATGGGGATACGTAGATCTCAAGATAACCTTTGGGATGCAAGAAACGGCCAGGGAAATCAACGTCCGTTTCCTGGTCGTCGAATGCCCATCCTTGTACAATTGCATCTTAGGTAGGAAAACGCTGGCCGAGCTCAATGCAGTGCCATCAATCGTCCACCTCAAGATGAAGTACTATACCAAGCTGGGCACCGTCGTCACTCTCAACGGGGACATAGAAGCATCTCGTCGGTGTTTTGAAGCAGCAATGAAGGGCCTTAGTACGTCAGTCCCCCGACCAAAGCAACTAAGCCTCCCTCCGTCCAGGAGAATAGACCGAAGGACCACATTGACGCTGTAGACCTCGACAGCCGTTTCGCTAGAGAGCCATATCACGAAGACGAAGCCGAAGACATTCCTCTAACCACCAACGGGCTGCCTATCCACCCAACGCGTCCCATTCCAGACGGGGACTTTGAGATAGTAACCCTCGACGCAGACGTGACGAGGACTGTGAAGATTGAAGCAGGGCTTCCCGACTTGGCGAGGAAGCAGTTGAAGGTCTGCCTCCGTGAGAACACTGACCTCTTTGCCTGGAGTGCCACTGAGATGCCTGGGCTCGACCCCGAGGTCGCCTGCCACCAACTCTCGATCAACCCAGCCACTAAGGCCGTAGTACAACGTAGAAGTATTCAATCCCCCGAAAAGTCGGCGGCGGCTGAGAAAGTTGTAAAAGACCTCCTAGAGGCAAATTTTATTTCGGAAGCCCGATATTCAACCTGACTATCCAATATTGTACTTGTAAAGAAATCTTATGGAAAATGGAGGATGTCCGTTGATTAAACAGATCTCAACCGGGCATGTCCAAAGGACGCCTACACCCTCCCCAACATCGACAAACTTGTCGACAACTCGGTGAGTTTTAAACTACTGTCCTTAATGGACGCCTACTCGTCATACAACCAAATCCCCATGGCCGAGGTCGACAAACAGAGCATGGCATTCATGATCGAGTCAGGTAACTATTACTACAACGTAATGCCCTTCGGCTTAAAGAACTCCGGCGCCACCTACCAGCGATGATGAACAAAGTCTTCCGGGGAGAGATAGGCAACATGCTCGAAGTCTACATGGATGGCATGATCATCAAGTCTCACGCCGAGGTCGACCACACGACACATCTCAAAAAAGTCTTCGAGATTGCGAGGAAATGCCGGATGCGATTCAACCCGGAGAAATGCACCTCTGGGGTACGCGCGAGGAAGTTCCTTGGATTCTACCTGACCGAACGGGGAATCAAGGCGAACCCGGACAAATGTCGGGCCTTCTTCGAGATCGGGACACCGAGCACGAAGAAGTCAACACAGTCCCTCAACAGGATGCTCGCGTCCTTATCCCGCTTCGTCTCCAAATCTGCACAACACGCCCTCCCCTTCTTCAAACTGTTAAGAAAGGAAGCTACGTTCGAATGGACGGAGGAATGAGAGAAAGCCCTCCTCCATCTCAAACGTGTCCTGTTAAAACCACCTGTCCGAACGAGACCAGACGTCGGGGAAACCCTCTACCTGGCCATCTCAACCGAGGCCGTGAGCACCGTACTAATACAGGAAACCCCCGACGGGCAAAAATCGGTCTACTTCATGAGCAAGGCCCTCCACGGCCCGAAAGTGAGATATCAGCAGATCGAGAAAGTCTCCCTGGCCCTCATCAACGCGGCCAGGAGACTCCGACACTACTTCGTGGCCCATACTATCATGGTCAGAACTGATCAGTCGATCAAATAACTGCTCGGCAGGCCCAACATAGCGTGACGCAGGCTGAAATGGTCTCTAGAGCTCTCCAAGTTTGACATCATTTACGAAGGCAGGAAAGCGCTCAAAGCCCAAGTGCTGGCCGATTTCTTCGCCGAGATGACCCCCGCCGCGGAGCCCACAAGTGGACCATCTTCGTAGATGGCGCCTCAAGCCCCTCGGGGAGCGGCACATGCATCATCCTAGAAAACGAGGAAGGCACGGTCGTGGAGGTCTCCTTGACCCTAGCATTCCCGATGATGAACAATTAGGCCGAATACGAAGCCTTCTTGGTCGGACTCCGCCTGGAAGAAGACCTCGGAGCCAAGGAGATAAAAATCTTCACGGGTTCCTAGTTGGTCGCGTCCCAAGTCCGAGGCGAGTACCAAGCGAAGAATGAAAACCTGGCCGAATACATGTCCCTCATAAGGGAACACATGAAAAGTTTCAAATTCTCCGAGGTACAACACGTTCCCCGAGAGCAGAACACGCGGGAAGACGTCCTCTCAAAGTTGGCGAGCACCAAGAAGAAAGGCATTAACAAATCTGTTGTCCAGGAGATCCTCCCGCAACCAAGTACGGAGAGGGGGAAATCACTGCTCGACATCAACGCCATCGGGGACGCCGACTGTTGGATGACCCTGATACACGCTTACCTTAGCACGGGGTGCCTCCTCGATGAAGCTAAGGAGGCCGGTACAGTCAAACGTCGAGCCTGCTCGTACGTGCTCCTCGAGAACAGACTATACCGAAGAGGCTTCTCGATCCCTCTCCTCAAGTGCGTCAACAAATATAAGCCTCGACCATCCTGCAGGAGATCCACGAGGGCATCAACGCGCAACACCTCAGAGGATGATTCTTGGCGAGGAAAGCCTTACGGGCTGGATACTACTGGCCGACGATACAGGAAGATGCGAAGGAACACGTAAAGAAGTGTGACAGGTGCCAGCGGCACGAGAACATGCACCTCACCCCCCGAGCGAGCTCAAGTCCCTCTCCTCCCCTTGGTTGTTTGCCTGGTGGGGGATGGATATCCTCGGCCCTTTCACCTTAGGCTCCTATAAGAACAAGTACCTGATAATTGGCGTCGACTACATCACCAAGTGGATCGAGGCTGAGGCCCTCGCCAAGATCACGATGTACAACATACTCCGCTTCTACAAGAGGAATATCCTCGCCAGGTTCGGGGTGCCCATGGCCATCGTGACCGACAACGGCACGCAATTCACTGACAAAAACTTTCAAGACTTTGTGACCAAGCTCAGGATAAAGAAATACTTCACGTCAATCGAACATCCGCAAACGATTGGCCAGGCAAAGGCCGCGAACAAAGTCATTCTGCGAGGCCTGAAACGGCGACTCGCGGACGCTAAGAGGAGATGGGTCGAGGAGCTCCACAACATGCTATGGGCGTACAAAACGACACCCTACTCAACCACCGGGGAAACACCCTTCCGGCTAACGTACGGGACCGAGGTAGTAATCCCGGTCGAAATAAGGGAACCGTCCAGAAGAACGAAATCCCCCTCGAAGAGGAGGCCAACAACGAGGCCCTCAGAGACGAGCTTGACTTAGTCGAGGAAATACGCTCAGGGGCTTCTCTCCAGGAAGCCACACTGAAACAGAAAATTGCCCTCCACTATGATTGCAGGGTCATAAAACGCAAATTCCAGATCGGCGATATGGTTTTACAAATAAATCCAAAGGACTCGCGCGAGGGCAAGCTCGCCGCCAACTGGGAGGCCCCCTACCGTGTCCGAGACAAGACGACACACGGGGCCTACTACCTCGAGAACATACACGGGGATGAGATAACTCGACCATGGAATACTAAGAAGCTAAAAAAATACTACAGTTAAACACTACCCACGACGACACGCCTCGCGACCACAGGAGCGAGACATGGTACAATCGCGTCTCCTCGAAATCAACGAGATAGAAAGCGTCTGCCTTTAGTGTGTGAGGGCAGAATGCTCTGTTCGACGGCGACCCCTCGACCGAGAGTCACCGCCGCAGTATCGAGGTTAGAAGAACACACAACTCGCGATGGGACGTTCACGCCGTAGGGATAGGTCCCTGACCATGGTCCATCTCCATAACCGACCAGGTAACCATACCTGTCAATCAACCAGTTCCCTACACTAGCGGGCGCAACAAGAAATGCCGAGCTACCACTCCCAACAACATAGTAAACATACAAACGAGCATAATAAACATGCGAACAAGCGTATAAAGCACACATACATGACTAAATAATCGAGCACACACCAACACTTAGAAGAAAAAATAAATTCCATAAAACGGGCACAAGCCCGACAGTCAAATATTACAAGAAGAGGCCCGAGGCCCGTACAAAATTCAAAATAACAAAACTAGACGCGCAGGCCGAAAATGTTTGGCACGCAGGCTGACAAGTCAAAAGGGGCACACAGGCCACCATTTCCTAATCTAGCTGATCATCCTTAACACGGTCCTCCTCCTCGTCCACCGAGCCGCCGGGCACAAGGATACAACCATCCTGGATCTGATGGTAAGGGCCGATCCCGTCGGTCACTAAGCCGAAGCCAGAGTTGACGGGCCGAATCTGGTCGACAACACTCTTGAAGCCCACCTCGATGACCCTCAAGCAGTCATCCTCCAGCTAACGGAGCTTCTCCACCAGCTCGCGCCGAGAAACTATTAGTCGCTCCTCTTCAGACTCCTTCTCGGCCGGGGCGACCATACCCTCGAGCTCAGTAGCATGACCCCTAACTCCCGCCAGCTCATACTCCCTTTGCTTCAGCGCCTACTCTAGCTCCCTGATACGCTCCCGGTGGACCTTGTCCTGTTTTTGGGACTCCTTCTGGTCGGCTGCCACCTTAGACCGAACCTCCTCGAATACTGTGAGCTTGCTTCTGATGGCAGCCAAATCCTCTGAGGAGCACCCCTCCTCATTCAGCACAAGGGCCGTCTCAAAATCCCTCACCACCGCGGCCAGATCCGCGGATAGCATCTTCCTCCGGGCCTCCTTGCTCGCGGACAAGATATTCCTTGCCTCCTCTGGAGCCACCATGAGAGCATTCACGCCCAAAAGTAATTTGGCCGGAGACAACAGGGGGGGAAGAACAAAACTCCGCTCTGGGGACCCATCCGTTAGGTCAATCGAAGGCACCTAGACCTCCCGTCGCCTCTTAGGGGCCGGCAGTGGAGCTGGGGAGCCGCTCCCCTGTGGGGATGAAGTCGTTCCCGCGGAACCACGACCAACTCCCTCCGAACAGCGGCAACCCTCCCTTGAGGACGTTGGTTACCCCTGCTCATCAACTTGGTTACATGTTCCTCTACGGAGCCCATTGCACCTGCAAGAAGAGCACAAGAAAAACAATTAGCGTTAAAAATAAAAAAAAACTAATAATAAAGAATAGCCGAGGAGATGCCCTACTACCTAGGAGCCCGTTGGCCCCAGCCTCTGACCGACACTCGAGCAGAGCCTTTGTATTGATAAATCAGGTCTCTATCCGTATCTCCCCATCTGTGTCACATATGTACTCCTCGTCGGGGGACACACATTTCCGAGGAGGAAGACATCCGACGAAGTCTGTCAGCTTTCTAAAATCCAAGCTATCCTCCTCCCCCAAGCGGGCTGGTCGGTAGATAAAGCTATCGGTGCTCGAACGAAAGTGCAGGTCCATCCACTCCAAGGGGAAGTTAGACTCGTAACTATCCTCGGATTGCCCGTCCACAACAATCACCTATCTCCGGAACATGGTGTCATAGGCCTCGTCCGTCCCCGGCATGACCACAAACCATCTGTCCTTGAACCCCCGCACTGAATCGGTATATGGCCGGAAGAGTCTGGTCGACTGCTTCAAAGAGATCCAGTTGTGTCGACCGACCACCGTCTGCCGCTACAGATGAAAGATGCAGAAGAACAATGAGATGGTGGCCCCGAGTTAGAGATAGTCACAGACGATTTCAAAAGTCCAGATGAAGGCGAGAGAGTTTGGATGGAGTTGGGACGGTGCCAGTATCAGGTGGTCGAACACACCCTGCTGGAAAGCCGTGAACGACATACGCATCTCCACCTTCTCGAAAGCAAACTCATACATGGGGAATCGACCCCCGTCGTACCGTGGGCATATACGACCAAACTCCCGTGGCCGGCAGGCTCGAAATTGACGGGGAGACCCGACCACCCTCTCTTCGATCACAACGAAAGCGTCGGAGTCGTCGAGGACGAACCTCAACATATAATTTAGAGGATCATCCCCGACCCACTCCTCTAGCGGTCTATCTGGGGGATTGGCGACGACCTCGTCCTGGCGACCTTCATCATCTTCTAATAGGTACCACTGCACCTCCTCTTTGTCGTGGTCCGCCATTTTACCTGAAAAGCAGAGGAACTTGGTGAATTCGACAGCCAAATCAAATCTACCCTTCCACCACAGTTCAAGTGAAAGGGCGTGGTCGCCTAGACGTCTAGAAGACGATTAGGGGGTAGCCCTGCCCCCGAGGTGCCCAGGGAGTAACCTCCCTATCCTCGGCGCACACATTCACTCGTGCCCGGGGCATTCATCAATTACCCTCGGGGAATTCAAAAGGTCTTTCAATCCTCCCCGGACTACTCATAGCAAGGGCCAAGGACAGTCAATCACTATCCTAATTTTGAAAAGACCCTCCGGCGTATTCGCTGGAAAAGCCCACGGTCATGCCGGCGCCCTCAGCGGAGCCGCCAGAAACGCTGCTGGAAACACTAAAAACACCAGAAGGGAAGCAGGAACTTACGTGATACGGTGGCAAAAGAAGCTGTCGCGTTAGGCTGAAAGATTGTGAAGGACGAACAGAAAGATTGAAGGCGCCAGACAGATATTTCAAGATGTCGAGCAACAATGAAAGAAACGAATGAACGAATGGACGAGCTGGATCTGCGTATATATATCCCTAGCATGGGAAACGAAGCATCGTTAGGCACTCGAGTACCTAGCCCGTAGCATCCCCAGGAAGACACGTGGCGATCCTCCACCTTCTCTGCGTCTCTTCAGGTTCCCCTCCTCGACCGCGGGCTCCCTCCACATCGTGGGCTCGCCTGGCCGATATGGCCACGTCCTGCCTGACAGAGCGACACACCCGACGCCCTTCGCTGCTTAAGACGCAGCTCGCTTAACCGCGAGCAATGACTTGGAGGGCTACTGTTCTGGACTGGACAGACGCTTAGCCCACAATCGAGCAAACCCCAAATCTCATTGGGTTTGGACCCAATATGACATCATCGACGGGCAGAAGATCCGTCGGGCACAACACCTTCTCCCGTCGGGCATAGACCAACAGCCGTCGGACAGAGCCCAGCCAGCATGGGGAGCTCCTCAGCCCCCCCCCCCCCCCCCCCCCCCCCCCACGTTCTCTACGTGTCCCCTACGCGGAGACACGCCATCAAGTAACTACCCGTGTCCTGATGAGTCGGTTCTCCACTTCCCGGATAGCACGAAACATTTACACTAGGGTGAAGACCACGTGTTGGTCTTCACGACGCCACGTTAGCCCTAACAGTTACCTACGTTGGACCTGGCAGCCCAGCCTAACGCAGAGTAACCATTGGCCCTGCGCCGGAGGCTCATTATAAATACCCTCTTCCACTAGAGGGTCAGGTAACCTAATTTTCTCACTCTTTTCTCTGTACTTGTTATCACTCTGCTTGTCGCTTACTTTGACATCAGAGTGTGTTTCAGATACACCCCCCTCTATCCGTCAAGTCAACAGTTCGACAGCTCAGACGCGTGGCATCCCATCGATCTCTCTGGTCAGGTACGACCATTTTTCATATTCAAACAGAACTATGATAAAAAAACACAATTTATAAATAATGTGTTTAATACATACACCTACTTACTTTGAGATGCTATTTATACTATTTAATAATAAAAATAAGTGTAAAATTTAATACACTAATATGATATATTGAGTTTATCCGGATAATAAGTTTATTAAAAGCAACTTTACTACTTTCCCAATTAGTGACTTATTTGAAATAAAAGTGTGATAAAATGAGTAATCAATTTTAATTTTTAATGGATATTTTTCAATTTTACAATTTAATTAATATTATTTTTATTATTTTTAATAATTGATAAATATATTTTAATATAAATATCATTTTCTTTTTTATTTATTTATTTATTTTTAATTTGTATGAAATAGTTAACCTGTTACTCATTGGGAAATAGAAGAAGTATATTACAATGGATTTATATTTAAAAGTTGGAAAATAGATATATGCTTTTATAATTTGCATAATTATTAGTATATTAAATTGGGTAATGCTCTACCTTTCACTTATTCATATATTTATTAGTAAAGAAAACATAGAAATATTTGCTGAGATGAGAGGTATTGAAACCTCACCATTTTATTTAACTATTGAGACCTTACATGCCCCAATTTATATTACATTATTTTGATAGGTACGAGTACAACACTAGCGATAATATCGCTTATTGGAGGAATCAAAACCACCAAAAATGATGGCTCCATTACCATTGCCTTTGGTGTAACCAGTGTTGTTTATAAGACCTGTCATGTTTTGGGTGCCTTTGTTGTTAAACGATGCAGGGGACTGCTTCTGTGGCTTGACTCGTTGCTGAGGAGTAGCAGCGACATCAGAGTTGGGTGAGTGTCGGGGCTGTGTCTCCACCGGTTCATCGTCAATGTCAGTTTCTGTTTCATTGTCATCGTTGCCGTGGTCTAAAAGACGAAGCAGCTGCAAAAGAGATCTAGAATTTGCCATTGTTAGTTATTATAGCAAACACTAAAATTGATTTTTGTGGCTTATCTAAGTTATTTGGTTTGTCTGTGTTTAATAGGCTTTTATATGTAAGTGAAGAGGAATATTGCGGTAGTAGCTTGCACAATAAGCTAATGTCAATTATTTTTATGCTATTATAAAGTAATAATAATTTAAAATTTGTTCTTTCAAAAGATATATTGTGGAATATGATTCCCTTGAAATTTAATTAAAAATTTATTATTCATGCATTAAAATAGTGTTCTGTTATGAAATTAGAATTAGGTGTAAGTTGATGATGTAAAATTTTAAATTGATTTCTAATTGCGTTATTATATATTCGTTCAAACTTGAAAACAAATCAAGATAAGAAATGTTTATTCATAAAAAAAAAAAGTCTAAATTACATTAGACGAATCCAAATGCCTGGTTGATTTTTGTTTGGGGATCTTTTATACAATTTGTGTAAACGGATAAGAGAATTATATCCACACACAATTTGAAATTTTGTGCAGTCATAATCTATATATGTTTGTGTTTCTTTGATTGGATATGACAATCCAATTGAAATTATTCTCCTTTAAATTAATAAAAGCATCTCTCTTTAGTTACACTATATATATATTTTTTTAAAACACAACATTCAATTAAGAAAACATTAAGAGACAAAAGAAAAGAGTTCTACAGTTTAATCTAATATATTTTTCAAAGGGGTTAGCCTAATCTTCTTAGAAAAGTGTTAGATATTTTTAATTGGTGAATAATGAAATTTTTTGAGTCGGATTATGTTTTAATATCTTAAGTGATGAAGTGAAAGGAAGAATGTTTTGAGATAGTAGAATTTATAAATTAACTTATTAGTAGATGGAGGTCTGCGGTGACATAGTCGATGTCATGGTGGATCTGACTCGATGGTGGAGTCGGTGTTGTGGCTGGTTTGGTCTTCGATGTGGTCGATGTGGTGTTGGAGTCGGTGTCATGGCAGATATGTCACTGATGGGTCGATTGTGGCCTAGTCGATTCCGAGAGAGATTATACCCCGTCGATATTGAATTCAGTCTAGATAGTTTTTTGTATCAAATTTGATTATTTCGGTTTGTGGATTAATTATTTAATGGGTTGTGTTTTTGGTTCGTTAAGTATCTGATTTGTTTCAATAGTTATAAATATGTATCTTTATCATTCTTGTCTTCACAATCTTCAAAATTTTAGAGTTGAAGACAAAAATAAGAATTTGAGAATTCTAGTGGCAATCTTAGAGAGTCAAGGGTAAACTTCTAGAGTGTGAGGAATTTGTGAAATCCTTAGAGATATCTAAGAGAGTTGAGAAGCACTTTTAAACACCTTAGACTTGTGTGATTCATAAAGTTGTAGAGATTGAAAAACAGTTGGGTTGAAAATATGATTTGTTCTTGAGAACTTAGGTGAACATTTTCTTGTAACTCATTTGTAACTTTTTAAACAATTTTTAGTAGTATAAGGAATTAGATAGCCGCTCTCTCTTTTAGAGTATATCGTTTGATCGAATTGAGTAAGCAAATTATTGTGTTTCTTGTCTTTTATCTTGTGCGAAGTTAAATTACTATCTTATTAGGTAAAGTTATTTTTGCTAAATGCCATTTATTTTGATTGTTATTGTTCTTTGTTTCCACATTAATTTTTTGTGTGTGGTTGAACCTTTCATTTCACAACAAATAGGGTCCAATGTGGGACAAAGAGATTTTTTTTTAGAAGTGAGCATCATGAATTTCAAATAGCAGATCGAGAAGTTTTTCGGAGACAATAATTTTAGAATGTGGAAAGTAAAGTTACAAAGAAAAGTGTAGTGAAGCATTGGAGGGTAATGCATTGATTCCCGCGTGTGTAATACAAGTAGAGAAGACTAATATGGTGGATAAGTCCAAAAGTGTCATTATCTTGTGCCTTGGGAAAAAATTTCTAAGGGAAGTCACATGGGAGAAAATTGCAGCTTTAATATGGGCAAAATTGAATCATTGTATATGACCATGTCTTGGACTCATAGGTTGTGCCTGAAACAACAACTTTACTAATTCTAAATGGTAGAAAGCAAATTCATAGTGGATCTTTTGACATGATTTCACAAGATCATTGATGATATGAAGCATATTGAAGTGAAAAATAAAGACGAGGACAATGTTTTGCTTTTGTTGAACTCGTTACCCTTTGAGCACTTACATGGTGCACTTCTTTAAGGTAAGTAAGATACTATTACTTTGGATGAATTCTAAAAGTCTCTAAGATCTAATGAATTTTCAAAGATGAAAGATTTGAATATTTACGATAATGGTGAATGTTTGAGAATCAGAGTGGTTTGATAAGTTAAGGTTAAAATGTTTTATTTGTCAAAAACTCAATCACTTCAAAAAGGATTATCGAGAGAGAGAGAGAGAGAGAGAGAGAGAGAGAGAGAGAGAGAGAGAGAGAGAGAGAGAGAGAGAGAGAGAGAGAGAGAGAGAGAGAGAGAGAGCAATGCATATTTTGTTAAAATTATTGTTTCCTTTTATGAGGATTGTTATGAGAGTACTAATGCATTAATGATGTCGAGTTTGAATACTTAAAGAGGGTTGGGTCATGGACTCAGGTTGCTCTTATCACATGTATTCAAGAAAAGAATACTTTGAGACTTAATAGCCGGAGGAATGTGGAATAGTTCACTTGGATCCCAATAAGAACTGGAAGTTTTATAGTATTTGTACAGTCAGATTTGAAAATAGTTGATAATCTTGAGTTTCTTCTTTATAAAGCGAGGTATGTTTCAAAATTCAAGTAAAATTTTTTATCAATAAAAATGTTTGATGATCTCAACTATTATACTAAAGTTGAATATGAGAGGTTGAAAATATACATGATAAGAATATAAAATTTGCACCTTATATATTTCACAGAAAATCAAATGCATGATTAATTTTTGTTTAGGCATCTTCTATATGAAATGCAAGAGCTTAAACGAGTGATTGACACATAAGTGATATGAGTTTCTCTAACATAATTTTTCAAATCATCATTTTATTTTTGTATATTCTCTATAGCACATTAATAAGTGGACGAACTTTATAATGTGTACAATACTTTAGTATGTAATTTACCTTGAGAGGAACTTACAATTATTCTGTTGTATCCAATTTGTGTAAACGGATAAAATATGAAATTATATCCTCACACATTTTGAAATTTTGTGCAGGGATAATCTTCTTGGTGCAGCATCTCCTATACGCAATAAGTGAAAATTAAGAAAACCTGTTCTATATATGTTTGTGTTTCTTTGATTATATATGATAATCCAATTAAAATATTCTCATTTAAATTAATAAAAGCATATTTCTTTCATTACATTATTTTTAAAACACACAACAACATTCAATTAAGAGAACATCAAAAGAAACAAGAAAAAAAATCCATCGTTTAATCTAATCTATTATTACAAAAGGCTTAAATATTTAATTGGTGAATAGTGAAACGATGGATTTGGATTAACTTATAAGAGAAGAACCTGGTACCTTAGAAGAGTTAACATGATGCAGGAGGTGATAAGCAGGCTTCACAAAGTAAACTCCATATTTTTCAAAATGCCAAGTTTTCTTATCCAGGGGTAATATCCGCGAGAGAGGAATGTTCAAAATTTGTTAGACATCATTAGGATGGAGGTGGGCTTTCAGTGTATTAGTTTTCCATACACGAAGGTCATCATTAATAAGGTCACAAACACGGTTAATATCTTTAGGATCAGGCAAAGGACTTCAAACCTTGAACCCTGATTTATTGGGCAACCACTTGTCTCCCTAAATGTGAACACTCTCACCGTTACCAATCCTTCATCTTGTTCCTTGTTCAACAACGTCCCTTGCACTGAGAATACTCCTCCAAACATAATTTGGATTGTGACCCAGGGAAGCCTCTGAAATTGTGCTACGAGGAAAGTACTTACCTTTGAGAATTCTGCTAAGCAAAGAATTGTCATAATTGAGAATCCTCCAATAGTGTTTGCCAAGTAATCTTTTATTAAAGTTACTAATACCACAAAACCCATATCCACCCTCCCTCTTAGCACAAGAAAGCTTCTCCCAAATCAGCCAGTGGATCTTCCTTTTACCTTCCTTCGTATCCCACCAAAACCTAGTAATCATTGCCTCTATCTCTTGGAAGTAGATTTCAGGAAGTTTATAACAACTCATGACATAACTAAGAATAACTCATGACCTAGCTAGCAAGTTTATAAAATATACTTGAATATGACTTAAAGTGAGTTTTAATTATTTAGTTTCAAACTCGATCTTAAATTCGGTTGAACATGGGATAACATCAATAAAGTTGAGAGAATTACGCTATGCACCCTTAGTGGTACTCATGTAAACTAGTGAAAATCAATAACGTCTTTAAAATTTGAAACTTAATCTTCGAACGCATTCAAAATGAAATCAAAGTCTAGTCTCAGACCTGCAAATACTAGGAGGATAAGCTCCATATTTTTTATGGAGATTAAGTTTTGTACGTGTTTGATTCATATAACGCGTCTGAACTTCCATCTTTTTTCTTCTTCATTTTGTTTCAGAAAGTTTACTCAGTATCCAACAGAGAGCTCGTGAGTAAACTCGATTTTCATCATTTTTCGAGCTTCCTCGCTACTTCTATTGCATTGAATTCAAGGCTAGGACATCTATTGTGAATTAGGATGCCTTAAAATAAAATATACTTGGTTTCTTTATAGGCAAGAAACATATAAAGGTTAGAGTTAAGGAAAAACAAGGAGAACAACAAGGATGAGTTATAACTGATATTGTTTTACTTTCTCTATAAAACATATTACAAGTACTCAAGAATAATGAATAACCCTCTCACCCTAATTACGTTTTGTCACACCACCCTTAAGATGAGAGACTAGTATGCTATTTATGATAAACCTAACATACTAAACTAATGGAAATTTGAACAATTATCCATTACAAGCTAACTTAGGGTACAAGATAACTTAAACAATTGGATTCTTAACACAAGGCCCAATTTGACAACTACATACTATAACACAATTTGACTACAGCATGTAGGTCTTCGACAACAACATGTGAGCAAACTTCGACGACATGCTAACTAGAGTTTGATCCAATATCTCATAAATATCCACATTGGATTTAACTCTACCATCAATAAACAAACTAGCTTTCTTCATGCAGCTTTATCAACTGCATACAGTGGAAAAACTTGCAACTGGGCAACATCTTGGTGATCATATCAGCAATATTATGATCTGTCGAAACCTTCAACACATGGACTTCTCCATGCTCGATTACCCCTCTGAAAAAATGCAGTCTCACATCCATGTGCTTGGTTCACCCATGATAGGATGAATTCTTCGACAGGTGTATTGCACTTTGACTATCACAGTTAACAGTGACAACTCGACCTTGAAGTTTCATCTTCTTTGCAAAACCTTCAAGCCACAATACTTCCTTCACAGCTTCAGTTAGGGCGATATATTCCGCTTCAGTGGTTGATAAGGAAACAACCTTCTGAAGTGTTCCTTTCCAACTGATTGTTGTGCCAAACATAGTGAACACATATCCATAAATAGATTTTCTAGGATCCATACAACCTGCATAATCTGAGTCAACATATCCTTCGATTGCTACTTTACTATCTTCACTGAAGGCTCCACCAGAAATTAGGACTCTGTCCAGAGATCCATTTATGTACCTTAGAATCCACTTCAATGCTTGTCAGTAAGCCTTTCCAGGATTCTCCATATACCTGCTTACAAGACTTACTGCATATGCTATATCGGGTCTAGTACAGACCATAACATACATAAAAGATCCACTATATTAGCATATGGAATGCTATTCATATAAGCTCTTTCGACATCAGTACTGGGACACTGATCTATACTCAGCTTGAATTGAGGGTTTGTTGGAGTCACAACAAGCTTTGAATTTGACATACCAAACTTTTCGAGAATCTTCCGTAGGTACGCCTTTTAAGATAAGCATAACTTTGACTTCTTTCTATCTCTTCGGATCAATCCCAAGAATCCTGGATGCAACTCCCAAATCCTTCAGGTCGAACTCCTTATTGAGTTCAACCTTCACTCTCATTACATCTTCGACATTGTTGCTTGCTATTAGAATATCACCCACATAAAGTAACAAAATAACAAATGAATTATCAGGTCGAAATCTGAAGTAAACACAGTGGCCGAACTGACTTCTAATGAAACTTATATGTACCATGAACTTGTTGAATCTCTTATTCTACTGTCGAGGAGATTGTTTCAGTCTATATAAGGATCTCTTCAACTTGCACACATAATCTTCCTTCCCCTTTTCAACATACCCTTCAGGTTTCCTCATCAGGATTGTTTCATCTAAATAACCATACAAGAACACATTCTTCACATCCATCTGTTCCAGTTCAAGGTTGAACTGTACCACCGTGGAAATCAACATTCCAATGGATATGTGCTTCACAATAGGATAGAACATATTATTGAATTCGACACCTTCTTTCTGAGTGAAACCTCTATCGACCAATATTTCCTTGTATCTTTTTGACGCCACTCCTTCGATTCCTTCCTTTACTTTGAAAATCCATTTACACCTGACTAACCTAGCTCCAGCAAGTTTCTTGATCAATTCCCAGGTGTTACTATCATGAAGAGATTTCATCTCATCATCCATGATCTTCAGCCATTCAGTCTTCTTTTGAATCCTCATAACTTCCTTATACTCTTTAGGTTCTTCGTCGAGAACCTCACTTGCAGAGATTAAGGCAAAAGCTATAAGATCTACATACCCAAGTCTCTGAGGTGGCTTGATGACTCTCATTGACCTGTCTCTTTCTAGTAGGTAGTCATTATCAGTCTCCTCATCTTCGACAATAGCTTCTGCTTCTTCTCGACTTCATCTAGGATACGCAATTCAGCATCAACATGCTCCGCCTCAACAAGAATCTCTCCCTGCTTCAGCTCTTCGTCAGCATCATTAGTTTTCTTGAAAGCCATCTCTACTTCATTAAAAACTACATCTCGACTGTTGATACACCTTCTGTGACCTGGCTCTAGGCACCATAGTTTATAAGCTTTGACTCCATTAGGGTATCCCATGAACATGCATTTCTGGGCTCTAGGTTCGACCTTGTCTTGCCTAATGTGAGCATAGGCCATGCAACCACATACTCTCAGTTTGTCGAGACTAGGTGGATGTCTCGACCAAACTTCTTTAGGTGTCTTCATATCTAACGCAATCGATAAACATCTGTTTATCATATATGTTTCTGTTGAAACAACCTCAGCCCAAAACACCTTCTTTAACCCAGCACTAGTCAACATGCATCTAACTCTTTCCAAATAGTTCGATTAAACATTTCTGCCAAACCATTTTGTTGTGGAGTCTCTGTAGTAGTTTTGTGCCTTACAATACCTGAGACAACACAAAAATTGTCAAACGTCTCATTCCAAAATTTGAGGCTATTGTCGGTTCTCAACCTCTTGACCTTTTTGCCAGTCTGATTTTCGACCAGAGTCTTCCAACCTTTGAAATAAATTCTCAAAAGTTTCATCCTTAGTCTTCTGGATGAATACCCATAACTTCCTGGAATAATCATCAACTATGGATATAAAATACCTTGCTCCTAAATATGATGGACACCTTGCAGGCCCCCAAAGATCAGCATGGATGTAATCAAGGGATCTATGATTTCTTTGTTTGACTTATTTGAACTCTGCAAGATATTCCAAGTACACAGGGTTCACAAAATTTTAGCTTTTCAACTTGGTCTCCTCCAAGAATATTTTGTTTCCCTAATTCGACCAAACCCCTTTCACTGGCATGACCCAATCTCATGTGCCAAATTTATATTTTTGACAATGATTTTGTGGATGCAACATTTGTCAAACCACTTACAACTTCAGCCTTAAGGGTATAAAAGCCTTGTTTCTTCACGCCTCTCAAGACTTTCTTCGAACCCTTTATAACTCTTAGGATACTTTTCTCTCCTTGAAAAACATATCCCTTCCTGTCGAATTCACCAAGAGAAATCAAATTTCTCTTCAAATCAGGTACATACCTGACTTCAGTCAATAACCTTATTGACTCATCGTGGAGCTTGAATCTCACAGATCCAATACCTAAATTTTGCAAGATTTACTGTTTCCCAACAGCATGGATCTACCACCTTGATCACATAGCTCCTCGAACAATTATCTGTTTGGAGTCATGTGCCAAGTGAAACCTGAATCTATAATCCACTCCTTTCTTGAGTCGTCGCTTGAAACCACAAGAACATCAAATGATTCGAATTCATTTTGAACAATGGTTGCGTTGCCATTATCTTTACCTCAGGGATCTTTCAGGCATTCAGGGCACACTTTTCTTGTGTGACCCTCCTTATTACAGTGATAACATTGAATACCGGATGACTCGCCACTATATGACTTCTGCTTGTAAGGATGGTAAGTACGATAATGATATCCACTGCTCAGCCAACACTTTGTCTTCACTCATCTTGAATGAATACAAAGCTTGGTTTAAAGTCACTTCACCAAAGATTTTGTCACGTACAAACTTTCAAGTTTCAACCATAGCCCCGATGTCGTAGTCTCCTTTGATACCTGTCGAAGAACCTTATCACCAAGTCTCAACATTATTGCGCTGTAGGCTTTCTCTATCATTATCGTAGTTTCTTTTTCCGTTAACGTATCGTCCATGGATGCCTCTCCCTTCAATACTTCCGAACAACCTTGCTGAACTATTAGGGATTTCATCTTCAAGTGCCAAAAACCGAAGTTGTTCTCTCCAGTGAACTTTTCAATATCATACTTTGTTGAAGGAATCTTTCCTCCATGCTCACCGCACCAATTTGTTGTGAATTAGGATGCCTTAAAACAAAATATACTCGGTTTCTTTATATGCAAGAAACACACAAGGGTTATGGTTAAGGAAAAACAAGGAGAACAACAAGGATTGGTTATAACTGATATTCTTTTACTTTCTCTATAAAACATATTACAAGTACTCAAGAATAACAAATACCTCTCTTACCCTAATTAGGTTGTCACACCACCCTTAAGATGAGAGACTAGTATGCTATTTATAATAAACCTAACATACTAAACTAATGGGCTTTTTAAAAATTAGTCATTATAAGCTAACTTAAACAATTGGATCCTTAACACAAGGTCTAATTCGACAACTACATACTAGAACACAATTCGACTATAGCATGTAGGTCTTCGACAACAACATGTGAGCAAACTTCAACGACATGCTAACTAGAGTTCGATCCAATATCTCACAACATCAATCAAATTATACTACACTTAATTCAATAGAAAATCATTGACTTCTCACTTCTCATATTCGATAAGTTTTTCATTTTTTGTTTTGTTTTGTGACACATTAATTTGAAATTAAACACATAATAGGTTGTTTATGATAAATGAGGATGCATAATAAATATTTTAGTGAGATATGCATGGAAATTTTTGAAGTTTGTGCATGCTCTGTTTCTATGTTTTTCATGTTACAAGAGGATATGAAAGTTAACTTTCGAGTTTTGTTGTTCTGAACTGTGGAAGTTAACTTCCGAGTTTTATTGTTCTACATTGTTTTTATGATTTTGCCTATTAAGTCTCTTAGGTTTGACTTCTATGGTTATGATATAATTTTTTTGGTGTAATTATAGGTAAAATGCCTGACAATACAGACAAATTAAGGTATGGTAGAATGAATCAATATACTTTCGCTTGGAGGGAAAGAGATAAACCTTTTCGTTTAGTTGTTGGTGCCACTTCACTTGATGTTGAAGTACCATCTTCCAGAGTTCACATGTCTCCGACATAATCCTTCCGAAGACATGAGTCCCTTTCCACTGTCTCTAATTTCTTAGCAGTCTAATTTTCTATTGTCGTTCCTGATGTTTTTCTAGAAGGCCCCCCAGACACCTTATTGCTTTGCATGTATGTAGATTACGTTACAAGGCATATGTGAGATGGAAAGGTAAAATAAATATATTTTAAACATATGTGTTATAAAATTTGAACATTCTAACATTGATGTATTTTTTTTTTACAATACTGTGAGTCGTTGAAATGTATTAACCATAATAGGAAGATTAGAAGCTGCTAAAACCTTAGGAAACATTATTTAAAGATGTCATGCAGCTATCTAGGCTGCAAGATTTATGCATGACTGGTTATACTTTTATTTACCATGGTTTTTGTATGCTTTCATTGAGAGATCACACTCAGATATTTCTTCATTTCATCTTTTGAATTGTGAGATGACCATACACTTGATGACGTGCCATCCCTCATACATCTTGCGATCAGACAAAATTTTAAAACTACCCCAGACTCACTAGACCTAAGGTACTAGAAATGATGGTGCAATATTTTTGAGATGATCTAGGTGATGTACAACAAGAGATAGAGGACACCATAGATGTTGATGAGATATTTGCAGAATACCATGATCATATAGTCCCAAAGGATATAGGTAGAGTGATAACTTCTTAGCCATGAAGTATTGCATTTAGCTACATTCAATGGTTTTCTAGAGTGCTACATCCTCACATGACACTGATGCAAAGGGTGAGCCACCTATTCCAGCTCATCATAAGATATTAAAGGAGGAAGCGGGCTAGGGAAGACCATGTAGTTGATGTGTTACCGATCTGTCAGCATATTGTGGCTTTTAAGCGAGCGAGTATATATATATATATATATATATATATATATATATATATATATATATATATATATATATATATATATATATATATATATATATATATATATATATATATATATATATATATATATATATATATAGAGAGAGAGAGAGAGAGAGAGAGAGAGAGAGAGAGAGAGAGAGAGAGAGAGAGAGATATGAGAGTTTTAGGAAGGCACTCTAGAAGGGCTAGTGTAAAGGCCATGATAGTTGAGGCAAGACATGGTTGCAGTGCAGAAGGCAGAGGAGAAACCGACGAGGGTCAGATTTACCCATTAGTTGACTTTTTCTTTGTATTTTTTTCATTTATATTTTGGTTTGTATTTTGTGAACAATGTATGGTTTGCATTTTGACTTAATATATGTTATATTGATTGAATTACATAAGTTTATGGTTTAATTGAAATATATATTGTAGTTTGATTGTATTTTATGATCAATGTATAGTTTGATTGAATCATATGTCAAATTTATAACAAAAATACTGCATAGAAGGGAAGTTTATTGTCTTAAGGGTTAATACGAAAGTTAACTTCCATAATATTGACCGAGTAGTGAAATAAACACATTATGATGACTTCAAACTGTGTTTAATTAGTTAGTTCACAACATAACCTACAGACTCACGCTTCCATCAATACAATGATTAACTTCTGTATTATTTTTTGACAAAATGGGGGTGACTCACTTACGAAGTGCTTTGGTGTGTAATGTAGGCATCACGAGGTTAACTTTTGTACTATTCCATAGACGTTTTTAAATTTCTTAAAGATAACTCTTCACCACTAAGAATGTGGAGAACAACACTGATACAATACACAAACAAGACAATTTTGGTCTCAAGAAAAGTTGTCTTATCTGAAATCATGTTCTTCCCTTCCAGCTTAACTAAAATTGCAAAATTTGAAAGATATTCAAAATGAAAAGTTCTACATTTTAAATTTTTAATCAATAAAACTTGCTACTTTAAATGCCAGATATGCAATTTAGCACAACATAATAATATCATTACTAGTTATTTTACTTAAAAAAACATAAATGCAATATATATATATATATATATATATATATATATATATATATATATATATATATATATATATATATATATATATATATATATATATATATATATATATATATATATCAAGATAAAAAATATAAATAGTAAAGGAAGTTGCACATGTTGTGTGCCCGCAACATCGATTACGAGTTCTGCATGCAACCGAGTGACAGGACTTGGTAAGTTAAGTAATTTCTCGATTACTGTATCAACATTAGAGATGGAAATTGTACTCATCCCCAATGGGTACCCTCAAAATTTACCCACAACGGGTAGGGTAAAAACTCGCAAAATTGGTACGGCCACGATCACGAGCAATTATCCAATAAAATAAGCGTGTATGGGTGCGGGTACGGGTATCTTAGTACCTAGCCCTCCCCATACCCGCACGATATATATATTTATATATTTTTATTTTCATTATTATGTATATATGTTAATATAACAATTCTATTAAATATAGTTGTTGGCTAAAAAAGAAGCCAATTGAAAGCATCGACAACGAAAGGGTCGATCTCGACAGGAGGTAGGAAGAAAAACCCCTAACCAACAATATTCGTTGGTGGAAGGAAGCATTTGGAAAATACTGGCAGCGAAGTGTCGAAATTGTCAACTCTAAAAGGGACGCATCCTAAGTCGACGTTCCAAGGGAAATTGCGTGATCGATAGGGATATAGGTTGTTCGACTAAAACAATAAAAGGCACATCCGATGAAGGAGTCTTGTTGACTGGCGGGAAATAAATTTGACAAAAGGAATATGGGGGAAGTTACAAAAGTAATGGTCTTACACGTGGCGGCTCCTGAAGCGACCCGACGGTTATTTTATTTACCTATACAAAGCAAAGCCTAGTTTGAAGGAAGGGGCGTCTTTTGTCAACATTTTAAGAAAAATACTCTGAGTACCATACACTAAGAGAAAAGAGTTCCCTTTTCATCACAAAATGTACGGATACGCCCAGTTGTACTTTCCTTTTTTACGTTGAATTTACCAAGTCTTTATGTTATGAAAACAATGTCTTTACTTTTATGTCATTTTTTCAGTACTTCTTTGTCTTATTAAAAGCGTCGTTGTCTTTACTTGTCTAAATTTCATCATACACACTCTAAAAAACAAACAATTGTCGAGTGCACCATAAATACTAAGTAACCAACTCACCCAGAACCAGAGTTCTGGGACTAGTTTGGCTGTTCCTGTTAGCAAACCCGCGTCGGGAGGTCAGAGGTTGTCTGCGCGAAAGTCAGATGTATTTGAAGTATTTAAAGAGTTGTGTCTGAAACTTAAAAGAGAAAAGGAATGTGGTGTGGTCAGAATCAGAAGTGATCATGGTAAGGAGTTTGAAAACTCTAAATTTGTAGAATTTTGCTCTTCTGAAGGGATCAGTCATGAGTTCTCCTCTCCTATTACTCCTCAGCAAAATGGAGTAGTTGAAAGGAAAAACAGGACTATCCAAGAATCTTCTAGAGCCATGATACATGCAAAGAAATTACCTATGCATTTTTGGGAAGAGGCTATGAATACAACTTGCTATGTTCACAACAGAGTGACCTTGAGAAAAGGAACATCATCTACTTTGTATGAAATGTGGAAAGGAAGGAAACCAACAGTGAAATACTTTCATGTTTTTGGGAGCAAGTGTTACATCTTGACAGATCGTGAACAAAGGAGGAAAATGGATCCCAAAAGTGATGAAGGCATTTTCCTAGGATACTCTATCAACAACAGAGCTTATAGAGTATACAACTCCAGAACAAAAATCTTGATGGAATCCATTAATGTTATCATTGATGATCAACTTGAAGAACCCAATGTCATTGAGGATGTTGAAACATTCCTTGAGACACCTGCTGAGGACGTGGTCAATACTGAAGAGGTTCAAAATGGACATCCAGACTCTGCATCTGAAATTCCCAACAAAGATCCCTCCATCAGGATCCTGAAAGATCACCCCAAAGATCTTATCATTGGAGACCCCACCAGTGGTGTAAGGACCCGAGCTAGAGAAATCATCTCAAATTCATGTTTTGTATCCAAGATTGAACCCAAAAATGTGAAGGAGGCCTTAACCGATGAATACTGGATCAAGGCCATGCAAGATGAATTAGAACAGTTTAAAAGGCATGAAGTATGGGAACTGGTGCCAAGACCTGAGGGAACAAACATCATTGGCACCAAATGGATTTACAAGAACAAATCAGATGAATAGGGAATTGTAGTCAGAAACAAGGCTAGACTGGTGGCACAGAGGTATACTCAAGTAGAAGGAATTGATTTTGATGAAACCTTTGCACCAGTTGTAAGACTTGAGTCCATCAGGCTACTGTTAGGAATTGCCTGCATTCTAAAATTCAAACTATTCCAAATGGATGTGAAAAGTGCATTTCTGAATGGATATCTAAATGAGGAAGTATGTGTTAGAACACATATTGGTTCCTAATAATATCTCTATGTTTTGATGATAACTATTATGAAATTTTGTATTTAAGAATTATATACTCTAAAATTTGCTTAAGAGTTTTTACTGCAGATAGTAAAGAAATTAACACTCCAGAAGCAAATCGGAATTGAACACAAGAAATTAGCTAGAATCTGAAGCGCCAGATGCACTCATTAGAAGATTCTGATTGCTGCCAACAGAAGATTCTGAGCGTAGCCTCCAGAAGATTCTGAAGCAGAAGCTCCAGAAGGATCTGAAGCAGAAGCTCCAGAAGAATCTGAAGCTAGTCAGAAGCATCTGAAGTGAAGAAGAATATTGTATGAAGAACTTTTCAAAGCATAGGCTCTACAGAAGATTCTGAAAATACCAAAGCTGCTAGTACTGAAGTTCTGTCTCAAATATGCTCTGAACTTAAACACGCTGAAAGCACACCTGCTGCAGAAGACTCTGATTCAGCAAGACTCTGATCATCATTAGAAGACTCTGACCCAATTAGACTCTAATGAAGTTGCTGAAAACTGAAGAAGAAATATTCAAAGATTATATCCGTTGGAGTAAATCAAACGTCTCTTTCCTTATTTATGCTAGACACAAGAACACAGACAAAAAGGATTTTTCTGTGCTTTCTTCTTCTAGGAAAGGTCACTTGATGTGAAGACAAAAAGGCTCAGACCTTTTGGACACTCTTCTCAACGTGCATCTCACCTTGGATCAGCTGCCTATAAAAGCAAGACTCCACCAAATCTTCAGTTGACGTTGGCATTGAAAAGAAATAAAACATTCAAGCTCTCATACTTTCATATTCATTCTAAGAATTTATTTCATTGTTCTTAAACTTAAGAGAAATATCACAGTTGTGATAATAGCTTTTTAGAAGCATTCTTACTCTTGTATTAGTTTTACATTGATTGTAAAAGATTTCCTTAAGAGGATCCAGTTGGGATCAGTAGCTCTTGAGAAGACTAAGAATAGTTGTTCTTAGGTGTTACTATTGTAATCTGTTTGATTAAATAGTGGATTAAGTCCTTGTTTGAGAGAGGCAAATCACTCTAGGATGGGTGGACTGAAGTAGTTGAGTTTAACGAACCAGGATAAAAATACTTGTGTTTTAATTCTATGTTTTAATCTTTCATACTTATTCAACCCCCCCTTCTAAGTATTATCTCACCTTCAGTTGGCATCAGAGCTCCGGTTCTGTGTGTGCTACCACTTAACAGTGACAGTAAAGATCCAGAGAGAAATACTTTGATATATATTTGGTTGTTACTATGGCTGATAATACAACATCTAACATCAACAACAAATATGAAGAAAGGGACAAAATCAGCACCAAACCCCCTATGTTTGATGGGGAGAAATTTGATTATTGGAAAGACAGAATTGAAAGTTTTTTCCTTGGATATGATGCTGATTTATAGGATCTGGTCATAGATGGATATGTTCATCCCACAGATGGGAATGGCAAAAAGATAGACAGAAAATCTATGACAGATGCTCAGAAGAAAGATTTTAGAAATCATCACAAGGCCAGAACAATATTGTTGAATGCAATATCTCATACTGAGTATGAAAAAATTACAAACAGGGAAACTGCATTTGACATGTTTGAATCCTTAAAGATGACTCATGAGGGAAACTCTCAAGTCAAGGAGACAAAGGCTCTGGCTTTGATCAGAAGTATGAAGCCTTCAAGATGGAAGACTTTGAATCTGTTGAAGCTATGTTCTCCAGATTTCAGATCCTCACAACTGGTCTAAAGGTTCTGGACAAGGGATACTCCACATCAGATCATGTAAAGAAAATCATCAGAAGTCTAGCTACCAGATGGAGACCAATGGTGATTGCCTTGAAGATGGCTAAAGATCTGAACAAGATCTCTTTAGAAGAACTCATCAGCTCACTAAGGAGCCATGAAATTGAGCTTGAGGAAAATGAACCTCAGAAGAAAGAGAAAGGTAAATCTATTGCTTTAAAATCTAATAAATCTGCTAAAGCTTTGCAGGTTATTGAAGAAAGCTCTGAAGGATCTTCTTCTGAAGAAGAAGATGAGTTATCCATGTTGTCCAGAAGGATCAACAGACTCTGGAAGCACAAGGGAAAGAAGTTCAACAACTTCAAAAAATCTAATCATAGAAAGGAATCTTCTGGGCATAGAAGATCTGGCAAGAAAGAAGTAGTATGCTATGAGTGCAAAGAACCTGGGCATTACAAGAATGATTGCCCCAAACTTCAAGGAGAAAAACCCAAGAAGAAGTTTAACAAAAAGAAGAAGGTTCTGATGGCAACATGGGATGAATCAGATGAATCTGAATCATCTTCTGAATCAGAAGAAGAATGTGCTAATGTTGCACTGACGGCCAGCACAGAAGATCAGGAAGAAGAAACTTCAGGATCTGAATCTGATTCTGAATCTGACGATGACGCTGAAGAGGTAATGGCTAAACTTACTAAAGAAGAACTTGTCAAAGTTTTATCAGAAGTTCTGAAAAGCTATAACAATATCAAACTCAAATATAAGAAGCTGAAAAACAGTCTTGAATCTGAGATTGATCTTCTAAAGACAGAACTTGTTGAGCAAAAAGAAATTAATCTGAAAATCAAAAATGACTTTGAAATAACTCAACAAGAATCTGAATCTGAAGCTAAGTCATGTGAAAACATTTTAGAAAAATATGACTCTAGCTTTCAGAGATTCCTTACTAAGAGCATAGACAGAAGCAAGATAGCTTCTATGATCTATGGTGTTAGTGGGAACAACAGAAGAGGTATTGGATATGAATCTTCCTCTGGAAGTAATCCAAAATCTGTTGACAAACTCTTCATCAAGAAGACACATATATACTCTCAATTTAAGTTTGGTCACTTAAATGACATTAAACACACAAGCTCTGAGAAGAATACTTATGTGTTTAAACCCAAGGCAAGTCAGAATAAACATTATGTTGAAAAACATAAGTTTAGACAAACCTCCAGAACCACTAATCCTAAAGGACCCAAGAAGATCTAGGTACCTAAAAGTAAAATAATCCCTGTTGCAGATGTTCTTAGCAGCAAGGTCAGGACACCAATCATGGTACCTGGACTCTGGATGCTCACGACACATGACAGGAGAAAAGTCTATGTTCCAAAGCCTGGAACTTAGATCTGGAGGTGATGTGAAGTTTGGAGGGAACCAGAAGGGCAAGATCATTGGATCTGGGACTATTGGAAATGGTAAACTTCCCTCTATTACTAATGTTTTACTTGTTGAAGGGTTAAAGCATAACTTATTGTCCATAAGTCAATTAAGTGACAATGGTTATGATATTACCTTTAATCAAAAATGTTGTAAAGCTATTAGTCAAAAGGATGGCTCTATCCTATTTAGTGGTAAGAGGAAAAACAACATTTATAAAATAAATCTTTCAGAACTTAAAGTTCAAAATGTTAAATGCCTCTTGTCTGTTAATGAAGAGCAATGGGTCTGGCACAGAAGATTGGGCCATATTAATATGAGACGTATATCTCAGATTAATAAACTTAATCTTGTCAGAGGACTCCCTAATCTGAAGTTCACTTCAGATGCTCTTTGTGAAGCATGCCAAAAAGGGAAGTTTTCAAAATCATCTTTTAAATCAAAAAATGTTGTTTCTACTTCCAGACCACTAGAATTACTTCATATTGATCTGTTTGGACCAGTGAAAACTGCATCCATCAGAGGCAAGAAGTATGGATTAGTCATTGTTGATGACTATAGTAGATGGTCATGGGTAAAGTTTTTAAAACACAAAGATGAGTCACATTCTGTGTTCTTTGACTTCTGCAAGCAAGTCCAGAATGAAAAAGATTTCAAAATTATAAAAGCCAAAAGTGATCATGGTGGTGAATTTGAAAATAAATATTTTGAAAAATATTTCAATGAAAATGGCATTGCTCATGATTTTTCCTGTCCTAGAACTCCACAACAAAATGGGGTTGTAGAGAGGAAAAATAGAACTCTGTAAGAAATGGCCAGAACCATGATCAATGAGACAAATCTGGCAAAACACTTTTGGGCAGAAGCAAACAACACAGCCTGTTACATTCAGAACAGAGTGTCTGTAAGACCTCTTCTGAAAAAGACTCCATATGAACTGTGGAAGAACAGAAAGCCCAACATTTCATATTTTCATCGTTTTGGATGTATTTGCTATATGTTGAATTCTAAGGAAAATCTGAACAAGTTTGATTCCAAAGCACAGAAGTGTTTCATGCTTGGATATTCTGAATGCTCTAAAGGCTACAGAGTATACAACACTGAGACACAGATTGTGGAAGAATCTATTCATGTTAGATTTGATGATAAGCTTGGCAATAAAAAGCCAAAGCAGTCTGAAAACTCTGCAGATAGAGAAGTAGTCTTCACAGACTCTGAAGTCCCAGAAGCAGACAAAGCTCAAGTAAAGGAACCAAATGCAATGCCAGATGCTATTCATTTAACTTCTCAGATGAACAATCTAAACATTTCTGAAGAATCAGCTGTTAGAGGATCATCATCCAGAATTAAAGCTTCTCATCCAGAGAATGTCATTATTGGAAAGAAGGATGATCCCATCAGAACAAGATCCTTTCTAAGATCATCTGAAGCATCATTATTTGGACTGGTGTCAGAAATTGAACCATCTTCTGTAGATGAAGCTCTGCAAGACAATGATTAGATTATTGCCATGCAAGAAGAGCTAAATCAATTTACCAGAAATGATGTATGGGATATAGTTCAAAGACCACAAGGATTCAATATAATTGGAACAAAATGGGTCTTCAAAAATAAGCTAAATGAGAAAGGAGAAGTTGAAAGAAATAAGGCAAGGCTTGTAGCTCAAGGGTACAGTCAACAAGAAGGTATTGATTATACTGAAACTTATGCTCCAGTGGCAAGGTTATAATCTATACGCCTTCTTATTTCATTTGCTGCACAATAACATCACTCTGTATCAGATGGATGTTAAAAGTGCCTTTCTTAATGGTATTATAGAAGAAGAAGTTTATGTCCACCAACCTCCTGGTTTTGAAAATGAAAAATTCCCAGATCATGTTTTCAAACTAAAGAAATCTCTATATGGTTTAAAACAAGCTCCCAGAGCTTGGTATGAGAGATTGAGCAATTTTCTTTTGGAGAAAAATTTCATCATAGGCAAAGTGGACACAACACTCTTTTGTAAATCAATTAAGAAAGATCTTCTAATTTGTCAAATTTATATGGATGATATAATATTTGGATCTACCAATACTATGCTGGGAAAGGAGTTTGCTAAATGTATGCAGGCAGAATTTGAAATGAGCATGATGGGAGAACTCAGATTCTTTTTAGGAATCCAAGTCAATCAAACTCCAGAGTGCACTTACATACATCAGACCAAATATGTTAAAGAACTTCTGAAGAAATTTAACATGACTGATAGTAAGCTGGCAAAGACTCCAATGCACCCAACTAGCTCACTTGGCAAGGAAGAGGTAAGTAAGAAAGTAGATCAGAAGCTCTACAGAGGTATGATTGGATCTCTTCTTTATTTAACTGCTTCTAGACCTGACATATTATTCAGTGTATGCTTGTGTGCTAGGTTCCAATCAGATCCTAGAGAATCACACTTGACAGCTGTCAAGAGGATTCTAAGGTATCTGAAAGGTACTTCTAATGTGGGTTTGTGTTACAGAAAATCTGATGATTTCAAATTAGTTGGATTCTATGATGCTGACTACGCTGGAGATAGAGTGGAAAGAAAAAGTACTTATGGAAGTTGTCAATTTCTGGGAAGAAATCTCATCTCTTGGTACAGCAAGAAGCAACCCACAATTGCACTTTCAACCATAGAGGCAGAATATATTGCTGCTGCTGGATGTAGCACGCAGATGCTCTGGATGAAAAGTCAGCTAGAAGATTATCAAATATTTGAAAGTAACATTTCTATCTTCTGTGATAATACTTCTGCTATATGTTTGTCAAAAAATCCCATTTTACATTCTAAGGCAAAACATATAGAAATTAAGCATCATTTTATCAGAGACTATGTTCAGAAGGGAATCATAAATTTAGCCTTTGTTGATACAGATCATCAATGGGCAGATATTTTTACAAAACCCCTTGTTAAAGATAGATTCAAATTTATTCTGAAAAATATTGGTATGGATTTTTGTCCAGAATGATATTTATCAGAAGCAAATTTTTCCAGATGCAAAAATGCCTAATGCTCTGAAGTATTTCTTCTGATTGCTTATTTATTCTCTTTAATTAATGTTTGTGAAACTCTGAACTAATAATCTTTAGAGGATCTGAACGTTGGTTAACGTTTCATTTCTCAAGAGAATTCAGAACACGTGCAAGCAAACACGTGTCACTCCAATTCTGCAAAGGTGGTGTGTACACTACTAAAGAGACGTTTGAGGTGAAGTTTGAATAGTGAAAATCTTGATTTTCCCCCCAATCTGTCAGAAGCAATAAATGCTTGAAATGATTTTTATTCTTTTCATTTAATGCTTTGTTCAAACGTGCAAAATCTGACTGTTTGTATGCCTACTTGTTTTAGTATAAATACATCTTTTCTCTTCACTTTCACACTTTTCACATCTCTGAAATTTTATGCATTTTCATCTTCTCTTCTCTCTGCATAAAAACCCTAAGCGTGTGACAAAACCATCTTCAATGGCAACTTCATCATCAACTGCTGCACAATTTCAATCTTCAATGGCTGCAGTTACATCTGCTAACATGGGTGTTGCTCCTTATTCTCTACCAAAAAGAACACTGTTAACCCCTGTTGAAAAGCTGGAAGTTCTGTGTGAATCAATGGTGGAATTTGATTCACTTGCAGAAAATGGTTTTGATTTTCGTTCAATCGTAGGTGCTCAAGGATGGGTGAAATACTTTGATAGACTGTTTGGACCAGTTTACCCCCTTCTTGTGAAAGAGTTCTGGATCCATGCTTCAGTTTACCCTAAGTTTATCCTTTCTACTGTTCTGGGCAAAGAAATAATAATAACAGAAGATCTGATCAGAAAGCTTATTGGATATGAAGAAACAGATGGAGTTTCACACTTACCAGCTGGGCGTGTGGATATGGATGAAGTGTATGAAGAAGTGATGACTGCTGGTCAAGCTTCTAACAAGTTCAAGGATCTGAAGCCTAACTACAAGATCTGGGCTAAGATCTTCATGGGATGTATTCATCATAGGAAGTCAACAAACTCTCCAGACTATGTCAATAATGAACAGCTCTATTTCATGTATTGCCTCAGTCAGAGCACCAAGGTAGATCTTCCATATATTCTCTTTATGCATCTTTGGAACCATATAAATGCCTCTAGGGAGTATGTGAAAGAAAAAGGACAGAAGATCAGAACCTGGATTCCTTTTGGAAGGTTAATCTCAGATCTTCTAACTGAGAATGGACTAGTTACGGCTCTGTACGCTGCTGGAGTTACAGAGGAATTGGAATTCATCATGGGAAAGCCTCTGAATGCCAAAAGTCTTCAGAGACTTAAAATAGTGGATGAACTCACAACAGCTCCCAAGAAGCTGAATGTTTCTGAACTGAGTAAGAAGAGAATTCCTATAGATGATTATCCTCTGTTTTATGCTGAAGAACCAAGGCACATTGTTGTAATGTATATTGATAAGTGTAAGAAAGAAGGAAAGCCTGTTCCTGCAAACATTATACAGCTAGCAAGATAACCACTGCCTGTTGTAGAAGAAGAAGAAGAACAACCACTGCCTGTTGTAGAAGAAGAAGAAGAACAACCACAAAGAAAGAGGACTCAGCCAGAAGCAGAAGTTGCACCTGTTCAAAAGAAGATCAAGATTGCTGAGAAGCCACAGAAGCTCTTAAAGAGGAAAGAATCTGGAGACACTCCCTCTGTACCAGCTAAGAGAATCAAAATCAAAGGTACTAAATCTTCTGTATCCTCTGCAAATCCTGTTGTTTTAAATGATTCTAATATTAAGTCTATTCCAAAACCACCCTCTATACAAAATACTTCTGTTACTGCTCCAATTTCCACATCACCACAAAAACAATCATCTGTTCCAACACCAATCACAACACAAACAATTCAAACTCCAAATGTCTCTGTACCACAATCAACTCAACCAAAAATTCAAATCAAACAATCTGTACCACAGAAACAACCATCAGAAAAACAACCCACAGAACAACAACAAACACCAAAACCATCTGCTCAACAAAAACCCTCTGAACCACTTAAACAAAAGTCATCTGAACAACAAAAGCACCCACAAGAAAAACAACCAGAAAAACCACAAGAACCTCTACCAGAAAAAGCCTCTGAACATCAACCATCATCAGATAATCCACCATCAAAATCATCTGAACCCACTGCATCTGCACCTGTTATTTCTGAAACTACAAAAATACCATCTGTTCCAATTTCATCTGGACCAATCAAAATTTCATCTGATCCACCCTCATCAAAACCTTCTGAAATTCCTTCAGAATCAACCAATCCTTCTGAACCCAACATTCCTGAGACAGAAGTTCTTGATGTCACACCACTAAAAACTGTGTTTCAAGTATCTTCTACCTCCTGCACACCAACCACCTCGTCAAACTCCTCAGAATCTGACATTCACCCATATTTCCTAATCTCTCCATCTCATAGATACTCAGAGGTAAACCAACTAGAACCCATTATACCTTCTAAAGCTTCTATTCCAGATCCTATTCCCACACCTGCACCATCATCTGAAATACTGATTCCCAATTCTAACCCAAGATCATATATTTCCTGTGCACAAGTTTCATCCCTATTTCACAATCTGGCATATGGTTTCAAACTCAAAGATTTTTATGACAGAATTGAACCATTTGACCCTATCACTCCTCTGAAACCAAAACTCACAATGACCCTTCCATCTGTACTTCTCACATATATCCAATCCATGACAGATGTAGGTTCATTAGCAACTATATCTTGTTCTGCTAAATCTGATAAAGCTGTTGCTTCAGCTATACTGATTTCATCTGATAACAATGTTACTTTTGATGAACCTCCCAAATCTGCTTTCCAACCCTTCTCAAATAAACCCTTTGATGTGGTTCCCTTTCACACCAGAGCAAAACCAAATCTGTTAAATGCTTTAAACAGATCCAAAGAAAAAGCTCCTGAAATTCCTTTCATTCCATACTATCCTCCTCCTCTGATCTCTATTCATAAATCTATTTTTCCACCAACTCCCTAACCAAAACCATTTAATGTAACACTAGAGACTCTGTTACATCCTAAGCCCAGACTTAATGTTAATCATTTATTTCAAACCTTTTTGCAAGAAATACAGTTGTATTTAGGTACTGTTCAGAAGAAATGCTCAGCAACAATGGATGCCCAAGAATCTGATATCATCTGGAATGGATTCATCAACAAATTCAACTCTGTGGCCTCAAATCTGAAGAACATATGTTTTGATGATGCGAAGCTCAGATTTGCTGAAGCTGCAAGAAAATTGTTCTGGACAGTCAAGAGATCTGAACCACTGCTCCTTACAGATGCTCCTCCATCATCAGAAGAATCTACTGAACTTGCATCTAAGGAAAATCCGTTGGCCATGACTCTGGTAGACCTTCCTTCTGGCTCCAATGCTCCAGACTATACAGATCCCATGGAAATTGACTCTGTTCAAGCTCCAGAACCTGATCATACTTCTTCATCTGAGTTAAAGAAAGAACATCCAGATTTTGAGGATAAGATTGCTGCTCTGGAAGTTGGTCAATCAGAGATCAAGTCTTGGATGGCAAAACAGGATAAGAAATCTGAAGACATGATAGAGTGGATGTCAAAGCAGGATCAGAAGAATGAAACAATGGCTAAGTGGATGTCCAAGCAAGATCAGTCCTCCTCTGAGATTACAGATCTATTGAAGATGCTTTTGTCAAAACACTCTTAGATTTTCATTTTTTTTCATTCTGATGTTTTTGCATCTGATGTTTGCTTATGTATTTTTATATATATATATATATATATATATATATATATATATATATATATATATATATATATATATATATATATATATATATATATATATATATATATATATATATATATATATATATATATATATATATATATATATATATATATATATATATATATATATATATATATATATATATATATATATATATATATCTTCTGATGCATGTACTCTTGGTCTGAACTCATTGAATGAATCAAATTTTTTCTCCACTGAATTATCTTATTTACTATTTCCTTTTATTTGTCTTTTTAAAGTTTTTTACTTTTTGCTTATGACAAAAAGGGGGAGAAAATATAAAGATCTAAACTGTTTAATTTAACTTCACCAGAATGAAACTTCAGACATATTTATTCTATCTAACATTTAATCTGAGTATTTCAGAACATTTGATAAGTACACTCTGTAAAAGAAACTCTGAGTCTCTCAAATCATTTGACTATTATCAAACTCTGAATCTAAAATTTGCAAGTCATTCTGACTTTCAAAAGTTAAAAGAACAATCAAGATCTAACTCTGAAAATTACTCAAGACAAAAGGGAAGTTTCTATTTCATATTTGTATTTAACTCAGGGGGAGATTCATCATCTCAGGGGGAGTTATAATTTTAATAGTTTCAATTAAACAAAATTTCTGATGTTTTTGTCATCATCAAAAAGGGGGAGATTGTTAGAACACAGATTGGTTCCTAATAATATCTCTATGTTTTGATGATAACTATTATGAAATTTTGTATTTAAGAATTATATACTCTAAAATTTGCTTAAGAGTTTTTACTGCAGATAGTAAAGAAATTAACACTCCAGAAGCAAATCAGAATTGAACACAAGAAATTAGCTAGAATCTGAAGCGCCAGATGCACTCATTAGAAGATTCTGATTGCTACCAACAGAAGATTCTGAGCGTAGCCTCCAGAAGATTCTGAAGCAGAAGCTCCAGAAGGATCTGAAGCAGAAGCTCCAGAAGAATCTGAAGCTAGTCAGAAGCATCTGAAGTGAAGAAGAATATTGTATGAAGAACTTTTCAAAGCATAGTTTCTACAGAAGATTCTGAAAATACCAAAGCTTCTAGTACTGAAGTTCTGTCTCAAATATGCTCTGAACTTAAACACGCTGAAAGCACACCTACTGCAGAAGACTCTGATTCAGCAAGACTCTGATCATCATTAGAAGACTCTGACCCAATTAGACTCTAATGAAGTTGCTGAAAACTGAAGAAGAAATATTCAAAGATTATATCCGTTGGAGTAAATCAAACGTCTCTTTCCTTATTTATGCTAGACACAAGAACACAGACAAAAAGGATTTTTTTGTGCTTTCTTCTTCTAGGAAAGGTCACTTGATGTGAAGACAAAAAGGCTCAGACCTTTTGGACACTCTTCTCAACGTGCAGCTCACCTTGGATCAGTTGCCTATAAAAGCAAGACTCCACCAAATTCTTCAGTTGACGTTGGCATTGAAAAGAAATAAAACATTCAAGCTCTCATACTTTCATATTCATTCTAAGAATTTATTTCATTGTTCTTAAACTTAAGAGAAATATCACAGTTGTGATAATAGCTTTTTAGAAGCATTCTTACTCTTGTATTAGTTTTACATTGATTGTAAAAGATTTCCTTAAGAGGATCCAGTTGGGATCAGTAGCTCTTGAGAAGACTAAGAACAATTGTTCTTAGGTGTTACTATTGTAATCTGTTTGATTAAATAGTGGATTAAGTCCTTGTTTGAGAGAGGCAAATCACTCTAGGAATGGTGGACTGGAGTAGTTGAGTTCAACGAACCAGGATAAAAATACTTGTGTTTTAATTCTAAGTTTTAATCTTTCATACTTATTCAACCCCCCCTTCTAAGTATTATCTCACCTTCAGTATATGTAGCACAACCCAAGGGATTTGAGGATCCTAACTTGATAGACCATGTATACAAGTTAAGGAAGGCACTCTATGGATTGAAGCAAGCTCCTAGGGCTTGGTATGAAAGATTGACTGAGTTTCTTACTACCCATGGATACAGGAAAGGAGGAATAGACAAGACCCTCTTTGTGAAAAATGAGGATGGAAAACTCAGGATTGCTCAAATCTATGTGTATGACATAGTCTTTGGTGGAATGTTTGAGAAATTGGTTAAACAATTTGTCAATTAGATGCAGTCTGAGTTTGAGATGAGTTTGTGTGGAGAACTAACTTACTTTCTTGGGCTGCAAGTCAAGCAAATGGAGGAGGCTATATTTCTCTCCCAAAGTAAGTATACCAAAAGCATAGTCAAAAAGTTTGGCTTGGATAATGCTGGTCATAAAAGAACACCTGCACCTACTCATTTGAAGTTATCAAAAGATGAAAGTTGTACTAGTGTGGATCAAAGTCTGTACAGAAGCATGATTGGAAGCTTGTTGTATCTAACAGCCAGTAGACCTGATATTGCATTTGTAGTTGGTGTATGTGCCAAATATCAAGCAAACCCTAAGGTAAGTGACATAAATCAAGTCAAAAGGATTCTCAAATATGTGAATGGAACTTGTGATTATGGTATACTTTACACACATGGGTGTGATCCTACATTGTCTGGATATTGTGATACTGACTGGGCTGGAAGTGCTGATGATAGAAAAATCACCTCTGGTGGATGCTTCTTCTTAGGGAACAACCTCATATCCTGGTTCAGCAAAAAGCAAAATTGTGTCTCATTATCCACTGCTGAAGCTGAATACAGAGCAGCTGGTAGTAGTTGTTCTCAGCTGGTCTGGATGAAACAAATGTTAACTGAATACAATGTCACTCAGGATGTCATGACATTATACTGTGACAATCTCAGTGCTATCAATATTTCCAAGAACCCAATCCAGCATATCAGAACTAAGCACATAGATATAAGACATCACTTCATAAGAGATTTTGTGGAAGACAAAGTGATTTCCTTGGAACATGTGCCCACTGAACTATAGCTAGCTGACATCTTTACAAAGGCCCTAGATGCTGCTCAATTTGAGAATCTAAGAGGAAAATTGGGTATTTACATGTATGAGGACTCATAGCAATTAATGGCACGTGAGAGTTTTAAAACTTCAATGCAGTCCACGGCCTTGACCATAAAAACTCTCCATTCCATGCAAACGTGCTATATCACTGCATATACAATTTTCTCCGCCTCCTCCACTCTACAGAATTCTCAATCTGTACTCCGCAACAAGATGTCTTCCTATCATGATGCCTCCTCATCCAAGACCCCTCCCAAATCCTCAAAAGATGCCCCTCCTACTGCTGAAGAACCCAAACGCAAGTATCCTCCTCCCACTGCTGAAGAACTTCGGCGAATCAGAAACAAGGAAGGCTCGACATACATGGACAAATCCATTGGGGAAATTATCGATAATATACTCAAGAAAGGATTGCCCTTTCGAGGCATCACCATTCCCCTGGCTCGCAGGGATCCACCTCACAATTCTGATATGCCAGAGGACGATCCTGATGACATCAATAAGGACATCTCACTGTCAGATTCAGATGACAGTGGTTCCAGTTCTTCTGAGGAAGATGATTAATGTGGGCTGATAGACTGTTGTAGGGCTTAGTCTGCTGGTTGCTGAGCTAATGACATGTGCTGCTGGTTTGAGTATTTCATTGTTTTTATTTTTTTTAACAACAAGAATTTGTGATGCTCTCCATGAGCAGTTTTTGCTTGTAATGTGTAATGTTACTCATTATGATCCAGACTATTTTATTAGTTTGATCTTAATTTGTGGCTAAAAAGGGAGAGAGAGAGAGAGAGAGAGAGAGAGAGAGAGAGAGTGTGGTAGATAACAGCCAACAGGTTAGAGATGAGAGTGGTAGATAACAGCCAACAGGTTAGAGATGAGAGTGGTAGATAACATCCAACAGGTTAGAGATGATGCAGGTGGAAGACTCTTGGCTAAATTGCTGCTACAAGTATGTTGTTGCAGGTGTGTGTGACAAGGGTTGTAGCAAATATGCATGATTGAAGATTTTGCTAATGTGTTTGTGTGATAACAGCTAATGCTGTTAGTAATATGTTGATGTTATATGTGTGTGAATTCCTAGTTTGGGTAGGAATGTATGATAGTTATGTGAGCTCCCAGCTGCTGCTTGGGAGTGTATGTGTGTCTGCAAGATGTTAGTAGATTGTGAGTGTTGTGCATCTCTTCAGGGGGAGTAACACAGGATTGTGTGACTTCAGGATGTTATCCTGAATGTCTTAACATCCAGGATTGCCTGAATGTTCTGGTATTGTGTGTGACTGCAAGGCTGTTTGCAGGTTGTGTGCTCAGCTGAGAGGATATGCATAAAATGAATCAGTTGAGGGGGAGTAACCCAGAATGTTACTCAGTATAGTGTGACATCTGTAATGGTAACTAACATATGGTTAACTGTGAACAGGTTAAGGTATACATGTATTAAGAGCTAACTGTGAGGACCATGAAGATAACTCTAAGAGTTTGGTTAGCTAGGAACTTTCCTGCATGACTAGACATGTGATAAGTCTTCTGCTGCATGTAAATCTCTAGCATTAGAGCAGAGTGTTTTAGCCAAAAAAATTCCAAAGAGGGAGTTTGTAAGTGCTCTTGATTGACTGCATTTTGTGGCAAAACATTAGTGTATGTATGTCATGACTGGTGTTATTACATACATAATGTGGATTTTACAGGGTAAGTTAACTTAGCTAAATGTTAGTTAAGTTGAATGTCATACAGAATGTCATGACTTTGATCGTATGCCATCCAGTGAGCAGATTAGTTTTTCTGGTAGCTAGAAATCAGGAAACTTATTAAAAGCTTAAGCTGAAAGACAGGAGACATTTTAGAAGCCCTAAAGCGAAACAAATGCTCCTGAAATAAATGGAAAGCGTGCAGATTATTGAAGAAGGGTTTTGTTATGATTAAACCTAATTTATGCACCTAGGCCCAATGACTGACTGCTGCTATAAATAACAAGAGGAGCAATCCTAAAAAGGCAGCTCTTGACAAAAGATCAGAGAGTGCATATTAAAGAGTTCTTGTGAGTGAAGAAGGCTAGTGTTCACGTGTGAATTGTGTCTTAGGAATACTTGTTCACCAAGCAACTGTATGCTGCATTGGTGAGGTAGATTCTAAGTTGTGTCTCACTCAAAGCTGTTAAGCAAGAGTGTGTGTGTCCCTTGATCAAAGCTGTGAAGCAAGATCAAGGTGTGTATGAAGTGTTTCTTCATATTTATTTTGTAATTATGTATTGATATCACTATGGTGTGATTGGGGGGAGTGGATGGGAATACTCAGGTCTAGAGTATCTCTAGGTTGAAGTATCATTGGGTAGGTCTTAAGTGAGGAGTGCAAACTGGGATTGTTTGGATCTGAATTAATTCTATTGATAGTGAATTTCCTCCCTGGCTTGGTAGCCCCCAGATGTAGGTGTTGTTGACACGTAACTGGGTGAACAATTGCTGTGTTATTTACTTCTTTTACTTACACTTTAATTAATTAGTACAATAGTCAATGTCACAGTGGATGTTATAACTTTGGTACTAACATCCATCGTATGGTTGCCAGAATTTCATAACCAGATCTTCATAGATGAATAAGATGTTCCTAAAATGGCGTTCCGGTGTCCAGGGGCATTGGGAACTTATGAATGGGTGGTCATGCCATTCATTTTGAAGAACGCTTGAGCGATATATCAAAGGGCTATGAATGTTATTTTTCATGATTTCATTGAACATTTCATGCAGGTATATATTGACGATATAGTCATAAAATCATCGTCAGAGGTCGGCCATTTAGACCACCTTCGACGCTCATTCGAAAGGATGAAAAAATATGGACTAAAAATGAATCCACTAAAATGTGCTTTTTGCGTACATGCAAGGGATTTCTTGGGTTTTATGGTTCACAAGAAGGGCATCAAAATAAATCAGAACAAAACAAAGGCGATTCTGGACCTCAAACCCCCTGTGATGAAAAAGCAACTCCAGTCCTTGCTGGGGAAGGTTAACTTCTTGCGAATATTCATATCAAATCTAAGTGGCAAGACGAAAGCGTTCTCTCCACTGTTGAAAGTCAAGAAGGAAAGCGAGTTTTGTTGGGGATAGTAGCAACAAGAGGCTTTTGACACCATTAAAGAATATCTCATAAAGCCTCTGGTTTTGTTGCCGCCAAGTCCAAATAAAAACATGAAGTTATACATTGTAGCATCCGACACAACTATAGGAAGCGTGCTAGCTCAGGAGGACGATAATGGTGTCGAAAGGCCCATTTATTACCTTAGTCGAATGTTATTTGATGCTGAAACTAGGTGTTCTATGATTGAGAAGTTATGCCTGTGTTTGTATTTTTGATGTACTAAATTAAAACAATATATTAAACCAGTTGAAGTTCATGTTTCATCGTATTTTGATGTTATCAAATATATGTTGTCAAAACCTATTTTGCACAGTCGAGTCGGAAAATGGGCCCTGACACTAACTAAATTCTCCCTTACCTATGTCCCTCTAAGGGCCATGAAAGGAAAAATAGTGGCGGACTTCATGGTCTACCATGCAATGGTTGAACAACCATTTTGCGCAGTTAGTACAGACCCTTGGAAGCTATACTTCGACGGGTAAAGTCACAAAAATGGAGCCGAAATAGGCGTCATAATTATTTCCCCTTAGGGTCATCCGACCAAGTTTAAGTGTAGGTTCAATGATAGATGCTCCAATAACGAGGCAGAGTATGAAGCCTTGATCGCTGGTCTGAGAATTCTCAAAAGACTAGGCGCCAAGAGCGTTAAAATTAAGGGCGACTCCGAACTAGTCATCAGACATCTCACCAAAGAATATAAATGCGTCAAGGAACATCTGGTGATGTACCTCACGACGGTGAAATGGTTGTTGGAGCGCTTTGAGGTGGTCAATATTGCGCACGTGCCCAGGATAGACAACCAAGAAGCCAATGAGCTGGCACAAATTTCCTCTGGATATAAAGTCTCGGAAGACAGGTTGAAAGAATTCATCGAAGTCAAAGAGAAAGTAATATCCAAATCGTTTGGTGGGCAGGAAGGTGGCGATTTGAGTGACCCAACAAAAAGATGGAGCAACAATTGGATAAGTGGCACAGTCTGTATGGTGGGTGACATATCTCAGACGGATTGGAGAAGACCATTGGTCGAGTATCTAAAATAATCAACGGCGACTACCGATAGGAAGACCAAATATCAAGCATTGAGTTACGTTCTAATGGAGAACGAGTTGTTCAAGAAAACACCATAAGGGGTGTTGCTTAAGTGTCTGGGAGAAGGAGACACATACTTGGAAATATTAGAGGTGCATGGTAGGGCATGCGAAGCCCACCAAGCTGGACAAAAAATGAAGTGAGTATTGTTCCAACAAGGAGTCTATTGGCCAGGGATGCTTGAAGACTGCATAGATTTCACAAAAGGTTGCCAAGAGTGTCAAAAGCACGCTGGCTTACAACGGGTGCCAGCTGACGAACTACACGCTGTAGTCAAGCCATGGCTTTTTCGAGGGTGGGCATTGGATGTAATTGGAGAAATTCAACCAGCCTCCACCAGACAACACAAGTTCATCCTTGTTGGAATATATTACTTCACAAAATGGATTGAGGCAGTGCCATTGTCGAAAGTAGACCAAGAGGATGTCATCAACTTTGTCCAGAAACATATTTTGTACAGGTTTGGCACTCCTGAGACGGTCACTACGGATCAGGGGTCAGTATTCGTTGGCCAAAAAATGAAAGAATTTGCAGTAGAGGAAGGATTTAAACTTGTTGCTTCCACCCCCTATTATGCACAGGCGAACGATTAAGTCGAGGCAACCAACAAGGTAGTAATTGGGATCATTAAGAAACACATTTCCCAAACACCCATGAACTGGCACCAGACGTTGGATCAGATATTGTGGGCTTGTCTAACATCTCCTAAGGAGTCCACCGGTTCCTCACCATTTCGTTTGCTATTTGGACATGACGTTGTTTTGCCAGCAAAAGTTCACCTCCAATCAGTATGCATCCAGCGTCAACATGACATCCCGTCGGAGCAATATTGGAGTATTATGATGGACGGGATAGTGGACCTAGACGAAGAAAGGATAAAGGCACTCGACGCGTTGTTGCATTAGAAGGCTCGAGTAGCCCAAGCATACAACAAGAAGGTCAAGAAGAAGGTCTTCATAGTCGGTGACTATGTTTGGAAGGCCATACTTGCAATGGATCGAAAGGACCAGAGGTTAGAAAAATGGTCCCTAAACTGGGAAGGACCATTTCAAGTAATCCAAGAGTTCAGTAACAACGCTTATGAGGTCCAAGAGATTGAAGGGGACCGGCGTGCCATCAAGATAAATGGGAAGTATTTAAAAACATACAGACCTATTCTACAAGATATTTAGAGGAAAAAATAATGTTTTCATTAAACGGCTGACGGATGTGGACGGCCAACACAAAATACACAGAAATGAAAAGAGAAGCATGATTATTCTGAGAACCTTACCTTAAAACTTTCGAGCAAGGTCCTTTCATGATCTATTCGACTCTTTAAGACGAATTTCCTTTGACGAATTTGTTCAATAGAGGTCTTAATCTTCAAAGCAGCTTCGACATGAGCAATCCCTTTTGCCACATCTTGGTCGATAACTTCCTTGGTCGACAAAGGTGTTTCAGCATCCAGAGAAGCCTTCTCCCTTTCGACGTCAGCAATCTTTTTCTCTAGCTTCGCTATTTGGGTACGATAGCCAGATATTTGCTGGTCGAGGGCGTGGCATCTGTCGGATCGTGTCTACTGGGAAGCCTCATAATATTTTAAGTTCTTTTCACAAACAGCGCTAAGATACCATTCCCGCTTCATCTCGTTAATCTGGGATCGGATCTGAGCGTCGGCCTGTTTGCACAAAGTCACATATTTCGCCAGTTGAGTAAAGAAGGCCTCAAGCTCAATAAGATATTTGGCTATAGAGGCAGGCACGTTGAACGTCGAAAGCACATCTAGAATCTAGAAGATGTCTCGAGCTACAGAGGCTTTAGCGGCCGCTTCGAAAAATTCGTCCTCAAACAAGTGGGCTCTTAACTCCTGCAGTTTGAGGGTGAAAGTGTTATCTTTGGCCGGATCAACAGTGTTCTTCGACCCAATAGGGGTAACGGCCTCAACAGAGCTACGAAGCTTGAGGAGAGCTCTCAACGTCTCTGCAGGTTTCGACACTTTGGAGGCCAGAATCTCCTCTAGGGTAGCATTGAGCGTATCCTCGACGCTATTCCTAGAAGGTGACGAAGTACCAGCTGCATGATTATCACCCACACCCTCCTCTCTATGACTGGGAGCGGTATTCTCGACATTTTCATCAAGGTCAATAAAAATATAAGGGTTTTGTTTAGGAGTTTCCTCCGTTGACGTCCCATGGAATTCATCAACCTTTTGGGGACTTAGAGGAGGAATAGTCTCAGCAGATCGACCAACAATATTGGCAATCATATCAGCTAATGTTGGGGAATCTAGGTCTTTTGTATCCTGCGAAGCAAACAAGGTAAAAGTTGATAAGAGAATGCAAAGGCAATATCGATAAAAGGGGGCAAAAAGAAGAATACCTTAGCAGTTTTGGGCGAAGGAGGAGTTCTGGTGACCACGGTATGGAAGACCTTAGTCAATTCTTCAGGAACGACAAGTTTTGGAGTCGAAACAGCCCCTTTGAGAGGTGTTTTCTTTGTTGGGGCTTTCTTTTTACGTCTTAGAGGAGTGGCCGGGGGAGAATCCGACGTTTCAGAAGGGAAAACCCGAGAACGGGTACTCTCATCTGACTGCACAACGTCAGGAATGATTTGTTGTTCAGGAATCTGGCCAGAACAAATCGCGTAAGTTGACAAGTAGGGACAAACAAAACAAAGTGATAGGGAGACGTGTCATACCTGAGCGTTAGAAGTTTTTTGTTTTTTGGCTAGCTGGGTCGAAGTCGGCGCCACCGGGTGTTCCCTCTTATGCCCCTAAAAAAGATAAGTAACGTTCAGAAAAAAATGCGAAGACTCAGGTATAAGAAGAACAAGACAAAGAAGAGTGAGTTTACCCTTTTTTGTGCATCCCCAGGGGCATTGGTTGGCCTTGCATCCACCAAAGGTGCCGACGGACCAAGGGCTTTGCCCGATAGAGCTGCAAAAGCGTCGACCATGTTTTCCAGGAAGAGGTCATGGTCGAAATGTTGGGCTTGGTACTCCGACCACCAGACATTGAAACTTTAGGTGGTGAAGAGTGAACGTTTGTAAAAAAAAATGGGCAGTTCCAGATGTTGAGTCGACTTAGCAAACTTGAGGCAGTTCCTATGTCCCATCAAGTTAAGCCTTCGACCAGCCCATACAACGTCATCATGATGTTGAACTAATGGCTTTGACAACATCTGGCTCAGGCCAACTTATCGAGCCACCAGGTTGGGCTGATAGTTCATGAACCTGTAACCAGTGTTGCTCGAATCAATGCGAAATGATAGCATTGTTGGAGTTAAGAAAGCTCTCCATATGGAGTTGGATAGTGCAGCAGTTCTGGGGGAAGCGTTGGGGAAGGGATTTTGGAACCAGGCCGGCCCAAACCTTCGATGGGCAAAGGGAGCCATCCCAGGAACAAAGATGTTTTCCTCAACAAACATAGTGAGGTACTTCATGAAGAGGGTTTTGTTATGGGTTTCCTGCGTGGTCAGGAGAGCAAGTCGAACGCCTTCCACCAGTTGGTCTTTGTTCAGACGTTGCATCTTAGCCGACATTGGATAACCCAGTTGATGCTCGAAGGTGGCGTTCAACCAATATTGCAGTAGCCACATCGGCCCCGACACGTTCAGGGCCTTGGTGGTTTCGTAAAGATGGGAAATATTCAGCGAGGACAGTCTCACAGAATGATACAGAGAGGCCAAGAGAAGTTTTCCAAGGGCCACCTGTCGACCCTCATGGATTTGAATAGCCAAGCTAATGTAGCTTTTGGCTATTTGCAAAGAACCTGGACGGAAGAGGTAGTACGACAACCACAAAGTCAAGAAGGCAATGTGCTCATCGTCTGACACTTCAACTGTATCTTTGTCGTGATGGTCTTTGATGAAACTCTGAAAGCCAACATGGTCGAAGTCTAAAGATGCCTCAATTTCCATGGTGGGGTCGAAGGTTTCACCCAATGGGGAAAGACTAGTAATGGCCGCCACATCGAAAAGGGTAGGAGACAACATCCCACAGGGCAACTAGAAAGTGTTTGTAGAACCTTCCCAGAAGAACATTGACGCCAGTAGAAGACATGGGTTGACCCTGTCAGCATTTCGTGAGAGTTGAATGGCGGCGAAGATGCCAGATCTTTTCCATTGGTCCTAACGCTTGTTTTGGACCTTGTTCAACCAGGAAAGGTAATCTTTGTTGCCTAGGGTTGGCATCGAACAAACACCCTAGCCTTTGGCGCCATGAATTTCAAATCAAGGGTGCCACCTTTGCGAAAATCCAGAGGAATGGCTGCCGGAAAGCCAGGGAAAAACAACTACATGTCCTCATGGCTAGGTTTATCAATGGGATAAGGGCCATGAAACACATGGAGTGTTCCGGCCACCGCGAAGGGAATGATCACTTGTTTTTTCCAAGCAGCCAAAACATTTTCGTCAGCAAAAGCAGGATTGGGAACAGGTTTATGAGCCTCAGCCTCTGAGATGACGAAAGCAATAGGATTGTTACCCATTGTGTGGGTTTGGGAAGCAGTTGAGGAAGCCATTGAAGATGGTGGTTTAGAAAACTGGTACAGTTTCTTGTTTGTTTGAAGGAGAAGAAGCAACAGAGAAAGTATTTGGAAAAAGTTCCCAAATGAGGCAAGGGGGCTATTTATAGTCAAAGCTGGCTGGAGATGAAAAGACAAAGAGATTTTCGGCTTTTCACTCGTGGGAGAAGTAATGAGTGGAGGTTGGTATTGACGTGGGAAAGTGGAAAAGAATGATGGAAATCCTCGAGAATTATGGTGCAGAAAGGTGACATTATCACGTCAGGAGGCGACTGACAGGTGGCTGATTCGACAGGAAATCATGATGGTGTAGACAACTACTACATGCCTAGAAAACACCAATTCTTTCAGTCGACAGGAGCCTCCGTCGAGACTTGGGTTTTGGTGGGGCATCTTGTTGTCTAAAAAAGAAGCCAACTGAAAGCATCGACAGCGAAAGGGTCGACCTCGACAGGAGGTAGGAAGAAAAGCCCCTTACCGACAGTATTCGTTGGTGGAAGGAAGCATTTGGAAAATACTGGCAGCAAAGTGTCAAAATTGACAAGTCTAAAAGGGACGCAGCCTAAGTCGACGTTCCAAGGGAAATTGCGTGATCGACAGGGATATAGGCTGGTTGATCAAAACAACAAAAGGCACATCCAACGAAGGAGTCTTGTTGACTGGCGGGAAATAAATTTGACAAAAGGAATATGGGGGAAGTTACAAAAGTAGTGGTCTTACACGTGGCGGCTCCTCAAGCGACCTGACGGTTATTTTATTTACCTATATAAAGCAAAGCCTGGTTTGAAGGAAGGGGAGTCTTTTGTCAACATTTTAAGAAAAATACTCTGAGTACCACACACTAAGAGAAAAGAGTTCCCTTTTTATCACAAAATGTATGGATACACCCAGTTGTACTTTCCTTTTTTACATTGAATTTACCAAGTCTTTATGTTATGAAAACAATACCTTTACTTTTATGTCATTTTTTCAGTCTTCTTTGTCTTATTAAAAGCATCGTTGTCTTTACTTGTCTAAATTTCATCATACACACTCTAAAAAACAAACAACTGTTGAGTGCACTATAAATCCTAAGTAACCAACTCACCCAAAACCAGAGTCCTGGGACTAGTTTGACCGGTCCCGCAAGTAAACCCGCGTCGGAAGGCCAGAGGTTGTCTGCGCGAAAAACACGTGCGAACAATAGAATTATTAAATTTCTACGCATTTTAATATAAATGTTTATTTATCTCTTAACTTAACAATAACTTCCTCAAAAAATTTTAAATGTTGTTCAAAAATTAAAATGGCATGATAAATTATAATTGATCGATAATTTTTTATTTGAAATGCGGGTAAACGGGTATGGGTATGGGTACTAAGATACACATAGGGTACGAGTACGGGTACAAATGTTTGTCCCCATGCGGGTATGGGGTCGGGTACGAGAAGTTTTTTAAACCGCATGTTGTAAATCTTGTTGTGAATTACGACAAAATTCAATATCAATTTGTGAGGCAAAGAACAATAGCAAACAAAATAAATGGTCTTCAACAATAATAATCCGTACACAGATAATATAACAGAATAAGGTAAGAAAAAACCAAAGGTTTTTTTTACCCAGTTCAATCAAACGATCTGCTCTGGGGGAGAGAGCAACTCTCCAACTCACTATACTCAGAAAGTATTTACAAGAGATTACAAATTAGTTACAAGAAAATAGCCTTCCCTTTCAAGTTCCCAAAAACAACCCTGAAGGCGCCCAAGAACAACCCTATTTTCTACCCAAGTGTTACCCTACCTTTCTAACTCTCAATATATAAATCACTCAAACCCAAGGTGTAATCCAAGATTTTCATAGTGCATAGTTGAAATCATATGCTATACCTTTAAACCCTTGGTCTCCCTTGTTGGTGAAAACTCTAAGATTGTCACACACCAAATATATAAGAGATACATATTTATAATATCAAATACCCAATAAACAAAACCCAAAATCACATGGATCCATATACCGAATCGAAAAAAGCCCAAAAACTCAAAAACATTATTCCAATATGGACAACACTATTCACCGTACGGACAACACTATTCACCGACCGATTTTTTTTTTCTCGCCTTTTCGTCAGACTTTCTAAAACTTCTGATTTTTTGCAGTAAATGCAATCTCCAAAATATATTTTCTTTCTCTTCATCAACAAAGGTTTTAAGGCACGTTTACAACAATCTCCACCTTGACTTTAAACCGTGTTGATACCAATTTAACAATCAACAACATTGGTGCTCTCTACCAAGTTGAAACTTTAATCAAACTCAAGCAACCCTTGAATCTTGATCTCACAACTTGCATCCACTTGTTCCCAATTACCCTTTTCTGCCTAGGTAATTTAACAAGCCTACAAGTATGACTTTTTAAACACCATTGATTCCACCTGTTTTCAAATGCCTCCCTGAAGGTTTTTCTTCTTTTATTTTACAGTCCTTCAGCCACATTAAAAACATAATATCCAAGGCTAGCATAGCCGTCCCTTTGAGATGCTACAATAACCCTCCTTACCTTATCATGAGTCAATGATAATCATAGATCTATGTAACCATTCCCTCACTACTGCTAGCATCCATAGTAGGAAACTCCGCCTCAAATTGAGTTTTCTCCGTTATAGTTTCTCCCAGGTTTCTCCCTTAGTTTTCTCTATTCTTCTTCTGAAGAAATTCTCTACCAACCAAGTAAGCTATTTTAACCTCAACTCTTCCTCAAAAACTCAATAACAACTCAGCGGTAACATGCATTTTTATCCCTTGATTTATGTAAAATTCATTGTACTCCTCTGAAACTTTCCCAAGGCATTCATAACGCCTTAAACTCAAATCCGATAGCTCTTCCTTGTCATGAAAGCCTCCATTAGTTAACGATGAATGAATAATAACATTTGAACCTTCTAAAATATATATACCACATATTTTAGACCCTATAGCAATAATCAATTCATCACGTGAAATTTTCAACACTCCATGATCAACTCTAGTACAATATAGCCTAGATCATCAAACATACTTATAGATAACAAATTTCGCTTGAGTTCTGGAACATACCTCACATTGTGAATAAGAAGTTTATGATTATTAAATATTTTAACTCCGACCGTACCAATACCATGAACCTTGCATGCCTTCCTATTACCAAGGCGAACTACTCCACCTTACACCATCTTCAATGTTTCAAAGTATTCTATTCTTGGATACATGTGATAAGAGCAACCTGAGTCAATGACCCAACTATCTTCAGTTTCTAAACTCGATACTGCTAGTGCTTCGGCATCCTTATAACTTTCCTCACCCAATGCAACTACAACTTGAACAAAACCTTCATTGACCTTTATTTCAGGACAATCTCGTTTAAAGTGACCGATTTTCTGATAATTAAAACATTTTACCTTTGACTTGTCAGACCTCTTTGATTTTGACATCCCTTTACGCTCACCTCCTCCTCTTGACACATTTAAGCCTTCACCACTATCTTCAATCTTCAAATCTTTCGACTTTGAAAATTCTTTGGATTTCACCGCCGTCTGGACTTCATCCAAAGTAATAGTACCTTCCTTACCATAAAGAAGGGCATCCTTAAAGTGCTCAAAGGATCTGGGTAATGAACTCAACAAGAGCAAAGGCTTGTTCTCATCATCAATCTTCACTTCAATATCCTCAAGATCATCGATAATCTTGTGAAATTATGTGAGATGCTCAACTATGGATTTATTCTCCACCATTCGGAATGAATAGAGTTGTTGTTTTAGATACAACCTATGAGCCAAAGATTTTTTCATATACAATGATTCAAGTTTTTCCCACATAGCAGCCGCAATTTGCTCCCTGGCGACTTCTCTTAGAAATTCATCTCCAAGGCGCAAGATAATGGAACTTCTAGCCTTATCCATCATCTCGATGTTCTGTACCTGTGTAAGCCCTGCAGGCATCAATGCTTCAATCTTCAAAGCATCAATACATTTCTGTTGAATTAAAATTGCTTGCATCTTAATTTTCCACAACCCGAAGTCGTTGTTACCGGAAAATTTCTCGATCTGCCATCTACTAACCATGGTGCTCACTTATCAACAATATATATTTGCTCCGCACTCACCACACCACTTGTTGTGAATCTTGTTGTGAATTACGAAAAAATTCAATATCAATTTGTGAGGCAAAGAACAATAGCAAGCAAAATAAATGGTCGTCAGTAATAATAATCCGTACACAGATAATATAATAGAATAAAGAAAGAAAAAACCAAATGTTTGTTTACCCAGTTCGATCAAACAATCTACTCTAGGGGAGAGAGAAGCTCTCCAATTCACTATACTCAAAAAGTTTTTACAAGAGATTACAGATGAGTTACAAGAAAATAGCCTTCGCCTTTAGGTTCCAAAAAATAACCCTGAAGGCGCCCATGAACAACCCTATTTTCTACCCGAAGTATTTCCCTATCTCTCTAACTCTCAATATATGAATCACTCAAACCCAAGGTGTAATTCAAGGTTTTCTTTGTGCATAGCTGACACCCTATGCTTTATCTTTAAACCCTTGTTCTCCCTTGTTATTGAAAACTCTAAGATTGTTACACACCAAACATATAAGAGATACATATTTATAATAGCAAATACCCAATAAACAAAGCTCAAAATCACATGGATCCATGGGCCGAATCGAAAAAGCCCGAAATCTCAAAAACACTATTTCCGTACGGACAACACTATTCACTACACGGACGTCACTATTCATCCGTATGGATAACACCATTCATCCGTACAGACAACACTATTCGCCGACCAATTTTGTTTTCTCGACTTTTTGTCTGACATTCTAAAACTTATGATTTTCATGGTAAATGCAATCTCCAAAATATGTTATCTTTCTCTTCATAAACAAAGGTTTTAAGGAACATTTACAACACCGCGGGTTTGAAGACAGGTGCTATAATACCCTGCCCAAATCCTATCAATTGCCATCCCTTATCGGCATGCACATGTGGGAAAATTCTTAGATGGAAACAACAATAACACCTAGTTACACACACAACCAATCAAAATTTTTTATTAATTAAAAATAAAAATTAAATTTTTTCTCTCCTTCATATCACAACCAACCCCATGATTTTAATTAAAAAAAAATAAATTTTAAATAAAATTTAAAATTTTCTTTCTTCTTATTGAATGTTTCTAAGAATATGAATTTAAGTGTGTTTCCATACAAGTATTTCTCGCAACTGTAAACCAAACTCAGTATCGTTGGATTCATGTATAAATACCAGCTTTTGACTATCATCATGTGTTGCTCCATATCCATTAGGTTATGATTCATGTGATTCATGGAAGTCATTATTAATATTATTATCTTCATATTTCAGAACGTTACCATGCGTATTATTCCCTTCGTCCCATAATGAGTGACCCAATTGACCATTTCACAAAGATTACAAAAAAAAATGAAAAAGAAAATAATATTTTTACTAAAGTACCCCTTATTAAGTGTTGGAAATGATAAAAGTAATATTAATTAAATGATAAAATTAGAAAACGTGCATTAAAAAATAAAATATGTCATTTATTTTGAGACACTTTTTTATTCTAAATGAGTCAATCATTGTAAGACGGAGGGAGTAGGAAAATTCCGACCCTCAAGAATGGCTCAAGAACACGTTTGGAAAAAGTGAGGAAAAGGTGAAATGCGAATTCTGAGATTCACATCATCTCAAGCCAAATTAAGTAAATCAGAAGCTTCTTTGGAGTTTGAGGAGTGATTCTGGTTCATTTCCAACAAGTTCCATCAAGAATTGAAGGCTCAGTGGAAGCTCTCCACTAGGTATCTTCAATTCAACTTTTCTCTCTACTTACTGTCCATTTGCTTGTCATTTTTGCATCATTGAGACTTAGGAATTGTGTAGATCAATTATAACTAAAATTGACTGGCATTGGTGTTCATTGATGATTTGAGCTTGAAACTTGTTCTCTTCGATTTGGACTTGTCTTGAGGTTTTATGCTTAATGGACCATGGATTTGTTTTCTACGTGATGTGTAGATAAATTTGGACTATAATTTTGCCTGATTTGGTTAAGTGGAGGTTTATCTGTGTTGTTGGCTCGCCGGAGATGGTGACCGGAGTCGCCGTGCTCCGGCACCTAGTTGTTTCCCTCCGTTTCAGTTTTTAAACGAAGAAGATGATGATGTGTTGGTGTGTAAGCCATCAGATCTGCATACTTTTATTTCCATGGCCATGATTAAGACGTATGGTATGTCTTGTTTGATCACACACACACAATCATGTTTAAAGTGATGCGTTTCATTTAATGTCCTTGCTTGGCCACGTGTTGGATTGTGATCCTTCTGATGGGATTACTTTTTGATCCAACTGCTCAGGGCGTGTTTCACCATGCACCTCTGTTGACCTTCACACACAAGATCACTCTACACTCACGTTTTTGGTTTGGAATTGGGCTTTTGTTGCTGTTGGCACCCGCTTGTTGGGCCCAACCTGGATTTCAACGTGTTTATTTTGCTATTTGAACCACTGCTTTTTCATTTTAGTTTTATTTTCTTTTTATTTTTGTTTTGCAGTTGTTTTGAAATAATTCAAATTAAAATAGTTCTCCAATTGGTAAAATTCCCCAAAAATATTTTCTGGACAATTTGAAATGTCCGTTTATTTTTAGAATTTTTATTTTTATTTTTTGGATTATTTTTCATTTAAAAAAGGAATTATTAATTGGAGGAGTATTATTTGAATTAAATCTTGACATTGCTTGGTTTTTATTTTGTTTTTCCTTCTCCTTTTTGATTCAATGACTAAAATTAAATCTTCATATCCATGATGAGTTGATTAAATTTTGAGGACCATTTTCCTCCTGTTTGGTTGATTTTTGGTTTGACTTTTGATGCATTTCATTTGACCCTCGACAATCCTCATTCACAATGGAACACCCTTGTGAATCAATTTCTTTGGTGGTGTTGTGAATTGATTTTGATTGTGATCTTTTGGCCTCTGTTTGCCAACATATTTGGGTACCTTGTGCATTTTATTTGATCATTTTTGAACCATTTTCCTAATTATGAGGTAACTTGCAAGTCAAGTTACCTCCAAGGGAAGTTCATACAAGTGCATGACCTAGTTTGAGTTGGAAATGACCTTTGTGGATCCAATAAGCTCTCAACTATTCTTGTTTCATATAATAGACATGTTGAGCTTGCTGTATGCTCATTTTTAGGTCAAAATTATGTTCATTGCTTGTTCATTTGTGTGTTTCCTTTGTTGCTTCCATTTAGGGTTTCCATATGTGACATGTTTGCATTGTTTGTGTGATATCTCCTTTTGTGTGATTTCTTTTTGTGAATTTATTCTCATCCTTTCTTCTTTGCATTTCTCATATGCATGCTTGGTTGAGATGAGCTTGTGGAGGCTACTTCACCACACTATTTTCCTCCCACTTTCATTCTACTTGTGCATCTTATGTTTGCATTTTCATTTGCATGTTCTTTCTTCTTCTTCTTCTTCTTCTTTTGCTTTTCTTTGCCATGCTCCCCATAAGTTCTCTAACCTCTTGAGGTTATGATAGACTTTAAGTTCAAACCATGCATGATAAAATTAGGTAGTTCCCTTTCTAATCTCAATCTTAGGATCACCATTGCATGACAACTTTAGGTTTGTGTTAGTCCCCCTTTAGTTTGTTCCTTCTCTTCTCATCTTCATACAATCTTAACACATTTAATAAAGATAATGGATGTTGTGCCATGAGCCTTATACTTGGAAAATGGTGATTGAGGGTCCACCTCTCAATTGCCTAGAGTGTTTAGTATACGTCCTTAGAACGATATGTGACGCATTCGTTCCTAGGTTTTAGACTTTAGTACAACATACATTATGAACACTCAAATTCAAAACACTTCTTCTCTTAAAAAACACAAAAACACTTCAAACCTTTTTCATCCCTAGGGATTCTAATCAGGAAAATATTTTCAGAAAAAAGAGTCTTGTTAACTCTTAGTTCTATCACAAACGGTAACGCCTAAGTCTCCCATGCTCGAGCTGCACATACCAACTGCTAGAACTGATTGTTAACCCTACTCGGGCCTAAAAAACTTTTGAACCAACCTGTGTTCCGTTTTAGCCCGAACTACATTTGCTCTGATCTTTCATACCAGATGAAAGTACGTAGGCACAAGACGCAATATCTTGGCGAGCAACCTTCCCCACCTTTTCCCCGTAGTTAGCCGAACTACGTTGACTCTGATTTCTCATTCCAGACGGGAATACGTAGGCCCATAGCAGTGGTGCTATGTCGAGTCCTCCTTTTTCTTTTCTTTTGTCCCTGAAGCCTTTAGCTAGATAGATTAACACCCTTTTAGATAGACAACAAGTGTGGATCCCGTCGAGTACGACGGACGTGAGGGGTGCTAATACCTTCCCCTTGCGTAACCGACTCCCGAATCCAGACTTGGTTGCGATGACCTTGTCTTTCCCTTTTCTGTCAGGTTTTTCCGATCGTTTCCTTTCCCTCTCTTTGGGATAAATAACGAAAGGTGGCGAATCTTCTGTTTTCTGCCGGGTGTTTTTCGTAGTTACAACAAAGATGAAATATTATACTTCGACGGGTCTCGTGGCAACTCTGCACGAAGACAATGACTTCGCGAGGAGATGCTTCGAGGAAGCCTCCAAAGGACTGAACACTATCACCTTCAGGCCAAAGACTCCTAGTAAGTTTTCTCTACCCAGCAGCGGCAAAGTGAAAAAGCCACTGCCCCGCATCGACTCCATCGAAATTGACATTCATTTCTCTAAAGACGACCAGAAGATCCAGAAGGCGAAGGGAAAAGAGGTACAGCCATCTTCGAGCAGCCCCTCCACGTCTAACAGTAGTAGTGAAACTTTCCATTCGATGTCCCAATTACGGATGGAGAGTTCGAACTTGCCTTACTCGGCGACGACCCCCAGCGGGGAGTGAATATTGGGATCGGACTCACCGAACTTACGAGGAAAAAATTTAGAGCCTGCCTTCGGGAGAATCCAGATCTGTTCGTGTGGAGCGCTGCGGAGATGCCTGAGCGAGACCATGATGTGGCCTGTCACCACCTCACCATCGATCCCGCTGTTAGGGTTGTAGCTCAACGTAGATGACGACAGTCTCCAGAGAAGACAATGGCTTCCGAATAGGCTGTAAAATACCTCATAGAGGAAAAATTTATCTCGGAAGCCAAGTACATCACTGGGCTATCCAGTGTTGTACTCGTGAAAAAAAAATAATTTAAAATGGCGAATATGTATTGACTATACCGAATAGGGTCTGCCCTAAAGACGCATATCCCCTTCCCAACATAGATAAACTAGTTGATAATTCTGCTAGTTTTAAATTGTTATCTTTCATGGACGTGTATTTGGGCTATAATCAAATACCAATGGAAAAAAGCGACAAAAGGTACACGACCTTCATGACTGAATCAGGCAACTATTACTACAACGTAATGCCTTTTGGCTTGAAAAATAATGGCGCGACCTACCAAAGGATGATGAACAAAGTCTTCCGAGGAGAAATCAGGGACATGCTCGAAGTCTATATGGACGACATGATCATGAAGTCCCACGAGGAATCCGATCTCACGGCCCACTTGAGGAAGGTCTTCGAGCAGGCCAAGAAGTACATGATACGCTTTAATCCGAAGAAGTGAACGTTCGGGGTACGAGCAGGCAAGTTCCTTGGTTTCTATCTAACCGAACATGGAATTGAAGCTAACTCCGACAAGTGCAAAGCCTTCTCCGAGTTCCCCATGCCAAAATCAAAAAAGTCTATCCAGTCCCTAAACGGAATGCTTGCATCGCTATCCCACTTCGTGACCAACTCTTCCTAACATGCCATTCCCTTTTTCAAACTCCTCCGCAAGGAGGCCGTGTTCGAATGAGAGGAGGAATGCGGAAAAACTCTCCACCACCTGAAACAAGCTCTGTCAAAACCACCAGTCCTCTTCCGGCCAAATAATGGGGAAACCCTTTATTTCTAACTCATTGTTGCAACCGAGGCCGTTAGCGCCACCCTCATTCGTGAAACGCCAGACGGGCAGAAGCCCATCTACTTTACGAGCAAGGCACTTCAAGGGCCAGAGCTAAGGTACCAACAGATAGAGAAGGTGACCCTAGCCCTCATCAATGCTACAAGAAGTCTGAGACACTACTTTCTGGCCCACACAATTGTGGTGCATACAACCCAGCCCGTAAAGGAACTGTTGGGCCGTCCAGATATGGCCGGCAGGATGCTCAAATGTTCGCTAGAGCTATCCAAATTCGACATCCAATATGAGAGCAGAAAGACTCTCAAGGCGCAAGCACTGGCCGATTTCATCGCCGAAATGACCTTACCCGACTACCCTACCAACGTTGTCTGTAGATGGGCATCTTCGTCGACGGAGCATCTAGCTTAGCAGGGAGCGGGGCATGTGTCATTTTGGAAAACAAGGAAGGAATCCTCATCAAAGTTTCGCTCACGTTTTCCTTCCCTACTTCCAAAAACCAGGGCGAATACGAAGCCTTCCTCGCAGGCCGACGCCTCGCCAAAGACCTGGGAGCTGGAGAAGTCGTCATCTACATTGATTCTCAGCTCGTGGCCCTCAAAGTCTAGGGAGAAAACCAGGTCAAAAACGACAACCTGTCTGAATACTTTACCCTGGTCAAAGAAAAGATGACAAAGTTTACTTCTGTAAAAGTGAAACACGTCCCCCGCGAACACAACATCCGGGCAGACATATTGTCAAAGCTAACAAGCACGAAAAAGAAAGGGGGAAACAAATTTGTCATCCAGAAAGTACTTCCACGACCTAGTATTGAGAAAGCGTTTGCGACCCTCGACGTGCACGTCCGACCCCCGTATACAATTACCTCGTCAAGGACGAACTGTCGTCCGACCCCAAGGAGGCCAGCATAGTAAGGCGCAGAGCCTGCTCCTACGTCGAGGTCGAAAGTAATCTTTACAGGGGAGGGTTTTCCATCCCCCCTCCTCAAATGCGCCGAGGAAGAGATGGTCTCCCATGTCCTGCGCGAGATCCACGAGGGGATCAACACCCAACACCTTGGGAGAGGTCCCTCTCCAGAAGGCTCTACGTGAAGGATATTACTAGCCAACCATGCAACATGACACAAAGGAACACATGAAGAAATGCGACAAGTGCCAATGACACGAGGACATGCACTTGGCACCGCCCAATGAAATCAAAGCAATGTCCTTCCCGTGGCTCTTCGCCTGGTGAGGCCTTGACATCCTAGGATTGAATCAGAACAAGTACCTGATAGTAGGTGTAGATTACTTCAACAAGTGGATAGAAGCGGAGGCTCTAGCCAAAATAACGGCCCACAACATACTTTGTTTCTACAAGCGAAACATCCTTGCCCGGTTTGGCATTCCCCAAGCAATCGTCAACGATAAAGGGACACGGTTCGTGGATAAAAAGTTCCAGGAGTTCGTCGCCCAACTGGGCACTAAATAACACTTTGCTTCCATAGAGCATCCCCAGATTAACGGGCAAGCCGAGGCCACGAATAGAGTAATCCTACGAGGCCTCAAGCAAAGACTGGACAAAATGTAAAAGTAGTGGGTCGAGGAGTTGCACAACATGCTCTGGACCTATTTCACTACACCCCATTCTTCAATCGGGGAAACCCCTTTTCGCCTAGCATATGGGACGGAGGCAGTAATCCCCATCGAAACTCACATGCACTCCAGACGAACCGATGCGCCTTTGGACGAGGAAACAAACACTGAAGCACTAAGAGAGGAGTTCGATCTCGTCGAAGAGGTCCGATCAGGAGCAGCTCTCCGTGAGGCCTCACTGAAACAAAAAATTGTAATCAGGAACAATGCCAAAGTTATACGACATGAATTTCAAGAAGGCAGTCTCGTCCTAAGAAAGAATCACATAGATTCCCGCGAAGGTGATCAGGTCTCGCGTGCGGATCAAAAGCGAGTAGTTTGAAAAACGGTAGTTTAGCGACAATGACTCGAGTATCGTATCACAAGGATTCTTGTAGTAATTAACCAATTACAATAATGAAATATGGGGGGGGGGGTTCGGTTTGGATTAAAAATAAAAAGTGATTAAAATTATAAGTTGAAACAATTAATCTGCTGTTTCAGTTTCCCAACTTATCATCGATCCAATTAATTCTCAATTCCTAAGAGGAATCTATCTCCTTCTTGATTATAATAACAATCAAACAAGCACAATTATTAATATTATACGACACATATTCTTAATTTCCGAATTAAGCAAACATATTAGATACAGTAACCGTGACTTAAGCAAACACTGGAACATACGCGAATTAAGCAAACACGATTAAAGCATAAGAACATGAAATCATCGAAATAAATTAATCACCCCTAAGATAAATCAAATTAAGCAAACAAGATATCACAGAGAAGAATTGAAAGCAAATAGTTTTTCTTGGAAATTAAAGGAACCTCAAAGTGTCGACAGAAACCGATTACACGAGATTAACCTAAGGAAGTTAGTTCTCCATTACAATTGTAAAAAGCAAGGAATTTTTGAAATAAAACTAGGGTAGCCATTCTGTAGCATGCAGCAACCTTATAAACAGAATAAGGTTTGCATTACACACTCAACTGGGTCGGAAAACTAGGCCCGAAAGGGAAAAACAACTATATTATCACAAGTCAGAAACTTTAACTATTTATTTGAGACTCAATCAATCCGAATCAGCTTCTTCGTGCAACATGAAAGTTGTATATCTTTTCCTTAGCTTTCCAATGACTGGTACAATGCCTCGATCTGATTCATGTAGCTCCAGTTATAAATCTTTTATTAAAAACTGCTAATGTTGAAAAATAACAAACGAAAATCAAATAAAGCTGAAAATAAATTAAATTGTAAAAACATCATAAAATAGGAAACTAAACAAACTAAACTATATAAATGCCTAATTCTAAACATAGAGGAAAGTGCACCTAAATGCACTGATCAGAAGGCAAGCTCTCCATGAACTGGGAAGGACCCTACCGTGTTAGAGTAAAGACAGAAAATGAGGCATACTACCTAGAACACCTTAACGGGGAAGAACTAGCTCCACCATGGAACGCCAAAAAGATGAAACAATATTACAAATAAGGAATTTATTATTGGCATGTCTCGCCCATGCGACGAACATAACGTACCAGCCATAGATGCGCGCCCAGGTACAAGCGTTGCACCACCAACGCAAATCTAAGCAGGGTTTTAGTCGTAAGAGACAAAACCCATGCCCGACGGCGGTTCCTCAACCAAGCCCGCTGCCGCCAAAGTACCATGAAAGGCAGAACGACCAGCTCGCAATGGGAAGTTCACGCCACGAACTCAGGCCATGAACGCGACCTGAGCTCTGCTCCCCTGCCCGAAAACTACCCAGGCCTTTCGACCAGTTCCCCGTAATGTCGAACATCATTGTCGAGCATACCCGAAACATAACAATCAATCACTAAGGTATCTCATACGACTAGTTGGGAGGCATATGACACTTAGAAAAAATTAGACAAAGTATAAACATACATGAAAATACATATTGACATGAAACGGCCACAAAGGCTGTGATTGTGCATATTACATTACGAAGGGGCCAAGCCCCACAAAAGTAAGGTTACAAAAAACATGGCGTGCAGGCTAAAAGTACAGACAAAAGAAAAAGTTCACTGCTCTATCTGTTGAAGATCCTCCTGGGTTGCATGCGCATGCTCTTCATCGGACTGAAGAAATTCGGGGATGACTATCTTGCCATGTTTAATGGTATAGAGAAACTCGGTGCCCTCAGTGGACAACTCAACACCGATATTCATTATCTTCAGCTGATCCACAGTATTTGAAAGGCTTCCTGTTGCACCCTAAAATTTGACCAACATTTATTTACCCATCAAGTGTTTGAAGGTTGATACCTTCATCAGAAAGTTCAAGAGATCCTCAGAGGAATTGGTTGAAACCAAGGTTGTGTGTCTCATAACTTGAGAGTTGTGGGAGCTCCTCAAATGATTCTGAGACTTTGAGAATGGACTTGAAGCTTAGAGAAAGCCTATGAGATGTCTTGAAGGTCATCATGAAGCCCAGAGAGGTCATTATACAAGAATTCAGAAGATTCAACCATGAGTGGTAGAATTAGGGTTTTGACTGGGTCAACCCTAGGTCAGCTGATGTTTTGGAGAGGGTTGAGACCTAATACAAGAGCCATGAGATCATGGAATGATGTATTGAGATGTTATAAGGATGATTCCTAGACCAACTCATCATGATTGAGGAGTTTGAGAAGTTTTAAGCTAGGGTTTCTAAGGATTGTCAGTGTAAAATCCCCTAGTTTGATCCCTATCTTCCAGGCAGTTTTAGCTCAAGATGTGATTGTCATCTCATCTTCCCCACAACATGAATGTTGTAGAGCTTGATCTTAGATTTAATTTTAGTGGTAGAAGTCCTTGATAGGATTTGCATAGCTCAAGTTATGGTTTTGGCAAATTACAGGTCATCTGAGGTATGTAAATCTGGGTCCTTGAAAGTCACCCAACTTGCAGACAACTTTTGCCCTAATAGGATGATTCCTATGATCTCTTGGTCAACATTAATGTTGAAGAGCATCTTCTTAGCTTTCTAGAGAGTACTAGAAGTCCTTGATAGGATTTGTAGAACTCAACTTATGGCTTTGACAAGCCAAGGGTATTTTGGTCATTTTGAACTTATAGGTCATTTCAAGCATATGGCCATATCTCCTACTTCCAAGCTTCAAATGGAAAAACTTTCAACATCAAAGTTTCTTAGAATGATGTTTTAAGGCTATTAGGGTGGTCATGAGATGTTGTAAAGGCTCATAGCAAAAAGTGATGAAAATGGCCTAAAAAAGGGACATAAGTTAATTAAAGTGAAATGGAAAATCACAAAATCCAAGTCCTAAACCCTAACCATGGCATATGATAGGTCATTTTGACTCCAAAGGATATTTTAAGAACAATGGTTCAGCCACAATTTTGATTTGGGGCTTAAATTTTGGAGTTGCTTTGTAAAAGTCATACTTGCATAATGGGGTACCTAGCCAAATCAAAAGAAATCTTAATAAACAAGGTGTTTAAGCATTGCATATTGTCCAAAATACCACCTAAGGGGAAAATCAAGCTACTTACTCATGTTATGGGATTTTGTCATGATACATCTCATGTGGTGAGAATGGAAATGCAAATACCACATCCTAGAAACTTCAAGTTCCATCTAGAGTGATTTAGATGATTCTAGATCTTTCTAAACATGTCTATATATTGGTGGCAAAGTCCATTGATTTAGGGTTGGTGATTGTTGATGTTCATAGTGCAAAAAAGAGAGAATTGACCAAATTTCTCCCGTTTTGCAATTCAAGATCAAATCCCTATTCTTCTCCATTTTCATTCTTTTTCTTCTCCACAAACACATTATTCTGATCTTTATGAGTGTTTGCATAGTGATTTGAAGGTGGATCCATGGAAGATTGAATGTGTGGCTTCAAAATTGCAAGAAAAGCAAATTGGATTCAAACTCACGATACAAGCACTATCCATCAAAGATCTTGCAAACAGAAAGATTAGCATCAATCAAAGATCATTCTTGGCAAGTTTCAAGCATTGGATTGAAGGGTAACTACACCTGCCATCATCAATTTTCAGGTTTGCAAAACCTCTTGGAACTCTTTAATTATGCATTGTTAGATAGAATGGTTAGGATAGTTGTGTTAGAGACCAATAGGAGAACAAATTTGGAAAGTTTGAGTGCATTCTATGGAGGTCGAAAATCTGACATGTTCACTTTATGGATCAAGAACCGGAGTTGTAATGAGTGTTAATATGCGTGCATTAGCTTAGGATGATCAGGGACATGAGGTGAGTATTCTGATATCAAGAAATTGGAGGTTTAAGAAGGTCGAAGTTTGAGTGTTGTTGGAGAATGGTGCTATCGGGTTTCTAGTTCTAGGTGGTTTCAATGGAAACCAAGATTATGGTTGTGTTCTGCTGAGAAAACTGAGCAATTTTGCTCTTTGAAGATTTTAATTTGGTTGAGGTATGCGTGCGCATGAGAGGATGGAAGATTCATGCATGGAAATGTGTTTCAATGGAGGTTTTACGAAACCCTAGTCTTAAGGAAGAAGAAGACTTTTCCACCATTGGATGCGCGTGGACTGTTTGACCTGGGGAAGGCATCTCACGGTCCAGATTGAATTTCGAAATGGAGGGAAGTCAGCCCCAAGTGAAACGCGGCGTTTCACTTAATGTACCTGATGGGCCTTGTGTTCATTTTGTTATCCCCACCCCCATGTAGGCCCAAGTCCAAATATGCATTGTATTTTCCTGCTATTTACACCGCGGTTTTAGCATTGTTCTTTTGATTTTCAATTTGTTTTTCTGATTTAATCTGGGCCTAACGCGCTATGCTATGCGCACCCCATGTTCTGGGCCCAAATCAATATTGAACTAAATATATCTACTATCTGCACCCCATGGTGAATTTCCACATTATTATTTCTTCCAAATTTCTTTTCACTTTAAAAATTCATAACAAAATGAAAAATCATTATTTTTTAATGAAACTTTTTTCCCAATTTTCATTTTTTGTCTAGAAAAATATAAAATCATAAAATAGCCATTTTATTTCAGTTTTATATTTTTTGTGCATTTTTTACTTTTAATTGCTTTTGTAAATCTTTTAGTTGGTATGCTATCTTGTAGAATTTAATTAGGATAGTTTCCCTTAGGATTTTTGATTCAAATTTTTTAGGGTGATTAGATGAATGGTTTAGGGTCCCCCTGAATTAATTTCATAATTTTGTGATAATTTTTAGGGTAGTTTTAATTAGGTAGTTCTAGGTAGTATAGAATTTGATTAAAACTTTAACATAGGATCATAACAATTTTAGATTTATGTTTTGTAGGGCAATTTAGTATATGAGGAATATATGGGACTTAAGGGTGGTTATTTAGGGTCCCCTAGAATTTATATTAGGATTTAATAGAATAATATGCTATTTTTAGTTGATTTTTGAATTGAATGATTGTTTGTGTGGCCTTTAGGGCAAGTTTTGTTAGTTTGCTTTGCTTTGGGGTATCCCTTTGGTTTGAGGAGCTTGGCATCTCATTGTGGAGCTTAGTGGAGAATACTAGAGGATTGGAGGAGGCATGGATTGAAGGCCTGGTTTAGGAGCTTGCTCTCTTTCTGTGAGGTTTGAGACCCTGGAGTCTGAGGGAAGTTCATGGTACTTTCCTGAGGAAGGCACTATGGATATCTTTCATTCTTTCCTATCACCTCTTTCCCAAGTATCCAATGATGTTGGAGCCTTCATGTGAGTTTAGTTTCTCCTGAGGAGGAATGTAAACTGATCACAGTTGTTGAGCCACATGGGATATGACTCCTAAGTGGAAGCCCCCTAGTACTTTCCTGAGGAAGGCACTATGGGTCTGTTCACTTAGTTCCCTTAGTTCATGTAGGATTTCTCAAGTATCCAATGATGTTGGAGCCTTCATGTGAGTTTAGTTTCTCCTGAGGAGGAATGTAAGCTGATCACAGTTGTTGAGCCACATGGGATATGATTCCTAAGTGGAAGCCCCCTAGTACTTTCCTGAGGAAGGCACTATGGGTCTGTTCACTTAGTTCCCTTAGTTCATGTAGGATTTCTCAAGTATCCGATGATGTTGGAGCCTTCATGTGAGTTTAGTTTCTCCTGAGGAGGAATGTAAGCCGATCACAGTTGTTGAGCCACATGGGATATGAGTCCTAAGTATAAGCCTCCTAGTGCTTTCCTGAGGAAGGCACTATGAGTCTGCCTACTTAGCTCCCTTTCTTTGGTAAGCTTGTTTTGAAGCTTGAAGACTGGGATTGATTTCTCTTGTGTAGGGTTTTGCTTTAGGGCTTTGCTTAGAGATTTGATTAGGGTTTTGTTTTAGGGTTAGGATTAGAGAGAGCTTAGATGTAGATAATTTCTTTCTCAAACATGGATGGTATTCTTCACATCCATTCCTCCCTGTGATCCAAAGTCCTTCCAGGGTATACACCTCTCTCCTTTGGAGGGATTAGTGCCATACCTAGGAGGTAGCACTTTTGAGGGAACCCTTCATTTGATATTGAACCCTTATAGGTCACCTTTGGTGATCAAATAAGCAGTTCAATATCCCCCAGTTTATCCAGAAGTGATTCTTTCTGATTTGATTTGTCTTGAGAGCTGTCAGAGCCTGAGCATGAAGATGAAGACTTCATTGAAGATTATTGAAGAGGATGAATCCTTGAAGACTGCCATTCCAGCTAAAGCTTGAAGAGCATGAAGATCAAGTTGATACTTGAAGATCCCTGAAAATAGTGAAGCCTGAAGGTGGAGCTGATCAAGAAGCTGAAGCTTAAGGGAGAAGATGAGTTGATACTCATGTTGTAGGGTTGACACCTGGAAAGAAGTTGATGATTGAAGTCTGAAGACTGAGTTGCTGCTGGAGGAGCTGAGGCTTTCTTCTGTTTTCTTCTCTGTATTGTGTGTTTTGCTTGACTTGTCTGTTGCACTAGATTAAGTCCATCTAGAATAAGTAGAATCTAGGAGCATGATTGCATTAGAGGTTGAGTTGCTCCCTCTGCTTGTATTGTTATTGCGTGGCTTTGCTTGCGGGTATTCGGTAGAGCCCATCTCCCTTGCCCATGTGGTTTGTTTGCCTGATGGCATTTCATTTCTTTTATCTGTATGATTGCGGTTTACTGTTTATTGCTTGATAGCATGTTGTTTATTTTTTAGTATGATTACTGTTATTTCATGATTGGCTTGAGGTTGAGATGAGCTTGTGGAGGTTGAAGCCCCACACACATTTCCTCCCTCACTTGCATTGCATGCATTTTACTGTTAAGCTGATGCTTTGTCTGTTTTGGTGTATCATTGACATGATCCCTTAGGACTCTCATTTCCTTTGATAAGGATTTGATGATAGACTTTTAGGTTGAAACCTATGCATGACAACTTCTAGGAGTTCCCCGTTCAAACCTCAACCATAGGATGAATCCATGGCATGATAACAGTAGGACTTGATAGTCTCCCTCCTAGTTGGGCCTGTTCTCTTCTCATCTCAAAACAGTTTAAAATACAGTAATCATGAATGATTTCTTTTGTACGTTATGAGCCTTAAGCTATCTGAGAAAGGATTGTGGGAGAGTTTCTTTTCCACAGTCTGGATGTTTAGTATGGTACCCTTTGGGTGACATGCGACGCATTCACTCTCAGGTCATAGTCTCTAGTGCGGTTGAAATCGCAAACACAATAAAAAACACTTCTTTCGTAAAGACAGGAAATAAGCCGTAGTTTCCCGAACTACGTAAGCTTTGATCTCTCATGCCTGTTGAGAGTACGTAGGCACAAGATGGCGAAGTCTTGGCGAGCTACCTTCCCCAATAACCCTTCGTAGGCCGAACTACGTTGACTCTGATTTCTCATTTTCTGATGAGAATACGTAGGCATAAAGTGCGACGCTTTGCCGAGTCATTTTTCTTTTCTTTTTCAGCCAGCCTTGATAGGTAGATAGAATAAAACCAACCCGTCCAAGTAAACAAACAAGCAAGGATCCCGTCGAGTACGACGGACGTGAGGGGTGCTAATACCTTCCCCTTGCGTAACCGACTCCCGAACCCAGACAATGGTTGCGATGACCTTGTCTTACCCTTATTCGTCAGGTTTTTCCGATCGTTTCCTTTCCCGCTCTGAGGGATAAATAATGAAAGATGGCGACTCTTCTGTCATGCCGGCACCTTATTTTCGCGCAAGCGACAGCTGGCGACTCTGCTGGGGAACGAACCCAAAATCTCTGGTTTTCTGGTTCCCTCTGAGAGTCAATCCTACCGTTTGTGTGTTTACTTGTTGGGTTGCGTTTATTTATCGCATGTTTACTTCTCGCACTTTATTTCCCGCATTTTATTTTCAGTATAATATGATTATTTGTGCTGTTGTGGGATGGGAGTTCTGATGAGTGAGAAGCCAGACCCAGGCTTGAGTGCACCATAGACTTAGAGTGGAAATTAGTGGGCGCGTGCTTGCTTTGCAGGCACTAGTGTCTCATGAAATCCACGCTCAGACGAGGTTCATCCGGTTGGCTTCACTTTCAACCCTTTGGGTTGAGACGGTTGCTGGTTTGGTGGATTGTCGACTCTGGGGACCGATCATTTGTGATTCAGCTAAGTGAGGCCTCTTCAAGACTTGATGATGCCACTCCTTCTGGGAATCGTATCGTCAGTTTTGAAAGTCTGTGACGCTGATGAACGCATAGGATGTCGTACCTTGAGTCAGTTTAGGTCCATACCTGTGAGTGGGATTGGGTTTATTGCAGGATTGACCTTCAGACTACCTGGTTTTCTTGACAGTGAATCAGTTATGTTGGTACCAGGGTTCTCAGTTGCAGATTTGTCTGTTCTTGATAGAGCAGGTTTTGATCAGAGTATTGTCATCAGTGGTTTGTTCTTGATAGAGCGGATTTTTGGGGTCTGAAGATCTCATCAGCAGATGTTGTTTGTTCTTGATAGGGCAGATTTTGAGTGGGGTCTGAAGATCTCATCAGCAGCTGTATGTTTGTTCTTGATAGGGCAGATTTTTGATTTGGGGTCTGAAGACTTCATCAGCAGATATTTCTTGATCATACATCCGGGGTCCTTATTATCAGACATTTGTTCTCGACAGAGCAGAATTTTGATCTTATGTATCTGGTCCTATCAGAAGGTCGTTCTTAGTAGATCAGATTAGTGGTCTTACACCGGGGTTTTCTTCTCATCAGTGATCGTTGATACAGAATCTCCACAGCGGCTATCCTGATAGATTATTGCATGCCTGCATTTTGCATTAGTTTGCATGTTCATTTGCATTCCATTAACGTGTGTCTGTGTTGCAGGTACCGTTTCCCCAATCCAGGATTTCTCGCCTTCTATTGTATTATTATGGCCTCTCTCAGGAAGACTGTTGCGTACAAGTTCCCGACCCCTGATGTGTCGAAGTTGACGGGTTTGATAGCTCTAGCAGGTGATTCTGTGAAGGATGGGTTCAGGAAGTCTTATGGCAGGTTGCTCAGTCTGGTTTGCAAACCTTCTACGTCCGAGTTGAATGGGTTACATGCTCTGTTGCAGTTCTATGACCCTCCGCTGAGGTGTTTCACTTTTCAGGACTTCGTTCTCGCGCCGACGCTGGAAGAGTATGCTGATTTGCTGGGTGTGCCTATCAAAAGGCAGATGCCTTTTGTCCACATGGATGTTGAGCCTGATCTGGCTGGTTTAGCTTCTTCACTTCATGTGGACGCCTCTGAGTTAGTAGTGACGAGTTGGAACAAGGTTCCTGGGTTCTCCTTGCAGTTTCTGGTAGCTAAGGCTCAGCAGTGTGCTAAGGACAGATGTTGGGACGCATTCAATGCCATCCTCGCTTTATGCATATATGGCATTATCTTGTTCCCCAACATGCCTGATTTCGTAGACTTTGATGCATTTCACATCTTCGCCTCAGGGAATCCAGTCCCTACTTTGATCGGGGACGTCTATCACTCAGTGCATTACAAGAATGAGAACCGGAGAGGGAAGAATGTCTCATGCTGCGTACCGTTGTTGTACAAATGGTTTGATAGTCATTTGCCCAAGAGGGGTTCTTTCGTCTTGTCTGCAGCCACAACCGAGTGGCCTGAGCGTCTGATGAGTTTGTATGCAGAAGACATTGATTGGTTCGTTGACAGAGATAGGTTAGGTACTGAGGTGATCTTCAGTTGCAGTGGGTTTCCTAATGTACCTCTGATAGGTAGGAAGGGTTGCATCAACTACAATCCGTCGTTGCTAGTTCGTCAGTTCGCGTATGCTTTGAGGACTCCGTCGAAGGAGGAAGAGGTACAGGAATCTCTATACCTCACGGGTACTCTAGAGGAGGATTTGTTGTCCAAGCTTCAGCGCACGTGGAACAGTATCAGCAAGAGAGGAAAGCCTTTGTTGGGGAAGAGCAACAGTCAAGCCTACCCTCCTTATTCAGCTTGGATCAGAGCCAGAGCCAGCGCTATAGGGATGCCATTTCCTCATGCCAGACCAGAGAGTCCTCCACCAGTCGAAGAGCCTACTACTGTATCCATTCATCGGCATAACCAGGTACTAGCTGAGCGGGATGAGCTGAAGCGGGCGAACGCAGAACTGGAGAAAGAGTTAGCTCAGCTTCGAAGTGAGAGGAACGAAGCCGTGCATGCTTTCAAAAAGCAAACAAATTCGGTGAACCAACTGGGTGCAGACTTGGCAAAGCAGATTGCTGATCGGGAACGCTTGGGTCAGGACTTCAGGGCTGTTAATGATGTACTAGCTACGAAGAAACAGCATTTGGACGAGGCATATCGGAGGATATCTAAGTTCGACCAGCATTGGAAGACCTCCCTGGCCACCAGGAAGGAGCGAGAGGACAAGCTGATGCTGCAGATCTCTAAGCTGGAAGCCGAGGTGAAGGACAGTGAGCGAAGGTTTGATGAAGAGACTGCCCGCAGGTACGCCGCCGAAGGCCAACTCAACAAAGCCCTTGCCAACCTGAAGGAATGCAAGCTGAAGTTTGAGTCTAAGAAGCGGAAACTGGAAGATTGTTTCGGCGAAGGAGCGTGGGGAAGTTCAGTTCAGGGACTTCAGTATACTATTGTGCATAGGGAACTACTCGTCGAGGGGTTGCTCACTTTGCCAGATCATCCAGAGACGAAGGAGTTATTAGCAGAGTACCGCGCCCGTGGCCGTACTTGACTAGCTTGTATTCCTTTTGTTTTGATCTTTGCTGTATGCTGACCATCACCAGACTTGTTGGCTGAGGTCACGCTGTTGATTTGTTTTGTACTCGTTGATGCTATGTACTGCCTTGATAGGCTTTCCATATATATACGAGATTGATGTTTCCATGATTGGGCTCAGACTTCTTCTTCTTATTATTATTATTATCAGCACTGGCACTAAGGCGCTAGGATCGGGGGAAATCTCCCAAGCACACAGACACACGCATGCATCTGCATGAAGCATTTGCATGGCGCACATTTTGTTGCTTTTCCTAACCTTTAATGTTTTCAGGTTTTTTCAGGTTCACAGGTTCCAAGCTGCTTTCGGTCTCCAAGATTGATCAGAGACTCATTCACCGTTACTCAACTCGAGCTAATCAGACGAGGATCATGGATCAGGTGCAGTCAGACGTTCAAGAGCTCCGTGAACGGACGGATCGTTTTATGGAACTGATGCAGGTAGTCGCTAATGGTCAGGACCAGCTTCATACTTTGGTTCAACCTTTGATCTCCAGGGTTGATAGTAACGGCATACTTCATGGCGGGGCTGTGCCTACTCCTCCTCCAGTTGATACTCCGCAGAATGTTGTTCCTGTTGCCGGGGGCAACGGCAGTGCTAATGGCAATGTAATGGCCAATATCGGACTCAATGCGACGGGCGTCGGCAATGGTAGTCTGGGAGCTAATGTCAATGTCGGGCCGGTCAACGGCAATGGTGGCGTCAGAAATCTGTTGGTGCCTCAACCGTGGCTTGAGGATCATCAGGATGACGTATTTTCTCAAAGAGGTGTAGAAGCAGATTTGAATGCTGAAGCGCGGCTCAGGTTCAAAGCACTGGAAGACAAAATGAGAGACATTGAGAATCAGAATACATTGGGCGTTGATATGTCCAAGCTGGGGTTAATTGCTGATTTCAAGGTACCTCATAAGTTCAAAGTGCCTGTCTTTGAGAAGTATAAGGGCACTACTTGCTCTCGTGTCCACCTTCGATCATATTATAGAAAGATGTCCGCCTATTCCGACGATGAGAAGTTGCTGATGCACTTCTTCCAAGATAGTCTTTCTGGTCCATCCCTCGAGTGGTACATGGGTTTGGAGCCCACTACCGTGCGCACCTGGAAAGATCTCGCTGAAGCATTTGTCCTCCACTATCAATACAATAGCGACTTGGCCCCCAACCGAGTTCAGCTCCAGAACCTTTCGCAGCGGAATAATGAAGGCTTTAAGGAGTACGCCCAGCGGTGGCGCGAGTTGGCTGCTCGGGTTCAACTGCCGATGGTTGAGCGCGAGCTCGTGCAGATGTTTGTTGCTACCCTCCCGGGAATCTACTATGAAAAACTAGTCAGTGGCATGTCTGGGACGTTCTCTGCTCTCATCACTATGGGCGAGCACGTCGAGAATGGTATAAAGATCGGAAAAATTCAAGGTGAATCATCCTCAGCTGGAGGAGGTGGAAAGAAACCTTACGCTGGTAAACATCGAGAAGGGGATGCGAGTGCTGTCACCAACGCTCGGAGAAAGGGCAAGGGCCCTCAGCAGCAGATAGCCAGTATAAATATCCCAGCAGCTCCGCCGCCGCAGCAGCAGCAACCGCAGCAACAGAATCAACAGGGATATAGAAAATATCAGAATCGGGCTCCTTTGGCAAACCGTCACTTCGAAGCACCACCTATGTCGTATGCGCAGCTCTTGCAAACTTTGCTTCAGCTTCAGTTAGTTCAAAAGAGGACGATGGCTCCCTTGACAGGGGCACCACCACCGGGGTATGACGCAAATGCCACTTGCGATTTCCATACTGGGGCACCAGGCCATACGATTGAGAACTGCAAAGCCTTTAAGCACAAGGTGCAGGACCTGGTAGATGCCAAGATTATCAACTTCTCCGACAATGTGCCCAATGTTACCAAAAACCCCATGCCTCATCATAGGGGAGGCGGAGTGAACGCCATTATCGCAGAGGAGAATGCAGATCTGCCGACTGATGTCAAAAACTTAAAGACGCCGCTTAGTTTCGTCAAAGCTAAGTTGTTGAAGAAGGGGTTCTTTCCAGGATGCGGAGAGTTATGCATGGCTTGTGCTACACATCCTGATGGGTGTGAGCAGCTGGTAGAAGGTATCCAAAGTCTGATGTCTGAGGGTATTTTGCAGTTCAGCCGGAGAGTCGAAAGTGTATCAGGAGAGGTTGTGTTGAAGCAGGCAGATGAAGTCGCCACCATCACCATTCCTCGTCAACCTATTACCATTTCTGCGCCCCGACCGCCTACAATCACTATTACCAGAGCTGGGCCGATCCCATTCGAGAGCACTAACGCCGTTCCGTGGCATTATGGCGCCGAAGTCTATTGCAATGGTCAGAAGTTAGAGCTGGAGCCGTATGGGTCGACTGTGCAGAATCTCGCAGGAGTCAGTGGTATTACTCGAAGCGGAAGAGTGTTTGCACCGACAGAGGTTGTGGCAGAGAAAGTGGTCAGAGCTGATGCTGCTGATAAGGGTAAAGGCAGAGCCGTCGAAGAGGTCCCTTGTGGGGCAGAGAAAGATTTGCTTGTCAAAGATGCCGAGGAGTTCATGCGGTTAATCAAAAAGAGCGACTACAAGATTGTAGACCATCTTCATCAGACTCCGTCAAAGATTTCTATTCTCAACTTGTTGCTGTGTTCTGAAGCGCACCGCAACGCGTTACTGAAGGTATTGAACGCTGCCTACGTACCGCAAGAGATATCAGTGAATCAGCTAGAAGAGGTGGTAGCCCATGTTAATGCTGGCAATGGGCTAGGTTTCACAGATTTGGAGCTGACTCCTAAAGGGAGAAATCACAACAGCGCCTTGCACGTCTCGATAGAGTGCAGAGGCACTATCATGTCGCATGTCCTGGTGGACACGGGTTCGTCGCTTAATGTGCTTCCGAAGAAGGCATTAATGAAGTTGGACACTCGTGGATTGCTTTGCACGCCCAGTGATCTGGTGGTGAAAGCATTTGACGGAACTAAGCGCCACGTTTTCGGAGAGTTGACCCTGCCGATTCAAGTTGGTCCATAGACGTTCGATACGGTTTTTTATATCATGGATATCATGCCTGCCTACAGTTGCCTCTTAGGTCGGCCATGGATCCATGCTGCTGGTGCCGTGACGTCCACGCTGCATCAAAAGCTCAAATATGCTGTCGGGGGAAGCATAGTAACCGTCTGTGGTGAGGAGGACATTATGGTGAGCCACTTGTCATCCTTTAAGTATGTTGAAATGGATGGCGAAATCCATGAAACTCTCTGCCAAGCATTTGAAGCCGTCAAGGTGAAAGAGGTAGCTCTTGTCGTCATAGAGAAGCAAGAGATGAATCTCTCCTCGTTCAGAGAAGCTCGGGCCATCGTCGAAGCCGGTTCCACCCCAGGCTGGGGGCATGTTTTGGAGATACCGATCAAGCAGGACAAGTTTGGATTGGGGTATTCTCCTGAAGCTGAAGCTTCATCTTCTTCATCTAGCAGTTCGTCTCGTGGGAAGGGGTCGATCTTATTTACCAGTGGCGGAGTGATCTTCGAAAGCATCAACGCGGCGTCGGAGGATAGCGGGGATAGCGATTGTGATCTGGACGCCTGGATTCAGCCAAGCAAGTCGGGCGAGCGCCTCAACAATTGGACCATCAAGGAAATTATCCAGCTGACAAGTGAAGAGTAATGATTTACTTTTTACAATCATTGTACAACCCTATGTCCTACCCGGGGCATAGCGGTTTTATTGTCAGGGCCTTGTTGGATTATGTACATGTATTTTGTTAATAAATCAAAGGCGTTTTCTTCGTACTCAAATATTGTGTTCTCTGTTATTCCTGTTTTATGTTTATTTTGAAAAATAGTAAAATGGCAACGGGGTTTGTGCTAACCTGCATATTCTTGTTTTAAACTTGACCCTTGTTATTGCAGGATCCACATAACAGACGACATCGACTCTGGACCCTCTACGGCTCACTACGACTTCGATTGCCCGATTTATCAAGCCGAGGATGAGATTGATGAAGACGAAGACCTTCCAGAAGAGTTGGCCCGCTTGTTGAGACAAGAGGAAAAGGTTATTCTGCCTCATGAGGAAGATATTGAGATCGTAAACCTGGGTTCTGAAGAGCTCGTCAGAAATGTCAGAGTAGGGGCTGCGCTGCAGAATGATGTCAAGCATAGACTGGTCGAGATGCTTCGAGAGTATAGCGACGTCTTTGCTTGGTCATACGAAGATATGCCCGGACTTGACATAGACATCGTGGTTCATCGCTTGCCGTTGCGAGAAGATTGCCCTCCAGTCAAGCAGAAGTTTAGGAGGACGAGACCAAATATGGCTGTAAAAATCAAAGAAGAAGTCCAGAAGCAGTTGGACGCAGGATTTCTAGCCGTTACCACTTACCCTCTGTGGGTCGCCAACATAGTTCCTGTACCGAAGAAGGACGGTAAGGTACGCATGTGCGTCGATTATCGGGATTTGAATAGGGCGAGCCCTAAGGATGATTTCCCGTTGCCTCATATCGATGTGTTGGTCGACAACACAGCCCAGTTCTCCGTGTTTTCATTCATGGATGGCTTCTCCGGTTACAATCAGATTAAGATGGCACCGGAGGACATGGAGAAAACGACGTTTATCACCCCCTGGGGAACATTTTGCTATAAGGTAATGCCCTTCGGTCTGAAGAACGCAGGGGCCACTTACCAGTGAGCAATGGTAACTTTGTTTCATGATATGATTTATCATGAGATCGAGGTCTATGTTGATGACATGATTGCAAAGTTCCAAACGGAGGAAGAGCATCTGGTCAACTTATTGAAGCTTTTTGAGAGGCTTAGGAAGTTCAGGCTGAGGCTGAATCCTAACAAGTGCACTTTCGGAGTGCGGTCCGGAAAGTTATTGGGGTTTATCGTTAGTGAACGAGGTATCGAAGTTGATCCTGCAAAAATAAAAGCTATTCAAGAAATGCCAGCGCCGAAAACAGAAAAAGAAGTTCGTGGTTTCTTGGGCCGAATAAACTACATTGCAAGGTTTATCTCTCAGCTCACGGCCACTTGTGAACCGATGTTCAAGCTTTTAAAGAAAGATCAGGCGATTGCTTGGAATGAGGATTGCCAGAAGGCATTTGACAAAATAAAGCAGTATCTTCAAGAACCTCCAATCTTGATACCCCCAGTGGCTGGACGACCATTAATCATGTACCTGACGGTTCTGGAGAATAGTATGGGGTGTGTTCTCGGTCAGCACGACGAGACGGGCAGAAAAGAGCATGCCATTTATTATTTGAGTAAAAAGTTCACTGAGTGTGAATCTCGATACTCGATGCTGGAGAAGACGTGTTGTGCATTAGCTTGGGCCGCCAAACGTCTACGACAGTACATGCTTAATCATACCACTATGCTAATTTCAAAGATGGATCCGATCAAGTACGTCTTCGAGAAGCAGGCTCTTTCGGGCAGGATTGCCAGATGGCAAATGGTGTTAACAGAATATGATATTCAGTACGTGTCCCAGAAGGCCATCAAGGGAAGCATATTGTCCGATTACCTTTCCGAACAGCCAATCGAAGACTACCAGCCGATGAAGTTTGAATTCCTTAACGAGGATATTATGTTTCTCAAAGCGAAGGATTGCGATGAGCCGTTGCCCGGTGAGGGGCCAGATAGGAAGTATCAGTGGAAGTTGATATTCGATGGAGCGGTTAATTCCTATGGAAGTGGCATCGGGGCTATCATCACGACTCCTCACGGATCCCACATCCCGTTTACTGCGAGACTGACGTTTCCAGTTACCAGCAATGAGGCGGAGTATGAAGCATGTATTATGGGTCTAGAAGAGGCAATTGATTTGAGAATCAAGAATCTAGACGTATATGGTGACTCAGCGCTTGTAATCAATCAAATTAAAGGGGAGTGGGAAACTCGTCAAGCGAATTTGGTGCCATACATGAATTATGCTAGGAGGCTGTTGCCGTTCTTCGATCGAGTGGAACTCTATCATGTACCCAGGGCTGAAAATCAGATGGCTGATGCCTTAGCCACGTTGGCTTCAATGTATAAGGTCAATTTTTGGAATGAGGCTCCAAGAATTGTTCTTTCGCGTCTTGATAGACCGGCATTTGTCTTTGCAATCGAGGATGCCGCCGACGGCAAGCCATGGTTCCACGACATCCAGACCTTCCTTATGACTAAGGAGTATCCTGTGGGTGCGTCAACCCAGGATAAGAAGACTCTGAGGAGGCTGTCTGGAAACTTTTATCTCAATCCTGATGGAGTGTTGTATAAGAGAAACCACGATCTCGTGCTACTCAGATGTGTAGATGAGAAAGAGGCGAGTATGCTCATGGAGGAGGTCCATGAAGGCACATTTGGTACGCACGCCGGCGGGCATGCCATGACGAGAAAGATCCTGAGAGCAGGATATTACTGGCTGACTATGGAGTCGGATTGCTTCAGATTCGCGAAGAAATGTCATAAATGCCAGATTTATGCTGATAAAGTTCATGTGCCGCCGTGCCCATTGAATGTCATGTCCTCCCCTTGGCCGTTCTCCATGTGGGGCATCGACATGATAGGCAAGATCGAGCCCACTGCATCCAATGGTCATCGTTTCATTCTGGTAGCTATCGACTACTTCACCAAGTGGGTGGAGGCAGCCTCGTACGCTAATGTGACCAAGCAAGTGGTAGCTAAATTCATAAAGAGGGACATCATCTGTCGCTACGGAGTTCCCGAGCGGATCATTACTGATAATGGTTCGAATTTGAATAACAAGATGATGAAGGAGTTGTGCCAGAGCTTCAAGATTGAACACCACAACTCATCTCCTTACCGGCCGAAGATGAATGGCGTCGTCGAAGCCGCCAACAAGAACATAAAGAAGATTGTTCAGAAGATGGTTGTGACGTACAAAGATTGGCACGAGATGCTGCCGTTTGCCTTGCACGGTTATCGTATGACGGTGCGTACGTCGACCGGGGCAACTCCTTTCTCCTTGGTGTACGGTATGGAAGTTGTCCTACCGTTAGAAGTGGAGATTCCTTCTTTGCGAGTTTTGGTTGATGTGAAGCTCGACGAGGCAGAATGGATTACGAATCGTTTGAACCAACTCAGCCTGATGGACAAGAAGAGGTTAGCATCGATTGCATTTGGTCGTCTGTACCAAAGCCGAATGAAGAAAGCTTATGACAAGAAGGTGCGTCCTAAAAGCTTTCAGACGGGTGATCTCGTCCTGAAGAAGATTCTTCCGCCACATTCCGATCACCGGGGCAAGTGGACTCCAAATTACGAAGGGCCGTATGTCGTCAGCAAGGTCTTCTCGGGAGGAGCTTTGTTGTTATCCACGATGGATGGTGAAGATTTTGCATCCCCGGTGAACGCGGACGCAGTTAAAAAATACTTTGCTTGAAAGAGACCCGCTGGACAAAAAAGAAAGAGTCCAGGCAAAAAAGGGGCATCCCGGCGAACCAAAAACAAAATAAAAGGTTCGGGCAAAAATTAGGGATAAACTGAAAAAAATGTACACCCGCGAAGTCGAAAACCTACACTGGGCGGCTTCGGCAAAAAAGGGTATCCCGGTGAACTGAAAACCCGTAAAGGGCGGTTCACGCAAAAGTTAGGGATTTGAATAAGCAAATGACTGTGTTCTGCATGTGGACTTTCATTGTTAGTGGTTTGGAGGACCTGAGGGCCGTTTATCTGAATCAATCTCTTCCGAAGCTGAAGCGTCGGAGAAATATCGAAGTCGAGTGGGTCTTAGAGGGATCAACTCATGGTGTTCGTCTACGCCTCGTTGCCGACATTTGTATATACTAATGTATATTTATGTTTTATTTTTGCGCGGCTTCCTCATTCCAGGAGCTTGCCTCTGTTGTAAAACATCTTTTACCTATTCAGGGGTTCATCATCAATAAAATACACTATTCAGCAATTCTGTTTGCCAATTTAGCATTTATCTGTTTTGTTTGCGAAAGAAAACGCCGATGTTTTTGATAAAATGTGCATACATAAACTTACGGGCCTAGGCCCATTGATTGTTGAAACAATTAATTACCTGAATATTGTCACGAGATAATAACCTTAATAGGCCCCTTTGAGGAGGGTATCTTGTCTGTTTGTTTGTGTTGTTGCAGGTATAGCACCTTCCAGAAGATGCGCCGTACGCATCCCCGAAGCAGGGCGAGTTCTCCTTCTCCGGCAGAGTTCAGTAGTCTCTCCTCCGCAGAATCTGAATGCAAGATAGTGAGCATTAGTATGTCTCCCCAGGCAGAGAGGATTCTCTTCCCCAAGCAGACGCATCCTGAAGGAACGTCATCCTCTCAGCTGAGTCGCGCGCCGAAGCTCGTATGTCCCCAACACCGGGTCACAAGTGCAGATTTCGTAGAAATGTTCGGGTGCCGAAGCTCGTGTTTCCCCCAGTAAAGTCGCCGAAGCAGGTGTCTCCCCCCAGCACCGGGTCACAAGTGTAGGTCTCGTAAGAAGCTATTCGTACGCCGAAGTATGCCGTAACTGATGGTGCCAGACTAAAGTCTCCAACGGAATTGAGATTCCCCGCCAGAGCCGTATTCTCTCTCGAAGTTGGATGATTCCCTCTTCCCCAGTAAAGTGTTGGAACGGTTGATGTTGTATTCCCTCTGCAGATTTGTATTCTCCCCCGAAGTCGGATGATTCCTTCTTCCCCAGCGGAATTGAAATTCCTCATCAGAGTCGTACTCTCCAGTGAAGTAGAATGATTTCTCTCTCCCCGGCTGAGTCCGCAGACCCCCAAGAGAGCCGAATCCTTGGAAGCAGTTGGGACCATGAGTGGATTTTCCCTAGCAGAGCGTGGTGCAGCCGATGCGGTATTTCCCCAGAGTCGCACTCTCTCCAGCGAAGCAGAATGACTTCTCCTTCCTCAGCCGAGTTTGCAGGTACCCAAGAGAGCTGAGTCCTTGGAAGTTGATCAGACCATGGTTTGTTTTCCCAGTGGAGTGTGGAGCAGCTGAAGTTGTTGCCCCACAGAGTTGTTATCTCCAGAAGAGTAGCCATGATGGCCACGCAGTTTATGCTCGCGATCGATATCGCTTTCTCTCAGCAGGTCCAGGTTCTCGCAGAGCTTCGGTTCCTGCAGTAATCAGCTGAAGTTGTTTCCCCTGCAGCAGTCAAATGAAGATCATTTCCCCAGACGGAGTCCAATTGATGTTGGCGTGTCCATGTTCTCCTCAGCAGGATGATCCCTCTATCTGAGTAGTTCTTTCTCCTTGACAGGAGGAGCCCCCTCAGCATTTATTTTGTTGACGGGATCGCATCATTGTGCATGATTGCATAGCATTTAGCATAAACGCATAGCATTTCCACCGTGTGGAGCATGGTGCCGAAGCATATGCATCATAAACATGATCTAGGTTGTTACCATTCTTGTTTTACAGGTGTTCCGCCGAAGGACCAGTTGCTCAGGATGAGTCCTGACATTCTCCCCAGCGAAGTCGCGTGCTCAAGATGATTTTTGAGATCCCCAACGAAGTCTTCAGTTCAGGATGATTCTTGAAATCCTCAGCAGGGCCGTTTGCTTAAGATGATTCTTAAGACCTCAGTGCAGTCTCCAGAGTTGGTTGCTTAAGTTGATGCTTAGAGTCTCCAGCTAAGATCGCCCAGGAGGGTTCCTGAAGCCCCAAGAGAGCCGAGTCCTTGGAAGCTGCTCAAGCCGTGATCGGTTTGTCCCCAGCAAGAGTTACCCAGGATAGTTCCTAGAATCCCCAACAAAGTGTTTGCTCAGAACGGTTATCAGTTCAAGATGATTATTGCAGTCCTCAACAGAGTTGATTTGTCCAGAATGAGTTCTGGACCCCCGGAGCGGAGTTACGTGATAGTTCTCCAAATTCCCCAGCTGCGAAGCGTCATCCCCAGCCGGTTTTCCAACGGCGAAGTTAGAATCTCTCCTGAAGACTCCATGATTGAAGTCTGACCGTGTTAATGAAGCAGTACGATCGACTACGTATTAACGGTTACCGTGTAACCAATTCCCCAATGAAGTTTCTTCATCCTGACGGCGATGTCAGCTCCTTTGTAGTTCTTCAGCGGCGATGTTGGAGGTTTGTTTGTTTTGACGGCGAGGTCGGATTATGTTTGTTTCCGGCGGCGATGTTGGATGTTTTGACGGCGAGGTCGGATTATGTTTGGTTCCGGCGGCGATGTTGGATGCTTGTTTGACGGCGAGGTCAGATTATGTTTGTTTCCGGCGGCGATGTTGGATGTTTGCTTTGACGGCGAGGTCAGATTATGTCTGTTTCGGCGGCGACGTCAGAAGATTATGTTCGACGGCGATGTCAGACTCCTTAAATCCCCAGCAAAGATGATGTTTGTATGACGGCGATGTCGAGTGTCTCTCAGAGTGATGTTTGTTTCCGACGGCGATGTCAGATTCAGTTCTCCAGCAGCGATGTTGGGTTTTTTGGTTGATCGACGGCGATGTCAGGTCAGATTTAGTTCTCCAGCGGTGATGCGGGGTATTTTGGTTGTCCGACGGCGATGTCAGATTTAGTTCTCCAGCGGTGATGTTGGGTATTTTGGTTGATCGACGGCGATGTCAGATTTAGTTCTCCGGCGGCGATGTTGGATGTTTGTTTCCCCGAGTTATGGTTGTTTATGACGGAGATGTCAGGTGATTTGGTGTTCCAGCGGCGATGTTGGGTGTTCCTCAGAATTTTGTCTGCTTCTGACGGCGATGTCAGATGGTTTAGTCTTCCAGCGGCGATGTTGGGTGTTTTGGTTGTCGGGTGACAATGTCAGAAGAATGAGGATAACTGACGGTGATGTCAGATCAATATTTCTCCATCTAGTTGCCATGCAGCTAGCATTTCAGTGTTCGAAGAGTTGAGCAGTTGGCAAATTTTCGGGTTTACCGATATTCAACCGTCTCGCACCTTGATTGGCTGAGAGCCGTTCGCTTCTCACCCAGTCAGGTTCAAGACGTTTGAATAGGGGCAGCTGTTGCACCCTAAAATTTGACCAACATTTATTTACCCATCAAGTGTTTGAAGGTTGATACCTTCATCAGAAAGTTCAAGAGATCCTCAGAGGAATTGGTTGAAACCAAGGTTGTGTGTCTCATAACTTGAGAGTTGTGGGAGCTCCTCAAATGATTCTGAGACTTTGAGAATGGACTTGAAGCTTAGATAAAGCCTATGAGATGTCTTGAAGGTCATCATGAAGCCCAGAGAGGTCATTATACAAGAATTCAGAAGATTCAACCATGAGTGGTAGAATTAGGGTTTTGACTGGGTCAACCCTAGGTCAGCTGATGTTTTGGAGAGGGTTGAGACCTAATCCAAGAGCCATAAGATCATGGAATGATGTATTGAGATGTTATAAGGATGATTCCTAGACCAACTCATCATGATTGAGGAGTTTGAGAAGTTTTAAGCTAGGGTTTCTAAGGATTGTCAGTGTAAAATCCCCTAGTTTGATCCCTATCTTCCAGGCAGTTTTAGCTCAAGATGTGATTGTCATCTCATCTTCCCCACAACATGAATGTTGTAGAGCTTGATCTTAGCTTTAATTTTAGTGGTAGAAGTCCTTGATAGGATTTGCAGAGCTCAAGTTATGGTTTTGGCAAATTACAGGTCATCTGAGGTATGTGAATCTGGGTCCTTGAAAGTCACCCAACTTGCAGACAACTTTTGCCCTAATAGGATGATTCCTATGGTCTCTTGGTAAACATGAATGTTGAAGAGAATCTTCTTAGCTTTCTAGAGAGTACTAGAAGTCCTTGATAGGATTTGTAGAACTCAACTTATGGCTTTGACAAGCCAAGGGTATTTTGGTCATTTTGAACTTATAGGTCATTTCAAGCATATGGCCATATCTCCTACTTCCAAGCTTCAAATGGAAAAACTTTCAACATCAAAGTTTCTTATAATGATGTTTTAAGGCTAGTAGGGTGGTCATGAGATGTTGTAAAGGCTCATAGCAAAAAGTGATGAAAATGGCCTAAAAAAGGGACATAAGTTAATTAAAGTGAAATGGAAAATCACAAAATCCAAGTCCTAAACCCTAAACATGGCATATGATAGGTCATTTTGACTCCAAAGGATATTTTAAGAACAATGGTTCAGCCACAATTTTGATTTGGGGCTTAAATTTTGGAGTTGCTTTGTAAAAGTCATACTTGCATAATGGGGTACCTAGCCAAATCAAAAGAAAGCTTAATAAACAAGGTGTTTAAGCATTGCATATTGTCCAAAATACCACCTAAGGGGAAAATCAAGCTAATTACTCATGTTATGGGATTTTGTCATGATACATCTCATGTGGTGAGAATGGAAATGCAAATACCACATCCTAGAAACTTCAAGTTCCATGTAGAGTGATCTAGATGATTCTAGATCTTTCTAAACATGTCTATATATTGGTGGCAAAGCCCATTGATTTAGGGTTGTTGATTGTTGATGTTCATAGTGCAAAAAAGAGAGAATTGACCAAATTTCTCCCATTTTGCAATTCAAGATCAAATCCCTATTCTTCTCCATTTTCATTCTTTTTCTTCTCCACAAACACATTATTCTGATCTTTATGAGTGTTTGCATAGTGATTTGAAGGTGGATCCATGGAAGATTGAATGTGTGGCTTCAAAATTGCAAGAAAAGCAAATTGGATTCAAACTCACGATACAAGCACTATCCATCAAAGATCTTGCAAACAGAAAGATTAGCATCAATCAAAGATCATTCTTGGCAAGTTTCAAGCATTGGATTGAAGGGTAACTACACCTGCCATCATCAATTTTCAGGTTTGCAAAACCTCTTGGAACTCTTTAATTATGCATTGTTAGATAGAATGGTTAGGATAGTTGTATTAGAGACCAATAGGAGAACAAATTTGGAAAGTTTGAGTGCATTCTATGGAGGTCGAAAATCTGACATGTTCACTTTATGGATCAAGAACCGGAGTTGTAATGAGTGTTAATATGCGCGCATTAGCTTAGGATGATCAGGGACATGAGGTGAGTATTCTGATATCAAGAAATTGGAGGTTTAAGAAGGTCGAAGTTTGAGTGTTGTTGGAGAATGGTGCTATCGGGTTTCTAGTTCTAGGTGGTTTCAATGGAAACCAAGATTATGGTTGTGTTCTGCTGAGAAAACTGAGCAATTTTTCTCTTTGAAGATTTGAATTTGGTTGAGGTATGCGTGCGCATGAGAGGATGGAAGATTCATGCATGGAAATGTGTTTCAATGGAGGTTTTACGAAACCCTAGTCTTAAGGAAGAAGAAGACTTTTCCACCATTGGATGCGCGTGGACTGTTTGACCTGGGGAAGGCATCTCACGGTCCAGATTGAATTTCGAAATGGAGGGAAGTCAGCCCCAAGTGAAACGCGGCGTTTCACTTAATGTACCTGATGGGCCTTGTGTTCATTTTGTTATCCCCACCCCCATGTAGGCCCAAGTCCAAATATGCATTGTATTTTCCTGCTATTTACACCGCAGTTTTAGCATTGTTCTTTTGATTTTCAATTTGTTTTTCTGATTTAATCTGGGCCTAACGCGTTATGCTATGCGCACCCCATGTTCTGGGCCCAAATCAATATTGAACTAAATATATCTACTATCTGCACCCCATGGTGAATTTCCATATTATTATTTCTTCCAAATTTCTTTTCACTTTAAAAATTCATAACAAAATGAAAAATCATTATTTTTTAATGAAACTTTTTTCCCAATTTTCATTTTTTGTCTAGAAAAATATAAAATCATAAAATAGCCATTTTATTTCAGTTTTATATTTTTTGTGCATTTTTTACTTTTAATTGCTTTTGTAAATCTTTTAGTTGGTATACTATCTTGTAGAATTTAATTAGGATAGTTTCCCTTAGGATTTTTGATTCAAATTTTTTAGGGTGACTAGATGAATGGTTTAGGGTCCCCCTGAATTAATTTCATAATTTTGTGATAATTTTTAGGGTAGTTTTAATTAGGTAGTTCTAGGTAGTATAGAATTTGATTAAAACTTTAACATAGGATCATAACAATTTTAGATTTAGGTTTTGTAGGGCAATTTAGTATATGAGGAATATATGGGACTTAAGGGTGGTTATTTAGGGTCCCCTAGAATTTATATTAGGATTTAATAGAATAATATGCTATTTTTAGTTGATTTTTGAATTGAATGATTGTTTGTGTGGCCTTTAGGGCAAGTTTTGTTAGTTTGCTTTGCTTTGGGGTATCCCTTTGGTTTGAGGAGCTTGGCATCTCATTGTGGAGCTTAGTGGAGCATACTAGAGGATTGGAGGAGGCATGGATTGAAGGCCTAGTTTAGGAGCTTGCTCTCTTTCTGTGAGGTTTGAGACCCTGGAGTCTGAGGGAAGTTCATGGTACTTTCCTGAGGAAGGCACTATGGATATCTTTCATTCTTTCCTCTCACCTCTTTCCCAAGTATCCAATGATGTTGGAGCCTTCATGTGAGTTTAGTTTCTCCTGAGGAGGAATGTAAACTGATCACAGTTGTTGAGCCACATGGGATATGACTCCTAAGTGGAAGCCCCCTAGTACTTTCCTGAGGAAGGCACTATGGGTCTGTTCACTTAGTTCCCTTAGTTCATGTAGGATTTCTCAAGTATCCAATGATGTTGGAGCCTTCATGTGAGTTTAGTTTCTCCTGAGGAGGAATGTAAGCTGATCACAGTTGTTGAGCCACATGGGATATGATTCCTAAGTGGAAGCCCCCTAGTACTTTCCTGAGGAAGGCACTATGGGTCTGTTCACTTAGTTCCCTTAGTTCATGTAGGATTTCTCAAGTATCCGATGATGTTGGAGCCTTCATGTGAGTTTAGTTTCTCCTGAGGAGGAATGTAAGCCGATCACAGTTGTTGAGCCACATGGGATATGAGTCCTAAGTATAAGCCTCCTAGTGCTTTCCTGAGGAAGGCACTATGAGTCTGCCTACTTAGCTCCCTTTCTTTGGTAAGCTTGTTTTGAAGCTTGAAGACTGGGATTGATTTCTCTTGTGTAGGGTTTTGCTTTAGGGCTTTGCTTAGAGATTTGATTAGGGTTTTGTTTTAGGGTTAGGATTAGAGAGAGCTTAGATGTAGATAATTTCTTTCTCAAACATGGATGGTATTCTTCACATCCATTCCTCCCTGTGATCCAAAGTCCTTCCAGGGTATACACCTCTCTCCTTTGGAGGGATTAGTGCCATACCTAGGAGGTAGCACTTTTGAGGGAACCCTTCATTTGATATTGAACCCTTATAGGTCACCTTTGGTGATCAAATAAGCAGTTCAATATCCCCCAGTTTATCCAGTAGTGATTCTTTCTGATTTGATTTGTCTTGAGAGCTGTCAGAGCCTGAGCATGAAGATGAAGACTTCATTGAAGATTATTGAAGAGGATGAATCCTTGAAGACTGCCATTCCAGCTGAAGCTTGAAGAGCATGAAGATCAAGTTGATACTTGAAGATCCCTGAAAATAGTGAAGCCTGAAGGTGGAGCTGATCAAGAAGCTGAAGCTTAAGGGAGAAGATGAGTTGATACTCATGTTGTAGGGTTGACACCTGGAAAGCAGTTGATGATTGAAGTCTGAAGACTGAGTTGCTGCTGGAGGAGCTGAGGCTTTCTTCTGTTTTCTTCTCTGTATTGTGTGTTTTGCTTGACTTGTCTGTTGCACTAGATTAAGTCCATCTAGAATAAGTAGAATCTAGGAGCATGATTGCATTAGAGGTTGAGTTGCTCCCTCTGCTTGTATTGTTATTGCGTGGCTTTGCTTGCGGGTATTCGGTAGAGCCCAGCTCCCTTGCCCATGTGGTTTGTTTGCCTGATGGCATTTCATTTCTTTTATCTGTATGATTGCGGTTTACTGTTTATTGCTTGATAGCATGTTGTTTATTTTTCAGTATGATTACTGTTATTTCATGACTGGCTTGAGGTTGAGATGAGCTTGTGGAGGTTGAAGCCCCACACACATTTCCTCCCTCACTTGCATTGCATGCATTTTACTGTTAAGCTGATGCTTTGTCTGTTTTGGTGTATCATTGACATAATCCCTTAGGACTCTCATTTCCTTTGATAAGGATTTGATGATAGACTTTTAGGTTGAAACCTATGCATGACAACTTCTAGGAGTTCCCCGTTCAAACCTCAACCATAGGATGAATCCATGGCATGATAACAGTAGGACTTGATAGTCTCCCTCCTAGTTGGGCCTATTCTCTTCTCATCTCAAAACAGTTTAAAATACAGTAATCATGAATGATTTCTTTCGTACGTTATGAGCCTTAAGCTATCTGAGAAAGGATTGTGGGAGAGTTTCTTTTCCACAGTCTGGATGTTTAGTATGGTACCCTTTGGGTGACATGCGACGCATTCACTCTCAGGTCATAGTCTCTAGTGCGGTTGAAATCGCAAACACAATAAAAAACACTTCTTTCGTAAAGACAGGAAATAAGCCGTAGTTTCCCGAACTACGTAAGCTCTGATCTCTCATGCCTGTTGAGAGTACGTAGGCACAAGATGGCGAAGTCTTGGCAAGCTACCTTCCCCCATAACCCTTCGTAGGCCGAACTACGTTGACTCTGATTTCTCATTTTCTGATGAGAATACGTAGGCATAAAGTGCGACGCTTTGCCGAGTCATTTTTCTTTTCTTTTTCAGCCAGCCTTGATAGGTAGATAGAATAAAAACAACCCGTCCAAGTAAACAAACAAGCGAGGATCCCGTCGAGTACGACGGACGTGAGGGGTGCTAATACCTTCCCCTTGCGTAACCGACTCCCGAACCCAGACAATGGTTGCGATGACCTTGTCTTACCCTTATTCGTCAGGTTTTTCCGATCGTTTCCTTTCCCGCTCTGAGGGATAAATAACGAAAGGTGGCGACTCTTCTGTCATGCCGGCACCTTATTTTCGCGCAAGCGACACTTCCTCACCGATGGCCAGACAATCGTCCTCTGCCTGAGTAATACGCACGACCAACTCCGCCTGGGTTGATAACTTCTTCATGTCCTCATTCTCATCCTCATTAGGGGAAGAAGCAGCGTTCAGCTACTCAACCAAGTCTTCAGCAGCCTTCTTTTGGGTGGCAAGGACATCCCTCTTCGTGGACATCTCTTCATGAGACTTCTTCGCGGCCTCCTCAACAGCTCTCTCCCGCTCCTCCTGGAACTTCTTAGCCTTCTTCTCTAGGGCCGCCACTGCATCCTGAGACTTCTTCAACTCAGACTCATGCTGAGAACTATCCTCGCTATAGACCATCACCATATCCAAGATCCTCATCAGAGCAAGCGCCCTGCACAAGCATGGTCTGTTTACTCGGATGGTCCATTTCTTTGAGCTTTAAGGACTCTGCCCGAGGAATGGCCAGAGAAGACCCTTCAAAGAACCTTCTTTAAGCATGATCGAACCTGCATTTCTCTCACTCTCTCTCTCTCTCTCTCTCTCTCTCTCTCTCTCTCTCCTGAGGTCCACGAACATGTTTGGATGTGAACACTTAAGCCTCGAGCTCACGGGCAGAGGCGACGATTGGGCAGCAGGAGAGGTGAACGAGGAGGTCCCCAACCCGGTTTGAGGAGGAGCAGCTCGCTGGCTGAGGGGACTTTTTCCTATCGTCACACCTTATTAAATTTTTCCTTGAGCGCTTTTCACCATTCACTCATGCGCATAAGACATATTACCTTCAAAAGAATGGACACGTCAGTACACGAAGGAAGCAGCAACTTAGATAAACTAAGCGGAAGCAAAAGACTACCCAACAGTTCTAGAGCCCACGCGTGAGTGCTGCACTCGAGAATCTCTTTTGTGTTAATATATCGGGCCTCAACCTGAGGACCCCCATCTTCCTCGTATATGATCTTCCTAGCACGCATCACGCACTGGGCGGGAAGAAAACTATCCACGAAAGCCACCAGCTTAGCATAGCTGGTCCATTCATCGTCCCCCAATTAATGAGGGGTAACAATATATTCGTCAGTCGAGCGGGTAAAATAAGCCCCACTCCAGCAAAAGGGGAACTGGAACAACCTCCGAGCAATTACCTTGCCATGCTCGTCTACCAAGTCTTCCCCGTTTTCATCCGTAGAATACTCCCAGACGAAGGTTGAGTCGGTGGCCTTCTCTGACACATGCTCAATAACATAAAACCTTTCCTTGAAAGTCCTGATGGACTCAGAAAAAGGTTTAAACAACTTTCTCCCCTGCTTCAGGGAGACCCAGCCAAATTTCCTCCCCGATACCTGTCGCTGGAGGTGGAAGACGGTGAAGAATAGGGGGAGAGTAGTCCCAGTCTCCAGGTACTCACATACTAGCTCGAATGCCCGCATAAAAGCAATCGAGTTTGGATGCAGCTGTGAGGGCGCCAGGTCCAAATGCATGAAGACCTCCCTTTAGAAATTTGAAAAAGGAAACCTCAACCATATCTCCTTGAAAACATACTCGTACATAAGGAACCTCTCCCCGTACGATGAGCATATGCAATCATTTTCTATGGGGAAATGGACCTTCCATTCCCCTTCGGCCCCTACTGTTGTGAAGACGTCCCCGGTATAAAAAGCAAAGAGTGATACGTGCTCCATTGGTTCGGGCGCAGACCACTATTCAGCGGTGGTCCTCAAAATTGGCACCTCCCTAGCGTTAGGAGGCGTGGAAACATCGCCCGTTTCAGTTTCTTCCGAGGAGCTCTCCTTGGATAAGTCTATCAAAGTCTCTTCTTCAGCTCCGTGCAACATCTCTTTTACCTGAAAAGTAGAGGATAAAAGTGAATTCAATGACAATTAAATCCAACCTTCCACTGCTAGTCAAGTGAAAGGGATCCCGAAGGCCCGAGGACAACGTCCCCGACCTAAGCCCTACTCAAATGGCATAATCAACAACAAGGGAATGCCCCGGAAACCTCCCTGACACATTCGGGGGAAATATCCCCTAGCACAAAACCCAGAATCTCCAAGGGGAAACCACCAGAAAGCTCATAAGCACACCGGAAGTTAGTGATTTCCATTGACGAGTTGTCGAGGTTAGCTTCAATTCCTTGTTCAGTTAGATAGAAACTGAGGAACTTGTTCGCTCGTACCCCGAACGTGCACTTCTCCGGATTAAAGCGTATCTTGTGCTTTTGGCCTACTCGAAGACCTTCCTCAAGTGGCCCGTGTGATCGGATTCCTTGTGGGACTTCATGATCATGTCATCCATATAGACTTTGAGCATGTCCCTGATTTCTCCTCAGAATATTTTGTTCATCATTCTTTAATAGGTAGCGCCAATATTTTTCAATCCGAAGGGTATTACGTTGTAGTAATAGTTTCTCGATTTGGTCATGAAGGTCGTGTACCTTTTGTCTCTTTTTGCCATGGGTATTTGGTTATAACCCGAATATGCGTCCATGAAAGATAAGAATTTAAAATCGACAGAATTATCAACTAGTTTACCTATGTTGGGGAAGGGATATGCGTCTTTAGGGCATACCCTATTAAAATTGGTATAGTTAATGCACATTTGCCATTTTCAATTATTCTTTTTCACGAGTACAACATTGGACAACCAAGTGGTGTACTTGGCTTCCGAGATAAATTTTGCCTCTAGGAGGTCTTTTACAGCCTGTTTAGCAACCTATGTCTTCTCTAGAGACTGTTGTCGTCTACCTTGAGCTACAACACTAACTGCGGGATCGATAGTGAGGTGGTGACAGGCCACACCAGGGTCTAGCCCGGGCATCTCCGCGACGCTCCACGCGAACAGATCTGCATTCTCTAGGAGGCAGACTCTCAGTTGTTTCCTCACAAGTTCGAGGAGTCTGGTCCCAATCTTCACTCCCTACTGGGGGTCATCACCGAGCAAGACAAGTTCAAACTCTCCATCCTGAATTGGTCGTATCAGATGGAAAGTTTCGCTGCTAATGGTAGACGTGAAGGGGTTGCTCGAAGATGGTTGGATCTCTTTCCCCTTTGCCTTCTAGATCTTCTGGCCGTCTTCAGAGAAACAGATGTGAAGGTCGATGGAGTCAACGCGAGGCAGCGGCTTTGTGACTTCGGCGCTACTGGGCAGAGAAGACTTGTTGGGAGTCTTTAGTCTGGAGGTGATAGTGTTCAGCCCTTTGGAGGCTACCTCAAAGCATGTCCTCGCGACTTTAATGTCTTTGTGCAGAGTTACCACGAGACCCGTCAAAGTATAACATTTTATCTTCAGATGCACTGTTGAAGACATGACTACTAATTCGGCTAGAGTTGGCCGTCAAAAGATGCACTTATATAGTGACAGGAAATCGATGACCAGGAACTGAACCTTGATCGACCTGGCGGTTTCAGCGGACCCGAAGGTTACGATCAACTCTACGTAACCCTAGGGCTTCATCACTGACCCATTGAAACCCTGTAGATCGGAGCCCACGTAGGGTGTCGGATGTGATTCATCTAGCTGGAGGGTGGAAAACAGCTAGGAATACATAATATCAACTGAGCTTCCTTGGTCGACGAGAATTTGTCGGTCATCAAAATTTTCCATCTGGGCTCTCACGAGCAGAGGGATGTCGGCATTAGGGGGCTTCACCGAGGAGCTATTTGTGATAAAAGAAGATGGGATTAGACTCTCCCCAGACCCTATAGAGGGTGGAGTTCCGGTTCGAGCTGTTGTTGATAAGGTGCTTGAATTTTCTTTTGACAGACCCTACCATGAATTTGTTGAAGCCCCCTCCAGAGATGACCGTAACGGAGGGGAAAGTCTCCCATAGGATGTGCGCGACAAAATATGGAGGGGAGCTGAGTCCCTCGGGGATGTAGAAATATTCAGGCCATGAAATGCTCATAGCGACCTGAAGCCTGGTTTCTTCAGAGGAAGGCACTTCTTCCTCGACCTTCTTGGACTCCTGGGCATCCTGCCGAGGAGCATCCTTCCATTTGGTGAATTGCTTCAAATGCTAGTCCCTGATGAGTATCTCTACGATATTCTTCAAGTGGATGCAGTCGTCAATCATATGGTTGTGGCTCTTGTGGAACCGACAATATTTTTACTTTTCAGTGTTAGGTTTGGGTGGTATCGACTTCGGGAACCAGACTCCCGCTTGCCGGAATTCTCAGTTGGCACATTTAGGAAGGACCTTTTCTAGAGAGACTGTTAGGGGAGTATACTCGTGGAACCGGCCGGAAGGTCCTTTGTTGTCCCGGGGCTCTCAGGGACGGTCTTCGCGTCTTCTATCCCCACGACAGGATGACGAGGGCTCGTCGAACCTGAAGGATCGGGAACTCTCCAGATGATTTGAAGCTCGGGCAGAACTGGCGGCCTCCTTCTCTTCATACTGGATGTACTTTTGTGCTTTGAGGAGGAAGGCGTCCAACTTGTTGGGGGCTGAATGCTTACAACTTTAGCAAATTCAGTGCAGGGACAAAGCCTGCGCTCAAGTATAAATTTCTTCATGTCATCGATCGTTGAGACCTTGACAGCTTCCTTATTGAACCTTTCGATGTAGGCTCGCAGGGGTTCATCCCTCCCTTGAATGATGGCCTCAAAGGAGGCTTCGATCTTCGGGTGTCGGCGAGAGGTCGTTAAGTGTCTAGAGAACATTCTCCCTAGTTGCCTCCATGAGGTGATGGAATCGTCGGGGAGTCTTTTGTACTAGGTCATTGCCCCTTTCCCGAGTGTGGTCGGGAACGACCTACATTTAATGGCGCCCCGAACGCCGCGGTAGTCGAGTAGCGCATCAATATTTTTGATGTGCTCGTCGGGGTCCGTAGTACCATCGTATGTGCCCAAAGAAGGGGGTTTCTCCAGTCCCTTCGATAGTCGTATAACCATAATCTCCTAGGACAACAGGCTGCGAGGCTTGTCGTCACTATTGCTGCTGGACCAAGACAGGGAGTGCGTGTCCCGTCTATTGGTAGGATAAGTGACCATGTGAGGGTCAACAATGAGTATTTTTGAAAACAGTAGTAACGATAACGACAACTCGAGTATCGTTCTCATAAGGATTCTAGTATTATTTCAATCAACTAAAGAAAATGTTTATGGGGGTTTTAAGTTTTGATTTATAAAACAAGAGAAAAAGTGATTAAAATAAGTGATTATCAATTAAGCTAAAACGGCTAATCCTACTGATTCGATTTTTGACTTATCATCAGCTATTATAACACCAATCGCTAAACGACTTCGATTCTATTCGATCATGAGAATAATTAGACAAGCTCTTATCAAAATCATACGAATTATGTTCTTGTTTACTGAATTAAGCAAACAGTTAAGAATATGACGAGTTAACGAATTAAGCAAACGATAACACGCAATTAAATTTAGGAACATGTATACAATCGAATTTAATCAATTACATCCTGTAATACCCCAAATTTTGCCCTAAGATTTGTCATCGCATTTCATTGCATTTTTATTGCATTTAATCAATTACTAACAAATTTGTGTAGTCGTTTGAATTTTTGCAGGTAAATATCATATGGCATGCATTTTTTTTCTAAAAAGTAAAAATGGCACAATTGGCAAGAGGACATGTGTAAGGAGTTGTGAGTGTGAGAGGTTGAGAGTTCGAATCTCACCTTTGTCACTTTTTGATTTTTTATTATTTTTACTCTAAATTTTTCTATCTTTCATTAAAAAATAACAAAAATAGTTTTTTATTATTATTTAATTATTATTTTCGTATTTTAATTAAATCATTTTTTAAAATATTATTTTTTTTCACCTTTTTCTAAATTATTCATAAAAATATCCAAAAAATCATAAAATAAAAAATATTGGAAAAAATTTTGTTCTTTTTATAATATTTTTGATTTTAGGAATCAATAGGATTATTAGTTTTATTTTAAGTTTATTTTAAATTATTTAAATTATATTTTTTCTTAACTAATTATTTAGTTTGGGCTTTAAAATGGGCTTTAGGGACATTATTGACAATTTGGTGTTAACCCTAATTTGTTCCCTATATATACATGTGTTGCCTTGTTGAAAAGAGGTCAGAAGGTTTTCTTCAGAAAAGAGGAGAGAGAAAGGGAGAAACAAAGGAGATTCCCAGAGAAGAAAGGCGGTCGTTCCCACAACTCGTCAGAAGGATTGGAGCTCTCCAGTGTTCCCTTATTCAAACCTTTTTCACATTTATCGAAGCAAACCTCCGCTTCGTAGGTTAAATTACTAAACCTTTTTCCTTTTCATGTTTATGTGCATATTTTGCCATGTTAATGTGTTTAGGTCCGTTAAATAACTAAACCTTTTGCTTTTTCATGTTTATGTGCATATTTTGCCATGTTAATCTCCATGTGTGTTTAGGTCCGTAGATTTTAATATCAAAACTCTTTTTTAACAAAACCTTTTTTTAAAATCAAAACCTTTTTTTTATTTATTATTAAAACCTTTTTTAAAAAAAAAAACTTTTTTGTTCCGAAGAAAAAAAAAAACCTTTTTGTTCCCAAAAAAAACTGAAAAGCCTTTTCCCAAAAAAAACTGAAAAGCTTTTTTTTGGGATGAAAAAGCCTTTTTTGTTCTAAAAAAAACTGAAAAGACTTTTCCCCCAAAATTTTTTTTTTATAATTTAAACTTAATTTTTTTTATAATTTTAACTTAAATATTTTTTATTAAAAAATTAAAGCTTTTTTTTATAATTAAAATATTAAAAAATTAAAACCTTTTCGTAAGGAACTCCTGATGTTTGATGTTTGTCGTGTCATTTTATGTACCCTTTTATTACTTTTCTTTCTTTTGGCATTTCATGTGCATGCTCAAGGTTGAGATGTGCTTGTGGTGGCCACAGCCCCACACTATTTTCCTCTCTCACTTCATTCTAAGTGTCATTACATATTTTCATATTCTTCATGTTTTCAGAAATGTTTCTTTGTTTCTTTATACCCTCTGCCTTTATTACTTTTCTTATTTCTGTACCTTAATTATTTCTCCATATAATGATTTGTCATATTTTCACATTTTTTACAGTTTTATCCTTCCGAAGGATTAGGTCCAGCCTTTTGGCCGCTGAGTCAATAGCCTTACCCCTTTAATGGATCAAACCCTGTTTAGCCTAGGTGTCCCGCCGTGGGCAAAATTGCTTTTATCCTAGTGTTAGGCCAAAAGAGTCGCCGTACTCTGTTTTAAGGTTTCCCGCCGCGGAATCCCTAACCTAACCCTAATGCACTTAACAATTTATAACATAGAGATTGGAGTTTAAGACTCCATGTAAGCGTGTCCTTAAGATGCGTTTATTCCCCTTGAGACCTTGACCACAGTCAAGAAGTCTCTAACCTCCCTTTTGAGGGGAACTACAGTTACTCTGATTCCATTCCCGTAAGGATATGTAGGCACAAGATGCGATGTCTTGCCGAGTAAACTTAGAATTAACCCCTAGGTCTTTTTTAATTTTCAATCCTTTGTATATACCCTAAAGCAAAATAATTAATGAAATAAATAAAAAAAATAAACAAAAGGTTCCCGTAGAGTACTACGGAAGTTTAGGGTGCTAATATCTTCCATAAATTTAACCAACCCCCGAACCTTAGATCTCTCCCTTTTAGGTTTTTCCTTTCTTTAACCTTTCCTTCGGATAAATCAAAGACCGGTTGTAAATGAATTAAGATTCAAGTTAATCAACAGCTTGACATCCAAATTTCACCGCAACACATCCTATGAACAGCAATCGCATTAAGCAAACAATTGCAATCAAATTAAGCAAATGACTTCATAGAAAAGGATTTAAAGGAATCAGATTTAAATTGATATTAGAATAACCTCAAAGCGATGGAACCCGTAAGTAGTAGGATTTGCCTTGGGAATTAGTTCTTCATTACAATCGTAAAAAGGAAAAAGTAAAATTTGTGAAAAAAAGGTTCTCCACAGTAGAATGGCTGCTACTAGGTATAGTGAAGCATCACAAAATCCGATTCTAACCCAACTGGGTCGAAAAGTATAAAAACCCTGCCCAAAACTAAATATTCCTTATGGCAGAATTCAGGTCCTGATTTCAATGAATTTTTCGAGCCTTCTACACTCCGAATCAGCTTCTATCTAAAACATGTAAGTTGTAGCTCTATGTCTTAGCTTTCCAAAGCCTACTAGGACGCGCCAATCCAGTTCTCGAAGCTCCAATTATGATCCGAACAGTGGACATATATCAAATAACTGTAAATGCTGAAAATAAGCTGCGAAAATAGAATAAAGATAAAAACAAACTTAAATATGAAAACACATTAAAATAGTAAAAATACTCAAATAAATTATAGGAATACCTAAGTATAACAATGGAAGAATATGTATGAAGATGTACTAATCAAATTCCCCCACACTTAAACTTTTGCACTCCGAACAAAATATTATCAAGACTCATGAAAAACAATAGCATTTAGATACTCATTCTAGGCTGTAAACTTTTTTTCCGGTCAAGATTGCATCGATAGGTACTAATTTTGACTACTAGATAAACTACTTAAGAGCTATTAAAGGATGAGAACTCAAGGTTATGTCATAACAAGTATTTAAATCGATTTACATATTCATGAGACTTAAGGTGTTAAAACGGTACCGATCTTATGAATTTTTTCCATGTCCTCAAAATCTAACCTCAAATTTCAAAAGATGCATTGTGTTTCTAAGTAAAAAAAATTTATTTTTTATTTTTTTTATTTAAGAACAAAACCAAAACAAAACAAAGAAAACAAAATAAAGAAATGGTTCCCTCCCCCACACTTAAAACATGCATTGTCCTTAATGAAAAGACATAACTATTAAATAAGAGTGAGAGAAAGGAAAGAACACACTCGAGGAGTCAATGTGGATAGGCAATCACATAAGCAGCCTTTCCCAAAGAGAGATCTTCTACAGGCTCCTCTCTCAAAGTGGGGATGTCATAAAGTGACTTTGGGTAGCATCCATCGACCTTGAAATTTTTATTAATGTCTTCGCCTTTTATTCTAGGATCAAAAAAGAATCTTCGATAAATAAAAGTGTCGAATGGGCACGTGAACGTGATCTCTTTTTTCACAACATCAAGAATCAAAGGATTAAGGGGCTTCCTCACTAATTTTCTTCCATCTTCCATCGAGGTTCATTCAATTCCCTTCTTATGTTTCTTCAAAACCTGCAAAAGTTTATTTTCTTGATCAAAATTAAGGTTAGAAGAAATTATAATTGGAAGATTTCCATCCCTCTCTAAATAAGCATATTTTAAATTATCAAAAAGTGGTTTAATTTCTAAGAAAGGAGGTTGTTCAATGGATGGTATGGTTAGGGCATCACATATATCAAGAGCTTCAGATGCATAAACGACATCATGAAAAGCATCACCCTGCAAGAGAACATTAATCTCAGCACAAACAGAGCAAACGTTAGTGTCAGTACATAAATTACAAGAGTAAGTATCATCATAATATAATAAAGATGAAAAATCAGATACATTAATTGTGGGAAAAAGAATTGTGAAAGAGATTTGAAATTTGAATCAAGAGAGAGAGAATGAGTGGATGTAATACTTAATTGTTATTTAATTGGTGAAGATTTGAAAATTGTTATTTAATTGGTGAAGCTTTGAAAATGAATGTCACATGTCATGCTCTTATAAGAGATGAGAATGTAAAAGATTAACATTACTTGATTACTTAAATACGCTTTTCTTAGTGTAAATAATTTGTAGTGAAAGAGAAATTTAGGAAGTGCATGCAATTGATTTTTAATGAGTTGATAGTTGATACGCTTTTATTTGTAAGGGAAGAGGAATATTGAGATAGTAGCTTGCATGATCAACTAATGTTAATAAATTTTTATTATATTATAAAGTAAGAATTTGAAAATTGTTCTTTCAAAGATATATTGTGGAATATGATTCCTAGCTGAAATATAATTAAAAAAATTATTATTCATGCACCAAAGATAATGCTCTGTTATGGAACCAGAATTAAGTGTAAGTTGATGATGTGAAATTTTAAATAAGTAGTGTTAATCTCCGATAAGGTGGGGCGAGGCTGAACATGCAAGGTTAGAACTCCAACGCTAAAGCCAGTTTAAGATTCAAGATTAGTGTAGTGAAAAGTGGAAATCAGAAAATGTATCTTGTATTTCTTGTGAAATGACTTTTATAGCTTAGGTCATTTGGAGCGGATTGAAATTAATTTGGATCTTAGCAATTTGGGTCTTTGGCCGACCAAGAAAAATTTTCCCCAAGTCTTATCGGGCGTTACTGAGTCGGGAAAGTCTTTAGCAGTCGTGGCCGGCCTATAAAGATGTTGTTTGCTTCGAACTAAAAGTAGAAATTCTTGGAGTCAGTTGAAAAAGTAGCAAGGAACAAGTGCATTAAACGCATTTCTATCATTAAAATGTTTCAGTGCTTCTTTCTAACACGTAGATTGAAGTGATTAGTTAGGGGATGACACTACTTATAGTGTACTCGAGTTTGTTTATGTTTTCAAGGAAAAATCCAACCATTGATTTTGTAACTTCTTTTTACAGTTGATATGGCTCATTGCCCACCTTCGACTATTGTTAGCTGAGATTTTCGACAAGATCAAATCTTAGCACATTAAGAAAAACTTAGGAAAACGTTGGAAGTCTGAAAAGGCAGTTCGATATAGTGTTCCAGCTAAGGGAGTTAATTTATGATAAAAAGCTAGAACTTAGTATTTTCTGAAAAGAGATTTTGTCCAAGATTTCGACGGCAGTGTTGCTTCAGGATTTCAACGTCAAAATTCAACGAGACACGTCAACAAGCAACAATTGGCGCGAAGAAACAATTTCAAAGCAAGTAACTGGTTTCTAGTCTTATCCAAAGGAACACGAGGGACAAGTTCCAGAGGCGAAAAACATGCAACAATTACGTGTTGATTTCTGAAGAAAATACCATTATAAGCAATTATTTTACATAAGTATAAATAAGAATTCTAGTTTTAGGATTAAGGGTATTAAATTTATTGCAAAAACTCAAACTCTAAGTACCCAAGCGAAGCGAGAAACGAGTTAGCAGAGCGAAATGTATGATTCTAAACACCATTTCATTTAATGCAAAGTCTTTTATTTTAACTTACTTTCATTGCAATCTTACTTTCGTTCCATTATCATTTTATATTCATTTTACATTATCCTGTAAAAAGTTCTTATCACTTAATCATCATAGAAATCTATCACCTTTCCAATAATTTTACCTTAATTTATATAACTTTTACATTAAGATTTCGACCATGTCAAAATCCTATACGTTTTCACACAAAGCTTAGAAAGATTTTAAGAACTGTATCCTAGGATTATCCAGTCGATCCTGCAAGTAATTTTTTATAAGAGACTAGAGATTGTTTACTAAATTTCACAATAAACAAATTGGCACACCCAGTGAGACCTTGTGCTGGAAAATTTCTTTCAAAAAACATTTTCCAATCATTGTGTTTTTTTGCTTGATTTATTCTTTTGTTCTATATGCATAGCATGTTATCATTATTTATTAATGCACGCGTTTAAGAAGTGGAATTATTTTCCTGAAATGAAAAATCCAAATATGGACAGTAACACTTCTAACACACCATAATACAATGCATGAAACACAAGTGAAACACTAGTCGGATCAACGACTGAGAATTCGAAGGTTTTGTCCCATGTTGGGACATATGTTGCTCCAATATCGACGATGGTGGTATCATCAATACCGTCATAAGGGGTGACACCCCCCATTACAGCCAGTGGGTTCCCTTTTTAACCTTGTAGTTGCAAGACCTATATTTGGGGACGCTAGGCACCATTCCAACTGGATTTTTCGATGCCAATGTAATGGAAATTGTACCATCTTTCCATCTCCATAATGCCTCTGCGTCAACCATAAACAATATGGTTCGACCAGGAAGGATAGATTATATCCCTCAAGTGACACCATCACTAAATACAATGTATATGGTGACTATGAGGTAACAAATGGATGAAAGTAATATTGAAATGTTAATACTTTGACCTAATAAATGGGTACAATATTCAATCTGCTGATTACAAAAAATTAGGATAGAATAGATAAAAGTTGCACGAAGAGGAGGTTTCCAGTGCAAAAGACCAGAGGCCACTTTAATCTGGCCATAACAGGCATTATTAGTCGTAATGGGAGCCTCATACATAAAGTAGAGAGTGTTACAGTCTTCTTGTTGCCATAATTAATGGTCGTAGCCACCATTACCACCTTCTCTTAGCCAACATTACTGATTGTAGCCATCATTACCACCTGCCCGTAGCCAACATTATTGTCTGTAATGGGCCTAACACCAGCATTACATTTCTTTTTTATCTATTGTTTTCTCTTGCCTTTTCAATTTTCAATAGTTTCTGATGTTTTCTTTTACTATTATATCTTATTTACACGAATTTAAGCTTGTCATTATTGATTTAGGCCTATAAATACTCTTGTAAACCTTGAGTTTGTGACACATTCCGTATTCTACATTAGCATACCATTAAGTTTATTTTCTGCACTTTTTATTCCTTGCAAGTTGTTGTACTCTTGAAGTCTCCTTGGAGCAAACTTTATTTAAATATTTCACTGCATTTCAGGTTCTAAGTTGCTAACGGTCTATTATTATTATGAATATTTTTGGTTATATGATGTTTACTTTGTGTTGTTCATGAGTATGTTTGAGTAGGTTATTTAGAATTTGAGACATGAGGAATGTCAAATTGACAAAAAGTAACGAGAATATTGGTTAGTTTCGTTATTTTTGTTTTTAAAAGTATATGTTCGCTATGAAAGTAGGGACATTTATGCATTGATTATACACTGAAAGGGTATAATCGATGCCTGATTTAGAAAGTAAACAGTTGGTTATGAGGTTACAAAAGTGTCTCAGAGTCAATTGAGGAAAAACTTATCTTTTAAAATAGCTAGACTTTTACAGGTTTTTAAAAGAACGAGATATGGTGCAAAATTAGGTAACTTATTGGTTTTGAACACGGTAACGCACCAACGAAATAGGGCATTACTACTTATTTCTATTGTTTTCTTCAAATAGAATTATGGTTATAATCTGAATCAAACTTGTATGAGTGAAGTCATTGGTATTCTTCTTGTTAATTATTAAGAAAAACAAAATTTTTATTTTTCGCAAAACAATCACCCAAATAGGTCGTCTTGGATAAACACATAATTATTAGAACTCGGTACAGGAATCGGTCTTTGAGGAATGATCATTTTTTATTACTTAGATATCATTACACTCTTGCAGTGTGTCAGATGCATAAAGAAATAATTCTACCCCTACTACAAAAGGGGTTATATCAACAAAGGTAACATATAAAAATTCTTCTATAGTCATAGTCTTTTCGGAAGAAAAATGTTATAATACATGAGTCAAGAACTTTTATTTCAGAGTTTTCAAAGACTGTGCATATAGAATAACTAGATAATACTCTAATGCCTTTGTCATACAATTTTTTAATATAATTAAATTGTGCTATAAAAATTCAAAATTCATAACAACTCAACGATAGGATTTAGACTCTTGCCAATAGTCTTAAATCCAACAATTTTACCTTTGTTGTTACTATACAAAGAAATTTCTCTTCTCGTAGGAGTGACATAAGAAAACATGTTTAGTTCTTCATTCATATAATTTGAACAACCATTGTCAAAATGATATTTTGAGTTTGAGCTCTCAAACATATCTACATCAATTTGACTTTTCGACTTTCGGTATCCAATTATTTTTGGATTGTCTTGCGCTAGTGGAATACGTATCATCTATTGAATTATTAGCAGTCATATTTTTCATTTTCATTTCAAGATATTCTCTATAGAAGTGATAAGGAGAAAATACATTTTTACTATCATGACTTTTCTTAGCAAAGCACAATCATGCGACATATGCATTCTTACTGCAATAGTTACACTTAAGAGTATTGCATTTAGAGATCTTATTTTCAAGGCATATATTGATAAAAATTTTAACATTATTTTTAGGTTCATAACCTAGATCAACTTTATTATAAGATGCTCATTAATATTCAAAAAAGATATTCATGTTATCTCTTCCTTTAGTGAGTCTATCAAATGTTATATATATATATATATATATATATATATATATATATATATATATATATATATATATATATATATATATATATATATATATATATATATATATATATATATATATATATATATATATATATATATATATATATATATATATATATATATATATATATATATATATATATATATATATATCTTATTTTTCTCTTTTCAAAATAACACGTTAACCACACTTGATATATTCACATAATATTGTGTTTTAATTTTTATTTTTGTTTTTTGGTTTAATCTTCTTCCTTTTTGTTCACCACAATAACATTGACTTTATGTGTGGACAAAATAGACCATTTTTTAAAGTCTTCCACATTTCAAAATTCATCTCTTCTATGAAGATTCTCATATTCTCTTTCTATAAAGCATACACTTCTCTATTAAAAGATGAAAGTTTGTTAAGTAAATCATTTAAAGTAATTTCCTCCCTCCTTGGATGATTAGTCTTGAACAGTAGTTAGACTCTGATGCCACTTGTAGAACAAATTACTTTAAACACAAGAGGTGGGTGAATTATGAAGTGCATAAATTGTATTTAAGATGAAAAAATTCTTTAGAGTTCCACCAATAAAATATCATGATATTTTAAGGTTATACCCAAGAAACATATTACAAAAGATGAGAAATTTTATAGATGTTGACCCCCTAAACTAAATGGAACTTTTGACGGTTGAGCTCACGAACCAAACATAGATTTTACCGGCTAATATCAAGAATAAAACTAAGATTTTATCAGGACAAGTCCAATAACCAAACAATTATTTTTCGAGGACAATATCAAGAACCAAACAATTCAAACAAGAGAATCACACTCTTGAGGTAGAAAAGTTAAGCACGCGCGAACAGTAGTACAACTAAACTCTTACAAGTATTTTTCACTCACAAGGCTATAAGGCAACTTTAGTGAAAGAATATAAAAAGGAGAATAGAAGAGTAGAAAATGAGAAGAGGATGGTAGAAATCTGAATTCTGGTGTGATTTGAAATGAGAAGAATCGCTCTACTTATAGAAGAAAATATATCTCAAAAAGAAAAATGATTTATGGGTAGTTTAACGCACATGATCGATTATGATTTTCAAATTATTCGCCACTTAATAGATTAAAATCTCATTTAAATTATTAGGAAGCGTTAAAAAAAAGACTTAATTGATTAAATTTAATGTGTTAGTCGATTATCTAGTGTAAAATACATTCATAAAAGTTTAATCAAACTAGTAGTCAACTAGGTACATGCCTAAAATATTTTTAGGTGATTTTATAATATGAGAGAGACTTCAAAAATATTTTAGTGTGTATGAGTTGCCTTACTATCTTAGGAGATACTCTTATACTTTTAAAATACACTAATCACTCAAACATAGGACCAAGAAAGCTTTCACACTTCCTTTCTTTCACAACCTTGATGTTTTAAAATCCCTTGCTAAATTCATTATTAATTCAACATTTTATCTGAAACTTGTTTTTCTTAATCGATGATGCTTTATATAGGCTTTTTGATAGACACCATCACTAGAAGTTACTTGATCAGATATTCTCAAGAACTTCACATAATATCAAGCGACATTAGATGTTGTTATCATCAAAATCACAAAGATCATATGTAAATCATTGTACATGCAAGCACATAACTCTACAATTTAAACATGATTCTAATCCGAGTATATGTCCATAAAGCTGAGAAATATGTGTCTTTAAGCTTACCCTATCAATATTTGGAAACGGATACAGATCCTTTAGACATGCTTGGTTGAGAGAGTAGTGAAATCCATTTTTTATATGGTTTCTTAACTAGAACTTAGTTTTATAATAAAGAAGAATAACTTATTTCACTAATAAACTCAACTGAGAAGTTCCCTCTAATTCAATGATTTATAAATCTAATTTAACTGATCGACTTCATGTCTGCCACATTTACAAATAACTTCTATTTACGGACGGAGATAAGCCATTTATGTCGGAAATCTATCCCCTCTTTCCTTATATGTAAATCAAGTTTTCCCTATTGTGTTAATGGAATAGGGTTGATCCTCAAATAATTTTGGTTGAAGAATCATCTCGTGTGTTCAATTGTAAATATGTTGTATTGGTAAAATATATATTGAAACAAATAATCCAAAAGGCCATTAATTGATATATATATATATATATATATATATATATATATATATATATATATATATATATATATATATATATATATATATATATATATATATATATATATATATATATATATATATATATATATATATATATATATATATATATATATATATATATATATATATATATATATATATATATATATATATATATATATATATATATATATATATATATATATATATATATATATATATATATATATATATATATATATATATATATATATATATATGAAATGAAAATTTAATTAATATATTTGAAATTTAACCAACATTTTATTGTATTATAATGGCTATGATGGTGTAACACATATTATAATATGATAGGCAACAACAAAACATAATATTTATTTAGTTAGTAATTATATTGAGTTGCCTCCACCAGATATACATTATTGCATCATGGATTCATTCATTCATGCTTGCCTTTGAGCATTAGCAGAGGCTAACAAGGAACCAAAGTTGATGACTCCATTAGCATTACCCTTAACATAGCCAGTTTGATTAGTAAGTCCTTTGATATTTTGTTTTCCGGTATTTGAATAGGCAAACTCTTCATATGTCTGCTGCACAGGCGAAGGCGAAGGCGTAGGAGCAGGAGCAGAAGGAGCAGGAGTGTTACCGTTGGAACAACACTGTTGTGCTTGTGTTGGTCGGCGTCGTGCATCGCCGCCGACAGCAAGGCTGCAGATTCCAGATGCAATACCTGCCATTGTTTGAATAAAATAGAAAACTTGTTATAATGTGTTTTTTTGATAGGTTTGCTATGTGTTTGAGGAATTGGTGTTCCTTTAATAGAGTTTGAGTGGAGAAGAGAATATTTAATTAATGAATGTGAATGCAAATAAAGATAGTATTGTGTGAGGAATATGATTCAATAATGGTATTGTCTTTGTCAATTGTCACACTTTAATTAGTGTTACTATATATGCTTGCTAGATGCATATGGATGAATAAAATAAAGTAGAATTTTATACGTTCATATCTAAAGCTTGTGTTGATAAGGGAATCAATGCCATGAAGTAATATTCCTATGCATAATTGGTTAGCATAAATTCATATAACATTTATTTAAAATATTAATTTGTTATTACTCTCAAACCTCAAGAGTAGTTCAAGAGTAGTTCAACTTGTTGAAGTAGGGTATTTTTGTCTTTAAAAGTTACTAAATTGATAAAATATAAGTAAAATGTATCTAAATAGCTGAATATCTATTCCTTTAATTTTTAAATAAATACATCTTGTTTTTACTAGCCGGTTAGAGATCCAATAAAGGAGGCCCAATATCATTCTAAAGTTATAAGGTATTGATAGTACAATACATTCACCATCTTGAGACTATGTACTCGATTAATTCCACTGGTGGTTATTATCGTTGGATATTATCTTACGGTTTCTTGTGTTCCACGTCGGAAAGCATGATGCATCTTTAAATGTCTCTTATATATAAGGTATTTATTTAAAAGTAATTGTTAATTAAAATAAGATATGTATTGTGTTAATAATGACATGTAAAATAAAAAATTTATTTGATACAATATAAAGTATATTTATTCACTGATGTAAAATTGAAATTATTTACTTAATTGTAAAATGAAAATTTGATATTTTGAAATAAAAATTTTGTCTTTCTAGTTAAGGCAAATTGTTGATTAAAATAAAATAGACACTGTGATGATAATGACTCATGAGGTCAAAAAGTTATTTGATACGATATCAAATATATTTAGATAGACATGCAAAATTTAAAATGATTTACTTAATCGTAAAATTAACAATAATCATATAAATTTAATTATATTAAATAATCATACAAAAAGGAAAAAAAAACTCTGGTTAAAGAAATAAATATTTAGGAATAAGAATTTTGTCTCTGAAACTAATAGTTGATTAAAATAAAATAAATATTGTATTGATAGTAACATGTGAATTAAAATAAGTTGTTAATTTTCTTTAAATTAAAAAATAGATTATTAGTATTTGTAGTGATAATAAATAAATAGGGAGAAAAAAATGAAAGTGAGAAAGTGTGGAAAAAAGAATTGTGAAAGAGATTTGAAATTTGAATCAAGAGAGAGAATGAATGAATGTAATACTTAATTGTTATTCAACCGGTGAAGATTTGAAAATGAATGTCACATGTCATGTTCTTATAAGAGATGAGAATGTAAAAGATTAACATTAGTTGATTACTTAAATGCCTTTTTTTTAGCGTAAACAATTTGTAGTGAAAGAGCACTTTAGGAAGTGCATTCAATTGATTTTTAATGAGTTGATAGTTGATACGCTTTTATACATAAGGGAAGAGGAATATTGAGAAATAAATTTTTATGTGTTTTTTGGTCCCTTATATATATATATATATATATATATATATATATATATATATATATATATATATATATATATATATATATATATATATATATATATATATATATATATATATATATATATATATATATATATATATATATATATATATATATATATATATATATATATATAATTTATTGAATAAATATATTATTTAATTAATAAATTTGAAAATGTTAATTTTCTTTTTAGTGTCAAAAAAAAATATTAACCTTCTTTTATAATAAATATCAAAGATATTAATATCACAACTACTATTATATCCATGTATAGATTCAGAAAGCTAATATATTATTGCTTCTGTTAATTAAAGTAGACACCATCATCTTGATATATATAATAAAACTTCATAAACATATATATATATTAATTGGAGCCGTGCAAAAAAGCACTTATTCTAATAACTTATTCATACATAGCCATTACTGAATTTTACATATGTAAATCACCAAAGTTGATAGCTCCATTAGCATTGCCTTCAGTGAAACCAGTTTGATTACTCAGACCTTTTATGTTCTGTTTCCCACTGTTGTTATATTTTCCAGATGAGCGACGATGATTCCTTCCAGGCTGAGAAGCAGGATTGTGATTGTGTGGTGTTGAAGGTGAAGCGTTTTGAGGTTCAGTTTCACCTTCATCCTCCATGCTGTTTAGCACACCAACAAGACCCTTAAGTGCTTCCAGTTTTTGTTGAAAATCAGCCATGGAATGGAATTCACTCTGCTAATAATTTTCTGTATTTATTGTATGAGACTATAGATTATCACTATAAAATAAATCTTCTTTTATAGATGGAGAAAAGGAATATAGTTTATAGTAAGGACCATTTGTTATTAGTGGAATAATTGTTATTCACTTAAATAAAGTTATTCTTGGTGGAGCATAAAGTTGAAAATTTAAAGCATCTTAATCTTGATATAATAGATTCGGATTATAAGCTTTTTGTTTTAATTTTTCCGATTCGGATTATTTATGGTAGATGGAATTAAAATTTTATAAAATAATTAAATAAAAATTGACGAATACTGTGGCTGCTGGGATTCGAGCCCAGGTCTCCACGGCCACAACGTGGAATTCTCACCACTAAACTACAGCCACTTTCGATGTTAGTGACTTTCAGTATTTAGTAATAATACAAACTATAATAAAATATAATGCATATTGTAAGAAATTTTTACGAGGTTGAATGCTGATATACTAGTAGAAAGTGCCTTGTCCTAAACACACTTAACCGCTTGTTTTTATTTCTTTGTTTGTTTCATACTAACTTTCCTTTCCTATTTTTATGGGTAATTATTTCTAGTTCTAATGTGAAATTTTAATACTTCCACTCCTTAGTCATACTTGACACCCCACAATTTTTTATAGTATAAAAAATACCCATATCAAATTTTTATAAAAAATGAGCTCACAAATTTTTTTAATAGTGCAAGTTAAAAATCTAATAAAAAAATATGATAGTGTATTCTAAAAATTTAATATGCATTTTTATCGATTTTAAAAATTAAAAAAATTTTATGCATGGAGAAACATACCGTTTTTTAAAAAAAAATACTATAGATTACTAGATTTTTTTTCAAAATGTTGAAAATTTTGATAATGTAAAACTATCGGTTTTTTAAAAAACACTAGATTATTAGATTTTTTTTTTCAAAATGTTGAAAATTTTGATGATGTAAAATTATCAGTTCTTTAAAAAGCTCGTACATTTATTGGATATTTTGACTGATTATAAAAAATTCGGTAGTTTAAATTTCAACGGTTGAAATTTTACCGACAGTTTTATACGAATGTGATTGTACCGACAATTGTATATTGTCCATAATGAATCAAAACTTGTATTAATAGGAATCATATGTTGTTAAAAAAACATCTTAGAATGTCTCTGTTAATAATATTTGTATATAGAATAGTCTCACATCGACTATAACATGTAATTAGCTGTAAATCTATCTATATATAATATAGTCTTCGTGGTGCTATTTAAAACACATAATTTATTCAAATGTCTCTCACTTTCTTTTACTTCAATATGGTATCTAATTCTTGTTGAGACTCAATTTTTTGTCGTATTTTACCAGGTTGATCCACAGTCTTTTGATGGAAAAAAATTGAGCGACTCATTCCGATCACCACCATACTGTCGACACTGATTCTAACGAATTTTTGGTGCGTCACCCTCGCAGATAAAAGTGTCTTCTCTGATCCACCCCAAGAAAATCGTCTTCAACCACCATCACACGCGTCGACAATGTTCATGCGCGTGGCCCTCGTGCGCCTTCATCTCTGCCAGGTGTGATAGCGCGTCCGACCACCTTCCATGTTGTTATTTTCACTGCCTGACTCGGTTTTCCATCTTGATTCCAGATCTACACTCAGTTTTTATTACCATTCTACGGAAATACTATTTATTGTTCAAACAACCCTTGTTTCGTCGTTCGTCGCGACCGTCATAGTTCTCCCCACCACTGAGCGATATTGTTTGCATGTTTTCCGACCACCAACTCTAATGGAAAATCAAGATGCCACCAATTATGTATTTTTTTTTTACCAAAGTTCCACTCATGCCATGGGAGAAACTAACTGGAATAGTTAAATATTCTACAAAGGCAAGATAACAACAATAATAGAGTTGTTGATGTTGCTCAACTGGCTATCACCAAAAAAGTTACTATTTTGGTCATTGAATACAATGAGTTCCTTCATTTCAAAGCAATCTATCAACCATCATCTTTTTCCACTGTTGCTTAGTCTGGTAATATTATAGCCTTTGTCTCTTCGTCTGCCTCCCTTGGTCGTTAGGTCCTTGACTTTGGTGTCTCTGATCATATGACTGGTAATAAATTTCTTTTATTTAACTTGTCTTATTATGATTCTTTGCCTTCTGTCTTGTGGCGGGGGGCTCTAAATTCAAAGTTCTAGGCCTTGGTGAGGCACACCCACTTCCAAACTTTTTTTTAAATTCTATGCTCTATATTTCTTGTTGTCATTTCAATCTAATACCTATTAAAAAAGTCACCCGTACTTTTGATTGTTCAGTTCTATTTATTGATAATTCTGTTTATATTTAAGATCAACATATAGGAAGGACGTTTGGAACAGAGAGTGAGTCCATAAGATTATATCATCTATCACCACCGGTGTCATGTGTTTATATTGATTCTCAAAGCCTTGCACATTAATGTTTTTGATCACCCTAGCCTTAATAAAATGTTTCTTTTAGTTCGTAGTTTTTCTAAGCTTTCGTCATTTGAGTGTCAGTCATGTAAATTAGGAAAACATACTCGTCACAATATTGTCAATGAGTAAATAAAAGTGTTATGTCACATTTTGCTTTAGTTTATTCTGGTATTTGGGATCCTAGTCGTGTCAAGTCAACTTTAGGATATTCTTACTTTGTAACCTTCATCGATGATTTTTCGCGGTGTACTTGGTTATTTTTTATGAAAACCCGTTCATATGTATTCCATATATTCCAAGAATTTTATGCCGAAATTAAAAATCAGTTTGACACTTCCATTAAAATTGTGCGCACTGACAATGCTCGTGAAGATATGTCATCCCAGTTTTAATACTTTTTAACATCTCAAGGGATTATTCATAAATCATCATGTTCTCACACACCTCAACAAAATGGTGTCGCTAAACTGAAGAATCGTCATTTAGTTGAAATTGCACTGACTCGTTTACTTCACCACAATGACCCTTCTTATTTTTTGGGTGATGCTCTTCTCACAGCTTGTCACCTTATCAACCGAAAGCCTTCATCAGTCCTTCAAGATCAAATTACACGCTCTATTGAACCCACAATATGACCTCTACCCCATTCTCTTCGCGTCTTTGGTTGTAGTTACTTTGTTCATGACCTCGGTCCAATTAAAGATAAACTTTCTACCAAATCTCTCAAATGTACCTTTCTAGGTTACTCACGTCTACAAAAAAAGATATAATTTTTATGTCTCATACTTCAGCGAGACATTGTTTCCTCCAATGTAACATTCTTTGAAACCTCACATTTTTCTTTGATTATGTGTTACCTAATAAGAATGGTACTTCATATGCTAGAGATATCACTTCCATCATCCCAATGTCCATTGCAACCCATACACCTCCATTGCAGGTCTACCAGTGATGGACACCCTATCCATCGGAGGTAAGAGATGACATTTCGAATTTGATAAACCTAGTCCAAGCAAAAGGACTATCTTTGTTAAGTATAACAATGCTTACAAAAATGTTCAACCAAAGAAGCTTCAAAATAAATTTTCAACCAAAAGTGACTTATGTGAAAAATAATTTATATTCTAAAAAGAATGAGTCTTTTTAAGTCTTCACATTTTTATTGTAATTGTAAGAGACATACCAGTAATACGTGCTATATAAGAAGATTTGGTGTACCAGGATAAAAATGTGTGTGGGTTGAGAAAGGAACTAATCAAAAAGGATTCAAAGAGTTTAGAATACCTAGAGAGAAACATTAATTTATTTTTCCAAGTGTAAATAAACCATATGCTAACATTGTAATATAAAAATTGGTTGTTCAAGACACATGGTATCATTTGATATAGTAAGGTAAAAATTTGTTTTGAAGATGAATTAAAAAGTTTAAAACTTTCAATTAGCATTATGAAGAAGAGAAAGTGTATTCTATTTTATAATTTTATCTAACACTTTAATTATCATGATGCATCTTTACCCAATAGATTGATTTTCATTCATATAGATTGTATTATTTCCCTTTCCATTATATTTCATGTGTTATTATAATTTTTTTTATGATGTCAAAGCGGGAGAGTAATGGTAGGATATTATTCTTGTTGTTCAAGATATTTTTAGTGGAATAAAGTCTTAAAGTGCAAAAAGATAGGGGAATATAAAATAGAAGGAGTTTTTAGTTGCTGCACAAATTGCAAAATTCTGAAATATTAAAGCAAACTCGTTAATGAACAAGAAATTTTAAAGGATGTTTGTCATCATCAAAAAGAGGGAGATTATGAATAAGACCCTCTCTTTGATCTTTGTTAGGGTTTTGATGAAGACAAATACACTCACAAAAGATGAAAAAGGTAAATACATCAATCATAACAAAGAAAGATAAAGAAGAAGACACTGATGGATCAAAGGCATTCGGCAAAGATCTTCAAAGTTTGGATTAAACTTATTTATATTTAAAATAACATGATTCATATCTTATATCACGTAAAAACTAATAAATTATCTTTCAAACACAAGCTAAAATGTTTTCAAAGTTACACGATTGAATCCTCTAAACCAAGCCTTTCCAAAACAGATTTTTCAATGAAAACGAGTCTATAATCGAATACAATCTTAAGGTAATCGATTACCATGTCAAAATTTAAATGTTTTTAAACGTTGAAAGCATGTAATCAATTAAAACATCACGTTAATCAATTACCACCTGAACCAGTGCACTTTTTCATGAAATAGTGACTTTGCAAAGTTGTGTACCGGTTCATGGCTTGTCTTTAAAGTATTGCCTTGATTCATAGCGGTTTTTAAGTGTGTATAAATGATGTTTTATCATTGAAAATGAATTTAAAAACTTTCACATTCTTATTTACACAATTCAAAGAGCATTTTTAAATATTATTGATTTTCAAAATTGTTTGAAACTTTGTAAACTTCATAAACCATAAAAAATTCAAAACCAAAACAAATTATGAGCATTTAGTGATATAAATTTGAATTGTATATCACTTAATGCTCAAAAATTTTGTAAATCATGTTCACTAAGAATCCAAAAACAAAGTTTGAATGTGATTAATGTATAGTCAACATAAGTTCTTCATTTTTCAACAAAATTAGTGTGCCTACTTCACCATAGTCTATCGTGAAGATCATTATAGTGTTTTCTGATTGTGGAAAAAGTAGTTTGAGTCTAAGTGATTCAAACTCCACCATGGTGTTTGGTGTTTGTTGTAGAAGGAAAGTGGTGTGCTTTCTTGGTTGATAGATGGGTCTTCTTTAGAGTGATTGGTATGAGACTTGTCAGGATCGTTTGATCATAATGAAAATCCTCTAATGTAATAGAGCGATTAAATGTACCCTTAAGTTCTTAAGGGATACAAGTATAAATCTTTGTGTGTTCACTACTACAAAAAGTATATACAACGACACCCATTTTACTACGGTTGATGGAAGGACGATGGTGACATTTCTAAAATCAGGCGCCATCATTTTTATTTATTTTTAAATAAAAATAGTTTATCAATTCTTCGCGCCAGATATTTTGTGATTTCTTTAATTTTATAGTGGTGCCTTTCATTTTGATTTTTTTAAATTAAAAATAAGATTTCACTACATTTGATTTTCCCAAGTGTAGTGATATTAGTGGCTCCTTTATTTTTATTTGAATACTGGCGTCATTCTTTCTCATTTAATTTTAATATGAAAATATTCTACAACTCACTAAGGTTGTTGAATCAACCGTTGTGATATATATATATATATATATATATATATATATATATATATATATATATATATATATATATATATATATATATATATATATATATATTCCCTTTTTAAAAATAAAATAAAAAATTAATGGTTAAAAACTGATGTTTTTTTATAAAATTTAATTAAGTAAATCAGATATCACTACGATCGGTTCAAACAATCGTGGTAAAAATGTATTATTCAGAAACATGTGACACGACTTAGCTTATTTATTCAGTTTCCATTATTTAATTTCATCGATAAGAAATCATTCAACCCTAACACATCCAGAGCCATTTTTTCATCTTCATTAACGAAATGAAACATGCTATCATTATCATTTGTTGTTTGGTTAACATACAAAGCAATTACTATCATTCGCTCTTGGTTTTTCCTTTTACAAATAAACAAAAATCGTTATCACCATCGTTCGTACTAGGGTTTCCCTTTTACAAAACAACGAAAAAAAGTCAAAGTAGGAATATGAAGAAAGAAGGAAAAAACTCACAATAAGAAGCTCTTTTACTTATTCATCACATTTCCAGTACATAAATTATTCACCATGTATGTACGATATGTTTATGTTCTTGTTGTTGATGTTTATGTTTCAGTTATTGATGTTGAATGGTTATGGTTGTTGTTCATGCTTATGTTGTTGTTGTTGTTGTGGGTGATGATGGTTGTCGTTGTTTATATTCACATTACCATGGGATAATTGGGTAATGAGGGAAATAAGAGTGACTCAGGGAGTCTGAATTGAAGTTTTGATGCATCATGAGTAGTTGGACACATTGCAAAATAAGGTTACTTATGTTATTGTTGAATGTTATTGTTGAATGATATTAATGTTGAATTTTGTTGTTGAATGTTGTTGTTGTTGTTGTTTATGTTGTTGTTGTCGAATATGTATTAGATACATTGTTGTTGTTTTATTATATATAATTTTGTTGTTGAATGTGTATAAGACATATTGATATGTTGTTGTTGATGAATGTATATTAGACACAATATTTTTGTTGTTGTTGTTTGTATGTTGTTGACGATGAATGTTGTTTTTGAACATAGATTGACTATTCATCTAGCGATGAAACTCATATAAATGATACTCATACAAATGATTCTCATAGCAGTAAATCTCAAACTACAACAGGAAAACAGAAAAGAAAACAAAGAAGTGCTACAATGATGGCTAGATTAACGAAAGTCTACAACTCAAGTAACAAATTATCGATCGAGTTTAACCATGTAACTTGGACATGTTATGGTGATAATTATTTTCTATTTAGGAGTTATGTTGTGTTCCTTGGACGTGCCAAAGTGAGTATTTTTATTGATGATTGGACCCCAATGACCAAAAAATATGAAAGAAATCATATAGACACACGTTACGGTATTAATTTGAACTTACATGATAGTATTTTCGATAGTATTTTTTATAATTACTAATGCATACTTATTGATGTAACTATAGTCGACTTTTGGGTTTATTCATGATGATAAGTTGAATAAAAAATGGATCACTTATGCTGGTGAGTGTTGAAGGGGATTTAAGTCACAGCTCACGTGTAACTACATTACGAATCCTAAGGCTGATCTTGAGTATCCAACTTTAAAATATAATTATATTGACAAGAAGGTTTGGGAAAAGTTTATGAAGTCTCGTAGTTCTAATGATTTCTTCGATAATAATCTTATTTTTTGATAATTTTATACGTATGCTTTATAAATAAAACCATGAAAACTAATATTTTCACTATGTTTATAGTAGGTTAAAAGTGAATCAAGAAAGCTAAATAAAATGGTGGCACGTAGTGGACAGATGTCAGATATGATGTCAGAACGTCGTAATAGCAAAATTAACATAAGAACAATTTAAATAAAAATTGCAGGAGTATAAATAACACAATAGTTATTAATCCAGTTCGGTGCAACGTCGCCTACATCTGGGGGCTACCAAGTCAGGAAGGAAATTGACAATGACAGTATTAGTTCAAAGTTAAACTCTCTCGTTTACAACTTCTCGCTTAATCACTACCTTGTGCAACTTCTACCTAGACACCCTCTACATATGAGATCCCCATCTCACTTCCTAATCGATCACAATCCCAGTGACAATACAACAATAACCCAAAATAGAAGTAAACACACTTCCAAGAACAATACTTAGTTTTACTTAAAATCTTTAAACTAAGGACAATACACTCTTGCTTAAAAGCTGATGAGTGAATAATTGACAATTAACGCAATCCTACTCATATGTCAAAAAACATAAGAGAGGTACACAAATAACTTAGAAAAATTCTCACACAAAAATATGGCACACCCATACTTTCTAGGTTAAAATCCTTTCTCATAAATAGCCTTTGAGAAGCATGAGCTTAGGCTTAAAAACTGTAACAGATCCAAAGCAGCAACTGCAAATATTCTGCATAATCTTCTGCGCAAAAATAGAAACTAAATAGAAAGTTTTCTAAAAAGGCTTCAAGATTCTTTTTTATGAAAAACAATCAAATCTATCACAACAGACATTCCCAAAATATCCTCCCTTGGATAACAATAACGTTTGAATTAAAACACACTCAAAACTCACACTTAAAATACCAAAACAGTCCTGACTCTCATGATGTCTGACTCTCATGGCAGAACATCTGACTTAACATCTTGCTGACAACATGTTTTACCAAAATGTTGTCAATCCAAAAACCACAGAACTTACAATCTCCCCCTTTGACAAATTTTGGCTAAAACAACCTTAGAACAAATCAGGAGTATACGCAGTGGAATAACAAACAACAACCAGCAAGAACCACAAAACACAAGCTACATGAAACCATGTAAGCTTTCAAGGGAAAAATCTAAATCACAAGAAAACCAAACTTGAACTATCCAAGTTCACACATCCCTTTCAAGGGAAAACCAAAAACACAGGAAAAGCACAAGTTCACCAAACAGCAACAGCAACAGCAACTTAACTCCCCATGAATTACATAGCTTATGAATTTAGCAAAGCACAACTAAACATAATGTCAAGAATCTAGTCTGACATCACAAAAAAACCAGAAGCACAACACTATCACTCCCCCTGAAGATCACAACCTTCTGCAGAGAAAAATAAATTCTCCCAGACACATCTGAAAAATAATGTCAAGACATTATGTCTGATCGCAACTACAAACACAACAAACACACTTAGAGAGCCTAAGCACACATACTCACCCTTAAAGGCAAGATCAATGATAATCCTCTTCAAAGGAACATATAGAACACTTCACACACATAGCAATATAGAACAACAAGCACACAAATACTACTACTCCCCCTTTTTAGTTAGAATATTGTCAAACTAAGCAGTCATTCATCAAAGTAGAAGAAAGGTAGATTAAAATCAGAAGCAACAACCTTCTACCAAGCAAACATACTAAGCACACTACTATATCGGTAATCTAGACCATCTATATTAAGCATGTCAGTAGACTGATCCTTCTTCACACCACCATTCTCTTCTTTATCTTCTTTGTAATACCAATCTTTCTCCTCTTCAGCAGACATACTATTAACATCAGAGTCATCTCTTTTACTACCAACAAAATTATCTTCAGCCACATTCTCTTGGGATTTTTCAGGAGTCTTAATATAAAAATTTTCTTTTGTGGTTCCAACAAGATGATCAGGTTGGGCCAAGGATGTTGTGACATCTGGTACAACATCAGACTTAGGGTTAGTAACCAAGATTTTAGAGAGAGAGAGAGAGAGAGAGATATGAGCACTTGTATCAACAGTGTTATTAACAATAACATTCAAATTAGAAGTATTAACACCATTATCTATTCTTAATCATCACATGACTAGCCTTAGGTTGTGTTGAACATTTTGGATAACCATACAATCTGTAACAATGCGACTTTATATGACCATACTTACCACAATAATAACATTTCCAAGGCTGGAACTTAGCTTTAGTCTGAGTTTTTTGAAGTTTGGCAGGATGTTGCAACATTTGGCCAGACATCGTGAGCTCATGCTTTACTTCAACAAGAACAAACATTGTCACATGGGTTTTTCTTTGATTATTTAAAAACTGATAATTAAATCCTATACCTGTAAATGTTTTACCTCCTTTCCCAACTTTAAGAATCTCATCCAACACATCAGGTCCATTGTTCAACATTCTCACAAATTTGGTCATGTTCTCAAGTTTAGAACAATAGGGTTACCTCATCTTGAAGACCAGAGACAGTAGATAAAAGATTCTGTTTTTCAGCCTGCAGTTGAGCTATGATTCTCTTCTGTGTTTCTCTTATCTTACACACCTCTTCACTTTTGACACAAATATCTTTGTATGAAATAACCAATTCTTCATAAGAGACATTCTGATCACAGGAATCTTCACCAGATTCACATCTTCCAGTGAGGGCTGCAACATGCTTAGTAGTTTCAACATCAAGTTCACTTTCAGAATCATCATCAGACCCAAAAATAGGCATGCCCTTCTTTTGTTTCTTGAGGTACGTGGGACATTCTGATCTAATGTGACCAAAACGCTTACATTCATGACACTGACTACCTTTTCCTTGATTGGGCTTCTCCTATATTCTTGCTTTTCTCTAAAAATCATTATTCTTCCTAATGTTGAATGACATGTTATTGGTATCTAGTCATAACTTCCTATCCATACTCTTCAACACCTTATTGAATTGCCTCCCAAGAAGCACAATATCATTAGAAATTCCTTCATCAGTCTCCATGTCACATTGAACCTCTTCATCATTAGTGTTAGAGATAAAAGTTATGCTCTTGTTCTTCATTTCTGAACTTTCATCAATAGCCAATTCAAAAGTTTGAAGTGACCCAACAAGCTCATCCACTTTCATGTTGCTGATGTCTTGGGCTTCATCAATCGTTGTGACCTTCATGTCAAACATCTTAGGCAATGACCTAAGAATCTTTCTAACCAGCTTCTCCTCTGACATCTTCTCTTCCAAGACACTAGATGTATTGGCAATATCAAGAATATTCATGTGAAAATCATAAATGGACTCGTCATCTTTCATTTTGAGATTCTCAAATTTGGGGGTGAGAAGTTGAAGTCTTGACATCTTTACTTTTGATGTGCCTTCATGAGTGATTCTAAGGATTTCCCATGCATCTTTGGCCATGGTACAGATATTTATCAGCCTGAAAATATTTTTTATCAACTTCATTGAATAAGGCATTTAATGCTTTGGAGTTTCCAAGAGCAAGATTATCTTCTTCCTTAGACCAATCCTCTTTTGACTTCAATTCAATTGTGTTCCTCTCATCTTTGCCCTTCACAACAAGGTGTTCCCAACCTTTGATAACTGCTTTCCTTGTTTTTCTATCCATAGATTTTAGAAAAGTCACCATACGCGCCTTCCAATGACCATAGTTGGTGTCATCTAAAATAGGTCGCCTGTTGACAAATCCTAGTTCCACGTCTCTAGTACCAGAAAGTATCTCCCTGGAGCTCACCCAAAATAGAATAGGGTGTCTGCTTTGATGCCAATTGAAATTCTGGCATGTAGTGGACAGATGTCGGATATGATGCTAGGACTTCATGACAGCAGAATTAACACAAGAACAATTTAAATAAAAATTGCAGAAATTTAAATAACACACAGTAGTTATTAACCCAGTTCGGTGCAACGTCACCTACTTCTGAGGGCTACCAAGCCAAGAAGGAAATTCACTATAACAGTATTGGTTCAAAGCTAAACTAACTCGTTTACAACTTCTTTCCTAATCACTACCTTGTGCAACTTCTACCTAGACACCCTCTAGATATTAGATCCCCTTCTAACTTTCTAATCAGTCACAATCTGAGTGATAATACAACAATAACCCAAAATAGAAGTAACCACACTTCCAAGAACAATACTTAATTTTTCTTAAAAGCTTTAAACTAAGGACAATTCACTCTTGCTTAAAAGCTCGTGAGTGAATAATTGACAATTAACACAATCCTACTCAAATATCAGAAGACATAAGAGAGGAACACAAAGAACAACACAATAAACCTAGAAAAATTCTCACACAAAAATACAGCACACACATGCTTTCTATGTTAAAAGCCTTTCTTATAAATAACCTCTGAGAAGCATGGACTTAGGCTTAAAAACCGCAACAGATCCAAAACAGCAGCTGCAAATATTCTGCATAATCTTCTACACAAAAATAGGAACTAAATAGAAAGTTTCATAAAAAGGCTCCAAGATCCTTTTTATGAAAAACAGTCAAATATACCACAACAGACGTTCCCAAAATATCCTCCTTTGGATAACAATAATGTGTGAATTAAAATACACTAAAAACTCACACTTAAAATACCAAAACAGTCTTGTCCTAGACTTCTGGTATAACATGTCCTGGAACATGTCACACCATCATGCTGAATATGATGTCTGACTCTCATAACAGAACATCTGGCTTAACATCTTGCTGACAACATGTTTTACCAAAATATTGTCAATCCAAAAACCACAGAACTTACACTAAACAAGGCAAAAAAACAAATACCCACACAGAGTTTCCCATGGGAGTTACAGGAAACTTGAGAAAATTTTATTAATGAAAAACAAAAACAAATGGGAGATGAGGACTCCATGAGTTGTGATCGCTACCTAGCTCGACAAAGACCAACTATAGAGTTTATTTCAAATGTCTCATAAGTAGTCGCTAAGAAATTTATAAGTAGGATTTGTTATGCATATGATTTGTTATGTCTAATCTAAATCGATTTGTTATGATTTGTTATGACTTGTGTCTTATTTGTTGATTGATATGGTCAGTCAAGATACATTTGTTCCACAACCACGACATGATATATTATTCGAAACAATTACAATAAAAGAGCATGGTGGTCACGTACCTGGTGTTGGAGAAGGCATTAACCTGATATTTTAATTTGGTACATTGAGAAAAAGCACACATATGCAAAAGAAAGAGATGAATAAAATTATTGAGAAGAAGTTAGAAAGTGAACGTGAAGCACAAAAGAAAGTGTTGGAAGATTTAGATGCATTGTACAATAAGAAGTTGAAAGATGAGTTAGCACATGAGCGGGAAATTCGTAGGAAAAAATGGTTGAGCTCGTTGAGGTATGTGAAAATAGTGTTTTATGTGGATAAATAGGATTTTAGTGTTTGGACTGAAATGTAGGATATATTTTGTTGTTGTTATTTTCTGTGATGTAGTGATTGTGTGGTACCGTCCGACGGTGTACAAATAAAGATGATGGACAGTTTCCTATAAGAGTTGTTGTAGGTAGTGCGAGTATAGGAAGAACTTGTTTAGTCGCCCATCCTGATATCCATAATGAGATATTGGTTCCTTGTGGAGATTTAATTAACCAATTGGAATGTCACGTTATGGATAAGAAAGATCTAATTCGTCTTCAATTAGATCATGATCGAGATTTAGAAGTTTTTATGTCGACCCTAAAGATATAAGGGATTTTATGCTTGGAAATGAGTGATTGGACATAGGAATACTACAGTTTTGGTGCACGTAAGTATATAATTTAATATTTCATTATGGTACATTCACCGTGTTTTTATAGAACTAATTCCTCACTTATTTTTTGCATTTTGTTTAACCATTTAGGAACCTTCATCATGTTTGTATAGAATTAAATAAATCGGATATAAAGGGATTCTTGGATCCATTTAGTATTCGATTTACAAATAATTCTTCAAAAGTTATTGAAACATTCATATCATCACGGTTAAGGGAGGGAAATAAAGAATATTACTTAGCAACATTTATCGATGAGTGAGTAATTTTAAAATTCTGGTTACTCTATTATAGTTAGTTTCCATGTTTTACCAACTACGTACTAATTATGCTTGTGTTCATTCAGAAATCATTGACAATTGATCATTATCTCTCTTCGGACGAATAAGGTAGTTGTCATATGTTCCTTAGGCAGACCACTTGAACCAAAGATGAGACTTATTATTTCTACGTAATTTTATATTTTATGAGTAGTATATATTTTTTGTAGTAGTGTACTTAACTTATCATGTAATACCTTGAAATCATTTTCAAAATATATAATTGTGGAGCGGCATAATATGTTGAAATGATTTAGAAATAAAAAGCTCACATTTTGTATGCCTTCGGTAAGTGGATTACTTGTGACATTCATTTATCTATAGTTACATGCATGTGTGGTTATGTATATATGAAATATTTAAATTTGTAGACGAGGAAACATAAAGGAGTATACGAGTGTGTGTTTTTGTCATGAAACATATGTTAAACATTGTATTTGCCACCATCGTTGATTTTTGGGATCAGGTGTATATTTACAATAACATTTTAATTTTTAAGTTTTCTATTATTTCAAATCATGTGATCTTCAATTTCCTTCACTTTTTCTATATAGATGTTTAACGACATTACATCATTCTCACGAGAAGACTTTAAAGACGTTCGTACACGTTGGGAGTTTTGCTTCAATGCGCTTTATAGACAAAGTTGATCACACATGAATTTGTAATATAAGTTTGCTATATTTTTGTGTTTGATGTAAAAAAATATTTAGGTTGGTTACATTCTAGTATAGTCATATTTTGTAATTATATGTTTCCTATATTTTTGGGTTTGACGTAAATATATATTTTGTTTACAAATATATGCGTATTTGCTAGTTCTGTTGTGGTAAAATATGACATATAAAACATAAGTACTAAGAAAAGGGCATATATGCTATGGTTGATTAAGATGACTGTGCTGATAGGTAGTGTCAATTATTTTATACCATGCTATGGTTGGAAATCGAACGCATGACCTTTATATATTTTACCACAGTTGTTTGAGATAACCACTCATGGTGGAAAGCAGTATATTTATTTACTATCCGCCTTTCCTTACTACGGTTGGTTAATCGTGATGGTATCTCTTTCCCAACCATGATAAAATGTCTTTTATGTAGTAGTGATTCTTTACTTTAACCACTTTAAATTATGTATTTTATCTTTTTTCTAAGTAACATTCATATAATCACTTTCACTACTAGAAAACTCACTTTTAGTGATTGAAAAATTTTAGCCACCAAAATTATACATCATGTTAGTAAAATTTTAAAAGTCACTAAATCGGTCACTAAATAAAATTAGCCACCGAATTAGCTATTGATATTTTGTGACCATAATTTTCAGTCTCAAATAATCTTTATATATAAATTAACTCATAAAAAATTTATTTCGGTCACTAATTTTTTTTTTCATTATTAAGTTACTTCCCTCCTAATTTTCTTCTTTTATTTATTTTTTAATTTTTTAGTTAAATTTTAAATTTTTATTGTTTTAACAAATAAAATATATATTTATATAAATAATTAAATCATGCAAATTTATTAATTTAGATAAAATATAATTTTAATGAGAAGTTGTGTAAGAGTCTTTTTAAATAATATTTGAAAGTTCTATTTCATTAATAATATATACATTTTAAATGTAGATTATGCAACAAGAACCATATGGCTTAGTGGATACCTAAAAGCCTCACAAAGAAAAGTGCATTAGTTCAATTTCGACGAGAAGCAGACCAATTTTTAAATTTTTTCGGTCACTAAATACGAATTTTTTAGTAGTGTTTCGACATTTTAACTAGTTAAAAAATTTAGTGTACATACGAGAAAAATTCAACAATCTTAATTCACCCTCTTCTTAGATTGCATCTCATACTTGCAAATCAAATGTTTAATTTCAAAGTTCAATATAAAAAATGTAATATAGAACGGAAATAACTCATCAATATAATTGAAATTTTGTTTGATAGATGACAGGGTGTCACATACAATGTTGAAACAAAATATATATATATATATATATATATATATATATATATATATATATATATATATATATATATATATATATATATATATATATATATATATATATATATATATATATATATATATATATATATATATATATATATATATATATATATATATATATATATATATATATATATATATATATATATATATATATATATATATATATAATGCGTAACAAAAATACCAAATGAGTATAATAAATAACACAAGTAATTACTAATCCAGTTCGATGAAAATTAACCTACGTCTGGAGGACATCGGTTCAATGAAAAGGAATTCACTATTAGTAGTCAATAGTACACGACAGTCTCATCTGAACTCTTCTAATTTAGTGGTTTTTTCTCAGTACTACCTATGAACTTCTATAAAGATTTCCCTTAAATCTAAGATCTCTCTCACTTTCACTCAAACATTCTCCTTAATGTTTATACAATTAAATAAATATAAAAAGTGCTCTAATAATAAGAGACTCACCAAATTTTTCACTAGTAATGCTTTTGTTCGGAGAGAAATTGACAAAATCTTGTATTTTCATGCTAACTTTTTATTAAGACTGTTCAAAAAATTACCGAAACTGATATTTAAAATATTTAAACTGTTATGATTGGTTAGTGAACCTAACCACATTGTTCAAAAGAGTTCTAGAACCTACATTCGAGCTTAATGGTTTGATTTAGAAAAATACCAATCCAATTATTTTAGTTCGAAATGAATTTTTAGTTAAGTTTAATTTTGTTCAACTAGTTTTTTCATTGAATTGTACCATAAACAACTTTAGTTTTTTATCGTGTCTCTTGGTTTATATATTTTATCGTGTCTCTTGGTTTATATATGTAATAATCTATTATGAGATTATCTTTCTAGCCTGGAAGAATAGACTATTTGTTTTATAAGTGTAATTTATTACTTTATAAGTGTTTGAGTAAAAGTGAATGGCATCCTCACTAAATATTAAAGTTTGAGTAATTTGTGAAGTTTAGGAATGGAGATATTAACTTGTGTTACTTGATTTGTTATGGAGATATTATCTAGTGTTAATTGATTTGTCGTATATTCTTGTTAAAAAATGTTCCTTGCTTAGTCTTGCATGTCATTTTGTGTGATGATTGCTATCTTTACAATCTTGATGAATGATCTATGCTAAAAATGTGTGAAAATGCCTTTGTTTGGTAATTACATGGCATTTTATGTAATGATTGCAATCTTTTACAATCTTGAAGAATGATCTATGCTAAAAATGTATGAAAATGCCTTGCTTTAGTAATTACATGTTGGGGATAGAATGATTGCATGTTAATGAACCTTACATGTGTTGATTCTATGATGTTTTGATCATATAACCATGTTAGTGTCACTAGCGTTTGATAGTATGTGTTACCATGTGTTTAGATTGAGAAAATGATGAGAAACAAATGAAAATCTGAATTCCATGTGATTTGAGTCGTTCTACTAATGAATGTGTTATCCAAAATAAACTTAACTTCTTTCAAATTCAGAATTGTTCTTTCACTTAACAACACGAACAAGCTTTCATTATTTTACAGATAATAACATAAATCAAAGGTTTTTTTAAACAAGATCAAACATTAGTCTCCACGACTCATGTTCCAGAATTCAACTTCATGTTCAATAATACTCAAAAACACAACTTCAGCCTTCTTCACTTCCTCATCAGAAGCCTTCAGCAACCGCCGATCAACCATCTTCTGCAGAGATTGACAGTACTGACCAAACCCCTCAGTTCCCCATCTTTCACAAGCCTCCTTCAATTCTAGAGGAGTTTTTGAGCCTTCTTCAATACAATACGCAAAACTCTCTTGATACACCACTCCAATTGCCCATAATGCAGTTACTGCCACAGTATACTCCACATCTGAACTCATCAAACTTTCCAACAACCTGTCACATCAAAACAACATAAACAAAATCAAACTACCTTAAAGAAAACAATTAACAGATGATTAATAAACCTACCGACAATAATCTTTGTTCGCTGTCTGTGGAACAATCTCTGAGAGATGAATACCCCATTTATTAGCTTCTTTTTTAAACCATGATATGTCATCATTGAGAGAAGCCATGCCACCCAATATAACTTCAACATCATCACTATCATCTGATTCCTTGCAAGCTTTTATCAACACACTTGCAACAAATGGAACAAACTCTCTAACAAACAAGTAATCCTGCGCCTGAAAATAATAACATATGAAGGAATCATAATTAAAAAGATTCATCAGAGATTTATCTAATACTAGTAGGTGAATTATGACTTACGAGCCATGTTTTGAAGGAATGAGATTGAACAGTGCCGTCGCGTATGCTGAGAATAAAAGGGTGTTTGGTGGCTGAGTTGTAGACAGAACGGTGTTTCCTTAACCATGTTTCTGTCTTGCCGGTTTCCTGCATCTTCGAGCTTGTTGTTGTTATTAATCGATGTGATAGAGCAACTGAGGCTTATAAAATGAGTTGAATTTTGAGGTAGCCGCTACCAACAGTGTCGTTTCGATGAAGTTCTAGTACAGTATTGTTCATTGCACGTGGCTTTGCTTTGGGTGAAACAGAGTGTCATCCCTTTGCATGCACCGCTACATTTGGCAATTCTGTTTTGGGGTCTAACCAATAGGTCCTCTTTGCTCTTGAAGTTGTTTGGAGAGGATCTAGGTTGTCTATGAAGAGAGTGGTGAGGACTATTAAGTTAATGTTTCTTCTGTCATAATTAAAAAAAGTTTAAATAAACTTCTTCTACGTCCTTGCATATGTATTGTCCAAAAAAAAACAAAAAAATTGGGTTTTAAAACGTGTCAACTTAATTATATAAAAAAAAAACTGTTATTTTGTTTGATAAGGAGTTGCGAATGGCAGCTAAAAATGTTATGGTTGGTGGAATTCTTTTTTCAAGAATCTTTAATGGAGGATGACTTTTTTACTTATTAAAGTTGAGGGGTTAGGTTTGTACTCGGCAATAGATGCCGCCTCATACACATTTGTGTTTTCTAGGATTCAATATTTGGTGTTACAGAGTCATATATTGAGAGATAGTGGAATATATGGTATAGACATTGATTTCGACAAAGCTTTGGATGGTCGTAGTGCTTTGAATCTAGATTTTGACCATAGCGGTTTTAATAGAAAGGATGTTGTCCCTCCTAAAACACATGTTTTGGCGAGTGCCCTCTTTAATAAAAGTGTTCAGGACATGAATGTAAAGTTTGATATGATCATAAGATAAAAAATAATTTTTAGTTGTTTACAAGCAGCACACGATCAAGATTTTCTTCTTGCTATCCTTATTGATGGTCTAGGCCAACATATCTTTCTGATAGCATATTGTACCATTCTTAAATATCAGCTTATGATTCCCTTATTTCTTATTGTTGATGTTTTCTCTAGTTGTCGCAAGGCGTTATTTGATACATTTGGGAAACGCACTATTCATTGTAAGGAGCTTTCAGGATTCAAATACTGACATGATTTTTTTTGGAATATCTTATTTGATATATTTAGGCGTTCTGGAATATCTATGAAAAAAGAGGTGTCTGTGAACTTTTTGACTAACCCACATGAGCGGAGATCGGCACTTTGACCAACAGATGTTCTAATATATGGATGGGTAGGAGGGAACCATACATGTGTAAACTTGACTGAGTTTCTCCACTGATAGGACTGAGGAATGGAGATTTTATTGTCGGACAGACAGCTCTCAAAGCGCTTCAAGTAAAGTGGCTAAACATGAGAAAGTGTGATCTGACAATCAACATGTTTAGCATTTTTCTTGGATTTGGATCCTCTCCTTTTTTTATATATCATGTCATTTCTCATGTTTCTAATCTAACGGTTCAGAATTTATAATAAATAATTAAATAAAAAAGGTCATTTAATAGGAGAGAGAAATGGATAATTAATTTGTCTTTGTTTTTTTATTTAATTATTCATTGACACTTTTAATTTTCTAACACTAATTTTTTAATAGGATTAATTCTACCATTTAAAAGGCTCATGCATAATAATGTGTCTCTCAAGATAATAAATGTAATTTTTAATAGGATTGATTTTACCATTTAAAACGAGATAATGACTAATTTATTGTCAGTTTGCCTACTATTTCTATATAATATTAATTATATATTTATAAAATTGACAAGTTTCAATGAATATTATAGAAGTTTTCTTTCCATCTTTTTATATCTAATTCATCTCAAAATTTTAATATTAACTTTTTAAGAAAATATATCTTTCCAATACCTTTCTCAAATTTTCAAACTTTTTACCTCAAAATTATAATTTAGCACACGGTAAAACTTTCTATCTATACTATTAACTTTAAAATTTTAAAATATAAGTAATACAATTATATACTCTTTCTATGGTTGATTTTTGTATTTTTTTTTTAATAACAATGATGTGGAAACTTTTTCAGAATATTCATTATAGAATCATGAAAATCATTTTAGAAATGATTCATCTAATTATAGCAAACTTTGTTTCTTGATATTCCTAATATGTATAATAGATAAATATATGATATCGTTGAACATTATCAACTCAATCATTGAGGAATCTCGTGTTGTTGGATTGGACGCTTAAGTATTTGATTGTCGAATCGGAAGTTGGTGAGCTAGGAGTTGATAAGTAAGTTGTGGATGAAGTGTCTGATGGTAAATATTTTATTATTAAATAAAAGTTTACCTTACAATATGATATGTTTAAATGGATATATGGTGAGTCATAATTGTCAAGATTTTTTATTCAGGTTTTAGTAGATTTTTTTTATTATGTTGGACTGTGAACTAGATTGACAGTGTAAATAACCAAATGTTAAAGCATGATGACGATGTAGTGTGGAAAATGAGTTACCTTGTAAGGTTATCATTCATACGCTTAAAGAAGTATTTGAATATGATGAGTGAGTGATGTTTGAATTTGAATTGTGTTACATGCTTTCCCTTTATATATTGAGGTGGTCCTAATAACCCCTTACTCTTCAGCTGTAGGATGTGGGGAGTCGTTAAATGTATCTTGGACCTAGATATTTCTGGCTCCCCAAAATTTTTCCATCTTTTTTCTTATATATTGACTTATATTTCATATCATTTTGCATTAGCATTTGCACATAGCAATGGTTCTAGACAGGGGATCAAGGTGTCTTGTTCAACAATCAAGAGAAGAGCTTCATCTTCAAAGCTCAATCAAGAGTTCATGCTCAACTTTGTGGTGTTCCTGAGCCACAAGGTATCCATCATCACCAAGACATGTCACTCAACCACTTGAATCAAGAACACGAGCATTGATTCGTCTTCTCCTATCTTATGGATAACTAGTTAGGGTTTTGGTTCAAAGGAGATTTGTGGCTAATTCTTTGAGCAAGACATGATTCTAAAGGTCAATACACACCTTAAAGATTCTCCACATGTATTATGTGTCATCACAAGCTATCACAAGAGCCTCAATCAGTGGAAATAGTCCTAAGGTTTCATCTGGTCAACGAAAGTCAAATGTGATTCAATGGGGTCAAAATCTTAGATCTCAAGGTCAATCAAGGGCATGATAGGTGTTTTCAAGTGATTTCATGTGTTTGGAACAAGAAGAATCAAGGAGAAACATAAAATCAAGAGTTTGACTAAATTAGGGTTTTGGTGAAATATTTTCTAAGTGTAGAAAACCCTAATTTAGCCATCTTGCAACTTCCATAACTTTCTCGTCCTTGATCCAATGGAGGCAAACTTGTTATCAAATTAAAGAAGACATCATGAACTATAAATTTATGGAAGGAAACATGTCCGAAAGACCCATAGTTTGAGAGATATGATAAACTAAAGTTGAGAAAATGGAGATTTTGACATTTCAACACTTAGAATTTTTTCTAAGTATAGAAATTCAGCTTGAAGTACCTACTTTCAAGCTCATCTTTCATGATGATACAAGTTTCAAATGAATTTTCCTTGAACATGAAAATTCTATAGCATCCTCCAAGCTTTATTTTGAGTACTAGAACTCTTCGATTGAATGTGTAAAACTCAAGTTGTGTGCTTTTAAAGTCAAGGTGTCAATGATGTCAAAAGTTTCATAACTTAGAATTTTTCTAAGTTATCTTGGGAATAATTTTAGACATGACTTACACTCCATTTTTCTCAAACTTCAAAGGCTTGTTTCACCTTTCCATCAACATGAAAATTGTTCATTATGGTCTTAGCTTTGCATTGAATACAAGAACTCACCATTTAAGCCAAAGTTCATCAAGATATTATGCTTCAAAGATGATTATGTGAATTTGGTTTTAATGTACTATTCTTGAATTTTTTTTTGCATGAAACTTGGACATTTCTTGCAGCATGGTTTGCTACCAATTCACACACACATAATACCTCTCTTTTGCTCACAAAATCATTACCTAAAATAACCAAACAAATCATGTACCACTCATGCATACTTTTTCACCATATTACCATAATAAGAGAAATTGAAAACTTGCACAAAAAGTGTGCTATCTCCACCCTTTCATTCTGATTTTTCTCCTCTCTCTTTTCCACTCAGCAAGGACACAACAAAACCACCTCATGCATGCCAAATTCGGATTCCACCTCACACCCACTCAAAATGGCCAAATTTTCAAACAACCTTATTTCTTTGTTTTGCGCCACAAATCACCGCAGTCCATCATATAAATACCTTATAATTCCTAGATGAGAAAAAAGAGGCTTCATTTTTCATATTTCTAGGGCAAAATATCTCTCTTTCTCTAGTGAGCTTCCATTTTCGTTTTGAGTTTTTTACACAAGTTTTCTCATTTCTTTTGAGTTATCTACCATCATTGAGGTCTTTAGAGGAGGAATAAATGGTTTTATTCAAGCTTAACTCAAGTTGTTCAAGATTCAAAGAACCACCAAAATATTTTCCGTTAGATAACAACTTAAACTCATATCATTACTATTATGTATCATTTTAGGCTCATTTGATTGCTAGGAGCATGCTGGGACATGGGTTGAAGTCCTACTTTGTGTAGGCTCTGTTTGTGGATGAATATGTGATTTTTCATTTTTTGATGCACACTTTCTTGCTTGATTTCTAGAGTTTTTAATGGTTGCTTTTAGAAACTAATAGCATATTTGAAATCTACATGAAAAATACTTGAGAATGGTACCCACGTTGTCTTGATTTGTTGAAGTAGAAATTTGTGGGCACTACTTTCATGGCCGATTTTCATGACCTTATAGGTTTTTTTAGACTTTTTTAAACGGATTTTTGGATTCTATGCGGAAAACAGATAGGGGGTAGTCTCGAAAAACCGCCACCGGCGGCGGCGGCCAGCACCGTTTCGGAGAGCCCCAAGATTGCTCCAGCGGGCGGCCTTCATGGCTAGAAGGTGGTCCGATTGGACCATGTGTTTGAAGAAGATGAAGTTTGATTTTTTGTCTTTTCCTTATTTTGTTTTTAGTCACTTAAGTAATGTGTCCAATTGATATTTGTCTAAATATTGAAATGTTACTATCCTTTTATTATTTTTGTCACAACACTAAGCAAGCTTGGGCATAGCCCTTTTTACTTTCTGCACCCCATTTTTTTAGGTCCAATTTCGTGGCTATTCCATATTTGCTGCTACACCCTCTTTCTTTTGTTTTTTTTATTTACTTATCTTTATTTTTTTTCTTTTGTTTGCATTTTATTTTAATTGATAAAAATATGATAAAATTCCACAAAAATATATTTGTTAATCTTTGGAATGTAAATTATTTCTTGAATAATTTTATTTTATTTTTTAATTAATTTTACTATTTTATTTTGAATTAATTTGACAAGTGCTTTTACATGTTTACCCTTGAATTAGGCTTTGTTGTTTGATGACTTTTGAAATGCTTCTTGACCCAATCTTTTTACCATGTTTTAACATTTTTTTAATTACTGTTTTAGGGTAGCTTTGATGCTTTGGTGGTCATGTTTTGATTACTTTTCATGTGGTTTCATTTGACTTTTGATTCATTCCCGATTAGTTGCACACATGATTTTGTTTGGTTTGATTTGGTGATATATTTGAAAAATATCTTTAAGATCTTTTTCATGATGAATCTTGACTGTTATAAGTTGGTTTGAGCTTTGGTCTCATCTTCATTTGATTATTTTTCAATTTATAGTTGAATTTTCAAGTTAATGATGTTTTGGCCTTACTCCTTCGGTGTTCCTAACCTAATTCTTTGAGTTGCTTTCTTGTATGGTCAAAGGGATGATTGTGGACTCTTATAGGTTTTTAATGACATGTTTGAGTGTTTGATTTTCATGATATGATACCCATCGTATGATCATTTCTCATCTTTTTCTTTACTTGATTTTGTGTTTCCTTCGAATGAGTGTTTTGAGTGGTTTCTTGAGCATAATTTGAACATAATCCTTCTTTAGTTTGGTTAATGTATTGGATATGATTATGATGTGCATAATTTGTGTTTGGTTCTGACCTTGATGATATGGTGTGCCTTGCTTGATCATTTTCTCCTTGTGTTTTGCTTGAACATTTCCTTTTCTTTAAGGATGACTTTGGTATATGCTTGCCTAGTCTTGGTGCTTAATTTGAGTTTGATCTTTGAGACTTCTTATTGTGATTCATGTGTTGATGATGTATTGATATACATTTACATGTTGCTACCCATTTGGATTCATTTCTTGAGTTTACATGTTTACATCTTTAAGGTGTGTCTTTACATGATTGTTTGTGTGACAATTAATTGTGTTTGGATATTAATGCATGATTTGAATCTTTTTTATCATCCTTTGACCATTGACATGAGTTGAATACATATTGACATTGCTAATTCCCCACCTTGGTTCTCACATCATTTGACATCATTTCACTATGCTTGATGATTGAAAATGCTTCTTTGTTGATTTTAAGTCATTTGTGTATGCATTGGTGCTTTATTTTGTTTAATTGTTTTGACTTCTAATCTTTGGTTATGGATTGATATGTGAGCACATTCTTGCTACTTTGACATGATTTTAGTGTTTACTTTGTATGTTTGAACCTAATGCTTGCATTTGTGTGATGCTTATGTCTTATGAAGTGAACTTCTTGTTTGTTTACATGTTGTTGCATCTTTTTATTCATCTCTCATTCTTCTTTCTTCTCTTTCTTTTCTTGAGACTTGGTCAAGTATTGAGTTTGTTTTCATTTGTGATTGATTAATATGGTGTTTACTCGTGCTTGCTCACATGATCCCTTAGGATTCCTAGCCTCACTTAATTTCTGATTAAGGTGGGAGATGGAGAGACATTAGGCTTTCAATCCTTTGCATGATAACAATTAGGATAGTCCCTTATTTACCTCAACTCTAGGTTCATCATTTATATGATAATATTAGCTAGATTTCCTTTTCATCCTAACTTTAGGACCATTTTATATGATAACATTAGGGTTTTCAGTTTTCCTTTAATATTTTCTTTTGTGTCTTCTCTTCTCATCTCAAACAGTTCTAAGATACTTAATAAAGGATGATGAACATTGTGCGCCACGAGCCTTAAGTATGTGGGAAATGATGAGTGGGGGGTTTCTCCTCACTTGTCTAGAGTGTTTAGTGTATGCTCTTTGGGCGATATGTGACGCATTCGCTCCTATGTCATAGTCTTTAGTGCAACATGAATCTTAAACAAATTCAATTCACTTCTCTAAAACTCTTAAACCAAATTCGAACTTTTTTATCCTTCGGGATTGTGTTTCAAAATCATTTTCAGAAAAGAGTACGTTACTTTTTCGTTCTATCACAAACAGGCATCGACCCCAATTGTTGAAATGAGAACTTAACGTCACTCATAAAAGAATATTTAACCAACCAGTGGTCTAGTTACCCGAACTACGTTTGCTCTGATTTCTCATATCAGGTGAGGATACTAGGCACAAGACGGTGATGTCTTGGCGAGCAACCTTCCCCCTATCACCCGTAGTTTTCTAAACTATGTTGACTCTGATTTTCCCATTGCACGAGGGAATACCTAGGCATAGGGCGGCGATGTCCTATCAAGTCTCCTTTTTCTTTTTCCTCCCCCGTTTAGCAGTAGCTTTTAGATAACTCACCCTTTGATTAGACAACAAACATGGATCTCATTGAATACAATGGACGTGAGGGGTGCTCATACCTTCCTCTTACGTAACCAACTCCCGAACTCAAGATTTGATTGCGATGACCTTGTCTTCTCCTTTCTTTTAAGTTTTCTTTGATCGTTTCCTTTCCCTCTCTTTGGGATAAATAATTTTCAGTGGCGACTCTTCTATTTGTTTATGTCGGCCCTTTTCGCAGTTGCGACAATATCCTACAATCTTCCCCTGGATAACACTCATACCCTACTATCGAGCTAGAAAATTATTGCCTTTTCTGGACTATGGCTGTTAGTTTTTCTGGTTGGCCCAGAATAACTATAACATTAAGTTTCAACAATGTTTTATTACTCCAAACTAATCCACGTGACTAGCAACTTGCAAATAGCATCCATATATATGAAATTATTCCAAATTCTTTAAGTAAGATTTTTTGTCAAGTACTTTCTAAATCAAATTTTCAATTTTAGAGTTTAATGTTGGTAAAAAGTTAAGTACGAAAATAACCCATCGTTTTAATGAAACCAATATTATATATAGTCATTATGATCAAAAGGATACATCAAAGTCAAATTTAACTACACCTAACATAACACTAAAAGAAATTATTTAATCATACTCATAATAGTATATACAAAGAGATGCATAAAAGTTGAAATTCCATCAAAGACTTAAAGATCAAACTTTGAGTAATTCCCCTTGAGTTTAATGTTCAAATGATCTCTTTTTGTGTTTCCTTTTATTTTAAACGGATAAAATCCTTTCAAATGGGCTATGAGTTGGCTTTTATATGTAACACAAAATTAATTAGAGGGTTCAGAAATTAGTTAGCAAGTTTTCTCTTAACAAACATCTTTCTCTTGACAAACATCTTCCACTCATGCTTTTCTTCATATCTTTGACTTGATTCACTCTTAACTTGTCTAACGAATTGCCTTAAACTCGAAATTATTAATCTTTAAATCTCCAAGTATTCTTGGATCTTTAGATAAAATTTGCACCTATCATTATACCTCTGAACTCTTTCGCATATTGTCACGAAGACACCTAACATATATGTTTATCATAATGCAGCTAACCATGGTCATCCTACTCCTAACCAACATACAATAATAATTAACTTATATCTACATAAACTAAAATTGAAACCACATTAACAACTATAAATAATAATTTGTAATGTTGTTATAAAAATAACCAGTATAGAAAATTAAAGATAAACGAAAGAAAAAAATGAACATGATTGATGTTTGTTAAGCAATTCGGCCATTGGGATTAACTCAGAGGGTCAACACGAGGAAGCATTTTACTTTGGGGACTTTCTTTATGAGCAACATACTTTTGTGAGAGACACACCACATACTCACCCAAAACCATAAGGTGATAGTTATATGGTTTCTCCCACTTATAAATATTCAAGTCTCCATATGTCTAACTAATGTGGGACTTCTCTACACTACTCACACTTTTTATTCTTGACACTCTCCTTCAAGTGTGAGTCTGTCCTCAATGTTCCCCCTCAAGTGAAGGTTTTTTATCCACACACACTTGTACCGCCATTGACACTTTTCAATGGGACACCTCCGACAGGAATTTTTATATGACTAAGTTGGTCTTTTCACTCAAACCAAAGTATTATGATACCATTGTTGGGGTCAATTTGAGGGGGTCAACATAAGGGTGAATTTTACTTTGGAGACTTTCTTTATAAGTAACACACCTTTGTGAGAGACACGCCACATGCTCACCCAAAACCTTAAGGTGATATGTGTATGGATACTCTCACTTATAAATTCTCATGTTTCCATCTTTCTAACCAGTGTGGAACTTCTCACACTTGTTATTCTTAACAAAGAACAAGGAAAAATGCAGGTAACATCTATGATATTTAGCAACATTATTGTAGGTTATGTTGCATTACTTGAATCTATACCCTTCTAGGTCATCTTAGTGAGTGTGGTAAGATGGAACTTCATAAGATAAATATATTTAAGGGTGTTCATAGTTGCAATATGGATTTGTGATAGTATTGTGTACTTGGAAAATAGTGTCGTGTTTGGCTTAAGACCAAAAATCAAAAAATAGAGGGAAGTTTAGACTACATAATTCAGATGTGTGGGGGCATACGAAAGAGGTTTCCATGGGTGGTTCCAAGTATTTTTTGACTTTCACATGTGATGTTTCTTGCAAGGTTTTGGGGTATTTCTTAAAGCAGAAATATGATGTCTTTACCAAATTCAAGTTGTGGAAAGTAGAGTTAGAGAATCAAACAGGCAGAAAAATCAAGTATTTACAATCAAATAATAGGACCTAGTACACTTATTCAAATTTCAAGAGGTTATATGAAAAACACAATAATATATGATATTTCTCAGTTCGTAAGATACCATAACAAATTGGTATGGTAGAGAGAATGAATAAATCTCTAACTAAAAGGGAAATATGTCTCTTGTCGAATGTTGGATTATCAAAAGGTTTTCAGGAAGAATAAACTGACATGGCGTGATATCTTATCAATAGCTCACCACAGACTGCATTGGAGGGGAAGGTTTCATAAGAGGTAATGATAGGTGATCCTATTGTTCTTGACATCTTAAGGATTTTTGGGTGTCCATGTAATCCTTGGTAGACATGCATTTAGTATAGATGGATGTGAAGACATCATTTCTTCACGATAATTTAGATGAATAAATTTACATGGAGCAGACAGAGAAGTTTAATGACACTCGACATGACAGGCTACTTTGTAAATTGAAAATATATTTGTATTGTTTAAATAAATCTCCAAGGAAATTGTACAAGAACTTTGATTCTTCCATGATTTAGATTGGCTATAAAATGTGTGAGTATGAATATTGTGTTTAGGTTATAAACCTTAATGATGGCTCTTTTATTTTCATGTTATTGTATGTTGATGATATGTTGATTGTTGCTAATCATTTATATGATGTAAATGAACTGAAAATGATATTGGAAAAGAGTTTTACATGAAAGAATTAGGTGTTGCAGAGAATATTCTTGGTATAGAAATTCACAAGGATAAGAGTGCTTGAAAAAGTATGGCTCTCTCTAAAAAGTTATGTTGAAAAGGTACTAGACAAGTTTGACATGAGTGATTTGAAGATTGTGAGAACTTAATTGGTGAATCACTTTAAGATCTCATTGAATAAGTGTTCAAAGATAGATGTAGAAGCCGAGTATAAGTCAAAGGTTTCTTATGTTAGTGTTGTTGGTTGTTTAGTGTATGTTATGGTCTTCACTATATCAGATTTGGCACAAGTTGTAAGCCAAATTTGTAAGTTTATGTCTAAAGCGGACAAACATAATTGTAAAACAATCAAGTGGATTTTCAGATATATGAAAGGTACAATGGGGCATGCTAGAATGTTTTTTTTGTGATTCAAGAAGGCCTGGGCCCAAAAACAAAACTACACAACCATCATTTTAACCGTTATTCCTCTAAGATCATCTAAAAAGAAAGTATTCATATAATTTAGGCACTCCTCCTAGTAAAGAGTCCTTCCACTAAGCTTTAGGCCAACCTTTGCAAGAGTAAATGTACATCTATTTTCTTCTCGAAACACGTTTACAAACCAAATTTTTGGAACTTGCATTATTATACTCTTGATTTTGCGAGTAATGCCCAAACTTGTCATTGCCTTGTAATTAGGACTCATTATTGCATCAACCACATTCTTATTGTCCACTCGAATCTCAAACCTATTGTAACCTTTAGCTTGTGCAAGCTTTAGACATTTTAGCACATCCCACAATTATGTGATGAAATTTGTGCACTTGTCTACATTCTTTGAGAAACCTCCTACCTTGTGCAACTTCTACCTAGACACCCTCTAGATATGAGATCCCCCTCTCACTTCCTAATCAGCCATAATCCCAATGACAATTCGATAATAATAAACAATAGAAGTAGCACACTTCCAAGAAAATACTTGATCATTCTTAAAAGCTTCAATCAAGAACAATACACCCTTGCTTAAAAGCTTCAGAGTAGATAATGAACAATGAATAGTCAGTCAAACTCAATGCATCAGAAGATACATGAGTGACATACAGTTAACAAACAAAAAACCCTAAAGACCAACCAAAACAACGGATAATCCTTATTACACAAAATCCTCATGTTATGCTCTCTGCTCCAATAGGGTTTGTCTTCACTTTAAATAGCCTTCAAAACTACTGGACTTGGACTTCTTGAGACGCACAAATAGCAGTAATCAGTATAAACTGGCTGCAAATCGTCCTGCATAATAATAGGAGCAAGATACAAACTTTCCTAAAAAGGCTCAGGGATTCTTTTTATGAAAAGTAACAGAATTTGTCATAATAGAAAATCCCACAATATACTCCTATAAAAGTTGTCCATGCGTGCATCAGAACACACTCAAAAATCACACTAAAAATACCAAAATAGACATGCCCTAACTATCTGGTATAACATGTTCTGAAACATGTCACAACATCATACACTACATGATTTCTAACTGTCATGGCAAAACATATGGTTTAACATCTTGCTAACAGCATGTTGTTTTAACAGAATGTAGCCAATCCAAAAAAACACAAGACTTATAATCTCCCTCTTTGGAAAAAGTTTGCTAAAAAGTAACCTTAGCACACATCAGAGATACACATAGCGGAAACAAAACAGAAACATAGAAACCCAAGCACAATGTTGTCACACCAATAAAGAACACCTGATAGCACAATTTCAAGACATCAGGTCTGACATCACAAACGAACACAAGTTACATGAGAGCATGTAAGCTTTGTACAAACTGCAAACTCGCAGCAGCAAAACAGACAGGTACATCACTCTGTCGCTACTGCGAAAAAAGGTGCCGGCAATGACAGAAGAGTTGCCACCGTTCATTATTTATCCCAACGAGGAAAAGGAAACAATCAGAGAAAACCTAATGAAAAAGGGAAAAGACGAGGTCATCGTAACCAAGTCCTGGATTCGGAAGTCGGTTACGCAAGGGGAAGGTATTAGCACCCCTCACGTCCGTCGTACTCGACAGGATCCACGCTTGTTGTCTATCTAAGGGTGTATTTAATCTATCTACGCTACAGGCTCACAGGAAAAAAAGAAAAGAAAAGAGACTCGGCAGAGCATCACCGCTCTGTGCCTACGTATTCCCTCGTGCAATGGGAAAGTCATAGTCAACGTAGTTCAGCTAACTACGGATGAAAGGTGGGGGAAGGTTGATCGCCAAGACATCGCGTCTTGTGCCTACGTATCCTCATCTGGTATGAGAAATCAGAGCAAACGTAGTTTGGGCTAACGAGAACACTGGTTGGTTCAACACGTTTTACCCGAGTAGGGTTAAACCTTCGTTCTAGCAGTTAGGGACAATGCCTGTTTGCGGTAGAACCAAAGCTTAACAATAATTTTTTTTATGAAAAAGGTTTTCCATCATTAAGGGTCCCAAAGGACAAAATGAAGTTTGAAGTTGTTTTTGAGTTTTTTAGTGAAGTGAATTAATTCGGTTTGTGATTCACGTTGCACTAAAGACTATGATCTAGGAGCGAATGCGTCGCATATCGTCCAAAGGACATACACTAACATTCTAGACAATTGAGAGGCAACAACCTAATCATCATTTCCCAAGTACTTAAGGCTCGTAACGCACAATGTCCATCGCATTTATTAGATGAGTTAGAATTGTTTTGAAATGAGAAGAAGAGAGACGCACGGAAGGTCTAAGGGAAACTCGGCCCTAACGTTGTCATGCAAAATGGTCCTAAGGTTAGGATTGAAAGGGGAAACATCTACCCTAATGTTAGCATGCATGGTTTGAGTCCTAATGTCTATCATAACCAACCTTAAACAAGGAAGGTTAGATCCTAGGGGAACATGGCAAAGGAAGACAAAAGAAGAAGAAGAATCAATCACAAGTAATAGATGCAAACATGCAATGAAACACACAAGCAAAGGGAGGAACGAAGTGTGGGGTAAACACCACCACAAGCACATCTTGACCTTTATTAATGCAAGAAATAAAGATGCATCACACGAGAGGAAATGCAAATGCAAGAAGGCAAGCAAACATGAACATGCAAGCACATCATCACTACGAACAACAACACACAAGTGTGCATCCAAGTGGAAAACAAACACAAGTCGACGAAGTCTCGATTAAACAACCAAAACAGAGACATATATCCTAAAACATTTCACTTCTAATGCATCATATTGAACTATGATGATTCGATATGAAACGGTACTCAAACAAGCAAGAAAAATAGCAAAACAGGCCTGCTGGCACAGTGTTAATCGATTAACACCAGGGGTTAATCGATTAACCATTGAAAAATGAGTGAAAATTTGAATATTTGAGTTGGTTTATCGATTAACCATATAGGTTAACCGATTAACACTGTTCCAACAGCAGAAAACAACACTTTTCAGCAACTTATCATTCAAGCAAATATCCACATGATCTCATAAACAATTGTGCACGAAATTAAACCATAGAACAGTAATCTAAACAAGATGTAAACACATTTAAACAACAAGATCACAAATCAAATGGATCAAGAATGAATCAAATCAATCAAAGATGAAAATCCACATGATCATGCAAAATAAGTTCGAAACAACAATAGATCTAAAATTCCAACCTACGAAGCGGAGATTTGCTTCGGTAATTATTGATTCAACTCCGATTGAATAGATCTAAGCGAGAAATCCAGAAAACTTCAAGATCCAATTGAATTCTTGTAGTAAGAATGGAGATCAACCAATGTTAAGCCAAATTCTTCCAAATAATCACTCCCAACACTACTTCAAAATTCAGATCCAAGTTTGCACGAAAATTGAATGAAGAAATTGATTTAATGGAGAGAATGGATGAAGGTTTAGCTCTTAGAAATTAAGGATTCCAATGAAGAATCAATGATCTCAATGAGAAGAGCTTTGGTGAGGGTTTTGGAAGTTGAGAGAAACTTGAGAGAATTGAGATGAATTCTGAAATTGAGATGAAATTATGAAGATTAGATTGCTTTGGTTTGGAGTGGATCACTTAAATATCACTTAGACTTGGATCCAAATGAGAGGTTTGGAATGTAGTTTGGAATATTTGGTTTGGAATGAGGAATGGGATTTTGGAGGGAAAATGAGATTAGCCAAAATTCAAGATGATTCTAGATCCTTCCCAAGTGTAAAATTGAACTTCCAAATGATCAAAATTGGACCCCAAAGTGGTTTTTCTTCACAATTCACGTGCAGAGGCAAACATTGCACTGGTTAATCGATTAACCATATGTGTTAATCGATTAACACCTTTAACATACCCAATTTGCCCTAATTTTGACTTGGTTAATTGATTAACCAAATGTGTTAACCGATTAACACCTTCAAATTTTTGAATTTGGCGCCTTTTGGAGGGAAATCTGCTCGTTTGTCCGTTTCCTGTTGTTTGGAGCTCTGTTAAGCCTCTGAAACTCGTTCTTGAATGTTGCATCTATAAGAATGCTTGCGATAACCTGAATACTGCTTTCTGAGCTGAAAATATCCTGCAAAACAAAATAAAATCGGTCCCCCGACCGCTAGGCAAAATAAATGCCAGAGCCTCGGATGCTCGCTGTCCATGTTCATGCACTGAGATAAAAACTGAGCCAATGGAAAACCTTGATCCCCTGTCTCAAGAATGAATGTTATGCAAATGCAAAAATGCAAAAATGCAAAGAAGCAAAAGTCAGTTAAGGTTAAAACGGAAGGGCAAATTTTGGGGTGCAACACACTCCCTATGTCACACATACTCCCCCTGAAGGGGAAATCCAAAAACAAAAAATACATGAACTCCCATGCAAGTTCATACAATGGAACCACACTCCAAAAACACAAGCACAAGCACAAGCACATTCCCCCTAAACACCACAACCTATTGTATAGAATAATGCATTCTCCCAGACACAGCAAATAGTTCCACATCAGCAGCAGCAGCAGGCATGGCAGACTGTCATGCTCCCCCTAAAAAGTTGCATTCAGTTCAGCAACAAAAAAACAATTACTCTTCTTAAGAAGTAGTAAAAACATCACATAAAGTCATGACGTCTGATCTAACATCAGAAACAAAAAACAAAACAACCTTTAAATAACACTTTACTCCCCCTTTTTAGCCAAAAATTAACAAAAAGAAAAATAGAGTAAATGTAAATATAAATGGAATCACATACATGGAAGCGCAAAAACATAATGCATACAACACAAGTTCAGATGGAAACACACATGCAAAAAGAAACCACACAAATAACCAGATGGAAACAAATAAAAAATCCATATCGCTTTTAGGTGATCCTCCAACTCTTTCCCCTATCAACGGTCCTTCTGCACTCCTTAAAGTTGTCACCTGATTTAGGAATGTTGGTAGTAAACTTCCTCACCACAGCTTTCAAGTATATATTCTTCAAATTGGTCCTTCTATATTGCATAGTGTTGATGCGGTAAAGCAGCAAGCAAAAATATTATTTTCGGAAGAATTTCCTCCGGGATTTATCGTCTCCACAAGGATCAGTGTGAGGGAAAGAATGTCGTTCGATAATCTCTACGTCTCTAAGCTTGGGTTTAAATGGTTTGGGATAAAAATTCAAAAGGAAAAAAAAAGACATAAAACAAGAAAATAAATACATTCTTAAGAAATGAGAAAACTCGTCAGGAGTTGTATTTCGTTCTACCCATCATGTACTAAAAAATATATGGATCAAATGCACGCAACCTAATTCACTCATCAATGTCATCACGTATCGCTCACAACACAGTTTATCTCTAACACAAAGTCGAGAGATCAACCGTATCGTCTCATTGTTGATCTCTCACACAACTCGACAACACGGAGCATTAAGAATCGATACCCACGTGAATATTAGTCCTAAATCTATCTCTAGCATTTAGAATCTAATAGATGTTCATCTAAGATCGAGTTCGAACAGTATATGTCTATCACAATCCAAACCCATTAAGTAAAAAATCAAGATAACCATCGATAAAGAGTTGTAAAAGAGATTTTATACAAAGATCCATAAATATACATACAATCAAGATAAACTTACATACAAAACCCCAACAAATAAAAAATACATAGAGAGGAAGGAAGAAGAACACAAATCTCACGGTTTGTCAACTCCGATTGAAGTGGATTCGACTCCGGATCGTCAAGATGCACCCTCCAATGTTGTTTCTAAGCTAAATCTACTCAAGAATGTGTTGGATGAAGTTGGGGTAAAAAGTTCTCAAACAACATACCCTAAAAAATGCTGAAAAATCACTTAAATAGACAAAAATGGGTCTCAGTACTCGCTTAGCGAGTGGCCAGCGAACTGCTGTTCGCTTAGCGAACAGCCCAGCGAACATGACAGCAAACCATTTCTTGTTTCGACCATAACTTTTTAACCGTAACTCCGTTTTTCGCCCGGTTCGAAGCGTTGGAAAGATTATCCAATGCTCTATCTAACAATGCTCCAACATCAATGTTTTATTACCTACATAAATGAATGAAATTCAATTAAACTCAATGATATTTACAGGAAAACATAATATATACACTATAACGTAAAGTAAACGCATTTATAAACAAAGTGGGGTTTATTCGAACGATTTTAACATAAAGTACCGTTAAGTGCAACAAAACTTATATACAAAAATAGGTAAGATTTGCACTTAACAACTCTCCCCAACTTACCTAATTGTTTGTCCTCAAACAAAGTCGACAACTAAAGGAACAAAAGCGAAATCCAAGAAATCACGTAACAACAAGTTTTGACAAACGAAAAACAAATGCAATGGTTCAATCAAAAATTGATACACGCAAAGTGAATACTTACCACTAAACTTCAACGATAACATAATCACGAAACAAATGCTAAATACAAAAGTCATGCCAAACATTCTAACACAACACAAGCTCTAACGTGAATCACACCTAGCAAAAACAATCATCGGTAGATGAAAAACACAAAATGAGGGCTTTTTTCACTCACACAATAATCTTGCAAACAAAAGACTAAATTATGCAATCATCCAAAAATCATGTTGAAAACACAAAAACAAGAATCAAAAGGACTTTCAGGGTTGTAATGTCGTCGGGTGAACAAACAAGGGATAATTCCTAAAGCTAATCGAAACAAAAACTTGCCTAAACCTAAGGGAGTGATAAACTCACAAAGTTTCAAACACCAAAATTCCAATCAAACTTCTTCTAAAATCCCAAGTTTTATACCAAACACATAGAACTTATTAGCACAACATTATTCTACTCTTTTTGTTTATCTTTTTCTAAGCTTTTTCAATTTTTCTTTTCTTTTCTTTTCTTTTCTTTTTCATATTTTTCTCATTTTTCTTTTCTTTTCTATTTTTCAACCTTATAGCAATCAACAACATAAGTGAACGATCATCATCTCCCCAACTTGAATTCAACCACATCATCATGTGAATACTCCCTACTTTCTAAGGCAAGGTAAAAATTCATACAACAACACAAAGTTGAGGGCTCAAGAAAAAACAACAATCAAGATCCACACAAAAAATGAATTTGATACTCATAGACAAGAATAAAACTCAAACAACATGGATAATGACCAAAGGCTCAAAGGGGTTACAAATGATCACACACTCACAAGGTGAATTGACTATTTGGCTAGGTAGTTGTGCTCAAAATGAAACAAGTGCCTTAATCCTTTTTATGATTTCATATAATCAACAAAAACAAAAGATTAAGCATAATAAAATCCAGTTAAAACAAGAATATTGGTACTCCGAGCATATATGAACAACGAAAGGCTTCCTCACAAAAAGGTGGGAACTAAAGTGATTCACAAAATGAACAAGTATACAAAAGAATGAATGGCATGGAAATTGTAAAAAGTCTAAGTATCATGAATATGCTAAAGCCTAGAAAGCGATAAATACATACCTTGAACGTGTACAAAACTTTAAACACTATCATTACCATGCATTCGCAAGTTGAAACACTCAAACTTGGAAAATCACCTCAAATACCTCAAGCTACCAAACAAAAATTTGAGTCCAAACAACAATAAAATACCGGGGTGAAAATGGATTAAACAAGTTGTAAAGTGAAGATTTGAGAATTTTATGAATAATCCGAGAACAACTTGTTTAATGAATGTTCACCACACTACCTAAGATAGAAGGAAAAAGTAATAACGAAACAAAAATGGAAAAAAACATGCTTGTTTTACGTCGTAAGCTCGACGCCTTTATTGTGCTTAGCTAGTAACTTCCTTCCTTCATGCCATGTGATGTCTCACCGCGCAAACCAAAAGCAAGTGTCCTAACCAACCACTTGAACAAATGTTACGAGAACAAAATATATACAACACTTAAACAAACATAATAGAAGACAAAAGCAAAACAAGTATCTACACAAGCATATATATATACAATTATGTGCAAAACTTAGAAATATAGAAACTATCGCAATGCGACTCAATATCACAACCAATCCCCGGCAACGGCGCCATTTTGTTGAAGCGGTATAGCAGCAAGCAAAAATATTATTTTCGGAAGAATTTCCTCCGGGATTTCTCGTCTCCACAGGGATCAGTGTGAGGGAAAGAATGTCGTTCGATAATCTCTACGTTTCTAAGCTTGGGTTTGAATGGTTTGGGATAAAAATTCAAAAGGAGAAACATAAAACAAGAAAATAAGTACATTCTTAAGAAATGAGAAAACTCGCCAGGAGTTGTATTTCGTTCTACCCATCATGTACTAAAAAAATATATGGATCAAATGCACGCAACCTAATTCACTCGTCAATATCATCACGTATCGCTCACAACAGAGTTTATCTCTAACGCAAAGTCGAGAGATCAACCGTATCGTCTCATTGTTGATCTCTCACACAACTCGACAACATGGAGCATTAAGAATCGATACCCACGTGAATATTAGTCCTAAATCTATCTCTAGCATTTAGAATCTAACAGATGTTCATCTAAGATCGAGTTCGAACAGTATATGTCTATCACAATCCAAACCCATTAAGTAAAAAATCACGATAACCATCGATAAAGAGTTGTAAAAGAGATTTTATACAAAGATCCATAAATATACATACAATCAAGATAAACTTACATACAAAACCCCAACAAATGAAAGATACATAGAGAGGAAGGAAGAAGAACACAAATCTCACGGTTTGTCAACTCCGATTGAAGTGGATTCGACTCCAGATCGTCAAGATGCACCCTCCAATGTTGTTTCTAAGCTAAATCTACTCAAGAATGTGTTGGATGAAGTTGGGGTAAAAAGTTCCCAAACAACATACCCTAAAAAATGCTGAAAAATCACTTAAATAGACAAAAATGGGTCCCAGTACTCGCTTAGCGAGTGGCCAGCGAACTGTTGTTCGCTTAGCGAACAGCCAGCGAACATGACAGCAAACTATTTCTTGTTTCGATCATAACTTTTTAACCGTAACTCCGTTTTTCGCCCGGTTCGAAGCGTTGGAAAGCTTATTCAATGCTCTATCTAACAATGCTCCAACATCAATGCTTTATTACCTACAAAAATGAATGAAATTCAATTAAACTCAATGATATTTACAGGAAAACATAATATATACACTATAACGTAAAGTAAACGCATTTATAAACAAAGCGGGGTTTATTCGAACGATTTTAACATAAAGTACCGTTAAGTGCAACAAAACTTATATACAAAAATAGGTAAAATTTGCACTTAACAACTCTCCCCAACTTACCTAATTGTTTGTCCTCAAACAAAGTCGACAACTAAAGGAACAAAAGCGAAATCCAAGAAATCACGTAACAACAAGTTTTGATTTTGTTGAAGCGGTATAGCAGCAAGCAAAAATATTATTTTCGGAAGAATTTCCTCTGGGATTTATCGTCTCCACAGGGATCAGTGTGAGGGAAAGAATGTCGTTCGATAATCTCTACGTTTCTAAGCTTGGGTTTGAATGGTTTGGGATAAAAATTCAAAAGGAGAAACATAAAACAAGAAAATAAGTACATTCTTAAGAAATGAGAAAACTCGCCAGGAGTTGTATTTCGTTCTACCCATCATGTACTAAAAAAATATATGGATCAAATGCACGCAACCTAATTCACTCGTCAATATCATCACGTATCGCTCACAACACAGTTTATCTCTAACGCAAAGTCGAGAGATCAACCGTATCGTCTCATTGTTGATCTCTCACACAACTCGACAACACGGAGCATTAAGAATCGATACCCACGTGAATATTAGTCCTAAATATATCTCTAGCATTTAGAATCTAACAGATGTTCATCTAAGATCGAGTTCGAACAGTATATGTCTATCACAATCCAAACCCATTAAGTAAAAAATCAAGATAACCATCGATAAAGAGTTGTAAAAGAGATTTTATACAAAGATCCATAAATATACATACAATCAAGATAAACTTACATACAAAACCCCAACAAATGAAAGATACATAGAGAGGAAGGAAGAAGAATACAAATCTCACGGTTTGTCAACTCCGATTGAAGTGGATTCGACTCCAGATCGTCAAGATGCACCCTCCAATGTTGTTTCTAAGCTAAATCTACTCAAGAATGTGTTGGATGAAGTTGGGGTAAAAAGTTCTCAAACAACATACCCTAAAAAATGCTGAAAAATCACTTAAATAGACAAAAATGGGTCCCAGTACTCGCTTAGCGAGTGGCCAGCGAACTGCTGTTCGCTTAGCGAACAGCCAGCGAACATGATAGCAAACTATTTCTTGGTTCGATCATAACTTTTTAACCGTAACTCCGTTTTTCGCCCGGTTCAAAGCATTGGAAAGCTTATTCAATGCTCTATCTAACAATGCTCCAACATCAATGCTTTATTACCTACAAAAATGAATGAAATTCAATTAAACTCAATGATATTTACAGGAAAACATAATATATACACTATAACGTAAAGTAAACGCATTTATAAACAAAGCGGGGTTTATTCGAACGATTTTAACATAAAGTACCGTTAAGTGCAACAAAACTTATATACAAAAATAGGTAAAATTTGCACTTAACAACTATCCCCAACTTACCTAATTGTTTGTCCTCAAACAAAGTCGACAACTAAAGGAACAAAAGCGAAATCCAAGAAATCACGTAACAACAAGTTTTGATTTTGTTGAAGCGGTATAGCAGCAAGCAAAAATATTATTTTCGGAAGAATTTCCTCCGGGATTTATCGTGTCCACAGGGATCAGTGTGAGGGAAAGAATGTCGTTCGATAATCTCTACGTTTCTAAGCTTGGGTTTGAATGGTTTGGGATAAAAATTCAAAAGGAGAAACATAAAACAAGAAAATAAGTACATTCTTAAGAAATGAGAAAACTCGCCAGGAGTTGTATTTCCTTCTACCCATCATGTACTAAAAAAATATATGGATCAAATGCACGCAACCTAATTCACTCGTCAATATCATCACGTATCGCTCACAACAGAGTTTATCTCTAACGCAAAGTCGAGAGATCAACCGTATCGTCTCATTGTTGATCTCTCACACAACTCGACAACACGGAGCATTAAGAATCGATACCCACGTGAATATTAGTCCTAAATCTATCTCTAGCATTTAGAATCTAACAGATGTTCATCTAAGATCGAGTTCGAACAGTATATGTCTATCACAATCCAAACTCATTAAGTAAAAAATCAAGATAACCATCGATAAAGAGTTGTAAAAGAGATTTTATACAAAGATCCATAAATATACATACAATCAAGATAAACTTACATACAAAACCCCAACAAATGAAAGATACATAGAGAGGAAGGAAGAAGAACACAAATCTCACGGTTTGTCAACTCCGATTGAAGTGGATTCGACTCCAGATCGTCAAGATGCACCCTCCAATGTTGTTTCTAAGCTAAATCTACTCAAGAATGTGTTGGATAAAGTTGGGGTAAAAAGTTCCCAAACAACATACCCTAAAAAATGCTGAAAAATCACTTAAATAGACAAAAATGGGTCCCAGTACTCGCTTAGCGAGTGGCGAACAGCCAGCGAACATGACAGCAAATTATTTCTTGTTTCGATCATAACTTTTTAACCGTAACTTCGTTTTTCGCCCGGTTCGAAGCGTTGGAAAGCTTATTCAATGCTCTATCTAACAATGCTCCAACATCAATGCTTTATTACCTACAAAAATGAATGAAATTCAATTAAACTCAATGATATTTACAGGAAAACATAATATATACACTATAACGTAAAGTAAACGCATTTATAAACAAAGCGGGGTTTATTCGAACGATTTTAACATAAAGTACCGTTAAGTGCAACAAAACTTATATACAAAAATAGGTAAAATTTGCACTTAACAACTCTCCCCAACTTACCTAATTGTTTGTCCTCAAACAAAGTCGACAACTAAAGGAACAAAAGCGAAATCCAAGAAATCACGTAACAACAAGTTTTGATTTTGTTGAAGCGGTATAGCAGCAAGCAAAAATATTATTTTCGGAAGAATTTCCTCCGGGATTTATCGTCTCCACAGGGATCAGTGTGAGGGAAAGAATGTCGTTCGATAATCTCTACGTTTCTAAGCTTGGGTTTGAATGGTTTGGGATAAAAATTCAAAAGGAGAAACATAAAACAAGAAAATAAGTACATTCTTAAGAAATGAGAAAACTCGCCAGGAGTTGTATTTCGTTCTACCCATCATGTACTAAAAAAATATATGGATCAAATGCACGCAACCTAATTCACTCGTCAATATCATCACGTATCGCTCACAACAGAGTTTATCTCTAACGCAAAGTCGAGAGATCAACCGTATCGTCTCATTGTTGATCTCTCACACAACTCGACAACACGGAGCATTAAGAATCGATACCCACGTGAATATTAGTCCTAAATATATCTCTAGCATTTAGAATCTAACAGATGTTCATCTAAGATCGAGTTTGAACAGTATATGTCTATCACAATCCAAACTCATTAAGTAAAAAATCAAGATAACCATCGATAAAGAGTTGTAAAAGAGATTTTATATAAAGATCCATAAATATACATACAATCAAGATAAACTTACATACAAAACCCCAACAAATGAAAGATACATAGAGAGGAAGGAAGAAGAACACAAATCTCACGGTTTGTCAACTCCGATTGAAGTGGATTCGACTCCAGATCGTCAAGATGCACCCTCCAATGTTGTTTCTAAGCTAAATCTACTCAAGAATGTGTTAGATGAAGTTGGGGTAAAAAGTTCCCAAACAACATACCCTAAAAAATGCTGAAAAATCACTTAAATAGACAAAAATGGGTCCCAGTACTCGCTTAGCGAGTGGCCAGCGAACTGCTGTTCGCTTAGCGAACAGCCAGCGAACATGACAGCAAACTATTTCTTGTTTCAATCATAACTTTTTAACCGTAACTTCGTTTTTCGCCCGGTTCGAAGCGTTGGAAAGCTTATTCAATGCTCTATCTAACAATGCTCCAACATCAATGCTTTATTACCTACAAAAATTAATGAAATTCAATTAAACTCAATGATATTTACAGGAAAACATAATATATACACTATAACGTAAAGTAAACGCATTTATAAACAAAGCGGGGTTTATTCGAACGATTTTAACATAAAGTACCGTTAAGTGCAACAAAACTTGTATACAAAAATAGGTAAAATTTGCACTTAACAACTCTCCCCAACTTACCTAATTGTTTGTCCTCAAACAAAGTCGACAACTAAAGGAACAAAAGCAAAATCCAAGAAATCACGTAACAACAAGTTTTGACAAACGGAAAACAAATGCAATGGTTCAATCAAAAATTGATACACGCAAAGTGAATACTTACCACTAAACTTCAACGATAACATAATCACGAAACAAATGCTAAATACAAAAGTCATGCCAAACATTCTAAAACAACACAAGCTCAAACGTGAATCACACCTAGCAAAAACAATCATCGGTAGATGAAAAACACAAAATGAGGGCTTTTTTCTCTCACACAATAATCTTGCAAACAAAAGACTAAATTATGCAATCATCCAAAAATCATGTTGAAAACACAAAAGCAAGAATCAAAAGGACTTTCAGGGTTGTAATGTGGTCGGGTGAACAAACAAGGGATAATTCCTAAAACTAATCGAAACAAAAACATGCCTAAACCTAAGGGAGTGATAAACTCACAAAGTTTCAAACACCAAAATTCCAATCAAGCTTCTTCCAAAATCCCAAGTGTTATACCAAACACATAGAACTTATTAGCATAATATTATTCTACTCTTTTTGTTTATCTTTTTCTAAGCTTTTTCAATTTTTCTTTTCTTTTCTTTTCTTTTCTTTTTCATATTTTTCTCATTTTTCTTTTCTTTTCTATTTTTCAACCTCATAGCAATCAACAACACAAGTGAATGATCATCATCTCCCCAACTTGAATTCAACCACATCATCATGTGAATACTCCCTACTTTCTAAGGCAAGGTAAAAATTCATACAACAACACAAAGTTGAGGGCTCAAGAAAAAACAACAATCAAGATCCACACAAAAAATGAATTTGATACTCATAGACAAGAATAAAACTCAAACAACATGGATAATGACCAAAGGCTCAAAGGGGTTACAAATGATCACACACTCACAAGGTGAATTGACTATTTGGCTAGGTAGTTGTGCTCAAAATGAAACAAGTGCCTTAATCCTTTTCATGCTTTCATATAATCAACACAAACAAAAGATTAAGCATAATAAAATCCAGTTAAAACAAGAATATTGGTACTCCGAGCATATATGAACAACGAAAGGCTTCCTCACAAAAAGGTGGGAACTAAAGTGATTCACAAAATGAACAAGTATACAAAACAATGAATGGCATGGAAATTGTAAAAAGTCTAAGTATCATGAATATGCTAAAGCCTAGAAAGCGATAAACACATACCTTGAACGTGTACAAAACTTTAAACACTATCATTACCACGCATTCGCAAGTTGAAACACTCAAACTTGGAAAATCACCTCAAATACCTCAAGCTACCAAACAAAAATTTGAGTCCAAACAACAATAAAATACCGGGTGAAAATGGATTAAACAAGTTGTAAAGTGAAGATTTGAGAATTTTATGAATAATCCGAGAACAACTTGTTTAATGAATGTTCACCACACTACCTAAGATAGAAGGAAAAAGTAATAACGAAACAAAAATGGAAAAAACAGGCTTGTTTTACGTCGTAAGCTCGACGCCTTTATTGTGCTTAGCTAGTAACTTTCTTCCTTCATGCCATGTGATGTCTCACCGCGCAAACCAAAAGCAAGTGTCCTAACCAACCACTTGAACAAATGTTACGAGAACAAAATATATACAACACTTAAACAAACATAATAGAAGACAAAAGCAAAACAAGTATCTATACAAGCATATATATATATATATATATATACAATTATGTGCAAAACTTAGAAATATAGAAACTATCCTAATGCGACTCAATATCACAACCAATCCCCGGCAACGGCGCCATTTTGTTGATGCGGTATAGCAGCAAGCAAAAATATTATTTTCGGAAGAATTTCCTCCGGGATTTATCGTCTCCACAGGGATCAGTGTCAGGGAAAGAATGTCGTTCGATAATCTCTACGTCTCTAAGCTTGGGTTTAAATGGTTTGGGATAAAAATTCAAAAGGAAAAAAAAGACATAAAACAAGAAAATAAATACATTCTTAAGAAATGAGAAAACTCGTCAGGAGTTGTATTTCGTTCTACCCATCATGTACTAAAAATATATGGATCAAATGCACGCAACCTAATTCACTCGTCAATGTCATCACGTATCGCTCACAACAGAGTTTATCTCTAACATAAAGTCGAGAGATCAACCGTATCGTCTCATTGTTGATCTCTCACACAACTCGACAACACGGAGCATTAAGAATCGATACTCACGTGAATATTAGTCCTAAATCTATCTCTAGCATTTAGAATCTAATAGATGTTCATCTAAGATCGAGTTCGAACATTATATGTCTATCACAATCCAAACCCATTAAGTAAAAAATCAAGATAACCATCGATAAAGAGTTGTAAAAGAGATTTTATACAAAGATCCATAAATATACATACAATCAAGATAAACTTACATACAAAACCCCAACAAATGAAAAATACATAGAGAGGAAGGAAGAAGAACACAAATTTCACGGTTTGTCAACTCCGATTGAAGTGGATTCGACTCCGGATCGTCAAGATGCACCCTCCAATGTTGTTTCTAAGCTAAATCTACTCAAGAATGTGTTGGATGAAGTTTGGGTAAAAAGTTCCCAAACAACATACCCTAAAAAATGCTGAAAAATCACTTAAATAGACAAAAATGGGTCCCAGTACTCGCTTAGCGAGTGGCCAGCGAACTGTTGTTTGCTTAGCGAACATGACAGCAAACCATTTCTTGTTTCGACCATAACTTTTTAACCGTAACTCCGTTTTTCGCCCGGTTCGAAGCGTTGAAAAGCTTATCCAATGCTTTATCTAACAATGCTCCAACATCAATGCTTTATTACCTACAAAAATGAATGAAATTCAGTTAAACTCAATGATATTTACAGAAAAACATAATATATACACTATAACGTAAAGTAAACGCATTTATAAACAAAGCGGGGTTTATTCGAACGATTTTAACATAAAGTACCGTTAAGTGCAACAAAACTTATATACAAAAATAGGTAAAATTTGCACTTAACACATAGATCTTTTGTTCCACTCATTAACAGTCTTCACTAGTTCAAGCCTTCCACGCATCAGAGAATAAAGGACAGATGCATTATGTGTTGCATTCCTCCATTTCTATAATTGCTACAACTCTCCAACAGCACCAATTCCCACTCCACAGCTTATGTTCTCAAGATCATTTTCATATGAAGCATCAGTAAATATAATACTAAGTTGGTCCTTAGTGTTTACATGCTCCAAAATAACAACCTTTCCTTCATCAAGATTCCTGATGAGTTGATTATACTGTTCAGGATTCTTGTTCCATCCATGTTGAATGAAATATATGATAACATTCAGATTCTCACAATGTAATGTCATAACATCTGACTTGTAATTATGTTTCTTCAACATCTATTTCATCCAAATAAATAGAGAGCAACTGCTTCCTGCAACAATATTTTCAAACAAAGACACACACTTTTGCTTCTTACTAAACCAAGAAATAAGATTTTTTTTATAAGAGGAAACATCCTCAAGAAGTACTTTTTCTATCACTACCTTCCTAGTCCACACCACAATTCCCTATAAGCATGGAATTTGGACTATGAGAATACAACATTCCATAATTACCAGTACCATTGATGTATTTCAAGATCCTCTTCACTTGAGTAATATGGCTTATTTTCGGCTCAGACTGATATCTAGCACAAACTTCTACAGCCCATGTGATGTCAAATTTACTATATGTAAGATACATCAGACTACCAATCATACTCATGTATAAACTTTGATCAACATCAACACCTTTCTTCTTAGTAGAAGGCATGATGTCTTGATCATCTTGTTCAACATCATACTCAGATCCACTTGAGGGAACTTCCTTTCTTTTTAATGAATTTTTCTTGGTAGCAGGGGATACAACTTTACTCCATTCTTTGTCAGGTCCAACCATAATACTTTTCTTGGATGCCTTAGAAGACTTGCTTGAAGACACAACAACCTTCCCCTTTTTGTTCCTCAATCTTTTAACAATACCAGGAGCCAGTTTCTTTCCTATAGGCTCATCTAGACCATCTATTTTGACAATGTCATCAGACTAATCCTTCTTCACCCCAGCACTCTCTTCTTTATCTTCAGCAGATATACTAGTATCATCAGAATCGTCTCTTTTACCACCTACAAAATCATCTTTAGCCACATTCTTATGAGATTTTTCAGGACACTTACTCTGAAAGTTTTCTTGTGTGGTTTAAACAGGATGATCAGGTCGGGCCAAGGATATTGCGACATCCCACACAACATTAGACTCAGGGTCAGTAACCAACAACATTAATAACAACATTCAAACTAAACTGATTTAGAGTTTCTTCCGCTTTAGGGTTATCTAGACTCACAGTTTCAGAGGTAACAACATTTGAAACATTAGAAACAGAAACATTCAAACCAGAAGTATCAACAACATCCACAAAGGCATACCTCTTTACACCCAAGCTTTATGCCTGCATTGGTCTCATTAACTCCATATGCAAAAGTTCTAGAACTTTGGAAGCAGACTAATGTTGTGACTCGGTATGTGACTTCTTAATTTCCCTCCCAATTTGACACTTATCACAAACTCTTCTCTCTTTAATCTTTCCAGCATCTTGTTCAGATATGATTTTCTTCATTATATTATACTTATCACATTTTCTACCAGGATACCTGTCTTCTTTGGTAGAAGTCTTGAGAGAACCATGAGCCATGAGATATAGCTTTATATCATTGACTTTCCACTTGCATTTTTCCTTATTTACTTGATTGTTATAAGGTTTAGGATAACCATACAACCTGTAACAGAAGGCTTCTATATGACACTGCTTTTCATAATGGAGACATCTCTTGGGTAGGAACTTAGGTACGGTGAAAGCTTCCTGATGTTGTGCATGATGTTGAAACTTCCTCTTTGTAACCAAGGTGTCATTTCTCTTTTCAAGATAGATATGTCTAGACATAGAAGATTTTTCCATTTTGTTATATCCAATACTTTTTGGACTTCCAGCATCTCTTCCAGCTTTGAGTATATCATCCAACACATATGTTCCATTGTTTAACATTCTAATAGGCTTTGTCATATGTTCTATCTTAGAGGTAACTATGGATACTTCACTCTGGAAATCAGACACTTTAGTAAGCAATTCCTTCTTCTCAGCCTGCAGTTGTCTTATGACCAGCTTTTGTTTTTCGCCCTCCTTGCACACTTCTTCAATTTTGACACATAAGTCTTTGTATACGGCAGCTAGGTCTTCATACAACATCTTCTTTCCTTCTACAAAGTCACATTTCCCATAAAAGACTTTAACAAGCTTGATATCTTCATTATTCTTTCCACCTTCAGAGGCATCCTCAGTCCCAGAAACAATCATTCCTTTTTGTTGTTTCTCGAGATATGTTGGGAATTCTACACTGAACTATCCCATTCCTTGACACTCATAACGTTGAACACTTTTATCTTTTTCTTGAGAATCACAGTTCTTTCTTGTGTCAAGAGAGATGTTCTTGACATTTAGTCTTGTTCTTCTTTCCATCTTCTCCAGTACTTGATTGTCAATAGTATTTAACATTCCTTCCTTAGTGTCAAGATCATACTGAGTCTCTTTATCTTCAATATTGGATAGAAAATCAAAGCTCTTATTTTTCTCCTCTGACTTGTCACATATGACTTGTTCAAAGGTTTGAAGAGATCTAATAGGTTCATCAACCCTCATGTCGTTGATGTCTTTAGCTTCTTCAATAGCTGTCACCTTCATATCAGGTCTCTTAGGTAGAGGTTTGAGAATTTTTCTAACCACCTTTTCTTCACACATCCTTTCTTTAGTTGTGCATTCATGAGTTGTTCTGAGGATTTCTCAAGCCTCTTTAGCCATAATACAGGTACTGATCAACCTGAAAGTATTCTTGTTTGCTCCATTGAATAGAGCATTCAAGGCTTTGGAGTTTCCAAGAGCTAATTCATCTTCCTCTTTTGGCCATTCTTCTTCTGGCTTCAAGGACTCATTGTAATCCTTGTTCTTCACAATAGGGTGATCCCAACCTTCCAAGACAACTTTCTATGATCTTCTGTCCATAGATTTTAGGAAGGTTATCATATGATCCCTCCACCAGTCATAATTAGATCCATCCAAAAGAGATGGTCTGTTGTGGTATCCTTCTTCCTTGTCCATGATACTAGAATACAAAATCTTTGGAGCTCACTCAAAAACAGAATGGTGTGACCTGCTCTGATGCCAATTAAAGTTCAGGCACGCAGATACCAGATGTCGAGACAGATGTCACAACACTGGGATCAAAATAGGTTGAACACACAAATAAAGATGTTGAGATTTAAATGAAAGAAAAGTAAAATAACACTAACAAATGTTAACCCAGTTCGGTGCAACTCACCTACATCTGGGGGCTACCAAGCCAAGAAGGAAATCCACTATGATAGTATTTCTTCAAAGCTAAACTCGTCCATTTACAACTTCTCGCCTAATCCCTACCTTATGCAACTTCTACCTAGACACCCTCTAGATATGAGATTATCCTCTCACTTTCTAATCAATCATAATCCCAGTGACAATTCAGCAACAAACAATAGAAGTAGCACACTTCCAAGAGAATATTTGATCTTGCTTAAAAACTTTAATCGAGAACAATACACTCTTGCTTAAAAGCTTCAGAGTGGACAATGAATAATGAATAATCAGTCAAACTCAATGCATCAGAAGATACATGAGTGACATACAATTAACAAACAGAAAACCCTAAAGGCCAACCAAAACAACTGTTAATCTTAATTACACAAAATCCTCACGTTATGCTCTCTGCTCCAATAGGGTTTGTCTTCTCTTTAAATAACTTTCAGACCTACTAGACTTGGACTTTTTAAGGCGCACAAATAACAGCAATCAGTATAAACTGGCTGCAAATCATCCTACATAATAATATGAGCAAAATACAAACTTTGCTAAAAAAGCTCAAGGATCATTTTTATGAAAAGTAACAGAATCTATCATAATAGAAAATTTCACAATATACTCCTATAAAATTCGCTCACGTGTGCATCAGAACACACTCAAAAATCACAATAAAAATATCAAAATAGACAATGCCCTAGCTATTTGGTATAACATGTCCTGGAACATGTCACAATATCATATAGTACATGATGTCTGACTGTCATAGCAGAACATCTGGTTTATCAAAATATAATTCATCCAAAAAACACAGGACTTACATATTATCAAAGGCAAATGATATAAGATCTACGACAAAATATGTATTATTTACTAATACATAGTAGTCATGTCAAAAACTGAAACACTGAAACTACATAGTAGTTATGTTTTTCATAATAGTCATGTCAAAAACTGAAATACTGAAACAGTGACGGCTTATGAATCTCCTTATGGAATGTAAGTTTAGTTGTACCATTTATTTTGTAATTATCAAATTACTGTACCATTTATTTTTGTTGATCAGATATTCAACAAAAATATTGATCAGATATTCAACAAAAGAGAAATTGTTAAGTATGACTATGAAGATTATATAGATATTATTGAGTATATTTTATATTGTGGAGATTATTTATAGTCGGAGAGGTAGTACTTATTGAACATACAAAAACTACATATGCCACCATTAAGACCATTAACAAATCAGGCCCCCTTAAATGACTATGATTGCAATACCTCTTCCAGTTCTTCTCCACATTCCATGACAGTTTATGTTTCATACTCTACTCTCATTAATGTCAGATATAACCTATACAACTTCCCTCAACCATTAAACCGAGCTTGTTAATTACACTACTGTAGTTCTGGTCCAATATGTGTTTAGGGACTAAACTTTAGGCCATGAAGTTGTAAATAGATGGCTTGAATAGGGCCTAAACTTAAAATTTCTTTTAAATTCAGAAGTGTTCTTTCCTTGGTGCATTCCAATTCCATATTTCTGTTTCCTCTATTAAAGTAGGCATTTCATTCTATCCAATAGAATAAGCTACAATGGTTCACAATCAACAACAATTCACACTTAACAACATGAACAAGCTTTCATTATGTTACACATAATAACATACATCAAAGATTTCTTTCATTTAAAGAACATCAAACATTAATTTCCACTACTCATGTTCCAAAACTCAACTTCATGTTCAACAATACTCAAAAACACAACCTCAGCCTTCTTCACTTCCTCATCAGAAGCCTTCAACAACCGCCAATCAACCATCTTCTGCAGAGATTGACAGTACTGACCAAACCCCTCATTTCCCCATCTTTCACAAGTCTCCTTCAATTCCACTGGAGTTTTCGAACCTTCTTCAACACAAGACGCAAAACTCTCTTGATACACAACTTCAATCGCCCAAAACGCAGTAAGAGCCACAGTATACCCCACATCTGAACTCATCAAACCTTCCAACAACCTGTCACGACAAAAAATCAACAAAATCAAATCACCTTAAAGAAAACAATTTCGGTTAGAACTAAAACAGATCATTTAATAAAAACCTACCGACAATAATCTCTGTTTGCTTTTTGAGGAACAACCTCGGAGAGTCGAATATCCCATTTCTTAGCTTCTCTCTTAAACCATGATAACTCATCATTGAGAGAAGCTATACCTCCCAATATAACTTCAACATCATCACTATCTTCTGATTCCTTGCAAGCTTTTATCAACACACTTGCAACAAATGGAACAAACTCTCTAACAAACAAGTAATCCTGCGCCTGAAAATTACATATGAAGGAATAATAATTAAAAAGATTCATCATAGATCTAAATTATAATAGGTGAGTTTATGACTTACGAGCCATGTTTTGAAGGAATGAGATTGAACAGTGCCGTCGCGAATGCTGAGAATAAAAGGGTGTTTGGTGGCTGAGTTGTAGACAGAACGATGTTTCCTTAACCATGTTTCAGTCTTGCCGATTTCCTGCATCTTCGAGCTTGTTGTTGTTATTGATCGATGTGACAGAGCAACTGGGGCTTATAAAATGAGTTGAATTTTGAGGTGGCCGCTATCAACAGTGTCGTTTCGATGAAGTTCTAGTACAGTATTGTTCATTACACGTGGCTTTGCTTTGGGTGAAACAGAGTGTCAACCCTTCGCGTGCACCGCTACGTTTGGCAGTTCTGTTTTGGGCTTTAACCAACGGGCCCTCAATTTTGTGAAGTTTTCTTTCCACCTCCAAATATCTTATTCATCTCAAGTTGTCAAGATGTTGGTGAGCATGGTGTTGCTAAGTTAGTTGTTGATGAATTCTGTGAAGAAAATATCTGAACATGTTAGAAATTGTAGTTCGATATTCTGATTTAAATTTAGTATGCGAAGAAAATATCTTATTATTGAACATGTTAGAAATTGTAGTTCGATATTCTGATTTAAATTTAGTATGCGATTGGATTGATGCAGTTAGTCGAGGTTTAAGAGTTAGTTGTATTTGATAGAGTCGAATACAATATATAGTTGTATTAAAAAATAATTTATAATTTTGTATTTATATTTTGTAGGTTTTGGACTTGAGCTGGTTTGTATAGTTTGGGTCTGAACTTGAGTTGTCTATATAAAGGACTTTGTAAGATGTAGACATAGAACTTCACTCAATCATAATTTTCATAATTCAGTTAAAAAATTTATTTTTTCTCTCTTTTTCTACATCGTTCATCTTTCTTGAAAATATTTTTGTTCCAACAAATTGGTATCAAGGAGCCCGATTGCGATTCAGAGAGAATCTATAATGGCAAATGGAACAACAACATCAATGTAATTGCGAGTGAATCTACCCGTTTTTAAAGGGGAGAATTATGAATGGTGGGTTACGCAGATGAAGGTCGTCTTCAGATTTCAAGATGTGTCTGAAATCGTGAACAATAGAGTACTCGCATTGGAAGCGAATGCAAATGATGTTCAGCAAGCTACGCACAAGGAACAAAGAAAGAAAGATGGAAAGGGTTTGTTCTTGATTCACCAGTGTGTGGATTCTAATGTGTTTGAAAAGATTATTGAAGAAGAAATGATGAAAGGAGCATGGGACAAGTTGAAATACAACGGAGATGGAAAACTGAAAAGGTTGAAGTTGTAGACGTTGAGAAAGAAATTTGAGATGACTCAGGTGAAGGAAGATGAATCAGAGAATATCTTTCATGTGTGGTGGTGTTAACTAACCAGATGAATTTGTGTGGTGAAATATTCAATGATTTGCATAAGATTGAGAAAGTGTTGAGATCTCTGAATGTGAAGTTGGATTACATTGTAGTCTCAATTGAAGAGTTTAAGAACCTAACTGAGATGAAGTTAGAAGAACTTTAAGCTTCATTAGAGATTCATGAGATGAGGTTGAAGCAGATGAACTCATAAAAGGAAAAGGTAGTTGAACATGCATTACAAGTAAGACTCATTAACAAATCTGGAAAAGAGAAGGGAAAGAATCTTGCTAATGATGAAAAATCAAGCAAGAACTAAAAGAATCATTTTGATTTGATTAAGAAAGGCATGAGCAACAAGTATTCTGGGAAGATAGTTTCCATGAAAGAGGTGCAGTGTTACAACTGTCAAGGATTTGGTCATTATGCTCGAGACTGCCGAAGAAAGAAGGAAGCACAAGCGAAAGATAGTGATATCATGCAGTATGCATATGCTGAAGATAATGGTTCTAATGTTGTGCTACTCATGGTCAACACTCAGTCGAACACTGAGCAAACCAACATGTGGTACCTGGATTCAGGATATAGTAACCACATGACAGGCAATAAAACCTGGTTCACCAAGCTAGATGAATCAGTCGAGAAAGTGATAAATTTTTCATATGGCAGGCACATCACATCAAGTGGAAAAGAAGATATTTCTGTTTTCAGGAAGGATGGTCGAAAAGCAAGCATCATTGATGAGCTATATGTACCATCGATGACAAGTAACTTGATAAATGTAGGTCAATTACTTGCAAAAGGGTACCACATGAAGATAGAAAAGAATCATATGAAAGTGTATCATAGTGATGGCAGGATGATTCTGAAGGCACCCTTAGCAGACAACAATACCTTTAAAGTAAAAATCAATCATGTTGATCACAAGTGTCTTGCTTCGACTGTAGAAGAAGACAAGAACTGGTTATGGCATCATAGGTATGGACATCTAAACATCAGAAGTTTATGTATGCTTAACCAGAAAAAGCGGGAACCAAGCCAGATGTGTGAGGAATGTTGCAAAGAAAAGTAGGCTAGAAAAGCATTCAAGCATGACTTGCCAATGAGGTCGAAGGAAAAGCTAGAGTTAGTTCACTCTGATGTGTGTGGAGCATTTAAAGTGATGTTGAATGTAGGTAACTACTACTTCCTAACCTTTATAGATGAATGCACTAAATATATGTGGATTTATCTTGTTGAAAGAAAGAGTGATGTATTCACATAGTTCAAGAAGTTCAAATTGCATGTCAAAAAGCAAAGTGGGAGTAAGTTAAAGAAATTGAGAACTGATGGTGGTGTTAAATACACCTCTCGAGAGTTTGCTAGATTTTTCAATGAGGAAGGTATATCGCGCGAGGTCATTTCACCTTATAAACCTCAGCATAATAGCATAGTTGAGAGGAAGAATTGAAGTATACTGAACATGACTAGGATCATTTTAAAAGCTAAATATATGTCGGGAAAAAAAGGAACATAGAATCAAAAACCCATTGTTTGTTGAGCTTTGTCAAAAACTATTGAATGTCACTACCAAGTCGAGCATCTCTTTCGATGGCAGTGAGAAGATCAACTTCAAAAAATTTGCTTTTGCTTGTTGGATCGGGAAGTTCACTGAGTTTTCACATGTGTCAGCCAGCGAAGCATCAGATGAATGGTCGGATCTTGAGCCAGTCAAAAGCTTTGGGAGTTTGTGAAGTCTTTTGAGAGCCTCTATTGGGTTCTTCCTTTTCAAGGCAAGAATTTCTTCTTGGCTCAAGAAGGTGTTAGATGACGAGTCATGAATAGCAACTTGGGCTTGATCTTTTTCATTGTTGGTGGACTTATCTTTCTCTTCTTTTGGAGCAATCTCGACATTAGGGTTGGCTTGCTCTTCATCCATTTTTTCTGGGATATTGGGCTTTTGGTTGTCATGAGTTATGTTGACTTGGACATATGCCATAGCTTTTCCAATTCTTCGTTGCATTGTGGAGATATTTGGTCGACATTGGCCTTTACTTCTGGGTAAGTGATGGAGACGCGTCTGCAATTTTTATGATTGGATGGTTTGCTAGATGGATAACAAAATACTAGAATTAAGAAACTCTGGCCAATGAATGTGAGAAAAGGTTTCAGAAGGAATCAAACGGGGGATATTTGTTGGTTTATCCACCATGTTCTCGTCTACCTTTGGCAGTTCCTGAGGTAGAGGAAGTAGTTAGTCGAAGTTAGAATCAAGAGGTTCAAAATAGGAAAAGGGTTGTAATTCGAGTAGAGAAATACCTCAGGGTCATTTTTCTCTTGTTCTTCGATTGAGAGGTCTTGGGGATTTTTCTGTGCTTGGTCATCAGGAATAGGCTGGCCTTCTTTTCCTTTCCCTTTGTTAGAAGGGCTAGCAGTCGAGGTGTTGGTTTCCTTTTTGGATTTTTCTTTTTGAGGAGCATGTTTTACCTTGTTGGTGCTTGGCTTAGGAGAAGTTTTGGGCTTAGGTCTCGAGAAGATGAGAGTTTTCTCATTATCTTATGGGTTTTCAACCTCATCTAAAGTTTTAGTTGGTTTTGGAGTAACCTAGACATATTGGTTTGGATTAAATGACTGAATCATGAAAAAAAAAACTATTGAAGTTGAGATTAACTATGTTCCTGTGTCTAGGTAGTCTTATTGGATTTCTTCTTCTTGAGTGTTGTGGTTATCGGAGAATCGGAATCACGTTTTTTATTTTGAAAGATAAAGTATGATTAGAACCATTTCGATGTTAGTTAATGTTCATATGTTAAAAGACTAGCCTTTTCTTTTGGGGTTCTTCATCTTCCTTGGCTTCACCAGCAGAAGAGCCTTCAACATTGGTGTCGCCTTTTGCTTCAGGTTCACCTACAACCAAAACATGTGAGAAGTCGAAGGGTATATCAAATTTAAATAAGTAATTTATACATACTTGTTTTCTTATCTTGATTCTTTTTTAGGTTGGAGAAGGTTGTTGATAGTCGCTTTCAGAAGTTCTCTTCAGAAAAGTTGCCTTCAAAGTAATTTATCCACCATTTGAAGAATTCTACCTTCAAAGTTGCTTTCTAGTGTCAAACTTGGATGTTGAAGTGTTGGTCTCCATTGTTGAAGTTTGAGAGATTTTGCGAAAAGGGTTTTTTCTATGTAAAAGGGTTAAGTGAAAGCAAAGAAGATGAAGAGAGGAAATGAGTTGAGTACTTATAGAGTGTTGTTCTTGTCATAAACGGACACTTAGCATATACATGTGTAAAGGTAAAATGTTTTATGTTGCAAGAAGTGATAAAGTTGATGTGAGTGGAGCAGTTAATGAAGACATACAAATACATGTTCTTCTAAAAAATAGGAGCAATTATGGGATTCTAAGAGGATCTTTTGGAAAATGACAACACGCAGTAAAGTGGTAATGATGATAATGATGTCAGCAGAGGAGTTGAAATAGTGTCGAAAATACATTTAAAAATGCCACCTTTCTCTTTTTTATTTAAAATCGAAACATGTCATTTTGGGGGACAATTTGTTATCTCAGATTTTCGACACAAGCAATAATTGCAAAGTTTAAGCAAGGATAATGCAATAATGAGTTTTTGTGAAAAGTTGAAATGATTGATTATGACCATGTTGGTTTTTAACGAATTCGACTTGTTAAAGGATGGGGTTAATTTTGATCGAATATTGCAATAAGTAAAAGACCAAGGGGGTTCGTTGGGTTTGGGACTTAGTGGAATTCAGAGTTCCCAAATTTCTTTTTTGCGTAGTCGAATGAGGTGTAATTGGATAAGACCGGGAATTTAATTAAAGAGACGAAGACGTGGCGTGTTTTGCTTAGTCGACTGGTGTAGACAGTTATTTTAGACTAGTATACAAGTAGATGCTTGCTTATGTTTTAAGAGTCCGCAATTTTACACAAATTCTATCAAACTCAAAGTATCTGTGTGATTGAGAAAAGAGTCAACAATGTACATATTTGTTCCATCTTTTATAAATCAAAGTCTTTATGTTCAAATCATTTTCGATAATTAAATTACTTTCAGTCATTTTATTTCAAGTTCTTTGCATTTCGATTTTAGAGTATATTTCAATCATTATTATCAAACTTTGCATTTCTATTTTGATGTCAAGATTGCTTGAAATCCATAATTCACACAAATATGTCTTGGTATCTTTTCGAGTTTAATCCCTTAAGTATAAATTGAAACTTTTTTTGTTTGCTAAATTTCATAGTAAAAACTTACAGCCCTTACATTACTCACCACTGGTTCAACTTTCGCATCCATACACTCCCTAACCATGTGTCCTATCTTTCCACATTTGAAACACAATATTCATTTCAAGGGACAAGTGTTAGCCAAATGGTCTTATTTCCTATATTTGAAACACTTTTGAGTAGGTTCTTGATTTTGATTCCTATTTGATCCATTTCCAATTATAGATGCAATTGGACGATAGGTCGTTGATTTTGATCATTTCCCAAAGTTAGGGAATAAGTTTTTTTGTATAATTGTTTTCCTTTTTGATTCCATCCCAAAGTTGGATACTTAGACCTAGATGGTCCTCCAGCATTTCCTTGGTTGATTCCATCCTCCTCCATTGCTTCTATTTTTATGCATTTTTCCACAAGAGGTTGGAATTGACGATTCTCCAAAGGCAAGACAGATTCCTTAATGTTGTGTCTTAGTCCACCCTCAAATCTTTCACATAACAAATCCTCGTCAACCTGCTCCTAAAAAAGACAATTTTTTTTTTGCAAACGACTCAAATTTAGCTGCATATTCTTCAATAGTCATTCCTCCTTGTTTTAGAGTGAGAAATTATTGCTCCTTTGCAGTCCTAGCGCTCTTGGAAAAATACTTATCTAAAAACTTAATACAAAATACCTCCTGTGTTACTTCCTGATTATTAGCTTTAACTATTCGTTTGGCTCTTTTCCACCAATACTATAATCTCCGAGCAACAAATAGGATGCATAGTTTACTTTTATCCCATCATGACACATTAGTATATTAAAAAATTTCTCGATTTCTTGAATCCAGAGTTATATTTTCCTGGATCCGAATTTCCGTGAAATTGTGGAGGATTGTGACGTCTAAAGTCCACTAACTCTTTTGATCCAACAACTTATTCCTCCCTCTATTGTTTTTTAAGGTGTATATGATTCTTCGCATGAGTTTGTTATGCAATCGAAACTGACATGCCATCCATTACTTGGATAGCCTTATCCATGTTATTGCTAGCATTGTTATTGTTACCTTTAGCATCCTTAGTGTTTAAACATGTATTTCTACCATCCATTTAATTCCTAAAAGGCAACACTAATCAAAATCTAATATGTATTAAAATACTAATAGATTTTCACACACAAAAAAAAAACATAACAAACCCTAAACTCAAAGTTATCCTAGAAGATCAAACTGTGCTCTGATAACACTTAATGTAAAACCCCTATTTTCCTTAAATAGTATTATGTCTTTAATTATTTATGTAAAAAAAATCATAATCCTTAGTTTCATTAAAATCTTATCAAGCTATTTCAAATTGATTTAAAAGTTAAAGTCATTTTTTATGAAGGGATATAAGCAAATACCAACATGTATTCTATATTATATTACAACACACATCAGTACTAATTATTTTTCTGTAGGCTTACATATCATACAAGCATAAAACATTGATAGTTATTCCTACAACACCTGTAAGATAAGCACCTTAGTCATAACTAACATTATTATATTCACATTATCACATACTTTAAATCAACACTTACTGAAAGGTAAAGTCTAGGAATGTAGACCTATATAGTCTACTAACTATCCCAAAACGGTTCTCAAACTTTCCATCACTAAGAGCCACCCATTAACATACCACTAGTGTTCATTGGGGAGATCCTCGTTGGCACCATTATCTCTGAAATGTTCGGAGGGATCCTTCTCTTATGCAACATGACCACTCCTTTCAAATCCATTTTCACCTATACCAGCGTTATCATAATGAGGAATGTGTGGACCACGAACTCTAACGCGAGGAGAATGAAGGTTGTGAGGCCTAGGCCCTCTAGGTCGGGCTGAGGTAGAACTTTCTCCAACACTATCTAAGCTGAGTGCTCTGATCATTCTTTCCATGGGCAGTACCAATTTTAAAGTGTAGTGTTTAATTTATAAGCGTAGTGTTTAATTTATCAAAATCAAGAATATATATTTAACATGTTATTTTAGGTAAAATATCCTTTTTGGTCCCTTAATTATACAATTGGCTTCAAATTGATCCCTTAATTTTTTTCTTGTCAGATTGGTCCCTTAACTCCTCAAAACATACCATATTAGTCCTTTTCGTCTAGTTAGCGACAAAAAAATTCAAAAATTGGTCGCTAAATTTGTCACTAATTGGACATAAAGGACTAACATGACATGTTTTAAAGAGTTAAGAGATCAATCTGACACAAAAAAAAATAAGGGACTAATCTAAACTCAAGGGTATAGTTAAAGGATCAAAAATGATATTTTTCCATTTATTCATCATCAATACTACTACAAGACCAATGAATTTATGTAATTCTAAGACTAAGTATTTACTTTTGTATCATTTCAAAGTTAAATATTTTATGAAAATAACATGTTTTATAGAATTTTCTACCACTATCAAGTATTATGTTACGTGGATGCATTTATTAAACATTATATTATGCAAGGTTGCCAAACTCGCAAGTCTACTTGGACTCGTAAAGGTTCTGTAGACTCGACTTGCAAACTCGTACGAGTCTATGCAAAATAAAAAATGACTTTTAAAAACCTGTAAGTGACACATACATGACACACACACATATATTTTTAAACTTGTAAATGCCACATACACGACACATGCATAAATTTCTTGTATGTAGTTAAATACTTAAAATATTAATTTCTTCTTAATTTTCTACTTTGCAAAAAAAAAAATAGTAAGTGTTTCTCATAAAGATAATTGTCACAAGACTAGAAAATAAATTGAGATAATAAGTAGGAAGATTGATAGAGTTCGACATCATGTGGGAGTAGGAAACATTAATTATTTTACAACTCTCAAAAGGCGTATGAACTCACTTTTGGTCAAAGACATCATGTTTTGGAAAGAACAAAAGTTCACTAGTTTAAGGATTGAGATTTAAATACTAGATTCTTTCATATTTCAGCTTCTGCTAAGAAAAAAATCAACATTATTCTCTCTCTTAAAAATGATAATGGATAAGTGAGTACTTTGACTAAAGGAATGTGTAAAATTACTCTTGATTACTTCACAGATTTATTTCAGAAGAAGACTAGCTCTCGGGATCCGGTTTTACAGACTATTGGATCCCTTATTTCATATGAAGATAATATTATGTTGACAACTCCATTTATTTTGGAGGAATTTAAAGAAGATATATTTTCTATGCAAGCTGACAAGAGTCCGAGCCCTGGTGATTTCAATCCAGGTTTTTATCATCAATTTTGGTACACTTGTGGGATTGAAATCTTTAATGCTAGTTGTGCTTGGTTGGAGAGTGGTATTTTCCCTCATAGTCTTAATATGGCGAATATTACTCTTATTCCTAAAGGTGAAGTTCAAACTTCCTTGAAAGACTGGGGACCGATTTCTCTCTGTAATGTGTTGTATAAAGTTATAGCAAAAGTTATAGCTAATCGGCTAAAGAGAGTCCTTGATAAGTGTATTTCGGATAATCAATCAACTTTTTGTCCCTGGTAGATCTATTTTAGATAATGCCATGGCAGCCATCGAGGTGGTACGTTACATGAAGACTAAAACAAAAGGTAGGCAAGGGGATATAGCTCTCAAATTGGATATTAGTAAATCTTATGACAGAATTGATTGGGATTATCTGAAGGAGATACTTATCACTATGGGTTTTTGTCAGAAATGGGTCGGGTGGATTATATTATGTGTGGAAACCATTGACTACTCTGTGTGCATGAATGGTAACATGGTGGGGCCGATTATTCTTGGGCGGGGTCTAAGGCAAGGGAACCCTTTATCTCAGTATTAATTCATTATGTGTTCGGAAGGGTTATCAGCTCTTATTAAGCAAGCAGAAGCCAGAGGCGACATCCATGGGATAATAATTTGTAAGAATGCTCCTGTAATATCTCATCTTCTTTTCGCTGATGATTGTTTTCTGTAATTTAGAGCGGTTGTGCATTAAAGCTAATATCATGAAGAATATCCTTAACGTATATGAGGAAGCTTCGGGACAAGCCATTAATTTCCAAAAATCTGAAGTCTTTTGCAATAGTAATGTTGATTCAAATATTAAGAATGCTTTGGTTGACACTTTAGGAGTTCAACAGGTGCTAGGGACAGGGTAAGTAAATTGGTGTGCCATCTATGATAGGCAGAAGCACGAAAGCTACTTTCAAGTTCGTTAAAGATATAATTTGGAATAAGATTAATTCTTGGAGTAGTAGGAGTCTGTCTCAACCAGAAAGGGAAACTCTCATTAAATCAGTTATTTAATCTATTCTCTCTTATATCATGAGTATCTTTTTGTTGCTTTCTTCTTTAAGCAAGGAAATTGAGAAAATGATAAATTCTTTTTGGTGGGGTCACAAGAGAGATCGGGGAAAAGACATTCATTGGCTTTCATGGGACCGGTTGTTTATGCCCAAATCTAACGGAGGGATGGGTTTCAAAAACCTAAGTACTTTCAATTATGCTATTCTGAGTAAACAAGCCTGGAGTTTTATGACCAAGCCCTACAACCTGGTTACTCGTCTATATAAGGCAAGGTATTTCCCCAATTATGATTTTCTCGATTCTATTATTGGGCATAATCCAAGTTATGTATCGGTACGAGAGCGAGTATTTTGATTTGGGGACAGAAGTGGCTTCATGATAGTTCAGTTTTGGACAATCCTTGGCCAAATTACCCGGAAGTGGTTGATCTCAATGTCTCGAATCTATTGAGTTCTAATGGCAAACAACAGAATCCCAACTTGGTTCATTCTCTTCTAGGGGAGGGAGATGTGTCTAAGGTTCTCAATACTTTGTTATTCGAGTCGGTTCAGGTGGATAAGTTAGTTTGAAACCTGGAGAAGAATGACTGATTTTCCGTGCGTAGTGCTTATCGTTTCTGCATTAAAGAAGCCATTAACACCTTTCATATTAGGATTGATAAGAGGTGGAACTTGATATGGAACCTAAAGATTCCTCCAAGGATCAAAAAATTTATGTGGCGCCTTTGCATGAATTGTGTGCCAATCTAGAATGAGATTGAAAGACAAAGGTGTTGATTGTCCTTCTAGTTATGGTGTTTGTGGGGAAGGAGAGGAGAATTATGATCATTTATTTCTTCATTGTTCTAAGAGCATTAGGTGTTGGGAAATAGTGGGTATGCGGTCTAGGTTACAACAGTTATCAAATAACGAAGTTGGTTTTGCTATTTCAATCTTCTCCTTTTTACAGGATTCTAATAAAGATCAACAAGCTATGTTCTCAACTATGTTGTGGAGCATTTGAAAGTGCATGAATAATTTTATCTGGAACCATATTGATGACTCCCCATAACCTATTTGTCATTGTGCTTCTTACTTATTGGCAGGTTGGAGAAATACTCAACAGATCAGATCGAGGCTTACTACCCAACATCAAGTGGTTTTTTATTTCAAGTGGAGCAAACCTTCAGTTGGGCGGTTTAAATGCAACATTGATGCATCCTTCTTAAATAACAAAGTTGAAATACGTACATGTATTAGAGATCAGGAAGGGGTGTTTGTTGCTGCACGTACAATGTGGTTCTCGCCTATTATTAAAGTAGATGTGGGTGAAGCGTTAGGCCTTTTATACTCAATCAAATGGATTCATGAGTTAGGTCTGGACAATGTGGATTTTGAGTTAGATGCTAAAAGTGTAGTGGATAATGTGAACATCGAAAATCCTAATGATTTGGATTTCGGTGCTATCACTAAGGAGTGTAAGCGCTTGTTAGCACTTCTTTATAGGAACTCTCATGTTAAGTTCGTTAGGAGACAAGCCAATGAGGTTGCTCACGTTTTGGCACGGACGACTCCATATCTTTCTAGTTTCCAAAATTTTAATGACGTACCAACATGTATCCAAAATCTTATTATTAATTAAATGTTATAAGTTTATCCCGTAAAAAAAATCAAACAACTATTAATATTTTAATTTGTGATTGTAGAAAAATATTGACAGTAAGATCTACTTTCTATTTATATTTAGTAACGAGGTATATTATAATTCAATATTTTTAAAATTATTTTATAAATATCAATATATTAATAATATGATATGTTTTGAAGAATTAATAGATCATATTAACACTAAAAAAATTAAAAAAGTAATCTAAACCAAATAGTTAAAGGAGAAATGATATTTTACTTAAATAATTTTTAAAATATAATTATAATTAATAGTAAGATATTAATTTTATATTTTTATTTAAAATAATAATATAAAATAAGAAAGAGTTATTTTCACATCAATTGAGAAATTAAAATTTGATAGCGAAAATAAAACTATACTACTTAAATTGAATACAATTAATAAATAAATTGATTCGAATAATTTATAAATTAATTCAATTTGAATCAGCAGATTTCGCATAAAGATAAATATTGAAAACCTACCTGAAATTATGCTAAATCAAGAATAATGAATTAATTTTTGACTGATTTGCCAACGAGTTTAATCAAGTTAACTAGACCCAATCAACACATCAGCTCCAAAATATCCAATATAAGAACGACACGTAAGCAAACACACTTCGTATGACGTGTCCATTCTCGGAGACACAGCCTAACTAACATCCTCTTCTTCATCTATATAATTTTCGATCCAAATTCTCTCATTTCCTCACCAAAATTCAACACAAACACAACCATGAATTATCTATAATCTATTTCTCCGATCACCGTTAATTCGCCTGAAGCCATTTCTCCGGTCATCGTTAATTCAACAGAATACATCAAATCCCGTCGAATTCGCAGCTTCACATAATCCGATTTTCAACGATGGCGGACAAGTACAACATGAAGAATCCCGCCGTCAAGCGGATTCTCCAAGAGGTCAAAGAAATGCAATCAAACCCTTCCGATGATTTCATGAGCTTACCTCTCGAGGTTTTTTTTTCTTTTTTTCCATTTTTACCCCTTTTCCCTTAACCGATTTTTCAATTTAGGGTTTTCGATTTTCTTTCTGCGATCTCTTGTTATTCAATTCAATTTTGTTAATTTTAATAGTTAAGTTTATGAATTTGTACATGAAGTGATTGCAAACGATTTATTGAGCTTTGTGTTTGGTTTCAGGAAAATATATTTGAATGGCAGTTTGCAATTAGGGGACCTGGTGAAACTGAATTTGAGGGTGGTATTTATCATGGAAGGATTCAATTGCCTGCTGAATATCCATTCAAACCTCCTTCGTTTATGTTGTTGACAGTAAGTTATTTTTTCAAATCATTACCGGCATCGATGTCTTGTTTCGGGTGTTTGTGCTTCATGGTTAGCTAGGTTCTGATGTAATTATACTTTCAATTTCTTAATTTATTTTTGAGCTGTGTATGAAAGCTCAATTACTATATGCTTATGAATTTAATTGTTATGCGATCAGCCTAATGGTCGTTTCGAGACACAAACCAAGATTTGCTTGAGCATATCAAATCATCACCCTGAGCATTGGCAACCATCATGGAGTGGTGAGTACTTATTTCCACACATGACTAGTTGCATATGAAGAACTTTGTTTCAACTCATGTTTGGGAGTATATTTGTTGGCTCAGTTTTTTGTTTTTGCATGTGATATACTAATACTTATTCTTAGTTGGCTCTTTTTGGATATATAAGAATTGCAGGATGATACCTGTTGTATAATTTTCTTTTTGATTGTTACTCTCCACTAATTAGACCAGATTCACCAGCTGAATCAAATTCGGCTAGGTGCCAATAATCCCTATGTTGGGCTAGTCCATATAGTCTTATCCTCTGGCTTTAAATGTGACCCTTGCTAGTGGACGGTGAGATTGGGCCCGGATATTCAGTTTTAAAAAAAAATTATCTTGTGACTCTTGTCATATAGGGGGCAATTTAGATATACAACTCAGATAAATATATGTAGTGTAAGAGCTTATGTACATGTTGTTTCTGGAATAGGATAGAAATGAGAATAAACTTTGCATAAGCTGAATGCAGTTTATCAAAATGAAAGTTTTTTCAAATGCCTGTGTTAGCTACTCCATTTTCATAAGCTCAATATAACCTATTGCCGTGTAAACTCAAATAAACTCTTTCAAACCCCTCTTAGTATTTACCATAACTATCGAAGATTCATGCTTTGATGGAAGAAGAATCTCTTTTACCATTTTACTGATATAAATTTCTTATGACAGTTAGGACTGCTCTAGTTGCACTGATTGCATTCATGCCCACCAGCCCAAATGGTGCGTTGGGCTCATTAGACTACAAAAAAGAAGATAGGCGAGCCTTGGCCATCAAATCTCGCGAAGCATCTCCAAAATTTGGGACTCCTGAACGTCAAAAACTGATTGATGAGGTAAATGTTACTTATTGTTTTTCCCGCAGTGCATGTTTATTCACAATTTCTTATGTTGTTCATACCAGGTTAAGTGTTTCTCTTTGTTTCAACCTGGATCAATTTTTTGTAATACCTTTTACTGATTTCACTTTGTCATCCCAGATTCATGACTATATGCTAAGCAAAGCAAACCCGGTTCCTCAAACTAGCCCTTCACAGGCTTCTGAAGAACCCAAAAATGAAGAGGCCAAGACTCAAGTTACTTTGCCAAATCCTGAGGCTCTACCTGCAGGAGAGGGGATTCCAGATGAAACAGGTGAGAGAATAGTTGAAGAACAAGAAGTCCCTGTTAATGCTAATCCTAACCCTGCGGGAGTTGAAGCGACAAATGAGATTCAACCTGAAGTCCCAAGCAATCAGTTACCCCCAAAGTCAGAGACAAGAGTTCAAAATCTGAAACCAGAGACAAGAGTTCAAAATCTGAAACCAGAGACAAGGGTTCAAAAACCCGATGACCGAGTGTTCACACTGGCAGCTATTGGACTTGCTATAGCAATTATGGTTCTTCTGCTGAAGAAGTTCATTAAATCTACAGAACATGGAGCAGTTTTCATGAATGAATCTTAGGTGTTTTCATTGTTCATGTTAGCTCCAATATCAAGATTCTTAGCTCTATGCTGTCTGTAGGAATGTTTTCATTCTATACTCAACAGATATTTTATGAACCCGCTATTGTACTTATGTCATGTAATTATGTATTAACCGACGTCATTGATAAATTGAACATACTATATTGTCTAGAAAAGTTTATAATGTTCTTTTAATAATGTCTTTGCACATCAGTTATTATAAAACCACTTGAGTCTCCAAGTTTATTTTCTAATGTCTACATTGCAAATCTATGACTACAGAATGGGAAAAGAACAATCATACTCTCAATATCTTTCACATTACATCCTATAAAACCACCTGAATCTCAAGCAAGTGTATTAATGTAAGAGCCCTGTCCTTGCTTGGATGACTAAATGTAAGATCACAAAAGCTTTCAAACTAACATCTAAATTTTATTTTTCTATATAAATTACAATAAATACTTATTTACTCATGATATTGTTTGTATTGTTTATAATTCAATTTTATCTAAAAAAAACTCAACAAGTAACATTCTCAAGTCAGGCACACACAATTATTTTAAGCTATATTTTATTTATTTTTCAACTATAGTATAAATATTTGATTTTCTTACACCAATTTCTTTTATTACTTCTCTTATAATTTTTCATCTTTACACCTCATAACTTGTATTAAATTGAAAAAATAAACCCTACCCTTCTTTCTTAGGGCTTAGTGACACACTAATAGAGATTTAAAAACAGAAACTGTCCAAATGACCTCTAAAGAAATGTACAAGGGTGTCGATTGCCATGAGAAGAAACACAATGAATATACTAACAAAACAGAATTGAGCCAAATAGGTCCATTTGAATAATCATTTCTCATACATTAGCACAAATATCTTCCTGGCCAACACTTGCAAAAATCAAATCTAACTACGTATTTATCACATTTGCTCAACTATTTAACCCATGCATTTCCCGGGTCTAAAACTAGTTTTCTACTATTTACAAGGACTAACATGCAACCACAGGAGACATTTTTTCATGAATGGCCTTGTAACAACCAAGACTGCAAAGAGGAAGCTTTGACTTGGAATCCCGATACTTGTAAGCATTAGTGCAGTTTGGACCTGCGCACTTTTCCCTTGGGGGAGGATAACTGAAACAATTCATAACATAATCATTACAGAAATGAAGTTTTTAAAGCATGTCAATTAAGACGATTAGTTAGAAGATTAAAACTCCCTACACGGCAAGATTAAGTTGCAAAACTGTACCTCTTCGGTATTGTTTGGAAGATACTTGGTAGACCCATGTCTTCAGAAAAAGTTACTACAGTTCCATTGGGACCCATAGTCCATCGAACAGTTTTAGATGCTAGATGAAAGGGTTTGCTAGATTTTTCCTGCACAACCAACATGTTAGAGCCTTATAACTTGAAACAATATGCTAAGAGGAAAAATGTTGGTCATTAATTGTATCAAGACCTTTGCTAATTCATCCCTGCGCTTGTTCATCTTTTCCTCTTTCTTCTTCTTAGCAGAATCTTGACCAAGTATCTTCTTAATGGCTGCCTCCTGCATAAACACAAGGAAAATTAATTTATTAACATCTTATCTAGAATTCATGTTGCATTGCATCTCAATGCTATACTACAGTATGAATTCCTAGATGTAAGAAGAACAAAGGAGTCACATGCAAACCTCAGCCTCCTTAGCTGCCTTCTCTGCTTGAATTTTTCGTCTCTTTGCAGCCTCGGCTTTCTTGATTAGCTGCTCCTCGGATAATTTGGCCTTTTTATCTTATTATCAACAAAGAAAATGGAAATATGAGTCAACAAATATTCCTAGAGATATTTATACCATGTCAATCAAGATCTAAGATAAAAGTTATTATTTAGTAAAAGGGAAATGCTTCAGATGCTAAGATTATGAGAGGGATGCTAAGCTACACCAAATAAGGTGGGTAAGTAAAATGCTTCAGATTACATTCTTCGTAAGTTTATCTTCTTTAATTAGATTAGTCTATTTAAAAATTTGTATCAGCAGATTTACTTTTAATCCATATTTGTTGGCCCTCTTACATCAGCAGTCATACACAAATCCTAACTTCAATCATGAAATCTATAAGGTAATTCTGATAGTCTTAAAAATAATTACGCCGCTAACCTCATCCTTAAAGTTTTTTGCTTCCACTATTAATTTCAAATTTTTAGATACCATTTAAAGTACTATGCACCACACAAAATAATAATCAATGTTATAATAGGAAACCTATAGGTGAGGTAGGGAACATGGATCAGTCAATACTATAAAATCCCAACATGTATGAGGCTGTTAGGTCTAACAGGAGACCATATACTCTAAATATCATCAAATGACTTGACCTATAGTTTTTCTTAATCTCTTCCTCTAAATATGAGAATGTTCTCCATCTTGTCTATTTTCCTCCTCATCGTTAGGGTGTATCTATACGTATTCATAACTAGCTCAATCCATCTCCGAAAGAATTCTACCATTTTGCTTACTAAAGAGGCCACACCAACTTCCTCTCTAATGATTGTACTTTTAATCACATCTTCTCTTCCATAACTATAACCACTAATCCATCGTAACATTCTGATCTTTGTGACTCTAAATTTATTTTCTTGTTGGATTTTAATCATATCCACCATTCAGTTCCATACAACACTATGGTATTATAGCTATGCGGAAAAAAAATCCCTTTAAACTTCAGCTGTATTTTATATTCATATAACATTCAAAGCATTCGCCTATTTCACCCATCCCACTTCGATCCAATGGTTTACATCTCCCTCAACCTCCTCATCACTTTCCATGGGCTCAAGGTCCTTAAAACACAAGACTAGTAATATTGTATGTTTTTCTATTTTCTCCTGAGTTAGAATTCCTTGTCTTTTACTACACTAGCACTTCGTAAACTCTATACACTTACGCTTGGGGTGAAAGCCCTTTAAACTTCAGCTGTATTTTATATTCATATAACATTCAAAGCATTCGCCTATTTCACCCATTCCACTTCAATCCAATGGTTTACATCTCCCTCAACCTCCTCATCACTTTCCATGGACTCAAGGTCCTTAAAACACAAGACTAGTAATATTGTATGTTTTTCTATTTTCTCCTGAGTTAGAACTCCTTTGTCTTTTACTAAACTTGCACTTCGTAAACTCTATACACTTACACTTGGGGTGAAAGCCATGTGTTTTCAAGGCTTGTTGCTATATCTCTAACTTTTCATTTATCTCTTATACTGATACCTCTAAATAAAACTTAAAATGATAAAGCAACTAAAATAGCATCAATGAGTAAATTTAAATCTAAACTAAATAAATTATCACTTTCAGATAATATGGAAACCAAACAACCTGAGATGTCAATAATGCTTGCAACTGGCCCAGATAACATATCATTGAAAGAGTCAACGGGACAATTACGATTACTTCGGGTGGATTGCTTTCTTGGTACAACCAAATCAACAGACTCCCTCTTTGGCTTCTTCCCTTCTAATATTGATTCATCACTTGATGTTGGGACTTCTTCCACATAGTCCTGATCCCCATATTTCTTACCTAATGCATCTTTACAAATGCCACGCATTGTTGTGCCTCCTTGATTATCTTTATGGCGACTAGCTGATCTTTTTGATGAATTGATTTTTTCAAGAAATTGAAGTTCTGCATCTTCATCTTCTACGTCACTAAATCCCACGCCCAAGGCACATCTCTCAGTAACTTGTTTGCTCTTACGGGCATGTTGTCCACTTGTCTTTCTTTTATGTGAATGATTCTCAGCTGCAAAATAAGATTCAGTTCTTGAGAGCTTAACTGATTTTTCCCCAACATCTCTCTTCTTATCAGAAGAACGGGGATCATTAGTATTTGCACTGTCCTGCATGCATTGATAACGGTTAGATAAGAAGCTTTAGTGGGTAATATCAAGTTATCAGGAGGAAATATAGTAACATTAACATATACATACTAAACTTGATATTGAATATTTAGAAGTTGAGTGCTATCAACACAATTTCTAACATTCTCCTCTCAACATACTATCTAATTGTTGAGATTCTAACATTTTAACCAATAAGAAAGTGAGTTGCCAGCATAACTTTTTGAAGTTATACAAACAACACCAGAAGCTGGTTTTGCAAATGCTGATTCCAGCAACCAAAAACTGAATAATCCTAATTTCAGTTTGCAAAATTATTCAATTACCTTAGGGTTTCTCCCATCAGAGCCAGAAGGAAGGCATGTTCCTGCCTTTGACTTGGTATGAATAGTATGAGTAACACCCCCAAACTTGAGTTTTAGCTTCTTCAACTTGTTATTAGTTCCTAATCCATCAGAAACAACCACTGTATCTCTCACACTCTCATTCTCAGCAGGTGGTAACCACCCGAAGTATCTCTTAAATATTCCATCACAATTAGCCCTAGGTTTGCGTGACGCATTACTTCTTTTCCTCTTCACAGTGAAGTCAATCGCAGGCCTATAAACATCAAAGATTTTTCCATTAATGAAAAGTTCTTTTGTACCTTATGTGACAGAAAATCAGCTTCTAAGCATATAAAAGACAAAAATAAAATGCAAAACTGAATCAATATGGCAAAATCGCGGTGCGAAATAGAGCTTTCCCGAAACGCGATTTTTGCAAATCATGGTGGAATCACATTCTCGAGCGCGATACAGTATAAGGGAATGAATTTGCGAAGAAAGAAGAAGAGAAACACCTGGACATTCTCACTCTTTCTGTTGATTTTCCGTTCATCGGTAACAAACTCGGTCTAGGTTTTCCGGCGAACCTTTCGTTTTCCGGCGACTTCAGTGGGACTCCAATTTGTTTCTAATGTAGGGGCAATGCAGCAGCAGCACCTGCATTTTATCTTGTGTGATTTCATGGATTTGAGGACTTTTGTTTTTAGGGTTTTTTAATCGTTAAAATGCGTTTATTTTTCTCAATTGGAAGAGTTTTCTTTTTATCTAAAGCTAAATACAGATAAGTTTTAAATTGTTACTTCTTGCTTCCCAAAATAATTTCCTCAGCCAATAATACCTGACCCATCTAAAAAAGTTATTTGTTTTAAAATATTTATCACTTTCTTATCAATTCAAATTAAATTTTTATCTTTTAATTTGTATTTTCTAATTAATATTTTTAATTTAGACTAAATTACAGATTTTGTTCCGCTGTTTCATCTAATTCACGAAATTAGTCTTTCTATTTAAACAGTTTTGATCTTTTTATTTTAAATTGAAACAATTTTAGTCCCGTCTCAAATCTTTTTCATAGAAAATTGATGAAAATATCATTTTTTTTAAACTTATATTTTATCTACAAAGTTCAATAATAGGTTTATATATGATGATTTGTTATGTTTTACATGTAAATTGTCATTTAAAAAATAAAAATATCATTAATTTTAAGTTCAAAAACATGAGAAGGAACCAATTTCGTGAGTCAAGTAAAAGAGGGGATCAAAATTGTAATTAAGTCTTTAATTTATTATTTTTTAATCTTATATTAATGTTAATTTGAATACATCAATAATTAATACGAATAATTTGGTAAAATCATTTTTCTCTCTATTTTATTTATTATGTTATTTTAATTTGTGTGAAAATGACAAGTATGACACTTATTTTAGAACGGAGAGAGTATTATAATAAAAAAAATCTTCTACTTCTACTCTACTATCAATCAATTATAATTCAATTGCATGCACTTCCTAATCACTACTACGGAAAACGTATATAATGACGGTTGTGAAACATATATAATAATGGTTTCTCGTCCGTGATTAGGTAATGTGTGATTGTATGTATGTTGGTTTTCACAACGGGTGAATGACTCTGGTTATAAGTTAGATAACGTGTTAATTATAGCAATGGTTAAAACAAACCGTTGTTGTGAAATAATTTATAAGTTTTGGATTCGAATCTCATCAACATCATTCTTGCCTTTTATTATTCTAGATAGCGCGCTACTTATAACAACGACTGAGTTAAAAATCGGTGTGATATAATTTGTTTTTTTATATGTATGTTTTTCGACTTTTCAGTATTCTCAAATTTTAAACCTTAATATGTATGAATCGTATCAAACCAGAAACATTAATAATTAGACCAAAAATTGTATTACATCAATGACACAATTCCATTAGGAACCAAAAAATTGTAGATTACATCAAAACCAAAATGACACAAAACAGCCTACAATATACGCATCATTACATCAAATAATACTACCTTGTTAATAACATCATTAGAAATTATAAAATACAATAAATTATGAATGAAGAATATAAAATACTTGTTAATTTTCTCATATGACTTCTTGATGATCGTTACAAATAACATGTACATCATCTCTATCAACTTCTTCATATGAAGTAGACACTTGTGTTGCATAACAACGAGTGGAAGGAATACCAAAATGTTCATCATCACTAAGAGGAATGTGTTTTCTTTTGAGAAAAATTGACCATCTCTTCGATAAGTCTACAGGATTTGTCACATGAAAAACTTGTTTTTCTTGAGTAGCCATGATTGTTGGTGCAAAGGTAGAATAAATGATGAAAGGTAGAAATATTCTATTAAGAATGACGGCAGAAAAACATGATAAAAGTTATAATGATTGTCACCCTATTTATAAACTAAAACTAGGGTTACTAGAAAAAGATAAAATACTAAAATACCCTCTAACAAACTTAGGGGTTAAGAAAAATGGTACAACTAAATAAATATGAATTACTATTAATATTCTAATACCATCCCTTAATTCATATTCCATCAAAACTTGTAACACCAATTCCATCCCTTAGTCTGAGAAATTGATCAGTCTTGATAGCTTTCGTCAGAACATCTGCCAACTGCTTTTGAGTGCTGCAGTGTACAATTTCTAACACTCCACTCTGAACTTGATGTCTCAGAAAATGATACTTTGTCTCAATATGTTTGCTTCTCCCATGCAACACTGGGTTTCTGGCAAGATTGATTGCAGACTTATTGTCAATCATCAACTTCAGAGGTTTGTCTACTTTAATCTTCAGATCCTGCAACAGATTCAGAATCCACACAGCTTGGCATGCAGTAACAGCACCTGCAATGTATTCAGCTTCACAGGTTGACAACGCCACAACAGGTTGCTTCTTGGAACACCAAGAAATGGAACCTCCCAGAAATTTGAACAAGTACCCAGATGTACTTCTTCTGTCAACTCTGTCTCCACACCAATCAGAGTCTGAATAACTCAGAAGTTCTGACTCATTATTTCCTCCAGAGGGAAATAACACTCCATACTTCAGAGTTCCTTTGATATACCTCAGAATCCTGACAGCAGCTTGATAATGGGACCACTTAGGTTTACTCATGAACCTACTAACCATCCCAACTGAGTAGCAAATATCAGGTCTGGTATTGCACAAATACCTCAGAGAACCAACCAACTGTTTGAAGGTTGTAGCGTCCACATCCTTTCCTTCAGAGTCTGAATCCAGTTTCTGATTTGTATCAGAAGGTGTGACAGCCATCTTACAATTCTTCAGATCAAATCTCTTCAGAAGTTCTAATTCATACTTGAGTTGATGCAAAATGATACCTTTCTCAGAATATCTGAACTCCATCCCTAGAAAGTATGTCATTTTGCCTAGATTAGTCATTTCAAATTCATTCATTAGAACCTTCTTGAACTTGGTTATCTCCTGTTCAGAACTTTCAGTCAGCAGTATATCATCAACATATAAACATACCAGAGTCATATTGCCTTCAGAAGTATGCTGAACATAGACACCGTACTCCATCTCACATTTCTGAAAGCCTTGCTTCTTGAAAAATGAATCAATCTTCTGATTCCAAGCTCTGGGCGCTTGTTTCAATCCATATAGAGCTTTGTATAATCTGTACACCATCCCTTCCTGATTCTTTTTCACAAATCCAGGAGGTTGTGACACGTAAACTTCTTCTTCTAATGGACCGTTCAGAAATGCAGATTTTACATCTAAATGCATCAGAGGCCAATTCCTGTTAGCATCTATTGCAATCACCATTCTGATTGTTTCATGTCTTGCTACAGGTGCAAACACTTCAGAGTAATCCAGCCCAGGTTTTTGTAGAAATCCTCTGGCTACCAACTTTACTTTATATTTGCCAATTGAGCCATCTGGCTTTAACTTCTGCTTGAAAACCCATCTGACGCTGATGGCTTTCTTGTCTTTTGGAAGTTCTGTTAGCTTCCAAGTCTTGTTTCTCTCTATAGCATCAAGTTCTTCTTTCATGGCCTTCAGCCAGAGCTTCTGCTTAAGAGCCTCTTCTGTACTTATGGGTTCAGAGTCTACTAACATGGCACACTGAATAACTTCTCCTTCAGAGTCTACTTCAGTGTCTTGCAGCATGTCAAATTCTGCAAATCTTCTGGGAACGCTTCTGATTCTTTGTGGTCTCTGAACTTGTTCAGAGTCTTGGGCTTCAGATGATTGACTTTCTCCAGAGCTTTGACCAACTTCAGGATCTGGCATATTTCCAGAGTCTTGAACTTCAGAATTTCTAGCTTCAGAGGCTTGACTTCCTCCAGAGCCTTGGCCATCTTCAGAGTCTGAATTTCCACCAGAATCTGGATTACCATCAGAGTCTGGATCATCAGAGTCACCTTCATCTTCTGAGTCTTCTCTAGAGTCAGAATCACTATCAGAGTCAGAATCAACGTCAGAGTTTACTTCAACTTCAGAAATTCTTAACTCTGACCTTTCTTCAGAAGTTCTAACATCAGAATCAGATTGAGACTTATCCCAATTCCAAACTTCTGATTCCTTCACAATCACATCTCTGCTGAATTCAATTTTGTTGGTTTCTGGACAATAGAGCTTGTATGCACATGTACTGTGGTACCCTATCAGAATCATCACTTTGCTTCTATCATCCAGCTTCTGTCTTCTGGCTTCTGGAACATGTTTATAGCAAACAGAACCAAACACCTTCAGATGACTAACACTTTGCTTGTCTCCAGTCCACTTCTGCATAGGAACTATTTCCTTCAACTTCTTCGTAGGACATCTGTTGAGTACATACGTTGCAGTGGCAACAGCTTCTCCCCAAAGCTTCTGAGGAAGCTTCTTCTCCTTTAGCATGCTTCTCACCATATCAAGCAAAGTACGGTTTCTTCTTTCAGCAAGACCATTGTGTTGAGGGGTATAGGGAGCAGTAACCTCATGCTCAATTCCATTCTCCTCACAGAACTTCTGGAACTCTTTGGAGTTATACTCACCTCCACCATCAGTTCTAAGAATCTTCAACTTCTGACCACTCTGATTCTCAGCCTTCATTCTGAATTTCTTGAATTCATCAAACACCTCGTGTTTGAACTTAATAAGGGATACCCATGTCATTCTTGTGAATTCATCAACAAATAACACAAAGTATTTATTCCCTCCAATTGATGCTACTGGAAATGGACCACACACATCAGAATGTACAACTCCCAAGGCATGTTTTGCTCTTGGAACAGCTTCTAACGCAAATGGCAAACGTGGTTGTTTTCCTTCCATGCAAACTTTGCATGATTTTTCAGGCTTCTTAATTGCAGGAATTCCATGTACCAACTTCTTTGAATTCAGATGTTTTAAGCTTCTGAAATTCAAATGACCAAATCTTCTGTGCCACAGCTCACTCTCCTTCTCAGCACATGTTGCACTAAGACATTCTGAATCTGCAGTTCTGACATTCACCTTGAATGTTCTATTCCTTCCTTGTTCTGACTCCATAATCAACTTCTGATTGCAGTCATACAGCTTCAGAAGATTATCCTTCATGGTAACTGAAAAACCTTTCTCAATTAGTTGTCCCACACTCATCAGATTGCTTCTGATGCCAGGTACGTACCACACGTTCTGAATCAATGCTGTTTTTCCATTGTTCAGAGTCACTCTGACATTTCCCATACCTTCTGCATTAAGATATTTGTCATCAGCACATCTGATCTTTGTCCTTTTTTCAGAGTCAAAGTCAACCAGCCATTTCTTGTTTCCAGTAAGATGATTTGAACAGTCAGTGTCCATATACCACCAGTCTATCAGATCCATATTATCAGATTCAGAAGCCATCAATAGCACAGATTCGTCATCAGAACTTCTGGCTATATTTGCTTCTTCTGATTTTTTCTCCTTGTTTGACCAACAATCTCTAGCAAAGTGACCAAACTTCTTACAACAATAACATTGGATCTTCTTCTTGTCATACTTCTCTTTTCCCTTCTGAGCATTCTTTTGCCTATCAGAGATTGAGCTTTCTGACTTCTGACCACCATTAGATCTTCTCTTGGCTTCTGACTGCTTCTGATACCTCCTATCAGAAGTTGCTTTCAGAGCCTGCTGCTCTACTTCCCTTTCAGAAGTTCTCTCAGTCAAACGCAACTCTTGCGCTTCTAAACTGCTCTGCAGCTCTTCAATTCTCATGGTACTCAAATCTTTGGAATGTTCTATTGCTACCACAATGTAATCAAATTGAGAGGTAAGGGATCTCAATACCTTCTCCATGATTGTTTCTTCAGAAAGAGTTTCTCCACACGCCTTCATCTCATTAGTGATCAGAATCACTCTGGAGATGTATTCAAAAACTTTCTCATTATTCTTCATGTTGAGATTCTCATATTGCTTTCTCAAGGACTGAAGCTTCACCTTCTTCACTGATGCGTCACCACCATAACATCTAACCAGTGTGTCCCACGCAGCCTTTGCTGTCGTTGAATCTGCAATCTTCTCAAACACATTTACATTAACACATTGATGAATAAAGAATAATGCTTTCTGATCCTTCTTCCTTACTTCCTTCTGCGCGTTTTTCTGTTCATCTGTTGCATCTGCTGCTACCGAAACATAACCATCAGTGACAAGATCTAAAACATCTTGAGCACCAAACATTACACGCATTTGGATCATCCAACGATTCCAGTTTTTACCGTCAAATACTGGAAGCTTGGTGTTTATGTTGCCGTTTCCGTTCATCTTCACCTTGCACAATACACTCAATGTTTCTCACACAGTGTTTCCCAACCCACAGAATAAAATTCTGATCAGATTTTGTTCAAGATTCAACACGAATCTAAGAATCAAAATCAAACACACAAGACCTCACGTTCACTCGTGTTTCCCGTGTTTCCCAATGAATCTGAACCGGAGCTCTAGATACCAGTTGTTGGTGCAAAGGTAGAATAAATGATGAAAGGTAGAAATATTCTATTAAGAATGACGGCAGAAAAACATGATAAAAGTTATAATGATTGTCACCCTATTTATAAACTAAAACTAGGGTTACTAGAAAAAGATAAAATACTAAAATACCCTCTAACAAACTTAGGGGTTAAGAAAAATAGTACAACTAAATAAATATGAATTACTATTAATATTCTAATAATGATGAATGGTTAGGTGTTATAACTTGTTAATAACATCATTAGAAATTATAAAATACAATAAATTATGAATGAAGAATATAAAATACTTGTTAATTTTCTCATATGACTTCTTGATGATCGTTACGAATAACATGTACATCATCTCTATTAACTTTTTCATATGAAATAGACATTTGTGTTGCATAAGAACGAGTGAAAGAAATATCAAAACATTCATCATCACTAGGATGAATGTGTTTTCTTTTGAGAAAAATTGATCATCTATTCGATAAGTCTGCAGAGTCTATCACATATAAAAAACTTGTTTTGCTTGAGTAGCCATGATGAATGGTTCGGTGTTATCAGTTGTCTTGCCAATGTCAACCCGTGTGAATCTTAACTCATCAGTTTTTACACCATTGTTATTGGAAAGCCACTTGCATTTAAATAAAGACATCTTGAAAATAACATAATCAATCTCCAAAATCTTCTCAATTACACCATAGAACATAGTGGTTAGCAAAATAGAATTCTTATCTTTCGAACTAGTGAAATACACGGATTCAAACTCAACCATAACTCCACTATTTTGCATTGTACTATGATCATCTTTTCCTTTTGTATAAAAGGAATAATTAAAAATATCGTATGTCGTCCAAGTTATCAGTGGCAGATCTTACCTAAAATAATAGGGGGAGCCGCCATAATTACTAAATAAAAAATATTACAATTAAAATTTATAGAAGTCATTTAAAATATTCTTATTTTTCATTTTTTAAAATGGCAACTATTAATATTATTAAGATCTAAAAATTTATTTATTTTAAATAACGCTAATAAAAATAATGAACAATTTTTCAGTGTTAAATAAGTTTTAAATTAATAATTTTCATTAAATTTATTGTGTTTAATTTTAAAAATTAAATCTAATAGGCTAGTACAGTGTTAAAAAAATTATATTGATCTCTTAACTTTTAAAAATATTTTATGTTGTTCATTTTTATTAATTAACGATAGATTTAGCGATCAATTTTAGAATTTTTTATCTTTAATTAGACGAAAACGATTAATATTATACGTTTTTAAAAGTTAAATGATAAATAAAAATATTTTTAAATTAATAGACTAAAATAAACTTTCAAGACTACATCATATATTTTTACCCTTTAACCTCCAAGTTTAATATAACTAATTATAATGCATATCTTAAGTATTTATTAATTATTATCAAAGTTTGTTGGCCCCACCGCATCAAATAGATTTAAGTTAAAGCAAAACAACGATATAGCAGTTTTTTTTTTCAAAACAACCATGCCTTTTCTAGTAGTGTCTTAACTTTACCTTCCTATTAGCATATATTTTTATAAAAAATAAGGGGTACCACTGCACCTTTGGACTCTTCACAAGATCCGTCATTGTAAGTTATCACTGTAAATTTTGACATGTACGACAACCATTTAATTGTCTCGGGTGCATACCCATCATTAAAAATTATCGTATTAAACCAACTTATGAATTCCTTGTTATGTTGTGTAAACAACAATTTGTCATTTATTCGAAGATATTTTTTTCTTTATAACCTTTTTTTGAGTAGCTATGTAAGGTTCAACTACACTAAGATCATTCAATATATATAAATGTGCTTGAAGCACGACATCCCGGCCCATTGACTTAACATTTAAACCTTTAGTACCTCTACCTTCAAATTTGTCAGCATGACGAGACTTTGGAATTCCAATAGACTCTGTTTTCGACAAATAGTTTGAACAAAACTCAAGAGCTTATTCTGTAATATACCTTTTAACGATCCAAGTTTTCTGTCGGTGATGATTCTTTGTATATCATTTAAATATCTTCTTGTATCACTCTATAGGATACATCCACCTTAAATAAAATGGACCACAATATATGATTTTTCTGACTAGATGAACAAGTAAGTAAACTATAATGTCAAAAAATATTGGAGAAAAATACATCTCCAATTGACACAATATTATTGCATACACATCTGCTAATTCATCTAATTTTTTAAATCAAGAACTTTATTACACATATAATTGTAGAATAAGCATAATCTGGTTATAGTTAGTACTCTTACATTTTTTGAAATGATGCCACATATAGGCACTGGTAGAAGTTGTTGCATCAAAACATGATAATCATGATATTTTAAGCCAATTAACTTGAGATCTTTCATTAATACAAGTTTCTTGATGTTTGAAAAGTAGCATTGGGAAACTTTGATACCATGCAAACACTTGCAAAAACTTTTCTTTTTCTTTTTAGATAGAGTGTGACATGCTGTAGGCAAATAAGATATTTTTCCTCTATCTTCTGAAGCCAATTTTTATCGTATGCCCATATCCAAATGGGAATTCTTATCATCTTTATTCTTGCCTGAAATGTTTAGAAATGTTCCTATCAAACTATCACACTCATTTTTCTACACATGCATCACATTAAGACAATGTCTTACATCCAGTCTAGACCAATATAGAAGATCAAAGAACACTGATCACTTTTTCCAAATATTTTTCACAACGGGACCGTCTTTATTTTTTTCCAAAGACAACATTAAGGTGTTCTTGTCGTTGATAAACTTCATCACCAGTTAAAGGTTTAAGAGTGCTTTCAAGCCCCTGCTCTCCGTTAAAAGCCTTTCGTAATCTACGATAAGGATGATTGAGTTTTAGAAATTTTCGATGCCCAAGGTAAACCGTCTTTTTTTCAAACTCAAGATGGTGAAAATAGGTATTAGATTCACATATAGGACACACTTTATATCATTTGACATTATATTCAGCCAAATTACCATATGTAGAAAAGTCTTTGACTGTGCAAAATAAAATTCCACGCATCTTAAACTTTTTACCAAAATATGTATCATCAACGTCAACACCTTTATCCCACAAAAGTTTTAAATTCTCAAGTAATGGACTTAGATAAACATCTATGTCATTTTCAGGTTGTCTTGGTCCATAAATCATCGTATTTAACATCATATACTTGCGCTTCATGCATAATCAAGGAGATAAGTTGTAAATCGTAAGAAGAACGGGCCACAGAGAACGGTCAGTGTTCATATTACCAAAGAGGTTCATTCCATCTATGGCAAACTCAAGCATAAGGTTTCTTGGCTCAAGGCCAAAATCCGGAAACAATGAGTTAATGTTCTTCCATTGCAAATCAACTACGTAGAGAATGTTTCCATCATATTTTCTTTCATTTGAATGTCATCTAATATTCTTTACGTCATTCGTATTAGCAAAAAGTCCCTTTAACCTTGAAATTATTGGCAAGTACCATAACACTTCAGTAGGAGGACGCTTCTTACTAACACTATTATTGTCATCACCATCGGTGTTCTTCAACTTGTAGCGTGACTCACCATATTCTGGACATTGATCGAAATTTTCATACTCTTTCATGTATAATATGCAATCATTAGGGCATGCATGTATTTTGACATACTCAAAGCCCATTGGACACAATATTTTCTTGGCCTCATAGAAATGATCCGACAAATTGTTAACGATAATATTGCAACTCACAATATCTAGTCTCATAAATGTTAACCTCATAAAATAAGCAAAAAGAGTTCATAACAGTCAACTCAAAACAACTTAGAAAATCTCAACAACATAAATAGTCTCTTATTAAAATATAAACGATATAAGAGTCACTTCAAGCGTTTATTCCTCATCCCGGTGTTACATGATTAAAGCAAGGTACCACTAGTCAAAGCGAAAAACTAAAGAAGTAACTCTAAGAGCTATCTTCTACTTACTTTAGCAATGCTACTCCTGAGTATTTGCACGATACCCATGTAAAGACAATATTCAAACAGAAGGGGTGAGAAATACATTCAAATAATTAATGGTGCATAATTAATCAAAGTATATTAAATACAATACAATTCAAACATAATATAATATGCATCACAACACATGTATTCAAGTTTCACCCACTTCACAACAAATACACAACCAATATGCAAATTTGACTCACAACGACAACAACAGACTCATATGCACGTGGTACCGACTTCAGCAATGGTTCCAATTACGAACCGGGTCCCAATTAACTACGAACCCATGGGATTCACTCAGCAACCCGGACCCCACGTCGAGCTCCAAACCACAATATCAAGCTTGGGACAATTACTAGTCACCAATATCGAAACCTGTAATCGCCTCTTTCACAACACAATAACTCATGATGCATGAATGAATGTATGCATCATCACAATAACTCAATAACACAAACGATATCATATAAACCACATAATTTCTTGTACAACATCGACAAGATAGTTTCACGTCGAACCATGTATATTACCTCAACATGTTACCATTATAAGTATAACAATTCATCTCATAGTCACATCAATGTTATCACAACAATTGCAACAATGCAAACGATATCACATCAAACCGCATAATTTCCTGTACAACATCAACAAGATAGTTTCACATCAAAATTATATATCACAGCTCACATGTCATCAAAACACAACAATCAAACAACCTGCAATTATATTAGCAATTTACCACAATAAATCATCATCAACAAAAACGAAATGTTTCGTTAAACGTTTCATAACATCATCATGAAACTGCAACAACAATACACACATAATCCTAATTTAAATCATCCTAACTCTCACTAATAATGTGTAGTTTATCATGTCAACTTTCCAATACTTTGAACGACATTTAAATCGGACTTACGGAACAAGAGTTATGACCAAAATTGTTGGGATATGTCAACAATTCATTAACCGAACATATGAACAAAAATTTCACCTACGCATTATGATTAGGAATAATACTCAAACAATTCACCTATCACAATCATTTTATAGCTTTGGGCGTCATATTTCTAAGGCTTCAAACCCTAACCCAAAATGATTCACGAGTTGGAAGTTATTATCAAAACCGTGCACGAAGACGTTACTAAAAAGTTGTTGTTTTTCTAACATCTCCAACACGATTTTCATCTTCTTCAATCCCAAAAATGTTAATGAAATCATCACAAAAAATATTGTATCCCTGAAACGAAGTTGTATATCTCTATTTCAGTTATCCAATACTTCAAGCGACACTTGATTTGGACTTTCGGATCAAAAGTTATGGCCAAAACGATTTCAGCAGAAAACACGAAAAGCGCCCCCCACGCTAAGCGCGGTCGTGACGAACAAAATGTAGATTTTTCTGCGTTTTCATCATTTAAGGCCTTTCGGATCTTTGATTTCGATTTCGTAAAAATCCAAATGCTTGGAAAATTACAACCCATGCAATACTCTAATTATCTTATGTTAATTTATAATTTTAACACAATTGAATCATCAAATCATTGTTTTAAGATTATGCCTAAAACCTTCAAAGTTGAAACAATGGTGGATATAGGTTCAATCATCAAAATAAAAAAAGTACACACACATAAGACACACAAAATTCATCATATAATCATCATATGACAACCAACATAACATCTCAAATCAAAATTATGAATCAAAACACCCAATCCTAAGGAGATTAAGGGTCCATCCATCTACCCCTCATGATTTAACACCTACTATAGAAGCATATATCTCCCTTACCTTAGATTTTAGAAATTCCAACAAAGATGAAAGAATCCTTTAACTTTTTCTCCTAAGATCTTCTTCTCCTTCCTCTTTTTCTAGCCCTTCTCTTCTCTCTTCCAAGTTGTTCATGTAGTATTGAAAATTGACTTTATTTCCACTTCTCTCATACTTATAATAATCCTATTCCTCCTAATTATATTTTCCCTATACTAACCTCAACTTAACCTTATACTCACTACTTTGCCCTCAAAATTTCTACGCACTCCCTTTTTTCTCATTTTTTTATTATTCCAATATTATTCACTCAATTAATTAAATGAACTCCTATTATTTAATTACTAAGACAATCATAAATAATTCTAACTTATTTCAACTAACCTCTGCAACCTACATTTTATAATCAAATAAATACACCAATTCACAATTAATTTACAAACCTCACACAAAATAGCTATTTAATTATTTTCACACCAATTAAATTGAATAAATAAGTAAAATAATTGATAGTTCTAAATTGAGGCGTTACAACTCTCCCCCACTTAAAGAATTTCCCCCCTTGAAAATTACCTGAGGAAAATAGAGTTTGGTACGAGTCTCTCATCTGCTCCTCACGTTCCCCGGTCATACCCCCACCAACTGGTCCTCCCAATATACCTTCACCAAGGCAATCTACTTACCATGAATCCGCTTCACTTCTCGATCCTATATCTGCATAGGAGATAGCTCAACAATTAGGTTCTATCTCACATGTATATCATCCACTTGGATCACATGAGTCAGAATCTAAATGTATCTCCTCAACTGAGATACATGAAACACATCATGAAGTTTAGCAAGCGATGGTAGAAGGGAAATCTGATAGGTCACTTCTCCTATATTCTTCAAGATCTGGTATGGACCAACAAAATATGGCGTGAGCTTTTGAGACTTCAGAGTTCTACCAATGTTAGTTACCGGAGTAACCCTAAAAAACATGTGATCGCCCACCTGAAACTCAAGTGTTTTCCTCCTCTTGTCATGATAACTTTTCTGACAACTCTGCGATGCTTTCGTCTTCTCTTGGATCATCTCGATCTTCTCAGTCGTCTGCTAAACAATTTCAGGTCCAAGCACAACACCCTCGCCTGACTCATACCAACACAAAGTATTCCTACATTTCCTACCATATAATGCCTCATACGGTGTCATTCTAATGCTAGAATTAAAATTGTTATTGTAGGTAAACTCAATCAATGGCAGGTAGCTAGCCCAAGCACCACCTTGTTCTAGCACCCAAGCCCTCAGCAGATCCTCCAAAGACTGGATACTCCTTTTTGTTTGACTGCACATCTTTGGATGATAAGCATAACTCAATTTTGACTTTGTACCCAGAGCCTTCTGCAAACTCTCATAGAACCTTGATTCAAACCTCAGATCCCTATTCAACACAATTCTCAAATGTATACCATGCAGTCTCACAATCTCTTCAATATATAACTCAGCTAACCTCTGCAAGGAATGATCAATCTTCATCGATAAGAGCTGAGGTGATTTAGCCAATTTATCCACTATCACCCAAATCGAATCATTCCCCTTAACAATCTTGGTAAAAATTGACATAAAATTCATAAAAATGTTGTCTTATCTCCATTCTAAAATACTCAACAGTTGCATAAGACCAAACGAATTCTGATGTTCAATCTTTGACTTATGGTAAGTCAAACCAACATAAAAAAAAACTCAACAACTTCTTTCTTCATACTGGGACACCGAAACAACTTCTTCAAGTCTTGATATATCTTTGCGGCACCAGGATGAATACTCAGACCACTTTGATATCCTTCCTCAAGAATACTCTTCTTAAGTTCTAGCACACCTGGAGAATAAACTATATCTCTGAATCTCATCACACCATTCTCATCAATATTGAGCTCTCCCCCTTCTCCTTGATTGATCAACATCCAATGGTCCATCAATCCTAAGTCAATCTTCTCACCCTATCCGACTTCTTCCAGAATACCACTAGTCAGCTTCAACATACCTAACTTCACACTGACAAGAGTTTCTTCGAATACTAAACTCATATCTTGGAGTCGTACCAGCAACTCCGATTCTCAAACCATAAGCATTTGCATATGCAAGGACTTCTTACTCAACACATTATCTATCATATTTGCTTTACCCGAATGGTAATCTATACCAAAATCATAAACTTCCAAGAACTCGAGCCATCTCCTGTGCCTCACACTCAATTTCTTCTGATCAAACAAATATTTCAAACTCTTGTGATCACTAAACACTTCAAATTTGGAACCAAAAATGTAATGTCTCCAAATTTCAAGTACAAACACAACAACTACTAACTTTAAGTCATGTGTGGGATAATTCCTCTCATGAACTTTCAATTATATATAAGCGTAAGAAACCATCTGGCCGTTCTGCATCAGTACACTTCCTAGACCCCTCTTCGAAGCATCGCAATATACTACAAAAGGTTCAATCAAATTCGTAGAATCAAACTGGAGCAGTCGTTAATTTCTTCTTGAGCTCTACAAAACTCTCTTCACAAGCAACATCCCACTCATAAGTCTGACCCTTTCGAGTCAACTGAGTCAAAGGCATTTCCAACTTAGAAAAACCTTCTATGAACCTGTGATAATAACTAGCTAGCCCAAGGAAACATATAATCTCAGTAACAGACTTCAGAGTATCTTCCTACAACACAATATCAACCTTCAACGAATCAATGCCATGTAATGCTCAATATCGCAAGTTCATCGTGTTCTTAGGTCAGGCATGACAATGGGTATCTCTAATAAACGGAACCACATAGGTAGGCTCTAAGACTGGTACGTTCCTAGAGTCATGGATCCTTCTCAAAGGAATTATTTCCACGATGAAGGCTCGTCATACAATAACATCTTTAAAATGATCTCTTCTAGGTGAGTTCTTTGTATCGTCCTAACGAGGAAGGCTCCTCGCAGGCCTATACTACTCAATCATCGTCTCTAAGATTCTAAAAAGGTTCTCAGAGTCATAGATCTAGGTTAAAAATATTACTGTAGGATAGTAATACGTTCAAGGGATCTCATCTGATTAGGGCTTTCGTATCAACTCAACGAGTCCGGGGTCTGGCAGGTTAACATTACACAACCACTATAGATGAAACAAGTTAAAAAGGTCCCTAGAGTCTTCAATTCACCTTGAAAACATTATCATCATGACAAAGGCTCTTCAGACAACAACATCTCCAAAATAATCTACTTTATGTGGGGTATTCATATCATCCCAATAAGGAAGGCTCCTCGCAAGCCTCTACTACACAACCACCATTTTAATCCTATGGTTTTTCTCAGACTCAAGTAGAGAGTCTATCTCACAAAGTACTAATAATCAGAGAGCCCCCAACAATGTCATAAGAAACAATAATGGCATAAATAATAAATATAAGCAAATAAACAGATAATAGAAAACAAATAAGCAAAAACAAGGAAACAAACAAGTAAGAGAAAAAATAAACAAAGTTAACATTCATCACAAATTAAAAAAAGTTAGGCTTGACTCTTTCTTGCATAGAGCATAACTCTCCAGCAGAGTCGCCAGCTGTCGTACCTCAAAAAATATGATCCTTCGTAATGAGTCGCAGAAAATTTAGTACAAATAGAGTCGCCACTAAACTTTATTTATCCCAATGAAGGAATAGGAAAATATCGATAAAACCTTTAAGGGAAGAAAATGGTCGTTGCAACCAAATTCGAGTTTGGGAGTCGATTATGCAAAGGGAAGGTATTAGCACCCCTCACGTCCATTGTACTCAACGGGAACCTCTTAGTATAATTTGTAATTGAATGTTAGCTTATGTTATTTGTTTTCTTCAAGTGATAAAAAGATTAAAAAAGAAAAAGAAAGAAGGGAAACCGCAAATTTTTATTAAAAGGGGTGTTTGACAAGATTGTGGGTCTTGCTCATACGTATCTCCAGGTGCAATAGAAAAATCAAGGTTACGCAGTTCTGGATAGAAAATGTTTGTTAGTTGGCCGATTTTAGCGAAATATATTTAGTTGCATTCAATAGAAAACATTGTTTTACTCAGAACAGATGAGGAGCAGACATTTGAATCACATTGAATGAATGTTTGACATTCACAGGAAAAATGCCACTTATCTCAACTCAAATGGTTATGGACGAAGTGATGTTTTGCATCGTCTGAAGACACAATATCTTACGTTTTGAAAAGGGTTCTGATCGCACAGGGGCGAGAAAAAGAGGTTTGATGTGTTAAGTATTTTGTTGGATGACAAATACTCGCATGGTCGAGTAAGGCAACTCGTACCCAAGTGCTAGAGGAGAGGAATCAAAGGATCTAAACCATCTTCCTTTTCATCATTAATTGCGAAAGGATTTAAATAATTCTTAGATATCTGATTTGATGACGAATACTCGAATGACCGAGTAAGGCTACTTGTATCCAAGTATTCGGGAAAGGGAATATAAGACTCTATACCACTTTCTTTTTCATCTAAGTTGTTACGAAAAAGAGTTTGCGTAAGCTGATAAAGTTAGGGGTTTGAAAGTGAAAAGGTCTTTAAGGTGAATCAAATTGGAAGTTTTTAAGAGACGACAATTGTTTGAATAATCGAGTAAGACAACTCATACCCAAACAATTGAGGAGAGGAATCGAAGGCTCTAGACTATCCCCCATTTTCATCTTTAGTGAAATGATGTTTGATAATGTTATGTGTTTTAATGAACGAAGAATACTTGAATGGTCGAGTAAGGCTACTCGTGTCCAAGAATTGGAGAAGGGAATAGAAGGCTCTAGACCACTTTTTATTCGTTTAAGTAATTGTAAAAATGATTTGAATGTGATTGGGCTAGGAAGCGATTTTAGATGAATTGTATTAGAAGTTTTTAAAAGATGACAATTGTTCGACTAATCGAGTAAGGTAACTCGTACCTAAACAATCTAGGAGAGAAATCGAAGGCTCCAGACCATCCCCTTCATCTTTAATGAAATAGTATTTAAATAATGTTAGATATCTTAATGTGATTTGGATAAAATACACGATGTTAATCGAGGTTTGAATTTGCGTTCGAAATGGCGTAGGGTTTTGAAATGATTGGAAGGGAAGACCTACTTGGTTTTGGGTTAAGGTTTAGGCATTTTGAAGAGCTTAAAATATGAATTAAAGTTACCACTCACGAGATCAAAATTATGTAAAACAAGTGTATGCAAATAAATAAAATGTGTTCATTGTAAGAAAGCTCAAGAGTAAGCTATGTGGGGTTGATGGCGATGCTAAAAACAACTGACTTACAAAGGTATTAAAATGGGTTCGACATTGAATCGAGGATTATTTTACTTTTTGAAAATGGTTTGATATGATTCTAATGATTGAATTAGGAAAACGGTAAAATTATTACACTTCATGGAAATGGGGGTACGCTGTCAAATGGGAATATGATATAATCAAACGATTAAAGCAAACCCAATCAACCAAACACATGAAAATATAACACAACACACATTCATTGTAATCGAATCGAAAGAAGTAAAACAAAAATAGAAAGTACACGAATTAAGATCATGATGCGAGGATGTTAATCAATGTCCCACAACGCAAGGACGTGCAAAGCTATTTGGCAGTAAAGTTCAAACTCAATTTAAACACAACGACATTGGATCGTTTTTTGTTATCATGAATTGAAATAAATGCTAATGTAGAACATATCATTGCAATATGACATGGAATGAACTCATACACTCAACAAATAAAGTCGTAAAGTGAGGCTTAATTCACACAATGACAAAGCAAAACGGTATCAAACCGCAATTAAGTAAACCTCACAATCGATCATTAAAATAAGTGTAGAGTCAAGAAATGCACGCGAAATTCTAAGTGATGTGCCCAAAGTCGGTTTGTGCATATCGACAACAAATGAAATGTCGTATGCAACGGTCATAACACGAAGAAATTTTCTATCAATGTATTGAAATTTGGGCGGCATAACGACACATAAATTTCAAATCCACAGATTAAAAATCTGATTTCTAACAATGAAATAAAATCAAAACAACAACAACCTAACATTCTTTACAATATTACCAAACTATGTACTACACATGGGAAGTGTAAAAAATGATTGGCCTAAACTTAATTAAGAAGTCCATCTGATAACTCTTCGACTTAATCCAATTATCAACTAAGTGAAAATAATAAAATAATAAAATAATAAAAAGCAAAAAAAGTAAAGAAAATGAAAAGAAAAAAAAAACAAAAAGAAAAAAACAAGAAAGAGACAAAGATAAGTGAATTCATTTCAGACCCTTCTTACTTAGCACCTTCTAATTGCCATAACAATTAGAAGGTATTAAAACAACTGACTTACAAAGGTATTAAAATGGGTTCGACATTGAATCGAGGATTATTTTACTTTTTGAAAATGGTTTGATATGATTCTAATGATTGAATTAGGAAAACGGTAAAATTATTACACTTCATGGAAATGGGGGTACGCTGTCAAATGGGAATATGATATAATCAAACGATTAAAGCAAACCCAATCAACCAAACACATGAAAATATAACACAACACACATTCATTGTAATCGAATCGAAAGAAGTAAAACAAAAATAGAAAGTACACGAATTAAGATCATGATGCGAGGATGTTAATCAATGTCCCACAACGCAAGGACGTGCAAAGCTATTTGGCAGTAAAGTTCAAACTCAATTTAAACACAACGACATTGGATCGTTTTTTGTTATCATGAATTGAAATAAATGCTAATGTAGAACATATCATTGCAATATGACATGGAATGAACTCATACACTCAACAAATAAAGTCGTAAAGTGAGGCTTAATTCACACAATGACAAAGCAAAACGGTATCAAACCGCAATTAAGTAAACCTCACAATCGATCATTAAAATAAGTGTAGAGTCAAGAAATGCACGCGAAATTCTAAGTGATGTGCCCAAAGTCGGTTTGTGCATATCGACAACAAATGAAATGTCGTATGCAACGGTCATAACACGAAGAAATTTTCTATCAATGTATTGAAATTTGGGCGGCATAACGACACATAAATTTCAAATCCACAGATTAAAAATCTGATTTCTAACAATGAAATAAAATCAAAACAACAACAACCTAACATTCTTTACAATATTACCAAACTATGTACTACACATGGGAAGTGTAAAAAATGATTGGCCTAAACTTAATTAAGAAGTCCATCTGATAACTCTTCGACTTAATCCAATTATCAACTAAGTGAAAATAATAAAATAATAAAATAATAAAAAGCAAAAAAAGTAAAGAAAATGAAAAGAAAAAAAAAACAAAAAGAAAAAAACAAGAAAGAGACAAAGATAAGTGAATTCATTTCAGACCCTTCTTACTTAGCACCTTCTAATTGCCATAACAATTAGAAGGTATTAAAACAACTGACTTACAAAGGTATTAAAATGGGTTCGACATTGAATCGAGGATTATTTTACTTTTTGAAAATGGTTTGATATGATTCTAATGATTGAATTAGGAAAACGGTAAAATTATTACACTTCATGGAAATGGGGGTACGCTGTCAAATGGGAATATGATATAATCAAACGATTAAAGCAAACCCAATCAACCAAACACATGAAAATATAACACAACACACATTCATTGTAATCGAATCGAAAGAAGTAAAACAAAAATAGAAAGTACACGAATTAAGATCATGATGCGAGGATGTTAATCAATGTCCCACAACGCAAGGACGTGCAAAGCTATTTGGCAGTAAAGTTCAAACTCAATTTAAACACAACGACATTGGATCGTTTTTTGTTATCATGAATTGAAATAAATGCTAATGTAGAACATATCATTGCAATATGACATGGAATGAACTCATGAACTCAACAAATAAAGTCGTAAAGTGAGGCTTAATTCACACAATAACAAAGCAAAACGGTATCAAACCGCAATTAAGTAAACCTCACAATTAATCATTAAAATAAGTGTAGAGTCAAGAAATGCACGCGAAATTCTAAGTGATGTGCCCAAAGTCGGTTTGTACATATATATTCTAACTGATTGTTAAACCTAACCACCTAATAAAATGTAATTTAAATTACCAATGCAACCTTACACTAGATTTATTTGTATAGATTAATGTTACACAGCCTTCCTGCTTACAAAATATAGTTTATGTGACATTAATCTAGTTTATTAATTTTCTATGCATCACTGTGTGACAAAATAATTTTCTCATTAGATTAAATATATATTAATCTAATCAGTTTTAAATTGTGTATATTAATCGCAACGATTTTAGTATTTTATTCATCAGATTCATTGAATAATCAATAATCAATGTATCTAGATTATATTTAATCCAAATAAATTGATTCTTCACGGAGAATGAGAAAAACTAACTACACTTTATTTTAATAAAAATTTAATCAACAAATAAAAAATATAATAATGATAACAATTATTTATGCATTGACTGTCAATGTTGATCCAAGTCAGGATACTCTCCTTTTGTCAAAAGAAAAGAGCGATGAAACTCTAATTATGTGTTTTCTAGCTTCTTTAGTACTTCTTTTTAGTAGGATTGTTCAAATTTTACTCACTTTCCCAGACAAAAATGGCTCACCATCATTATGACTTTTCTTTCAATACATATCTTACGTTCCAATAAAACGTTGGTGAGATAGATAGCTCTGTTGTCTTCACTGTTTGGTTGTTTTGCTTATGAGTATTTTCCTCTCTTCTTTGGACACAATTTGATGTTTCTTCATGTTAACTTATGTTTTCCGACTAATAGCCTCAAAATGGATGACTCTTCAGTCTTCACGAATCGCCCAATTGAAATACATTAATGCGATTAAAAAGTTCTCATGCAATTCTACTTCCCTTTGTCTATGAGTGAAGGGCACCCTTCCACAAGCATCTAGGATTAATTATTCGTACTTGTATGCACGAGTAATTTCCCACGAAACTGAATTGTCGGGCAAAAGGTCATATGTCACACAGCCTTCCCGCTTACAATTTACCAATGCAACCATAAACTTTTCATTTTCTAACGACGACGGATACATCAATTGTTCTTCCTGAAATAAAATAATTTTACTGTGAAGCCATCAAATATTTTTAGTAGACATGTTATTCAGAAATTGGTAAACATACTCTATGCATAGAACACAACTTTTATGTTGAACAAACATCGGGCATCAAGTTTTAGTTATTTTTTTATTATTACCTCGGGAAGGTCACAAAACTCCTCAGGAGATATCTGCAACAAATCCATGGCAGTTTGACCAGTGCACCATGCTAAAACTTTCGCGCTCTTATCTGCAAGGGTAATTTTCAAATGGAAAGTGCGTACAGCCTCTGCATCAGAAATTATATGACAGAAACTGCATTTCATGGTTTTCTCGTCGACAAAGTGACCGCAGAGAGAATGTGAAAATCTTGTATTCACGTAATAATATTGATTTGGAACAAGCCAGACTTGGCATACCTACAACAATATCAAGCAAGAAAAATGATCAAAATTTCTAGATGAATGATAACAATTAAATGGTTATACAGTAAAAGGAAGAAAAAAAAGAATAAACAAAATATGAGTTGCAACTTGCTATAGTTTTTGAATACTTGTTTAGTAAGATTTATAGCAAGATTTTAGTTCATAAATACTTGTTTAAGAATACCGCAGAGTAATAATTGAAAGTTGAAACACAAAAAGTCAAATAGATATTCAAGTGATACAAAAGTTAACTCTTACTTGGGCGTAGAAAGTCTGGTTAGAAATATCAGAGAGTTGGAATAGTTTATAAAGGCAAGATGAGTTGATCAATGCTGGTAAACAACTGAGATTAATGAAAGAAGCCCTGGTACCATTCTCAAACCATGATAATTCCAGACTGTCAAGTCAAAAACGTTCAAGTACATTGTAAATCACGTGGATACCTTAAACAGAGTACAAAAATGCATTAAACTATGAAGGGAGAGAAAACAGAGCAGACATTAGACCAGGATCGGCGAAGGGGTACTAAACCACATTTTGCAGGATAAAAAAATAGTATTAAATGATCCACTCAATTTCACACCATATTTTTTGCAATTGACTTTTTCTTTAGATGATTACTGGTTATGTGCATCAGGCCAAGAATGTGCTTACCATTTTTGACGTTTCAATGTCGTGCATGTCAAGCCAGATATAAATACAGTGTGACCGAGACTCACTCTTCCCAATGACCTGGGACATGATATATAATCATAAGAATGGGGAATACAAAAATATGAATATTTGGAAAGACATTATGGAAACACGCTAAATAATTTCATACTTAAAATCACAAGTCTTCCACTCCTTTCTCTCAAACTTAGTTTTATACTTTCTTTTTCTCTTGTTTCCATCTCATGTTTTTGTTTAGAGTTTAAAAAAGATAAGTGTAAACTAGTTGTTTTATTTTGCAATAAAATGGCAATGCTAATTAGTAGTTTTTGTCTATTTCCAATAATGACGTGTATTATTAAATCATTCTTTTCTTTCTTAAATTTTATGTTAAAGCCTACCCTACCTACCCAATACTTTTAAGCACATCTAGAAGTTAATACAAGTAATGCTTGAAATCATTACCAAAGATTGGTAAAATGAAGCTTTGCCCTGATTTCTCCGCTAGTATCTTTGATTCTTAAAGAAAAAACAGTTTTCTGGGTATTATCTTCTTTGCTAATTTCTGTAACAACACCATAGAGGCTGATGCCAGTCATCTTGTCACGAAGGTCGGTCACAAATGACTGCAAAACTTCATACAGGTAATGAGGTTAACTAATCAACCATAAGGACTGAAAATTAACACTTTCAAGGAATGTATGCAGGATAATGTGAAAAGTATATAAGCAGTAAAAATGTATACATAAATATAATTGCAACTGCTTATACAGAGCATGAATGAAGATCTCCATTGTTGACCAATTTAAGTGTGTGTATACAAATTTGCAAGACTGAGATACTAATAGGAATAGGATCAAGAAAAAACAAGCAGGCAAAACAGATGTATGCAATCTTACTACTATAGTTACCCAAATAGCTTCTATTCCAACAAATTAATTAGACTTGAAGACTTGCATTAAATTTTACAAGCTTGTATTGAATTAAGAAACCAGTACCATAAGCTAAAGCCGGCATAATCATAACAACAGCTATTGCCTAGCTTCCAACAAGCATATGCAAAGTAACTTAAACGTGATATATCTATTGAGATCGTGAAAGAAATATAAATAAGAAACAAATCTATCATTTCAATTTCTTTTAGAGACCAGTAGAGGGTAAACTCACCCGAAAAGGGTAATTGCTGAAATCTATGGTACCCTGAGAATCACAAGGCAAGCTCACTTGAGAGACCCTGAGACCCTGAGTGGGATTATAGGAACCAATTTGCTTTGAAACTTGATGGCGGTTTGGTGTCATAGTTAAGCACACCTAATCAACAAAGATGTTTGGTATTTTATCTCCACGTGACAATTGATATAGTAGTTAATGTCATACAAAAAACCATCAAGTCAAGTCACCTGTTCTTCATGTTGAATATAAGGCACCAAATATAATTGTGTTGCACTTCCATATTCAAGGCAAAATTCCTCACTTGTTTGAATATCACAACACTCTACAGAACTGGCAATGTAAGGTTTGTCCAGGGCAAGCATGCTTCCTACTCTGTAAACCACCAAAATGGTGAATGTTACCCACGTATAAGAAAAGAATCACTCATCTTCATAAGTTTGACAATGTGAGAAGTCACCTGAAAAGATTGGCAAGGAGAACCTGCTCGCTCCACAGGAAGAAATTTAATGTGACACCATCACCATCAACAAGAGTAATTTGCTTTCTTTGTGAGGTCCCAAACTTCCCTCGAATTTCCACAGATTCAATATTTTCAATCCTGTAATCAATTAGAAAAACTAGTGAGGGCATGCTTCCTTGTAAAAGGAAAAAATATCATTATTCAAGGTTATGGATCATGTTGATGAATGCATATATAGAAAAAAATAGACGAACTAGTAAATGATTTAAACCTCATAGTTACATTTAGGTATCTTTATAAACAGCAAAATGGTGCCTGAAATAATTTTAATGACACAACTCTCAGTAAATTTACAATATGCACAACAAATTCATGTAGCAAACACAACATCCATTGCAAGAAGTTTACCTGGCATAAAGTGAATAAGAAGCCCCTTTGTTTACTGCCTCCAGTGAAATTGAAGAGAAGGAGTCTGAACAAAACTGAGCTCCTAGCAGCATTGCATCATCATCCTGATTCTACAATTTTAAGAAACGAAAGGCTTATCTTTATAAAAACTTGACCCAGAATCTAACAGGTGCAGTACGAAGCTAGTTTTCAGAAGCACAGGCCCAGTTCTGAACTTAACTACTAGTATTTGACACTACGATGCTTAAATTTAAGACCACGATACAACTTAAAAACTGATAGTTACCTCATCCAATAGAATCACAAGATATTCTGTTGGCAAAAGACGAGGATGACCAGAACTTTCGGTGGTAGATCGGAGGTAGCAGCCTGTGAGGAAAACCTCCCTCCCTTTCTTCAGAATTCCACTTGGCAGGCCTGCCAAGTCATAGAATCTGCTGGATAAAACATAATATGTTTAATCTTGAATAGTATTGGCAATAAATAAGACTAAAAAATTCTGATTTCAAATCACATGCTACACAAATGATTAAATGCATGTATTTAAAGATCTTATTGAAAAAAATACATGCATGTTGTTGATATTAAAAAATTAATAATTAATATTAAGAATATTTGTAAATATAAATGTTACATAGCATGTTCTTTTTGTAATTAATATGCAATTTTCTATATAATAGTAATTAATATTATTATTCTCTACTTTAATATTGAGAGGAAACCCTTAACTTTGCTTTTTCAGTTGGCCCACTCTCTTCCGGTAAAAACTACTTTCACCAAACAGTGTTTCAACTCTGGTTTGCCTATTGTGTTGGTACCATAATTGCTCTCATTTTTCAGTTTCCAACCATAGAAATCTGTTCCTGTTCAAAGAGCTCTTATTTTTATTTCATTCCTGTGCGGTTTCTCTTCTGTGATACTCACGGGAACTTTTGTGGTTCCAATTACGAAAGTTGACAACTGACATCAAATTATAAGTTTTTGGTCAAGGTTGACAACTGACATCATTACCCCAAAAAGAAAAAGATAAAAGGGTCTATTTCAACCTATCTCAATGACTTTAATTATGCATGATCATGTATTAGTGTATACAGCTATTATTAGTTGTTATTGGGGTGTTATAACTGCTTAGACAGTTATATATAGTTAGAAAATAACCATTCAATGTATGCTTTTGTTGAATAAATAAAATACTCCTTCCTTATCTCTACTTTCTATTCTTTCACTCTCTCTCTAGTCTCCCTCTCTTCCCTATCATTGGTATCTGGAGCTTGTCGACCTCGGCCACACCATTCATGGCAGAAGCGACGCGAATGCAGAACGCCATTCGTGAGGCGGAGGAACGCATCATGGCGACGGTGGAGCCATGTATCACGAGGCAAATTCGTGAATTGGAGAATCGTTTCGAAACTCAATTCACCAATGTGCAAGAAGCCATGCGCGGAATTGGATTGCAAATGTCAGAGTTAACGGCGGCGCGTCGCCATGGTGGCGCCGGCGACGGAGCAACTCGACCAGCAACGCGATTAACGCGTCTGGATTTTCCAAAATTCACTCGATATGATGTGGTCTCTTGGAACGCGAAATACGAACATTTTTTTGTGTTGGATGGAATGCAAGAAGGGGACAAGGTTTCGGTTGCGAGTATAGCTCTTGATGATAACTCTTTTCGCTGGTTCCAAAGTCTAGAACAGGGATCAAATGGCCGGTTGACATGGCCGAATTTCACTGAGGCATTGAAGATGCAATTTAGCCTCGAGTTCGATTCACCTATGGAAGAACTCAAGAAATTGGTGCAGACTGGTTCGCTGGAGGCGTATCAGGAATCGTTTGACAATCTGGTGGGTAGAACAGCGTTGACAGAATCTCAAAAGCTCCAATGCTATTTGGGAGGCCTTCAACAGGAATTGTGTAATGGTGTGAAGATGTTCGCCCCGCGTACGGTGTTGGAAGCTACTCGTATGGCAAAATTGCAAGAACGAAGCTTGGATTTGTTGCAGAAATGGTTGGGGCCAGCAAATCGAACCCGAAGTTTTTGGAGTGAGAAGAAGAATACAGTTTCTCACACCTTTGACAAGAAAGTGATGCCTCAGGAGAAGAAAGGGATTATCGAAGGTTCTCAGAAGAGCATTTTGGGAAAGCCGACATATACGTTTCAGAAGAAACTTTCCCCTAAAGAAATGGATGAACATAGGGCTCAAAACTTGTGTTTTTTTGTCATGACAAATTTTTTCCTAGACATGATTGCCCTCAGCGGAAAACCAGTTGGACTCAATTGAAGTTGATCCTGTTTCTGAGGAAGTGTCTAATGACCCTCAAAGTGTTGATCCTATTGTTTCCCTTAATGTCATTCAGGGAGACTCTTCTCATCCTATGATGAGATTGATGGAGGGATGGCAGAAAGAGAGTTCATGTGCTCATAGATACCGGCAGCACTCATAATTTCATCAACCAGAAATTATGTAAAAAGGGGCTCAACATTCTACAACTCATGCATCCCTTGCAGATAACTGTAGCTGATGGCGGCCTTATACACAGTGCAGGACGTTGTGAAGGCATCCGGTTAAAGCTTCAAGGGTATGATTTTATTACCGTTCCGCTCAAGGAGTTGAAAAAAGCACAGACCGGAAAGGCTGAACTTGAGTTGGAGACAGCAGACCTATTCAACCAGTTGCAGACCCTTAAAGGCAACTACAAGGCCAAAGTCGCGCTTCTTAAGGACATGAATGAGATGTCCGATGAAATGAAGAAAATCAAGGAGGAGAACGCCAATTTGAAGACCACGGTCACTGAGCTAAAGGGCTCATCGGTTGTGGGGTCAGCGAAAAGTCTTTGAAGACTCGACAGGAGATGGTCGAGAGAATACGTATTCTCGAGTAAGACGCCCTTGGAGCTGCTGAATTTGGATTTTCTGCTGTTGTGGAGCAGGTGAAGGTCCTAAATCCCGACCTTCAGCTGGTTACTGAAGGGATGTGTGTTCTGCATCAGGTGGTCGACGGGAAGGTGGTCCCGCCAGAGATTCCCGCTGATGATGAATGATTGTTATGACTTAATGTATTTCGGCTTGCGTGCCAGTTTTCTGTACTTTTGATTGTCGTGCTCTGCCTGACATTTATGTAATATTTAAACACTTTCCCGGCCATGAGGTCGGGTATATTTATGGATGTTTATTTTGACATTGTATGCCTCGACATTGTATGCCTTGTTTATTTTTTCTTGCTGATTGTTTTTAGAATTTGCTCGACTAGTCGTATTACTCGATAGTTTATGGAACTTGTCGAGGTGGCGGAGTAATCTCGCCGGATGTGGGACTAAGATCTCGGTTGAGGTCCTGATCGCACAGGGCTTGGACTTTTCCATCGCGAGCTGGGTGTCTCGCCACGCTGGTACGACGACAGCAGAGCTCGATTGAGTTATCCCCGTCGGGCACAGAATTCTCTATTTTCATGAGCGAAGACTTGCCTTCGTTATGTTTGAGGATTGTGCTTGCACCAGGGCACGCTCCTTTGGCCGGACAACCCTCCTTTGGGAGTATAATCGTCGGCGGTCAGTTCTACTTGCGCTAACGCTAGTTGCAGTATTGTTTGAGTTTTTCAGCATTCTAGGGTCAAGCAAATGGTTCTCCGTCCAAGTGCTCGAGGTAATAAGTTCTGGTACCTGTTTACGATCTCACCCGGTAAGGGTCTTCCCAATTTGTGGCCAGCTTGCCCTCGCGCGAGTCTTTTTGGCATAGGACAAGGCTGCCCACTTGGAAGTCGCGCTTTATAACCCTGGCGTCATGGCGCAGAGTTATTTTTTGTTTCAGCGAAGCTTCACGAAGAGCTGCCCCTGATCGGATCTTTTCGACCAGATCGAGTTCTTCTTTTAATGCTTTGTCGTTCAATTCCTCGTCGAGGGGGGCCTCTGTGCGTCTCGAGGGTTCTCTAATTTCCACTGGGATTACTACCTCGGTTTTGTATGCTAGTCGGAAGGGAGTTTCCCCGGTAGTGGAGTGTGGAGTTGTTATGTATGCCCAGAGCACAATGTTGAACAGCCATGTATACTTCGAGCATGTCTCCGATTTGTGATCAAAAGACTTTATTCATCATTTGCTGGTACGTGGCCCTGCGTTTTTTAGACCGAAGGGCATTACGTTGTAGTAATAGTGGCCACTTCTTGTCCTTCTCTGCCATGAGGATCTGGTTATATTCCGAGTAGGCGTCCATAAAGGATAGAAGTTTGAAACCGGCGGAGTTATCCACTAGCTTATTAATGTTGGGCAAGGGTACGCATCTTTCGGGCAAGCCCGGCTGAGATCGGTGTAATCAACGCACATTCTCCATTTTCCATTATGTTTTTTTACTAATACAATGTTGAACAGCCAGATTGTATACCTGACTTCCGAAATAAGTTTAGAGGTCTTTTACAAGTATATTCGTCGCTTCAGTCTTCTCGTCGGATTGCTTGCGCCTGCGTTGTGCTATCGCCTGAGCAGATAGAACGAATGTGAGCTGATGGCAAGCGACTTCTAGGCTAAGGTCAGGCGTGTCCACGGCGCTCCAAGCAAACAAGTCAACATTGTTCTTCAAGCAAGTCTTTAGCTGTTATTTCACTTCATCCGGCAGTCTCGCGCCAATCCTGACTTCTCGGTTGGGGTCGTCCCCGAACGTGATAGCCTCAAATTCTCCATTTGGTGTTGGATGCATAACAGCCAAGGAGGATGAGCTGCCCGTTGAGACTGGCGTATCTTCTTCGCCTTCTTCTGGGATTCGGTTGTCAAGGTCGATAGTATAAACCTGGAGCACTGCCTTCTTTTCGGGCTGGCTTTCTTCGCTGGGAAGATCTTCGTCTCTTGCCTGTTTGACGATCAGCGGTGCTGCACTGATTGAACTTTGCTCTTTGATAGCCGCTTCGAAGCATCGTCTTACGGCCTCGATGTCCTCGTGTAGAGTGGCGACATGCCCCTTTTCAGTATAATACTTATTCTTAAGATGAACTGTGGAAAGGACAGCAACTAGTTCAGCGAGTGTCGGTCTCCCCATGATGCATTGGTATTAATAAGAGACAGTCTACAACTAAGAATCGAGTTTTCCCCAGGGTTTAGTTGTGGCCCCGTTGAATCCTTGTAGATCTGACCCTACATATGGGGACGAATTCTTTTGGTCGAATTTGAGGGCGCAGAATAGGCTGGTGTACATGATGTCCACCGAATTACCCTGATCGACAAGGATTCGGCGGACGTCAGTGTGAGTTAAGCTGGCTCTAATAAGAAGAGGGATGTGAGAGTTAAGGGAGCCTCCTGGGAGCTCTTCTCGGTAGAAAGTGATTGGTTGGGATCGTCCTCAAAATTTTTCAAGTGTTGACAGACGATATGGACTACAGTCAATCAGTTGTTCGAACTTTCTCTTTAATGATCCTACTGTGATTTTGTTGTATCTGCCGCAAGAAATAAACATTGTGTCGGGGAAGGCCTCCCAGGAGCTGTGCATAGAAAAATATGCAGGCCCCTCGAACTTGATGGGGATGAAAAAGTCCTCTGGTCGCGAGATAGACATGGCGACCAAAGGGGGAGGGCTAGAAGACGAGGCTCTCGTATCTTTCTTGGATTCCGACGTTTCTCCTCGGGGGACTTCTCCTTTCTTCGTATACTGCTTTAGGTGGCCCTCTTTGATGAAGATTTCAATGGCGTCTTTCAAGTGGACTCAGTCTTCTGTTACGTGATCATGGTTGCGGTGGAAACGACAGTATTTGCTTTGGTCGATATTGCTCTTCGAAGCTGTTGGCTTAAGGAATCCGACGCCTCTTTGCTTGAATTCAGCATTGATACATCCGGACAGAATACACTCGCGGAGAGCGATTAACAGGGTGTATTCGGTGAATCGACTGACAGGACCTTTGTGATCTCAGGGACGATCGTCTCGTCGCTTGTCTTTGTCTCGCCTGAAAGTTTTTGCTTCGTCTTTCTTCGACGCTTTGGAACTTTTTCGCGAGATACTTTTTCATGTGGTCGGTCGTGCGGATTTCAAATGTTTCCTTAGTGAACTTGTCGACGTAATTGCGAAAAGGTCCGTCCCTGCCCTGGATGATACCATCAAGCGTAGCTTCGAATTTCGGGTGGCGCCTAAAGGTAGTAATGTGTCAGACAAACTGCTCCTTAAAACTCCTCTATGACGTGATCAAGTTCCGAGGAAGGCTCTTGTAACAAGTCATAGCCTCTTTTCTGAGGGTAGTGGGAAATGACCTGCATTTGATCGCTCCAGAGACATTGTGGTAGTGCATCATGGCCTCAATATTTGCTATGTGGTCACCAGAATCGGTGGTACCATCATAGAGAGCTAGGGGGGAGGTTTCTCTAGCTCGCACGGAATGCGGGTGTCCATGATTGCCTGTGACAAGGGACCGCTTGCGTTATCTTCGTCGCTCGTGTTAGGTGACCTGCTGAACGAATAATTGCGTCCCTGACTCCTGCTGCGTCGAAGAGAACGTTCATGTCAACTTCAGTGCTCTTCGCGAGACTTTCCGGAAGGCCTGGTCCTTTTGGATACTAGAAAGTGTCTAAATTTCCGAGGAAGGGTACGATCGCGCTTTCGGATGGTCTCGTGCCCACGCTTCTCCAGTTTGGACCGTTCTTTGACAGGGGAGATGCTTCTAGATTCGTCTCAGCGGCGCTTCTGAGGAGAGGAATGTGATCGGCGAAAGGGGCTGAGGGATCCCCGCAGGGGAGGTCGTTCTCCAATGGTGTTTTCCAACATGTGGATGTTTTCTCCTTGTTGAAAGAGCAGATAGTTGGATTTGTTGAGGGCAGCGATGAGGGCCGCCGTGCAAGGGTCAACATCTTGTGGGATGGTGATAGGTTCATATACGTGGTCAGAACTTTGGACACAAGACTTCACGTTGTCAAGAGATGTTGGTTTTCCATCCTTGTGATCAATTTCTCTGGTGTCAGCTCTGGGGATGGGGGTTTCGCCACAACCCAGAACGACGACGAAGAAATCTTGTTAGATGTCATTACATTGAAAGGTCATGACGACGAAGGCTCAAAGAGGTAGCTTTGGTCTTTTGTTTGGGAAGATTGAGAAATCTTGGTTCAAAAAGACGGGGGAGCTGGTGTTCTCATAGACGCACCACTGATCTGGAGTGATCAGAATGGATCGTTTTGACCTTCAATGTAGGACACCAACAGTGGTTGTAGGAGAGGAAGAGGTTGTATCTGCAAGGTACTCCAATGTCAAAGTAAGTGCTTGGGTTAAAGAGAGAAAGCAAGTACGAGTGTTTAGGTATGAGTAAGAATGATTAGAATATATGACCCTCTCAAGAGAGAGGGTATTTATAAGATTCCTCCCAGCGCGAGGCCAAGGTCTCCCATGTAACCGAAATATCTGGCCGGCCAATGGGAGATTGCCAAGTGGAAGATCTAGCGCGTGATCTTTGACCTGATCCAACTGTCTCCGTGACTTTTGGAGGGGTAGTTGGTCGCGTGAACTCTCAAGCGCGTGAGGCGCATGTCCCCAACGGCTATGTGCCCAACAGCTATATTGTATCCAACGGCTATATTGTGCCCTATAGCCGTATTGAGTCTGGCCTTAAACTAGACTGGATTGGGCCTTGCCTAGCTATGAGGCAGGTGTCAGTGCAGTCCAGAACAGACCTGAACATTGTTGAATCTAGTACATTGTCAAAACCAACTTTGAATAGTTTTGTGCTAAAGGCCATGGGAGAGGCAATACTTGATGATGAGTTGTTGAATGAAACGAGTAGAACTTGTCAATGATAATGATAATATCATCCACGCACACTAAAAGAAAGGTGCAATGGCATGAGTAATGAAGCATGAAGAGTTAAGGCTCGCATTTATCGGGAATGAAATTAAGGGAAGGAAATGAGAGCTCTTTTAAAACTTTAAACCAGGGCCTTAGGGCTTATTTTAGGCTATACAAAGTGTTGATGAAATTGCATACTGGGTTAGAATTGGATCCCTCAAATCCAAGAGATTGAACCATGTAAACTTCTTCAACTAGAAGCCTGTTAAGGAAGGCATTATTGATATTTAGCTATTGAAATGGGCCAGTGCTGCGAGAGTGCTAGTGTTAAGACAGTTCTAACAATGGCAAAATTCACAATTTGGAAGAAAGTCTCAATGTAGTCAAACCCTTATAAAATATGAAACCTTTTTTAAGGCATCATATTTTGACTGCATAACAGCATGCCACTTAGGAATGGCCAAGGCTTGTTTGGATGCGCTAGAGTCAAAGTGTGTGAGAAGAAATGTGGGATTGAATCTAGGCCCAAGAATGCCATCTTTGGCTCCTGTTTTCAAGGAGGAGCAGTTTTGTGAATTTTCAGAATAGGTAGTGGTGCATTAGGTGTCTTGATATTTGAGGGTGAGTTGGAAGAAGAGAAAGAAGGTGTTTTGTCTGGTAGAATGTCTTCTAAGTAGTTCAAATAACGAATGCACTCAATAAAATGAAGTACTTAATTGTAAGTATTTCTAGGTTCCCATATTTTCACCAGCAATGGAAGAGGATAAAATATTTTTATTCTTTTAATCATCAAATTACAAATTGAATTTGACGTTGAGATTGAACAATGCATACAGCACTTACCTTCGGTGAAGGTAGAGGTCTATGATATTAGAGCTCCAATAATCCCCTAATGTAAGCATGTGGATGTTTGTGCCTGCAGTAAATAGACGGAGTTTACACTAATTAGTGTTAGCCGCTACAGAAGCATAGTAAAAAGTTTATCCACAATAAAAGCTAGAGGTGAGAATAGATTGTGCCACGCAAAACTTCACTTAAAAATCCATTGTTTGTCAAAAAAGTTCAAGGTTCAAGTCTAGTCAATCATCTGTTGCTTTTCTCAGGTCTAACTTTATCTCTTTTTGATGATTTAATTTGGTCTATTAACCAACTTAAAAGTGTGTTTGGAGTAAAAAATTATGCGTATAAACTTTAAAATCTATCAAGTCTATGACCTAATTTTATTTAAGGTACAAATAACCTAACATCTTAAAAAGTATGAGCGCCATGATTATCAATTACATAGGTCATAAATTTAACATAAATAAATTCATAGGTTTAAGACTTCATGTAGATCCTAAACGTGATGTATACTAAGCTATACTAAAGACCACTCATGGCAATCTAGCCTATTTCCATCCATAACAGAGACAACAGTCAAGCCTTATCCTAGCAATTGGGATTAGTGATATGATGGCATCTATCCTAGCAACTGGGGTTAGCTACATGATGGTCTAGATCAGAAAAACTAATTTTCAAAAATCCAAATTAGAGTGAGGTGTGTTTTACCAACTTCTAAAACCAAATCACTTTCTACTGCTCCAAAAAAGGGGTAAATAGCAGGGAGAGGATTCTCTCATGTCACGTGAGAGTCCAGCCCAATCCAAGTTCTTGATTTGGCAAATGAGATAAAAAAAGAAATGAGAGATGCGTTTAAGGGTATAGATCTTTCCAGTTGAGAAAACAGGAGAAACCAAAACTGGAAAGAATCCCCTCCCAAAATATCAAAACAGATATCAATTTATAAATAAGTTGACAGAACTGTGCTTCATTGGTAGGTCATATTCTTTGCCAAAGTTTGTGGCATGTCTTAGATCATCCAAACAGGTGATAATGTCAAATAAACTTCCAACTGATTTACTTTTTCGGCTTATTTTGCAATACCTGAGTAAATATCAATACTCAATATGGTCTTGTTTCGCATATGCGAAAAACCCCACCACAGTTTGATTAGAATAAATCAATTGCAATGTAGTAGATCCATATTACTTTTCACATTAGATCCACATGATAAACTATAATCAAAAGGGAAAAAATGATTTCAATGTACCTGGAAGTACATAAGCATCGATAATAACAGCTTCCAAAGTACTGTTCAAAGCAATGAATTTTTTCTCATAAATGGAGTCAATTGTAACAGTGTTAGGAAGCTTCGTCCTTCTATTATTTTTCTTGAGATGGTTGATCAATTCCAGTCTCTTCTTCGGTACAGCAACCCTGCGTTGCTCACTCCATGCCTTTATAAACAAAATCAACAACAAAAAACCTAATTAAACTCAAAACCGCATCACAGTATCACCAAAATTAACCTTTAACCGCTAAATCAATTCATCTAACTCCAAAATTGATTAATGAAACCAAAACTATAAATCCCTAATTTATGCATTTCATAGCTCATGCATACAGTCCCTAAACCCTAAATCAATTTATCTAACTCCAAAATTGATTAAAAACCAACAACAAAACCCTAATTTATGCATTTCATAGTTCATGCGTACAGTGAACAACATAATCATTTATAGAACCAACTTCAAAAATGGAAGACCGAAATTTATGTACCTGAGAGAGTTCAGAGAGCAAAATCGCTGGAGTGACACCGCTTGAATAAGCAATGCAAGTTTTAAGAATGAGAGAAACGATCCAGCTCCAGCCATATCCAGATGTATCCGAATCGTCTTTATTTGAATCGTCTTCGAGCGATAATAGCTCCAATCTTGCTAGATCGACGAAATTGAGAAAAGGATCTTCCTCCTCCTTCTCTTTATCTTCTTGGCATTGATCTACGTCCATTTGGGAATCTTCAACTACCTCTGTATTGACTTCCATTATCGAGTCGCTGAGTTTCGGACGGAGGAGGAAACGCGAATTTGGGATGGCGCGGTTTTTCGCAATGGAGTGAAAATGGGACTTTTGGAAATAGATATTCCACTTTTTGGCGGGAAATAATGGGTTGGGCTTAGGATAACATAGACCTTTTAGGACCCCAAATATCACATGCTCAGGCCGTTGGAAAAATGGAAATTACTAATCTCATGTGAAAAAGTACTCTATCCAAATTTAAAATTGTCTTTTAAATTTTAGAGATGTATTTTTAAACATATATTTTGCCTCGTTGAATAATGTCTCAAATAAGTGTCATTCTATTTTAAATTAAAATTTTATTCTGGATATGCATCTTCTGGTAAATCCAATTGATTTATTGATTATTGGACATCCTAATGGATGTTCTGAAAATGCATTTCTGGAGTTTTGAATCGTGAATTTGAAAGCTTGTCACCTTTTCATGTTAGTCATTTCCATAAATACATTTTCAAAAATACATTTTCAAAAATATCAAATATGATTTTTAATAAAATGCCACCAGCATGATCAAACCACATACCTATTTTTGTTCAAAACCCTTTCAAAAAGCTCTTTCATTCTCAATAAAAAAGTTCACTTCAAACCTTCATTCTTGTATTTCATCACATTAAATGGGACAAAAGAAATTGAAATTCAAGATAAAGATCGTTTATTTCAAACTTCATTGCTCATATTAATCTTGTTTTGTAGTTGAAAATTTATGTTAGTCTCTGTAAATACTTTATTTGTTGTCAGTTGAGACCAACTGAGTTCCCATAAGCTCCAATTCTTGTCAGTTGGAATAAATAGAGTAATTAGTAAACTCGTATGAGCTTAATTCTTACTGAAAGAAATTGATCTTTATTAATATGTTAAAGAATTGACAGTTTGGTAACATTAATAATTGGTTAATTGCTCGCCAGAAGATAAAATCCCCTTTAAATTATTTGTTTTATCTCTATCTTACTAACCACTCCATCATTTTGTTAGTAAGGAAATGAGAAAAGGAAAGAAGAGAAAGAGAGGAAAAGAGGAAAAACTTGGAGAAGAGGAAAAAGCTTACATCGACGAGGATTTCAACTCAATTCCATCATCAAACTTCTTCCTAAAGGTGGATTCCTAGATAGTATTAGCTTTGGGGGAAATCCATGTGTTGGGAAGTTAGGGTTTGCGTACAATTATATTATATGTGAATCTTTTGTGTCAAATATAATGTTTTGATGTTTTACATATTGTGTTGTGATAAACCATGTTGTGTTCTATTATGGGATGCATTGAGATGATATGGGTTGGCTTTATGACTTGTGTTTCCCTTCCTGTTAAGTTTATATTTTGGTTGAGTCTTGTCATCCTCGTCAGGCGAGAGTTTTTGTTGTTGGGTTGTAATGTACAATCACCCTCGCTATGCGAGAGGATTGTCTCGCCAAGCCTCACCATGCGAGGTAGTAGATTTTTGTGAAGGGACACATTCTGTTTGGTCTCTCTATGAGCTCGTCGGGAGAGAAAGCTCGCTGGGAGGCTCGCCAAGCGAAGATGTCGGTTTTGCTGGAAATTGTTTTGGTTCTTTGTTTCCATCATAAAACAGGATTGTTGTTTCGATTAATGCAAAAATCGAAGTATTGGGAAGTTAATACAATAATTTATTCTTTATGAAATAAATCATGAATATGTAGGCTTACTAATATTTGATGAGAAATGATTAACTTTCGTGCTTATGTTATGAACGATATCATGAACTGTCAATTGCCTTGGAATGTAAATGGTTGAACTAACTATGATGAATAGTGAGGTAAACCTAGATTTGTAACTATGTAAATGAACTAGAAATATGACTTAGGTTATGAAAATGACTTAGGTGGTTATGCTTGGACACGAAGGTATCTCGGTGTGTATCATGGACAAGAGTTGCTTGAATTAAGAACTAATAGGCTTTGTATGGAACATGTTGTGTAATATGAGAATTTTTTGTGAATGTGATCACCTAGTGATTGATGAGTACAATTATGTTGATGTTGGAACCTAATTAGAAAACAACCCTTGATTGTGCATATCCCAATTGAGATGCTTATGTAAAGTAGAGTCGGGGATGTGGCACCAATGATTTGAACCTCATAAATGATTTTGATTCCCATGAAGAAAAAGTGGGCCTTTAAGCGGGTGAAAATTTCTCATACGAGGTTGGTACCTTAAGTGGGAGAAAAGGTCTCATACGGGTGAAGATATTCTAAGTGGGTGAAATAGGCCTATACAAGTGACAGTTCTTGAAATGGGTGAAAAAAATCCTATGGAGAACTCGAAACCACAAAAAAGTCTAATCATACAAGCATATGTGGCTTGAGCCTTGCCTTATACGTAGGTTCGGTCGAGGAAAGATGCTTGTGTATTTTTATAAATAGTGATTTATTAAGTTAAGTAAACTCAAGTTACATGTTTCCATACAATGCGAGTAACTCATAGATGCTTAAGTCTTGTTATATTGTGTAAGTGAACACAAGTAAGAGGAAGTTGAATGACTTAAGTTAGGAATCAATAGGATATCCCTGTAGAGCCTAGTCAGCCCATAGGATAGGGGAAATCATTGATATTATTATCTCACCCCACTGTTAATGTTGTTTTTCAGGTGGTTGTATGCATGTAAAAGGTAAGGATAAGATTGTTTGATGGTGTTTCTGATACTTTCTTTTGATGATCTTTCACTGTGGATATTGCACATGGGTTGATGTGTACATAGATCTTAGTAGATTTTAATTAGGCACATTTGGTATAGCATGTGCCATATTATATATTTTTCTTTTGGACATGTGTGTGTGTGTCGATTACAATAGACATTTAACATTTCTATATGTATATTATGTGTGGTTGTTATAACTTACGTCGAATCTGAAAATGTATTTCTGGATTATGTATGAATTCATCGGGAAATGCATTTTCAGAGTCTGTTTATTTTCATTTGCCACCAATATGTTTTTAATATCATATGTTTTTGAACATTTTATGTTATTGTTTTTATTAGATATTGTGTACTCCAATATTTTCCCCAAACTTATTATATATTCAGATGTTAAATGTGTTATTGTGAAGGAGGTAGATCTTGGCAACAAATTTACAAATGGACCAGAGTTTGAAATTTGTGATCACATGCTTCAATGGATTCGTACAGAGGCATCCAAATTGGGGTTTGGTGTTTTAATCGGAAGGTATGATAATGGTTCGGATATGAGAGTTGCATTTATGACAATGATATGCAAAAGAAGTCAGAAGTATAGAACTCCTATTAGAAAATTCAAACGATATGACATTGGTTTAAGAAAATGTGAGTGTCCCTTTAAGTTGTGTGGTTATCTGTTGGCAACTAATAAATGGAGTTTTAATGTGATATGTGGATTACATAACCATGACATGTGTGAAAAGTTAGTCGGGCATCCAGTTGCATGTCACCTCATGTTGAAAGAAAATGAATGTGCTTCAGACGTGACATTGAATATGGTGTGTTGCGGTTAGAATAGGATATCAAATTATTAATTAATTTGAATCACATCTTTAGTTTACAACCGATCTTTGATTTATCCGAAGAAAAAGGTCAAAAGAAGGAAAACCTAATTTTTGCATCGTAAACAATGCGAGGAGAGCTCTATGTAAGGGGTTGGTTAAGTTTAGGGAAGGTATTAGTACCCTAAACTTATGTAATACTCTACAGAAACCTTTTGTTTAAATTTACTATTTTTGCTTTATTATTGGCTTGAGGTATATACTGAGCTAAGGGTTAAGAGTGACAGAAAGACCTAAGGGTTAGTCCTAAGTTTACTCGATAAGACTCGCATCCTGTGCCTACATATCTTGGGTAGGGAATGGAATCAGAGTAATCGTAGTTCCCCTTGAAAGGAAGGTTAGAAACTTCTTGATTGTGGTCAAGGTTTCAATGGGGAAGTAAGCATTTCTTAAGGAAACACTTACGTGGAGTGCGGCGACTCCTATTTCTACGTTGAAATAGTTGAATTGAAATTTGGGTTAAAATAGGTATTCCACGGCGGGAAACCTAAAACGGAGTGCGACGACTCCTTAACCTAATGCTAGGGTAAAGGGTACTTTCGTCCACGGCGAGACACCTAGGCAAATTAAGGTTTTGAAATGGTCAGAGGTTAGGGTTATTGACTTGGCGGTCAAACAGCTAGACCTAATCCTTCGGAGGGTTTTAACGGTAAATTAACGTGAATGACGGATTATTACATAGTAGTTAAAATGGAAGAAAATATGAAAGCAGTAGAGAAAATAGCAATGCGACGATTACTCGCGTAAATTACAACCATAACAAAATGTACGAAAATAAAGCGACGATAGCCTCGCAAAATTACAACTCAAAAAATGAAATACGAAAAATAAAAGATTAATAACTGAAGGCAAACGAGAAAAATGAAAATTAGATGAAGATTAAATGGAAAATGTTGGGAATTTTTATTTTAAGATTTTTAGGTCAGAAGTTTAGAAATTAAGAGTGAAATGTCAGGTTTTTAGGTTAAAATATTTTTAAAAAAGAGTTTTATAATTAATTAAAAATAGTTTTAAGTTCAAAATGTTAGTACTATTTTATTTATACAAAAAAAAAAGGATGGGTATTACTTTAAAGGAGAGTTAGGAAGTTAATTAAATAAATAAAAATTATTAAACAAGATTAGTAACTTATAAAAAGAGTTTTAGTTTAAGTTTTTTTCTTAAGAAAATAGTTTTAATTTAAGAAAAAAAATATTCTAATTAAGTTTAAAATGTTTAATTTGTTTTAATTAAGTTTTATTATTGTTATTATTTCTTAAAACAAAGGGTGTTAATTCTTAGTGTTCTAATAATAAAAAAGGGTCTTATTTTTAAAAGCTTTAATAAAAAATGGTTCTTTCCAACTTCATACAAATGGTTTAAAATAATTTGGATGTTAGTTTAAATTATAAAAACAAGTTTCCTAACTTTTGAGATTTTTAACGTTAATTATAAGTTAAATATTAAAAAGTTAATAATTAGAGATTACAAACTGATTATAGATTGTAAAGACTAATTGTAAGTTAGAAATTAAAAAATAATAATAAAGTAAACATACGAGACATAAACAAAGAACAATGGCGAGTTAGGCATTTGGGACTTCAAATGTTATAAACCCTCATATTCTTCTTCTCCAAAGGCGTCGCCGCCATTAATGGCGTTCTGGAGCTTTTCTTTCATCTTCCTCCTTGTTCTTGCATGTTGCTTCATTCATCTTCTTTCCTGTCATCTGAAAATAAAATACAATCAAAAACTAAAACGCTGCTCACCCTTTTCCGGCTATGGGTTTGAAGCGGAGGAGCAATGATGAAAATCTGAGCTAGGTGGCTTTTCGCGGATGCTTTCGGCTGAGATATGGTCGACGATTGATGATGATGAAACAGAGGCTGTAACACCCCCTTCTATACCCCCAAATACACAAATAAATCACACAATAAAATTTCATCAGAGTAAAGTTGAAACATGGTATAAAAGAAGTATGCCACATCATACACAAAATAACATACAACACCTGCTCTATATAAGACATGTAACAGTGGGGTAGCTTTCAAATAGAGGAACTGAGTCCTTACTCCCACATCTCAATATTTAGAATTAAAGCGGAAATCTAAACATTGAATTACTTAAAACATGTAATCATATAAATACATATCATTCAGTTTGATTCACCACATCATTCATGTTTACATAAACATTTACCATCAGATACACATACAAGATGTATCCCAAAAGAATAATATACAATCCTAACTACCCGGTGCTACATATCAGAGCATAACCGATCAAAAGAATGAAGCTATACTTCACAAAAGACTTCCATCAAAGCTAATCTGCAATGTCTCATAGAGCATTATAAAACAGCAGAAGGGTGAGAAATATTATCATAATAATCAATGCATATAATTATATATATGTATATATATATATATATATATATATATATATATATATATATATATATATATATATATATATATATATATATATATATATATATATATATATATATATATATATATATATATATATATATATATATATATATATATATATATATATATATATATATATATATATATATATATATATATATATATATATATATATATATATACACACACACGCAAGCATAGAATACACGTATTCCGCATTTCTCACCACAATTCATTCATAACTCATCATACATTTCACAACATGTATAAACACCCATGGATAATCACAAAACATGTTTCATCATGCACATATCCATAGTTCTCAACTCAACAATCCACACACAAGCATATTTCATATAACAATGATATCCATGCTAAGTGACCCAACACAACTCAATGCAACTCATGCCATGTGGTACCAACACTTGTTATCATTTTTCGGTTTTTACACTTAAACTGGGTCCACTCTTCTAGACTGATAACAACAAAAGCTCGTCCTCTGAGCTTTCAAACCCACTCTTCTAGGCTTGGGATAAGTCATTAGTCTCCACGAAACTAGCAAGCATTGCCTCTTGACTAAATGATGCATATGCAATCAACAACCAAATGCATTTAAGACCGTTCTCGCATCTTAATCTCATGCATTCTCAATAATTCATCACATAAGAATTATAACATGATTGCACACACAACATATTTCACATAATTAAAGTATTCATACTTAAAATCATCATCACCATATTATCAAGTAATGCACACATATTCACTAATATGTTCTCATGCATTATTCACATACAATTACAAGCAATGCACACATATTCACAATATGTTCTCATGCATTCTTAATAACATCGTGCCAACGACAACAAACTCAATCACAATCATCATGCACTTTTAATCAATTTAAACAATGCATATGTTATCAAATGACCATATCTCATAATCGATTCCATAACCTAAGATCACGTCATACGGCTACCCATAATATATCGCACCATAACACACAACTATTCATTCTGATAAGGATCGAACACAATCGAACCAAACAATCAACATCTGATGGAATCACAAGAAAATGAAATGTTGTCATGCTCGCTGGCTTGCTCGCCTAGCGGGTCCCTAGCGAATATTCGCTATCTGTTCGCCTAGCGAACAAGCTCGCGAAGGCAAACAGAAGCTACTGACTTCGTTCGCTTACCTACTCGCTGCAGCGAGGTCCTAGTGAATCCTTCGCTACCTCACTCGCTACTAGCGAACCAGATCAAATACATTATGTCAAAGTCTGGGATAACTCGCTAACTTGCTCGCCTAGCGAGTCGCTAGCGAACACTCGCGACCTGTTCGCCTAGCGAAGGTGCTAGCGAACGTCTGCGAACTCAAAAACCCTCACTGTCATCAATTCTTAACTCTTGGACAAAATCAACCGATTCTCACCAAACCAGTTCCTATAGTCTTAGTCTAACATTCCTCGACTAAACTACACACTTATTCTCGATTCCAACCGTTAAAACCTTGATTCTACCGATTAAACTCATTTATGCCCTTGAATGGAAAATGGAGAAAACATCCAAACAATCCAAACCAATCATACATAATCATAGACATTGATAGAATAAAAACATTTCACACCCTTACCTTGATTAAATCGGAAGCTAGGAGTTGTTCTCGATGATTCCAAGCTTTTTCCCTTTCTTCCTTCTCTTTTCTTCTCTTCTCCTTTCTTTCTCTTCTTTTCTCTTATGTTTCTATCTTTTCCTTTTTCTTTCCCCTTTTCCTTATATTCCTTCCATTCCATTTCCTTCCCTATATTCTCTTCTCAAATATCTACCAATAATTTCAATAATGAAAATAATCCTAATTAATTAATTAATTAATTATTGAAAAATTGGGTTGTTACAATCCTCCCCCACTTCAGGAATTTTCGTCCTCGAAAATGTTACCTGATTCAAACAGCTCTGGATAATACTCCTTCATCTGAGTCTCAAGTTCCCAAGTCACATTTCCACCAGCCGGTCCTCCCCAAGCGACCTTCACCAAAGCAATCTCCTTGTCTCGAAGTTGCTTCAACTCCCAATCCTCTATCCACATAGGTGATGTCTCCACAGTCAGGTTATCTCTCACCTGCACATCATCTACTTGGACTACATGAGATGGATCCGCAATGTATTTCCTCAACTGAGATACATGGAACACGTCATGGAGATTAGTAAGTGACGGCGGTAAAGCAACATGACAGGCTACCTCCCTTATCTTCTGCAAAATCTAATAAGGACCAATAAAATGCGGCGTCAACTTACGCGATTCAATGCCCTACCAACACCAGTCATCGGAGTGACTCGAAGAAACACACGATCTCCCTCTTGAAATTCAAGCGCCTTCATCCTCTTGTCATGATAACTCTTCTGACGACTCTGAGAAATCCTCATATTATCTTGAATCATCTTAATCTTATCGGTAGTCTACTGGACTATCTCGGGTCCAACCACAGAACTCTCTCCAGATTCACACCAACACAATAGCGTCATACACCGTCTACCATATAATGCCTCAAACGGTGCCATACCAATACTCGAATGAAAACTGTTGTTGTAAGTAAATTCGATCAAAGGTAAGTAGCTCCTCCCTTCTCCAATACACAAGCTCTCAAAAGATCCTCAAGTGATTGAATCGTTCTCTCAGTCTGACCATCGGTCTGCGGATGATAAGCTGAACTCAAAAGCAACTTCGTACCCAAAGCACTTTGCAAACTCTCCCAAAATATCGAAGTAAACCTCGGATCTCTATCTGACACAATGCTAGATGGAATACCATGCAAATTGACAATCCTATTAATGTACAACTTTGCCAACCTCTCCAACGGGTAATCCATTCGCATAGGAATAAAGTGAGCAGATTTGGTCAATCTATCCACAATAACCCAAATAGCTTCAAAATTACTTGGCGTCCTTGGTAAACCAGATACAAAATCCATTGAAATGTTATCCCATTTCCACTCAGGAATAAACAACGGTTTCATCAAACCCGACGGTTTCTGATGCTCAATCTTCGAATTCTGACAAGTCAAACAAGAATACACAAACTCGGCAATATCCTTTTTCATACGAGGCCACCAAAATACTTTCCTCAAATCTTGATACATCTTAGTAGCACCCGGATGAATACTCAATCCACTACGAGGCCCTTCTTCAAGAATACTCTTCTTCAGCTCAACAACATCATGAACACAAACTCTATCATGACACCTCATGATACCATTTTCATCAATCCGAAAATCACCACCTTGACCTTGATTGATCAAAGTCAACCGATCAACTAAACTCAAGTCAAATTTATGTCCTTCTCGAATCTCGTCCAGAATACCACTAGTAAGCTTTAACATACCAAGCTTAACTCCATAAGAAGTCTTCTCACACACCAAACTCAAATCACAAAATTGCTCAATCAGTTCCAACTCTTTCACCATCATCATCGACATATGCAAAGATTTCCTACTCAATGCATCAGCTACCACATTTGCTTTACCCGAATGGTAATTCAAACCAAAATCAAAATCTTCCAGAAGTTCCAACCATCTCCTCTGCCTTGCATTCAATTCCTCCTGATCAAAGAGATACTTCAAACTCTTATGATCACTAAATACCTTAAATCTTGACCCAAACAAATAATGCCTCCAAAGTTTTAGCACAAACACAACAACAGCCAACTCTAGGTCATGCGTCAGATAATTCTTCTCATGCACTTTGAGTTGCCTCGAAGCACAAGCCACAACTTGTTTATCTTGCATCAACACACCTCCTAAACCCATCAAAGAAGCATCACAATACACAACAAACGGTTCTGTCGGATTTGGCAAAATCAAAACAGGAGCTGTCGTCGATCTTCTCTTAAGCTCTTGAAAACTTCCCTCACACTTCGCATCCCAAACAAAATCTTGACTTTTCCTAGTCAATTGCGTCAACGACAATGATAACTTGGCAAATCCCTCAATGAATTTCGATAATATCCCGCCAAACCAAGAAAACTTCTAATTTCAAAAACTGATTTCAGAGTCTCCCATTGCGATACCGCTTCAACCTTTGACAGATCAACTGCAATACCTCTACTCAAAATCACATGACCTAGGAAACTCACTTCCTTCAACCAAAATTCACACTTAGAAAGTTTAGCGTATAACTGCTTCTCTTTCAATACAAATAACACAATCCTCAGATGCTCGACATGTTCTTCTTCACTCTTCGAATAAATAAAAATATCATCAATGAACACCACCACAAACTTGTCCAAATAAGGATGGAAAATCATATTCATGTACTCCATAAATACACCTGGTGCATTAGTCATACCAAATGGCATCACAGAATACTCATAATGTCCATACCTCGTTCTAAAAGCAGTCTTCTTAATATCCTCAGCCTTCACACGAATCTGATGATACCTAGATCTCAGATCTATCTTACTAAAGACACTTGCACCAACCAACTGATCCATCAAATAATCAATCCTTGAAAGTGGATACTTATTCTTGATAGTCACCTTGTTCAATTGTCTATAATCCACACAGAGTCTCATAGAACCTTCTTTCTTCTTAACCAACAACACTGGTGCACCCCACGGTGACACACTCGGACGAATAAACCTTTTCTCAAGTAGATCTTCAAGTTGACCCTTCAACTCTTTCAATTCCGATGTAGACATACGATATGGAGCCATCGGTATCAAACTAGTTCCAGGAATTAAATCGATCACAAACTCCATTTCTCGTTCCGGCGGTAAATCTCTTATCTCCTCAGGAAAAACTTCCGGAAAGTCACGAACAATTGGTAAAGCATTGATTTTTCCACTTTCACCAATGCTCACCGTTGCCATTAACAAAAATGACTTAGCACCATCTTACAGTGATTCCTTTACTTGCTTAGCAGTCATAAACAAATCTCTTTCATCACCAGGTTCAGGAAAAATAACTGTTTTGTCAAAACAGTTAATATAGACACGATTTAATTCCAAACAATTCATCCCAAGAATAACATCAAGTTGATCTAAGTGAATACACACTAAATCAACTCCAAAGTCTTTACCAAAAATACTCAATGAACAATTCAAACACACAAACGGGGTAGTTACCGAACCCATAACAGGAGTATCAATAACCATACCTCCACTCATAACAGACAGCTCAAGACTTAATCTCTTAACACAATCCAAAGAAATAAAAGAATGTGTAGCTCCAGTATTAATTATAGCGATCAAAGGTATACCATTAATGAAGCACGTACCTCGGATCAATCGATCTTCACTAGCAGTCTTCGATCCTGATAGAGCAAATACTTTCCCATTCCCTTGAGTCTTCTTTGGCTTGTCACACTTGGTACTAATGTGCCCTTGCTCACCAGAGTTGTAGCAAGTCACGTTCGCACTGCTTATTTACTCAAGAGCTTTATAGCCTGGCTTCACACACTTGAAACACTTCACCTCAACACTCTTGTACTCAGGAGCATGATGTCCTGCTTCACCGCAATTATAACATCTTACCGGGGTGGAAGCTCATCCCCACTCGGCTTCTTGCTCTAACCAACTTTCTGTTTCCCCTTATCTACAGGAGTCACATACGACTTCCCTCTAAATTGGCCCTTTCCTTTATTGTCACTTAAACTCTTGTAGTGGCTAGACCGAGCCCTACTGTCTTCATCATAAATTCTGCTCTTGTTCACCAACTCAGAGAATCGCCTAATCTCCTGATAACCAACAGTTTGCTTGATTTCAGGTCTCAAACCATTCACAAACTTAAGACACTTGGATCTCTCAGAATTAGCAGTGTTATAATGAGGACAAAACTTAATCAATTCCTCAAATCTTGCGGCATACTCGGCCCCAATTGAGTTACCCTGCTTCAGCTCAAGGAATTCAATTTCTTTCTTACCACACACATCTTACGGAAAATACTTCTCCAGAAATTCCTCTCTAAAAACATCCTAAGTAACCCCAATCTCATCCTCTTCAAACCTTTGGCGAGTATTACCCCACCAATCCTCAGCTTCCTCTTCAAGCATATGATTGCCAAACTGCACCCTCTGTGCATCTGAACAGTTCCTAACTCGAAAGATCTTCTCAATCGCTTTCAGCCATACTTGTGCTTCGTCAGGTTCATGGGTTCCCTTAAAAATCGGCGGATTGTTCCTTTAGAACCTTCCTAAAGCACGAAACTCATCATCAACACTATTTCCAACATTCATGTTGGCTTGAGGATTCTGCCCAATCGCTCCAGCCAACCTCATCAACGCCTCAACAATCGCTTCAACATTCCTGCCTGCAACCATTGTTCTTGATTCCCACAACAAATCCTCGTTAGAACAACCATATGGATAGTGCTACACACACATACCAAATGCATAAGGGAATGAACACATTAACAACTTGGTCAACAGACCGACCTGCTCTGATACCACTTAATGTAACACCCCCTTCTATACCCCCAAATACACAAATAAATCACACAATAAAATTTCATCAGAGTAAAGTTGAAACATGGTATAAAAGAAGTATGCCATATCATACACAAAATAACATACAACACCTGCTCTATAAAAGACATGTAACAGTGGGGTAGCTTTCAAATAGAGGAACTGAGTCCTTACTCCCACATCTCAATATTTAAATTAAAGCGGAAATGTAAACATTGAATTACTTAAAACATGTAATCATATAAATACATATCATTCAGTTTGATTCACCACATCATTCATGTTTACATAAACATTTACCATCAGATACACATACAAGATGTATCCCAAAAAAATAATATACAATCCTAACTACCCGGTGCTACATATCAGAGCATAACCGACCAAAAGAATGAAGCTATACTTCACAAAAGACTTCCATCAAAGGTAATCTCCAATGCCTCGTAGAGCATTATAAAACAACAGAAGGGTGAGAAATATTATCATAATAATCAATGCATATAATTGTATATATATATATATATATATATATATATATATATATATATATATATATATATATATATATATATATATATATATATATATATATATATATATATATATATATATATACACACACACACACACAAGCAAAGAATACACATATTCTGCATTTCTCACCACAATTCATTCATAACTCATCATACATTTCACAACATGTATAAACACCCATGGATAATCACAAAACATGTCTCATCATGCACATATCCATAGTTCTCAACTCAACAATCCATACATAAGCATATTTCATATAACAATGATATCCATACTAAGTGACCCAACACAACTCAATGCAACTCATGCCATGTGGTACCAACACTTGTTATCATTTTTCGGTTTTTACACTTAAAACGGGTCCACTCTTCTAGACCGATAACAACAAAAGCCCATCCTCTAAGCTTTCAAACCCACACTTCTAAGCTTAGGACAAGTCACTAGTCTCCACGAAACTAGCAAGCATTGCCTCTTGACTAAATGATGCATATGCAATCAACAACCAAATGCACTTAAGACCGTTCTCGCATCTTAATCTCATGCATTCTCAATAATTCATCACATAAGAATTATAACATGATTGCACACACAACATATTTCACATAATCAAAGTATTCATACTTTAAATCATCATCACCATATTATCAAGCAATGCACACATATTCACTAATATGTTCTCATGCATTATTCACATACAATTACAAGCAATGCACACATATTCACAATATGTTCTCATGCATTCTTAATAACATCGTGCCAACGACAACAAACTCAATCACAACCATCATGCACTTTTAATCAATTTAAACAATGCATATGTTATCAAATGACCATATCTCATAATCGATTCCACAACCTAGGATCACGCCATACGGCTACCCATAATATATCGCACCATAACACACAACTATTCATTCTGATAAGGATCGAACACAATCGAACCAAACAATCAACATCTGATGGAATCACAAGAAAATGAAATGTTGTCACGCTCGCTGGCTTGCTCACCTAGCGAGTCCCTAGCGAATACTCGCTATCTGTTCGCCTAGCGAACAAGCTCGCGAAGGCAAACAGAAGCTACTGACTTCGTTCGCTTACCTACTCGTTGCAGCGAGGTCCTAGCGAATCTTTCGCTACCTCACTCGCTACCAGCAAACCAGATCAAATACATTATGTCCAAGTTTGGGATAACTCGCTAACTTGCTCGCCTAGCGAGTCGCTAGCGAACACTCGCGACCTGCTCGCCTAGCGAAGATGCTAGCGAACGTCTGCGAACTCAAAAACCCTCAATGTCATCAATCCTTAACTCTTGACAAAATCAACTGATTCTCACCAAACCAGTTCCTATAATCTTAGTTTAACATTCCTCGACTAAACTACACACTTATTCTCGATCCCAACCGTTAAAACCTTGATTCTACCGATTAAACTCATTTATGCCCTAGAATGGAAAATGGAGAAAAAATCCAAACAATCCAAACCAATCATACATAATCATAGACATTGATAGAATAACAACATTTCACACCCTTACCTTGATTAAATCGGAAGCTGGGAGTTGTTCTTGATGATTCTAAGCTTTTCCCCTTTCTTCCTTCTCTTTTCTCCTCTTCTCCTTTCTTTCTCTTCTTTTCTCTTATGTTTCTATCTTTTCCTTTTCTTTCCCCTTTTCCTTATATTCCTTCCATTCCATTTCCTTCCATATATTCTCTCCTCAAATATCTACCAATAATTCCAATAATGAAAATAATCCAAATTAATTAATTAATTATTGAAAAATTGGGTTGTTATAGAGGCCACCGTGGATTTGCCCGCTGGTGGTGCTTGGCCGGCGTCGAGACCTTAGGGTCTCCGCCACTGCCGATCCGGTTTGCTGGCGGACTTCTTCGGCCGCAGTTGACTTATCCGGTGACGTTTGAGTTTTCGAAAAACTTCTTCCTCTTCCCCTTTGAATGGTGATGTTACGCTATTTTTATCGTGACTCTGGGCTTGGATCTGTTATAATTTTTCACCAAATTTGTTGCCATCTGTTTTTTCTGGAGAGTTTGTTTACTTGGTGTTGTTATTGTTTGACTGAGTTGCTGCTGCTAGGTTGCTACGAACTTTGAACTCGTTGAAAAAGTTGTTGTTGTTTGTTAAACTTTGTTGATGGATTTTGTAGAAAATGTAGCTGGTCTGCGAGTTTCCCGGAGCACGTTGTGGCTGTTGATCCGTGACCTTTGTGATTTTTTTAGGAAGTGTTGTTTAGGCCTTGTTTGGAAAAATCACTTTTTGAATAAGTGCTTTTTTAATAAGCACTTTTTTGATAATCACTTTTTTGGAATAATCCTTTTTTCTCTCTAGATTCCTCAAGAATAAGAACAAAGTGCTGCCGGTTTTAGCCCGATGTCGAAATTGAGTCGGAAGTTGGCGACGAAGTAATCCGTTACCCTCCCGACATACCCAATGATGAATATTTTCTGAGGGTATCAGATTGAAACAAATTCTAACCATTAAAGGTGCTTATTTGTCACCGATTTTGCAGGTTCAGAAAGCATCGGAAACTCGAAGAAATCGGAATGAAGACTTTTAGGACAAATAGAAATTTTAGGAAAAAATGTAATCTTAATTGCAAATTTATTTATTTATTTTTTGATATTGTAAAGAAAAAAATTATTTTTTTTGACATTATAATAAAATCATTCATCATTTTTTAGATATTGTAATGAAATGAAATTATTATTTTTTTTTTTTGATAAAATGAAATAAAACTACATTATTATTTTTTTATGTTAAAATGAAATAAACATAACAATTTTTTTTTATATATTTTTTATTCAAATCTCAATCCACTTCATCCGATTAATTCTCATCTCCGATAAAATTTCCGATAACTCTTCCGGTAACTTGAAATAATAACCTTATCATAATAAATCCAACTTGTCTGCTTAAACACAATTGACCAAGCTCTTCCGATTAACTTCATCCAAATAAATTAAATTTATCCGGCTCAAATCCTCCATGGAAATTCAACCGACTAAATTCAATTAATTTAACTTACACAGTTAAATTATTCCAATTAAAACCACCTGCCTCAATTTAAATGGTTCAAATTTCTTGCATAACTCCGTCCGATTAAATTGTCCGGCTAAGTTCCGATTACTATGTAACAATCCAGCTCCACTTCAGACAACTCGTAAGACTCGGAGATGGAGACCCTAGTCACTTGAGAACTTTCTAATGGCAACTCAAGCTCCTGAATTGTCGCCAGACTACCAGTTAATGACCATTTTGCCCTCCACTGCTTGAATTGCGGGCAACGAGATTTTTTCTGCAAAATCAACAGACTACACAAACCTGTTAGTGATTAGTTAAATGCAATGCAAAAGAGATGACGTGCAAAATGAACCTACCAATCTCGGGGCAAAATTTGAGGTATTACAGTTGCCCCTATTTAAATAGCTTCACTGGTTGATTTAAGTAGCGGAGACTCGAGGAATCACGGTGGAGGGATTTAAATACAGATAACCGAAAATTTTGCCATTAGACGCAGTGCTATGCAACGCTATGGACAAAACGAAACAATTACAATGTTGACAATGCTATGACTTTAATATAATGCATATGCTAGAATGATAAATGCAAGGATGCAGATGAGCGAACCACACCGGGAACAACGACACACTGGTGAAATAGCACGCACTAGGGAATTCTAAAGTGATGGATCAACCGTGCAAGCACGACCAGTTGTTACTTTAGGATGAAACGGTAACACGGGATCCACACGGCGGTAGGATCAGGTAAACGACAAGTGCTGGAGTTTTCATAGGTCATTCCTTTAAACAAAGAGATCGAGCGGCATCTTCAGGAATCGTTGGAAAATATACAAGGAGAAACAAACACCAGAGATACTCAGAAAAACATCGAATAACCTCGGTGACAAATAACCATTTTCAGGGACATCCGAAAGAACATCGAATGAACTCTGCAACACACCAGGGATACTCAGAAAAACATCGAATAAACTTTGGGACAAAGAAACAAATGAGGACATCTATAAGAGCACGAGATGACGATAAGGTCTTTGAAGGTATGTCCAAAACATTTAGGAAAGCAATAAATGTACGAGACAAGTTTGAAGACATATCTGGAAGAATATCAGATAAGAAACAAAGGAGTTCTGGAAAAAACATCAGCACAAAAACTCAATCTGGAAAAACATCAAAAAGAGAAACATATCCGGAAAACCGTCAGATAGATTCTGGAAAACCATCAGAATCAAAGGAAATATCTGGGAAACCATCAAATAAGTTCTGGAATAACATCAGAACAAAAACTCAAATTGGAAAATCCTCAGAAAGAGAGCAAATCCGAAAAACCATCGGATAGATTCTGGGAAACCATCAGAATCAAAGGAAAAACCATCAGAAAGAGAAATAAAAACAAGGGTACCAGACATCCAATAATGGCTTTGAATGAAAGGTATAAACACAATACATGAGAATAGTATTGGACGTAAAAGGAACAAACATATCCGGAAGAACAACCAGATAAGAAAAATGTCATATCTAGAAGAACATCAGATAGACACGACACAAAATTGTTTGGTAGGTGCCAAGTAAGTTGGACTTTGACCACAAGGTAAGACATGGATAAAACGTGACCTCAGGATAAATGCAAATAAGGATGAAACACTCATGTTATGCATATGTATAAGAATGATGTTATGATATGTGATGAAATGCAAATGCAGATGCCAACGACAAAGCTTGACTCTTCTGGAGAGATGACAAGACTGGAGAACTGATTCCTCAACATGGAGATCAATGCCATTTTGCCTGAAGACCAAAGATGTTACTACTGGGCACATCTCCACCACACTTCTAAACTGTATCAAGTTGATGATCCTTGTAGGAAGGATGAAAAGCCGCCTAAGGATGCCCTAGATTAAACTGTCTATAGACTAATAAATACTTCAGCTTGTCTGATTCTGAAAATGACCGTTTTACTGTGCCCTCGGAAGGCTTGCCCCAGTCTGAGTCTTAAAAATCCTATGGATAAACCAAATCTGAGAATGACTTTGCCCTGAACAAATATTGAATTGATTCTTAGACAGGATGTAAAAGGAACTTGCCCCTGATAAGATCACTTGACCAAGTTGAAGGTGAGAAAATATTTAGAAGGGGGGTTGAATAAGTATATATAAAAACTTATGGTAATAAAAACTCAAAGATTTTTATCCTGATTCGTTGAACTCAACTACTCCAGTCCACCCTATCAAGAGTGATTTTCCTTTCTCAACAAGGACTTAATCCACTATTAATCAACTAATTACAATAGCAAGCACTAAGAGCAACTATTCTTAGTCTTCTCAAGAACTACTGATCTCAACTAGATCTTCTTAAGGATCTTTTACAAACAAATGTAAGAATAAAACAAGTGTTTAAAATGCTTCTAATTAAGCTATATCACAACTGTGATTTTACACTTAAGTTTTAAGAACATAGAAATAAATTCAGCAAGATAAAGATTTGTATGAGAGCTTGTAATGAATTTCTTTCAAGTATTTCGTTAACTGAAGAAGAGTGATGAAGTCTTCCTTTTATAGGCACAGAGGTCCAAGTAGTTTTCACGTTGAAGGTTGTGTACTAAAAATGTCCGAGCCTTTTTGTCTTCACATCACATGACCTTTCCTAGAAATAGAATGCACAGAGAAATCCTTTTGTCTGTGTTCTTGTGCCTAGCATAAATGAGGAAAGAGTCATTTGGCCACACCAACGGACATAACTTTGAATTCTTCTTCAACAAGTTTCAGCAAATACCATCAGAGCCTTGAGTGATCAGAGTCTTCTGATGTTCATCAGAGTTTGCTGAATCAGAGCAATGCAGCAAGTGTGCTTTCAGCGTGTAATAGTTCAGAGCAGAGTTTGGGATCAGATCCTCAGTACTGGCAGCATAGTACTATCAGAGTCTTCTGAAAAACTGTGCTTTGAAACTCTTCATACAAAAGTCTTCAATGCTTCAGATGCTTCTGGCTTCTGCTTCAAATTCTTCTGTAACTTCTGCTTCAGATCTTTCTGTAGGCAGCGCTCAGAATCTTTTGTAGGCAGCGTTCAGATTCTTCTAAGAGATGCTTCTGACGCTTCAGAGCCTTGCATATTTTCATGTTCAGATCTAATTTGCTTCCAGAATAATATTCACTTTAATATCTGCAGCAAACATTCTTGAACAAATTTTAGAGTATATAATTCTTTAATACAAAATTTCATAAGAGTTATCATCAAAATATAGAGATATAATTAAGAACCAATATGTGTTCTAACAATCTCCCCATTTTTTATTATGACAAAAACATAAGAAATTTTGTTCAATAAAAAATATAATTATAACTCCTCCTGAGATTATGAATCTCCCCCTGAATTGAATACTTAGAAGGAATATAAACTTCCCTTTTTGCATGAGTATTCTTTTCAGAATCAGAGCCTGATTGTTCCAAAAATTAGATCTTGACTTTGGATGCACGTTTCAGAATCAGAGCCTGATAGGTTAAAACTTTAATCTGGGGATCTCAGAGTTACTTTTAAAGAATTTGTCAGATTTTTCAAATGATCTAAAATACTAAGAGTTTACGTTATTTATAATTAGATATGTCTGAGTTTCATTTAGGTAGAGTTTATTTGAATAGTCAGATCCATTTTCTCCCCCCTTTTGTCATAATCAAAAAGTAAAACTTTTAAAGACAAATAAAAGGAAATACAGAAAATATATATTCATGTAGAGAAAACAGCAGAGTCATTCATTCATTCAGATAACAAATAGACATATCATCAGATAAGAATTCAAGTACATGTGCACAAACATCAGATACAGAAAAACATAAAACTAGGTTTGCTTGGACAGAATCATCTTCAGAGGTTGAGTGATCTCAGATGAAGATTCTTCTTGCTTTGTCATCCATTTTGCCATGTTTTCATTCTTCTGATCTTGCTTAGACATCCATTGTGCCATGTTCTCAGTCTTCTGGTTTTGCTTGGCCATCCATGACTTGATCTCAGATTGCCCAGCTTCCAATACTGCAATCTTATCTTCTAGATCTGGATTCTCTTTCTTGATCTCAGATGAAGAAGATGGAGCAGATTCTGAAGCAGGAACAGAGTCAATTTCCATTGGGGTTGCAGAGTCAGGAGCAACAGATCCAGAGGGATTTTCCACAATTGTCATAGCCAGTGGATTTTCTTCAGAAGCAAATTATGCAAAATCTTCTGTAGCAGATACTCCAGAAGATGAAGGTACATCTTCAAGAAGCAAAGGTGTAGATCTTTTCACATTCCATATGATGCTTCTGGCAGTCTCAGCAAATTTGAGCTTCGCATCATCAGAACATACATTCTTCAGATTTGAGGCAACAGTATTGAATCTAGCAATGAAGCTATTCCAGATAGCATCAGATTCATTTGCATCCATGGTTGACAAGCATCTCTTATGTATAGAGCCTAAATTCATCTTTATCTCTTTCAGAAAATTAGCAAATAAAGTATCAACGTTTAGCCTAGTTTTTGGTTTGAGAAGGGTTTCCAAAGTGAATGGCTTGGGTTGAGGTGGAGGTGGTATGGTAAATTTTGGAATGATGATCAGAGGATGAGGGTAGAAAGGAAAAGATGGATGGTCAGATGAAGTGGTAGATTTGGATCTGGATAAGGCATTAACCAGAAATGGTTTTACACGTGATGCATAAGAAACGACATCAAATGTAGTGGAAGTCTAAGGAGTGAAAACAGATTTATCAGACAATAGGGGTTCTGATGAAATCATATCTGGCAGTTCTTTTAAGTAGGTTCGAAGAACAGATGGTAGAATAGTGGAAGTTTTAGGTTTAAATGGAGTGATTGTGTCATATGGTTCTATTTTGTCATAAAAATGTTTAAGCTTTAAACCAGAAGGAAGGGGATCAGAGGGATGTGGTTTAAAAGAAGCAAATGAGACAAACTCAGATGTCCTAGGTTTAGGTTTTGGAATGGTTTTAGGAATGAGAGTTTCATATGAAACAGGTGGTTCTGGTTGTTTAGATTCAAATTCTCTTAGAGAGGGAGGTGAGATAACATCACGATGGACATCAGATTCAGATGAATCAGCTGAGGTGGTTGGGGTACAAGATGTAGAAGAAACTTCAAATACAGTCTTGGGAGGTTTAATGTTCAGAACCTCAGTATCAGGTATATTTGTTTCAAGAGGATTGGATGGTTCTGGTTGAATATCAGAAGGTTTGGATGTTTGTGGTTCAAATACAACTGGTTCAGATGCAACTTGTTCAGATGCAACAGTTTCAGATGTAACTGGATCATACTGTATAGGTTCAGATGCAGCTGGTTGTTAAGTTTCAGGTTGTTGTTGTTGTTATGTGGTAGGTTGTTCTGTTGGTTTTGTTTGTGGTTCTGATTGACAAACGTCATATGTTTTAAGTGGTGTAGTGGAAACAAGATTAGATGATTTTGGTGGTTCAGAGGTTTGAGATGTAGCAGGAATTATTTGATTTTGAGTGGGAGGAGGTTCAGGCACAGAACTAATTGTTGATACATTTACAGCAATTTTAGAAATAGAAGGTGAAGATGATTTAGTACCTTTAATCTTGATGCGCTTGGTGGGAACAGAGGGAACTTCTCCAGAAGCTTTTATCTTGATCTGCTTCTGTGGCTTTTCAGCAACTCTCTGTTTCTTATGAGCAGCAGCTTCTTTTGCCTCTAATTGTTTCCTTTTCCTCATGTTCTCATCATAAACATCTGGCATAGGTTCTCTAGCATGAATCAGAATATCAGCAGGAATAGGTGTTCCATCTGCTTTGCACGCATCAATATACCTAAGAATAATATCCCTAGGTTCTTTAGCACCAAAGAGTGGAAAGTCTTGAACTAGAATCCTTCTCTGACTTACTTCAGTAACATTCAGCTTCTTAGGAGCAGCTGTGAGTTCATCCACAATCTTTAGCCTCTGAAGACTCTTTCTATTCAATGGTTTTCCAACAATTGATTCAAGCTCTTCTTTAACTCCAGCTTCATAAAGAGCAGATACCAGACCATTCTCTGTCAGAATATCTGAGATCAATCTTCCAAAAGGAATCCACGTCCTGATCTTCTGTCCCTTATCCTTTATGGATTCTCTGGATGCATTGATGTGATTCCATAGATGCATAAAGAAAATGTATGGAAGATCTACTTTTGTACTCTGACTCGAGCAGTACATAAAGTAGAGTTGTTCATTATTCACATAATCTGGAGAATTTGTAGATTTTCTGTGATTGATGCATCCTAGAAAATTTTTTGCCCAGATTTTGTAGTCAGGTGTCAGATCCTTAAATTTGTTAGAGGCCTGTCTAGATGCAATAACTTCCTCATACACTTCTTCCATGTCAACACGCCCAGCTGGCAGATGACAAACTCCATCAGTTTCCTCATACCCAATGAGTTTTCTGATGAAATCTTCAATGATGATGATCTCTTTTCCCATAACAGAAGAGAGGATGAACTTTGGATAAATAGAAGCATGAATCCAAAATTCCTTCACCAAGTGTGGATACACTGGTCCAAATAATCTGTCAAAATACTTGACCCAGCCTTGTGCATCAATAATAGAACGCAACTCAAACCCATTGTCAGCCAGAGAGTCAAATTCCACCATGGATTCACAAAGAACTTCAAGCTTGTCCACAGGGGTTAACAATGTTCTCTTAGGTTCCTTAAAGGGAGTAACATGCATGTTTGTTGACGCAACTGCAACCATAGATGATTGAATTTGAGCTGATGTTGAGGATGATGTTGCCATTGTTGAAGATGAAGAAGATTTAGATGAAGGTTTAAGGTTTTTATGAAGAGCAAAGAGCAGACAGAAATGAATATAATGTTTGTGAAGTGAAAAGTGTGAAATGGTGTGATTTTTGGTATATATATATAGAGAAAATAGGGCACACAAACAGTCACAAATAACACGTTCTCACATAGCAATTAATGGCATTTAATGAAAAGAATAAAAATCATTTTAAAGCATTAATTGATTCTGACAATTTGGTGGGAAAACCAAGATTTTAACTATTCAAACAATACCTCAAATGTCTCTTCAGTAATGTGCACGCCATCTTTTCAGATTCAGAGTGACACGTGTTTGCTTGCATGTGCTTCTGAATTCTCTTGAGAAATGAAACGTTAGCCAACGTTCAGATCCTCTAAGACTTGTTTGCTCAGATACACAACTAATAATAATAAATTAAGAAATCAAATAATTGACATATGAAATACTTCAGAGTTTTAAACATTTTGCATCTAAGAAGTTTTGCTTCTGATAAGTATCATTCTGGACAAAAATCCATACCAACATTTTTCAGAATAAACTTAAACCTATCTTCAGCAAGGGGTTTTGTGAAAATATCAGCCCACTGATGATCTGTATCAACAAAGGCTAAGTTTTTAATACCCTTCTGAACATAGTCTCTGATGAAATGATGTTTAATTTCTATATGTTTTGCCTTAGAGTGTAAAATAGGGTTTTTAGACAAACAAATAACAGAAGTATTATCACAGAAAATATAAATGTTACTCTCAAAGATCTGATAGTCTTCTAGCTGACTTTTCATCCAGAGCATCTGCGTGCTACATCCAGGAGCAACAATATATTCTGCCCCTGTAGTTGATAGTGCAATTGTAGGTTGCTTCTTGCTGTACCAGGAGATTAAATTTCTTCCTAGAAATTGACAACTTCCAGAAGTACTTTTTCTTTCCACTCTGTCTCCAGCATAATCAACATCATATAATCTAACTAATTTGAAATCATCAAATTTTCTGTAACACAAACCCACATTAGAAGTACCTTTCAGATACCTTAGAATCCTCTTAACAACTGTTAAGTGTGATTCTCTAGGATCTGATTGGAATCTTGCACACAAGCATACACTGAATAAAATATAAGGTCTAGAAGCAGTTAAATAGAAAAGAGATCATATTATACCTCTGTAGAGTTTCTGATCTACTTTCTCACTTACCTCTTCCTTACCAAGTGTACTTGTTGGATGTATAAGAGTTTTTGCCATCTTACTGTCAGTCATGTTAAACTTCTTCAGAAGCTCTTTAACATATTTGGTCTGATGAATGTAAGTGCAATCTGGAGTCTGGTTGACTTGAATTCCCAGAAAGAATCTCAATTCTCCCATCATGCTCATCTCAAATTCTGCCTACATACATTGAGCAAACTCCTTTCCCAGCATAACATTGGTAGATCCAAATATAATATCATCCACATATATTTGAAAAATTAAAAGATCATTCTTAAATGTTCTACAAAAGAGAGTTGTGTCCACTTTGCCTCTGATGAAAATTTTCTCCAGAAGAAAATTGCTTAATCTCTCATACCAAGCTCTGGGAGCTTGTTTTAAGCCATAAAGAGATTTCTTTAGTTTGAAAACATGTTCTGGAAATTTTTCACTTTTAAAACCAGGAGGTTGGTGAACATAGACTTCTTCTTCTATAATACCATTTAGAAAGGCACTTTTAACAATCTTCTGATATAGAGTGATATTATTTTGTGCAGCAAAAGAAATGAGTAAACGAATAGACTCTAACTTGGCTACATGAGCATAAGTCTCTGTATAATCAATTCCTTCTTGCTGGCTATAACCTTGAGCAACAAGCCTTGCTTTATTTCTTTCAACTTCTCCTTTTTCATTTAACTTGTTTCTGAAGACCCATTTAGTTCCAATTATGTTGAATCCTTTTGGTCTTGGAACCAAATCTCAAACATCATTTCTTGTGAACTGATTGATCTCTTCTTGCATGGAAATTATCCAGTCATTGTCTTGCAGAGCTTCATCTACAGAAGTTGGTTCAATAACTGACACCAACCCAAATAATGATGCTTTAGATGATCTGAGGAAGGATCTTGTTTTTATGGGGTCATCCTTCTTTCCAATGATCACATCCTCTGGGTGAGAGGCCTTGATTCTGGAAGATGATCCTCTAACATTTGATTCTTCAGAAATATTCAAGTTATTCATTTGAGAAGCTAAAGGAATTGCATATGGCGTTGCTTTTGGTTCCTTCACTTGAGCTTTTTCTGCCTCTGAGCCTTCAGAGTCTGTGAGAATTACTTTTCTATCTGCAGAACTTTCAAACTGATTTGGCTTTTCAATGCCAAGCTTATCATCAAATCTAACATGTATAGATTCCTCCACAATCAGTGTTTCAGTATTGTATACTCTATAGCCTTTAGAGCATTCAGAATAGCCAAGCATGAAACACTTATGTGCTTTAGAATCAAACTTGTTAAGATTCTCTTTAGTGTTCAACATATAACAAATACATCCAAAAGGATGAAAATATGAAATGTTGGGCTTTCTGTTCCTCCACAATTCATAGGGAGTCTTTTCCAGAAGAGGTCTTACAGACACTCTGTTCTGAATATAACAAGCTGTGTTTATTGCTTCTGCCCAAAAATGCTTTGCCAGATTAGTCTCGTTGATCATGGTTCTGGCCATTTCTTGCAAAGTTCTATTTTTCCTCTCTACAACTCCATTCTGTTGTGGAGTTTTAGGACAGGAGAAATCATGAGCAATGCCATTTTAATTAAAATATTTTTCAAAATATTTGTTTTCAAATTCACCACCATGATCACTTCTGACTTTAATAGTTCTGAAATCTTTTTCATTCTGGACTTGTTTGCAGAAGTCAAAGAACACATAATGTGACTCATCCTTGTGTTTTAGAAACTTTACCCATGTCCATCTGCTATAGTCATCAACAATGACTAATCCATACTTCTTGTCTCTGACGGATGCAATTTTCACTGGTCCAAACAGATCAATATGAATTAATTCTAATGGTCTTGAAGTTGAGACAACATTTTTTGATTTAAAAGAAGATTTTGAAAATTTTCCTTTTTGAAATGCTTCACAAAGAGCATCTGAGTTGAACTTCAACTTAGGAAGTCCTCTGACCAGATTGAGTTTATTAATCTGAGATATACGTCTCATATTAATATGTCCCAATCTTCTGTGCCAGACCCATTGCTCATCATTAACAGACAAAAGACATTTAACATTTTGAACCTTAAGTTCTGAAAGATTGATTTTGTAAATGTTGTTCTTCCTCTTTCCATTAAATAGGATTGAGTCATCCTTCTGACTAACAGCTTTGCAACATTGTTGGTTAAAGATTATGTCATAACCATTGTCACTCAATTGACTTATGGATAATAGATTATGCTTTAATCCTTCTATAAGTAAAACATTAGATATAGAGGGAAGGTTACCATTGCCAATAGTACCATAGCCAATAATCTTGCCCTTATGATTCCCTCCAAACTTCACTTCTCCTCCAGATTTAAGCTTCAGGCTTTGGAACATAAACCTTTCTCCCGTCATGTGACGTGAGCAGCCAGAGTCCAGGTACCATACCTGGCGTCTTGACTTTTCTGCTAAATACATCTGCAACAGGGATTATCTTATCCTTAGGTACCCAGATCTTTTTGGGTCCTTTTAGGTTAGTTGCCTTGAAAGCCTGTCTAAACTTCTGCCTTTTTATGACAGTTCTGTTCTGATTGACTTTTGGCTTAAACACATGAACGTTCTGATCAGAACGTGTGTGTTTAATATCATTTAGATGACCAAACTTGAAATGAGAGTATATGGGAGTCTTCTTAATGATAAGTTTATCAACAGGCATTGGATTTAAATCCTTTCTAGAGGAAGATTCATATCCAATTCCTTTCCTGTTGTTTCTGCTAACTCCATAGATCATTGAAGCCATCTTGCTTCTATCTATGATTTTAGCCAGAAACTTCTGAAAGTTGAAGTCATATTCTTCTAAAATATTTTTGCATTTAGACTTACTTTCAGATTCAGAGTTTTGTTGAGCTTTTTCAAAATTGGCTTTCATTTTCAAATTATTTTCTTTTAGCTCAACAACTTCTGATCTTAACAGATTATTCTCAGATCCAAGATTGCATTTAAGCTTCTTGCATTTGAGTTTAATCTGATTATAATTTTTCAGGACTTCTGATAAGACTTTAATAAGCTCTTCCCTAGTGAGATCAGAAAGTACCTCTTCTGAGTCAGATTCAGAATCAGATTTAGATCCAGATGATCCTTCATTCTGATCTTCCACGCCTGCCATCAGAGCCATGTTGGCGCATTCATCTTCAGATTCTGATAAGGATCCAGATTCATCAAAGTCATCCCAAGTTGCAATTAGAACCTTCTTCTTTTTGTCAAACTTCCTCTTTGGTTTTTCCTTCAGAAGCTTTGGACATTCATTCTTGTAATGGCCAGGTTCTTTGCATTCAAAACATACAACTTCCTTCTTTCCATATCTTTTTGGTCCAGAGGACTCCTTGCGCTGATCTGGCTTTTTGAAGTTCTTGAACTTCCTCTGCTTGTGCTTCCAGAGTCTGTTTATTCTTCTGGACAGCAAGGACAGTTCATCTTCTTCTTCAGAATAAGATTCTTCAAAGCTTTCTTCTAACACCTGCAAGGCTTTCACATATTTGTTAGATTTTAAGGAAATTGACTTACCTTTCTTTTGAGGCTCATGTTCCTCAAGTTCAATTTCATGGCTCCTCAGTGAGCTGATTAGTTCCTCCAAAGTGATCTTGTTCAGATCTTTAGCTAGCTTTAGAGCAGTTACCATAGGTCTCCATCTGATGGGCAAGCTTCTGATGATCTTCTTCACATGATCAACAGTTGAGTATCCTTTGTCCAGCACTTTTAGACCAGATGTGTGGATCTGAAATCTAGAGAACATAGTTTCTATAGACTTAGATTCTTCCATTTTGAACGCTTCATACTTATGTATTAGCGCCAGAGCCTTGGTCTCTTTAACTTGAAGGTTTTGTTCGTGAGTCATCTTCAAAGACTCAAACATGTCAAATGCAGTTTCTCTATTTGTCATCTTCTCATACTCAGTATGAGATATTGCATTTAACAAGATTGTTCTAGCCTTGTGGTGATTTCTAAACTCCTTCTTTTGGGCTTCAGTCATAGATTTTCTATCTACTTTCTTGTCATTCCCATTAGTGGGATGAACATACCCATCTATGACCAAGTCCCATAAATCAACATCATAACCAAGGAAGAAACTTTCTATTCTGTCCTTCCAATAATCAAATTTCTCCCCATCAAACATATGGGGTTTTATGCTGATTCTATCCCTTTCTTCATATCTGTTGTTACTGTTAGATGTTGAAGTTTCAGCCATAATAACAACCAAATATATATCAAAGTTTTCTCACTGGATCTTTTCTGTCATTGTGAAGTGGTAGCAAACACAGAACCGGAGCTCTGATGTCAACTGAAGGTGAGAAAATACTTAGAAGGGGGGTTGAATAAGTATATAGAAAAACTTATGGCAATAAAAACTCAAAGATTTTTATCCTGGTTCGTTGAACTCAACTATTCTAGTCCACCCTATCAAGAGTGATTTGCCTTTCTCAACAAGGACTTAATCCACTATTAATCAACTGATTACAATAGCAAGCACTAAGAGCAACTGTTCTTAGTCTTCTCAAGAACTACTGATCCCAACTGGATCTTCTTAAGGATCTTTTACAAACAAGTGTAAGAATAAAACAAGTGTTTAAAATGCTTCTAATTAAGCTATATCACAACTGTGATTTTACACTTAAGTTTTAATAACTTAGAAATAAATTCAGCAAGATAAAGATTTGTATGAGAGCTTGTAATGAATTTCTTTCAAGTATTTCGTCAACTGAAGAATAGTGATGGAGTCTTCCTTTTATAGGCACAGAGGTCCAAGTAGTTTTCACGTTGAAGGCTATGTACTAAAAAGGTCTGAGTCTTTTTGTCTTCACATCACATGACCTTTCCTAGAAATAGAATGCATAGAGAAATCCTTTTTGTCTGTGCTCTTGTGTCTAGCATAAATGAGGAAAGAGTCGTTTGGCCACACCAACAGACATAACTTTGAATTCTTCTTCAACAAGTTTCAGCAAATATCATCAGAGCCTTGAGTGATCAGAATTTGTTGAATCAGAGCAATGCAGCAAGTGTGCTTTCAGCGTGTAATAGTTCAGAGTAGAGTTTGGGATCAGATCCTCAGTACTGGCAGCATAGTACTATCAGAGTCTTCTGAAAAACTGTGCTTTGAAACTCTTCATACAAAAGTCTTCAATGCTTCAGATGCTTCTGGCTTCTGCTTCAGATTCTTCTGTAGCTTCTGCTTCAGATCCTTCTGTAGGCAGCGCTCAGAATCTTCTGTAGGCAGTATTCAGATTCTTCTAAGAGATACTTCTGACACTTCAGAGCCTTGTATATTTTCATGTTCAGATCTAATTTGCTTCCAGAATAATTCACTTTAATATCTGCAGCAAACATTCTTGAACAGATTTTAGAGTATATAATTCTTTAATACAAAATTTCATAAGAGTTATCATCAAAACATAGAGATATAATTAAGAACCAATCTGTGTTCTAACACAAGTTTCTCGATTGTTTGAAAATTCCTTAGAGGAAAGCCATTTTGCAAACAAAAATATTCATACAATCATGGTAATGCAAAGTTCATGCAACTTTTGAAATCAAAATCATTTTTGAAAGATGAAAAATAAATGAGTCGTTGGTCAGAACACTGTGGTTCACGACGCTCAAAGTTTAATACAAGTGCACTGCCAAAATAAATGATTTGCAAAGATCTTTTAGAGTCAGCTTACGCAATTTTGTTGTAGTATGCATTAAAAAAAACCTTGCTTCATTTACGTCTTTTGAGGGTTATAACGTGGCCTGGTTCACGATTTATGAAACAAAGGATAAAGGCTCAAAATTTATTTGTCCCCACCCAATCTACATGATAATCTTCAGTCCTACGCTTAGTTAACTCATACTATGCATTCAGGTTCCTATAGGTTAGGAATTGCACTGATGGTAGCAATGATGGTTCAGAAGTCAAGGACCTATGGAAAGGCAGCCACTACTTCCGTATAACATTTGGTTATTTTGACATTGAGGATTTTCAAGGTAAGGATTTAAAGATCTCCCCTTTTTTATTATCCCTAACTTTTTCCTGAACTGTTTCTTTTAAAGCATACAGTCAGTGGGATGCCCCAGTTTTGCCTAAGTCTCCTTCATAGGTTTTAACTTAGCGGACTTTTTCTTTTGTTTTTTTTGGACAGAAAGTGACTGCCTGGCTTTAATGATTACGGTGAACCATCATCGACTTTTTAGCTTGGAAAACATCTTCAACACTTACATGCTGTGTGCGAAGGAAAATTTGTAAGTACAACCTTTATATGAAAGGTATATTGCAGGAAAGCACAACCAAGTTGTTAGACGAGACACGGATCTAGAAGGGGGGGGGGGGGGGTTGAATAGATCCCAATTAAAAAATCAGTCGGCACTACCAATTAAAAATTCGTTTTAAAAATATTTGATTTGCGGAAGCGGCCGTGGAAAAATACTGTCTATAACGAACCGTTATTAAAAGACCGGATATGCGTCTAGCCGTATGGAAATGATAATGAGCAAATAGAATCACCACACTAGTCACACTATCAATTGATTAATATCACTAATTAGTAAGGCTAGTTCCAATGCTACACAATGCCAACCAAAATATGTAAACAATACAAGTGAATTTTGGTGTAGGCAATTTATCAAACACTTGGTGTGCGAGGCACTCCAAGTGAGTTTTGACTTGAGTAAGTAACTCTAGATTCCTTGTACAATATACTATTGTAATAGAGTTCAAAACAGTGATAAGCATTGATCAATGTTTTTTTACACGTGATTTTACCATTTGTTTCTGTTAATCATTGGTTATATCTTGGTGCATTTTATTTGTTTTTATTGCATTTTACGCGTTGGTTTGGTGTTTTCATTATTTATAGGTTAAGGTATACAATATAGGAGAATCAGAGCGAAAACCGGGGAAAACGGCAAGAATTTAGAAGAGCTTTGAAGTGGACCAGGAGCCTGAAACGGCCGCCCGTGTCAGCTGACACGGCCCGTGTCAAGAAGTGCCCAGAAAGACAAGTTTTAGTGGAAACCAGGGAGCTGACACGGCCGCCTGTGTCAGCTGACACGGCCCGTGCCAGGACACCTGGGACTTGGAAAAATCACGTGTAAATGATATCAAAAAGCCAACACGGCCGCCCGTGTTTCCTGACACGGCCCGTGTTGGTTAAAACGCCTCATTCCCTATTTTTCTTGTATTTTTGACACTTGTGATCCCTGAGGGTATTTTGGGCATTTTCCTGGTACTGAGTTTGAATTGAGACTATTTGATACGTGTTTTGACAAAGGAGAAGGGACTTTTTTTGGACAGAAAATAAATTTCACGATAAAGATTAGAGCGATCAAGGATTTGGGAACAGAAGATCCTCATGAGCGGAAGCGATTGAAGATCAAAGCAACTAATTCTCTTGTAATGTTGAATTTTATTGTTGAGCTTAATTTTATTATTATGAGTAACTAAACCCCCTAATGATAGGGGGTGTCCCTGAATTGACTCTGTAATGACCTTGTTTTCTTGAATTATTGATTTCACTGCGTTCTAATCATCGTTGTTATCGTATAATATTTTCTGGCTTTTCTTATTTGACAAATGGGAATATGGTTTACGGTTAACCTTAGGTTTGGAAAAACAATTGTTAACACGTTTATACAATAATACTATAGTAGATATTTCCTAGGAATGAGGATACCCTATAGTAACCGTAATGTTTTAGATAAAATGTATTACTTGGTATTGTTCCTATACCGCCAAGGAATTGGGGCATATGGAGAATACCAACGGGTTTTCTTCTAAGGAATTATAGTCAACTAATCTTTAAAACCGGTAACGATTAAATTGAGCAGTGATTTCTGAAAATTAAGGATTAAGGTTATTACAAGTTTTTTTCATACACCCTACCCTAGCATGCTTCTCATAACTGTCCAAAACCTTCATTTTATTGCTTTTGCCTTCTGACCTTTATAATTTTGAAGAAACAAACCAAAACCCCTGTGACTTTTAGTTCAATTGCATTATTATAGAACTTGTGTTCATATGCAATTCGCGAGATCGATATTTGGGGAATTTCCCCTTATTACTACATCGGTACAATTAGTAAACTTGCTAATTTATCGACCAAACACTTACTCAATCCAATACTGATTTCAATAGAATTGCTTATACTAAAATTACTCAATTTTAAGGCAAAAAATGAAAGTGCAGAAAAATAAAGGAGACAAAGATTTGTTGAGGCAGTTCCCCGCCGTCCTCGCTTCGGGGTACGTCTGCCCTCAATTCTAATAATATAATTGAGCTTAATATAATAGATATCACTTGTAGAGTTGAAATGTTTATACAAGGATAGACAAGCAAAATATACAAACAAAATCTCTGGTTGTTGATGATGCTTTCTCTCCTTGTTCCTTGATTCAAGTTGAATCAAGTCCTTCGATTGTTGTGAATAAACCTCCGATTACAACCCCTTTGTTGAATAACCTTGCGTTCTTCAAACCCTTGGCCCGACTGATCTCAAGCACACACAAATCGAACCCGGAACTTTCTTGCACACTTCATCGATTCCCACTACTAGATTGACGAAATCTTCCGCTTCTTAATCACCTTCGCTCAGCTGAAAGTTGGTAGAGACGATCCGTACCAAAAAACCCCAAATTCTCCGAATCTTGGAGGATAAAACCTTCAAGGTTTTATTCAAGAAAAACCTGCTACAAACTCAACCCGAATCGGATTCCCAATCGACGGCTTCGGACCTTATCACCTTGAACAAACCACAAAGCACAACAAGAATTGTTGTGTGTAATTATTGTGTTGTGAACTGTTGAGGGTGAAGATGAAGAGATTTGATGGCACCTATTTCACTTTTCTTGTTGGGTTGCAATTGACTCAAAATTTCAATTGTTAATGAGAAAAGAACAAAAAACTTCTATATATAGTAACCACAAACTAACAGACTTAACAACTTTTCAACCAAAGTGGAAAATCTTCAGTAACAACATAAACGAGCGAACGGTCGACCATAGCAGGACTATGCATCGACGCATAGCCTGCAGTTTTAGGCAGGTTCAAAATCTTCACAGTATGCGTCGACCATAGGTCGGCGTGCACCGACCCGTGGGGATTTTCTTATTTTATGCGCCGACCATGCGTCGACCTGTGGTCGACTCAAATCCTGCAATTTTGTAAAAATGTTGAATTTTGTGATTCCTTCACTTCTAAGCTCAACCAAAGATCTTCCAAACATATTACACTGAGTATGGCAAGTTAGATAGTCATGGTATGCACACAAGAGAGATATGAGAAGTGTTACATGCATTTGCCTCGAAATTGATTCTTCCATGAATGCATTTTGTCATCATCGAAACATAAGTGTATATATGGTATATGAGGAGTTGCCCTCATATACTCCCCTTTTTTGATGATGACAAAACGTGCGAAGCCAACGTGAGCAATGTGCAATATTAGTAACCTCCCCCTTGCTATATGCCCTCTGTTAATAGCCTTCCCCTTGCTTAATGCCCAATTCACAAAGTCTTTCTTTTGCCATTCTATACTTCAAACTGCTGTATGTAACTGCTGTCTTGGCTTGGCACACTCTCTTCTCCCCCTTTGACAACACCAAAAAGAGAAAGAGATAGGTTAAGAATTAGGTGTTCAAATCACATAAACGCTCAACAGGTAATAACTAACATCAACGAATATTTGCACAAAATACTGTCAATGAACAAGATATCAAAGGATAAAAATAGCATATATTAATAAACAAGGAACAATAGAAGCTCAAAAAGACATATGACAATTAAAAGTGCAAACATTTTTACTAGAAGAAACTAAGCAACAAAGTAAAAAAAAACAAACAAACACATATAATAAGATGCAAGCATGAACTAATGTCCTCGTCCCCTCCCATAAAAGTGCGGGTTGCGGTATGGATCGGCCAAGTCGGTAAACTGCACAACAACGTTGTTCAAGTGATTTATGGTGTGGGATATGGCGTCTTCCTGGCGTTCATTTGAGGCAGCTAGAGCCTCGAACCTTGCATCCATATTTGTTGAAAAAGTAGTTAACCTTCCATTTTGCGTATGGAGTTGGCTATTAATTTGAGCAAACCGCTCATCCTGAGCCCTCATAAAGGATTGCTGTTCCGGCTGCATCGATCGCATCATGTCAAGAATTTCAGACGATTGTAGCTGAGGAGGAGAAGGAGGTGCTTTAAAACCCCCTTGATACGGCTGATAAAATTGTCGCATGGTGGTCCATCCAGTGTGTTGCCATTCACCCCAACCTTGATTAGTTTCCTCTTCGGGTGTAGTGTTGTATTGAACCCAATCTTCATTAATGTACACATAAGTGTTCATTGGTGGTGAGTTTCATGTTGCTCATGTGCTTCTTCTTCGTGTTCCTCTTCGTCTTCCTCTTCTTCTTCACTTTCTTCCTCACTATCATCAGATTCTACGACATTCCTACGAGTAGTTGCCTTGCCAACAAATTTGTACTGCCTTTGATCTTCGGACCAGAAGTAACCCATCATTGAAAGAGTTTTCTGACCAAACTCTTTGTCTGAAGTAATTGATATGTATTGAAAGGTTGGAAAAACAAAGTCAACACTTGTGAGAATCTCTTGGATAAATGAACCATAAGCGAGAGCGACCCCCCTGCCGGAATCTCTTAAAGCAAATATCCTACTAGCGATGTAGTAGGGCCAGTTGATCTTGATTATATTTTTCAGAAGATACATGAGATGAACTTTTGCTTGCTCGACGCGAGAAAGGCCTCCTTTCTTGGGCCGCAGAATGCGCGTCACGATCCATTGTAGAATTCTATTACCTGTTTTCAATTTTCCCGCAGTGACTGTTCTTGGGAATGCATCACTAGCTACAATATGCGGTGAATATGGTCGTTTCAACATTGAATTTAACGCAATTTTGAAATCATAACCATCCATAGTATGAGTATCAGTTACCTAATACAAAGGTTTATCACCATCAAGATCCAAGTTAAAGTATTTTCTCCAAACATCAGAATTTAGACTGACCTTTGTAGTATCAATTTGAGAGTGAAACAGAGGGCCCTGGAATTTTTCGTGGATGCATGTGTAGAAGACACGCACAAGACCTTCACTAAACTTAGCATTACATTCCAAGAAATTGTTAAACCCTTGGAAATCAAGCAGAGAGATGATGTCAGTGAGATGCATGCGTTATGCCGTGAGTTGATAGTATGCATGTTGCTCGACTACCCCCCTTTTACCAAAATTCTGGTTAAAACTTTCGACGAGTGGAGGTGGAACCAATGACACAGCTGTAACCGGAATAGAGGCAGATGATGATGCTCTTGATGTTCTCTTACTGGTGATTATTCGAGAGGCCATGGATGATGGTTTGTAGGAGATGATAGAACGAGGTTGGTTGATAGTATTGAGCAAGAGTTTTTAGGAGATTTTGGAGTGAGTTGAGAGAATGAGCTTTGCCCCCTTTTATAGATGCAATTTAGGGTTTTAGGAAGAGGAGAGGACAAGAATCATTAGACATCAGGTAGGTGCAATTTACAATGTATCTAGGTTAATGCACAATCAATGAGAAGACCAAATTTGAATTTTAAAAGAAGTTTGAATGTTTTTGACCCAAAATATCTGAACTTTCGCGCGATGCGTCGACCGCTTTTCTGCATGCATCGACGCATACTGTTTGAAAATTGAGAAATGCAAAAAAAATTATGTGTGCGTCGACCATTGCCCTGTTGCGGTCGACTCATGCAAGTAAAATTTGCATAGTTTCATTTTTATGCACATATGAGCAACAATTTATGCATAAATACAATGTCACACCAATATCAAGCAATCAAACAGACATGATACATAGAATAGGTCATATTAACAATATTTATCATGTGATACAACTTGTGAACATGAAAAATTAGCGAGAGAGAGAGAGAGATAGAGGTAAGGAACAACATCACCTTTATGCCAAAGGTAACTTTATGAGCTATACAATTGTACTTACAACCACCTTAATTTGTTAGATGCACAATAATATAATCATAAATGAATAAGAGACATACAAGCAATATTATGACACACGATCTGAAATATCGAGAATGACAAGTTCTCGATGGATATGAAAGAAAGGTTCAATGGCTAGCGGCTTTGTGAAAATGTCCGCTAGTTGATTTCTTGTGTCAACATGTTCAAAAATAACATCCCTTTTCTCTACATGATCCCTAAGAAAATGGTGTCGAATTTTGATATGTTTGGTGCGTGAATGCAACACCGGATTTTTAGCAAGATTAATGGCACTTGTGTTGTCACAGAAAATAGGAATACGTTCAAGTTTGAGGTTAAAATCCAACAATTGTTGCTTAAGCCACAAGACTTGAGCGCAACAACTGCCGGCGACAACGTATTCCGCTTCAGCGGTTGATAAGGCAACAAAAACTTGTTTCTTGCTATGCCAACTGACCAAAGAATTTGAAAATAGGTGATGTGTACCACTAGTACTTTTCCTATCCGATTTGCACCTGGCAAAATCGGAGTCGGAGAAGCCTACCAACAAACAATCATTTCCTTTGGAATACCATAGCCCATACTTCGGAGTACCAGATAGGTAGCGAAGTATACGCTTAACAACTTTTAAATGGGATTCCTTAGGAGCCGATTCATATCGAGCACACATGCACACGCTAAACATAATGTCGGGTCTAGAGGCGGTAAGATAAAGAAGTGAGCCAATCATACCTCGATACCTTTTTACCTCTACATCCTTACCATTTTCATCTTTATTCAAGTTTGTGCATGTAGGCATATGTGTGTCTATGGCTTTGGAGTTTGCCATGTCAAATCTCTTGAGAAGTTCTAAATAGTACTTTGTTTGACTCACGAATGTTCCTTCCTCAAGCTGTTTAATTTGTAATCCGAGAAAGTATGTGAGTTCTCCCATCATACTAATCTCGAACTCCCCCTGCATAAGGTTAGAAAACTCTCTAACGAGATTCATGTTAGTTGACCCAAATATAATATCATCAACATAAATTTGTACCAAAATCAAATGCTTTCCTTGACGCTTAATGAAAAGAGTTGCATCCACTTTGCCTCTTGAATACCCTTGATCAAGTAAAAACTTGCTTGGCGCTCATACCAAGCCCTAGGGGCTTGCTTGAGTCCATACAAGGCTCTTTTTAATTTGTAAACATGATCGGGATATTCATGAGACTCAAAACCCGGAGGTTTTGCAACATAAACTTCTTCATTAATGTAACCGTTAAGGAATGCACTCTTAACATCCATTTGAAATAGCTTAAAGTTTTTCGCACAAGCAAAGGCAAGAAAAAGGCGTATAGCCTCGAGTCGGGCAACCGACGCATAAGTCTCCTCATAGTTGATGCCTTCCTCTTGGTTATACCCTTGCGCGACTAAACACGCCTTGTTTCGGGTTATTACCTCATTTTTCGTCCAACTTGTTCCTAAACACCCATCGGATGCCGATTACTCGATGACCTCGCGGAGGAGGGACAATGTCCCAAACCTCATTTCTCTTGAACTGATTAAGTTCCTCTTGCATGGATAAAAACCAGTGCTCATCGAGTAAGGCGTCTTTAGGGTTTTTAGGTTGCATTTGTGGAACGAAAGCGAAGTGATAACATAAATTACTTATCTGAGATCGAGTTGTAACTCCTTTTGAGATATCATTGAGGATGTTGTCGATTGAATGGTCTTTGGAAGACTTCCAAGATGGAGGGAGATCATCTTTCGTAGACGGATGAACTTCCTCGGTTTCCTCATGGCGGTCATCTTTCTCCTCCTCAATTTTGGCTTGGTCGGGTTGATCAATTCCCGGTTCGACACCTTTGAGTATGTCTTCTATAGATGTGCCTGCACCATGAATAACACTACCTTTTCCGACGTCTCTCGGATAAGATTCATCAAACGTTACATGCACAGACTCTTCGACGATAAGTAATCTCTTATTGTAAATTCTATAGGTTTTACTTGACTGAGAGTATTCGAGGAAGATACCTTCGTCAGCCTTGGAATCAAACTTTCCTAAGTTTTCCTTTCCATTATTCAACATAAAACATTTGCAATCAAAAACATGTAGGTGAGATACATTTGGCTTGCGCCCTTTCAAGAGTTCATACGGTGTTTTGTTTAAGATAGGGAGGATGAGCACCCTATTTAAAACATAACATTTCGTACTTATGGCGTCGACCCAAAAATATTTAGGTAATCCACTTTCATTGATCGTGGTTCTCCCCAACTCTTCTAAAATATGATTTTTGCGCTCCACAACCCCATTTTGTTGAGGAGTACGTGAAGCGGAGAAGTTGTGATTAATTCCATGATTGCCGCAATATTCTTCAAATAAATGGTTCTCAAACTCACCTCCATGGTCACTTCTAATTGACACAATGTTTGAGTTTAATATATTTTGGGAAAGCTTAGCAAATCTTTCAAAGGCGGCGAATGTATCGCTCTTGCTAGCCAAAAAGATAGTCCAACAAAATCTAGAGAAATCATCCACTATTACGAAACCGTAATAGTTTCCACCTAGGCTTTTAATTCTAGATGGCCCAAATAAGTCCATATGGAGAAGCTCGAGAGGTCTCGTAGTTGAAACAATATTTTTGGATTTAAAACAGATCCTCGTTTGCTTTCCCATTTGACAAGCATCACAAAGGTGATCCTTGGTAAATTTTATTTTGGGGAGACCTGGGACTAGATCTTTGGATACTACCTTGTTGAGCAAGTCAAAGTTAACATGTGCTAAACGTCTATGCCATAACCATGAGTCTTCACTCATTGTAACACCTCATTTATATACCCCCAAATAATCACATAATCATTTAGGCACATATTAAAAATTTCGTCAGAGTATAATTATAAACATAGTATAAAAGAGGTATGTCACATTATACATGAATTTAAAACATTCAACACCTGCTCAACAATTGATATGCAACAGTGGGGTAACTTTGCAACAGAGGAACTTAGTCCTTACACCCATATCTCAATATTTAGAATAAAAGCGAAAAATCTAAACATTGAATAACATCAAACATATATATATATATATATATATATATATATATATATATATATATATATATATATATATATATATATATATATATATATATATATATATATATATATATATATATATATATATATATATATATATATATATATATATATATATATATATATATATATATATATATATATATATATATATATATATATATATATATATATATATATATATATATATATATATATATATATATATATATATATATATATATATATATATATATATATATATATATATATATATATATATATATATATATATATATATAATCGAGTATGAACCACCAACATAATTCATGTTTACATAAACATTCATCAACAAGATACATGTACAAATGTATCACAAGAGAATCATAATCATCCTAGCTACCCGATGCTACATATCAGAGTCAACCGACCAAAAGAATGAAGACACGCTTCACAAAAAGACCACCAGCATACCTACTCTGCAATGCCTCATAGAGTATCATAAAACAGCAGAAGGGTGAGAAATATTATCATAATAACAATGCACATAATTATATATCTTAGCATAAAAATACACATATTTTACATTCTCACCACAATTCATCGTCACTCACTCATATACATCACAATATATATATATATATATATATATATATATATATATATATATATATATATATATATATATATATATATATATATATATATATATATATATATATATATATATATATATATATATATATATATATATATATATATATATATATATATATATATATATATATATATATATATATATATATATATATATATATATATATATATATATATATATATATATATATATATATATATATATATATATATATATATATATATATATATATATATATATATATATATATATATATATATATATATATATATATATATATATATATATATATATATATATATATATATATATATATATATATATATATATATATATATATATATATATATATATATATATATATATATATATATATATATATATATATATATATATATATATATATATATATATATATATATACACTAAACCAAGCATATTCATCATCCATACCTTCACAATTCTTATCATTCCACATTAACATGCATATTCATGCTTATTCATTAATGCACAATTACAAAGATGATAAATGCAAATCATAGAGACCGACTCACGACTCTATGCAAATGCAATGCGGTACCGACTCAATCATCTCAAGTTCACTCAGGAACTTATTGGAACCATCGCTCGTTACCAATGTAACTCCCTGTCGGGCCTACGATGTTCACCCATTGCTCACACCTCACATAGGCACACAATGTTTATGGATTGCTCAACTTCACATAGGCACACAATCTGATTGCTCATACCTCATCTAGGCACACAATCGTTTGTAATCATCGCTCACATCTCACACAGGCACACGGCGTTACAACGGATTCTCATTAGAATCACACAACACAAGAATGTACGCCATTATGTTTCACATACAAAATGACTCAAGACACTCTTGAAATACATACATATTCATAATATATTCATGCATTCATCTCATACTATCACATACAATCTATATACATTCACATCAATTACGCCAAACGGCAACGAGCATCGCTTTACCACCTAAACGACAACGAACTATATCACAATTAACATGCATTTACATTTAATTTAAACAGTGCGTTTATTTGCCAAAATGCCACAATTCACAATAAATTTCACAATATAGGTTTCACTTTATAAGGCTACCACAACACATCGTATAACAACATACACAAGCTATACGTTATAGAATAAAAGCATACTGCACGATAACACATCAATCGCACACATTCGCGGCGGTAAAAATCAACACAGTGTTACGTTTTCAATTTTATGCTATAATTGAACCAGGTACAGGCCTCAAAACCATTTTTCCTATAAAGAGCATCTCGTTAACTTTCCAACGCTTTAAACGAGGGTTAAAACCGACTTACAGTTCAAGAGTTATGAATTTTCGAAGTTTTTCCAAAACAGAATTTTTCTGCATAAAGACTGCTACGGGTTTGAGCATTTTCGCCCGAAAATCCGACTGATTCAATTATTTTATTCAAAACAAACACATACTCATTCATACCAAACAGATAACAGTGATTTAGAACCATCAAACGTGAAATCTACGACTTTCGATTTCAATCCGAATCTTAAACCCTCAAATCTCAAAAAATGCAAAAACTTACGAAATCAACCAAATTCGATAAAACAAGCATACTCGACCACGACCTAACATTACCCGACACAACTATGTAATCTATTCCGACTTTCGTTCGTAAAAACATCGATTCCTCACAAAAATCTCAATTTCAACCTAGAACTCAAGCTATGGAAAACAAGAAAACATCCAAGCAAACACATACATAATGATATACATTGATGAGATAATAAGATTTCACACCCTTACCCGATTAAATCGATTCCTAGAAGTTGTTTTGAAGATTTCCAAGTTTTTCCTCTTTTTCTTCTCTTTTCTCTTCTTCCTCTTTCTTTCTCTCCTTTTTCTCTCTATTTCTCTTTTCTTTCTATTTCTCTCCTATTTCTTTTTCTTATCTTTTTTTTTTATACAAATTTAATTAATTCATTTTCTCACATCATTCTACACTTAATCACTTTTCTACCAATTTTACTAAATTTCTCACATAATTCTATTTCCACTAAATTTCTAACTTATCATTAAATGAGAAATGTCCAAAATACCCTCTATTCTAATTTCCCCGAAAACTCTCAAAAACGGTAAAATATCATAACATGTCAACATATCATATTAACACACCAATTTCACAAATAAAATAATTATCACTCAATTTAAATAAAAGACTCAACAAAATGGTAATAATCGAAATCCGGGTGCTACAAACGATACTTCATTCAAGTCTAGCATATAGACATTATTTACTCTTAGGCCATTAAATATACTTTTCTTTTCATCATTATACACAATTTTGCAACATTCTTTAAAAAATGATACATTATATCCTTTGTCGCATAATTGGCTAATGCTAATTAGATTATGTTTAAGACCCTCGACAAGCAGTACGTCAGATATAGTAGTGGAAGAAGGGTTACCTACACTACCTTTACCAAGTATTGCACCGCGATTATTGTCTCCATAAGTTACATACCCTTTCTTCTTTGCCACAAAGTCGATGAAGAGGGATATGTCTCCTGACATGTGTCTTGAGCAGCCACTATCGAGAACCCATCTTCTCTCGATATTCTCAAGATGGTGTACCTATGGAAAAGCAATTAACAAGAGGAGGTACCCAATGGCTTATTGGGTCCTAAGTCGTGAGTAACAAAATAGTCGCATTTGGGAAACCATTGATAAACGCCTTTAGGAACTAGAAATCTCCTACGGCACTTAGCAATGGAATGGCCTTTCTTGCAACAATATAGACAAGAAAAAATAACATTTGAATTGCCTTTGCTATCTTGATCCCTTATAACATATTTGTATTTTTGATATGTGTCGCTACTCGAAAAAATGCATCGCGCAACGACGGGGAGGCGAAAAGAAAGGACAGAAGAGTCGCCACCGAATTGTATTTATCCCATGAGGGGAAAGGAAAATATCGAGAAAACCTTAAGAAAAGAATGGATAAGATGGTCTCGCAACCATGAACGGGTTCGGAAGCCGGTTATGCGAGGGGAAGGTATTAGCACCCCTCGCATCCATCGTACTCGATGGGAACCTTTTGTTTGTCGATGTGTGAATTTATCTGCTTAAATATTATGCTATAAGAAGTGTGTTTCAAAAGGGTTAAGGGAAAGGTTTAGAAACGGGAAACAAGGGGTGACGAGGGAAAGAAAGGACTCGATAGGACTTCGCGGTCCTAGGCCTACGTATTCTCAACAGATATGAGAAAGTCAGAGTCGACGTAGTTCAGGAGACTACGGGTGATAGGGGGGATTGTGCTCGCCAAGACATCGTCGTCTTGTGCCTACGTATTCTCATCTGGTATGAGAAATCAGAGCAGCCGTAGTTCGGCCTACGGTGTGTTGATGTTTTTTTTTTACGGATGATGCTATCGTGCGCATTCCAGCAGTTAGGTGTTTCGCTGCTCACTCGTTGGAGACTTAGGCGTTACCTGTTTGCGGTAGAACGGACGTAACATATCCTTTTTGAAAGATTGATTAGTTTTCGCCACGCGGGGCAAGAAGTCACGTTTGATTGATTGGATTGTTTTTAGGGGGCGAGACAGGTCCTCGGATAGTAACCCCTACGGGTAGTACCCAATTAGTTATCTCAAAGTTTTTGTTGTAAAAAATGTGTGGCGAACATAGCGTCTTCGTATTGAAGGACGAGTATCAAGACCACACACACTACAGTGAGTATCCTGACACTCGGAGAGGAAGAAGACTACACTCAATCCTCTCTCTTTAGTTCAACACAAAGAGAACTTCATTCTCTTATTAAAGATTTTTTTGGTTTTGAATGGTAAGTGCTTTGCGACAGAGAACCCTACGGTAAACGTCAGCACTCGGGATAGGAGAAGGCCTACGCCTAACCACTCCACGACCATTCAAGTTTTTTGTTGTGAAAAGAAGTTTGAAAGTGTACTCGGTACGGGACCGAGGTTTTAGGTGAAAAGGGTTACGGAATGAGGTTGTGAAAGGAAATGGTGGATAAAGTCGCGTCTTCGTATCAAAAGACGAGTATCGAGACCACCCTCACTACAGTGGGCATCCCAACACTCGGAGAAGAAAAAGTCTACACCCAATCTTCTCTCTTTAATTCGATACAAAGAGAAATCAATTTATTATGGTTTGAAAATGGACTCGGTACGAGACCGAGGTTTTAGGAGAGATGGTATAGAAACGTCTTCGTATTGAAAGACGAGCGTCGAAACCACCCTCACTACAGTGGGTATCCCAACGCTCGAAGAAGAAGAGGTCTACACCCAATCCTCTATTTTTAATTCAATACAAAGAATTGATTTTAAGGAGATGAGATTTGAAAATGGATGGGAAGCGTCTTCGTATTGAAAGACGAGTGTCGAAACCACCCTCACTACAGTGGGCATCCCAACACTCGGAGAGGAAGAAAGTCTACACTTAATCCCCTCTTTTTAATTCAATACAAAGATAATTGGGTTTTGAAGATGATTTGTCAATGCTTTTGAATCGAGTTGGGACGAGTAATGAAGAGAGAAAAGAGGTGGTCTCAGATCCAACATTACTCATCAATAATTTGACTGGTAATGAACTACAGAGGTCTCGTCATCGACCAAAAAAAATACGACAAATGAAATAAAAGTCGAAAGGTGACATAAAGTTGAAAATGAGAAAGAGGAGAAAAAGTCGGTCTCGAATCCTTCATTTCTCATCAATAATTTGATAGAGAATCAAAGGAAATTTCTTCATCGACCAAAAAAAGAGGAAATTGGAATAAAATGTCCAATGATAAATAAAATCTAATCTTTTAAACTATGGAAACTCTAAAACTTAAATTAAGGCTAATCCTAATGTAATTCTAAATTAAAGTTAAATCCTACAATTTAAAGCTAAAACTAAAGTTAAACAATATTCTAATATCACTAAACCTAATTTAAATAAATAAATAAGATCTAACTAAAGTAAAATTAAAAGCGAAAGGTTATGGAATATACCGGTGGGATCATCCATATGTGAATCATAATGGGTTTCAAACCCGTTCATCATCACACTGCTCAAAGAAACGGGGGGTGTCACCAGCTATATTGAAAAGGAAACGGCAAAGCCCACTTACCTTAAAGCCAAATCACTCTTAGAACAAACTGAAAAGGGAAAAAAGAAGTCTGGTTATCAATATCGCATCACCATCGATCGCACCAGAGAAAACGGACGACGATCCTTCTTTCTTGCCCACTCAATGCTTCAATTTCGTCAACCTCGCTCATTCAAGTCCATTTAAAATAAGCCTCGCTCGTGATGGATTTCGTTCGTCTTACTGCGTTCAAGATTCGTTTCATCTGAGCTTTCTCGCGTGGATTCGCTTTCCTCAGGTTTGAGTGGTTTTGCTCTTGCTTTTTCTCAAACTCTGATTCTTTCCATCATGGCTCTCACATTCACACGGCGGTTTCGATTAACACTGCGGTTGTCTGGAAAGAAATATGTGGCGGCGACGCGATGAATGTTTTTTTTAGGTTGCTGTTATGAGTCATGTTGAGTGATGTGTGGAAAGAACAGAGGTTGGATTCCATGAAGTTTATTGTTGAGTTGTCAATGAAAAAAACAGAGGAAGTGTGTTGTATCCAAAGTTGTAGCTGCTGTGATGGGGTTATATGCTGATGGAAATTTTGATCTTTTGCAGAATTGGTTGTTATGCAGGTGTTGATGGTGGTTGGTTTAGATGGGTAGAGTTGATCGGGAGTGGTGTTTAATGGTTTGAGGTTGAAGTTGGTTTGAACTTCTGGGTCTGTGGTTTGGAGATTCATGGTTGTTAATGGAGGTCTAATGATGAGCTGATGAAGGAAGGTTGAAGAAAGAGTTGAAAATTTGGGATTTCTGGGTTTGTATTGTTGTTGTTAGTTGAGGTGTTAAGAGGATGATGATGATGTAGGTAAGGATTTCGAAGAGGGTGGAAATGGTTTCGCCGGCGAGCTTCCGTTTGTGTCTGATGATGATGGAAGGAAGGTGAGGTGGGTGGATTTGCAGAGTGGGTTCGAAGGTGATTCGAAGAAAAACAGTGGAGGAAGTTTCTGGGCAGAGTTTTTTGAAGGTTTGTATTCAGGTTTGCCTTGATTCACTTTGCATATCTTTTTCTTTTCAAATCATTTGTTTCGATCTGGTTCTAAAGCTCTTTTCTTTTACTTTCTCTATTTGAAGGTTGAATGATGGAAGGAGGTAAAAGGTGGCGAAGAGGCCGACTGTACTGGTTGGCAAAAATGAAAACTGAACATGGTTATTGTTGCTTATCATCGTTGGTGATGACGCACGATGGCGACTAAGTTGAAGATGATTAAGGTTTAATCATGGTGAGAAAAAATGCACAGAGATTGGGAAAGTGTTGTGCAGGTTCAACATGGTGTTTGGATGTTGTTTGAACGTGAGATTGAAGCGGTGAGTTTGGAAATAGTGAAGTTGAGGTGAGTAGAGTTTTCTGAGTGAGTTGTTGAAGTTGAACAAAATGAGAGTTTTCAAGGTGTTGGAGTGAGTTTTGGAGGAAGTTGTGGGATGAAGGTATCACCATCATGGGCTCAAGGTTGGAACTGAGGAACCAGAACACGGTCACTCTATATTCCCGGTGAGACCCTCAAAACTTTGAGGTTTTGTGCTCCTTCTCCTTTTTTGCTGTTCAGAATATTGTTCTCTCTCTTTTTTGGGCCTGATGAGAGTATTGGTTTTGAAGGAGAAAAAAGGGATTGTGATGCCCCCTGCCCTCGTACATTTTCTGCCCTTTTCTTTTGTGTGTGTTGGCTGCTTTTTAACAGGTCCTGTCTGGCATGGTGTGGTATTAGCTGTGAATTTTTGTCTTGATGCTGCAGTAGTACAATTGTGGTACAGCTTCTGCTGGTGTTGGTTGGTGTGGTAGCTGTTGTTTTTGAGAAGGACTTTTGTGGGGACCAAAGGTATAAATTTATTTTGAGCATGAGCTGAAAAAAAATAGGTGAGTTTTCTAACACCAATTCACTGTTTCACTGCGGTAACTGCCTTTGTACCTTCTTTGATATGGACTGGCTTGGTTTTCCACTGTAGGTGCTGCGTTTTTCATTGCCTTTGGTCATTACATATTAAAGGCTACCATACTGATGCACACAGCCTTGTGGGGTCCCTTCGTGAGGTATGTAACAATTTCTGTGAATTTGTTTTATACACATTGTGGCTGGAAGTTTTAATGATGTAGTATGAATATGCCGTCACTCACTTGTCGCTTTTGATGGTAGCTTTGTAGGACGTGGTTTTTCGCCTATTGAAAATGAGGGAGGTATTGGATATTCTGCACTGTTATACTCATGATTCGCCTTTTCTCAAATTTGTGCCGGTACAGCTTGTGTATACGCTGTCCTTGCTGGCGCGGATGGTGATCATTGCGGTAGGTCGTACTGTTGCTTTCTGTGGACTGTCTTGTGGTCCCCTCTGTAGCAGATATTTTTTCGCTTTGCAGTTGTTCTGCTTTTTGGTTTCAATCCACAACGAGGATTTGCTATTCCGTTGCGTGAGCCGTGCCTCTTATTGTGTGAGGTTTGCAGATTATTTGTGTGACCACTGCTATGGCTGTAGGATTTGGGGTATGAAAAAAACCATTTTGTAGCACATGGTGCCATGGTGGCCTTGTTTTATTTCTTCACTTTTTCTTTCTTTTTAAATTTCCTTCTTGTACAGAATGCGGTTTTCATCATTACATGGTGTGATTTTGTATTTTTACCAACTCTTTTATGCTGCACTACTATCATTTCTTGCAGGATAATATGCAGGAGGGCAGTAGTCTTGCGGATCACCGGTGAATTGAGGATACGACGCCGGTGTAAATTATTGGTGATGCCCAAGTCGTACACTGGCTGGAGTGCATGAATCATGGTCTGATGGACTTATGACTTGCTAATACATTGCGCATTATGTAACGAATTTTTGCAGGTATAGAATCAATGTATCATTTGTTGTTGGAACATCAAATTCACCTTGTCTTTTCCTTTTCTTCGTCAGATTTTATCTACTTTTCCGTATTGTTGCCGGTTGAATCCAAGTCATAGTTATTGTTGTTGCCTATGCAGGTGAATCATGAGCTGATGCAGGAGCCAAGTTGGTGCCGGTTAGAGGTGTTCTGAAGGTCTGTTATGGAATTCTCACTGCGTATCATTGTGATAGTTTGGCTACTTTGCTGTACTGCAGGTCGACATTGCACTGTGAGTTGTTGTGAATTATTGACTTCATGTGGTGTCCGCAACGGTTTGGCAAGGTGCGTGGCAATCGACGGTGCATTGAGGCCTGACTGAGCTCGTGTAATGTCGTTCGCTTTGCGGTTTAGGAGATGGCTGAACAAAACAAAACAAGGGCTCGTGGAATTGTAGTGTGAACTGACAGAAACTTGCTCTTTTTAACAAAATGAATTTCCATAGTTTGATGATGTAAAGGACCTCTCATTTGTAGTAACTTCCCGTGAGCCTTTTTAGTGTAATGGGCTTAAATTGTCCATGGGTTTTTTTTGTGTAACATTTCTTGTATTGGTCATGATATTTTATAATGGACGTATATGGATTCAAGTAATATGCTTGAAACAAAATAATGGATTCTTTAGTGATTCTCTTGCAAATTACTTGAATCATAGGTTTTAGTAATACAATAAGTCTTTGAAATAAATCTGCAATGCCCCGACTTATTCCATTTCTTGATTAGAAAGCAATCATAATTGAAATCACAAATAATTGCGTGTTCTCAATTAAAACTACTCTCAAATCTTCCCTGACCTGGATGATACTTTGAATTAGTCCTTGAGCATTAAAGTCAGTCACAGAACAAACTTAGTCATGAGTCAATTGTCAAATCATTCTTGATGTCTGCCATTTGAAAACGTGATGAATTGAAACCTTCATGGAACACTTCTTGAAAAATCAAAATATTATGACTTGAGAAATGAACTTCGGTACACTGCACATAACCCTGGTTGGGGATTTAGTCACACACCATTTAAATCAATGCACCATGACCTTGATAACAAAATAGATCCCTTTCTGGCTGATGAATTAAGTCAAACCTGAACTTCGACATATACTTCACTCATTCCTACTTAATGAACCCCAACCAAAACCTATCCAATTCAGCTCAATCTTATGATGGAAGCAACATATATATTTTTTTTCTGCCCCTGACAACCACATATGCTTATCTGTTTGTCTTCAAGGACCTTGACTTGTTTCTGATAAGGGTAACCACTTGATGACTTGAATATAACCTCCTTGATCAGGTTAAAAACCATTGGTAATTTTTTGTTAGACACATATTTCTTGATCCCCTGTGGAATGCAAAATGTTATGCAATGCTAATGCTAATGATGCAATGAAACATAAGCCGAAGATTAAGAAAAGAGGTTGGTCAAATTTTGGGGTACAACAATATGGATTCACCATACTTTTTCTAAAATCAGATTTATCGATAGCAAAAGTAATTTTGGGCTCAAGAGCCTTGTTAAGTTTGGCATTTAGGGTTCTAACTTCATTTTGCCAAATGTAACAAGTGTCACACCCAAAGTTAATTATTCTACTTCTAAGATCCTCACAACCTGATTTAGTACTTTTCACTATGGAAGCTTTAAGTGCCTCGAGTTTTCTTTCGGACTCATGAATCTTTTGTTCTAAGTGAACAAGAATTTGTTTATTCGAGGCAAGCCTTTTAAGACTTCTTTAGCTTCACAATGCAAAGTATTAAATGCAGCTTGTAATTCGAAATGAGACATGTTCGAAGAATTATCATATTTAACATGTCGTACCTGTTTTTTCTTGTTCTTTTTGTGAGCGAATTTGGTAGTACCAATTTGGGGACCAATACCATTAATACTAAAAAATAAGAGCATAATTTGCTATTAATCCAATAGTATAATGAGAGTATACATTATGTTGTTCACAGTATACTCATGTTGTACTCTTGAGAGACTAGTTCAAACTTATATATGATGATGTTAGAATATATTTGTTTTGGTTGTGTTGAATGAATGTTACATAAATATATTTGGTTTAATGATTTTTTTTAAATAACATTAAAAAATAAATCAACTTCTTTTACACACGTTATAAGGTATTTGTTTACTGAATATCCAGTTGTATACAAAAATATTTGGTTGAATGAAATAAGGTGTAAATGAATTTAAATATAATATAATTATCAAATATTTTTACCTTTGTGATAACCAAAATATGATGTAATATATCATATTTTTACATCCTATTTAAAGAAAATAGAGTGTAAATTTGTTCACACTCATAGTAAGTATTATTTATTGTACACTCAATTTTTATCAAATAGGGTGTAAATTTGTTTGATTATATATATATATATATATATATATATATATATATATATATATATATATATATATATATATATATATATATATATATATATATATATATATATATATATATATATATATATATATATATATATATATATATATAATATACACCCGTTTTCTCTAAAGAAAAGGTGTAATATATTATTTATTTACACCCAATTTAAAACAAATGTAAATTCGTCAGACATTTCTTATCTGTTGTATTTACACTCTCTAATAGCGGGTGTAAAATATATAAAAAAACGGGTGTAAATTTCTGTTTTACACTGGTTATTAAATAGAGATAACAGTCCTACACATCATCTATCCAAAGACTAGCCCCCATATTCTAAGTGAGATGTCCCCTAGACGAAGATCCATGAGTCACCTTTGTTTAAAATTCTTCCAAATATTACACTACAAATATATACAACTTATTCAATATTACTCCTTTTTGAAGTACAGATTGTGTCAAGGAATATAAAGGAGTACATATTGTGTCATTTACAAAATATATACTCATTTGTTTTTACTTTTACTAGTATGAAACAATCAAATAAACATTTGACCTTTTTTTACCAATTTCTTTTCATTTTGATACCTCTACTGGTTTTTAGTACTTAAAATGAAAACGAAAAATAATAATTACAGGCTAGATACCACAACTATAGAAAAAAAATATTTTTAGTTATGCATGCAGAGCCACATATAGTAGACATACTAGACACAAGAAACAGAATATATTTGCAGAGTGTTTGTCTTTAAAGCAGCCTGTGATTGGAGTAGCATGCAGTTTGAAATAGACAACTCATGAATTGAAACGGTGAATTATTTAGTTGGCAATGATAGAGTATAGTCGTTTAGTTCATATGGTGATCTCTGCAACGAACTGACGCTAAAGGGACACAAAACAATCATATGTTCATTGACTAACACAAGATCGACCATTGTGATTTAACTATATTCCTTACTTCTTCGTTGCCACCTTCACATTACATGCCAACTAAGTGGTTACTTTCTTCAACAATCGTTACTACCAACTTACGGTTCTCATAGTAGTCACGTTTAACATAACTCAACCACACATTCTATTCTACCATTACCAGCTCAATGCTCTTTAGAATATATTAATTTCACATCATCAAGTCTAAGTTTAAGCCCCTTGTTAAAAACTTAAAACGGATCTTAGATCCAACTCTTTGTTGTGGATAGATTATTGGAGAGTGCAGGAGCTTCAAAGTATTAAATTTTAGTATTATAATATTTTTATTTTCAGTCTTAAATATCTTAAATTTTATTTTCAGTCTTTTAAAATATATTTTTTTTTAATAAAAATAGTATTTTTAAAATTTTTTATTCACACTTTTAGTCTCTAATATTAAAACCGTCGCTAATTCAGTGGCTAAGTTAAAAATCGTCGTTAATTCTGTCGCTAAGTTGTAAAAATCGTCGCTAAGTTGCAGAACTTTATTTGCAGAGATTAAGGCATAAGCTATAAGATCTGCATATCCAAGTCTCTGAGGTGGCTTGATGACTCTCCTCGACCTGTCTCTTACTAGCAGGTAGTCATTATCAGTCTCCTCATCTTCGACAATAGCTTCTGCTTCTTCTTCGACTTCATCTAGGGTATGCAATTTCGCATTAACATGTTCCACACCTCAACATGAATCTCTCTCTATTCCATCTCTTCGTCAGCATCATCAGTTTTCTTGAAAGCCATTTCTGCTTCATTGAAAACTACATCTTGACTGGTGATACACCTCCTGTGACCTGACTCTAGGCACCATAGCCTATAAGTTTTGACTCCTTCAGTGTATCCCATGAACATGCATTTCAGGGCTCTAGGTTCGACCTTGTTTTGCCTAATGCGAGCATAGGCCACGCAACCAAATACTCTCAGTTTGTCGAGACTGGGTGGATGTCCCGACCAAACTTCTTCAGGTGTCTTCATATCTAACACAGTCGAAGTACATCTATTTGTCAGATATGTTGTTGTCGAAACAGCCTCAGCCAAAAGCACTTTCTTTAACTGAACACTAGTCAATATGCTGTTTTCCTTGAAAATCGGAAAACAACCGCTGATCTTCCAAATCTAACTTTGGTGACTCACAGGATCGATCAGATTGATCCTATGACATGTGCCAAAAAAGGTTTTTTCTTCGGAAATCTATCTAAGTTTCACACTTAGGCAATATTGGAGTGAAAGGTTCTACAAAGCATCTATTCGACTATAAAAGAAGAGAAGATAAAGTTTTCAGCGAGAAAAGACAAAAGATTTAGCAAAGGGAAGATAAAGAAAGCCTTGTAAAGTCTGAGCAAATAAAATAAATTTCATTGGAAAGTAAAGGATGGTGTGTTTACATCACGTACATTCTCTTCGATACTCTCTTTCTCTGCACTCAGATACTTGGAGTAATTTTAAGAGTGACTTGTACAACAGTAAATTACAACACACTTGATTCTATGTCTAAGACTTCCTATTTATAATAGTAGAAAATAACTACCAATAACTTCCTCTATCATCATCTTCCGCCACTTGTCACCATGCATGAGTCCGTTGCCCACATGACGCCACATGTCCTCTTAGTCGTCCAGCGAATGAAAACACTCCCTCCAATTTATTTAAATTTTAAATCTTTAGGATAACTACCCAACAACGTCACAGTCGAAGCTTCCATGATTTTCCTTAAGTCTTGTAACTGCTTCGACTTTTCTTCCTCAGATGTCCTACACTCTTCGACCAGCTCTCACCTCCAACAAGATTCTAATACTTTATTTAAAATATTTTAACTTGCAGAGGGGTGTCGAATTTAGGAGCTAACAAATTGCCCCCAAAAAATGTCTTTTCGACCCCTAAGTAGAAAAGTGCATTTTTTTTACAGCATCCAATTCGACGCCGCTTACTTCAACTCACACGTGTCAAACAATGTACTTTGGCCAACTAGTGTCTGAGAAGATGAAAGGGGAGGAAAGAGAAGAAAGAAGAGAACAAAAAGATCACGCAAGAAACTGCTCCGTTACCTTGGAGCACGTTCCTGACGTCATAGTCATCATGGCGGATTTCTCGGGAATCACCAAAATCGCAGACCATCATCATTCTTTTAGAGCCTAGGGGTATAGGTTATAACTGTCACCCCTGTTTCTCCACCTTCGGGAACACACGTAGCCCACTAACTCTAGCCACTTATGATACAAAACTCTTGCTTTTCAATACTCCATATAAATAATCTCCTTTAGGAAATTTATTTTAACATTTCTAATTTCCAGAAAACTCTTGCACTCTTTCAAATATCCTCTTTCTCCTAAGAACCCCTCTAACTTCAACAATGGCTGAACACCATAAGAAAAAGATACAACCCAAAAGACCATCTTCTTCGTCGGTTCTCCCTCCTTTCGCCACCTTGAGCGGTCCTAAAGTAGTGAAGAATCAACAGTTTATTCGTGAACCCCTGTTGGAGGAAAAACGTCATATCTATGAATCACAAGTAATCATCCCTGTTAATGTTGCAGGTAAACCCTTAGCAATGTCTGGCCCATTACCTCCTTTAGGTCTTGATTATTCCAGTATCCGCGACTTCTTTCTCTCTTACAGACTAACCAAACCCTTAGGGAAAAAGGATCCTAGTAGGGTTCCCACTGATGGTCCTGATAGTCTAGCTTCCTTCGATGTAGACCTTAGGTATCTCCACGACAGAGCCAGGTTATTTAGAGCCACTCCTTATTTCAAGGACTCCAAACTTTACCTCAATTGGCTAGAGAAAATGGAAAAAGTAAAAGCCCAGGAATGGAAAGAAACTAGTATTTATGACCTTATAATGATGTCGAAAGTCGGCCCCAATTATTGTCCCCTTATGTTGGCTTCCTCTTTGTATTTTTGGAACAACACACATCACACTTTCCACCTTCTGTGTGGGATGATGACGCCCACACTGTTTCATATAGCCGCGATCATAGGACTAAAATCCCATGGACTAGTTTATGACCCTGAAGTCGATAGTCAGGATACCATAGGATTCGTAACTACAAAGTACACCTATACGACCTTCGTCCAATATTATGACAATAAAGATACTACCTCTGTCGAAGATGAGGAGCATATAGCCTTCTTGGCCATGTGGCTGTCCCGCTGCGTATTCTGTACAAAATCTTTGTATGTGGCACACAAATATTTTGTTTTGGCAAACCAACTACACCTGAAACGAGGCATCTGCTTGAGCGAGATGATTCTGGCCAGTCTTTATGAAGCTCTAGGCGAAGGTGCTAGTAAACTGAAGGACCCAGAGAGTCATGGCAACCTGCTGATGTCGGGTCCCTTCTGGTTGCTCCAGTTGTGGCTCAACGCTACTTTCGAAAGTATCCTTCCCAACAAAGGAGAAGTCGACGAGGGATCGTCTTCTGTTTCTGAGAGACGGGTCGAATGGCCCCGCTTGGTTCAACTCACTCCAAGCGAAGAAGGACATACGCTTTGAGCCAATCTTTCCAACTTCATCCATATGTTTTCCAAACGACACGAGTTCACCTCAAGGATGGCTCCGTTTGCAGAAAGGAAGTACGGTCTTGAATGGTTCACCAGACCCTTCCCTTCTCCGCTGAAGAAACACGAAGATGAATCGAAGCTGATCTAGGATCAATTCCTCACGCCTCGACTGCTAGTTCATAAACTTAACCTCGTCAGGGGGCAAGCCACCTTGGTATCCTACCAGCCAAACTTAGTATCACGACAGTTTGGGTTAGTAAAAACTTTACCCAAATGTTTGTATGATAAGAAGTCACACGTTATACTCCGTCTCACCGTTGTTAATTCCCTCGACTGCTCGACAAACTGGCGCGTCATGCCCACAAATCTCTTCTCACACCTATTTATTTTGAACCCTCCTACTTCTCCTCCCCAGATTTCTACAACTGGTGGTCCATATATTATGCCTCAGAGTTTCTTGATGTTTTGAGCTTTACTCGCTTGATTGACCAAGCTTTCGTTGATGTGCAGGAGAAAATCAAGAAAGGTACGTCTACCCATATCAAAGAGATTCAAGCCTTCCAGAAGTACTTCGAAACCTCCTATCGACCAGATGATGTTAGTCTGACCATTCGTGAGGCTGCTGTCACTTTAAGGGAACAATTTTCTAAGAAAATGGAAAATTTAAAGATTCCCTCGTCTGTTCCTCGTGAGAAATGGTATGAGGTTGCCTTTAAACTATTTCCTCTGAAAACCCCTCGATTACCAACTGCTAGTATTGGCGTGACTCTTGCCCCTCCATTTCCAGATTGGTTTATCTGTGGGGATGCTATAAAAATCCTTCAACAGCAGTCGAAACCCAAAGCACAACGGGTGGTTCCGACTAAACATACACTCGATACTTTTAAAGGGCACCTTCATGTTAGTATCGAAGATGTTCGCATCGAATCCAACATTCTTGAAGGTCACCCCTTCGATTTAGACTCTTTTATCTGAGCTTTATTATTACTGACTGGTAGTGGCATGGTTTATTTTACAGCTGCTCCTAAAAGAACTGCTCTAACACCAAAGATCAAAGGCAAGGTTGAAGACCAAAAGGTAATCTCCTGCAAGCCTCTGTTAGCTTGTTTTCCTTAATTGTTCCTAACATCTTTTGTTGTTTCAAGTTAGCCGGAAACCACCTACTCCACAAAAGAGACTCAAAAGGGCTTCTTCCCAGATCATCATTGATTTAGACGATGAGGATGGATCTCCTCATGAGAATGCCCAAATAAAGAGAAGGCGAAAAGTTACCCACGACCTAGATACCCCAGATGTTCCACCTGCTCCCTCGACAATCAACATTTCCAAATTGAACACTCCCCTTCAAGATCCCGCGAAAGCTCCCACAAAGGATGCCTTAATTTCGCCTACTGTTCTTATCGAAAGCGACAACTCAAGCCCTGATGATGGGAACGTTAAGGTATAATGCGCACTTAACTGTTTTCTTCTGGAACCTGATTTGCTTTCGTCTTGCTCTTCCTTATGTCTGTTTCTTCGTCTAGGCTGATGCTGGAGGTTTGGAAACTGCTCCACCCAAGTCTCCTTCGCCAATTTTTCCTTTGAACAGTCAAGGTGAGCCCACTTACCATCCTACCTCTGATTTAGGTTCTGGTATGAGTTCTCTTGACGAAATTAATAAACCTGAGTTTACCATAGTTCCTCCCTCACCAACAAAGACCACGTCCCAACAATCTCAAACCGATGGATCTGACCATGAAGAAGATAAGGTTTCATCCAATCCTGACGTAGCCGACGGTGTAGAAACTCTTATGGAAGAGGATACAAATTTGGATGACACAAACAACTCTCCTTTAGATCAAACAATGGCCGCTGATGAAACAATCACAGGGGAAGATGATGCCGTTGAAGACAAGACCATGCATCAATCAGAACTAGATGAGTCTAGTGACGGGGGGACTGAAGATAAAATGGAAGAAGATGCCCCAGAGGGAGATAAAAGCAAGGGAAGGAAACCTGAAGAACATCCTGCCGATGGACCTACCCCCGTTGAGGTGGCTAAGACTACTGGTGCTCTCAAGGAAGTTGAAGTGGTGCCCCTCAAGGGAGAGGCCAATCTTACCACATGAGAAATTTCTGCATTGAAGGTCTCCAACCCTTGACAGTACATCAAACTCCTCTTGAGTAAGCGAAATAGTTCCTCTGGTAAGACCCCTAGCACTTCGACCTCTGAAGGCTAAGTCTCGAGTCACCCAACTGATAGCATTCTCGAGAAGATCAAGGGAAAGATCTTCAAAGGGGATCTTTTCTCTCTTTTGCACATGGGCCCAGTCAACCACCTCTCCTTGAAGGCTCTGCTACAGTAAGTGGATCTCAAATTGATTTCCCCTGAGGCCGCGAGTGTCATTCAAGAAGTTGGTATCTTGATTGATCAAGTCCATAAAGACTTTCGACTATTGCCTCAGATTGAGAATGATCTTTCGACGAAATCAGGTAGTGAAGTCGCTGCTTGGACCGTTGTTGCTGAATCTGAAGAAAAAATTGCAGGATTGGAGGAGATAAAAGAGAAGAATCAACAGGAGATTGCTACCAATGCGGCGAACATTGCTTGTTGGGAACGCAAAATCAAAAAACTTCGCAATAAAATAGCAAAAGCCAAGAAGAAGAATGTTGAATTGGCTTCTTTTGATGATTTTTCCTTAGCAACTTAACTCAATCATGCTGTTAATTTTATCGAGGAAGTCCTTCGTTTGGAAGCAGAAATCGCTCAGTTAAGAACAGACAAGGCCCTATGTCAGAAACGCCTCAAGCTTCAAAAGTCAAACTATCTCAGAATGAGGGCCAATCTCCCTTTTTAATTTATTAAGCTTTTGTAATAGCGCATGTTTTGCTGGACTCTGTAAGCCATGTTTCAATTTCATGTTGTAAGACACTGGGCCAGTTTGGCGTAATTTATTAACACCATTTATGGCTTTGTTCTATATTTAGTTGTTACTCTGTTGATATTTTAACCTCTTGCAGCGCAGGCATATATTTTTTCAAATATCTGCCATTTACTTTTAATATTCTCCTATCCTCGTTTAGCTCTTCCACTTCGTATGCCCCATTGAAGAAGACCTTTGAAACTTGGAATGGGCCTTCCCATTTTGGGGACCATTTGCCTAGGGGTTTGACCTTTCGATCCATAGGCAGGATTACCCTCCAAACCAAATCTCCCACCAAAAAGGCCTTCGCTTTAACCTTCTTGTTATATGACTTCTCCACTCTTTTCATTTGCCTTCTCAACAGTTCCAAAGCTTAAAGTCTTTCTTCGTCCAGATCCAATAACTCGTTGAGCATCATACCCCAATAGATTTTTCGAGGGATTTCGTGATGTCTCTGAATTCTAACCGTCTGTATATAGATTTCGACCAGTAGTACTGCATCATGGCCAAAAGTCAAACGATACGGGGTGGTATTGGTTGCTTCCTTGAGGGACGTTTGACATGCCCATAGGACTTGGTCCAACGTTTTATGCCACTTTTTTGGCTTGCTCCCAATCTGCTTCTTTATCAAGCCAATTATCACCTCATTTGCTGCTTCGACCTGGCCATTGGCCTGGGCGTAATAAGGTGTTGAAGTGAGGAGTTTAAATCCCATTTCTTTAATTGGCGAACTCCTGCATTTTCCTACCCGTAAGCACTGACCCTTGATCCGTTGTTATTGTTTCTAGCAGCCCAAATCTATAAACAATATACTTCTGAATGAACTCGATGACATCCTCTTGATCTACTTTTAGTAGAGGTATCACTTCGATCCAATTGGTAAAGTAGTCTATCCCTACTAGGATATACTTTTGGATTTTGGAAGACGCAGGTCGAATCTCTCCTATTAAGTCCAAACCCATCCTCTGAATGGCCATGGCTTGACTATGTAGTGTAACTCGCTTGCTGGGACATGTTGTATGCCAACATGGACTTGGCACTCTTGGCAACCCTTGGCGAACTCAATGCAATCCTTCAACATCATAGGCCAATACATCCCTTGGCGAAACAGTAGCCATTTCATCTTATGACCTACCTGGTGTTCTCCACATGTCCCACTATGCACTGATGACAATGCCAGGTACGTCTCTAATTCACTCAAACATTTAAGCAAAACCCCCTCAGAGGTTTTCTTGAATAACTAATTTCCTAGAAGAACGTAACTTAGTGCTTGATACTTCACTTTTCGTTTTGTGGTTGCTGAAGGGCTCTGAAGGTATTAGACTAATGGTTTCCTCCAATCTTTGTCTGTCAAACCTTCGACTGTAAAAATTTCAAAAGTTTCTTCGTCAGCATAGCCAAACTTTGTCACTTCAAGGTCTGATGGTCGTAGACCTACAGACACAACCCTACCCCTGGCCTCGATTACTTCTTACAAGTTTTCCTTCGAAACCCTATATCCTGATGCAATTTGTGCCAAATCGTTGGCCACCTAATTTTGTAGTCGAGGTATATGTTGAATGGTACACACTTCGAATTTTTTGAGTAGCCTATTGGCTATTACAAAGTACATGATGAGATTTTCTTTGACACATTTGTACTCCTTTGTTAACTGTTTTACCACTAATTCCGAATCTCCCATTATTTCGACTCGGGTTGCCCCAACTCTAACAAAATTTCAAGTCCGGCTATTAAAGCTTCATACTCAGCCTCATTATTGGAGCATAGTCCCTCGACCTTATACTTGAATTTTGTTGGAATTTTGTTGGGCGAAATAATCAACAGACATATGTTTGTTTGTCCTTATGGCTAGAACCGTCGAAGTACAACTTCCAAGGTTCTAGTTCGACAATGTTTAGGGTATTTTCATTTATGGAGTGATCGACAATGAAGTCTGCCATTATTTGCCCTTTAACCGCTTTTAGCGGTCTATAAGTCAAAGAATACTCAGTTAATGCTAATTCCCATTTACCAATTCGACTGTGTAAAATAGGCTTGGATAACATATGTTTAATAACATCAAAATGCGAAGAGACATACACATCAACTGGTTTTATATATTGCTTCAACTTCATACATGAAAAATACAAACATAGGCATAGTTTTTCTATCTCACTATATCTTGTTTCTGCATCGTTCAAAACCCTGCTAAGGTAGTATATGACTCTTTTAACACCATTCTCATCCTCTTAAGCAAGCATGCTCACTAGAGTTTTGTCCGAGGCTTCTATGTATAATCTCATGCTCCTGCTTCGACAAGGTGGCGAAAGGACTGGGGGACGGGTCAAGTAGTCTTTGATTTTGTCGAAAGCCTGCTGCTGATCTCTCCCCCATTCGAACCTCTCTTTTGTGGCTCGAAGCAATGGTGAGAAGGCCTGCATTTTGCCACTTAAGTTTGATATAAATCTCCTTAGGAAATTTATTTTTCCCAGCAAGGATTGCAGTTCCTTCTTGTTCGAAGGCGCTTTCGCCTCCATGATGGCCTTTGTCTTGTTCTGGTTGATTTCGATCCCCTTCTTGTGGACCACAAAACCTAGGAAATCTCCCGCTTGCACATAAAATGTGCACTTCAAGGGGTTCATCTTGAGGCCAAACTTCCTCATCCTTATGAAGGATTGACGCATATGACCTACATGATCTTTCCCTGACACGGATTTTACCACAATGTCATCAATATATATCTGTATGAAAGACTCGATGTAATCATGAAAAATTGAATTCATCGCTCGCTGATATGTTGCCCCAACGTTCTTTAGGCCAAAAGGCATCACTACCCATTCGTAAGTGCCTAAGGCCCTTGGACAACAAAACACGGTTTTGGGAACATCATCTTCAGCGATGAGAATCTAATTGTAACCAGAGTAACCGTCCAACATGCTAAGGTACTCATGGCCAGCGGCTGAATCGACTAGCATTTCTGCCACTGGCATCGAATTCTCGTCTTTAGGGGTTGCTGCATTTAAATCCCTAAAGTCTATGCATACTCTTAGAGATCCATTTTTCTTAATGACTGGTACAATATTGGCTAGCCATTCAACATACCTGGTTGTACGGATGAACTTACAACGAAGAAGTCTTTCGATTTCTTCCTTTATTTTTGAGAGGATTTCAGGAGTGAAACGTCTTGGGTTTTGCTTGATTGGCTTCTTGCCAGGTTTGATTGGCAATCTATGTTCAACCAAATCTCTCTTCAAACCGGGCATCTCATCATAATCCCAGACGAAGCAGTCCTTGTATTCTTGCAGCAACTGGATAATTTCGACCCTGAGTTGAGAGTTGAAGTTGGCACTAATGTATGTCGACCTCCTGAGTATTCCTTCCCCCAGATCCACTTCCTCTAATGGGTCCTGCGCAAGCATCTTAGCATCGTTCACCAGGGGATCTTTCTCGAAACCCAGAGGTTCCTCGTCATAAATAACATCGAGCCTTTGATCTTCATACTGAATCTTCTCAGGAGGGCCAGGGTCGAAACTTTCACCAAGGATTATTCGACTAGATTCTTCACTGGATTTTTCAACCATTTTGTTGTTGGCAGCCTCCAGGGTCGCTTGTAGTTTAGTTTCAGCCACGTAAGCCAAAATTCTTTGAAGCGCTATGGCTTCAGTCATCATTACTGAATTCGCTTCCCCATCCAGTGGGGTCTATTAGAAATGTGCCAAGGTATGGGAGCCTCTCACCTGGTACTTCCTTATCCCAGCAGAAACCATCTATGGGATGTAGATAAAGTGAGCAGTACACTTCATCATTTGGTACAAACTCGAAATCTGCAGGCACACAGGGACCTATGTTGGCCAAGTGTTTTTCAAATTTCCTTCGGTCAACGTGGTTTATGGGAGCCTTAAAATATGCTTGGTCAGCTTCAATATTTTCCACGATGCCATCTGGTCTCCATATGACAATCCTTTGATACATTGAAGATGGCACCGCCCCAATGCCATGGATCCACTCCCGCCCAAGTAACAGATTGTAGTTGGCTGTTGTTTCTACCACCATGAAGACGATTGGGCGAGTGATGGTTCCGACTGTGACGTCTACTTGTATGACTCCCATGGTCGAACCTACTTTGCCTTCATAGTTTGACAAGACCATGTTGTGTGGTTTTGTATCAATTTCATCTTTGCCAATTTTATTCAACAAGAACTGTGGCATCAGGTTCACGGTTGCGCCACAATCCACCAGAATTTTATTAATTGGGACCTTTTCCACCTTTGTTGTGATGTAAAGAGGCTTCAAATGGTTTTTCATTTCCTTTTTGGGCCGTTCGAAGAATGCATTTTGTTCTTCAACATAGTCGTTATTCATAACATAGTAGCACACAGGCTTGTGCGCCGCCATCTCCCAATCTGTGTAAGTATCCAGATTTTTGAATACGGATATTCTGCCGAAATCCCTTGGCATTACCGACACTACGTTAACCAATAATTTCAATGAATCGTCGGAATCAAAATTATCGGTCATTTCATCATCGACCCCGACTGGTTTCCTCTGTTCTTCGACCTGGGCAGGAAACAATCTGTGTCCCACAGGTGCTTTTTCAAATGTCTTCGAATGTCCTTCTTTATTCCCGACAGGGGCATTAGTACTTGATTTCGCCTGGTCCTTTAGTGAGCTTTCCTCTTGTGCTGCTCCCGTCTCCACTGTGATCGAGACATAGGATTCTTTCCCTTGTAATTCTCAAATACGTGGGCAGTTCTTGAGGATTGGAACTCCTTTCGATAACTAACTGAAGATCCTCGCTTTACCTCAAAGTTCTTCCACTTCTGCTATCCTTGCTGTCTATCTTCATTAGGCTTTATCCATTTACCATTAGCAGCTTCAGCAATGTGTTTGAAACTGATGGGCTTAGCTGTTGGGGGCCTAATACGAGGCTCAGTTCTCCTTTGGCGATTACCTCGAGTGTCAAATCTGGGCATATCCCTTCTTCATTTAAGCCTCCGTGTTCCTTCTAGTTTATGGGCAACTTTTCTATCGAAAATGGCACTGCATCAAGGGCATAACATCACACTGGATCCTTTCCCTTGGCAACGGTGGAGAAAATCGATAATTGAGTCTTCTTGCTTTGGGTAAGCCTCTCCGGTGAGTTCCTCTTGGTAGTTTGATTCGCTATCCCCTATAGTTTCATGCTGCGTGATTCCTACCATATTGATCTCAAACCCTTCGACCAGATTTATTTTCCTCAAACCTAACTCCAAACCTTCAGTGGCCTGGTCTATCTCGATAAAATGGTCAGCAGTTTCCTTAGTCACTATTGCCCAACCTGAATTGTCCTTGCCATTTGAACTTAGTTCATCATCAACCTGGCCTAGATTGTCAATGGCCATCTCTACACAGTCCTCTTGTCTGAAACCCATGATAATTTTTGCCATTACAGCCCCATCCATGAGGTTATCAGTAACCTCTACCATGTCGATCGAGAAATTATTGTCGTCAGTAGCTTCGACCATGTTGGCTTCCAATGGTTCTGTATAATGGACGTCTGCCATCTGCAAGGGATCCGTGTCGACCTTCATCTGGCTATTGGCCTTCTCCCCAAATTTCAGACGTCCCTCTTGAATTGCATTCTGAACGAGATCCTTGAAATGAAAATATTGAGACATTTTATGACCCAAAAAATTATGGTATTTACAAAACCCTATTTTCTTCCTTTGTTCTGCAGACGACATTTTAGCACCAGGTGGCACTATCATTTGCTCATCTTTTACTAACAAATCGAAGATTTCATCACATTTAGTGATATCAAAAGTATATGTTTTCTTTGGGAATCTATCATTCTTTTCAAATTCGACAAAATTCTTCCCTTGTGGGGGAGCCAGCACTTTACAAGAATAAGGTGGGCCTTGTTTTAGTTCAGCAAGATCCACTTCGCTCTCGTCGAAGTGTAAGGGATAATCGCATACCCCTTCCATATTTTCATTGAATTCGACAAAGGCTACCTTCTTATTTTTATTGAACTTAGCCTTTTCGTCTTTAAGTCGTTCCAGTTGTCGAACTCGATCGACCAGTTGAGCCATGTCCCTTAGATACTAGGTGTCCAACTTCTTTCTAATGGAATAGTCGAGACCCCCAGCGGCCATCTCGACCAACTCGGGTTCAGGCACCCTTGTGAAACACCTGGCCTTAAGTAATTGAAACCTATTAAGGTACTCTTCGATTGGCTTAAAAAACTTACACTTCACGCTAGCGAGTTCCTTTAGACTAATCTTGGTTTGGCCCATGTAGAACTGTTCATGGAATAAACGCTCTAACTGGGTCCAGTTACACGCCGTATTGGGGGGGGTAACATTGTGAACCAAGTAAAGACATTTTTAGTGAGAGAACTTGGGAAATATTTTATTCTAAGACTCTCGTCATTTGCTATCTCTCCAGCCTTAATTAGATAATGGGCCACATGTTCGATAGTGGATTCCGTCGTATCGCCTGAGAACTTAGTAAACTTAGGTACTTTCATTCTAGGAGGCAAATCCGCCTGAAGAATATAGTCTACTATTGGAGAGGTGTAGTTTGGCCGGGTGAACCCAGTGTTCAAACCATTTCGGGCCATAATTCTTTCACCATGGCTGCTAGATTATTATCGACAACCGCATTATTGCGTTGAACCTGCTGGACAATATTGTCTGTGTCCTGGTTTCGGTTCACTACAATTACTTCTGGATCTCTCTCCTCTGAAATGTGAACCCGGTCTCTCAATGGTTTGACCCTAGGTGGCTCGACTATGGGATAACCAATCCTTTCCTGGATCCCTACTGCTGGTTGGTGTCCCAAGTCTTGTCGTGGAACGTTTGCCACTAGGGCCTGATTCCTGGCCAGGGAAGGTACCTCCATGAATTCAGCCAATCGCGTCAATTGTACTACTAACTGTTGATTAGTGTGAGTCATATTTTGGATTAATGGTTGAAAGATTTCACCCATGGTTTGGGACAGAGTCTGAACCATTTGCAAATTGCTTTCATCCATTTGCTGTCTTAAACACACAACAAAGGTATTAGTCAAGTTAGGGCCTTGTGTCGAATACCCTAGGCTCGAACCTTGGGGATTTCGACCAATGTTCACGCCAGACCCTGATCCTTGTAATGGCGAAGCCATTGCATTATCTGAGAATATAGGGGGCGTGTTTTGGAGCCCTTGCATTAAAGTTGTAGGCATCCCATATGAGGGGTTTCTTGGTGACTGTGAAAACCCGGGAGGAGCAAACTGCCTAGACGTCGAACTTCCTCCCAACGACATTTGAGGATTCGACACCTGAGGTCCAATATATTCCAATACTGGTTGACTGTAAGGTCCTATTATGGTTGACCCAGTCCCAAGCATTGAAGGTGTTGGCTCTGGCCTCACCAGATGTGCTGTTTGTTCTCCTGTTGACGGTATCGAAGGTGGGATTACACTGTTCCCTGTTCTTTTGCTAGAACCGTCTCCTTGAGGGTTAGGATTATTTGGCTGATTTGCATTTGTCGCCATATTCCTAATGTTTCGTCTTGTTAGTCTCTCTTCGTTTACAGTGGTAATTCTACCACTTCTCGGTAACATAAAATGCACTTCTCACGAAAGGACCAATAAGACTATATTTTCTACAAATTTTGATTATATGAAGGAATTTATTTTTTAGCACTGTCCCACCAGGTGTGCCATTTTGTTTCCCTTGAAAATCGGAAAACAATCGTTGATCTTCCAAATCTAACTTTGGTGACTTACAGGATCGATCGGATTGATCCTAGGACATGTGCCAAAAAAGGTTTTTTCTTCAGAAATCTATCTAAGTTTCACACTTAGGAAATATTGGAGTGAAAGGTTCTACAAAGCATCTATTCGACTATAAAAGAAGAGAAGATAAAGTTTTCAGGGAGAAAAGATAAAAGATTTAGCAAAGGGAAGATAAACAAAGCCTTGTAAAGTCTGAGCAAATAAAATAAACTTCATTGGAAAGTAAAGGATGGTGTGTTTACATCACGTACATTCTCTTTGATACTCTCTTTCTCTGCACTCAGATACTTGGAGTAATTTTAAGAGTGACTTGTACAACAGTAAATTACAACACACTTGATTCTATGTCTAAGACTTCCTATTTATAATAGTAGAAAATAAATACCAATAACTTCCTCTACCATCATCTTCCGCCACTTGTCACCATGCATGAGTCTGTTACCCACATGACGCCACATGTCCTCTTAGTCGTCCAGCGAATGAAAACACTCCCTCCAATTTATTTAAATTTTAAATCTTTATGATAACTACCCAGCAACGTCACGATCGAAGCTTCCATGATTTTCCTTAAGTCTTGTAACTGCTTCGACTTTTCTTCCTCATACGTCCTACACTCTTCGACCAACTCTCACCTCCAACAAGATTCTAATACTTTCTTTAAAATATTTTAACTTGCAGTGGGGTGTCAAATTTAGGAGCTAACACATGCACCTAACTCTTACAAAATAGTTAGATTAAACTTTTCTGCCAAACCATTTTGTTGTGGAGTCCTTGCAGTAGTTTTATGCCTTGCAATACTTGAGGCAACACAAAAAATGTCAAACGCCTAATTGCAAAATTCAAGGTCATTGTCGGTTCTTAACCTCTTGACCTTTGTGCCAGTCTGATTTTCGACTAGAGTCTTTCAACCATTGAAATTCTCAAAAGTTTCATCCTTAATCTTCTGGATGAATACCCATAACTTCCTGGAATAATCATCAACTATGAATAGAAAATACCTTGCTCCTGAATGTGATGGACACCTTGCAGGCTCCCAAAGATCAACATGGATGTAATCAAGGGATCTATGAGTTCTTTGTTTGTCTTTTTGAACTTCACTTTGCAAGATTTTCCAAGTACACAGGGCTCACAAAATTTCAGCTTTTCGACTTTGTCTCCTCCAAGCAGATTTTGTTTCCCTAATTCGACCAGACCCCTTTCACTGACATGACCCAATCTCATGTGCCAAATTTCTATTTTCGACAATGGTTTCGTGGATGCAACATTTGTCGAACCACTTACAGCTTTAGCCTCAAGGACATACAAGCCTTGTTTCTTCACGCCTCTCAAGACTTCCTTCGACCCCTTCATGAATCTTAGGATATTTTTCTCTCCTTGAAAAAAATATCCCTTCTTATCGAATTCACAAAGAGAAATCAAATTTCTCTTCAAATCAGGTAAATACCTGACTTCAGTCAATAACCTTATTGACTCATCATGGAGCTTGGATCTCACAAATCCAATACCTGCAATTTTGCAAGATTTATTGTTTCCCAGTAGCATTGATCCACCATCTTGATCACATAGCTCCTCGAACAATTCTCTGTTTGGAGTCATGTGCCAAGTGCAACTTGAATCCATAATCCACTCCTTTCTTGAGTCGTTGCTTGAAACCACAAGAATATCAGATGATTCAAAGTCATCTTGAACAATTAATGTGTTTCCATCATCTTTACCTCCATGATCTTTCAAGCGTTCAGGGCACACTTTTTTTGTGTGACCCTCCTTCTTACAATGATAACATTAAATACCAGATGCCTCACCACTATAAGACTTATGCTGACTTTTACCTTTCTTCTTGTCGAACTTACCATCCTTTTGCAAGAATTTTCCCTTAACGGCCAAACCTTCACCAACCGCCAAAGGTTTATGCTTCTTTTGTTCATTCAAGTCCTTAGAATATAAGGTTGATTGAACTTCTTCAAAGCTCAGGGACTCCCTTCTATGCAAGAGAGTTTCTTTGAAGTGAGCACGTGTTCCGGGAAAAGCACACAACAATAATAGTGCTTGATCTTCATCATCAATCTTCACATCAATATTTTTAAGATCAAGGACCAGCTTGTTGAAAATATCCACCTGCTCAGCTAATACTTTGTATTCACTCATCTTGAATGAATACAAAGCTTGCTTCAAATAGAGTCGATTCACCAAAGATTTGGTCATGTACAAGATTTTAAGCTTTAACCATAACCCTGATGTCGTCGTCTCCTTTGATACCTGTTGGAGAACCTTATCACCAAGGCTAAACAATATTACGCTGTGGGCTTTCTCTATTATGGTCGTCTTTTGTTTTTCCGTTAATGCAGCGTCCATGGTTGCCTCTCCCTTCAACGCTTCCAAATAATCCTACTGAACCAGTAGGGCTTTCATCTTCAAGCGCCACCGACCGAAGTCGTTCACTCTGGTGAACTTTTCAATCTCATACTTTGTTGAAGGCATCTTGTCCATGCTCACTGCACCAATTTGTTGTGAATTAGGATGCCTTAAAACAAAATATACTCGGTTTCTTTATGATCAAGAAACATACAAGGGTTAGGGTTAAGAAAAAACAAGGATATGTTTTTACTTCATGTGCTGATGTGTCAGTTGTTTTTACTTCTTGGGTAGCTTTCTACTTCTCCTTATTTTATTTGAGATGTTTTTTCCTTCATGTGCTGATGCGTCCGTTGTTTTTGCAGGTAATATGTCTTATGCATAGGAGCGAATGGTGAAGAGCGCCCATGGAAAAATGAAGGGCGGTGTGGCCATAGAGAAAAGCCATCTATGTCAGCGAGTGGTTCCTCCCCAGACAGGATCGAGGATCTCCTCTTCCACCCCACCTGCTACCCAAATGTCTCCCATACCCATGAGTTCGAGGCTCAAGCGTTCACGCTCGAATGACATCGTGAACCTTAGCAGAGAGAGAGAGAGAGAGAGAGAGGAGAGAGAAAAGCAAGTTCGAGCTACCTCTTTGCCTGCACAACAGGAAGTTCTTTGAGGGGTCCTCCCTGTCCATCCTTTGGGCAGAGTCTCTTAAGCTCGAGGAAATGGATCGTCCCAGCAAGAAGACCATGCTCGCGCAAGACACCTCTGCTTTGATGAGGATCCTGGAGGTGGAGGTGGTATACATCGAAGATGGTTCTCAGTACGAGTCTGAGTTGAGGAAATCTCAAGTTGCGGTGACGGCCCTGGAAGAAAAGGTTAAGAAACTCCAGGAGGAGCAGGAGAGGGAGCTTGAGGAATTTGTGCGGAAGGGTTGGGAGGAGATGTTCGCGAAGAAGGACGTCCTGACCGCCTAGAAGATGGCTGTTGAGAACCTGGTAGAGCAGCTGAAAGCCGCTGCTGTCCCTGCTAAGGATGAGACCGAGAAGGTGAAGAAGTTGTCAACCTGGGCAGAGCTGGTTTCCCGGATTACTCAGGACGACGACAACTGCTTAGCTATAGGCAAGAAGGCCTTCCAGAATGTTGTGGATAAACTAAAGTTGGTGAATCCTGGTGTCGAGCTGACTACCGAAGGTACCAGGTTTCTCTATACTGTTAAAGATGGCAAGATAGTTGTCCCTGAGTTCCTCCAATTCGGCGAAGGGCACACGCAGGAGACCCAAGAGGAAATTCAAGAGGTGGAGCAGTGAGCTTTCCTCGATTTATGTTTTTGGCCTGCGTGCCACTATTTATCTGTAATCTTGTTTTGTGGGGCTTGGCCCCATTGTATTGTAATATGCACACTTGGGGCCCTTATGACCGCTTTATGTTAATATGTATCTCCTTGTATGTTTATTTATACTTTGTCTAACCTTTTCTAAGCGTCATACGCAGTCCAACGCTGGTCGTATGAAACATCTTAGTGGATGATTGTTATGCTTCAGATATGCTCGACAAACGGTGTTCGACAGTGCGGGGAACTTGTCGAAAGGCCCGGGTAGTTTCTAGGCAGGGGAGTGGAGCTCAAGTTGCGTTTGTGGCCTAAGTTTGCAGCGTGAACTTCCCATTGCGAGCTTGGGGTTCTTCCGTTCATGGTACTTTGGTGACGGAGGGCTCAATCGAGGAACTGCTGTCGTGCACGGGTTTTGTTTCTCTTCGACTAAACCCTACTTAAATTTGTGTTGGTGATGCAGCGCTTGTACTTGGGCACACGCCTATGGTTGGTACTTGTGCTCGTCACATGGGCGAGTTATGCCGACAGTAAGGGCCTTAGCTGTAATATTGTTTCAACTTTTCGGCGTTCCATGGTCGAGCTAGTTCTTCCCCGTTGAGGTATTCTAGGTAATAGGCCCCATTATCTGTCTTTGCTCTAACATGGTAGGGTCCTTCCCAGTTTGCGGCGAGCTTGCCTTCACGGGAATCTTTGTGATTCCTTCTTAAGACGAGATTGTCTACTTGGAACCTTCATTGTATAACCTAGGCGTTGTGCTTGAATGTGATTTTTTGTTTAAGTGAGGCCTCACGGAGGACTGCTTCTGATTGGACCTCTTTGACGAGATCGAGCTCCTCCCTCAGGGCATCGCTATTCGTTTTTCCGTCCAAGGGTGCTTCAGTTCGCCTAGAGGGCACGTGATGCTCGATGGAGATTACTGCCTCTGTCCCGTATGCTAGGCAAAAAGGAGTTTCCCCGGTTGAAGAATGGGGTGTAGTGCAGTAGGCCCAGAGCATGCTGTGCAGCTTCTCGACCCATTGCTTCTTCGTTTCGTGTAGCCTTCGCTTGAGGCCTCATAGGATTACTCTGTTCGTTGCCTCGACTTACCCGTTAGTCTGAGGATACTCGACGGACACTAAGTGTTAATTAGTACCTAGTTGGGCGACGAACTCCTGGAACTTTTTATCCATGAACTGTGTCCCGTTATCGGTGACGATTGCTTGAGGAATGCTGAAGTGGACAAGGATGTTCCTTTTGTAGAAACGAAGTATGTTGTGGGCCGTTATTTTGGCATGAGCCTGAGCTTCTACCCACTTGGTGAAGTAGTCTACGCCTACTAATGGGCGATTCGCAAGTGCACAAATAGCGTCAGAGTAATATAAAAGATTATCGATCCCACAGAGACCAAACGTCAGTCTATCATTTGCTAGTGTTGCGGTGTTTATCTAAGGCAAGTCAAATAAAAAGGTTGATTTGTGCAAAATATAAGTAAAGTGCGGAAAAAAATTCAATAATAAAACAACATGCATAGATGCAATTCACATAGCTACATAGTATTCCAAATGCGTACAGATAGGATGCCTTGTGGAGTAATGTTTTCTACACATGAAAAGAACTAATTTAACGGGAACTGTTACTTTCGCATAATTAGAACTGAGTTTATCCCTTATCGATCCCTCTAATTGTCACTTATAAAAAGGCGCGTATTGCGTTAGGATTAATAAATCTATTTTTAAGAAATATAGTTTCTTGACTTAGTTGAAAAGTATTTTGACCTGGAATTTCTAACAAAAAAAGGTTCTTGTGAACCAAACTTTAAATCCATAAACGCGTCCGAAAACAGTTTTAAAATCGGTTTTCTTAAACATTAAAGATTCCTAATTAACTAAGCCAAGCGCTTTCGATTCCTTGGATCAGTTAAAACTAACCAAATTTATCTAAAGGTTGGACGGCTTTCGATCTTACCCAACAGATTTTAAGTACATAAAATAAGTGTTAAAAGTGAAAATAACCCCTAAGTAATTCTATCGACAGCCGTATGGAATACTATTATAACTACAATCCTTGCATCCTAACTGTCATACCCCAAATTTTACCCTTAGATTCATTGATCATTCGCATATCACTTAAGTCATCACCCATGCATAGCTAACAGTTTTACCCAGTTTATGTTTATTTTGCATACTTGCTGTAGAAGATTCAGAACTCTATGTCTACAATTGTCAAGATTTTTATCCTCTATAAATTATGTTGAATACCAGTTAAGATGAAAGAAAGGATATTAATTCAAAAATGCGTAGACTTCATGTTGTGCTACTACAAAGGGCTTTTATTTTCAAATTACTAAGCCCAATATCATCATTAAATTTGAGATGGATTTATTGTGGAAATTGATACATGTTGAGAGGGTGAAACATCCAATACATCTTGAACCAAAGTTTATCAGGAAATTCTTATTAAGTCTTTAGTTTGCTCTTCAAAGGAAAAGTCATTTTTTGAGCACTATGTTAAGATCGCAAAAAAAAAAACCAACCAAGCTATGGAGGTGGCTCCCACGCGTGTTGCATTGTCTGGGCCAGAGGTTTGTTTTTATGACACTCTACTAAACAAATATGCTACGTTGGGACCCCACTTGATTGGAAGACATTGTATTAAAGTCTGAGTCAAAAATCCTTATATTATTTAAATTCAAAACAGCCTGTACAAAGCAAGTTCAAGGTTCAAGCCTTCCTGTGCTAACCCTCAAACAATCCAACACATACAAGATTTAACAATACAGTGTCAAGGGTCAATATAGTTTTAGCCACTAAAAAAAGGGGCATTACATATAATGGTTTTGACGAGTACATAATCCCACAGAAGGAAATTATAACCGCTGATGTTTTGAACTTGGAGAAGCTTGTGAGACTGAGTCGGTTTATCATATGGAGAGCATGATAAAGGGAATTGAGCATAGTTGCTCCGAAGGATGCAAACACCTGGTAAAACTGCCACCATACCTCTCAAACTGTCAAAATTTATTCTAGTGACACTAACATCCAGACCACTATCGTCCCTCTTGTAAAGGTTGTTTCACCTGAAGGATGCAGGAACGTCGACTTAATCCATTCACCTTTTCAAGCCCATGCATTAATATGAAAGTATATATCAATCAAGCACGATAACAAGATCACTCGGGTCTCTATGATAATCCCAGCATGAGAGTTGATTTTACAAATAACCCGATTGAGTAAAGAGTAGTGGAAACCTTAGAAAGTGCAAGACAGAGTCACAACAGGCAGTACCGACCAAAACCTCACGTCCAAACCATCAAACTTGTACCTTAGCATGCCATGTTACCAACCTGCATCATACCTACACCATAACAAACTCCCACAGTTCCAGCCTAAAGGCAGTATATCTCAAACAAACCAAACAATACATCACATACATACACCATATATTTTCTAAGACATATCCAAAAACAAGCCAAGCATTCAAACCGCAGCATTACAATAACAGCTCAGGCACACATGATAGTTCCATATCTTACCACATAACATACATTTTCAATCATGACCATACAATACACATCATGCTATGCCATTCAAAACACACACAGTTTAAACCAATACAATTCAAGCACATAAAGCCAACATACACATTCCCCATGATCATCTACACATAACAACTATAACATGGACAAACCTACCTCAATCAAATTCAACTCTCATGGCAGCCAAACACTTGTTGCATGAGCTTGAAACCCACTGTTACGTCCTTGTACTTATTTTGCTTATGAACCAGAAAACGATAGTAGGAGGCCAAAGCTTATCCCTCCGCTAGCATTGACCGACAAGAAAACTGGAATAGAAGAATTGCTGATGTTATAGCCTCGAGACTGTAGTGTTATCTCTCATATATCCACGAGCTTGCCGGAAATCCTGCTGAAGTTCGTGGAAACTGCCTTCAACTGCAATCTGTTCCCCTGCACAATTTCGAATTAAACCAAGATTCATTACAGTAAAGGTTTGAATCACATGATATTTTTTATGGTTTGGAGTTGAGAATCTAACCTACAAAGTTGCATACCAACAAAGCCAACCAGTAACTCTTTGACCCTTCATTGCACATGATGCTTACCTGCACCAATACAAAGTCCGACTCATTAAGACAAGTTTTGAATTAGGGGGAAAGACCATTACATAAGTCTCTTTTGTTTTCCCATATCCTTTTGAATTCAAACTAACTACAAGCAAGTGAATTACCATGGAGTTTATTGGTAGATATGTGTAATACACTCGTTCCTAGCATTTGATCGTAGACTCTTTTGTTTAACTTTCAACGTCCACGCTTCAAGTTGGGGAAGTTAGAATCAGTGAAACCTCGGTCGCGGAAAGCTCCTCACCATGCAGAGTGTTATAACAGCAATGCACTGCAAACAGAAAAGAGAAATAAATGAACAGGAAAGTCATGAAAGCCAGAAACAGAAATAACCGGAAACACAACCAAACAAGTATTCGACAAGGAGACAAAGAATTAAAAGCTTTACAAAACAGTTCTCAAACATGCTTAACCCAAAGAGGAACACATTTATTATCATTAGAAGCATGATGTTCTCACATTTAATTCGTAGATTTTCGAAGCACCTATAAAAACGGATGAAGACACCCACAAATGAAGAAGACAGAGACTCAAAACATACACAGACAGAGTCAAAAATTATCACAAAAATCACTAAACCGTAAAACCCCAAAAATCATGAAAAGAAATTGGAGCTTATCTCTGGGTTTTCGCCGCCGCGCACATCATTAGAGCCCGCTCAGAAGGCCACTATGAAAACACCATTTGCGTGACTCAGACGCGAGGGAGCTTACTCTTTCACGGACGTCGCCATCACCGCCACGTGCGTTGGACTTCGCGAATCACCAACTCCGTCACATTCGAAGCTGCGATTTGCCATTTTTGTCACCGAAAATACCATCTTCGTCGCCTTGAACTCCATCGTTGGTAAAGCTTTTCGTTGCCTATTATGTTGAGCTGTTTGATTCCGTTTTTTGTTTTACAGGTCAGAGAATGAGACAAGGAATCGAAGAGCGGGAGAGAGTGAAAGAAGAAGAGCAAGGCACCGTTTGATTGAAGAGGAATTAGGGTTTCAGAAAACCCCTTTCCTTGTTGGCATATTAGGATTCGGACCGGGTTGGGTCCAGTGGGTTCATCACCACCGACCCAACCCATTTTTTAATTTTTTTTTCTGTTTTCTGTTTTATTATATTTATTATTTTGTTTTTATGTTTTTAATATGTAATTAAATATAATAAGAGAAACTAACATAACTACTAACCGCTAACTATTAACCAACTAACATAAATAAAAAATCTAAAAAATATTTTACTAATTAGTTAATTAAAAATGAGTTTTTTTTTCTCACAAAAACAGTAATTGTTAAAATTAAAATAAAAAAATAGTTTTAGATTTAGATTTAAGTTTTTTCTTATAATAAATAAAAATAAAAATATGCTTAGTTGATATTTCCATTTCATTTTAAAAAAAAATAATGAAAACCAAAAAATAATAACTCATTTAAAAATCTAATATTTTAAATCGATTTAGTGTCTATTTAATTTAACTTTTAGAGTTTTTAGTTAATTAAACTTTTTCTAATAAAATTAAATAACTCTTTTTAAACTTGTCAATCCAATGTCTCTTTTCAAACTTAATTCAATTTTTAACATTTTACTTAGGCTTATATTCATTATTTTCTCAAAATATTTAAAAACAACTAATCATCAATTTCTAACTTCTCAACAAAAACAATCCCACCACGTCCAATCACGTTCTTGCTTACAATTCCATATCTCATCAATTGCATGTCAATTTACATTTTCAATTAATTATCCCCCTTTACCGTATTTTATCCCCTCCGAAGGAAGAGTCCACATGTTTGACCCCCGCGTCAATACCTTTACCCTCACCTTAGCCTTAGGATTTGAGTCCCCGTACTCACCTTTTAGGCGTCCCACCATGGACATCCAACCCTTTTATCCTAGCCTTAGGATAAGGAGTCGCCGTACTCCATGTAAGTTTTCCACTATGGAATACATATCCCACACCCTTTCAACTTAACTTTATAATGTAGAATAGGAGTTCCCGTACTCCAAAATAAGCGCTTCCCAATTTTTTCCCCAGGAACCTTGACCACAATCAAGAAGTTCCTCATCTCCCTCTATGAGGGGAACTACGATTACTCTGATTCCATCCCCTACCCAGGATACGTAGGCACAAGATGCGAGTCTTGGCGAGTATACTTAGGACTAACCCCTTTAGGTCCTTTTCTTCACCTTTAACCTTTAGCATTACCCTTAAGAAGATAACTATAGCAATTAGCACATTTAAAACAAGAGGTTCCTGTAGAGTACTACAGAAGTTTAGGGTGCTAATACCTTCCCTAAACTTAACCAACCCCTGAACCCTAGATCTCTCCCCGCATTGTATTTACGATGCAAAAATAGGTTTTTCCTTCCTTTAGCCTTTCCTTCGGATAAATCAAAGACCGGTTGTAAATGAATTAAGATTCAAGTTAATCAATAGCTTGACATCCAAATTTCACCGCAACACTAGCCTTTAAGATTTAGCCGGACATGGTAAAGTAAATAAACATGGTAAATAAATGCGAGTAAATAAAGTGCGGGTAAATAAATAAAATGCGGTAAAGGTGTGATAAACAAACATTGCGAGAAATAAAAGCGGATAAATAAAAGGCGATAAATAGATAGAAACCTGCTCTAAATGAGAGGCTTTAAAATCTTGTACAACTGGAAGTAAATGACAGAAATAAAATGGCGGCATGATTAATTTCTACCCAAGTGCTCCAAACTCGATTACAGACTCGATTATACAATGTGATAACCCCTCGATGTGAGAAGTTTATCACTTTACAATAGGTGAAATTTATGGCTTGAGTTCTGTAACTAAGCTTGGATGATTAGAAAAGAAACAGAACTCCTCTATTTATAGTGGTAGGAAAGTACAGGTAAGGACAAGAATGCCCCCCAAATCCTTTTGGGAGGGAAACGAGTTTGTGAATGTGGCGCCCGCCACATGAACTAGGATGGAAAGGAGTGGGAGACGTGGCAGTTATCAGCAGTTGTCTTCTATCCAATGTGTGGCATCTCCTATGGTGCCCACCATGGTGGAAGTCATGTGTACAATTCCTTATAATGTAGGTCTTTTAGCTCGTTTTTCTTCATTTCTTCTCGAGTAGCTTTGAAAATACAAAAACTTGAAAAAGAAACAAAACAAAGGCATAATACAAGAAAACAAAAATAAAAATCTAAATAACGTGCGCAAATCGAGTCGAATAAACAATATATTTTAGGTATATCACCTACCATCAAGTACTTATTCTGGTTTGACCCTACGATAAATGGTCCTAGGATGTCTAGGCCCCACCAGGCAAATGGCCACGGGAAGGACATCACTTTGAGTTTATTGGGTGGTGCCAAGTTCATGTCCCTGTGTCGTTGGCATTTGTCGTATTTCTTCACGTGTTCTCTCGTGTCGTTTTGCATGGTCGGCCAGTAATATCCTACCCGAAGAGCTTTCCTCACGAGGGATCTCCCCTCAAGGTGCTAGGCGTTGATTCCTTCATAGATCTCGCACAGGACATGGGCGACCATTTCTTCCTCGATGCATTTGAGGAGAGGGATGGAAAATCTCCACCTGTACAACTTGTTTTCTACCAGAACGTAGGAGCAGGCTCTGCGCCTTACTATGCTGGCCTTCTTAGGGTCGGACGTTCGTCCTTTGTGAGGTAGTTGTATACTAGGGTCACCCAGCAATTATTGTCGTCGACGACGTGAACGTCGAGGGTCGTGGAAGCTATCTCAATGCTAGGTTGTGGGAGTATTTCATGGATGACGAATTTTTTCCCCCATTTCTTTTTCGTGCTTGCTAATTTTGATAGGATATCTGCCCGAACACTGTGTTCGCGAGGAACATGTTTTACTTCTACAGAGGTGAACTTTTCCATTTCCTCCTTAACCAGGGTCAAGTATTCAGACAGGTTATCGTTTTTGACCTGGTATTCTCCCCGGATATGGAGGGCCACTAGCTGAGAATCAGTGCAGATGATTACTTCTTCCACTCCTAGGTCTTCGGCGAGGCACATACCAGCGAGGAAGGCTTTGTATTCGGCCTGGTTGTTAGAGGTAGGGAAGGACAACGTAAGTGAAACTTCGATGAGGATTCCCTCCTCTTTTTCCAAGATGACACCTTCCCCACTCCCTGCTGAGCTGGATGCTACGTTGACGAAGATGATCCACTTGCGGGCACCCCCGTTAGGATGGTCGGGCAAGGTCATTTCTACAATGAAAGCGGTCAGTGCTTGCACCTTGAGGGCCTTTCTACTCTCGTACTTGATGTCGAATTTGGATAGCTCTAGCGACCATTTGAGCATTCTGTCGGCCATATCCAAACGAACTAACAGCTGCTTTACAGGTTAGTCCATGCATACCACGATTGTGTGGGCCAGAAAATAGTGCCTAAGCCTTCTTACAACATTGATAAGGGTGAGGACCACCTTTTCTATCTGTTGGTACCTCAGCTCCGGCCCTTGCAATGCCTTGCTCGTGAAATATATGGGTTTCTTCCCGTCAAGAGTTTCACGAATGAGGGCGATGGTCACAACCTCGGTTGCGACAACGAGGTAGAGATAAAGGGTTTCCCCACTATCTGGCCGAAAGAGGACTAATGGTTCCGACAGAGCTTGCTTCAAGTAGAGGAGGGCTTTGTCACATTCCTCCATCCATTCGAACGTGGCTTCTTTGCGGAGGAGTTTGAAAAAGGGGAGGGCGTGTTGAGCAGACTTGGCCACGAAGCGGGAAAGCGATGCAAACATCCCATTGAGGGACTGGATGTACTTTTTTGAGTTCAGCATGGGGAACTCGGAGAAGCCTCTGCACTTGTCGGGGTTAGCTTCAATTCTTCGTTTAGTTAGATATAAACTGAGGAACTTACCCGCTTGCACCCCGAACATGGACTTCTCTGGATTAGAGTGTATCTTGTACTTCCTGGCATGCTCGAAGACCTTTCTTAAGTGGATCGTGTGGTCGGATTCCTTGTGGTACTTCACGATCATGTCATCCATATAAACTTCGAGGTTATCCCTGATTTCTCCTTGGAAGAATTTGTTCATCATCCTTTGGTAGGTAGCGTCAACATTCTTCAAGCCGAAGGGCATTATGTTGTAGTAATAGTTTCCTGATTCGGTCATGAAGGTTGTGTACCTTTTGCCGCTTTTTGCCATGGGTATTTAGTTATAACCCGAATACGCGTCCATGAAAGATAATAATTAAAACCGGCAAAATTATCAACTAGTTTATCTATGTTGGGGAGGGGATATGCGTCTTTAGGGCAGACCCTATTAAGATCGGTATAGTCAATGCACATTCACAATTTTCCATTATTCTTTTTCATGAGTAAAACATTGGACAACCAAGTGATGTACTTGGCTTTTGAGATAAAGTTCTCCTCTAGGAGGTTTTTTACAGCCTGTTCGACAACCTTTGTCTTATCTAGAGACTATCGTCGTCTATGTTGAGATACTTCCATAACGGCAGGATCGATAATAAGTTGGTGACATGCCACATTAGAGTCTAGCCCAGGTATCTCCGCGGCGCTCCACGCGGACACATCTGCATTCTCCCAGAGACAGGCTCTTAGTTGTTTCCTTGCAAGCTCGGGGAGACCGGTCCCAATCTTCACTCCTCGTTAGGGATCATCGCTGAGTAAGACAAGCTCAAACTCTCCATTCAGAATTGGGCGCATCGGATGGACAGTTTCGCCGCTACTAGAGGGGCTGCTTGAAGATGGCTGGATCTCTTTCCCTTTTGCCCTCTGAATCTTCTGGTCGTCTTTGGAGAAACGGCTGTCAAGGTCGATGGAGTCGACACGAGGCAACGACTTTGTGTCTTCAACGCTGTTGAGCATAGAAGTCTGGCTAGGAGTCTTCGGCCTGGCGGTGATGGTATTCAGCCCCTTGAAGACTGCTTTAAAACATCTCCTCACGGCTTCAATGTCTCCGTGTAGAGTCGCCACGATACCTTTCGAAGTATAGTATTTCATCTTCAAGTGCACTGTTGAGGGCAAGGCCACCAATTTGGCCAGAGTTGGCCGACCGAAGATGCATTGGTATATCGACGGGCAATTAATGACCAGGAATTGGACCTTGATTGATATGGCTGTTTCACCGGAACCAAAAGTTACGATCAGTTCTACATAACCCGAGGGCTTTGTCACTGACCCATTAAAACCCTGCAGATTGGAGCCCATATAAGGTGTCAGATGCGATTCGTCCAGTTGGAGGGTGGCAAACAGCTGGGAATACATAATATTAAATGAGCTGCCTTGGTTGACGAGGATTCGTCAGAGGTCAAAATTTTCCATCTGGGCTCTTACGAGCAGAGGGATATTGGCGTTGGGGGCTCCACCGAAGAGCTCCTTGCAGTAGAAGCAGATGGGGACAGACTCTCCTCGGACCCTATCGAGGGTGGAATTCCAATTCGAGCTGTTGCTGATAAGGTGCTCGAATTTTCTTTTGACGGACCCTACCGTGACTTTATTGAAGCCCCCTCCGGAGATGACCATGGCAGAAGGGAAAGTCTCCCATGGGCTGTGCACGGTGAAGTATGGAGGGGCGCTGAGCCCCTCGGGGATGTAGAAATCTTCAGGCCGCGAGATGCTCATAGCGACCTGAAGGCTGGCTTCCTCGGAGGAAGGTACCTCTTCCTCGACCTTATTGGATTCTTGGGCTTCTTGCCGATGAGCATCCTTCCGTTTGGCGAACTGCTTCAAATGTCCGTCCCTGATGAGTATTTCTTTGGCATCTTTCAAGTGGATGCAATCGTCAGTCATATGGTTGTGACTCTTGTGGAACCGACAATATTTTGACTTGTCTGTGTTTGGTTTGGATGGTATCTGCTTCGAGAACCGGACCCCCGCCTACTAGAATTCTGAGTTGGCACATTCAGAAAGGATCTTTTCCCTCGAAGCTGTTAGGGGAGTGTACCCGTGGAACCGCCCAGAGGGCCCTTTGTTATCCTGAGGCTCTCGGGGACGATCTTTGCGCCTTCTTTCTCCTTGACAAGATGTCGAGGGCTCGTCGGAACTAGAGAATCAGGCATTCTCCCGGTGCCTTGAATCTCTAGTAGAACTGGCGGCCTCCTTCTCTTCGTACTGAATGTACGCTTGTGCCTTGAGGAGGAAAGTGTCCAACGTTGTTGGGGACTGGACGCCCATAACTTTAGCAAATTCAGTGCGGGGACGGAGCCCACGCTCGAGCGAAAACGTTTTCATGTCATTGATTGTAGAGACATGGACGACATCCTTATTTAACCTTTCGATGTAGGCTCTTAGAGGTTCTTATCTCCCTTCAATGATGGCCTTAAGGGAGGCTCCAATCTTCAGATGGCGGCGGGAGGCCGTGAAGTGTCTGGAGAACATTCTCCCCAGCTGCCACCATGAAGTGATGGAATCGTCGAGGAGCCTTTTGTACCAGTTCATTGCCCCTTTTCCGAGCATGGTCGGGAATAACCTACATTTGATGGCGCCTTAGACGCCACGGTAATCGAGTAGCGCATCGATACTTTCGATGTGCTTGCCGGGGTCCATTGTACCATCGTATATGCTTAAATAAGGGGGTTTCTCCAGTCCCTTCGGCAGACTCATGGCCATAATCTCCTGGGAAAATAGGCTGCGAGGCTCGTCATCACTGCTGCTGCTGGTCCAAGACGGGGAGTGGGTGTTTCGTTGGTATGTATAATGGTGGTCTCGACAGAGAGACGTGGTTCGTGCTCGGCCCTTGGATCTGGGCGGAGGTGAATAGAGGGATTATGCTTGGTGGTCTCTTATGGTCCTCTTGGGTTGCGGGGAATGCTGGTTCCGAGGAGAGATGTGGTCGCGCTTTCCGATGGTCTGGGTTTCTGGCTCCGGAGGTGTCCGATAATTTCTTTTGCGCCAGGGAGGAGGACTCTGTAGTTGTTGATGTTCTTTTCTCAACGGAAGGGATCTTAGACGACTAAATTCTTCTAAGGCTCTAATCCTCGCGCTCTGATTGAGGCTTAGGAGGTTGGTCTTGTTGAAAACCTCGAGGAGGGTTGCCATGGCCGGGTCGGCACTGGGAGGAACGGTAACGCGTAGGTACTCCGGGACGAGTGGGACCTTGTTGTGATCTGCACGAACAGGGGATGGAGAAGAAATGACTCTGTCTTTTTGTTGGAGGACGTCGCCGCCATGAGAGGTGGTTGCTCTCTCAGCATCAGTCTTGCTGACGGGGAGGAAAACAGAGTTGCAAGCATCAAGAGTATTGTCACAGCTGGCCATGATCGGGATTTTGAAGAACTGTTCGGGTCTTGTGTCTATGAAAGGAGAAAATACGGGGATAATAAGGTTCCCACAGACGGCGCCACTGATCTTAACGGCTGATCAGAACCTGAAGTGGGCCAGAGGTAAACACATGTGATGTTGGGTGTGAGAGAGGAGGAGGGGGTGTACCTGCAAGGCACTCTGATGCTAAAGTAAGAATCGAGCAAGTACAAAATATGAGTATATCAGGGTGAATATTGGATACCTGACCCTCTCAAGTGAGAGAGTTTTTATAGTGGCCCCGGTGCTTGGCCATTAGTCCCTATTTTCGGGGCGAGATAACCGTTTCCCAGAGAATAGGTAACTGCCAGAACTATCCTTTGGAACGGGAAGAAGTGTCCATAACTAGTTGTTGCTACGAGTAGAGGCACAATTACAGGCACATACATCTTGTCTATTTCTAGATGGTGGACCCGTGCGTCAAGGGCAATGACTGTCGATGATAAGTGTTGTGACCAAAGGTAAATTGGTTAGCCTCCCTTGTTGGAGGGGTAGAAAGGTAAATGCTCCCCCCAAATTGGGTGGACTTAGGAAATTGGGACGTTCTGGGAGCAGAAGTGGATTAGGTCATGCCTTGCCATTGGGCCAGTCCGGAATTTTTTTTTCTAATCGATTAAATTTAGGGCAACCAATATCTTGACTCATCAATTTTGGCCCCAAATTTTTATCTTTTTGGTGTCAACATCTAGCCTATAAATAGAGGTCTATTCCTTCATAATTTTACATCTAGAATCGTGAGATTTCATACGCCACTCCTCACTTTCTCTAGAAACATTTTATCACTTTCTTTCACTTAGAAATTGAGTCGTAGCGCTTTCGATAAAGGTCTTTTGCAAGTGAGGTATTTGTGTAACTCTAGAAGGATAGAATTGTAAATTCACCAGGAACATTTGTTTCTACCTTGGCTGAATAATTTATTCATTTATAGATTATTTATTTTGCCTCAAAGCTATACCCTTAAAAACTCTGGTTTCAGAATTTAATTACTAAGTCACCATTTTGGCTCGAAGGCTCAACCTATTCAAAAGCTTTCATCATGTTGAGATCAACCCGATATTAAAATCTCAAGTTGGTTGGTGGTTATCTTGTGTAAAATATTTGTTCGGTTCGTAAGCTCAATCTGATTAAAAGCTTGTTAAGGTTTGACATAAGCCATGTAAAAAATATCTTAGGTTCACGAGTTCAAACAGGATTAAAAGCTCACTCAGGTTTGAGATTAGCCTATATAAAATCTCGGTTTAAAGCTTGAAGACTATTTGCTTTAATCCATCGTTTGGAAGGAAGAATCGATGCTTCTCTCCATATTCGCTCTTTGATTGGAAGTTAGCCTTAAACTTCATTTTTCTTATATAAGGGGATTCGAGAGTTCAACATCCTAAAAGCTCTTAAGTTTATTGGATACTCTCAAGAACAAATCTTAGGTAGAGGATTACGTCTTTTCTTTTTGACCGAACCTCTATAACTTCTAGTGTTATTTGTCAATCCGCTAATTCTTTACTTTCCACATTTTATTTATGCTGCTAATTTCTAAAATCTTTTTAAAATGGTTTTAAACTCTGAATTGATCCTAAAAGTTTTTCAAGTTCAAGTTTTTTCGAAACACACAATTCACCCTCTCCCCTCTTGTGTATGGAGTCATATGTCCATAAAATGGCATCAGAGCCTAACTCTTGTTTAAGTACTAATCGTTTCAGGAGGAAGATGACTTCCAACACATTTTTAAACAGGGTTTATTTCCTAAACACACCTCCACCATTTAATGGTGCTAGGTTTGAAATATGCAAAGCTAGATTTAGAATTTTTATTCAATGTATTAATTGTAAATTATGGGGAACTATAATCAACTGGCGATTTATCCCTACTTATCAAGAAAATAGAAAAGTATTAGATAAAACTGATTCTCTTTGGACCGTAGATGAAAATAGAAAATTTGAAATATATTTCAAAACTAAAAGTTTTATAGTAATGTCTCTAGATGATAACAATTTCTTTTATGTTCACAAGTGCAAAACTGTCAAGGAAATGTGGGATACTCTTTAAACGATATACAAAGTTTCTCTAAGTATTTAACAAAATAAAATGAACACACGAGGCAAAAAAAGTTGAAGATGCTTTTCATCAATCTTTTATCGAAGTTTAGAAATGCTAGAAAGTATATTGGAACTTTTGTAACTAGTCAACATCTAAGAGTTAAGAATTGGATACTTAATGCAATCCTTAAATAGAAAAAAGATGGAAATGTTTTTAAATCTCAAGAAATATCAAAGAATGAGGAAATCATAGAGAAATTTAACGAACTAGTTCAATTACTTAAAGATGAAGTTCCAAGCTCAAACACTGAAGAATCATCAACTTCATCAAACTTCTTCCAAATAACTCCCGCAACTTCCTTCAAAAGTAACTATTACAAATAATACATTTCATGACAACAATTTCACCCTACGTATCAAAAAACCGAGGTATAATTCCTGGACGTGCCCTGTTTTTTTCTTTAAAAAATATACAATATATTTCATCGGTTATTTTAAAAACCGAGGGTAAACTTATTCAGTGTACATGTTTTGAATCCCAACAACTTCAAATTATACTTTTATCTCATTAAAAGTGGAGGCTTAGTTTATATTTTATTTTAAATATAAAAATACACCACTTTTCACCTCAGCTTTATTTTCAACCTAGGTGAATGTTTTTCTAATATATATATATATATATATATATATATATATATATATATATATATATATATATATATATATATATATATATATATATATATATATATATATATATATATAGCTTGTAGCATTCAATTTCACTTGTCTAAACAACACAAATAGAACCCTAATTAAGAGTCCTAAACAACGAGAGCCATAAACACGTATCATCTTCAATACAAATATTTATGTGTTTAATGCTTTTATTTCTTCTTCAAAGATCCAAATCATTTTCTTCTACTTCTTCTTTAAAGATCTGTTATCTCAAACATCACTACTCATATTGACGTTGTTTTTATCGACTTTTTGTTCTTGTTGTTGAGACCCTAGACCCTAGGTGTTACTTATTGACGTTGTTGTTGTTGTTGTTGTTGTTAATTTTATTGTTGTTATTGTTTTTGAGTTGAGTTTATTAAATCTTTATGTTGTATTTTAGTTGTTGTTAATGTGTTTGAGTTTGAGATTGATATTGATATTGTGATTATATTTTTTGCGTGCTTCTTTGTGTAACTCTCATCTTGTTTTTCGAGTTGAGTTTATTATACCTAATGTTGGTTGTTAGTTTCACTAACCCTTTTTGGAATATATAACCTATTAAATTTATTTTGGAAATAATGAAACTAATCTTACACTGGTTAATTATTTTCTAGTATTATGCAACTCATCGTTTATCTCATGTTGTTTTATCGTTAAAATCTATCCAATACTTCTAGTTTTCGTTCAACATTCTTCCATATTTGATCATTTTTCAAAGTATCAAATCTTATGATTTCAAGAATGAATTAGTAGAAAAGGAAGTGTTGAATAAAGAACTTAAAATATTTAAGAGATTTTAACCATAAAAGAGCGTGAGATGAACGATAAGTTGCAGGATGCTTCAAAATCACTAATCAATGTAAGTTGTTATTCAAATATAACACAATTGTTCATATAATTATATTCCTAACCGATTTTGAGAAGTTATATGTTTAATAAAGGGTTTACCCGTCAGTTTTATAAGATAACCGATGTGAAAATGTGGTATATCTGTCGATGAAATGTCAAAACCAAGAGGACCTGTGTTTTTGCCATTTCAAAAATCCAAAAAGGTCTCCCTGGGGATCCAAGCCATGACTTTTACACATACCTATCAAGTTTTTTAAAACCAAGAGGTAAATTGTTCCCTTTTCATGACGCCCTTCGTTACCTAGCCTGTGAAACCGAGGTAAGGTCTTTTTTCAACCGAGGTAAAAGGTGTATTTTGTTGTAGCGACAACGTATTTAATAGTCAAATGATCTTCATAAAATTCAACATTGAATGAAGGAACCTCATGTGTAACTCCTTCAATTTTGTGGCATTACATATTTATTCTTATCCACGTGTGTGCAACTCCTTCAGATCATGGTTCAATGCATTTATCTTTCTTCGGTTAATGGCGTTATAAACATAAATGACATGTAAAATGCCCAATTATCAAGTCCCTAAAGGTTTTGATGGATTCTTACCCTTTTACTAGATCTCAATAGATTTTTAACAAGTTTAACTACTTCTCTTTTGAATGTATTTGTATTTATCTAACCTTCGAAACCTATGAAACATAATGTGTTACTTTTGCATATTTGTCGATTTTAACTAACATATTGTTTATTTTCAGGAATAAACAAGTTTCCTAACTATTTTCTGTTTTCTCTTAGTCTTTCAATTTTATTTTAGTTAATTGAATTAGTATGTATTATTAAATTACTGTGAATTTCTATTATTCTAAAAAATGGTCGCAAAATATCTAAGAAATAAATCACTTATAAAATCACAATTCTTAGCAAAATCCACAAAAAGAGAAACACCAATTAACAATAGCCAATTCTCCATTATTGAATTGAAAAGGAATATCTCAAATCCCAAGAGACCAAGATCAAAATTAATTTCAAACCTACAAAGTAATAGAATTCGTTACAAATCCCAATTAGAAAAGAAAAGTAAAATTGTTGTGCAATCTATGAAAATATTGCAGTGTAAAAGGAAAAAAGAAAGTTATGAAAGCAACAAAACTAGAATCCAAAACTGGCCTCCTAAATACCCTGGAATTTTTTGCAAATGTTATAGCTTGTGTGGGTTTGGATAAGAGTGGGAAGAATAAAAACAAGTTGAAAATTAGTGGTTGGAGTAGAACCCTAATGCCACAACAACAAAAAATTGTAAAATTTTGACAAAAAATAGTTACTTTCTCCTTGTCAAAATATGTGTCATCCTCGACTCTTTGGTTATAGTGAAATTTGATTTTAAAAAAACCGCTAGTCTCTTATTAAAGGCTACTTGTAGGACCAACTAGAGAATTCTAGGACATAGTGCTAAAGACTTCAGTTTATAGTTTTGGTAGAAATGAGAAAGATTTCAACTTGGTTGAAATAGTTGTAAAAAAGGATGTGAAAATGAAATTTCGACAATATTAAAAGGCAAGGATCTTGAAAAACAAAGGTAAAGTAACAATCTAGTTAAAATAAAGATGAAAGTAACTGGGCAGAAATCATAAACTGAAATGAAAACTTTGCATTTAAATTAAAATGGTGTTTCAAGATTCATACATTCTCTCGGTGAAACTCTTTTTCTATAACGTTGGTACTTTGAGTATATGTGAGATTTTTTAATGAAATAAAATGAACACACTCAAATCTTAACACTAGAATCCCCATTTATACAAGTATAAAATAACTGCTTCCTAATGTTCGTTCCATCAGCTTTTGCCACGTAGACTATTGCATGCATTTCGTTTATGAATTCTCTCCACATGTCCTTCAGGATGAGACTAAGACGTAGTTATTTATTTTGAATAAAACATCTCTTTACACCCAAATAATTGCCGATTTGTCGCGCCTTCTTGATGTTGTCAAAAATAATGTCGTCCAAATGTCTTCCAAAAACAATCATATTCCTGAAAAAATACGAAGTCTCATTTTCCTCCACTCTTGAGACCTCAACAATATACACGTCATTAAACGTCTAGTTTCCCTTAAGTTTCTTCTCAAATTTTGACTTTTGCCAATATTTTTGCCCTTGTTGAGTGAGAATCCCAGCTAACAAATCTCCCCCAAAAAGGCTTATTTTGATGAAAAGGAGATATGGACATTTTTTACTTTCTCAGATATTACTCAAGGAATCTCTTCCATTAGCGAACACGCTCCCATCTGTCAATGTCATTGGGAATCAATTTTTCCCCCAGAAACATCACACCTACAAGTCTCGTGTAACTATCCCTTACTCTATTTATGGAAAAACTCACCCGCTCATGGCTCCAATGCATGATCCCTCAATAGATCTTACTAATCTTATGGACTTTTTGTTGTATCATCATATGACTAAACCCATAGTTAGCATTAAGGATCCTCTGAACTTAGAGTACACAACCTCCACGTGATTGCATTCTTCTGTATAGTCATGTTTTGAATGATGTCAAAACTAGGAGAAAGATTAGCATTTTTTTTTGTATATTGGACGATATCAACCTAATATTAGTTGTGCATTGATCATCTTAGCATTAGGATGCATAAAAAGATGTTTGAAAATGACTGGAAGTGACTTAGCAAATAACCATACTTCAAAAATTGAGTTTTAGTGTAAAAACTACTGTATATGCCGACACATGCGTGTTTAGGTCAACCTATAGAAGCTTTTGCTTCAGTATAGGTCGACACATAGGTGGTATAGGTTGAAACACACGCCTCAATAATGAAGGTTGTAGGTTATGTCCAACAGGTCGTCTCAAATAGGCCGGCCTAAGACCTTTACAGGTCAACACATCTCATTCATAGGTTGACCTATATTGTTAAAATTTTGAAAATTTGTTTTCCTTTCATTCTTTCATGCATGCCCTTTCTCCATATCTCTCATACATATATATACTCATATATGTACCTCATTCTAGAAAGGTACTAATATAAAACCTAAATGAAACCAGAATTAGAAATTAAACTCATTATCTTCAACCTCTCTTCTATGCATATACATAATCAAACTATACATAATCATTTTTTGATCGGGTGACCATATAGATTAGGGTTGATAACATCCAATTAGGTTGGTGTAACCGAGAATATTGGGTTGGCTTCTTTATGTGTTTTAAATAAGAAAATCAAGTTGGGGTTTTCCTTCAAGATCATTGAGTATTTGAAGGTTTTAGACGAGATCACGCAAACACGGATTCGATCAAGTGAAGGCCTTAGGACAAGGTAGATGGTATCTTGCCAGGGAGTAGCGTGAAATGGTGGATCGTGTTTGTGAATCTTGGGTTCAACAAGTTCATGTTAGAGATTAATTCAACCGAGCAAAAACCTTGAAGAGGAGGAGGTCTTGCAAGTTAGTAATAAGAACTGGTGAATTGTAGCGACATTATTGGTTACTTGATCAATCTTTGATAAGGGTTTTGGAGGTGGTAGGGTAAAAAATAAACCATAGGGTTTATAGGGTTAGATTTCTTCATCTCTTGTATATACATTGTTTGAAAATTAAAGTTAATTGCAACTATCTCAATTGGATTTCGAATTAAGGGTAGACGTACCCATAGCGAGGCCGATTGGGGAACTGCCTAAACAAATCCTTGTTTCTCTCTCTCTCTCTCTCTCTCTCTCTCTCTCTCTCTCTCTCTCCCTATATATATATATATATATATATATATATATATATATATATATATATATATATATATATATATATATATATATATATATATATATATATATATATATATATATATATATATATATATATATATATATATATATATATATATATATATATAAAATTGTTGTTGTATTTGCAAATTATCGAATCATTGTTATTTGGATCAATTTGTTTGGAAATAAACTTTTGATTATGTTTTGAATCATGATTTGTTGATATAATCATAATAACTTTGATTGTAATTTGTTTTAACATCAATAAGTCAAATTAAATTTCCAAACATTATCGATTGCACTCAAGGTGTTTGATAAATTGTATCTATTGCTTTTAATTAATTTTTAATCATTAGAAATAAGCTTTACGTGTAACTTAGAATTTAATTGGTGTGTGATTAATCGTTGTTGAAGAATTTGTTATCATTATAATTTAATTGGTTTACATTATGCATATCCGAGCTTTTCGATAATAGGTTCAGTTAGACGATTCGATTCAGGTTGTTTCCCTGTGCCATAAAACGTTTGAAAACTATTTTTGCCAAAAGTTAAAATTTTAATTTGTGATCAACTCAACCCCCTATATATTGAAGCCTATCATCTAACAAGTGGTATCAAGAGCTCCAATTAATTTCGTGCTTAAGATTTCCTTTTTATAAAAATGGCTACCGAACCTAAGGGAGCGTACAATAAATCACCAATTTTCACTGGCAAAAATTATGGCTATTAGAAAGCTTGAATGTGTATTCATGTCAACTTTGTTGACAAGGGTATATGGGACGTCATCAAAATGATCTGAATGAAATAATCACGACCAATGATGAAGGTGTTACATTACCTAAACCAGAAGCATAATGGGATGATAATGATTGGAAATGTGGTCACATGATTGGAAAGCAAAAAATATTCTCACATCCGCTTTTGGTGTTAATGAGTATTATCACGTTTCTCATTGTGAGACCGTCAAGGCTATGTGGGACACATTAGAGGTTGGCCACGAGGGTACTAATGATGTTAAATAATCTAGGATCAACATATTAAATCAAGAGTTTGAATTGTTTCATATTGGCATGGTGAAATCATTGTGGACATGCAAAAACGGTTCACTCATCTTATAAATCGATTAAATGCGCTAGATAAGCCTATTTCCAATGAGATTTCTAATAAAAAAAGTTTTGATATGTTTAAGTAAGGAATGAAATCCCAAGGTCACTCCCATCAAGGAGGAAAATGATCTTAAAGTGCTTGATCTCACGATTTTGTTCAGAAAATTAGAAGTGCATGTGCAAGAACTTACTTGCTTAGCAAAATATGAAAAAGAGAAAGAAAAGAAAGTGAAGAAGGAGAAAGGCAAATAAAAGGAAGAAGGTAAGAATTCCGTAGCTCTAAAGAATTCTAGTTCAAAGTCCTCACATTATGAGCTTTGATATTGTAAATCTAAATATGACAATGATTCCGATGAAGAAGATATGGTACGTTTTATAAAGAGGTTCAACAAATACACGTGGAAACATGGTGAAAAACATCCTGATAAGAACCATGGAAAATCAAGAAGATTATTGAACTCCTCAAAAGAAGATGATAACAAAAAGAGTAAGTCTAGAAGTATTTGCTACAATTGTGGCAAACCGGGCCACATTATGCCGGAGTATCCTATAATAAAAAAGGAAAAATAAAGAGACCGTGACAAGAAGTCTAGGAAGTATAGAAGAGCTTATGCCGTCTGGGAGAGCGAAAGTGATTCTTCAAGCGATGGTAACTCAACCTCAAGTGTTGAATCGACAAAGATTTTCTATATGGCAAAAAAAGGAAAGAAAAAGGTTGTAAGTCACTCTAAACTTCAAGCTTCTCATGACTTAGTTTTTTCCCAACTTCAAGAATCTTTTGAAAATCTACAAAGACAAGCCATGGATGCTTTCAAAAGATTAGCTTTAAACAAGAGGATTATTTCTCACTTGGAAGCAAAGATTTTAGAAAATGAAAAGAATTTGGAAGCTCTAAGGAAGCCCATATTAGATATTCCAAAAGATCAAAATGAAGTCACTAAACCTTCATGGTTTGGTTGTGAAACTTGTCATATTTGGCAAAAAGAGTCAAGGACTCTTAAAGGCAAGTTAGATAAGGCTTTGCAACCTAAGGTTACTTTTGCTATAGACACTTCCAAATATGACTTGCCTTCTCATAATCCTTATAGAATGTATAGTTACATTAAAAAGGAACCAAATATAAAAAGGTTGTCTTCTCATAATTTGTATAGTTATTATTGTTGCAAGAAGGGTCACGCCATTGCTAAGTACCAATTTAGAAAACTCTTTGTTCCGAAAGGTTCCTTTCAATGGGTGTCTACATACAACCAAAGTGTTACTAATCCCCAAGGACCCAATGAAGATCGGGTACCTAACACTAATTGTTAATCATGCAAGAAAAATGTCTCGGCTCTCTGAAGAGAGTGTGGGATCTCATTTATGGAAGCTCAAGGCATTATAAGGTGACATGTCCTTATTATGTTGACTATGTTACAAGTAAAGCAGATTATGTTACCAAAAAGGTTAAGTCTTAGTGTTTCTTTAATTGATAAAAGTGTGTTAATGATTACTAATGTTCTATCCAAGAAGTGTCGGAAAGGTATTATGTTCAATGATGTAGGTCTATCTTCAACAAGACATACTAAAGTGCATCAATTTAGGTGTGATCAACCTAATATGATGAAACACGAGGAGGAGTAAGATAATCATCATGATTGAATAAGAATGAAAGTCCAACAACAAGGATGATCGTCAAGCCAAAGTACCACTTGGATACATTATTAATTCAACTTTCAAATACTTGTGCAAGAAGGAAAGTGGTAAGAAAGTTTCATTCATGTTGTGTGGCATGTTTTACATTCATTTCAACTTTCATTCAAAAGTTCCTCGTGGAATGCATGTGCATCCTCCGTCTCGTGTACGGTGAGGTAATATCGTTTCTATCTTTTCTTGCTTTGCACGTAAGTATTTCTTTTACCTGTTTATTTGTCAAGGGTATACGATAAATGATGTGTATGATGGTTGTGATATATGTTTACTTTCAAAATTTTCAAATGTAACTATTATGTGTTACATTTTATTATGTTTATAGTAACTATATTCAAAATGTATTTATATCTTGATCTATATCTTGAACCACTTCATGCTTGCATTTTCATGATTGCATGAGTCGAGCAAACAAATAATTGAATATTATCATATGCATGTGTCTCGCGTTAAACATTCATCCATGAGTCAATTTGAGTCTCTTTTGGTCATTACAAGTTCAAATTGAGTCAAATTTTAGAATTTTGTGTTACTCAGGTTGACACAATGTCGTGTAGGTCGACCTATTGTAGTTGAGTTTGGTATTTGTAAAAACGTTACAGTATAGGTTGACACGTAATTGTATAGGTCGACACATAATCATTTCTTTTAATTTTTCTGACTTCTGCTACAGTATGCGTCGACACATATCAGTAATAGGTCAATACATAATTGTTAAAGGTTGACTCATAAGTGCAAAATTGAATCATTTGTGTTCTTTCTCTCTACTTTCTTGCATGCACGTAATCTCTCCAACTCACTATTGCACTTGAAAAACATCAAATCTGCATTTCATCTTTTCTTGTTATCAATCTCACATCATTTGTATTCAAAATTTTCCACCAAATATCTCTCATTTTCATCAATTTCTCTTATTTTCCTTCCAAAATCCCAACCTATCATTTCTCATCAAAATCCAAAATTCTCCATTGCTTGTTTTCCATCTTTGTTTATTTGTGTAGTGTTGTGTTTCTCCATCTTGTTTGAGTGTGTGGGTCCTCAAGAATATCACATACTCACTCATATTCCATTCAATCATTTCGTCAAACACTTGGTGTGCACACATCATTTCAACATTTTCTTAGCTTCTAAGTCCAAGATTATAGCTAAAGGTAAAAACAAGGCTACCACTTCAACAATTGCTATTGACAACCCATTCACCTTGGTCTCTATGAAGTATGTCAAGCATTTGAGCTTATGTGTAAGACCATGTCACACCTCGAAAAATCACATCGAGAACATACAACCCTCGCGCTAAAGGCGCGTAAACACGGTTCGACAGAGTCGCCACCAAACATTATTTATCCTAAAAAGGGAAAGGAAAATATCGAGAAAACCTTTTAAAACAAAAATACAGTAATAGGGTCGTCGCAACTAATGTTCCGGGTTCGGAAGTCGGTTACACAAGAGGAAGGTATTAGCACCCCTCATATCCGTTGTACTCAACGGGAACCTCTTAATTCGAATTGTGATGAACGTTAACTAAGCTTAGTTATTTTCTTCTCAATGATAAATACAAAAGGGTAAGGTAAAAGGATAACGATGCTAGGGGAAAATGGGTGGTTATAGGATAGGGTGTTTGGCAAGGATTGGGGCCCTTGTGCCTACGTATGCTCATTCAAACAAGAATGAGAAATCAGAGTTGTTCGACTACGGGAAAGGATGAGGGAAATGAAAGATGGAGGGAAACGTGAACAGAATAAAGGAAAGAGATGGAAGTAAGCTCGCCAAGATCATCACCATCTTGTGCCTACGTATCTGACATTCAGATGAGAATGAAGAATCAGAGCGTCCGTAGTTCGTGGAGACGACCACGAAAAGAGAGGGGTCAAATTGGTTTGAAGCTAGGTACAGATGACGATTACTCAAAGCTTAAGAAAGGCGCCTCGGGCCCAAGTAATCGGAAGAGTGAGTCAAATACTTGACTCTCTCTCTTTTTTATCTTGAAAAAAAGTTGTGTTTGAATGGTGTTTGATTCATGAGTGGTTTGGATGATGGTTGAATGCTAGGTGAAGGTTCTCGAGTTGGAAAGGTTTTAGAGGCGTCAATTGCTCACACAAGAGTAAGATAAATCACATCCAAACAACCGAAGGGAGATCAAAGGCTCAATCCCCCTATTTTCACCTTGAAAAGAATTAAATAGTTGTTAATTGATTTGATAGTTTGATTGAGAAAATCCGCTTGATGTTGGATCAAGGGTTTGACTTATATTTGTGTGCAAAACCGTGGTGGAATGGAAGTTGGTTTAAAATGGCTCAACGACGAGTCAAGGGTTTGATAAAAAATGGAACCGACTTGATGACGAATCAAGGGTTAGGTTGTGAGAAACGATACTAGTCCCTAAGGGTGCTCCTAATAACGAAACCATGATGATATATAAAAGTGTGTGCAATAGGTTGATGGCGAATGCGGACGAGCACTCGCTTACGAGGGGTGTTTGAAAATGGCTCGATGACGAATCGAGAATTAGTTTGAAAACAGTTTAATCTACTCTAGTCCCTATGGGTGCTCCTAGAAGATAAACCACAATCAAAGCAAAATACGAGTACGTACATCGGAATGGGAGATGGGTACATGTAAGTTACACGGGATTGCACGAAATAAAAGGGTTCATTGTTAGGTAGCCCAAGAGGAAGCCGTGTGTGTGCGAGGTGTCCTAAACTAAGCCTTGAGAAAAAGTCGGATAAAACTCCAAGCTAGGGTTTCTGACAAAGTCCAATGATCTGACAGTCCACCAATTTAGACTTTTATTGTTTCAATAATTGTTAAGTGTTTTCGGATATGTGTGAATAAGAAATGAACAATATGAATATGAGTATGAACAATTATGAATAATATGGCAAGATATGTAACAATATATCAAGATAATATCCACTATAATATAATCAAAATAATATTAACAAGTATATAAATAAGATAATATAATCGAGATATAATGACTGAATTAAATCAAGGGTATATTTGATTGAAAATAAAACAAGAATAGGTTGACGAAATGTAAAGTTAGTCGTTAGTTGGTTTGTGAATTGAATCGGGACAAAATGTGGCGTTAAACCATCGTAGCTCGATTTATGACGAAAGTCGAACTATAGGAGGTCACGCAAGTTGATGTCCGTGCTAAAAACAAGATAGAGAAATGATATTGAGGATTATTCTCCATGTAATCGTGTCACACAGACAAAAAAAAAGGGGATCTCGTCTTATCATAAACTCATGTCGATTAATCGAAGATAGCCTATCACAATCCCAAAGTATAGAAAATGACCCCAATGGTCATTTTTCACAGATTTGACATAATGAAGGTCATCAACCTCGATAAATCAATGTTTACGAATCTAAAGATTTCATCGATCGAAAAATGAAAATAAAATCTAGATGAAAAAGATGGAGAAGAAAACGAAAAGAGAAAAAAGTGGTGGTCTCGTATTAATCACTATTTATCAATAATTTGACTAATAGTGATTTTTTATTCTTCATTAACCAAGAATCAAAGATAAAACTCAAGAAAACCCTAAATGAAAAGGTGACTAATACTTTAAACAAGAAAACTTAATAATAAAAAAAAACATGTATCATAAATAATAATAAAAAAACCATATTTATAAAACTAAAAAAACCAAAATGAGTAAACAACAAGGGGGGTATCGTATGGAGAAGGGTGTAAAATAAAATTAAAAAAATGGGAATCATTTGGGATTTATAAAGCCCATCATCCCAAAAAACATGGGGATTATAAAAAAAAAGAGGGTGCTGTTATGATGCACCATGTGCCATAAGGCCCAAAGCCCCACAACAAGGCGGGTTCTAAAACCCTTAAAACAAAATAGACTGTGAGTAAGCACCCCACATCGAAACAACATCACTCATCAGTTATAAACAAGCACAAAAATGTGATAAAGAGAGAAACAAGGTAAAACAATTCATCCGCCATCGTATCTGTCATACCCCAAATTTGTCCTACCTTTTTCAAAGTTTTCATTTGCTCGACTTTGTTTTTAATTTACCTCGCTTATACAGCGTAGCGTATTTTTCAGCAAAAACGAGCATTTTCACTTTTTTAGCCCAATAACAGCGTGCCATGTGGCATTTGTTTTTGTATATATTTATTTTATAATTCCTTTTTTATGATATGTGATATATTTTTTTCTGATATTAATTAATTAGATTAGATTTTAGAGGTAAGATTATTTAAAATTGAATTTAGAATTATTTAGATTTTTATTAAAAATAGATTGTTTTAATTAAGATAAATAGTTTTTTTTATTATTAGAATGAAATTGAATTTCGCTTTATTAGAATATAGAGTTATAGAATTTTATTAAGATAGATTAGAAATAGATTTATTTGTATTTATTTAGAAAATAGGTTTAGAGTATTTAATTAGTTAATTAGCTTAGAAAATAAAATTAATTAGTTTGTACTTAGAATATATAATTAGTTTAGATAGGTTTAAAAAATAGAATTATAATATTAATTAGAAAATTAGATTTAGAAATATTTTAGTTTAGTTAGATTTTTTTTATTTTTAATTAGGAACAGATTAGAATTATTTTTTTAACTAGATTAATTAGGGTTAGTTAGTCTTAAGATTAATAATTTAGAATAGTTTGTTTTAATTATTAGTGTTTTTTTTATATAAAAATAATAAGAAAAGGGTCAGAAAGATGAAAATGAAGGTCCACACTTAACGGCCCATTAGATTTGTTAGGGTTAGAACCAACTGCTATAAAATGGAGAGGAATTCAGACTAAAAAGATGGAAGAGCTACTGTTCACTATCCCTCAAAAAGTCCCAAAACGGCGCCGCTCACCTCAAATCCCTCGTCATTCCCACCGTCCTCGCTCTCTACCTCACGCGAAACCCCCCTCCATTTTCCTCTTCCTCCTCCATTTTCCGACAATCTCCTTCTCTCAAACTTCCGGCGATCACCATCTTCGATTCACACGGGCATCACTAAGAACATCATAATTTCCAACGAGTTCTCTTGTCAACAACGGCAAGCAGAAAGCTTCAATCATACGAGGTCGAAGCTCTACGAAGAATGCCGAACCCTGCTTCTTGTTGGTTTCAATCATACGGTATTGATATTGTTTCCGTTATTTATCGCTTCGTATTGTTACTGTAATTTCCCTCCTTTGAATTTGTCCCAGTTTGTTCTTTCAAACTATTGGCTTTGTTAGCGGGTGTTGTGTTCTTCTCTTAAAATGCAGTTTGCTTTAGACATGAATACATTGTTAAAATTGCTGGTTATTGTTAACTGCTAGATTTTAAATTTCAATTTCGATTTGATTTCATTGACCTACTGATAATGGTGCATTTGTATTTTTTGCTCTGAAGTTGGTTTCCTTAATTCTGTTGTTACAATGAGAAAGTTGTTGTGGTGTTGTGAGTCGCGTCTCGTTAAAATGGGCTCTGTCTTGAAATTAACTTTAATAAAGATTGATTGATTAATTTGGATTCTTATTAATTAATTTTGTTAATTATTTTTAATTAACTTGATTATTCGGTTTAGTTGGATAATTTTGATAATTAATTTTAATTAACTTATTTAATAAATTAGTCAAACTTTAATCAATTATGTTGATGTATATTTCCAAATTACCTTCATAACCTAAGTGAAACCATTTTTCCGAAAACAAACTAAATCTTAGCTAATATCAAGTGACTAGTTTCTAACCTGTTTAATTTATTTTTAAATACAATCAATTGTTAAAACTTTTTTTAATTAATAACGAAAGTAGTGAGTTTTTGGAGTCTAGCACTCCTTGGACTCTTGGACAACTGCTCTCGAGGCATACGCCTTGAGCTGTGGTTGTTCCGTCTTTTGGTTTCCAAATCATTTTTCTTCACTCAATTAAAACTTCTAAAAGCTATTTTTAAATAATTTTTATCAATTAGATATTTTTATAAGAAATTCTAATTATATTTCAAAATCATTATCAAAATAGATTTTTAAATATTAAACCTTTAGTAAAAATATACTTTATTAATTAAGTTAAAACTTTTTCTAAGATATTAAACTTTTTTCAAAACAATTAATTATAATTAGTTCTTTCTCAAAATCTTTTTATAAGCAATTGATTAATTAATTTTTTATATGAAAATTAAAACTATTTTTCTTAATTAAATTAAACTATCTTCCTAAAATAATTTTCAAAACAATCAAATTCTTGGATCTCGCCCTCCTTGAATTTTTAAAGCGACCGCTCTCGAGGTGCACACCTTGAGTTGTGATCCTTCCGATCTTATTTTCTAGAATACCTAGCACGCCTAGTCCGAGTACGCTAAACTATTCAAATTATTTTCTAAATCAAATCACGAAAGAATCGAGTTCTTGGAGTCGCGCATTCCTCGAATTTGAGAGTGACTACTATTGAGGCGTACGCCTTAAATGGTGTGTCGTTTGAACTTTCGTTTCTAAAATATTTCCATAATTATTTGGACAAGTATTCACTGTCCAACAAACACTATTTCATAATTAATGGGATGAAAAAGATTGTCGTTGGGATCTAGCATTCCAACGATATCCCGACTAATTGGTTGTGAGACCGACGTCTTGCTTATCAAATAGTCGTCATTCCTCCTAAACATACAACCTCTCTAACCTCGTTCCTCACCTTCATATGGTTGAGTCTAAACCCTAGTATGTCTCTAAACCATAGTCAAATTCAAACTATTTTCTTAATTAAATTGCGAAAGAACTGAGTTCTTGGAGTCTCGCACTCCTTGAATTCTTGAGTAACCACTCTTGGGGCGTACGCTTTAGGTTGTGGATTACTCGACCTTTCGTATATAAAATACATGCCCTAACTATTTGGACACTTATCGTCATTGTCCATTCAAATACATTTTCATAATTAATTGAATGAAAAAGGTATCATTGGGATCTGGCATTCCAATGATATCCCGATTAATCGATTGCGAGACTGACGTCTCGTTTATCGAGTAGTCGTCATTCTCCCTTAAAATATCCAACTCCCTTCTCTCGCCCTCGTGCGATTGAAACTTTCTCAAACATAATTTCGAAGTTAGTTGAATGAAAAAGATATAGTTGGAATCTAGCATTCCAATAATGCCCCGATTAATTGATTGCGAGGCCGACGTCTCGTTTATCGAATAGTCGTCATTCTCCACCAAATTACCTAACTAAAATCCTCTTTCTTGCCCCCGTGCAATCGAAACCTTAAACCTATTCAAATATATTCTCTAACCAAAAACATCCAATGCGATAAACACAAATTCCTCGCCCTCGTGCGATCTCCAACCTAAATACTTTTACCAAAGAACATTGTTTAGTCCCTTCTTCCGCGCATAATAAACTCGAGCTTCAGCCTCCCCTAGCGAGCAGACAAGCCAATGTTTAGCAGTTAGAATGCGACCTAAACTCTCGTTCAACTCATACACCTTTGACCAAAGAACATTGTTTAGTCCCTTCTTCCGCGCATAACAAACTCGTGCTTCAGCCTCCCCTAGCGAGCAGACAAGCCAACGTTTAGCAGTTAGAATGCGACCTAAACACTCGTTCACATACCAAACCTTTTACCATAGTTAGCCGAACTACGGCTGCTCTGATTCTTCATTCCCTCTTGAATGTAAGATACGTAGGCACAAGATTGCGATGATCTTGGCGAGCACAATCCCCTTCTTTTCCCGTAGTCCCACGAACTACGAATGCTCTGATTTTCCACTTCTTACAAGTGAAGATACGTAGGCACAAGGGCCCCAATCCTTGGCGAGCACCCTATCCTATAACCATCCATTCCCCCCTATAGGAGAAATCTTTAGAAGAAAACAAATAAGCGTAGTTAACCTTACTCTCGAATCGAATCAAGAGGTTCCCGTTGAGTACAATGGACGTAGAGGGTGCTAATACCTTCCCTCTGCGTAACTGACTCCCGAACCTAGAATATTGGTTGCGATGACCATGTTCTTATCTCCTTAAAGGTTTTATCGATATTTTCCTATTCCATTCTTGGAATGAATAAAATTCGGTGGCGACTCTGTTTCGAACAGTATTTTCTGCGGCCATCGCGAGGATCGTATTTTTCGAGGTACGACAGATGGAGACTCTGCTGGGGACCCGCATTGCCCTATGCAAGAGAGAGTCAAGCCTAACTTGACTCGATTCGAGTGTACTAACCTTTTGCTTAACTGTTTTCTTTATATTTATTTTTCTCCTATTGTTTATTTCTTATTTTCTCTTTCTATCGTATGCTGTTTATTATATCTGCCTGCTGGATTCGGGGATAACATTGCAAGTAAAGCTCTATACCCGAGCTTTGGAAAAAGAAGAGAGAAAACATAGTTTAGAATTGGTAGTCGAGTAGTGCTAGTCCCCAAGGACTCGTTCCTTGTGTGCCTAACATGAAAGCTCCTCCAGAATAGACCTTTTCGTAGATCCTGTCGTAACGCAGCCAGCCTGTTGCACGACTTGATTCATGAAGGGTCCATGACTCTAGGAACCACTCTTAGAACCAGTTTCTGCATTGGTGGTCGTGTAGTGTTAGTCTCCGAGGACTCGCTCCTTGTGTGCCTAGCATGAGGACTCCGCTCAGGAGAGACATTTTTGTATTACCATCATAATGCAACTAGCCTGTTGCATGATGTTGATGCGATTGGTGTCTACGATCCCGAGAACCTTATCCATCAACATAGAAGTTATCCCGTGAGTGGGTATGTGGGTAAAGAAAATAGAACTTGCCTAGTGTAACCTACCGGTTAGGGAGCTTTTACCCGCTTATGTTATCCTGAATCCTGCCTGCATTACATTCGCATGTCATTGCATATGCCTTTTATTTGCATTCCAAAACCAAAAAGCTCATCCATTCTTTGTCTATAATCCATAGTTGATTTCCTGACACACGTGTTGGACTTGAAGCAGTATGGAACACTTGAGGCAAAATCAATTTGAGCTGAGAAAAGACGAGAATAGCAGGGAAGGCAAGATGAAGCAGACGCCAGAAGTGGGAAGAAGAAAGGAAAAGCTTCAAGAAGGTACCACAACTAGGAGTTTTACTCTCATATTTCATCCCACTCCACAGCCTCTTGGTTTTTATCCCCAACCATTTCTTCCAAGGCCTCAGAATCAACAGTCATCACCTGTTCTATCCCAGGAACAGGGAAATTTAAACCAGAGAGGCGTCAAGAAGTCTCAATCACGCCCTATTCACGACCCTATTCCTATACCGTGTGGACAACTACTCTCGCACCTGATTCAGAGTTCATTAGTGGCACCCATATCCCTCGGGCCAGCTCGTACTCCTCCTCCACCTGGATATGATCCTGATGCACAATGTGAATACCATAAGGGAGCGAGAGGGCACTCTATTGAAGGTTGTTGGTCATTCAAGAATAAAGTTCGAGAGCTAATTAATAACAAGCGCATAGTCTTCGAGGAAGACAACCCAGGGGCAGAGTGTGGGTATCATACTGGAACCATAGGGCATGCTGTCGAAGAGTGTGAAAGCTTTCGAAACAAATTGCAAAGATTGACCAGAAAGGAAGACCCTATCCCAAATGGTTCAACTCAAAGATCTGGCAAAGAGGAAGTGCAAGAGTTTTGTAGACCAATTAGAATCCGGTACCACAAGGAAAAGGTTGAGTTTTTGGCAGATGAGATGTCTTTATCCACTGATAATCATGTGGAGACCATGATTTCAAGAGAGGAGATGGAAGAGAAGTCTAAAGGGGTTGTATTTGCTGAAGAGACCTCGAAAAGTCACTTGGGAGAGCATCATACCGATACTGAGGAAGATGATGACATCCACCTTTGGATCCCAAAAGGACAGCCAACAATACCCATGGAACCGTGTCAAAAACCTTGGATTGCTCCCTATGCAAATCAACGAGCGTATGGCCGAGGAAATCAGGATCCACGCCAGAATCAAAACCGGCCTCGCAATAATTTGGGAAGAAGGAACGCTCCTCGTCACCCCGTTCCTATATCGCACACTCAACTTCTGCCACATTTGATTCGAAATTCACTAGTGGAGCCTAAGTCTCTCAAGCCAGTACCAGAACCATACCCTCCTGGGTATGATCCCAAGGCACATTGTGGATACCATGCTGGATCAATGGGGCATTCAACAGAAGACTGCAAAGCCTTCCAAGCCAGGGTGCAACAATTGATTGACCAGAGATGTATATCCTTTCAAGAAGGGAGTTTGGTTGTGCATATCCGCCTCGCACCTGAATGAGTTTGGGGACTTCAAGATGCATCTTCTCAAGACAACTGATCAAGCAAGAAAAGCCCAGTTCATCCATACTGGCATTTTTTAGAGCATGCTTTTTTATGCATTTGTAGTTTCTTTTCTGTTAATTACTACTTGCTTTTAGACATTGTTTCTTATTAATGGTATTGTTAATGTGATAATTATGCATGTTTTTGATCAAATCCATTCGTATTTACTCACATTTTCTCACTTATTGCAAAAAATCACAAAAAAATTTCACTCCACTTCCTTTATCGCACTGCTGTTTAGCAAAGATTTGAGGGAGGATGCCGAAAACTAAATACCCATAATTGTTGATGGTATGCTTTTTGATAAAATTCTGTTGATGATGTACAGGCATTGTTTCAAATCCCCAAACACCGGAGAGATAAGGAGTTAGTCCCTAGTCAACTACTTCGAGCTTAGAAGTAGGAGTTCCCTTCGAATTTCTAAACCCCTACACTTAACCTGGGGCAGGGATAGTTGTTCAGTTAATTCAATCCCACACTTGAGACAAAATCCAAAAGATATGATGGTTGTTCTTCAAAGTGACTTGGCGGTCACAAGTCTCCAAAAAAAATCAAAAGCCTGCTAAGTCAAGCGCCTTAAAGGAGACTTAGGCAAAAAATCAAGGCAATCCCGATGGATCTGACAAACAAAGTCAGTCCGTGCAAAAGTTAGGGATCAAAAACAAAACCAAAAAGAGGTCCTCAAACCCTCAACAAAAACAAAATAAGATTCAGTGGCCACCCAAATCAAGGGGTTGCTGACATCCATCAAAATAAGGTGGCTGCCATTTCAAGCAAACTTTGAACCATCAAGTTTACATCGTCAAGCAGGTGCAAAATTAACTGAACGTAGGTATGGAGATCATTACGAAGAAGGGGTGGGTTAAAATTAAATTTTGAGCCTTATATCCTTTGTTTCTATAACCGTGAACCAGACCACGATACAACCCTCAAAAGACCTAATTGAGGCAGAATTTTATTCTGAAAGCATAACTACAGCAAGGTTGCGTAAACTGACTCCTACATTGCTAATCTTATGCATTGGTGTCATATTGTTGATATATCTTTCACACCAGTTAAATCAGCATTGCGTTTGGATTAACGGTCCAATCATCACACATTTTCACATCATTCCTAATAAATGATATTTTCATAACTTGCATGAATGTCGCATTAAAATTACCATTTTCGAATGAACGATTTTAATTGCAAATTAGTAATTGGCATAATGGAAATTCCAACAAAGTACAATCAAAGAGGAACTTGATCACTCATTGGTGTTGACCTGAATTAAGACTTTCTCCTAACCTTACGAATCTGGGGCAAGTCCTTCTGAGGTTTAAACCGGGGCAAACCACTACAAGGTCCAGACACTGGGGCAAAGGGGTTCAAGCCATATCCTGGTATAATCATCGCCAAATTCTCATCCCAGAAGAAAGTCCTTCAAACACCCAGCAGACTGGGGCAAACTGTTTGAACTTGGGGCAAACTAGCTTATGGTGGAGGTCAACAAGCGTCAAAAGCCTTAGGGCTGAGCAAAAGCACGACTAATACGCATTGGTTAAGTCGCTACGCTCGCGCAATCCAAACGCATTGGTTAAGTCGCTACGCTCGCGCAATCCAAACGCATTGGTTAAGTCGCTACGCTCGCGCAATCCAAACGCATTGGTTAAGTCGCTAAGCTCGCGCAATCCAAACGCATTGGTTAAGTCGCTACGCTCGCGCAATCCAAACGCATTGGTTAAGTCGCTACGCTCGCACAGTCAACATGATTTGGATAAGTCGCTACGCTCAATGTTTGTAAGCTATCACGACATATCAGCTGGAGGTTCTTCCAAGAACAAGTAGACCACTTATGCAAAAGGATCCAACTTGGGGCACCTAGAAAATCCACATCTGTCTTTTGCTCGTGGCGCTGTCATATACTGTGTGTCGGGAAGTCTAATCCTCTCACCACCCTGCAATAAAAGTCCAATCTCGCTTGGCACATATTTAAAGTCCAATCTTTTATTGGCAACTACAAAAGCCACTCCAATTGGCACCTTCAATTCACCCTAAAGTCCAATTTGTATTGGCAACCAAATAAAAGTCCACTTTGCTGGCATCATAACCATTAAAAGTCCAACCCCGCTTGGCATCTCCTAAAGTTCAATTTATATTGGCAACCATTAAAAGTCCAACCCCGCTTGGCATCTCTTAAAGTCCAATCATTTAGTGGCAACTACCAAAGTCCACCCTTGTTGGCACCTTCATAAAACCAATCTCCTGCTTGCATTCACATATGCATCATATAATTGACATGTATCATACGCATACATAGCACGATCATTTCCTCTTTCAACCCCCGAGTTGATACGTCTTTATTTTCTCGACCCCCGAGTCGATATTTTCCTTTTCTTCTTTCAACCCCCGCGTTGATATTTTGTTTTTTTTCGACCCCCGAGTCGATGTTGTTCTTTATGTTCTCAACCCCCGCGTTGATATTTTGTTTTTCTCGACCCCAAGTCGATATTTTCCTTTACCTTTGACCCCCGAGTCGATATTTACCTTTCTTCAACCCCCACGTTGATATTTACCTTTCTTCAACCCCCGCGTTGATATTTATCTTTCTTCAACCCCCGAGTTGACTTTTTGTTCTGATTTATTCTCGACCCCCGAGTCGATAGTATATTTGTTTTTCTCAACCCCCGAGTTGATAAGCCAGTATACCCCATAAATCTTTTTACCTTGTTGCATCTAATCTTAAACTAGAAATAAAGCCTTACCAAATCCCGTTACCCGGTTGCATTCTCATGCGCATTGCATCATTTGTATATACATCTTGCATTCCATAGCAGTTGCATTTTAATTGCATATTTGCGCATCATACGGAGCATGACATTTCTGTCCCCAGCGACATAGCATAACAGTATCCAGGATCAGTTCACAAGTATCCTGACCGGTCCTCTATCAAAGTCGGCAATATTTCTCTAAACAGAGTTGATACCCCACACGTGCTCATGGAATTCTATTCCCCAGCAAGTCATTCTTCGACCATACAGTTGATAATGACGGTTCCCAACAGTCGTTGCTCTTATTTCTCCCCAAGCAGAGGTTATCCTTAAAAAAGTTTCTTGAAGGCTTTCTCCCCCACAGAGTTTGGACGACGTTGTTCCTCTAATATGGATTTTAGCTCAACCATTCCTCGGCAAAATTATCACTCAAGATGCTGCTTTGGTATCATTGGAGAACCTTAATAGATAAGGTACTGCTTCGACCACCCGAAGAATCTCAAGTTTTGTTCGAGATACTGCTTTGGTATCATCGAAGAGCCTTAATGGATAAGGTACTGCTTCGACTACCCGAAGAATCTCAAGTTTTGTTCGAGATACTGCTTTGGTATCATCGAAGAGCCTTAATGGATAAGGTACTGCTTCGACCACCCGAAGAAATCTCGTTTGTGTTTAGAGATACGACTTTGGTATCGCGAGGAACCTTATTGGATAAGGGACTGCTTTGACCACCCAGAGAATGTCAGGTTATCTCGTTTATCTATTTTGCATCCTGTCATCCCGTTCTAGTATACCTAATCTCTGTGCTTTACTTGTCGGACAAATTTCGGGGTCTTTTTTGTATCTAATTGACTTCCACCCTAAAAATGAACGCCATGCAGCTGTTCATTCTCTCAGGTTCAAGGCAATTAGATAGGGGCATCTGTCATACCCCAAATTTGTCCTACCTTTTTCAAAGTTTTCATTTGCTCGACTTTGTTTTTAATTTACCTCTCTTATACAACGTAGCGTATTTTTCAGCAAAAACGAGCATTTTCACTTTTTTAGCCCAATAACAGCGTGCCATGTGGCATTTGTTTTTGTATATATTTATTTTATAATTCCTTTTTTATGATATGTGATATATTTTTTTTGATATTAATTAATTAGATTAGATTTTAGAGGTAAGATTATTTAAAATTGAATTTATAATTATTTAGATTTTTATTAAAAATAGATTGTTTTAATTAAGATAAATAGTTTTTTTATTATTAGAATGAAATTGAATTTCGCTTTATTAGAATATAGAGTTATAGAATTTTATTAAGATAGATTAGAAATAGATTTATTTGTATTTATTTAGAAAATAGGTTTAGAGTATTTAATTAGTTAATTAGCTTAGAAAATAAAATTAATTAGTTTGTACTTAGAATATATAATTAGTTTAGATAGGTTTAAAAAATAGAATTATAATATTAATTAGAAAATTAGATTTAGAAATATTTTAGTTTAGTTAGATTTTTTTTATTTTTAATTAGGAACAGATTAGAATTATTTTTTTAACTAGATTAATTAGGGTTAGTTAGTCTTAAGATTAATAATTTAGAATAGTTTGTTTTAATTATTAGTGTTTTTTTTATATAAAAATAATAAGAAAAGGGTCAGAAAGATGAAAATGAAGGTCCACACTTAACGGCCCATTAGATTTGTTAGGGTTAGAACCAACTGCTATAAAATGGAGAGGAATTCAGACTAAAAAGATGGAAGAGCTACTGTTCACTATCCCTCAAAAAGTCCCAAAACGGCGCCGCTCACCTCAAATCCCTCGTCATTCCCACCGTCCTCTCTCTCTACCTCACGCGAACCCCCCCTCCATTTTCCTCTTCCTCCTCCATTTTCCGACAATCTCCTTCTCTCAAACTTCCGGCGATCACCATCTTCGATTCACACGGGCATCACTAAGAACATCATAATTTCCAACGAGTTCTCTTGTCAACAACGGCAAGCAGAAAGCTTCAAACAATACGAGGTCGAAGCTCTACGAAGAATGCCGAACCCTGCTTCTTGTTGGTTTTTTAGTTGATGTCATATGTTCTACGTCGCGGTTAATGGCTTAAAAAAATGATCTCATCGACAATATCTCGGTTTGGTTCTAAGAGCATCAACACAAGCTCACGCGTTGAACTCGCCTTCGATTCAATGCTCGATGAGGAATTTTCAACGCAATAGCAATTCTGAGATGACCGCGTCGAGCGAGTGACAACAGAGATTACAACGGTTTGCAGTCGAACGAATTGTTGTTGCATTTGATTTCGGTGCACACCGCGAAGTACGCAGGTTCAACAAGCTTGGCAACATTAGGCTGTTATTACCGTGTGTTCTGCAGAGTGTCCTGAAGAAGTGTGTAGCAACAACGTATGCTTGGATTTCTCAGCAATGCAGAACTCGATGCCAATGTCGTAGTAGCAACTCCGCAGCATGGAACAAGATAAGCATTACAACAAAGATTCTTGCCACTATACTCGTTTCACTTTCGGTAAATCTTTCGAGTCAAGTTCCCCACTGTGATATGTTGAGTTTATTTTTGATTTAGTATTGTATATATAATGTTTAACCTCATTTTGAATATCGAGCTCATTACAGTTCTTATGGGTTTTGGGTGAAATATTGTGTCTGAATTCTGCTAATCACCAAGGCATGAGTTGATCTGGTACAGGCTGCGTAGTCCGCTTTTAATCTTCGGTTGGTTTTGCTTTTATTTATGCCCCTGTTTGAATGCTATTGCTGATGCTTTTATGTATTTGATTACGATGTCGGTAATGATTATTTGTGCTGGTTGTTTCAATATTGTGGCATAGTTTCTTGTATATTCGTGAAGTACACTTTGCGGTAATGTTAACTGTTAATTTAAACTTGATTCTTGCTGTTTTTGTTAGTGTATCTTGTTGATGATTTGGATTGTGAGTAATGACATCTCACCTCCGATTTTGAGATGATTTTGACAGACACTAATAAGATGTTACGAGCATGTTTTGTGGCCATGTTAGTGAAGTTGCAACTGCTTCCCGCCTTGGTATCGAGATAGCAATTGTTGTCGGAGGTCGAAATTTCTTCTGTGGAGATGCATGGGTAATGGCTACAGGTTTAGAAATATGTACTACATACCAAGTTGGGAGTTTGCTGAACCAACACAATCGGCAACAACCTCACCTTCAACAATCTCGTAGCAGCTTTCACTCTGGATATACGGCGTCGGCATTGTCAAGAAACTATCATGCAGTTGTTTTAGTTATTCAATCCACTCTGAAACAAGCATCGATCTGCGCCAACCACTCCACAATGCGGTAACAACTTGGCATCAGTAGCGACATCTTGATCAGTGGCAGAACTTGTTTCTACTTTGTGGATACGTTATAATGAAAATCCGGATTTGAGCTGTTGTTTCAATCATAGCATGACAGCTGTAACGATAGTCGGCTCGCATCTCGTTACAACATTAACAACGACAATAACAACGCCGGAAGAAATAATAACTTGTTGGATGCTCGTGCTGCTGTCGTGATTGCATACTCGACGGAGCTACTTTTCTTTCAACAAAAAAAAAATTCCAAATCATCCAGCAGCAGCTACTGTCACTTGTGGGTGATATTCTAAACTCTTGAAGTCTTATTGTTATGATCTTTCAACTATGTCTTGGTATATTGGTCGGCCGATGCCTCTTCTTGCAATTGGATCAAAGTTTTGTGTAAGTCTTTTTTGGGGATGTTTCAGCGATGCATCGCGGTTGTCTTCCAACTTTGAATGATTACATCTTTGAATTTTAATTCTTGTATGTCGGTTTTCATTGTTTTTAAGGTACTGGATATTTCGTTTTTGCTTCAATTTTATGCCCTATTAGGACTGCCTTATATGAAGCCATTATAATTGTTGGCTGTCAATCCATGTTGTTAGTACTGCTTATGTTTCTGGTATCAAAACTGAAATTTCGTGATATATACAGGTGATACCCATCTAATTGATACTCGTTGTGCCAGAATTATATATGTTGTTTTAATTTCAGATTCAAATTTAGTGTAGCCCATATATGTTAAAGCTTGGTTTCATTTGTGTTTGCATCGTTATTAAGATTTGCAGAATGGTCATGTGAATATGGTATTGATCTTGTTTCCGTTATTTATCGCTTCGTATTGTTACTGTAATTTCCCTCCTTTGAATTTGTCCCAGTTTGTTCTTTCAAACTATTGTCTTTGTTAGCGGGTGTTGTGTTCTTCTCTTAAAATGCAGTTTGCTTTAGACATGAATACATTGTTAAAATTGCTGGTTATTGTTAACTGCTAGATTTTAAATTTCAATTTCGATTTGATTTCATTGACCTACTGATAATGGTGCATTTGTATTTTTTGCTCTGAAGTTGGTTTCCTTAATTCTGTTGTTACAATGAGAAAGTTGTTGTGGTGTTGTGAGTCGCGTCTCGTTAAAATGGGCTCTGTCTTGAAATTAACTTTAATAAAGATTGATTGATTAATTTGGATTCTTATTAATTAATTTTGTTAATTATTTTTAATTAACTTGATTATTCGGTTTAGTTGGATAATTTTGATAATTAATTTTAATTAACTTATTTAATAAATTAGTCAAACTTTAATCAATTATGTTGATGTATATTTCCAAATTACCTTCATAACCTAAGTGAAACCATTTTTCCGAAAACAAACTAAATCTTAGCTAATATCAAGTGACTAGTTTCTAACCTGTTTAATTTATTTTTAAATACAATCAATTGTTAAAACTTTTTTTAATTAATAACGAAAGTAGTGAGTTTTTGGAGTCTAGCACTCCTTGGACTCTTGGACAACTGCTCTCGAGGCATACGCCTTGAGCTGTGGTTGTTCCGTCTTTTGGTTTCCAAATCATTTTTCTTCACTCAATTAAAACTTCTAAAAGATATTTTTAAATAATTTTTATCAATTAGATATTTTTATAAGAAATTCTAATTATATTTCAAAATCATTATCAAAATAGATTTTTAAATATTAAACCTTTAGTAAAAATATACTTTATTAATTAAGTTAAAACTTTTTCTAAGATATTAAACTTTTTTCAAAACAATTAATTATAATTAGTTCTTTCTCAAAATCTTTTTATAAGCAATTGATTAATTAATTTTTTATATGAAAATTAAAACTATTTTTCTTAATTAAATTAAACTATCTTCCTAAAATAATTTTCAAAACAATCAAATTCTTGGATCTCGCCCTCCTTGAATTTTTAAAGCGACCGCTCTCGAGGTGCACACCTTGAGTTGTGATCCTTCCGATCTTATTTTCTAGAATACCTAGCACGCCTAGTCCGAGTACGCTAAACTATTCAAATTATTTTCTAAATCAAATCACGAAAGAATCGAGTTCTTGGAGTCGCGCATTCCTCGAATTTGAGAGTGACTACTATTGAGGCGTACGCCTTAAATGGTGTGTCGTTTGAACTTTCGTTTCTAAAATATTTCCATAATTATTTGGACAAGTATTCACTGTCCAACAAACACTATTTCATAATTAATGGGATGAAAAAGATTGTCGTTGGGATCTAGCATTCCAACGATATCCCGACTAATTGGTTGTGAGACCGACGTCTTGCTTATCAAATAGTCGTCATTCCTCCTAAACATACAACCTCTCTAACCTCGTTTCTCACCTTCATATGGTCGAGTCTAAACCCTAGTATGTCTCTAAACCATAGTCAAATTCAAACTATTTTCTTAATTAAATTGCAAAAGAACTGAGTTCTTGGAGTCTCGCACTCCTTGAATTCTTGAGTAACCACTCTTGGGGCGTACGCTTTAGGTTGTGGATTACTCGACCTTTCGTATATAAAATACATGCCCTAACTATTTGGACACTTATCGTCATTGTCCATTCAAATACATTTTCATAATTAATTGAATGAAAAAGGTATCATTGGGATCTAGCATTCCAATGATATCCCGATTAATCGATTGCGAGACTGACGTCTCGTTTATCGAGTAGTTGTCATTCTCCCTTAAAATATCCAACTCCCTTCTCTCGCCCTCGTGCGATTGAAACTTTCTCAAACATAATTTCGAAGTTAGTTGAATGAAAAAGATATAGTTGGAATCTAGCATTCCAATAATGCCCCGATTAATTGATTGCGAGGCCGACGTCTCGTTTATCGAATAGTCGTCATTCTCCACCAAATTACCTAACTAAAATCCTCTTTCTTGCCCCCGTGCAATCGAAACCTTAAACCTATTCAAATATATTCTCTAACCAAAAACATCCAATGCGATAAACACAAATTCCTCGCCCTCGTGCGATCTCCAACCTAAATACTTTTACCAAAGAACATTGTTTAGTCCCTTCTTCCACGCATAATAAACTCGAGCTTCAGCCTCCCCTAGCGAGCAGACAAGCCAATGTTTAGCAGTTAGAATGCGACCTAAACTCTCGTTCAACTCATACACCTTTGACCAAAAAACATTGTTTAGTCCCTTCTTCCGCGCATAACAAACTCGTGCTTCAGCCTCCCCTAGCGAGCAGACAAGCCAACGTTTAGCAGTTAGAATGCGACCTAAACACTCGTTCACATACCAAACCTTTTACCGTAGTTAGCCGAACTACGGCTGCTCTGATTCTTCATTCCCTCTTGAATGTAAGATACGTAGGCACAAGATTGCGATGATCTTGGCGAGCACAATCCCCTCCTTTTCCCGTAGTCCCACGAACTACGAATGCTCTGATTTTCCACTTCTTACAAGTGAAGATACGTAGGCACAAGGGCCCCAATCCTTGGCGAGCACCCTATCCTATAACCATCCATTCCCCCTATAGGAGAAATCTTTAGAAGAAAACAAATAAGCGTAGTTAACCTTACTCTCGAATCGAATCAAGAGGTTCCCGTTGAGTACAACGGACGTAGAAGGTGCTAATACCTTCCCTCTGCGTAACCGACTCCCGAACCTAGAATATTGGTTGCGATGACCATGTTCTTATCTCCTTAAAGGTTTTATCGATATTTTCCTATTCCATTCTTGGAATGAATAAAATTCGGTGGCGACTCTGTTTCGAACAGTATTTTCCGCGGCCATCGCGAGGATCGTATTTTTCGAGGTACGACAGTATCGTGAAAACAACATTGATGTGACGAAAACCAACATCTTAAAATGGTTTGAATCAAATGCTCATCGTTGCTTATCAATAACAACGTGAAAAATCAATATGGTCCAACCTTCTCTTTGTGAATCTTGTCTCTTGCTCAAATCGAGTCTATTTGCGTTAAGATTTGTGATTCGTCTAAGTTTTGATCCCTTTTATTCTCACTGTTTTTGAAATTTTGGTTTTGAGATTTGTGAGTTTTTCGTTTGATTTCAAATTTTCTTACTCCTTGTTTCTGGTTCTATTGGATTGTGTTTTGGTTTTACGAAGTTGATGTTGGGATGAAGGAGATGAAGGAGGGTCGAGGTTGAGAAGGCTGTTTGGAAGGGAATGACGAAGGTTTTGGAAGTTGTCTATGGCTTAGATTTTATGATGAAGCATGTGGTTTTTGCAATGGATTTGTGTGGTTTTCAAAATTCCCCCCTAATGAATAGAAAAGAGTTGGGTTTTATAGAGGAATGGAGGGTAGTTTGGGAAGTTGGTTGTATGTTGTGTCGCGAGTGAAGGCTGATATGCATTGTGTTATTGTGCTACAAATATCACACTTTTATGGTTGATGGTTACTTTTTGCCTCTTCTTTTTGGTTGTTTTTTTCCAAGATTTTTGTGAAGGTAATAGTAATGTGATGTGGGTATGCGAGTGATGCCATGGTCTCATGTGTTCAGGTTTTAAAAAACGCATTGGATCTCAGCTTGTTTTGGTGTGAGTCACATTGGTCGTGCTTAAGGTGGTGGGGTCTGTTGTCCTTCCAAATTCTGCATTTTATTATGTACACTTTTGCAGGTTGGCGTTTTGGGAAAAGTTGGAGATGGGGCTTCAAAATTACTGGATTGGGCCGTGTGGTGTCTAAGGCGTTCACCCCTATTTTTTTTTTACTTTGTAGAGATTTATTTATGAATTGGGCTTATTTTGTAAAGAAATGGAAACTAAAAAATGTTACATGGCCCTTTTTTGTAGAATTTTGTAATGTGGACCTCTTTGTACTCTTGCTTGTAGAAAATGGACCTAGTATAATCTTCAAAATACCCCTTGTAATGGACCTTGAACTTATTATTTGCACCATACCCCTTACTTTATACACACTTTGATTTTCATATGATGAGCTTGTAACCTTTAATTGTGCCTTGCATTAAACTCGGTCCATAGTCATTAATTATCCACACCATGATGAATGACGATCAACTTTGAATCTAAATGTAACAAGGCGCACTCATTCTTTGGGTATGCATAACCCGTGCACGTGAAATCATCGTGATAGAACAATGCCTTTGATTTTACAATTGAATTTAGCATGAATCAATCCCACGCGTAATTTGCATTTGAATCCTTTTTATGTCAATATCTTGAATAAATCCCGGGAACTTGAAATGAATTAGATCCTTGATTCAAGTCTTGATAAATGAGACTAACCATTAATTAATATTGAATCTTGTGGAACCAACATGCTTTGAGATCAAGGACTATGACTTGGGATATAGACTTTAGTACATTGCACATAATCCTACTTTAAGATGCTTTGATCTCTGATGAACCTTAATCATGAAGGACTAACAACTTGACGCCTGATAGTTTGATCCACACACAGGTAATCCAAATTAAAAAGAAACCTTGAGTGAACCCTCAGAGGCACACCACTCAAATCATGCATTGCCTGATCTTGATCTTAAAATCAACCCTTGCCTGACTAACAAATGAAAGTAGAAGCAACATATATTTTTTTTGGTTTTTTGAATAATGGTTGATGGGAAAATATACAGATGAAGGCTATACAGGTAGGACAAATTTGGGGTATGACATACCCATCTTGTTGTGAAGCAATACATGTGGAAGGCTGCTACAATTGACTCCTAGTATTTTTCAGATGTTGTTAAGTATGTGGAACATCAAGAGATTGATTACTTCTTACAACTGGCTCAAGATTACAACAAAAATCTCATTCTAGTCTTCTACTCAGTGCATCATGATATGGAAGGTTCTTGCTTCAAGTTATCAATAGATAACAAAGTATATCAGTTCACGAATGACTTGTGGAATACTTTATTTGGTATTATTGTGAAAGATCCTGATGAGGATGACGAGGCTAATCCATTGGTTACTGATGTTGGCACTCATATGCGTTTTGAGTAGGATCGTCACTTGAATGAGATACTCAAGGCACCTCGAGCAACCTAACGTTATGATCCTTTATCTACCGGTCAGCTGAAAATGGTGCCTAGAATTCTGCCGTGGATTATTTCTCACATCTTACGCCCAAAGAATGGCATATTTTCTAGATTTAATTTTGCATAAATACATTTGGTATATGTTAATTTGTAAATAAAAAGGGGGTTTTGTTATCATCTCCACAAGAATTTCAAATATTTTCTTGCTTGCCATTCAACAGTTTACGGTTTCAAGAAAAGGGGTTTCAAAGTTTTGTTCATGAAATTGTCACGTTTTTAGTAGCAAAGCTTATAAATTCTAAAGAGTTTGGTTAGCAGATTATATCAAAAGTAGTTTTCATCTACCCTGACTTATACGTATTCTTTTAATCTTGCATGTAAAGTCGGATCTGATTAATAACGCCATATATTCTCTCAACACCGTCTATCTCTAGAAAAGCGTTGCGAGAAATACCGTATTCATCACTACACGATTTCTCCATATAACAACCGATATAGTAAGATTTAATTTCAACACAAAGCAACTATCAACCATAGATCGATTTCTCCAATCTATAAATCGATAGATGAATATTTTAGGTCAAGTTTCATAAAATCTATGTCTAGAGTTTTACAAAACAAGAATGGATCATTAAGAACAAAAATATTCATCATATATTAATCATCACTTGTTCACATACAAGGCCAATCAAAAGAAATGCATATAAGCTAATGGTAGACTACCTCTACCTTTGATACAAGAGAAATTAGCTATCCATAAACATGGTAGCTTGCTTTACAAGAAATGAAAGAAGATGAATGAGCATCCACGTCGAAGAATCGAACTCGGATGCGAATCCAGCTTCTATTTGTAAAAAATCACCTTTTTGTGAAGAAATGTTGAGAAATGAAGTTTTGGTGTGAAAATGGGTTATGATCCCCAAAAAATGTGAAAAGTACACATATAGTGCTTTTGGAATCTGTCAAGTTCGCCAGCAAACTAATTCTTCGCCCAACAAACACACTTTAGGCACCTGAAGTGCCTTTGAACAATTAAGCCTTCCTTGAGGAATATCTGAAGTTTGTCGTGCGAGTGATTCTTCACCCTGCGAACTATCTATCTACAAGTTTGCACAATGAATTTATGGTCCTTTAGCTACTGCCTCAAATCTGATATGGTTTGCTGGTCCTTCGCTAGACCTCGCCACATCGAACATTCACTACCAGTTTGCCTAACGAACTTAATGTCATTTTCTCACTGCCTCTAAATTGATAGGATTCACTAGGGCTTCACCATGAGTTCGCCCAGCGAACATTCGCAGCTATTTGCCCAGCGAACATGCCAAATATTTTCTTTTCCGTTGGCTTCCTCGTCCAATTACTTGTGTCTTACACTTTGATGTTTTTATGCCTAATTTCTGCAAAATAACACACAAGTAAAAGCAACCAAAGGTATTTTCGACAATATTGAAGAATAGCATGATATTATGGAGTAAATCCAACAAAACATAATAAAAGAGTTGGAAAATTCCAATAAATAAGGATCAATTTAAAGCAAGTTTGGCATTCAACAAACTCTCCCCAACTAGATATTTGCTTGTCTTCAAGCAAAGTATGCCTCTTATTGAAAACCAGAGGATTTGCTCAAGCATTTAATTCACCCAAGAATGGATTTATGGCTCAAATAAACAAACAAATGCATACAAGCAATGTTCACCACTTCCTATAATCGAACAATGCAAAAGAATTTAGTTCTCAAACAAATATCATGCAATGCTTCAAATAACAACTAAATTCTTATGCTTGAATCACTCTAACACTCCTATTCAAATAAGAAATGAAGAAATTAATGTGTTTGCAACCGCGGGGCAATTTCACTCACCTGACAAACAATGCAAATACAATTCAATTCATACATTCATCTAATCAATCATCAAAGAAATTATGGAAGCAAGAAGATCACTAATGTCTTTAAAGGTTGTATATTGGTTAGGTTCACAACAAAGAGACATATCTAAGGCAATATAATCAAAGTCGCCAATGTAAAAAAAATCCACTATACAAGGTTATGTACATATTACAACTTCATCCAACACTCTATTTTCACAATTGCTCACCATTCCAACACCCTTTATGCACATTATTCATTTTTTATTTTTTTTTCTCGAATTCAAACAAGCATGCTTTTTTTTCTTTTCTTTTTCACAATTCATATTCACAATTTTTTTTCTTTTCCAATCTTGTTTGAAAATTTTCAAATTTTTTTAGTAACCTACCACTTTCTTTTCACTCTCCCCAACTTGAATTCAACCAAAACTTAAGTGAATGTTCCTTACTTTTTATGGCAAGGAAGACAATTTAGAACAATTTCAAAGGTTCAAGAATTTTTTTTTAGAATCCTACACAATTCAATGATGAACTTAACTTTTGATTTATATACAAACACCAAGTTCATCACTAAACTAGGATCTAAACTATTAAACTCAAAGGGGTTAGCAAATTCACACTACTCACGGGTAAGTTACTATTTGGGATATGGTTGTGCTCATTATCAAAAAATGCCTTGATTATATCTAATGCTTCCATAAAATCAAAATAATCACAAGATTAAGCATGAATAAAATGTATTCAACAAGATTTATCAGTTATCCTATGTATTTAGTAAACAATTGAGGTTTCTCACAAATTTGTGGCTATTGGAACCTAAGTGATACAAACATTCAAACAAAGTTGCAAAATGTAACAAAATTACATTTGCGCAAAGAAATAAAAATTATTAAACATTCTATCATCCTAGAAAGAGGTAATCATGTATCTTTCCAGCATTTACATGATCAAATACTATCATCACCATCCAAACTTGGGAGAATCTTCATTGAATATTTTTAGCAAATAGCAACCAATCTAGAAGTTCTCACATTTAATCACCAAAAAGGGAAACATTAAATTCAAAGCAATCAAACTATCAACAATAAAAATAAGATACTAGAGTTGAACATTCCTACTGAAGAATTCTACTCTTAAACAACATAATAAAAGAAAATGAAAGTTGAACATTCGTGAACTGAAGAATTCAACTGAAAAGAAAAACATCAACAAAAGTACTAGTACCCAAAAGTGGTACATACAAACAAAAATATCCAAAATAATCCACCAATTGAATATTGTATAATACAAAAGAGAATACAATAAACATAAAACAAATATAGCAATGATCTAAGCTAACAGAAAACTTCACTTTGTAGAACCAAAGGAAGTAGCCTAAGATCATGCTCAAAATGTCCAACAACAAAACTAGTTCTCATCGGACTCGGTCTTCTCATCCAAATCGACCTCCTCTCCAGAATCAAAACCATCATCAGAACCAACCTCCTCATCAAATTCAGAACCTGTACCAGCACCAACAACAAAATTTTGTTCCCATCATGCTCTTCGGTCTACAAAACTTATCCACATAATTGTCATCAATAGCAGCCAGGATCGTCACCTAACGGTAGGAGGGTAACTTCACCTTCGCATGCACGCACAAAACCATGATTAGACATGGGAAGACCAAGGGGCAATTAGCTCGCGACCCTGATCTAAGTCTACTCTTAACAACATCGCACATCTCATTTGCGATAATCCTAGCCACATCAATTTGAGTATTTATCAAAATGATGTGAACCAAGTGTGCAACAGGAATGGCCACATCGAAGGTACGTGACTTTGGCTTGATGTTTGTCAACACCAAGAGAAGCACCAGCTGTGCTAACAGACACATATCTTCCCTGTGGTATCTTCTTGGAACCCCAGATGGGTTCAATTCCACCGATTTGCCTTCCAACAATAATGCACCAGAAATCGCCTCAATGTCTCTATGCAACCTCAAAGTCCGATGATACTCATCCATTTCATCTTCCCTCAAGGTAAAAGGCTTACCTAAAACATGATTAATAGTATCTCGATCAAATTTCACCTCTCTTCCGCAAACCAAAGTAGTATAAGAAAAGACCTCGTCGTCATCCGAAAGGGCATTAGCATAGAACTCCCTTACGAGCTCCATGTTATAGCTGTCACAAGGTGTGATTAACTTGTCCCCCTTGAGGGTTGATGTTAAACCTCGAGAGCAACATAACGTGCAACCTACTTAGCTCCTCTGAACTGATCAATATCAAATTGAATTGGTTGCAGACAGGATGTACTTCCAACCTTTATTTTCTTGGAAGGAGTTGCCTTTAGAGGTGCCATCTGCATATTCACCAAACAAAACCAGCAAACCAAACACATGATACATTAGTAATAAAGTAATGCACAAAACATCCGAACAAGAAATCTCATCACAACTCAAATATCAAACTTGCTGTCATGTTCGCCTTGAGTTTTCCTAGTGAGACCTAGCAAACTTTCGCTCTAGGTTCACCCAGAGAACTCAATGCTAACCCTGCGAATGTTTATAAATTCCAGGTTCTGTCTATTAAATAAAAATACAACAAAAAAGTAATTTTTCCCATATAATCAGTGTTATTCAAGTATAAAATGAGTATCAAATAACAACACCAACCAAGCCACATTTGTTCAAGCAAAGGTTCAAAGTTCATAAACTTCATTCAAATCAATTTCAGCTTTAACCTACACAATTTCAACTATAAAAAAAAATTTCTTAAAGTTTAATATCTAACATACAAAGCAATGTAAATCAATAATCAAGAACATGCAAACAGATTCACAAATCCTAGAAGAAAGTTTCTAACATTTGCTCATATTAGCCATAACAACATTTTTTTTAGAAAAAAAAAGGAATGAATAAAGAAACCTCAAACCTGAAATGTATTGAAAGGATATAATGGAATTTGCACTGAACTTGGAAATAACTTCACGTTGCACAAATATGAAAGAGAGAGTAGAGAAATATGGGTTGTGTGTGTTTTTGGAAAGTAAAGAGAAAAGAGGTAAAAGGGAAAGACAAAATAAAGCAATGGAGGAAAGTTTACCACACAAAATTTGCAAACAGGGTCTTGGGCCCATGCAATTTAGGCCCACCACTTAATAACACTTAAGTGATGTGGCAAACAAACTATTATTTTTCTCTGTCTCGCTCAGTTCGCCTAGCGAACTTCCAGTGAACATTCGCCCCAAGTTCGCCTAGCGAACTCAAGGTGAATGAGACTTATTTTTGATTTTTTTTCTTTTCACCTCATTCTACACAACACTTCCTATATTATATCACACTACAAAAGCATTAAAGATGAAAGGGTACTTACAATGTTGGGGGTGCCTCCCAACTAGCATTTTGTTTAACGTCGTTTGAGCTCGACGGTCTGGGGGTTTGAAACCTCGAAACTAAAAGCGATTGGATTAGCTTCCAAGAGAACACACTCTACCACCAAAGTCCTCAACCGTTATCATGACCTGTTCTTGGTCCACTTTTCCTTAATAATGAAAAGTCCCAACATGACTTCATCATAGTCTCATTGTCCTTTTCATCCTTCTTTTTAAACACTTCTTCAAGCTTGGCTCTTTCTTCCTTGTTTTTCCTTGATGCAACCTTTGCGTTTTCCTCTTTCTTTTTCTTTACCGTAACTCTTGCATCTTTTTTTTTTCACTTGAAAATTGTTCTCCAATTGATTCGAATACACCACCCCTTTGAAAAGTGTGAAACACACTTCTTCATCATTCATTCTCACCTTCATGATACCCTCATCAACATCGATCAACATCCTAGTGGTCTCCAAGAAGGGTCTACCGAGGATTATAGGTGTATCTTCATCTTCCTCCATGTCCATGACTACGAAATCAATCGAAAATAAAAATTTGTCTACTTTTAATAACACGTCTTCCACAACTCCATGAGGACGAGTCCTAGACTTGTCCACAAGTTGGAAAGTCATGTTGGTTGACTTCATCTCCATTTTTTCAAGTCTTTTGACAACAGGTAAAGGAATCAAGTTAATACTAGCTCCCATATCAACCAAAGCTTTGCATTTGAAGTCATTACTAATAGTTATAGGTAGGGCTACTCTTCCCGGATCTCCTTCTTTCCGTGGGAGAATGCTTTGGACGATAGCACTACAATTGTATTGAGCTCAATGGTTTCCTTATCCGTGTACCTGTTTTTTCTGTAAGTATGTTCTTCATGAATTTGGAATACTTTGGCATTTGCTCGAGAGTCTCGGAGAATGGAATGGTTATTTGAAACCGACTGAATATGTCCAAGAATCTCGCATAATGCTTTTCATTTTCTTTTTTCTAAGAGCGATAAGGTACGATAACTTTTTCATTGGAACTTCTCCCTCACACTCCTTTCCTTTTTCACTTTTTTTCAACTTCTCCTCTTTCAACTTCTTTTCTACATCCTTCTTTTCAACTACCTTCTTATCATTCTTTTTTTCAAATTCCTCGACAATTTCCTCCTCCTTTTCAATTTCAACATTCTTTTCAACTTCCACACCAGTCGTTCTTTCACTCCTTGTAAAGATGGATTTGCAATGCTCCTTCATATTCACTTGAGTATTAGCCGGAAATGTTTCTTTATGTTGGTCGGCAAGTTTCTTGGACAATTTATCAACTTGGGTTTCAAGGTTCCGAATTGCCGCATCCGTACTTTTTTGATTTGACATTAACTTTTGCATAAATTGGGTGAAAGTGTCTTCCATCTTTGAATTTCCACTTGGAGCTTGTGAAGGTTGAGTGTAGTTTTAGTAAGGTTGACGGTTAGAATTTTTGGCTTCTTGAGGCCTCCATTGTTATTGATAACCTTGGTTACCTCTTTGTTGGTAACATTGGTTGCCTTGTTGGTAAGGTGGTCTTGATTGATAGCCTTGATTTTGGTTTCCCGCATAATTGACTTCTTCAATGACCAGTGGACAATAACCGATAGGATGATCACCTTTACACGATTCACAACTTGCAATTTGTTGAGCTTTGTTGGGAACTTCTTGCATCTCTTTGATTTGTTGTGGAAGTTTTAACATTTGCTTTGTTAATAACTCCACTTGTTGAGAGAGTAATTTGTTATGAGCAAGAATAACATCATTTATTCCCAACTATAGAATTCCCGATTTTCTTTGTGGAGTACCACAATTGTGTTGACCTTGATGATCATTTAGTGTCATCCTATCAATGATGGACACTGCATCTTCCGCATTTTTTAACATTAAAGAACCACCCGTCGTAGCATCCAGAAGAGTTTTATGAACGGGTTGAAGTCCATTGCAAAAAAATGTAAACTTGAGTCAAGTCATTAAAATCACGGCCCTTGTACTTCCTCAACATAGATTTAAATCTCTCCCAAGCTTCATTGAGAGATTCGCTTCCTCCTTGCGCAAAAACTGAAATTGAGGTCTTGGCCTCCATAAATCTTGATTGAGGGAAGAATCTTTTAAGAAAATTCTCCTCCAACTCATTCCAATCCATCACCACCATAATAGATTGATCAAGATACCATTCTTTCGCCTTCCCAATTAAGGAATGCAGGAATAGTCTCTTAAACGATGATTCCTCTTTGATTTCCGGCGCTCAAGTTGCACTCGCTATCTCATAGAACTTCGTGAGATGAGTAAACGAATCCTCATGGTCCATACACACAAAAGGATTTGCATATAAAAGAGAAAAGATTCTCGTTTTCATCTTAGAATGCCTCTCTCTAAACATAAAAATCTTTAAAAAAATAATTATCTTCTCATCTCCCTAATCTCTTTTCAAACAAACTTTTTTCAAACCAAAAAGCGTAAATATTTGAAAGGGCTCGTATAAAGTACTATAGACGTTTTGAGTGCTAACATCTTCCCATTGCGTAACCAACCCCTTTACCTTGATCTCTGTTTATTTGTTCTTGTTTTAGAACTCTTAGAGTTTGTTCGCTCTTTTTCCTTTCCTTTTGGATAAAATAAAAGTGCGGTAACGACTCTTGCATTTTTGAATTAAATTAATCGATAACTTACACTTCCAAATTTCTCCGCTATAATATGCAGAAAAATAAAATAAATGGAAGGGTCTATTTTTCAGCTCTCGAGAGGAAGAATCGAATGAGAGTGGGGTAGGTTAGTGCTTGTGTACGTGAGATGAGTTGTTTCAATGTGTGAGGTTATGGAAGTGGTAACATGCATAAGGGGTCCACGTAAAAAAATCAATGCAGTAATTCTATTCAAAAATAAGAAAGAGAAATGGTTATTATGGTGATGATACAACCATTGTGTTTTTGTCTTTTGTTTCAATATGCACAGGCGATTCGTTTCTTGCGTAAAAGGCATGAGCAATATGTTTCTTACTAATTGCAGAAAAAGAGGAAAACTTCTCTTCAACTTTTCCTTAATTCATGTGTATGTGTATGGGAAATGTATACCACCTAAAGGTACTATTACTATAAATCTAGACAAAATCTGTTATGTGTACTATAAAATTAAAATGGATCAGAACTTTTTATAAACTTATCTACTAAGTTTACCTCAAAAAACATTAACGTTAAAATTAAATTAAGTATTAATAATAATAATAATAATAATAATAATAATAATAATAATAATAATAATAAAAAAAAGAAAAGTATTAACTATTTTAAATACAATATCTAAAATTTAATTAATTAATTAAACAAGGATTGTTAATTAAAATAGAAATGAAAAACAACAAAAACGAAAAAATGGACCAGTATCGAAGTGCTCGACAATATAAAATGAATATATCAAAATGATCAGCGTGAAATATACATCGTTTGGTCAAATTTCGAAATAAATTTTACTCGATTAAATGACTCAAATTGATCAAAATGCGACCGAAAAGTAGTCGAAAAATTAAAATGAGCACACTATGTTAAACTATGTGAAGCGTAGATTAATATCACTGACGTCGGCAAGCTCGATTTTAAAATTTTTCATCCACTGATTTGACTTTTGATTTGACCGATTCAGCTGTAATTCCAAGAAGTCTATTTCAGCTGATAAGTTGGGTATTATGCAAGATGAAATGCATGATAAATTATGCAGACGATGCAAAATGTCGTGGGATGACACAAATTAGGGTATGACACACCTACTCATTTGAAGCTCTCTAAGGATGAAAATGAGATTAGTATGGGTCAAAGTCTTTACAGAAGTATGATATGGAGTTTACTATATTTGACTGCTAGTAGACCTGATGTCACATTTGCTGTTGGAGTTTGTGCTAGATATCAAGCTAAGCCAAAAGTTAGTCATATCAATCTAGTAAAGAGGATTTTTAAGTACGTTAACGGTACTAGTGACTATCGAATGTTGTACTCACATGGTGCTGATGTCATGTTTGTTGGATATTGTGATGTTGATTGGGCAGGTAGTGCTAATGATAGGAAAAAAACTTATGGAGGATGTTTCTTCTTAGGAAACAACCTAATTTCTTGGTTCAGTAAGAAGTAAAACTATGTGTCTCTTTCCACTGTTGAGGTTGAGTATATTGCAGCAGGAAGCAGTTGTTCTCAGCTACTTTGGATGAAGCAGATCTTGAAGGAGTACAATATCAAGCAAGATGTCATGACATTGTATTGAGACAATCTGAGTGATATCAACATATCTAGGAATTCTGTTCAACATAGTAGGACAAAGCATAATGATTGAGAAGCAACTGGATGATATTTTCATTAATGCTTTGGATGCCAACCAATTTGACAAACTAAGAGGCGAACTTGGAATTCACATAGTTGAAAAATTGTAGCCATTACAGATGTGGAGGAATGAAATACATACTGCATCTTTCCTCTATAATCTGATGCTTGGTAGGGCTAGGAAAGATACTGTGGAAGATAAGAATGATGGTGAGACAAGTGACAGATCCAAAAAATACAGAAGGATCTTTGATAGAGGCAAGAGTTGGAGGATCATCTAAAAATGATATTTTTTGTGTGTTTCCAACTGTTTTTTTTTTATGTTTCCATCTGAACTTGTAATGTATGCTTTTTGTTATTTTTATGCTTCCATGTTAGTACTTCCATCATGTGTATGTTTACATTTACTCTATTTATTTTTGTCAATTTTTGGCTAAAAAGGGGGAGTAAAGTGTTGTTTTTGTTTGTTGTTTCTGATGCTAGATCAGATGTCATGACTTTACGTCATGTGTGTACTACTGCTTAGGAAGAGTAGTTGTGACTGCTTAGAAAGAGTAGTTGCGTTTTTGTTGTTGAACTTGTGTAACTATTTAGAGGGAGCATGATAGCCTGTCATGCCTTTTGCTACTGCTGAGAAGATGTGGAGCTCTTTGTTGTGTCTGGGAGAAGTTACTCTCGGTACTAGGTTGTAGTCTTTAGGGGGAGTGAGGCTAAGGTGGCTGTTACTGCTCTTTATGGGAACTTGAATTGTTCAAGTTTTTTATGTCCTTGGTTTTCTCCTTCAGGGGGAGAACTAATTATGTGTGACAGGAGGAATGATGTACCTGTCTATTTTCTGTTTTGCTGCTGCAAGATTGCAGTTTGTATAGAGCTTACATGTTCTCATGTAGCTTGAGTTGTTTTGTGATGTGAGACCTAATGTCTTGACATTGTTCTGTCTAGTGTTCTTTTTTTGACAACATTGTGGTTCTTGGGTTTCTGTGTGTCTGTGTTTTTGTTTCCGCTGTGTACCTCTGGTATGTGCTAAGCTTGTTTTAGCAAAAATTTGCCAAATGGGAAGATTGTAAGTCCTATGGTTTTTGGATTGGCTGCATTTTGGTAAAATAACATGCTGTTAGTAAGATATTGAACCAGATGTTCTGCCATGTCAGTCAGACATCATATTCTACATGACGTTGGGACATGTTATACCAGATAGCTAGGGCATGGCTATTTTGGTAATTTTAGTATGAATTTTGAGTGTGTTTTGATGCACACGTGGGCGACTGTTATGGGAGTATATTGTAGGAATTTTTGTTATTGCAGATTCTGTTACTTTTCATAAAAAGGATCCTTGAGTCTTTTTAGTAAATTTTGTATTTTTCTCCTATTATCATGCAGGTTGATTTGCAGCCAGTTTATACTGATTTCTGCTATTCGTGCGCCTTAAGAAGCCCAAGTCCAGTAGGTCTGAAGGCTATTTAAAGAGAAGAAAAATCCTATTTAAAGAAGATAACATATCATGAAGAATTTAGAGAATTAGGATTAGCCGTTGTTTTGGTCGGTCCCTAGGATTTTCGTTTGTTAATCGTATGTACTCAGAATCTTCTGATACATTGAGTTTGACTGATTGTTCATTGTTCACTCTAAGCTTTTAAGCAAATAGTGTATTGTTCTTGGTTGAAACTTTTAAGCAAAACTAAGTATTGTTTTGGAAGTGTGATCTTTTATTGTTTTTTGTGTGTACAGTTACTAGGATTGGGACTGTTTGATATCACTGAGGTGATTTAGGAAGTGAGAGGGGATTCTCATATTTAGATGGTGATCTCTAGGTAGAAGTTGCACTGGATATGGATTAAGTGAGAAGTTGTAAAGTGGGACTGTTTAGCTTCAAATTAATACTACTAATAATGGATTTCCTTTTTGGCTTAGTAGCTCCCAGATGTAGGCGAGTTTCACCGAATTGGGTTAATAACTTTGGTGTTATTTTCTTTCTTCAATTTAAAATTTTTGGTTGTGTGTGTTCAAGCTGTGTTTTGATCCCAGTGTTGTGACATCTGTCTCGACATCTGGTATCTGTGTGCCAGAATTTCACTCACCTTAGGCCCCACAATATGGTACTTTCCAACTATGAAGGGAAGACATGCCAAATAATGGGGGGTCATTCAAGTTGATGTAACTTGGGATCCATCACTCGATCTACAGTGTTCATGGTAATAGCTGTAAGAGCTAGTTACAATTTGTTGTCAGGAAGAGAATGGATACATGAAATACGGGTAGTTTCTTCGTGCGAACACCTAAGAATATAAATTTGGTGCAAAGATAGAATAGTTGAAAACATCAAAGCAGACCAGGGCTACTACATGGCTGAAGTTAACCATGTAGACAAGAGGAATTTTGACAAAAACCTAGCAAACATAACGCTATATGCACCGGAAAAGTATGGATACATGCCTCTAGAAGAGGAATTTTTCTCTTTGACCCTTCACCCAACCCACTGATTTACCTGGGGGCGAGAAGTCATGGGGGAGAAGGTCTATTACGCAGATGAAATCTGGCCAACAGGTTGGGGAGAAAAATTTGGTGATGATGACTAAGTTCGATGTATTAGATCGAAGCACGACCTATGTGGACGAGAATAGACTCCAAGCAATTTTGGAAGCCTAAGTACCACACATGGTTGTTGCAGCAAATAAAATAGAAGTCTTTGACTTGGGTAATCAAATCAACATTGGACCTCAGGTTGTTAGATAGCTGCAAAAGACTTGTTCGGAAGAAGACGGTCGAAAAGACCAAAGGCTCAATTGTGCCAATGATGATGAGCCTTTGGGGTTTGAGAATGATCCAGTGGCATCTAGTATGAAGACGCGACCTTAACATCCACTGGAGGAAATAGATATGGGTAATGGATCAACCAGAAGGCCGATCTATATAAGCGCCTGATTGATCCAAATCTAAGGTTATAAGTAATAGAATTGCTTAAAGAATTTAGAGATTGTTTTTCTTGGGATTATAACAAAATTCCATGTTTAAGTAGGGAATTGGTGGAGCTAAAGCTACCAATAAAGGCAAGAAAAAATCCAGTCAAGCAGACGCCAAGGCGATTTGCTCCAGAAATAATGTCTAAAGTAAAAGAGGAGATCAAAAGCTCCTACGAAGCAAGTTCATAAGAACTGCGAGGTACGTCGAATAGATTTCCAACATCGTTCCAGTTATAAATAAAAATGGAACGTTAAGGGTTTGCATAGATTTTAGAGATTTAAATGCTGCAACCCCAAATGATAAGTTCCTAATGACTGTTTCCGAGATGTTGGTCGATTCAGCAGCGAGTTTTGAGTACCTTAGTATGTTAGATGGTTATTTTAGATATAACCAAATTTTCATTGCAGATGAGGATGTGCCGAAGACGGCATTTTGATGCCCATGAGCTTTAGGTAGCTACAAGTGGGTAATGATGCCATTTGACTTAAAAAATGCTGGAGTGACTATATCTTTCATGACTATATTGATACGTTTATGAAAATATACATTAATGATATATTTATTAAATCTGTGTCGAGGAATGGTCATCTTGACCATCATAGACACTTATTCGAAAGAATGAGAAAGTATGGTTTAAAGATGAACCCCTTAAATGTGCCTTTTGTGTGCAGGCAGAGGATTTCCTTGGCTTTATGGTTCAAAAGAAGGGGACCAAGATAAATCAAAATAAAACGAAAGTCACCAAAGAGATGAAGCCTCCGTAGACGAAGAAGGAGCTACAATCTCTCTTAGGGAAGATCAACTTTTTGAAAAGGTTCATTTCAAAACTCAGTGGCAAAGTGCAAACATTTTCACCGCTACTCTGCTTGAAAAAGGAAAAGTTCGTGTGGTGACCTGAGCATCAGAAGGTGGTTGACGAGATTAAGGAATACTTAGAAAATCCTCCTATCTCGTCCCTCCGGTTAGGAATAAATGTATGAGGTCGTACATTTCGGCCTCAGACTTGACTATAGGGAGCTTGTTAGCCCAAGAGGACGGTAGTGGCGTCAAAAGTGCCATATATTACCTTAGTTGAGTCTTTAATGATGCAGAAACTAGGTATAACCCAGCTGAAAAATGTGCATATGTTTGTATTTTTCTTGTATGAAATTACAGAATTATATAAGTGTAATGCCCCAATTTCGATTATTCCCATTTTTGTTGAGTCTTTTGATTTATTTGGGTGATTAATATTTTAATTGTGAAATTGATGTGCTAATATGTTATGTTTGCATATTATGCTATTTTACCGATTTTGAGAGTTTTCGGGAAAATAGATTGGAGGGTATTTTAGACATTTCTTATTTAATGTTAAGTTGGATATTTTGTGAGAAAATGGATTAATAGATGTTTGGAGAGAAATAGAATAGAAAGAGATATAAGTGGATTAAAGGAGAGAAAGAAAAGGATAGAAATAGAAAGAAGAGAAAAGGAAGAGAAAGAAAGAAGGAAGAAGAGAGAAGAGGAGAAAATAGAGGAAAAACTTGGATAGCTCAAGATCAACATCTAGGATTCAATTTAATCGGGTAAGGGTGTGAAATCTTATTATTTTCTCAATGTGTATGATTATGTATGCTTTTGTTGGATTGATTTGGATTTTTGGAGAGTTTTCACTAATTTTCCATTTTTAGGTCGAAATGGTTTAATCGATAGAAACCAATATTTTAACGGTTAGAATCTGGAATAAGTAATGTAGTTTAGTCGAAGAATGTTAGGCTCAGACTATGGAAACTTGTTGGAATTGAATCGGGTGATTTTAGGACCTTGTGACATTTTCGGACAGTAGAGGTTTTTGAGAGATTGTAGAGGTTCGCTAAGCGAGTAGCTAGCAAACGAGCTAGCGAGTGGTTCGCTAGGCGAGCTGCTAGCGAGCGAGTAGCGAATGGTCCCAAACTTGGACAGAACCAAATGACCCTTGTTCGCTGGAGGGAGCGAGGTAGCGAGTGTTGTAACAGCCCAATTTTTCAATAATTAATTATTTGTATTAAATAATTGATTTATTTGAATGATTTTAATTATTAGAATTATTGGTAGATATTTGAGAGGAGAAATATGATGGAAGGAAATAGAATAGAAAGACATATAAGGAAGGGTGGAAAGAAAAGGGAAGAATAGAAACATAAGAGAAGAGAAAGAAAGAGGAAGAGGAGAAAAGAGAATAAAAAAGGGGAAAAGCTTGGAAAGTTATAGAACAACTTCTAGATTCGATTTAATCAAGGTAAGGGTGTGAAATATCATTATCTTGTCAATGTGTATGATTATGTATGGATTGTATGGATTGTTTGGACGTTTTCTCCATTTCCATTTTAGGGCAGAAACGAGTTTAATCGGTAGAATCGATGTTTGAACAGTTAAAATCTGGAAATAATGGTGTAGATTAGTCGAGAAATGTTAGTCTAAGACTACTAGAATTCGTTGGAATTGAGTCGGTTGATTTTGTGGAGATTTGATGAATTTGGACAGTTGGGGTTTTGAACATCGCAGACGTTCGCTAGCACCTTCGCTAGGCGAGCAGGTCGCGAGTGTTCGCTGTAGCGAGCTAGTAGCGAATGGTCCCAGACTTGGACATAATGTAATTGACCCTCTTCACTAGTAGCGAGCGAGGTAGCGAGGGGTTCGCAAGGCGAAGCCTTAACGAGTAGGTAGCGAAGCCTTACAGTAGCTCCTGTTTGCCTTCGCGAGTTTGTTTGTTAGGCAAACAAGTAGGGAGTGTTCGCTAGGAACTCGCTAGGCGAGCAAGCCAGCGAGCGTGACAACATTCTCATTTCTTTGTGATTCCATCCAATGTTGATTGTTTGGTTCGATTGTGTTCAATCTTGATCTGAAATGAGTAATTGTGTGTTGTTATATATATGTTGTGGGTAGCCGTATGACGTGAATCCTAGATTGTGTAATATTGTGAAATGTGGCCTTTTGGCATATATAATGCATTGTGTAAATTGATTAAAAATGCATGATGATTTATGATGAGGTTCGTTTCTGTTTGGCACGATATTGTGAATAATGCATGAGAACATATTGTGAATATGTGTTCATTGATTGAAATGTGGTGATGGTATTGAATTGAGAATGCATATTGATTGTATGCAATATTGTGAATAATGCATGAGAACATATTGTGAATATGTGTGCATTGCTTGATAAATATGATGATGTGAAAGTATGAATACTTTGATATGATGTGTGAGTGTGCAATCATGATATAAATCTTGTGTGATGAATTATTTAAATATGCATGGGATTAAGATGCGAGAACGGTCTTAAGTGCATATGGTTGTTGACTGCATACGCATCATTTAGTTAAGAGGCAATGCTTGCTAGTTTCGTGGAGACTAGTGACTTGTCCCAAACCTAGAAGGGTGGGTTTGAAAGCTTAGAGGACAGGCTTTTATTGTTATCGGTCTAGGGGACGGACCCGGTTTAAATGTAAAAACCGAAAAATGATAACAAGTGTTGGTACCACATGGCATGAGTTGCATTGAGTCACATGGCATAGAGATAAATGTTGTGTGGATGTATACATATGTGTATGTTATGTGAATTGATGAGAGTTATGGATGTGTGCATGATAAAATATTCTTGGTGATCATTCCATATTTGTTTATATATACATATATTGTGATGTATATGATGGTGATAATGAATTATGGTGAGAAATGCGAAATGTGTGTATTCTATGCTTGTATATATATAATTATATGCATTGATTATTATGATAAAATTTCTCACCCTTCTGCTGTTTTATAATGCTCTATGAGGCATTGCAGATTAGGTTTGCGGGAGGTATTTTGTGAAGTATAGCTTCATTCTTTTGGTCGGTTAGCTCTGATATGTAGCACCGGGTAGTTAGGATTGTATATCATTCTTTTGTGATACATTTGTATATGTATCTGCTGACAAATGTTAATGTATACATGAATGATGTGGTGGATCAAACTTGATGATATGTATTTATACGATTACATGTTTAAATGATTCAATGTTTAGATTTTCCGCTTCTAATTCTAAATATTGAGATGTGGGCATAAGGACTAAGTTCCTCTGTTGAAGCTACCCTACTGTTACATGTCTTTTATAGAGCAGGTGTTGTATGTTTCAATTTTGTGTATGATGTGACATGCCTCTTTTATACCATGTTTTAATTTTACTCTGATGAAATTTTAATATGTGCTTAAATGATTTATTGATTCTTTGGGGGTATAGAGGGGGGGTGTTACATTAAGTGGTATCAGAGCAGGTCGATCAGTTGACCAAGTTGTTAATGTGTTCATTCCCTTATGCATTTGGTATGTGTATGTAGCACTATCAAGATAGTTGTTCTAACGAGGATTTGTTGTGGGAATCAAGAACAATGGTTGCAGGCAGGAATGATGAGGCGATTGCTGAGGCTTTGGCGATGTTGGCTGGAGCGATTGGGATGAATCCTCAAGCCAATGTGAATGCTGGAAACAACGTTGATGATGAGTTTCGTGCTTTGGGAAGGTTCCAAAGGAACAATCCGCCAATTTTTAAGGGAACCCATGAACCTGACAAAGCACAAGTATGGCTGAAAGCAATTGAGAAGATCTTTCGAGTCATGAACTGTTCAGATGCACAGAGGGTGCAGTTTGGCACTCATATGCTTGAAGAGGAAGCTGAGGACTGGTGGGGTAATACTCACCAAAGGTTTGAAGAAGACGAGGTTGTGGTTACTTGGGATGTTTTTAGAGAGGCATTTCTGGAGAAGTATTTTCCAGAAGATGTGCATGGTAAGAAGGAAATTGAATTCCTTGAGCTGTAGCAGGGTAACTCAACTGTGGTCGAGTATGCTGCATGGTTTGAGGAATTGATTAAGTTTTGTCCCCATTACAACACTTCTAATGCTGAGAGATCCAAGTGTCTTAAGTTTGTAAATGGTTTGAGACCTAAAATCAAGCAAGCCGTTGGTTATCAGGAAATTATGCGATTTTCTAAGTTGGTGAACAAGAGTAGAATTTATGATGAAGATAGTAGGGCTTGCTCTAGTCACTACAAGAGTTTAAATGATAAGAAGGGAAAAGGTCAATTCAGAGGAAAGCCGTATGTGACTCCTGCTGATAAGGGGAAACAGAAAGCTGGTTATGGAAAGAAGCCGAATGGGGGAGGAGTTTCCACTCCGGTGAGATGTTATAGATGAGGTGAAGAAGGACACTGTGCTCCTGAGTGGAAAAGTGTGGAGCAGAAATGTTTCAAGTGTGGCAAGCTAGGCCATAAAGCTCTTGAGTGCAGAAGTGGTGCGAATGTGACTTGCTACAACTGTGGTGAGCAAGGGCACATTAGTACCAAGTGTGACAAGCCAAAGAAGACTCAAGGGAATGGGAAAGTGTTTTCTCTATCAGGATCGAAGACTGCTAGTGAAGATCGATTGATCCGAGGTACGTGCTTCATTAACGGTATACCTTTGATCGCTATAATTGATACTGGAGCTACACATTCTTTTATTTCCTTTGATTGTGTTAAGAGATTAAATCTTGAGTTGTCTGTTATAAGTGGTGGTATGGTTATTGATATTCCTGCTATGGGTTCGGTAACTACCCCGTATGTGTGTTTGAATTGTCCGTTGAGTATTTTTGGTAAAGACTTTGGAGTTGATTTAGTGTGTCTTCACTTAGATCAACTTGATGTTATTCTTGGGATGAATTGGTTGGAATTCAATCGTGTCTATATTAACTGTTTTGACAAAACGGTTATTTTTACTGAACCTGGTGAGGAAAGGGATTTGTTTATGACTGCTAAGCAAGTGAAGGAATCGGTACAAGATGGTTCGAAGGTGTTTTTGCTGAGGGCAACTTTGAACATTGGTGAAAGTGTAACAATTGATGCTTTACCAATTGTCCGTGATTTTCTGGAAGGTTTTCCCGAGGAGATAATAGATTTACCGCCGGAACGAGAAGTGGAGTTTACAGTCGACTTAATTCCTGGAACTAGTCCAATATCGATGGCTCCATATCGTATGTCTGCGTCGGAATTGAAAGAGTTGAAGAGTAAACTTGGATATCTACTTGAGAAGAGGTTTATTCGTCCGAGTGTGTCACCGTGGGGTGCACCAGTGTTGTTGGTTAAGAAAAAAGAAGGTTCTATGAGACTCTGTATGGACTACAGACAATTAAACAAGGTGACTATCAAGAATAAGTATCCACTTCCGAGGATTGATGATTTGATGGATCAGTTGGTTGGTGCGAGTGTGTTCAGTAAGATAGATTTGAGATCTGGGTATCATCAGATTCGTGTGAAGGCTGAGGATATTTAGAAGACTGCTTTTAGAACGAGGTATGGGCATTATGAGTATTCTGTGATGCCATTTAGTATGACAAATGCACCAGGTGTATCTATGGAGTACATGAACAGGATTTTCCATCCTTATTTGGACAAGTTGTGGTGGTGTTCATTGATGATATTTTGATTTATTCGAAGAGTGAAGAAGAACATGTCGAGCATCTGAGGGTTGTGTTATCTGTGTTGAAAGAAAAGCAGTTCTACGCTACACTTTCTAAGTGTGAATTTTGGTTGAAGGAAGTGAGTTTCCTTGGTCACGTGATTTCGAGTAGAGGTATTGCAGTTGATCCGTCGAAGGTTGAAGCGGTAATCGCAATGGGAGACTCCGAAATCAATTTTTAAGATTAGAAGTTTTCTTGGTTTGGCGGGATATTATTAGAAATTCATTGAAGGATTCGCCAAGTTATCATTGTCGTTGACGCAGTTGACTAAGAAAAGTCAATCTTTTATTTGGGATGCAAAGTGTGAAGAAAATTTTCAAGAGCTTAAGAGAAGATTGACGACAACTTCTGTGTTTATTTAGCCGAATCTGGGAGAACCGTTTGTTGTGTATTGTGATGCTTCTTTGATGGGTTTAGGAGGTGAGTTGATGCAAGATAAACAAGTTGTGGCTTATGCTTTGAGGCAACTCAAAGTACATGAGAAGAATTATCCGACACATGACCTAGAGTTGGCCGCCGTTGTATTTGTGCTGAAGCTTTGAAGGCATTATTTTTTTGGTTCGAGGTTTGAGGTATTTAGTGATCATAAGAGTTTGAAGTATCTCTTCAATCAGAAAGAATTGTATGCAAGGCAGAGGAGATGGGTGGAACTTCTGAAGGATTATGATTTTGGTTTGAATTACCATCCGGGTAAAGCGAATGTGGTAGCTGATGCATTGAGTAGGAAATTGTTGCATATGTCGATGATGATGGTGAAAGAGTTGGAATTGATTGAGCAATTTTTCGATTTGAGTTTGGCGTGTGAGAAGACTTCTTGCGGAGTTAAGCTTGGTATGCTAAATCTTACTAGTGGTATTCTTGACGAGATTCGAGAAGGACATAAATTTGATTTGAGTTTAGTTGATCGATTGACTTTGATCAATCAAGGTCAAGGTGGTGAATTTCGGATTGATGAAAATGGTATCATGAGGTGTCGTGATAGAGTTTGTATTCCTGATGTTATTGAGCTGAAGAAGAGTATTCTTAAGGAAGGGCATCGTAGTGGATTGAGTATTCATCCGGGTGCTACTAAGATGTATCAAGATTTAAGGAAAGTATTTTGGTGGCCTCGTATGAAGAAGGATATTGCCGAGTTTGTGTATTCTTGTTTAACTTATCAGAAGTCAAAGATTGGGCATCAGAAACCATCGGGTTTGATGCAAGCGTTGTTTATTCCTGAGTGGAAATGGGATAGCATTTCTATGTATTTTGTATCTAGTTTACCGAGGACGCCGAGTAACTTTGAAGCTATTTGGGTTATTGTGGATTGATTGACCAAATCTGCTCACTTTATTCCTATGCGAATGGATTACCCGTTAGAAAGATTGGCAAAGCTGTACATTGAAAGGATTGTCAGTTTGCATGGTATTCCATCTAGCATTGTGTCAGATAGAGATCTGAGGTTTACTTCGAGATTTTGGGAGAGTTTGCAAAGTGCTTTGGGTACGAAGTTGCATTTGAGTTCAGCTTATTGTTGCACCCTAAAATTTGACCAACCGATTCTCCTATCTGACTCGTGGTTTAAATTCATATTCGCAAATCAGACGCATGATATTTGTGCACAGACAGAGGATATCAGGGTTACAGCTTGGTTTTCGTCTATCAGATACGGCAGATCCAGTCCAGATCATCAGGGTTTTATTTTCGGGAAATTGTGCGCTCCTCGGTGATTTTTAGCTTGCATAGTGATTTTGGGATATTCTGATGCCCGGGGTTCTCGGTTCGATTCGATCTGGTCTCGTGCGCTCTTTTATGGTGGTCATTTGCATTTGACTGCATTTTTAGGGTTTTAATAGACTTTTTGTGGATTTTAAATAGGCTTCATGATTTTTTTTTAAGATTTTAAGTAGATTTTTTTAGCATTTTAAATAGTTTAAATCTCTTTTTAGGATTTTATAGATTTTTAAATAGATTTAATAATTTTTTAATCATTTTTAGAATATAAAAGATTTTAAATAGTTTTAATTGTTTTAGGTGATATAGAAAATATTATAGATTTCTTTTCTTTTATTTTTTATAAATTTAATAGTTTTTTTAAATAGAAATAGATAGAGATTGTTTTAATATAGATTTAATAGTTTTTTAGGATAATGGATTTAATAGTTTTAAATAATAGTATGAATTTTAATAGAAATTAAATAGGATTTTAATGGTTTTTTCAGAAATTAGTAGAAGTTTATTAATATAGAGTTAATTAGATTTTTAATCATTTTTAGATTTAATTAGGGTAATTAGTTTAATTAGGTGTTAATTCTGTTTTTTAGGTTTAATCAGATTAATTAGGATTTTAATCAGGTTTAGGTCTAATTAGGATTAAGATAGTTAATTTTCGGATTAATCAGGTTAGTTAGTTAATTAGGTGTTGATTAGTGTTAATTGGTCTTAATCAGGTTTTAATCCATTTTTGCATGTTAATCAGTTTTGTTCAGTTTTTTCCAGGTTTTTGATCTCAATTTCGTGGGCCCAGGAGGCATTGTTTTTGGAGGCCCAGCATGCCATCAAGTCCAATTCAGTTTTTTGCATTATTTTTGGCCAGCAGAGGACACTTGTCAGTATATAAGGCACGTCACGCGTTGCACTCAGGGGACCCCACACACACAACTCAGAGTCCCCTCTCTCACTGCCACGCGTTTTCCACTACATTCCCCCTCTCCCAGCGCGTCTCACGCGTGTCACCACCCCAACCTCCACTGAGACACTTGTCACGCCCTCAGACCTCGCCTGAGCTTCGCCAGAAAGCACACCGCCGGCCATGCATCCTCCCTGATCCTCCCACCGCCGGTCACCCCAACGTCTTCCGGCCACCGCAACAGCTCGCCGGAGCTCGTTTTCCACCCAGAATTCCCAGAAACACTCTTTTCTTCATCTTCTTCCTCCATCCGACTTCATCATCACCTCGCCGGAAACATCAAACTTCGCTGGAAACTGCAAGAACCACTCTCCAGATCATCTTCCATCTTCATCGTTCTACAAGTGTGATTTGCCAGAACACGTTCGAACACTCATCTTCCTCCAAAGATTTTCCAGAACACATTCGAATGTTCATCATTCTTCATAAAAAATTTCCAAAAATCAACCTTCATCGTTCCTTTCAAGAACACCTCCATCTCCATCGTTCCTCAAGCCTAATTCTCCCAGCAACATCCAAGAACCTTCAACTGCATCAGCCAAAACTTCCATCCACGATCTTCATCCTTTGGTTTCCAGAACAACGAACTTCCAACGAGTACCAGAAATCGTTTAGATCTTCTTGATCTTCGCCTTCAACCGAAGATTCCCAGAAACGTCACCCTCATCAGTATTCATCAACGGCAAGTTCTTCAGCAAGCGCCTGGGACCTTCATCGGGAAGTCTTCTACGGTTGTGGATCTTCAGCGGACCATTAGTTTCCTCAACGAGTTTCAAGACGTTCGTCTTTCCAGGTTCGTTCTCACTACCTCCATTGCTGTTTATCTTTCGTTGACTTTAGGGTTCATCGTTTTAGGATGTGAGGTTCGTGGTTGATTATGTTGAGATGAGGAATAATGTGTTCTGAGTAGGGTTTGTTGGTTTCTGAGATTTGGTGGAGGTTTCTTGAGAATAGGTTTCAGAGAAGAGAGGGTGAGGAAGACAGTGAGGTTGGGGATGAACGAGCGGCTAGGGTTAGCTTGGGGGAGATGAACAGTGATCAGGAAGTTGGAAGGGGAGTAGGGTTTTGTTCGTTGGTTAGGGTTAGGGTTTGGGCCAGGCCCAAGTGTGTTTGCTGAACCGCACTCCCCTTGGTACTCGTTCACCCCCTTCGTGTGAGAGGAGATAGAGTGATTGGGCTGGGCCTTATGCCCACTACTATCCACACCCCCTGTAGGTAAGCCCAATGAAGACTAACCTGGAAAATCTGTTAACTACCCCCCCATGCGTTTTTTTCCCTGTTTCGTTTATTGTTTGATTTCTGATAGCATTGGGCCTGCGCCTATTGCTAGGCGCCCCCCCATTCAGGCCCACCTTAGGATAATAACCTTGAAAACGTGCTGTTTGAACCCCCCCCCCCCCCCCTTTTATTCCAATGTTAGTTTTTTTAATTTCTTTTAATAATTTTCTTGCATATTGTAAAACTCATAATAAAATGAAAACAATTGATTTTTTAATTCTTCTTTTTTCTACCACTTCATGAAAATGTCTAGAAAATCATATAAAAATAAAAATGCCATTTTATTTTTGTTTACTATTTTTGGCATATTTTCCATTTAATTGACTTTTTTAATATCTTTTAGTGCATGCATGTTATTAGAAAATTCATAAAAAATAGTAGATTCGACCAAATAATTCCGTTCCTTTTTCTGTAGACTCGTAATTCAATGTAGAATTTTATAGTGCAAAAACATTAGCTTAATCACGCATTTTCATTTTAATTGCATTTTTTGTATTGTTTTGATATTGAATAATTGGTTTGTGAATATGTCTGCTTTGTTGATTTTGGTTCTTTCATCTGGTAATGAATTTTGTTCTGATTTTTTAGTATGTTGTCATAGAGCCATGTAGGTTTCCCATAGATTTTTGTTAGATTTTTGTAGGATGTTCTGATATGTTTTTGTCTGAGCTTGAGGATAGGAGAAGTCTTGATGGCTTCTGACTTTGAAGTTCAACTGTGGTTGAACTTCAGAGGTAGTTTATTGTGGTTTGAGGACCTGTGGTTTCTTCTTGAAGATGGAGGATGGATGAAGTCCTGTTGGAGATTACAAGGATGCAGTGGATTGAGGCTTAGTCTAGGAGCTTGTTCTCTGTTTGTGAGGTTCGAGATCCTGAAGTTTGAAGGAAGTTCATGGTACTTTCCTGAGGAAGGCACTATGAATGACTTTCATTCTTTCTTCTCACCTCTTTCTTAAGTATCCAATGATGTTGGAGCCAACTTGTGAGTTTAATTTCTCCTGAGGAGGAATGTAAACTGATCACAGGTGTTGAGCCACATGGGATACGATTCCTAAGTGGAAGCCTCCTAGTACTTTCCTGAGGAAGGTCCTATGGGTCTATTCACTTAGCTCCCTTAGTTTATCTAGGATTTCTTAAGTATCCAATGATGTTGGAGCCAACTTGTGAGTTTAATTTCTCCTGAGGAGGAATGTAAACTGATCACAGTTGTTGAGCCACATAGGATACGATTCCTAAGTGTCAGCCTCCTAGTACTTTCCTGAGGAAGGTCCTGTGGGTCTGTTCACTTAGTTCCTCTAGTTCATATAGGCTTTCTCAAGTATCCAGTGATGCCGGAGCCTTCATGTGAGTTTAGTTTCTCCTGAGGAGGAATGTAAACTAATCACAGTTGTCGAGCCGCATAGGATATAACTCCTGAGTAGTAACCTCCTGGTACTTTCCTGAGGAAGGCACTATGAGTTTGTCTGCTTAGCTCCCTTTCTTTGGTAAGCTTGTTCTGAAGCTTGGAGACTGGGATTGATTCCTCTTGCTTAGGGTTTGATTAGAGGTTTTGCTTAGATCTTTGCTTAAGGTGTTGCATAGGGTTTTGTTTAGAGATAGATTAGGAGTTTGTTTCAGGGTTGTTAGGGGCCCTGCTCAGGGTTTTTGTTTAAGCTTTTGATAGAGGTTTGTCAGGTTAGCTAGCTTTCTCTTTATGTTGTTTGACTTGTATGGTGTTGTGTTGCATTAGACTTAGGTGTTCATCTAGATAGTTCTGAGATAGGTGCATATTAGAAGTAGGCTTTGTGTGCATGAGAAGTCGAGGTGGTCCTCCTTCTGCTTGTTTGTTATTGAGTGGCTTTGCTTGTTGGTATTTGGTAGAGCTGAGCTCCCTTACCTCTGTGGTTTGCGGCCTTTGTGCCTTGTTTGTTTAGTTGTTGTATTCACGCATATTTTCAGTATTTCTTTACTTTGCAGTTGATTCCTGTTTTGCTGTTTAGTCCTGTTGCCATGATCCCTTAGGAGCTCTGACTTCTCCGCTGCGGAGTTGTTATGATAGACATTAGGATGGTCAACCAGGCATGATAACAGTAGGTAGATTCCCCTTGTCAGCTATAGTTTAGGGTGTCTTTTCCCTTTCCTTTCAGTAGGAGCTTTTGAGTAGCTTGTCTCGTAGTTAGCCGAACTGCAGCTGCTCTGATTCCTTGTGCCAGACGAGGATATGTAGGCATAGGATGCGATATTCTAGCGAGCACACTAACAACTAACCTTTTGTTCTCTCGCGGCTGTGCGATCGAGACTTTCCCGCTGACGACTAATTGTTTCCCCTTTCTCTTGCCCGAGCGCATTTGAGACCAGATCGTAGTTATAGGTCCCCGAGCCTTTAGAACCAGTTTGTTTTCTCACTGCTGTGTGAGAGCCCCTATTTAGCCGTAGTTAGTCGAACTATGTTTGCTCTGATCTTCCATGCTGTGTGGAAGTACGTAGGCACAGGACGCGATGTCCTGGCGAGCAACCTTTCCCCGTTTAGACGTAGGTAGTCGAACTACGTTGACTCTGACTTTCCCATTGCACGAGGGAGTACGTAGGCCCAGAACACCGTATGTTCTGTTGAGTCCTGTCCTTTTATTTTCTTTTCAGACTGACCATTAGCGTAGATAGATAAACACACCCTTTTCCTTATAAACACCAAGCGTGGATCCCATCGAGTACGATGGACGTGAGGGGTGCTAATACCTTCCCCTTGCGTAACCGACTCCCGAATCCAGGTTTTGGTTGCGATGACCATACCTTTTTCCCGTCTTTGCGAGGTTTACTTCGAGCGTTTCCTTTCCCGCTCTGAGGGATAAATAACGCACGGTGGCGACTCTCCTGTCAAGCCGGCGCCGATTTTCGCAGTAGCGACAGCTGGCGACTCTGCTGGGGATCTATAGCATCTAGGGACTTTTCCCATCCCTTATGCTGGGACCGTTTCCCATCCCCTACGCGAGTCAATCCTAGCGCTTGGGTGTTTATTTGTTGGGTGTTGTGCATATGGTGTTTTACTTTTCTGCACTTTACTTTTCTGTACCTTTACCTTTCCGCATTTATTTTCCAGCATTATATTATTGTGATTATTGCTGTGGGCAAGGGAGGTTACTGTGAGTGAGAAGCCGGACCTGGGCTTGAGTGTGCACCTAGATATAGTTGTGGAGAGTAGTAGACGAACCTGTCTGCTGAGCAGGCACAGTTCCCTACGAAATCTACGCTCAGACAAGGTTCTCGCAGAGGTGCTCCTTTCCGGTCCTGAGGATCTGAGGGGAGTCCAGACGCGGGGATTGTCGACTCTGGGGACCGATCATTTGGAAGTCAGCTAAGTGAGGCCTCTTCATGACTTGATGATGCCACTCCTTCTGGGAATCGTATCATCACTCATGAAAGTCTGGGACGCTGATGACCGCATAGGATGCCGTACCTTTGTCCGTGGATTAGGTCTATCATACCTGTGAGGGGGATTGGGTTATTGCAGGAAAACTGGCCTTCAGAAACCATGATTCAGTAGTTATCAGATGGTGTTCTTGATTCATCTCCAGGTGTGTTGTCTGGATCAGATGGGTTTCTTATCTGAGGTTGACGCTATTATCAGATGGTTTTCTCGTCAGATACAGAGGTTCAGATGGTTTTCTTACCAGGGGATTGATATTTTGAGTATCAGATGATAGTTGGTGTCATGGAGTTCTGGTGCCCGTATTGGTTTTCTGTTCTTGATCACAGAGATATTCCTCTTCAGGCTACAGCATAGCCCCTGTGTTCACAGATTGCATTATTTATCACATTGCATCATTGCATTACCATTTGCATTCAACTAACGTGTGTGTATTGCAGGTACATATTTTCCCTCCCAGTTCTGGTGTCTGCTTCCTAGCAAGACATGGAAACCCTGAAGAGAGTATTGCCCTACAAGTTTCCGTCTCCGGATATCAGTCTATTGTTAGAGTTGATTACTATTGCTAAGAAGAGGGTAATGGGTGACTTCAGAAAGAGATATGGGAGGATTCTGACCTATGTTTATCAGCCATCGGCCTACGAGATCAACGGCATTTATACCCTGCTACAATTTTATGATGCGGAGCTCAGGTGTTTCGTATTTCCTGACTTTGTATTGGCTCCTACCCTGGAGGAGTATTCTGCACTCTTGGATATACCGATCCGCGAGCAGATGCCTTTCTATCGTACGGACGCTGAGCCTAATCTGGCTGAGCTTTCTGCCATCCTGTGCTTGAGAGAGTCTGAGCTGACTGGGAAGATGATTAGAAGAAGAGACGTATGGGGATTTCCATTGGATGTCCTGGTGGAGAAGGCTCGGGAGTATGCCCAGAAGGGTGGCTGGGGTGTTTTTGACGTCATCCTTGCTGTATGTGTGTATGGCATCGTGTTGTTCCCGAACATTCCTGATTTTGTTGACTCAGATGCCTTCTATATTTTGGCTGCGAAGAACCCAGTTCCTACTTTGCTGGGAGATGTCCACCATTCAACTCACTACCAGAACGAAAAGCGGCGAGGAAGGAATGTGTCTTGTTGTGTACCTCTCCTATGCAGGTGGTTCACCAGTCATATGCCTAAGTCAGGCCCGTTTGTCACCTCTATTGATTCTCTAGGATGGCCCGAGCGCTTGATGGGGTTGACTGCCGAGAATGTGGTGTGGGTCAACGAAGAGGTATTCGGAGTTGAGGTCATACTCAAATGCGAAGGATTCCCGAATGTTCCGTTAATAGGAAGGAAAGGGTGTGTCAATTACAACCCTTCCTTATTGATCAGGCAATTTGGGTATGTACCTCAAGGAGCGCCGAAGCCCGAGGAGATACAGGAATCTCTGTATCTCACTGGGGCAATAGGGAAAGAGATGCTGACCAAGCTTGAGAAGGCATGGAAGAACCTGCACAAGAGAGGGAAGCCTTCAGGTAGCAGAGGGGATACTCGAGTTCCTGGCCCGTATATGGAATGGATTCGTGAGCGAGCTGTGAAATTCCTTATGCCTTATCCAGCGGTTCAGCCATTGCATCCTTCTCCGGTGGAGGAGCCTACCACTGTGGACATACAGGTATACAAGCAGCTGATGGAGGAGAAAGAAGAGCTGGCAAAGGCTAAAGAGGCTTTAGAGCAGGAGAATGCCCAGCTTCGTCATGAAAAGATTGAAACAGGATATTTTTCTAAGCAACAGGCTGAAACTCTAAAACATCTGAAGACCACGCTATTGGAATTGACTGAAACCAAGAAGCGTCTGGAGTTAGATGTAGACTCAGTTAGCAGTGTATTGGCTACTAAGAAGCAAGAGCTGGAAAGGGCCTACACGAAGCTAGCCAAGTTCAGAGAGCACTGGGATCTCACTATGACCAAGCGCAAAGAACGGGAAGAGGAGCTAAAGACACAGGTTGCTCAGTTAGAAGAACAGGTCAAAGTGAAGACTGAAGAGCTTGAAGAGGAAGCATGCCGCCGATACGAGGCCGAGCGCAAGCTGATTGATGCCATGAAGAATTTGGAAGATTTTCAGCATAGAGCAGACGCCAAGAGACCCAAACCCGGGGATGGTGCCAATGATAAGGCTTGGGAAGACTTTGTCAGAGACATCCAGGGGACGGTCAGAAAAAGGGATCAGTTGATAGAAGGCTTGATTTATCGACCGGATCACGCAGAGACAAAGAAGATGGTTGAGGACTTCCGCAACCGTACCCGTACTTGATTTTTCTCTTGTATTCTGTTGTGTTGAGATCACCACCAGGCATGTTGGCTGGGATCCTCCTTTATCATATCAGCTATATGAAGCATAGTTATGTAACCTCTTGACAAGATTGTTATTCTAATGAATATATGAGGGTTTTTCTAAATATTGTCTTTATGGTTTATCTCGTCTTGCTACCACTGACACTGGAATTGGAGGGGAAATATCTCCAATGCACACATGCACGTTAGCATTTTTGTATTTCTGTTTGCATAAATCATGTTGCATAGCATTACTCTAGCAGGCCAAAGCACTTATCCAGCCTTTGTTTTCACCAGAGGGTGATTCTCGGGGGATTGTTTGAGGCAAGAGTGGAGTGTCGAAGACGACCAAGGGGCTGAAGCAGAGTTGAGCAGAATCAAGCAGTGTAGTCCGTTACAGGTAATTGGTAGCTATGGCTGAAGGCAATTTCCAGGCTCCTAACACTTTGACAAGGTTTACTATGGCGTCCAGCCATCAGTATGATTCTATGGAAGGCTTCCCGCAAGCGAACAACCTTACTGCAGACCAAGTTGTACAGCCTACTGTCCAGAACCGAGATCGGCATGAGCCGTTTGTTGCCCGAAATGAACGTCCTCCTCCTGCTAACAACCAAGGCGTTGCTTTCCCTGTGATGAATTACCGGAGAGATATTCCGATGGCCGGGATGGTAGATCCAAGAGCTCTTGAAAAGGATAGAAGACTCCGAGCATTGGAAGAAGGTATAAAAGCCTTAGAAGCGAAAGATGCCGTCAACCTGGATGCTGTAGACATGTGTTTGGTTCCTGATCTGGTGTTGCCTTACAAGTTCAAAGTGCCGGAATTCGAAAAGTACACGGGAGATAGCTGTCCGAAGCTGCATTTGATGATGTTCTGTCGAAGGATGACTTCGTTTGTGCGAAATGACAAGTTGATGATCCATTGCTTTCAGTATAGCCTGACTGGGGCATCCTTGAGGTGGTATGTGCAGTTAGAGAGTAATCAGATTCGATCATGGGTGGATTTAGCCAGAGCTTTCATGAAGCAGTACGATTACAACCTGGATTTGGCTCCTAGCCTCGTACATCTGCAAGAATTATCTCAGGCGGAGAATGAACCATTCAGAGGGTATTTGCGAAGATGGAAAGAATTGGCTGCTAGTGTTCAACCACCGCTTCCGGAAAGAGAAATGGTTGACATTTTCGTGGGTACTCTGAAAGGCCATTATTTTGACAAATTGTTCGGTTGCACAAGCTTTGTGGGCCTGATGAGAATGGGTGAGCTTGTTGAGAGGGGACTCAAGAGCGGAAAGTTTCGAGATGTCCCTTACGTCCCAGTTGATAAGATTGAGTCAGTTGTCAGTTCTCAAGAAGAGTGGGAAGGAGATGACGCCACCTCAGAAGCTCTAGCATCTCAGGATCAGTTTTCAGACACTTCAAGCCAACGATCATCCTATCGTCGATCGCGTCAGCACGCCCCACGAAGACCAAGGAAACCTGAAAGGCAGTTTACTTAGCTACCGGTGTCGTACAGTCAGTTGTTTCCAGATCTGGTCAAAAGTGGATTGATAGTGCCGAAAGAGACTAAGCCGGTGATTCCACCGTATCCTCCAGGTTTTGATGCCAGCGCCCGCTGTGAGTACCATGCTGGGGCACAGGGGCATTCAACCAGTGAGTGTAAGGTGCTTAGAAGTCAGGTTCAGGATCTGTTAGACTCCAGCCGTATTTGCATCACGCCTCAGGGTTTTGTTCAGATTAATGATTTTCCAACATCCAGTTGTGTGGGTTCGTCAGTTAATGTCATGGAAGACTCCCAGGAAGTGTGTGCTCTGAAGATTGTCAATCAGAGAGTTCAGTTGAATATGGGGGAAGTTTCTAGAAGTTTATGTGTCGGGTGTCGCATCTGCTTCTCTGCCTAACCCGTTTAGTTTTTGTGCACTAGTGTTTGCCGACCACCACCAGGATTGTTGGCTGAGGTCATTGTATTCATACTCATTTGTGCTTACTTGCTGCTTTTGTTGGTTATACATGTGTTGCACCCTAAAATTTGCTCAACCTTATTCACTTGGTTTATGTTTCAATATCATTAGCATTTGCATATAGAGTCATGTACATAGCCTAACCATCTGCATAGCATAAGCATAACAAGTCATTCAACAGGGGATCAAGCATTATTCTCATCTCTAGAGGCCTATCCAGAGGTTATTATCCTAATTCAATCTCATTCAAGTCATCAAGAAAGAATTTGAAAGCAGGGAGTTCAGTGGATCAAGCACTGAGTATATCTCCTAACTGAGGGTGTCTGAGGATCAACAAGGGAATTATGAGTTGTGAATTGAGAGCATGGGGAGTATATAGACATCTTGGGGGACTTAGAAAGTCATTTAGAGAAGAAAACAAGTGGTTGATGTAATCACAAGAATTGCAGTTGAAGACAGTCAACTAGGGTTTCATCTGGGTCAACCCTGGGTCAACCCTAGGTCAAAGGATTGTTGGAAAGGCAGTTAAGGGCTATTGAAGAGGTGTGGGGTTCATCATTTGACATGGAGAATAAGGATATGTTGTTGTGCTAAGAAGAATTCAAGAGAAGTCAAGGAGAAGAGGAGTTTCTAAGTTAGGGTTTCTATGTAAAATCCCCTAGTTTAGGTTAAATTTCCAAGCAAAATAAGTCAAAATTAAAGCTTCAAATGGTTTCTTGGCCAACATGGAACTTGTAGAGGATCTCAAGACCTTTAATTTTAGTGGTGGAAGACATCAAGGAGATTTATAGAACTCAAGTTATGGCCCTTGCAAGTTACAGGTCATCTGAGGTATCTGAAATTTTGTCTGTGAAAGTGGCTTGACTTCCAAGCAATTTTTACCCCTCAAGGAGATTTCAAATGAATTTCTGGTCAACATAAGAATTGTTCCTTATTGTCATATCTTTCTAGAATGGTATAGTATGACTTCATATGATGTGTGGAACTCAACTTATGGTCTTGGCAAGCAAAGGGTATTTTGGTCATTTGTGAATTACAAGTCATTTTAACCTATGTCCAAAACTCATACAAGGAGGCCTCAAATGGAAAAACTTACAACATCAAACTTGCTCCAAATGACATTTTGAGTCTAGAAAAGTGACCATGAGAGATTGGAAATGTCCATAGCACAAGGTTTCAAAATTGTTGAATTTAATGAAGAAAAATGGCTTAAAAAATGAGATTTTTCATATCTTGGCCAAATGATGCAAAATTATAGGTCATTTTGAATGGAAAGGGCATTTTAAAGACATTGGCTAAAGTGGAATTTTGAGTTTAGTTCATAATTTTATAGTTATCCATGGTTGCTTGAATTGAAAGTTACATAATCAACATCCAAGGGAATTTGCACAAGGGAAACTTCTCCAAGCTTCTAGGAAGTTCTAGTCCCATCTATATATTCATACAAGTTGGTTCATGCAAGGGTTGGTGCTCCCATTTGTTCAAAACCTCAATTTTCATTCATTTTCCCATTCTTGCATAAGCTTCTCAAACTCCCTCAAATCTTCATCATTTTGCAAAATTCTTGATCCTATCATTCTCTACAATCATCATAGAACAAGTTTCAAGCAAGATCCGGTTGAGATAATTCCAAATTCGTGTGTTGTAAGTTCATCCTCAAAAGTGCAAGAAGAATCCATTACAAGAATTCAGAGTGTTTGAGCAAGTGTGGATGCATACAGAACCAGGATCCAAGCACATTGATCAAGCTTAAGACATTGCTGAGCTCGAAGTGGAAGATTCATCATTCTGTTTTCAATATTATACCAGGTACGTTCTCCATTCAAATTGGCCTGATTTAGTTAGCATGACGTAGGTTTGTTAGGATAATAGTGACCTAGGTGGTTAGAGGAGTAATCCTGGAACTTTTAGTGTGAATTGATGAAGATTTTTGCATGAGCCATAAAACTGTTTTGATCCATAACTAGGAGATTAGTGAGTGATAGTTCATTTGGATTAGTGTAGAATGATCAGTGATGTTTGGTGAGTGTTCTGTTAGCAAGAAATTAGGGTTTAGTGAAGGTCGGAATTGAAGCAGCCATGGAAGGGAAGCTATCGTGTTTGGTGATTGGACGAATTTTAACAAGAACTGATGATGTATTTGCATTCTACGTAAAAAATGGAGCAAGTTTGGTGTTTGTGGTTTTGATTTTTATGAAGAGATGAGAAAGAACCGAGTGCTTAAAGATGGAGAAATCGTGCATGGGGTTATCTGAAACCCTAGGGAGTCCAAGGTTGGTGATGACTCCAACACCGTCGGATGCGCGTTTGACCTTGGACTGGATTGTAGCATCTAACGGTCCAGGTTTAAAGCCAAAATAGGAGGGAAATGCTTAAAATAAAACGCATCGTTTAGGTTAGTTTAAGGACTTGGGCTTCAGCATTACTTGCTTCCCGCACCCCCCTTATAAGCCCATTAATGATTACACATGAAACCCCTACTTTTCTCACCCCCTCCCTTATTTCTTTATATTTTCTTTTTATTTTCTTTTCATTTTTCATTCATTTTAAAAAATCATATAAAATCAGAAATTGCATATTTTTAATTCATTCTTTTTGCATTATTTTCTTTAAAGAGTCTAGAAAATTATAAAAAATAAAAATTGCATTTTATTTTTCATTTGATATTTTTCCCATATTTTCTAAATAAATAGCATTTTAAATAGTTTCATTTCATGCATGATTTTGTTCTTTTTTGTTCTATTAAATGCTTCAATATTTTTTGCCCATTCTTTTTAGGTTGTTTAGGTTAGACATTAAACTTGCAGATACCATTTAGTTCCCATTTTTAGAAATTAATTTTAGGTGTTTAGTTTAGGTGTGAACAACATGGACAAAACTAGGGTTTTAGGTGATGACTTAGGAGATTTGATTCTTTTCCCTTAGGACTTAGGGCTTGACTAGTTTAGTTATGGGACTATAGGGGCTATGGGTAGTTATTAGATCCCTTAGAAAAAGTCAGGATTCCCCTACTGCTATTACTATACTGTATATATCTGATTGACTGGTGTGGTATGCCCTCTGGGGATTATTGCTTATTGGTGTGGGTATTGGGATTGTCTGGGGACTTGGGAGAGCTGAAGACTTGTGAAGATGAAGCCATTGGAGATCCAGAGAGTGAAGATCAACTTCCAGAGTTGAAGAGGAGTTTCTTGCTAGCAGATGCTGAGGAGACTAGGGTTTAGGAGCTAGGCAGAGCTCTAGGTTAGAAAGTTTGTTTCTCAAACATGGATTGCCTTGTCTGCATCCATTCTTCTCTGTGATTCAGAGTCTCTCTAAGACACTCACCCCCTTCCTTTGGAAGGCTTGGTGATAGTGTCTAAGAGATAGAACTCTTGAGAGAAAATGTCTTTTGTGTTAGAAGCAGTCTGTTCACCACCCTTGGTAGTCAACTGATTGCTTAACACCCAATTCACTCTTGTGACTGATTCCTCATCCTGGAGGTTTGAACTTGAAGAAAAGCCATTGCAGATGGAAGAATGATGATCAAAGCCCTTGCCTAAAGGTCATGAAGATGGAGATTGATGCTTGTTGAAGCCTGTAGCTGATTGGAGATTACTTGAAGCCAGATGTTGATTCAGAGCTGTTGATGCTGTTTCTTTTGCTGTTGTATTTCATTCCTGATGTACTTGTTTGATTTTACTGGACTGTATTGTTTGCTGTCTACCCTGCTGGGTTGAAAGTGAAGTCTGTTCACTTTTGCCTATTGTTTTTTAGGTTCGAGGTTGAGTGGGACTCCCTTGCCTCGCTTGTACTGTTGCATCCATGCATTTTACTGCTTTATTATATCTGTTATTGTTTCTGTTTCTGCCTATCCCGTAGGATCTCTGTTTCTCTCCGTGCAAGAGAGGAGCATGATAGACACTAGGTCTTAACCCATGCATGATAACATTAGGTTAGTTTGTTTCCCTTCGCAACCGTAGGTTAGAGTTCTGTCTCTTTCTTTCTCAAAACAAACAGAAAAACACATAAAGATTTCAAACACAATAAAAGACACTTCTTCCGTAAAAGAATGTGAACTCATCAAAGCGTCATTTTTGTCCGCCGGGACTGTTAATCAAGAAAACCTTTTCAGAAGGACTAAAATCAACCAAGACAAGCTTGTGTCGTACGTGGCCCGAACTACGTTTGATCTTCCATGCTGTGTGGAAGTACGTAGGCATAGGATGCGATATCCTAGCGAGCAACCTTCCCCTCCTTTCCCGTAGGTAGGCAAACTACGTTGACTCTGATTTCTCGTTCCAGGCGAGAATACGTAGGCATAAAGTGCGATACTTTGCCGAGTCATTTTTATTTTCGTTTTATTTTCTTTTCAACCCCTGACCTGTAGAGTAGATAGAATAACAATCCATACCCGAAAACAAGCGTGGATCCCGTCGAGTACGACGGACGTGAGGGGTGCTAATACCTTCCCCTTGCGTAACCGACTCCCGAATCCAGGTTTTGGTTGCGATGACCATACCTTTCCCGTGTTGTGCGAGGTTTACTCTGAGCGTTTCCTTTCCCTCCCGTGGGATAAATAACGCACGGTGGCGACTCTTCTGTTCAGCCGGCGCCGATTTTCGCAGTAGCGGCAACATGTGTGGGAGATGTTCGTCTGTGTGCTTATAGCTTGAGTTTCTCTTTATCTTGTATCGAATTTGTGTTTGCTTTCTGCGCTGCATTATCATTTAACAGGTACATCAGAACCGTGGGTCTTATTTCCTCATCGTCTCAGTTTGTTGCAGGAATTCCTTCAGAGATATGGAGCAGAATCAGGTTGAATTGATTGAAGTCCGAAGCCAGCTGGGGCAGATGGTGAGAGACATGCAAGAGATGCGTCTGGAGCAGAAGATTCTCAAAGAGGAGAATAGTCAGCTGAAGACCCAAATGAGCCTGATCATGGAAGTAGTCAAAAATGTGCTTAGGAAAGAGGATGATCAGCTATTTGAAGCCACAATGAAGAAGCTCGCGCCACCTGTGCCTGTGGAACCTGAGCGAGTACAACCAAAGGTGCATCCGGCTCAACGGAGGATTCAGGAGGGAAAGCCAAAGAGAATATTTGAGGCACCGCCTATGACATATGATGAGCTCTTGCAGACTTTATTGAGGTTTAATCTGGTTGAAAAGAGAACGTTGGAACCACCCACGAGAGCGTTTCCTCATGGGTACGATGCCAGTAAGCAGTGTGAGTTTCATTCTGGGGCATTCGGACACGACATCGAGGGTTTCCATGCTTTTAAGCATAAGGTTCGAGACCTGATTGACTCGCACGATATTGAATTCACGCCGAGCGGCGTAGCTGTACGTATTGCTCCTGTCTCAGTCGATGCTAAGATGACAGATGTTTCTAAAGCTGCAGTAGGTCAGAAGCGTATCCTGGACTCCATGGTGTCAGAATCTCCATGCCCACAACTGTTGCCTATTCCTGGGGCAGATCTGAGAAAGAAAATGGCTAAGCATAAGGAGGGCGTTAATCAATACAGTGAAGGTCAAGAAACCGATGTTGCATTTGATACGAAGGGTGTTCAAGAGTCAACCCGATACCAGCAACAACAGCAACGATCTCAATAGGGGAAAAGGCAGCAGTATCCCAATCAGCGAAAAGCTCAAAATCAGAGACCATTGAGGGTATTTAAGGTGCCTCCGATGCCGTATGCCGAACTTCTTCAGGTGTTGCTACGATTGCAGTTGGTTGAGAAAAGGAAGTTAGCTCCGCTGACAGGAACGCCTCCAGCAGATTATGATATCAAGGAGCGTTGTGATTTCCATTCAGGAGCACAGGGGCACAACATTGAAGATTGTCTGGCCTTCAAGCACAAAGTGCAGGATCTACTTGATAGTGCAGCAATCAGCTTCGGGCGAGAAGGTCCCCAAGTCATCTGAATAAAGGAGGAGGGGCCCTATAATCTAGTTGGGTCGTTGAAAGCAGATCAGGACATCATCAGGATTCCTCTAATAACTGATTGCGAGGATAGCTGGTTCAGCAGCAGGACAAATGTGAAAGCCCGGTTCTCGGAAGCTAACATTTTTTTTTTCTTCTTCTTGTCATTTCCTTACATTTGTAGTTTCTTTCCTGTTTAAAATGCAATCTTGTTTGTAAAGCTTGTTGTTTTCATTCAATTGATGATAATGAAATAAATATGCATGTTTTGATTGAATCCATTCGTGTTCACTAATTGTTTTTACAAATGTCCAACGCTTGGTTAAGAAGAATCTGGGGAGGATGACGAAAATGAACGACGTGCAAAATTCCGATTGTATGCTTTTGAAATAAAGCCTGCTGATGATGTACAGGCATTGTTTCAAATCCCTAAACACCGGAGATATAAGGAAGATAATCCCTTGTTAACCCCTTTTGAGCCTTGTAGTAGGAGTTCTTTCTGAAAGCGAAAAACCCTCAATCTTAACCTGGGGCAGGGTAGGTGTTAGCTAATTTGACCGAGCGTTCAAATTGCAAAAGGAGTGTCCGTTCGAGGATCAATCACACCCCTAGAGGTCGTGCCTAAAAAACCATAATGGTTAAATCAAGAGTGAGACAGTCACATCATTCCCCAAAGAGTCAGACAACCAGTGTCACACGACTTGTTCGAAAGGAAAAAAAAAGAAATCAAAAGCCCGCTAAGTCAAGAAAAGAAAACAATTGACTTAGGCAAAAAATGAGGGCATCCCGCTGGACTTAAAAAAATCAAAAGAAACTCAAAAGGAGTCAGTCCAGGCAAAAGTTAGGGATATGAAAAGAAAAAGATGAAAAGGATCAAAAGAAAATGCGAGTCGTGTGACCTCCAGTGTCAAAGACGAAAGATGCGTAGCTGTCACTCCAAAATCCAAAAGTTTCTCGAACTATCACTCCTATCTTTCAGCCTCCGAGAGGTGAGCGCTAAGGTCGAATTAGCCAAACGTAGGATGGGAGAACATCAAGGAGAATGGGTGGGTTAAAATAAACTTTGAGCCTTTATCCTTTCCTTCAAAACCATGAACCTGACCACGTTACAACCTTCAAAAGTCCTAATTGAAGCAGGTTGTTTCGAAAGCATACTCCGGTAAAGGTCGCGTCGATTCTGACTCCTAAAAAGGGTTCTTCATACCATGTTGGTACCGATGTTGATATTTTTGATGAATGTTTTGTGCATTTTATGCCATAAACTGTTTTTGTCTATTCCCAGTGAACAGATTGGATGTCAAAGCTGTCATAGGTGTTGCATTAATACATCTTTTATGCAGAACAACTTGTTTTACTTGCGAGTAAGCGCTTGACAGCAGAAAAGCTTCTTACAGTGGAGAGTATGGTCAAGATAGAATACAGAGCGCCCAAATGTTCCGAGAGCAGGGGCAAGCTATTATTGTGATCCCCAGTCAAGTCAGCCTTTCGAAGTTAGTTATCCTGGGGCAATCAGGTTGAGATTCGGCAAATATCTAGTAGTCAGGGGCACTACTTTGAATCAGATAATCAGGGGCAAGATCATGGCAGTCAGGGGCAGGCCATCTTAAGCGCGCAAAGGTTATTCGAGAAGCATTTAGGGTGAAGTATCTTTCCGAAGTTCAGAATATTGGGGCATGTCACATCAGACCATCAGGGAACAGAGTTGTAGATTTCCTTTCAAGGACTATCCCCACAGAGATCCCGCAGGCCGGGGCACATCAGAAGCGAAAGAATTGGTCTTCTCCGTATCAGCAAGGTCATTCAGAGTGATTCGAGCAGATGCAGTCGATTTTCGAGAGCGAGACGAATGCGGGAAGTCATGTCACTATCCATTGAATCTTCCACTAAAAGGCTGCGTATTCAGGCAGAGTGTTTTCCAGCGTCAGTTGTACCTGACCCATCACAGATAGCCTAAAAATTCAAATTCATGTTGGCAACCACTGTGAGGCCCATCCGTGTCGGCGCATCAGGTTCCAGATCTAATCTTCGGCAGTACTCGGGAAGACTCCCTCTATTTTTCCCAGCAAAGTCCAATTTGTCAGTGGCATGGGTCAGCTATCTCCAGAGGAGTCCAATCATACTCGGCACATCTGCTATTTCACAGCGGAGTTGTATTCCCCAGCAGGGTATTACTTCGTCGAGGTGTTCGGTCAAGTTCCTAATTCCCCCAGCGGAGTTGATTTCACTCTCCCAGCATTTATTTTGCTGGGATAATTCAGTGATATCCGGGTTATCCCCAGTGGAGTTGGCTTCGTCTTTAGCATTTATTTTGCTGAAGTGGTCTTCTGTCCCCAGCTTTCTCCGGCAGCTCGAGCCTGCATTAGCATATTGCATGCATCATCATACTTGCATCATACTTGCATGTCATTTTCAAAATGCGTAGCATTTCCATCCTGAAGGGAGCATTACGCCATAGAAAGATTAAAGCATATGCATATGCATACGAAGCATAAGTTAGATTTTCTATCAGCCTCATATGGCGCGTGAATTACTCTGTGATCAGTTCAGGGGCATTTATCCAACAGCCGCGTTCAGGCGATTCAGCGGATTATCTGTATTTCAGATCATACAATAGTTGTGCTTTGATCAAGCAGTCATCTGATATCGACAGACTTTTCTTCCCGTCAATTCATATTGACGATGTGTTCCTCCAATAAGTGGATTTCTCCGTCTATCATTAGATGTCTTGAGTACGAATGTGGTTTTCTTTCCGTCTATCCTTAGACGATGTGAAGTTGCGGGTGATCGCAGTAGGGTTTCAAGAAGGGGTTTCCCCAGGATATGCTTTTCTTCCCGTCTATCAGTAGACGATGTGAAGTTTTGGTTTATTTTCAGTGGGGTTCAAGACGGGGTTTCTCTAGCAAGTGGCTTTTCTTCCCGTCTATCAGTAGACGATGTGAAGTTGCAGGGGATTTTTCAGCAGGTTTCTTATTGTCAGTACATACGGATGAGGGGTTTCAAAACGATATTTCGGATAGTGGTTTTCTTTCGGTTTATTGGATGAGATGACGTTTCAAGAGGGACTTTTCTGACCGTCAATCCTTATTGATGTCAAGGCTCTTTGAGGAATGTTCAGTTTTCGTGATTGTCGATTCTTATTGACGACATGGTTCTTTAAAGGTGGTTTTCTTCCCGTCGGTCCATACTGACGATGTGGCCCCTTCAAGGATATTGATCCTTCCATCAATTCCCGTAGACAGAAGGATTCTGAAATTCGAGGGATGGTGTTGAATTGTGTAAGAATTTCTTCCCGTCTATCCTTAGACGATGTGAATTGTTTTGTTTCATCAATCAGGATGATCCCGTCTACCCTTAGACGATGTGAGTATTGCGATCAGGCTTTTCTTTCCGTCTATCCTTAGACGACGTGAGTATGGAGATTAATGCTTTCTTCCCGTCTACCCTTAGACGATGAGAGTATGGAGATTAATGCTTTCTTGCCGTCTATCCTTAGACGATGTGCGTATGGAGATTATGGTGTCTTTCCGTCTATCCTTAGACGATGTGAGTATGGAGATTATTTCTTCCCGTCTATCCTTAGACGATGTGAATTGATTTGTTTCATCAATCAGGATGATCCCGTCTACCCTTAGACGATGAGAGTATGGAGATTAATGCTTTCTTGCCGTCTATCCTTAGACGATGTGCGTATGGAGATTATGGTGTCTTTCCGTCTATCCTTAGACGATGTGAGTATGGAGATTATTTCTTCCCGTCTATCCTTAGACGATGTGAATTGTTTGTTTCATCAATCAGGATGATCCCGTCTATCTTTAGACGATGTGAATATGGAGATTAATGGTGTCTTTCCGTCTATCCTTAGACGATGTGAGTATGGAGATTAATGTTGTCTTTCCGTCTATCATTAGACGAGGTCAGTATTCATTCAGGGTGTCTTCCCGTCCATCTTTGGACGATGTGAGTATATTTCTCTTCCTGCCTATTAGTAGGCAATGTGAAAGGATCAGGTGTGTTGTTGCAACCCTAGGGTTTGTTATATGGGGTATCACAAGTAATGGGTATTCAAATCAGGAGTGCCTTATCAGATGATTGATCAGTTTGGTGCCGTAATGACTGGACTCGTTTTTCAGGACTTTATTCCCCAAGCAGTTTACAGTATATGCTCGCGGTTGGCAAATTTTCGGGTTTTATTTGTATTCAACCGTCTCGTACCTCTGAATGTTTGAAGGCTGAGCGCTCTTCAAACCCTTCAGGTCCAAGTCGCTTGAATAGGGGCAGCTGTTGCACCCTAAAATTTGACCAACCGATTCTCCTATCTGACTCGTGGTTTAAATTCATATTCGCAAATCAGACGCATGATATTTGTGCACAGACAGAGGATATCAGGGTTACAACTTGGTTTTCGTCTATCAGATACGGTAGATCCAGTCCAGATCATCAGGGTTTTATTTTCGGGAAATTGTGCGCTCCTCGGTGATTTTTAGCTTGCATAGTGATTTTGGGATATTCTGATGCCCGGGGTTCTCGGTTCGATTCGATCTGGTCTCGTGCGCTCTTTTATGGTGGTCATTTGCATTTGACTGCATTTTTAGGGTTTTAATAAACTTTTTGTGGATTTTAAATAGGCTTCATGATTTTTTTTAAGATTTTAAGTAGATTTTTTTAGCATTTTAAATAGTTTAAATCTCTTTTTAGGATTTTATAGATTTTTAAATAGATTTAATAATTTTTTAATCATTTTTAGAATATAAAAGATTTTAAATAGTTTTAATTGTTTTAGGTGATATAGAAAATATTATAGATTTCTTTTCTTTTATTTTTTAGAAATTTAATAGTTTTTTTAAATAGAAATAGATAGAGATTGTTTTAATATAGATTTAATAGTTTTTTAGGATAATGGATTTAATAGTTTTAAATAATAGTATGAATTTTAATAGAAATTAAATAGGATTTTAATGGTTTTTTCAGAAATTAGTAGAAGTTTATTAATATAGAGTTAATTAGATTTTTAATCATTTTTAAATTTAATTAGGGTAATTAGTTTAATTAGGTGTTAATTCTGTTTTTTAGGTTTAATCAGATTAATTAGGATTTTAATCAGGTTTAGGTCTAATTAGGATTAAGATAGTTAATTTTCGGATTAATTAGGTTAGTTAGTTAATTAGGTGTTGATTAGTGTTAATTGGTCTTAATCAGGTTTTAATCCATTTTTGCATGTTAATCAGTTTTGTTCAGTTTTTTCCAGGTTTTTGATCTCAATTTCGTGGGCCCAGGAGGCATTGTTTTTGGAGGCCCAACATGCCATCAAGTCCAATTCAGTTTTTTGCATTATTTTTGGCCAGCAGAGGACACTTGTCAGTATATAAGGCACGCCACGCGTTGCACTCAGGGGACCCCACACACACAACTCAGAGTCCCCTCTCTCACTGCCACGCGTTTTCCACTACATTCCCCCTCTGCCAGCGCGTCTCACGCGTTTCACCACCCCAACCTCCACTGAGACACTTGTCACGCCCTCAGACCTCGCCTGAGCTTCGCCAGAAAGCACACCGCCGGCCATGCATCCTCCCTGATCCTCCCACCGCCGGTCACCCCAACGTCTTCCGGCCACCGCAACAGCTCGCCGGAGCTCGTTTTCCACCCAGAATTCCCAGAAACACTCTTTTCTTCATCTTCTTCCTCCATCCGACTTCATCATCACCTCGCCGGAAACATCAAACTTCGCCGGAAACTGCAAGAACCACTCTCCAGATCATCTTCCATCTTCATCGTTCTACAAGTGTGATTTGCCAGAACACGTTCGAACACTCATCTTCCTCCAAAGATTTTCCAGAACACATTCGAATGTTCATCATTCTTCATAAAGAATTTCCAAAAATCAACCTTCATCGTTCCTTTCAAGAACACCTCCATCTCCATCGTTCCTCAAGCCTAATTCTCCCAGCAACATCCAAGAACCTTCAACTGCATCAGCCAAAACTTCCATCCATGATCTTCATCCTTTGGTTTCCAGAACAACGAACTTCCAACGAGTACCAGAAATCGTTTAGATCTTCTTGATCTTCGCCTTCAACCGAAGATTCCCAGAAACGTCACCCTCATCAGTATTCATCAACGACAAGTTCTTCAGCAAGCGCCTGGGACCTTCATCGGGAAGTCTTCTACGGTTGTGGATCTTCAGCGGACCATTAGTTTCCTCAACGAGTTTCAAGACGTTCGTCTTTCCAGGTTCGTTCTCACTACCTCCATTGCTGTTTATCTTTTGTTGACTTTAGGGTTCATCGTTTTAGGATGTGAGGTTCGTGGTTGATTATGTTGAGATGAGGAATAATGTGTTCTGAGTAGGGTTTGTTGGTTTCTGAGATTTGGTGGAGGTTTCTTGAGAATAGGTTTCAGAGAAGAGAGGGTGAGGAAGACAGTGAGGTTGGGGATGAACGAGCGGCTAGGGTTAGCTTGGGGGAGATGAACAGTGATCAGGAAGTTGGAAGGGGAGTAGGGTTTTGTTCGTTGGTTAGGGTTAGGGTTTGGGCCAGGCCCAAGTGTGTTTGCTGAACCGCACTCCCCTTGGTACTCGTTCACCCCCTTCGTGTGAGAGGAGATAGAGTGATTGGGCTGGGCTTTATGCCCACTACTATCCACACCCCCTGTAGGTAAGCCCAATGAAGACTAACCTGGAAAATCTGTTAACTACCCCCCCATGCGTTTTTTTCCCTGTTTCGTTTATTGTTTGATTTCTGATAGCATTGGGCCTGCGCCTATTGCTAGGCGCCCCCCATTCAGGCCCACCTTAGGATAATAACCTTGAAAACGTGTTGTTTGAACCCCCCCCCCCCTTTTATTCCAATGTTAGTTTTTTTAATTTCTTTTAATAATTTTCTTGCATACTGTAAAACTCATAATAAAATGAAAACAATTGATTTTTTAATTCTTCTTTTTTCTACCACTTCATGAAAATGTCTAGAAAATCATATAAAAATAAAAATGCCATTTTATTTTTGTTTACTATTTTTGGCATATTTTCCATTTAATTGACTTTTTTAATATCTTTTAGTGCATGCATGTTATTAGAAAATTCATAAAAAATAGTAGATTCGACCAAATAATTCCGTTCCTTTTTCTGTAGACTCGTAATTCAATGTAGAATTTTATAGTGCAAAAACATTAGCTTAATCACGCATTTTCATTTTAATTGCATTTTTTGTATTGTTTTGATATTGAATAATTGGTTTGTGAATATGTCTGCTTTGTTGATTTTGGTTCTTTCATCTGGTAATGAATTTTGTTCTGATTTTTTAGTATGTTGTCATAGAGCCATGTAGGTTTCCCATAGATTTTTGTTAGATTTTTGTAGGATGTTCTGATATGTTTTTGTCTGAGCTTGAGGATAGGAGAAGTCTTGATGGCTTCTGACTTTGAAGTTCAACTGTGGTTGAACTTCAGAGGTAGTTTATTGTGGTTTGAGGACCTGTGGTTTCTTCTTGAAGATGGAGGATGGATGAAGTCCTGTTGGAGCTTACAAGGATGCAGTGGATTGAGGCTTAGTCTAGGAGCTTGTTCTCTGTTTGTGAGGTTCGAGATCCTGAAGTTTGAAGGAAGTTCATGGTACTTTCCTGAGGAAGGCACTATGAATGACTTTCATTCTTTCTTCTCACCTCTTTCTTAAGTATCCAATGATGTTGGAGCCAACTTGTGAGTTTAATTTCTCCTGAGGAGGAATGTAAACTGATCACAGGTGTTGAGCCACATGGGATACGATTCCTAAGTGGAAGCCTCCTAGTACTTTCCTGAGGAAGGTCCTATGGGTCTATTCACTTAGCTCCCTTAGTTTATCTAGGATTTCTTAAGTATCCAATGATGTTGGAGCCAACTTGTGAGTTTAATTTCTCCTGAGGAGGAATGTAAACTGATCACAGTTGTTGAGCCACATAGGATACGATTCCTAAGTGTCAGCCTCCTAGTACTTTCCTGAGGAAGGTCCTGTGGGTCTGTTCACTTAGTTCCTCTAGTTCATATAGGCTTTCTCAAGTATCCAGTGATGCCGGAGCCTTCATGTGAGTTTAGTTTCTCCTGAGGAGGAATGTAAACTAATCACAGTTGTCGAGCCGCATAGGATATAACTCCTGAGTAGTAACCTCCTGGTACTTTCCTGAGGAAGGCACTATGAGTTTGTCTGCTTAGCTCCCTTTCTTTGGTAAGCTTGTTCTGAAGCTTGGAGACTGGGATTGATTCCTCTTGCTTAGGGTTTGATTAGAGGTTTTGCTTAGATCTTTGCTTAAGGTGTTGCATAGGGTTTTGTTTAGAGATAGATTAGGAGTTTGTTTCAGGGTTGTTAGGGGCCCTGCTCAGGGTTTTTGTTTAAGCTTTTGATAGAGGTTTGTCAGGTTAGCTAGCTTTCTCTTTATGTTGTTTGACTTGTATGGTGTTGTGTTGCATTAGACTTAGGTGTTCATCTAGATAGTTCTGAGATAGGTGCATATTAGAAGTAGGCTTTGTGTGCATGAGAAGTCGAGGTGGTCCTCCTTCTGCTTGTTTGTTATTGAGTGGCTTTGCTTGTTGGTATTTGGTAGAGCTGAGCTCCCTTACCTCTGTGGTTTGCGGCCTTTGTGCCTTGTTTGTTTAGTTGTTGTATTCACGCATATTTTCAGTATTTCTTTACTTTGCAGTTGATTCCTGTTTTGCTGTTTAGTCCTGTTGCCATGATCCCTTAGGAGCTCTGACTTCTCCGCTGCGGAGTTGTTATGATAGACATTAGGATGGTCAACCAGGCATGATAACAGTAGGTAGATTCCCCTTGTCAGCTATAGTTTAGGGTGTCTTTTCCCTTTCCTTTCAGTAGGAGCTTTTGAGTAGCTTGTCTCGTAGTTAGCCGAACTACAGCTGCTCTGATTCCTTGTGCCAGACGAGGATATGTAGGCATAGGATGCGATATCCTAGCGAGCACACTAACAACTAACCTTTTGTTCTCTCGCGGCTGTGCGATCGAGACTTTCCCGCTGACGACTAATTGTTTCCCCTTTCTCTTGCCCGAGCGCATTTGAGACCAGATCGTAGTTATAGGTCCCCGAGCCTTTAGAACCAGTTTGTTTTCTCACTGCTGTGTGAGAGCCCCTGTTTAGCCGTAGTTAGTCGAACTACGTTTGCTCTGATCTTCCATGCTGTGTGGAAGTACGTAGGCACAGGACGCGATGTCCTGGCGAGCAACCTTTCCCCGTTTAGACGTAGGTAGTCGAACTACGTTGACTCTGACTTTCCCATTGCACGAGGGAGTACGTAGGCCCAGAACACCGTATGTTCTGTCGAGTCCTGTCCTTTTATTTTCTTTTCAGACTGACCATTAGCGTAGATAGATAAACACACCCTTTTCCTTATAAACACCAAGCGTGGATCCCATCGAGTACGATGGACGTGAGGGGTGCTAATACCTTCCCCTTGCGTAACCGACTCCCGAATCCAGGTTTTGGTTGCGATGACCATACCTTTTTCCCGTCTTTGCGAGGTTTACTTCGAGCGTTTCCTTTCCCGCTCTGAGGGATAAATAACGCACGGTGGCGACTCTCCTGTCAAGCCGGCGCTGATTTTCGCAGTAGCGACACTTATGATCCGCAGACCGATGGTCAGACTGAGAGAACGATTCAATCACTTGAGGATCTTTTGAGAGCTTGTGTATTGGAGAAGGGAAGAGCTTGGGATAACTACTTACCTTTGATTGAATTTACTTATAACAACAGTTTTCATTCGAGTATTGGTATGACACCATTTGAGGCATTGTACGGTAGATGGTGTAGGACGCCATTGTGTTGGTATGAGTCGGGAGAGAGTTTTGTGGTTGGACCCGAGATAGTCCAGCAAACTACCGATAAAATTAAGATGATTCAAGAGAAGATGAAGATTTCTCAGAGTCGTCAAAAGAGTTATCATGACAAGAGGAGGAAAACACTTGAATTTCAGGAGGGAGATCAAGTGTTTCTTCGAGTCACTCCGATGACTGGTGTTGATAGGGCATTGAAGTCGCGTAAGTTGACGCCGCATTTTATTGGTCCTTATCAGATTTTGCAGAAGATAGGAGAGGTAGCCTATCGAGTTACTTTACCGTCGTCACTTGCTAATCTCCATGACGTGTTCCATATATCTCAGTTGAGCAAATACATTGCGGATCCGTCTCATGTAGTCCAAGTAAATGATGTGCAGGTGAGAGATAACCTGACTGTGGAGACACCGCCTATGCGGATAGAGGATCGGGAGTTGAAGCAACTTCGAGAAAAAGAGACTGCCTTAGTGAAGGTCGCTTGGGGAGGACCAGCTGGTGGGAATGTGACTTGGGAACTTGAGAGTCAGATGAGAGAGTCTTATCCAGAGTTGTTTGAAACAGGTAACATTTTCGAGGACGAAAATTCCTAAAGTGGGGGAGGGTTGTAAAACCCCCAATTTTTCAATAATTAATTATTCGTATTAAATAATTGATTTATTTGGATGATTTTAATTATTGGAATTATTGGTAGATATTTGAGAGGAGAAATATCATGGAAGGAAATAGAATAGAAAGACATATAAATAAGGGTGGAAAGAAAAGGAAAGAATAGAAACATAAGAGAAGAGAAAGAAAGAGGAAGAGGAGAAAAGAGAAGAAAAAGGGGGAAAAGCTTGGAAAGCTCGAGAATAACTTCTAGCTTCAATTTAATCAAGGTAAGGGTGTAAAATATCATTATCTTGTCAATGTGTATGATTATCTATGGATTGTATGGATTGTTTGGATGTTTTCTCCATTTTCCATTTTAGGGCAGAAACGAGTTTAATCGGTAGAATCGATGTTTGAACGGTTAAAATCTGAAAATAATGGTATAGATTAGTCGAGAAATGTTAGGCTAAGACTACTGGAATTCGTTGGAATTGAATCGGTTGATTTTGTGGAGATTTGATGAATTTGGACAGTTGGGGTTTTGAACATCGCAGACGTTCGCTAGCACCTTCGCTAGGCGAGAAGGTCGCGAGTGTTCGCTGTAGCGAGCTAGTAGCGAATGGTCCCAGACTTGGACATAATGTAATTGACCCTCTTCACTGGTAGCGAGCGAGGTAGCGAGGGGTTCGTGAGGCGAAGCCCCAGCGAGTAGGTAGCAAAGCCTTACAGTAGCTTCTATTTTCCTTCACGAGTTTGTTCGTTAGGCGAACAGGTAGCGAGTGTTCGTTAGGAACTCGCTAGGCGAACAAACCAGCGAGCGTGACAACATTCTCATTTCTTTGTAATTCCATCCAATGTTGATTGTTTGGTTTGATTGTGTTCAATCTTGATCTGAAATGAGTAATTGTGTGTTGTTATATATATGATGTGGGTAGCCGTATGGCGTAAATCCTAGATTGTGTAATATTGTGAAATGTGGCCTTTTGGCATATATAATGCATTGTGTAAATTGATTAAAAATGCATGATGATTTATGATGAGGTTCGTTTCCGTTTGGCACGATATTGTGAATAATGCATGAGAACATATTGTGAATATGTGTGCATTGATTGAAATGTGGTGATGGTATTGAATTGAGAATGCATATTGATTGTATGCAATATTGTGAATAATGCATGAGAACATATTGTGAATATGTTTGCATTGCTTGATAAATGTGATGATGTGAAAGTATGAATACTTTGATATGATGTGTGAGTGTGCAATCATGATATAACTCTTGTGTGATGAATTATTTGAATATGCATGGGATTAAGATGCGAGAACGGTCTTAAGTGCATATGGTTGTTGATTGCATACGCATCATTTAGTCAAGAGGCAATGCTTGATAGTTTCGTGGAGACTAGTGACTTGTCCCAAACCTATAAAAGTGGGTTTGAAAGCTTACAGGACGGGCTTTTGTTGTTATCGGTCTAGGGGACAGAACCAATTTAAATTTAAAAACTGAAAAATGATAACAAGTGTTGGTACCACATGACATGAGTTGCATTGAGTCACATGGCATAGAGATAAATGTGTTGTGTGAATGTATACAAATGTGTATGTTATGTGAATTGATGAGAATTATGGATGTGTGCATGATAAAATATGCTTGGTGATCATTCCATATTTGTTTATATATACATATATTGTGATGTATATGATGGTGATAACGAATTGTGGTGAGAAATGCAGAATGTGTGTATTCTATGCTTGTATATATATAATTATATGCATTGATTTTTATGATAATATTTCTCATCCTTTTGCTATTTTATAATGCTCTATGAGGCATTACAGATTAGGTTTGTTGGAGGTATTTTGTGAAGTATAACTTCATTCTTTTGGTCGGTTAGCTCTGATATGTAGCACCGGGTAGTTAGGATTGTATAGCATTCTTTTGTGATACATTTGTATATGTATCCGCTGACAAATGTTTATGTAAACATGAATGATGTGGTGGATCTAACTGGATGATATGTATTTATACGATTACATGTTTAAATGATTCAATGTTTAGATTTTCCACTTATAATTCTAAATATTGAGATGTGGGCGTAAGGACTAAGTTCCTCTGTTGAAGATACCCCACTGTTACATGTCTTTTATAGAGCAGGTGTTGTATGTTTCAATTTTGTGTATGATGTGACATGCCTCTTTTATACCATATTTTAATTTTACTCTGATGAAATTTTAATATGTGCTTAAATGATTTATTGATTCTTTGGGGGTATAGAAGGGGGTGTTACAAGTGTTCGCTAAGCCTTCGCTAAGCGAGCTAGGTAGCGAACACTTCCAGTAGCAAAAAGGCAGGCTTCGCTAGCACGTTCGCTAGGCGAGCCAGTAGCGAATGATCGCTATGCCTTCGCTAGGCGAGTGAGCCAACGAGCAAGACAACATTGTTTTATTTTTGTTGTTTCCATCCAATGTTGATAGTTTGATTCTTCAACGCATAACTTGTGTGCTATATTATGATATGTTGTGGGTAGCCGTATGGAGTGAATCCTAGATTGTGGAATCGATTGTGAAATGTGGCCTTTTTGGCAAATATTGCATTGTTTAAATTGATTAAAAGTGCATGATGAGTGTGATGGAGTTCGTTGCCGTTTGGCACGATATTGTGAATGCATATTGATGGTATGCAATTGTATGTGAAGCACCAAGATGAGTATTCTTGTGCATTGCTTGATGATTGTAGTGATGGTTTTGAAAGTATGAATACTTTGAATATTATGAAATGTGTTGTGTGTGCAATCATGTTATAATTCTTGTGTGATGAATTATTTGAGAATGCATGAGATTAAGATGCGAGAACGGTCTTAAGTGCATTTGGTTGTTGATTGCATACTCATCATTGTTGTCAAGAGGCAATGCTTGCTAGTTTCGTGGAGACTAGTGACTTGTCCCAAACCTAGAGCAGGGTTTGAAAGCTTAGAGGACGGGATTTTGTTTGTTATTGGTCTAGAGAACGAACCTGGTTTAAATGTAAAAACCGAAAAATAATAACAAGTGTTGGTACCACATGGCATGAGTTGCATTGAGTCACATGGCATAGGTATAATTGTTGTATGAAAGTATGCATATGTGTATGAATTGTTGGACTGAGAGTTGTGAATTGATGAATAAACATATTTGTAAATGTTTATGTGGAAATGAATGAATTGTGGATGTATACATGATGAATGTGCTTGGTGATTATCCATATATTTGTATATACATTGTGATGTATAATTATGACTTGTGGTGAGAATGTTGATTATGTATATTCTAAGATTGTAGATATATAAAATTATATGCATTGATTATTATGATAATATTTCTCACCCTTCTGCTGTTTTATGATGCTCTATGAGGCATTGCAGAGTAGGTATGCTGGAGGTCTTTTTGTGAAGCGTGTCTTCATTCTTTTGTCAGTCAGCTCTGATATGTAGCACTAGGTAGCTAGGATATATGATTCTTTTGTGATACGTTGTATATGTATCTTGTTGTGGAATGTTTATGAAAACATGAATTATGCTGTGAATTAAACTAGATGATGTATATATATAATATATATATATATATATATATATATATATATATATATATATATATATATATATATATATATATATATATATATATATATGTATATATGTATAAATGTTTGATGTTATGCAATGTTTAGATGTTTCCGCTTTTATTCTAAACATTGAGATGTGGGTGTAAGGACTAAGTTCCTTTGTTAAAAGTTACCCCACTGTTGCATATCTTTATTGAGCAGATGTTGTGTGTTTTGATTCAAGTATGATGTTGCGCACTGTCGCTACTGCGAAAATCGGCACCGGCTGAACAGAAGAGTCGCCACCGTGCGTTATTTATCCCACGGGAGGGAAAGGAAACGCTCAGAGTAAACCTCACACAACACAGGAAAGGTATGGTCGTCGCAACCAAAACCTGGATTCGGGAGTCGGTTACGCAAGGGGAAGGTATTAGCACCCCTCACGTCCGTCGTACTCGACGGGATCCACGCTTGTTTTCGGGTATGGATTGTTATTCTATCTACTCTAAGGGTTAAGGGTTAAAAGAAAATAACATGAAAATAAAATGACTCGGCAAAGTATCGCACTTTATGCCTACGTATTCCCGTCTGGAACGAGAAATCAGAGTCAACGTAGTTCACCTACCTACGGGAAAGGAGGGGAAGGTTGCTCGCTAGGATATCTCATCCTATGCCTACGTACTTTCATACAGCATGAAAGATCAGAGCAAACGTAGTTCGGGCTACGCACGACACAAGCTGTTCAAGTGTCTTTTATGAAAAAATCTCACCTCAAACAAGGGTTTTCTTATTGCAAAAAGGTTGATGTTTGTTCAAATCTTTTGACGGAAGAAATGTCTTTTATTGTGTTTGAAATTTTATAGTGTTTTTCTGTTTGTTTTGAGAACGAAGAGATAGAACTCTAACCTACGGTTGCAAAGGGAATCAAACTAACCTAATGTTATCATGCATGGGTTAAGACCTAGTGTCTATCATGCTCCTCTCTTGCGCAGAGAGAAACAGAGATCCTAAGGGAATAGACGGAAACAGAAACAATATCAGATACATATAGTAAAGCGGTAAAATGCATGGATGCAACAATACAAGCGAGGCAAGGGAGTCCCACTCAACCTCGAACCTAGAAAACAATAGGCAAAAGTGAACAGGCTTCACTTTCAACCCAACAGGGTAAACAGCAAACAATACAGTCCAGAAAACCAATCAATACATCAAGAAGTGAAATACAGCAAAAATAAACAGCCACAGCAGCTCTGCATCAACACCTATCTCCAAGTCATCTCCAATCAGCTACAAGCTTCAGCAAGCATCCATCTTTATCTCCACAGCCTTTCAGCAAGGTCTTCATTATCAGTCTTTCATCTGCAATGGCTTTTCTTCCAGTCTCAATCTCTAGGATGAACATCAGTCAACAAGATGAAGTGAATGAATGTTAGACAGTCAATTACCTACCAAGGGTGGTTCATCAACTGTTAACTTTAAACAGACAGTTTCTCTCAAAAGTTCTATCTTTCAAATACATTCACCGATCCTTCCAAAGGAAGGAGGTGGATATTTGAAAGAGACTTTGAATCATAGAGAAAGGATGGATGCAGACAAGGCATTCCATGTTTGAGAAACAAGCTTTCTAATCTAGAGCTCTGCCTAGCTCCTAAACCCTAGTCTCCTCAACAGCTGCTAGCAGGAATCTCCTCTCCAACTCTGGAAGTTGGTCTTCAAGCTCTGGATCTCCAATGGCTTCATCATCACAAGTCTTCAGCTCCCCCAATCCCCAGACAATCCCAATACCCACACAGACAAATCAGTAATCCCCAGAGGGCACACCACACCAATCAATCAAATATAGCAGTATATACTAGTAGCAGTAGGGGAATCCTAGTGATTTCTAAGGGGATCTATCCTATACCCATAACCTCTATAGTCCATACCCAAAAATAAATGAAAATCTCCTAAAAGAATTAAACTATCTCACCTAAGTTGATTTAAAACCCTAATTTTTGTTCAAGTTATTCACACCTAAACTAAACCCCTAAAATCAAGTCCTAAAAATATGAACTAAATTGTATGTATAAGCTAACAATGTCTATTAATCAACCTAAAAAGAATGGGCAAAAAATATTAAAGCAACTATTAGAACCAAAATTAACAAATTCATGTATGGAATGAAACACCTAAAATAGGCATTTATTTGGAAAATATGGGAAAAATATCAAATAAAAAATAAAATGCCATTTTTATTTTTTATAATTTTCTAGACATCTTGAAGAAATTAATGCAAAAAGAATCATTAAAAAATATGAAGTTTATGATTTATTATGATTTTTGGAAAATGCATGAAAATGAAAAGAAATTAAAAAATGAAATATAGAGAAATAGAGGGAGGGGGTGAGAATAGCAAGGCGCTCCAGTTATAATCTCCAGGTGGGCCACAGAGCAGGGGTGCGAATATGAATTCCACTAAGCCCAACGCGTTCAGAAAATCAAATGAAAAAATGCCAGAAAAAAGGAAAAATCCTCGGTGCAAATAGCAAGCTTTTGACGTGTAAAATTGAATTGGGCCTCTGAGTGGGGTGTGTATAGCAATCCAATGTTGAGCCCAATCAGCAAACTTAAGTGAAACGGTGCGTTTGGCACCCAGGGTTCCCTCCATATTTCGTTTTAAAATGTGACCGTCCGATGAGTCTCCAAGTCAAGGTCAAAGTCTATATCGTGTGGCCATCATGTTGTCTTCAACCTTGAGCCAACCCTAACCCTGAAAAACCCTAACCATGCAAGCATCTTCCATTGTTCTGTTCTCTCTCAATTCTCCATGGATGCCCTCGATCCAAAGAGCAAAAATGCTCTAGAAACTCTCCTCTACACAGCCATAATCATAACTCTCCCTAACACTCACTCAATCAACCAATTCGATAGAGATAACAGTCCTGATCCACCTTGAACACCTGATATCAAACCTCTCCATTCTCTCTAAATCTTGTCCTAAACTCATCTACAACGTATGCTGATTATCACAAGCCAATAAACCAATATTTTCATGCACTGAATCATGAGATACCAATCCAACCAGATTTTGCACTCCATAACCAAACTTCATGAAAGCTCTCCAAACTCACCAAATTAAGTCATCTATCCTATCTTAGCAATTCTACACTATCAAAACCTAATAACTCTAACTAAAACATGCAATTCGAGCAGGAAACATACCTGGTGCAATTGATGAAAACAGGTACCAAATCCTCTTGATCCAAGGCTTGAAGTGAGTGCAAACTGATCAATGAACTTGATGATTACTTCTGTATGCAACAAATATGACTCCAAAGCTTTAAATCTCTCAATTCTAAAATTTATGCTTCTTGAATGATGAACTTGCACAGCTCGAGTCTTCCTCCAATTTCACCAATCTTGATGTGAATTGTGATGCTTGGATGATGATGATGAAGATTCAATCAGAAAATGTGAAGATTGATGGGAATTTGGAAGAGTTTGGATTGATTTTGCAAAGATGGAAAATTGGTATGAAACTTGTGTTTTGGACAAATGAGATCACCAACCCTGGCATGAACCCTCTCATATCAATATATAGGTGAGGTTAGAACCTCCTAGAAGCTTGGAGAAACTTCCCTTGTATGATTTCCCTTGGATTTGGTTTATGTATCTTCCATTACAAGTAACCATGAATAACTCTTAAAATTTGAACTAACCTCAAAATTACACTTTAGCCAATGTTCTCAAAATGATCTTTCCATTCAAAATGACCTATAATTTTGCTTCATTTGGCCAAAATATGAAAAATCTCATTTTTTAGGTCATTTTTATTCATTAAATCCAACAATTTTGAAACCTTGTGCTATGAATCTTTCCAATCTCTCATGGTAACTTTTCTAGACTCAAAATGTCATTTGGAGCAAGTTTGATGTTGTAAGTTTTTTCATTTGAGGCCTCCTTGTATGAGTTTTTGGCATAGGTTGAAATGACCTGTAATTCTCAAATGACCAAAATACCCTTTGCTTGCCAAGACCATAAGTAGAGTTCCACAAATCATATGAAGGCATACTATACCATCCTAGAAAGACAAGACAATGAGGAACAATTCTTATGTTGACCAGAAATTCATTTGAAATCTCCTTGAGGGGTAAAAATTGCTTGGAAGACAAGTCACTTTCACAGACAAATTTTCAGATACCTCAGATGACCTGTAACTTGCAAGGACCATAACTTGAGTTATATGAATCTCCTTAATGTCTTCCACCACTAAAATTAAAGGTCTTGAGATCCTCTACAAGTTTCATGTTGGCCAAGGATCCATTTGAAGCTTGCATTTTGACTTATCTTGCTTGGAAATTTGACCTAAACTAGGGGATTTTACATAGAAACCCTAATTTAGAACCTCCTCTTCTCCTTGATTTCTCTTGAATTCTTCTTAGCATAACACCATATCCTCTTCTATATGTCAAATGATGAACCCCACATCCCTCCAATAGCCTTTAATGCCTTTCAATCAGTCAATTGACCTAGAGTTGACCCAGGGTTGACCCAGATGAAACCCTAGTTGACTGTCTTCCTCCACAACTCTTGTGACCACACCAATGACTTATTTCCTTCTCCAAATGACTTTCTAAATCCTCCAAGATGTCTAGATACTCCCCATGCTCATCCCACAGCTCACAATTTCTTTGTTGATTCTCAAATACTTTCAATTAGGAGATAGACTCAATGCCTGATCCACTGATTTCTCCAACTTCCAAATTCTTTTCTGATGACTTGAATGAGGTTGAATCAGGATAATAACCTCTTGATAGGCCTCTAGAGATGAGAATAATGATTGGTCCCTGTTGGATGATTCACCATGCTATGCTATGCAGATAATTAGACTATGTACATGCCTCTATATGCAAATGCTAATGATATTGAAACATAAACCAAGTGAATAAGGTTGAGCAAATTTTAGGGTGCAACACGCACGTCTTTTATACCGTGTTTTAATTGTACTCTGATGGATTTTTAATACGTGCCTAAATGATTTATTTGATTAATTTGGGGTATAGAAAAGGGGTGTTACATTAGTGGTATCAGAGCAGATCGGTCAATTGACCAAGTTGTTAATGTGTTTATTCAACTATATATTTGATATGTGTGTATGACACTGTCAGTATTGTTAGTTCTTATGAAGTTTTGTTAATGGGATCCAGAACAATGGTCGCCGGTAGGAATGATGAAGCGATTGCCGAAGATTTGGCGATGTTGGTTGGAGCGATTGGACAGAATCCACAAGCCAACGTGAATGCTGGACACAATGCCGATGACGAGTTTCGTGCTTTGGGAAGGTTTCAAAGGAACAATCCACCAATTTTCAAGGGAACCCATGAACCTAAAAAAGCACAAGTATGGCTGAAAGCAATTGAGAAGATCTTTCGAGTCATGAACTGTTCAGATGCGCAGAAGGCGCAGTTTGGCACTCATATGCTTGAAGAGGAAGCTAAGGACTGGTGGGGTAACACTCGTCAGATATTTGAAAAAGATGAGATTGTGGTTACTTGGGATGTTTTTAGAGAGGCATTTCTGGAGAATTATTTTCCAGAAGATGTGAGTGGTAAGAAGGAAAATGAATTCCTTGAGCTGAAGCAGGGTAACTCAACTGTGGCCGAGTATGCAGCATGGTTTGAGGAATTGATTAAGTTTTGTCCTCATTACAATACTACCAATGCTGAGAGATCCAAGTATCTTAAGTTTGTGAGTGGGTTGAGGCCTGAAATCAAGCAAGCCGTTGGTTATCAGGAAATTAGGCGATTTTCTGAGTTAGTGAACAAAAGCAGAATTTATGGTGAAGATAATAGAGCTAGATCTGCTCACTATAAGAGTTTAAATGACAAGAAAGGAAAAGGTCAATTCCGAGGGAAGCCGTATGTGACTCTTGCTGATAAGGGGAAACAAAAAACTGGTTACGGCAAGAAGCCGAGTGGGGGAGGAGTTTCCACTCCGGTGCGATGTTACAATGCGGTAAAGAAGGACATCATACTCCTGAGTGCAAAAGCATTGAGCAGAAATGTTTTAAGTGTGGCAAGCCAGGCCACAAAGCTATGGAGTGCAAGAGCGGTGCGAATGTGACTTGCTACAACTGTGGTGAGCAAGGGCACATTAGTACCAAGTGTGACAAGCTAAAGAAGACTCAAGGGAATGGGAAAGTGTTTGCTCTGTCAGGATCGGAGACTATTAGCGAAGATCGGTTGATCCGAGGTATGTGCTTCATTAATGGTATACCTTTGGTCGCTATAATTGATACTGGAGCTACACATTCCTTTATTTCCTTTGATTGTGTTAAGAGATTGAATCTTGAGTTGTCAATTATGAGTAGTGGTATGGTTATTGATACTCCTGCTATGGGTTCAGTAACTACCCCTTTTGTGTGTTTGAATTGTCCATTGAGTATTTTTTGTAAAGACTTTGGAGTTGATTTAGTGTGTCTTCACTTAGATCAACTTGATGTTATTCTTGGGATGAATTGGCTGGAATTCTATCATGTCTATATTAACTGTTTTGACAAAACGGTTATATTTCCTGAACCTGGTGAGGAAAGAGATTTGTTTATGACTGCTAACCAAGTGAAGAATCAGTGCAAGATGGTGCGAAGGTATTTATGTTGATGGAAAATTTGAACATTGGTGAAAATGGAGCAATTGATGCTTTACCAATTGTCCGTGATTTTTCGGAAGTTTTTCCTGATGAGATAAGAGATTTACCGCCGGAACGAGAAGTGGAGTTTGCGATCGACTTAATTCCTAGAACTAGTCTGATATCGATGGCTCCATATCGTATGTCCGCATCAGAATTGAAAGAGTTGAAGAGTAAACTTGAAGATCTACTTGAGAAGAGGTTTATTCGTCCGAGTGTGTCACCGTGGGGTGCACCAGTTTTGTTGGTTAAGAAGAAAGAAGGTTCTATGATACTTTGTGTGGACTACAAACAATTGAACAAGATGACCATCAAGAATAAGTATCCACTTTCGAGGATTGATGATTTGATAGATCAGTTGATTGGTGCGAGTGTCTTTAGTAAGATAGATTTGAGATCTGGGTATCATCAGATTCGTGTGAAGGCCGAAGATATTCAGAAGACTGCCTTTAGAACGAGGTATGGACATTATGAGTATTCTGTGATGCCATTTGGTGTGACTAATGCACCAGGTGTATTTATGGAATACATGAATAGGGTTTTCCATCCTTATTTGGACAAGTTTGTGGTTGTGTTCATTGATGATATTTTGATTTATTCAAAGAGTGAAGGAGAACATGTCGGGCATTTGAGGATTGTGTTATCTGTGTTAAAAGAAAAGCAGTTATATGCTAAACTTTCTAAGTATGGATTTTGGTTGAAGGAAGTGAGTTTCCTTGGTCATGTGATTTCGAGTAGGGGTATTGCAGTCGATCTGTTAAAGGTTGAAGTGGTATCGCATTGAGAGGCTCCAAAATCAGTTTTTGAGATTAGAAGTTTTCTTGGTTTGGCAGGTTATTATCGGAAATTCATTGAAGGATTTGCCAAGTTATCATTGTCGTTGGCGAAGTTGACTAGGAAAGGTCAAGCTTTTGTTTGGGATGCAAAGTGTGATGAAAGTTTTCAAGAGCTTAAGAGAAGATTGACGACAGCTCCTGTTTTGATTTTGCCGAATCCGTCAGAACTGTTTGTTGGGTATTGTGATGCTTCTTTGATGGGATTAGGAGGTGTGTTGATGCAAAATAAACAAGTTGTAGCTTATGCTTCAAGGCAACTCAAAGTGCATGAGAGGAATTATCCGACGCATGACTTAGAGTTGGCCGCCGTTGTATTTATGCTGAAACTTTGGAGGCATTATTTGCTTGGTTCGAGATTTGAGGTATTTAGTGACCATAAGAGTTTGAAGTATATATTTGATCATAAAGAATTGAATGCAAGGCAGAGGAGATGGTTGGAACTTCTGAAGGATTATGATTTTGGTTTGAATTACCATCCGGGTAAAGCAAATGTAGTAGCTGATGCATTGAGTAGGAAATCGTTGCATATGTCGATGATGATGGTAAAAGAGTTGGAGATGATTGAGCAATTTCGCGATTTGAGCTTAGTGTGTGAGAAAACTTCTTACAGAGTTAAGCTTGGTATGTTAAAGCTTACTAGTGGTATTCCTGACGATATTCGAGAAGGACAGAAATCTTATTTGGGTTTAGTTGATCGGTTGACTTTAATCAATCAAGGTCAAGGTGGTGAATTTCAGATTGATGAAAATGGTATCATGAGATGTCGTGATAGAGTTTATATTCCTGATATTGTTGAGTTGAAGAAGAGTATTCTTGAAGAAGGGCATCGTAGTGGATTGAGTATTCATCCGGGTGCTACTAAGATGTATCAATATTTGAGGAAAGTATTTTGGTGGCCTCGTATGAAGAAGGATATTGCCGAGTTTGTGTATTCTTGTTTGACTTGTCAGAAGTCAAAGATTGAGCATCAGAAACCGTCGGGCTTGATGCAACCGTTGTTTATTCCTGAATGGAAACGGGATAGCATATTGATGGATTTTGTGTCTGGTTTACCTAGAACGCCGAGTAACATTGAAGCTATTTGGGTTATTATGGATAGATTGACCAAATCTGCTCATTTTATTCCTATGCGAATGGATTACCCGTTGGAGAGATTGACAAAACTGCACATTGAAAGGATTGTCAGTTTACATGGTATTCCATCTAGCATTGTTTCAGATAGAGATCCGAGGTTTACTTCGAGATTTTGGGAAAGTTTGCAAAGTGCTTTGGGTACGAAGTTACGTTTGAGTTCTGCGTATCATCCATAGACCAATGGTCAGACTGAGAGGACGATTCAATCACTTGAGGATCTTTGGAGAGCTTGTGTATTGGAAAAGGGAGGAGCTTGGGATAACTACTTACCTTTGATTGAATTTACTTACAACAACAGTTTTCATTCGAGTATTGGTATGGAACCGTTTGAGGCATTGTATGGTAGACGATGTAGGACGCCATTGTGTTGGTATGAGTTCGGAGAGAGTTTTGTGGTTGGACCCGAAATAGTCCAGCAGACTACCGATAAGATTAAGATGATTCAAGAGAAGATGAAGATTTCTCAGCGTCGTCAAAAGAGTTATCATGACAAGAGGACGAAAGCACTTGGATTTTAGGAGGGAGATCACGTGTTTCTTCGAGTTACTCCAATAACTGGTGTTGGTAGAGCGTTGAAGTCGCGTAAGTTGACGCCGCGTTTTATTGGTCCTTATCAGATTTTGCAGAGGATATGAGAGGTAGCCTATCGGGTTGCTTTACCGCCGTCGCTTGCTAATCTCCATGATGTGTTCCATGTTTTGCAACTTCAGAAGTATGTTCCGGATCCGTCACATGTTATTCCTATGGAAGAGGTTGAGATAAGAGATAACCTTATGGTTGAAGCTTTACCGATTAGAATTCTGGACCGTGAAGTTAAGAAGCTAAGAGGCAAGGATATTGCACTTGTGAAAGTAGCATGGGGAGGCGCTGCAGAAGGAAATATGTCTTGGGAATTAGAGAGTGGGATGCGAGAGTCGTATCCAGAGTTGTTTGAATCAGGTAACATTTTCGAGGACGAAAATTTCTAAAGTGGGGGAGAGTTATAACTCTCCGATTTCGATTATTCCCATTTTTGTTGAGTCTTTTGATTTATTTGGGTGATTAATATTTTAATTGTGAAATTGATGTGTTAATATGTTATGTTTGCATATTATGCTATTTTACCGATTTGAGAGTTTTCGGGAAAAATAGATTGGAGGGTATTTTAGACATTTCTTATTTAATGTTAAGTTGGATATTTTGTGAGAAAATGGATTAATAGATGTTTGAAGAGAAATAGAATAGAAAGAGATATAAGTGGATTAGAGGAGAGAAAGAAAAGTATAGAAATAGAAAGAAGAGAAAAGGAAGAGAAAGAAAGAAGGAAGAAGAGAGAAGAGGAGAAAATAGAGGAAAAGCTTGGATAGCTCAAGATTAACATCTAGGATTCGATTTAATCGGGTAAGGGTGTGAAATCTTATTATTTTCTCAATGTGTATGATTATGTATGCTTTTATTGGATTGATTTGAATTGTTGGGGAGTTTTCACTCATTTTCCATTTTTAGGTCGAAATGGTTTAATCGATAGAAACCGATGTTTTAACGGTTAGAATCTGAAATAAGTGATGTAGTTTAGTCAAGGAATGTTAGGCTAAGACTATGGAAACTTGTTGGAATTGAATCAGATGATTTTAGGACCTTGTGACATTTTCGGACAGTAGAGGTTTTTGAGAGATCGCAGAGGTTCGCAAAGCGAGTAGCTAGCAAACGAGCTAGCGAGTAGTGAATGGTCCCAGACTTAGACAGAACCAAATGAACCTTGTTCGCTGGAGCGATTGAGGTAGCGAGTGTTCGCTAAGCGAGCTAGGTAGCGAACACTTCCAGTAGCAAAAAGGCAGGCTACGCTAGCACGTTCGCTAGGCGAGCCAGTAGCGAATGATCGCTATGCCTTCGCTAGGCGATTGAACCAGCGAGCATGACAGCATTGTTTTATTTTTGTTGTTTCCATCCAATGTTGATTCTTTGATTCTTCAACGCATAGCTTGTGTGTTGTATTATGATATGCTGTGGGTAGCCGTATGGCGTGAATCCTAGATTGTGGAATCGATTGTGAAATGTGGCCTTTTTGGCAAATATTGCATTGTTTAAATTGATTAAAAGTGCATGATGAGTGTGATGGAGTTTGTTGCCGTTTGGCGCGATATTGTGAATGCATATTGATGGTATGCGATTGTATGTGTAGCACCAAGATGTGTATTCTTCTGCATTGCTTGATGAATATAGTGATGGTGTTGAAAGTATGAATACTTTGACTATTATGAAATGTGTTGTGTGTGCAATCATGTTATAATTCTTGTATGATGAATTATTTGAGAATGCATGAGATTAAGATGCGAGAATGGTATTAAGTGCATTTGGTTGTTGATTGCATATGTATCATTGTTGTCAAGAGGCAATGCTTGCTAGTTTCGTGGAGACTAGTGACTTGTCCCAAACCTAGAGCGGGGTTTGAAAGCTTAGAGGACGGGCTTTTGTTTGTTATTGGCCTAGAGGATGGACCCGACTTAAATGTAAAAACCGAAAAATAATAACAAGTGTTGGTACCACATGGCATGAGTTGCATTGAGTCACATGGCATAGGTATAATTATTGTATGAAAGTATGCACATGTGTATGAACTGTTGGACTGAGAGTTGTGAATTGATGAATAAACATAATTGTAAATGTTTATGTGGAAATGAATGAATTGTAGATGTATAGATGATGAATATGCTTGGTGATTATCCATATATTTGTATATACATTGTGATGTATATGGATGACTTGTGGTGAGAATGTTGATTATGCATATTCTAAGATTGTAGATATATATAATTATATGCATTGATTATTATGATAATATTTCTCACCCTTCTGCTGTTTTATGATGCTCTATGAGGCATTGCAGAGTAGGTATGTTGGAGGTCTTTTTGTGATGCGTGTCTTCATTCTTTTGTCGGTCAACTCTGATATGTAGCATCGGGTAGCTAGGATATATGATTCTTTTGTGATACGTTGTATATGTATCTTGTTGTGGAATGTTTATGAAAACATGAATTATGCTGTGAATTAAACTAGATGATGTATATATATATATATATATATATATATATATATATATATATATATATATGTATGTATGTATGTATATATATGTATATATGTATGTATGTATATATGTTTGATGTTATGCAATGCTTAGATGTTTCCGCTTTTATTCTAAACATTGAGATGTGGGTGTAAGGACTAAGTTCCTCTGTTAAAAGTTACCCCACTGTTGCATATCTTTATTGAGCAGGTGTTGTGTGTTTTGATTCAAGTATGATGTGGCGCACCTCTTTTATACCGTATTTTAATTGTACTCTGATGGATTTTTAATATGTGCCTAAATGATATATTTGATTAATTGAGGGTATAGAAAGGGGGTGTTACAATAAGGCCAGTTGATGCTTATGTTTCTTCCCATTTCGAAGTTATTAAATATATGTTGTCTAAGACAATTTTGCATAGTTGAATTGGAAAGTAGGCGCTTTCTTTGACTGAATATTCCTTGACATATATGCCTTTAAAGTCCATGAAGGGTCAGGTAGTCACAAACTTCATTGTAGATCATGCAGTGGTTGAGACACCTTTAAATTTCTTGGGAACAGAACCTTGGAAGTTATACTTCAACGGTTCTAGCCATAAGAATGGAATTGGCGTTGGGATTTTGATTGTTTTGCCAAGCAAAGTGCCAACAAAGTTCAAGTTTAAAATTGAAGGCTCTTGCTCCAATAACAAGGTTAAATATGAAGCTTTGATAGATGGACTTGAGACCTTGTTAGAGTTGGGGGCAAAGCGAGTCAAAATAAAAGGATATTTGGAGTTAGTCGTGAAATAGATAACAAAAGAATACAAGTGTATTAAGGAAAACTTGATCATATATTTTGTTATAGTAAATTGGCTGATCAAATGTTTCAACTTCGTGGATATCCAACATATTCCTAGACTTGAGAACCACGAGGAAAAAAAATTGGCACAACATGCTCCACGGTATAAAGTTCCAAAAAGAAAGGTAGAGGAGTTGATTGAAGTACGAGGAAAGGTTCAAGCAACAGGGCTTTGTCCATTAGATCTAGCATTAATGAAGCTCGGGTCAGTAGACTAAAAGAAATTTGAGATCTGTACTGTTGAAGACTTACCTAGTACTGATTGGAAAAATCCCATAGTTGATTGCTTGAAGAATTTAGTTGGGTCAACAAATGGAAGGGTCAAGTATAAATATTTGAATTATGTGATCATTGGCAATGAATTGTTTAAAAAGATCCCTAAGAGAGTATTGCTTAAATGCCTTAGTGAGGAAGAGGCATATTTGACTGTTTCGAACACCCATAGTGGGGCATGTGGTGCTCATCAAGTGGGGCACAAGATGAAGTGGTTATTATGTCGCCATGATGTCTATTGACCCATAATGCTTAAGGATTACATTGATTTTGCTAAGGGTTATCAAGAATTCCAGATTCACTCAGGTATACAACATGTTCCTGCAAATGAGTTGCATGCAACAGTGAAACCTTGGACGTTTAAAGGATGGGCTTTGGACCTGATTGGAGAAATTCGACCCGCGTCCTTGGAAAGCCAGAAATATATCTTGGTAGAAGTTGATTACTTTACAAAGTGGATAGAAGCAATCCCTTTAGTGAAGGCTGATTAAGAGACCATAATTGAGTTTTTTGAAAGGAAGATTATTTACAAGTTTGGGGTTCTTGAGACCATTAAAACAGACCAATGGTCAGTGTTTACTGATCGAAAGATGCAAAAGTTTGCATCAGAAATGGGAATCAAATTGTTAACTTCAACACCCTATTATGCTCAAGCAATAGGCAAGTCGATGCTGCTAACAAAACCATTATAAGCTTGATCAAGAAACATGTCAGGAATAAGTCAAAGAATTGGCATCAAATGTTAGACCAGGTCTTATGGGTTTGTTATACGTCTCCCAAAGAAGCAATATCCATAAATCCATTTCGATTGACTTATGGGCATGAACCTATTTTGTATGTAGAGATTTATTTGTGACCAATCCGAGTTCAACGTCAACATGAAATTCCATTAGACCAATATTGGGGTATGATGTTAGATGAGATGGTTGACTTGGACGAAGAACGACTAGCAGGTTGGAGACGTTAATAAGACAAAAAGAATGAGTTGCCAAAGCCTATAATAAAAAAGGCCAAGTCTAAGGCGTTTTCTAGTGGAGATTACGTTTAGAAAGCTATCTTGCATATAGATCAGAAAGATCAAACCCTGGGCAAGTGATCCCCAAATTGGGAGGGGCCATTTCAAATACTTCAAGTATTTTCAAACAACCCTTACAAAATTGAAAAGTAAGCCATGGAAAAATAAATTTTAAGAGTATATGGTAAATACCTTAAACGGTATAAGCCTATGCTACAAGAAAATTGAATTGAAAAAGAATAATGTGCTAAACGAAATAGAAGTGCCAAAATGGTATCAAAAATGCCAAAATGGCATAGTCATTACAAAATAGTGGGCACAGTCATTACAAGATAGTGAAGGAACAAACAAAAAAGATAAACATAAACATAAATCAAACAGGAAACTGTGCTTTGGATTCTTCCAGCTTGGTCATGGAGAGGTCGAGCCTAGCACAGAGGCGATCATGAAGTTCTTCCAAAAGAACAATCTCAAGTCCTAGATTGAGTGCAGTTTCAGCGTGCTCGACTCCTTTGGTGGTTTCGACATCAATAATTTCCTTTGTAGGGAGTGACTATCCCGAGGCTAATTCAATCTTATCTTTCTCCAAGCCATCAATCTCTTTGGAGAGTTCCAACATCTTAGCATGACGTTGAGCAAAATTTTCGTCAGTCAAAGCGGTTTTGTCGTTATATTCTTGGATTTGGGCTTCAAGTTGATCAACCTTCTTGTTAGATGTATCACTTGTTTCCCAAGCTGTTGAAATGGTATCCTTCACATCTTGAAGTTTGGAAGTGACCGAGCGCTTGAGGTTAATATATTTGCATACTTGATCGAAGAAGGATTTAAATTCAAAAATAAATTTAAGTAAGAGATCGGACGCCGACTGTTTGTCGAGTCCAACTAGGAGTTTCCGAATGTCATTTCCAAGATTGACATCTTCTTTGATAGCAACAAGAAGGTCAACTTTAAAGATGTTAGCTTTCAGTTGTTGGACGAGAATATTGATGGAATTATTGCCGGTATCAGCCAATGATGAATCTGAGGATTGAGCCGACTTGGAATCCATCAACAGCTTGCATAACTTTTGTAGTCTCTTAAGGGCCCAGTTGGATTTTTCCTCTTGAGGGTTAGAATTTATGATTGACTGAGAGATGTGTTTGAAATGGAGTCATGCACGTCAGCTTGAGTTGGCAAGGGTTCTGGGAAACCTGTTTGGGTTTATTCCCGAATGAAGGCAATTTAAATATGGGGAGTGGCTTGATCTTCGTTGTCACCTGTTGGTTTGTTAGTTTGAGAGTCATCTAGGATGATGTTGTTGTGAACATACGCAACATTTTTGTCCACTTCTTCTATGTCGTTGGCTGAATTTGATTCAACGTCAAATATCATGTTAGGTTGATAAGGTGTAGTGGTAGTTGTTGCTTTGGCCGATGGCCAAGAGACTGTTTGGATGGTCGAAAGGCTAGAATCAAGAAAATCTTACCAATGTATGTATGAAACTGAAGCGGAAGGAGTGGTTCGAAGGATACATGTGAGAGTCACTTTTTGATCATGGGTTACTTTAGTATTTTCCTAAAAGAGGAGAAAAAGGTGTCAAATTTGAGAGACAAATAACATACAAGTTACAAAGGAAGTTGTTACATACCTTGGGGTCATTAGCTTCCTCGACTAGATTGTTTTGAGGTTGAGTGGTGTCTTCATTAACTGGGGGCGTCAGGTCCTGAGTAGGTTCCTTTCTTTTTTCTTCACCCTTTTTTTTGGAGTAGTATTTGGAGGTTGGGTAGAGGGACCTACAAAGGTTTTAATTGTGTCCCTTTTGGATATGGACTTCTTGGGAGTCCATTTCTTCTGGTGGCTGACGTTAGGATTCTAGGAAGCTTTCTTCCTCGACCTTGAAAAGATAAGAGGTTCTTCATAGCCCTCCGAGCATTCTTCCTCAATCGAACTGGGATGATTCATGGAGTAACCTAAACAGATGGCCGAATGAGTGAATGCTCAAAAAGAGTAATAAGTAAAAATAGGATTCGACGATGATATCTTACTAGGGGTAGTAGTAGTCTTTGTGGCAGTAATAGTTTTCATCATCTTCTTCTTGGTATTAGAGGTTAGGGATTCAGGGTCTCATTTTTGGATCTGAAGAAGCAAAAAATGTGAGAATTGGTATAAAGACGAAAGATAGTATAGGAATGGAAAATACCTTCTTCTTAGGTTCTTCTGGATGCTTCGTCTATCTTACATCAGAAGGTTTCTCAACGTTATAGTTAGTTGGATGTTCAAATTCATCTAAAAATAGGAAAAGAGATGAAAGCAAGTCGAAAGGGATATTTAGAGGAAAACACCTTGTTGATCTTGAGTTTTAGGCACGTCGGAGAGAGCATAAAAAATACTTGCCCATAAATGGTCCTCTATGAAGCAGCGAGTAAGATACCTCGTCCACCAGTTATGAAACTCAGAAGTTATATTAAACAATAGGTGAAAATGGAAGGCGGGGAGGTCTAAAACTTGGTTGCGAGCAAATTGAATGCACTATTTGAACTTTCCATGGTCGTACTTGTGCTTCGACCAACAAATATCTTCTTTCCAAACATAGAGAGAGAAAGGTTGAAATCGGCTGCAGCCAAATTGTCTAGCCACTAATTTAGGCTGGTAACTGGTAAAGCCATAGCCAGGAGTGCAAAATTCTATTATGGACGACAAGATTGTAGGAGTCAGCAAAAACGGCCCAAACTGCATTCGACATGGCATCAGCCAAAGGGGGGGAGCAAAGAAACTTGTTTTGGATCCAAGATGAACCAACCAGGCGGTCCACAAAAGGAGCCATAGTCGCGTCAAAGAACTTAGTCTCAAGAAATATATTGATGTACTTGATGAGGATGTTTGACATGGGGTTTTCTTGGGGAGTGAGCAACGCCATCCTAGTGCCTTCGATGGCCATTTTCTCAGTCTCCTTCATTAGGGTCTAGGAATCTGTAATGTGAAGCCTTGGCTCAAAATTGGTATTCAACCATAATTACAAGAGCCACAAGGGACCTGAAACTAAGAAATACATACTCTTAGTGTTTTCAGGGAGGAATTTAAGTTTGTGGGGAGGCATCTCCAAGTGACTGATAAAGCTTGGCCAGGAGAAGTTTGCTGAGGGAAATCTTTCGCTCTTCATGAAGCTAGATTTCCAGATGGACAAACTTCTTATCCACTTGTAAAGAGCTGGAACAGAAAACATATTAAGAGAGCCAAAATGCCAAGAAAGATATATGCTTTTGGTCAGAAACGTCTTTGTTGACAGTATCATGGTTGTCGAAGATGAAATTCTTGTAGGTGGGACGTTCGATGGTGAACTCGTGTTGGGTTGCCAGAGTTGGACAAAAAGTGGAGCCAACAGGATTTAAACCTGTAATAGAGGCAACATCAAAAAAAGTTGGCGTCAGCATGCCGTAGGGAAGCTAAAAGGTGTTGGTTTATCCTTCCCAGAAGAAGATCGAAGCGAACAACATGCATGGGTTGTTTTTTGGGTCAGTCCTAGACAGATTAACCATGTCATAGATACCTAGTTCCTCCCAATGCTTATTTTTCTTAGCTTGAACCTTGTTGATCCACACCAAATACTCTTTAGTTAGAGTTGGTGGAGCAGATCGAAAAACACAATTAGGCTTGACCATGAAAGATAGGTCAAGAGCATGTTACTCAAATGCAGACGACGTGGTGAGTATGTAACTTGGGAACAAGTGAGTGATGTTTATAGCTCGTGACCTCTTGGTGGGGTAAGACCCTGAGAAAGCGCACAGTTTGTCATCTATAGCGTAAGGGATCACCATTTCTTTTTTCCAAATGGAAATCTTGTGGGGTTAAAGGTAGCTACGGTCCTTAGTATCATGGACTTCAATTGAGAATAGTAAAAAGTTTTCACGACTAAACTCGTTCAACCGAACTATTTTCAAAAGGGTCTCAACTAAGCGGGATTTTCGAATCAACTTAGTTGGGACTCACTCCCTATAAGCCTCATCGAATATATCACCATCCTATCTTAATTTCTCTCAAGTCCGGGTGTAGGACTTTGTCTCACCACTCAAAGATATCAACCCAAAAAGCAATAAAACAAATACACAAATAAGCAATTAAGCAAATATAATAAACAAGCATAAATAAAACAAGTTAGGGAAACCCACTGGAGATGTCCCCAGTGAAGTCGCCATTTCTGTCGCGGTGAAATTTGGATACCAAACTATTGATTAGTTTGAATCTTTAATTCAATTTGCAACCGAACTTTGATTTGTCCAAAGGAAGGGATAAAGATCGAAATTCCCACAATGTAATGCACATGCAAGGTTTAGAGAGTTATAGGTTCGGGGGTCGGTTAAACTTAGGGAAGGTGCTAGCATCCTAAATTTCTGTAGTACTCTACAGGAACCTCTTGTTTTATTATTGTTTATTGCTATGGTTTATCTGCTTAATGGTTAAAAGACCTAAGGGTTTATTTTCTAAGTATACTCGATAAGATATCGCATCTTATGCCTACATATCCTTACGGGAGTGGAATCAGAGTATCTGTAGTTCCCCTAAAGGGTTTGAGGAGTTCTTTGACTGTGGTCAAAGTTCCTACGGGTTTAGGGTAGTCGGTTGATTGATTTTAGGAGAAGAGGTGCTTTATCATTTTAAGGGAGATATAACCGCCACAGGTGTAGGAAAATAGTCTTTGCATCGTCTTAAGAAAAGGGCTTAAGTACTCGGATTGTTTGGCGAGTATGCCTTTGTTTCTCTTAAAGAAAAGTCCCTACGGCTTGATTGTATTGTTGTGGGGTGGAGATACCATCTCGCTTAAGATGATTTGGCATCTTTATCTAATGTGTTTGAACAATTGTTTGGAATTGTTTTGTTTGAATATATTTGTTGTAGTGTCGATTTGAGTTTTATTTGTATTGTGCTTATTATTTTCCTATGTTGTAAAATAAGAGACAAGGTCCTCCTATGGGGTAGGTCCTAAACTTAAGCGATCAACTTGAATGGGATCAAGGATCACGGGGAGTATGATGCAAATGATGTGCACTACACACAAGTGTTGACTCATGTGTAGGTTTTTCCTTTGGACGGATAGGATGCGGAAATATAAATGCGGTAATGTAAATTGCAAAATAATAAATCCATACACACGCATGAAAGCGCTAAAGTGTAAGTGCGAGTGTAGTGAATGTGATTGTGTACGATTGATTAAATTGTTTGCGATGTTGATTGACTAAGTCGATTCTGAGTGTGAGGTTGATTAGTTTTAGACGAGATTAATTGATTGTAGTTGAATTGCACTTATGTGAAAATTATTTTAGGTGGGGTTGACTTTAGAAAATATTAATTTCAGGGTGAATTAGTTTGTAAGAAAATTACATTGATTTTGATTGTGAATTATAAGTTGATAAAATATTTTAGTTATTATTATAAAAGGATAAAAGTTGATTCGAATAAAAGATTGTTATATATTTTTTTGAAGATTCTATTGAATAAATAAAGTTATATTATACACTGGCGATACCGCTGCAACTTGATGTGGGGGCATGTACCTCTTTCTGAATTGTCCCTTTTGAATGGCATTTACACCTTGCTCTTTTTTCTTCACAAAACTGCTCCCATACCTTTTAGGAGCGCTCTCTTCCTTGGTCAATCTTCCTTCGCGAACACCTTCTTCTAAGCGCATCCCCATGTTGACCATTTCAGTAAAGTCATTGGGCGCGTTGGCTACCATCTTCTTGTAAAAGAAAGGACCCAGGGTCTTCAGAAAAATCTTGGTCATCTCTTTCTCTTCTAATGGTGGTGTGACTTGCGCGGCCAACTCGCGCCAACGCTGGGCGTATTTCTTGAAATTCTCCTTATCTTTTTGTGCCATTGCTCTCAACTGATCTCGGTCGGGTGCCATGTCCACATTGTACTTATACTGCTTGACAAAGGCTCCTCCCAGATCATTGAAAGTTCGAATCTTCGTACTATCCAACCCCATGTACCACTTGAGTGCGGCGCCTGTCAAACTGTCTTGAAAGTAGTGAATGAGTAATTGATCATTATCAGTTTGGGCAGACATCTTCCTGGCGTACATAATGAGATGACTCTGAGGGCAGGTTTTCCCCTTGTACTTTTCAAAATCAGGGACTTTGAACTTTGGTGGGACCTTAACGTTTGGAACCAAGCACAGCTCAGAAGCACACTTACCAAATAAGTCCTTTCCACGAAGGGCTCTCAATTCCTTTTGTATTTCAGAAAACTGGTCTTGAAATCTGTCTATCTTCTCTTCTAAACCCACAGTTTCGGTTGGCGACCCATGTAAAATTGGTTCATCCAGAATATACGGGACAACGTTCACGTGTGGAGATGCGGTAGTCATCACAGCAAAAACTACAGGAGCAGCTTGAACAATGGTCACAACAGGGATTTCAGACGCATGTGGACGATAACCAGCCGGAGTAAAATAAGGAGGCATCCCCCACGGGAAACCTTGAGGCATACTGTAAGATACTTCAGCAACAGAAGACACCACTGGGATCGGTGTTGGCGTCACTTCGGATATGACAGTCCTTGGAACTTCTTGATTGTTGATCGAGATTTGACTAGACAAAGCTTCCACTAGACCATTCAACTTCTCCAAACTTTCCTTCATACTTGCAACTTCATCACGAAGCACTCTGTTTTCTTGCTCTAGTTGATCCATCTTCTGGCGTTGACTAGCTCGAGTGTTGTATCGGTGATTCAGCTTGTTCTGCGGAGATGAAGCAAGAGTGAGACCCTGGAATGCAAACGATGTTATGCTTATGCAAAATGAAAATGAGTATGGAACTTCAAGAAACTCAAATTATTCCGGTATTGTAACGTTGGAGAAAAAAACTTATTTTATTTTGATGATCGAAGCATTACGAAACGGAGTACTCTTTTTAAGAGTTTATTACATTGAATCAAAAGCAAAAGAGAAACTCGGAGATCTACTCCTTATGCTCCTTCTGTGTGCGAAGTTCTCCCTCTAGCTGACTGATGCGTTCCTGCAACTCGGTCTTCTCTCTGATGAGTCGGTCGACACATTCCTTCCAAGCCACAGTATCTGGGGGAAGGTCATTATTGGTGACAACACTTCAGGAGGTGTGAGAGGAAAATAAATCCTCTCGCGCTTTTCTTTTCCTTGCGAGTTCAACTTCTGGTAGCCTCTGGGACTTCTCTTTCTCTACCTTGAGTATAAAAAACTTGTTCTTCCAGGCAGCTTTCAGTTTTCGAGCTTCACCCAAAGCAGCCTTCAACTGATCTACTTTGCTCACGTCAAACCAATCTGGATCATGAAAAGCCAATACCATAGGTTCGTGGAAAGGGAACAGCATCTTGAGGTCGAGAGCTCTTGCTCGCACCCAATGTAGGTATTCTTCAGAGACAGTACAATTGGGGTATCCTAAAGCAGTTTTTCCTTCTTTATTGATGTATTCCCACGAGTAAATTATGACGGTCTTCAGGTCTGGGTCTTCTCCTTCTTTGAGAAAGATTCCTTCTAACAGAGTCTGGTCGGGTACTTCAATCATGGGATGCCCAAATTGGAGACGGGCCAGAGTGGGATTGTAACTTATGCATCCTTCTCTCGTAATGAGCGGTATGTTGGTAAATACTCCGATGCTATGGATCATACATATACCTCCATAAGTAGGGTTGTACCACACAATGTCAGAATGGGTAAGGGCCATAACTATCTCGGACCAATGAGGTGACTCCTCCTCTTCCCAAATAGACGGGTGCCGAATTAGGCGAGCAATGAACCATGAATACAACAGAGCGGTGCAACAGACGATATGTCCTCCTTCTTCAGCATTCTTCGAGTGTATTGAAAAGTATGTGTCAGCGAGCAAGGTGGGAACTGGATTCTTGAGTATGAATAGTTTAATCGCATCCATGTCAACGAAATCATCGATCTTTGGGAACCAGAAAATCCCATAGACCAACAGGGCAAAGGTGGCTTCCATGATAAGGACTTCCTTTCTTTCAGCATGGTAACGGACTTTTTCAATCAAAAAGTCAGCAGGGAATCCAAGGACTCCTTCCTTGGTGGTAGGTGCGCTTGCACATCTGCCAATCTGAGATGAGTGGCATTGACAATTTCTTGATGACTGGGTGCGTCTTCCTGGCCGGTGAATATGGGACGGGCCGTTACAGGCATCCTCAGGAAATCAGAATACTCTTCCAGTGTTGGCATCAACTGGTAATTCGGGAAAGTGAAGCAGTGGTACAATGGATCGTAAAATTGAACGAGGGTCTCCAACAACCCTTCCTTCATCTTGAGTTCGAGGAAACGGAAGACTTCTCCGTATTCTTCTGCAAAGGCGTAACGATTCTCGATGAGATCAGCTAGCTCTCTCAAGCTTTCAATGTTAGGGCTCTGAAAAGTGTACTCCAAGGCTTCTCTTTTGAATTCCATGATTACAATACCTGAGAAATAAAATTGAGTTTCTTGAAATGAATAAAGGAAGAATGTAATGCAATATGAGTAGGACTTCATGGGATCCTAGCTATTTATAAACATTGTAGTAAAAGAAAACGTTTTTTATTAATTTCGAAACGGAATACAAATAATTGCTTTTAAAAGTCTCAAATAAAAGCTAAATAAAAGCTAGTAAAGACACTAAGGAAGTTTTAAATTTTGCTGCTTGAGTTGCTCTTCTAACTGCATCTTCTCACGGACAAGGTTGTCCACAATTAGTTTCCAAATAGTACATTGCGGGTCGGAGAAAAATAAATCCTCCATGATCTTCCTTTTCTTGGAAGGGATTAGCTCTTCATCCTTCAACTGTAGTTGTTTCTGAAGTTCGTCAATTTCTGCGACGGACACTAGATACTTGTTCTTCCAAGACTCTAACTCATGTTGCGACTTCTTCAAAGCAACTTCTAACTTCTCGGTTTCAGACATGAAAACATAAGTGGGCTCCCTTCTTTGAGGTATAGGGTCTTGGCGAGAGTAAGGCATCTTCAGCTTGATCGCCCTATTCCTTACCCACTGGAGATACGGTTCCATAGACACACAGTTGGGCCTTCCCAAACTATTCCTATCTTTCTTAAGCAAATGCTTCCAAGCTTCCACGATCTTCTCTCGGAGTTCTTGATTATCCTCGAAGAAGACACTCTCAACTTGTATGCTCTTAGGTGGTTCCTTCAATGGATATCCCAACTGTCGGCGGGCTAAAATCGGATTGTAACTGATCCCTCCACCAAAGCTAAGTAAAGGTACATTAGCAAAATCCCTACATCCATCAACGATTAGAATTCCGTCATACTCACGGCTACACCAATCGATGTCAGAATGAGTCAAAGCCATAATCTTTTTCGACCAACGCTTATCACTAAGGTGCCAAAAAGAAACATATTTGGGCAAGTGGGTAAGGAACCATTTATATAATAAAGGCACACAACATGTGATCATTCCTCCACCACGAAGGTTTCAGAGATGTATAGAGCGGTAGGTATTACCTAATAGAGTCGGCACTGGGTTGTTCTTCATGAAGATCTTAATTGCGTTAAGGTCCACAAACCCCTCAAAACTTGGAAATAGAAATACCCCATAGACAAGTAAGGCAAAGATTGCCTCGAATGGAGCCTTGTTCGTAAAATCAGTATAAAATGAAGCTTTTTTGAATAAAAAATCTGTAGTCAAACCGAAAGTCCCATTTTTAATGACCAAGTTATCCTTAACATCGGATACCTTGAGATAAAGGGCCTTAGCGATGTCTCTTTCTTCGGGATCCTTTTCTAAGAAAGGAAAAGGGGATTCTTCTAGAATGGGTAACCCTACCAAAAAAGAGTACTCTTCCAAAGTTGGCAACAACTGATAATCTGGAAAAGTAAAGCAGTGATACATCGAATCATAGAACTGTAACAGAGCGGAAAGTAGGTCTTCATTTTCCTTACGTCTCAACAAAGATAGTAACTTCCCATATTTACTCTTGAACTTCCCTTGGTCTTCAATCAAAGCTCCCAACTCCCTTAGGTTATCCAATTTGGGACTCTTAAAAGTATATTTTAGAGTATTTCGTCTATCCATAATGTCCTACAATGTTCATAAATAAAGGGTAAATCCCATGAAGTCCAATGTAGTATGATGCTAGATGAATGCAACAAGCACAAGTAAGCACATAAGGGCACACAAAGATAAACAAACAAAGGTCCTAGGTTTGCAACGAGCATGGAGCCAAGGGTATACCCATTCCCAAAGGATAAGGACTAAAGGTGGATGGTGTTGCACCCCAAAATTTGCCCTCACAATACAAGACTTTGTGTTCCAAGAAGGTTCACAAGGTTCACAAAATTCACAATTGGTCAGAAGAGTTGACAATTCCCTCAGACAATGCACCTCCTAAGCAGTGCATCCAAAACTAGGGTTTTGACTTTAATCAGGCTAAATGGACTTCCAAGACTTCAAGTGAGCTTCATAACATCTTATATGTGTATAAGAACCCCCATGTCAAGTTTCAAGACTTTTCTCAAAAGTTTGCTCAGTCAGATGATCAGATAAGTCAAAAGCAGTCAATGCAGTTAAAAGGTCAAACTGAGGTCAACTGTGGTCAAACCAAAGTCAAACTTCATGATTTTTTTTTGCCAACATCAAAGAGAGGTTGGTCGTTTGACTTTTTGCAGGTAAATATCATATGGCATGCATTTTTTTTCTAAAAAGTAAAAATGGCACAATTGGCAGGAGGACATGTGTAAGGAGTTATGAGTGTGAGAGGTTGAGAGTTCGAATCTCACCTTTGTCACTTTTTTTTGTTTTTTATTATTTTTACTCTAAATTTTTCTATCTTTCATTAAAAAAAATAACAAAAATAGTTTTTTATTATTATTTAATTATTATTTTCGTATTTTAATTAAATCATTTTTTAAAATATTATTTTTTTCACTTTTTTCTAAATTATTCATAAAAATATCCAAAAAATCATAAAATAAAAAATATTGAAAAAATTTTTGTTCTTTTTATAATATTTTTTATTTTAGGAATCAATAGGATTATTAGTTTTTATTTTAAGTTTATTTTAATTATTTTAAATTATTTAAATTTTATTTTTTCTTAACTAATTATTTAGTTTGGGCTTTAAAATGGGCTTTAGGGACATTATTGACAATTTGGTGTTAACCCTAATTTGTTCCCTATATATACATGTGTTGCCTTGTTGGAAAAGGGGAGAAGGAAAAAAAACCTAAGAGGAGTGAGTGCCGTTTGCCGTTATTTAGTTTTCTTCTTCATCCATTACTATTGTTTCTTTTTCTTCATCGTTTACCGTTATTTCTTTTCCTTCATCTATTACTGTTGTTTCTTTTTCTTCATCTTTTACCGTTATTTCTTTTTCTTCATCTATTACCGTTATTTCTTTTTCTTTATCTATTACTGTTACGTTTATATATATATAATTTTTAAATTGTTAGAGTTTATATATATAAGATTTTTGATCGAATTATGTCGATACGATGTTTGCACATTTGTGTGCATGACGCGTGACATTTGTGTTAGTTCGATCTGGTTGCGATGATCGCATTTTTGTGTGAGCAATAATACTATTTTTTGCTTAATTTCTTTTTCTTTGCGATAAATTTTGTTTCGTCCGATTTAGATCTGGTTGCGATGAGCGCATTTCTGCGTTAGCAACATTGTTGGGTTATTTGGCACATTTAAAATTCATTATTGCTTTATTATTATTATTATTATTATTATTATTATTATTATTATTATTATTATTATTATTATTATTATTATTATTATCATTATTTATTATTATTATCATTATTATCATTATTATTACCATTATTATTATTATTGTTATCATTAATTTATTAAAATTTGTTATAATATAAAAATCTGTTTTTTAAAATAAATAACATTAACATCTTTTCCAAATTAATATGAAAACCTATTATTTTTAAGAAAAACTTTTTTTTAGATAAATTTAAAATAATAACTAAAATCTTTTTTTTAAAATAATAACTAGAACCGTTATTTATTTTATTTTATTATTGTTCAATTCAAATTTCATTATCATATTGTATCTGCTCCTCTCATGTAACCTCGCGAACTTAACAATCGCTCTTTAAATTCTGCCTTTAAATTTCTGCTTGCATGGTTTAAATTATGACATTATCTCTCTGTTTGCATGATTCAATTATCTCACGCGTTTACTATTATTTCTGTCACATTGCACACATCCGAAGGTTAGGTCTAACTGTTTGGCCGCCGCGCCAATAGTCCGTAAAACTTCACACATTCAATTTCAAATCCTCAAAACTACAAACTACAAACCCTAATTTTCACAAATGCCTCGCCGTAGGCAAAATTACAATTTTACCCTTAGCATTAGGTCAAAGAGCCGCCGCGCTCATTTTAGGGTTTCCCGCCGTGGAATCCCTAATTTAACCCTAATTACAACTTAACATTTCAACGTAGAGATTTGGAGTTTCTACACTCCACGTAAGCGTGTCCTTAAGATGCGTTTATTCCCCTTGAGACCTTGACCACAGTCAAGAAGTTTCTAACCTCCCTATTGAGGGGAACTACGATTACTCTGATTCCACTCCCGTAAGGATACGTAGGCACAAGATGCGATGTCTTGCCGAGTAAACTTAGAATTAACCCCCTTTATTATTTATTGCTTATTGATATTTTATTTATCTTTGCTATTTAATTATTTTGCTTATTATTTTGTAATTGTTTCTTGGATGTAAAGTTGTTTAATTATTTAATTATTATTATGGTTAGTAATTAGGGAGTGTAACAACCTGTATGTAATATTAAAATAAATTTAGATCACTTTTAAATAAAGATAATTAAAATAAACACGTCACACACGTAAGTCGATTTTAATCGCCGTCTCACTTCCTAAGGATATCCCTCAAGTTGCCTACGAATAATGGTTAAGTGGGGTGTATAAAGCAAGTCCCTCAAATAGAAAAATCATCAAAGTCCCTTATGGTTGCCTTTACGAATCGAGTCCCTTTCGAAAAATGATGATGGTCCCTTATATGTGCTTATTACATCCCACAATGGCCTTCAAAGTCAAATTGTCCCTCACATGTCCCTTAACATCCAAAGTAAGGACTACCTACTCCATTATAGTAGGGATAGTCTTACTAAAGAAAAGAATAAAGAATAAGAAAGACCTTTAAACATTAGGGTAGGTTACTCCTAGGTGCTTGCTCACTTCAAAACTGTTTCACACTTAAACAAATTTTCAACAAGTTTTCAAACAAGTTCTTAACACATCCTTACATGGATTATTTATTAACTATTCTGAAAATTTTCCATTCACACACTACACTTTCAAAACAATTCAAAAGTGAGCTTAAGTACCTAAGAGCCCATGGATAACCATGGATGAAAAGGGTGCTAACACCTTCCCTTTTCATAACCTACCCCCCGAACCCAAAATATTCTCTAAGGTCTTTCCTGTTCTTTTATAACCTTTCCTTATGGATAAAATAAAAGTCGGTGGCGACTCTTGCTATCCGCAACATTGTTTAAAGTCAGTTCTCCCACCGTGTTACAGAACTGGCGACTCTGCTGGGGATTTATTTAAGAGGGGTACCCTTAGGAATTAAGATCACTTTAAATTGTTTGCCTTGTTTGCTTTATTATTACATTGTTGGGGTGCTCTTATGTGTGAAAGGTCCTAACCCGGATCTAGTGTACCTTAGGTAAATGGCAATAGACCAAGGAAACTGTACGACGTATATCGATACGGTTGATCTGGTGGCCATAGTTAGTGCGACTTCTTGGTTGGTGCTTATATTCCTTAAGTCAAGTTGAGGATAATATTGAGGCTGCCATATGTTGTCAATGCACTAACTGACTTTTAGAACCCTAGTTAACTCATCTTGGCCTTTAGAAAGTAGTGAGGTAACCGGCTTTGGTGCAGACTGAAGTTGGTTGACACTCGATACTACGCTCATTGAGATCTTAAACTTGGAGGGTTTTGGTTGGCAAGTAAGTTGCCTTCTGAACAACCACCCTTGTGAAGGATCAATGATATTGAGATCCCTTAGAACCTGGTTACTTTTGTAGGACAGGATGAACCATCTAACTTCAGGGGAGGGTACTTGCCTTTGAACCTCATGCAAGCCTTTAAACCTAGGGCTATGGTGTGACTTGTTTGTGTGTGCCACATGTTTGTGATTGAGCATGACATCATGACATCATCATGCATCATAAGCATATCATTTTTCCTAACCATTTCAAGGACCAAGGGATTTATTTTTGTTCTTTGTTGCAGGTCATGGCTTCTGCTCGTAGAAACACCATCAGGATCAACTTTGTAGGGATACCTCCCAAGCTCAAAGAGTTGGTTTCCCAAGTGTCTGATCATTCCCAGTTCGTCCAGAGACATGGTCACCTATTGGATCTAGTCACTTCAGGGTTCAGTGAAGACATGATGAGTGTGCTGTTTCAGTTCTTTGACCCTAAGCACCATTGCTTTACATTTCCTGATTATCAGTTAGTTCCAACCATGGAGGAGTTCTCTAAACTTCTGGGTATACCTGTTCTTGATCAGAAGCCATTCACAGGCTTAGAGAAGGAGCTTAAACCAGAAGTTATTGCTGCAGCTCTACATCTGAAGAAGTCCGACGTTGTTCTAGAGACGAGAAGTGGAGTTAAAGGTATTCTTGCCAAGGTATTAGTGGATAAAGCTCAAATGTTCTTGAAGGCTATGAGCTACAATGCTTTTGAGGAGATCTTAGCCTTAGTGATTTATGGCTTAGTGTTGTTCCCCAATCCCGATCAGTTCATAGACGTTCATGCCATCAACATATTCCTGAGTCACAATCCAGTGCCTACCTTACTTGGAGACATCCTACATTCTCTTCACACCCGTACTACAAGGGCAAGAGGAACTTTGATGTGCTGCATACCTTTACTTTCTAGGTGGTTTATTTCTCACCTTCCTCGCTCAGTAATGAAGAATGAGCAAGGGTTCAGATGGTCCAAGAGGATCATGTCACTTTCTCACTCAGACATCCATTGGTGCTCCAGATCTATGGAGAATGTCACCATCATTGACCGTTGTGGGGAGTTTCCTAATGTGCCACTTCTAGGCATAAGAGGAGGCATCACCTACAACCCATCTCTAGCTTTACGACAGTTTGGTTACGCCCGGAGCGATGGTCCACATGACATGTTGATTCAGGGCATTGTGTTTGACTACGACAACGATCTTCAGGGTTACCGTCAGAGATTCATCCGAGCTTGGGGAAAGGTAAACAGGATTGACAGCAAGACACTGGAGCCTAAGTACACTATTCCTATGGAGGCTTATCTCAGATGGGTACGATCTCGTGCTCAGACACTCATGATGCCATATCCTGCCATCCTACCAGTTACCATGGAACCTGTTGCTGAAGGAGACACAGCTTATACCATCCTTCACCCAGACATGCCTACTGATATGGAAGACTTGCAGAGATCATGGATCCAACTGAAAGAGCAAAGGGATACTTTCGAGGCTCATTACAAAGCAAGCCAAGCAAGGATCCTAGAGCTAACAAAGCTACTTCATGAGGAACGAAACCTCAACTCATACCTCAACACAAAGAGGAAACGTCCATGGGAGACTTAAAACCCCATCTTTTGTACTTATTTCGTTTTCATTTTTTGTAAGCCTAAAAGGCAAAACAAGGTATTACTAATAAAAAGTTACTTTCTTGTTTGTTTAAGCAAATTTAAATCCTGCGGTCCTTGAAAACATTGCATATGCATTCCCATATCATTGCATCACAGGTTATAATTGTGCACAGGTTTCTCATCTTCTCGCTGTTTATTTCAGCAATGGCTCTTGAACAATCAGTTAAGGATCTCCAGGCACAGAATGCACAGTTCCAAGAGCTGATCCTGAACCTATCCAAGGGGCAGGATGAATTGAAGACACTGCTGGCCAAGAAGACTAAGAAGGCTAGAAGGTCTGCTGGGTTGCTCAACATGGGAAGAAGGTTCAAAGGTCCTGTCAAGACCAAGGAACATGTTGGAGACTATAAATCTGAAGAATCTGAGCAGGAGAGAGGCAGTCTCCACAACACTATGGGGGACTCTGATTCTGAGGCTAACTACTACCATGAGCCTAACGAAGACAAATTCAAGATGCTGGTGGATAGAATGGATGCTATGGAATTACAGAAATCATCTGGGCTGGATTTTGAGGATTTGAGCTTGATATCTGGGGTGGTCATACCCATTGGATTCAAAGTTCCTACATTTGTTGTCTATGATGGGGTCTCTTGTCCCAAATTGCATCTGAGGTCTTATGTCAGAAGAATTCAACCCCACACTGCTGATAAAAAGTTGTGGATCCATTTCTTTCAAGAAAGTTTATCTGGAGCTCAGCTAGAGTGGTATTATCAGTTGGAGAGTGTCAACATCAGAGATTGGAATGACCTTGCTGAAGCTTTCTACAACCAGTATCAATACAATGCTGACTTAGCCCCCACTCGCATGCAGCTTCAAAGCATGTCTATGGGTGCCAAAGAAAGCTTTAAGGAGTATGCTCAGAAGTGGAGAGACTTAGCTGGAAGAGTTCAACCCCCTTTGACTGATAGGGAGTTGGTTGATATGTTCATGTGTACGCTGAATGGTCCGTTTTACAGTCATCTCATTGGAAGCTCGTCATCTGGCTTCACTGAGTTGATCATGACAGGAGAGCGAGTAGAGAATGGTATCAAGAGTGGTAAGATTCAAGTGGGCACTTCTTCATCAGGTGCTGCAAAGAAGCCTCCCACTGGGAAGAAAGAATCTAATGCTGTGTATGGTCAGCCTGATCGTAACAGAAGGCATCAGTCTGTTAGTGCAGTTCATATTTCAAATCCAACTCCTGCAACAACAGAGCAGCCTCAAGGCAACCAACAGAGGGCTAGAAGACAGTTCACGAAGATCAACATGTCAATGGCTCAGGCATTGCAACACTTGTTGAAGGCTGAACTTATTACCCTGAGGGAGGCTCCTCAGAATCCCAATGTTACCTCTCCCAAGTACAATCCCAATGCACGATGTGCATATCATTCAAACTGTCCAGGACATGATACTAATAACTGTTGGGTCTTGAAGAACAAAATTCAGGATATGATTGATGCTGGAGAAATTGAGTTTGATCCACCAGGTACTCCAAATGTGATTACAGCTCCAATGCCAAATCACGAGAAGACTGTCAACGCCATTGATGAAGATATTGATGAAGATCTGCATGTCTATTCAGTTATGGAGTTGAGCACACCATTGTCTGTTATCAAAAAGAGGTTAGTACAAGCTGGGATCTTTCCAGGTTGTCATGAAGATTGTCTATATTGTACCTATAAGCCGGATAGTTGCTTCATTTTGAGAGAGGGGATTCAACGTCTCATGGATAAATATACTATAGTGTTTGAAAGAAGACCAGCACCTGTAGAAAGTATGGTGGATCATCCGACTCAGGGTAAGAAGATTGAAGAGGTTGACATGGTTGACAAAGTACCACTAAGAATCACTTCAAAGGGTCCCATTAAAATCACTCATCAGGGCCCAATCAAGATTACTGCTGAAGGTCCTGTGAAAGTTGTTGCTGAAGCCAGAGTAGCTCCTCTGATCATTACCACTCCTGGTCCTATTCCTTATACATCTGACAAAGCTGTGCCTTGGCACTATGGGTCTGATGTTTACATCCATGGTGTCAAGCAGGAGCCTTTACCTGATATGCCTGTTGACATTGATAATATTGCTGGATCTAACAAGATCACTCGTAGTGGAAGAGTCTTCTCTCCTCCAGTTGCTTCTAAGAGTGCAGTTACCCCTGCTGTTACTTCCACTACTAATGCTCGGGGCAAGGGTCCTGTTATTGAGCCTGTATCTACTGATGTGCCAGCTGCTGATGACCTCTCTAAGCAGATGGAAGAAGTATTGAAAATCATTCGCAAGAGTGATTATGATATTGTTGATCAGCTGGGGCATACTCCCTCAAAGATTTCTATGCTCTCCCTGTTATTATGTTCTGAGGCTCATGCCAAGTCATTGATCAAGTTTCTAAAGATGGCTCATGTACCCAGTGCAATTTCTGTGGACCAGTTTGAGAATTGTGTTGCTCACCTGACCTATGACAACGGGTTAGGATTTTCTGATGCTGACTTGACCCCTGCCAAGAGGGATCATAACAGGGCCTTGCATATTTCAATTGAATGCAGGGGCACTACCCTGTCTCATGTGCTGATAGACAATGGTTCCTCTCTGAATGTGTTGCCTAAGGAAGTCCTGAACAAGCTGAGTCCTGAAGATACGGTATTGAAGCCCAGTAATATTGTGGTAAAGGCTTTTGATGGTTCTAGAAGAGTAGTGCATGGGGAAATTGATCTTCCAATCAAGGTTGGCTCTCAGGTGTTCACTGCTACATTCTATGTGATGGATATTTGTCCTTCGTACTCATGTCTGCTTGGTCGTCCCTGGATCCATGGGGCAGGTGCTGTGACCTCCACATTACATCAAAAGTTGAGATATCCAGTGAATGGAAAAGTTGTTACTGTCTTTGGAGAGGAAGAATACTTTGTCAGCCATGTAAACACTTTCAAGTATCTGGAAGTAGAAGGTGAATACATTGAAACTCCATGTCAGTCATTTGAAGTGGTTCCCTGGGCTGTTAAGGATTGTGTGACTCCTCCTGCTGTGAAGAAGGTTCCTGTGGTCATCAGAAACCCTCCAACAATGGCAATGGCCTCCCTCAATGATGCAAAAGCTGTGGTGGAAAAAGAGTCCCAGAAGGCTGTTCATCGTGCTCGTGCTGTTCGTATCACCAATCAAGGGGTTATCAATGCTGTGGGAGATCAAGATGAAGACTACAACTTGGAGGCATGGATTTTTCCTACTGTGGGTGCTGGACTCAATAATTGGACAGCTGAAGATGTTATCCCTATCTCCTTTAGTCAGGAGTAAATACTATTACTGTGTTATGTTTTTAAATTTATAATTTCTGGAACAATTAAAACTTTCAAGCCATGTGCCTTACCCGGGGCACAATGGTGTGCTTGTTGCGGGTTGTCATTTCATTTGCATACTTCATTCAACAAAATCAGTGGACGTTTCGTTTTCATTGTGTTCCTTGTCTTTCTTTTTCTTTTATTTTTGCTTTATCAGCTATGTGTTCTTACACACACCCACGTCACTAAAATGCAGATCCTCATCCACTCTGGATCCAGTTGGTAACAGTTCTACTATTGCCAATTACAATTTCGAGAATCCGATCTATCAAACTGAAGACGGAAACGAGGACGATTGTGAAATACCTGTAAGGCTTGCTAGGTTGTTACAACAAGAAGAGAAAGCTATACGAGAGATGCCAGCTCCCCGTACTGAGAAGGAGGTTAAAGGTTTCTTGGGACGATTGAACTACATTGCAAGATTTATTTCCCAATTAACTACCATCTGTGAGCCAATCTTCAAGTTGTTGAAGAAAGATCAGGTGATGGAATGGAATGATGAGTGCCAGGCTGCCTTTGATGAAATCAAGAGATATTTGCTAGAACCTCCAATTTTAATGCCACCAGTTGATGGAAGACCCTTGATTATGTATTTAACAGTATTAGACAACTCAATGGGGTGTGTATTGGGGCAACATGACGAGTCTGGTCGAAAAGAGCAGGCAATATACTACCTTAGCAAAAAGTTTACCGACTGTGAAACAAGATACTCACTGCTCGAGAAAACTTGCTGCGCTTTGGCATGGGCTGCTCGCCGACTAAGACAGTATATGTTGACCCATACTACCTTGTTGATTTCGAAGATGGATCCAATCAAGTACATATTTGAGAAACCTGCTCTTTCCGGAAGAATTGCAAGATGGCAAATGATCTTGACGGAATATGATATACAGTATACTACTCAGAAGACCATTAAGAGGAGTGTTGTTGCTGATCATTTGGCTCATCAAGCAGTAGATGATTACCAGTCAATGAATTTTGAGTTCCCTGATGAAGACATTATGTCTGTTACCAAAGAACCTGGACAATATGACGGACCTGAACAAGGATCCCGATGGACTATGGTTTTTGATGGTGCCTCCAATGCACATGGTAATGGTGTTGGTGTTGTGATTAGTTCCCCTGAAGGTTGTCATACCCCGATTACTGCCAGACTTTGTTTCTATTGTACCAATAACATGGCTGAGTATGAGGCATGTATCATGGGTATGCAAGTTGCTATTGATATGAAGATTCAGTTCCTTGAGGTGTATGGAGATTCAGCTCTGGTAGTAAGTCAGATTAAAGGAGATTGGGATACAAAGCATGATAATCTCATTCCTTACAGAGAACATGTGTTGTCTTTGATCCCACATTTCAAAGAGATTGCTTTTGGACATATTCCACGAAGAGAGAATCAGTTGGCAGACGCATTGGCCACCATGGCATCTATGTTTGAGATAAGCTGGGATGATGAAGCTCCCAAGATTACCATTGATAGATTTGAGAAGCCTGCATACTGCAATGAGATTGACACTGAAGGGGCAGAGGAGAAGCCTTGGTTCTATGAAGTAAAAAACTATCTTGAAGCTCAGGAGTTCCCTGAAGGGGCATCTGTCAAAGATAGGAAGTTCCTGAGAAGGTTTTCTGCTAAGTTCTTTCTGAGTAATGGCATTCTGTATAAGCGTAATCATGATTCAACTATGCTTCGTTGTGTGGATAAGAAGGAAGCTACAGAAATTATGGAAGAGATGCATGATGGGACCTTTGGCACTCATTCTAGTGGTCATACCATGGCAAAGAAGATTTTGAGAGCAGGTTACTATTGGTCTACCATGGAAGCTGATTGCTATCAACACTCCAGAACATGTCACAAATGTCAAATCTATGCTGATAAAGTACATGTACCTCCATCTCCATTGAATGTGTTGACTGCTCCTTGGCCCTTTGCCATGTGGGGCATTGATATGATTGGTGAGATCAAGCCTACTGCTTCTAATGGGCATCGTTTCATCCTGGTTGCTATTGATTACTTCACGAAGTGGGTAGAGGCAGCTTCATTTGCATCTGTGACTAAGAATGTTGTGGCTCGGTTCATTAAGAATAATCTCATATGTAGATATGGTATCCCTGAAAGGATTATCACTGACAATGGCTCCAATCTGAACAACACTATGATTACTGATCTCTGTACGCAGTTCAAGATTAAGCATCACAACTCTTCTCCGTATCGTCCAAAGATGAATGGGGCAGTTGAAGTTGCTAATAAGAACATTAAGAAGATTGTACAGAAGATGACTGTTACTTACAAGGATTGGCACGAGATGTTACCATTTGCTCTGCATGGTTATCGTACTACAATACGTACTTCAACAGGGGCAACCCCATTCTCCTTAGTCTATGGTATGGAAGCAGTTCTGCCTATTGAAGTTCAGATCCCCTCCTTGAGAATTATGAAGGATGCAGGCTTGGATGAAGATGAGTGGATTCAGACTCGACTTGACCAGATAAATTTGATTGACGAGAAAAGGTTAGCAGCAGTTTGTCATGGCCAGATGTACCAGAAACGGATGATCAAAGCTTTTAACAAGAAGGTTAAGCCAAAGGTATATCAGGCTGGTGACTTGGTAATCAAGCGTATCATATTACCACAGGGTGATCCTAGGGGCAAGTGGACTCCAACATATGAGGGACCATTTGTAGTCAAGACAGTGTTCTTAGGAGGTGCCATGATACTGACTACAATGGATGGTGAAGACTTCCTACAACCTGTAAACGCAGACATAGTTAAAAAATACTACGCATAAAAAGAGACCCGCTAGGTTGACAGGCCTAGGCAAAAATAAGGGCATCCCGGCAAACCAAAAGGGCTTGGGCAAAAATTAGGGATATATATATAAAAAGATGTACACCCGGCAAGTCGAAAACCTGAAAAGGCGGCTTGGGCAAAAAAGGGTATCCCGGTGGATTGAAAACCTGAAAGGGCAATCCAGGCAAAAGTTAGGGATTAAAGCGTATGACTATGTCTCGTTTGGATCACTCATGAAACTGCAACCAGTTGTACTACTTACTCAAGCTCAAACAGATAAAGCTCAATCCAATCGTTTCCGTCTCAACAGCAAGAAGATGAGATACTTGAGTGGCAATAGTAGAATTGAAACTCAATAGGATTATTTCCCACATAGCTGATTCTTTTTGTAAAACCTCATGACAAAATTCTCTTACTAGGGTTTATGTCTCCTTGTACAAACTTACCCGTGTATGGGTCACTTTTGATATAAATAAATTCCATCTTTTGAATCCAGATTTACTTTTACCCTATTTACATAAGCGAAACGTCCATTGGTTGTGTTTGAATGTATGTATGCCTTTGAATATGATCGATGTTTACCAGAAACGCATGTATGCTTTTAATATGATTGATGTTTACCAGAAATGCATGAAAATGCAGTAATAGTATTTACTAAGGACGAACGAGGGAAGGATTTCAACGAAGCTTCGCCGGTTCACCTTTACAAGACAGTTACAAACCCTCAGTAGGACTAATCCATCTTCACAGAGTCTAATCTCCCCTGGAATTTATATCCATCTCTTTTATCCTCATACGGATATACGGGAAATTACTTTCCAATAAGGGTACGACGAACGAAGACGGGATGTTATACTTATCCTACTATCAAACGAAAACGGGAGGTTATCTATACCTTGTTATCCCCAGCAGACGGAGGGTTATATATTCTTCAACAACGAATCGGGATTTATTTTCCTTGGCCAGCAGTTGTTATACAAGGATATCCAGACACTTCCAGCAGTGTCATAGCATACATACATCATTTACATCATACCATAACATATATGTCTATAGTACATTACCTAAGTGCATCATGTCATACATGCATACATAAAGCATAAACTAATGTTGTTATACAGAATGCTACCTTGTTTTCAGGTTAATTATCCAACAAACAATCTTATGATCTTTGGGACTGCTTTATTGTAACCTCAGGGTTACTTTATCCTCCTGATGAGCTTCTTATTACTTTGGGACTGCTTTATTGTAACCTCAGGGTTATTTTATCCTCCTGATAGCCTCTCATGACTTCAAGACTGCTTTAGAGCTACTGATTGCTCTATCCTCCTGAAATCATCCTATTACTTCAAGACTGCTTTAGAGCTATTCATTGCTCTATCCTCATGGGGTCATATTACTACTTCAAGACTGCTTTAGAGCTATTCATTGCTCTATCCTCCTGAAGCCATCTAATTATTTCAAGACTGCTTTAGAGTTATCCATTGCTCTATCCTCCTGAAATTACATTATTATTTCAAGACTGCTTTAGAGCTATCCATTGCTCTATCCTCCTGAAATCATTACTTCAAGACTGCTTTAGAGCTATTGATTGCTCTATCCTCCTGAAGACATATCACATTATTATTTCAAGACTGCTTTAGAGCTGTTGATTGCTCTATCCTACTGAAGCCATTCTATTACTTCAAGACTGCTTTAGAGCTATTGATTGCTCTATCCTCCTGAAGCCATTATTACTTCAAGACTGCTTTAGAGCTATTGATTGCTCTATCCTCCTGAGGTCAGATTTATCACTTCAAGACTGCTTTAGGGTTATCATTATTGATTGCTCTATCCTCATGAAGACATGCTGTTACATCAGTATTACTCCAGACTCCTGACAGTTCTCATTATACTACTGAAGAACTTTCCCCTAGTGGCATCTTTAAGCCCACTCAATCATGTTCAACCAACCATCAATATCACTCCATGCACTGGTGAGTGCAAATTTTTGGGCTTTTGTGTTCAATCCCCTTCAACCTTCCAGGTTACGACTGGCAAATATACCAATCTAACCCCTCAGGTTTCAGAAAATTGAACAGGGGCAGCTGTTGCACCCCAAAATTTGCCCTCACAATACAAGACTTTGTGTTCCAAGAAGGTTCACAAGGTTCACAAAATTCACAATTGGTCAGAAGAGTTGACAATTCCCTCAGACAATGCACCTCCTAAGCAGTGCATCCAAAACTAGGGTTTTGACTTTAATCAGGCTAAATGGACTTCCAAGACTTCAAGTGAGCTTCATAACATCTTATATGTGTATAAGAACCCCCATGTCAAGTTTCAAGACTTTTCTCAAAAGTTTGCTCAGTCAGATGATCAGATAAGTCAAAAGCAGTCAATGCAGTTAAAAGGTCAAACTGAGGTCAACTGTGGTCAAACCAAAGTCAAACTTCATGATTTTTTTTTGCCAACATCAAAGAGAGGTTGGTCGTTTGACTTTTTGCAGGTAAATATCATATGGCATGCATTTTTTTTCTAAAAAGTAAAAATGGCACAATTGGCAGGAGGACATGTGTAAGGAGTTATGAGTGTGAGAGGTTGAGAGTTCGAATCTCACCTTTGTCACTTTTTTTTGTTTTTTATTATTTTTACTCTAAATTTTTCTATCTTTCATTAAAAAAAATAACAAAAATAGTTTTTTATTATTATTTAATTATTATTTTCGTATTTTAATTAAATCATTTTTTAAAATATTATTTTTTTCACTTTTTTCTAAATTATTCATAAAAATATCCAAAAAATCATAAAATAAAAAATATTGAAAAAAATTTTGTTCTTTTTATAATATTTTTTATTTTAGGAATCAATAGGATTATTAGTTTTTATTTTAAGTTTATTTTAATTATTTTAAATTATTTAAATTTTATTTTTTCTTAACTAATTATTTAGTTTGGGCTTTAAAATGGGCTTTAGGGACATTATTGACAATTTGGTGTTAACCCTAATTTGTTCCCTATATATACATGTGTTGCCTTGTTGGAAAAGGGGAGAAGGAAAAAAAACCTAAGAGGAGTGAGTGCCGTTTGCCGTTATTTAGTTTTCTTCTTCATCCATTACTATTGTTTCTTTTTCTTCATCGTTTACCGTTATTTCTTTTCCTTCATCTATTACTGTTGTTTCTTTTTCTTCATCTTTTACCGTTATTTCTTTTTCTTCATCTATTACCGTTATTTCTTTTTCTTTATCTATTACTGTTACGTTTATATATATATAATTTTTAAATTGTTAGAGTTTATATATATAAGATTTTTGATCGAATTATGTCGATACGATGTTTGCACATTTGTGTGCATGACGCATGACATTTGTGTTAGTTCGATCTGGTTGCGATGATCGCATTTTTGTGTGAGCAATAATACTATTTTTTGCTTAATTTCTTTTTCTTTGCGATAAATTTTGTTTCGTCCGATTTAGATCTGGTTGCGATGAGCGCATTTCTGCGTTAGCAACATTGTTGGGTTATTTGGCACATTTAAAATTCATTATTGCTTTATTATTATTATTATTATTATTATTATTATTATTATTATTATTATTATTATTATTATCATTATTTATTATTATTATCATTATTATCATTATTATTACCATTATTATTATTATTGTTATCATTAATTTATTAAAATTTGTTATAATATAAAAATCTGTTTTTTAAAATAAATAACATTAACATCTTTTCCAAATTAATATGAAAACCTATTATTTTTAAGAAAAACTTTTTTTTAGATAAATTTAAAATAATAACTAAAATCTTTTTTTTTAAATAATAACTAGAACCGTTATTTATTTTATTTTATTATTGTTCAATTCAAATTTCATTATCATATTGTATCTGCTCCTCTCATGTAACCTCGCGAACTTAACAATCGCTCTTTAAATTCTGCCTTTAAATTTCTGCTTGCATGGTTTAAATTATGACATTATCTCTCTGTTTGCATGATTCAATTATCTCACGCGTTTACTATTATTTCTGTCACATTGCACACATCCGAAGGTTAGGTCTAACTGTTTGGCCGCCGCGCCAATAGTCCGTAAAACTTCACACATTCAATTTCAAATCCTCAAAACTACAAACTACAAACCCTAATTTTCACAAATGCCTCGCCGCAGGCAAAATTACAATTTTACCCTTAGCATTAGGTCAAAGAGCCGCCGCGCTCATTTTAGGGTTTCCCGCCGTGGAATCCCTAATTTAACCCTAATTACAACTTAACATTTCAACGTAGAGATTTGGAGTTTCTACACTCCACGTAAGCGTGTCCTTAAGATGCGTTTATTCCCCTTGAGACCTTGACCACAGTCAAGAAGTTTCTAACCTCCCTATTGAGGGGAACTACGATTACTCTGATTCCACTCCCGTAAGGATACGTAGGCACAAGATGCGATGTCTTGCCGAGTAAACTTAGAATTAACCCCCTTTATTATTTATTGCTTATTGATATTTTATTTATCTTTGCTATTTAATTATTTTGCTTATTATTTTGTAATTGTTTCTTGGATGTAAAGTTGTTTAATTATTTAATTATTATTATGGTTAGTAATTAGGGAGTGTAACAACCTGTATGTAATATTAAAATAAATTTAGATCACTTTTAAATAAAGATAATTAAAATAAACACGTCACACACGTAAGTCGATTTTAATCGCCGTCTCACTTCCTAAGGATATCCCTCAAGTTGCCTACGAATAATGGTTAAGTGGGGTGTATAAAGCAAGTCCCTCAAATAGAAAAATCATCAAAGTCCCTTATGGTTGCCTTTACGAATCGAGTCCCTTTCGAAAAATGATGATGGTCCCTTATATGTGCTTATTACATCCCACAATGGCCTTCAAAGTCAAATTGTCCCTCACATGTCCCTTAACATCCAAAGCAAGGACTACCTACTCCATTATAGTAGGGATAGTCTTACTAAAGGAAAGAATAAAGAATAAGAAAGACCTTTAAACATTAGGGTAGGTTACTCCTAGGTGCTTGCTCACTTCAAAACTGTTTCACACTTAAACAAATTTTCAACAAGTTTTCAAACAAGTTCTTAACACATCCTTACATGGATTATTTATTAACTATTCTGAAAATTTTCCATTCACACACTACACTTTCAAAACAATTCAAAAGTGAGCTTAAGTACCTAAGAGCCCATGGATAACCATGGATGAAAAGGGTGCTAACACCTTCCCTTTTCATAACCTACCCCCCGGACCCAAAATATTCTCTAAGGTCTTTCCTGTTCTTTTATAACCTTTCCTTATGGATAAAATAAAAGTCGGTGGCGACTCTTGCTATCCGCAACATTGTTTAAAGTCAGTTCTCCCACCGTGTTACAGATGGTACCTGCAGAACTGGGTTCTAAAAAAAAGGTCCCAAAGTCATTAGTCCATCTATCGGATATTATCAATTTCTCAACTAACTTGAGGATTAATAATATTCTCAAGAGAACTTCTTTTGAGTGTAGCTTCGCGTAGCACTATTTCGGGACTTACTCCCTTATAGCCTCGCACTATGCCCTAATAAAGGCCAAAGTGGGGTTAAAGGTAGCTACGGTCCTTAGTATCATGGACTTCAATTGAGAATAGTAAAAAGTTTTCACGACTAAACTCGTTCAACCGAACTATTTTCAAAAGGGTCTCAACTAAGCGGGATTTTCGAATCAACTTAGTTGGGACTCACTCCCTATAAGCCTCATCGAATATATCACCATCCTATCTTAATTTCTCTCAAGTCCGGGTGTAGGACTTTGTCTCACCACTCAAAGATATCAACCCAAAAAGCAATAAAACAAATACACAAATAAGCAATTAAGCAAATATAATAAACAAGCATAAATAAAACAAGTTAGGGAAACACACTAGAGATGTCCCCAGTGAATTCGCCATTTCTGTCGCGGTGAAATTTGGATACCAAACTATTGATTAGTTTGAATCTTTAATTCAATTTGCAACCGAACTTTGATTTGTCCAAAGGAAGGGATAAAGATCGAAATTCCCACAATGCAATGCACATGCAAGGTTTAGAGAGTTATAGGTTCGGGGGTCGGTTAAACTTAGGGAAGGTGCTAGCATCCTAAATTTCTGTAGTACTCTACAGGAACCTCTTGTTTTATTATTGTTTATTGCTATGGTTTATCTGCTTAATGGTTAAAAGACCTAAGGGTTTATTTTCTAAGTATACTCGATAAGATATCGCATCTTATGCCTACATATCCTTACGGGAGTGGAATCAGAGTATCTGTAGTTCCCCTAAAGGGTTTGAGGAGTTCTTTGACTGTGGTCAAAGTTCCTACGGGTTTAGGGTAGTCGGTTGATTGATTTTAGGAGAAGAGGTGCTTTATCATTTTAAGGGAGATATAACTGCCACAGGTGTAGGAAAATAGTCTTTGCATCGTCTTAAGAAAAAGGCTTAAGTACTCGGATTGTTTGGCGAGTATGCCTTTGTTTCTCTTAAGGAAAAGTCCCTACGGCTTGATTGTATTGTTGTGGGGTGGAGATTCTATCTCGCTTAAGATGATTTGGCATCTTTCTCTAATGTGTTTGAACAATTGTTTGGAATTGTTTTGTTTGAATATATTTGTTGTAGTGTCGATTTGAGTTTTGTTTGTATTGTGCTTATTGTTTTCCTATGTTGTAAAATAAGAGACAAGGTCCTCCTATGGGGTAGATCCTAAACTTAAGTGATTAACTTGAATGGGATCAAGGATCACGGGGATTATGATGCAAATGATGTGCACTACACACAAGTGTTGACTCATGCTTAGGTTTTTCCTTTGGACGGATAGGATGCGGAAATATAAATGCGGTAATGTAAATTGCAAAATAATAAATCCATACACACGCATGAAAACGCTAAAGTGTAAGTGCGAGTGTAGTGAATGTGATTGTATACGATTGATTAAATTGTTTGCGATGTTGATTGACTAAGTCGATTCTGAGTGTGAGGTTGATTAGTTTTAGACGAGATTAATTGATTTTAGTTGAATTGCACTTATGTGAAAATTATTTTAGGTGGGGTTGACTTTAGAAAATATTAATTTCAGGGTGAATTAGTTTGTAAGAAAATTACATTGATTTTGATTGTGAATTATAAGTTGATAAAATATTTTAGTTATTATTATAAAAGGATAAAAGTTGATTCGAATAAAAGATTGTTATATATTTTTTTGAAGATTCTATTGAATAAATAAAGTTATATTATAAAAGAAGAGTTTAAAGTAAAAAGGGTTTTTGTTATTTATAAGGGATTATTTAGAAAAAGGTTTAATTATTAATAAAAGGTATAAAATATATTAAAAGGAATAGACTGAATTATTAAAATTAATAGACATTTTAAATAGGTTAACTGATTTATAATGAAAAAAGCTACTTATTAGTAAGATATAAAATGAATGGTTAAATTATTAAACAAATTGATTAATATTAAAAAAGTTGATTGGGTTTAATTAGGTTTTAATTATTAATTAAAGATTAATTAGGTAAAAGGATAGTTTACGGATGGTTTAGTGAGTTAATGAGGGGTTAGGTGGATAAGTGTGTGATCAGTGTGTGATTAAGCATGCTAATTACAACAATAATAAACAAACAGAAAAAAGAAAAGAGGAACCCTAGATTCCCTTTCGCCCCCCCCCCCTCAATCGCGATAGGCTATCGCTCACCTCTCTCAATCTCCTCGTTGCGACCTCTTTGTTCCTCCATGGCTTTCGCCCTTAACACGACCTGAAACACAATGAAACCAATCAATATGTTCAAATCATTTTCAAGAAATAAAGGTTTTACCGAAGGTTGGTAGCGATTTGCGTTGATTTTGTGCCTGCGGCGGCCGGGGATGATTTCGTCGGCAACAGAGATAAGTGGTTTCTATTCAAAAACTGAGGTTATGCACTTAGGGTTATTGGTAGCGATTTTTTTTGATGCTGAGTGTTTGGGGGATTTTCGTAGCCTTTAGGGTTTCGTGAATGGTCTGTTATGAATTTTTTCCTCTTTTTATAAGCGATTTCGGGCCTTGGACCTTTAAAATTCCGATCGAATCCTTGATTGCTGGTATTAAGACCTTCTATTTTGGTTTAGGCAATGTTTGAAAAATTTCCCTTTTCGTCTGATTATGTTAATGTCTGCTGACGAGAATCCTCTTCTATGCGATTTTGTGTTAATCACGTTTGAAACTGCTTTGATTGATTGGATTCAATGTTTTGAGGCAAACGAGAGAAACAAAAACTGCTTAATGCTGTCTTAAATGGAATCACTTTCCCCAAACAGGGTACCCTTTAACTGGTTGTTAACTTTGTGAATTTTGTTGGCAGGTGTAGATGGCAACGGTCCTGGGTCAGGGGAGGAATTAGCAACCCAGAAAAAATTAAGCTTGTATCTGATGCATTGCAACAAACTCCAACTAGTACGCTCAGTGGTTCTCTGCTGAAGGTTCCCGTGAGAGTGTTGATGACGATGAGGATCAAATCGACTATCTTCCTTGAGAACCGACTGAGTGTAGGGCGTGTTGTTAGCAGTTGCAATCACGTAAGGTTGTTGTTTCTCTTTCCAATAGCTCGAATAGATTCCCTTGCAATTGGGGTGTCAACGTTTGCAGCATATTCACATAACTCTGTCGCTGTCTCATAGGTGTTACCTTCATTAGCAAATGCAGTCAGCAATTCAAGCTTCGACCTTTCGACAAAGGATGGCTCATTATACCGGCGATAGGAGTGTCTGCAGTCTGAGGAGAAGCAAAAATTTGTTGTTGGAGGAGCAATTTGATCCATATGGGCAACAGAACTTAGTAATGCGACTGGTCTTGACGCGTTTAGAAGTTCCTTTTGAGGTAAATTAATAACAGCCACTGAGGCTCATTGAGGGTGACCTGCTAATTCATCCTAAAACTATCTCCAGTGGGTCATGCCTTGAGTAATTAGTGGTGCTTTCGGTTTGGTAATGTTGTGTTTCAGAATAGCATATGAGATAATCATTGTTTGTCCAATTTCCAGGTCGTTTAATCCATCGTTTGTTGGTCGAATTTGTGCAGAGAATGGACAATAGCACCCCCCCCCCCCCCCCCCCCCCGCGTGCAGCTTGTGTATCCATAGCCAACTGGTTCACCTGAATTGCCTCGTCATTGCAGGAACGATATCATCTTTATCTGATGTAGTCTTGAAGTCATGGAAAGGAGACTCCACGTTGATATTTTGATTTGCTGCTGACTTCCTCGGGTGATAGATGTCGTCTTCAAAGGTTTGTAACATCAGCCTCAACCGCTTTCCGCAGCTTAAGTTCCTCTTTCGGCTTTCTAGCAGAAGTTGATTTGTAGTGGTGATGGTTCGCTCGTTCAAACTAAATGTATTCAGCTATGTTGTAAGCTCATTGTGTTTGGGCAAATTAGCATTGTTGGGTATGTTCAACATAACATTAGTGTGGTTATCAACTTCCATCTGCATCTTAGGTTTCAAAAGATTCTATTGTTCTGCACGTCTAACACCTGATAAGTTTAACGCTGATAAAGAAGATACCATATCAGCAAGATCGTTTATATTGTTAGGGTGACCATTGTGGTTTGCCGTCAATAATCGGTCTAATGAGCTCAATAGCCAATGGCTTCAATATGCCTTGATTGGCGAGGAAGAATAGTATTCTGATAATGAAACGGGAAAAGCACTTATGGTTTAACTCTGTTTGTGACTTGTTTTACGCAGGAAGACGAGGATATCACCGAATGGAGCTGAGACTTGGGTTTTGACATGTCCTGCTAGTAAGACCTTATGGATTATGGGATTGAACTGGTCTTGATTTTGGCTGCTTGCTAATGATCAATATTTGTTGGTTTATGTTTACAGGATGTTGACAAGGCTGCTGATTGGTTAAAGTGCGAAACCGTAAATGTTGATGACGGTTGTGGTGTAGGAAAGTTGCGGCAGTAAACTAAGCAGACACAGAGTTTGGCAGAAAATGCATCACCACTTGGCCACTGATGTTTGCTGTTTAGCTATCCCCAAAATCCATGTTTTAAAACCTTCACCATGCTTGTATACGTAATATGTACTCTTAAGTGAACAAATAGCATCACTTACTCCAATAGGCATGAATTTTTTTAGCGTACATTGTGAATTTGGAAGGGTTTGATGTTGTAACTTACTGAGGTTCTAAATTATAATTGCCTTGTATGTTTGTAAATAATTGAAAGAACTCTTGAGTTGGTATCTCATAATAGCAAATACTCCTGCCGCTGTTGTTGTTATATCACATCCATTATGTGCATAGTATAGAAGGGGAAAGCCCGCTGTAAAATTGCTTAGTAGATTATGAATATGGAAGCCTATGCACACATATTGTATCACGATTCTGCAACTGAATAATCTCATGTGTCCCCTTTTTGAAAGATGATATTGGACTTGACTTGTGCTCAAAATTCTTATATATATGAACCAAACAAATCTCTCACTCAGTCATCTTAAAAGCTTCTGAAATGAATAAAGGTCTTGTGTTTAGAATCTGATGACATCAATGCGAAAGTCTTTTGTCCACCCTTGATTTAATACTCTTAACCTGATATACATGATTCATAGGTTTTCAATAGCGAAGTTTAAATTTCCCTTCAAGATAGGAGGGACTTAAATACAAACATTGCGCGAATTTTTCGGAGATATAGAGATTGAAATCTTCGTCTCGACGAGATAGGAGGGACTTAAATACAAACATTGCGCGAATTTTTGGCCTTAAGAAGCCACCGAATGCACATGATATGCAATGATATGGAAATGCAAGACAAACAGGGGGTCCTGTGGAGAAATGGCGACACAGGGGAGTAGTTAGACACAACACACGGAACTCCACGGGGACAGGAAACAATCACCAATGGGAAATCTCCAGAGGTATAACGGTGACATATACACTAAGGATATGATGATTTAAACAGCCGGTGAGAAATTTGTAATTGGAGGGTAACTTGTTACCAACATGGAGCAATCCAGACGATGATAATGATGCATGCTGACAGGGTCCGTAATCTAGTTTTGTTTTTGTATTATTTTCTTTTTGCTTTTTTTTTCTTTTGAAATCTAACTGGAAATAGTAAAATGTAAAACCTCCCCGAGCATCATGGTATGGGAACTATGAACTGGTCTCAGTTTCTGATGTAGAACTTCCCCGAGCATCATGGTATGGGAACCATGGGCTGGTCTCAGTTTCTGATGTAGGACTTCCCCGAGCGTCATAGTATGGGAACCATGAGCTGGTCTCAGTTTCTGATGTAGGACTTCCCCGAGCATCATGGTATGGGAACCATGAGCTGGTCTCAATTTCTGATATAGGACTTCCCCGAGCATCATGGTATGGGAACCATGGGCTGGTCTCAGTCTCTTCCCGAAATGATGAAAACTCGTAAGAGCATCTTCACAGGGGGTTGTAAATTTTGTAGATTGTGGATGTTGTTGTAGACTGTAAATGTAGTTCGTTGTAGAACCTTGTAGATGTAGTTCGTTGTAGAACCCTGTAGTTCGTTGTAGAACCCTGTAGATGTAGATTGTAATCTGTAATGTACTCTGTTGTTGTGGATGTAGTTTGTAATTGTAAATTGTAGATGTAGTTGTAAAGCTTCACCGAGGATCCTCGGAAACATGTGAGTCGGTTGAATTGTAAAGTATGTCTTCTCAAATAAAGAGAGACTAATATGGTAAACTTCTTCGACTTCTTCAAGGAGATGTCGCTTGGCGGATTGATGATGTTGAAGGACCCACTGAGGGTAGATGATCTGTCTTGTGAAAACTGTCATTTGTCGTTTTGAACAGGATCTTGATCAAAACGAGTTGCTCAATAAAGAGATAAATGTTCGAGAAAAATCCTGTGATGCTATTGTTGAAGGAGCGTCTGTCTTTATGAATATTCTTCATGGGGAATAGGGTGCAAGGTAAATGCACACTTAATCCACTCTTAAAGGTTGGAGATGTCCAAGATGTGATTGCCAAAGACCGAAGTTCAATTCAGGGAGTAGCCGAAAAGAAACTGTCAAGCAAGACTCGACCATTGAGATATAAACTCAAATGGAATTTGTACTGAAATAACCATCTTCCATGAGGGCTGAACTTCATGGGGAAAGTAAAACATTATGCTTTTCTGCCTAGGGTCGATAAATTTAATTGGAGGGATAAGACGCACCCAAACACCTAGGGATAACTATAGCCAAAACGATGGAACAAAACAAATATGAAGAATGCGAAAAATGCACATGCCATGCTGTCTACTTATATGCTATGCGTATGCCGACGGATTGGGAGAAACGAAATAAACGCCTCAAACGAAAGGGTACTCAAGCAGAATCTCCACAGATCCCTCATCACATGCGAAGTCAGTACTTCGAACAGAGACAACCTTTGCGTCTGGATAGAATAAATATCCTCTTGGTCTGGAGAAGCATATAATATTGTTGTCTTTCTTCGGACGAGGTAAACGCTCATGGTCATCTTGCTATTCATATATCAAGTAGAGCATGAAGTTTTAAGTCAGATTGGATTTTGCTATCAATAAAACAGATTTGTGATTAATGAAATACTTTTTATTGAATGGTGGTCAGCAGGAAAGCGTGACCCCGATTTTACAGCGTTGGAAAACAATATCGATTACATAAAGGGGATAATGACTTGCTTCTCTTAGGAAAAATATTTCTTAACAGCATCCGCGTTAACATGGCGAGTGATCTCTTCTCCGTCCATTGTTGCTAACATCAGAGCGCCTCCTGTCAAAACCTTTTTTACTACGTATGGTCCATCATAATTCGGGGCCCATTTTCCTCTGACGTCAGTGAGGAAAGACTGAATCTTCTTAAGCACAAGGTCACCTTCTTTGAATGCACGGGGTCAGACCTTCTTGTCAAATGCCTTCTTCATCTTCTGCTGATACAACTGCCCATGGCATAGCGCGGCCATCCTCTTTTCTTCGATTAAGTTCAACTGATCATATCTGTTCTGACACCACTCTGCTTCTGATAATTTTGCCTCCACCAAAATCCTCATAGAAGGAATCTCAACTTCTATTGGGAGTACTGCTTCCATACCGTAGACAAGTGAAAATGGAGTTACCCCAGTCGATGTGCATACCATCGTACGATATCCATGTAAGGCAAATGGGAGCATTTCGTGCCAATCTTTGTAAGTAATGACCATCTTCTGAATGATCTTCTTAATGTTCTTGTTGGCGGCTTCAACAGCCCCGTTCATCTTTGGTCTGTAAGGGGAAGAGTTATGATGCTCAATCTTGAATTCTTCGCACAACTCTTTCATCATCTTGTTATTCAAATTGGAACTGTTGTCTGTAATGATTCTGCTTGGCACACCATATCGGCAAATGAGCTGATTCTTGATAAATTTGACAACCACATGTTGAGTTACATTAGAATAGGAAGCCGCCTCGACCCACTTGGTGAAATAGTCAATGGCTACTAAGATAAATCGGTGTCCATTAGACTTTTTTGGCTCTATCATCCCAATCATATCAATTCCCCACATAGAGAATGGCCACGGTGATGAGATAACATTCAACAAAGTTGGAGGTACGTGAATCTTATCTGCGTAAATCTGACATTTGTGACACTTTCTAGCAAACTTGTAACAATCTGATTCCATTGTGATCCAATAATAACCAGCCCTTAAAAGCTTCTTAGCCATAGCGTGTCCCTTGGCATGCGTGCCAAAAGATCCTTCGTGAATCTCCATCATCAACATATCCGCTTCTTGTTTGTCAACACATCTCAACAAGACCATGTCAAAATTCCGCTTGTACAACACATTGTTACTCAGAAGAAAATTTCCAGCCAACCTTCTCAAAGTTTTCTTGTCTTTGTTGGAAGCTCCCAAAGGATATTCTTGAGTTCTAAGAAACACTTCAATGTCATAGTACCAGGGTTTTCCATCTTCAACTTCTTCGACAGCAAAGATGTAGGCAGGTCTATCAAGACGTTTAACTTCAATCCGAGGACACTCGTTCCAAAAGTTTACCACGATCATCGAGGCCACAGTTGCCAACGCGTCTGCCATTCTGTTCTCATCACGAGGGATATGATTAAACTCAACTCTATCAAAGAATGGTAACAGTCTTCTAGCATAATCCCTGTATGGGACCAACTTATCATGTCGAGTTATCCATTCTCCAGTAATTTGGTTGATTACTACTGCAGAATCACCAAACACATCTAAATTCTTAATTCTCAAATCGATTGCTTCTTCGAGACCCATAATACATGCCTCGTACTCAGCTTCATTATTAGTACACTAGAATGTTAATCTGGAGGTAAGTGGGAAATGGGTCCCTTGAGGAGTCACAATAATAGCACCTATCCCTTTTCCATGAGCGTTGACAGCTCCATCAAAGATTAAACCCCATTGAGAACCTGGCTCTGGTCCTTCACCATGTACGGGTTCTTCACAATCTTTCATCTTTAAGAACATAACATCTTCATCAGGAAAGTCATCGTTTGAGGGTTGATGATCCAAAATGGGCTGGTGAGCCAGATGATCAGCCAAAACACTTCCTCTAACAGCTTTCTGAGTATGGTACTCGATATCATATTCGGACAATAACATCTGCCATCTAGCGATTCTCCCAGTCAAAGCGGGCTTCTCAAAAATATACTTGATAGGATCCATCTTTGAAACCAACCAAGTAGTGTGATTCAACATATACTGGCGCAAACGCTTAGCGGCGCACGCTAGAGCGCAACAAGTCTTCTCTAACATAGTGTACCTGGTTTCACAATCAGTAAATTTCTTGCTCAGGTAATAGGTGACATGATCTTGCTTTCCTGTTTCGTCTCGCTGACCGAGTACACAACCCATCGAATCCTCTAAAACAGTCAAATACATAATCAAAGGACGCCCTTCAACCGGCGGTATCAGGATAGGCGGTTCGAGCAAATACTCTTTGATACTATCAAAAGCCTTTTGACAATCTTCAGTCCAAACGTACCCTTGTTCTTTCCTCAGAAGCTTAAAAATAGGTTTGCATGTGGCAGTCATGTTAGATATAAACCTGGAGATGTAGTTCAAACGTCCCAAGAATCCTCTGACTTGTTTCTCAGTGGCGGGAGCTGGCATTTCCCGGATAGCTTTCACTTTGTCAAGGTCCACTTCAATCCCTCTTTGGCTGACAATAAAACCCAATAGTTTCCCTGATCGTACTCCAAATGTGCACTTGTTGGGGTTCAAACGAAGCGTGTATTCCCTCAAACGACCAAACAGCTTAGTCAGGTGTTTAACATGATCATTTTCGGTCTTCGACTTAGCTATCATATCGTCCACATACACCTCGATCTCTTTGTGCATCATATCATGGAACAAAGTAGTCATAGCTCTCTGATATGTTGCCCCTGCATTCTTTAATCCAAATGGCATAACTTTGTAACAAAAGGTGCCCCAGGGTGTTATGAATGACGTCTTCTCTCTGTCCTCGGGAGCCATTCTAATCTGGTTATAACCTGAAAAACAATCCATGAAGGAGAAAACCTCATATCTTGCAGTACTGTCCACCAAGATGTCAATGTGAGGTAACGAAAAATCATCTTTCGGACTGGCTTTATTCAAATCCCTGTAGTCTACACACATGCGAACCTTCCCATCCTTCTTCGGAACGGGTACAATGTTAGCCAACCATAGTGGGTACTCGGCAGTAATAAGGAAACCTGCATCAATCTGTTTCTGTACCTCTTCCTTAATCTTTAGAGCCATATCAGGTCGAGTCCTTCTGAGCTTCTGTTTTATCGGTGGGCATTCTGGCTTCAAAGGCAGACGGTGTTCAACTATAGCCGTGTCCAATCTAGGCATATCCTGATATGACCAAGCAAACACATCAACAAACTCTCCAAGCAAATCAATTAGCTGTTTCTTCACATCGGGTTTGAGCAGAGCTCCAATTTTCACTTCTCTACGAATTTCTTCTGATCCCAAGTTGATTACTTCCACCGGCTCTTGATGAGGTTGGATAGCTTTCTCTTCCTTCTCAAGCAGTCTGGAAATTTCCTTTGGGATATCATCTTCTTCATCCTCGGCTTCATACACGGGGAACTCAAAATTCGGAGAAGGTAGCAGATCATTATTCCTAGGATGTAATTTATGTAGCAATCTGCGCAAGTGATGTGATTTTCGATAAGTTTTTTTTTTAAGGTGGAAAGTGTGTGTACGCGAGATGCTACTTATTATTTTCCAACATCGTGAATAAATATAAAACACAAATGTAAATGAAAGTAGTTTATTGATGATAGCAAAACCAAAAAGACACGCCCAACAAAGTCACCTTTGCCTTGGGCAGAGCAAAAGGAATTATTGAAAATAAGCCCTAACAAATGCAGTTTCGCCTTGGGCAGAGAGAAAATTTTTAAAACAAATGCTTTACTTAGATATATGAATGGCGGTAGGGGCTTCAACCGCACTCCAATTCTTGACTACGGCGCCTGGGGTCACAAAGTCTGGGATGTCCTCATCTGGATCTTCCTCGGTGACAGCATAAACTCCAAAGGTATAGTCAAATTCATCTGAAACATAGCCTGGATCTTCCATATAGGGCTCGTAGTCTTCGTAAGGAATGGAGGACCTTGTAGAACCGTCTGATATGTAGCCCTCGAGTTCATCTTCTAACACAACATTAATCTGAGGATGATGGACGATTCCTCCACTACGGAACACTTCATTGATTAGCGGAAACCCTTGATTCTTGGTGCCTGGTTGAGCGGAACCGCTAGTGAAACCGAGACCCTCCTTATTTTTGTTTTCTGGTAAAGACAAAACTTTTCCCCACATTGACTGATGACCACTGTTCACTACTCGTTGTGCGTCTTTAAATGATGACATGGATGCTTGAGACTTCTAAGCATCCTCACCCATAATGTACAAGGCTTGAAATTGCATGCCGATTTCTTCCTCAGCCTCGACATATGAGAATGATGACCAGTGACTCACCACCAAAGCTTTTTCTCCACAAACTGTAACTATTTTTCCCTCGAAAACATATTTCAATTTCTGATGCAGGGTAGAAGTAACTGCTCTAGCTTCATGTATCCATGGCCTCCCTAGCAAACAGCTACAGGCGGCGCGAATGTCCATGACCTGAAACGGGATCATGAAAGTCTGTAATCTGATAGTCATGGGCAAATCTACCTCACCAATTAGCGTTTTCCTTGACCCATCGAAAGCTTTGACAATAACGCGACTTGGCCTCATCGGCGGTCCTTGGTATGACAGTTTAGATAAAGTAGTTCTAGGCATAACATTTAGAGACGATCCAGTATCAACCAACACACTGGACAGAGAGTCATTTCCACAGTTCACAGAAATGTGTAGGGCCATGTTATGTTTCCTTCCTTCTTCTGGGAGATCGTCTTCATTGAAACCCAGGTTATCACTTGAAGTAATACTGCCAATGATGTTATCAAACTGTTCCATAGTCACATCCTGCTCGACATAGGCTTGTTCCAAAATCTTCTGAAGCGCTTCTCTATGAGCCTCAGAACTCATCAACAATTGTAGCACATAAATCTTTGATGGGGTTTGCAGAAGCTGATTTGCAACCTTATACTCGCTTCTTTTGATTACTTTCAAATAATCATCGGAGTTGGATAAGTTAGACCCACCAGATTGCCCCATAATTGGGTCTTTTGAGCCTGATGGTTCGAACAAAACCTCTTTTTCTTTCGGTGGCCCAGTCGGGTAGACTCGACCGCTTCTTGTCACTCTACTGACATCTGCAATATTAACTACTGAGGGTACAGTGGGCAAAGGTACTTCTTTCCCATCCTCCAACATAGTAGCATTTTATCTGTAAGGGATGGCCTTACTAGAGGTATAAGGGACAGGTCCAGGCACATTGATCACTAAAGGAGTAACTGTTGGTTTCTTACTATTGTAAATGATCTCTATACGTTCCACTTCCTTAAAGTGGGGTACTATGACACAAACTTCTTTTGCCTCCTCATTTGAAACTTCTTGATTATCACTTTCCAAAAAATCTTCAATCATATTGACAGAGGGCGAACCATGTGGTGGTAATGGATTCTTCTGTACATTAGGGTCGGAATCCCTAAAAGACAAGATTCCATTTTTAATGAGCCTCTGGACATCCATCTTCAAACCGAAACAACTCTCAATATCATGTCCTGGAGCACCCTGATGGTAAGGACAAAACTTGTCAGCTCTATAAGAAGGAGGAGGATTCATGGGAGCCGGAGGTGGAGCTCTCGTCTGAATGTGACCCTTTTTAATCAAAGCGGGGAATAAATCAGTATATGTCATTGGGATCGGATCAAAATTTATTTTTCTATACACACGACCTTGATTGCTGGATGGCCGATTCTGCTGAGGGCACTGTGGACTTTGCTGAAATTGGGGTTGTTGAGCAACGGGAGACTGAGGTTGCTGATAGGGTTGCGGAGACTGTAGCTGATAAGCCGGAGCATTAAACAATGGCGATACCGCTACAACTTGATGTGGGGGCATGTACCTCTTTCTGAATTGTCCCTTTTGAATGGCATTTACACCTTGCTCTTTTTTCTTCACAAAACTGCTCCCATACCTTTTAGGAGCGCTCTCTTCCTTGGTCAATCTTCCTTCGCGAACACCTTCTTCTAAGCGCATCCCCATGTTGACCATTTCAGTAAAGTCACTGGGCACGCTGGCTACCATCTTCTTGTAAAAGAAAGGACCCAGGGTCTTCAGAAAAATCTTGGTCATCTCTTTCTCTTCTAATGGTGGTGTGACTTGCGCGGCCAACTCGCGCCAACGCTGAGCGTATTCCTTGAAATTCTCCTTATCTTTTTGTGCCATTGCTCTCAACTGATCTCGGTCGGGCGCCATGTCCATATTGTACTTATACTACTTGACAAAGGCTCCTCCCAGATCATTGAAAGTTCGAATCTTCGTACTATCCAACCCCATGTACCACTTGAGTGCGGCGCCTTTCAAACTGTCTTGAAAGTAGTGAATGAGTAATTGATCATTATCAGTTTGGGCAGACATCTTCCTGGCGTACATAATGAGATGACTATGAGGGCAGGTATTCCCCTTGTACTTTTCAAAATCAGGGACTTTAAACTTTGGTGGGACCTTAACGTTTGGAACCAAGCACAGCTCAGAAGCACTCTTACCAAATAAGTCCTTTCCACGAAGGGCTCTCAATTCCTTTTGTATTTCAGAAAACTGGTCTTGAAATCCGTCTATCTTCTCTTCTAAACCCACAGTTTCGGTTGGCGACCCATGTAAAATTGGTTCATCCAGAATATACGGGACAACATTCACGTGTGGAGATGCGGTCGTCATCACAGCAGAAACTACAGGAGCGGCTTGAACAGTGGTCACAACAGGGATTTCAGACGCATGTGGACGATAACCAGCCGGAGTAAAATAAGGAGGCATCCCCCACGGGAAACCTTGAGGCGTACTGTAAGATACTTCAGCAATAGAAGACACCACTGGGATCGGTGTTGGCGTCACTTCGGATATGACAGTCCTTGGAACTTCTTGATTGTTGATCGATATTTGACTAGACAAAGCTTCCACTAGACCATTCAACTTCTCCAAACTTTCCTTCATACTTGCAACTTCATCACGGAGCACTCTGTTTTCTTGCTCTAGTTGATCCATCTTCTGGCGTTGACTAGCTCGAGTGTTGTATCGGTGATTCAGCTTGTTCTGCAGAGATGAAGCAAGAGTGAGATCCTGGAATGCAAATGATGTTATGCTTATGCAAAATGCAAATGAGTATGGAACTTCAAGAAACTCAAATTATTCCGGTATTGTAACGTTGGAGAAAAAAACTTATTTTATTTTGATGATCGAAGCATTACAAAACGGAGTACTCTTTTTAAGAGTTTATTACATTGAATCAAAAGCAAAAGTGAAACTCGGAGATCTACTCCTTATGCTCCTTCTGTGTGCGAAGTTCTCCCTCTAGCTGACTGATGCGTTCCTGCAACTCGGTCTTCTCTCTGATGAGTCGGTCGACACATTCCTTCCAAGCCACAGTATCTGGGGGAAGGTCATTATTGGTGACAGCACTTGAGGAGGTGTGAGAGGAAAATAAATCCTCTCGCACTTTTCTTTTCCTTGCGAGTTCAACTTCTGGTAGCCTCTGGGACTTCTCTTTCTCTACCTTGAGTATAAAAAACTTGTTCTTCCAGGCAGCTTTCAGTTTTCGAGCTTCACCCAAAGCAGCCTTCAACTGATCTACTTCGCTCACGTCAAACCAATCTGGACCATGAAAAGCCAATACCATAGGTTCGTGGAAAGGGAACGGCATCTTGAGGTCGAGAGCTCTTGCTCGCACCCAATGTAGGTATTCTTCAGAGACAGTACAATTTGGGTATCCTAAAGCAGTTTTTCCTTCTTTATTGATGTATTCCCACGAGTAAATTATGACGATCTTCAGGTCTGGGTCTTCTCCTTCTTTGAGAAAGATTCCTTCTAACAGAGTCTGGTCGGGTACTTCAATCATGGGATGCCCAAATTGGAGACGGACCAGAGCGGGATTGTAACTTATGCATCCTTCTCTCGCAATGAGCGGTATGTTGGTAAATTCTCCGATGCTATGGATCATACATATACCTCCATAAGTAGGGTCGTACCACACAATGTCAGAATGGGTAAGGGCCATAACTATCTCGGAACAATGAGGTGACTCCTCCTCTTCCCAAATAGACGGGTGTCGAGTTAGGCGAGTAATGAACCATGAATACAACAGAGCGGTGCAACAGACGATATGTCCTCCTCCTTCAGCATTCTTCGAGTGTATTGAAAAGTATGTGTCAGCGAGCAAGGTGGGAACTGGATTCTTGAGTATGAATAGTTTAATTGCATCCATGTCAACGAAATCATCGATCTTTGGGAACCAGAAAATCCCATAGACTAACAGGGCAAAGGTGGCTTCCATGATAAGGACTTCCTTTCTTTCAGCATGGTAACGGAATTTTTCAATCAAAAAGTCAGCAGGGAATCCAAGGACTCCTTCCTTGGTGGTTAGGTGCGCTTGCACATCTGCCAAACTAAGATGAGTGACATTGACAATTTCTTGATGACTGGGTGCGTCTTCCTGGCCGGTGAATATGGGACAGGCCGTTACAGGCATCCTCAGGAAATCAGAATACTCTTCCAGTGTTGGCATCAACTGGTAATCCGGGAAAGTGAAGCAGTGGTACAATGGATCGTAAAATTGAACGAGGGTCTCCAACAACCCTTCCTTCATCTTGAGTTCGAGGAAACAGAAGACTTCTCTGTATTCTGCTGCGAAGGCGTAACGATTCTCGATGAGATCAGCTAGCTCTCTCAAGCTTTCAATGTTAGGGCTCTGAAAAGTGTACTCCAAGGCTTCTCTTTTGAATTCCATGATTACAATACCTGAGAAATAAAATTGAGTTTCTTGAAATGAATAAAGTAAGAATGTAATGCAATATGAGTAGGTCTTCATGGGATCCTAGCTATTTATAAACATTGTAGTAAAAGAAAACGTTTTTTATTAATTTCGAAACGGAATACAAATAATTGCTTTTAAAAGTCTCAAATAAAAGCTAAATAAAAGCTAGTAAAGACACTAAGGAAGTTTCAAATTTTGCTGCTTGAGCTGCTCTTCTAACTGCGTCTTCTCACGGACAAGGTTGTCCATAATTAGTTTCCAAATAGTACATTGCGGGTTGGAGAAAAATAAATCCTCCATGATCTTCATTTTCTTGGAATGGATTAGCTCTTCATCCTTCAACTGTAGCTGTTTCTGAAGTTCGTCAATTTCTGCGACGGACACTAGATACTTGTTCTTCCAAGACTCTAACTCATGTTGCGACTTCTTCAAAGCAACTTCTAACTTCTCGGTTTCAGACATGAAAACATAAGTGGGCTCCCTTCTTGGAGGTATAGGGTCTTGGTGATCGCGACTTTCTATGTCTAATACAACTTAACTGCAAGTGCACAGTCTATCGCGTAGTAATAAAAGATATCGATCCCACAGGGACTCGTAATCAAACTAGTGTTCTCGAGAGTTACTATGTTTAGCTAGGTAGATAATATTTAAGGAAATAATTTTTGTCACTAAAGGAAACTAAAAAGGTTTCTTGAATTATAATTACGTGAATCGATATACAGTAATTATGTTCTTCGGGGATTTGACAAGTTACCGGTGTATGAAATATTTTTCAGAATTTATTTAAGCAGAAAATAGTGATCTGAAGACTTTCGTCTCATGATGGTTGTTGACGCTAGTCATAATTCTAAGGGCCAAATGTACGCTTTCGTGTCCCATTCGGGGTTTAAACTATTTTTTGGAAATCTCTAAGCTCTAATTCATTTTAAAGTGCTTTCGCTGTTATTAAAACAAATGACTAGTGTTTACTATCTGGTCTTACCGCAGCTTTCGCTTGTTGGTTCGTACATTAATTAATTTCCCACTTTCGTGGCAAAACTACTTTTAAATAAGTTCTCGCTTTTGCGACGAAGTTTATTCAGTAAATAAATTTAAACACTCAGACCATAAACGACTTTTGAAAAGGAAAGTTTTCAATCGGTTATTATCAAATCCCGTCTGAATTATTATTACATATCGATTACTTTGATTTAGCTAGACATGGATTTGGGAAAGGTAAAACATAAATAAAAATAATGAATAATAACATGCATCATAATGAAAACTGAAATTACGATTAAAATTTAGAACCTGTAAATATTCCAATTGGCCTTTGAGCAGATCCTCCACAAATGTTGGCAGGATTCTGGTCTTTGTGCCAATTGACCGCACAAACGAATATTGTCGAAATGGAATACAGTTGGTAATGAAAGGAAACAAAAAAATAGAAAGAAATAAAACTGAACTTTTGCTCTGGAAATAAAATTGGGCAGCACTTCGTTGTCTGAATGCGGCTCCCTTTTTCAGCTCCCCTCTTTCCCCTTTTATAGAAATAGAATTCTAACGGTTATAACTTGAAGAAGGTGGACTTAGAGGCAGAAATATCAGGGAGTTGTGGTCCACTATTTGGGACTTGGAACTGTATTTTGCACGTTCATTTGAAGCTGAGCGTTTTTTCCTGCATGACGGTCGTCACGGTGTGTGATGGTCGTCATGGAGCTGTGACGGTCGTCACAGCAGCAAAATCTGCATTCTGCGTTTTTCATGTTGTTTTCATCCGGTTTTCGTTCATATTTCATCTGTAATTGCTTCTTTTCTTCATATTGCCTTGTTTAGACATGATCATCAAATACCTGCAAAATATCAGACAAATACATGGAAAGAACCCGAAATCGGATCGAAAACAGTTAAACATTAGTTGAATTATGCATCAATATATATATATATATACAATTTCGTGTTATCAAACTCCCCTAAGCTTGAATCTTTGCTTGTCCTCAAGTAAAACAGGAAAAAGTCGGCAAGCACGAGGAAGCTTCCTCATTCATCAAGTTGGGAAAAACCGGGATTCTTAGTAGGAACAAAATGAGTACGGTGACGACACTGGACTACAAGTCTTCGGAGGTCTCCTTCTTATGCAAATCGGTCCCAGTCATGCTACTGTAGCTTGGTGTCAAGGTTCTCGCGTCAAGTTCACCCTGTTTGTTCTAGCGCAATCACATTAAGCCCATTGTCCATACACTTTCATGGCAAGTCGACCTGTTAGTGAATATGATCTCCTTTCTGTTTTGATCTTTTCATTGCTCATAAGCTTATACCATTGATTTTTCAATGAGTTTTCGTATCGTTGGGTTAAATGCTCGGGTGAGAAGCACCTAACTTAGAGGGAACGCGTCTTTATATTTGGGCTAAATGGCTTTCTTTTCATGATTTTTCATCTTTTTGGAGATCATACACTTATTTGCATTGGTCGCTCGCTTAGAAGTGTTTTAGGATGGTGTTGACTGCTAGTATAAACTACTTGGGGCTGAGTTTGCGTAGACACTTGAAACTTTGGTACACGTAGGTAGTGAAACTGACTCGCATAAACCGGAGATCTAAGGTGTCAGGACGGTACTGGTTTTGTTAGAATTGTCGTCTCGAAGCTTCAAAACTTGGTTTGAACTTGGGCGCATTCTCGTGATGCTTTTGCTTTTGAGGAATGGACGAAAATTTTTTGTTTATGTCGAATAAAGTGGGGATGTTTGCGTAACGGGAAAAAGATATATAAAAGAGCTTTTATTTGCTAAACGTGAAAATGTTCGAATAGAAATTACGGAATTAAAAGTACAAGGGAATGGGAAATAAACGCTCCGCTCCCACACTATCTCAATCAGTGTCCCCACTGATTTGAAAGAATGCGAGAGGGAAATACAAGGGAAATGAAAATACAAAGAAACTGAAAATATAGTAAACAAATAAGGAAAATAGTAACTAATCACGGCCTCTGCCTCGGTCACATCCTCGCTCGCGTCCTCTGGCTCTGACTTGGTCGGCTCGGTCCTCAAAGCTCATTGCTCCAGTATGATAGACATAGTCGCGGAGTCCTTCGAACTGCAAGGTCAGATTCGCCAAGTTCTCAGTAATGGTTTCCTGGCCGGTTTGGAGTTGTTGCATTTGGGTCCGATGCCAAGCTTCGAACTGCTCTGCTCGCTGATTCTGCTGCTGCATCATAGCGAGTATCTGGGCCTGCTGGTCGAGAGATCGGCGGAGGTCTTCTTCGGAGTAGTCGGGCTCTGGACGATGGCGGCGGCGGCGATATGATGTACCTTCGGAAGGAAGTGGTTGCGATGCCTCCGGTTGCTCAGGTCTGTCCAACTCATCTTGGATTTCATCACCAGAATCTTGGGTGTGAGTCTGAGTTGGAGCAGCGGCAGCAGCAGGGGCATTAAGGTCAAATAGCCAGTTGGTACGATCCTCTGGGTGCATCCGGGTGCGTGATGGTAGGATGATACTTCTGACGGTTTTGCCACGCACGACCGGGTGGTACTTGCCATCGACTCTGGAACGGATGAGGTGAGAGGCTCTGCAGTGGTCGGTGTCGAGGAACATCGAGGGAATGGCATGGAGATGCTGGAGGCGGTCACCGAGGTTTAGCCCAAGTGCAATGGCAGTAACAATCCCGCCAAAGTAAAATGGCTTAGAGCCACGGTTACAGTTGGCCTGAATGTGGGCCAGGAGGAACGGAGCGGCGTTGATGGGCTCGTTGTTGAAGACACAGCGGAGAAAGAAGAGCTCTTTCGAGTTCACCTTCTGGTTGCTATACCGGGCGAAGATGGTGTTGCTCAGTGCTCGGTGGAAGTACCGGATGGTCGGGTTGTGGATATACGTTGCGTGCAGAGAATCCTAACCATCGGCATTGATGCCGGTTAACTGGTACCAGAGCGCGAAGGCTTCGTGCTGGAACTGTTCGGTGAGGCGGCGGTGAGCATTGTCGCCGCGAGGGAATTGTAAGATGGTGGCAATCTGGTTCTGGTTCAGTTGATAGTTCGTGCCGAACATACAGAAGCATGCGGCACTAGAGTGTTGGCTGAGGTCGCCTCTGGAAGTGAAGTAGGTGAACGAACTGAGGAACTCGAGGGTGAGTTGTTCGTATGTCGGCTGTGGATTTGTGCAGAGGTTCCAGATGCCGGCTCTTTGGAGCATCCAAGTGACGCCTTCAAGGAGTCCGAGCTCCGTGAGCGATGGGATATGCGGGTAGTGGGTCGGTTGTAGAGACCGTTGATGGAAGGCGATATAGTTGGCTCGCTGTTTGTCTCCAGAGTCGCCGTCGCTGAACACGATGTTGCTGAGGTCTGGGGTTTCGTTGTTTCTCGCCATTGTTGGAGGATGCTGAGAAACGTGGATGGAGTTGGTTCTGTGGAGTGAAAAAATGGTACATAAGTGTATTAGGAAGTTGATATGGGAGTTGGAATATATGGAGCAAGGTGGGGAAAACGAAAATTGGGAGTGGGGTGTGAGTTTTTGATGATTGGGAGTTGAAAGGATATGAGTGGGAGAGAAAACGCAACCCCTGTTATAGCAAATAACAGTTTTGGGCTCGTGACGGTCGTCACGTATCTGTGACGGTCGTCACCCGTGTGACGAGCGTCAGGCTTCTGTGACGGTCGTCACACCAGCAAAATCTGCAGAACGCAGAATTTTGCTATGGAAGTGTTCTTGCAATGGTTTTGAGGCCTAGTATTGATATGGTAATGCTTAATATCGGCCAAGAAACATAGGATAACGTAAAAACAGAATAAATGAATATAGAATATAATTGAAATAACAAGTAATTAGAATGATTGTAATGTATTACATAAGGAAATTAACAATGCAAAAATAAAAAAGAATTGAAAACAGACGGAAAGTAGAAAAACTAAATTAAACTAAACTAAAGCTAATATCTAGTCTTTTCGTGCCTTCAATTCATCAAACTTCCGGGCGTAGTAGTCGAGCTGGTCACAGACTAAGTCCATGAAGACTACGAGTTCCCTGTGTATGCTTGTGATGTCGTCTTTTACAGTAGTCAGAGCTGCGTCAACGTTGTCTAATCGGAGAAGAACAATATCCATTTTGGCAGTGGTTTCCTTAGGAATGGGCTCAAGATAGGTGTTGTGATGCGGAGGGGTCGTAGGGTCTACCTCAGCTTCTGATACAGCATCCTCATAGTACATATAATCGTGTGCTTCAGAGATGTGATCACTGTCGTACATGTAGTTCTGTGGTGTTGATTGAGGTGAAGGAGGTCCCATAGGCTCATCCAATTCATAAAGCCAGTTGTCCTTGTTATGGATACTTGTCATCTGATGATTTGGCAATGTGAATAGCTGGACATGTTTGTCATTGATGAGGTACTCGTAAGGTCCAGGTCCCATAGTTCTTAAAATGCGCCTGTTAAAGCAAAACTGGATATTCATGGGTCGGATGGTGCCAAAACTAGTGCTTGCATTTAGGTGGAACCTAAGGCCAAGCTCGTGGGCAATCATTGTCACAAGGCCTCCTATTAGAATAGGTGATTGTGGGTCCTGAGTGAAGCGTCAGAAGGATCTCATCATGAAAGGTACTGCATTCACTGTACGTCCCTGAGAAGCACAGAACATGATCAATAACTCTTCTTTAGATACTGTAGTAATATTTTTTTTCTTTACCGAAAAGGGTGTGAGCTAGGATCTTATGAAAGTATCTGAAAGATGGGTTATGAATCTCATCATTATACATGCTGTTTGGGTCAGGGTGATAGTCGCCTGTGATTCTACCCCAGAATTGGTTGAGTTCAAAATCTAGATCGTCATCTTCGGCACTGATGAACACATGTGGTCCGTTAGGGAATCCTAGGAGGTTAGCTAATGACATTCGGCTATGGGTTTGGTCCATTCCAAACATCCTAAAGGTGATCAGCTCTGTGTTGGATCCAAAGCCATAGTTGGGTAAGTACCTGAAGGAACTAAGGAATTCGTAGGTGAGGTCCTTATAGGTGGCAAAACGGGTTTTCAAAGCAGTGTTCTCCCAGCCTAGTTGATTGAACTGGTATTGGATGCTATTAGTGATTCCTAGTTTCTCCATGGTAGACTTATCATAATACAGTGTTAAGGCTATGTCCCTCTCAGTTAATGCTTCAAATCTTGCCTTTTGAGCTAATCCTCGAAAATGAACCTTTGTGAAGTCGTACGCGACCATACTCGCAGGTAAGTCGGAGAAAAACAGGAGGAAGGTTTTGAAGACTTTTAAAATCCTGAAAAGTTTAAAACAGAAATTTGAAGTCAGGATTTTGAAAAACAGAAAACGGTAGAAACAAAAATTAAAAGAGAAAAATAAAATAAAATAATTAAAATAAAAGAAGGTAAAAATAGTAGCAATTTTAAGTTTAGAATTTTTGTTAAAGTTTCAAAGTAGAATTTTAAATAAAAATGAGAATGAAAATACAGTAACGAGGAAAATGCGGGAAAAATTGGGTTGCCTCCCAGTAAGCGCTGTTTTTAACGTCTAAAGCCTGACGATAGCTTGGTGACAAGCTATTCGGGTGTTTGAGCTGGAGGCTCAAGCAATGCTATACTGCAGACTTGAGGGTTGTTTTCGTTCTTATTATAATGTTTTAGACGTTGCCCGTTTACGATAAACGGTGCATTCGTCTTATCGGTAATTTCAACAGCTCCACTCTGAAGTACTTTAGTCACTTCATAAGGTCCGGACTATCTAGATTTTAGTTTACCTGGGAAGAGTTTTAATCTTGAATTAAATAGCAACACGATGTCTCCCACACTGAATTGTTTCTTGACTGACCGTTTATCATGCCACTTTTTAGTTCGTTCTTTGTAGATACGGGCATTTTCGTAAGCGTCCAATCGAAGTTCTTCTAATTCGTGTAAGTTCAAGATTCGTTTTTCTCCTGCTTCGGTGTAGTTGAAATTAAGTGTCTTAATGGCCCAGAAGGCCTTATGCTCTAATTCTACAGGGAGATGACAGGATTTACCGTAAACTAATTTGTAGGGTGTAGTACCTATTGGTGTCTTGAAAGCGGTCCTATAAGCCCATAAAGCTTCATTTAGCTTTGATGACCAATCTTTCCTTGAGGTAGCGACAGTCTTTTCCAATATCTGTTTTATTTCCCTGTTCGAGACCTCTACTTGTCCGCTAGTTTGCGGATGATAGGGTGTAGCTACTCGGTGTCGGACTCCATATTTAGAAAGAAGTTTATCAAAGATTCGCGATATGAAGTGAGATCCGCCGTCACTAATGACGAGTCTGGGTACACCGAATCTAGGAAAGATTGTGTGTTTGAAGAGTTTGATTACTACTCGTGCGTCATTTGTTAGAGCAGCAATGACTTCTATCCATTTAGACACATAGTTGTTACACCCCAAAATTTGACCAACAGGTCAAGAGGTATGAGTACCCATCAAGACTATGAAGCTAGCCAAGAAGGTTGTTCAAAGTGATTAAGGGTTGATATCCTTGTCAGAGAACTCAAGAGATCCTCAGAGAGATTGGTTGAAACCAAGGGTGTGTGTCTCATAACTTGAGAGTTGTGGGAGCTCCTCAGATGATTCTGAGACTATGAGGATGGACTTGAAGTTTGAGAAAGCTTGTGAGATGTCTTGAAAGCCATCATGAATCCTAGAGAGGTCATTGTACAAGAATTCAGAAGATTCAGCTATGAGTAGTGGAATTAGGGTTTGACTGGGTCAACCCTAGGTCAACTGATGATTTGGAGAGGGTTGAGACCTAATCCAAGAGCCATGTGATCATGTAATGATGTATTGAGATGCTATAAGGATGATTCCTAGACCAACTCATCATGATTGAGGAGTTTGAGAAGTTTTAAGCTAGGGTTTCTAAGGCTCGATAGTGTAAAATCCCCTTGTTTGACCCCTATCTTCAAGGCAGTTTTAGCTCAAGATGTGATTGTCATATCATCTTCCCCACAACATGAATTTTGTAGATATTGCTCTTAGCTTTAATTTGAGTACTAGAAGTCCTTGATAGGATTTGTAGACCTCAAGTTATGACTTTGACAAATTACAGGTCATCTGAGGTATGTGAATCTGGATCCTTGAAAGTCACCCAACTTGCATCCAACTTTTGCCCTAGTAGGATGATTCCTATGAACTCTTGGTCAACATTAATGTTGTAGATAATCTTCTTAGATTTCTATAGAGTACTAGAAGTCCTTGATAGGATTTGTAGAACTCAACTTATGGCTTTGACAAGTCAAGGGCATTTTGGTCATTTGGAGGTTATAGGTCATTTCAACCATAAGGCCATATCTCCTATTTCCAAGCTTCAAATGGAAAAATTTTCAACATAAAACTTGCTTATAATGATGTTTTAAGTCTAGTAGGGAGGTCATGAGATGTTGAAAAGGCTTGTATCAAAAAGTGATAAAAATGGCCTAAAATGGAGGCATAAGTTAAATAAGTTGAAATTGAAAATTGGAAATCACAAGTTATACATCCAAACCATGTCATATAATAGGTCATTTTGACTCTAAAAGACATTCTAAAAACAATGGTTCAGCCACAATTTTGATTTGAGGCCTAGATCATAGGGCTGCTTTGGAAATGGCTTACTTGCATCTTAAGGTACCAAAGCAAAACATGAAGAAACTCAATGAACAAGTCAGTTATGCATTGTAACACACCATACATCTCATGTGGGGAGAATTTCAAGTCAGGATTGGTGGTTACAAGGACTATGGCATGAGATAGCATATGGTGAGAAGTGAAATCTAAATATCATGAGATGAGAAGTTCAAATACTCATGGGATTGTTCTAGAAAGTTCTGGACAGTTCTAACAAGTTCTATATAATGGTTAGAGCTTGCTCAGGTGCAAGGTTGGTGAGAGACAATTGAGTGAGAGAGGAGAGATTTCATTGTGAAATTTCCATTGAAGATCAAGAATCAGTTCCATTGATTCACTTCATTTCCATCCCTTTTTTCAATTGGAGCACATTCCATATGGATCACTGAGGGTGTGCAGATCAAATTGGGGGCAATTCCATTGATGAATCGTGTATGAGCTTTTGGATTTTCACCTCTGCAACTCAAGATCGGTTTCCAAGAATCAAGCCGTTTCAACCCTTCTTTTTGCATACAGAAGCAAGAATACTACTCAGTGAAGGAATTGGGAAAGATTGAAGGTCTGAATTGGAGGTTTCGTGCACCTGTTCATCCCAATTACACAGGTTTGTAACTGTCTCTCTACACTCTAATTTAAGTTCTATTAGATAGAATTAATAGGTTAGAATGGTTAAGGATAACTAGGAGATCATTTCTGGAGAGTTTGAAGAGATTTGGTGATGATTTTTGCAATGGCAAGATTTCTGTTTGGACCAAGAACTCACTGAATATTGGGGGATAATCTTAGTTTGATAGCCAGAAGTGCTCAGGGAAACATGGTGATGAGATTAGGACCTTTAATTTTGAGAATTGCTAAGATTGGTTCTTGATCAGTTATTTGAAGTTGCTATCGGGTTTTTACTTTGAGGGCATTTCAATGGACTCTAAAGCCATAGCTGAATTCTTGGGGAAAAATGGAGCATGTTATGGTTTTACACTTTAGGATTTGAGAGGTTTTGAGGGTGTTCGGATGAGGAGAAAGGAGGAGTTTAAGCTCTGTTTCAATGGAGTTCTCCCTCCAGAAATTTGAAATTGAAGAAAATGATGTTGTGGCCCTAGGATCAGAGGAGACTTTTGACTGAAATCTTGATCTAACGGCCATCCACGCGTTTCAGTTTGTGAAGAGGTTTGAACAAGACAAAACACAGCGTATCACTTAAGTCCTGGCTTGGGCTTAAGTGATCTTTTGATACCAACACCCCACCTTCGAGGCCCATTAGAGTTTGAACTGAATTCCATTGCTATTCCCACCACGTTTTTCTCAATTTCTTTCCCATTTTTCTTTTTGATTTTCTGATTAATGAATGGGCCTAGCACGTTTACTTTCTGAACCCCCATTCTGGGCCCATGCGCGTATTGAACTGCATCTGGTTACTATCTGCACCACATCTCTTCATATTTTCATTTTATTTTCCTCCATTTTATTTCGAACTTTGAAAATTCATATCAATTTGAAAATTAAAGATTTTTTAATGGGAATTTTTGCTACCATTTCACATTAATGTCTAGAAAATTATCAAATAAAAATATTTTCATTTCATACATTTTTAATATTTTTTTGTGTATTTTCTACTTTTATTGCATTTTATTTCTTCTATGTTGATACATGAATTTGTAGAATTTTGTTTAGGAAGTTACCTTCACATTTTTAGGCCATTCTTTTTAGGATAGTTAGATATAAGCTTTAGCTTCCCCCTGGATTTATTCCATAATTTTGTGATGAATTTTAGGATAGTTTTGCTTAGATGACATTAGGTTGTATAGAATTAGGTTAATCCTTAACATAGGTCCATAATAACACTAGAATTTTGGGTTTCTAGGTCAAGATAGATATTGGGACATATAAGGGTATTAAGGGTAGGTATGTAGGGTCCCTTAGAGATTATATTAGGATTTAATATAGTGGTATACTACTTTTCAATGATTTTTGTAGTTGATGATTGTTTGTGTGGCCCTTGTGGGCTTGTATTTTTGTTTGCTTTGCTTTGCGGGCTTGGAGAGCTTGGTATTGCTTTGAGGAGCATTGAGGAGCATTGAGTAGCATAGGAGGAGCTTGAGAGCTTGATCTTATGTGTTTTGTTGATTGTTTTAGGGTTAGGGATTAGGAAGAGTTTAGACTTAGTTAACTTCTTTCTTAAACATGGATGGTATCTTTCACCTCCATTCCTCCCTATGATTCAAAGTCCTTCCATGGTATACACCTCTCTTCTTTGGAGGGATAAGTGATTGTACCTAGTAAGTAGAACTTTTGAGGGAACCATTCCTTTGACGTTGAACCCTTATAGGTCACCTTTGGTGGTCAGTAAGCAGTTCAATATCCCCAGCTCATCCAGTAAGTGATTTCCTCTGGTTTGATTATCTTGAGAGATGCTGAGCTTGAGTTTGAAGATGAAGACTTCATTGAAGAGGATAAATCCTTGAGTATTGCCATTCCAGTTGAAGCTTGAAGAGAAAGGAGACCAAGTTGATACTTGTGATTAGGTGAAGCCTGAAGGTGGAACTGATCAAGAAGCTGAAGCTTAAAGGAGAAGATAAGTTGAAACTTATGTTGAAGGGTTGAAACCTGGAACAGCAAATTGATATTTGTCAAGAGTGATTGAAGTCTGAAGACTGAGTTGCTGTTGGAAGAGCTGAAGCTTGAATCTGAGAGAGGAGTTGATCTGCTTTCTTTTCTTTTCTTTTCTTTTACTGTATTGGCATGTTTTGTTTGACTTGTTTGATGCATTAGAATAAGCTCATATCTAGAATAGGTAGAATCTAGGAGCATGATTGCACTAGAGGTTGAGTTGCTCCCTCTGCTTGTATTGTTACTGTGTGGCTTTGCTTGCGGGTATTCGGTAGAGCCTTGCTCCCTTGCCCATGTGGTTTGTTTGCCTGATGGCATTTCATTTCATTTTATCTGTATGATTGCAATCTACTGTATTTTGCTTGATAGCATGTTGTTTATATTTCAGTATGATTACTGTTATCCATTCTGGCTTGAGGTTGAGATGAGCTTGTGGAGGCTGAAGCCCCACACACATTTCCTCCCTCACTTGCATTGCATGCATTTTACCGTTTAAGCTGATGCTTTGTCTGTTTTGGTGTATCATTATTGACATGATCCCTTAGGACTCTCATTTCCTTTGATAAGGAATTGATGATATAACTTTAGGTTGAAACCTATGCATGACAACTTCTAGGAGTTCCCTGTTCAAACCTCAACCATAGGATGAATCCATGGCATGACAACAGTAGGACTTGATAGTCTCCCTCCTAGCTGGGCCTGTTCTCTTCTCACCTCAAAACAGTTTAAGATACAGTAATCTTGAATGATTTCTTTCGTACGTTACGAGCCTTAAGCTATCTGAGAAAGGATTGTGGGAGAGTTTCTTTTCCATAGTCTGGATGTTTAGTATGGTACCCTTTGGGTGACATGCAACGCATTCACTCTCAGGTCATAGTCTCTAGTGCGATTGAAATCGCAAACACAATAAAAAACACTTCTTTCGTAAAAGACAGGAAATAAATCGTAGTTTCCCGAACTACGTAAGCTCTGATCTCTCATACCTGTTGAGAGTACGTAGGCACAATACTGATGTATTGGCGAGCTACCTTTCCCCATAACCCATCGTAGGCCGAACTACGTTGACTCTGATTTCGCATTCTCTGATGAGAATACGTAGGCATAAAGCGCGACGCTTTGCCGAGTCACTTTTCTTTTCTGTTTAAGCCAGCCTTGATAGGTAGATAGATAAAACCAACCCGTCCAAGTAAACACAACTAGCGTGGATCCCGTCGAGTACGACGGACGTGAGGGGTGCTAATACCTTCCCCTTGCGTAACCGACTCCCGAATCCAGACAACGGTTGCGACGACCTTGTCTTACCCTTTTTCGTTAGGTTTTTCCGATCGTTTCCTTTCCCGCTCTGAGGGATGAATAACGAAAGGTGGCGACTCTTCTGTTATGCCGGCACCTTATTTTCGCGCAAGCGACAATAGTCTACTGCGACGAGTATGTAGTTATTACCAAAAGAAGGCGGGAATGGTCCCATGAAATCTATTCCCCATACGTCAAAGATTTCTACCTCTAAGATTCCTTTCTGAGGCATTTCATCGCGTCGTGAGATGTTGCCAGTTCGTTAGCATCGATCACATTTTAGCACAGCGATGTGAACGTCTTATCAGTGGTTGTTGACACAGAATCTCCACAGCAGCAGTTGCCTTGACCTCGTATTGCATGATTGCATTTTGCATTAGTTTGCATACTCATTTGCATTTCATTAACGTGTGTCTGTGTTGCAGGTACCGTTTTCCCCGATCCAGGATTTCTTGCCTCCTATTGTATTGTTATGGGCTCTCTGAGGAAGACCGTGGCCTACAAGTTCCCTGCCCCCGATGTGGTTAAGCTGACTGGTTTGATAGCTTTAGCAGATGATTCTGTGAGGGATGAGTTCAGAAAATCTTACGACAGGTTGCTCAGTTTGGTTCATAAGCCTTCTGTGTTCGAGTTGAATGGGTTGCACGCTATGCTGCAGTTCTACGACTCTCCGCTGAGATGTTTTACTTCAGGACTTTGTTCTCGCACCTACGCTGGAAGAATATGCTGATTTGCTAGGTATGCCTATCAAGAGGCAGATGCCTTTTGTTCACATGGATGCTGAGCCTGATCTGGCTGGTTTAGCTCCTTCACTTCATCTGGACGCCTCCGAGTTATTATTGACTAGTTGGAACAAGGTTCCTGGGTTCTCCTTGCAGTTTCTAGTGGGTAAGGCTCAGCAGTGTGCCAAGGACGGATGTTGGGTCGCGTTCAATGCCATCCTCGCTCTATGCATATATGGCATCATCCTGTTCCCTAATATGCCCGATTTTGTAGACTTTGATGCGTTTCATATCTTTGCTTCAGGGAATCCAGTCCCTACCTTGATAGGGGATGTCTATCATTCAGTCCACTACAAAAACGAGAACCGGAGGGGGAAGAATGTCTCGTGCTGCGTACCCTTGCTGTACAAATGGCTTGATAGTCATCTGCCCAAGAGGGGTCCTTTTGTCTTGTCTGCAGCCACAGCTGAGTGGCCTGAGCGTCTGATGAGTTTATCTGCAGAGGATATTGACTGGTTCAACAGAGATAGGTTGGGTACTGAGGTGATCTTCAGTTGCAGCGGGTTTCCAAATGTGCCTTTGATAGGTAGGAAGGGCTGTATAAACTACAATCCGTCGTTGTTGGTTCGAAAGTTCGCGTATGCTTTGAGAACTCCGCCAAAGGATGAAGAGGTACAGGAATCTCTGTACCTCACTGGTACTCTAGAGGGGGATCTGTTGTCCAAGCTTCAGCGCGCCTGGAACGGTATCAGTAAGCGAGGAAAGCCATTGCTGGGAAAAAGCAACAATCAAGCCTACCCTCCATATGTAACTTGGATCAGAGCCAGGGCCGATGCTATAGGGATGCCGTTTCCTCATGCCAAGCCAGAAAGCCCTCCAATGATCGAAGAGCCTACTACTGTGCCCATTCAGCAGCATAATCAGGTGTTAGCTGAGCGGGATGAATTGAAGCGGGCGAACAAAGAACTGGAGAAGGAATTAGCTCAGTTCCGAAGCGAGAGGAACGAAGCCGTGCATTCTTTCAAAAGGCAGGCAAAGCTGGTGAACCAGCTAGGTACAGACCTGACTAAGCAGATAGCCAAGCGCGAACGCATGGGTCGAGACTTCAAAGCTGTCAACGACGTGCTGGCTACGAAGAAGCAGCACTTGGACGAGGCATATCGGAGGATATCCAAGTTCAACCAGCACTGGAAGGCTTCCCTGGCCACCAGGAAAGAGCGGGAGGATAAGCTGATGCTACAGATCTCCAAGCTGGAAGCCCAGGTGAAGGACAGTGAGAAGAGGTTTGATGAAGAAACCGCCCGCAGATACGCCGCTGAAGGCCAGCTCAACAAAGCTCTCGCTAACCTGAAGGAGCGCAAGCTGACGTTTGAGTCCAAGAAGCGGAAGTTAGAAGATTGCTTCGGCGAAGGAGCATGGGAAAGTTCGGTCGAAGGACTTTAGTATACCATTGTGCAGAGGGAATTACTCGTCGAGGGGTTGCTCACTCTGCCAGATCATCCAGAGACGAAGGAGTTGTTAAAAGAGTATCGCGCCCGTGGCCGTACTTGACTATTTGTATTCCTTTTGTTTTGATCATTGTTGTATGCTGACCATCACCAGACTTGTTGGCTGAGGTCACGCTGTTGATTCATCTTGTACTCGCTGATGTTATGTACTGCCTTGATAGGTTTTCTTTATATATGAGATTGTTGTTTCCGTGATTGGGCCCGAATTTCTTCTTCTTATTATTATCAGCACTGGCACTCAGGCACTAGGATCGGGGGAAATCTCCCCAAACACACAGACACGCGCATGCATTTGCATGAAGCATTCACATGGCGAGCATTTTGTTGTTTTTCCTAACCCTTTAGTATTTACAGGTTTTTTCAGGTTTACAGGTGTCCCAGGCTGTTTCCGGTGGTTCCAGGATTGATCAGAGACTAATTCACCGTTATCCGACTAGAGCTAATCAGACCAGGATCATGGATCAAGTGTAAACTGATGTTCAGGAGCTCCGCGAAAGGATGGACCGCTTCATGGAGCTCATGCAGGTGGTCGCCAATGGCCAAGATCAGCTCAGAACTTTGGTTCAGCCTTTGATCTCCAGGGTTGATAGCAACGACGTGCTCCATGGTGGGACCGTTCCTACTCCTCCACCAGTCGAAACTCCGCATAACGGTGTCCCCGTGGCCGGGGGCAACGGCAGTGCACATGGCAATGTGATGGCCAACATCAGACTCAATACGGCAGGCGTCGGTAATGGGAGTCTGGGAGCTAATGTCAATGTCGGGCCGGGCAACGGCAATGCTGGCGTCGGGAATTTGTTTGTGCCTCAGCCATGGCTTGAGGATCACCAAGATGATGTATTCTCTCAGAAGGGTGCTGAAGGAGAGCTGAATGCTGAAGCACGGCTTAGATTCAAAGCACTTGAAGATAAAATGAGAGATATTGAGAATCAGAATACTTTGGGCGTTGATATGTCCAAGCTGGGATTAATTGCTGATTTCAAGGTACCTCCTAAGTTCAGGGTGCCTGACTTTGAGAAATATAAGGGCACCACTTGCCCTCGTGTCCACCTGAGATCGTACTACAGGAAGATGTCTGCTCACTCCGAAGACGAGAAGTTGCTGATGCACTTCTTCCAAGACAGTCTTTCCGGGCCGTCCCTCGAGTGGTACATGGGTCTGGAGCCCACTAGCGTGCGCACATGGAAGGATCTCGCTGAAGCGTTTGTGTACCATTACCAGTACAATAGCGACTTGGCCCCGAACCGAGTCCAGCTCCAGAACCTGTCGCAGAGGAATAATGAAGGATTTAAGGAGTACGCCCAGCGGTGGCGTGAGTTGGCCGCTCGGGTTCAACCGCCGATGGTTGAACGCGAGCTCGTGCAGATGTTTGTTGCCACCCTCCCGGGGGTTTACTATGAAAAGTTAGTCAGCGGTATGTCTGGGACGTTCTCAGCTCTCATTATCATGGGCGAGCACGTCGAGAATGGAATCAAGATCGGGAAAATTCAAGGTGAGTCATCCTCAGCTGGAGGAGGTGGAAAGAAACCTTATGCTGGTAAAAGGCGAGAAGGAGAAGCGAGCGTTGTGACCAACGCTCGCAGGAAGGGCAAAGGCCCTCAGCAGCAGATAGCCAGTATAAATATCCCAGCGGCTCCGCAGCAGCAGCAACCGAACCAACAGGGATATAGAAAGTACCAGAATCGGGAATCTTTGGCAAACCGTCACTTCGAGGCACCGCCCATGTCGTACGCACAACTCTTGCAGACTTTGCTTCAGCTACAGTTGGTCCAGAAGAGGACGATGGCTCCCTTGACAGGGGCACCTCCACCAGGGTACGACGCAAATGCCACTTGCGATTTCCACTCAGGGGCACCAGGCCACACAATCGAGAACTGCAAAGCCTTCAAGCACAAGGTGCAAGACTTGGTGGACGCCAAGATCATTAACTTCTCTGATAATGTGCCCAATGTCACGAAGAACCCTATGCCAAATCATAGGGGAGGCGGAGTGAACGCCATTATCGAAGAAGAGAGCGCAGATCTGTTGACTGATGTCAGAGACCTAAAGACGCCGCTTAGCTTCGTCAAAGCTAAGTTGTTGAAAAGAGGGTTCTTTCCAGGGTGCGGAGAGTTATGTATGGACTGTGCTACACATTCTGACGGATGTGAGCAGTTGGTAGAAGGAATTCAAAGTCTGATGACTGAGGGGATTCTGCAGTTTAGCTGGAAGGCTGAAAGTGTATCAGGAGAGGTAGTGTTGAAGCAGGCCGATGAAGTCGCCACCATCACCATCCCTCGCCAGCCGATAACCATTTCTGCGCCCAGACCGCCTACAATTACTATCACCAAAGCTGGGCCGATACCATTCGAGAGCACTAACGCCGTTCCGTGGCATTATGGGGCTGAAGTCTATTGCAACGGACAGAAATTGGAGCTGGAACCGTATGGGTCGACTATGGAGAACCTCGCAGGAATCAGTGGTATTACTCGTAGCGGAAGAGCGTTTGCACCGCCGGAGGTCGTGGCAGAGAAAGCGGTCAGAGCTGATGCGGCCGATAAAGGTAAAAACAAAGTCGTCGAAGAGGCCCCGTGTGGGGTAGAAAAAGACTTGCTTGTCAAAGACGCCGAGGAGTTTATGCGGTTGATTAAAAAGAGTGACTACAAGATTGTAGATCATCTCCATCAGACGCCCTCAAAGATATCCATCCTCAACCTGTTGCTGTGTTCTGAAGCACACCGCAACGCGCTGCTGAAAGTGCTGAACACCGCCTACGTACCGCAGGAGATATCGGTGAATCAGCTAGAAGAGGTTGTAGCCCACGTTAATGCTGGCAAAGGGCTAGGGTTCACAGACTTAGAGCTGACGCCAAAAGGGAGGAATCACAATAGCGCCCTGCACATCTCGATAGAGTGTAGGGGCACAATCATGTCGCACGTGCTGGTGGACACGGGTTCGTCGCTTAATGTTCTCCCGAAGAAGGCGTTAATGAAGTTGGACACTCGTGGAGTGCTCTGCACACCCAGTGATCTGGTTGTGAAGGCGTTCGACGAAACTAAACGCCACGTTTTCGCGGAGGTGACCCTGCCGATCCAAGTCGGTCCGGAAATGTTCGACGCGGTCTTTTATATTATGGACATCATGCCTACCTACAGTTGTCTCTTGGGCCGGCCATGGATCCATGCTGCTGGTGCCGTGACCTCCACGTTGCACCAAAAGCTCAAATATGCTATCGGGGGAAGCATCGTAACCGTTTGCAGCGAGGAGGACATAATGGTGAGCCATTTGTCATCCTTTAAGTATGTTGAAATGGATGGCGAAATCCATGAAACTCTATGCCAAGCGTTCGAAGCTGTCAAAGTGAAAGACGTAACTCATGTGGTCACTGAAAAGCCAGAGATGACTCTCTCCTCGTTCAAGGAGGCTCGGGCCGTTGTCCAAGCCGGATCTACCCCAGGCTGGGGGCGAATTTTGGAGATACCCAACAAGCAGGATAAGTTTTGGTTAGGATATTCTCCTGGAGCTGAAGCTTCTTCTTCTTCATCTAGCAGTGCGTCTCGAGGTAAAGGGCCGATCCAATTTACCAGTGGCAGAGTGATTTTCGAAAGCATCAACGCGGCGTCTGAATACAGCCGGGATAGCGATTGTGATCTCGACTCTTGGATACAGCCAAGCAAGCCAGGCGAGGGCCTCCACAATTGGACCATCAAGGATATCATCCAGATGACAAGTGAAGATTAATGATTTACTTTTTCCAATCATTGTACAACCCTATGTCCTACCCGGGGCATAGCGGTTTTATTGTCAGGGCCTTGTTGGATTATGTACATGCATTTTGTTAATAAATCAAAGGCGTTTGCTTCGTATTCAAATTTTGTGATCTCTGTTATTCCTGTTTTATATTTGTTTTGAAAAACAGTAAAATGGCAACGGGGTTTGTGCTAACCTGCGCATCCTTGTTTTAAACTTAACCCTTGTTATTGCAGGATCCATATAGCAGATGACATCGACTCTGGACCTTCTACGGTTCACTTCGACTTCGATTGCCCGATCTATCAAGCCGAAGAAGAGATTGATGAAGACGAAGACCTTCCTGAAGAGTTGGCCCGCTTGTTGAAACAAGAGGAGAAAGTTATTCTGCCTCATGAGGAGGAGATTGAAATCGTGAACCTGGGTTCTGAAGAGCTCGTCAGAAATGTCAGGATAGGGGCCGCATTGCAGAGGGATGTCAAGTAGAGATTGGTCGAGATGCTAAGAGAGTATAGTGACGTCTTTGCTTGGTCATACGAAGATATGCCCGGACTTGATACAGACATCATGGTCCACCACTTGCCGTTGCGAGAAGATTGTCCTCCCGTTAAGTAGAAGCTTAGGAGGACGAGACCAGATATGGCCGTTAAGATCAAAGAAGAAGTGCAGAAACAGCTTGATGCTGGCTTCTTAGCGGTCACTACTTACCCTCCGTGGGTCGCCAACATAGTGCCTGTACCGAAGAAGGAAGGTAAGGTACGCATGTGCGTCGATTATTGGGATTTGAATAGGGCGAGCCCTAAAGATGATTTCCCGCTGCCTCATATCGATGTGTTGGTCGACAACACAGCCCAGTTCTCCGTGTTTTCATTCATGGATGGCTTCTCCGGTTACAATCAGATCAAGATGGCGCCGGAGGACATGGAGAAAACTACGTTTATCACCCCCTGGGGAACATTTTGCTATAAGGTAATGCCCTTCGGTCTGAAGAACGCAGGGGCCACTTACCAACGAGCTATGGTAACTTTGTTTCATGACATGATTCATCATGAGATTGAAGTCTATGTTGATGACATGATTGCGAAGTCCCAAACGGAGGAGGGACATCTGGTCAATTTGCTGAAGCTTTTTGAGAGGCTTAGGAAGTTCAGGTTGAGGCTGAATCCTAACAAATGTACTTTCGGAGTACGGTCCGGAAAGTTACTGGGGTTTATCGTGAGTGAACGAGGCATCGAGGTTGATCCTGCAAAAATAAAAGCCATTCAAGAAATGCCATCGCCGAAAACTGAAAAAGAAGTTCATGGTTTCTTGGGCCAAATAAACTACATTGCAAGGTTTATCTCCCAGCTCACAGCCACGTGCGAACTGATGTTCAAGCTTTTAAAGAAAGATCAGGCGATTACTTGAAATGAGGATTGCCAGAAGGCATTCGATAAGATAAAGCAGTATCTTCAAGAACCTCCAATCTTGATACCCCCAGTGGCTGGACGACCATTAATCATGTACTTGATAGTCCTTGAGAATAGTATGGGGTGTGTTCTCGGTCAGCACGACGAGACGGGCAGAAAGGAGCATGCCATTTACTACTTGAGTAAAAAGTTCACTGACTGTGAATCTCGCTACTCGATGCTGGAGAAGACGTGTTGTGCACTAGCCTGGGCTGCCAAACGTCTACGACAGTACATGCTCAATCACACCACCATGCTAATTTCGAAGATGGATCCGATCAAGTACGTCTTCGAGAAGCAGGCTCTTTCGGGCAGGATTGCCAGATGGCAAATGGTGTTAACGGAATATGATATTCAGTACGTGTCCCAGAAAGCCATCAAGGGAAGCGTATTGTCTGATTACCTTGCCGAACAGCCAATCGAGGACTACCAGCCGATGAAATTCGAATTCCCTGACGAGGATATTATGTTTCTCAAAGCGAAGGATTGCGATGAGCCGTTGCCCGACGAGGGGCCAGATAGGAAATCCCAGTGGCAATTGATATTCGATGGGGCGGTTAATTCCTATGGAAGTGGCATCGGGGCTATCATCACGACTCCCCACGGATCCCACATCCCGTTTACTACGAGACTGACGTTTCCAGTCACCAACAATGAGGCGGAGTACGAAGCATGCATTATGGGTCTAGAAGAGGCAATTGATTTGAGAATTAAGAATCTAGACGTATATGGTGACTCAGCGCTTGTGATCAACCAAATTAAAGGGGAGTGGGAGACTCGTCAATCGAGTTTGGTGCCGTACATGAATTATGCCAGAAGGCTACTTCCGTTGTTTGATCGAGTGGAACTCCATCATGTGCCTAGGGCTGAAAACCAGATGGCTGATGCCTTAGCCACGTTGGCTTCAATGTATAAAGTCAATTTTTGGAATGAGGCTCCAATAATTGTCCTTTCACGTCTTGATAGACCTGCATTCATCTTTGCAATCGAGGAAGCCGCCGACGACAATCCATGGTTCCACGACATCCAGACTTTCCTTATGACTAAGGAGTATCCTGCGGGTGCGTCAACCCAGGATAGAAAGACTCTGAGGAGGTTATCTGGAAACTTTTATCTCAATCCTGATGGAGTTCTGTTGTGTAGATGAGAAAGAGGCGAGTATGCTCATGGAAGAAGTCCATGAAGGCACATTCGGTACGCACGCCGGCGGGCATGCTATGACGAGAAAGATCCTGAGAGCAGGATACTACTGGCTGACGATGGAGTCGGATTGCTTTAAATTCGCGAAGAGATGTCATAAGTGCCAGATTTATGCTGATAAAGTTCATGTGCCGCCGTGCCCGTTAAATGTCATGTCCTCCCCGTGGCCGTTCTCCATGTGGGGCATCGACATGATAGGCAAGATCGAGCCCACTGCATCTAACGGTCATCGCTTTATTCTAGTAGCCATCGACTACTTCACCAAGTGGGTGAGGCAGCCTCGTATGCTAATGTGACCAAGCAGGTGGTGGCTAAATTCATAAAGAGGGACATCATCTGTCGCTACGGAATTCCCGAGCGGATCATTACTGATAATGGTTCGAACCTGAATAACAAGATGATGAAGGAGCTGTGCTAGAGTTTCAAGATCGAACACCACAACTCATCTCCTTACCGGCCGAAGATGAATGGCGCCGTTGAAGCGGCCAACAAGAACATAAAGAAGATTGTTCAGAAGATGGTTGTGACCTACAAAGACTGGCACGAGATGCTGCCATTTGCACTGCACGGTTATCGTACGACGGTACGTACGTCAACCGAGGCAACTCCTTTCTCATTGGTGTACGGTATGGAAGTTGTCCTACCGTTAGAAGTGGAGATCCCTTCTTTGCGAGTTTTGGTTGATGTGAAACTCGACGAGGCATAATGGATTACGAATCGTCTGAACCAACTCAGCCTGATGGACGAGAAGAGGTTAGCATCGATCGTATTTGGTCGTCTGTACCAAAGCCGAATGAAGAAATCTTATGATAAGAAGGTGCGTCCTAGAAGCTTTCAGACGAGTGATCTCGTCCTGAAGAAGATTCTTCCTCCACACTCCGATCACCGGGGCAAGTGGACTCCGAATTACGAAGGTCCGTATGTCGTCAGCAAGGTCTTCTCGGGAGGAGCTTTGTTGTTATCCACGATGGATGGTGAAGATTTTGCATCCCCGGTGAACGCGGACGCAGTTAAAAAATACTTTGCTTGAAAGCGACCCGCTGGACAAAAAAAAAGAGAGTCCAGGCAAAAAAGGGGCATCCTGGCGAACCAAAAACAGAATAAAAAGGTTCGGGCAAAAATTAGGGATATAAATTGAAAAAATGTACACCCGCGAAGTCAAAAACCTACACTGGGCGGCTTCGGCAAAAAAGGGTATCCCGGTGAACTGAAAACCCGCAAAGGGCGGTTCACGCAAAAGTTAGGGATTTGAAAAAGCAAATGACTGCGTTCCGCGTGTGGACTTTCATTGTTTAGTGGTTCGGAAGACCTGAGGGCCGTTTATCTGAATCAATCTCTTCCGAAGCTGAAGCGTCGGAGAAGTATCAAAGTCGAGTGGGTCATAGAGGGATCAACTCATGGTGTTCGTCTACGCCTCGTTACCGACATTTATATATACTGATGTATATTTATGTTTTATTTTTGCGCAGCTTCCTCATTCCAGGAGCTTGCATCTGTTGTAAAACATTTTTACCCATTCAGGGGTTCGTTATCAATAAAATGCACACTATTCAGCAATTCTGTTTGTCTGTCTAGTATTTATCTGTTTTGTTTGCGAAAAAGAACGCCGATGTTTTTGATAAAATGCGCATACATAAACTTACCGGCCTAGCCCACTGATTGTTGGAACAATGAATTACTTGAATATTGTCACGAGATAATAACCTCGATAGGTCCCTTTAAGAAGGGTATCTTGCCTGTTTGTTTGTGTTGTTACAGGTGTAGCATATGCCAAACAGTGCGCCGTGCGCATCCCGAAGCAGGATGATTCCTCTTTCTCCAGCAGAGTTCAGTAGCCTCTCCCCGCAGAGTCTGAACGCGAGATCGTGAGCATTGATATGTCTCCCCAGGCAGAGATGATTCTCTCCCCAATCAGATGTATCCTGAAGGAACGTCATCTCCTCAGCTGAGTCAGGCGCCGAAGCGTATGTTAATCCCCCAACACCGGGTCACAAGTGCAGGTTTCGTAGGAAACTATTCGTACGCCGAAGTATGCAGCAACTGATGGTGCCAGACTGAAGTCTCCAGCGGAATTGAAATTCCCCACCAGAGTCGTACTCTCTCCCGAAGCAGAATGATTCCTCCTTCCTCAGCCGAGTTTGCAGATCCCCAAGAGAGCCGAATCCATGGAAGCTGCTCAGACCATGATTGGTTTTCCCCAGTAAAGTGTTGATCAACTGAAGTTGTTTCCCCACAGAGTCGTCATCTCCAGAGAAGTAGCCATGAAGGCCACGCAAGTTATTCCCGCGATTGATCTCGCTTTCCCTCAGCAGGTCCAGGTTCCCGTAGAGCTTCGTTCCCCTGCAGCAGTCAACTGAAGTTGTTTCCCCCGCAGCAGTCAACTGAAGTTGTTTCCCCACAGAGTCGTCATCTCCAGAGAAGTAGCCGTGAAAGCCACGCAGGGTATTCCTGCGATTGACATCACTTTCCCTCAGCAGGTCCAAGTTCTCGTAGGGCTTCGTTCCCCCGCAGCAGTCAACTGAAGTTGCGTCCCCTGCGGAGTCCAATTGATATTGGCATAACCATGTTCTCCTCAGCAGGATGATTCCTCTATCTGAGTAGTTCCTTCTCCTTGACAGGAGAATTCCCCCTCGGCATTTATTTTGCTAACGGGATCACATCATTGTGCATGATTGCATAGCATTTATCATAAACGCATAGCATTTCCACCGTGTGGAGCATTGCGCCATTGCCGAAGCATATGCATAATAAACATGATCTAGGTTGCTACCGTTCTTGTTTTGCAGGTGTTCTGCCGCATAATTGATTGCTCAGGACGATTCCTGACATTCTCCCCAACGAAGTCGCTTGCTCAAGATGATTCTTGAGATCCCCAGTGAAGTCTTCGGTTCAAGATGATTCTTGAATTCCTCAGCAGGGTCGTTTGCTTAAGATGATTCTTAAGTACCCAGTGCAGTCTCCAGAGTTGGTTGCTCAAGCTGATGCTTAGAGTCCCCAGTAAAGGTTGCCCAGGATGATTCCTGGAATCCCCCAACAGAGTGTTCACTCAGGATGATTCCTGAAAGCTCCAGCATGGTTACCGGTGCAAGATGATTCTTGAAGGTCCCCGGCGGAGTTATTTGTCCAAGATGATTCTTGAAGTCCTCAGCAGAGTTGATTCATCCAGAATGATTTCTGGACCCCCGGAGCGGAGTTACTTGATAGTTCTCCATAATTCCCCAGTGGCGACGCGTCATCCCCAGCAGGTTTCTAACGGCGAAGTTGAAACCTCCCTTGAAGACTCCATGATTGAAGTCTAACTGTGTTAATGGAGCAGTTCTCTCAGCTGATGCGGAGTGCCTGATGGCATGATCAACCTGATGGTTGAAGTCCGACTGATGCCCGACAGATGTCTTTGAATGCCTGATGGCATGATCAACCTGATGGTTGAAGTCCGGCTGATGCCCGACAGTTTCTTTGAATGCCTGATGGCATGATCAACCTGATGGTTGAAGTCTGGCTGATGCCCGACAGTTTCTTTGAATGCCTGATGGCATGATCAACCTGATGGTTGAAGTCCGGCTGATGCCCGACAGATGTCTTTGAATGCCTGATGGCATGATCAACCTGATGGTTGAAGTCCGGCTGATGCCCGACAAGTTTCTTTGAATGCCTGATGGCATGACCAACCTGATGGTTGAGGTCCGGTTGATGCCTGACAGTTGTCTTTGGATGCCTGATGGGATGATCAACCTGATGGTTGACCTGAAGAGTCCCGATGAATCATGATGCCTGATGGCATGATCGACTATGTATTACCGGTTACCGTGTGACCAATTCCCCAGTAGGGGTGCCGTGCAACTGTTATGCTCAGTGTCGAAGATGTTCCTACCGACCAGAGTATCGTTCACCTGTGTGTGGTATCCAGACCTCCAGCAAGATCATTGACGCGTGTTCACCTTATCATTCTCTCCAACAGAGTCTATTCTTCAAGTTCATATTTTCCCAATGGATTTCTTGACCCTGACGGCGAGGTCAGATGCTTTTATCGACTCGATGTTGAGAGTTGACGGCGAAGTCAGATTATGTTGAGTACTTGACGGCGATGTCGGGTGTTTCTCAGAGTTATAGTTGGCTGGCGGTGATGTCAGATTCTTTATCTTTCCAGCGGCAATGTTGGATGTTTGTTTCTGGCGGCGATGTCAGGTGATTTAGTTTTCCAGCGACGATGTTGGGTGTTTTGGTTGTCCGACGGCGAGGTCAGACGCTTTATTTTCATGAATGCCTGACGGCAAGGTCAGGTGTCTGATGACAATGATAGAGGAATTTAATGTGGATAACTGACGACAAGGTTCAGATCAGTATGTCTCCAGCAAGTTGTCGTGCAACTGTTATTTTAGTGTTCGAAGATTCGTTCCCGTTAGAGGACCGTGTACTTGTGCAGTTGGCAAATTTCCGGGTTTATCGGTATTCAATCGTCTCGCACCTTGATTGGCTGAGAGCCGTTCACTCCTCACCCAGTCAGGTTCAAGCCGTTTGAATAGGGACAGCTGTTGCACCCCAAAACTTGACCAACAGGTCAAGAGGTATGAGTACCCATCAAGACTATGAAGCTAGCCAAGAAGGTTTTTCAAAGTGATTAAGGGTTGATATCCTTGTCAGAGAACTCAAGAGATCCTCAGAGAGATTGGTTGAAACCAAGGGTGTGTGTCTCATAACTTGAGAGTTGTGGGAGCTCCTCAGATGATTCTGAGACTATGAGAATGGACTTGAAGCTTTGAGAAAGCCTGTGAGATGTCTTGAAAGCCATCATGAAGCCTAGAGAGGTCATTGTACAAGAATTCAGAAGATTCAGCTATGAGTAGTGGAATTAGGGTTTGACTGGGTCAACCCTAGGTCAACTGATGATTTGGAGAGGGTTGAGACCTAATCCAAGAGCCATGTGATCATGTAATGATGTATTGAGATGCTATAAGGATGATTCCTAGACCAACTCATCATGATTGAGGAGTTTGAGAAGTTTTAAGCTAGGGTTTCTAAGGCTCGACAGTGTAAAATCCCCTAGTTTGACCCCTATCTTCAAGGCAGTTTTAGCTCAAGATGTGATTGTCATATAATCTTCCCCACAACATGAATTTTGTAGATATTGCTCTTAGCTTTAATTTGAGTACTAGAAGTCCTTGATAGGATTTGTAGAGCTCAAGTTATGACTTTGACAAATTACAGGTCATCTGAGGTATGTGAATCTGGATCCTTGAAAGTCACCCAACTTGCATCCAACTTTTGCCCTAGTAGGATGATTCCTATGAACTCTTGGTCAACATTAATGTTGTAGATAATCTTCTTAGATTTCTATAGAGTACTAGAAGTCCTTGATAGGATTTGTAGAACTCAACTTATGGCTTTGACAAGTCAAGGGCATTTTGGTCATTTGGAGGTTATAGGTCATTTCAACCATAAGGCCATATCTCCTATTTCCAAGCTTCAAATGGAAAAATTTTCAACATCAAACTTGCTTAGAATGATGTTTTAAGTCTAGTAGGGAGGTCATGAGATGTTGAAAAGGCTTGTATCAAAAAGTGATAAAAATGGCCTAAAATGGAGGCATAAGTTAAATAAGTTGAAATTGAAAATTGGAAATCACAAGTTATACATCCAAACCATGTCATATAATAGGTCATTTTGACTCTAAAAGACATTCTAAAAACAATGGTTCAGCCACAATTTTGATTTGAGGCCTAGATCATAGGGCTTCTTTGGAAATGGCTTACTTGCATCTTAAGGTACCAAAGCAAAACATGAAGAAACTCAATGAACAAGTCAGTTATGCATTGTAACACACCATACATCTCATGTGGGGAGAATTTCAAGTCAGGATTGGTGGTTACAAGGACTATGGCATGAGATAGCATATGGTGAGAAGTGAAATCTAAATATCATGAGATGAGAAGTTCAAATACTCATGGGATTGTTCCAGAAAGTTCTGGACAGTTCTAACAAGTTCTATATAATGGTTAGAGCTTGCTCAGGTGCAAGGTTGGTGAGAGAGAATTGAGTGAGAGAGGAGAGATTGCATTGTGAAATTTCCATTGAAGATCAAGAATCGGTTCCATTGATTCACTTCATTTCCATCCCTTTTTTCAATTGGAGCACATTCCATATGGATCACTGAGGGTGTGCAGATCAAATTGGGGGCAATTCCATTGATGAATCGTGTATGAGCTTTTGGATTTTCACCTCTGCAACTCAAGATCGGTTTCCAAGAATCAAGCCGTTTCAACCCTTCTTTTTGCATACAGAAGCAAGAATACTACTCAGTGAAGGAATTGGGAAAGATTGAAGGTCTGAATTGGAGGTTTCGTGCACCTGTTCATCCCAATTACACAGGTTTGTAACTGTCTCTCTACACTCTAATTTAGGTTCTATTAGATAGAATTAATAGGTTAGAATGGTTAAGGATAACTAGGAGATCATTTCTGGAGAGTTTGAAGAGATTTGGTGATGATTTTTGCAATGGCAAGATTTCTGTTTGGACCAAGAACTCACTGAATATTGGGGGATAATCTTAGTTTGATAGCCAGAAGTGCTCAGAGAAACATGGTGATGAGATTAGGACCTTTAATTTTGAGAATTGCTAAGATTGGTTCTTGATCAGTTATTTGAAGTTGCTATCGGGTTTTTACTTTGAGGGCATTTCAATGGACTCTAAAGCCATAGCTGAATTCTTGAGGGAAAATGGAGCATGTTAGGGTTTTACACTTTAGGATTTGATGAGGTTTTGAGGGTGTTCGGATGAGGAGAAAGGAGGAGTTTAAGCTCTGTTTCAATGGAGTTCTCCCTCCAGAAATTTGAAATTGAAGAAGATGATGTTGTGGCCCTAGGATCAGAGGAGACTTTTGACTGAAATCTTGATCTAACGGCCATCCACGCGTTTCAGTTTGTGAAGAGGTTTGAACAAGACAAAACGCAGCGTATCACTTAAGTCCTGGCTTGGGCTTAAGTGATCTTTTGATATCAACACCCCACCTTCGAGGCCCATTAGAGTTTGAACTGAATTCCATTGCTATTCCCACCACGTTTTTCTCAATTTCTTTCCCTTTTTTCTTTTTGATTTTCTGATTAATGAATGGGCCTAGCGCGTTTACTTTCTGAACCCCCATTCTGGGCCCATGCGCGTATTGAACTGCATCTGGTTACTATCTGCACCACATCTCTTCATATTTTCATTTTATTTTCCTCCATTTTATTTCGAACTTTGAAAATTCATATCAATTTGAAAATTAAAGATTTTTTAATGGGAATTTTTGCTCCCATTTCATATTAATGTCTAAAAATTTATCAAATAAAAATATTTTCATTTCATACATTTTTAATATTTTTTGTGTATTTTCTACTTTTATTGCATTTTATTTCTTCTATGTTGATACATGAATTTGTAGAATTTTGTTTAGGAAGTTCCCTTCACATTTTTAGGCCATTCTTTTTAGGATAGTTATATATAAGCTTTAGCTTCCCCCTAGATTTATTCCACAATTTTGTGATGAATTTTAGGATAGTTTTGCTTAGATGACATTAGGTTGTGTAGAATTAGGTTAATCCTTAACATAGGTCCATAATAACACTAGAATTTTGGGTTTCTAGGTCAAGATAGATATTGGGACATATAAGGGTATTAAGGGTAGGCATGTAGGGTCCCTTAGAGATTATATTAGGATTTAATATAGTGGTATACTATTTTTCAATGATTTTTGTAGTTGATGATTGTTTGTGTGGCCCTTGTGGGCTTGTATTTTTGTTTGCTTTGCTTTGTGGGCTTGGAGAGCTTGGTATTGCTTTGAGGAGCATTGAAGAGAATTGAGGAGCATTGAGTAGCATAGGAGGAGCTTGAGAGCTTGATCTTATGTGTTTTGTTGATTGTTTTAGGGTTAGGGATTAGGAAGAGTTTAGACTTAGTTAACTTCTTTCTTAAACATGGATGGTATCTTTCACCTCCATTCCTCCCTATGATTCAAAGTCCTTCCATGATATACACCTCTCTCCTTTGGAGGGATAAGTGATTGTACCTAGGAAGTAGAACTTTTGAGGGAACCATTCCTTTGATGTTGAACCCTTATAGGTCACCTTTGGTGGTCAGTAAGCAGTTCAATATCCCCAGCTCATCCAGTAAGTGATTTCCTCTGGTTTGATTATCTTGAGAGATGCTGAGCTTGAGTTTGAAGATGAAGACTTCATTGAAGAGGATGAATCCTTGAGTATTGCCATTCCAGTTGAAGCTTGAAGAGCAAGGAGACCAAGTTGATACTTGTGATTAGGTGAAGCCTGAAGGTGGAGCTGATCAAGAAGCTGAAGCTTAAAGGAGAAGATAAGTTGAAACTTATGTTGAAGGGTTGAAACCTGGAACAACAAATTGATATTTGTCAAGAGTGATTGAAGTCTGAAGACTGAGTTGCTGTTGGAAGAGCTGAAGCTTGAATCTGAGAGAGGAGTTGATCTGCTTTCTTTTCTTTTCTTTTCTTTTACTGTATTGGCATGTTTTGTTTGACTTGTTTGATGCATTAGAATAAGCTCATATCTAGAATAGGTAGAATCTAGGAGCATGATTGCACTAGAGGTTGAGTTGCTCCCTCTGCTTGTATTGTTACTGTGTGGCTTTGCTTGCGGGTATTCGGTAGAGCCTTGCTCCCTTGCCCATGTGGTTTGTTTGCCTGATGGCATTTCATTTCATTTTATCTATATGATTGCAATCTACTGTATTTTGCTTGATAGCATGTTGTTTATATTTCAGTATGATTACTGTTATCCATTCTGGCTTGAGGTTGAGATGAGCTTGTGGAGGCTGAAGCCCCACACACATTTCCTCCCTCACTTGCATTGCATGCATTTTACCGTTTAAGCTGATGCTTTGTCTGTTTTTGTGTATCATTGACATGATCCCTTAGGACTCTCATTTCCTTTGATAAGGAATTGATGATAGAACTTTAGGTTGAAACCTATGCATGACAACTTCTAGGAGTTCCCTGTTCAAACCTCAACCATAGGATGAATCCATGGCATGACAACAGTAGGACTTGATAGTCTCCCTCCTAGTTGGGCCTGTTCTCTTCTCACCTCAAAACAGTTTAAGATACAGTAATCATGAATGATTTCTTTCGTACGTTACGTGCCTTAAGCTATCTGAGAAAGGATTGTGGGAGAGTTTCTTTTCCACAGTCTGGATGTTTAGTATGGTATCCTTTGGGTGACATGCGATGCATTCACTCTCAGGTCATAGTCTCTAGTGCGATTGAAATCGCAAACACAATAAAAAAACACCTCTTTCGTAAAAGACAGGAAATAAACCGTAGTTTCCCGAACTACGTAAGCTCTGATCTCTCATACCTGTTGAGAGTACGTAGGCACAATACTGATGTATTGGCGAGCTACCTTTCCCCATAACCCGTCGTAGGCCGAACTACGTTGACTCTGATTTCTCATTCTCTGATGAGAATACGTAGGCATAAAGCGCGACGCTTTGCCGAGTCACTTTTCTTTTCTGTTTAAGCCAGCCTTGATAGGTAGATAGATAAAACCAACCCGTCCAAGTAAACACAACAAGCGTGGATCCCGTCGAGTACGAAGGACGTGAGGGGTGCTAATACCTTCCCCTTGCGTAACCGACTCCCGAATCCAGACAACGGTTGCGACGACCTTGTCTTACCCTTTTTCGTTAGGTTTTTCCGATCGTTTCCTTTCCCGCTCTGAGGGATGAATAACGAAAGGTGGCGACTCTTCTGTTATGCCGGCACCTTATTTTCACGCAAGCGACAATAGTCTACCGCGACGAGTATGTAGTTATTACCAAAAGAAGGCGAGAATGGTCCCATGAAATCTATTCCCCATACGTCAAAGATTTCTACCTCTAAGATTCCTTTCTGAGGCATTTCATCGCGTCGTGAGATGTTGCCAGTTCGTTGGCATCGATCACATTTTAGCACAGCGATGTGAACGTTTTTCCAGAGGTTAGGCCAGAATAAGTCGGCTTGGAGAATCTTAGCGCACATCTTGGATGTACTAGCATGACCACCATATGGTGCTGAATGGAATTGGGAAACGATATTTTCTATTTCTTCCTCTGGGACACAGCGACGGTATATGTTGTCGGCCCCTCTCTTGAAGAGTAGAGGTTCGTCCCAATAATAGTGTTTCAGATCGTTGAAGAGTTTCTTCTTTTGCTGATAAGTGAGATCCGGTGGAAGCACGCCTGCAGCTAGGTAATTAACGATGTCAGCATACCAAGGTAATGTGACTTGGGCATAGATGGCTTCTACGGCTTTTTCGAGTTTTGGACCTTCCGAGATTAAGTTGGGCATGTCACTTTCTAATTTGGCTATCAGATGTTCGTACGGGAAATCGTCATTTATCGGTACTGGTTCATGTTTGATGCCTTCTATTCGGGATAAGTGATCTGCAACAACGTTCTCGGTTCCTTTCTTATCTTTGATTTCTAAGTCAAACTCTTGTAATAACAGGATCCATCTCAATAATCTCGGTTTGGCATCCTTTTTGCTTATTAGGTACCTAATGGCAGCGTGGTCTGTGTATATGATAATTTTTGCTCCTACTAAGTAAGAACGGAATTTTTCAAGCGCAAATATAATTGCTAGAAGTTCCTTTTATGTTGTAGTGTAGTTCATTTGGGCAGGATCTAAGGTTCTACTGGCATAATAGATGGCATGGAGTTTCTTGTCCTTACTTTGTCCTAGAACTGCTCCTACGGCATAATCACTCGCATCGCGCATGATTTCAAACGGTAGTCGCCAATCTGGTGGTTGCATAATCAGTGCGATGATAAGGGCTGATTTTAATGTTTCGAATGCTTTTAGACAGTCGTCGTCAAAGACGAACTCAACATCTTTCATCAACAGGCCGGTCAAAGGTTTTGTGATTTTTGAAAAGTCTTTTATAAATCTTCGGTAGAAACCGGCATGTCCTAGAAAACTCCGTATTTCTCGTACGGATTTTGGAGGTTGGAGATCTTTTATAATCTCTATTTTAGCTTTGTCGACCTCAATTCCTTTATTTGATATGACATGTCCTAAAACTATTCCTTGTCGGACCATAAAATGGCATTTTTCCCAATTTAGGACGAGGTTCACTTTTACACAACGTTCTAATACCATTTCTAAGTTTTGTAGGCATCCTTCGAAACTTTGTCCACATACTGAGAAATCGTCCATAAATACTTCCATGATGTCGTCTATGAAATCTGCGAAGATTGCCATCATGCATCTTTGGAAGGTTGCTGGAGCATTACAAAGTCCGAACGGCATTCGGCGGTAAGCAAAAGTACCATAAGGGCATGTGAATGTAGTCTTTTCTTGGTCATCAGGATGAATGGGAATTTGGAAAAATCCTGAATAACCATCTAGATAGTAGAAATATGAATGTTTGGCTAATCTTTCTAACATTTGGTCTATGAATGGTAACGGGAAGTGATCTTTTCGTGTGGCTTTGTTAAGCTTCCTATAATCAATGCACATCCTGCTTCCAGTCACGACTCTTTTTGTTATTGATTCGCCTTTTTCGTTCTTAACTACTGTTACTCCTCCTTTCTTTGGTACGACATGAACTGGGCTAACCCATTCACTATCGGAGATTGGGTAGATGATTCCTGCGTCTAGCAATTTCTTTACTTCATCTCTGACTACAGTGCTTAGGATGGGGTTCAGTCTTCTCTGATGCTCTCTAGAGGTTTTACAGTCTTCCTCTATTGTAATTCGATGCATACAGATTGAAGGGCTTATACCTTTTAGATCGCTTATGTTATAGCCTAACGCGGTGGGGTACTGTCGCACCTCGAAAAATCACGGAGACATTTCAGAGAAACGACCCTCGCGCGAAAGGCGCGGAAATGCGGTTCGACAGAGTCGCCACCGAACTTTATTTTTCCCGAATAAAAGGGAGAGTAAAATATCGAGAAAACCTCTTAAAACGAAAGGATAGGAACAGGGCTGTCGCAACCAAGTTCCGGGTTCGGGAGTCGGTTACGTGAGGGGAAGGTATTAGCACCCCTCACGTCCGTCGTACTCGACGGGAACCTCTTAAGGTAAATGTGGGGAGTGTTGCTTAAGTTTACTTGTTTTCTTCTCGATGATAAAGGTAGAATTGGTAGGGTAAAAGGTTAAAGACACGAGGGGAAAATGGGTGGTTAGAGGATAGGGTGCTCGCCAAGGATTAGGTCCCTTGTGCCTACGTATGCTCATTCGGACGAGAATGAGAAATCAGAGCGTCGTAGTTTGACCACGGGAAAGGATGGGGGGAAACGGAAGATGGATAGGAGTATGCTCGCCAAGATCATCGCAATCTTGTGCCTACGTATCTTATATTCAAGAATGAATAAAGAATCAGAGCGTCCGTAGTTCGTAGTAACAACCACGAAAAGATGAGGTTGAAAAGAATTGAAGTTTGAGTTTGAGATGAAAGGGTGACTGACAAGCAACCCAAGAGCGTGCCTCAAGAGCTTGTCACTCAAGAATTCAAGGAATGCGAGATTCCAAGAACCCAGTTCTTTCGGGAATTGACTGAATAAGTTGACGATAAAGAGTTGGATGTTTTGAAATCGAAAGAATGAATTAATAACAACTCAAGGGCGCGCCTCGAGAGTTTCTCATTCTAATATTCAAAGAATGCTAGATTCTAAGAACATCCCTCTTTCGTAAGTTTAAAAAACGTATGTGAAAAGATCGAATCGAAAGATGGCATGCGAGGCCAAAAGGAAGTTGTTTTGAAGTAGCTCGACGACGTATCGAGGATTTGTTTGAAAATGAAACCGACTTGACGATGTGTCAAGGGTTAGGATTGTGAAAAACGATATTAGTCCCTAAGGGTGCCCCTAATATCGAAACCGCGAGGAGTTGTGAATGAAATGTGGGTTGCGAATGCGGACGAGCATTCGACTTAGGAGAATGTTTGAAAATGATTGAATCTGAAAGAGTCGAAAGGTTGAGTGAATAACGACTCAAAGGGCGTGCCTCGAGAATTATTCACTCGAAAATTCAAGGAATGCTAGATTCCAAGAATCTCCTTCTTTCGGAGTTTTAATCGAGAAAAAAGTTGAGAAAATGCATTTGAGAAAATCAAAAGATTGAATGAATAACAACTCAAGAGCGTGCCTTGAGAATTATTCACTCGAAGATCCAAGAAATGCTAGATTTCAAGAATCCCCTTCTTTTGGAGTTTTTTTCGAGAAAATGTTTAAAAGATGATTTGAAGCAAAAATGACATAGTCTTGACTGAATTATCATCTGTCAATAATTTGACTGATAATAATCATTAAAGTCATCCTCGACTAAAAAATGGATAAAACGAAAATGAAAGTTTCGAAAAAGATGGTCTCGGGTTTGTTGTTATTTGTCAATGATTTGGCAAATTATAACTTGGGGTATCGTCATCGACCGAAAAAAAAATTGAATTGAAAACAACATAAATATTAAAATAGGAAATCACCAAAGTTCAAACAAAAAACTTTTAATAAAAGTCTAACAGAATACTTAGTGAAATTTTTAGCAAATTCAATTGAACAAATCACCAAATTGAACAAAAATTTAAAAGTAAAAAGAAAAATATTAAAAAGAATAAGAAAAGAGGGTGGGACTGTTAAAACAGAGTGTATAGATAACAAGCAAGAGGATCACATGGGCTTCTCAAAGCCCATCACCTCCTTATTCACAAAACCACGGTCTACGAAATGGTGGTGTGAGATCCAAATGGGAGTGTATACTAGTGTTACCAAAATCATGGGTTGAGAAAAAAAACATAAGACCCACCACAACATGTCACGGTCAGAAGCTATCACCATCTCAAAATGTAAAAAACCAACAGAAAAACAAACTAATGTGAGAGAGAAAAAAAAAGGCTATTCAATCGTGACATCATCGTCTTCTTACTTTCAAAAGCAAAACAAGCTGAGGTGAACAACACCTTTCTGCGAATCGATGGTGTATTTTCTCTTCCTTTTTATCGGTTCTATTCTCTATTTTCTGGTTTGAAATGGGTCAGATTTGGGTTTTCGGATTTGGAAGAATGAAAGGTTACGGAAGATTTAGGTTGTTTCTGTATTAAAGAAAACTGATGTTGTCGTTGAAGAAGATGGAGAGTTCTTGAGGTTTATGGTTTAACTTGTGTTGATTTGGTTGAATAAGAGGTAATAGGTTTCAGTTTTGTGTTTTATTAGAGGAAGAGTTGAAGAAGATTGAAGGACGGTTTTGGAAATCCGAGAGAGAGCTTGGTTGTTACGGTTTGTTCCTGATGTCGAAGCAGAAACAGTTTTTAAGAGGAAGAAGGTTGTAGCAGAAAGGGGGAGGTCTCGGTTGAGAAGTGTTGGAGGTGAAGGTTTTTATGGTGGGTTGCGTTGTTGGTTATTGGAGCGGCGACAACTTGATTTTCGGTGTTTTACAATCTCGCTCACCACATGTTCGATGAAAGTACTGAACCAGAATGTTTCTTCTCCTTTTATTCCATAATGTTATTCACATTGTTGAGTGGTGTGTAGAAGAAGATGAAGGATAGAGATGGAGGTTCAATGATTGTTGGTTGAGTTGATGCGGGTTGTGAAGTTTGATGTTGTATGGTGGTGAGTTAAATGGAAGGTTGGTTGTGAAGAATGGGATGAGTTCTATGATGCGGTGAAGGTTTATGTTGAAGAAGGTTAGAGTGTAGAAGCTGAAGAGTGTGAGGTTTCTGAGTTTTTTTTTATGTTGTGTTTTATGAACTTTCGAAGATGAAGTTGGTGAAGACAACCGTTTGAAAATGGAGGAAGGTTTGGGTTATGTTGTTGATGAAAATGTGTTGTTGTAGATTTGAGTGAGATTTTGTCATTGAAGAATCATGAAGAGGGATGTGGGTTTATGAGTTGAAGGAATTTGGAGAGGTTGATGGAGTGGCGGATGCTCAGTTCTGAAGGAAGGAGAATGATGTTTTTTTTTTCGTTCCCTCTTGCTCCTCTTATCACTCTTTTTTTATGTAGGACTTGCTGTGGCCTTTTTTTTATGAAATTTCTGCATAGCTTGTATTGTTGTTGACAGGTTTTGCAGGCTATTGTAGGTAGCAGGTTTTGTTTGGTTGTGGCATAACTTGTATGGTGTGGATGTGGTTTAGCAGGGTAGTTGGATGGTAGCACTTGTTGGAGGGTTTTTGGCTGGTTGTAGCAGAGTTTGTCTGGTGTGTTGTGAGGTAGTAGCAGGTACGGTTTGGTTTGTGCAGGAAATGGTTGTGCTGATAAAACTTTGTTAATATTGGTTTCATTTCATTGTGAATTTTTGTTATCATGTTGTGTAACGGTTTACTGATGTTGCAGGATATTATGGATATTGTGAAATGGAAAAACCGGGAGTGTACGGTTGTAGGACGGCACAGGTTGGAGCTCTGCATAATTGGAGCAGGTTTTGACGCTCTGGAATTGTATGTTTTTTGCTGAGAAAAACATTGTTGTTGTGTGAGCAATTTTATTACACATATTCGACATGTGCTTGGTTGGCTGGTTGTGAGTTTATGAATTCTGTTGGTAATATTATCTTGAAGTGGGACATGGGGCGCGTAATGACTTGTTGCTGAATTTGCACATGTTGATTTTTATGGTTTTGTTCTTTGGTACCGAGGCTATAACTTTTGATTTTCCTTTTTTTTTTTTTTTTTGCAGACCATGAATTAAATTTACAAAATTCTGCTGCTGCCGTATACAGCATTGGCTACTTTGGTTCTCGTGGGGCCTGTCCTTTTGCACATACCAAGTGCCAAGATGATGTGAAGAGGCTTTGTGTGGTTGACTTTGTTATTTTAATCTCCAAATATTATGTACTGTGTCACTTTTGTTGCTTTTGTGCAGGTTATGTGGCTTTTGGATGTACTGCTGCAAGAGCAGTGGCTTTAATGTAACAAAATTGGAGGCAAGTTGTATGGTGGCTGATAAATGCCAGAATGTATGGCTGTCATTAATCTTGATCGTACGGTTTTACGTTGGCCCCTCTTGTGAATTTCCTACTCAAATTTTGTTTGTTTTGAACTGTGCGTAAGGGATCCCAATGCTCCTTTTCCTTACACTCTTGGATTGTCATGTATTGGGCTCAAATCGTATGGTTATGGACGGTTTGTATACAGGAAGTGGTACTATCATCCATTGTTGCAACTGTCTCTTTTCTTTTCCTTCAAATTTTGCTTATCATGTCGTGTTGCTGCCGGTTGAATCACGATTATTGGCGCGGCCTGTGTAGGTGAATCAAAAGCTGATGTGTGAGCCAAGTTAGTGATGTCGTACGAAGGAAACACCGTGCGAGTCGTGCATCTTGTCACATGTGGTACGCGTAATCAAAATGGCTCTTGACTGCTACGTTTTTTATTGCCTTTGGGTTGTTTTGTAGTTGTAACATTTTTGATTTCGTCTCTTCATCGCAGGATATGGGCTGTTATGACGATGGATTAGTACTCGTACTACTTTCGACATTGAAACGGTTTTGTGGTTGTACATGATGTATGCCCTGGTGAGTGGATTTGAAGAGCGTAGCCTTTGGTGTGTGAGTTGCGTTTCAGCTAGTATTATGCATTTTTGGGAATGGTTTGTAATACAAAATGGGCGCCATTGCTGCAGGTTGAGAAATCACGGCTGAGCCCGATACAACATATTCTGAATTGTCCTTAAGGTGGGTCCTGGTTTGATAACAGGTCCATTATTTCTGCTGTTACAAAATAGGTGCTACCATGTACGTAACAAATGATTTGTTTTGCTGTGAACAGGTTTGGCAGATGGTTCATATCATGTGGATTTACTTGTGCAATACTAAAGTCTACAAGCTTACAATATGTGCACAACTTCTTGGTAATGTTGGGAGGCGTTGGCTGGAGGTAACTTGTCATAACATCATATGAATCATGGTGCATTGTAAAACACTTTGCAGATTTCTCATTAAGCTTGGTTATGCACTTATGCAGGATGGTTGGGATATTCGAAGTGGCTGCTAGAATTGCCTTTTGGGGATGTTTTACTGAGCTATGATGTGCAGTCTTCCTTGTTCGGCAGAATACGCTGGAGCTGCTGTTGCGAACGATTTCGATCATGTTCACTTTTTCTGTCTTTTTTAGCTTGTAATAAACCTCATGGTGCGTATTCAATTTGAAACCTCTCACATTACATTGTGTTATCCCTTGAAAACATTGTTGTTGTATTGTCCTTTTCTGTACTTCAATTTCCCTTTGATTTATTCATTGCAAAAGTTGTCTTGTATGGTGCAGGTGGAGGATTGGTAGAGTCCAAGGTGAAATGCTGCTTCTAATGGGCAAGGTTATGAGGAGAAGTGAATTGCAAGCTAGACGTATCCCGCCGTACAGCAGAATCTGCGCCCCTCACTCAGCAGTCCTAATTGCACATGCACAATTTTCCTTCGTCTGATGCGAGATTTTCATATTCAGCAAGGCTTCCAACATACACTAGTAGGAGCATACCTGATAAGCTCAGAGTCAATCTTCGGTGAAACTCATAGCCTTAGCAGGGAATAGAAAAAAAATTATATTGTATCCCTCTGAATTTTGTATCTCATGTGCTAGGTATTCATGATTAGAGTGAATTTGGGATAATGGCGGTAATCGTTTTGCTTTTACTAATGTTGTCCGAGTTAGCAGTAACGTGCAAGTCGAAATGAATCTTACAATAGCCGCTGAATACAATTATGTGCTATTTGCACATGACTTGTATTGACTTTCCAATTGTGAACGTCTTCCATAACTTGATCCCCAAATGGATTTACCTGCTTTAATCTCAAATGACTTAATGAAATCAATTACCTCATGGCCTGCGCAAATAAAATCCTGTTATGACCTTATTTTTTAGATTGAATCTCATGGCTTTGAATAGAAATCATTTTTTCATAAAGCATCATGCTTAGTCTTGGATTTGAAATACATGTGTTCCGAACCCCTTAGATCCCACAGTTTGAAAAGTCTCCATATGATGTGAATTTAACAAAACTTGAAATCATCTTGCAACATGGCTTAAAAAATCATTGATTCATGAGACCAATTTTAATAAGTCACTCATGTCACCCTAAAGGCTTTAGTCACGACCCTCCATTGTAACTGAACTAGTTTTAACCTCTTTAACTACGCGGCCTTCGTATTATCTCGAAATATGACTTAACAGGCACTTGAAGCCAAATACTCCCATCTTATTTTGCCGTGAAAATGAGGACATATCTTTTCTTTGTCTCCATAAGAAATCAACATAGCTGACCAGGGATCAAGACCATAATGGGCATACAAAAGAACTTCCATGAATTCAACCTTGAGGATCATGGTCAAAGGTCGGAGGATTATTTTGAGAAAAATCAAGGAACAATACAAATGCTTGGTATAGAAAAAAAAGAAAGAAAGGTAGGACAAATTTAGGGTATGACAGGTACTTCTTTAGGACTTCTAATAGCTTTACGGTTTCTAGTTGTCCTAAGTCGGCATTGACTATCACGGGTCTTTTTAGTTCACCGTCTAGGAATTCATATCTAAGGTTTTTGGGTAGTGTTTTAAGTTCTAAAGATGGGTTCTTCGGACCTGGCATATGGTTTGGGGTCAGTGCTAAGCTTTCGCTTAGGCTGTCATCTTTATACGGTTTACGTCAATCATCGTCTTCAGAAATGTCGGGTATTTGAATCTTTATTATTTCTGAATACGTGGTCTCTTCATTTTCAAGTTCTCTTATGCATTCGTCAATTTCATCTACTAAATAGCAGGTATCGTCTATGGCTGGTGCTTGTAAGAACTTGGTGAGAATGAACTCTATCTTTTCTTCTCCTACTTCGAATGTTAGCCTTCCTTTCTTCACGTCTATAATAGCTCCGGCTGTAGCTAGGAACGGTCTTCCTAGGATAATTGGGGTAACAGAGTCCTCTTTGATGTCCATGATTATGAAGTCGGTTGGGATGTTGAATTGTCCTATGCATACTGGAACGTTTTCCAGTATTCCGACGGGGTATTTTACTGATCGGTCAGCTAGTTGTACGGACATTTTGGTTGGTCTTAGGTCTCCCATATTCAGCTTTTTGCATATAGATAAAGGCATAACACTGATACTGGCTCCTAAATCGCATAGAGCTTTGTCTATTATGAACTTTCCTATGACGCAGGGTATGGAAAAACTACCTGGGTCTTTTAATTTAGGAGGCATGCGGTTTTGAATAATTGCGCTACACTCTGTAGTAAGTGTAACTGTTTCGTTATCCTCGATCTTTCTCTTATTTGACAGGTTTTCTTTGAGAAATTTAGCGTATGACAGCATTTGAGCTATTGCTTCTGTAAAAGGAATAGTGATATTCAACTGTTTAAGGAGCTCTACAAATTTCTTAAACTGTCCTGAAGTTTTAGAGTTTATTAATCTTTGAGGATAAGGGATAGGTGGTTTATATGGCGCTGGAGGTGCTTGCATTTTTTCACTTGCGGTATCCTCCTTCTCGTTGTATTCCTTCTTCTCTAACTCAGATTCTTTTTCTGCTTGTTCAGTTGGTTTTTGTTGCATGGCTGAGTTTTCGGTCCTCGGATCGATCGGTTCGTCCAATTCTTTTCCACTTCTTAATATGACAGCATTTGCTTGGCCTTTTGGATTCTGTTCGGGTTGTCCAGGAAATGTGCCAGCGGGTGTGGCAGCAGAGGCTTGTTGTTGAGCCACTTGTGATATCTGTGTTTCTAACATTTTGTTGTGAGTGGCTAAAGCGTCTACTTTTTCGGTCAACTGTTTAATTTGCTCGCTAGTGTGTACGTTTTGATTCAGGAATTCTTTGTTTGTTTGAGCTTGAGTAGCTACAAATTTTTCCATCATCAACTCCAGGTTTGATTTCCTAGGTGCAGTCTGAGCAGCAGCTGGTCTCTGATATCCTGGCGGAGCAGTAGGCATTTGCAATGCATTATCGCTTTTGTAAGAAAAGTTTGGATGATTTCGCCAACCTGGGTTATAGGTATTTGCGTAAGGATTTCCTTGAGCATAATTTACTTGGTCTGGTGGGATTCCGGCTAGCAATGGGCATTCGGGCGCATTATGAGTGGTGATCCCACATAACTCGCAATATGAAGCTACGGCGGCTACATTGGCTGGTGGCGTTACGGTTAAATTATCGATCTTTTGCGTTAAGGCATCTACCTTAGCGTTAAAATTTTCAAGGCTACTTATTTCGTACATTCCAGCTTTAGTTGCGGATTTCTCTGATTGAGTTCTTTCGCCTCCCCATTGGCAATGGTTTTGAGACATATTTTCGATAAGTTGATAGGCTTCCTCGTATGGCTTATCCATAAGTGCACCACCCGCGACAGCGTCTACTGTTAATCTAGTGTTGTATAGGAGCCCATTGTAGAAAGTATGGATCGTCACCCAGTTTTCTAAACCGTGGTGAGGACATGCTCTCATCATATCTTTGAATCGTTCCCATGCTTCATAAAGAGATTATGTATCTTTTTGTCGAAATCCGTTGATTTGAGCTCTAAGCATAGCAGTTTTGCTTGGCGGAAAATATCTCGCTAAGAAGACGTTCTTCAACTGTTCCCACGTCGTAACGGAGTTGGATGGTATGGATTGTAACCATGTCCACGCTCTGTCTCTAAGAGAGAAAGGGAAAAGACGAAGTCTTATTGCGTCTGGAGTTACACCATTTGCTTTCACTGTGTCTGCGTATTGTACAAACTTCGTTAAATGTTCGTTCAGATCCTCAGTTGCATTTCCTGAGAATTGGTTTTGTTGTACAGCTGACAGCAATGATGGTTTTAGCTCAAAATCGTTTCGAGTAATAGTTGGGGCAGCAATGCTATTATGAGGCTCTAGTTGAGATGGAGTAGCGTAGTCTTTCAGAGGTATGTTCTGAGGTCCTTCGGCCATCTTTGGTTCTTCTTCGGATTTGGGAATGGGAGTGAGAGGATCGGGAATGTTATGTTTGAGTTGGTACTCAATGATGCGACTTCTTAAATGTAAGAAGCGCTCTAGTTCTGCGACTGAAGGTTTTAAGATATCGCCTTGTGGGCGATTACTTGGCATACAATCGACAGAACTAGTAAAGGAAAAATGAAAGTAGTTAACCTAGTCTATACGGTGTAACAGAAGGTTACACTATTGACTAAACGGGTCCCCGGCAACGGCACCAAAAACTTGATCGCGACTTTCTATGTCTAATACAACTTAACTGCAAGTGCACAGTCTATCGCGTAGTAATAAAAGACATCGATCCCACAGGGACTCGTAATCAAACTAGTGTTCTCGAGAGTTACTATGTTTAGCTAGGTAGATAATATTTAAGGGAATAATTTTTGTCACTAAAGGAAACTAAAAAGGTTTCTTGAATTATAATTACGTGAATCGATATGCAGTAATTATGTTCTTCGGGGATTTGACAAGTTACCGGTGTATGAAATATTTTTCAGAATTTATTTAAGCAGAAAATATTGATCTGAAGACTTTCGTCTCACGATGGTTGTTGACGCTAGTCATAATTCTAAGGGCCAAATGTACGCTTTCGTGTCCCATTCGGGGTTAAAACTATTTTTTGGAAATCTCTAAGTTCTAATTCATTTTAAAGTGCTTTCGCTGTTATTAAAACAAATGACTAGTGTTTACTATCTGGTCTTACCGCAGCTTTCGCTTGTTGGTTCGTACCTTAATTAATTTCCCACTTTCGTGGCAAAACTACTTTTAAATAAGTTCTCGCTTTCGCGACGAAGTTTATTCAGTAAATAAATTTAAACACTCAGACCATAAACGACTTTTGAAAAGGAAAGTTTTCAACCGGTTATTATCAAATCCCGTCTGAATTATTATTACATATCGATTACTTTGATTTAGCTAGACATGGATTTGGGAAAGGTAAAACATAAATAAAAACAATGAATAATAACATGCATCATAATGAAAACTGAAATTACGATTAAAATTTAGAACCTGTAAATATTCCAATTGGCCTTTGGGCAGATCCTCCACAAATGTTGGCAGGATTCTGGTCTTTGTGCCAATTGATCGCACAAACGAATATTGTCGAAATGGAATACAGCAGTAATGAAAGGAAACAAAAAAATAGAAAGAAATAAAACTGAACTTTTGCTCTGGAAATAAAATTGGGCAGCACTTCGTTGTCTGAATGCGGCTCCCTTTTTCAGCTCCCCTCTTTCCCCTTTTATAGAAATAGAATTCTAACGGTTATAACTTGAAGAAGGTGGACTTAGAGGCAGAAATATCAGGGAGTAGTGGTCCACTATTTGGGACTTGGAACTGTATTTTGCACGTTCATTTGAAGTTGGGCGTTTTTGCCTGCATGACGGTCGTCACGGTGTGTGAAGGTCGTCATGGAGCTGTGACGGTCGTCACAACAGCAAAATATGCATTCTGCGTTTTTCATGTTGTTTTCATCCGGTTTTCGTTCATATTTCATCTGTAATTGCTTCTTTTCTTCATATTGCCTTGTTTAGACATGATCATCAAATACCTGCAAAATATCAGACAAATACATGGAAAGAACCCGAAATCGGATTGAAAACAGTTAAACATTAGTTGAATTATGCATCAATATATATATATATATATATATATATATATATATATATATATATATATATATATATATATATATATATATATATATATATATATATATATATATATATATATATATATATATATATATATATATATATATATATATATATATATATATATATATATATATATATATATATATATATATATACGATTTCGTGTTATCACTTGGCGAGAGTAAGGCATCTTCAGCTTGATCGCCCTATTCCTTACCCACTGGAGATACGGTTCCATAGACACACAGTTGGGCCTTCCCAAACTATTCCTATCTTTCTTAAGCAAATGCTTCCAAGCTTCCACGATCTTCTCTCGGAGTTCTTGATTATCCTCGAAGAAGACACTCTCAACTTGTATGCTCTTAGGTGGTTCCTTCAATGGATATCCCAACTGTCGGCGGGCTAAAATCGGATTGTAACTGATCCCTCCACCAAAGCTGAGTAAAGGTACATTAGCAAAATCCCTACATCCATCAATGATTAGAATTCCATCATACTCACGGTTATACCAATCGATGTTAGAATGAGTCAAAGCCATAATCTTTTTCGACCAACGCTTATCACTAAGGTGCCAAAAAGAAACATATTTGGGCAAGTGGATAAGGAACCATTTATATAATAAAGGCACACAACATGTGATCATTCCTCCACCACGAAGGTTTCGGAGATGTATAGAGTGGTAGGTATTACCTAATAGAGTCGGCACTGGGTTGTTCTTCATGAAGATCTTAATTGCGTTAAGGTCCACAAACCCCTCAAAACTTGGAAATAGAAATACCCCATAGACAAGTAAGGAAAAGATTGCCTCGAATGGAGCCTTGTTCGTAAAATCAGTATAAAATGAAGCTTTTTTGAATAAAAAATCCGTAGTCAAACCGAAAGTCCCATTTTTAATGACCAAGTTGTCCTTAACATCGGATACCTTGAGATAAAGGGCCTTAGCGATGTCTCTTTCTTCGGGATCCTTTTCTAAGAAAGGAAAAGGGGATTCTTCTAGAATGGGTAACCCTACCAAAAAAGAGTACTCTTCCAAAGTTGGCAACAACTGATAATCTGGAAAAGTAAAGCAGTGATACATCGGATCATAGAACTGTAACAGAGCGGAAAGTAGGTCTTCATTTGCCTTACGTCTCAACAAAGATAGTAACTTCCCATATTTACTCTTGAACTTCCCTTGGTCTTCAATCAAAGCTCCCAACTCCCTTAGGTCATCCAATTTGGGACTCTTAAAAGTATATTTTAGAGTATTTCGTCTATCCATAATGTCCTACAATGTTCATAAATAAAGGGTAAATCCCATAAAGTCCAATGTAGTATGATGCTAGATGAATGCAACAAGCACAAGTAAGCACATAAGGGCACACAAAGATAAACAAACAAAGGTCCTAGGTTTGCAACGAGCATGGAGCCAAGGGTATACCCATTCCCAAAGGATAAGGACTAAAGGTGGATGGTACCTGTAGAACTGGGTTCTAAAAAAAAGGTCCCAAAGTCATTAGTCCATCTATCGAATATTATCAATTTCTCAACTAACTTGAGGATTAATAATATTCTCAAGAGAACTTCTTTTGAGTGTAGCTTCGCGTAGCACTATTTCGGGACTTACTCCCTTATAGCCTCGCATTACGCCCTAATAAAGGCCAAAGTGGGATTAAAGGTAGCTACGGTCCTTAGTATCATGGACTTCAATTGAGAATAGTAAAACGTTTTCACGACTAAACTCGTTCAACCGAACTATTTTCAAAAGGGTCTCAACTAAGCGGGATTTTCGAATCAACTTAGTCGGGACTCACTCCCTATAAGCCTCATCGAGTATATCACCATCCTATCTTAATTTCTCTCAAGTCAGGGTGTAGGACTTTGTCTCACCACTCAAAGATATCAACCCAAAAAGCAATAAAACAAATACACAAATAAGCAATTAAGCAAATATAATAAACAAGCATAAATAAAACAAGTTAGGGAAACCCACTGGAGATGTCCCCAGTGAAGTCGTCATTTCTGTCGCGGTGAAATTTGGATACCAAACTATTGATTAGTTTGAATCTTTAATTCAATTTGCAACCGAACTTTGATTTGTCCAAAGGAAGGGATAAAGATCGAAATTCCCACAATGCAATGCACATGCAAGGTTTAGAGAGTTATAGGTTCGGGGGTCGGTTAAACTTAGGAAAGGTGCTAGCATCCTAAATTTCTGTAGTACTCTACAGGAACCTCTTGTTTTATTATTGTTTATTGCTATGGTTTATCTGCTTAATGGTTAAAAGACCTAAGGGTTTATTTTCTAAGTATACTCGATAAGATATCGCATCTTATGCCTACATATCCTTACGGGAGTGGAATCAGAGTATCTGTAGTTCCCCTAAAGGGTTTGAGGAGTTCTTTGACTGTGGTCAAAGTTCCTACGGGTTTAGGGTAGTCGGTTGATTGATTTTAGGAGAAGAGGTGCTTTATCATTTTAAGGGAGATATAACCGCCACAGGTGTAGGAAAATAGTCTTTGCATCGTCTTAAGAAAAGGGCTTAAGTACTCGAATTATTTGGCGAGTATGCCTTTGTTTCTCTTAAGGCAAAGTCCCTACGGCTTGATTGTATTGTTGTGGGGTGGAGATTCTATCTCGCTTAAGATGATTTGGCATCTTTCTCTAATGTGTTTGAACAATTGTTTGGAATTGTTTTGTTTGAATATATTTGTTGTAGTGTCGATTTGAGTTTTGTTTGTATTGTGCTTATTGTTTTCCTATGTTGTAAAATAAGAGACAAGGTCCTCCTATGGGGTAGGTCCTAAACTTAAGCGATCAACTTGAATGGGATCAAGGATCACGGGGAGTATGATGCAAATGATGTGCACTACACACAAGTGTTGACTCATGTGTAGGTTTTTCCTTTGGACGGATAGGATGCGGAAATATAAATGCGGTAATGTAAATTGCAAAATAATAAATCCATACACACGCATGAAAGCGCTAAAGTGTAAGTGCGAGTGTAGTGAATGTGATTGTGTACGATTGATTAAATTGTTTGCGATGTTGATTGACTAAGTCGATTCTGAGTGTGAGGTTGATTAGTTTTAGACGAGATTAATTGATTTTAGTTGAATTGCACTTATGTGAAAATTATTTTAGGTGGGGTTGACTTTAGAAAATATTAATTTCAGGGTGAATTAGTTTGTAAGAAAATTACATTGATTTTGATTGTGAATTATAAGTTGATAAAATATTTTAGTTATTATTATAAAAGGATAAAAGTTGATTCGAATAAAAGATTGTTATACATTTTTTTGAAGATTCTATTGAATAAATAAAGTTATATTATAAAAGAAGAGTTTAAAGTAAAAAGGGTTTTTGTTATTTATAAGGGATTATTTAGAAAAAGGTTTAATTATTAATAAAAGGTATAAAATATATTAAAAGGAATAGACTGAATTATTAAAATTAATAGACATTTTAAATAGGTTAACTGATTTATAATGAAAAAAGCTACTTATTAGTAAGATATAAAATGAATGGTTAAATTATTAAACAAATTGATTAATATTAAAAAAGTTGATTGGGTTTAATTAGGTTTTAATTATTAATTAAAGATTAATTAGGTAAAAGGGTAGTTTACGGATGGTTTAGTGAGTTAATGAGGGGTTAGGTGGATAAGCGTGTGATCAGTGTGTGATTAAGCATGCTAATTACAACAATAATAAACAAACAGAAAAAAGAAAAGAGGAACCCTAGATTCCCTTTCGCCCCCCCCCCCTCAATCGCGATCGGCTATCGCTCATCTCTCTCAATCTTCTTGTTGCGACCTCTTTGTTCCTCCATGGCTTTCTCCCTTTACACGACCTGAAACACAATGAAATCAATCAATACGTTCAAATCATTTTCGAGAAATAAAGGTTTTACCGAAGGTTGGTAGCGATTTGCGTTGATTTTGTGCCTGCGGCGGCCGGGGATGATTTCGTCGGCAACAGAGATAAGTGGTTTCTATTCAAAAACTGAGGTTATGCACTTAGGGTTATTGGTAGCGATTTTTTTTGATGCTGAGTGTTTGGGGGATTTTCGTAGCCTTTAGGGTTTCGTGAATGGTCTGTTATGAATTTTTTCCTCTTTTTATAAGCGATTTCGGGCCTTGGACCTTTAAAATTCCGATCGAATCCTTGATTGCTGGTATTAAGACCTTCCATTTTGGTTTAGGCAATGTTTGAAAAATTTCCCTTTTCGTCTGATTATGTTAATGTCTGCTGACGAGAATCCTCTTCTATGCGATTTTGTGTTAATCACGTTTGAAGCTGCTTTGATTGATTGGATTCAATGTTTTGAGGCAAACGAGAGAAACAAAAACTGCTTAATGCTGTCTTAAATGGAATCACTTTCCCCAAACAGGGTACCCTTTAACTGGTTGTTAACTTTGTGAATTTTGTTGGCAGGTGTAGATGGCAACGGTCCTGGGTCAGGGGAGGAATTAGCAACCCAGAAAAAATTAAGCTTGTATCTGATGCATTGCAGCAAACTCCAACCAGTACGCTCGGTGGTTCTCTGCTGAAGGTTCCCGTGAGAGTGTTGATGACGATGAGGATCAAATCGACTATCTTCCTTGCGAACCGACTGAGTGTAGGGCGTGTTGTTAGCAGTTGCAATCACGTAAGGTTGTTGTTTCTCTTTCCAATAGCTCGAATAGATTCCCTTGCAATTGGGGTGTCAACGTTTGCAGCATATTTACATAACTTTGTCGTTGTCTCATAGGTGTTACCTTCATTAGCAAATGCAGTCAGCAATTCAAGCTTCGACCTTTTGACAAAGGATGGCTCATTATACCGGCGATAGGAGTGTCTGCAGTCTGAGGAGAAGCAAAAATTTGTTGTTGGAGGAGCAATTTGATCCATATGGGCAACAGAACTTAGTAATGCGACTGGTCTTAACGCGTTTAGAAGTTCCTTTTGAGGTAAATTAATAACAGCCACTGAGGCTCATTGAGGGTGACCTGCTAATTCATCCTAAAACTATCTCCAGTGGGCCATGCCGTGAGTAATTAGTGGTGCTTTCAGTTTGGTAATGTTGTGTTTCAGAATAGCATATGAGATAATCATTGTCTGTCCAATTTCCAGGTCGTTTAATCCATCGTTTGTTGGTCGAATTTGTGCAGAGAATGGATAATAGCCCCCCCTCCGCGTGCAGCTTGTGTATCCGTAGCCAACTGGTTCACCTGAATTGCCTCGTCATTGCAGGAACGATATCAACTTTATCTGATGTAGTCTTGAAGTCATGGAAAGGAGACTCCACGTTGATATTTTGATTTGCTGCTGACTTCCTCGGGTGATAGATGCCGTCTTCAAAGGTTTGTAACATCAGCCTCAACCGCTTTCCGCAGCTTAAGTTCCTCTTTCGGCTTTCTAGCAGAAGTTGATTTGTAGTGGTGATGGTTCGCTTGTTCAAACTAATTGTATTCAGCTATGTTGTAAGCTCATTGTGTTTGGGCAAATTAGCATTGTTGGGTATGTTCAACATAACATTAGTGTGGTTATCAACTTCCATCTGCATCTTAGGTTTCAAAAGATTCTATTGTTCTGCACGTCTAACACCTGATAAGTTTAACGCTGATAAAGAAGATACCATATCAACAAGATCGTTTATATTGTTAGGGTGACCATTGTGGTTTGTCGTCAATAATCAGTCTAATGAGCTCAATAGCCAATGGCTTCAATATGCCTTGATTGGCGAGGAAGAATAGTATTCTGATAATGAAACGGGCAAAGCGCTTATGGTTTAACTCTGTTTGTGACTTGTTTTACGCAGGAAGACGAGGATATCACCGAATGGAGCTGAGACTTGGGTTTTGACATGTCCTGCTGGTAAGACCTTATGGATTATGGGATTGAACTGGTCTTGATTTTGGCTGCTTGCTAATGATCAATAGTTGTTGGTTTATGTTTACAGGATGTTGACAAGGCTGCTGATTGGTTAAAGTGTGAAACCGTAAATGTTGATGACGGCTGTGGTGTAGGAAAGTTGCGGCAGTAAACTAAGCAGACACAGAGTTTGGCAGAAAATGCATCACCACTTGGCCACTGATGTTTGCTGTTTAGCTATCCCCAAAATCCATGTTTTAAAACCTTCACCATGCTTGTATACGTAATATGTACTCTTAAGTGAACAAATAGCATCACTTACTCCAATAGGCATGAATTTTTTTAGCGTACATTGTGAATTTGGAAGGGTTTGATGTTGTAACTTACTGAGGTTCTAAATTATAATTGCCTTGTATGTTTGTAAATAATTGAAAGAACTCTTGAGTTGGTATCTCATAATAGCAAATACTCCTGCTGCTGTTGTTGTTATATCACATCCATTATGTGCATAGTATAGAAGGGGAAAGCCCGCTGTAAAATTGCTTAGTAGATTATGAATATGGAAGCCTATGCACACATATTGTATCACGATTCTGCAACTGAATAATCTCATGTGTCCCCTTTTTGAAAGATGATATTGGACTTGACTTGTGCTCAAAATTCTTATATATATGAACCAAACAAATCTCTCACTCAGTCATCTTAAAAGCTTCTGAAATGAATAAAGGTCTTGTGTTTAGAATCTGATGACATCAATGCGAAAGTCTTTTGTCCACCCTTGATTTAATACTCTTAACCTGATATACATGATTCATAGGTTTTCAATAGCGAAGTTTAAATTTCCCTTCAAGGCTTAAAAGGAGGGAATTTGCACATCTCAGTCTTTCAAAAGTAAGAGGCTTTGAGGGAAGATGCTGAAAGGGGTTACTGACACCCTCGCACTCATGAATTCTAGAACAAACGAATCCTGCTTAAATTCTCTAATGAATTTATAAGTCAAAGTGAACCATGTCCTTGCAATTGAGGATGAATACTATCTATATTCGGAAATACTACATGCTGCACAAGTTGGTTAGCCGTAAAACAAATATTAAATCAAACGTTAAACAACGAGAAGAACGAAAATAGGTGGGATCTTACGGTCAAAAATTAGGGTGTGACAGCAGTCTACCGTTCTTAGACAATTATCATAGAGTAGTATATAAGGATACTTAGGTTCATTTTATAAAGGGTCCGCAATTATACACATATTTCTGTAAACTCAAAGTACATGCATCTTGAGAAATGAGTAAGGAAATATGTACGTATACGTTCCACTATTTTATACATTTTCAGTACTTTTACCTTAAAAGTCTTATTATGCATTTAAAGTCCCTTTCAAGTTCCTTTATTTTTCCTGTCAATGTACATTATTTGCACTTTAATTTCAACCCTTTCTTTTCTTGGATTTTTTCCTTCGATTTCAAAGTATTTTCTTCACTTTACTTGCATTTTAATTCCAGTCCCTTCATTCTTTGAATCATTTTTCTTATTTACAAGCAATCACAACAAACATTTTCAAACATTTCCACAGAGTTACGATAACTTCGACAACGTTATGATTTTCACAAGTAATAAACACACAAATATGTCCGAGAGATTTTCGATTTTGATCCCTTAAGTATTAATAGAAACTTGTATCTTTTTTACCAAATTTAACAGTAAACACAAATGCAACGACAATCAACAAAATACATTAAACAACACAACACAATTTTAGCGTGAAAAAACCTCCATTAACTAGGAATAAAATACCACGGAACCCGTATGCCACTTAAATCTCCACCATAATCAAACAATGGATACAATGAAGGTTCTCTCTAACACTATCTAGAGGTAATACATTAACATCATCAAGATCTACAATCAATCTTGGAATATAACAAGAATCAAGAGAGACAATAAACCAAAACAACCACAAAAAACTGCGCCTCAGAAGTGGACTCCTCAGACAGACTTACATTGCTCAAAATCCGATCTCCACCGTTTAGAATGTACTACTATGAGTGGTGAATATTGTCAAAAAAATCAGGACGATTCGAAGGTTGGATTATGAGAAAAATACGATCTCGTGGGACTGCTCTATGCAGAATTGGGACTGCGGAAATTTCACTCTTCTCTTAGTTTTTCTTTTGTTGTTTCTCACCTTATAAATTTTTGACCTAATTCTCTTTGTTTTATAATAACAAAGGCTTGCACACACATGAGCTACTATCCCACATTCATTTGGGTCATTCAAAATAGGAGTAATATCCTAACAAACTCCCCCGATCGACTAGTTAGATGGCAACACCAACCCGACTACCGAGCAACAAAACTCAAACTTTCCCCTAAGGAACACCTTCATCAACATACCTGAATCATTGTCATCGGTGTGAATCTTCTCAAGCTCCGTCAACTTGGAATCTAATTCGTAATGAATCCAATGATAACGAACATCAATATGCTTCGACCTCGAGTGATAGGAGGAATTCTTCGATAAGTGAATGTCACTTTGATTATACAAAACAAGACATACATTTCTTGTTTTACACCAAGTTCCATTGCAAATTTCATTAACTATAACAACTCTTTTGACGCTTCCATGACGGCTAAAAACTCGACTTCGGTAGTAGAGAGTACAACACACTTTTGCAACCTTGATTGACAAGCCATGACTCCCCCGAAAAAAATCACCATATACCCCGAAGTAGATTTTCGATCATCTAATCTTCCAGCTAGATTCGAATCTGTATACCCAGCCAATACAGGCTTCTTGCATCCCAAGGTTAGCTACAAATTCGACGAGCCACACCAAAAATTATCCTACATTTAAATTTGCAATAACTACAACCATTAACCAACAACCAATATATTTATTTAAATCTGGAAAAAAATTAAATTTTTAAATACCTCAATGAAGATAAAAAAAAAGCTTTAATCTTGAACCCTTGATACTTAATGAGTCTTAAAGAACCAACAATCCAATATATCTCTTGATGAATCTTGAAGAAAAAAAGTAACAATGTTATTTTTATATACAATTAAAAAATCAACACAATATTTAACAAATAAAAAACAAAAAATTAAACTAAATTAAATTACTTTTTGAAATTGAGAATATTGGAGGAAGAAATTTTAAAGATCAGTTGAAGATGAAGAAAATAATTGTTTCTAGAATGAAGAAGAGAAAAGGAATTTGCTGAGAAAGAAAAATGAAGAAGCAGGTCTGTGCAAGAGAGAGAAAGTTGGAACATATATAACGCTATCAGCGAAGTAAAATTGACGTCGCAACCTAACGAAGTAAAATTCACGTCCCAACCTAGCAAAGCGAAATTCACGTGGCAACATCCAACAGTCATTAAGAGTTACGACGTGAGAATCATGACACAAATAAATGTGTCAGTCAACCCCTACCATCAAGTCAGCGTTAGAGTCTGTTTCATCCATAATGTTCTTTTTTAAATAAAAGATTTCATGTTGCGATGTGATTATCACGTCACAGCTTAAAATTTTCAAATTTTCAAATCTTCCCCCCATTTGCTACCTCTACACGCTTGATCCCTTTATTTTATCCATTGTACTTTTTGTGTTGCGACGTGATTACCACGTCACAACATTTTGATTAAATATTTTTTCTTACTTTTCCATGTGCTTCTAGCAGTTTCGATTTTTTACGTGACTTTAACGTCACTATATCATATGGCTGAAGAGTGTTTTTCTTGTAGTGAGTATTGTGGATAGACTCACACTTGAGGGAGAGTATTGTAAAAGAATTACAAGTGCGAGTTGTGTGGAGAAGTCCCGCATTGGTTATGAATATGGAGACTTGAGCATTTATAAGTGGAATAACTCACACACCTATCATCTTAAGATTTTGGATGAGTATATGGTATGTTTTTCACAAACGTGTCTTGCTCTTAAAAAAAACCCCAAAATAAAAAATTGCCCCTTGTGTTAATCCCCAAATTGACCCCAATAATCTCTCTCTCTCTCTCTCTCTCTCTCTATCTATCTATCTATCTATCTATCTATCTATCTATATATATATATATATATATATATATATATATATATATATATATATATATATATATATATATATATATATATATATATATATATATATATATATATATATATATATATATATATATATATATATATATTCTCAACATTAGCAGTAATCAATCATCAACATCTATGTGTAAAACTCTACTTCCATCATCCATCTCTATATATGTACTTGACTATCTCATGACCTTTTTTTTCTCTTCATTTTCTTGTCCAATGAAAGCGATTGTAACAAATATTGTCAGCCTTTTACTAGTAGAAACTAGCATAGTATCCTACTTTCAACAAACACATCAAGTTATGTGTTGTGAAATACTACAAAATGAATTGTCTACCAAATGTTTTCCACCATATATAAGGACACAATATGAGTTATTCAAGAAAGATCCAATCACAGGAAAATTATTTCTATTCCCACACTTTGCATTTCCCACCTTTACCTAGCTAGCTTCATTTTAGGGAGAAGAATGGCCAACAACAAGGTTGTTATTAGAGAGTTTGATGAAGATAGAGATGTTAAGGTTGTAGGGAAGCTTGAAAGAAACTGTGAGATTGGAACTACTAAAAAGGGTTTCTCCATTTTCACCAACATGATCACTGACCCTTTATCTAGGATTAGGTTCTATCCCATTCGTGTTATGTTGGTGTGTACTAGTAATAATAACTATAATATTTTTCATTTTGTCTCATTTTCATAAAATCCTCTTTCAAATCCACATTCACATTATCAAATGCATGCTACTTCTAATTATATATCATGACTTATAATGTTGTGCAGGTTGCTGAGCTTGTTGAATGCAGGGAGCTTGTTGGAGTTGTTAGAGGCTGCATTAAAAGTGTGCAAACTTCCTCTGGATCACTCTTCAAGATGGGTTGCATACTAGGCCTTAGAGTCTCTCCTACACACAGGTAATAAGCAGTTGCACTTACTTGCACCGTCTTTGAAGAAATGCAAGACGAATTACTACACCTGGCTCAAATTTTGTCATGGTTAAACCGTAGTTATATAGAATGTCTTATTATTTTCTTATAGCTGAACTGAAATTTATCTGCAAACTTCCAAAAATTTAAGACGGCTCTCTACATAATACATATTATAATTGTAACTTGCAATAGTGATGTTGAATTGAAGTGAATGATATGCAGGAGAAAGGGGGTTGGACTAAAACTTGTGTCCTCAATTGAAGAATGGATGGTAAGGAATGGTGCTGATTATGCATTCCTAGCCACTGACAAGAACAACAATGCTTCAAAAAACCTATTCACCAACAAATGCAACTATGTGAATCTCAGTTCACTTATCATATTTCTCCACCCAACTACTTTCCCTATAATAAACCACATTTCCAAGGATATCAAAATAGACAAAATAAATATAGACCAAGCAATTTTTTTATACACAAGACTCTTGAAAACCAAAGATTTGTATCCATTAGACATGGACATTATTCTCAAAGAGAAACTCAGTTTAGGAACTTGGGTTAGTTATTACAAAGATCAAGACTTCAAACTCAACGGCGCCGAAGACATTATTCTTACAGATAAAGTCACAGCAAACTCATCATGGATCATTTTTAGTTTATGGAACACTTCTGAAGCTGATGAGGTTCAAGATGTCAAAACAAAGTTATCTCAACCACTTAGGTTTCTTCATGCGACATTAAATCACGCAAAGGACAAAATATGTCCGTGTTTGAGAATGTTGAGGAATGAATCATTAATGTGTAATAACAGTTTCGGGTTTCTTTTTGTTTATGGACTTCATGGGGAAGGAGAGAATCTTGGAGGGTTAATGGAATCAGTATGGAGGTTTACATCAAGAATAGGAGAAAAGTTAAAGGAGTGTAGAGTTGTGATAACTGAATTAGGGTTTGGTGATCCACTTATAGACCATGTTCCTCAAGTTGATTCTATGACTTGTGTTGATGATATGTGGTACACAAAAAGACTTGGAAATCACAGTGATGATCAAGTGGTGGAGGTGATGAAGAAACAATTAGGGAATGTGTTTGTTGATCCTAGAGATTTTTAGTTAAGTTTAATATCTGTCTTTTTTCTTGATCGTGAGAATTTGTGTAATAAGTATAACTAGTACTTGGTCATGTCTTTTCAAATTTTGGAACATTGAGGAATCATCATGATGATGATGATAATAAATGTAAATTTATAATATTTTCTTGCTCGAAGATAATGTATGAGGATCCAGCTGGTTATGGATTTGCTGATATATATATATATATATATATATATATATATATATATATATATATATATATATATATATATATATATATATATATATATATATATATATATATATATATATATATATATATATATATATATATATATATATATTCTAAACTGCAGGAATGAATGACAATACTCCACAATGGTGTCGTACGCATTATAGCATCATGCACGCCGACAGAAATTTGTAACTACTACAATTATTATTTTCTTCACTTATAATATTACAGTGCATTATATATTGTAAGTGTTCAAAATAAGAAGATTATATAGATTAATGAAGTTAATGAAGTTACTTGTTCGAAAAGTTAACTTCACTACGGATTGTGGGCGGATTCACGATAAGGTTTATTGTGGTTGAATTGTATGACTAAATCGAATTAAATTAGATAATTCAGTTTAATAAATTAAATAACACAATCGAATAAAACTATATAGTTATTAAACCAGTCAAATCTAATGACTCGATCTCTAAAAAAATCATGACACTTATCAAATTTCAAAATTTCAAAATATTATAATTCTACATGTTCATTCTTTAAATTTAAATTCTAAATATAATCATCACATACAACAAAATAGTATAAAATACAAATCAAAATAAATTTTGAAGAAAGTCTAATTGCAAAATAACCTAAATAACAAAATAAGTGCAATCTCTAATAAATTTAATTCTAAAGAGGGAAAGTTGTTTTAAATTAGTTTTGAACAAAGTCTACTTATATTTTAATTTTATTTTATTATCAAAACAATATCGTTTTGTCTGAGGAAAAAACGCATTTAATTTGTCGGTTTTTCAAAATCGTCGGTTCACCGATTATTACGGGTTTGTTCGATTTTGGCTGACTCTCACTAATTTAATGGATTATCCGATCCAACAATCAAATTAGACTAAAAACCCTTCTGATTCCTAGTTCGATTGGCTGGTCCAGTCCAATTTTTGAAACACTGGCCCCACCTCTCAAGTTCTCTCACTATGCCAAAAAAGACCTTTAGCAGCGCTTAAAAGCGCTGCCAAAAGTGGCGCTGCTAAAGGTAAAGGCAGCGTTTTTTTTTATTGAAAAAGCGTTGCTAAAGGCTCCCTTAAGCAACGCTTTTAGCAGCGCTTTCAAAGTGCTGCCTATTCCCCCTTCCCCTCCCTTCAGCAACGCTTTTAGCAGCGCTTTGTTCACCCTATAGCAGCGGTTTCCCCTCCCCCACTTTAGCAGCGCTGTCTTAGCCCCCCCCTTTAGCAGCGCTTTTTTAAAGCGCTTTCTTTGACCCCCCCTTTAGCAGCGCTTTTTTAAAGCGCTTTCTTAGACTCCCCCCCTTTTCCAACCTATAGCAGTGCTTTTTTGGCCTCTCTTTGCCCCCTTTAGCAGCGCTTTTTTTAAAAGCGCTGTCTATTCTTCACGATTTTTAATCTTTTTTTTTTAAATAATTACATTTTTTATATATTTTTCGATAAACCTGCTTATAACAAATACATCCCCTGCTTATAATTCAGGCCTTTAATTCAACAGTTTGGCCTTATATATAACAATTACTGTGGCCTTATTTATGTGTATTCATCACTTTGCCCATAACCATTTTAATACACATAAACCTGCTTGAATATATTACAACATCACAAATACATTCAATTTACAACATCACAAATACATTCAATTTACATATAATTACAAATTTGATAACTTTACAAATAGATACGTTATACAATTCTCAACTCAAGAATAAATTGACACCGGTCCTCCTTAATTTCTTCCAATCTTCCTTTCGAGTAAGTACCGCACTTGTATTCATCAAAGTACTACATAATATAACAGAACATGCACAATTTAATTTTAAAACTATTTACTCAGATGAAATATCGGTTAATTATCAAAATGAATCATATAACTTATGAATTGATCCATACCATGATTGGAATCTCTATTTGACCTGAAAGAATAATTTCCTTCATAAAGCGCAATACAAAATATCTGCAGTCAATCCCATTGTGCTGACGAGGACACTGTAAATGGAAAAAACAAACGAACATTTATCAGGATATATAGTTTAAATAGTTTTATCAAGTAGAACCACTATAACAGTCAAACATGGGAAAATATACCTCCACTATGATCCATCTGATGTTGTTAGCCTTGCTTTTTGGCACTGTTGCATCTCTTTGTGCTCTGAATATTTGTATAACTCTAACATAATATAAACACATATTTAGAACAATGTCACATAATACCTTCCTCCATAGGTATTTGATGGATGCCACCCTCAGTCACATCTGTTGTTCCTAAATATGTTTCAAAGCACATCCTAAATCGAGGAACAAATGCTTTTTTTGACTCGGCCTTTTTTTTGTTGGGCACCTTGGAAGTTTCAGGCATCTTACCCTTGCTGACTTGTTGCAACTACTGATCATGAACCTAAAAGTCATATATAAGTTCAGTAATTAATGTATAATAAGATAACCATGTAACTGTATTAGTACCTGTTTCTTTGATGCAGCTGAATCGGTATCCCGCATAATAATTCTATCATCTTTTGATTTGGATTTTGTAGGAGTCTAAGATCATCATGTAAATAAGAAAACGTAAATGTAAGAATAACTTTCATCTATGGGTCGTAAAAAATTTGAATATTACAAGCTAGGTTCATAATGGTGTTCAACATACCTCATCATCTATGTAAATGAGATTTGTCGGCCATGCAACATACGCTCCGATTGTGTCTCCCACCACTGTTGCGTCTGAAACTTCATCTGATATAGGAAACAACGCACCCCCCTCTAACGTAATATCAACCGGTACTTTTAAAAATCAAGGAGGGAGCGGTTTATGGTGAAGTAATTCTCTCACATTGTTATGCACCTTTCCCTTGCCAACCAAGCGATAAGTCGGTGACGATAAATATAGCCGACAAGGTGAAATGCCCTAAACAAATAATGATGCCGATTAATGTGTCAATTAAGAAAATTATGCTAAATTAATTTCAATTTAATATATACAATTACCTCCGGAAGCTTCTGCGGACAACCGATACTATCTTTTTCACTAGCATCTTTACCCTCTGGACCGCGCCTTTCCGACATGTATCTTTCTTTGTCCTTCTGTAATTCCCGAATCTGAGCTTTCAATTCCTCCAATGTATCCATCACTTCTTTATTGCTAGGATTTTTTTGCTTTGGCTTCTTATAAAGCTGTGATGGAGTGACGCCAAATCTCTTACCCCTCACACGCCCAGAATACTCAGGGATATTTAACACCCGACTCAGTATGCTCCTGCAATCCTCGTCCTCAGCTGGAATTATACTCTGGGATAGAGTCTCCTGAAATATAGATAAAAGCATATATAAATATATTATACACTTTTGATCAGTTACTGACAAAACTAATGTTGTACTTACACATCGTTCAAACACTTGTTGAACTTCTTCCTGAACGACTCCATCTCTTCTCACACGGGTAGCCTTTCACACATCATGGTCCGGAAGAGATGTCACATCACTTTTCTCCTCTTCTATCTGCACATTAAGACGGATAATAAACCATTCATATCCTATTATATATACTTACTAATTTTGGTAACTATATCATATTAAAGCATTTATATATACTTACTAATTTTTGTTCTAAGCGTGCATATCCCAAACACCCTTTTTTGTATGGATACGCGGGTTTTGATGCTCGTTGCCAATTAACGCCACTCACAACCTGGAAAAAAAAGTTTAAGTCATATCAGAACTCTTGTGGAAGAAGTATATATACTATACATTATTCATGATAAGCTGTATTTACTAAAAATTCTTTGGTTCTTCACTTCGCAACAAATGTCTCCCATTCTTCTTCCGAAATCAGATCAACGTACTTCTTTGGACGCTCCGAGTCAACAAAGTTTCCATCAGAATCTTTGAGAAACTTGTTTGTTAAAAACGCTCTGAATCCCCTCAGTCGTTTACCGGCCAATTGAAGACAATATTTTCTTCTGCAATCATCAATATTAAAAGATCTCTGCAAACAAATACACATACATATAACATGTTAGTATAATTAATTTAAAGATGTAACCGTCAACATAATTAAAAATAATCAAGTATCATACTTGTATCTCGCTCCAAATTTTGTCTTTAGCCGGTTTTAGCGACTCAATTCTCCAATTATCGCAAGTAATCGGAATTTGCGAACGTACAAGTGCTCCAATGTAACTTGTCACCATCGCACCGTTAGGCTCAACTAATTGATCTCTTTCATTCCAATGCACATCATACTTAACACTCTTATCTTTCGCACGGATGATTTTTTTCATAATTGTTATTCCTCTTTTGATATCGCCTTCAATGTCTTTTGTTGTTTCGTTTCCATCATGTGGTGTTTCCTCATTGTTGGCCATAATACCTGTAATTCAGAAAAACCAAAGTATCAAATGAATGACATGAAAATATGTAAATAAGAAATATATACATAAGAAATGTATAAATAAGAGAAACACGTACATAATTGTATTGAATGACATAATATGTAATTCTTGCAATAAAATTAATTAATTTGCAATTAATACGAACTCATATACAATTTTTACAATTTTTACTAACATATTAATTATTTAAAATTTTATATAATTTTATATTTATCTAAAATTATCTAAAATTTTATATAACTTGAGTTTATATTTATCTAAAATTGTATACAATTTTTACTAACATATTAATTATTAGTAAAAAGAACTCATATAAAGTGTAAAAATTAGACAATAGTACACTTTATATGTGTTTTAGGATGATAAATGATGTCCTTTGCGTTATCCTTTGTGTTGAAAAAAATTATTTTCTTATACTATTTTGGTAAATTAAATGTTACGACGGTACAAAATGCAAATCTTCCCACATAATATTATTAATACTCAATATACCTGAGAAAAATTGACTATAACAGGAAGAATATGTGCAACACAATCTTGAGGCTCCAACAATTTTCCAAGAGCTGCACAACCCTCAACAGCAAGAAGCCGAACAGAATCTTGATCTACAAGAACAAGAGTCAATAAGTTATTATTTTTATATACATATAGATATATTCAGTAGGTTACTTCAAAAACAATTTGCTATTCAATAAATGAGCATAACAAACAAAAATTATATTCACTTAAACTGGTCGGCAAAATATATATACTAATAAACTGACAATGTCTTTAGTTACTAATAAGGATTAAGGAAAATAAATAAACTTCAAGATTAACAGAAACTTAAAACTTTCATCTGAATCACAAATAGTGTGAAGCTTCTAAGGCAACATAATCTAAAAAACCATTGAACAAACAAAATTTATCAGAATGCCAATTTCAAATTAGATTTGTAGGCAACAATAATAAAAATTATTAGTAAAAAGAACTCATATAAGGTGTGACATTTCAACAAACACCTTGTATACGGCTAGATATAATGAAAGTTAACATAAGTAAATTCATTGTGGCATTTCAACAAACACCTTGTATACAAAACTCAAGCCAATATCAAAAGAGTAGCTCTCATCAACGGTATCAACAAAAACAAATCAATAACTCAGAAAAGAAGTAACACTAACATCATATAATCCAGAAAAATGAAATACTAAGACAATAATCCAGAAAAATGCAAAATGAAAAACTTCAAATACCATAACAATGGCGGAAATGCGCTATAGAGGCTGTCAAAAACTGACGGTCAAATGAAGGAGATATGCAACACAAGCTGAACGGAGTTGGGCGACGGAGGCATGACAGTTGGATGGAGGAGGGCGACGGTCGGTCGTGGTGAATAGGGTTCTGGTTCGCAGAGAGGAGAAAGAAAGAATGAAGAACGTAGGGGCGCGAGCTAGCTATCTGTTATGTCTCTTTAAAAAATTCTATGATATTTTAATTTAATTATAATAACACCTATGGCAGCGCTTTTTAATACCTACAGCAGCGCTTCTCAAAGCGCTTTCTTTACAAAACCATATAGCAGCGCTTTACAAGGAAAGCGCCTTCTTTAAAATTCTGTGATATTTTATTTTAATAATAATAACACCTATGGCAGCGCTTTTTAATACCTACAGCAACGCTTCAAAAGCGTTGTCTTAGCCTATGGATATAGCAGCGCTTTAGAAGGATAGCATTTTCTTTGGCATACCCTACAGCAGCGCTTTAGAAAAGCGCTTTCTTAGGACCAATCTACAGCAGCGCTTTCTTACGACCAATCTACAGCAGCGCTTTACCAAAGCACTGTCTTAGCCCATGCCTTTAGCAGCCCTTTAGCAGCGCTTTTCCTAAAAGCGTTGTCTTAGGTATGCTGTTTTTTTTCTTTTTTTTTATTACTCTTTAGCAGCGCTTTTCCTAAAAGCGCTGTCTTTGTATGCGCTGCTAAAATTTAATTCTGGCATAGTGTCTCTCTCTTTCTCTCACACACACTTTTATATTTGTTAATCACTTGTTGTGACAAACGTCGCACTAGGAACGAAGTAATCCTGTGTGAAAGAGAGGTTTTCTTGAACAAACACAAGAAACTGATTCAGTTACAAAGAGAGAGAGAGAGAGAGAGAGAGAGAGAGAGAGAGAGAGAGAGAGAGAGAGAGAGAGAGAGAGAGAGAGAGAGAGAGAGAGAGAATAAAAGAGAGTTTGTTATAACAATTTTACTATTCACTTTTTCTAAAATTAGGGTTTACAGCTTACAAGTGAATAAAAACTTGGTAACTACCTTAATACACTAGAGTACAACCTACATATAGACTCCTAGTATATGTATGTCATGTATGATAATAACGCTCATACATGACATCCATAACTATTACATCACAAAGTACATAACTAACTTAAGTCATTTTACATGTTAGAACTGACTTCGACTACAACATACATAATCTAGTCGAACGATGAAGCTTCCCTTGTCGAGACTGAAGTTCGATCCGAAATACTATATCTCTGATTTTTGGTAGGCATGTTTCATTATAAATGTATTGTTTTAAACAATACTATTTCTTATTTTCAATATAATTGAATTCATAATTTTTTTTCATATTTAGCCACACTAATATGCAATATTTGGATCCGCCCTTGCTGTGGATGAAACTATCATGTTGAGCCATGTTATTACTAATATAACTAGTTTTTGTTAGGTAGTTAAGAATTGGTTAGAAGTTAGTTAACATATCTAACTGATTACAACTCTTATATGTAATGAATAACTTAGTATCACATGGAAGATTTTGTGTAATTCTAAGTATTATCAATGCAAGTTAGTTGCTCAATATCATCCAATGGTGTTTTAACTCTACTTTTGAAATTTTGATAAGCAAATACTAGATGTCGAGTACGATGTCACGATACTGAGATCAAGACAGAAACACATCACAAACAATTATGCAGTTAATTTAAGTTGCTGGAAGTAAATAACACAGGCAATAGTATTAGTTTGAAGCCCAAGTAAATAACCTCTAGTTTACAATCTTCTCACCTAATCACTATCCGTGCTATTTCTATCTAAGACACTCCTAGATATGAGACCCCTGTCACTTTCCTTCAATCACACAATAGTGATAAAAACTTATGACAATTAACAATGGAAGACACACTTCCAATGACACAAAATCCACTCTTTCTTAAAAGTTTATGAGTGATTACAAATCAAACACAGTCCAATTCAAGTACCTAAGAGGTACATGAATGGCTCACAAATGAACAATGAACACAGTCCAACTCAGATATCAAAGTGATATAAGAGTGGATCACAAATAACAAAGAACACACTAAACCCTAAAACTCTTCTTTTAATACATGACTTCAATGCTTCATTAGGTTTAGAACTTCCCTTTTTATATCTCTTGATCAACATGGGTTTGGGCTATTTATCTAAATAAAATGCATATCTATAAACGTATATCCAAGACATCTTGCTGTGAAACTTGTTTTAACAAAATTGCTGCCAATCCCAAAATCTCAGAACTAACAACTTTCATATGGTATCATCGACCTGTGGCTTTATCATCACCATTATTGCTGCATAATTACATCTCTTACATAAATCTTATTATTTTCTTCATCTTCTTTCTTGATAATTCTTCTTTTCTAGGTTCCTTTTTTTCTTTTTCAATAATGTCAGTTAAAAGCCCTTCGAGCACCCATAGTGGTCATGCTCAAATCTCAACAAAGGAAATGAAAATGATACTCTCAATCCCTATTTCATGCATCCCAATGAAAATCATGCGTTGGTGTTAGTTACTCCATTATTGAATGTAGGAAATTATCACTCTTGGTCGAGGTCAATGACCATGGCTTTATGTTCCAAGAACAAACAACACTTTATCAATAACACCTTACCAAGACCACTGGATGACGATTGTGATTCTAATGCACGAGATTGGTGCAATACGATGATCATGTCGTGGTTTAAAAACTATGTTGATTCTGAGATTTCTCAGAGCATTTTGTGGATTGAAACTTCATCAAGCATATGGAAAGAGCTAAAAGATCGGTTCCATCATCGTGATGTATTCAGAATCTCAAATATTCAAGAAGAAATTTGCACTCTCAAACAAGGTGATTCTTCTATTTCATTTTACTACACAAAAGTGAAAAATCCTATGGCATGAATTAGATAACTTCCATCGTATTCCTACATGTGAATGAGTGGTATCTTGCATAACAATTGATAAAATACAAAATTACAAGGTGTCGCACCGCAAAAAAATACCTGAGCGCATCGCACACTCGAAATACAACAAAGTCGCCATTGAATTTTATTTATTCTAAGAGAAAGGGAAAATATCAATAAAACCCTAGTGAAGAGAAATCAGTAAAGGAAATCAGTTATGCAAGGGGAATGTATTAGCATCCTTCATATTTGTTATACTCAACGAAAATCATTTTGATTGTTCTTTGCGCATATGGATGTCATTATCTAAACGTTACTTGCAATTGATTTTAAATTAAGGGGAAAATAATTTATTAATTAATGTGCTCGCCAAGGATTCAAACTCTCGTGTCTACGTATTCTCAAAGTGAAATGATAAAATCAGAGCTCTATAGTTCATGGTAGAAAATTGTGTATTTGTTGGTTCTTTTTAGGGAACAATGTTATACTTGTATCCTAGAAGTGCTTTGATGTTAGCTGATTTGATCCTAGTTCAAATGCTCTAAGCTCTTAGTTTAGTTCTTTTATGAAAAAGATTGTTGTTTGGTCACAGAATTGTGAAGGTTTGTGCACGAGGTGAATTTGTTGTTAAGGTGTGATGAAGGTGTTATTTGGACCAAAAGTGTATTATTTGAACCCATAGTGAGGTGTCTGAACTAGGAGTGTGATACTTAACAAATGAATGGTGATTAACCAATGCAAAGTGGTAGGGTTTTACCTAGATTTGGGGATCAAGACCTATATAGGGGGTTTTCCTAAGCATTGGGTCTGACAAGGAAAATATGCAAGAGGTGGCTTTCCTAAGCACTAGTACTCACAAGTCAAGCATGCAAGAGATAAGAGTTTTCCTAAGCACTAGGTCTGACAAGACAAACATGCATCATAAGGGTTTGTCTAAGCAATGGGTCTGACAAGACAAACATGTAAAAAAAAAGGGGTATGTCTAAGCCTGAGTCTCACAAGGAAGACATGCATGAAAATTGAAGGTGGAAAGAAACACAAGAAATGAGGGTTTGAATTGGGTTTCTAATATTAAAACTTTTCATACCAAAAACACACAAGGATAGAACAAGAATAAAAATAAAGGACACATATATTTCTATCCTTGTTCACTGTTAACTAAGTTATTCTAATCAACTCACCAATATGATTTTTCCTTATACACAAGGACTTAATCCACTATAATCAACTGATTACCAACACATAAAGACTAACCGTCAATTTATTCTTGAATATTCATACTATACCTTAGTCACTCAAAGAATACAACTCAATCAATGAGATTACAAGAAATGTGTTTACAAGATTGCTTCTAGGAAATCAGATACACAAATTTAAGTACAATGAATTAATAACTCAATAAGGAACAAAAAATCTATGTATGTTTTATTTTCTCTATACACAAAATGATATTCAGTTCAGCAAAAGCATTGTATAGTGGCGTGAATTATTGTCGTAAATATTAGAAACCTTTCATTCTTTCAAGTCTCCTTTAAATAGGCAATGAAAAGATCTGTTGGAGGCTAGAATTGGAATGTCATAATGCAGATGTACCCTTGCATAATAGCTTACATAGTGGGATGCAAATTAATACAATAGTACAGTCCTTAGCCCATAAAATCAGGGTAGTGGAAGGAATATTTGATCTCATACTATATACTATTTCCTTACGTATAACCTTTTGATCTTATCTTCTAATCTTTAGAGGCTTATGATTGTTGAAGCATGTTTAGAAGGATCAAGAGTCTGGTTGAGAGAGACTTAAGAACCTTAGTTTTTAAATTCTTGACACAGTTCCTCAGAACATGGTTTTCAGAGTCTTCAGAACTTGTTCTTCAGAGTCTTCAACACTTGAGAGTGTAGAGTCTTGAAAGCTTGACAAACCTTCAGAGGCTATTCTATTAGATTCATAGTCAGAAGCTTTAGCACAAACATTCATCAGAACCATTGTGTAAAAGTGTTCCAGAACTTGATATGATCTTGTAAAACAATTTTTTATCTCTTCAGAGTCAAAGTGTGTTGAGTCCATAGTCTGATGACGTCACCCGCCAAATCTTCAAAATTAGAACCTGTTAAAAAAAGCTACACACTAGACAAAACCATTCGGGTACAAAATTGTTCTTATGAAATAATGTATTATTATCATCAAAACTAAATGCCAGATGTAGAACAAAATCTTGTTCTTACAATCTCCCCCTTTTTATGATGACAAACCATGTATTTGATGAACAATATTTACTAGGTTTAATCAGATAAAAACATCAGAGTGAGGTTTGTAAGCCCCCCGTGAATTTTATACTATTAAAATAATTTTCCAGCTTAGAATTTCAAACTTAGGTTTGCAAGCTCCCCCTGAATTTAAGACTTAAAATAATATTACTATATAAAATATCTCAATCAACATGAAAGAAATAACTTCCAGGAATGCAGAAACCTGATTACAAAAGTATTTCAATTCAGAATTGGCTTTGTTTTGAGTATTAGAAAGTCTGGTTATCAACCTTGATTCAAAGCTTGATTTTCTAGAACTTATATATGTTAGGTTATTATCAAACCTGTATACGCATGGTTCAAGACTTTCTTGGTTCAAAACATGTATACATCTGGTTAACAGATTGTATACCCCTGGGTAGCTTGACTCAAATCATTGTCATAACTTAACTCAAATCAGCTTGGTCAAAGTCTTCTGATAAATGTCTTAATTCTTGAAAAGCTTGATTAACTTGAATCATGATGAATTTATTCAGAGTTCTAAAAAAGTTACCAGAGACAGAAATGAAAATATTAAAGACAAATTTTTGGGTGTCAGAATCAGAAATAGGTATATCAAAATTGTATCACTCTTCTACCCCTTTGTCATCAATCAAAAAGATAAATAAATATAGACAAAGTAAAATGACACACAATCTCATTTCATAGTACGCAGAAGTAAAGGTAAAAAATCAAGGTGCAGACATGATAGAATGGCTTGAAGCATCCCTTCAATCTTGTTGTTTTTCATGACATGTTCCTCAAGCATCTCATCTTGCTTATCCAGACGTGATCTGATCATTTGATTCTCAATCTTCAACTTTTGCAGAGGTTCAGTACTAAAGAAGGTTTAGAGCCTAAATATTTAGCTTCTACAATGTCCTTTGTTCCAAAAATGGGTCCCAATTCTATGTATGGAAGAGGAGCAGGAGGAGTGAGCTCTATAACAGGTGTCAGTAGAAGAAAGGTTGGAGGAACTTTCTAAAGTAAAGGTTCAACTATACCAGAGAGTTTGGCATGGAAGTTCCTTTGAGTTTCCTTTAGGCATTGTAATTCCAACTCTTTAGAACTGAATCTAATCCATCTTTTGAAGTTGTTACATAGAGTACACACTTCAGAGAAGTTTGCATTTGAGGTGCAAATTTCAGTGAAAATGTTAATTCTGGTAGAAACCTCATTTTCAAACTGAATTAACAATTCATTGAAGGGTGTGGGTTATATGTTTGTTTGAAATGGTGTTTGATCATAATAAAGACAATGACTTTTGTCAGGGGTGACAATCATCTCAACATCTGACTCAGAATCAGAGTCATGAAGTTCAGAGTGAGTGGTGATATCTGGTTGTTGGTTTTTAGAAGGAGTTTGTAAGGGAGGGTTTTCTGGTTAAGTGAGTAGGGATAAAAGGGAGGTTGGAAGCCATGGTTGAGGTGTTGGTATGAGAATGGATGTAAGGATTTCAGAAGATGATGATGATGATAGTGAAATGGTAACATTTGGATTAGTAGTTTAGGGAGCAAAAATATTTTGGAAGTGAACTTATTCAAAAATATGGGTAGGAGCGTGAATAGTGGTCGAAGGGATGGATGAATTGTGTTGCAGTGAGAATCAAATATCAAGCTATTGAATTAACTTGAATCATAAATCTTTGAATTCACCACCAATCTTTGATTTATCCAAATAGAAAGGGTAAAGATCAAAGAAAATCCTAAGTGCGCTATGTAACAACAAAGCTAAGAGAATATAAGGTTCGAGGGTTGGTTATACCTAGGGAATGTGCTAGCATCTTAAGTATCTGTATTACTCTACAGGAACCTCTTGTTAGTATTTGTGTTATGATAAATTTTGCTTGCTAAGTAAAATGTGCTAAGGTAAAAACCTAGGATATATACAAAGTATGCTCGCCAATACATCGCATATCGTGCCTACGCATCCTAACAAGGATGAAACTAGAGCATTCGTAGTTCACCTCACTAAGGGTGAGGAACTCTTGACTGTGGTCAAGGTTCCAAGGGGGAGTAAGTGTTCATAACCATGACACTTACATAGAGTGCAGCGACTCTAACCTCAAGCTAGGATAAAAGGGAAGGGGAAAGCAAGTGTCTATGGAAAGACACCTCCATAGAGTACGACGACTCTAATTCTAAGGCTAGGATAAAAGTTAAGGGAAGAGTAAGTGTCTATGGCAAGACACCTCCATAGAGTACGACGACTCTAATCCTAAGGCTAGGATAAAAGCGGAAAGTACTCTAACAAATCTCAGGGGAATGGTGGACAAGGTTATTCAAAATATGACATGGCAGTCAACGAGAGTGATCATTTTCTTTGGAATCAAATTACGATGGGATATGACTCTAACAAAGTCATGCAAAAAAAATTAAGAGCCTAAATCTATCCTACCTCGATCTTAATCAAAAATTAAGTCAAGCTAGGAAATCCTAAGGGAACATGTGATTAAAGTCAAGAGCAAAACAATCAAGCAATCCAATAAAACATGGTATGGGCATTAAGAATAATCAATAGACACATACATCAAGATCATGACAAAATTTATCAATAAAGTTGCATCAAGAACTATCATCAAGAGTTAATCATTATGAAAGATCAAGACTAAGCATACACATAAAGTCATAAAATCAAGATGGAAGAGAATTACTAATCAATTTTTTTTTTTAGATTCTTATATATAAACCTATGCCACGTTTGTATATACATCACTAAAAAATTTTTTAGACATTTAAACAAAAAAAGGTTTACTAAATATATTTTATTACATTTTTAACACTAACCAAATAAGTATTAAATTAAGATTCTAAATAAAATGAAATATAATTTTTTTTGTTAGAACCACTTTAAGAAAAAAAAGTAAAATTAATTAAAAAGAAAAGAGTCATGGGCTTAAAAGCCCAATAATCATAAAAAAAAATATAATAAATAAATCAAAAAAAGAAAAAAAAAGTAAAAATAATAAAAATAAATAAATGGACTTTGAAAAACCTAAATGTGCGGATTTTTCTTTTCAAACCAAACACGATCCGTTCTCCCCTTTCGTTCTTCTTCTTTCGTTCTCGTCCTCACGAATCTCTCGTCTTCTCCTCACTATCCATCCATCCAACGTTCTCTTGTCGCCTCTCTTTTCTTGTGGTTCTTAGCGGTGGTGCCAATGAAAGAAGGGTGAAACAATTCAATTTGGGTTTCGTCTGAGTTGCTGTTTTTTGGTTCGTGAAGAGTCTTTGCTGGGTAACAAGATCAAAGGGGATGGTTGAGGAAAGAGGGAGATGGAAGTTTGAAGGTTGAAGAGAAGTAGTTATTTGTGAAGAAATGACGAGTTACAGAAGAGGTATTGGTGGTGAGCTATTGATGTGGTTGAGGTGAAGATTATTCTTCGCAGTGGTATACGGTTTAGGACGGTGGTGAGTGGAGGTCGCAGGTTAGTGGGTCTGTCATAAGGGAAGATCAGAACAAAATTTTTCACGGTGGTAAGGTTTAGTTGATGCACGGGAGGTCATGAAGTAGAAGGCCAGGTTATGGTTTTTTGAGGTTTTATAAATGGGAGTTTGATGTTCTGCAGTGAGGTTTTTCAAAAGGTAATTTTGCAGAGCATTTTTAAGGTCTCTTTCTCTCCTCTTCTCATTCCTTTTTTCTACCGCTTCTCCTCCCTCTTTTTAAGTTCAAAAAAAATTCTTATTTCAAATATTGTTTTGTGTTGTTGTATGGGCCCTTTCAAACATAGGTTTTATTGTTGTTATTTGTTTATCGAGTAACAAAATATCAGATGAAATCTATTTATTATTCTCCAATCATTGATGATTACAAAAGAGTCAGATGCCATTATATATAATATCTTAGTCACACATGATTCGTGATTGCAAATCTTAACAAACTATTTTGATAGAGCTAGAAAACAAAAAATAGAAACGTGGATAAATGAGAGTGGATATCAGCCACGTGTTATGCAGAAAGAGATAAGATTATTGATTCCTAATGACCACTAACAGGCAGTAAACCAGAGTCATGCGATACATCCAATGGTATATTCTTTGATAGCCTTCCTCAAACTGCAGCATGATAAATGTTTATCATGTTAAGTTTGGGGATGAAGTAGTGAAACTTAGGTGGAGGCAATGCTTTTGTAAGGAAATCTGCAAGCTGCTCTGAAGATGGAATAGGAAGAAGTTTAAGAATTCCCTTCTACACCTTTTCACGCACTAGATGGCAGTCTATGTCCAAATGTTTCGTTCTCTCATGAAAAACCGGATTTGACGCTATGTGAATTGCACTTTGATTGTCGCAGTACATCACGGGGATCTTGGTGCACGATACATTTAAGTCCTTAAACAAATATAGCAGCCACTGTACTTCACACGCAGCGGATGATAAAGCACGATATTCTGCCTCAGACGAGGACTTTGATACAGTGGGCTGCTTCTTTGCACGCCAGGATATAAGAGATTTTCCTAGAAAAAAACAATGTCCAGAAATAGACCGCAGTGTGTCCAAACATCCAGCTCAGTCTGCATCTAAGTAGCCAAGGATTTGCAAGTCAGAAGTTCTATCAAAGAAAATACCACTACCGGGATTTTGCTTGAGATACCTAAACACTCTACATGCTGCTTTATAATGAGCTACAGTAGGTGAGTGCATGAACTGACTTAGTTGTTGGGAAGCAAAGGTGATGTCAGGCCTTGTTGTGTTTAAGTACAGTAGCTTGCCAACTAACCTTCTGTAGGAAGCAACATCTTCTAGGGTCGATGAACCATCATTATGCAACTTGATCGAGGTGTCGAGAGGAGTAGGAGCTGGTTTAGAGCCAAGCAAACCAGAATCATTAAGGAGATCAAGGCAGTACTTCCTTTGAGAGATTGTGATTCCAGCTTTGGAATGAGCTACTTCTAATCCAAGAAAATACTTCAATTGTCCAAGGTCTTTTATTTTGAAGGCATTATCAAGGATAACTTTAATTCTTTCAAATTCATTTAGAGAATCCCCTGCAAGAATCACATCATCTACATATACCAAAAGGGCAGTGAAAGAGTTATCTTTGTTCAAAGTAAAGAGAGAATAGTCAGAAGTAGATTGAGTATAGCCTTCCTTAAGCAACAAGTAAGTCAAATTTTCATACCATTTGCGACTTGCTTGTTTGAGTCCATACAAACTCTTTAACAACTTGCATACCTGATTGGGTTTTGTCCACTGCACTCCTTCAGGAACAGTCATATAAACATCCTCTTGAAGGTCCCCATGGAGGAAAGCGTTATTCACATCTAATTGGTGAAGATGCCAATTATGAATAGATGCAATTGCAAGCAAGGTTGTGATTGTGGTCAACTTTGCAACAGGTGAGAAACTGTCGAAGAAATCGAGACCTTCCACTTGATTATAGCCTTTCGCAACTAGCCTCGCCTTATGTCTCTCAATGGAACCATCTGATTTATATTTGATCTTGTATACCCATTTATTGCCAATAGGTTTCACTCCATGAGGAAGATCAATAAGAATCCAAGTCCCATTTTTGTGAAGAGCATCTAATTCAATATTCATAGCTTCTAACCAGCAAGGTGAATTCTTTGCCTCTAAATAAGATTGTGGCTCAGTGGTGTGTGTGATAGACATGCTGAATGCCTTATGTGAAGAAGAGAGATGTGTCAGTGAGTGAAAATAAGATATAGGATAAATACTACCTAAAGTGATTAGAGCAGCTGAGGAACTTGATGGAGTATCACACACATAATCTAACAAATAAGGAGGAGCTTTTCTCTGCCTCACAAGTTTGTGGCTGGTGCTAGGAAGTGATGTTGGGTGATTTAGAGCCTTTCCAGAAAATTCAGGGATGAGGACAGATTTAAAAGGGACAGTTGGACCAGGTATGACAATGTCAGGTGAAGATGTATCAGGTTCATAATTGGTTAAGGGATCAGATATAGCAGGTTGATCAGTGGTAAAATGATTTGAACCAGGTATGACAATGTCAGGTGAAGATGTATCAGGTTCAGAATTGGTTAAGGGATCAAATATAGCAGGTTGATCAGTGGTAGAGTGATCATGGTCAGAATTGGGTAAGGGATCAGATGGGTGGTATGTCCATGGATTTTTTATTTGAGTGGACTGATAAGGCAGAATATGCTCATGGAATGTAGTATTTCTAGATACAAAAATGTTTTTGTTATGTAGATCATAGAGGATAGCCCCCTTTACTCCAGATTTGTATCCCAAAAACACACATTTCCTTGCTCTATGGTCCAGCTTGGTTCTACCAGAAATTAATGTTGAGGCATACACTAAAGATCCAAAAACCTTTAAGGAGTGAATGTCAGGGTGTTGGTTGTGTAGCAGGAAATATGGGGACTTGTTTTGGAGGAGTTGGCTAGGGACTCTATTAATTATGAAAACAACATGAAACCCAGCGAAACTCCAAAATTGTTTGGGTAGTTTGGATTGAAAGAGAATGGCCCTTCCTACATTCAGGATATGTTGATGTTTTCATTCAACTCTCCCATTTTGTTGGGGAGTTTCAACGCACCTAGTATGATGAATGATTCCTTTAGATGTGTAAAAAACGGGCATAAGAAATTCTGGTCTGTTATTAGTTCTTACAATTTTGACAGAGTGGTTATGTTGTCTTGTTTCACTTTTATGTTTCATCAAAATTATCCATGTGTATCTAGTATTATCATCTACAGCAGTTAGAAAATAACTATGATTACAAACAGATGTAGTTGAAATAGGCCCCCAAATGTCAAAATGGATAAGATCATAAGGCTTTAAAGCTTTGTTTGTACTATGAGGAAAAGGAGATTTTCTATGTTTAGCAAAATGGCAGATATCACATACTGCCTTTTGATCACTAACAATAAAAGGAAATTGGTCTTTTAAGGTTAACAGTCTAGAGTGGGAAAGATACCCTAGTCTAAAGTGCCACAAAGCACTTTCTGGTATATGGAGATTGTTTATGCTTGAGGTGGTCGCCTTGTTTGTCATGATAAGGTAGTATAATCCATCAAGTCTCTCAGCCGAACCAATCATCCTCAGGGATTTCTGTTCCTGAATAAGACACTTCAAACTAGCAAAAGACACTAAACAATTTGAATTATGACATAGCTCAGAGGCAGAAATCAGATTGACATTAAATTCAGGCACATATAGGACATTCAAAATGGTAAAACCAGGTGAAAATGTGACAGTGCCCATGAATTTTGTGACAGTATGTTGACCATTAGGCAATTTGATAATCATTGGAGTAATTTCACTATAAGAGTGAAACCAATGCAGTGATGAACATATGTGGTGACTGGCCCTTGAATCAATGATCCAAGAGCCGATATTTGTGGTATGACATGAAGAATTAAAACATGAGACAGTATGAACATAGAGAGTACCTGTATGATCAACTGGTGTATGACCAGATGAAGAGATGGAGCAAACCTGATTAGAAGCAACGTTTCCAAGTTGCTGATTGAGGCTAGAACTTTGAATTAGATGTATAAGTTTCTCATATTGCTCATGTGTCAAGGAAGGGGAGATACCTTTGTTGTTCTGTGCTGCATCTGAAACTGCAAGAGCACTTGCTTCACCTGCAGTGCCATGAGGGGCTGAAAAGGTAGGTCGCTGCAGATGAGGGGGCAAGCCATGTTTCTTGTAGCATGTTTCGATAGTATGACCAGATCTGTTGTAGTAAGTACAAACGCGAGGTTTGAACTTCGCATAGGATTTCCCAGCTTTCTGATGAAACTTCTTAGTCTCAGAAGCATTAATGAGGACCTTGGAATCATCAGAAATATTGGGTATAAGTTGACGTTCATGCTGGAGAATCATGGAGAAGATCTTGTTGATGGATGGCAAAGGATCCAGAATAAGAATTTGAGATTTCACAACTCCAAAGTTGTCATTGAGACCGATTAGAAAACGCATGGAATGCAACAACTGGTGGTTCCTACGAGCAGTACGCATGGCCTCGCACGCGCATTTGACACGATAAGTGCAAGTAGGTACAGGCATATAAATCTCAAGTTCTTCCCAAAGAATTTTAAGTTCAGAGAAAAATTCGGTTACCGTGCGTGATTCTTGCTTGAGAGAGTAAATTTCTTGTTGGAGTTCTGAAACACGAACAAGATCCCCTTGTGAGAAACGTTCCTTCAAATCAAGCGAATGATACCATATTGAGTAACAAAATATCAGATGAAATCTGTTTATTATTCTCCAATCATTGATGATTACAAAAGAGTCAGATGCCACTATATATAATATCTTAGTCACACATGATTCGTGGTTTCAAATCTTAACAAACTATTTTGATAGACCTAGAAAACAAAAAATAGAAACGTGGATAAATGAGAGTGGATACCAGCCACGTGTTATGCAGAAAGAGATAATATTATTGATTCCTAATGACCACTAACAGGCAGTAAACCAGAGCCACGCGATACATCCAATGGTACATGCTTTGATATTGTTAATATCCTGAAATTGCAGGTTTTGTGTTGTTGTGCAACAAGCAGATATTGGATTATAATGTAGGTGCAAAAGTTGCAGGAAGGCGGCATCACATTTCGTTTTGGTTTTGGAGCAAGTTACTATTGCTTCAAAAAAATTGGTCATGTTTTTTTTTTTGTTGTAGCAGGCTATCCATTTTGGCGTAAATACAACTTTTTGTTTTGTTGTGGGGTCTTGGAGGATGTAGTTGGAATTGTGCAGGATTTTGTAGGATGTTTTGTGAAAGGGCAGATCACGTGGCTTTGTAGTGATGTAGGTTTGTCCAAGTAGTGTGATGTGCATGATCATGTAGGGAGCATGTTTTTGGACGTTTGGAGGAATGTTGTTTTGGATTGTAGCAAGTCAAGTTTGAATTGGCTCTTTTCAAATTTTTTTTTTTGTATTTTTGGTCATGACCTTTTGAAAATGGGCCTATTGGCATATGAAGGTTATACGAACAATTTTTGAATTTTATGAATAATGTTTTTTTGAATGATTTATGGATTTATGGTATATGAATGGATAATGAAAAAAAATCAAATGGAAGTTGAATTAGCATTCATGGATTTTTTTACGGATATGAATGAAAATTGGGATAAAATGGATGTTTAGGGAGATGGATTTTAGAAATGGATAAAAAAAAGGTACGGGAACAGATGACTGAAATGGGTAATTGGATTGGAAAACAGTTTAGAAATGGGAAAAAATGGATTTATTGGATAACTGAATGAAATTGAAATTGGTTATGGGAACGAGTATGGGTAATGGTAATGTGCCTCCACGTCTGAACAACGTTTAAAACCTTGATAATTGAATCTGTCATGCCACAATTCCTGAACAACGTCACAACCTTGGATCCACCCTAGCATGATCTTTAATTGAACAAAAAGCTTGACAAATCCTTAGATCAATGGCGAAAACCTAAACCACACAATCATGACTTGCATGCAACTCAACTGCTTTGACCTTCGATGGTTCTATAACCTGATAGAAACCAGATCACATCCAACTGAAACAATATTGTGCACACATACTTAACCTGCTAGCCTTAGAAACTCAACATGAACGACACTTGCCAATCTTAAACATAAAGGGTGAGAAACCCTAATCTTCGCCTTGAGTGCACACTAAAATAATGACTTGATGAGAACCAAAACCTTGATTCAGAATCTTTCTAGTCAAGCCACTGATGAAACCCTAAATAAACGACACCCTTGTGGCAATTCAGAGAAGCTGAAGTCGTGCCTTGATAAACCTCTGATAGGAACTGCTCATGAAGATTGAAGACCCAACACCTCTGCCTCAAACTTGAATACAATAACCAAAAGAAACAACTTCTGAACAATGGAAATCCAACTCAACAAAAAACCTCTGATCCCACGTCTTAAGAGCTTAAATAGTGTATGGCCTATCCAAAACCCTGATTTACCAATCCTTGAAGTCTTTTGAAGCAAACCCTAATTTCATAGGTGAAACAAAGCAAAACAAAGGTTGATGATTGGTTAGCTATACAATATGATTGACCTAGAATGCTATGCAAAAGGTCAAAGAATATAAGGGTAAAATTTTGGGTATGACAGTTGCCCTATTTAAATATATTGACCGGATGACATGAGTGATGATAATCCTCATGAAATCACAGCGAAAGGTATTTAAATACAGATGACCAAAATTTTTCCCCTTAGATGCAATGACATGCTATGCCATGGACAAAAGGAAAACTATGCGATGCTGACATGCAATAAACTCTAGCATGACGAAAATGATGGAATAATAAATGCAAAATGCAGACAAAAATGAAAGCAAACAGGGATAAAGTCAGCATAATGAATAACCACTCATTAGGGATGACAAAACATCGGGGAAGCTAAAACAAACTGGGGAAATATAAAATGATTGAGCAATCGGCCTAAGCATGACCATGTGTCACTTTAGAAAGGAGGTATCCTCACTAGAGATAGAACCAAGAGATGATCTCCACTGGGAAATATCCAGAGTAGTTGATCAACAAGTTCAAGCAATGATTGGCTGACACTCTAAAAAGAATAGGCAAGACATAACCCTCAAAGCCTTTGGATTGGACCAAAGAAAAGGTAAAAGTAACATCCTCGTTGGAAATAGAACCAAAAGATGGGCTCCAATGAAGGTATCTAGAATGATTGATCATCAGGTTCAAGTAAGACCGGATGGCACTCTAGAAAGAAAAGATCCTCACTGGAGGTAGAACCGAAAAGACAGTCTCCACTGGGGAAAAAAATAAAACAAGACATCTAAAGTGATGGATTAAAAGGTTCAAGCCATGACCAGTTGACACTTTAGAAGAAAAGATCCTCACTAGAGGTAGAACCGGAAAGATGGTCTCCACTAGGGAATATCCAGAGTAGTGGATCAACAAGTTCAAGCAATGACTAGCTAACACTCTGAAAAGAATAGATGAGACACAGCCCTTAAAGCATTAGGATTAGACCAAAGAAAAGGTAAAAGTAACATCCTCATTGGAAGTAGAACCAATAAATGGTCTCCAATGGAGGTATCTAGAATGATTGATCATCAGGTTCAAGCAAGACCAGATGACACTCTAGAAAGAAAAGATCCTCACTGGAGGTAGAACTGGAAAGACGGTCTCCATTGGGGAAAGAAAATAAAACAAGATATCTAAAGTGATGGATCAACATGTTTAACCCATGATTGGTTGACACTTTAGAAGAAAAGATCCTCACTTTAGACGGTCTACATCAGAATATATGAAACTAACCTTCCAATGGGAATCCAATTTCTTATCTTCTTGCTACCATTTCTGGTTTCCTTCATAATGTCCCTTAAGTACTGAAAAAGAAGTGCATGTAGTTTCACTTTATTCTCAGTAGAATTATAGTAGATAATATATTACTGGTCACGACTAATGTAGTCTGAAGAATTTGTTGACTTTCTGTGATGAACACATCTCGAGAGAATTCTAGCCCACATTCCCAGATGAGGTAGAAGATCCTTGATCTTGTTGGAGTGAATTCCAGAAGTGGAAATCACTTTTGAAATATCAATCATATCACACTTCCTTTCAACCATCTGATTGCATATTATTCTAGACCCATCACGTCCGATGAGTTTGGCAACCGGTTTCTCAGTAATGACAATATTCTTTCCCAGAACGAAACAAGTTGTTGAAACAAGTTTGATTTATACTATGCATCCTCCAAGGTTTTGATGATAATAAAGTATTTAAAAATCAATTAGGATTTCTAACTAGATAGTTTGTGTGTGTAGAATTATATTTACTTGATGGAATTGGTTCTGACACTGAAACGACTTTGGTTCAGTTCTAATCATGCTCTCTTGAGGAAGTCTGATCAGAAAATTAGCTGCTAGTACACTCCAGTTCAGAAGCGTGCTATGCTACCTCTGATTCTAAGTAATGTCAATTCAATTATGCTAACACGGGACTCGACATTATCTTCTACAGGTTGTGTTTTACTTGAATCATAGTTGCATCCTCTGGACAAAGGCCTTGTTTCATGGACATTCTTGTGACTGAAAGTTCTAACACTTGCTTTATTGGAAAAAAATGTGTAATAGAAGATTTGGTCTGTTTGTAGCTGTTGAAGATGCTCCAACTTCTCTATTTTCTTTAGCTATATAAAGCAGCTGAAGATTTGAAGATCAACTAAGAAATAGCGCTGCAAATACAATTGAGAAATACACGCACTACTATCATAAAGTTGAGTCTATAAAGAGTTCTTATTCTTATGTTGATTGAGAATCTTTGTAAATGTGTGTTGTATTATTTCTAACCCTCTGATACTTATCAAGTGTTGTTGTAAGTTATTCCTTCTCTAAACTATCTATTTAAATATAAGTCTCTTGTTGTAGGCTTGAGCAAGGTGAAGTCTTAGACACGAGCTCTAAGCAAAAAAAGTCTTAATCATAAGCTGGTTAAGCAAGGGAAAGTCTTAGACACGAGCTCTAAGCAGAGAAAAATCTTAGACACGAGCTCTAAGCAAGGTAAAGTCTTAGGCAAGATAAGCAAGATAAGCCTCGATCAGGAGCTGATTAAGCAGAGGGAAGTCTTAGACACGAGCTCTAAGTAAGGGAAGTCTTGGATAAGTGGTCTGAGAAAAAAGAAAAGTTTTATAAAAGTGTGTATTTAAGCAATTGTAATCTGGTTGATTATAGTGGAAAATATCTTGCTTGACAAGGGGACTGGAGTACTCTCAGGTGAGAGAGGAACTAGGATAACTACTGTTTGTTCTTTACTATTTTTACTTTACTTCTGTTTCTATTTCCGTTGCACCCTATCAGATTCTTAATTGAGTTTTTAGAATCTGAACTCTGGTTCAGAAGTAAATCTAATTTTTGCAATACACAATTCAACTCCCCCTTGTTATGTATTTTTCCCACCTTCAGTTGGCATAAAAGCAAGGTCTGTGCGTAACACTTAACTGTGGTACAATCAAATATCCAAAGAGAAAAATATATATCCTAAGGTTACTAATCCTAATACTTCAAGGAGGATTCCTTATGATTACAATAGCTCTAAGATAAAAGCATTACACTGCTAAACCTTCTGCATTTAGTGGTGACTCTACTGCATTTGAATGGTGGAAAAGAAAGTTATATACGTATATCATTGGACTCGATGATGAGCTATGGGATATTTTTGAAGATGGAATTGACATTCCTGTAGATAGTGTTGGTATAGTTACTAACAGAAAAACTCTGACTCCTGCTCAAAAGAAAATCTACAAAAAACATTACAGAGTCAGAGGTATTATGGTTGATGCACTTCCTCATGTTGATTATTTGAAAACCATTGATAAGTCTTTTGCAAAGACTGTCTTTGAATCTTTGTGTTCTACTTATCAAGGGAATCAACAAGTCAAAGAAGGAAAAGATGGCTTATTGATACATAAGTATAAGTTATTCAAAATGAAGGAAGATGAGGACATTGAGATTATGTTCTCAAGGTTTCATACTCTTGTCTCATTCCTTCAAGTGTTAAACAAAATATACTCAACAACTGATAATGTGAAGAAAATTCTGCGAAGTCTACCTCAGAAGTTTAGACCTAAAGTAACAACTATTCAGGAAGCTAAAGATCTAAACATGATGTTCCTTTAAAGTTTAATCAACAATCTTCAAAGTCATGAGATAGAAATTAATGGATATGAAACTTCAAAGAAGTTCAAGTCTCTCGCACTGAGATCTGACTTTGAAAAATCTAGTGACAAGTCCAGAAGATCTTCTATAATCAGTAAAGTTGATGAATCGTCTGAAGAAGAATCTGATGGAAGATCTGATGATGAAGACATGGCGTGCTTCATCAGAGGGATTCAACAAATGGCCAGAAGAAGCAAAATATTTCCTAAGAGAATCAAAAGGATTAACTTTAAAGATGAAGATAAGACCTGCTGTCGTAACCCGAAATTTGACCTTCCCTTTTTCCTTTTTGCATGAGCATGTACGCTCGTATTTCTGGCATGCGCATTAGCATTTTTTCTCTATGGTTTTGATGCAGGCATATCTAGAACTTCGGAAAGTTTCGAAGCCACAGTTAATTACATCCTCAGAGAGTCATCACAACATCAATACAAGAAAAATACAAGGGTTTCTGTGCCTATTTATCAAAGAAAATAGTCGAAGTTCAGAGCCACGACCATAACACCTTGTTTCTAGCAAAATTAGGCAAATTTTGTCTGTTAATCGATTAACCAAAATACAGAAGAAAAAATGGTTAATCTATTAACATCTTTTTATAGTGTTGTTTTTAGCTTTTAAACAGCTGTTAATCGATTAACACCTGCAAGTTTTGCTGAATTTTAGCATTTCACAGCGCTGCAACATCTACACTCATCTCCTTTGATTTGCATCATTATAGTAACTTGTGGAAAGTTCTAGACACGTGATTACACCATAAAATACCAATTACATTTGCTACACTAGCTCACTTTCAATTATGCTCACCATACACTCTCATTTTCAAGTATGGAACCATTTGATCAATTGAGCTTGCCTTGGGATTCTCCCATTGAGTTAACAAATAACTAACTGAGTTAACTTCCAACTTAGTGAGTTAGATGTAACTAACTCCAAACCAAATGCCAAACCACCCTTAACTAACACCAAACCAAGTCCCAAGCCTACCTCACTCCAAACATACACTCTATTTAAGAAAACCTTCACATTGTTGCAAAAGGCCTTGATCATTCTCTCACTTTTCACTCATCACTCTCAATTCTCTCTGAATTTTATGCAATTCTCTCTCAATCATCTTCATCTTCTTCACCAAACCACACTAAAGCTCTTTTTCCACCGTTAAAGCTTAACAAGCTTCACATTGAAATTGCTATTCTTTTGAGCTAAACCTCCAACCCATTACATTTATTCTTTGGTTTCTACAATTACAACAACTCCTACTTCAATTCAAGTTTTGGAAGTGATCGCTTCAAGAGTTTTGGTGCAAACTCATATTTGGAGCATTTATTGCGTTTTCTTTGTTTTTGCTACAAATTTCTCTAAAGCCTGTAATTATCTGGTTTTCTTTGCTTCTTCGTATCACATTTTGCTTACAAAAATTACCAAGGCAAGCCTCCGCCTTGTAGGTTGATGATTCTTGCTTAATTCGCTATTTTCGATCATTTTCGCGTTTTCACAATATAGCTCTTAATTGAGATTTTGTTGTTTGAATTCGTGTTTTGCATGATCAATTCTCTTAGCTTTTATTTTCTATGAATTAACATGAATTTTGCATCTTCTTCTATGCTTTGATCCACTGCAATTATATGAAATAAGTTGCTGAAAAGTGCTTTTGTGCTGAATTTTATGTTGTTGTTTTTATAGTGTTAACAGATTAACCAGTTTATAAGAGAAAGTGGTTAATTGATTAACATTGTTGTTGTGTGGATTTTGTATTGTTTTGACAGTGTTAATTGATTAACCAGTTTACAGGCAAAAGTGGTTAATCAATTAACATTGTTGCAGAAGCTGTTTTTTTTTTTTGCTTTTTCATGCTTGTTTGGATTTCTTTCCACATTTAACTTCCATGGCTCGACATATTTGATATTTGTGGATTTTTCTTGAGTTGTTTAGCCTCCGATTGCAATATGTATGCAAATATTTGATGCACGATTTGTCAATTATGTAATAGTTTTCATTCTTGACATTCATGTTGCCTTGCAATTTTATCACATGATTTGAGGCACTTTTTGCATACTTTAGCTTATGTGTTAACATGATTGTGCTCAGTAATGCATGCTAGATTTTCCTTGTTAATGCTTTGCAATTTCAACGTGATGCATTAGATTTTTTGTTCCTTGAGCAAATCTAATCTTGTTCAACATTATTAATCACTTTTGCTTTGATAATCTTTCGACTCGCTTGAAGGATTATTGGCATGCTCCTTCCTTTTAATTGATTCATCAAAACCTTGTTTTGATTGATTAATTTCCCCACTCTCTTTAGGATTTTATTTGGGCCTCGTTATCTTGGCCCCCTGCTGAGTTGGATGTCTGCACAACGAATTAGAGCACTGTACAAATTGCAATATTTCTCTATCAGCTTCAGTTCTCGCACTACATTTTGGGTGCTAGAGAAGGAATGAGAGTGGAGTTTCTCTTGCCCTTATTCTGACTATTTTTGGTAGGGGCACTTGACCTTGAACTTAGAATAGTCACCTCTATCTCCAAATTGTGGTGTCTCTTGAGTCGATCCTTGATCATTCATTCCTACCCCAAATTTTTTCTTTCCTTGGGTTAATCACCTTCTCTTGGTTAATCATAGTCCGACTGTTAAAACCATTCTCCCTTGGGTTAATCACTCGTTCTTCGGTTAATCAGAGTCTGTCTATTAATGTACCAAATCCCTAGCGGAGTATGCAACCTTCTCTTGGTTCCTCTCCCTTTTTCATTGGTTAACCACTACATGTCAGTTAAAATACCAATGACTCCTTTTCTTAATTAACCACAATATTTTTTTTGACATACTGAGTTCCTCTTAGGTTAATCACCTTCTCTTGGTTCATCATCCATTCTCTGGTTGATTATAATCTGTCTATTAAAACCAATACCCCTGTGAGTTAGCAACCTTCTTTTGATACAAACACTCACGCATTTGGATTAGTACCATTCTATTGCTTCAAATACCCTTTCCTTGGTCAGATACCGTTTATCATTTAAAATACCGAGTCCCCAGAGTGTGAAACACCTTCTCTTGGTTCAACACTCTCTCCTTTTGGTTGACCACAGTCTGTCTGTTAAAACCAATTTCCTTTTTCCCCCGTAGAGTCGTAGTCTTCTCTTTCTCCAGTTAACCACTGGCTGTCAGTTAACATATCAAATCCTAATCTTACCTTATCTTGAGTCAATTCCCTTGCTCCTTTATTCTCTTGGTTTTGACACCATTCTTTTTCCTTTCTTTCATGGTTTCAACACCATTCTTTTGTCTTCCCCAATGGAGTTTTTTCCTCTACTTTCGCTCTTGGTTTTGACACCATTTTCCTTTTCTTTCTCCGTCCTGGTTCCCCGAACTATAGAGTTATGACTTCCTCATTTCACTGTGAGGATACATAGGCACGAGACCACGAGATCTTGGCGAGCGACCTTCCTTCGTTTTCACCCTTCTCCAATCTCCTTCCTATCATTTCCGTTTCTTTTCCTTGGTTCCATGAACTACGAAGCTCTGAATTCCTCATTACACTATGAGGATACGTAGGCACGAGGGTCCCAATCCTCTGCGAGCACTTTATTTTCTATTTTTTCCTTCCCTCTTTAGCTAGTAGCCTTTAGATAGATAACCCATCTGAGCCTAGAAGCAAGCATAATGGTTTCCTTCAAGTACGACAGATGCGTGGGGTGCTAGTACCTTCCTCTCGCATAACCAACCCCATTACCTGTCTCTATTCTCCTTGGTTTTTATTGATATTTTCCTTGTCCTTTGGGACTAAATAAAGTTCGATGTTGACTCTGTTGTATCTTTGAGTGTATGATTCACTCAAGCAAAATCCCTCTAGCTTCACTTGCTACAACTGCAACAAACCAGGTCACTTTAGAAGTGATTGTCTTAAACCTATGAAGGAAAGTCAGAGAAAAGGAAGTTATCAGAAAGATAATTTCAGAAACAGGTTCAAAAATAATTTCATGGCAACATGGGAAGAGTTAGATGAAAAAGAGTAAAAAAAAAAGGAGGATAATGCTAATATAGTACTAATAGCTCACTCATCTGATGAAGAACTTCTATCTGAGTCTAAAAATGAAGATGAGGTATTCTCTTACTCTAACTTTATTTCATGTGCTAACAATCTCCTAGATCATTGCAAGAATCACATTAGTCAGATTAAGATCCTTAAAAGAGATAACTCTAGTTTTAAAGAAAAATTAAAAGAAGTTAGTATATCTCAAAATAAGTGTTCATCTATGGGTAAACATGATCAAGCTTTTCATAAATTTATTACATCTGGCATTGATCGTACCAAACTTGCATTTATAATTTATGGAGTCAAAAAATATGATAAAGAATGATTAAGGTATGATAAAGGTTGCTCTAGTACTAATAACTCTTTAAAAGTGCTTCAAAATTCTTGCTCATCTAGCATTTCAAAAACTGCGTTAAGTAACCATGTTGTTCCTACTGCTAAAGCAATGAATTTAACTGATCCTATTGATCAGAAGTTAAAATGCATTGCTATAATAGAACATGATAAATCAGATGTTTAGATGACTTATCGGTGGACTTTACTGGTGTTTTTCAAATGGTGTTTGTCATTTATTTTGCATTATTTTATCCGTTTTCGAATCTTGTGTTTATGTTGTCATAGCTATTTTCGGTCATCTTTGTGTGAGTTGTATTTTGAGGCTTGTATCACTTTTGCCGCTGGTGCATTTGATTTGGTTGTTTTTAATGTGTTTTTGGCAGGAAATGGTGACCCGATATCAGTGCGGTTTCAGAGACTTTGAAGAGTTGAAAAAGTGGAAATCAGAGGCCTGACACGGGTGCCCGTGTTGCACAACACGACCCGTGTCAGGAAGGACACGGTTGGGAGACACGGCCAAAAAGGAGAAGAGGAAAATGGAAAACAGAAGAGCAACACGGGTGCCCATGTCACACAACACGGCCCGTGTTGCAGCCCCTGAAGAAGAAAAATGCGCCTCTTGATACAACAGCCTCACACAACCACCCGTGTCCCATGACACGGCCCGTGTCAGGGCCACTGATAGCGAATTTGTCATTTTTATGATTTTTGTGCTATCGGACCTGTTTCGAAGGGCATTTTAGACATTTTGTGATGTAATTTGAATTTAGATATATTAGCCGCTTTTTGGCTAAGACTTGGGACTTTTGGATTGGGAGAGAATTTACACAACTGAAGAAGGAGATTTCTGGAGAACGAAGGATCGATCCAAAGCGGAAGCAATTAATGATCCAAGGGAACCAATTTCAATTGTAATGATCTTTTCCCTTTTATTTCTAAGTGCATTTGTTTTGATTAAGAACATGAGTGGCTAAACCCCCATTTGTTAGGGGGTGGTCCTAAATTGCGATGTATTGACATTTGTTTGGATTATTCTATGAGAGTTGTTTTTATTCACCTTATATCTTTTATTTTGCAACGATCTTAATGCTTATTCGTATTGGAAAATAGAGTTTGATTTATGATTAGGTTTTGGTCTGGAAAGTCAACCTAATGCTTTTGCAAAATAACATTATGGTAGATATTGCTTAGGAATGGGGTTATCCCGTAGCACATGTTTTATGTCAGAGCTATTGCTTGATGCTTTTCATGGGCACTGAGGAATTAGTGTGCATGAAATTCATCAAAGAGTTTTTCATTAAGGAATTAAGGAAAACTAATTTTGAAAACTGATGTATTAAGGTTAAAAACAATTATCTCAGAATAATCCTACATGGTGTTTACTCTCAATTTGTCCACTTCCCTAACATTGTTCTTAGATCAATCTAAAAGTCATTATTCACTCGTTTTGATACTTTGCTACCAAACAACCCCCTAGGCATTTTTGTTCCTTTGAATACTAAAACTCCTGTTAATTACTACGCAGTCCTCGAGATCGATACTTGGGACTTTTTCCCTTATTACTACAATCAGTAAAAATAGTACACTTGCTATTTTCCCGATCATGTTTTTGGCGCCGTTGCCGGGGACTGCCAAATTAACATTGTTTTTAGGATCCAAAAGAAATTTTGTTGCTCTACGACTAAAATTGTTATTATTCGCTGCATTCTCTTTGTGCTTGTATTATCTAACGTTTGTCTAACTGTGTATGCGAGGTCAGGCCTCAGCTAAATATTCTTTTGATACAGAACCAGAACGAGCATTACACGAAAGACAGAGAAAAGCTAAAGTTAAAATACTGGAAGAAATAGAGGAAATTATATCTGTGCATAGTGACTCCGAAGCAGAGAGAGAGAGAGACAACACTAGAAACTGTTCAAATGGATGGGAATCCACCTCATCCTGAAAGACTTTTGGGAGACTATGGAGGGGCCAATGCTCAACCAAACCGGATGACTATCGTAAATCAACCGTTGAATGTGGCACACTTTCAGCTACATCCGTCCACCATTTGCCAGCTGGAGAGCAAGCCTTTCGCAGGAAGAATCAATGAAGATGCAAACAAGCATCTACAGAGATTCTTAACGACTTCCACATCTCTGAAGATAGAAGGTCACTCCGAAGAGGCCAAGAGACTTGTTATGTTTCCATTCACACTGACCGATGATGCGGAAGAATGGTTCTATTCACTTCCAGCTGGGAGTATTACCACATGGCTAGAGATGGAAACGACATTCCTTAATGAGTATTTTCCTGCTTCAGTGTTTATTCGAAAAAGGTACGACATTGTCAACTTCAAACAAAAAGAAGGGGAATCTCTGGGAGATGCATACAAGAGGTTTAAGAGGTGTCTGACTGCATGCCCAACTCATAATATGGATGCCACTGAGCATATGCAGAATTTTGTGAATGGTTTGAGAATCAAGACAAAACAGCTTATAGATACTGCTGCCGGTGGCTCAACTAATTTCTCAACAGCCACTGGTATCAAGAGGATTATAGAAGCAATTGCCGCCAACGAGCATATTGAGTTGTATGATCGCACTGTGAACCAACCAGAGGGTAAGATTGATTTGAAACTAGCGGAACAAGTTGTGAACATGGAAGGTCAAATCAAGGCTGAAGTGGAAAGAAGGCTTAAAGGGATGAATGTGAGTACTGCAATTGGAGCTCAAGTTCAACCAGTCCAAGCTGTGAGTTGTGAGGTTTGTAATGGTCCCCATTTTACTGTGCATTGTCTTGTCACTACTCAACAAGTCGAAGAGATAAAAGTTTTGAGGTAGAACAATCCGTATTCTCAGACCTATAATCCAGGATGGAAGAATCATCCTAATTTTTCCTAGAAAGACCAAAACCAACCTCCATATCAACAACAACAATAACAGGCCCCTCAAAAAGCAAAATGGGAGTTAGCTATTGAAAGAATGGTAGCTCAAAGTATGCAATTCCAAGAAGATACCCGGAAGATTCAAAGGAAAAACACAACTTCCATCAAAAACCTTAAGTCGCAGATGGGACAGATTGCCCAACACCTCTCAACACACGCTCAAGGAACCCTCCCGAGCGCGACAGTACCGAATCCGAAAAATCAAGAGAGTATTAATGTTGTCACAACAAGAAAACAGAAAGTGATAGAAGAGGAGGAAACAAAGGAGGAAGAATGCATAGAGGTGGAACTTGAGGTAAGAGAAAAAATAAAAGAACCAGAAGAAGCTGTGCTATCTGAAAAGTCAACTGGGGAGAAAAAGAAAGAGGAGGTCAAACCGAAAATCAAATTACTGTTCCCTCAAAGAGTTACAAAGAAGGATCAGAACAAGAAAGACTTCAGAAATTTCAGTGCAATGTTCAACAAATTGGAAATCAACATGCCGTTCTTTGAAGCACTTGAGCAAATGCCTTTGTACAAGAAATTCATGAAAGAGGTTATAGGTAAAAAGAGACCAATGGGTGAAGAATCGAAGACCACAACTGAGCAATGCAAGGAAATAGCACAAGAAAGGAAAATACCCATCAAGATGAAGGATCCTGGACCAGTTGTAATCCCTTGTACTATAAAAGATCGAACTTTTAAGAAAGTCCTAATTGATTCAGGTGCTAGTGTGAGTCTCATGCCGTTATCTATTTTCAAAAAGCTGGATATTGGAAAAGTGAGCGATACAGGAACAAGCTTGAAGTTTGCGACCACACAACTAAGATGGCATATGGGCTAGCAGAGGATGTTCTAGTGACAATCGATAACTTCACTTACCCAGTTGATTTTCAAATCATGGATATACCCGAGGTTGAAGAAACTTTAATCATACTTGGCTGGCCGTTCTTGCTTACTAGTCGGTGCAATATTGATGTGGAAAAAGGTACGCTCACTTTGAAATTTTTTGATGAGGAAATCACTTTAAAAACTCAAGAGGGTCGAAAGAAAGGTAAGGAGAAAGATGTCAAACCTTCAGTTGGGAAGATTAACACAACTAAGAAGGGAGAACGATCAAAACCATTTCAAGTTGCTCTTATATCTAAACCGGTACAATATTCTGTTGCAAAGAAGCCGAGCAATAGAGTTTGGAGGCTGAAGTACCCCCCATAATAATGGGGAGTCGATCGTCGAGCCATGCGACGTTAAACGAAGCGCTGCGTGGGAGGCAACCCACGGTTTTATGAATTGATGTTGTTTCTTTTGTTGTTATTGCTTTTGTAGGAATAAACGAGATTTTACAAGGGAAAACGTGGAAGCAGCGAAGAGGTACTGCATTACCTGTCGACCCCTCTGTGAGTACACCTCTTCTTCTCTTGATTCTTGAACATTGAGACAATGTTTAGTTCAAGTTTGGGGGAGATTTTACCATTTTAAATTGTCTATTTAAATACCTTTTTATTTTTAAGTTCGGTAAAAATCACATCGAATTTGCCCCTACGGAGACTGTAAATTTTTTTCTTGTGATTGGTAGGTGTGTAAGGTAGTCTAGAAAGTATTTAGAGTTCAAGAGAAGTGGGGTTTGAACTAAGGAACTTGGGAAAGTTTGGAAATTGAGGTATAACTTGAACACCCTAGGTTCCCCAGAGTAAGGAAACGAGTCCAACATGTAGATTTGTGCCATAGTACTTGGATTTGAAAAGTATACCCCGATTAGTTCATTGTGATAGTCCGACATGAAAAAAAAAACTGTAGATATTGATTTTGAGAATGATGTGTGGCACCAAAAAAAAGAGTTGAATAATGACGGTAAAGACAACTTGTCCTTCTAAGTTGGGTAACCCTCACCCGGTTATTTAGCCTAACGGCGGTTGAATCTCTATAGTCGTCCCAAAGTGGACTAATAAACGCCTGTGAGCAAGAAAAAAAATAAAGGTGTCACAGGAAAAAATCTCGAGCAAAAGTGTACATGCCTTAATCTGATTTAGGTCTGTAAGTTTACTGCGGTATGTGTTTATGTAGTGCTTTCGTTAACGGATGAGTACCGAGAGAGCTGGTTTGAGCCGATCGGAACTAAGACTCACGTATGAGTATCGACATGCCTTACATCCTGAGCCTTTCACTTGATGTGCTGTTTGATTTGAAAGTATTTATCCAAGCTTTTTGCTTGAGGTCAAGAAATGGTTTAAGTTTGGGGGAGTTTGATTGGTGGATTTTACTGGTGTTTTTCAAACGGTGTTTGTCGTTTATTTTGCATTATTTTATCCGTTTTCGAATCTTGTGTTTATGTCGTCATAGCTATTTTTGATCATCTTTGTGTGAGTTGTATTTTGAGGCTTGTATCACTTTTGTCGCTGGTGCGTTTGATTTGGTTGTTTTTAGTGTGTTTTTGGAAGGAAATGGTGACCCGATATCAGTGCGGTTTCGGAGACTTTGAAGAGCCGAAAAAGTGGAAATCAAAGGCCTGACACGGGTGCCCGTGTTGCACAACACGGCCCGTGTCAGGAAGGACACGGTTGGGAGACACGGCCAAAAAGGAGAAGAGGAAAATGGAAAACAGAAGAGCAACACGGGTGCCCGTGTCACACAACACGGCTCGTGTTGCAGCCCCTGAAGAAGAAAAATGCGCCTCTTGATGCAGCAGCCTGACACGGCCACCCGTGTCCCATGACACGGCCCATGTCAGGGCCACTGATAGCGAATTTGTCGTTTTTCTGATTTTTGTGCTATCGGACCTGTTTCGAAGGGCATTTTAGACATTTTGTGATGTAATTTGAATTTAGATATATTAGCCGCTTTTTGGCTAAGACTTGGGACTTTTGGATTGGAGAGAATTTACACAACTGAAGAAGGAGATTTCCAGAGAACGAAGGATCGATCAAAAGTGGAAGCAATTGATGATCCAAGGGAACCAATTTCAATTGTAATGATCTTTTCCCTTTTATTTCTAAGTGCATTTGTTTTGATTAAGAACATGAGTGGCTAAACCCCCATTTGTTAGGGGGTGGTCCTAAATTGCGATGTATTGACATTTGTTTGGATTATTCTATGAGAGTTGTTTTTATTCACCTTATATCTTTTATTTTGCAACGATCTTAATGCTTATTCGTATTGGAAAATAGAGTTTGATTTACGATTAGGTTTTGGTCTGGAAAGTCAACTTAATGCTTTTGCAAAATAACATTACGGTAGATATTGCTTAGGAATGGGGTTATCCCGTAGCACATGTTTTATGTCAGAGCTATTGCTTGATGCTTTTCATGGGCACTGAGGAATTAGTGTGCATGAAATTCATCAAAGAGTTTTTCATTAAGGAATTAAGGAAAACTAATTTTGAAAACTGATGTATTAAGGTTAAAAACAATTATCTCAGAATAATCCTACATGGTCTTTACTCGCAATTTGTCCACTTCCCTAACATTGTTCTTAGATCAATCTAAAAGTCATTATTCACTCGTTTTGATACTTTGCTACCAAACAACCCCCTAGGCATTTTTGTTCCTTTGAATACTAAAACTCCTATTTATTACTACGCAGTCCTCGAGATCGATACTTGGGACTTTTTCCCTTATTACTACAATCGGTAAAAATAGTACACAGGATAAGATCAATTCTGCTGCTAAGGTTAAGAATAACTCCAGTCAAAACATTTTGAATCAAAATGATTTGAGTAAAGCTAAACCTTCTTATAAAGCAAAAGAAAAAAATACGAGAAAACCTAATAAAACTAACTTAAAAGGACCCATGCGTGTATAGGTACCTAAATCTCAAATTATCTTTGCTGCAGATATGCCAAAAGGAACAGATGGAATGCCAATCCTGGTACCTGGACAATGGCTACTCACGACATATGACCGGAGAAAGGCGTATGTTCCAAACCCTGAATTTTAAAGAGGAAGGAAATGTGGGTTTTGGAGATGGCCAGAAGGGAAGGATCATCGGTACATGTACCATAGGTAATTCTCAAACACTTATTAATAAGGTATGGCTTGTAGATGGCCTGAAACATAATCTACTCAGTATAAGCAAGTTGTGTGATAATTGTTGCAATGTGTTTTTTGACAAGGACTTTTGTCTGTTATCAATTATGATAAAACTATAATATTCAAAGGGAAAAGAAAATGGAATGTTTATAAAATCAATCTTTCTGAATTGGCTGTTCAGAAGGTCGTTTCCCTAATGACAATGAGTGATAAAAATGGGTCTGGAACAAAAGGTCAGGTCATGCTAATTGGAGATTAATCTATAAACTTTCCAAGATAAAACTTGTTTAAGGACTACCAGATATTGGTTATCACTCGGATGCTCTTTGTGGAGCATGTTGTCGCTACTGCAAAAAACGAGGTCGGCAAAAAAGAAGAGTCGTCACCATGCGTTATTTATCCCAAAAGAGGGAAAGGAAACGCTCAGAGAAAACCTAACGAAAGAGGGAAAAGACGAGGTCATCGCAACCTAAGTCTGGGTTCGGGAGTCGGTTACGCAAAGGGAAGGTATTAGCACCCCTCACGTCCATTGTACTCAACGGGATCCATGCTTGTTGTGTTTATCTGACGGGTTGGTTTATCTATCTATCTATCTATCAAGTCTGGTCTGAAAAGAAAAGAAAAATGACTCGGCAGAACACAACATTTCTAAGCCTACGTATTCCCGTCTGGAACGAGAAATCAGAGTCAACGCAGTTCGCCTAACTACGGGTGAAAACGGGGGGAAGGTTGCTCGCCAAGATATCGCATCTCGTGCCTACATACTTTCACACAGCGTGAAAGATCAGAGCAAATGTAGTTCAGGCTAACAAGACCACAGGTTGGTTCAAAATGTTTTACACGAGTAGGATTAACAAACGGTTCTAGCAGTTGGTGTATGCAGCTCGACCTTTGGAGACTTAGGCGTTTACCGTTTGCGGTAGAACCGAGAGTTAACAAAACTCTCCTTATGACAATGGTTTCCAAGGATTAAAGGTCCCAAAGGACAGAAAGAAGTTTGATCCTTGTTTTTGAAGTCTTTTAAAGAAGAAGTGTTTTGAGTTTTGTTTGTAACTCATGTTGCACTAAAGACTTGGACTTAAGAGTGAATGTGTCACATGTCACCCAAAGGGTACCACACTAAACACCCAAGCTATTGAAGAGAAACTCTCCAAAAACCCTTTCTCAAGTGCTTAAGGCTCATAGCGTACAACACGTGTTAATCTTTATTAAGTGTTTTAAAGATGTTTGAAGATGAGAAGAGAAAGGACGCACTAAAGGGGAACTAATCCAATCCTAAAGTTGTCATGCAAGGTTGATCCTATGATTGAGGTTAGGAGGAAACTAACTAATGTTATCATGCATGGTTAGAACCCTAATGTCTTTCATAACTTCTCTTGAACAAGAGAAGTTAGAGTCCCTAAGGGAACAATGCAAAGGAAAGCAATAGCAAAAGAAATAGTCTGAAAGAATAAAATTGTAAGTAAAATGCATGCAATGCAGCAATACAAGCAGAAGGAGACAAACTCAACTTCTAGAGCAAACAAGCAAAAGCAACACAATACATAGGCAAGGGAGACAAACTCAACCTTCAGCCAACAAGTAAAGCCAAACAGTAACAGCCAAGCAGAGGGAAACATACTCCACCTCTAATGCAAACAAGCAAAGAGAGGCAAGCTCAACCTTTCAATGAACTTAGGCCTAGAACCAACTACATGAAAGCCTATTCTAATGCAACACACCAAATAAACAGTCACATAAATACAGTCAATCAGCAAACACAGCAAACAAAACAGCAAGCTAGCAGCCCAACAGCAAAGCAATCTTCTAGCAGCAAAGCAGCCCAATAGTCTGTAGTTGTCTTCATATCCAAGTTATCCATCAAGAGAAAAGGGAATAAGGACTTCACCTTCAAGCTTCAACTTGCTCCACCAAGAGATGATAGGAATTAACACAAAGATTATTGCATGATGAGGGGAAGCATGATGGAAACCAAAGGAATCCATCATGGCACTCAACCACTCATCTAAGATTGGTATCCTCAAAGGTTTTACCTTTTGTGGTAGGCCTTTAGTCCTTCCAAAGGAGGGACTAGGCTCCCACAAAGGAACCTTACATCATTGGATGGGAAATGGAATGCAAACCAAAGCAAACCACAATTATGAAAAAGGAAGAAACTCCTAAAGGCTCTAAAAACCCTAATTCTACAAGCTCTAAAAGCAACTTTCTAAAGGGAACTAATGTACCCAATTAAACCTTAAGATTAAGTCTACAGAAGCATCAACATGTCTAATAAACCATAAAAAAAAACTTGGAAACTTATCATGAACTAAAGGTCACTTTTGAAGTTCAACTATGGGAGGTACTATGCTAGAGGCATCCTACAAACAGCCTAGATGTAAAATCTAACTAAAATAGTAAATCAACTCCTAATAATCTATAAAAATTTCTAAGATGTCCTAAAGGTATTAAGAACCTATGGTATAAATATCAGAGCCTAATTCAAAGTTTAAGGTCACTTTCTAAAGGCTAACCTAAAAGATGTCAAATGAAGGTTCAAGCGGGGAAGCCTCTAAAAACCTAGTTCAAAACTAATCTTAGAGTTATCTAAAAATTAGAATAAAATTCCTGCAACTATATCAAAGTGTCTACTACCAGCCAGCAAAAGATCAAGTCTTAATTCTATACCAAAAACTAGCACAAAATCAGCAAGAAGACTAGGCAATTTCTACAATTAAATGATGTAATAAAAAGACAAAAAGGAAATTAAATTGAAAACTGAACCAAAATAAAATCCAATTCCACACAAAATTCATAAATAATGCAAGGATGCTTCACGAATTATTTCATAATTTTCCAGGCAAGTTTGCTATTTTTAATGCATTAAAGTGAATGAAGCAATTAAAAGAAAAATGAAATGAATTAAAGAAATTAATAAAGGCCAGAAAAATCCACAACCACAGGATGAGAGTACTAGTCAAGCTATTCAAGGGAGGAGGGAATGCCAACACATTAATGAAATGGTAATAATATGGTATGTGTAGTCAAATGGAGTCCATGGAAATGTTATAATCGTGGCCGTAAACGGATTAAGTAGCCCGATCGGACGGTCGCGAACCCGTCTTCTCCACCAAACCGTCTCGCCGGCGCCGGAAGTGCTCCGGCCTTATTCTTCGCGTGCTCCGGCCGTGCGGCTCCTCCCCAACCATACACAGTCCGCATTTTTGCATCGTTTTCTACGTTTCTTAGACCAAAATTCATCTCCTCGTCGCAAGGATCTCATATATATCTTTAGTTTCCATCTATCTTGCCCCATTAGAGAGAAAAGCGAACAACAAGGTATGTGCACCAAAATAAAAGTTCACCAAAACTTCTCCAAATTAATTCTAAAATCATCCTTACTATATCTACATCCTAACCACATGCCAAATTCATCTAATATGCGCATAAATTAAGAGGAATTTTGAGAATCAAGAACCTTATCAGAAGCTTCGAATGGAGTGTTCTTGAATGTGAATTCTTCCTCCAAAAGGTGCAGATTTCTTCAATGAACAATCCTTTAACTCTATTGATGCTTGAATCCTCTTGAAATGGCCTCAAACTCAAAAAAAAATTTCACTGGAAGCTTCAAGAACTCAACTACCACCAACTGTTTTTCTCTCCAAATGCTAACCAAAATGATCTGAAATGGATCCTGAGTTTATATATGATTGTTTTGGATAATTCTTAGGCCCAATGAAAGCCCAATTCAAGTAATCCAAAATTAATTTTTTCCTCCAAAATATGAACATGGCAGCCACGAATTCTGCTCTATTTCAGCTTCAAAATGCTGCGAGTACATTGCTTGTGACCTGTTGAGAATGAATGGATCAAATTGCACCCTTAATCTTGATCAATGGTTGATCTTTGATGTGTTGCTTCATGGTGAAGAAAGCAAATGAAAGTCCATGAAGCAAACCTCAAATTAAAATTCTACCAATGCTATTGTCTTCAAAATGCCATTTGCAATCAAAATATGTACCAATTTATAGTTTTTTGAACCACTTGTGAATTATTTTGAATTTTTCCTTTTAATCCCTTTAAAAATCCCCTTTGTCAAATTTCTTTCAATCAACTCTTGTTCTAAGCCAAATCAAAGCCTCCTTGATACCTAGTTGAACTTAAAATCTCATTTTGAGCAAGTCTCATGTTGGACAAAACTTTATTTGAGGTTCACAAGATAGTGAAATGACCCATAATCCGAAATGGCCTGTAATCTCACTTTTCCAAAATACCCCTAACTTGTAAACCTCATAACTTGAGTTCTACAAATCAGATGAAAGACTTCTAGTACATTTTGGAAAGCTAAGAACAAGTCCTACAACTTTCATGTTGGCAAAAAGTTGAGTAGAAACATCCTTATAGGTTAAAAGTGCCTTGGAAGTTAGTGGACTTTCATAGATAAAATTCACATTCATCTGATGACCTATAACTTGTCTGGATCATAACTTGAGTTCTATAAATCCAATCAAGGACTTCTAGTACTCAAATTAAAGCTAAGAACATGCTATACAAGTTCCATGTTGGTCAAAAGTTGAGATGAAACTTGTATCTTGAGATAAGTAGTTTTGAAGTCAGGCACTAAATAAGGGATTTTACCCTAAGAACCCTAATTTAGCAACTCCTCACACTTTGAATTCTTCTTGAATTGATCTTGGAATGACATCCCAAATGCCTCAACACAACATCCCATGACTTCAAAGACTTAGAATTGAGTCTTAATCTCCTTTAATAGCATAGTTGACTCAAGGTTGACCAGATGAAAACCCTAATTGCAACACCTTCAACTGTGACTTTCCACTCTTGCCATGAACACTTGACTGAACTCCACCATGACCCTCAAGGCCTCCAATGAGCTTCAATGACAATCTTTACCCCTAACCATGGGCTTATGATCCCCAGATGTTCCTTAGATAGGCTCCTAGACAGGAGATGAACCACATTCACTTGCTTGCCTTTCTTCAAGGACTTTGACTTGCTTCTGATGATAATAACCACTTGATGACTTGAATATAATCCCTTGATTAGGATTTGAACCTTTGATAACCTCAGTTATCTAAGCACACCTTTCCTGATCCCCTGTAAAATGCAACATGACCATGCAATGTGAATGCTAGAACAATGATATGCTAGAACAATGGAACATAAACCAAGTAAGAAAAAGGTTGAGCAAATTTTGGGGTACAACAGCTGCCCCTATTCAAGCGACTTAGACCTGACTGGATGAAAAGCGAACGGCTTTCAAACGATCAAGGTAAAAGACGATTGAATACCAAAGAACCCGGAAATTTGCTAACCAAAGAAATAATCTGCGAAAACTGCTTGGGGGAAAAATATCTAGAAAATTGAATCCGGTTGTCACGGCAACAAACTAATCAATCATCTGATACAGAACCTGATTTCAACATCAACCACCTGTGTGACACCACAGGCGTTGAATCCACACATTAGATCAACAACAATACATCTTTAAATATACGCTACAATAAGCGGGCACCGAGCCATAGGATCATATCAAAATATTATCCTTGACCTTCCATTTCCGAAGAAATGAGCAAAGCACTACGTAAAGCGCATCATCAATGTACTATTCTTGATCTTCCATTTCCGGAGAAACGAGCAAAGCACTACGTAAAGCGCGTCATCAATGTACTATCCTTGATCTTCCATTTCTGAAGAAACGAGCAACGCACTAAATAAAAGCGCGGATCGTCGATGTACTATCCTTGATCTTCCATTTCCAGAGAAACGAGAAGAGCACTATGTAAAGCGCGTCATCAATGTACTATCCTTGATCTTTCATTTCCGAAGAAACAAGCAAAGCACTACGTAAAGCGCGTCATCAATGTATTATCCTTGATCTTCCATTTCCGAAGAAACGAGCAAAGGACTACGTAAAGCGCGTCATCAATGTACTATCCTTGATCTTCCATTTCCGAAGAAACAAGCAAAGCACTACGTAAAGCGCGAATCGTCAATATACTATCATTGACCTTCGATTTCCGAAGAAACGAGCAAAGCATTACGTAAAGCGTGTCATCAATGTACTATCCTTGATCTTTCATTGCCGAAGAAACGAACAAAGTACTACGTAAAGCGCGTCATCAATGTACTATCCTTGATCTTCCATTTCCGAAGAAACGAGCAACGCACTAGATAAAAGCGCGGACCGTCAATATAATGGTATTGACCTTCCATTTCCGAAGAAACTAGCAACACACTAAATAAAAGCACGGACCGTCAATATAATGTCATTGACCTTCCATTTATGAAGAAACGAGCAAAGCACTACGTAAAGCGCGTCATCAATGTACTATCCTTGATCTTCCATTTCCGAAGAAACGAGCAAGCACTACGTAAAGCGCGATTCGTCAATATAATATCATTGATCTTCCATTTCTGAAGAAACGAGTAAAGCACTACGTAAAGCGCGTCATCAATGTACTATCCTTGATCTTTCATTTCCGAAGAAACGAGCAACGCACTAAATAAAAGCGCAGACCGTCAATATAATGGTATTGACCTTCCATTTCCGAAGAAATGAGCAACGCACTAAATAAAAGCGCGGTCCGTCAATATAATGTCATTGACCTTCCATTTCCAAAGAAACGAGCAAAGCACTACGTAAAGCGTGTCATCAATGTACTATCCTTGATCTTCCATTTCCGAAGAAACGAGCAAGCACTATGTAAAGCGCGATTCGGGCATCCAAATACTTGAACAAGCAACTCTGTGGGGAAGTTCTGACGTCAACTGCCAGACATCTATTTAAAACGACAACAGGTAGCGACTTCAAAGGTCTAATCCACGAAATCTTTTAATGCTGACGTAACAATAATCTGAGGAAAAATCCGCTAGGGGAGAAAAGAAACTCAATCAAGCAACTCTGATGAGGGACACATGATAGGACGAACGTTATCATCACATATCTCATGCCAAGAATTTGAATATCCGAAAGCCATCCTGAACAAGAATTCCAATCACCTGCAGGGAAAAACACCTGAAAACAAAGAGGTAACCAACCTGGCTTATGTTTCAAAATGCATATGTTTGAGAATGACGTAATGCTCCATACGGAATGGAAATGCTACGCGTTTGGGTAGATGTTATGCACGATGCAAATGCAAAGAGGCGTTCCCGCAAAATAAATGCTGAAGGAACGAAACCAAACTTCCGCTAGGGGGAAGAAGAAACAATCCTGCTGGGGATATCTCAAAAAAATCCGGAGCTACGAACTCTGCAGAGGATGATCAATCTATCGGAGGAAAGACAACCCGCTGGAGAACAGAAAGAACAATCCTGCATGGGGATGATCCTTTCAAACCACCGACAACCTGGTTGTACCCTGTGAGGACTTCACTGGGGATTAAATGTGCACATGACCGACTGTTGGGAATGCACATACCTTCCTGACTGCTTACTAACATGCATCTAACTCTTCCGGGGATAAAATGCAAACTCCGTCTGTTGGGGAGGAATAAGTTTCACATAGAGCCTGCTCCTACGTTAAGGAACTCCGGCTGGGGAAACATGATCTTGCCTAGGATGCATCTGGTTGGGGAGAATCTATCTCTGTTCGGGGAGACACATCAATGCTCACAGTCCCATGTTCAGATTCTGTGGGGAAACACGACTGAACCTGCTGGGGAAAAAGGAGTTATCCTGCTTGGAAAAACATGCCATGACACGAACTCGAAATGGCTTGCCCCAGAATCTATAACAACTTTTGACAAACTCTGCGGATATGGAGAGGAACAGCTCCTTCGCTTTCAGCTTTTGCCCCAGCCTGCAGGATCTTCGTCATATCCTTTCAAAAGGAAACCTGAGATCTCTGTACTCTGGTGGTTTGATACGAACGACTTTAGCACTTCGAACCTCACGGAGGTGCTTCAAGTTAATCGCCTTTAGGATAAGGATAGCTTTGGCGCTCTCGGGGTGACCTGCCCCAGCCTCGTCATGACTTTTCCCCTCATGGGCTGATCTGTGGGGAGTAGTACCCTTGGCTGCAAGAGATTCATCAAATCTCGACCTGATTGCCCCGGATTACCTGATTTCTGGATGGCTGACTCCCATGCCGCAATCATTTAACATAGCTTGCCCCGGTTCGCCAGGATATTTTGGCGTCTTGCATTTTGTCCTGATCAAATCTTTCCATCGTGGAAACTTTCTCGCTGTAAAGCGCTTACTCGCTAGTAAAGCAAACTGTTCTGCATAAAAGACATATCAAATGCATTGCATATGGAAGTTTTCAAAATCCATTCCTGTTCACTGGAAAAATTTTGTGGCATGAAATGTATAAAATCATTCATTAACATGTCAACATTAATACAACGCTGTAATGGGAATCCTTTATAGGAGTCAGTTCCGATGCGATCTTTACCGAAGTATGCTTTCGAAACAAACCTATTTCAATTAGGACTTTTAAAGGTTGTAACGTGGTCAGGTTCACGGTTTATGAAAGAAAAGATAAAGGCTCAAAATTCATTTTAACCCACCCATTCTCCGTGATGTTCTCCGATCCTACGTTCAGCTAATTCGACCTTAGCGTTCTCCTTTCAAAGGTTGAGTGACAGTTCAAGAAATTACACTTTTCGAAGTGACAGTCGCTCCCTTTTCGTCTTTTGGCGTCCGGAGCCACACAATTTCGTTCTTGTTTGAGGATTTTTCTTTCGCAATCCCTTTTCGCTTTTCTTCTTTCGTTTTTTTTCGTTTTCCCCTAACTTTTGCCTGGACTAACTCTTTAGAGTTTCTTCAATTTTGAAGTCCAGCGGGGTACCCTAATTTTTGACTAAGTTGCTTGCTTTCAAAATTCGACTTAGCGGGCTTTTTCCTTTTGATTCTTTTCTTTCCTTTTTGAACAAATCGTATGACGTCGGCTCGTATGACTTGTTAAATAGATTGTGACTGTTTCACTCCTGATCGGCCAGGTTTAACCATCATGGTTTTTTTTAGATACGACCTATAACAGCGTGATTGATCCTCGAACGGACACTCCTTTTGTAATTCGAACGCTTGATCAAATCAACTGACACCTACCCTGCCCCGGGTTAATATTGGGGTTTTTTTAACTTCAGAAAGAAACTCCTACAACTAGGCTCAAAGGGGTTAACAAGGGATTATCTTATTTATATCTCCGATATTTGTGGATTGAAACAATGCCTGTACATCGTCAACAGGTTTTTATTAAAAGCATAGCATCGGAAGCTTACGCATCATTGGGTTTCGTCATCCTCCCCGGATTCCACTTAAACAAGCGTTTGCAATAAAAGAAAGCAATAGAGTGAACACGAATGGATTAGTTCAAAACGTGCATATTTATTTCATTGTCAATATCAATTGAAAAACGCCATGCTTTACAAATGAAATTTGCAATTTAACAGGAAAGAAACTACAAATGTAAAGAAATGACATGATAAAATGCAGGTTGCCAACTTCTAGGAACTGGGCTTTCACACTTATTTGCTGCTGAGGGGAGCGACCCTTTGAAGTCTTCAGACTCACTCAGAAGAACGGTTGTTGTGAGGTCGACTCTGATTCGGGCTCCGATAGTTTTGCTGCAACGGAGCGAGAGGTTGCTGATTCTGAATGGCAGAAACAATCTGGAGACGAGGTCTAAACTAGTGAGGATCCTCTCTGTTCAGGGGTTTTCATCCTTAAGCTCGACCCAGGAACACGAAATATTTGCGGGCAAGGCGCTCCAAACTTCAAAGACTGCAGGATATACTCCTGATCTTTCTCAACTTCAGGTGAGGTCATGGGAACATCCATCTCTTTTGCATGATAAGGGATGAATATGCCTGATACTTTCATGCCGCCCGGCACAAATTCAATTGCTCTTGACTAAATCATGTCTTGAACCTTATGCTTAAAAGCTTTATAGTTCATTACATCGTGCCCCGGTGCTCTAGAGTGGAATTTGCAGCGGGTGTTTACGTCCCAGTCGGGTGGTGGTTGTCCAATCAATGGAGCCAAAGTTCGAGGTTTAACCAACTGATGTTTGAGCAAGAGTTGCAACAAATGGTAGTAATCCATCGGGATTGGATCGAGGATTCTGTCAGATAGTTTCATCTTTTGACCATGTCTTCTGGGGTTGTCTTGAGGAACCGGGTGTCGTCATTGACGGGAAACGTTCTGAGCTTCACGTTGTGCCGAGGGTCTCTTAGGCTTATCATGCCTTGGTGCAGGTTCTTTAGACACCTGAGGAGCGAGTATGCTGGCCGCAGCTTCGGGCGTTTGCTCGCATTCTCTTCTGAGTATGTTCTTCAACACTTCTGCCATCAAATCCACCTGTCTCTTCAGCTGGTTGTTCTCCTCTTTGAGCGCCTCTTGATTCCAGTGCAACGCTTGTATGTCCCCCATTACCTGCCTCAGCTGGCTCTGAACGTCCTTCAGTTCCGCTTGTACCTGTTCCATCACTCGGGTCGACCTGAGACAATCCTAAAACAACCTGTAAACACAAAGGGTTAGGTAAATAAGCCAGAGGCCCATGCTATGCAAAATGATTATGCAAGTGCAAACGTGTGTCTGTGCCTTAGGGAGATTTCTCCCCCGATTCTAGTGCCAGAGTGCCAGTGCTGATAATAAGAAGTCTGGATCCAGTCATGGAGATAATGTCTCGTATATATATAAAGCCCAACAAGGCAGCATACAATCTTACTGAGTACAGGTGGAACCAAAAAGCATGACCTCGACCAACAAGTCTGGTGATGGTCAGCATACAACAATGATCAGAAAATACAAAGGATTACAAAGTAGTCAAGTGCGGCAACAGGCGCGAAACTCTTCTAGCAACTCCTTCGTTTTGGGATGATCAGGCTGAGTGAGTAACCCTTCGACAAGTAACTCCCTCGGCATAACGGTGTACTGGAGACCTTCAACGGAGTCTTCCCACGCTCCTTTGCCAAAACAGTCTTCTAACCTTCGCTTCTTAGACTTAAACATCTGCTTGCGATCCTTCAGGTTCGCAATAGCCTTGTTCAACATGTCTTGGGTGGCGTACCTACGAGCATTTTCATCATCAAACTTCTTCTCGCTGGCCTTCAAATGAGCCTTCAACTTGGAGACCTGTTGCTTCAGCTTGTCCTCCCGCTCTTTGCTGTTGGCCAGAGTGGCATTCCACTGCTGGTTGAATTTGGAGATTCTCAGGTAAGCATTATCCAGGTCTTGCTTTTTGGTGGCGAGCACATTGTTGACAGCCTTGAAGTCCAAACCTAAATGTTCATGTTCAGCCCTCTGTTTGGTCAAGTTTGTGCCTAGCCAGTTCACCAGCTCTGTCTGTTTTTTGAAGGAATATACAACTTCGCTCTTCTCGTTTCTAAGTTGTACCAGTTCTTTTTCCAACTCCTCGTTGGTCTTTTTCAACTCTTCCTTCTCAGCTACTACCTGATTGTATTTCTGAATGGACACCGTAGTAGGTTCTTCAACCACTGGAGGGTGCTCTTGCTTAGCAGGTGGAAAAGGCATCCCTACTGTTTCTGCCCTACTTTGAATCCAAGTCATATAAGGAGCATAAGTCTGGCTGTTGCTCTTACCCAACAGTGCTTTGCCTCGCCTGCTGATGTCGTTCCAAGCATACTTGAGCTTGGCTAACATATCCCCCTCTAGAAGCCCCGTGAGGTACTGAGATTCATGCACCTCTTCGTCTTTTGGCAGACCTCTCAAGGCGTACGCAAACTGTCTGACAAGTAATGAGGGATTGTAGTTAATACAGCCTTTTCTTCCGATCAAAGGCACATTAGGAAAACCACTGCAGTTGTAGATGACTTCAGTACCCAGCATATCTCGATCAAACCAAATGATGCTCTCTGCTGATAAACCCATCAAGCGTTCAGACCACTCAGTTGTGGCTGCAGAGGAAGCAAAGAGACCCTTCTTGGGCATGTGGCTATCAAACCATCTGTAGAGTAAGGGCGCACAACACGACACATTTTTACCCCTTCTATTCTCATTCTTGTAATGAACTGAATGATATAGATCACCAAGCAAGGTGGGAACTGGATTTCCCAATGCAAAGATATGGAAGGCGTCCAAATCTATAAAGTCCGGCATGTTGGGAAACAAGATGATGCCATAGATGCAGAGGGCGAGAATAGCGTTGAATACGATCCAACAACCGTCTTTAGCACACTGTTGGGCTTTCCCAACCAGAAACTATAGAGAAAATCCAGGAACTCCATTCCATGAGGTCAGAAGCAGCTCTGAAGTATCTAGATGAAGAGCAACAGCTAGGTCAGCCAGATTAGGCTTAGCATCCATGTGAATAAACGACATCTGATTCTTAACAGGTACACCCAACAACTCAGCATACTCTTCTAAGGTAGGCGCAAGAATGAAATCTGGAAAAGTGAAGCACCTCAATGGAGGGTCATAGAACTGTAGCAATGCATACAACCCGTTCAACTCATAGACTGAAGGTTTACGAACCAGACTAAGCAACTTCCCATAAGATTTCTTGAATTCCCCTTTCACTGTATCATCTGCCAAGGCAGTCAAATGAAGTAGCAGAGTAACATCTGGGGTAGGGAGCTTGTAAGCCTCATTCTTCTTCAATGATCCCATGCTATCAAAACAGAGGGCAAGATTACCGGAACCGGGGGATAGTATATGCGCCTGCAACACAGACACACGTTAATGACATGCACAGGGGTATGCAAATGAAAATGCAAAAATGCAAGATGCAATCATGCAGTAGGAGATCAAGAGTGTGCTGTTGAGGAGACCAAGGCTCTGTTTCAACATAATCACAGCACTGCCCTGACAATAAAACCCTGATGAGGACCATAGTTATGCCCTGTCAAGAACAACACATCTCTGATGATAAGAACCCTCTGATACCAACAATACTAATTCACTGCCAAGAAAACCAGGTTGTCTGAAGGTTAAGGTTTCCTGCAATAACCCGACCCCGCTCACATGTATGAATCCTATCCACTGACAAGGTATGACATCCTATGCGTTTCCCAGCGTCACAGACTTTCACGAAATGATGATACGTTCACCATTTTTGGTTTGGCATCATCACTCCCTGAAGAGGCCTCACTTAGCTGAGTCACAAATGATCGGTCCCCAGAGTCGACAACTCTCCAAACCAACAACCCCTCAAGCCCAAAGGGCCGGAAAAGAAGTGAACCAGGAGAATCTCGTCTGAGCGTGGATTTTGTGAGACACTAGTACATGCAAATCATGCATGCACCCACTACTTTCCATAACTAATGCTAGGTATACACTCAAGCCTAGGTCTGGCTTATCACTCATCAGAGCCTCCCTCCCACAACAGCACAATAATGATATCATACTGAAAATAAAATGCGGAAAGTAAAATGCAATGAATAAATGCAAACCCAACAGATAAACACGCAAGCGCTAGGATGGACTCGCATAAGGGAGGGGAAACGGTCCCAGCATAGGGGATGTGAGAATTCCCCAGCAGCTATAACTTCCCCAGCAGAGTCGCCAGCTGTCGCTACTGCGAAAAATGAGGCCGGCAAAACAGAAGAGTCGCCACCATGCATTATTTATCCCAAAAGAGGGAAAGGAAACACTCAGAGAAAACCTAACGAAAGAGGGAAAAGACGAGATCATCGCAACCAAAGTCTGGGTTCGGGAGTCGGTTACGCAAGGGGAAGGTATTAGCACCCCTCATGTCCGTTGTACTCAACGGGATCCACGCTTGTTGTGTTTATCTGACGGGTTGGTTTATCTATCTATCTATCAAGGCTGGTCTGAAAAGAAAAGAAAAATGACTCGGCAAAACACAGCAGTTCTATGCCTACGTATTCCCGTCTGGAACGAGAAATCAGAGTCAACGTAGTTCTCCTAACTACGGGTGAAAAAGGGGGGAAGGTTGTTCGCCAAGATATCGCATCTCGTGCCTACATACTTTCGCACAGCGTGAAAGATTAAAGCAAACGTATTTTGGGCTAACAAGACCACAGGTTGGTTCAAAATGTTTTACCCCAGTAGGGTTAACAAACGGTTCTAGCAGTTGGTGTATGCAGCTCGACCTTTAGAGACTTAGACGTTTACCGTTTGCGGTAGAACTGAGAGTTAACAAAACTCTCCTTATGACAATAGTTTCCAAGGATTAAAGGTCCCAAAGGACAGAAAGAAGTTTGATCCTTGTTTTTGAAGTCTTTTAAAGAAGAAGTGTTTTGAGTTTTGTTTGTAACTCATGTTGCACTAAAGACTTGGACTTAAGAGTGAATGTGTCGCATGTCACCCAAAGGGTACCACACTAAACACCCAAGCTATTGAAGAGAAACTATCCAACAACCCTTTCTCAAGTGCTTAAGGCTCGTAGCGTACAACACGTGTTAATCTTTATTAAGTGTTTTAAAGATGTTTGAAGATGAGAAGAGAAAGAACGCGCTAAAGGGGAACTAATTCAATCCTAAAGTTGTCATGCAAGGTTGATCCTATGATTGAGGTTAGGAGGGAACTAACTAATGTTATCATGCATGGTTAGAACCCTAATGTCTGTCATAACTTCTCTTGAACAAGAGAAGTTAGAGTCCCCCAGGGAACATGGCAAAGGAAAGCAACAACAAAAGAAATAGTCTGAAAGAATAAAACTGTAAGTAAAATGCATGCAATGCAGCAATACAAGCAGAAGGAGACAAACTCAACTTCTAGAGCAAACAAGCAAAAGCAACACAATACACAGGCAAGGGAGACAAACTCAACCTTCAGCCAACAAGCAAAGCCAAACAGTAACAGACAAGCAGAGGGAAACAGACTCCACCTCTAATGCAAACAAGCAAAGGGAGGCAAGCTCAACCTTTCAATGAAATTAGTCCTAGAACCAACTACATGAAAGCCTATTCTAATGCAACACACCAAATAAACAGTCACACAAATACAGTCAATCAGCAAACACAGCAAACAAAATAGCAAGCCAGCAGCCCAATAGCAAAGCAGTCTTCTAGCAGCAAAGCAGCCCAATAGTCTGTAGTTGTCTTCATGTCCAAGTTATCCATCAAGAGAAAAGGGAATAAGTACTTCACCTTCAAGCTTCAACTTGCTCCACCAAGAGATGATAGGAATTAACACAAAGATTATTGCATGATGAGGGGAAGCATGATGGAAACCAAAGGAATCCATCATGGCACTCAACCACTCATTTAAGATTGGTATCCTCAAAGGTTTTACCTTTTGTGGTAGGCCTTTAGTCCTTCCAAAGGAGGGACTAGGATCCCACAAAGGAACCTTACATCATTGGATGGGAAATGGAATGCAAACCAAAGCAACCCACAATTATGAAAAAGGAAGAAACTCCTAAAGGCTCTAAAAACCCTAATTCTACAAGCTCTAAAAGCAACTTTCTAAAGGGAACTAATGTACCCAATTAAACCTTAAGATTAAGTCTACAGAAGCATCAACATGTCTAATAAACCATAAAAAAAACTTTGAAACTTATCATGAACTAAAGGTCACTTTTGAAGTTCAACTATGGAAGGTACTATGCTAGAGGCATCCTACAAACAGCCTAGATGTAAAATCTAACTAAAATAGTAAATCAACTTCTAAAAATCTATAAAAATTTATGAGATGTCCTAAAGGTATTAAGAACCTATGGTATAAATATCAGATCCTAATTCAAAGTTTAACGTCACTTTCTAAAGGCTAACCTAAAAGATGTCAAATGAAGGTTCAAGTGGGGAAGCCTCTAAAAACCTAGTTCAAAACTAATCTTAGAGTTATAATAAAATTCCTGCTACTATATCAAAGTGTCTACTACCAGCCAGCAAAAGATCAAGTCTTAATTCTATACCAAAAACTAGCACAAAAATCAGCAAGAAGACTAGGCAATTTCTATAATTAAATGATCTAATAAAAAGAGAAAAATGAAATTAAATTGAAAACTGAACAAAAATAAAATCCAATTCCACACAAAATTCAAAAATAATGCAAGGATGCTTCACGAATTTTTTCATAATTTTCCAGGCATTTTTTCTATTTTTAATGCATTAAAATGAATAAAGTAATTAAAAGAAAAATGAAATGAATTAAAGAAATTAATAAAGGCCAGAAAAATCCACAGCCAGATGATGAGAGTACTAGTCAAGCTATCCAAGGGAGGAGGGAATGCTAACACATTAATGAAATGGTAGTAATATGGTATGTGTAGTCAAATGGAGTTCATGGAAATGTTATAATCGTGGCCGTACACGGATTAAGTAGCCCGATCAGACGGTCGTGAACCCGTCTTCTCCACCAAACCGTCCCGCCGGTGCCGGAAGTGCTCCGACCTTCTTCTTCGTGTGCTCCGGCCGCGCGACTCCTCCCCAACCACACACAGTCTGCGTTTTTGCATCGTTTTCTATGTTTCTTAGACTAAAATTCATCTCCTCGTCGCAAGGATCTCATATCTATCCTTAGTTTCCATTTATCTTGCACCATTAGAGAGAAAAGTGATGACGAGAAAACGCATCGGTTATATCGCTAGATTTCATTGACTTTTACCGCGCATTCACCGTTTTAACGCTCGATTCCTCGAGTTTTTCTTACTATTTTGCAGGTACATCGATATGTGAGGCCAAATCAAGAATTAAGAAGAAAAGAACAAAGAAACCACAAGAAATGAAGCAAGACAGAAGCCTGCATAAAACTCTGCATAATTTGTTACGACCACGGTCGTTACAAGGGTGTCACGACCGTGACACCTTACTTTGGGACCTCACGACCGTGAGGAAGTAGTCACGACCGTGACACTTGAAAACATAAGACAACGAGCGTGAAGACCTTGTCACGCCCGTGACAAGGATATAACTTGATTCTTTTGACTCAGACTACGTCAAAGCCACCAGTGAAGCCACTCCTCCTAGTAATTCTCACGTGAGGGAGACCTCTCCCACTTTCTGCTGCCACTTTCCAACATTTTCTCAACCACTTCAGCAAAGCCCAAGAAGCAAAAGACCCAGGACCAGCCCATTGGAAGCTCTATAAATAGGACCAGCTCAGGAGGATTTAGAGACAGACTTCAGTATCCCAATTTCCTGCGGAAGCTCTGCCGAATTACCTTACCATCAGATTTATTATTCCAGCATTTTATTTTCTGCCTTATTTTATTTGTATCCAAACCAACCGTGTAACAATTTCCAACATTAGGGAATTGTTATACCTTTATTTGTTTCCAGCCTTCAGCATTTCGTTTTAATTTTTATTTCCGCCTACTCCAAGCCTTCCGGTCTGTGGAAGAAGGAGTCTACTCGGATATTTGTTAATCAGGTTTTTTAGTTATTGCAATTTAATTTATTTATGATGTCTATTTATTTTTCTGCCATTAGTAAGTTAATAATTAACTCTGAGTCTGATTTAACCTCGATGAGTAGCTAAACACCTTAGGGCGGTATGTAGTTATAACTAACTTAACCGGTAAAATATAACCATGGGCTAAAATAATTAATCGCTTAACATTCTGGCTGATACTTTTTAATTAAATTCGACCTTTTCGTTACGAGAGTAAGAAAAGGGTATTAGGTTGGGTCAAGACCACGAGAGTGTGAGATTTTAACCAGATAGCTAAAGTTAGGCATTTAAATTAAATACAGCGAGAGCGCTTTAAGATAAATTAGAATTATTTAGTTTCCAAAAATTATCTCTAAACACTTATGGGCTAGCGAGAGCAGGCATAGGGCTTTAGGGATAAGATCTGATTCAAGACCACGAGAGTGTGAGTTGAGGGTATTCAAACTAGTAATCTCTACCGAATAGATTAAGTGAACATCTTTATAAGCCTAGGTTAGATTGACCCACCTAAGTTAGTATAATTACATACCGACCGTTTTAGTATTATTTTATTAAAAACTTAAATTTAATTCCGCTTTTAATAGTCTTAGAAAACCAACAACAATCGTGACAACTATTCGCCTTAGCTAAACTAGAAGTTCATCTAGCACTAGGTAACGATAGAATCCCTGTGGATCGATAATCTTAAATATTACTTCGATAGGCTGTGCACTTGCAGTAAGACACCGCTAGACGCATAAGTAGACACGTCTTTAGCCCATCAAGTTTTTGGCGCCGTTGCCGGGGATTCCTTAATTTAGTTACTAGTGCATTTAGGTAGCATTGTCTAGACTAAGGTATCAACAGTTTAATTTAATCTAATCTCCGAGTGTATGCCACGTACTCGCTCTAAAAGCAAAGACTTGCAACCTCTAATCCCTGAATCGGAACGCTTCTTACACGTAAGAAGACGTATACTCGATTTCGAAAATAATTCCAACATTCCAGATTTTCAATTAGATCCGCCTGAACCAGTCGTAAAATCAGAAAACGCAGGAATGGCTGAAGAACAAGCTCATCCACTCAAGTATTACGCTAATCCTTCGCAAGGTGAACCGCATTCAAGCATTGCAGCACCGGCTATCAACCGAAACGATTTCGAACTAAAACCATCATTGATATCAGCCGTGCAACAAAACCAATTCGCCGGAAATCCTACCGAGGATCCGAATCTTCATCTTTCGATCTTTGTGCAATATGCAGATACCGTAAAAGCCAATGGAGTTACCCAAGAAGCTATTAGACTACGTTTATTTCCTTTTTCGCTTCGAGACAGAGCAAGAGCATGGCTTCAATCTCTGCCTTCAAACTCAGTAACTACGTGGGAACAGCTTAAGAAAGTTTTCTTGAACAGGTATTTTCCACCTAGCAAGACAGCTATGCTGAGAGCTCAGATCAACGGATTTAAGCAAAGAGAAAGTGAATCATTATTCGAAGCTTGGGAACGCTATAAGGATCTACTTAGGCTTTGTCCACATCACGGATTAGTAGAATGGATGGTCATCCATACCTTCTATAATGGACTCTTGTACAATACAAGAATGACAATTGACGCTGCCGCGGGTGGTGCATTGATGGACAAAGAATATAGTGATGCCTATGCACTTATCGAAAGTATGGCTCAGAATCATTACCTTTGGGGAAGCGAAAGAGTCGCAACTGAGAAACCAACAAAGGGAGGTATGTACGAAGTAAGTAGTATGGACCAAGTCAATGCGAAGTTTGACCAACTAAGCCAAAAGATCGATAACTTGGCCATAACACCTGCAGCCACCGTGGCTGCAGTAACACCTAACTGTGAGTTATGTGGAGTCCCAGGACACGAAGTCTCTGATTGTCAACTATTGACAGGAACTCCCACTGATCAAGTGAATTATGCTCAAGGAAACCCTTACTCAAACACATACAACCCAGGTTGGAAGAATCATCCGAATTTCTCCTATAAGAGTAACAATGCTTATTACGCACCAGGTCAAGCACCAGCTACATCACCAGGATATCAAAAGACTGCTCCTAATATCCCTAGAAAGTCGAACCTTGAATTGATGATGGAGAGCTTTATAGCTAGCCAATCTCAGACGAACAAGGACTTCCTAAACCAAAACATTCACACTAGCGAGCAGATTAAACAATTAGTGAGCAAAGTAGATGCATTAGCTACACATAACAAAATGCTTGAAACTCAGATTTCACAAGTAGCTCAACAACAAGCACCTACTGCTGCACCAGCTGGAGTGTTCCCTGGACAACCTCAACCTAATCCGAAAGGACATGCTAACGCCGTAATATTAAGAAGTGGCAAGGAACTTGACGGACCTACCGATCCAAGACTTGACAATCCAGCCATGTACCAAAAACCGGATAAACCGACTGAAGTGGTGAATGATCCAGAAGAAAAGGAAGATGAAATCCAAGAGGTAGTGGAGAAAGAACAACCTTATGTGCCTCCACCACCCTATAAACCACCAATTCCGTACCCTCAAAGACTAATAAGTTCCAAGACGACGGGTCAATTTAAGAAATTTGTAGAACTTCTGAAACAGTTGAATATTACTATTCCGTTTACAGAAGCAATTACCCAAATACCCTCGTATGCCAAGTTTCTAAAAGAAATCTTATCCAATAAGAAAAAGATAGAGGATAACGGAACAGTTACACTCACTGCCGAGTGTAGCGCCATAATCCAGAATAACATGCCTCCTAAGCTAAAAGATCCAGGAAGTTTCTCTATACCCTGTGTAATAGGAAAATTCGTCATTGACAAAGCTCTATGCGATTTAGGAGCCAGTATCAGTGTTATGCCCTTAACGATTTGCAAAAGGCTAGACATGGGAGAACTAAGACCAACAAAAATGTCTGTTCAACTAGCCGATCGCTCTGTTAAATATCCTGTAGGCATACTAGAAAACGTCCCAGTACGTATAGGACAATTCTACATTCCTACTGATTTTATAATCATGGACATCTCTGAAGACTCCACTACACCTATCATACTAGGAAGACCATTCTTAGCTACCGCCGGAGCTATAATAGACGTAAAAAGAGGAAAGCTAACCTTTGAAGTAGGTGAAGAGAAAGTTGAATTTGTTTTAACACAATTCTTACAATCACCAGCTATAGAGGATACATGCTATCTAATGGACGTAATTGACGAATGTGTAAGAGAAATGGAACTGGAGGAGACCACTTATTCTGAAATAATGAAAATTCAAATCCCTCCAATTCTCGAAGATGATAATTGGCAAAAACCGTATCAGGATAATAGTCTGAGCGAAAGCTTAGCACTTACACCGGATCCCATGCCAAGTAAAGATAAACCTACATTAGGATTAAAAACTTTACCTAAAAACCTAAGGTACGAATTCTTAGACGTTGAATGTAAAAGACCAGTTATAGTGAATTCCAGTTTAGGAACTATAGAGACAAAGAAACTTTTAGATGTCTTGAAGAAATATCCAACTGCATTAGGATATAACATATCTGATCTCAAAGGAATATGTCCTTCAGTTTGCATGCATCGCATTCTGCTAGAAGAAGATTGCAGAACCTCCAGAGAAGCTCAAAGAAGAATAAACCCAACCCTTAGCACTGTAGTAAAGGAAGAAGTCAAGAAATTATTAGATGCCGGGATAATATATCCAATCTCTGATAGTGAATGGGTTAGTCCAATACATGTAGTGCCAAAGAAAGGAGGTATCACTGTTGTGAAAAACGCTCAAGGCGAATCGATATCGCAAAGAGTAGTGATGGGATATAGAGTGTGCATAGATTATCGTAAACTAAACAAAGCCACTCGAAAAGATCATTTCCCACTACCTTTCATAGATCAAATGTTAGAACGATTAGCCAAGCATTCTTACTTCTGTTACCTTGATGGTTACTCAGGATTTTTCCAAATCCCTATCCATCCTGATGACCAAGAGAAGACCACATTCACATGTCCTTATGGAACGTTCGCTTATAGGCGAATGCCCTTTGGATTGTGCAACGCCCCTGCAACCTTTCAAAGATGCATGATGTCAATCTTCGCAGATTTTATAGACAACATCATGGAAGTGTTCATGGACGACTTCTCTGTATGCGGGCAAAGCTTTGAAGGATGTCTATCAAACTTAGAAATGGTGTTAGAAAGATGTGTAAAGGTGAATCTCGTGCTTAACTGGGAGAAATGTCATTTTATGGTCAACGAAGGAATAGTATTAGGTCATGTGATATCAGATAAGGGAATTGAAGTCGATAAAGCTAAGATTGAAGTAATAAAAGATCTTCAACCTCCTAAAACCGTTCGAGAAATACGAAGCTTTTTAGGACACGCCGGTTTCTACCGACGATTCATTAAAGATTTCTCGAAAATCACTAAACCTCTTACTGGTTTATTAATGAAAGACGCTGACTTCATATTCAATGAAGATTATCTTAAAGCATTCGAAACTCTAAAAACAGCCCTCATCACCGCACCAATCATGCAACCCCCTGACTGGAGATTACCTTTTGAAATCATGTGCGATGCGAGTGACTATGCTGTGGGCGCAGTCCTGGGTCAGAGAAAAGAAAAGAAACTCCATGCGATTTACTATGCAAGTAGAACCTTGGATTCTGCCCAGATGAACTACGCCACTACAGAAAAAGAATTGCTAGCAGTTGTCTTTGCGCTTGACAAATTCCGCTCTTACCTAGTTGGAGCGAAAATAATCATTTACACAGACCACGCTGCTATCCGATATCTATTAACTAAGAAGGATGCTAAGCCACGACTCCTAAGATGGATTTTACTCTTACAAGAGTTTGATCTAGAAATAAAAGACAAAAAAGGTACCGAAAACGTCGTAGCGGACCATTTATCTAGAATAGAAGGTATTAAACCCGAACAAGTGCCGATTAACGATGATTTTCCGTATGAACAGCTGATAGCACAAATAGGAAGCGACCTGGCGCAGTTAGATATAAATGAACCAGAACCCGTGGAAATAATACAGACAACTGTAGGACTGCCATGGTACGCTGACATTGTCAACTACCTAGCCGCAGGAGCTCTTCCACCAGATCTAACCTATCAGCAGAAAAAGAAGTTCTTTCATAACCTGAAACAGTACTATTGGGATGAACCATTATTGTTCAAACGAGGACCGGATGGAATCTTTCGCCGATGTATTCCCGAAGAAGAAATAGAAGACGTCATTACTCAATGTCATTCATCTCCTTATGGTGGACATGCGAGCACTTCCAAAACCTGTGCAAAAATCTTGCAAGCCGGCTTATACTGGCCTAGTCTATGGAAGGATGTCCACATCGCTGTTATAAGTTGCGATCGGTGTCAACGCACCGGCAATATTTCAAGAAGAGATGAAATGCCCCAAAAGGGAATTTTGGAAGTAGAAATCTTCGACGTCTGGGGAATAGATTTCATGGGACCATTCCCATCATCTTTCGGTAATAATTACATACTCGTAGCCGTTGACTATGTCTCAAAATGGATCGAAGCCATAGCTTCTCCTACAAATGATGCACGAGTAGTAATAAAGCTTTTCAAAAACATAATCTTTCCCAGATTTGGTGTACCTCGACTCGTCATAAGTGACGGTGGCTCACACTTCATTTCGAAAATCTTTGACAAATTACTATCTAAATATGGAGTGAGACACCGTGTGGCTACACCATATCACCCACAAACAAGTGGACAGGTCGAAGTCTCAAACCGAGAGATTAAACAAATCTTAGAAAAGACTGTCGCCATATCTCGGAAAGATTGGTCATCTAAACTTAATGAAGCTCTATGGGCTTATAGGACCGCTTACAAGACTCCCATAGGTACTACACCTTTCAAACTAGTTTATGGAAAGTCTTGTCACCTCCCAGTAGAACTAGAACACAAAGCTTATTGGGCGATCAAAACTCTCAATATGAACTATAGTGCTGCAGGAGAAAAGCGAATCCTAGACATTAACGAATTAGAAGAACTAAGGTTAGATGCATATGAAAATGCTAAGCTATATAAGGAAAGAACCAAGCGATGGCATGATAAACGCCTATCTAAGAAAGAATTCAGTGTGGGAGACGTTGTACTCCTCTTTAATTCAAGACTTAGGCTCTTTCCTGGAAAACTAAAGTCTAGATGGTCGGGACCCTTTGATATAACTAAAGTATTCCCAAGTGGAGCAATAGAAATCAAGGGTAGGAACAATGAACCATTCATAGTAAACGGACAGCGCCTAAAACATTATCATAAAGTTGAAAATAGAGACTATACGAATGATCTAAAACTTTTGAAATTGTCCGCAAATTCCCCTGATTAGTCTAAACCTCAGCGTTACGTCAGGCTTTTGACAATAAAAACAGCGCTTAGTGGGAGGCAACCCATTTTCTTAGTTACCTATTTTAAACTATCCTTTTCCTTTTTGAGCATTTTTAATTATCGTTATTACTATTTGTTTGAATTGTTTTGTTAGTTTTATTTTACATTACATTTATAGCCATTACATTTTAGCATTTCATTTTTCTTATTTTTATCCTAAATCACTTTTTACAGATTTTCTAAAGTCTTTTCCACTGAATTGTTTCCACCGTATTTTCACTGACTATGGCTAACCAACCTATTAACTATATGGAAACCCAATTTAGAGGTAGGAATCAAAGAATAAAGTTCGAAGAGTTATCACAGAGGCAAATGGATTTGACCCTGTACCCAAATGAAAAGACTATGGAAACCTTAGGCATACATGAGAGCATGATATACCTGTTCAACCGACTCGGATGGGAAAATGCAATGATCCAACACAAGTTTGCGACTTACCGAGAGCTCACCCTTGAGTTCCTTAGTTCCCTACTTTACCTACCCGAGCGCGGTTTTGGTTCTAGGAAAGGATTCATTAGTTTCCGCCTATTCGGAATAGAATACGACTTTAACCACAAAGAACTAGCTGACCTATTAGGATTCCCTAGTGGACCTTTCGCCTTTACTACCACACAGGTAGAATTGATGGATGTGGAGCTAGATTTCTTTTGGGGAACTCTGACCGGAAACTACCACCCTGAACCAAATGATATGAACAATGATGAGATCCATAACCCTGCTCTTCGTTACTTCCACAAATTCCTCGCCCATACCTTCTTTGGAAAAGAAGAAAATATTACCGGAGTCTCTAAGGATGAATTATTTATTATGTCATGTTTCAATACTGGACAGTGTGTTAATGGTGTCCCTTTCATGATGCAAACCTTCACCCGCATCCAAGATGAACCTGAATTACCTATAGTGGTAGGAGGTCTTGTAACCATGATTGCTGATGCCTTAGGACTTAGGTACCAACTGGACAGGTGCACCCGTCTGGGAACCGTACGCCTGATGAACCTTAAATTCTGCTTCAATAGACATATTATAAGGAATTTAGGACGCCCACCTTTTGAGTACCTGATCCGGAACACAGTAGTCACCCTGTTCACATTGCCCAATCATGCAAAAGTAAGCGTTCATAATAAGGATAATTGGCTTTATGAGTTAAATCCACCTGATTATCCAGCCACTCCTGAAACACCTCAGTCTCACAGGATAACAGACGATGTAATGACCGCTGTTGAAACTGACCCCGAGACACCTCCTGGATACCATGACATTGACCCAACTGACAAAGTTCATGAAACCCCTGGAGCGAATCACGGAGAGTACGCTAACAACTTGCAGAACATCATGCACACTCTCAATGCCTATCAAGCCGACATTAATCTATTCAGAGAAGACATTAAGAGTATGCGATTGGACATCGTGGGATTGACTGACATGGCCTGCGAACAGTTCTATCATTTGGACTCCGCCATCGAAGATCTGAAGAAACGCCTTTGAACCGGCTATCAGTGATTTAGTTTACTAATTCTTTTCTCATTATTTTTTTATTTTCATTTCCAGTTAAATTTATCTTTCGCAACAATTTCATAACATAATTTGAGTTTATGTAATTTCAGTTTTTCTTTATGCCATGCACTTTTTATTTCAATTGATTCTTCATTTTAGCAGCTTAAATAATTTTTTTTTATTATTTCTTTTCTATACACTGTGTGACCATATACGGTATGACTGCAATATTCTATCTTAGGTTCGTATACTACTGTTTTGAAATTGCTATATATTAGGTTCGTATACTACTGTTTTGAAATTGCTCTATATTATGGTGTGTGTTACTATAGTACTACTAAATATAATACATTATTATTAAATTAAAAATAACGTGAGACAATATGCTTTTCTGAAATTACTCAGCACCACACAAGCCTCACGGTCGTCACGCCCACTTACGATCGTGACGTTCCCATTTAGCGCGTCACGACCGTCACGATCCTGTCACGACCGTCACGACCTCTATTACAGAGGTCGTGAGAAACAGAACTGTTTCTTCATCGTGTCCACTCCTCTTCTCCCTCCATACCCTATCTAAAACTTCCCCCACTCACTCCCAAACCGTCAAAACCTTTCCACTACCCCATTAATCCACCATTACCAGTAACCATTCCAATTCCACTGTCCCGTATTTAACCCGAACACCAACCTCCCTCATTCTACCACTCTTCTTCCAAAAACTTCACACAAAAAAAAAATCCTTCCACCCTCTCCCTTCACATTTGCATGTTATGGATTCTATCGTTTTCAGAGAAGGAGAAGCAGGAGAAACCCAGCGAGACCGTTTCATCCGCTTCGAGAACCGCGGTCTGCAACCCACCCGGTACATTTCCACCGACTGTCTGCAAGAACTCGGTATGCTGTCCAGCGTCCAAAACCTATTGCAGAAGGTTGGCCTGTGGGACCTCTGTCACCAGCCACAGCCTACTTTCGAACTTCTGACGCTGGAGTTCCTCAGTTCCTACTGCTACATCACCCCTCATGGTTCTCAGAGTCAGCTTACCGGCAACGTAACATTCAGACTGCTTGGCCGGGAGTTCAACCTCACACAAACCAGGATTGCAGAGCTGTTAGGTTTCGACCACGGCACCGAAGCCCACCGTCGCGTGCCCGACAACTTCAGTGAACAAGCATTCACACTGTGGCGCGACCTCACCAACACCCAAGCGACCACTTTCCAGAGCCTCAACGCCACTCACATCCACAACCCGGCTATCCGCTACTTTCACCGGGTCCTCTGCAACACCATCTTTGCTCGAGAGAGCAACCACAAGCTCAACTCAAAGGAGCTCCTGTTTCTGTACTGTGCCCTGCATGACGAGCCAATCAACGCTGCCCCCTTTATGCTCTACCACATCCAGGCCATCGCGCACCGCGGCTCATCCCCGTTCTTCATTGGAGGCATTGTCACCACCCTCGCCATTCAGCTGGGGCTTGGTGACGCGCTCGCTGATCTGCCGCACCTCGCCCCCGATTTCCTGACCATGAGCTACTGCCGGTCCGCCCACCTGATCGCGCAGCGAGAGGATGGCAGGTACAGCCCTGTCGTCAATGGCACCGTCTTCCACCACATCACTCTGCCGTCCCGCACACGCATCGACCCAGCAAACCGAGCCAACTGGCTCTTTGCCTTACCAGCTGCTGCGGATCACGTGCCGGTACATGATGATCAGCCAAACGCCGCAGTGGACGAGATGCAGGACGCCATGGATGCAGTTGAGCATGCCCAGGACATCCCCGAGACTTCCACCCGACAGCAGGCAGCCCCCGCTGCCACACTGGAGGACGTCCTATTTGCGATCCACCAGCAGAACCTGATGAACGCAGCACTAGAGCGTCAGCAGAAGGCCCAGTACGACGCTCTGCTCGGCACTATTGCTGCCAACCATGCGGCCACTAATGAGCGGGTTAGCGAACTCTTTGGCGAAGTCCGCGGCGAGCTCGAGGCGCTCCGCATCAGCATTACTGCTACCTCCGGCACCGGCTCTGACCCCGACGCAACTCCCACCAGACGCCGCTCTCGCACCAGAGGCCGAGCCCGCGATCACCAGCAGCAGTAGTTTGCTTCTATATTGTTTTTCAGTTTTAGTCTTGTACTGTATCTATACCGCTATTATATCACAACATTGAGGACAATGTCTGATATAGCGTGGGAGAGGTACTTTTCATTTCAATGTACTTTCAATCCTGTTGTATTCCTTTTAGAAAATCAATGAAATGAGCAATTCTGTGCGTTATTTTCTTGAATATCGAGTTATCCCCGATTATTAAGCCATACTAGAAAAATCCTTAAATTACTCGCATTACCCGACTGACCACCGAATGGTTCGTAATTACGAGGCCGGGAACGATTAAACAAGACCAATACAATCTTGACATCTTCGACCCCCTGCTTAAGAAATTCCATCCGATCACCATTGCGAGTGCACCTTTAGTTTCAGTTCAAAAGTAACCCCAGTAGTTTATACTAGCAGTCAGCACCGTCTGAACACAAACCACGTGGGGAGCCGATGAATATAAGCGTTTGATGCCTAATCAATAATGATCCTTCGTATCTCAATGCAAAATGAAAAGAGATTGCACCAAAGTACACGGTCGCAGATAATAAACGAGAAATATGAGAAGGACTCCGTTCCGGGTTGGTTCAGAGGTACTGGTTCTGAACTCGGTAGGGCGTGCTACGGCTCGATCCCCCACAACCTCCGCATCGGATAAAACATGAAGGGTTACCACACTCGTGTACCAGACCCCGTGCAAAAAAAAAAAAAAAAAAAGGATCAAAATCGCTAACCGGCTACTCCACTACGTGCGTGCGAAGGCAAAGGGCTTAATGTGACTGCGCCAGAACGAACCGGGTGAAATACGATCGAAAAACTCTAGGTGAAATCGCAATGTGATTGTCGATTGTTTCGCTTGACGGGAAGTAGACGACATAGCCTGTTGCTTATGTCATTAGTGTATCGGTAGCGTTCTATCAAAGTACCGGACTATCCGACAGAACGATCCACCGGACGGTTTGCTATGAGTATGCGCGAATAAAATCTTGTCCGCCGATTTTCAACCGACTATTTGCTTGAGGACAAGCAAAGGTTTAAGTTTGGGGAAGTTTGATGACGAGAAAACGCATCGGTTATATCGCTAGATTTCATTGACTTTTACCGCACATTCACCGTTTTAACGCTCGATTCCTCGAGTTTTTCTTACTATTTTGCAGGTACATCGATATGTGAGGCCAAATCAAGAATTAAGAATAAAAGAACAAAGAAACCACAAGAAATGAAGCAAGACAGAAGCCTGCATAAAACTCTGCATAATTTGTTACGACCACGGTCGTTACAAGGGTGTCACGACCGTGACACCTTACTTTGGGACCTCACGACCGTGAGGAAGTAGTCACGACCGTGACACTTGAAAACATAAGACAACGAGCGTGAAGACCTTGTCACGCCCGTGACAAGGATATAACTTGATTCTTTTGACTCAGACTACGTCAAAGCCACCAGTGAAGCCACTCCTCCTAGTAATTCTCACGTGAGGGAGACCTCTCCCACTTTCTGCTGCCACTTTCCAACATTTTCTCAACCACTTCAGCAAAGCCCAAGAAGCAAAAGACCCAGGACCAGCCCATTGGAAGCTCTATAAATAGGACCAGCTCAGGAGGATTTAGAGACAGACTTCAGTATCCCAATTTCCTGCGGAAGCTCTGCCGAATTACCTTACCATCAGATTTATTATTCCAGCATTTTATTTTCTGCCTTATTTTATTTGTATCCAAACCAACCGTGTAACAATTTCCAACATTAGGGAATTGTTATACCTTTATTTGTTTCCAGCCTTCAGCATTTCGTTTTAATTTTTATTTCCGCCTACTCCAAGCCTTCCGGTCTGTGGAAGAAGGAGTCTACTCGGATATTTGTTAATCAGGTTTTTTAGTTATTGCAATTTAATTTATTTATAATGTCTATTTATTTTTCTGCCATTAGTAAGTTAATAATTAACTCTGAGTCTGATTTAACCTCGATGAGTAGCTAAACACCTTAGGGCGGTATGTAGTTATAACTAACTTAACCGGTAAAATATAACCATGGGCTAAAATAATTAATCGCTTAACATTCTGGCTGATACTTTTTAATTAAATTCGACCTTTTCGTTACGAGAGTAAGAAAAGGGTATTAGGTTGGGTCAAGACCACGAGAGTGTGAGATTTTAACCAGATAGCTAAAGTTAGGCATTTAAATTAAATACAGCGAGAGCGCTTTAAGATAAATTAGAATTATTTAGTTTCCAAAAATTATCTCTAAACACTTATGGGCTAGCGAGAGCAGGCATAGGGCTTTAGGGATAAGATCTGATTCAAGACCACGAGAGTGTGAGTTGAGGGTATTCAAACTAGTAATCTCTACCGAATAGATTAAGTGAACATCTTTATAAGCCTAGGTTAGATTGACCCACCTAAGTTAGTATAATTACATACCGACCGTTTTAGTATTATTTTATTAAAAACTTAAATTTAATTCCGCTTTTAATAGTCTTAGAAAACCAACAACAATCGTGACAACTATTCGCCTTAGCTAAACTAGAAGTTCATCTAGCACTAGGTAACGATAGAATCCCTGTGGATCGATAATCTTAAATATTACTTCGATAGGCTGTGCACTTGCAGTAAGACACCGCTAGACGCATAAGTAGACACGTCTTTAGCCCATCAAAAAGCGAACAACAAGGTATGTGCACCAAAATAAAAGTTCACCAAAACTTCTCCAAATTAATTCTAAAATCATCCTTACTATATCCACATCCTAACCATATGCCAAATTCATCTAATATGCACATAAATTAAGAGGAATTTTGAGAATCAAGAACCTTATCGGAAGCTTCGAATGGAGTGTTCTTGAATGTGAATTCTTCCTCCAAAAGGTGCAGATTTCTTCAATGAACAATCCTTTAACTCTATTGATGCTTGAATCCTCTTGAAATGGCCTCAAACTCAAAAAACGATTTTCACTTGGAAGCTTCAAGAACTCAACTACCACCAACTGTTTTTCTCACCAAATGCTAACCAAAATGATCTGAAATGGATCCTGAGTTTATATATGATTGTTTTGGATAATTCTTAGGCCCAATGAAAGCCCAATTCAAGTAATCCAAAATTCAATTTTTCCTCCAAAATATGAACATGGCAGCCACGAATTCTGCTCTGTTTCAGCTTCAAAATGCTGCAAATACATTGCTTGTGACCTGTTGAGAATGAATGGATTAGATTGCACCCTTAATCTTGATCAATGGTTGATCTTTGATGTGTTGCTTCATGATGAAGAAAGCAAATGAAAGTCCATGAAGCAAGCCTCAAATTAAAATTCTACCAATGCCATTGTCTTCAAAATGCCATTTGCAATCAAAATATGTACAAATTTGTAGTTTTTTGAACCACTTGTGAATTATTTTGAATTTTTCCTTTTAATCCCTTTAAAAATCCCCTTTGTCAAGTTTCTTTCAATCAACTCTTGTTCTAAGCCAAATCAAAGCCTCCTTTATACCTGGTTGAACTTAAAATCCCATTTTGAGCAAGTTTCATGTTGGACAAAACTTCATTTGAGGTTCACAAGATAGTGAAATGACCCATAATCCGAAATGGCCTGTAATCTCACTTTCCCAAAATACCCCTAACTTGTAAACCTTATAACTTGAGTTCTACAAATCAGATGAAAGACTTTTAGTACATTTTGGAATGCTAAGACCAAGACCTACAACTTTCATGTCGGCCAAAAGTTGAGGAGAAACATCCTTCTAGGTCAAAAGTGCTTTGGAAGTTGGTGGACTTTCACAGATAAAATTCACATTCATCTGATGACCTGTAACTTGTCTGGATCATAACTTGAGTTCTATAATTCCAATCAAGGACTTCTAGTACTCAAATTAAATCTAAGAACATGCTCTAGAAGTTACTTGTTGGTCAAAAGTTGAGATGAAACTTGTATCTTGAGATAAGTAGTCTTGAAGTCAGGCACTAAATAGGGGATTTTACCCTAAGAACCCTAATTTAGCAACTACTCACACTTTGAATTATTCTTGAATTGATCTTGGAATGACATCCCAAATTCCTCATCACAACATCCCATGACTTCAAAGACTTAGAATTGAGTCTTAATCTCCTTTAATAGCACAGTTGACTTAAGGTTGACCAGATGAAAACCCTAATTGCAACACCTTCAACTGTGATTTTCCACTCTTGCCATGAACACTTGATTGAACTCCACCATGACCCTCAAGGCCTCCAATGAGATTCAATGACAATCTCTACCCCTAACCATGGGTTTATGATCTCCAGATGATCCTTAGATAGGCTCATAGACAGGAGATGAACCACATTCACTTGCTTGCCTTTCTTCAAGGACTTTGACTTGCTTCTGATGATGATAACCACTTGGTGACTTGAATATAATCCCTTGATTAGGATTTGAACCTTTGATAACCTCAATTGTCTAAGCACATCTTTCCTGATCCCCTGTAAAATGCAACATGACCATGTAATGTGAATGCTAGAACAATGATATGCTAATGCAATGAAACATAAACCAAGTAAGAAAAAGGTTGAGCAAATTTTGGGGTACAACACATGTCAATTTGGAAAGATTGTAAAAAATTCTTTTAAAAACAAAAACATTATCTCTTCTTCTAGACCCTTGTAATTTCTTCACATTTATTTATTTGGTCCTATTGGGACTTCCTCAATCAGTGGAAAGAAATATGGTTTGGTCATAGTTGATCATTTTAACAGATTGACTTGGGTTAAGTTTCTCAAATCTAAAGATGAAACATACGAAGTGTTTAACACCTTCTGCATTCAAGTATAATCTGAGAAGGAATTGAAAATTCTAAAGGTCAGAGTGACCATGGGGGTGAGTTTGAAAAAGAATCATTTGAATCCTTTTGTGAAAAATATGGAATTATTCATGAGTTCTCTTCTCCCAGAACTCCATAGCAAAATGGAATTGTTGAGAGAAAGAACACATCTCTACAAGAAATGGCAAGGACAATGATTCATGAAAATAAACTCCCTAAGTACTTGTGGGAAGAAGTTGTTAATACTGCTTGTTATATTAAGAACATAATTTATATTAGACCTGAAATTCTGGCAAGCACATAATGGATGTTATCACGGATGTTATGACATCCACTGTAACACATACTACTGAACTAACTAATAAGTTGTAAATGGAAATCAGTAAATAACACAAGTAATTGCTCACCCAGTTCAGTGTCAACCACACCTACATCTGGGGGCTACCAAGCCAGGGAGGAAATTCACTATTAGTAGAATTAATTCAGAGTCAAACAACCTGTTTGCACTCTTCACTTAAGACCTACCCAATGACACTTTAGCCTAGAGACCACTAGACCAGAGTTTCCCACTCACTCCCCCTCAATCACCTCAATGATATAAAACAATACACAATTACAATGGAGATATGAAGAAACCCTTCAAACACACATTGGTCTTGCTTCACAGCTTTGATCAAGAGACACACACTCTTGCTTAACAGCTTTGAGTGACACAATGAACACACATGTTCATACACAATAACCAAAGCAATTATACAGCATACAATTGCTTGGAACACAAGGAATCCTAAGACTTCTAGACACACGTGAAGAATAAACCTCTTCACTCACAAGGAATCCTAATCTTTCACAAATTGTTTCAAATATTCGTTTCCAGAAATGAGATGAATACTCTATAGACTCATCTTTTCCAGATCTTGTGAAAGACTTTTGGGCCAATGCTCATATTCATCAGAGTGAGCAAAATGATTGTCTGATTTTGTCTATTGTTTTTTCTGTTGTAATCAACTTTAAAATCATCTTTCGTAATTATTTGTGAGGTAATTGGAGTCACTATTGAAAGCTACTGGTATAACAATAACTCAGAAAATGATTTACAAATCACCTATGGTACTAAAGGCCCTTTTGAAAGTCCTTCTACTCTTACTCCTATGGCAAAAGTCTGGTACCAAATTATGGGGAACATTCTAAGGCCTAGAGTAAAGGGGACAAGATGACTTTTTCTGATGATAAACTTTTCATTTTGGCACTAGTCTTCAGGATCAAGATCAATTTACCTCTGACTATGTTTTAGTATCTTAAAGAAGATATTCTTACACCTCGTGAGGAATTATCTTTTCTCATTCCTTTTGGTAGGATTCTTTATCAGATTCTAGTTCAACATTGACAAACTTGTTCCTGACTAGTGTTTAGATATGAATAGTTATGAAACCATTATTCATTGCTAAAGTCTTTTTTCCTTCTCTTCTCATTTTTATTGGTGACAAAGGGGGAGAATGGATTGAGTATTTTAGGTTAATAATGGTTCCGAATGTGGATAGTAATCCTATTTAGGGGGAGTTTGTGAATCTCACCCTTGGAGTAGATTTATTATTTTGTTTGGAGAGGATCTTACAAACATCAACTGTTAGACTTTATAGATAGGACTCAGGGGGAGCTTACAAACCTCACCTTTTAGACTGTTTGACTCAGGGGAAGCTTACAAACCTCAGACCCAAAAATTTGTTCAGTAATTAATATGCTTCTGATTATTTTACTAAATACTTAATGTTGTCATCATAAAAAAAGGGGGAGATTGTTGAAATAAGTTTGGTTCATACCATGCATCCTCTAAGGTTTTGATGATAACAAAATATTTGAAAATAAGTTAAGATTTCTAACAAGCTATTTTATGTGTGCAGGATTATATTTACTTGATGGAATTGGTTCTGACACTAAAACCACTTTAGTTTGGTTCTGATCATGCTTTTTTGAGGAAGTCTGATCAGAAAAGCAACTGCTAGTAGACTCCAATTTAGAAGCATGTTATGCTGCCTCTAATGCTGAGTAATGTCAAGTCAGTTCAGCTAACACGGGACTCAAGATTTGTTGACATTATCTTCTACATGTTGTGTTGTACTTGAGTCATAGTTGTATCCTTTTGGAAAAAGGCCTTGTTTCGTGGATATTCTTGTGACTGAAAGTTCTAACACTTGCTTTATTGAAAAAGAAGATGTACTAGAAGATTTGGTATGTTTGTAGCTGTTGAAGATGCTCCAAGGTATCTATTTTCTTTAGCTATAAAAAGCAGCTAAATATTTGAAGATCAACTAAGAAATAACGCTGAAAATACAACTGAGAAATACATGCACTACTATCAGAAAGTTGAGTCTGTTAAGAGTTCTTATTCTTGTGTTGATTAAGAATCTTCGTAAAAGTGTGTTGTATTATTTTGAACACCTCTGATATTTATCAAGTGTTGTTGTAAGTTATTCCTTCTCTAAACTATTTGTTTAGATATAAGCCTCTTGTTGTAGGCTTGAGAAAGGTGAAGTCTTAGACACGAGCTCTAAGCAAAGAAAAGTCTTAATCAGAAGCTGGTTAAGCAAGGGAAAGTCTTAGACACGAGCTCTAAGCAGAGGAAAGTCTTAGACACAAGCTCTAAACAAGGTAAAGTCTTAGGCAGGTGGCCTAAGCAAGATAAGTCTCGGTCAGGAGCTGATTGAGTAGAGGGAAGTATTAGACACAAGCTCTAAGCAAGGCAAGTCTTGGACAAGTGGTCTGAGCAAAAATAAAAGTCTTATACAAGTGTGTATAAGCAAGTGTAATATGGTTGATTATAGTGAAAAATCTCTTGCTTGGCAATGGGACTAAAGTGCTCTCAGTTGGGAGGAGAACCAGGATAACTACTGTGTATTCTTTGTTATTTTTACTTTACTTTTGTTTCTACTTCCGCTGCACCCTATGATCAGTGCATCTTTATGCACATTCTCCTATATTTTTACTTAGACATTTCTTTACTTTATTTTGATTATTCTTATGTTTTATTATGTTTTTATATTTTATTTTATTTTTGGTCTAATTTGATTTTCGCACTTTATTTTTCAGCTTTAGCAGTCTGCACGGAAACGATCATAACTGGAGTTCCGGGAATTTGTTTGAGGCGTTCTAAAAATCGCCAGAAAGCTAAGAGAGAGAGCTACGACTTTTATGTTGGGGTCGAAGTCAGATTCTGAACATATTTTCCTAGAATATTCATTGAAGTTACAACATTAGGAATTTGTTTTAGTTTTGGGCCTGGGTAATGTTTTCGACCCAGTTGGGTTTTGAACTTGTTTTTCTTTTTAGGGGAAACTCATGTTACTGTTCATTCACTCTCTATTCACGAAAAAAGTTGAAGTTTTGTAAGAATCTTATGGAGAACTAATCACTCTGAGTCGGTCTACCGTAATTCAGGTTCCAACACTTGAGATTGTTATTATATTATTATTTGTTTAATTCCGTTCAATGATTTTATACTCTTGTATGCTTAATTCAATTGTATAAAATATATTGATTCAATTTGGTTGATTGTATGATCTTAACATAGACACTTTTACATTTTCTTAATTCGTTTTTGTGTCTGAATAATCATGTTTGCTTAATTCATGAAGCTTTATACCGTTTGCTTAATTCGGACAATAGGATCATATATCTTGCAAACCTTATCGCGCTTGTCATTGAGTTTGTATCCAGATAGGAATGAACGCTTATAATATTAAAATTATAACAATCGATAATAGTAGGAACCGAATCGGTAGATTGACTTATTTCATAATCACTTATTTCACAACAGCTTTTTCCAATAATCACTTTTGTTAATTACTCTTATTCATTCGAACACGACACCCCCCCCCCTTTTCGATTAGTAATAATCAAGAGTCCTTGAGAATGATATTCCGAGTTACTGTCGTTGTACTGCATTTTTACAAAAATACTCGTTTTGATCCACGCGCGACAACTGATCACCCTATCAGATTCTGAACTCAGTTTTTAGAACCTGAACTCTGGTTCAGAAGTAAATCTAATTTTTGCAATACACAATTCAACCCCCCTTCTTGTGTATGCTTCTCACCTTCAGAAGTAACATAGAATGTTGAGGTCTTGGCGTGTGAATTCTCTTACCAGATGAAAGAAAACTGGACCTTGAAGGTGGTCAAAGTAATTCTCTCATCCTTGAAATTTAACATCACTCAAAAGATCAAATCCATTGTCTTTCAAGTTGTTACACTCAACCAAGAGTTCACAGAGAACTTCCATATCTTTTATAAGAGTAAATAATGTGATTTCAGGAGTTTCATAAGGAACCTCAATGTTGCACCCCAAAATTTGACCAACTGGGTCTCGCATTTGGCTCTATGTTTCGACGCATAATCGAATTCGCATTTGCATATCGCATACATTGCATTGTTCATTTTTGTTTGATTTTATCAGGGATCACAGCTCCCGTCTCGTGTTTCAGGTGTTTTTGATCAGTAGAATCGATTTTTTGGGGTTTTTTCGGTGCCCGTTTATTTTTACCGATTATTTTTGTCTTTCGGTGCTTATTTTGTCCCTCTGGGAATTATGGCGATTTTTCTGGATTTTATTAGCCATTTTTAGGATTTAATAGCTTTTAAATCATTTTTTAGGATTTAATAGAATTTTTGATATTTTTAATTCTTTTTAAATCATTTTTTTAGCATTTTATAGAATATTGATAGATTTAATTCATTTTTAGAATATATTAGATTTTAAATAGATTTTTAGGATTTAATGGTTTTTTTAAGATAATATAGAATTTTCTAGGATATTAATTGAGTTTTGAGTATATTAGATATTAAATGACTTTGATAGGAATATATGGTTTTTCTTTTAATATAGAAATAGATAGAATTTTTCTTATTAATAAATAGTTTTGTTAATAGAAATTAATTGTTTTTAATTTTAGATATAGAATTAATAGATTTTCTTTTATAGAAATTGAATAGAATTTAATAGTATAGAATTTAATATGGTTTTTTCATAGATAAATAGATTTTATCTTTTTTTTAATAGAATAATATAGTGTTGTCAGAATTTTATTAGGGGGTTTATTAGAGTTTTAATTAGAGTAATTAGATTAGTGTTCAAATTTTATTAGTTAGGAATTATTTGAGTTCAATAGTTAATTAGGTTAGTAATTGGGCTGATTGTTTAATGCAGTTTTTTTGAAGTTTTTATTCATTTTTCGTTTTGGGCCCAGTTCAGAAAGGCCCAGGTTAATTCAAGGTCCAGAATGTTCAGGAAATATCCAGCAAAGGTCCACCATCGTCCAGCCATATTCCAGCATCTTCTAGAGAGATCCAGAGAAATCCAGAAAATCTCAACTATAAATACCCAGAGCTAACACGTGTAATAAAGAGAGGGGTCCCACGAGTCTCACACATCCATCTGCCACGTACCCCAGACTAACCCTCTCTCTCAGCCACGCTATCCCCCACGTGGAGGGCATGCACGCCTCCACACCACTTCCTCCACCACGCGTCCAGTCCTCGTCCTTCGCCTGAGAACGCCACCGGCCGGCCTGCATGGCCGGCGGCCACCACCAACCGTCGCCGGAAAATCACAAAAGCCCAGATTCCGTTCACCTGCATCTTCTTCCTCCCTAACTTTCATCTTCTTCCCAACGTCACCACCACCTTCAACCCTCGATCTTCATCGTTCTCAACCATCAACCACCAGAAACTAAGCTAACATCATCATCATCTTCACGCATCAACTCTCCAGATTCATTCAACACAAACCCTCAGCGTCCACGAACAACCTTCAAGAATCAGTTCCAGAAACGTCTTCAATCGTCATCTTCAGAAGCAAGCTCCAATGAAATCTCAGTTCAACAATTGTTTTTCCAGAAATCTTCCCTCAACGATCTCCAGCCTTCATCAGTTTTGTTCAGACGAACATTCATCATGCCTACAACGTTTTCAAGATCTAACAAGATCTTCTACCAAACGCGAACCAACTCCAGATTCATTCAAAAAATCCAATCCATAACACTCGTCACTTTCGTCAAGAACACCGTTACTCCTTTCTTCATGAACATATCCAGATCCAGCAATTCGTTGTGTTCTTCGTCAAGAACATGGATCCAGAAACCTCCGTGGATCCTCGTTCCCCAGAACGCCTAGAGCCATCATCCATGTTCGTTATGCTCTTCGTTTTACAGTCTTCTTCGTCCTAGAACATCATCAAGAACACAGGTCGTTGGGGACGCGTTTGATTTGAGTTGAGCGTTTTCGTGAGTGTTTGAGATAGAAGTTTGAGTTAGAGAATTTGAAGAAGGAGATGGATTGAGAGGAACGAGGACGTCTGGTTGAGGACTTGCGGCGGCGCTGAAGAGGAGGAAGGGATTAGGGTTTCCTCGTTTGATTCAGATGAGAGGAAGAGAGGGAGACGGAGAAGGTTGAGCTTGGGCCAGGCCCAAACCCTTTTTTTGACACACACCTCCCTCCGTTTTTGGCAGTTCTGGGCCTGGGCCCCATTTCTTCATGCACACCCCCAGTCCAACGATGCCCCCCCCTCTGTTGGTTTTTTTTGGCAGCATTTGCTTTGGGCTGGGCCCAGCTTTGATTTTTTTACTGCTAAATCACCCCTGTAATCCAGTGTACCCCCCTCCCCTTTCTTTGTTGTATCTTTTTATTTTTCTTTTCTTTTGTTTAGAGTTTCTAGGAAAAAAGAAATAATGAAGAAAAATATATTTGAGATATAGAAAAAAGAAAAAGAGAATGAAAAAAATGAAAGAAAATATTTGTGAAATATAGAAAAAGAAATAAGAAAAGAAATAAAGAAAAAAGTGAAAGAAATATTTGTGAGAAAAAGAAATAAGAAAAGAAAAGAAGAAAAATATTGTGAAAAATATAGAGAAAAACATTTTGAGAAAAGAAAAATATGTTGAAAAGAGAAAAGGAGAAAAAAAGAGAAAAATATTAAAGTAGGTTTAATATTTTTTAAGCATTTTCTTTTAGGGATATTTTCATAGACTTTATTTTATGACTTTTAGGATAGCTTAGAAGCCCATTTGTTAGGGGGCTATTTTCATTCGACTTTTCAAGATAGAATAGGATAGCGTTTCCTAGGAGATTTATTTCAGTGTTCAACCCATTGTAATCATTCTTTCAGAGATTAATAAAACGAGATTTGAGCTGTGGTCCGATAGTAGCCGAACTACAGCTGCTCTGATTCTTCGTACCAGACGAAGATATGTAGGCATAGGATGCGATATCCTAGCGAGCACACTAACGACTGACTTTTGTTCTCTCGCGGCTGTGCGATCGAGACTTTCCCGCTGACGATTAATTGAAACTTTTTTTTTCTCTTGCCCAAGTGCATTTGAGACTCAGCCATAGCTTTGACCATAGGTTCCCGACCCTGTGAAACCAGTTGTTTTTCTCACTGCTGTGTGAGAATGTTTGTTTAGCCGTAGTTAGTCTGAACTACGTAAAGCTCTGATCTTCCATCCAGTGGAAGTACGTAGGCACAAGACGCGAGGTCTTGGCGAGCCAATTTTCCCTGTAGTCCCGAACTACGTTGACTCTGACTTTCTCTCCTGAGAATACGTAGGCATAGAGTGCGACGCTCTATCGAGTCAATTCCCCTCTGTTTAGATTTAGCAGCCGTAGATAGATTGTTTTGCATCCAGTAGACAACCCAAGCAAGCGTGGATCCCGTCGAGTACGACGGACGTGAGGGGTGCTAATACCTTCCCCTTGCGTAACCGACTCCCGAACCCAGGCTATGGTTGCGATGACCATACCTTTTCCCCGTTTTTTGCGAGGTTTACTTCGAGCGTTTCCTTTCCCGCTCTGAGGGATAAATAACGCACGGTGGCGACTCTTCTGTCAGCCGGCGCCGATTTTCGCAGTAGCGACAGCTGGCGACTCTGCTGGGGATCCAACGTCCCCTGGCTGCTAAGAGCTGCGATAGTTCTTAGGCATGTGGGATCCAACGTCCCCTTGAGAGAGTCAATCCTAGCGCTTGTTTGCTTGGCTATTGGGGCTTATTTATCGATATTATCTGTTGCTGTTGGGGTGTTACGGGTGTTCTATGATTGAGAGAAGCCGGACCTGGGCTTGGAGTGCACCTTAGACTTAGAGTAGAAATTAGTGGGTGCCCGCTTGCTTTGACTTGCTTTGGTGTCCCATGAAATCTACACTCAGACGAGGTTCTGCTGGTTGGCCTCCTGTCCCTTCCTTTGGTTGGCGTGGGTTGCTGGTTAGTTGGATTGTCGACTCTGGGAACCGATCATTTGGAAGTTAGCTAAGTGAGGCCTCTTCAGGACTCGATGATGCCACTCCTTCTGGGAATCGTATCGTCAGTTCTGAAAGTCTGTGACGCTGACGACCGCATAGGATGCCGTACCTTGTCAGATATAGGTCCACACCTGTGAGTGGGGGGGTCTTTTATGCAGGAAACTTGACTTCCAACCTACCTGTTATTCTAGTCTTCTCTTCAGAGAACGTCTCCGTCAGCAGCGCAGCAGTATTCAGATTTTGTGTGGGGGCTGTGGTCCCATTGTTTGCTGCATTTTGCATATCATATGCATATCAGTGTTGCATTGCATATCATCCTCCAGCTAGCCAGAGTTCTGATCCAGCATGTGTTTCCTGAAGGTGATTACCCGGAGTTTGGATTGAGCAGCTGTTGATTGTCAGAAGACCTACCTAGGGGTTGAGTAGATTTGAGCAGAATCAAGTGTCGAAGTCAGCTGAAAATTATTGGTAGCCATGTCTGAAGGCAATTTCCAGTCTCCTAACACCCTGACAGGGTTCACTATGGCGTCCAACCCTCTGTATGATTCCATGGAAGATTCCCCGCAAGTGAACAACGTTGCTGCAGACCAAGTTGTACAGCCTTCTGTTGAGGACCGAGATCGACATGAGCAGTTTGTTGCCCAGAATAAGCGTCCTCCTCCTGTCAACAATCAAGGTGTTGCTTTCCCTGTGATGAATTACCGAAGAGATATTCCAGCAGCTGGGATGGTAGATCCAAGAGCCCTTGACGATGGTAGAAGAGTCCGAGTGTTGGAAGAGCAAATGAAAGCTTTGAAAGCCAAAGATGCTGTTAACCTAGATGCTGTAGACATGTGTTTGGTTCCTGACCTGGTGTTGCCTTACAAGTTCAAAGTGCCGAAATTTGAGAAGTACACGGGAGATAGCTGTCCAAAGCTGCATTTGATGATGTTCTGTCGAAGAATGACTGCGTTTGCGCGAGATGATAAGTTGATGATCCATTGCTTTCAAGATAGTCTGACTGGGGCATCTTTGAGGTGGTATATGCAGTTAGAGAGGAATCAGATTCAGTCATGGATGGATTTAGCCAGAGCTTTTCTGAAGCAGTACGATTACAACCTAGACATTGCTCCTTATCGCATGCATTTGCAAGAGTTGTCTCAAGAGATCAATGAACCTATCAGGAGGTATGCTCAGAGATGGAGAGAATTTGCTGCTAGAGTGCGTCCCCCGCTGTTAGACCAAGAGCTGGCAAGCATGTTTGTGGATTCCCTACAATATCCGTACTTCAAAAGATTGCTCGGAATTCCGGCAAGTTTCTCTGACGTGGTAGCATTAGGAGAACGCCTTGAGTACTCCATAAGAATGGGGAAAATTCAGATTACTTCATATGATCAAGCTGGTGAAACTGAATACCCTTGTGACTATCAGAGCGAAGAAGAAGTTGTGATCAACTCAGTCATGCCAAAGGTTGAATATCCTCGAAGCGAATCAGTGAATTTTGTTGGTTCATCATCTTATCAGAGATCAGTATCTCCCGTGGCTTAGTATACCGAACAGACAGTCGTGCCTGGGGCACCATATCAGGAACCTTATGTCGCTTCCATTGCAAATCAGCGAGCCCGTGGCCGAGATTATCAGAATCAGCGTCAGAATCAGAACAGACCTCGCAACAACTTGGAACGAAGGAAAGCTCCTTTTCACCCAGTGCCGATGCCGTATAGCCAGTTGCTACCATCTTTGATCCAGAAGTCTTTGGTGGAGCCGAAAGCTCTTAAGCCAGTTCCAGAACCGTACCCTCCTGGGTACAATCCCCACGTTCAGTGTGGTTATCACGGTGGCTCTCCGGGGCATTCGACGGAAGATTGTAAAGCATTTCAGGCGAAGGTACAGCAGTTGATTGATCAGGATCGCATTTCCTTTCGAGAAGGGTTTCTGTTTGTTCATCCCTAACCGCTCAGCTGTCTAAGCTCATAGATTCAGAAGGGTGTTCCCCAGCAAAAGCCAGTGGTTCAGACAGGCAGGCGCCTCAGCAATTGGCAGTCCTCAGACCTTTATACCATCATTTGCATTTGTAGTTTCTTTTCTGTTAGTTATTACCTGCTTTTTAAGCATTGTATGTTTCGAATGGTGATAATAATAAAGTGACTATGCATTTTTCTGAATTAATCATGTCGCTGTCGCTCATTTACTGCATTGCACTGACACTTGCATTTTATTCACTCCATTTTTTCGCTGTGACTAGCAAAGTTAGGAGGGAGGATGACGAAACTGAAACTCATAACCGATGATCGTATGCTTTCAGATAAGACCGAACCGATGACGTACAAGGCATTGTTTCAAATTCCCCAAACACTGGAGATATAAGGAGTTAGTCCCTTGTTAACCACTTCGAGCCAGGAAGTTGAAGTTTTTTCGGACTTTTAAAACCCTCACATCTTAACCCGGGGCAGGGTAGTTGTTAGTTAGCTTGACCAAGTGTTCAAGTCTTACAGAGGAGTGTTGTCTTTCGAGGACCAATCAGTTTATACCTTTCAAGAGGTCAAACCTCACCAATCAGGAGTGAGACAGTTACAATCCTTTCGGAGCAATCAAGACAACCAGTGTCACACGACTTTGTTCCAAAAGAAAGAAAGAAAGAAAGCCCGCTAAGTAAAAAGAAAGAAGAGCTGGAAAGCTAATACTTAGGCAAAAATTAGGGCATCCCGCTGGACTTCAAAAGAAATCGAAAAAAATCGAAAAGAACTCTAAATGAGTCAGTCCAGGTAAAAATTAGGGAATCAAAAGAATGGAAAAGAGGGATCAAAAAGAAAATTTTCCCCAGCAAATCACAAAGTCGTGTACACAGACACCGAAAGCGAAGAAGGAGTAACTATCACTCTAGAAGAAAAGCTTGTGAATCCCTTAACTGTGGTTCTTACCATTCAACATACTTCTCGAAGAGGCGAGCGCTTGTGCCAGGTTAACTGAACCTTAGGATCGGAGATCATCATGTAGAAGGGGTGGGTACAAATCAAATTTGAGCCAAATATCCTTTGTTTCACGAACCGTGAACCCGACCACGATACAACCCTTAAAAGACCTAATTGAGGTAGGGCTAGTCTGAAGCGCATTACGATAAGGTTGAGTAACCTGACTCCTTCTTGACTTGCTAGTCACATCCTTGTTGTATTTTCACTGACCACATAAGCACTTCGTTTGAACTTCGGTTCACTCGTCACTCACAATTATCATATGCATATAAATGAGTGACAGCTCAAAATTTCTCAAAATCTGCATAACCACTGCATTAAGATTACCATTCGTAGACAGACGATTCTAATTGCAGGTTAGTAGTTGGCATGAAAGAAATTCCAGCAGAAAATAGTCAAGCAGGACTGAGTAATTCAGCAATCTGAACCAGAAGGGTGAATGTTGTGAAGCCTTGTGAATCAGGGGCATTATCTTCCGGTAAGTTCAGTATCAGTCAGTCTGAGGACAAGTCCCGAAGTTCCAGTTGAGCAGGGGCAGTTTGTTTGAGAAACAGTTGATCAGAAGGGAGTCTTCTCGAGAGCCAATCAGGGGCAATTATTCAGAATGCGGAGATTTGAAAGCAGAGGCTTCCAATGGATAATCAGATCGGGTTGAGTCGCTAGAACGCTCATTCAAGGGCAAGTCATCGCGAATGTTGAAATCAATTGGGTTGTTAGGTGTTTAATTGGAGATTGAATTCTTTTGTCATGCAGATACCGGGGCAAGTATTCTCGAGGTCTTCTCGTAGCAAGCTGTTCAGAGCAAGTATTCCCCAAGAGTTAGATTGGGGGCAAGTTGAACTGTACTGGGGCAAGTTGTGCAAGCCAGTCTTTTATCCCCCAGCTGAGTGTACCAGGGGCAAGTCATTCAAACCAGCTTGTTTATCCCCAGCCAGAGTTGAGTATCGGGGAATCATGTCAATACCCTTATCGAAAACCTTTCAAATAAGAAGATCTTGTTGTCGTTGGATCATTATCCTGCAGCTTAAACCTGTTGCGTGTCAGTAACCAGTCGTTTCCAAAGTCCAGTTCTCGCCTGGCAAATCGGTAACCAGTTTTCGTCTAACCACCCTTCCGTAAGCATCAGTTCCCGTCCTGGTGCAGTTTATTGTAAGCAGCAGTTCCCGTCCTGGTGCAGTTTATTGGTAACCAATTCTCGTTTGGTCACCGTTGCTTCAAGAGTTGTATCAGTTCTCGCCTGGTACATGTCATCGCGCAATCAGTTCTCGTGTGTTTTACCCTATGTGTTATACCAGTTCTCGCCTGGTGTACGTTAGCTTTCAGCCAGTTCTCGCCTGGTTGTCTATACCTTAGTCTGTTATCCAGTCAGCCTCGTCTGATGTTCAAAAAAAAAAACAAAATCAATTTTCCTAACCTATTTTCCTATCAGTTCTCGCCTGGTTGTCTACCTTTGAATGCTAGTTCTCGTCTAGTATTTTCCACATCTTTCACTGTGTACATAGTCCATGTTTATTCTAAACCAGAAAAACAAAAAACCTAAAAGGTATCTGACACAGTATTTCCCAATGACTCGCATGTCGTCATGTTCCCCGATATGAAGCTCGACGGATGCCAACGCTTCGAGTAATGTTTGAAATCCTCGCAGATATTGTCAAATCAGAATTGCCACTCTTCAGCAGATGAAAGTTGCTTATTATCCCCGGAAGAGTCGAGATTGTCTTACCCCGTATCAGAGTAGGATCAGGAGTATCTTCAGCAGATTAATATTGATATCCTTGATAGTAGGAGCATTTCCAGCAGTGTGCTGCGCGTAATCAACCTCAGTTTGGGTCAATCCCCGCAGAGCGCAATCGGTTGCCAATGGTTTGAAGAAAGCATTCCCGAGCAGAGTTCTCTTTCTTTCCCCAGTGAAGTCGTCAAGCAGGGTTGCCTTTTCATTTCTCCAGCAGGGCAGTTATCCCCAGCGGATTTGATTTCTCGTGTCCAGCATTTATTTTGCTGAGATGGTTCTGTGACTTCAGGTCATCCCCAGTAGAATTGACGTTATCTTCGGCAGTTATTTTGCCAAGTGGTTTTCAGACCTGGTGTTCTCTGGCAGCTCGAGCCTGCATTAGCATTTGCATATATAGTCATAGCATTTATACAAGCATATAGCATATCCATGTCGTCTGGGCCTCGCATTTTCAAACAAAACGCATAGCATTTACATGTCGTATAGGACATTGCATCATTTCAAGCATACGCATGTCGAAACATAGACCAAGATGATTACCTATTGGATTTCAAATTTGTTCACCTGCAGAGTTGTGTGGTTCAGCTTCTCGTCTTCCCCAGCGGAGTGATTCTTCATTTGATTGTTACGTCAGCATCGGAAGAAAACAACAACAACAACAACAAAGATTGACATATATCAGACTTCTGAAGCTGCCCCCTTCGTCAAAATAGGTGCCAGGCAGTTCCATTCAGAATTCCCCAGGAGAATTGTCCTCAAGTTCGCAATGAACTGTGAGTTGACCAGATTTGATCCCATGAGAGAGATGGGAATCAAGGTGTTTGCTTTACGAAGCATTATTTCAATACTTGTGGCGTCACACAGGTGTTGAAAAGGAGAAGAAAATTTTATCAGAAAATTGACCAGATGTTGCCGTTACAACCAAACTTCAGTTTATTGGAAGCTATTCCTCAAGCAGCTTTGCAGTATATTCTTGCGGTTGGCAAATTTCAGGGTTCCATTTGTATTCAACCGTCATCTACCTTGAATGTTTGAAGGCTGAGCGCTCTTCACCCATTCAGGTCGAAGCCGCTTGAATAGGGGCAGCTGTTGCACCCCAAAATTTGACCAACCGGGTCTCGCATTTGGCTCTATGTTTTGACGCATAATCGAATTCGCATTTGCATATCGCATACATTGCATTGTTCATTTTTGTTTGATTTTATCAGGGATCACAGCTCCCGTCTCGTGTTTCAGGTGTTTTTGATCAGTAGAATCGATTTTTTGGGGTTTTTTCGGTGCCCGTTTATTTTTACCGATTATTTTTGTCTTTCGGTGCTTATTTTGTCCCTCTGGGAATTATGGCGATTTTTCTGGATTTTATTAGCCATTTTTAGGATTTAATAGCTTTTAAATCATTTTTTAGGATTTAATAGAATTTTTGATATTTTTAATTCTTTTTAAATCATTTTTTTAGCATTTTATAGAATATTGATAGATTTAATTCATTTTTAGAATATATTAGATTTTAAATAGATTTTTAGGATTTAATGGTTTTTTTAAGATAATATAGAATTTTCTAGGATATTAATTGAGTTTTGAGTATATTAGATATTAAATGACTTTGATAGGAATATATGGTTTTTCTTTTAATATAGAAATAGATAGAATTTTTCTTATTAATAAATAGTTTTGTTAATAGAAATTAATTGTTTTTAATTTTAGATATAGAATTAATAGATTTTCTTTTATAGAAATTGAATAGAATTTAATAGTATAGAATTTAATATGGTTTTTTCATAGATAAATAGATTTTATCTTTTTTTTAATAGAATAATATAGTGTTATCAGAATTTTATTAGGGGGTTTATTAGAGTTTTAATTAGAGTAATTAGATTAGTGTTCAAATTTTATTAGTTAGGAATTATTTGAGTTCAATAGTTAATTAGGTTAGTAATTGGGCTGATTGTTTAATGCAGTTTTTTTGAAGTTTTTATTCATTTTTCGTTTTGGGCCCAGTTCAGAAAGGCCCAGGTTAATTCAAGGTCCAGAATGTTCAGGAAATATCCAGCAAAGGTCCACCATCGTCCAGCCATATTCCAGCATCTTCTAGAGAGATCCAGAGAAATCCAGAAAATCTCAACTATAAATACCCAGAGCTAACACGTGTAATAAAGAGAGGGGTCCCACGAGTCTCACACATCCATCTGCCACGTACCCCAGACTAACCCTTTCTCTCAGCCACGCTATCCCCCACGTGGAGGGCATGCACGCCTCCACACCACTTCCTCCACCACGCGTCCAGTCCTCGTCCTTCGCCTGAGAACGCCACCGGCCGGCCTGCATGGCCGGCGGCCACCACCAACCGTCGCCGGAAAATCACAAAAGCCCAGATTCCGTTCACCTGCATCTTCTTCCTCCCTAACTTTCATCTTCTTCCCAACGTCACCACCACCTTCAACCCTCGATCTTCATCGTTCTCAACCATCAACCACCAGAAACTAAGCTAACATCATCATCATCTTCACGCATCAACTCTCCAGATTCATTCAACACAAACCCTCAGCGTCCACGAACAACCTTCAAGAATCAGTTCCAGAAACGTCTTCAATCGTCATCTTCAGAAGCAAGCTCCAATGAAATCTCAGTTCAACAATTGTTTTTCCAGAAATCTTCCCTCAACGATCTCCAGCCTTCATCAGTTTTGTTCAGACGAACATTCATCATGCCTACAACGTTTTCAAGATCTAACAAGATCTTCTACCAAACGCGAACCAACTCCAGATTCATTCAAAAAATCCAATCCATAACACTCATCACTTTCATCAAGAACACCGTTACTCCTTTCTTCATGAACATATCCAGATCCAGCAATTCGTTGTGTTCTTCGTCAAGAACATGGATCCAGAAACCTCTGTGGATCCTCGTTCCCCAGAACGCCTAGAGCCATCATCCATGTTCGTTATGCTCTTCGTTTTACAGTCTTCTTCGTCCTAGAACATCATCAAGAACACAGGTCGTTGGGGACGCGTTTGATTTGAGTTGAGCGTTTTCGTGAGTGTTTGAGATAGAAGTTTGAGTTAGAGAATTTGAAGAAGGAGATGGATTGAGAGGAACGAGGACGTCTGGTTGAGGACTTGCGGCGGCGCTGAAGAGGAGGAAGGGATTAGGGTTTCCTCGTTTGATTCAGATGAGAGGAAGAGAGGGAGACGGAGAAGGTTGAGCTTGGGCCAGGCCCAAACCCTTTTTTTGACACACACCTCCCTCCGTTTTTGGCAGTTCTGGGCCTGGGCCCCATTTCTTCATGCACACCCCCAGTCCAACGATGCCCCCCCCTCTGTTGGTTTTTTTTGGCAGCATTTGCTTTGGGCTGGGCCCAGCTTTGATTTTTTTACTGCTAAATCACCCCTGTAATCCAGTGTACCCCCCTCCCCTTTCTTTGTTGTATCTTTTTATTTTTCTTTTCTTTTGTTTAGAGTTTCTAGGAAAAAAGAAATAATGAAGAAAAATATATTTGAGATATAGAAAAAAGAAAAAGAGAATGAAAAAAATGAAAGAAAATATTTGTGAAATATAGAAAAAGAAATAAGAAAAGAAATAAAGAAAAAAGTGAAAGAAATATTTGTGAGAAAAAGAAATAAGAAAAGAAAAGAAGAAAAATATTGTGAAAAATATAGAGAAAAACATTTTGAGAAAAGAAAAATATGTTGAAAAGAGAAAAGGAGAAAAAAAGAGAAAAATATTAAAGTAGGTTTAATATTTTTTAAGCATTTTCTTTTAGGGATATTTTCATAGACTTTATTTTATGACTTTTAGGATAGCTTAGAAGCCCATTTGTTAGGGGGCTATTTTCATTCGACTTTTCAAGATAGAATAGGATAGCGTTTCCTAGGAGATTTATTTCAGTGTTCAACCCATTGTAATCATTCTTTCAGAGATTAATAAAACGAGATTTGAGCTGTGGTCCGATAGTAGCCGAACTACAGCTGCTCTGATTCTTCGTACCAGACGAAGATATGTAGGCATAGGATGCGATATCCTAGCGAGCACACTAACGACTGACTTTTGTTCTCTCGCGGCTGTGCGATCGAGACTTTCCCGCTGACGATTAATTGAAACTTTTTTTTTCTCTTGCCCAAGTGCATTTGAGACTCAGCCATAGCTTTGACCATAGGTTCCCGACCCTGTGAAACCAGTTGTTTTTCTCACTGCTGTGTGAGAATGTTTGTTTAGCCGTAGTTAGTCTGAACTACGTAAAGCTCTGATCTTCCATCCAGTGGAAGTACGTAGGCACAAGACGCGAGGTCTTGGCGAGCCAATTTTCCCTGTAGTCCCGAACTACGTTGACTCTGACTTTCTCTCCTGAGAATACGTAGGCATAGAGTGCGACGCTCTATCGAGTCAATTCCCCTCTGTTTAGATTTAGCAGCCGTAGATAGATTGTTTTGCATCCAGTAGACAACCCAAGCAAGCGTGGATCCCGTCGAGTACGACGGACGTGAGGGGTGCTAATACCTTCCCCTTGCGTAACCGACTCCCGAACCCAGGCTATGGTTGCGATGACCATACCTTTTCCCCGTTTTTTGCGAGGTTTACTTCGAGCGTTTCCTTTCCCGCTCTGAGGGATAAATAACGCACGGTGGCGACTCTTCTGTCAGCCGGCGCCGATTTTCGCAGTAGCGACACTCAATGAACACATATTGAGCAGACCCTGAAGTAGACTTTAAAGAGTTGATTTAGAGGAGTTAAGTAGTTTGTTGTTGTTGTTGTGTTGACGAAGAAGAACCACAAATAGTTCTTTGAGAAGTTGCAACATTTTGTTTTTGAGCTTGTTCTTGTTGAGCAGATTATTCTTGAGAAGCCATTGTTGATGAAGAACAAGGGTTTAGTGTTTAATAGAAATTTTAGGTTTGAAAGAGAAAAAATGTAGGAAGTGATATTTCGAAAGTGTGTGAAGTGGGTTTTATAAGAGTTTTTGCAATCATGAAAAAAATCTAGAATGAAGCACAAAATCTGACAAGGGGTAAAGCGTGAAGATCTTACCTAACCCCAAGATATTCATTCACCCAATGTGTCACTTAGCCGTTCAGAAACGGTTCCATTTTCTAAGATAATTATCTTTAAAATTTTTCCTCTAACTGAGATCGATTGACAACTATTAAATGCAAAAAACTATTCAGTATCCAAAAGGCAAAATGTTTAACCAAACAAGTTTTGATTAGATACTTCTGAACTTACAAAACCTTTTCACTTCAAAAGACTCATATGTTCATAGTCAACATTGAAGGTGAGATAATACTTAGAAGGGGGGGGGGTTGAATAAGTATGGAAAATTAATACTTGAAAATAATCACACAATTATTTTTATCCTGGTTCGTTAAACAACTACTCCAGTCCACCCTTCCAGAGTGATTTTCCTTTCTCAACAAGGACTTAATCCACTATTAAATCAAACTGATTACAATAGTATCACCTAAGAACTACTGTTCTTAGTCTTCTCAAGAGCTACTGATTCACACTGAATCCTCTTAAGGAATATCCTTTACAATCAATGTAAATTAAATACAAGAGTTTTTAATGCTTCTATAAAGCTATAATCACAACAGTGATTTTTCTCTTAAGTTTAAGTACAATGAGATTCTATGAAGAATAAGAATGAGAGCTTATAGAATATTATGATTTCTTTTCAGCAAGGTGTGTAACTGAAGAATGAAGTGAGGATCTCCTTTTATAAGCAGCTGAATTATGCAAGCTGAACGTTGAAAAGAGAGTCTCAAAAGGTCTGAGCCTTTTTGTCTTCACATGCACTGACCTTTCCTTGAAATAGATGGCACAAAAAAATCCTTTTTGTCTGTGTAAGTGTGTCTAGCACAAATAAGGAAAGAGACGTTGAATAGTTCCAACGGATATATTCTTGAAAACACTTCTTCAGTTTCAGCAAGTTCTTCAGAGTCTGAATGGATCAGAGTCTTCTGATGAGATTCAGAACTATGTTGTATCAGAGTCTTCTGCAGTGTGTGTGCTTCTAGCGTGTTGATCATCAGAGCATTTTGACACAGAACTTTAGTACTTGGCAGCGTAGGTACTTTCAGAAACTTCTGTAGACTAATGCTTTGAGAAACTCTTCAATCAATATTCTTCTATACTTCTGATGCTTCAGCTTCAGATGCTTCTGATTATCTTCAGATGCTTCTGACTATCTTCAGATGCTTCAGACTCAGAATGTTCTGGAGCTTCTTGCTTCAGATCCTTCTGGAGACTACGCTCAGGATCTTCTGTAAGGAGCAAACAGATTCTTCTGTAAGGTGCATCTGGCGCTTCAGAGTCAGAATAGCTTCTTGTATTCAAGGCAGATTTGCTTCTAGAGAGTTGATATAATTTTAATCTGCAGTAAAACTCTCAAACTAATTTTAGAGTATATAATTCTTAAATATAAATTTCCTAACAGTTATCATCAAAACAAAGAGTAATTATTAAGAACCAATCTGTGTTCTAACAATCTCCCCCTTTTTGATGATGACAAAAAGTATCAGAAATTTTATTTAATTGAACATAAAGAATTATAACTCCCCCTGAGATGATGAATCTCCCCCTGAGTTGAATATGAAAAAGGAATAGAAACTTCCCTTTTTATCTTGAGTAATCTTCAGAGTCAGATCTTGTTTGTCTTGTAATAATCAAGGGTCAGACTATCTTGCAGATATAAGATTCAGAGTTTGATAAAAAGATAAATGATCTGAGAAACTCAGAGATTCTTTTATAGAGTGTTCTTATCAAAAGTTCTGAAATAGTCAATTTAGATATTAGAAAGAATAGATATGTCTGAAGATTCATTCTAGTGAAATTATATTAAATAGTTCAGATCTTTATTTTCTCCCCCTTTTTTGTCATAAGCAAAAAGTAAAAACTTTTAATAAAGACAAATAAAAGGAACAAAAGCAAATAATTCAATGGAGAATAACAAACTGTTTCATTCAATCATAACAGAGCAAAAGTACATTGGAAAATATCAGAAGATATAACAAAACATTCAGATGCAACAACAATAGATGCACAAACATGAGAAAAAAAATCTAAGAGTGTTTTGACAAAAGCATCTTCAATAGGTCTGTGATCTCAGATTGTGATTGCTCTTGCTTTGACATGAACTTAGTTATTGTCTCATTCTTCTCATCTTGTTTAGACATCCACTCTGACATGTCCTCAGATTTCTTGTCTTGCTTCGCCATCCAAGATCTTATTTCAGATTGACCAGCTTCCAGAGCAGCAATCTTGTCTCCAAAATCTGGATTTTCTGTCTTTGTCTCTGATGAAGCAAATGGAGGTTCTGCAGCCTGAACAGAGTCAATTGCCATAGGTTCTGGAGATCCTGAAGAGGGTTCTACCAGAGTCATAGTTAATGCAGTGGCAGTTGGTTCTGGTGGAGGAGGAGGTGGAGGAGCATCCAAACAAAGCAGAGGTTCAGTCTTGTTGACAATCCAGAATTGAGTTCTTTCAGCTCTGAGCTTTGCATCATCAGAACATATGTTCTTCAGATTAGAAGCTACAGTGTTGAATCTATTGAGAAATCCTTTCCAGATGATGTCAGTCTCATTTGCATCCATAGTTTCAGAACATCTTTTCTGAACAGTACCTAAAGACATCTGTATTTCTTACAAAAACGTTTGAAATAAATGTTCAATATTAAGTCTGGGTGGTGGTTTAAGCAAGGTTTCCAGAGTCATCTGTTTAGGTTTTGGAGTTGGTGGTATCAGTGATTTTGGAATGGAAATCAGAGGAGGGGGAACATATGGAAAGAATGGAATTTCTGGTTTCTGAGGTAAGGATTTGTTTAAAGCATTAAGCAGATTTGGTTGAGGTCTTGTGCGTGGGTAAACAACATCAAAGAATGCATTGGAGTATGGTACGAAAGCAGAGTTTGATGGTTTATCAGATGCAACTGTGTTATCAGATGCAGGATGCAGAGCTGAAATAGCAGCTTTACCAGATGTAGCAGATATGGGGGCTAAGGATCCTTCATTTTCCATAGATTGAATATATGAAAGGATTACAGATGGAAGGGCTGGTCTGAGTTTAGGTTTCAGAGGTTTCAAGGGTTCAGAAGGCTCAACTCTATCATAAAAGTCTTTTAGTTTGAAACCATAAGATAAATTATGATAAAGAGAAGACACTTGGGCACAAGATATTCCAGATGATGATGGATTAGAAGTAGGAACAATCATCTCAGATGAAGTTACAGGTGGAGGCATAGGTTCTGGAATGGTAGTTTTGGTAGGTAAGGTTGATTCAGGTTCAGGTTCATGAACAGGGTATTTGTCAGATGGATTAATCAGAAAATCAGGATGAATTTCTGATTCAGATGAATTTGAAGATGTTTCAGGTGTACAAGAGGTAGAAGAAACTTGAAACACTGTTTTTAATGGAGTGATATCAAGAACTTCTGTCTCAGAGATATGAGATGGTTCTGAAGGGGTATCAGATTGTTGAGTAGGTGGTTCAGATGAAACAGGAGCAGAAGTTATTTTAGAGGGTTCAGAAGTAACAGGTGCTACAGGTTCAGAAGATGGAATTGTTGATGGTGGAATGACAGAGTCTTTTTCTGGTTGTTCTTCTGTGGTTTGTTTTTCTGGATGATCAGAAGATTTTGGTTGATTTTCTGTTTGAGGGTGAGCAGAGTTTTGTTTATCAGAATTTTGTGGTAGTTCTGATGGTTGTGGTTCTGTTTGTTGTGGTTCTGCTGATTGTGGTTCTGTTGGTTGTGATTCTGTTGGTGATGGACGTGGAGTGAAGTGTTTGATGTGTAATTTAGGTTGAGGTGGTTTTGATACAGAAGCAGTGGGTTGTTTCTGAGGTGAGACAGAACTGGGGGCAGCAACAGATGTTGTTTGAGTGACAGGGGGTTTGGGTACAGACTTAATAGATGAATCATTAATAACAACATTTTTAGAAGTAACAGAAGCTTTAGTACCTTTGAGTTTAATCCTTTTAGCAGAGACAGCTTCTCCAGAATCCTTTCTCTTCAGAAGATCCTTGGGATTCTCAGCAATCTTAGCCTTCTTCTGGACAGGTTCAGATTCTGCTGCAGGTTGAGGTCTTTTCCTCTGAAGTGGAACTTCTTCTTCTTCTTCTTCTCCTGCATCTGGCAGTAGTTGCTTGACAAGTTGAAACACATTGGCTGGAACAGGCACTCCTTCCCTTTTACATTCCTCTATATACATCAGAACAATGTGTCTGGGTTCTTCAGCAAAGAATAGAGGAAAATCTGATACAGGAATCCTTTTATTCAAATCAGACATGTTTAACTTCTTTGGAGCAGTAGTAAGTTCATCTACAATCTTGAGTCTCAGAAGGCTTTTAGCATTCAGAGGCTTTCCCATAATGAACTCTAGTTCTTCTGTAACACCAGCATCATACAGAGCAGCCACTAAACCATTTTCAGTGAGAAGATCTGAGAGCAACCTTCCAAAAGGTATCCAAGTCCTGATCTTCTGGCCCTTTTCTTTCATAGATTCTCTGGATGCGTTGATGTGATTCCACAGATGCATGAACAAAATGTAAGGAAGATCTACCTTATTTCTCTGACTTAGGCAGTACATAAAATAGATCTGTTCATTGTTGACATAATCTGGGGAATTTGTTGACTTTCTGTGATGTATGCATCCCATGAAGATCTTGGCCCAGATCTTGTAATCAGGCTTCAGATCTTTGAATCTGTTAGAGGCTTGTCCAGCAGTCATAACTTCCTCATAAACTTCATCCATATCAACACGCCCAGCTGGCAGATGTGAAACACCATCTGTTTCTTCATAACCAATCAGTCTTCTAATCAGATCCTCTGTGATGATGATCTCCTTTCCCAGCACAGATGATAAAATAAACTTTGGATACACAGATGCATGAATCCAGAATTCCTTAACAAGTAGAGGGTAAACTGGTCCAAACAATCTATCAAAGTATTTCACCCAACCTTGAGCTCTAACAATGGAGCGAAAATCAAACCCATTGTCAGCCAAAGAATCAAATTCAACCATGGATTCACACAACACTTCTAACTTATCAACAGGTGTGAGAAGAGTTCTCTGTGGAGGAATATATGGAGCAGCACCTAGATTATCTGAAGTCACAGCAGCCATTGTTGATTGAAACTGTGCAGTTGTTGATGAAGAAGACACCATTGAAGAATGCTTTTTAGAACACTTAGGTTTTGAGTTTTTATGCAGAGAGAACAAAAGATGAAAATGCATATAAATTCTGAGAGTGAAAAGTGTGAAAGTGAATACACAACAGGTATTTATACTAATCATATAGGCACACCAAAAGACAGAAATAACGCACGTTTGAGCAGCATTAAATGAAGAGAATAAAATCATTTCAAATAATAAATGCTTCTGACAGATTTGGGGGGAAAACCAAGATATTTACTATTCAAATTTCACCTCAAACGTCTTTTCAGTTGTGCACACGCCACCTCATCAGATTTTGTGGAACACGTGTTTGCTTGCATGCTGTTCTGAATTCTCTCAAGAAATGAAACGTTAGCCACGTTCAGATCTTCTAAAGATGGTTAGTTCAGATTTTCACATCAGAAATAATAATCAGAATAGAATAAATGAACAGAAGGAATACTTCAGATCATTAAACATTTTGCATCTGAGAGGTTGCCTCTGATAAATATTACTCTGGACAAAAATCCATACAAATATTTTTCAGAATGAACTTAAATCTATCTTCAGCAAGGGGTTTTGTGAAAATATCAGCCCATTGATGATCTGTATCAACAAAAGCTAAATTAATTACACCCTTCTGAACATAGTCTCTGATGAAGTGATGTTTAATTTCTATATGTTTTGCCTTAGAATGCAAGATTGGATTTTTTGACAAATATATAGCAGAAGTATTATCACAAAAGATAGAAAGATTACTCTCATAGATTTGATAATCTTCTAATTGACTCTTCATCCAGAGCATCTGAGTACAACATCCAGCAGCAGCAATGTATTCTGCCTCTGTAGTTGATAGTGCAATGGTAGGTTGCTTCTTGCTGTACCATGAGATCAGATGACTTCCAAGAAACTGACAGCTTCCAGAAGTGCTTTTACGTTCAACTTTGTCTCCAGCATAGTCAGCATCACAGAATCCAACTAATGAAAATTCATCAGATCTTCTGTAACACAAACCCATGTTAGCAGTACCTTTCAGATACCTTAGAATCCTCTTAACAGCTGTTAAGTGTGATTCTCTAGGATCTGATTGGAATCTAGCACATAAGCAGACACTAAACAGAATATCTGGTCTAGAAGCAGTCAAGTATAGAAGAGATCCTATCATACCTCTGTAGAGTTTTTGATCTACCTTCTTACTTACCTCTTCCTTACCTAGAGTGCTTGTAGGATGCATTGGAGTCTTTGCCATTTTGCTATCAACCATGTTGAACTTCTTCAGAAGCTCTTTAACATATTTGGTTTGATGTATGTAGGTGCACTCTGGAGTCTGATTGACTTGGATTCCCAAGAAGAATCTCAATTCTCCCATCATGCTCATTTCAAATTCTTCCTGCATACATTTAGCAAACTCCTTTCCAAGCGTAATATTTGTTGATCCAAAAATAATGTCATCTACATAAATTTGACAAATCAACAGATCTTTCTTAACAGTTTTACAGAATAAAGTTGTATCCACTTTTCCTCTGATAAAATTTTTCTTCAGAAGGAAATTGCTCAACCTCTCATACCAAGCTCTGGGAGCTTGTTTTAATCCATAAAGGGATTTCTTTAATTTGAAAACATGATCTAGAAAGTTTTCACTTTCAAAGCCAGGAGGTTGGTGGACATATACTTCTTCTTCTATAATACCATTAAGAAAAGCACTTTTAACATCCATCTGATACAGAGTGATGTTATTCTGTGCAGCAAAAGAAATAAGAAGGCTGTTGCACCCCAAAATTTGACCAACAATTATTTATTCATTGAGTGTTTGAAAATGGATACCTTCATCAGAAAGTTCAAGAGATCCTCAGAGGAATGGGTTGAAACCGGGGTTGTGTGCTTCATAGCTTGAGAGTTGTGGGTGCTCCTCAGATGATTCTGAGACTTTGAGAAGAAACTTGATGTTTTGATAAAGCCTATGAGATGTCTTGATAGCCATCATGAAGCCCAGAGAGGTCATTATGCAAGAATTCTGAAGATTCAACCATGAATGGTAGAATTAGGGTTTTGACTGGGTTAACCCTAGATCAGCTGAAGATTTGGAGAAGGTTGAGACCTAATCCAAGGGCTATGAGATCATGGAATGATGTATAGAGATGTTATAAAGATGATTCCTAGACCAACTCATCATGATTGAGGAGTTTGAGAAGTTTTGAGTTAGGGTTTCTGAGGATTGTCAGTGAGAAAACCCTAATTTGATCCCTATTTTCCAGGAAGTTTTAGCTCTAGATGTGATTGATATCTCATCCTCCCCACAACATGAATGTTGTAGAGCTTGTCCTAAGCTTTAATTTGAGTGGTGGAAGTCCTTGATAGGAGTTACAGAGCTCAAGTTATGGTTTTGACAAATTACAGGTCAGCCGAGGTGTGTGAATCTGGGTCCTTGAAAGTCACCCAACTTGCAGACAACTTTTGCCCTAGTAGGAGGATTCCTATGATTTCTTGGTCAACATGAATGTTGAATAGCATCTTCTTAGCTTTAATTTGAGTGGTAGAAGTCCTTGATTGGATTTGTGGAACTCAACTTATGGTTTGAACAAGACAGGGGTATTTTGGTCATTTGTCAGTTATAGGTCATTTTAGCCAATGCCTAAAACTCCTATTTCCAAGCCTTAAATGGAAAAACTCAAAACATGAAAGTTGCTCAAAATGTGATTTTAAGTCTAGAAAGAAGGTCACAAATTGTTGGAAAAGCTCATAGCATGAGATTACATGATTGGTCAAAAATGAACTAAAAATGGCATATAAGTTTGAAAAGTTGAATTTGGAAATTGATTTGGGAGATCCACAAATCCAAAATAGGTCATCCAATATATCATTTTGATTGGAAAAATCATTTTGAGAACATTGGTTTAGCTAGAATTTTGATTTGAAACTTTAAAATGGGTGATGCTTTGAAAAGTTGTTACTTGAAAAAGAAGGCAATGTTGGAAAACTTAACACAAGGCAAAACCAAGACTTATAATTGTGCACTCCTTCTCAATATCTCATGAAAAGATATTTTAAGACCAAATGGTAAGGCATGAAGCATGGAATATGAGAAATCCAACTTGTCACCACATGAGATTTTCAAGAACTTTCCACACTTTTCTAGATGATTCTAGAAGGATCCAGCTTCTTCCATCCATCATTATAAGAAGGATGATCTTCATAGTGTTCAAGGTTGGTGATAGAGAGTCAAGTCAGAGGAGAAAGAGAGAGATACATTGCCATTAAAGAGCTACCTTCACAATCAAGCAACTTGAGTTTTCTTCCATCACAAGCATCTTCCATCAACAACTCTTGCAAACAGAAGGTTGTGGATCATCCAAGGAGAATCTTGAACCAATTCCAAGGCCTGCAAGCATCCCCACGAGCCTTCTCCATCATTACTTGACAGGTTCTTTCTCCTCCTTAATCCTCTTAATTTATTTAGTTTTAGTTCATTCTTTAGGTGTAGAATTAATATGCTAGGATAGAAGATCAATTTCTGAGAGTTTGAGAGCTCTGCGTGAGGTTTCATGGCAGGTGGGTGATTCTTTAATCTTCAAGAACTAGTTGTTTAGGGCGTTTTAGTTAGCATGAGTTAGGTCAGATTGACTAGGGTAGCATGTAGAGCAGGTTTAGATCCTTAGGTTGAAGCTTCACCGTGGTTGATCTCAGGTGATCATGGTGGAGCCATGATCTTAATGCCTTCTGTTAGAATTATCTAGGGCGAGTTATGGAAAAGTGCGCGTATGGTTGTGTTGCTCTTGAGTAGTAGAGCATTTTTCGTTTTGAAATCGTGTTAAACCATGGCCTGAGCAGAGAGAACGAGGGAGAGGAAGATTAGGGCATGGAGGAGAGGGTTCTGAAAACCCTAGGTACGTTTGGGACGATGAAGGAGGTCCCTTAGATTGGCTCCAGAGTTTGACTCATTAATCTGATCCAACGGCCGTGGTTTAATCTGAAGCTGGAGGGAAAATTCAAAAGAAGCGAAACACGGTCGTTTCACTTAAAGGCATTCTGGGCTTAGCTCGCTATTCGCACCCCCCCCCCCCTATTGATGGCCCATTCTGATTTGAACTGGCGCGTGTGCTATTCCAACCCCCCTCCCTTTAATTGATTTAAATTCTTTTATTTTCTTCTTTTATTTTTTCTGTTTTGATTAATTCATAAATAAATGATAAAAAATGATTTTTTTAATTCTTCTTTTTTCTATGATTAGATGATAATGTGTAGAAAATATTAAAAATAAAAGTGGGATTTTATTTTTAAGTTTAGTATTTTAATAGATTTTTCTTTTAAAGTAGCTTTTATAATGTTTAGTTTTGTATCATGATTTTGCAAGAATTATTTTAGGACCTTCCCTTAGGTTTTTTTATCCATTCTTTTTTGTGCAATTAGATGATGAGTCATAGTTCCCCATAGGATTTATTCTAGAATTTTAGAATTAAATTTTGATTAGTTTAATTAGGGTAGATCTAGGGTATCCTAATTAGGGTTGAGGTTGTGTTTAGGTGAAGAATTCACTTTCTTTGATTGAGTTTTGTCTTGATTTTTAGGTAGAGGCCTATGTAGATGTTATGAATAGACTTTGTAGACCCTTGGGAATAATTGTTAGATTTTTCCCCATTAGTTTAGCATTTTTAGGTATTTTCTGAAGTTGCCTGTTGATTTTGTCTCCCCTGTGGGTATCTGTTCATCTTTGGGGTTCATTGTGGGGAATTTGTTGAGGGGCTTGTGTTGCCTTGAAGACCTTGATGGAGAGCATGATGAAGAGAAGATTGTAGATCAAGACTCAGAGACCCAGAGCTTGGCTTGTTCCCTGTCTGTGAGGTTTGAGATCCTGAAGTTTGGAGGAAGTTCATGGTACTTTCCTGAGGAAGGCACTATGAATGACTTTCATTCTTTCTTCTCACCTCTTTCTTAAGTATCCAATGATGTTGGAGCCAACTTGTGAGTTTAATTTCTCCTGAGGAGGAATGTAAACTGATCACATGTTGTTGAGCCACATGGGATGCAACTCCTAAGTGGAAGCCTCCTAGTACTTTCCTGAGGAAGGTCCTATGGGTCTATTCACTTAGTTCCCTTAGTTTGTCTAGGATTTCTCAAGTATCCAATGATGTTGGAGCCAACTTGTGAGTTTAATTTCTCCTGAGGAGGAATATAAACTGATCACAGTTGTTGAGCCACATGGGATACAATTCCTAAGTGGAAGCCTCCTAGTACTTTCCTGAGGAAGGTCCTATGGGTCTATTCACTTAGTTCCACTAGTTCAGATAGGATTTCCTAAATATCCAGTGATGTTGGAGCCTGCTTGTGAGTTTAATTTCTCCTGAGGAGGAATATAAACTGATCACAGTGGTTGAGCCACATAGGGTATGACTTCTGAGTATACACCTCCTAGTGCTTTCCTGAGGAAGACACTATGAGTCTGCTTACTTAGCTCCCTTTCTTTGGTAAGCTTGTTCTGAAGCTTGAAGACTGGGATTGTTTTCTTTTGGTTAGGTTTTGCTTTAAGGCTTTGCTTAGATTTGATTCAGATTCTGTGTTAGGGTTAGGATTAGAGAGTAGATGATTCTTTCTCAAGCATGTGTTTTGTTTGCCTGATGGCACTTCATTTCTTTTATCTGATATTGCTTGATAGCATGTTGACTATTTTCAGTATGATTGCTGCTATTTCATGACTGGCTTGAGGTCGAGACGAGCTTGTGGAGGCTGAAACCCCACACACATTTCCTCCCTCACTTGCATTGCATGCATTTTACTGTTAAAGCTGATGTTTTGTCCGTTGTGGTGTATCCTTGACATGATCCTTTAGGACTCTCATTTCCTTTGATAAGGATCTGATGATAGACTTTTAGGTTGAAACCTATGCATGACAACTTCTAGGAGTTCCCTGTTCAAACCTCAACCATAGGATGAATCCATGGCATGATAACAGTAGGACTTGATAGTCTCCCTCCTAGATTGGGCCTGTTCTCTTCTTATCTCGAAGCAGTTTAAAATACAGTAATCATGAATGATTTCTTTCGTACGTTACGAGCCTTAAGCCATCTGAGGATGGATGTTTAGTATGGTACCCTTTGGGTGACATGCGACGCATTCACTCTCAGGTCATAGTCTCTAGTGCGGTTGAGATCGCAAACACAATAAAAAACACTTCTTTTAGGAGATAACCCGTAGTAGGCCGAACTACGTTTGCTCTGATCTTTCATACCAGATGAAAGTACGTAGGCATAGGATGCGACATCCTAGCGAGCAACCTTCCCCATCTTCACCCGTAGTTAGGCGAACTACGTTGACTCTGATTTCTCGTTCCAGACGGGAATACGTAGGCATAAAGCGCGATGCTTTGCCGAGTCATTTTTCTTTTCTTTTTCAGCCAGCCTTGATAGGTAGATAGATTATAACCAACCCGTCCAAGTAAACAAACAAGCGAGGATCCCGTCGAGTACGACGGACGTGAGGGGTGCTAATACCTTCCCCTTGCGTAACCGACTCCCGAACCCAGACAATGGTTGCGATGACCTTGTCTTACCCTTATTCGTCAGGTTTTTCCGATTGTTTCCTTTCCCGCTCTGAGGGATAAATAACGAAAGGTGGCGACTCTTCTGTCATGCCGACACCTTATTTTCGCGCAAGCGACAGCTGGCGACTCTGCTGGGGAATATAACATCTAGGGACTTTTCCCATCCCTTATGCTGGGACCGTTTCCCATCCCCTACGCGAGTCAATCCTATCGTTTGTGTGTTTGCTTGTTGGGTTGCGTTTATTTATCGCATTTTTACTTCTCGCATTTTCACTTCCCGCATTTTATTTCCCGCATTTCATTTCCAGTTTGATATGATTATCTGTGCTGCTGTGGGAGAGGGATGTTACTGTGAGTGAGAAGCCGGACCTAGGCTTGAGTACACACCTAGATATAGTTGCGGAGAAGTAGTAGACGAACCTGTCTGCTGAGCAGGCACAGTTCCCTACGAAAATCTGCGCTCAGACGAGATTCTTGCAGAGGTGCTCCTTTCCGGTCCTGAGGATCTGAGGGGAGTCCAGACGTGAGGATTGTCGACTCTGGGGACCGATCATTTGGAAGTCAGCTAAGAGAGGCCTCTTCATGACTTGACGATGCCACTCCTTCTGGGAATCGTATTGTCACTCGTGAAAGTCTGTGACGCTGACGACCGCATAGGATGCCGTACCTTTGTCCGTGGATTAGGTCCATCATACCTGTGAGTGGGGTTGGGATATTGCAGGAAACTTTGACCTCCAGACTACCTGGTTTTCTTGACAGTGAATCAGTTATGTTGGGTTCTCAGTTGCAGAGATGTTCCTGATAGAGCAAGGGTTTGATCAGAGGATTTTATCATCGGGTGTTTGTCTGTTCCTGATAGAGCAGGTTCCGATCAGAGTATTGTTATCAGAGGTTTGTTCTGGATGGAGCAGATTTTTGAGTGGGGTCTGAGGATCTCGTCAGCGGTTGTTATTTTGTTCTTGATAGGGCAGATTCTGAGTGGGGTTTGAAGATCTCATCAGCATCTGTGTGTTTGTTCTCGACAGGGCAGATTTTTGATTCGGGGTCTGAAGACTTCATCAACAGATATTCCTTAATGTTGCATCCGGGGTCTTTATTATCAGGCCTTTATTCTTGTCGGAGCAGAATTTTGATCTTGATCCTATCAGATGGTTATTCTCAACAGATCAGATCAGTGGTTTTACACCGGGGTTTCCTTCTCATCAGCGACTGTTGACATCGAATCTCCACAGCAGCCACCTGGATATATTGTTGCATACCTGCATTTTGCATTAGCTTGCATAATCATTCCATTAGCGTGTGTCTGTGACAGGTACCGTTTCCCCGATCCAGAATCTCTCGCCTTTTATTGTGTTACTGCAGCCTCTCTCAGGAAGACTGATGCGTATGAGTTCTCGGTCCTTGATGTGTCGAATCTGACTATTGCTATGAGAGGTTACTATTTCCATGATTGGGCCCAGATTCCTCTCCTTATTATTGTCAGCAGGTGCCAGGATCGGGGAAAATCTCTCAAGCACACAGACTCACGCATGCATTTGCATGAAGCATTCTTGCATGACCTGCATTCTGTTACCTTTTCCTAACCCTTGATGTTGACAGGTTTTTCAGGTACTCAGGTTCCGAGCTGCTTTCGATCTCCAGGATTGATCAAAGATTCATCCACCGCTACTCAACTCGCGCCAATCAAACGAGAATCATGGACCAGGTACAGTCAGATGTTCAAGAGCTTCGTGAACGGATGGATCGTTTTATGGAGTTGATGCAAGTAGTTGCGAATGGGCAAGATCAGCTTCGTACTTTGGTTCAACCTCTCATCTCCAGGGTTGACAGTAATGGAATACTTCATGGTGGGGCCGTGCCCACTCCTCCTCAAGGGGATACTCCACAGAACGTTGTTCCTGCTGCCGGGGGCAACGGTAGTGCTAACGGCAATCTCATGACTAATCTCGGACTTAACGCGGCAGGCGCCGTCAATGGTGGTTTGGGAGCCAATGTTAACATGGGGCCGGTCAACGGCAATGTTGGTGCAGGAAATATGGTGGTGCCTCAACCGTGGCTGGAGGACCATCAGGATGACATTTTCTCTCAGAGAGGTGTAGAGGCTGAGTTGACTGCTGAGGCTCGACTCAGGTTCAAGGCGCTGGAAGATAAAATGAGAGACATAGAAAATCAGAACACATTGGGCGTTGACATGTCCAAACTCGGGTTGATTGCTGACTTTAAAGTACCTCACAAGTTCAAGGTGCCTATCTTTGAGAAGTATAGGGGCACCACTTGTCCCCGTGTTCACCTCCGATCTTATTATAGAAAGATGTCCGCTTACTCTGACGATGAGAAGCTGCTGATGCACTTCTTTCAGGATAGTCTTTCTGGCCCATCGCTCGAATGGTATATGGGTTTGGAGCCCGCTACTGTGCGCACTTGGAAAGATCTTGCAGAAGCGTTTGTTCTCCACTATCAATATAATAGCGACTTGGCTCCCAACCGAGTTCAGCTTCATAATCTCTCACAGCGGAGCAATGAAAGCTTCAAGGAGTACGCCCAACGATGGCGTGAATTGGCTGCTCGGGTTCAACCGCCGATGGTTGAGCGTGAGTTGGTACAAATGTTCGTGGCTACCCTTCCTGGAGTCTATTATGAGAAGCTGATTAGTGGCATGTCCGGAACATTCTCGGCTCTTATCACTTTGGGCGAGCATGTCGAAAACGGTATAAAGATCGGAAAGATTCAGGGCGAATCGTCCTCAGCCGGAGGAGCTAGCAAGAAACCCTATACTGGCAAGCGTCGAGAGGGCGATGCCAGTGCTATCACTAATGCTAGGAGAAAGGGCAAGGGCCCTCAGTCTCAGATCGCTAGCATAAACATCCCAGCTGCTCCCCCGCAGCCGCAGCAGCAGCCCCAGCAGCAGAATAATCAGGGATATAAGAGATATCAGAATCGGGGTCCCCTCGCAAACCGTCATTTGGAAACTCCTCCTATGTCATATGCACAGCTTCTGCAGACGCTGCTTCAGCTTCAATTAGTTCAAAAGAGGACAATGGCTCCCTTGACAGGGGCACCACCACCGGGGTATGATGCCAACGCTACTTGTGAATTTCATTCGGGGGCGCCTGGCCATACAGTTGAAAATTGTAAAGCTTTTAAGCACAAAGTCCAGGACTTGGTAGACGCCAAGGTGATCAACTTTTCTGACAACGTGCCCAACGTCACCAAGAATCCAATGCCTCATCATAGGGGAGGCGGAGTGAATGCTGTTATCACTGAAGAGAATTCAGACTTGCTGACTGATGTCAAAGATCTGAAGACGCCGTTGAGTTTTGTTAAAGCCAAGTTGCTGAAGAAGGGCTTCTTTCCCGGATGTGGAGAGTTTTGTATGGCATGTGCTACACTTCCTGACGGATGTGAGCAGTTGACCGAAGGTATCCAAAGTCTGATGGTCGAGGGTATTTTGCAGTTCAGTCGAAGCATTGAGAATGCGTCAGGGGAAGTCGTGCTGAAGCAGGCAGACGAAGTTGCTACCATTACCATTCCTCGCCACCCTATCACTATTTCTGCGCCCCGACCGCCTACTATCACCATCACCAGGGCCGGACCAATCCCATTCGAGAGCACTAATTCCGTCCCATGGCATTACGATGCCGAAGTGTATTATAATGGTCAGAAGATAGAGCTTGAGCCGTCCAGATCGACTGCGCAGAATCTTGCTGAGGTCAGTGGTATCACTAGGAGCGGAAGAGTATTCGCACCGGCGGAGGTTGCAGCAGAGAAAGTGGTCCGAGCTGACGCTATGGATAAAGGTAAAGGTAAAGCTGTCGAAGAGGTCCCTGCAGGGGCAGAGAAGGACTTGCTGGTTAAAGATGCTGAAGAGTTCATGCGACTAATCAGGAAAAGTGACTACAAGATTGTAGATCATCTTCACCAGACTCCGTCAAAGATCTCGATTCTTAACCTGTTGCTGTGTTCTGAAGCGCACCGCAACGCGTTGCTGAAGGTATTGAATGCTGCATACGTGCCGCAGGAGATATCAGTTAATCAACTCGAGGAAGTAGTAGCCCATGTCAATGCTGGTAATGGGCTGGGTTTTACAGATCTGGAGCTGACTCCCAAGGGAAGAGATCACAACAGCGCCTTGCACGTCTCAATAGAGTGCAGGGGCACGATTATGTCACATGTCCTAGTAGATACGGGTTCCTCGCTTAACGTGCTTCCGAAGAAAGCACTGATGAAGTTGGATACCCGTGGACTGCTGTGCACGCCCAGTGATCTGGTCGTGAAGGCCTTTGACGGAACCAAGCGCCACGTCTTCGGAGAATTGACCCTGCCAATTCAAGTTGGTCCAGAGACGTTTAATGCAGTGTTCTATATCATGGATATCATGCCCGCCTATAGTTGCCTCTTAGGTCGGCCGTGGATCCATTCTGCTGGTGTCGTAACGTCCACGCTGCATCAGAAGCTTAAATATGCTGTTGGGGGCAGCATAGTGACAGTCTGTGGAGAAGAGGACATCATGGTAAGCCACCTGTCGTCCTTTAAATATGTCGAAATGGATGGTGAGATCCATGAGACTCTTTGCCAGGCTTTTGAAACCGTCAGGGTGAAGGAGGTAGCTCCCGTTGTTGCAGAGAAGCAAGAGGTGAACCTCTCCTCGTTTAAGGAAGCTCGAGCTGTTGTCGAAGCTGGTTCCACCCCAGGCTGGGGGCATGTCTTGGATATACCAATCAAACAGGATAAATTTGGATTAGGGTATTCTCCTGGAGCTGAAGCTTCATCTTCTTCTGGCAGCTCGTCTCGTGGGAAAGGGCCGATCTTATTCACCAAGGGGGGAGTAATTTTCGAGAGTATCAACGCTGCATCAGAGGACAGCGGAGACAGTGATTGTGATCTTGACGCCTGGATTCAACCGAGCAAGCCAGGCGAGCGCCTCCACAATTGGACCATCAAGGAGATTATCAAGCTGACAAGTGAAGAGTAATGATTTGCTTTTTACAATCTTTGTACAACCCTATGTCCTGCCCGAGGCATAGTGGTTTTACTGTCAGGGCCTTGTTGGATTATGTGTATGCATTTTGTTAATAAATAAAAAGGCGTTTTCTTCGTAATCAAATATTGTGTTCTCTGTTATTCATGCTTTATGTTTGTTTCGAAAAACAGCAAAATGGCAACGAGGTTCGTGCTAACCTGCATATTCTTGCTTTAAACTTAACCCTTGTTATTGCAGGATCCACGTAACAGATGACATCGACTCTGGACCCTCTACGGCTCACTACGACTTTGATTGCCCAATCTATCAGGCCGAGGATGAGATTGATGAAGACGAAGACCTTCCGGAAGAGTTGGCCCGCTTGTTGAGACAAGAAGAGAAGGTTATTCTGCCTCATGAAGAGGATATTGAGATCGTAAACCTGGGTTCTGAGGAGCTCGTCAGGAATGTCAGAGTTGGGGCTGCGCTGCAGAATGATGTCAAGCATAGACTGGTCGAGATGCTTCGAGAGTATAGTGACGTCTTTGCTTGGTCATATGAGGATATGCCCGGACTTGACACTGATATCGTGGTTCATCGCTTGCCGTTGCGAGAGGATTGCCCTCCAGTCAAGCAGAAGCTCAGGAGGACGAGACCAGACATGGCTGTAAAAATCAAAGAAGAAGTCCAGAAGCAGTTGGGCGCAGGATTTCTAGCCGTTACCACCTACCCTCCGTGGGTCGCCAACATAGTGCCTGTACCGAAGAAGGACGGTAAGGTACGCATGTGCGTCGATTATCGGGATTTGAATAGGGCGAGCCCTAAGGATGATTTCCCGTTGCCTCATATCGATGTGTTGGTCGACAATACAGCCCAGTTTTCCGTGTTTTCGTTCATGGATGGCTTCTCCGGTTACAATCAGATTAAGATGGCGCCGGAGGACATGGAGAAAACGACGTTTATTACCCCCTGGGGCACGTTTTGCTACAAGGTAATGCCTTTCGGTCTGAAGAATGCAGGGGCCACTTACCAGCGAGCAATGGTAACTTTGTTTCATGATATGATTCATCATGAGATCGAGGTCTATGTTGATGACATGATTGCGAAGTCCCAAACGGAGGAAGAGCATCTGGTCAATTTGCTGAAGCTGTTCGAAAGGCTTAGGAAGTTCAGGCTGAGGCTGAATCCTAACAAGTGCACTTTCGGAGTGCGGTCCGGAAAGTTATTGGGGTTTATCGTTAGTGAACGAGGTATTGAAGTTGATCCTGCGAAAATAAAAGCTATCCAAGAGATGCCAGCGCCGAAAACAGAGAAAGAAGTTCGTGGTTTCTTGGGCCGAATAAACTACATTGCAAGGTTTATCTCTCAGCTCACGGCCACTTGTGAACCGATGTTCAAATTGTTAAAGAAAAATCAGGCGATTACTTGGAATGAGGATTGCCAGAAGGCATTCGATAAGATAAAGCAGTATCTTCAAGAACCTCCAATCTTGATACCCCCAGTGGCTGGACGGCCATTAATCATGTACTTGACAGTTCTGGAGAATAGTATGGGGTGTGTTCTCGGTCAGCACGACGAGACGGGCAGAAAAGAGCATGCCATTTATTATTTGAGTAAAAAGTTCACTGAGTGTGAATCTCGATACTCGATGCTGGAGAAGACGTGTTGTGCATTAGCTTGGGCTGCCAAACGTCTACGACAGTATATGCTCAATCACACCACTATGCTGATTTCGAAGATGGATCCGATCAAGTACGTCTTCGAGAAGCAGGCTCTTTCGGGCAGGATTGCCAGATGGCAGATGGTGTTAACAGAATATGATATTCAGTACGTCTCCCAGAAAGCCATCAAGGGAAGCGTATTGTCTGACTACCTTGCCAAACAGCCAATCGAAGACTATCAGCCGATGAAGTTCGAATTCCCTGACGAGGACATTATGTTTCTCAAAGCGAAGGATTGCGATGAGCCGTTGCCCGATGAGGGGCCAGATAGGAAGTCTCAGTGGAAGTTGATATTCGACGGAGCGGTTAATTCCTATGGAAGTGGTATCGGGGCTATCATCACGACTCCTCACGGATCCCACATCCCGTTTACTGCAAGACTGACGTTTCCAGTTACCAACAACGAAGCCGAGTATGAAGCATGTATTATGGGTCTAGAAGAGGCAATTGATTTGAGAATCAAGAATCTAGACATATATGGTGACTCAGCGCTTGTAATCAATCAGATCAAAGGGGAGTGGGAAACTCGTCAGGCGAATCTAGTGTCGTACATGAATTACGCCAGGAGGCTGCTTCCGTTCTTTGACCGAGTAGAACTTCATCATGTACCCCGGGCTGAAAATCAGATGGCTGATGCTTTAGCCACGTTGGCTTCAATGTATAAGGTCAACCTTTGGAATGAAGCTCCAAGCATTGTTCTTTCGCGTCTTGACAGACCAGCATATGTGTTCGCAATCGAGGATGCCACTGACGGCAAGCCATGGTTCCACGATATCCAGACCTTCCTTATGACTAAGGAGTATCCTGCGGGTGCGTCAACCCAGGATAAGAAGACTCTGAGGAGGCTATCTGGAAACTTTTACCTCAACCCTGATGGAGTGCTGTATAAGAGAAACCACGATCTCGTGCTACTCAGATGTGTAGATGAGAAAGAAGCAAGTATGCTCATAGAAGAAGTCCATGAGGGCACATTTGGTACGCACGCCGGCGGGCATGCCATGACGAGAAAGATCCTGAGAGCAGGATATTACTGGTTGACTATGGAGTCGGATTGCTTCAGATTCGCGAAGAAATGTCACAAATGCCAGATTTATGCTGATAAAGTTCATGTGCCGCCGTGCCCATTGAATGTCATGTCCTCCCCTTGGCCGTTCTCCATGTGGGGCATCGACATGATAGGCAAGATCGAGCCCACTGCATCCAATGGTCATCGTTTTATTCTGGTAGCTATCGACTACTTCACCAAGTGGGTGGAGGCAGCCTCGTACGCTAATGTGACCAAGCAGGTGGTAGCTAAGTTCATAAAAAGGGACATCATCTGTCGCTATGGAATTCCCGAGTGGATCATTACTGATAATGGTTCGAATTTGAATAATAAGATGATGAAGGAGCTGTGCCAGAGCTTCAAGATCGAACACCACAACTCATCTCCTTACCGGCCGAAGATGAATGGCGCTGTTGAAGCGGCCAACAAAAACATCAAGAAGATTGTTCAGAAGATGGTTGTGACGTACAAAGATTGGCACGAGATGCTGCCGTTTGCCTTGCACGGTTATCGTACTACGGTGCGTACGTCTACCGGGGCAACTCCTTTCTCCTTGGTGTACGGTATGGAAGCTGTCCTACCGCTAGAAGTGGAGATTCCCTCTTTGCGAGTTTTGGTTGATGTGAAACTTGATGAGGCAGAATGGGTTACGAATCGCTTGAATCAGCTCAGCCTGATGGACGAGAAGAGGTTAGCATCGATTGCATTTGGTCGCCTGTACCAAAGCCGAATGAAGAAAGCTTATGATAAGAAGGTGCGTCCTCGAAGCTTTCAGACGGGTGATCTCGTCCTGAAGAAGATTCTTCCGCCACACTCCGATCACCGGGGCAAGTGGACTCCGAATTACGAAGGGCCGTATGTCGTCAGCAAGGTCTTCTCAGGAGGAGCTTTGTTGTTATCCACGATGGATGGTGAAGATTTTGCATCCCCGGTGAACACGGACGCAGTTAAAAAATACTTTGCTTGAAAAAGACCCGCTGGACAAAAAAGAAAGAGTCCAGGCAAAAAAGGGGCATCCCGGCGAACCAAAAACAGAATAAAAGGTTCGGGCAAAAATTAGGGATATATTGAAAAAATGTATACCCGCGAAGTCGAAAACCTACACTGGGCGGCTTCGGCAAAAAAGGGTATCCCGGTGAACTGAAAACCCGTGAAGGGCGGTTCACGCAAAAGTTAGGGATTTGAATAAGCAAATGACTGCGTTCCGCGTATGGACTTTCATTGTTTAGTGGTTCGGAAGACCTGAGGGCCGTTTATCTGAATCAATCTCTTCCAAAGCTGAAGCATCGGAGAAGTATCGAAGTCGAGTGGGTCTTAGAGGGATCAACTCATGGTGTTCGTCTACGCCTCGATTGCCGACATTTGTATATACTGATGTATATTTATGTTTTCTTTTGCGCGGCTTCCTCATTCCAGGAGCTTGCCTCTGTTGTAAAACATTTTTGCCCATTCAGGGGTTCATCATCAATAAAATGCACATTATTCAGCAATTCCACTTGTCTGTTTAGCATTTATCTGTTTTGTTTGCGAATGATAACTCCGATGTGTTTTTTGATAAAATGCGCATACATAAACTTACGGGCCTAAGCCCATTGATTGTTGAAACGATTAACTAACTGAACATTGTCACGAGATAATAACCTGGATAGGCCCCTTTGAGGAGGGTATCTTGCCTGTTTGTTTGTGTTGTTGCAGGTGTAGCACCTCGCCAGAAGATGGGCCGTGCGTATCCCCGAGGCAGGATGAGTCCTCCTTCCCCAGCAAAGTTCAGTAGTCTCTCCTCCGCAGAATCTGAACGCAAGATAGTGAGCATTGATATGTCTTCCCCAGGTAGAGGTGATTCTCTTCCCCAAGCAGACGCATCCTGAAGGAATGTCACCTCATCGGCTGAGTCAAGCACCGAAGAATGATGTCGTCTCTCCCCAGCACCGGGTCACAAGTGCAGAGTTCATAGAAATGTCTGGGTACTGGAGCTCGTGTTTTCCCTAGTAAAGTCGCCGAAGCAGGTGTCTCCCCAGCACCGGGTCACAAGTGCAAGTCTGGTAGGAAGTTGTTCGTATACCAAAGTATGCAGTAACTGATGATGCCAGACTGAAGTCTCCGGTGGAATTGAGATTCCTCACCAGAGTCAGGCTCTCTCCTGAAGTTCGATGATTCCCTCTTCCCCAGTAGAGTGTTGGAACAGCTGATGTTGTATTCCCTTGCAGAGACGTACTCTCTTCCCCGAAGTCAGATGATCCTTTCTTCCCCAGTGGAATCAAATTCCCCATCAGAGTCGTACTCTCCCGTTGAAGTAGAATGATTTCTCTCTCCCCGGCTGAGTCCGCAAACCCGCAGAAAAGCCGAATCCTTGGAAGTCGATCGGATCATGATTGATTTTCCCCAGCAGAGCGTGGGGCAGCTAATGCTGTGTTTCCCCAGAATCGCACTCGAAGCAGAATGATTTCTCTTTCCTCAACCGAGTTTGCAGATATCCAAGAGAGCTGAATCCTTGGAAGGTGATCAGATCATGATTGGTTTTCCCCAGGGGAGTGTTGAGCAGCTGAAGTTGTTTCCTCACAGAGTTATCATCCCCAGAAGAGTAGCCGAGACGGCCACGCAGTTTATTCTCGCGATTGATATCACTTTCCTTCAGCAGGTTCGGGTTCTCGTAAAGCTTCGTTCCCTGCAGTAATCAGCTGAAGTTGTTCCCCTGCAGCAGTCAACGAAAGATCTTTTCCCCAGACGGAGTCCGATTGATGTTGGCGCGACCATGTTCTCCTCAGCAGGATGATTCCTCTACCTGAGTGGTTCTTTCTCCTTGACAGGAGGATTTCCCCCTTCGGCATTTATTTTTGCGGACGGGATCGCATCATTATGCATGACTGCATAGCATCTAACACTACATAGCATCTAGCGCTGCATAGCATTGTGCATGATTGCACAGCATTTAGCATAAACGCATATCATTCCCGCCGTGTGGGGCATGGTGCCGAAGCATACGCATCATAAGCATTATCTAGGTCATTATCATTCTTGCCTTCCAGGTGTGCGACCAAAAGACCAGTTGCTCAGGACGATTCTTGATGTTCTCCCCAGCAAGGTCGCTTTTGAGATGATTCTTAAAGACCCCGGTGTGATCCCTGCAGTCGCTCGCTCAAGATGATTTTTGAGATCCCCAGCAAAGTCTTCAGTTCAAGATGATTCTCGAGCTCCTCAGCAGGGCCGTTTGCTTAAGACGATTCTTAAGACCCCAGTGCAGGTTCCCGAATAGTTTGCTCAGGACGACTCTCGAGCTCCCCAATAGCGTCTCCAGCAGGAGTTGCCCAGGAAGATTCCTGGAATACCCAACCAGAATGTTTGCTCCGGAAAGGTTATCAGGTCAAGACGATTCTTGAAGATGCCCGACGGATTTGTTTGTTCAAGTTGATTCTTGAAGTCCTCAGCAGCATGATATGTATGCTCCAACAACGATGTCTAAGCTGAAGATGGATTTCGTAAGCGCCCGATGGCGATATCAGAAGGTTCCGGTGAGTCCAGATTTCCGTGTTGAAGAATCAACGGGGGGCTAAAGACAAGGTTCCAGGGTTGTAGATACAACAGAGTGATTCGTGTGAGTCTGAAGACCAAGTCAGTTATCCTGAGGTGATGATTGATTGCGATCAAATGAAGGATATGTCTTCTGACTGAAGTCGAAGATGTTTCTCCAGCGGTGATGCAGGGTACTTCGATTGTCCGACGGTGATGTCAGATTTAGTTCTCCAGCGGTGATGTAGGGTACTTCGATTGTCCGACGGTGATGTCAGATTTAGTTCTCCAGCGGTGATGCAGGGTACTTCGATTGTCCGACGGTGATGTCAGATTTAGTTCTCCAGCGGTGATGCAGGGTACTTCGATTGTCCGACGGTGATGTCAGATTTAGTTCTCCAGCGGTGATGCAGGGTACTTCGATTGTCCGACGGTGATGTCAGATTTAGTTCTCCAGCGGTGATGCAGGGTACTTCGATTGTCCGACGGTGATGTCAGATTTAGTTCTCCAGCGGTGATGCAGGGTATTTCGATTGTCCGACGGTGATGTCAGATTTAGTTCTCCAGCGGTGATGTTGGGTATTTTGATTGTCTGACGGTGATGTCAGGTCGATATTTCTCCAGCTAGTTGTTGAGCAGCTAGTGTTGCAGTATTCAAAGATTTGTTCCCCGCAGAGTACCGTGTGCTCGCGCAGTTGGCAAATTTTCGGGTTTACCGATATTCAACCGTCTCGTACCTTGATTGGTTGAGAGCCGTTCGCTTCTCACCCAGTCAGGTTCAAGCCGTTTGAATAGGGGCAGCTGTTGCACCCCAAAATTTGACCAACAATTATTTATTCATTGAGTGTTTGAAAATGGATACCTTCATCAGAAAGTTCAAGAGATCCTCAGAGGAATGGGTTGAAACCGGGGTTGTGTGCTTCATAGCTTGAGAGTTGTGGGTGCTCCTCAGATGATTCTGAGACTTTGAGAAGAAACTTGATGTTTTGAGAAAGCCTATGAGATGTCTTGATAGCCATCATGAAGCCCAGAGAGGTCATTATGCAAGAATTCTGAAGATTCAACCATGAATGGTAGAATTAGGGTTTTGACTGGGTTAACCCTAGATCAGCTGAAGATTTGGAGAAGGTTGAGACCTAATCCAAGGGCTATGAGATCATGGAATGATGTATAGAGATGTTATAAAGATGATTCCTAGACCAACTCATCATGATTGAGGAGTTTGAGAAGTTTTGAGTTAGGGTTTCTGAGGATTGTCAGTGAGAAAACCCTAATTTGATCCCTATTTTCCAGGCAGTTTTAGCTCTAGATGTGATTGATATCTCATCCTCCCCACAACATGAATGTTGTAGAGCTTGTCCTAAGCTTTAATTTGAGTGGTGGAAGTCCTTGATAGGAGTTACAGAGCTCAAGTTATGGTTTTGACAAATTACAGGTCAGCCGAGGTGTGTGAATCTGGGTCCTTGAAAGTCACCCAACTTGCAGACAACTTTTGCCCTAGTAGGAGGATTCCTATGATTTCTTGGTCAACATGAATGTTGAAGAGCATCTTCTTAGATTTAATTTGAGTGGTAGAAGTCCTTGATTGGATTTGTGGAACTCAACTTATGGTTTGAACAAGACAGGGGTATTTTGGTCATTTGTCAATTATAGGTCATTTTAGCCAATGCCTAAAACTCCTATTTCCAAGCCTCAAATGGAAAAACTCAAAACATGAAAGTTGCTCAAAATGTGATTTTAAGTCTAGAAAGAAGGTCACAAATTGTTGGAAAAGCTCATAGCATGAGATTACATGATTGGTCAAAAATGAACTAAAAATGGCATATAAGTTTGAAAAGTTGAATTTGGAAATTGATTTGGGAGATCCACAAATCCAAAATAGGTCATCCAATATATCATTTTGATTGGAAAAATAATTTTGAGAACATTGGTTTAGCTAGAATTTTGATTTGAAACTTTAAAATGGGTGATGCTTTGAAAAGTTGTTACTTGAAAAAGAAGGCAATGTTGGAAAACTTAACACAAGGCAAAACCAAGACTTATAATTGTGCACTCCTTCTCAATATCTCATGAAAAGATATTTTAAGACCAAATGGTAAGGCATGAAGCATGGAATATGAGAAATCCAACTTGTCACCACATGAGATTTTCAAGAACTTTCCACACTTTTCTAGATGATTCTAGAAGGATCCAGCTTCTTCCATCCATCATTATAAGAAGGATGATCTTCATAGTGTTCAAGGTTGGTGATAGAGAGTCAAGTTAGAGGAGAAAGAGAGAGATACATTGCCATTAAAGAGCTACCTTCACAATCAAGCAACTTGAGTTTTCTTCCATCACAAGCATCTTCCATCAACAACTCTTGCAAACAGAAGGTTGTGGATCATCCAAGGAGCATCTTGAACCAATTCCAAGGCCTGCAAGCATCCCCACGAGCCTTCTCCATCATTACTTGACAGGTTCTTTCTCCTCCTTAATCCTCTTAATTTATTTAGTTTTAGTTCATTCTTTAGGTGTAGAATTAATATGCTAGGATAGAAGATCAATTTCTGAGAGTTTGAGAGCTCTGCGTGAGGTTTCATGGCAGGTGGGTGATTCTTTAATCTTCAAGAACTAGTTGTTTAGGGCGTTTTAGTTAGCATGAGTTAGGTCAGATTGACTAGGGTAGCATGTAGAGCAGGTTTAGATCCTTAGGTTGAAGCTTCACCGTGGTTGATCTCAGGTGATCATGGTGGAGCCATGATCTTAATGCCTTCTGTTAGAATTATCTAGGGCGAGTTATGGAAAAGTGCGCGTATGGTTGTGTTGCTCTTGAGTAGTAGAGCATTTTTCGTTTTGAAATCGTGTTAAACCATGGCCTGAGCAGAGAGAACGAGGGAGAGGAAGATTAGGGCATGGAGGAGAGGGTTCTGAAAACCCTAGGTACGTTTGGGACGATGAAGGAGGTCCCTTAGATTGGCTCCAGAGTTTGACTCATTAATCTGATCCAACGGCCGTGGTTTAATCTGAAGCTGGAGGGAAAATTCAAAAGAAGCGAAACACGGTCGTTTCACTTAAAGGCATTCTGGGCTTAGCTCGCTATTCGCACCCCCCCCTATTGATGGCCCATTCTGATTTGAACTGGCGCGTGTGCTATTCCAACCCCCCTCCCTTTAATTGATTTAAATTCTTTTATTTTCTTCTTTTATTTTTTCTGTTTTGATTAATTCATAAATAAATGATAAAAAATGATTTTTTTAATTCTTCTTTTTTCTATGATTAGATGATAATGTGTAGAAAATATTAAAAATAAAAGTGGGATTTTATTTTTAAGTTTAGTATTTTAATAGATTTTTCTTTTAAAGTAGCTTTTATAATGTTTAGTTTTGTATCATGATTTTGCAAGAATTATTTTAGGACCTTCCCTTAGGTTTTTTTATCCATTCTTTTTTGTGCAATTAGATGATGAGTCATAGTTCCCCATAGGATTTATTCTAGAATTTTAGAATTAAATTTTGATTAGTTTAATTAGGGTAGATCTAGGGTATCCTAATTAGGGTTGAGGTTGTGTTTAGGTGAAGAATTCACTTTCTTTGATTGAGTTTTGTCTTGATTTTTAGGTAGAGGCCTATGTAGATGTTATGAATAGACTTTGTAGACCCTTGGGAATAATTGTTAGATTTTTCCCCATTAGTTTAGCATTTTTAGGTATTTTCTGAAGTTGCCTGTTGATTTTGTCTCCCCTGTGGGTATCTGTTCATCTTTGGGGTTCATTGTGGGGAATTTGTTGAGGGGCTTGTGTTGCCTTGAAGACCTTGATGGAGAGCATGATGAAGAGAAGATTGTAGATCAAGACTCAGAGACCCAGAGCTTGGCTTGTTCCCTGTCTGTGAGGTTTGAGATCCTGAAGTTTGGAGGAAGTTCATGGTACTTTCCTGAGGAAGGCACTATGAATGACTTTCATTCTTTCTTCTCACCTCTTTCTTAAGTATCCAATGATGTTGGAGCCAACTTGTGAGTTTAATTTCTCCTGAGGAGGAATGTAAACTGATCACATGTTGTTGAGCCACATGGGATGCAACTCCTAAGTGGAAGCCTCCTAGTACTTTCCTGAGGAAGGTCCTATGGGTCTATTCACTTAGTTCCCTTAGTTTGTCTAGGATTTCTCAAGTATCCAATGATGTTGGAGCCAACTTGTGAGTTTAATTTCTCCTGAGGAGGAATATAAACTGATCACAGTTGTTGAGCCACATGGGATACAATTCCTAAGTGGAAGCCTCCTAGTACTTTCCTGAGGAAGGTCCTATGGGTCTATTCACTTAGTTCCACTAGTTCAGATAGGATTTCCTAAATATCCAGTGATGTTGGAGCCTGCTTGTGAGTTTAATTTCTCCTGAGGAGGAATATAAACTGATCACAGTGGTTGAGCCACATAGGGTATGACTCCTGAGTATACACCTCCTAGTGCTTTCCTGAGGAAGACACTATGAGTCTGCTTACTTAGCTCCCTTTCTTTGGTAAGCTTGTTCTGAAGCTTGAAGACTGGGATTGTTTTCTTTTGGTTAGGTTTTGCTTTAAGGCTTTGCTTAGATTTGATTCAGATTCTGTGTTAGGGTTAGGATTAGAGAGTAGATGATTCTTTCTCAAGCATGTGTTTTGTTTGCCTGATGGCACTTCATTTCTTTTATCTGATATTGCTTGATAGCATGTTGACTATTTTCAGTATGATTGCTGCTATTTCATGACTGGCTTGAGGTCGAGACGAGCTTGTGGAGGCTGAAACCCCACACACATTTCCTCCCTCACTTGCATTGCATGCATTTTACTGTTAAAGCTGATGTTTTGTCCGTTGTGGTGTATCCTTGACATGATCCTTTAGGACTCTCATTTCCTTTGATAAGGATCTGATGATAGACTTTTAGGTTGAAACCTATGCATGACAACTTCTAGGAGTTCCCTGTTCAAACCTCAACCATAGGATGAATCCATGGCATGATAACAGTAGGACTTGATAGTCTCCCTCCTAGATTGGGCCTGTTCTCTTCTTATCTCGAAGCAGTTTAAAATACAGTAATCATGAATGATTTCTTTCGTACGTTACGAGCCTTAAGCCATCTGAGGATGGATGTTTAGTATGGTACCCTTTGGGTGACATGCGACGCATTCACTCTCAGGTCATAGTCTCTAGTGCGGTTGAGATCGCAAACACAATAAAAAACACTTCTTTTAGGAGATAACCCGTAGTAGGCCGAACTACGTTTGCTCTGATCTTTCATACCAGATGAAAGTACGTAGGCATAGGATGCGACATCCTAGCGAGCAACCTTCCCCATCTTCACCCGTAGTTAGGCGAACTACGTTGACTCTGATTTCTCGTTCCAGACGGGAATACGTAGGCATAAAGCGCGATGCTTTGCCGAGTCATTTTTCTTTTCTTTTTCAGCCAGCCTTGATAGGTAGATAGATTATAACCAACCCGTCCAAGTAAACAAACAAGCGAGGATCCCGTCGAGTACGACGGACGTGAGGGGTGCTAATACCTTCCCCTTGCGTAACCGACTCCCGAACCCAGACAATGGTTGCGATGACCTTGTCTTACCCTTATTCGTCAGGTTTTTCCGATTGTTTCCTTTCCCGCTCTGAGGGATAAATAACGAAAGGTGGCGACTCTTCTGTCATGCCGGCACCTTATTTTCGCGCAAGCGACAAAGGCGTATAGATTCTAACCTTGCCACTGGAGCATATGTCTCAGTGTAATCAATACCTTCTTGCTGACTGTATCCTTGAGCAACCAGTCTTGCCTTGTTCCTTTCTACTTCTCCCTTTTCATTCAGCTTATTTCTGAAGACCCATTTTGTTCCAATAATATTGAATCCTTTAGGTCTAGGAACCAGATCCCAAACTTCATTTCTGGTGAATTGATTCAGCTCTTCTTGCATAGCTATAATCCATTCATTATCTTCCAGAGCCTCATCTACAGATGTTGGTTCTATTATTGACACTAAGCCAAATAAAGAAGATTCAGAAGTTCTGAGAAATGATCTTGTCCTTATTGGATCATCTTTCTTTCCAATTATCACATCTTCTGGATGAGAAGATTTTATTCTGGAAGAAGATCCTCTGACAGTTGGTCTATCAGAAATATGCAAGTTGTTTAGTTGGGAAGTCAAGGGTGTAGCATCTGGGGTTGCTTCAGATTCTTTGATTTTTGCCTTTTCTGCCTCTGAGCCTTCAGAGTCTGTGAGAATCACTTCTCTATCTGCAGAACTTTCAAACTGCTTTGGCTTTTCAGAGCCAAGCTTATCATCAAATCTAACATGAATAGATTCTTCAACAATCTGTGTTTCAGTATTGAATACTCTGTAGCCTTTAGAGCGTTCAGAATAACCAAGCATGAAACACTTATGTGCTTTGGAATCAAACTTGTTCAGATTATCTTTAGTATTAAGCATATAACAAATACATCCAAAAGGATGAAAATAAGAAATGTTAGGCTTTCTGTTTCTCCACAATTCATAAGGAGTCTTTTCCAGAAGAGGTCTTACAGACACTCTGTTCTGAATATAACAAGCTGTGTTAATTGCTTCTGCCCAGAAATGTTTTGCCAGATTTGTCTCATTGATCATGGTTCTGGCCATCTCTTGCAATGTTCTATTTTTCCTCTCTACAACTCCATTTTGTTGTGGAGTTCTAGGGCAGGAGAAATCATGTGCAATGCCTTTTTCAGAAAAATATTTTTCAAAATGTTTATTTTCAAATTCTCCACCATGATCACTTCTGACTTTAATAATTTTGGAATTTTTTTCAGTCTGGACTTGATTGCAGAAGTCAAAGAACACAGAATGAGACTCATCCTTGTGTTTTAGAAACTTTACCCATGTCCATCTGCTATAGTCATCTACAATGACTAACCCATACTTCTTGCCTCTGATGGATGCAGTTTTCACTGGTCCAAACAGATCAATGTGAAGTAATTCCAATGGTCTGGAGGTAGAAACAACATTTTTTGATTTAAAATGAGATTTTGAAAATTTACCTCTTTGACATGCTTCACACAGAGCATCTGAGTTGAACTTCAACTTAGGAAGTCCTCTGACCAGATTGAGTTTATTAATCTGAGATATACGTCTCATATTAATATGCCCCAATCTTCTATGCCAGACCCATTGCTCATCATTCACAGATAAGAGGCATTTTACATTTTGAACTTTAAGTTCTGAAAGGTTAATTTTATAAATGTTGTGTTTCCTCTTTCCACTGAATAGGATAGAACCATCCTTTTGACATACAGCTTTGCAACATTTTTGATTAAAGATTATATCATAACCATTGTCACTTAATTGACTTATGGACAATAGATTATGTTTCAATCCTTCAACTAACAGAACATTAGTAATAGAGGGAAGCTTACCATTTCCAATAGTGCCAGATCCAATGATCTTGCCCTTCTGGTTCCCTCCAAACTTCACGTCCCCTCCAGATCTAAGTTCCAGGCTTTGGAACATAGACCTTTCTCCTGTCATGTGTCGTGAGCATCCAGAGTCCAGGTACCATGATTGGTGTCCTGACTTTGCTGCTAAGAACATCTGCAACAAGAATTATTTTGTTCTTGAGTCCTTTGGGGTTAGTTGGTTTATAGGTTTGTCTAAACTTCTGTTTTGCAACATAATGTTTATTCTGACTTGCCTTTGGTTTAAACACATAAGTACTCTTCTCAGAGCTTGTGTGTTTAATGTCATTCAAGTGACCAAATTTGAATTGAGAGTACAGAGGTGTCTTCCTGATGAAAAGTTTGTCAACAGGTTTTGGATTGCTCCCAGATGAAGACTCATATCCAATGCCTCTTCTGTTGTTTCCACTAACACCATAGATCATGGAAGCCATCTTGCTTCTGTCTATGCTCTTAGTGAGAAACCTCTGAAAACTAGAGTCATATTTTTCTAAAATATTTTCACAAGACTTAGTTTCAGAATCAGATTCTTGTTGAGTTCTATCAAAGTCATTTTTGATTTTTAAATTTATTTCTTTCTGCTCAACAAGTTCTGTTTTCAGAAGATCAATCTCAGATTCAAGATTGCTTTTCAGCTTCTTGTATTTGAGTTTGATGTTGTTGTAACTTTTAAGAACTTTTGTTAAAACTTTAATGAGTTCTTCTTTGGTAAGTTTAGCCATTACCTCTTCTGCATCATCATCAGATTCTGATTCATATCCAGAGGTACCTTCCTCTTGATCCTCTATCCTGGCCATTAGTGCAACGTTTGCACATTCTTCTTCTGATTCAGAAGATGACTCACACTCATCTGAGTCATCCCATGTTGCCATCAGAACCTTCTTCTTCTTGTTGAACTTCTTCTTAGGTTTTTCTTTCAGAAGTTTGGGGCAGTCATTCTTGTAGTGCCCAGGTTCTTTGCACTCATAGCACACCATTTCTTTCTTGGCAGATCTTCTGTGACTAGAAGATTCCTTTCTGTTATCAGATCTTCTGAAGTTGTTAAACTTCTTTCCCTTGTGCTTCCAGAGTTTGTTAATCCTTCTGGACAGCATGGACAACTCATCCTCTTCTTCAGAAGAAGATTCTTCAGAGCTTTCTTGAATGACCTGCAAAGCTTTAGCAGTTTTGTTAGATTTTAAAGCTATGGATTTACCTTTATCTTTCTTCTGGGGTTCATCTTCCTCCAGCTCAATTTCATGGCTTCTCAAAGAACTGATAAGTTCTTCTAAAGAGATCTTGTTCAGATCTTTTGCCATCTTCAAAGCAGTCACCATTGGTCTCCATCTGGTGGGAAGACTTCTGATGATTTTCTTGACATGATCTGACATTGAGTAGCCCTTGTCCAGAACTTTCAGACCAGCTGTAAGAATCTGAAATCTAGAAAACATAGTTTCTACATTTTCAGAATCTTCCATTTTAAATGCCTCATACTTCTGTATGAGCGCCAGAGCCTTGGTCTCTTTAACCTGAGAATTTCCCTCATGAGTCATTTTGAGTGATTCAAACATGTCATGAGCAGTATCTCTGTTAATAATCTTCTCATACTCAGTATGAGAGATTGCATTAAGCAATATAGTTCTGGCTTTGTGGTGATTCTTGAAGTCTCTTTTCTGCACTTCAGTCATTGATTTTCTATCAATCTTTTTGCCATCCTCACCAGTAGGATGTGCATATCCATCAATGACCAAATCCCAAAGATCAGCATCATACCCAAGAAAAAAACTTTATATTCTATCTTTCCAATAGTCAAATTTTTCTCCATCAAACATTGGAGGTTTGGTACTGATCCTATCCCTCTCTTCATATTTATTGTTGATATTTGACATTGAATTATCAGCCATGATAACAAATAAATATATTGATCAAAGTATATCTCTCTCTGGATCTTTACTGACACTGTTAAGTGATAGCACACTCAGAACCAGGCTCTGATGCCAACTGAAGGTGAGATAATACTTAGAAGGGGGGGTTGAATAAGTATGGAAAATTAATACTTGAAAATAATCACACAATTATTTTTATCCTGGTTCGTTAAACAACTACTCCAGTCCACCCTTCCAGAGTGATTTGCCTTTCTCAACAAGGACTTAATCCACTATTAAATCAAACTGATTACAATAGTATCACCTAAGAACTACTGTTCTTAGTCTTCTCAAGAGCTACTGATTCACACTGAATCCTCTTAAGGAATATCCTTTACAATCAATGTAAATTAAATACAAGAGTTTTTAATGCTTCTATAAAGCTATAATCACAACAGTGATTTTTCTCTTAAGTTTAAGTACAATGAGATTCTATGAAGAATAAGAATGAGAGCTTATAGAATATTATGATTTCTTTTCAGCAAGGTGTGTAACTGAAGAATGAAGTGAGGATCTCCTTTTATAGGCAGCTGAATTATGCAAGCTGAACGTTGAAAAGAGAGTCTCAAAAGGTCTGAGCCTTTTTTTCTTCACATGCACTGACCTTTCCTTGAAATAGATGGCACAGAAAAATCCTTTTTGTCTGTGTAAGTGTGTCTAGCACAAATAAGGAAAGAGACGTTGAATAGTTCCAACGGATATATTCTTGAAAACACTTCTTCAGTTTCAGCAAGTTCTTCAGAGTCTGAATGGATCAGAGTCTTCTGATGAGATTCAGAACTATGTTGTATCAAAGTCTTCTGCAGTGTGTGTGCTTCTAGCGTGTTGATCATCAGAGCATTTTGACACAGAACTTTAGTACTTGGCAGCGTAGGTACTTTCAGAAACTTCTGTAGACTAATGCTTTGAGAAACTCTTCAATCAATATTCTTCTATACTTCTGATGCTTCAGCTTCAGATGCTTCTGATTATCTTCAGATGCTTCTGACTATCTTCAGATGCTTCTGACTCAGAATGTTCTGGAGCTTCTTGCTTCAGATCCTTCTGGAGACTACGCTCAGGATCTTCTGTAAGGAGCAAACAGATTCTTCTGTAAGGTGCATCTGGCGCTTCAGAGTCAGAATAGCTTCTTGTATTCAAGGCATATTTGCTTCTAGAGAGTTGATATAATTTTAATCTGCAGTAAAACTCTCAAACTAATTTTAGAGTATATAATTCTTAAATATAAATTTCCTAACAGTTATCATCAAAACAAAGAGTAATTATTAAGAACCAATCTGTGTTCATAGTCAACATATCTTAAAGTCTCATTAAACCATTCTAAGAGATTATACATTATGAGATAATCATTTTTTTCATTCAGGATATAACTCCATTTTCAAACTCTTCATAATGAAAACAAACCTATCTTCAACAAGGGGTTTTTATAAAGATATCAGCCCATTGATGGTCTATATCAAAAAAAATTTAAGTTTAAAACTGCCTTCTGAACATAGTCACGTATAAAATGATGTTTAATCTCAATATGTTTAGCCCTAGAATTCAAAATAGGATTCTAAGATAAATAAATAGCAGAAGTTTTATCACAGAAAATAAGAATGTTACACTCATATATCTGAAAATCTTCTAGCTGAATTTTCAACTAGAGCATCTGAGTGTTGCATCTATACGTTATAATGTTTTCAACTTCAGTAGTTGACAATGCTATTGTTGATTGCCTCTTAGTGGACCATAAGATCAAGTTGTCTCCCCAAAAATGACAACTTCCAGAAGTAATTTTTCTCTCAAGTCTATCTCTAATGTAATCAACATCACAATAACCCGCTAGCTTGTAATCTTTATAATTTTTATAACACAAACCAAGGTTAATCTTACCTTTCAGATCAATGAAGATCTTTTTAACAACTGTTAAGTGAGATTCTCTAGGATCTGATTGGAAGCGAGCACACAAACAGACACTAAACAAAATTTCAAGTCTAGAAGTAGTTAAGTATAAGAGAGAATCAATCATACCTTTGTATACCTTTTCCTCTACCTTCGCACATACCTCATTCTTCTCAAGGATACATGTAGGATACATATGAGTCTTCACAACCTTGCATTCAGAGATGTCAAACTTCTTCAGAAGTTCTTTAGTGTATTTACTCTGATGGATGTGTGTTTCTTCTGGAATTTGATTTATATGATTTTCAGAAAAAACATGAGTTCTACCATTAGACTCATCTCGAATTCTACCTGCATAGATTTAGAAAATTCCTTGCACAAAGCAACATTAGAAAAACCAAATATGATATCATTAATGTAAATTTGAACAATAAGAATATAATTTTTGAATGTTTTACAAAACAAATTTGTATCAACCTTCCCTCTGGTGAAATGATTTTCCAAAAGAGAATTGCTTAGTCTATCATACCATGCTCTAGGAGCTTATTTCAGACCATACAATGATTTTTTAATTTTGAAAACGAAATCTGGGTAGCTTCAAGCAACCCGCATACGACATCATTTCACCATAATAAAAGAACTCAGGATTGAGAAATCACATACAATCTAGAACTCAGCATTTCACCAATAGCCCCCGGTAGCTTCAAGCAACCCGCATACGACAGCATTTCACCATAATAAAAGAACTCAACATTTCACCAATAGCCCCCGGTAGCTTCAAGCAACCCTGGCTGCTGCAAAATAAAAGAAGAAGATATTTGTGAAAACCACATACAATCTAGAACTCAGGATTGAGAAATCGAACTCCCTCACATCAGTAGCGTCATCGCATGACCTTTCCATACAGGTTGGCACGTAAGTCTTTATGCACCTACGTATGGGTAAACATACGTCATGACCTTAAAATCCTTCATTTCATGACACAGACAATAAGCAACATTAAATCGGGCATTCAAGAAGAAATTAATTGGATAAGAAGTATGTTTGGACATGTTATAGTCAAAAAGGAAAGTCATCATTGAAATTGAAAGACACCCTGCAAATTAGTAACAGCAAGACGACAATATCAGACAAGTTAGGTCAGAAAGGAAAGAGTTCATTATGAAGATTAACAACCATCGACATGTTCCAATCGAATAGGAAAAGTTTAATTATCTCATCAATACAAGAACAACAGAATACCGACAGAATTTTGAAAGTGCTTAAAAGGTCTTGAAGTTCATTCAAGTGTATAAAAAGGGTCTTGTAGTAAGAAAGCGCGACCATGCCTCTCCCCGAAGCAACCACTCCCTAGAGGCTAAGAGAATCAAAAGGGATCTTCGGATAGAGCATCATTATTCGCCTCCACCCGGATCCAAGGGCCGAGTTCGAAGTCCATCTCCCCACAGAGATCGTAGTCCTCTCCTCAGACGAAGTACCCGCTCCCGTTCGAGGTCTCGTAGCAGCAACAATGACGAGCCTTGCGGCCCATTGTCCTAAGAGATTATGGGCATGCTGTTGCACCCTAAAATTTGCCCAACCTTTTTCTTTAACTGGCTTTTGTTTCATAGCATCAGCATTGCATTTCATTGCATTAACATTTGCATACCATCATCCACTCACAGGGGATCAAGGAGTTGTGCTCATAAAGAAAAGATTATCAACTTCTAAACCTAATCAAGAGGTTGCATTCAAGCTATTCAAGAGCTTATCACCATCAGAAAAGTCAAAGAGCTGTATGTGGTTGTATCTCATATCTTGGGGGTCAATGAAGTCATTAGAGGGTTGCAAGTCCATGGATGTGGGTACAAATCATTAAGAGAGCTCACAGGATGTTTTGAGAGTCATTATGGAGCTTATGTAGGCTATTATACAAAGTACAAGAGGCCACAACCAAGATTGGTGCAACTAGGGTTTTCACCTGGTCAACCCTGAGTCAACTGTGAGTCTTGAGGAGATTAAGACTCAATTCGCAGCAACTATGATCATGGAAAGATGTGGAGACACTTAAGAGATCATTTCAAGATCAATTCATCAATATTCAAGAGTGTGAGAAGTTATTGAGCTAGGGTTTCTAAGCTTGACAGTGTAAAATCCCCTATTTCAGTGTCTAACTTCAAGACCACATAACTCAAGATACAAGTTTCATCTCACCTTGACACTAACATGATTGTTGTAGAGCATGATCATAGCTTTAATTTGAGTATTAGAATTCATTCATTGTATTTCTAGAACTCAAGTTATGAGGCAGACAAGTTACAGGTCACAAGATGAATGTGATTTTGGTACTTGAAAGTCAACCAACTTCCATGCCATTTTTGAGCTAGAAGGATGTTTCTCCTAAACTTTTGAAAAACATGAACATTGTTTCTGATGATCTTATCTTTCGAAAGAGTACTAGAAGTCCTCATTTGGATTTGTAGAACTCAAGATATGAGACTTACAAGTCAAGGGTATTTTGGGAAAGTAAGATTACAGGTCATTTTCATTATAGGTCAAGTTCACCACTTTGCATACCTCAAATGAAAATCTTTCCAACTTCAAAGTTGCTCCAAATGGGATCATTTGGTCAACCAAACCTCATGGGATCATTGACATGGCTTGAATTGGAAAATGCTTGGAGAGAAATTCATGAAAGGAAGCTTGAAAAAGGCTAATTCAAATCAATTCATTTTGGAACTAATTCATGTCATATTTGTGCTTGTTTTGAGTCCAAGTGATGTTTTAAGAACATTGGAAAAATCAGAAATCAAGTTTGAATTTGTTTGCTATGCCAAATCCAAGATTTCTTCATCCTTAAGAAACAAATGCAAAATCAACCATCCATTCATTTCCAAGGCCTCAATCTCAGCCCTTCATGTCCCTTACATCATAAGTAACCAGAATGGATCAATGAGCAAGCTTGACAGCTCTGTTTTGATGAGTTTCACAAAGCTCCATAATCAAAAACTTGGATTTTGAATTGGGCTGTTATGGACTTCAATTGGGCCTCAAATCACTCTGAGCCCATTCCATATAACATCCTTGATGATTCCCAACTGTCATAACTGACTTTTGGTGGGAAATAACAAAAATTCAGTTAAGGAAAAGTGGAGAAACTTGAGAATTCGAATTTGAAGATTTCACCACTTTCAGGCCAAATTACCATTGCAAAAAGCTTCAGTGAGGATCATTGATGGATTATGGACGATTTTCTTAAAGCTTCATCCACAATTCAAGCCTCTGTCGAAGCTTATTAACAGGTTCCTATCTTTCATCCATACACTCTGTTCTTGGTGAATTGTTATGCTATTTCCACATAATTATGATCCTTAGAGTGTGTAGAACGTTTTAGGATTAGATTGGTTAAGTTTCATGGAACTTCTTGACAGAACACCTTAGCTTGTAGCTTGCGATTCTCCTTTTTATTGGTTAAAAACGAAAATAGGACTTGGAAAGATGATCAGCATGAGAAGGCGAGCATATTGGTGTAGAAAAGCCCAAGTTTTGGCATGATGCGAACCTCTGCAAATTTTTGGTGGCCGGAGAAGATGACTGGAACCACCGCAGGTCCATCTTCTCCGGCGAGCTGTGTAGTTATCCCTCCATTTTCTCAGTTTGAATCGTGGCCGTAGGATATATGGACTGGCTTGACTTAGTATGACCATCCAACGCGTTAAAACAGGTTTCAGTTAGGGTTGGGACTTTTTAATGACGTGGCAAGGTTGGGGTTGTTGGATCAGAATACTTTCTAAGTGAACGCATGAGATTAGAGAGTATGGTAGGAATTAGTCAGCGCAAACCACTTTATCCCTAGTGAAACGATGCGTTTCACTTAGGGCACCCTCAGTGCATACGTGGCGCACTAAGGAGCGTGTGATCTGTTGACCGGTAGCTCCATCTTGTGGCTATGACATTTTCTTGTATTTTAATTTCTTTTATTTGTTTTTCTTATTTTCTTTTAATGCATTGATTTGTTTTAATTCAAGAAAAATAGGAATAATTGCTAGAAAATTATGAAAAAGAATCATGACTGATCCCTGACATGTTTAGCATTTTTCCATACCATTTAATTGAATTTTTGGTTGATTTCCCATTTATTGCTATTTTTCATTTTTATTAGTTGATTAAAAATGTAAAAAAAAATGCATGATTTCCTTTCTGATTTTTGTACTAGATCATGGTTATGATTTAGGATCTAAATTTTTGCATGTTTACTTTAGACATCTTGATAGAGTTGTATGATTTTTCTTTGGTTTTTTAGAAACTTTTAAGTATAGGTTTGAGATAGATTTCTAGGACCTTTCCCTTGTGGATTCCCTTAAGCATACCTTTAAGTGTAGAATTTGTTTAGAACCTTTAGACTTAGGTCTTGGCCCTGGATTTTGTACCATGATTCCTTCATACACTTAGGAAGCCTTAGAATTTTTCCTAGCCTTTTAGGATTGATTTTAGTATTTTTATTAGAATTTACAAGTTGATTGTGTTTAGGGTGATCCTAATTTAGCTCACCTCATAGTTTAGTTTCTAAAGTGAACTTTAGCTAGCTTTAGGCTTCTAATTCCTTCTTGATAGAATAGAGCATAGGTTGACACCTATTTAGAACAATTGCTAAGCCTTGATAGAGCTTCTAAATGCATTTAGATGGTTAATCTTTAGAACTAATCATTAGGTTTTCATTAGAACCTTTAGATAGATGACTCTTCCTTGAATGCTTTGCATTCATTCAATATCTTCCATGGTTGGTTGAGTGTCATGATGGATACCTTTGGTATACATCATGCTTCCTATTCATTCAATGTCATCCATGATTGGTCGAGTGTCATGATGGATACCTTTGGTATACATCATGCTTCCCATCTTAATTCCTTTCATCCATGATTGGTTGAGTGTCATGATGGATACCTTTGGTATACATCATGCTTCCCATCTTAATTCATTTCATCCATCTTAGCAACAAAACTCAACTACATTTCATCCATCTTAATTCATACATTTGAAAATTCAGCAACAAAACTCAACTACAACTAAAAACTAACTATACAAACAACATCAGCATGTCAAGGGCTACATCTTAACAACAAATTTGGATCAAAATGTTTGAGAATTATACCTGTTGAAGCTCAACCTTGAAGCTCTGAAAATGGATTTCCCTAGCTTGATTCAGGCCATGATTCTTCAAGTTCTTGATCTGGTTAGCTTCACCGAATGTTGGTGAAGCTAACTGAGTGGAGAATTTGAGTGTTTAAGGTGTGGAAATGGAAATTCAAAGTTCAAGCTTAAGAGTTCAAATGGGATCTTAGCAGAGTGGTTTTGCCTATCAAAAGCTTGTGGAAATGACTCCCTATTTATAGGAGAAGCTTTTTGAATCAAAATGGAGGGTGAATGAGGCAGTTTGGATGGAAATTGTGCACACCTATAGTATGAGCAAAGTGTGACTTGCAATCTGTTAAAACTCACTCAAATCAAGCGTTTCAAGGTGCTAATCACTTCAGACAAGTTGGTTAAACATGTTTAAGTAAAATTCATGCATTAATTTGGTGATTAGAAGTCATTTCAATTAAATTCAAATCTGACTTGGAGTGAAAATCCATCTTTGAGATCCAATTTTTGCAGCCATGGTTCTCACAATGTAGGAAGCTTTATGAGATGATTATTCTTGCATTGAATAGAGGGAGATGCAATCTTTGTAATATGAAAAGAAAGTATTGATTTAGCAGCTTGAGTTAAGAGATGTGGTCTTTCAAAGTAGCCTCCATGAAAGAGTGCAAAATCATAAAACACTTTGAAAAATGTCAAGTCTTTTAGGGACCAAAAAGCGACCTATAATGTTTTGATGAAAACCAAGACCTTCCATGGGTTTTTAGCTCTTCCATGTTGAATCAAAGTTATAGAGGACATATTCAAGTTTATTCTAGAAAAATAATGGGCTCCAAATGATGAAAAAAATTGACCAAGTTATTTCCTTTTGAAATTGACTAAGAAAACCTTCTAAAACTCAAAATGACTTATAACATCTTCAAACTTTTGATTACTTTCCAAGCATAATTTGATCTTTCCTTGCAAAGAGAACTTACTAGGAATGATGAGAAGAGTTCATTAGAAAAATAACCACTTCAAGATGTTGAGAATTGAAAGAGTTATGCTCATTTGATCATAGCATCCACAAATTGCTATATTAGGTCAAACACCGTGCACCAAACTTGAATCTCTTGATGATTTCTTGCATAATAAGCCATGGTGAAACACATATGATGTTGAAATGATGTTGCCTTAAACCTGATGATGAGGAAATTCTAGGGTTGAGAATACCACAAAGCCACAGAGAATACCTTGCTTGAACTTGAAGAAACACAACCTTCTTCTTTGAGAAACAAACCATGATACCTTGATCCCATGCCAAGAACAAATGCTATGCAAACATGAATATGAAAATGCAAAGAAACATAAGACAATCTCCATACATCAGCTGAAAGAAAGAAAGAACTAATGAGTAATCATAATGTCCTTATATTTTCCAATCTCCATCTTCTTTTTTATTGTTCTCTGACTATAATATATTTACGAATCTACTATTCCAACAATTTTGAATATACCTATTCATAGATATTTAAATCCATTTCTAATTAGTTAGTTGGATGAGGCAAAAAAATCTCAAATGTATAGGTATAATAAGTGAAAATGTAATAGTACAAGTGAGTTATTTACCTCCGATAGTTTCACAAACATTGTCAAGAAATGTAAAAATGGAATATGTTCCTTTTTAAAGGTAACATGCAACATTAAACACAAATTTATCAAGTGATCAAATGAAAAAGTCCAATTTTTCTACAAATTGCAGAGCATTATGCATAACATTCACAACATTTTTATGCAGTTTAGCTCAAAAATAGTAAAATATCTCTTCTTCTTATCCAATTCCACAAGTATTACATCTTGAGAATCCTTCCACCACCTGAAACACATAATCATCATCCATTTATGCACTTTTCACATTCAAACAATTTCTTCCAACCAATACACATAAGCTCAGTTCAAATCAAACCAAACCACAAAAGTAAAAACATTCAATTAAATACCAAATCTCCTTCTCTCTGCAAACGCTGCAACAAATTTTGGTATACCTCTAGCTTTAGTATATATATTCAGTGCAAGGTCATTAACTACTGTTGCATTATATGCAAGCCTTGTACAAATTAGGAAGGCAAAAGAAGTAAGTACGAAAAGAAATCAGTAAGGTTACTAATTTAAATTAGACGCTCAAATGAAAAAGAGATAATTAATTTAAATTTCTAATACTCATGAGTAGACTTTATGGGTAAACAACCTCATTATTCCCAATATATTCCACCCTCTAATTTATTACTAGAATAAGAATCTTAATAAAATTACCTCCAAAAATGAGGCATTTGCAGGATCATCCAATCTCCTCAAAGGTTTGTCATTTATGGTGAAACCGTTACTCCAAAAAACAATGTATTGAACAACAGACTCCAAAAAACACAAAACTATAGAGATTATAAAACAGATTTCAAAATTGAAAATTAAATAGTGGCAATATTCACAAATTGTTTAGAAGCTTCTTAATAGCAACATAATTCCCATTGATCAGCTGACCTTGATAAACTATTTCAATAAAACATTGTGACAATACACTTTTTAAACAACATCAACTGATTCCAAATTTCAAGAATACCATGTAGCCAGTAGAAAGCAGGCTAAGGTTTTTAGCATAAGCGACAACCCTAACTAAGATACTTACATAAACATGTTGAATGTTTGGAAGGTTTCTGGCCATGACCTTCCTTAATAAATTGTTTGGTAACCTTCTCATGAAGAACCTCAACTTTAGAATCAACTTTTGAGGGACTACTTAATAACTCTTATGGTGTTTCACCTTTATCATTTGCAGAACTTTCATCAAACACTTCATCTGCATTTTCTTGAACTTCATGTGTGGTTTTTTTAATGTTAACGACATACTTTAAAACTGTTTCCTAATTCCATTTCCTTCACCTTAATTAATTTTCACTTTTTATTCATCACATGAACAATATTCAAAAACCAAAAAAAAAATTCCCACTAACCACAACCATTTTCAACCAAAACCAATTAAAAATTATTAAAAAGGAAAAACCTTGTCACGAAAATTTCCTTTTTTCCAATTAAACTACTATACTATTCATCATGTCCACTGGAAGTGAAAGTGATTTTTGTAACCCTACTTGTAGGAATACCTGGGTAGCCTCTTCCCTGCACAAACATAGAAAGCAATCACTTATTAAAAAAAAATAGTTCAAAGAATTAAAATTTTAAAGAAAATATAATTAATTGAGATTTCAAATCTTCAAGCTGGAGACCACTGCTTGTGTTGTAAAGGTCTTTCCACATATGCATGAATGTCGCCAGAAACGTGTTGGCACTACCACATATCTACCACTATCAATGTCTCTGTCTTAAACAACAAAAAAGAGGTTTTACAACTACTAAATATTCCACAACATTAACCCAACCTAAAGTACAAAACCTAAATAGACAAAATATAATAGAATAAGTTAATAACTGTTGTGAATCTTGTTGTGATTACGGCAAAGTTCAATATCAATTTGTGAGGCAAAGAACAATAGCAACCAAAATAAATGATCTTCAGCAATAATAATCCGTACAGATAATATAACATAATAGGTAAGAAAAAACTGAAGGTTTGTTTACCCAGTTCGATCAAATGATCTACTATGGGGGAGAGAGCAACTCTCCAATTCACTATACTCAGAAAGTTTTTATAAGAGATTACAAATGAGTTACAAGAAAATAGTCTTCGCCTTCAGATTCCCAAGAACAACCCTGAAGGCACCCAAGAGCAAACCTATTTTCTACCCACGTGTTTCCCTACCTCTCCAATTCACAATATATGAGTCACTCAAACCCAAGGTGTAATCCAAGGTTTTCTTTGTGCATTGCTGAAATCCTATGCTATACTTTTAAACCCTTGCTCTCCCTTGTTGGTGTAAACTCTAAGATTGTTGCACACCAAACATATAAGAGATACATATTTATAATAGCAAATACTCAACAAACAAAGCCCAAAGTCACATGGATCCATGGACCAAATTGAAAAAATCCCAAAAACTCGAAAACACTATTCAATGTAGGGTGTGACTATTCATCTGTACGGATAACACTATTCACCGCCCGAATTTTTTTTCTCCATTTTTCGTCTGACTTTCTAAAACTTCCAATTTTTGCAGTAAATGCAATCTCCAAAATATGTTTTCTTTCTCTTTATTAACAAAGGTTTTAAGGCACATTTACAACAATCTCCACCTTGACTTTAAACTGTGTTGATACCAATTTAACAATCAACAACATTTTTGCTTTCTACCAAGTTGAAACTTTAATCAATAACTTTGATCAAATTCAAGCAACCCTTGAATCTTGATCTCGCAACTTGCATCCACTTGTTCCCAATTATCCTTTTCTACCTAGGTAATTTAACAAGCCTACAAGTATGATTTTTCAACCACCCTTGACTCCACCTGTTTTCAAATGCCTCCCTTAAGGTTTTTCTTCTTTTATTTTGCAGTCCTTCAGCCACATCAAAAACATAATATCCAAGGCTAGCATAATCGTTCCTTTGAGATGCTACAATAACCCTCCTTACCTTATCATAATTCAAATCATAATCAGAGATCTCTGTAATCATTCCCTCACTACTGCTAGCCTCCATAGTAGGAAACTCCACCTCAAACTGAGTTTTCTCTGTTATAGTTTCTCCCTTGTTTTTCACTATTCTTCTTCTAAAGAAATTCTCTACCAACCAAGTAAGATGTTTTAACCTCAGCTCTTCCCCAAATATTCAATAACAACTCAGTGGTAACATGCATTTTTATCCATTGATTTCTGAAAAATTCATTGTACTCCTCTAAAACTTTCTCAAGGCACTCATAACGCCTTAAACTCAAATCCCATAGCTCTTCCTTGTCATGAAAGCCTCCACTAGTTAACGATGAATGAATAATAACATTTGAACCTTCTAAAATATATAGACCACATATATTAGACCCTTTAGAAATAATCAATTCATCACGTAAAATCTTCAACACTCCACGTTCAACTCTAGTACAATAGCCTAGATCATCAAATATACTTATAGATAACAAATTTTGCTTGAGTTCCGGAACATGCCTCACATTGTGAATAAGAAGTTTGTGATCATTAAACATTTTAAATCTGATCGTACCAATACCATGAACCTTGCATGTCTTATTATTACCAAGTCGAAGTACTCCACCTTGCACCATCTTCAAAGTTTGAAAGTATTCTATTCTTGGAAACATGTGATAAGAGCAACCTGAGTCAATGACCCAATTATCTTCAGTTTCCAAACTCGATACTACTAGTGCTTCAGCATCCTCATAACTTTCCTCACCCAATGCAACTACAGCTTGAACAGAATCTTCACTGACCTTTCTTTCAGGACAATCCCTTTTAAAGTGAGATATTTTCTAACAATTAAAACATTTTACCTTTGACTTGTCAGACCTCTTTGATTTGGACATCCCTTTACGCTCATCTCCATCTCTTGGCACATTTAAGCCGTCACCACTATCTTCAATCTTCAAATCTTTCGACTTTGAAAATTCTATGGATTTCACCACCGTCTGGACTTCATCCAAAGTAATAATACCTTCCTTACCATAAATCTTCACTTCAATATTCTTAAGATCATCGATAATCTTGTGAAATTCTATGAGCTGCTCAACTATGGATTTGTTCTCCACCATTCGGAATGAATAGAGTTGTTGTTTCAGATACAATCTGTGATCCAAAAACTTTGTCATATATAACTATTCAAGTTTTGCCCACATAGCAACCGTAGTTTGCTCCTTGGCGACTTCTCTTAGAACTTTATCCCCGAGACACAAGATAATGACACTCCTGGCCTTATCCACCATCCCAGTCTTTTGTACCTGTGTAAGCCCTGCAGGCATCAATGCTTCACTCTTCAAAGCATCAATACACTTCTCTTGAATTAAAATTGCTTGCATCTTAATTTCCCATAACCCAAATTCGTTGTTACCAAAAAATTTCTCGATCTGTCATCTACTAACCATGGTGCCCACTAGTCAACAATATCTCTTTGCTCCACGCTCACCATACCACTTGTTGTGAATTACGAAAAAATTAAATATCAATTTGTGAGGCAAATAAAAAAATGAAGGTTTGTTTACTCAGTTCGATTAAACGATCTACTCTAGGGGAGATAGCAGCTCTCCAATTCACTATACTCAGAAAGTTTTTACAAGAGATTACATATGAGTTACAAGAAAATAGCCTTCGTCTTCAAGTTCCCAAGAACAACGCTGAAGGCGCCCAAGAACAACCCTATTTTCTACTCAAGTGTTTCCATACCTCTCCAACTCTCAATATATGAATCACTCAAACCCAAGGTGTAATCCAAGGTTTTCTTTGTGCATAGCTGAAACCCTATGCTATAACTTTAAACCCTTGCTCTCTCTTGTTTGTGTAAACTCTAAGATTATCACACACCAAAAATATAAGAGATATATATTTATAATAGCAAATACCCAACAAACAAAGCCCAAAATTACATCGATCCATGGACCGAATCGAAAAAACCCGGAAACTCGAAAACACTATTCACCGTACAAACAATACTATTCACCGTACGGATGTCACAATTCATCCGTACGGATAACACTATTCACCGCCCAAAATTTTTTTCCTTGACTTTTCGTCTGATTTTCTAAAACTTCCAATTTTCGCAGTAAATGCGATCTCCAAAATATGTTTTCTTTCTCTTCATCAACAAAGGTTTTAAGGAACATTTACAACAATAACAAAACCTAAATTGAAAAAGTCACACAGAAACCTTTTCGAATATGACCACAACCACACTCGTCGCCGGAAACCCATTGCCACCACCACCACACTCGTCGCCGGAATCTCATTTTCGCCATCATAGATCTACCACTGTCAAACCATTTGCTGCCGTAAAATCACTGGAGTTTCATAGACCTAAGCAGGAAAAAGATAAAAGAAATATGTTTGTTGAAGAAAAAGAAGACAGAAGAAAGAAGAAGAAGAAGAAGAAGAAGAAGAAGAAGAAGAAGAGAAAGACTGAGGAAGAGAGAATAAAGGAAGAGAGTTGGAAAAAAGAGAGAGAGAAAATAGAAAGAGAAAAAAGAGAGAGATGTAGCAGAAAGATAAAAAGAAATACTAGATAGAAGAGAGAGAAAGAATAGTATAGAATAAAGAGACATGTAAGAAAATGTAATGGAACAAATTGTGACATCGGCATTTGATCCAATCTAGGCAACCATAGGCATAATTGATTAACCATGTAGTTGTAATGAAACAAAATGACATCATAGGTTGGAAAAAATTAATTTTTTGGACATCAAATACCCCAACTTTAGACACATGGAAGCTCCTAAGGCTAGGGCAGAAATGTGTTTTCCAGAACATCTTTCTTTCTTATATTATAGATAGTATGGCGTAATATTTCTGGTACTTTCTTTCACTATACAAATTTATGGAAAAAGTGAATACATACACACACACACACACACACACATATGGTATAACTTTTTAAATTAGAAACTTAGAGAGTAAGAAACAACAATAAACCAATTTAGAAAAGCAATAAATAAGATAGACAATTGGTAATACAATTCAATGAACACATCTACGTCTGAGTGTAACCTACCCGAAAAAGTAAATATATTAAATAATAATTTAGTACATTTAGTCTTACAAGCAACAACACCCTAGTGGGTTAATGACTTTTCCTAAACCTACCCTCAATGGATTTCTATTTAGTCCTTCCCCCTAAATATGAGAACTTATCACATTCTCCTCGATCCTAGTCCCAAGGATTGGTATGCTTAGACTTTTTACCTAATAGAGTAATGCACCTACAAGGGCTTTGCCAACGGAAACCCCAAAATTAAAAGGAATTCACAAACGAATTCCTTAGAAAGAAAGAGACTTAACTAAGCCCAAGTTACTTAGTCCACAATCCAAGTGCACGAGTTTCACACTAGGTCTTGAGTCTTCTTATATAGCAAACCATCTTTTGGGATTTTCTCCATGGACAACATCCTTGATTTTGTTCAGAATAAATCTTGGAGATTCGATTTGATGCATTCCATAATTATAGAAGATTTGTTTTGCAACAACCTTCTTAAAAAAGATATGATTTGATTTGACTTTAAATTTTTCACAGAAGATCTAATATCGTTCTATTCTTCAAACAAATTCAATCGCTAATTGTTATCTCTATCATAGAAAATCTATTTTCAATCAAACAAGATTTTTGTGCCAAATTAACAAACATTTTTCCTACGACCATTGTAGATGATGCCGAGTCAAATGTTGGAACATCGTGTTCCACATGTGTCCTTCCTCGGCATCATGTGATTAATCCCAAAGCCTGTTGAAAGAGGCTAGTTGCTGCAAAGCACATGCTTGAACATAGTGTTATCCATGAGTACATTCTGTACCAAAAAGCACTCTCAGAGGTGCAATATCGGATATGTTCCACAGAGATCTAATGTCCTACACATATACTAGAATATTGTGTTCCACATGTGTAGATTCTTACCACTTCTAGATTTTATGAGACTCACGCAAGGAGTTGTAGTTAAATGGAAGGTCGATGGTCAAGTCGGAGGTCCTCTCAACATTGAACAATCAATAGTGGTCCAGAAGAAAAAGCTAAAGAAGTTTAGTGATAATGACTTGATTTTTCCTACTAGGGTTCCTTCTCAAAGTTATGGAATTTTGATTAATCAAGAGTACATGAAAGTGCTTGGTAAAGGAAGTTGTGTGAAGTTCTCTCCAAATATTATTAATGAATATCTAGGCAGAAGCAAATATGTGATTTTCTGATGATACTTCATCTATTGATCATATCGCAATTGAAATTACTGCAAGGAAAGTGAAGCAATGGCCTAGGAAAGAATTTCTTTGGCTATAGTTTGTTTTTTGGAACACATGTTCTAGAAATTATGCTAACAAAGTACCAAGGTCAGTCTGCTGAAGTAAGTTATTCTCATCTATCCAAAACCTATAGAAAGAATGTGTTTCTTGAGCCCATAAAAGGTTTTAAAAGCTCTTAAAATTTGAAATAAGAATGTGGATGACTTGATTAAGTTAATGAGAAAGGATGCTAAGGAATAAGAAATTGATGCTGAGGAAGAAGACGGGAGCTATGAAGATTTAAGAATTCTAAGTTGGCTGAGGGTTCATTGACTGATGTCAAGACTTTGTGTTTGATGTTTGATGGCTATATCTTTGGTTTGTTTACTCTCTTTTCATGTTCTAATATCTTCATACATTTGCCAAATTATGGCAAAAGGGGGGAGTAGTTTAGTTGTGCTTGTAGTAGTTTATGCTGATAAGCTACTTTGGTGTGTAGCTCACATGTTGCAACATATGGCTTGACATACTGGTGTGCATAAATTGAGCCTTTTTGGAATTTATTAGTATCCACTAAATGAATATTGACTACTAACTAATTGTGCATGTTTGCAATAACATGCCTAGGATTGTTGATATGATTTAATCTGATCAGACTTTAAGAGTTGTTAGTATGATCTAATATGACTAGGATTAAAGAATTTTGGTTTAATCTAATCTGATCAAGCTTGAAGAAGAATGAGCTCTCATCTAACTTTTAATTTATAAGCTCTGGTATAGTCTAATTACTGACTATTGAAGTGTTCTAAGTATATGCTGATAGCTGACTTAGAATATGTGCATGTGTGACTGTATGCCTATTATCCATGGAGCATATGAAGGAACTTCTTATATTAAAGATATGAAAAAAGAAGTCTCATAAACAAGATACAAAGCATAAGAAGTTCTCCAAAATAAATAAAAAAGACAAAAATCAGAAATAAAATAGTGGACTAGACCAAAAACCGCAAAACCAAGAAAAACACTCAGCTTCTACATAACTACATCACAAAACTCAAGCTATACCTCAAACTAACTAGACCCACTATCCACAGAACAGGTCCAAAATGAAAGGTATGAAGTATTCACCACTACACACAAAACCATGTCAAAATACTATAATCGGTATTGGTGAAGAAAGAGGATAGGGTTCTGAAGACAGTCCATAAGGTGCATAAGTTCACCCCAACATACCTGAAAACATTTTCCAAGTCGATAAGATACTTTACTCTTCCACCTCTTTCGAAGTTATTGTGACTTCATTGAAGATAACATTGTTTCAATCTTTCTAAATAGACCAAATAAACACATATTAGAGCATAAGAAAATCACCCCTAGACTTACTCCTCCCTACCAAAGAGAGAAAAAACTCAAAGAGGACCCCAATATCCTGGTGTAAGGCAACCTACCACCCCAACCACCTAAAGATTTTATACTAGAAAAATATAGCAATATCACAAGTAACAAACAGATGTTGAATACTGTTGTACCTCGAAAAATGAGAGCACAACCTAGCGAAGGAAAGTCACACACTCGCGGAAAGATGGACTTAACAGAGTCGCCACCGAACTTTATTTATTCCTAAAAAAGGAAAGGGTAATTGTCGATAAAACCCAAAGAGAATGAAAATGATTATGGTCGTCGCAACCAAATCAGGGTTCGGGAGCCAGTTATGTAAAGGAAAGATATTAGCACCCCTCACGTTCGTTGTACTCAACGAGAACCTTTTAGTTAGTGTCGAATGAAATGTTAGTGTGATGTTAGTTTGCAATGTTCTAATTAGTTTAGAGAGAGAGAAAAAAGAGAAATGCTTTTAATTTTTTATTAATGCGTGAAGGATTAAAAAAGATTTTTTTATTAGGGTGCCTGACGAGATTTTGAATCTCGCTACTACGCATCTCTGGGTGCAATAGAGAACTCAAGGCTTACGTAGTTCTGGGTAGAAAATGTTTGTTTATTGGTCGATTTTAGAGAAAGTTATCTCGTATTAATTGGAAAAAAAATATTGTTTTACCCAAAATAGGTGAGGAATGAGCGTTTGCATCACATTGAATGGATTTATAAATACACATTCACAGGAAAACATCACTTATCTCAACTCTACTATTGTGGATGAAGCATTGTTTTGCATCATCTTAAGACAAAATGTCTTTTGCTTTTGAAAAGGTTTTTGAGATCGCACGACGGCGAGAAAAAAGAGTTTGATTGGTTGGATGTATTTTATAGGTGAATGACGAACATTTGATGACAACATGACCTAAGCCTTGGGATCAATCATTCGGGCTTCCACTGGAATGATATACTTCAACGGTCCTTTTTCATTCAAGGCTTTTAATAAAATTGTTTGATGGACAACGAACGCTCAATAAGAAAAAGGCATGTGTCTTGGAATCAATTGTCTAAAGAGTTACACCAGAATGCTAGATTTCAATGATCCTCTTCTTTCGTACTTTTTTTTTGAAAAAAAAAGTTTTCATTTTATGCTATTTGGCAAAAGTTTTTAATCAGTTTGAAATAAATTAAAAGTGGTTTGAAGTTAATGCAATTTTGAAAATTGACTTGTCTCGATCAAGAGTTTGAAAACTATCCTAAAAGATTGATCTTATTATGCATCCTTTTTTATTATTTTTTATTTAACAATTAAAAGCCTATACAATCAACGTGCCATATAACCCATAATTAATAAGACATGAAAACACTCGTACTTCTAATCAAGGATCAAGTAAATCAAACTAAACACGAGTCAAAGTTAATGTTAAGCGATAAATCTTAAAAGAAAATCAATGAGTTTTGGAAAAAGTAAACAGGCGAGTCCAAACCTAACTTATGCAATCTAAAATAATTAAACTATTTTAGATTTTTACGTATTTTAGTTTTTAAAAATAAATAAAATCAAACAAAACAAATATTATAAAAAAATTATTAAATTTTTTATTTGGTGAAACATTATTTTATAAAAATCAAGTGTTTCTTTTTTTTATATCTTATATATATATATATATATATATATATATATATATATATATATATATATATATATATATATATATATATATATATATATATATATATATATATATATATATATATATATATATATATATATATATATATATATATATATATATATATATATATATATATATATATATATATATATATATATATATATATATATATATATATATATATAAATAAATAAAAAGGGAGAAAGTTGTTATTTTCACATTTTATAAAAAAAACTAACTTAATAAAAATCTAATATTTGTATTTTCTTTTTAAATTTAAAATCAGGTGATAAAAAAATGTCAAATAATAAATAAAAACAAAGACAAAAATATATGGGCCAGGGGATTCAAAAAGCATGGGCAGTGAAGCCCAAAACTCCTCTTGGGCGCTCTAGGGTTGAGGGAGACGGGTCGGATCCATTTGACGCGGTTCTCTTAAGACCAAATGACATGGAGAAACCCTACTACACGACCATTCATCTTTTCGTTTTTAGTATACGATTCCTTATTGACACAAACCATAAGCCTTCATTCAAAGCGAAACTCTCCCAAAAATAACACACAGAAACAATTGTGTTTCTTCAGTTAAAGTAAAAATCAAAACATAGATGGAAAAATAAAAGGGATTAAGCAACAAAATCAAACAAGGCAAGGCAAAATTTGAAATATTAATTATCAAAACCATGACCGAAGCATATGCGACCAAAGGGATGATTCATCATTATAAGAAAAGAAAAACAAACAAATGTGAAATGAAGATACCCTCGAAGAGCAGTCTCGTGTGAATCAGGCACTTCTCTTTTTATCCACTGATTTTTTCACAACCTTCTTCTATATGTGAACTTGTAAGTGCTTGCCTTTGTTAAGACTCGAATTTCTGGGTTTCTGCTTATATGATGTGTTTGGTTTAGATTTTTCTGTAACATTATGTAAATCGTGCTTGAGCTTCTTCTGATATATGTTTTTGGTTTTGTATTTTATTTTTTAAACTCTTTGATGGATATTGGAATTTTCGTGTTCTTAGTTTTTTTGAAGTTCTGATGTTTTTTTCCTCCCTCTAATGCTTAACAGAAATGTGCTTATATATTCATGTTCATACCTACGAATTTAGGGTTTTGTAGTAGAGATGTGGTATGATAAAAATGTAATGGATTTTTGTCTACTTTTTGAGGTCCAAACTTATTTTTAACTTACTGATGTAACAAAAGCTCTGCTACCCTTTTCAAATTTTATGATCTGTTTTCTTACTTTTTGTTTCTGACTCTTTGCTTGGTGCTTTTTTTTCTTTGAATTTGTGCTAATTTACTGCTTTTTTTACTGCCTGTACAAAACAAGGTTATGCTCAACAAGAGCAAGGATGGTATCAAGGTTGATGCACATGGATACTTTCACAGCAAGGCTTGGTCAATATTCAAGCTTTAGAGGTCTACTTTTGGAATTACTCTCTTTTTGTGTAATTTTGTTAATGTAAAAAAATTGTTGTATTAGTTATTTTTCCTTCTAATTACAAATAAGTTTATTGCTGGCGAGTTAAGAGTAATTTTGAAAACCCCTAGAACAAATATAAGACCTTCAAATATAAGAGAGTTTGTGCTAAGGGTTAGAAGCTCTTGTACTAGATAGATCAAGATTAGTCCTACATATAAATTTCACCATCATCTATCCTCAAAATCTTAAGCTTTTGACCACTTTGTCTTTCGATCACTTTATTTTTCTTCTTGATCAGGTAAGTCTATAGTTTTCTAATGAAATCATCTATGAATGTGACAAAGTATATATTACATCCAATTGAATCCAACTAGATAGGTCCACACACTTCATAATATATAACTTCAAGGACTGCCTTCGACCTGCTTCCTGCATCCTTGATGAAGTTGTTCTTGTGTTGCTTTTCCTGCACACATTCTTCACACACTTCGTTTGGAATGTCGAATTCTGGTAACCCTGAAACCATATTTCTTATCTTTAGATCTCTAATGTCTTTAAAGTTAAGATGGCCAAGTCTATAGTGTCATATCCATTCATCTCTGCTAGCTCTAGTTGCAAGGCACTTGTGCTCCATCACATTTAGCTTAATACTCAAGGTTCTATTTCGAGACATGAGAGCCTTCAAGATTAACCTTCCTCTTAAGTTGATAACACTCATCATCTTGTCTTCAATTGACACTTTGTAGTTCTTTTCGACCAACTGCCATATGCTGAGAAAATTACTCTTCATGCCTGGTATGTATAATACATTGGAAATTACTGACCTCTTTCCAGTTTTTCTCATAATCAGAAAACCACCAATACCTTCAGTTGCTAGAGTATTGTTATTTTCAAATTTAACCATGTTATTCATTGAGGGTTTTATGTTGAAAAACTAATATATTTTTTACCAGTAATGTGTGGTGAGCATCCTGAGTCCAAGTACCATTGGTCCTGGAATCTTTCTTCACCTCTTATTATGACCATCATCAACATCTCCTCTTCTTCGTCCTTTTAAAACTTTGCATCATTGTATTGGTTCTTTTGTTTTTTAAGACAATCACTAGAGTAGTGATCATACTTTTGACAATTGAAACACTGGATGTGACTTTTGCCTGGTTTTCGACCACCACCTCTTCCTCTACCTGCTGCATCACCTTTTTGGTTGCTTATGTATGAGGACTTTGTCTGATTCGAACAACCTCCTTCTTGCTTATTTTGACCATTCGAATTATTGTAGCCTCATCTACCTTTCCAACTTCCTTTTCCCTTCTTTTCTTTTGCCGATTGCACCTGCAGACCTACATTACTCTTCAACTTGCTTGCAGCTTTTTCAGCCATCATTTGTTCATGAGATTCAAGCGTCCTTCGAAGTTCTTCCTTTGTCAAACTTGACAAATCTTTTGACTCTTCTATGGCTACTACCACGTGGTCAAACTTTGGAGCCAATGACCTCAAGATCTTTGCAACAACTTATCTTGATATCAACATTTCTCCATATACCTTGATTTGATTCACCAGTTTTGTAACCCTAGTGAAAAATCTGTTATGCTTTCACTTTCTTCTATCTGAAGCAATTCATACATCCTTTTGTGAGTTTGTAATCTCACCTCTTTCACCTTCTCAACGCCTTCAAACGATATTTCCAAGATCTCTCATGCTTCCTTCGCTGATATTGCGTCGCTGACCTTTTCGAAATTATTTGGATCATGAATTATAAAGAGAGCTTTATAATCTTTCTTCTTAAACTTTTTGTATGCAGCTTTTCTTAACCCGACACGTTTTTTACAAGTGGTGTTACTCCTTCCTTCACAAGATCCCAAAGATCTTGAAAACAGAAATCAACATTCATCTGTTTACACCAATTCTCATAATTCTTACCCTTCCGAATTAGGAGACTCGCTGGAAAATGTTTGTTCAGATGATTCATTGATATCATGTTTTACTTCCCATGAATCGTTCAACCAGTGTTTTAGATACCAAATGTTGGAATTAAACTCAAGACTTTGAGTAATTCTGAATCAATCTTGATGAACAAGATTCAATCAACTGATTGAATTATCTCTTGTTCTTCACTCGAGTGAATCAACCAATATTGGTTGCAAGATGATTATCTATGCACAATGACAATGAAAGGAGAAAAAAAATTGAATTGGAGAAGAAAGAAATATTAGGGTTTTAGAGAAAAATATGATATGAAATCTTCTGCAGAGCTTCTCTCTTCTTCTAAACTTGGAATTGTATTCTTTGCAACTACAAGTGTTCAAGTGTATCTAATAATAGGGGTTACTCCCTATTTATAGATTTCGAACTTGCTCGCTTCTCAAGTAAGACCCAAAACTAACCTAACTAACTCAGCTAAACAGACAAATAAAGTTAAGTCTAACATCACTATTGAGATACTCTTTAATATTTCAACACATAGGTGATTCAACATTTTCTTGTCCTTTTCTTATCATGAAAGCTTAAAAAGAATTATAACTTAGTTAAAAATAATTAATACTTGTTATTACTTTATTATATAATATTTTACTTGTCATGTTTATTAAGTGTGATTAAAGAACAATACGACCAAATAATTCACCTAAACGACATCAATTTTTGCAAATAGTTCGAGATATCAAAGTGTATTAATGGTTTCTATATGTATTTTTAGTAACTCTTTTATCAAGTATTACAATTCTTTTCACCTAAGTCTTAGAACTTTTCACTTAATATTACAACTATTCAAATTCAAAATTAACGAATTGTCATGTTATGATTGAAAATAATTGTTAAATATTTAATTAATTAATTAATTAATTATTACAACAAGGAAGAGGGTATAATGAAAATTAAGTATTCTTTTCATCTTTTCTTTTGTTTTGTTCATTTTAGAGTGATTTTTAACTATTTTTTTCCTTCTAATTACAAATATGTTTATTGCTGATGAGTTAATAGTAATTTTGAAAACCCCTCCAACAAATATAAGACCTTTAAATATAAGAGAGTTTGTGTTAAGGGTTAGAAGCTCTTGTAATAGGAGTGGTAAAACGGGTTGTAGCCCGCCAGGCTGATTCACACACCCGTCAAAAAATGGCAGATTGGGTTGAGATTTTGTGTCCATCTACTTGCCTAGCCATTCCGGCTTAAGTCCGCTAAAAAAATACGGGTTAACCCACGAGCCCGCCAATATAATTATCAAGCACTAAAATCATTTTATTTTTATGGTTGAAGGTTAATACTTAAACTATATTTTAGAATACTTGTTGATGATTCTATTTTATAGATTTATTTTTTAATATATGCAATCTTTTTTTAAGTAAAATTTGTTAAAAATATGTTTTATAAAAAATTATAAACATAAGTAAAAAATTTAATTAAAATTTAAAAATAAATCTATTAATCTATTAAAAATGATAAATAAAAAAATAGGCGAACAGGCCGCCGCCAGCCAACCCGTCACCTTAGCAGGATTGGCTAATTTTTAAATTCATTTTTGTTTGGTGGACTTATCTGCCCCACCCTTTATTTTTTAGAACTTAACGCATGATCAGACAGACTAGATTGATCCAGGTTATTCTTACCTATAAATTTCATATGATCTAATTATTTATTATACCTTTTCTATCATTAAAGCTTAAAAAAGATTATTAATTAGTTAAAAATAATGAATACTTATTATTATTTTTACTTTATTAGATAGTATTTTACTTGCCATGTTGATTAAGTGTGATTAAAAAACAATATGACCAATTAATTCACCTAAGCGACATTAATATTTTAATTTTTTCATATATAGTGTTTAAATTATATATGTTATAAGGCGATCAAATTTTACAATATATCACATACAAGTAAGAAAAATATGACTACAATTTTCAAGTTTATATATATAGTATCTATACTTTTTTTCTTATTTTTGGTTGTAGACAAGGCTAATGGTGAGCTTTTTTATACTTCAAATTTTTTTAACCTATTCATAGAAAATAGTTTGTCTCATTTTAACAATATACTAATTTATTATCTTTTTTTATTATAAGGAGAGAGGCCATGTATCGAGCATTCTGATTGCGTAAATTTCAAAAAGTTCGAGATAGCACTGTGTATTGATGGTTTATGTCAGTATTTTTAGTATTGTATGTAAACAATATTTATGGAATATTATATTTTAAGAAAATAAAATAAATAAATAAATAAAATAACAATAAATATTATCAATATGGTCATCTTTTAAATGCTCTGATTGAGTTGCATCCCCTATATATTGTTTTTCTTATAAAGGATGAGCACCCCTTATATTCTATATATTCCACTGCTTATTGGAAGAAAAAAAAATCTATACAAATTTCCGTTAACTTCTCATCAAATAAAAATAAATTTTAATTAATTCATGTTAATGAATGTTTTAAAACTAAAACAGATTTATTGAAAAGATAAGTGTAATCTTCTCAACAAATATATATATATATATATATATATATATATATATATATATATATATATATATATATATATATATATATATATATATATATATATATATATATATATATATATATATATATATATATATATATATATATATATATATATATATATATATATATATATATATATATATATATATATATATATATATATATATATATATATATATATATATATATATATATATATTATAATATGTTTTTCTCTTATTTATTATTATTTTTTGACAGCAAAAAGAATTTTATTGATGTGGGTCAGACTCATAAATATTATAAATGTGAAGATGATTTAGAGAATTTTTTAATACAATCTATATGTTTCTTACGCACTATGCAAAAATATATAAATTTTTTCTAATTATGGAGATGTCACTAGTGCAGAAACGACTTTTTACATCGGGCGAAATTGACTTTTTACATCGGGTCTTAGTCCGATGTAAAGCCAGGCGATGTAATAAATCAAAGACATTTTACATCGGGTTTGTGGCCCGATGTAAGAAATACACCAATCACATCGGTTAAATTTTTAAGTCTGATGTGAAAAAAAATTTATAACTGTAAATTTTAATTATAAAATGGTGTTTTTTACATCGGTTGCAGAGAAAAACCGATGTAAAAGGTGGGTATTTTACATCGGTTGCATGACAAAACGATGTAAAAAGTACTAGAGGAAAAAAAAAATTTCATGCTGACACTTTTTTACATCGGTTTGTTGGTTCAACCGATGTGAAAAGTACTGTAGGAAAAAAATTGCTGACACTTTTTACATCGGTTTTGTGGTTAAACCGATGTAAAAGGTAGTTTTTTACATCGGTTTTTTCTTTCGCCCGATGTAAAAAGTACTGTTACGAGTATAAATTATTTGCCTATTTTTTAGTCGTTCCCTGTATCTTTTTTGGTACCTAATTTTTCATATTTTTCCAACATTACACAGACCATAATTAGGTCGCTATTTTTCATAGTGCACATCATATAGACCACATTTAGGTCGCTATTTTCATAGTTTTGCAACATCACATAGACCATATTTAGGTCGTTAGTTTCATATTTTTCTCATAAATCTAATTTGATTGCACCAAACATCTAGTATACAAATAATTGATTCACAAAAGTGTCAATATAAAGGGTATACACAAATGTACTAACAACAAAAAGGTCGGTTAACCTTTATACACAAATGTGCTAACAACAAAAAGCTACACAAATGTACTACAACAACAAAAAGGTTAACCTTTATATAATTCAAAGAAACATGTTGCCCAACGGAGTCGCAAATCATACAAATCATCGGGCGATAGGTTCGTTGGGTCATCAAATACCTACAACACGTAAGTAACAATAGAGTTATTCTTTGAAAATTCATATTAAGTTGCAAAACGTAAAGTAAATAACAAATTAAAGTCATTTTTATTACCTTCATCCAAGAGTTAGTTATATTGGCAGAGACAATATCCAACATATTTTTCATCACATAATACCCACAATCATTAAAGTTAGGTTGTTTCCTTGTCTACAAATGAATGACATAATTAGTAAATACTTATATGATAAAATTAAATATCTAATTATAATTTACACCACACTTACATTGGGTTGAAGCCATGTAGCCTTTTTTCTATTCCCATTTGCCGCTTGATGAACCCCAAAAGCACTAATTCAGAAGAAAAAAATTCATATAAAGCCACACAATATATGATATTACTTTTGTAACAAATTATGTATATAGGATGAAGTGAACATTAAAAAATAAACTTACTTTGTAACAATTTTTGTCATGGTTTGATTAAGTTCATGATGAAGGGAACAAAAGACGACCACCGTATTATCATTTGGACACATGACTATTAATTGCCAATGACCTCTGTACATGTGTGTGGAAACACAAAAGTCACAATTTCATGTTACCAAAATTGAATTATATATGTTACCAAAATTAAAAAAAATAGAAAACATAGTTTCATACAAACTTACCCATGAATAAATGGTAGCAAGTGACACTCTCTCTTTTCGTCACGTAACTTATGTTGTATGTATTGTTTGACATCTGCTTGAGTTCTCGGCACATGATCAACGTACGAACACATAGCAGGGTCCATAAATCCGTATACTTTAGATTGTGAAGTATCAATACACAAACGATGAATATACCTAAAAAATTTTAAAATCAACATTATAATAAAAGTGATGAGAGATATAACATATTAATAGATATTGACACTGATAAAAATAGAAAATGTACTTACGTGCACCAAACTTGGAGGATAGACAAATCAAGCCAATTAAAACCCACCAACAGCTCTCTGATACACTTAGCTGACATATGAAAATTACTGGCGCTCGCACAATGACTTAATTCTATTGTCAAATGATCATCACCCATTCTTAGAACCATTCTCATTAATCTCTCAACATTGTCCTCTCCTTCTCTTTCTTTTATGCTTACTTTTGCAGCTGAACAACTTCCTTTTCCACTTCCATCAACAGCTTCACATTGTACAATGCATTTATTATTATTTTCAGTGCTTTGTTGCGAGAGACCCATAGACCTAAGTGTATCCATGAAAGATTGTTCCATTGCCTTACGCTCTTCAGCCAACTTTTGATCAAAATCAGCTCTAAGCTTTGCTTCTAATTTAGATGATAACTGTGTAAATTGTTCTTTTATATCGTCTTGTCGTTGACGTGAAGATGATCTGCCAAAGAAAGTGCTTTGTTTATGGTGTTTTCCAACACCACGAACACGACCGCCATGCTCAGATGTTCCAATGGCTGCTGTTAAGATATCATTACGTCCATCCGAAACAAAGCCACCCTTTTCAGCTTCTTCAACTAGAGAATCCTACAAAATGAAAAAACCATATTTTTTTATCAATCACAATTATAACTAGAGAATCCTGCAAAATGAAAAAACCATATTTTTTTACTTACAATTTTCTCAGCAACAACTTGTGTAGCCTTTGATGTGTATTCTCCCCCTTTCTTTTGCCGTGCTCTTTTCCATAACTCATGGCGTGACGGTGGAGATGGACTACCAGTATCATCTAAGGTAGAATCATCTCTCGATGATCTCCTTTCATTTATCATTTTCTCCTCAAGCAAACGATACCCTCCACGAGATAATACATGTGGGTATACATTCTTAGCCACATTTGCTGCACCCTTTTGACTTTTTTCCTATTATAAACTCAAAAAGTTATTAATCATACTAAACATAATAAAAATGTTATGCAAAAAAAAATTATAACTCCTACTAACCTTAAATTCAGGAGTGTCTCGAGACTGCACAAAATCCTTCCATACTTCTTCTTTAATATAATTATACCTGATATATGGAGGAGCTAGACCTTCTTTGGGGTGTCTAATATACTCGCTTGTGAGTTGGGTCTTAAAAGCTCTCCATCGCTCTTCTGCATATTTAATCCATTCTTTCTTCAACGGATCCTTCTTTGGATCATGAGGTTCTGGAATAGTGAAATGAGCCTACACATATAGTATACGACATATGTTGTTAGTATATGATTATAAAATATAATAAAGTGTAGCAGTAAAACATACCTGAACATCAGTCCAAATAGCCTCTTTTATGCCTTCATCTATGTCTTTCCACTCATTTTTCAAAATACTACATCTTTGTCGAGCAAGAGACGCTATGTAACTCCTAAAATTTGAAGAATTTTTACCCATACATCCCTTAGTCATCGGATGAAACTCGACCTCTATCTTTTCACCCGTTTGATGAACTTTGTTAATTTGTGTCATCAAAGTGGGACCTCTAACTCTTCTTTTTTTAGGGTCACTAGATGAAGAAGGGTTGTCGGTTGAATCAGTCATGTATCTGTTAACACAAAATAAAAACAATTAGAAATCAAATTAAGCACAAAATATAAACAATTAGACATCAAATTAAGCACAAAATATAAACAATTAGACATCAAATTAAGCATAAAATATAAACAATTAGACATCAAATTAAGCACAAAATAAATAAATAAATAGAAATTAAAGTATAAAATAACCTTACTAGTCCTCCCATATGCCTTCTTCATGATCTATGCGAATAGCATGCACGTCATCCTCTTCGTTTTCTTCAACGAAGGTAGGCACATTCATTGAGAAAGGAGGAGTTTCAGAAATATCAAGGTTTGCATCTTGGTTTTCATCACTATCATGCACCTTTCCTTGTATAACCACTGACCACCTTTTATTAGAAGGATCTGTGACATAAAACACTTGTTTTGCTTGAGACGCCATAATGAAAGGTTCGTCCGCATAAGCTAGCTTGCTAAGATCAACCGATGTAACTCCGAATTCATCGATTCTTACACCACTGTTGATATCAATCCATTTGCATTTAAATACAGGAACTTTAAACACAACATAATCAACTTCCCAAATCTCTTCAATCACCCCAAAGTAGGGTGTAGATGCCATAACCGGGTTTTTATCTTTAGCACTAGAGAAGTGCATGGACTCGGCCACAATCATAACCCCACTATTCTGTGTGGTACTACAATCATCCTTTGACTTTGTACAAAAGCAAGTTTTATTAATATCATATCCACTCCAAGTTATTATGTTACATTTAGGCTCATAGGACAACCACTTAATTGTATTGGAAGCACTATCCTCATTAGAAATTTTTTCTTTAAACCACTCAGAGAAACTCTTATTATGCTCTTTTAACAACCATCTTTCATTCATCTTGGGGTACTTTTTCTTTATGATGCTTTTGTGAGCAGATAAGTAAGGTTGAACTTCATCCGTGTTATTCAATATATACAAATGCGCTCGAAGAACCACATCAATACTTAAGCTCTTGACATTTAAACCTTGTGTACCCACACCCTCACATCTTCCATCATGACGAGACTTGGGAACCCCTACAGCATCCACTTCTAACAAATAGTTCGAACAAAACTCAATTGCTTCTTCTGCGATGTACCTCTCAACAATTGATGCTTCCGGACGGTGTGGGTTTTTTGTATACCCTTTTAAGATCTTCATGTATCGCTCTATTGGGTACATCCATCGTAAATAAATTGGACCACATAATCTAATCTCCCTTACTAGATGAACAATCAAGTGAACCATAATGTCAAAAAATGAAGGAGGAAAATACATCTCTAATTGGCATAAGATAACTGCAGCCTCATTTTCCAAAATTTCTAGCTTTAATGGATCAATGGCTTTACAACAAATTGCATTGAAAAATAAGCACAACCTAGTTATAGTCTTCCTAACATTGTTAGGCAATATCCCACGAATAGCCACTGGTAGTAGCTGTTGCATTAAGACATGACAATCATGAGATTTTAATCCAATTAATTTGAGATCTTTACCTGAGACAAGCCTATTGACATTTGATGAGTAGCCATGCGGCACTTTAATACTTTGTAAACACTCACAGAAACTTATTTTTTCTTTTTTAGACAGAGTGTAGCAGGCAGGAGGCAAATATATCTTATTACCTATATGTTGTGGAGTTAACTCTTCTCGTATACCCATCAAACTCAAATCCAGACGAGCATTATAACCATCTTTTGTCTTGCCTTGAATGTTGAGAAGTGTTCCGATTAAACTATCACATACATTTTTCTCCACGTGCATCATATCAATACAATGTCTTACATCAAGACTAGACCAATATGGAAGATTGAAGAAAACCGACCTCTTTTTCCATATATTTTTCACAGTAGATTGCTTTTGGTATTTTCCAAAGACGACATTAATGCCTTGTTGTCGTTGATAAACTTCCTCTCCAGTTAAGGGCTTTGGAGCAACACCATGCTCTTGTTCTCCATTGAAAGCTTTCCGCAATCTACGATATGGATGATAACGATCTAGAAGTTTTCGATGCCCGAGATAAACAGTCTTCTTTCCTTTTACAAGTTGATGGTAACATGTGTCTTTTTCACATATAGGACATGCTCTATGCCCTTTAACTTTATAACCAGACAAATTGCCATATGCCGGAAAATCGTTGATGGTGCAAAACAACATGGCACGCATATTGAACTGTTCACCAGAATACGCATCAAAAACATCCACCCCTTCCTCCCACAACACTTTTAAATCATCAATCAGAGGACTTAAAATCCCATTCATTAATTAAGGAAATGAATTAAATAACTTCTTAAATCGGTGGAAACAAAACCGATTTAAAATCTAATTTATTAATTTTTTTATTATTACTTTTGAGTGGCTTTTTAAATCGGTGGATTTGAGAACCGATTTAAAATCTCATTCATTAATTATTTTTTATTATTATTTTTTAAATCGGTTGGAAAGATACCCGATTTAAAAACCCTTTTACTAATTTTTTTTAATTTTTTACATCGGTGGATTGATTTGCCCGATGTAATAGATGTTATAAAACTTTTTTTTATTAATTACGATACTGCCACCGTGTTTATATTTTTAGATTTTACATTGGTTCGAGTGAATACCCGATGTAAAATAATTTTCCCAAATGTCTTTTTTCTAGTAGTGTGTTTTTTCGGACGCATCAAAATGTCAGTTAACGTTAAAATAATTCGGAGATGCATCTCCGAAATATTTTGGAGATTAAATTGCACCAAACCTTCATCTTTCTTAATTTCTCATTTTTCTCAAAATCATTCTTTAAACTCTCTCAAAGTTTTCTCTGCACCAACTCAAAACTGAATCATTAAATCTTAAATGAACTTCAATCATCATCTCTAACATAAGAAACAACATCTAAAACATCAATTTCTTGTAAGTTTTTTGAAATTTTGATAAAGTTTTTAGTTTTAATGTAAATTAGTAGAAATTAATAATTAGAGTTAGAAATAAGTAAAAATAACATTTAAGATAGTTTAGACATATTGTATTAGATGCTTGTCGGCTGAAAATGATGATCAAAACAATTTTTTTTTTTGACATTGCATGGGGTATATTGATACCATTGACGCAACTTCTGAGTTGCACGAAATTCTGGAGATACATCTCTGAAATTTTTCAGCGTTTTAGTTTCCTAGTAACCGAAGATGCATCTCCGGAATTTTCTCGTTTTTTTTTTATTTTTTAATTTTCTTACTTGTGTTCTTTGCCTGCACTAATGGTCTGTCTTACTTAAACTTACATGCATAATGGCTCCGAACTTATTCATCAATGTTCTTCAATTGTTCATAGTTTTTTGAATTTAATTTGCTAAAATTATTTTTAAAAAAACAATATGCAAATTATATATCAACAGACTCAATTTTTTTCAAGGAATCCAAATACGCAATTGAATTTTACAAATGAGCCACAAATTTTGAATAATCGGGCGAAAAGGTGAAGAACGAAGTGTATAAAGAATCGACCGATTCACATTCGTTATAATGATTCGTGAAAAAAAATAATCACATATTCGAAATCGTGACAAAAAATTGTTTCTAGTGTTATTAATAGTTAAGAATTAAAGAATCATTATTTTCAACTGTATCTGTCATATGTCAAAAAAACGTTATTATTCTAATAAGCAGTTCACAACAGTGGCTTAAATTAATCAACAAGCAAACATTCAATAATTCATGACAAGGGTGTGGAAGAAATGAAGGATTATCAACGGAGCAGAGGTTTGCCCCGATTAGTGTTGAGAATTGGAGTGCCTAAAAGAAACCAGAAATACTTCAATAATAATCTCCTTTAATCTAATTAACTTTCAATCTTGATGATTATTTTTTATGATGAATGAATATAGAAGATGAATCTTGAATGTAGAATATTGATGAATAAGCTTGAATTGATGAACTTTGGATAATGATTGTGCTTGAATCTTGATAACCTTTAGATGATGATTGCTGATGATAATGTATGAATTGTTGATTGGTGATTTGTTGAAATTGGATTGTGGCTATGTTCCACCATTTTAGAACTTCAATGTAAAATTATAGATGGTGATGAATATGAACTTTGGTTATGATGAGGGAATAAAGAAAAAAGAGAATTTGAGAAAACAAAATGGTGGAAAAATAATAGTTAATTATGTATTATGTTAGTTTTGGTGGTTTTTTCTAAGTTAGATTAGTTAAGTCCATAATTATGGAAAATGACATATTTATATAGGCTTTGCAAATGAATAATCACCCATGAATGGTGATCCAAGTAATAGATTTATCAATGGTGGAAAATTAATTTAAGCTTTAGTTGCAGATCACTATTTTCAACTCTTAGATTAACTGTTAAGAATGGTTATGATTGAATAGAAATTTGATAAAATGGAAGTTAGACTTTGTGTGTGGTTGGTGGTTTTTGTGTTAGTTTGGTAGTTATGGTAGTTAAGAGTTAATTGTGTAATTGAATGGTTTGTAGATACATATGTAGTTAGAAACAAATGATGCTTGGTGTCATACCCTAACCTTTTACCCTAAGATCCCACATCATTTGTATTTCATTAGCATCATACATGAGCATACATTATGCATCACTAACCCATTTGGATATATAAAGATTGTTGTTTGTTTCATTTGACTACCAATTAGGGTTTCAAGCCTCAAAAGGGATCCATGCAAAAGATCAATCAAGAATAGGCATGATCTTCAACTTACCAAGTCCCTTATTCATCCAATAAAGATCAAGAGATCTCATCCATCAAGAGTCAAGCACAATTCTACATCATTTCAAGTCAATCAAGCTCCAAGTTCATCTAGTGCACCAATTAGGGTTTTGGTTGATCAGGGCCTCCAAAGTGAAATTCTCATCTGGGCATGATCCAATACCTCAAGATGTGTTTCAAGGACCTCAAATGCCTTACATTGGTCCATTCATATAATTGGATTGATCCAAAGAACTTGATTCATAAGCACTGCAAGGATTCAAATTCACATGGACCACAAACTAGAGTTTTTGATGAAAATTCAATTGTACCTTTGACTTTTGACCAAGACATGATCTCAAACGTTTGATTTCAATAAGATATCACAAAATCAAAGTTCATCTGATACAAAAGTCAACTGTTTCCAAAATCAAGTTTGACTTTTGAATTTTTTGGTCAACCATGGTTTCTTCAAGTCAAGAATTATGATAATATATGATTTGAATCATGATTGATTAAGAAAAATCAAGAAAAGTGAGGTTACTTGTAAAGAGGGCAACCATGAAGAAATGAAAATTTTCTAAGTTATGAAGAAAATCCTAATTTGGTGCAAACTTTGCAAAGGCATAACTTCCAAACCAAGCAACCATTTTCTTTGATCCAAAGATCAAATTGAAGAGCTTTTTACATACTACGACTTTGACACTTAAGGTGGATTCCCAAAAGGTGCATAGATTTTGAGATATGAAACCATGAAGTTAAGGTTTCAAGACTTTTTGAACCTTGGCACTTAGAAAATTTTGGACAGGATCTGCTTTGTGTTTTAGCCAACTTTGAGGCCATTTTTCTCCATGATCCAAAATGATCCAAGACAAACCTCAAACATCAAAGTTGAAGTATGACATCTCAGCTTTTCGAAATGTTCAAGAACACAATCTAATTCTATTTGAGCAATGAGATATGGAGTGCACAATATGCCTTGATGCAAATGTTTTGGTAAGGCAGATTTAGCATTACTTGTGAGACATGATTTCTTGAGTCCAATGATCACACAATGCTTATTCAACAAGAATCTGAACGAATCATCCAAAACTTTTAAGATAGAGCCACTAAGTCAAGAGGAATCCCTTTGAAATAATGAGACATCATCACTTTAAGTCTTGAATTCAAGAGGCATTTATGTGGAATAGTGCATTGTCAAAGAAACCACTCTCACCAATCAAGATGCACTCTTAGACAACAATAAACACCTCTGCAGAATGTGGAATTGGTCAAAAGAAGAGCTAGGCTAGTGGAAGAGATAAGGTACCTTGAATGGAAAGTAATGATGCATTTCCAAAACCATTGAACATTGAGCTAATCCTTTGAACCATCATTATTCCACCAAAAAAAAACTTGCTCGCCAATAAATAGAGACCACTTCTGATGTTTCAAAACATACCAAAATAATCACAACACTTGTTTTCTCATTCTTCCTCTTTCACTTCAAATTTTCAAATTTCCAAAGAGTGAGAACTAAAATTTCAAAACCATAGTTTAAACCACTCAAACACATCAAAAATCATACCCTTGAAGGTGTTCAAACCTCCATTTTCCCCTCCAAACACCAAAATTAGAAATTCAACTGTCAAAACCTCATATTTTTTACTTTTTGCATTTCACAAGTCATGTCTTGATTCTGTCCATTTCAAAACCATCCAACACTTCAAACACCCTCTAAATAACATTCTTAAACTATTCCAACAATAGTTTCTCAACTGTAACATCATTTGGTGTAGTTTCCGTTTTGACCATTTTCAACCATTTTGCAAGAAGGAGCTAGTTTCTGCCCTAGAAGTTTTCCTCTTGTTCCAAGCATCCAAGAAGTTCCTTCGAGGTGTATTTGAGGTGTCCAAAGCATTGGTTTAATTCTATAACAAGAATCTTAAAAGATGGCAAGTGAACTCCAAGAGGTCAGTGCACTTGAAACTTGATCTTTGTAAAACATGCATTGCTTTGATGTACACTCAGTAGGAACATGTTTGCTATGGTATATGTGTTGTGTTTGAACCATTCTTAATTACTATGCATGATTGTATGAGATTGTGATATAGAAATTGCAAAAATGTAGTATTTTAGGTCATGCTATCGTGTTTTGAAATATAATCACTTTTAGATAGAAAAAAATTAACACCACCACTGAATTCCTCATGAAATTTTAGGCAAGTTTGGTCTTTGTTTCACTTGATTTCATTAAGAAATGAGAAAGTTACAATAGGTTTTGCAAATGGTGGAAAACCTGAATTTGTTGGGTGTTGCACCCCAAAATTTGCCTAACCTTTTTTTCACCTAGCTTGTGTTTCATTGCATTCATTCTAGCATTATCATCTACATTGCATAGACATGTGTGCAGGGGATCAAGAGGTATGACTACCAATCAAGGGCTACACAAGGCTATGAAGCTAGCTAAGAGGTTTATTCAAGTGTTCAAGGGTTGATATCCTCATCAGAGAAGTTACAGGTCATCAGAGGAATGTGAATTTGGAGCTTGAAAGTCAACCAACTTTCATGACACTTTTGCCCTAGAAAGATGATTCTCATGAACTTTTGGCCAATATGAATGTTGTTCCTTATCTTCTTAGCTTTTCAGAAAGTACTAGAAGTCCATGATTGGATTTGTAGAACTCAAGATATGAGCTTTGCAAGACAAGGGTATTTTGGGAATTTGAGATTATAGGCCATTTTGATTATGGGTCAATTTCACCAACTTACACACCTCAGATGAAATTTTGTCCAACTTGAAAGTTGTTCAAAATGATGTTTTTGGCTAACCATGAACCAAGAATCCATTGATATGGATTAGGATGAGAAATGCTTGAAGAAAATTCATGAATGAATCATAAAAGGATGCTTGAAAAGGGCTAGTTCAAACCAATTCATTTTGGAACCAAATTAGGCCATATTTGTGCTTGTTTTGAGTCCAATTGATATTTTAAGAACATTGGAAAAATTACCAATCAAATTTGAAGTCATTTACTTGGCCATTTTCATGGTTTCTTGAACTTTAAATCACAAATGCAAAATAAACCATCCATTCAATTCCAAGGCTTTAATCTCAGCCCTACATGATCCTTGCATCATAAGGAACTGATATGAACAGAATTGGAAGCTTCCACACACCATTACAAAGGGAAAAGTGAGGAAAATTAGAAAATTGGATTGAGTGAATTGGGCCAAATAAGGATCCAAAACAAGTCTATATAAGTTTCTGGATGAATTCATAGCAAGGTTGGTGATGGATTGAGCTTGAATGAGGTAAGAAGCACTTGAAAAAAGTTTGTTAGAGGTGAAAATTGAATTTCTACTTTGAAGCCATTTCAGAGGGAATTAAGGATTCAAGAAGCTTCTCCAAGCATCGTTGGACGATTTTGAACAACTTAGATCAAGAATTCGTGCAAGAGCACTCCACCATTGAAGCTCCGGACAAGGTTCTTATTTCTCATCCATACGCTCTGTTTTTGATGAGTTATTGCGCCATTTTTACATAATTATGATCCTTGGAGTATGTAGAAGCTTTTAGGATTAGTTTGGTTAAGTTCCATGAAACTTCAAGAATTGACACCCTAGGTTGTATTTTGATTTTCTCTCTTGTTAGTGGATGAAAATGGAAAAGAAACATAGATTGTTGATGTAGGAAGTGAGAGGAAGAGATTAGTGGCTTCAATTTTAAGTTTTGAGAAATTTGATAATTCTTGAAGATTCTTGGAGGTTTATGATTTCTGAGTTTTAATGGAGGAAAGTGAAAACAAATTGGATATTTGAATTCTACACGAAAAAATACACAGTTTTGGTTAAAGAAAATCACATTTTGGTGAAGAAATGAGGAAGTTGCATTTTTGGCTAGAGGTTGAAGATGACCGGAACGAAGTCCGACCACCGTCCCCCGCCGCGGGCGTTATTCCCTCCGTTTTTCATTTTAATTACCAGTCGCACCAGTAGCCGTTGGATCGCGTTGATGCTTTGACCTTGTATGATCATCGTGCGGTCCATATTTGCTTCACGAATTAGCCTGTTTCCACTTAGCAAAACGCTGAGTTTAATACTCAGCTGGGCCCAGCGTAACAGTTGCTAATCCCACCCCCGTTTCACGGCCCAATAGCGAAGTACACGTAGAAATAATACTTATTACACCCCTGGCCATTTCCCTTAATGTACAATGCTGAGTTTTGAAACTCAGCTGGGCCCAATCCCCTTCGCTGTCTGCACTCCCACGGCGAAAGGCCTACACGGATAACACACATGAATACTGCTTACTGCACCCCTTGCTGTTTCCATTTTAATTTCCTTTTTTCTTTTGTTTTCTATTATTACTTGTTTGTTTTTAATTCAATAAAAATAGAAATAATGATAAGAAAAATATGAGAAAAATTGTGGATGATTCCTACCTTGTTTCTGATTTTTGTATGGCATTTGTTTTCATTTTTGGATAATTTTCCATTTATTTGGCATTTTTCTATTTTTAATAGTTGATTAAAATGCATAAAATGAGTAGTTTACTTGCAGATTTTATTACTAGTTCATGCTTTAGATTTTGATGCTGAAATTTTACATGCTTGTTATAGACTCCTTGATAGGTTTATGTGATTTTTGTTGTAATTTTTAGATGATTCTAAGTTTGAGTCTGAGATAGGTTTTTAGGATCATTCCATGATGGATTTCTTTTAGCACACCTTAAAAAGAAGAAATTGTTTAGAACCTTTGGAATTAGGCTTTGCCCCTGGTTTTTCTACCATAGACTCTTAACACATGTAGGATAATCTAGGATTTTCCTTAAGATTTTTAGAAGTGATTTTCTATTATTCCCCTATTTTACAAGTTGGTTATAGTTTAGGTGACCCTAACTAGCATAACTTCATAGATTAGTCTTTTAAGTGAGCATTAGTGGATTCCAAGTTTCAAATCCTTTCTTGATAGAATAGAAATTAGGTAGATAGCTCTTTAGAACCTTGATTATGCCTTGATAGAGCCTTTGACTCCTTAGTTTAGGTGATCCTTAGAAGGTAATCATTGAGGTTCCATTAGAAGTTCAAATTAGGTGGATGATTCTTCCTATAGGTTTAGCTTCCCTCAAAACCTTTCCTGCTTAATTAGGACCCTCCTTGTGAGCATGTTTCCTCCTGTGGAGGAATTCATTTCATTTTCACAAAGGAGTTGAACCTATGCAAGCCTTCTAAGGAAATGGAGTTGGTTGAGTGCCTGTGGTAAGTTCCTGTGGACCTTACCCTGCTTCACATCTTCATTCTCCTAATCTTCTCTTATCCAATCATTTTAGGAACCTTATTTGGGTAGCATAGTCCCTCCTGTGGGGGGGAATTTTGCACATCTCCTGAAGGAGTCAAACCTCTAAGATTCTCCGAATCCCTTTTAGTTGGTTGAGCACCTGTGGCAAGTTCCTGTGGACCTTACCTTTGCCTCCCAACATTCAATTCCTTTCCTTAGGATAGATGCCTTGTTTGTTTACTTGTGGAATGAATTCCTTATTTGTCATAATTCCTTTCCTTCATTCATGATTGAGTGGTGTGTTGCATTAGGATAGTTCAGGTTTAGGATAGTCTAAGTGTAGTTGCATGACTGCATTAAGAGGTTGAGTGAGTCTCCCTCTGCTTGCTTGCCTTAAGAGTTGAGGTGATCCTCCCCTTGCTTGTGTGTTGTTTTTCTTTTTCTAATTGACGTATTTGCGTATAAAGGTTGAGCTGGGCTCCCTTTGCTTGTCTTTTGTTGCCTGGTTTCTTTGCTTGATTGCTTAGAGGTTGAGTGAGTCTCCCTCTGCTTGTATTGCTGCATTGCATTTGCATCTTTACTGTTTTCTTTTCTGTTTATCTGTTTAGATGATGCTTTGTCTGTTGTCTGTTTCCCACTTGACATGATCCCCTAGGAGTCTCACTTCCTTTGATACGGAAGTGATGATAGAACTTTAGGTTGAAACCTATGCATGATAACATCTAGGATTTCCCCGTTTCAAACTCAACCATAGGATGAATCCTTGGCATGACAACATTAGGGCTTGACAGTTTCCCCGTAGAGTTCGTTCTCTTCTCATCTCCAAAACAACAGTAAAAAACGTAATAAAGGCAAGTTGGTACAGTGCGTTACAAGCCTTAAGCCACTTGGGAAATGATAATTAAGCGGTCTCCTCTCAATCATCTAGAGTGTTTAGTATATGTCCTTTGGACGATATGCGACACATTCGCTCCTAAGTCATAGTCTCTAGTGTTGTACAAACTACAGACATCCATAAAAAACACCTCTTCCGTAAAAGACAGAAAACAAACTTCAAACCTCATTTTGCCCCGTGGGCCCTTAACTCAAGGAAAACTTTTCTGAAGAAAAGAGTGTCGTTAACTCTCAGTTCTACCGCAAAACAGTAACGCACGAGTCTCCGACGAGCAAGCTGCATACCCTAAACTCCTGGAACTGTTTGTTAATCCTACTCGGAAAAACAGATGAATCTGAACCCCCATAATCCGTATTATCCCGAACTACGTAAGCTCTGATGTCTCATATCTGTTGAGAGTACGTAGGCACAATACTGACGTATTGGCGAGCTAACTTCCTTTTACCTGTAGTTAGCCGAACTACGTTGACTCTGATTTCTCGTTCTCTGACGAGAATACGTAGGCACGAAGCGCGATGCTTTTCCGAGTCATTTTCTTTTCTTTTCAGACCAGCCTTGATAGGTAGATAGATAAAACCAACCCGTCAGATAAACACAACAAGCATGGATCCCGTTGAGTACAACGGACGTGAAAGGTGCTAATACCTTCCCCTTGCGTAATCGACTCCCGAACCTAGACATGGTTGCGATGACCTTGTCTTATACCTTTTCGTCAGGTTTTTCTGATTGTTTCCTTTCCCTTTCTGTGGGATAAATAACGAAAGGTGGCGACTCTTCTGTTTTGCCGGCACCTTATTTTCACGGTAGCGACATTGGGCAAGGCCAGCCTTGGGCACCCTTTGTCAGGTCAGGCCTAGGTCACTTTTAAGCATATCAATTAATGATTTGGGGCGGTACAACAAATGTATCACCACCCCAGTGATTAAACCTGCGCGTCCTTATTACCTTGCATCATCAGAACTAGGGTTTGAATCCCCCTTCGCCCCAGTTCTTTTATTTTTCTGGATTTTAAGGTGAGTTACATATATTATATCTTGGTTCAATCATGTTTCAACACTGTGCGTATAGTTGATTGGCTAATGTTTTGAGTCAGAATCTGGGTGACGTGGGTTCAAGTCCTATAGAGATCATTCCTTTATTTTTTACCACTCAATTTTCTTCATTTTATTTGCAAATTCAAAGCATCATAACTTTCTCATTTTTATCATTTTGAACCCATTCTTTTTTTAAAATGTTCATGATATTGTGTATTTTCTATTTTTGAAAATAAATTACCAACAAATATTTATTTTTGATGCATTTATGAGTGTTCAAAGTGTATGACCATTTTAGTGTTTCCATGGTTTCCTCTTGATTCTCTTGAATGATTCCCTAGTTTCTCTTGTACATGATGACTTGTGTGAACCGTACACACCTTATAGAAACCTTTTATGGCTTTATGAACTTGTGCATTGTGTTATTACTTAAATTTTTATGCCTTTTGATGCATGTTTACATGTCATAAGTGTATGTTGAACTTTGCCCATACCACGAGCTTTTTTCCAACTATTTTGCCTTAACATGAGATGATCTTTCCATGTTTACATGACCATGATGTGCATGTTTTCCCTTGTGTTGATTTTACCATGTTTATGTGTCATTATACACTTGAATTTTGTCTTGAAAGTGATTTTGAATACATGTTTGCATGCTTAAACTCTTTGTGATGTTCTTACTTACTTATGACCATGTTTGAACCCTAATATCCATGTTTAGTTGTTACCATCTTGCCTTAACATGTTCAACTTATATCCATGCTTAAATGTTCAAATTTGTTCACATGATGTTTAAACTTTAAACTTGTCATCTTTAAGTATTCTCACATGCCATTTTTTGTATGTTTACACTTTCATACACATGTTGTTATCATGAACATGTCCTTTTTGTTCAAGTATGCTTGGTTGTTACCCTTACTATGTTCATTGGATCCTCGATTCATCTTGAATGCATATACTTGCTTTAATTTCTTTGTGATTGCTCCTATGGATTAAATCTTTGCTCACGTGTTCAAGTATTTCCTTCATAAACTCTTACCATGATGAATATATATCTTTGTTTGATGTGTAACACCCTTTTCTACCCTACAAAATAAAAGGCAACGTATTCACATTTATCAAAGTAAAATATTAAATTCAATAAAAATCACCTCAAAGGGCGTTCATTTCCCAATAAATCAAATATAAGTCAAAGCTCCGTAAACAACGGGTTTTCTCAAAAGATATCAAAAATTGCAACGGAACTCAAAAAGGCATAATCCAAAGTTTTCCTTATACGGAAACATAAGCAAAATGACCAAATCAAATAAAATAAGGTTTGACTCAAGGACCCCAACCCGATGTTACACTATCAGAGCATGACCCTCTAAGTCAACCACCATGGCCAACGACCCAAAACTTCAAAAGCCCTCGACGGTATCCACGGCTGAACCTGGTCATCTGCATGTTACCCACGTGGAGGCAACATTCAAACAGGAAGGGTGAGTAAAATGATTCATAATAATCAATGTAGGAAATCAACATATAAAATGACATCATTTTCATATTCAACATTATCATATTCATCAAGGAACATCAAAGGCCACAACATCATAATTTACTCAAGATCATCTCATAAATGCAAATGCAACAAGACTCGTGTATGTGGTACCAATCATCATAACTCGATGGACATTGGGTCATCAACCCTTCATAGATCCCCATTAATAGGATCAATTCTACTCGGGAACCGTAGCACATCAAAATACCTCACATCCTCACAATGGGATTAAAGCCAAAGAAATCAAGGTCCCGAACCGAAGTCCGGATGTACATGAATGCATGATGCACACGTCAATAATCATCCTCATAATAACATCATAGGTGCATCATCATTCATCATAATCATCATCATAACTCATGTCATCATAGAATCATCAAAACTCATGGAAATATCATCATGGCTCATCAATCATTACATCATAAGAATCATCATATAATCATGTACAAATCACATAGAATTCACATTCATACTCATATTCATTCGTCAAAGAAATCACAGCATCAAAACATCAAGGCATCGCTGCACAAAATCAGAATTCGTGAAACTCTGCTACGTTCACTAGCAAGTTCGTTGTGCGAGTCTGGGGCGAGTTTCTTCCCTGTGCAAAGGATTTTTCACAATGCGAGTCTAAGACGAGCTTCGTTCACTGTGCGAACACGCAATGACAGTAAAACACTGTTACGCACCAGAACCTAAAATCAATCCAAAAGTCCCATGATTCACTTCCCCAATAATCCAAAAACATCCCTAAATCATCCATAAGGTCTTACGACGGTAAAGGCATAAAATCTACGACTTATTAGGCCAATCTCGTATCATATTCACGCTCTAATCCCATAAATCCTTACAACTACACCACAATCATTAGAGTTCCTCATTATCCAATTTCCCTACAGGGTTAGACGAATGTCAAATCAGAGCTTTGGCCACGAAGGCCTAATTTCCTTTAACCCAAATAAATCCCTACGGTTAAAATCTCAATAATAGATTTAGGCCACGAAGGTCAAATTCCCTTTATCCTATAATCAACCTCAAACCCTTTAAACCCTTAAATCGGCCTTAAATACATTGAAATTACACATTGAAAACAGTAAAGGCAATAATCCTCATACCTTAATTGCCGACTCTAAGCCTTCTCAAATCGTTCAGAAAACCTTTCGAAGCTTTTCCCCCAAACCTCCTCCTCAGAGCTCTGGCCTCAATTCTTTTCACGGTCTAACAAAATGAATCCTAATCCCATCACAATTTCCTTTTTGTTAAACCTAACCATGGGCCTTAAAATTAGGCTTTCCAATATTACCCTCACTAACTCCTCCTCAATTGTCCAATTTGCCCTTAGTTAACTTATATTTATTTAAATTAATAATAATACCAATATATTCATATTATATACTATTATTTAAATAAATAACTTAAAAATCCATAATTCTCAATATTTCACACAACCACCGAAAATTACCAAAATGTGAATATTCTTATTTAAATAAATATTCCAATAAATTTGGGGTGTTACATGATGCACATTTACATGTTCCTTTTTCAAAACTCTTTGGCCTCTATTAGAGTGTAAGACCCATTACATTTTAAAAACTCTTGGGCCTCTATTAGAGTGTAAGACCGATTACATTTTTAAACCTTATGGGCCTCTATCAGAGTGTAAGACCCATTACATTTTTCAAAACCTTTTGGGCCTCTATAAGAGTGTAAGACCCATTATAAACTCTTGGGCCTCTATTAGAGTGTTAGGCCCATTACATTTTAAAACCTCTTGGGCCTCTATTAGAGTGTAAGACCCATTACCTTTTCAAAACTCTTTGGGCCTCTATTAGAGTGTAAGTCCCTACCCTCCTCCTCAAAAATTTCTTCAATTTCTCAAAACATTCAATCTTTCAAAAATTAATCTTCAAATTTCATCAAACATAGCCCTAGTGGCATTCATAATCAAACCTTTTGGGCCTCTATTAGAGTGTAAGACCCATTATATTTTCAAAACCTTTGGGCCTCTATAAGAGTGCAAGACCCTTCACTTTTAATTCATGTAAATAATTGTCATGTACTTATTCATATTAAGTTTATATTGACATTTATAACACCTCATCCCTAGATTAGACTCAGTTCAAACATTAGGGTTCCCTCAACTACAAATTAGGTCAAACCCTAGTTCCCCTTTGATGAAGTCAATTTCATCACCAGCCTCCTATTGGGCTTCATATAAGAACCCTCAGGCTTCTTAAAAGCATCATAGCCTTCATCTTGGGCTTCATACAAGATACCATCAATTCAAAAAACCCAGTTAAGACAGCCTCCTTTCAGACTATAATACACTTTCAACTTCACATCTTGGGCTTTGAATAATATACAAACAAACCTTCAGCTTCACATCTTGGGCTTTGAACAAGATACTCAAATAAATCAACTTCTCCCCTCAGAGATGAGACATTGATTCATCTCTGAAGGAAGATATCTCTTCTATACACCACAATTCAAAATCAAACATTAAAAACTTTTTCCATATAAGTGATGTAAGTGGCACACTTGTTGATTCAAAATCTAAGCTAGAGTCCCTCTTTTATCATGGTCCAAAACTTTTCTTTCATCTAAGTGATGTAAGTGGAACACTTGTTGATACTATATCCAAGTTAAGGTCCTTCTCTTAGCATGTAAATACTCATAAAGGAAGATGTGGCATTGCTTAGGATTCTTTAACATCCAAGTTCAAAGCTTCTTCCCTTATGATATTATTCTTAAATGTTTATGATGAATAGGTGGGATATCTCCCTTTAGAATGACAATTTGTCTTTTTTTTCAACAAAACTTTTAGCTTCATATCTTGGGCTTTGAACAAGATACACAAATACCTTTTTAACTTTATCATCTTGGGCTTTAAACAAGATACAAATTCCACCCTTAGTTAGGTGGAACTACGAACGCTCCAATTTCTCAATTTCCTTTTGAGAATACATAGGCATAAGATTGCGAGATCTTAGCGATCACACCTTTAAATAAAACCCCTTAGACCCTCATACCTTTCATAAAATAAAAACTCCCAAAACATCTCATATTCTCTTTCTCACCTATACGCTAAAACTTTCCCAATCGATAGTAAACAACTTAAGTAGATGAAATGACTGATAGTAAAAAGTGTACAAAAGGTTCCTATAGAGTACTATAGATACTCAGGGTGTTAATAGCTTCCCTTAGTATAACCAACCCCTGATTTCAGATCTATTTGCATTTTTAGGGATAACACTTGCACACAGGGTTAGTTTAGATTTCTTCCCCTTTCTTTTAAGCATCATAGGATAAATATTAGAAATTCAAAAGTGGAACAAACACGATTCATGGGGATCTCACCATCACCAGGATTGGTGGGGTCACGGGAATCAGTCCACAGAAAAATGGCGACTTCGGGACAGTCCCTTCCCCTAAAAGGGTTGAGCCTATTTTGTACTCTTTGTATTGTTACTGTTAATATCATATCATTCTTCATTATTACTGTCAATATTATCTGTTTACTTGCCATACCCGTTTAAATACATTTGTTTTGGGAACGTGATTAATACACATGTGGCAAGGAAAAGTCCTAACTGGGACTCGAGAACATACTTTAAGATAAGAGGTGGTATAATTAAGGAGGCTTATAGGGAGTGAGTCCTGAACAAGCTAACTTGAAAATCCGCCAGCTCATTGGAGGTACTTAGGGATGGCAACGGGGAGGGGCGGGGGCGGGTTTAACTATACCCGCACCCGCCTCCATGTAACACACTCATCCCCTTCCCCAAACCCAACCAGGGTTAAAAATTTATCGTCCAGACCCGCCCCTAGTGGAGAACAAGTGCACCCGCACCCGCCCCGCCCCCACCTGCAAAAAAAAAAATCTGTTTAATTGTAATGAAAATTAATAATTTAATTAAAAATTGATTATTTTAATAAATTAATTAATTATTTAATTAAAATTTTAATTAGTAAATAAATATTAACTTGACTAATTTAATTATTTTAATTGCAATAAGGGTATTAATAATTTAATTAAAAATATAATTAATAAATAAAGATTAAAATAAGTAAAGTAAGAGAATTAAACTAAAATGCATTATTCGGGGGCGGGGGCGAGCGAGTCTTAGTGTCTCCTCGCACCCGCACCCGTACCTGTAGTTAAGAACCGGGTTTCCTCCACACCCGCACCCGCACCCAATTAAATCAGGTTTTCCCCGTTAATTTCGGGGCGGGTGCGGGCGGGTCCGGGTTTGTTTGCCATCCCTAGAGGTACTCTCTTGGAATTACTGATGTTGAGCGAGCAAGTCGTGAATACATTACTTTTTCCATTGGGAACCTGAGAAACTGAGTACTTTAGTAACCTTTTATCCATTTGGCCATTTTAGGATGTAGTGCGATAATTATCAGGAATAGTTAACACATGATACTACACTCAAAGAAGATTCATCTTCAGGATATCACAACTCTCATGAGTTAATCGGGTTGCTGTTAATATCCTAAAGAGGGGTAAGTGATTTTGGGAACCTTGATAGAACTCGTTCTACAGGTACAAAATGAACCCCTAGTACATACCTCTGGGATGGGTAGATCCATGGATCCATGCTTGTGACGATAAACCCTTAAACCCATATTTGTAAATATATGTATTTGTGCATACATGCATTCATCCATTCCTCAAAAAATTCAAACTTTTCAAAAGAACTAAAAATATGGTTGTTGCAAATATCAGAAACTATGATATGGATTTGGATAGAAGAAAAACTAAGAAGTACACCTTTAGAAGTCCAAAACTGGAAGACTTGAGAAAATTAGGAAGATTGATTACTAAACCTGTAGCCTTCAAAGCTAAGTATGGAGTAATTTTGTCTCTTTTAAAAGTCAACATGGTGGAAGGAGTTCTATCTACATTGGTTCAGTTCTATGATTCGATGTACCACTGCTTCACATTTCCATATTATCAGCTCACACCAACATTATAAGAGTACTCTCAGTTGATTGATTTACCCACTTCTAATTAAGACCCATTCTCCGGTCTAGAAGAGATTCCCAAAGATCAAACCATTGTAATAGCTACCTCCTTGGAAGTTTCAGATATCAAAGCTCACATGACCACCAAGGGAGGAATTCAAGGATTACCAGCTAAGTTTTTTATGGAAAGAGTCTAATACTTTTCCAGTATATGAAACATAGTTGCTTTTTAGGATATCTTTGTTTGGTCATCTATGGAGTGTTCCTTTTTCCCAACATTAACGACTTTGTCGATATCAACACTATCAAGATATTCTTAATTGAGAATCCAGTCTCAGCTTTGCTAGCAGATGCTTACCACTTCATACATCTAAGGAACTTATACCGCAGAGGAATAATTATGTGCTGTGTACCATTACTGTTCATTTCTCACTTACCCAAATCTGTTGCTTTTTGGGATATAAAAAAGTGATATGTGATGGTTGCAAAAGATTATGTATCTCACTCACTCTGACATAGATTGGTATAACCGGGTCTATGACGGAACAACGATCATTAACAGTTATGGAATTTTCCCTAATGTACCCCTCATTGGTACTAAAGGAGGGATCAACTACCACCCAATTTTAGCTTGTAGTCAGCTTGGTTACCCTATGAAGAACATACCGTACAACATTCATATGGAAGGTCTTTTCTTCAAGGAAGGAGAAAATGACAGAACACTTAAAGGAGAAATTGTACATGCATGGCGTCATATTCACAGGAAGGGAAGATAATCTTTGGGAAAACCAAATTGCGCCTCTACGGAGCCTTATCTCCAATGGGTACAAACTAGAGCCATCAAGTTGAGCATGCCTTACCCTCATCAATAAGTTTTTCCCCTAAAGGAATCTAACCCATACTTCATGAATGACACAGAGAAACTTCAGATCAATTTTAACAAAACTCAACCTGAAAAGAACTCTTGGAGGAACAAGTATCAAATTGTCAGCTTGGAGAATGTAAAAATCCAAAAAGTGCTAAAAGAAAAAGATGTTTTGATTGAGATAGTTGAACAACATGTTGTGGAAAGGCAAGGAGAACAGAAAAATTACTCTCCTCTTTCACTTGGAAGAAGATCGTCAACCCATCGATAGTTGAAGAAGCCTGATTCAAGAAGTAGAAGAAAAGTTAGCAATAAGGGATTTGAAACTCATCAAAAAGGGTACTTTAATAGCTATCGGTTTAGTTTCCATTCTATGAATATTGTAATATTGTAATCTTTTCATTTTATAAAATAAAAATGTTTTAGTGCTTATGTTATTCACTGAATGATATTTGCAACATGATTATTGAAAGTTATTTTTAAAATACAACAAAAGAGAATTTGCATTCTTTGCACATCATGCATCATTCTAGCATTTCACATCTTTCACAAAAAACTTACACATACTTTTTGCACTTTAGAGTCAAACTGCCTCATTCATACAACACTCGGGCCAATCATCAGAAGAAAATGGACGATCTGGAGGAAGAAAATAGGGAACTAAGAGAGGAAGTCAATACTCTAAAGGAAAGTATGGAAAGACTCAACGTCATGATAGAAACAATGGCAGAAGCTCAGGATCAACCGTTTAAGAGGACTGTAATCTCATAAATTGTCTCTGCACCAATCTTTGAGGTGCCCGCCAGTCTCCTCAGTACATCATGCCTAAAGATTTTCCCTGGGGCATGTCTTTCAATTTCGTGCCTGAAGGTTATATACCTCTAATCACGGAAGACCCAAGAGCTACAACTGAAGTCTCTAAGCCTGAAGGTTATAAACTTCAAGTCAATGAAGATGCAAGAGCCACAGCAGAGGTTCCTGTTGGATTATTTAATTCAGCGTCTCCCTGAGGGATTCGATGGGCTTAACATCCCACCCATGGGCGCCTACACAGGTGTGTTAGGTGGGCTAGGTAGGCCCCTTGGGGTTCACTTTAAGAAAGATAGTTGTGCCCTGACTAACAGCAATTGCTTTTGGCCTAGTGGTAAGCACTTGATCCTACAAGTGGTATCAGAGCAAGGTCATGGGTTCGAATCCCCCCGGCTGACATTGGGGGGGGGGGAGATTGTTGGATTATTTAATTCAGCGTCTCCCTGAGGGATTATGGGCTTAACATCCCACCCATGCGCGCCTACACGGGTGTGTTAGGTGGGCCAGGTAGGCCCCTTGGGGTTCACTTTAAGAAAGATAGTTGCACCCTGACTAACAGCAATTGCTTTTGGCCTAGTGGTAAGCGCTTGATCCTACAGTTCCTGTACCTAAAGGTTACAGACTTTAGGTCACCGAAGCGCCAAAAACAACAACAATAATATTTGTACCACAACCTGTGATACATACTACTCCAGAAGAACAAATATTTCACACCTCTCCAAGCAAGAATATAGGAGTATACAAAAGGATGGATAAATTCCAAGAACAGGTCTTGGAAATGCATAAAGAACTTCAAGCTATTAGCGGACATGACTTGTTTGGGAAAGATGTCGCCGACCTCTGATTGGTCCCAAATGTTAAAATACCACACAAATTCAAGGTGCCTGATTTTGAAAATTATAAAGACAATTCTTGTCCTCAAAGTCACTTGGTGATGTATGCTCGGAAGATGTCTACCCAAATAGAAAATCAACAGTTACTGGTCCACTACTTTCAAGACAGTTTAACTGGTGCCGCACTCAAATGGTACATGGGATTAAATCGTACAAATATCACTACCTTCAGAGACCTCGGAGTAGCTTTTGTTCAACAATACAAGTACAATTTAGATATGGCGCTTGGCAGGGATCAACTCAAGCCTATGTCTCAAAGAGATAAAGAAAGCTTCAAGGAATATGCTCGGAGATGGCATGAAATTACCGCCCAGATTTGGCCTCCTCTCGAGGAGAAAGAAATGACAAAACTATTCTTAAAAACTTTGAGCTCGTTCTATTATGACTGAATGGTTGCAAGTGCACCTAGTGAATTCACCGAAATGGTGAACATGAGAGTACTCCTTAAATAAGCAATCCAAGAACGGCGATTGGTAAAAGATACAGAACCATCCAGTAGTAGCAAGAGGTATGGAAGCACTTTCCAAAAGAGGAAAGAGAAAGATATCAACACTATCTCACAGGGTAAACAGAGACGAAGATACCAACCTCGACAAGTAGCAATGGTATCTCCTATTATCAACTCAGCGCCAGTTCCGGCATATCAACCACAGATTTCTCAAAATCAAATTCAACAACCAAAGTATTAGCAAAGGCAACGACAGGCTCTTCAGCAGGCTCACCTGTAATACAACAACAAGAATCGTATTTCGAGGTCACCAAGTTTTGATCTTAAACCAATTCCATACGCAGAGTTGTTCCCAATTTTGCTAGCAAAATGGCACATTCAAACCAAGACTCCTCCTGTGACTCTTGAGAATCCTCCTTATTGGTTCAAGGCTGACCAATTTTGTGCTTATCATCAAGGAGCACTAGGGCATAACATCGAGAACTATTTTAGTTTTAAATCTGATGTACAAAGACTTGTGAAGAATGGAATTCTATATACACCAATTCGAATGTTCAAAGGAACTCGCTACCTCAACATGAGAAGACTTTTGTAAATTTAATCGACGGAGGTCCTGGCAACAGTTACCAAATACATGATTTGCGCTTACTAGAAACAAATCTAGTTAAGATGCATTACAGACAAAGTGGATACGACCATGTACCACCTCAAAACTATCATCAATATGACATTTGTTCCAAGAACAACCAAGGGTGCATCATTGTACAAGCATCCCTTCTAGAGAAAATGAATCTGGGTTGGATCCAAGATCACAGAATTAATGGAGTAAACATAGTTTATGAATGCCCAGGCATTGTTTAAAATTTTGACATCCGCTTAATGAATGTAAACTTGGTAGAAATGCACTCCATACAAAGTCAAAACCATCATCTGTTGTTACACGTTTACAGCGTTGGCTCAATTTGTTCAAAGGATAGTCAAGGGTGTTATTCTGTGCAAGAAGCTCTCCAACGTCAAATGGATCTAGGGTGGATTTAGGAATATCATAGAAGTAACAACAATCAAGTTAACATGATCGATGAATGTCCAGGATGGATTCAAATTTTTGACATCCGCCTGATAAACACCAATTTTGTAGAATTACACGCCAAACAAGTCAGACTTGGCTTTTTAACATCACACAACTATCAAGATTGCAAAGTCTACTCTAAAGATAATCAAGGTTGTCTAAACATACATAGAGCTCTTCAACATCTTTTGTACCATTGGTGGCTTCCAGTATATCGTAACATGAATACAGATCAAACCAACATAACTGATGAAAGCCCAAGTAGACATGAAAGTTATGATATTCTCTAGTTAGAAACAGACTTGGTAAAGATGCATTGCATACAGAGTGGATAGGGTCGTATACCACCCCACAATTATGAATATTGCGGGATATGTTCAGAAAATGACCAAGGATGCTACTTCATGTGAGCAGCTATCCAGAATCAGATAGACCGAGGAGAGATCATACCATGTAGAATAGAGGATTATCAGTTAATCAATATGGTGCAAGATTGCCCAAAACATCATGTGTTTTGTGATAAAGAATCATCAGTAGAAAGCTTGCATGAACCTGATTGTATTGGTCCAAATCAACATGACCGCTCAACTTGCAAAAAAGCACCACAAAAAACAGTAAGAGGTTCAAAGACTATTAGATCAAAATATTGTCACAGTATTCCGGGAAAGAGAGCCCATTAATTCTGGAATTGATGAAGATGTTTACACCATATTTCCTCTACTTAGTGAACCAAAGCACGTGGAAAACCCTTTAATGGTATAAAGATTCCCAACATCCCCAAACTAGAACCAATAGAGGTCATCTATGACAGTAGTGAGACCAACATGACTCCTTTGGTCATTTTCCTGCCAGGTCCAGTACCATACGAATCAGAAAAGGCCATTCCTTATAAGTATAATGCCACCATGATACAAGATAGAAAGGAAGTTCCATTGCCATTCATTCTCAACATCGCTGATATAAGCCGGGTCACCTGAAGTGGTCGGGTATTTAACAAGGGAGTTGAAGAAATTGTTGGGGGAGAAGGAACCCCAAATTGAAGTCCCTCATAAGCAGATAGGCTAATCAAGTGGCACAGAGCCTGTAAAGAACAATGATGACATTTTAAAACTAATCCAAAAAAGAGAATACAATATTGTGGATCAGTTACTGCACACTCCTTCCCAGATATTTGTATTATCTCTTCTACTAAGCTCAGAAGCTCACATGGAAGCTCTGCAAAAGGTTCTAGAACAAAACGTAACAGTGAATCAATTTGATAGCATTGTTGCTAACATCACTGCCTGGAATCACTTAGGCTTCAATGATGAAGAACTCCCGGAGGAGGGTAAAAACCATAACATGCACTCAATATCATAATCAACTGCATGAATGATGCTCTAGCTAGCATACTAGTAGACACTGGTTCATCCTTGAATGTCATGCCAAAATTAACTCTCGTACGGTTATCCTTTCAAGGAATCCCCATGAGAGGCAGCGAGATTGTAGTCAAAGCTTTTGACGGATCTAGAAAGACAGTTATTGGCGAAGTTGACCTTCCCATAACCATTGGTCCTCACACTTTTCAAATTAGCTTTCAAGTAATGGATATTTAGGCAACATACGGTTGTTTATTAGGACGTCCTTGGATCCATGAAGCAGGAGCAGTCACCTCAACACTTCACCAAAAGTTGAAGTTTGTAAATAATAATAAATTGGTTACATTATATGGTGAGTGAGTGTTTATTGTAAGCAATTTGTCATCATTTTCCTACTTGGAACTAGAAGAGATCATTGGAACTCAATTCCAGGCACTTTCTGTGAGTAACGAGGTCATTCAAGCAAAAGGGACATATATTTCCTCTTACAAGGACGCTCTCCGAGTAATGGAAAGCGGGACTACGAAAGGATGGGGACAAGTTGTGATTCCTACCGATAACAAGGCAAGAGAAGGCCTCGGTTTCTCTCAAGCATTCACCAAAACTATGAAGAAGTAAAAAGCCAATCGTCTTATTCCAGATTTCTTCTGCAGCGGATGTCTCCTCCACCCTATTTCTCAAGAGGTGGACACCATCAAAGGAGATGACTTTAAGGATCTTCTGATCCAAACGAATAATGGAAAACATACTTCAATAGTGATGGTTATATATCACAAGAATAAACATACTTGCTCTTTTGCAACCTGCAGCAAAACTTTGGATATATACCACAGTCAGACGACAGGATGGTCTACAGAGATCACGATATTAAAGGATGCCTTGCTCCTCCTAATTCATTAGAAGATGATATTTTGATTAAAAATAACTTTGACTACAACTCGGATGATCCTATAGACGATTTACCCATTTGGGAACCTAACACGGGAGATCCAAGGTATCAAAGCCAACCAGAAAATGCATATCTTCTGAATAGCCCTGAAAAAGATTCATATGTTCCTCCGGAAGAATGGAGGCCTTATCTAAAAAATCCTGAATGTGTCAATCATCGTCTTGATGAAGTCGTAAGAATTGAAGGACAAGATTTTATCAACTTTGCACTACCAGAAATCAACGCCATTGAAGAAGTTGACTCATCAGTTTCCTCAAAGAACTGGGATACCTTAGTACAGCCAAGTGGAAAGTTTGATTTCCTAGTCAAATATATTGCCCCTGAAAGCTCTCGCATCTTGTATGAAGACATCCAACCAACTGGATGGGGAGATTCTCCTGTACATGAGAATACTTACGAGAAAACAGCAGAAGATCTCTTTTCTAATAACTCTGCATGGGAAGAAGACTCTATTAACCCAACTCCACCAGAAGTTAGAACCATTGTTGAAGATAATCCCAAGAGGGATGTACCAGACTTTGTGATACAGAGAGGAGTTCACCACAATTGGATAGCTGCTGATGTCCCGAATGTTGTTCACATCTCAAAGTAAATGCCTCATCTTTATTTTAACCTCTCACCTTGCCCAAGTGAAGGGATGTTTTATAGGGACTCCCTTGTCTTTAAATTTCCCCTCTTCGCTTCGCCCAAAGCGGAAGAGTTTTGTTTTATAGGGCCTGTCTTTTAAGAATCGACAAATCATAAATAAAGATGTCATTCTGAATTCCCGCATTTTTTGTTTTTTTTTACTTTTTGTTTTTTTTCTTCAGGAAATGGTAATCCTAAAAAAACAAAGAAATAAATAACAAAACGTTTTCAAAAAAAAACTACAGACACTTTTGCATTTTAATTTACTTTCTAAAAAGTAAAAATCATATTGTGCAAATTAATCACAAAAAACCCCCATTGAAAGATATGACCCAATGCCTTCTCCCAACTTTGAGTTCCCGGTATTTGAAGTAGAAGAAGAAGAAGATGAAGAAATTCCATATGAGATCTCATGACTACTCCGACAGGAGGAAAAATCCATTCAATCCCAAAAAGAGCCTTTGGAAACGGTCAATATGGGTTCATAAGAAGAAAGGAAATAAGTTAAGATTGGAGCATTGCTCAGTATAATTGTTAGAGAAAGCATGATAAAGCTTCTCAAAGAATTTCCAGATGTGTTTTCTTGGTCATACCAAGATATGCCAGGGTTGGATACCAACATTGTGGAGCATCATTTTCCGTTAAAGCCAAAATGTCCACCAGTCAAATAAAATTTAAGGAGAACTCACCTAGATATGGCCATCAAATTTAAGGAAGAAGTTCAAAAGCATATTGATGCAGGCTTCCTTGCCACATCAGAATACCCTCAATGGCTAGCCAACATAGTACCTGTTCCCAAAAAGGATGGAAAAGTCAGGATGTGTGTAGACTACATGGATCTAAACAAAGTTAGTCAAAAGGATGATTTTCCCTTACCACATATTGACATGTTGGTTGACAGTACTGCAAAACTCAAAGTATTCTCCTTTATAGACGGATTCTCCGGTTATAATCAAATCAAAATGGCATCAGAAGATATGGAGAAGATTTCATTTATCACGCCCTAAGGAACCTTTTTCTACAAGGTAATGACGTTCGGTCTAAAGAATGTAGGTGCAACCTATCAAAGAGCCATAACAACTCTGTTTCATGAAATGTGTTGCACCTCGAAAATTCATTCAAACATGTACGACCCTCGCGCTAAATGTGTGAAAATGCGATTCGACAGAGTCACCGCCGCACTTTATTTATCCTAAATAGACGTGAAAGGAAAATATCGAGAAAACCTTTTAAAACGAAAGTACAGAAACAGGGTCGTCGCAACCGATGTTCTGGGTTTGGGAGTTGGTTACGCAAGGGGAATCTATTAACACCCCTCACGTCCATTATACTCAACGGGAACTTCTTAGGGTGATTTACGATGGGCGTTATCTAACCTTGTTTGTTTTCTTCTCAATGATAAATGTGAATTGGTAGGATAAAAGGATCAAGATGCTAAGGGAAATGGGTGGTTATAGGATAGGGTGCTCTCCAAGGATTGGGGCCCTTGTGCCTATGTATACTCACTTAGACAAGAATGAGAAATCAGAGCTCTCGTAGTTCGACTACGGGAAAGGATAGAGGGGAAATGAAAGATGGATAGACGGTAGCTCGCCAAGATCATCGCAATCTTGTGCCTATGTATCTTACATTTAGACGAGAATGAAGAATTAGAGCGTTCATAGTTCGTGGAGACGACCACGAAAAGAGAGAGTTTGAGTTTGGTTGAAGTTAGGTACAGATGACGATTACTCGAAGCTTAAGAAAGGCTCATCGAGCCCAAGTAATCGGGAAAATGAGTCAAAGACTTGACTCTCTATTTTTCATCTTGAAAAGAAGTTATGTTTGAATGGTGTTTTGAATAATGAATGGTTAGGAGATGGTTGAATATTGTCTAGTTAGAAATGTTTTAGAGACATCAATTGCTCACACACGAGTAAGATAACTCGCATCCAAACAACTGAATGGAGATCAAAGGCTCAATCCCCCTCATTTCACCTTGAAAAGAGTTAAATCATTGTTAGTTGATTTGATAGTTTGTTGAGAAAATCCTCTTGACGTTGGATCAAGGGTTTGACTTATATTTGCGTGCAAAACCATGATGGAATGGAAGTGGGTTTGAAAGTGGCTCGACGACGAGTCGAGGGTTTGACTGAAAACGGAGCCGGCTTGACGATGAATCAAGGGTTAAGTTGTGAGAAACGATATCAGTCCCTGAGGGTGCCCCCAATATCGAAACCATGATGAAATGTGAAAGTGTGTACAATAGGTTGATGGTGAATGCGGATGAGCACTCGACTTACGAGGGGTGTTTGAAAATAGCTCGATGACGAATTGAGAATCAGTTTAAAAACAGCTTAATCTACGCTAGTCCCTAACGGTGCTCCTAGAAGATAAACCATAATTAAAAAAATACAAATACGTACATCGGAATAGGAGAGGGGTATATGTAAATTACACAGGATTGCACGAAGTAAAAGGGTTCATTGTCAAGTAGCCCAAGAGGAAGTCATGCGTGTGCAATGTGTCCAAAACTAAGCCTTGAGCAAAATTAAAACAAAACTCCAAGCTAGGTTTCTGACAAAGTCCAACGATCCAACAGTCCACAAATTTAGGATTTTAGCATTTCGATAATTGTTAGGTGTTTTTTGGATATGTGTGAATAAGATGAACAATATGAATATGAATATGAACAATTATGAACAATATGACAAGATATATAACAATATAATCAATACAATATCCACAATAATATAAACAAGATAAATACGAGCAAGATGATATAATCAAGATATAATGACTGAAAATAAAACAATTGTATATTTAAATGAAAGTAAAGCAAGAATATATCGACAAAAAGTAAAGTTAGTGGTTAGTTGATTTGTGAATTGAATCGAGACGAAATGTAGCGCTAAACCGTCGTAGCTGGACTTATGACGAAAGTCGAACTATAGGAGGTCACACAAATTGATATCCGTGCTAAAAACAAGATAGAGAAATGATATTGAGGATCATTCTCCAATTTAATCGTGTCGCACGGACCAAAAGAAAGGGGGATCTCGTCTTAATCATAAACTTGTGTCGATTAATCGAAGGTAGCCTATCACAATCCCAAAGTATAGAAAATGACCCCAATGGTCATTTTCTACAGATTTGACATAATGAAGGTTATCGAGTGTGACAAATCGATGTTTACGAATTTAAAGACTTCATTGATCGAAAAATGAAAATAAAATCGATATGAAAAAGATGGAGAAGAAGATGAAAAGAGAAAAAAGAATTGGTCTCATATTAATCACCATTTATCAATAATTTGACTAGTGGTGATTTTTTAATTTCTTCATTTACCAAAAATGAAAAGAAAATAAAATAAAAAATGAAAATAAATAACCAAGATGAAATAAAAAATAAATCGGGTGTGAACACATAAAATCAAACAAGACTCGAAAAAATTAATAGCTATTAAAAAAATCCAATAGTTAGAAACAAGAAATAAAAGAATGAAGTATATGGGGGTGCAACACACAGATCTAGAGTGTGTATCCAAAACCATCATGGGCCCTAATCAAATCCCACCTCTCCAAATAACAAGGCAGGGGGCATAGGAATCCAAGTGGGTGTGGTGAAAGTAAAATGAAATGGGTTCCCAAGCCCACTAATCCATGTAGATTCAGTTTGCGGCTTTGCACAATTTACAACATATAACTGAATTTTTGCATACTCGATTGTGTTGTTATTGTTGATCTTTTTATTCTTTCATTCTAATAGAAGCATTGAATGCTTTTATCCTTCTTGTCTCTTCTTCTTTATTTTCCTTGTTCCTTGTTGAAAATCTATCTTGAATTTTCAACTACTTATATAGTAGTTTCAGAGGAGTAACCGTTGGAAGAGATAACTTGTAAAAGTGTCTTTGTTACTCCATAGTGCAAGAGACGTTGAAGATAGATACACCAAAAGATATTGATCCATTGCGTAACTTGTTTAACCATTGCGCCTTTATTATGATCTTGTACTATAGATCTGTTGAGAGTAGTTATCCGTAAAGCATATCAATTCTTCTTGAGCCTTGTGAACATAGACTTTAGCTGACAAACTGATTTGACATTGTAGCTTGCTTTCTGCAGTACGGGTAACTTAGCTTTATCACTAGTTCTGAATGATCACCATAAGTTGATACATTCAATCAATTTAGAGACAATATATTGCTCTTCTGATGTTGAGGCCTTTAACTTCAGAGTCTACACATACCTATATTATCAGACTTCACTTAAAGAATGTTCTTTAGATTCTGAACCACCAAAATACAATAACTTAGCTTCTCTCAAGTGTGTCCTTGTATCAGATTCTAAATATATTCTTCATTAAGATTTAGAACTTGTACACTTATAACACGCATTAGATAACACCATTGTTCTTTCAATACTTTGTTATCATTGAAACCCAAAGGATACATGTCATGAAAAAATCTTGTTCTAACAATCTCCCCTTTTTTTATGATGACAAACATAAGTATTTAAAGAACAATGTTGGACTATTTTAATTTTCTTGACAATGTCAGCGTCTGAGGTTTGTGAGGTCCCCCTGAGTCTAATAGTCAAAGATTGAGGTATGTAAGCTCCCCCTAATTTCTCTATTCAATAAAACTAAAATATGTCAATGTTGGGCTATTTTAATTTTCTTAGCAACATCAGAGTCTGGGGTTTGTAAGCTCCCTCTGAGTTTAATAGTCCAAGGTTGAGGTTTGTAAGCTCCCCCTTAGTTATATATACAAGAAAACTAAAATATATTTTAATTTACTTGGCAACATCATGGTCTGAGATTTGTAAGCTCCCCATAAGTCTAATAGTCCAAAGATTGAGGTTTGTAAGCTCCACGTAAGTTCTACTATCAAGAAAACTAAAATATTTCTCTCGAGTAACAACCGAAATAACATAAATAATAGAATTTTAAATAATTAAAATAAACAACATTAAAGCTGATTGGGTTCAGATTCTTTATTAAACACTCCTACATATTTCTCCCCATTTTTTCACTTCAAAAATATTTAAAACTAAGAGAAAAAGATACGAGAGGTGACAAATTAAAGAAAATAGAAAGTAGAGGTGCATTATCCCGAGTTAGTCAAAAATACCTTATAAGGTTTAGAGTAGTCAGAGTCAAACTGAGTATCGAGATCAGAGACCAATTTTCATTGGTGCACAAAATGACTACTTAAAACTCACTATAAAAATAGATCGACATAGTTTCCTCTAGAATTCATCCAGTTCACAGAAACATTTCAAGCAAAACTAGTTAAGAAGAGAAAATTTCATAACTGAATTCCTCACAAGAGTGAAAAATGAGATTTTGAAAGTGAGTTAGATTTGCTTATGAAGGATGAAGCAGGAAGATAGAAATTTTTAGCAGTCAGGGAACTATCTGCAAAACTGCATGTTGATGCGGAAAAAGAGAAACAGAAACTAAAGGAAGAGAAAGGTGTTTACACCAGATTGGCTACCTACAGAGCATAGACTTCAGGTTCAAAAAGCACAGAAATTATCCTAAGGATTCTTCCATTAAGGATGAAGATCCTTCTTTTGAAGATGAGGAAGTTGAGCAATCATGGAAGGACTTTATTGATAACACCGAGAAACATGACTAAAGTAACAAAAAAGACTAGGGATAGGCTAATTTATTGTATTGTTTTATCTTTTCTTATATAATTTTTAAATTCCACTGAAATTACCCTTTTTCAGTTTCCAATTAATTAAGCCAGCAAAAATAAGTTTCATTCACTTTAAATTAACACGAGACAAACATAAAGCAAGAATAACTTGTATCAAGCAAACTGAAACAAGATAAGCTCACAAGCATATCGTAAAACACATAAGAGATTAATAAACAAATCAACAAGTACATAAACAGGTTCTACATCCTAGACCTAATATTTCTTCAATAATTCCATGATTGTCTTGAGATTAGAACTGATTTCTTGTTTTCCTTGTAATAATAGTTTTAAATTGAGCATCAACTGACAGTTGGTTACTAGCCATCTAAACTTTCATCATCTCTTGACATTCAGCAACTAAAGCTACCTTAGCTTTTATATTGAATTGTTTCTTTTGGGTAGATGTAGTGACTTCCTTAATGGAGAAATTCCTCAGACTATGAATGACAGAGTTAACAAACTTTCTGAAGGTTTCCAACTTTGCATGATAAGCCTCAGGATCAGTATACATGAACCCTTCTTCCATTATTGTTTTTGCCTCGTTATATAACCCAGTCTAAAAAACTTCTAACTGAGAAAGTATTTGGTTGGGTAAAGGATGATAGTTGGTCATATGCTAGGATGGTTTGGGCAAGTTTGCTTCATTTTTATGCACAATTTCTTGAACAGATTTAGCAGAGTTTTCTTTGCCTGAAGTATGGTTTGATGGGGATAAGTGTTGATTGGTTTCTTGATGAATTGATAGTAATGGTTGACCTTGGATATTATTTTCTAGTTTTGGTTTAGATTCAGCATATTCAGGTTCATCATTGATATAATTCTGAATTTGTTGATCTGTAATGGTTTTGGTGGAGTTTTTTGAGGGTGACGTAATATTAAATGGCTTAGCATCCAAGACACTTTCATATTTAACATGAATTGGTGAGGGTGGTCCTGCTTGAATGCTAGAATTAATACTGTCATGATTGGTTTGGTTAATAGGTTAGTCATTTGATGGAACATTTTTGTCTGGTGTTTTGTCTGAAAAGGTCTTTAAAGGAACAGGAAAAATCTATACTTTCAGGAATGAAAGATTGATAGGGTTGTATGGCCAAAGTAGTGGTTTGGTTGGATTTAGCGGGTGATGGAGAGGGTGACTTTTTCAGCGAAAAATTAAGATTAAAGTCATTAATGGGTTCATCCCTAATACCTGATCCTGCTACCAATGAAACAAGTTCTTCTATAGCTTCCACTTTTTTTGCCACTTTTAGTTGGACTCTCATTCAACCAATTTCTAAATCTATCACACTTTTCTGTAGACACGACTTTCCATTGCAACCTTTGAAGCATTTTCTTCTACTTCCTTAACACCATGATCTTCATACTCTTGAGCAGCATCTGTGTTCTTATTGCTAATCTCAAAAAACTATTGAGTTATCTTAGCAACTTCGGGAGAATTTAGAATAAACCCAAGTTTGTCTCCAATATGTTCTCTTAAAACCTACATGCCCTTCTTTGTAACCTTTATTGAGTCATCAATACGATTTCTCTTAATCAATTTCTCATATAGGACTTCCATACTTCTCTTGACAACTTCTCTATTGAAGTTTTCAACCTCCTTTGTGATATGATAATTTTTTGTTTCCTTTTCTTCTTCCATCTTACTTAACTTTATCAGCTTTCTTTTCTTTGATGCAGAAACATCCTTATCCATATTACTACCAGATCCTCCTCTTCTAGTCTTTTTTTGACAAATTTTAGTGGTTTCAACGAGTTCTTCAAATTCATGGTGTAGATCCTTCTTGGAGAAATATAGATCCTTTTTCTTTCCAGACTTCTGAACAAATCTTTCTTCCTCCTTCTGAACTTCTTTTTGAGGATCTCCTAACCATTTCTTTTTAGCAGGTATAGAAGTATCTTATTCTTCATTAGAAATGATTTCCTTCTTTTATTCTTCTCCCTCTAAGACTATAAGCATCGAGACACTTATCAGGAAGTTGGTCACGTGTTATAGTTACACCATACTCCCTCTTAGCTTCATCCTGAAGAAATTTGATGACATCAGGACAATCTTCCTTGGTCAACAAAGTATAGTCTTCTAGAAAAGCTCTTCTTATATCTTTCCTGATTCTGAGAGGATTAGAAATAATTAAAATTTCCTACTTCCTTCTCTCCTTCCTGTGAGATAGAATTGGTGCAGAAAGCACACTTCCATAGGCATCATCTAAATCTTGTATGGCTTCAAATTCCATTAATATGTTACTCAATTTACATTGATAGAATTGTTTAGAAATAAATTTTGCATAAGGAACGATTATTTGAAATTCTTAGTAGAGTCCTTGATAGATTCAAATAGATGATAAAAAATGTATCCTATTAGATTCAATCTTTGATCAGTAGAGAGATACCAGAGAAACATCTTATGATCCCATGAAATTTGATTCAAACTTCTTTCTCTAGGAATTAAACAGCCGATAAGAATTTTGAGAAACAACTTTTTCTTGAGATGCATGTTCTTTACTTTTCCATACAACTTATTTACAGGCTATTCTAGTGCTGAGATACATTGGAAATACACACAAACATCAGAATCAAGATCAAGAGGAAGATTTGCTTCCATTTCCCTCCAAAAAGCAAGATATTGCAAAAAGGTCCAATATGCCCTCACCCTTTGCTCCTTCACTCTTACTATAAATAGAACACCCTCCACACACCATAAATACACCATTGACATGCTTGAAACTAGCTGAAACTCCCTCCTTCCCAGAGTTGCAAAGTTCTTGCAAAATCTCACTAAATTTCCAAAACCACAAAAAATTGTTTTGCACTTTCACCCCTAAAACCTTTTCCAAACACTTTCAAACTCAAACCAATCCTCAAACACATCACAAATGGTGTGTTAGAGCTGTCCAAACCCTCACCTTGGCCAGAAACTCATCCAATCCAAAAGTCAACCCTCAAAACCTCATTTTGTTTACTTTTTTGCGTTTTAAAGGACATTCACAGGTCCCTTGCCTTTCCTTGCGCTTTAAGACCTCTAACAGTTCATATTTGATATATAGAAGCTGTCCATAATCAATCAACACTTCTGTTACAAAGATTGGAGGAGTTGTCTTTGAAAATCATTGGATTTTGGAGGTTTTTCTTCATTTACAAGGCATTCTGCCCAACAACTTGCTTGGAGATCATTTAGAGCACTCATTAACCATATTTGGAGCATTTGTAGACCTTGGAGGAGCACTCAAAGTCTCTGGTTTTCTTATTACCCAAGCTTGCTTCAAGAGGTAAGCCTAAAACACAAAAAACATGAAACTTTCACTTGTGTTTCACATGCTACCATGACTTTTAGCTATAATTTTGTGTTGTACATTGTTTGAACATGTCTTATGCATGTTATGTGTCATATATGAACCATTTCTTGCATCAAAACATGTATTTTTTGACCAGTCAAATTTTAGTCACAAGCTAGGTCACAAACTAGGTCTAACCTAGTCACTTTTTGCGTTTTACATCCAATCTGCCAAACCATGTGTGCATCTCTTGATTTATTTTCTGATAACCTCTTAATATGATGTATATGTGATATTTGTACACTTTTTTCACCAAGCACACCACTACACATGACTGTTCACCTGTTCACGCTTTTGGTTGTCACCAAACTTGCCATAAACTTGATGTTGTCAATTTTTCTTGTGAGTGTATGGTATGAAAAAAAATGGTACCATTGAATTCCTTGTTCAAAAATACACAATTTTCACTTTTGTTTCACTTCATTTGGTTAAGAATTTACTGAGTTCCAATCCTTCACGCAAATGACCCTTAGGTTGTGACCTAGCCTTGCCCTAGTTTTTTCCCTCTGGGTGCACCAACTTGTAATGATCATAACTTGCTCAATTTTTGTGATATTGATGCCATTATTTTTTAAAAATACTCCTTATCATGTCTATTTCCATTGAGTGAAGAATTAATTCAAGGATTTTTATTCTAGAAAGACTTTGATCCACTTGAAAAACATGTGTTTTTAGGGTTTTTACCTTGGTGTTCTTAAATGTTTTCAAACTTATACTTTTTAGGGTTTTTACCTTGTATGATTCACATATGTTTTTTAACATGTTTAAATTCTCAAAGATTTTTGATTAATTTCCTTACCATGTTCATACTTGCTTTTGTGAATGCATATATGTGAAAATGGCCTGTTGAACTTCATCTGTGAACTTTGACATGATTCTTGATGTTGGGACCTATTGAATATGCTTATCATGCTTAATTCTAATTGTTTATATGTATTTTTATAAACATAACATGCTAGGGTTTTATTGTTGTCTTGGTTGTTACCATGAAACTTGTTTACTTCTCCCCATGAAGTTATGAATTTACACTTGAACTATTGTAATATTTCTTGTATTCTTGCTTGTTTGATTGTCATCAACCCATTTTTAATTGGTCTTATGTTGTTACATTTGATCACTTTTGATCCTTATAACATGCTTGCTTCAAGTTGTAACTTTTTTGCATCAATTTCATATGAATGTTATAGATGAACTTGTTGCTGTTACACATGTTCTTTGCTTACATTGTTGGTTATTACCTCTATGTCTTTTGATCTTTGTTGAGATGTTAAATGTTGATCTTGATTGTTATCATGATTGTTTACATGCTCTTACTTTATTTCTTCAACTTTGTCAAATTATTCCCCAGTGATGGAAGTTGATAGTTCACATCTAGTTGTCTGTATCCCTTGTGTCCAAAGGAAAGTCTCTCTATTGACCTCTGGGTTATAGATAGCCCATTACCCTTATAGGCCTTGATAGATACATTTACCATTTAGAACTTAGGTTTAGAGTTCTTCTTCTTTAGTCATTTCCGAACTACGGACGCTCTGATTTCTCATTGGTTAATGAGAATACGTAGGCACAAGGTACGATATCTTGACGAGCACACCTCTGAAGCGGTCAGAGTCATTCCTTATAGGCCTTGATAGAGCCTCATCCCTCCTTTTGATCTGGATAGAACCAATTGGTTTTACAACTTAGAATTAGGTAGAGTTGGTTAACTCTATGTAAGAATCATGGTGATGATTACTTACTCCCCATTCTTGAGTGTTTAATATAGATCTAGAGAGTTTGGTTAAACTCTACACAAGCATTATTATGTTTGTTCCCCTAGAATCTTGACCATAGTCAAGTACTTTTTAATCCCTAGTGAAGTGAACTATGATTGCTCTGATTCTATCCTAGTTAGGATACATAGGCAGAAGATGCAATATCTTTGCGAGCAAACTTAGAAACATAAACCCTAGGTCTAAACCTTGTTTCCAATGACCCTAGCAAACAACATAGCAACTTAGCATACAAACATACAAAAGGTTCCTGTAGAGTACTATAGATGTTTAGGATGTGAAATACCTACCCTAAGCATAACCAACCCCCGATCTCCGAATCTCTTAGCGTTGTTGTTACATCGTGCAAAAGGTATTTCTTTCTTTAACCTTTCCTTTGGATAAATCAAATTCCGGTTGTGAATATAATGAATTAAGATTCAAGTTAATCAATATCTTGATATCACGATTCTCACCGCAACAGAAATGGCGACTTCACTGGGGATACTACACTTAAAACTTGAGGGTTTAGCCTATTTTGTATGATTGTATGCTGTGAACATTGGGTATCATGAGTGGTGAGATAAGTCCTAACCCGGACTTGAGTGACACATATGATAGGATGTGATATGATCAATAGTTGACTGTTGGGAGTAGTCCTAACAAGTTTGACATATGATATAATCATGCTCAGTTGAGACCTCCTTGAGATGATTGATGATGTATGAGTAGTCCTACATTTCATTGATTGTTTCAATCTGAGAGTCCGTGAAACTGAGGACCTTTAGTAACACTGCTACCCCCACTAAGCCTTTTTAGGACGTAGTGTGGAAACTATAAGGGAGTAGTCCCAAATTAGTTGTCATGCGATACTACACTCAGACGAGTTTATCCTTAGAATATTTTTGACCCACATGAGTAGCCATGGTAGCCGATAATATTCGAAGGATTTACTACGACTCTGGGAACTTTGATAGAACCCGTTCGGCATGTACAATCAACCTATAGTACAAATCCTTGGGGATGGGTAGACCTTTTGGCTTCATGTTGTGACTTTTGAACCTAAGAAGACCCCTTGATGTGTGCATTGTATTTGTGAATACTTGTCCATGTGCCTATTTGTGTATGTCTGTGAATACCTGTGTTCTTGTATTTGTACATTGCATTCGCATCATATTCTGCATTCATGAATAGCCTGATGGTTTCAAGGAATCCTGTTGTTTTATTCCTCTACAAAAATCAATAGAGATATTGGATCTTTGAATCAAACCTTTTCTGTTTTTTCAAAACGTTCGCAACTTCCCCTTGAGTTCCTTGAAACCATTTGGGCTTGCATTCTATATTGCATGTGTGTATTGTTACATTTGCATTATGCATTTGCATTTCTCATCCTTGCGTCTCTTTGTATCCCTCTTGTTCAGAGAGAGAGGGGATACCTAGCATATATCCAGGACAAATGGCAACAATGGAAGAACTTTTGAGAGCTCAAGAAACTCTAAAATAGGATATCAGGATTCTCAAGTGTCAGATAAATTGGGTTCTAGAGACATTGCAGAACATGATAAAGAAAGAAGGTCACTCTCACCATGTTGCGTCCAGAGAAACTAGGGATGCATTATCTCCGATTGTTCCTCCAACTCGAGGACGTCCTCGGTATCAATGACCAAATAATCGTCAATTGCGTTAGCACGTCCGACAAAGACCAAGGAAACCAGAGAGACATTTCAGTCTGATTCCAAGGCCATACAGTCAGATACTGTCAGACTTGATCCAAGGAGGATTGATAATACCAAAGGATATGAAACTGGTGATTCCTCCTTACCCTCTAGGCCTTGATACCAACGCCAGATGCGGCTATCATGCTGGGGCACTGGGGCATTCAATTAAAGACTGTAAAGTACTCAGAAATGAGGTTAAGAATTTCCTTGACTCCAAAATGATCTCTTTCACGCCTCAAGGTGTTTAAGTCAACAAAACTTCACCATATCCCATGTCTCCTCCACAGCAAGAACGTGCACCTGGAGAAATTTCACACAAGTCAGTATCTGACCAAGCGGCCAAATATCAGACGATTACCATAAAATTCTCTCACCACTTAGTGTTTGTTCCTCCTCAAGGTTCTCAAAGCCAAAGCTTGAACAAGAAGAATAATGACAGGAAAAATAAGACTTGCGGTAAACCAATTACAATACCGCTAAGCAAACTTTACCCGTTATTGGTTCAGAACTCGCTAGTGACTTCGCGACTATTCAATCATGTGCCAGGGCCATGGCACAATGCGAACCTGGCCTGTGAATTTCACAAAGGAGCCGAGGGACACAACTTAGATGCATGTCTGGCATTAGGTTTTCTTGCGCGAGAGTTGATCAATGAAAAAGACTTGATCCTCGAAGAAGACCACCCAAAAGTTGAATGCGAATACCATACTGGGACAGCAGGGTACCTAGTTGAAGAGTGTAAAGGTTTTAAACTGAGACTACAAGAGTTGTTGAAACCTCAGGATAAATCAAATAATAATGTCGTGATTCCTGAATCCAAAGGCAAAGGACCTGCGAGGCCTCTCATAATTCTATACCACAAAGAGCAAGTGGTTGTTGAAGGTGTTTCCCCATCTGGGCCTGAAATCTGAAGTCTGTCGAAGTTTAATCTCCTAAGGCTGGCAGTTGTAGACTGTTTCAGCATTTTGTTGTATTTTCTTTACATTTGTATTGCTTATAAGCTGTTGTTCATTTTGAATTGGCAAGATTAATGAAATGTTTGTGCATATTTTGATTAAGTCCATTCGTTTCACTCTTTCTCTTTCCATTCATTGTTATAAGAAAACAAAAAATGCAAAAATTTCTTTTCTTTATCAAACTGTTGTTAAAAGCAAAGATTGGGGAGGATGATGAAAATTATGTCCATAACTGTTGTTGATATGCTTTCAATTTAAATTTGTTGATGATGTAAGGCATTGTTTCAATCCCTAAACACTAGAGTAATAAGGAAGATAATCCCTCGTTAACCCCTTCGAGCCCAGAAGTAGGAGTTTTCTTTCTTTACAAAAAACCTTAAATCTTAAACCTAGGGTATGGTAGTTCTTAGTTTAACTTGGGTATACGTTCGAATGCAAGAACTTCACCAAGACACCTGTCATCTCCCTTAATTCCATTGAATAAATGTTGTACAAGTTGTTCCAAAAGTAATATCTAAGGAAGGACTGTTAAGAAATCCCTACTTGAAGAATGAGTCGAGTCCCTTTCAAGGCAAAAGCCAAGAAAGATGGGAAGCTCATAACCTTGCCTTATACAAAAAGGATTGTATGATAATCAAAAGAAGAATTCATTAATATTTAAATCTAAAAGTCCTCAATAGCAAAAAGTTATCAGATACTGTAAGGGAGTAGTGACTACTTTAGGTTTGTGTACCATCGCCAGCTTGTCACCAGTTCAATTCCTAAGCCTGTAAGAACATGAATGTGTAGTTTGAGTTAACTGAACATAGGACTGGAGTTCATTGTGAAGAGTGTGTGGGAACAAACAACTTTAAGCCTTTATCCTTTGTTTCATGAACCGTGAACCAATCCACGTTACAACCCTTAAAAGACCTAATTGAGGTAAGGTTATTTTGAAAGCATATTACAGCAAGGTTTGATAACCTGACTCCTAATGATCTTTGATAATTATGTGTGTTAATCACTTTATCAATCACTTGTAAAATGATTGAATCCCTTTAACTTTGATCACTTGATCACTCTGCCGTGTGTGTTTCATTAAAAAATTCATTTTCAAAAGTTTGCATGAATTTTCCATTGAAAATTGCCAATTTTTAATGAACAACATTGTGTACAAGACGATCGAATATCAAAGGAATCCCAACAAATGCTGCCAGCTAGGGAATTTGACTTGGTAAAGGAAGCTCAGCTTGGGGCAACCAATTTGAAGGATTTGTTAATCATTTGTCACAATGCTCAGCTAATCAGAAGCGATCAGGTCAAGATCAAATGAATCTCTCAAAGAACAGTTTAGTCTGGGGAAACTCTTTTGCAGTTACCAACTAGCAAAGGCAAGTTTGTTCCCTAGTCATTACTTCTAAAATTTGAGGACTTTGTTGTGCAAATACAGTTAAACTGGGGCATTCACGTCGAGATTTGTGAATCTCTCTAAGATTTTGAAGACATTGAAGCATCTTTATGCCAATTCTTTTGTAAAATCCTCTTAATGGCTTCTTCTCATAGATCGTGTAATCTGGGGCAGGAAAGGTTTGAAGACTGTTTGTCACAAGATTCGTTGTTCACTTGAAGATGATTATTATACTATCGAGGGGCAGAAATGTCTTGTTCTCATGATACCTTTTGCCAGCTCCCCAATTAAGTTGTTACTTCGGTTGATCTGGGTATTTCCCTGTATGATTTTCCTCCTCCAACAAAAAATTCAAACTCATGATGGCAATCTGAGTGAAGTTATACTGTTGTATCCTAGGTAGATTACTCTCTCCCAGAGAAGGTTGTAACCTTGAAGTGGAACTGTTGTTCTTCATGATCATCCCTGTTGAAGTCCAATTTAGTGAAGTTGGTTGGGTATCCTTGCCGAGATGTTTACTTCATCTCCAGTTTTATTTTGTCTATTTTGTCAGCATAAACATAAGCATATGCATAGCATCTGCGCATTTTTGCTATCTCTGGTTGTTACTTCTTTTGATTCACTTTGGTGTTTTCCCCAAGTGACTGGGTATTCGTCTCTCTCCAATAGAGTTGTCAGTCTTTAATCATAAAATATCCATCCTTTCTCATTTCCCCACAGAGTTTAATCCTCGTGGATGATGGTTGCTTCAGTTATCTTTTTCCATGTTTGGATAAGATGCATCCTCATTCGAATTCATTACTCAATGGTTGGAGTCCTGTTTTGACTGTTTCTTTCTAGCTTGTTCCTAGATCGAACTTTGGTCCCTAGACGGTTGTCGAACCCAATTTGAATGTGCATTTATTTTGCATCATGTCTTGTAAGAAGAACTTATATGTATTTCCCCAAAGAAAATAAGTGGCAGTCTCGTTTGAGAAGCTTATCTTAGGAACGTTAAGGTCTGGTTGTTACCAGCATTATTTGAAAAATACAGTGATTACTGGTATTGCTAATTTGGTGGTTACCAATCATTAGTTGAAAGTTCAGTGGTTACTGGCATCATTTGGAAAATCCAGTGGTTACTGGTATTGTTAATTTGGTGGTTACCAATCATGGTGAAGAGTCCAGTGGTTACTGGCATCGCTTGGGAAATACAGTGGTGTAATACCCCAAATTTTGCCCTAAGATTTGTCGTCGCATTTCATTGCATTTTTATTGCATTTAATCAATTACTAACAAATTTGTGTAGTCGTTTGACTTTTTGCAGGTAAATATCATATGGCATGCATTTTTTTTTCTAAAAAGTAAAAATGGCATAATTGGCAGGAGGACATGTGTAAGGAGTTGTGAGTGTGAGAGGTTGAGAGTTCGAATCTCACCTTTGTCACTTTTTGTTTTTTATTATTTTTACTCTAAATTTTTCTATCTTTCATTAAAAAATAACAAAAATAGTTTTTTATTATTATTTAATTATTATTTTCGTATTTTAATTAAATCATTTTTTAAAATATTATTTTTTTTCACTTTTTCCGAAATTATTCATAAAAATATCCAAAAAAATCATAAAATAAAAAATATTGAAAAAATATTGTTCTTTTTATAATATTTTTGATTTTAGGAATCAATAGGATTATTAGTTTTTATTTTAAGTTTATTTTAATTATTTTAAATTATTTAAATTTTATTTTTTTTTCTTAACTAATTATTTAGTTTGGGCTTTAAAATGGGCTTTAGGGACATTATTGACAATTTGGTGTTAACCCTAATTTGTTCCCTATATATACATGTGTTGCCTTGTTGAAAAGGGAGTCAGAAGGTTTTCTTCAGAAAAGAGGAGAGAGAAAGGGAGAAACAAAGGAGATCCCCAGAGAAGAAAGGTGGTCTTTCCCACAACTCGTCAGAAGGATTGGAGCTCTCCAGTGTTCCCTTATTCAAACCTTTTTCACATTTACCGAAGCAAGCCTCCGCTTCGTAGGTTAAATTACTAAACCTTTTGCCTTTTCATGTTTATGTGCATATTTTGCCATGTTAATGTGTTTAGGTCCGTTAAATTACTAAACCTTTTGCTTTTTCATGTTTATGTGCATATTTTGCCATGTTAATGTGTTTAGGTCCGTTAAATTACTAAACCTTTTGCTTTTTCATATTTATGTGCATATTTTGCCATGTTAATCTCCATGTGTATTTAGGTCCGTAGATTTTAATATCAAAACCTTTTTTTAACAAAACCCTTTTTTTAAAATCAAAACTCTTTTTTTATTTATTATTAAAACCTTTTTTAGTAAGACCTTTTTTAAAAACTGAAAAGCCTTTTTGTTCCGAAGAAAAAAAAAACCTTTTTGTTCCCAAAAACCTTTGCCCAAAAAAACTGAAAAAACCTTTTCCCAAAAAACTGAAAAGCCTTTTCCCAAAAAACTGAAAAGCCCTTTTTTGGGATGAAAAGCCTTTTTTGTTCTAAAAAAAACTGAAAAGACTTTTCCCCCAAAAACTTTTTTTTTTTTTTATAATTTAAACTTAATTTTTTTTTTATAATTTTAACTTAAATATTTTTTATTAAAAAATTAAAACCTTTTGTTTATAATTAAAATATTAAAAATTAAAACCTTTTCGTAAGGAACTCCTGATGTTTGATGTTTGTCGTGTCATTTTATGTACCCTTTTATTACTTTTCTTTCTTTGGGCATTTCATGTGCATGCTCGAGGTTGAGATGTGCTTGTGGTGGCCACAGCCCCACACTATTTTTCTCCCTCACTTCATTCTAAGTGTCATTACATATTTTCATATTCTTCATGTTTTCAGAAATGTTTCTTTGTTTCTTTATACCCTATGCCTTTATTACTTTTCTTATTTCTGTACCTTAATTATTCCTCCATATAATGATTTGTCATATTTTCACATTTTTTACAGTTCTATCCTTCCGAAGGATTAGGTCCAGCCTTTTGGCCGCCGAGTCAATAGCCTTACCCCTTTAATGGATCAAACCCTGTTTAGCCTAGGTGTCCCGCCGTGGGCAAAATTGCTTTTATCCTAGTGTTAGGCCAAAAGAGTCGCCGTACTCTGTTTTAAGGTTTTCCGTCGTGGAATCCCTAATTTAACCCTATTTTAATTTTAATTAACATTTTTTTAACATAGAGATTGGAGTCTCTGAACAAACCTTGGCCACAGTCAAGACGTTTCTAACCTCCCTTTTGAGGGGAACTACAGTTACTCTGATTCCATTCCCGTAAGGATATGTAGGCACAAGATGCGATGTCTTGCCGAGTAAACTTAGAATTAACCCCTAGGTCTTTTTTAATTTTCAATCCTTTGTATATACCCTAAAGCAAAATAATTAATGAAATAAATAAAAAAAAATAAACAAAAGGTTCCCGTAGAGTACTACGGAAGTTTAGGGTGCTAATACCTTCCCTAAATTTAACCAACCCCCGAACCTTAGATCTCTTCCTTTTAGGTTTTTCCTTTCTTTAACCTTTCCTTCGGATAAATCAAAGACCGGTTGTAAATGAATTAAGATTCAAGTTAATCAATAGCTTGACATCCAAATTTCACCGCAACAAAAATGGCGACTTCACTGGGGAGTCCTAACTATTGAGGGTTATCCCTATTTTGTTTATTTTTCTTTATATATTTGTTTTATTATATATTTTGCTCACTTGTATGTATATATTGGGGTACCTTACTTGGAGTTACTGTGTTGCGAGATAAGTCCTACACCCGGACTTGAGCGACCTTATGATAGGATGGCTGATATATTCGACGAGGCTTATAGGGAGTGAGTCCCGACTAAGCTAAATCGAGAATCACCGCTCAGTTGAGACACTTTCGAAAATGGTTCGGTTGATCGAGTGTAGTCGTGAAAACTTTTACCGTTATCGATTGGAGTCTGTGATACTGGGAACCGTAGTACCTTTACACCATCTTGACCTTATATAGGACGTAGTGCGGGAACTATATGGGAGTAGTCCTACAATGGTTGCTACGCGATGCTACACTTAAAAGAGGTTCTCTTGAGAATATTATTGACCCTCGAGTCAGTCGGGAAGTCGATAATATCCGAAAGATGGACTGATGACTTTCGGCACTGATTTAGAACCCTTGTTCTGCAGGTACAATCAACCTATAGTACACACCTCTTTGGGAAGGGTAGACCTTGACTCCATTCATTGTTCCTCTAACTTAGGACCTTTTGTTTGCTTATGTGTATTTGTGCTTCGCATCCATAAAGCATTATATCATTTCTAGTTTCAAGGAATTCAGCAGTCCTTTGCAAATTCGAAAAGCCTTACATTTTAAAGTCTAAAATTTTTTCCAACTTTCTTAAAAAGCAATATTCGCAATCGACCGTTGAAATTCTTGAAACCATTGCATGGCATCAGCATCACATTTTTGCATTGCATTAGTCCCCCAGTTTCTCCTTCTTGGTCCTATCGTCTTCTAGTGTACCTTTGAGTCGTCAAGCTGATTCCTCGACACAGATATCAGACCAGAAACGGAACAGGAGTCACTTTGATCCTATTCTCATGACTTACACAGAGCTATATCCTGACTTAGTCCGGCAAGGACTGATTACTACAAAGGCTTTACCACCTCCTCTTAATCCTCCGGCTGGATTTAGGGTTGATCTCCATTGTGCTTCCCATGAGGGTTCCCCAGGCCATGACTTAGAGCATTGTTTTGCATTGAAGGCTAGAGTATGTGAATTGGTTAGAACTGGAATACTTGATTTTACAGACAGTCATCCGGATGTTCAGAAAAATCCCTTGCCAGTACATCAGAAATGAAGTTTTGTCACTAGGCCTTTTGTTTCTCGTTGTTTGCACTTTCCTTATTTTGTTTAAGTTGTTTGCTTTCAATTATGTTTGTACTTTCATTAATGAAATAAGCATTGCGACTTTTGATTCAATTCATTTCCGTCCATTTATTTGCATCTTTATGCTTTATTTTTCAAATGTTTACTTCTTGTCCAAAATTTTGATATGCTAAGATCGGAGGGAGGATGACGAAAACGTTATACCCATAATTGCTGTCAGTATGCTTTCAATCAAACCTTGTTGACGATGTAAGGCATTGTTTCAATTCCCAAACACTGGAGAAATAAGGAAGTTAATCCCTCGTTACCCCCTTCGAGCCTAGAAGTTGGAGTTTCTTTCGTTACAAAAAACCCACAATTTTAACCTTGGGATGGGTAGTTCTCAGTTAACTTGGTTGTGTGTTCATACGATACACCTTTCATTAACAAATTTTTCTTCGCACACGTCAAACAAGTGTCGAAGATGTTTTCTAATCAAAAGGTCGATGATGGTTCACCGTAATCATTAAAATCAAACAGTCACTTTCCTTCACACAAAAATATAATATAAAAAAAGCAAAAGAAGCCCGCTAAGTCAAAACCTATGAAGGAGACTTAGGCAAAACTGGGGCATCCCGCTGACTGTAAACTCTAAAATAAACAGTTCAGGCAAAATTTAGGGATAATACAAAGAGATTTTTAAATCCTTATCTTGAAAATCCTCAATGTCAAAACAATCAAATGTTATAGGGGAGTAGTGGTTGCCTTTTCATAGGTCCCTTTGACTTCTGAATCATCACTACGACGATCAATGAAATCCCTAATTTATGGGAACCTGAATGCATAGTATGAGTTAACTGAGCATAGGACTGAAGATCATCACGTAGATTGGGTGGGTACAAATAAATTTTGAGCCTTTATCTTTTGTTTCATAAACCGTGAACCAGGCCACGTTACAACCCTCAAAAGACCTAACTGAAACAGGGTTATTTAGAAAGTATACTACAACAAGGTTGCGTAACCTGACTCCAAAAGATCCTTGCGAATCATTTATTTTGGCAATACACTTTTATTTTAAACTTTGAGCGTCTTGAACCGTTGTGTTCTGACTAACGACTCATGTATTTTCCATCTTTCAAAAATAATTTTGATTTCAAAAGTCGCATGAACTTTGCATTACCATGTTTGTATGAATGTTTTTGTTTGCAAACTGGCTTTCCTCTAAGGAATTTTCAAACAATAAGAAACTTGGTCAAGTGATCTTATCAGGGGCAAGTTCCTTTTACATCCTGTCAAAGAATCAGTTCAAGATTTGTTCAAGGAAATATCTTCTCAGATTTGGTTTATCCAGAGAATTGTTCAATACTCAGACTGGGGCAAGCCCTCCGAGGATACAGCAAAACAGTCGATTCCACGAATTAGACAGCTGAAGCAATTATCAGTTCATTTGACCTGGGGCAGTTTACTTGCATAATCCCTAAGCAGTTATTCATCATTCCTACAGTGACTATCAACTTGATACAGTTTAACAGAATGACAGTGATCTCCGTGTTGAGGAATCAGTCCTCCAGTTTTGTCATCTCACCGAAAGAGTCGAGCCTTGTCGTCGACGTCTGCATTTGCATTTGATCATATGTCATAGCATAATTCCTATACATGTGCATATCTTGGGTGCTTTATTCCCCATTTACATTTCTATCTTGGGTGCTTTATTCCCCATTTACATTTCTATCTTGGGTGCTTTACTCCCCATTTACCTTTCTATCTTGGGTGCTTTATTCCCCATTTACATTTCTATCTTGGGTGCTTTACTCCCCATTTACATTTTTATCTTGGGTGCTTTACTCCCCATTTACATTTCTATCCTGGGTACTTTACTCCCCATTTACATTTCTATCTTGGGTGCTTTACTCCCCATTTACATTTCTATCTTGGGTGCTTTACTCCCCATTTACATTTCTATCCTGGGTGCTTTACTCGCCATTTACATTTCTATCCTGGGTGCTTTACTCCCCATTTACATGTCTATCTTGGGTGCTTTACTCCCCATTTACCTTCTATCCTTGGGTGTTTTATCCCCCATGTACCTTTATCCCGGGTGTTTTATTCCCCGTTTACCAGATATTCCTGGGTTTACCTAACATCATGGTGTTTTATCCCCATTTGCTTTTTTTTTTCTCCCTGAGGTCGTGTTTTACTCGCGTCTTACCTTGTGGGCAAAATTTATTTACTTGGCATCATGGGTGTTTTATCCCCATTTGCGTTTTTCTCCTGAGCTCGTGTTTTACCCGCGTCTTATCTTGCGGACAATTTCTAATTTACTTGGCACCTATCAACAATTCTGTGTCGTGTCTACCCGACGTTCTTCCAGATATGACATGTCTTCTTCCCTAGTGCAATTCCTCGATGGGTCGTCCCCTGTGACGTTGTTTCGTCTGTATCCGTGCATTTGTCATTTTCATCATGCGCATCATATCAGATTCATATCATATTTAGCATTATATTTCGTTTTGTTTTGTCCATATCATTGCATAGCACTGCGTCTAAAGGCAAAATTTTTGGTTATCTGTATTTAAATCCCTCCACCATGATTTCTCGAGTCTCCGTTGCTCAAATCACCCGGTGAAGTTATTTAAATAGGGGCAACTGTAATACCCCAAATTTTGCCCTAAGATTTGTCGTCGCATTTCATTGCATTTTTATTGCATTTAATCAATTACTAACAAATTTGTGTAGTCGTTTGACTTTTTGCAGGTAAATATCATATGGCATGCATTTTTTTTTCTAAAAAGTAAAAATGGCATAATTGGCAGGAGGACATGTGTAAGGAGTTGTGAGTGTGAGAGGTTGAGAGTTCGAATCTCACCTTTGTCACTTTTTGTTTTTTATTATTTTTACTCTAAATTTTTCTATCTTTCATTAAAAAATAACAAAAATAGTTTTTTATTATTATTTAATTATTATTTTCGTATTTTAATTAAATCATTTTTTAAAATATTATTTTTTTTCACTTTTTTCGAAATTATTCATAAAAATATCCAAAAAAATCATAAAATAAAAAATATTGAAAAAATTTTGTTCTTTTTATAATATTTTTGATTTTAGGAATCAATAGGATTATTAGTTTTTATTTTAAGTTTATTTTAATTATTTTAAATTATTTAAATTTTATTTTTTTTCTTAACTAATTATTTAGTTTGGGCTTTAAAATGGGCTTTAGGGACATTATTGACAATTTGGTGTTAACCCTAATTTGTTCCCTATATATACATGTGTTGCCTTGTTGAAAAGAGAGTCAGAAGGTTTTCTTCAGAAAAGAGGAGAGAGAAAGGGAGAAACAAAGGAGATCCCCAGAGAAGAAAGGCGGTCGTTCCCACAACTCGTCAGAAGGATTGGAGCTCTCCAGTGTTCCCTTATTCAAACCTTTTTCACATTTACCGAAGCAAACCTCCGCTTCGTAGGTTAAATTACTAAACCTTTTGCCTTTTCATGTTTATGTGCATATTTTGCCATGTTAATGTGTTTAGGTCCGTTAAATTACTAAACCTTTTGCTTTTTCATGTTTATGTGCATATTTTGCCATGTTAATGTGTTTAGGTCCGTTAAATTACTAAACCTTTTGCTTTTTCATATTTATGTGCATATTTTGCCATGTTAATCTCCATGTGTATTTAGGTCCGTAGATTTTAATATCAAAACCTTTTTTTAACAAAATCCTTTTTTTAAAATCAAAACCCTTTTTTTATTTATTATTAAAACTTTTTTTAGTAAGACCTTTTTTAAAAACTGAAAAGCCTTTTTGTTCCGAAGAAAAAAAAACCTTTTTGTTCCCAAAAACCTTTTCCCAAAAAAACTGAAAAAACCTTTTCCCAAAAAACTGAAAAGCCTTTTCCCAAAAAACTGAAAAGCTCTTTTTTGGGATGAAAAGCCTTTTTTGTTCTAAAAAAACTGAAAAGACTTTTCCCCCAAAAACTTTTTTTTTTTTTTTTATAATTTAAACTTAATTTTTTTTTATAATTTTAACTTAAATATTTTTTATTAAAAAATTAAAACCTTTTGTTTATAATTAAAATATTAAAAATTAAAACCTTTTCGTAAGGAACTCCTGATGTTTGATGTTTGTCGTGTCATTTTATGTACCCTTTTATTACTTTTCTTTCTTTGGGCATTTCATGTGCATGCTCGAGGTTGAGATGTGCTTGTGGTGGCCACAGCCCCACACTATTTTCCTCCCTCACTTCATTCTAAGTGTCATTACATATTTTCATATTCTTCATGTTTTCAGAAATGTTTCTTTGTTTCTTTATACCCTCTGCCTTTATTACTTTTCTTATTTCTGTACCTTAATTATTCCTCCATATAATGATTTGTCATATTTTCACATTTTTTACCGTTCTATCCTTCCGAAGGATTAGGTCCAGCCTTTTGGCCGCCGAGTCAATAGCCTTACCCCTTTAATGGATCAAACCCTGTTTAGCCTAGGTGTCCCGCCGTGGGCAAAATTGCTTTTATCCTAGTGTTAGGCCAAAAGAGTCGTCGTACTCTGTTTTAAGGTTTTCCGCCGTGGAATCCCTAATTTAACCCTATTTTAATTTTAATTAACATTTTTTTAACATAGAGATTGGAGTCTCTGGACAAACCTTGGCCACAGTCAAGACGTTTCTAACCTCCCTTTTGAGGGGAACTACAGTTACTCTGATTCCATTCCCGTAAGGATATGTAGGCACAAGATGCGATGTCTTGCCGAGTAAACTTAGAATTAACCCCTAGGTCTTTTTTAATTTTCAATCCTTTGTATATACCCTAAAGCAAAATAATTAATGAAATAAATAAAAAAAAAATAAACAAAAGGTTCCCGTAGAGTACTACGGAAGTTTAGGGTGCTAATACCTTCCCTAAATTTAACCAACCCCCGAACCTTAGATCTCTCCCTTTTAGGTTTTTCCTTTCTTTAACCTTTCCTTCGGATAAATCAAAGACCGGTTGTAAATGAATTAAGATTCAAGTTAATCAATAGCTTGACATCCAAATTTCACCGCAACAAGTGGTTACTGGTATTGTCGATTTGGTGGTTACCAATCATGGTGGAATATACAGTGGGTACTGGTAGTGATTGAAAGTCTAGTGGTTGTTGTCATTGTTAGATCCAATAGTTATTGGCAATTTCATCAAGCGTTGTTGTGTTTTTTATTGTTGGTGGTTACCAACGTCCCCGGTAATGTTCAATTGTTTGGCCTACAGTAGAGTTTAATTACCATGTATCTTTCCTAATGTTTCCTGAAGTTCCTGTTTGATCTCTTCATTTTAGGAATTTCCAGAGGCTTGGATGTTTATCTGTGCTTAAAAATCCAGTGATGACTGGAACCGATGAATTAGTGGTGACTAATCATAGTCCATGTAATTCCAGTTGGTAATTGGCGTTGAGGAAATCCAGTGGTGACTGGTACTGATGAACTAGTGTTGACCAATTATATTCCATGTAAGGCTAGTTGGTAATTGGTGTTGAGGAAATTCAGTGGTGACGGGTACCGATGAACTAGTGTTGACCAATTATATTCCATGTAAGGTCAGTTAGTAATTGGCGTTGAGAAAATCCAGTGGTGACTGGTATCGATGAATTGATGGTGACAATCATATTCCATGTAAGGCCAGTCGGTAATTGGCGTTGAGGAAATCCAGTGGTGACTGGTACTAATGAATTGGTGGTGACCAATCATATTCCATGTAAGGCCAGTTGGTAATTGGCGTTGAGAAAATCCAGTGGTGACAGGTACTGACGATTTGGTGGTTTATCATTCCAATTGAAGTCATGTTTGTTTCCATCCCAAGATCAAGTTTTATACCTTTGGAGATGTATGCTTTGAATTTCGAGTTCAGGAATTTCTAGAGACTCGAATATTTGCATTTGCGTGAAGACTCCAGCTTTCTGTCTGATCCTAATGTTTTGAGGGTCTTCGTCAAATCCTAATGTATTGACGGTTGGGTCTCTATTATATCCTAATGTTTTGAGGATATTTGTTTTTAATCCTAATGTTTTGAGGGTCTTCGTCCAATCCTAATGTATTGAGGGTTATGTCTCTACTATATCCTAATGTTTTAATGATATTAGTTTTTGATCCTAATGTTTTAAGGGTCTTTGTCCAATCCTAATGTATTGAGGGTTGTGTCTCTGCTATATCCTAATGTTTTGAGAATATTAGTTTTGATCCTAATCTTTTGAGGGTCTTTGTCCAATCCTAATGTATTGAGGGTTATGTCTCTGCTATATCCTAACATTTTGAGGATATTAGTTTTTGATCCTAATGTTTTGAGGGCCTTCGTCCAATCCTAATGTATTGAGGATTGTGTATCTACTATATCCTAATGTTTAGAAGATATTAGTTTTTTATCCTAATGTTTTGAGGGTCTTCGTCCAACCTAATGTATTAAGGATTGTGTCTCTACTATATCCTAATGTTTTAAGGATATTATTTGTTAATGCTAATTTTTTGAGGGTCTTTGTCCAATCCAAATATATTGAGGGTTATGTCTCTATTATATCCTAATGTTTTAAGGATATTAGTTTTGATCCTAAAGTTTTAGGGGTCTTTGTCCAATCCTAATGTATTGAGGGTTCTTTCTCTACTATATCCTAATGTTTTGAGGATATTAGTTTTTGATCCTAATGTTTTGAGGGTCTTTGTCCAATCCTAATGTATTGAGGGTTGTGTCTCTTCTATATCCTAATGTTTTGAGGATATTAGTTTTTGATCTTAATGTTTTGAGGGTCTTCGTCCAATCCTAACGTATTGAGGGTTGTATCTCTACTATATCCTAATGTTTTGAGGATATTAGTTTTTGATCCTAATGTTTTGAGGGTCTTCGTCCAATCCTAATGTATTGAGGGTTGTGTCTCTGCTATATCCTAATGTTTTGAGGATATTAGTTTTTAATCCTAATATTTTGAGGGTCTTTATCCAATTCTAATGTATTTAGGGTTGTGTCTCTACTATATCCTAATTTTTTAAGGATATTAGTTTTTGATCCTAATGTTTTGAGGGTCTTTGTCCAATCCTAATGTATTGAGGGTTGTGTCTCTACTATATCCAATGTTTTGAGGATATTAGTTTTTGATCCTAATGTTTTAAGGGTCTTTGTCCAATCCTAATGTATTGAGGGTTGTGTCTCTGTTATATCCTAACATTTTGAGGATATTAGTTTTTAATCCTAATGTTTTGAGGGTCTTCGTCCAATCCTAATGTATTGAGGGTTGTGTCTCTACTATATCCTAATGTTTTGAGGATATTAGTTTTTGATCCTAATGTTTTAAGGGTCTTCATCTAATCCTAATGTATTGAGGGTTGTGTCTCTACTATATCCTAATGTTTTGAAGATATTAGTTTTTGATCCTAATGTTTTGAGGGTCTTCATCCAATCCTAATGTATTGAGGGTTGTGTCTCTACTAGATCCTAATTTTTTGAGGATATTAGTTTTTGATCCTAATGTTTTGACGGTTTTCATCCAATCCTAATATGTTAAGGGTTATGTCTCTGCTATATCCTAATGCTTTGAGGGTATTAGCTTTTGTTCCTAAGGTTTTGAGGGATCTATCTATGCTTCCTATTTGAAGATCTGGTGGTTACCAAGTTTTGTTTGAAGATCCAATGGTTACTGGTATTATAAGTTTTTGGTTATTACCAATCCCCGCAGAAGTCCAGTGGTTACTGGCGTTGATTGATAAAACTAATGGGTATTGGTATGTGGTTTGGTTGTTACCAGTTTCCCGGTTAAGTTCGATGGTTATTGGCAAAGTTTTATATGATTGTAACCAATATCTTTAGACACCCATGATTTGTCTATATCCCTAGTAAGTCTCGGAGATCTAGTAGTTACTAGTATCCCTGGTGAATCTAGTCTTGTTTCTATTCTTTTCTTGAAGATCCCGCTTGAACTCTTCGTTGCGAGGAAAGTCCCCTTTGGTTTGTCCCCCAATAAGGACTGTGTCTCTGTCTTTTTACTTCCCCAGTCGAGGTATGAGTCTATTGACTTTTTTCCCTCTGCGTGGCGTCTCCCTCAATGCATTTCTCCAGTGAAGATTTGCATTTTTCCAGTAGGGACTTGCCTTTTCCCCAGTGAAGATTTGTCTTCCCCGTTGGAGTTTATTTCCCCTATGTGGAGGATCCTATGGGGGTACTATCATTAGTCATGTATGAACTATTGATTGTTATACCTTGGATCTTTCCCCAGTGTGTCGGGTCCCCTGTGAGTGGTTACTCGTTGTTATGCTGTTCTTTTCTTTGCTCGTGTGCCAGCATCATAAAGCATCATTTAGAATTCATGGAATTTTCGTGTTTGTCCTTTTGCATACCATCGTATCTAAGGGACAAAACTTTCGGTTTTCTATATTTAAATTGTAGAATCGAGCTTCAAGGCTTTTGTGTTTTGATGAAGACAACTTATATCAGCATAGCACGCAAGATATTTATGCTATATACCCGTAGGGGTATATGTATTGTGAAGCTGCTTGCACTATATACCCATGGGGGTATATATACTGAAGGTAAAACCAGAAGCTTCTCTATTCTAAACACTTCAGAAAAAGCAAGAGGTGCAAGCGTATCAACAAGAATAAAATATCAAGATCAAGGCAAAGTCACATATGTCGATATGGATCAAGTTTCATCTATCAAGTTTCAAGTGGTGTTGATGATTCAAGACACTGTATAAAATTGTTTACTTAGAATTATGTATGCAAGTGTTTTTCAATCACACTTCACTACACCACTATCACTAAACCTTTTAAAATGTTTTAAAATACTTTCTATATTTTAAATTAAGTATTTTTGCAAAAACTTTCAGTGTTAACCGATTAACCTGTGGGATTAACCGATTAACACAAGTTAAAATTATGATTTTGGGACATTTTTACAGAGTTAACCAATTAACCATATGGGTTAACTGATTAACACATGTAAAATTCAAATATTTTGCACGTTGAAAAGGTGTTAATCGATTAACCCATTTGGTTAACCGATTAACACTGAAACAACAGCCAAAAATAGTAACTTTTCATCAAGGATTGCATTGTTCTCTATTATTCTTACTGGCTACTTTTTCTGTTCCATAATCATACCTTTTTGGAAAGGTTTTTCACTCTTATAAATTGATTTCAATTTCAAAATCAAAATAACCTTCAAGAAACAAATTTCAAAAATTACTCTTTGTCTTTAACCTTTGATTTTTCATAAAAGTGTTCAAACCAGATTTTTGAAAGAAGTCATTGAAATTAACTTTCACATCTTCACAGCTTTCTTTCACAAAAATAACACTTGTATAATTTCTGAGTAATCTTTGTTTCGAGAAGAAGATCAATATTTCATATTGATATACATTCATATTGTTACATATATACAAATTCATATTGACTATAACTTATTCTTAGAATTATAAAAGATAAGTTTGTAGGGTTTTCCTTGTGATCCGGATTGTGGATACAAGAGGTCCTTGTGTGAGATATTCATTCTCGGTAGCACTTAAAAATTGTGTAAATCCAAGAAGGGTGTTCTTGGTTGTTAGGATTGTCTTGTGTAGAAATCTAACATTGATAGTAAAATACTCTTTCATGTTGAAAGGGGAGTGGAGTACTCTCGGATTGTGAGGGGAACCACTATACATCGTTGTGTTCTTTACTTTCTGCATTTACTGCTTTTCATCACCAAGAAGCACTTAATCAAGTAAAATCCAAGAATCACCGAAAAACCGGAAAAAGTGTCTAAGAACCTAATTCACCCCCCCCCCCCCTCTTAGGCATACATATAACTCACAATTGGTATTAGAGCAGGTTAAGGTAACCTGTTCCTATCGATCCAGAATGGCTTCCGCTAGCACCAACCCGGTTTTCAAAGACAGTGGAGGCAGTAACAAACTACCACTGTTTTCTGAAGAATACTTTGATTTTTGGAAAATTCGCATGAAAGCACATCTAAAAGCCCAAGTAGAAGGAATATGGGAAACTATTGAAAATGGCCCTCATCAACCAACAAGTGTCGTCAATGGTGTAGGAACTCGAAAGATTAAATCATCATACGATGAAGATGACAAGAAAAGGATTCTTAATGAGAAAAAGGCTATCAACATATTACAAAGTGCCTTGAGTATGGATGAGTTATTTCGAATCTCTTAATGCAAGTCGGAAAAAGAAATATGGGACACCTTAGTGGAAACACATGAAGGCACCGCCGAAGTAAAGAGATCCAGATTGAACACACTAAGTCAAGAATACGAAATGTTTAGAATGCTGCCCGGAGAATCCATTGTGGCATTACAGAAAAGATTCGTCCACTGACAAATCATTTAATTGCTCTCGGTAAGACCTTTACTAACGATGATTTGAATCTTAAAATTCTTAGATCCTTAACCAGGGAATGGCAACCAAAAGTGACTGCAATTTCGGAGAAGAAAAGTCTCTCAAGAATGACGTCCGCATCACTTTTTGGCAAACTTCAAGAACATGAGTTAGAACTTGGAAGGCTTGAGAAACATGAAAATCTAGAAAAGAAGTCCAAAGGAATTGCTTTGAAGGTGGAGTCAAAAGAAAAGAAAAATGATGACACATTGGAGGAAGATGAACAGTTTATGCTCCATGTAAAAAGGCTTGGTAAATTTTTCAATAAAAATAATAAACCCCTTTATGATAAAAAGAATAGACATTTTAGAAAAAAGGAAGCATCCATATCAACGCAAGATGTTACATGCTACGAATGTGGAAAGCAAGGTCATATAAAACTAGATTGTCCAAAGCTTCCAAAGAAAGAAGGATTAAAAGGCAAGAAAGACTTCAAGAACAAGAAGGCGTATATTGCTTGGAAATATAATGAAATAAGTTCTTCATCAGAATCGGAAAGCGATGAATGTGCAAATATGGCTTTAATGGCTTCACACCACTCCGATGACAAAAAAGATAAGGTTAGTAGTAACTTTTCTGTTTATGATAATGATGCACAAGACGCTATTAATGAATTGTTACTTGAACGCAAAAATCTGTATAAAACTATCTCATCTCAAAAGAAACTAATGGCTTCTTTAGAAGAAAAGAACTTTGAATTAGCAAAATATATTGAAGATGAGAAACAAAAAATTTTAAGTGAAAAACAGAACTTTGTATGTAAAAATTGTGAATCTCTCTCATTTCAAATTGTTCAACTTAAAAGAGTTATTGAAATATATGAGAAAGCTCAAATTGGTTTGGAAGAAGTTCTTAGGCATCAAATATTTTCTAATGATAAAAGTGGACTAGGATATTCCAAGTTTTCTAAACCAAGTTCAAATTAAACAATCTTTGTTAGGCCTAAGAACCAAATTCCTAAAGAAAAAGTAAACAATCCTAAAATTGTGCATCATCATCCTAAAAAGAAAGTGTTTGCTAAGAAGAAATCTTATGTTCCTAGATATAAAAGCAATTTTGAACCAACTTGTTTTTATTGTGGAATTAAAGGTCACACACCTAATGCTTGTTATGTTCGTAACTTTAGTGTTCCAGAAAGGCATTATGTGTGGGTGAAAAAGGGAACTAACTATCAAGGACCCAAAGCAATTTGGGTACCTAACAAAACTTAATCATGTCTTGTAGGTATGCTTGAAGACCTCCGGAAATCATTGGTATCTTGATAGCGGATGTTCAAGGCATATGACAGGAGATATAAACAAATTTTCACAACTAACGCTTAAAGCCAAGGGTTATGTTACTTATGGTGATAATAATAAAGGCAAGATTCTTGGCATAGGCACTATTGGTTCACTACCTTGTACAACAATAAAAGATGTACTTTATGTCGAAGGACTCAAGCACAATCTTCTTAGTATTAGCCAACTTTGTGACAAAGGATTCAAAATCTAGTTCAACAAAGATGAATATTTGATAGAAGATGAAGTCACTCATGAGGTTATGTTAAAAAGTAATAGAATCAATAATATTTTTATGATTTCTCTTGACAATTTATCTTTTAAGGTTAAATGTCTTATGGTGAACAACAACGAGTCATGGCTATGGCATAAAAGAATCGGTCACATTCACATGGAGCACTTGAACAAATTAATTAAACATGATTTGGTGATTGGATTACCGAAGATCAAATTCGTCAAAGATAGATTGTGTGACGCATGTCAAAAGGGGAAACAAACTAAATCAACTTTCATATCCAAAAATGTGGTGTCCACAACAAGGCCACTACAACTATTGCATATGGATCTTTTTGGTCCATCTAGAACAAAAAGCTTTAGAGGTAATTTCTATGCTTTAGTTATTGTTGATGATTTCTCTAGATATACTTGGACAATGTTTTTAGTGCAGAAAAGTGATGCTTTCAAAGCATTCAAAAAGTTTGCAAGACAAGTTCAAAATTAGAAAGCGCTAACAATTGTCTCAATAAGAAGCGACCATGGTGGAGAATTCCAGAACACTTTATTTGATGAATTCTGTGAAGAACATGGAATTTCACACAACTTCTCAGCACCGAGAACTCCTCAACAAAATGGTGTTTTAGAAAGGAAGAATCGTTTGTTGGTGTAACTTGCAAGAACCATGTTAAGTGACTCAAATCTACCTAAGTATTTTTGGGCGGATGCGGTAAGCACGGCATGTTTTATGAGTAATCGGGTAAATATCAGACCAATCCTTAAGAAGACCCCCTATGAACTATTCAAAGGAAGGAAACCAAACATTTCTTTCTTTCATATTTTTGGATGCAAGTGCTTTGTCCTCAACAATGACAAAGACAATCTTGGTAAGTTCGATGAAAAATAGGATGAAGGTATATTTCTCAGCTATTCCCTTTCTAGCAAAGCGTTTAGAATATACAATAAAAGAACATTAACTATTGAAGAATATGTGCATGTCAAATTTGATGAATCTAACCCCTTCAAAGAGGATATTGTGTTTTGTGATAATGATGATGATTCTGTAGGAATTCTCGATGAAGATACTTCTAAAGATATCATGAAAGAACAAGATATACCGATTCAACAAGATTCCAATGTCAACAATCTACCAAAAGAATGGAGAACTTATAGAGATCATCATATCGACAAAGTGATCGGAGACATAAGTCAAGGTGTTGCTACAAGGTTAAATCTCAAAGATGTATGCTTGAATATGGCGTTCGTCTCTCAAATAGAACCTTCCAAAATTAATGAAGCTCTTGAAGATGATCAATGGATTATCGCTATGCAAGAAGAGTTAAACCAATTTGAAAGGAATCAAGTTTGGGAACTTGTTCCTAGACCTAGTGATAAGCACATCATTGGTACAAGATGGGTATTCAAGAACAAACTGGATGAGAATGGAATTATCATTCGGAACAAAGCAAGATTAGTGGCCCAAGGCTACAATCAAGAGGAAGGAATCGACTTTGAAGAAATTTTCGCTCCGGTTGCAAGGTTAGAAGCTATTCGTTTATTACTCGCTTATGCATGTTCAATGAATTTTCAACTTTTTCAAATGGATGTCAAAAGCGCCTTTTTGAATGGATACATCAACGAAGAAGTCTATGTCAAACAACCCCCAGGCTTTGAAGACTTCAAGCATCCTTCACATGTATACAAATTGAAGAAAGCTCTCTATGGTCTAAAGCAAGCACCAAGGGCATGGTATGATCATCTAAGTAGTTTCTTATGCGAAAAAGGATTTGAAAAGGGCAAGGTAGATAAGACTTTATTTATCAAAAATATAAAGGATAATACCTTACTGGTTCAAGTCTATATGGACGACATCATCTTTGGATGAACAAACAAGGATCTATGTGAAGAATTTGCTTCGATGATGCAAGGCAAGTTTGAAATGTTTATGATGGGAAAGATGAACTATTTCCTTGGATTGCAAATCAAGCAACTAAAAGACGGAATATTTATGAACCAATCAAAGTACTGCAAAGAATTGCTAAAGAGATTTTATATGAATGAATGCAAAGCCATGTCAACACCAATGGGATCCGGAACTTACGTTGATCAAGATGAATCGGGAAGATCAATTGATATTACAAAGTATCGAGGTATGATTGGTTCCTTATTTTATTTGACAGCAAGTCGTCCTGACATAATGTTTAGTGTGTGTTTATGTGCTCGCTTCCAAGCAAATCCAAAGGAGTCACACTTCACTGCTGTCAAAAGTATCATGAAATATCTCAAGGGAACATCAAACGCCGGCCTATGGTATCCGAAAGATAGTGTTTGTACATTAATTGGTTATTCTGACGCGGATTATGCAGGATGTAAAACTGATCAAAAAAGTACAAGTGGAACCTGTCACATCCTCGGAAATGCATTGGATTCGTGGTCATGCAAGAAACAAGCATGTGTTGCTCTTAGTACGGCTGAAGCAGAATACATAGCAGCGGGAAGCTGTTGTGCACAAAACATTTGGCTGAAGCAACAATTAAGCGACTACGGAATTGATCTTGGATGCATTCCTCTCCGATGTGACAACACAAGTGCAATTAATATCACAAAGAATCCGGTCATGCACTCAAGAACCAAACACATCGACATTCGGCATCATTTCCTCCGCGATCACGTGCAATTAATATCACAAAGAACTCGCCGACATTTTCACAAAGCCACTCGCAAAAGAACCGTTCTTCAAGATTCGACGAGAACTCAGAATTCTCGATGAAGGTGACATCTAACCTCTTCTTCAGTTAATGTGTGCATATTGTATATTTTCAAACTTGTTTGCATTCTGTTTTTAAACATTTTACCAAAATTTCGCGTGTGTTAACCGATTAACACTGTTAATTTTTTCATTTTTGAGTTAACTTTTTAATGTGTTAACCGATTAACCCCCAGGGTTAACCGATTAACACTGATACTTTTTATTCTGAAAATTAAAATTTTAATGTGTTAACCGATTAACACTGATAATTTTTCAAAAAATCAGAAACGAAAAATTAGTTAAATGTGTTTTAAGTGTTTGTGATTTTTGTTGTGATTGTTTGTTGTTATCTTGTATTACCCCTCTTCCTTTTTGCTAATAACAAAGGGGGAGAAGGATTGTGTTTCTAACCTTTCCTGTGCAGAAATATTGTATCTCTCTTATGTTTAAGGGAGTGAAGGATTGTGTTTGTCTTGTATTTAGGGGGGGATATCCAACTTAGGCGGAGAAATGTTGTGAATCACGTATCAAAGCAAGACTTTCAAAGGATCGGTTGTCATCATCAAAAAGGGGGAGATTGTAGAATCAAGCTTCAAAGCTTTTGTATTTTGATGAAGACAACTCATATCAGCATAGCACGCAAGATATTTATGCTATATACCCGTGGGGGTATATGTACTGTAAAGCTGCTTGCACTATATACCCGTGGGGGTATATATACTGAAGATAAAACCAGAAGCTTCTCTATTCTAAACACTTCACAAAAAGCAAGAGGTGCAAGCATATCAACAAGAATAAAATATCAAGATCAAGGCAAAGTCACATATGTCGATATGGATCAAGTTTCATCTATCAAGTTTAAAGTGGTGTTGATGATTCAAGGCACGGTATAACATTGTTTACTTAGAATTATATATGCAAGTGTTTTTCAATCACACTTCACTGCACCACTATCACTAAACCAAAAATTTGATGCGTCTGCAAGTGCACAGAAATATCGAAGTAATATAAAAGATTTGTCAAACCCACAGAGACCAATGTCAACCTACCGTTATCTATTGTCGTGGCGTAAAGCTAAGGCTAATGGAATTTGGAAGGTTAAATGCGAATGAAATTAAATGCAAAGGAAATAAAAATTATTAGTTTTAAAAATATATCGATAAGGGATATCGGTATGCAAGGCCTTAGTTATCGGGGATTCGACAGGTCATCGGTGCTTTTTAATCTTTTCAAACACTTTTAAGTAGAAAATACTCGTTTAAAGACCTTTGCCTATTTTTGCAAAAACTTTCAGTGTTAACCAATTAACCTGTGGGGTTAACCGATTAACACAAGTTAAAATTATGATTTTGGGACATTTTTACAGTGTTAACCGATTAACCATATGGGTTAACCGATTAACACATGTAAAATTCAAATATTTTGCATGTTGGAAAGGTGTTAACTGATTAACCCATTTGGTTAATCGATTAACACTGAAACAATAGCCAAAAATAGTAACTTTTCATGGAGGATTGCATTGTTCTCTATTATTCTTACTGTCTACTTTTTCTGTTCCATAATCATACCTTTTTGGAAAGGTTTTTCACTCTTATAAATTGATTTTAATTTTAAAATCAAAATAACCTTCAAGAAACAAATTTCAAAAATTACTCTTTGTCTTCAACCTTTGATTTTTCATAAAAGTGTTCAAACCAGATTTTTGAAAGAAGCCATTGAAATTAACTTTCACATCTTCACAGCTTTCTTTCACAAAAAGAACACTTGTATAATTTCTGAGTAATCTTTGTTTCGAGAAGAAGATCAATATTTCATATTCATATACATTCATATTGTTACTTATATACAAATTCATATTGACTATAACTTATTCTTAGAATTATAAAAGATAAGTTTGTAGGGTTTTCCTTGTGATCCGGATTGTGGATACAAGAGGTCCTTGTGTGAGATTTCATTCTCGGTAGCACTTAAAAATTGTGTAAATCCAAGAAGGGTGTTCTTGGTTGTTAGGATTGTCTTGTGTAGAAATCTAACATTGATAGTAAAATACTCTTTCATGTTGAAAGGGGAGTGGAGTACTCTCGGATTGTGAGGGGAACCACTATACATCGTTGTGTTCTTTACTTTCTGCATTTACTGCTTTTTATCACCAAGAAGCACTTAATCAAGTAAAATCCAAGAATCACCGAAAAACCGAAAAAAGTGTCTAAGAACCTAATTCACCCCCCCCCCCCTCTCTTAGGCATACATATAACATACATAAATACCTTTCACCACGATTCTATGGAGATTGTTATCTCTCATTGCCATCCAGTGAAGATATTTAAATAGGGGCAACTGTCATACCCCAAATTTTGAGCCCTAGATCACATCATCATTCAAGGACATCAACATTGTTTATCTAACCTTAACCTCTTTCAAGTTTGATATTTGTCAAGATACAGGTGAATTAAGGTTTCAAACAGTCAGGAATTGAGGTTTCTATGGTTTGATCAGTTAATATTTTGGATTGGTTCTCCATATAACAATTCTCTATATCATCAAGGATATCATATTGGATCAAGTATGAATCCAATTTGAGGTTTTCACCCAAGGAAGAAGAGCAGTGTAGTCCAAGAACCCAAATTAGGGTTTCCTAATGAAAAAGTCAACTGCAACTTTGACTTTTGACCTAGAGAGGTCTCCAATGATGGAATCATGGTCTATAAGGCTCATATGACCCAAAGAGGTCTACACAAGAAGTTTCAAGGCCTCGGGGAATCCATAACAGTTGATTCGGAGATTTTCGATTGTTCGGTTCGTCTGACTAAAAAGTCAACCCATTGACCAACAGGGTTTTGACCCAAAATTGAAGCCAATTATGTTCCCAATATTATTTCATATCTAATCATGAAGTTTGGTGACCATTGGATCAAGAATTGAGAAGTAATCGAAAAGTCGTGAAATTAGGATTTTGAAATAGGCTAAGTCATAACTTCCTAACCACATGTCCAAATGGAGTGGTTCAAAGCTTTTTGGAAAGGTCTTGAGGATCCCTACAAAAGTGCCACAGTGACCTATGATCAAAAAATGAATGGATTTTGAGTTATGAGCAAAGACAAGGCAAGAGGGAGAAAACACTTCGAAAAATTTCATGTTTTTTGTGCTTGTAAGTCAATTTTTCAGCCAACTTCAAGAGGATTTTTGACACAGTTCCCTTTGGAATTTGAACTTGTGTAAAGCAGGAAAGTTTTAGATCATATTAGGGGCTTTCCAAAAAGTACAAGATCATTTTCTCATCCCTCGTGGTTAGAGAGAATCAAAGGAGACAAGTTGGAGATTTGTCATGTCACCAAACCAAGTCCAACTCATGCCAAAGGATACATAAACCAACCAATTGGTTTCTAAACACTTATTTAGCCTTTTATATGATGCTTAGAGGTATGGTTGATAATAATACAAGAGGTATCCACAAGCAAAACTAGAATTTTGGTTAAAGGATTTGTTTAATCAAAAGAAAGTACAAACAAGTACGCCATGAAAGAGGAACTTTTGAGAAAATCTGTTGCAGCCTAGCTATCCCCCTCTTTACATCCCTCCAGTCACCTCATACAACTTATTTACAGGTTGTTCTAGTGTTGAGATATATTGGAAATACACACAAACATCAGAATCAAGATCAAGAGGAAGATTTGCTTCCATTTCCCTTCAAAAAGCAAGATCTTGCAAGAAGGTCCAATTTGCCCTCACCCTTTGCTCCTCCACTCTTACTATAAATATAACATCCTACACATATCACATATACACCAATGACATGCTTGAAACCAGCTGAAACTCCCTCCTTCCCACAGTTGCAAAGTTCTTGCAAAATCTCACTAAATTTCCAAAACCACAAAAAACTGTTTTGCACTTTCACCCCTAAAACCTTTTCCAAACACTTTAAAACTCAAACCAAGCCTCAAACACATCAAAAATAATGTGTTAGAACTGTCCAAACCCTCACCTTGGCCATAAACTCATCAAATCCAAAAGACAACCCTCAAAACCTCATTTTGTTGATTTTTTTGCATTTTAAAGGACAACCACTGGTCCCTTGCCTTTCCTTGAGCTTTAAGACCTCTAACACTTAATATTTGACATATAGAAGTTGTTCATAATCAATCCACACTTCTGTAACAAGGATTGGAGGAGTTGTCTTTGAAAATCATTGGATTTTGGAGGTTTTTCTTCATTTATAAGGCATTATGCTTAACAACTTGCTTGGAGATCATTTGGAGCACTCATTCACCATCTTTGGAGCATCTGTAGACCTTGGAGGAGCACTTAAAGTCTCTAGTTTTCTTATCGCCCAAGCTTGCTTCAAGAGGTAAGCCTAAAACACAAAAAAAAAACATGAAATTTTCACTTGCGTTTCACATGCTACCATGACTTTTACCTATGATTTGGTGTTGTAAATTTTTTGAACATGTCTTATGCATGTTATATGTCATGTATTAACCATTTCTTGCATCAACGTATGTAGTTTTTGAACTTTCAAATTTTGGTCACAAGCTAGGTCACAAACAAGGCCCAACCTAGTCACTTTTTGTGTTTTGCATCCAATCTGCCAAATCATGTGTGCATCTCTTGATTTATTTTGTGATAACCTCTTAATATGATGTATATGTGATGTTATTACACTTTTTCACCAAGCACACCACTACACATGACTGTTCACATGTTCACGCTTTTGGTTGTCACCAAACTTGCCTTAAACTTCATGTTGTCGAATTTTCTTGTGAGTGTATGGTATGGAAAAAAAATTGGTATGATTTAGTTCCTTGTTCAAAAATACATAATTTTCACTTTTATTTCACTTCATTTGGTTAAGAATTGACTGGGTTCCAATCCTTCATGCAAATGACCCTGAAGTTGTGACCTAGCATTGCCATAGTTTTTTCCCTCTGGGTGCACCAACTTGCAATGATCATAATTTGCTCAATTTTTGCGCTATTGATTCCATTCTTTTTGAAAACTACTCCTTATCATGTCTATTTTCATTGAGTGAATAAATATTTTAAGTATTGTTATCCTAGAAATACTTTGATCCACTTGAAAAACATGTGTTTTTAGGGTTTTTACCTTGGTGTTCTTGAACTTTTTCAAACTTATAACTTGATTTTTCTTGTGAGATTGATCTTGTATTATTCACATATGTTTTCTAAGATTTTTAAATGCTAAAATATGTTTTACTAATTGCCTTACCGTGTTCATACTTGCTTTTGTAAATGCATATATGTGAAAATGGCCTGTTGAACTTCATATGTGAACTTTGACATGATTCTTGATGTTGTGACCTCTTGAATATGTTTATCATGCTTCATTATACTTGTTTATGTGTCTTGTTATAACCATAACATTCTAGGGTTTGATTTTTGTCTTGGTTGTTACCATGAAACTTGTTTACTTCTCCCCATGAAGTTATGAATTTACACTTGAATTGTTGTAACATTTCTTGTATTCTTGCTTGTTTGATTGTCATCAACCCATATTTATTTGGTTTTATGTTATTACATTTGATCACTTTTGATCCTTATAACATGCTTGCTTCAAGTTGTAACTTTTTTGCATCAATTTCATAAGAATGTTATAGATGAACTTGTTGTTGTTACACATGTACTTTGCTTACATTGTTGGTTATTACCTCTATGTATTTTGATCTTTGTTAAGATGTTAAATGTTGATATTGATTGTTATCATGATTTTTTACATGCTCTTACTTTATTTCTTCAACTTTGTCACTGCAACACTTATTTCCACACCTTTGAATTCCTTCAGACCCATTTTTGCTCTAGATTTTTCTTTCAAACTTCTGTCTTTTTCCACAACAGTTCTTTCTTCATCCTGTGTTAAATACTCATTATATACTTCTACTTTAACCCATTAATCTTGTAACATATTTGGGTAAGTTGGTCTATTCAGTAGATCAAAGAAGTTCATCCATCCTTGGAACTCAAAGTGACTTTCCAGTGGACAACCATTTGCAGCAAAATTGTCAAAATCAACCACTTGCTTAATGAGAGGCTTTAATTCATCTTTGTCGAGCGGCATATTCTTCGGTATGGTCTTAATATTTTGCATGGAATTAACATTTAAATAATAGGTTGATGAAGATGCCATTGAAGAAGTTTTATGGTTTACAGATAAAACACAAAAAGGACATTGATAAAGGTTGTGTATTGAGAAGTTGTTAAGAGAAATAAATGACATTAAAGAGACTTAAACACAAAAGTATTTAAAACAAATTCATTCCCCTTCAAGTTCAAAATACAAATAATTTCAAGCATGCTGAAGACATTTCAGACAGGTGTAAAAATTGGTATAGGTCTCAAAAGAATTTTCCACTTTTGTGCATGTAGGAATCAAAGATTTCTCCATACAGGTTTCAGAAACAGATATTTTTTAGAATTCTATCTCTTATCAAGAGTCTGTTATCCAAACTTTTGACTAATACATCATCTGAAAAATATTTGATTAGGTTTCTTCATTCAGAATTAAGCACAAATTACTATATTCAAAAAATTTATCAGCCTTTTAACTCTAACAAAATTAGGAGTTATATCGTAATCGTGTTAGTTCACTGAAGATTATAACTTATACTAATTTCTTCTGAATAGTAGTAAGGGAGCTTGATTCAAGAATGTTGGAAGAGATTCTTTTGATTCAACATAGCATTGGTATTATCACAAATGATGAGAATACCAATTTCACAAGTCTGAAAGTTCTTTGACTAATATCCTCCAAAGTAACTGAGTGTAGAGATTATACACACCAGTAAACTTTATACAAAATATCATGCTTGAAAATAGAGAATAAATAACAGAACTTACCTGGATGAATTTTCTGATTCTGAATCTCCAACTTGTTTTGATGAAGTTTCTCTGCCTTGTTTTAAAGTCGAGATCTTGAACTATCTTCTCAAAAGGATAACACAATTGATAGAGAGACTAGTTGCTTCAATTTCTTTATCTTGGACACCCTTCTTTTCATACGAAGATGAAAACATATTTTCCTCATTGGATCTTTGTCTGCACCACTGTTAAGTATTATGCACAGACCAGGCTCTGATGTCAACTGAAGGTGAGGAAAATACACAAGAATGAGAGTTGAATTGTGTTCTATGAATTTGATGCTTCTGAACAGAGTTCAGATTCTAAACACTAGTTCAGAACCTGATTAACTAGTTGCAGGGGAATAATACTAGAAGCAAATAAATGGCAGCAGAAGAAACACAGATTTATCCTAGTTCCTTTCCAACTGAGAGTAGTCCAATTCCCTTGCAGTAGAAGATATTTTCTGCTATAAGTAAAACATGATTACAACTGCTTATGCACTTAAGCGTAAGACTTTTTTGCTCAGACTCTCAGCCCGAGACTTCCTGCTTAAACCCCTCAGGTTCAAGACTTTCTGCTTAGATCCTCGGCTTAAGACTTCCTGCTTAGATTCCAAGAATCTAAGACTTCCTTGCTTAAACCCCTCAGGTCCAAGACTTCTGCTCAGACCCTTAGTCCAAGACTTCCCTGCTTAGATTCCACGAATCCAAGACTTCTGCATAGACCTGCAGTCTAAGACTTCTTGCTTAAATCCCACTAATTTAAGACTTCCTTGCTCAAGTCCTTCAGGTCCAAGACTTTCTTCCTTAATCAACAACTGATCAAGACTTCAATGCTCTAGCACATAGCAGGATACTTACTTGGCTCAAACTTCACAACAAGATATTTTGATGCTTGCACACATAGCAAGAGACTTTATCTAAAAAACTAAATAACTTGTTTAGCATAATAGAGAACAAAGTGTACTTGATACATAATCAAAGGTACAGGGTAATAACCATAACAAAGATCACAACACTTAAGATTTATAAGATATTCAATGTTTAAGAAATCTTAAGGCTTTGTATAATTTACAACATAGAATTTATGCATACTCGATTGTGTTGTTATTGTTGATCTTGTTATTCTTTCATTCTAATAGAAGCATTAAATGCGTATATCCTTCTTGGCTCTTCTTATTTATTTTCCTTGTTGAAAATCCATCTTGAATCTTCAGCTACTTATATAGAAGTTTCAGAGGAGTAGCAATTGGCAGAGGTAACTTGTACAAGTGTCTTGATTACTCTATAGTACAAGAGACGTTGAAGATAGATACACCAAAAGATCTTAATCCATTGTATAACTTGTTTAACCATTGCGTCTTTCTTGTGATCTTATATTGTAGATCCATTGAGAGTAGATATCCGTAAAGCATGTCAACTCTTCTTGAACCTTGTGAACATAGACTCTAGCTGACAAACAGATTTGACATTATACCTTGTTTTCTGCAGTACGGATAACTTAGTTATATGACTAGTTCTGAGTGATCACCAGAATCAGATACATTCAATCAGTTTAGAGACAATATATTACTCTTCTGATGCTGAGGCCTTCAGCTTCAGAGTCTACGCGAACATAGATTATCAGACTTCACTTAAAGAATGTTCTTTAGATTCTGAACCACCAAAAGCCAATAACTTAGCTTCTCTCAAGTGCATCCTTGTATCAGATTCTTAATATACTATTCTTTAAGCTTTAGAACTTACACACTTATAAATTCATCCCCATAGAATATAGAAGAGCGTTGAAAAATGTGTGTATTATCAACCATTTATCTAACCCATGGAACGTAACACCCCAAATTCTTGGAATATTTATTTAATTTATTTAAATATATTCGTATTTTTGGTGATTTTTGGTGGTTGGTGTGAATATTGAGAATTATGGAGTTTTGAGTTATATATTTAAATAATAGTATAAGATGAATATATTTGGTATTACTATTAATTTAAATAAATATAAGTTAATTTAAGGGCAAAATGGACATTTGAAGAGGAGTTAGTGACGGTGAAATTGGAAAGCCCATTTTAAAGGCCCAAAGTTAGGTTTAACAAAAAGGAATTTTGAGGGAATTATGATTCATTCTTGTTAGATCGTGAAAAGAAAAGAAAAAGAGACCAGAGCTCTGAGGGAAGAGGATAGAGGCAAGGTTTTGTGAGGTTTCCAAGAACTCAAAGGAGAAAGGTTTGGAATCGGCAAATTAAGGTATGGGGAGTATTACCTTCATTGTTTTCAATATATGATTCGATATATTTAAAGTCGATTTATGGATTTAGGAGATTTATGAGTTTGAGGAAATTAGGCCTTCGTGGCCAAATCTGGTTTTGAGGTTGTTTAAGTATGGGGAGTATTACCTTCATTGTTTTCAATATCTGATTCAATGTATTTAAAGCCGATTTAAGAATTTAGGAGGTTTTTAAGTTTGAGGAAATTAGGCCTTCGTGGCCAAATCTGTTTTTGAGGTTGTTTAAGTATGGGGAATATTACCTTCATTGTTTTCAATATATGATTCAATGTATTTAAAGCCGATTTAAGGATTTAGGAGGTTTTTGAGTTTGAGGAAATTAGGCCTTCGTGGCCAAATCTGTTCTTGAGGTTGTTTAAGTATGGAGAATATTACCTTCATTGTTTTCAATATATGATTCAATGTATTTAAAGCCGATTTAAGGATTTAGGAGGTTTTTGAGTTTGAGGAAATTAGGCCTCCGTGGCCAAATCTGTTTTTGAGGTTGTTTAAGTATAGGGAGTATTACTTTCATTATTTTTAATATATGATTCAATGTATTTAAAGCCGATTTAAAGATTTAGGAGGTTTTTGGGTTTGAGGAAATTAGGCCTTTGTGGCCAAATTTGTTTTTGAGGTTATTTAAGTATGGGGAGTATTACCTTCATTATTTTCAATATATGATTCAATGTATTTAAAGTCGGTATAAGGATTTATGAGGTTTTTGAGTTTGAGGAAATTAGGTCTTCGTGGCCAAATATGTTTTTGAGGTTGTTTAAGTAGGGGGAGTATTGCCTTCATTGTTTTTAATATGTGATTCAATGTGTTTAAAGTCGATTTAAGTGTTTAGGGATTTTGAGTATTGAACTGTTGTTGCCTTTTTGGTGAGTTTAATTAGTTTGAGGGATTTGAACTGATGGTCTGATAGGTTTGAGGCTGATTTAGGAGTAAGGGAAATTAGGCCTTTGTGACCAAAATCTGTTGTTGAGGTTTTAACCGTATAGAGTAATTGGTTATGAGAACTCGAATGAATGTGGGAAAATTGTAAGGATTTTATGGGAATTGGAGGCGTAAATATGATACGGGATTGGCCTAATAAGTTGTAGATGTCGTGCCTTTATTGCCATAATACCTTAGGAATGATTTAGGGATGTTTTTGGGGCGTTGGAGAAGGAAATCGTAGGGACTTTTGGGCTGGTTTTGGTGCTGGTGCATAACAGTGTTTTGCTGTAATCGCGAGTTCGCACAGCGAACAATCCTTCACACGGTGAACACTCACTCTAGACTCGCATGGCAAACTGTCCAGCGAACGTAGCAGAGTTTCACGAATTGTATTCTTGTGCGGTGTTATTTTGATGCTTTGATGTTGTGATTTTCTTGATGAATTACCAAGAGTATGACTGTGATTCCTATGTGATTAATACATGATTGCATGATGATTCCTATGAGTAATGATGATGAGTTATGATATTGATTCCATGAGTTTTGATGATTATATGATGACATGATTATTATGATGATTTTGATGAATGATGATGCACCTAATGAGTTTATTATGAGGATGATGTTGACGTGTGCATCATGCATTCATATGCATTCCGGACTTCGGTTTAGTGTTTGATTCTTGTAGCTTTAGTTCTATTGTGCAGATGTGAGGTATTTTGTTGTGCTCCAGTTCTTGTGTAGAATAGATCCTATTGATGGGGATCTGTGAAGGGTTAATAGTCCAGTTTCTATCGAACTTTGATGAATTGGTACCACATGCATGAGTCTTATTGCATTTGCATTTATGTGACAACTTGGTGTAATTTATGATATTATGGCTTTTTGATGTTTCCTTGATGATTATAATGATGTTGAATACGAAAGTGATGCTATTTTATATATTGAGTCCTATATTGATTATTATGAATCATTTTATTCACCCTATCTATTTGAATGTTGCCTCCACGTGGGTAACGTGCAGATGACCAGGTTTAGTCATGGATTCCGTCGAGGATTTTTTGGAGTTTTTGACTTTTAGTTGACTTAGAGGGTCTTGCTCTGATAGTGTAATATCGGGTTGGGGTCTTTGAGTTAAACTATACTTTATTGATTATTTTTATTTTGATTATATTATTGCGCAAGGAAAACTTTGGATTTTTCTTTTTTCAGTTTCGCTACCTTTTGAGCAATTTTTGAGTAATTTTGGAAAAACCCATTGTTTACGGAGCATTGACTTTTATTGGAGTTATTGAGAAATGTATGCCCTTTGAGGTGATTTTTATTGTGTTTAATATTTTACTCTAATAAATGTGATTGATTTGCCATTATATTTGTGGGGTAGAAAAGGGTGTTACATTAGTGGTATCAGAGCTGGTCGGTCTGTCCGGCCAAGTTGTCTAATGTTATTTGTTCCCTAGTATGCGACATGTGTGTGAAAACATTGTCGGTACACGTTTTTTTTTCTAACCTTTGTATGCAGAAGTGGGAATGAAACAAGTGGGGGGGAAGCTTGTGCTTCTCCAGGATGCTTCAAGTGTGGAGTGGTGGCTCAGTGTGTCAATGAACGCTCTTATAGTTTGGTAAAGATGGTTTATGCCCCATCATGATTTTCGGTTGTCTATTGAAAAATTAAGGAAGTGATCACCCTTAATATCTAGTTGATAGTAGACAGAGTCATGTTGGATGGGATAGATGTGTCTTACAAGCTTAGATGGCATGTGCAGTGAATTGCTTTGAGTTAAGCTAAGTGCTTACAGATTGTTTTGGTGAGTCGGTGTAGGATGGTGCTGAGATGTTTATTTTGATGGAAACTTTGAGTGTTAATAAAGTGGGAAAGTTGGTGGTGTGCCAATTATTTGTGATTATCTGGAAGTTTTTTCTGATGAGATAAGTGATTTAGCGTCAGAACGTGAAGTGGAGTTTACGATCGACCCAGTTCCTGCAACTAGTTTAGTAGTGATGGCTCCATATCATATGTCCACACCAGAATCAAAGAAGTTGAAGAATCAACTTAAAGATTTGCTTGAGGAGAGGTTTTTTTGTCCGAGTGTGTCACCGTGGGGTGCATCAATTTTGTTAGTTAAGAAGAAAGAAGGTTTTGTAAGGCTTTGTATGGATTATAGACAATTGAACAAGGTGACTATCAAGAATATAAGTGTCCACTTATAAGGATTGATGACTTGATGGATCAGTTGGTTGTTGCAAGTGTGTTCAGTAAGTAGATTTGAGATTTGGGTATCATCAGATTCGTGTGAAGGCTGAAGATATTCAGAAGATAGCTTTTAAAACAAGGTATGGACATTATGAGTATCTCATGATGCCATTTGATGTGACTAATGCACCATGTGTATTTATGTAGTATATGAACAGGATTTTCCATCCTTATTTGGACAAGTTTGTGGTTGTGTTCATTGATGATATTTTGATATATTCGAAGAGTAAAGAGGATCATGTTGAGCATCTGAAAATTGTGTTATCAGTGTTGAAAGAGAAGCAGTTGTATGCAAAACTGTCAAAGTGTGAGTTTTGGTTGAAGGAAGTGAGTTTCCTTGGTCATGTGATCTCGAGTAGAGTTATTGCGGTTGATATGTCGAAGGTTGAAGTTTTATTGCAATGGAAAGCTCCAAAACCTATTTTTGAGATTAGAAGTTTTCTTGGGTTGGCAGATTATTATCAAAAATTCATTGATGAATTTTTCCAAGTTATCTTTGCCATTGACGCAGTGGGCTAGGAAGGTTCAAGCTTTTGTTTTGGATGCAAAGTGTGAAAAAAGTTTCAAGAGCTTTTGAAAAGGCTGACAGCAGCTCATGTTTTGATTTTGCTGAATCTGACAAAACCATTGTTGTATATTGTAATGCTTCGTTGATGGGATGGGGAGGTGTGTTAATGAAACATCAGCAAGTTTTAGCTTATGCTTCAAGGAAACTTAAAGGGAATGAGAGGAATTATCTAACGCGAGATTTAGAGTTGGTTGTTGTTGTGTTTGTGTCGAAGCTTTGGAGGCATTATTTGTTTGGTTCGAGATTTGAGATGTTTAGTGATCATAAGAGTTTGAAGTATTTCTTTGATCAGAAAGAATTTAGTGTGAGGCAAAGGAGATGATTGAGACTTTTGAAGGAATATTTTTTTGGTTTGAATTACCATTCGAATAAAGCAAGTGTGGTAGTTGATGCATTGAGTAGGAAATCTTCGCATATACTGATGATGATGGTAAAAGAGTTAGAACTAATTAAGGAATTTTGTGATATGAGTTTGGTTTGTGAAGAGACTTCTTATGGAGTTAAGCTAGGTGTGTTGAAGCTTACTAGTGGTATTCTTGACGAGATTCGAGAAGGTCAGAAATCTTATTTGAGTTGGTAGATCGGTTGAATTTGATAAATCAAAGTCGAAGAGCTGATTTTCAGATTAATGAAAATGGTATCATGAGATGCCATGATAGAGTTTGTGTTCCAGATATTATTGAGTTGAAAAAGAGTATTCTTGAGGAAGGACATCGAAGTAGATTGAGTATTCATCCCGGTGCTACGAAGAGGTATCAGGATTTGAGGAAATTGTTTTGGTGGCCAGGGATGAAGAAAGAAGTGGCTGAGTTTGTGTATGCTGGTTAGACTTGTCAGAAGTCGAAGATTGAACATCAAAGACCGTTGGGTCTGATGCAACTGTTGAATATTCCAGAATGTAAATGGGATAGTATTTCCATGGATTTTGTGTCGGGTTTGCCGAAGACTGTGAGGGGGAATGATTCTAATTGGGTGATTATGGATAGATTGACTAAATCAGCTCATTTCTTATCAATGAGGATTAATCGTTCTATGCTGAAGCTAGTTGAGATGTATATTGAGTAAATTGTGAAGTTTCATAGGATACCGTCGAGTATTATGTCAGATGGAGATCCGAGATTTACATCGAGATTCTGGAAGAGTTTGCAAGACGCTTTGGGTACCATGTTGAGATTGAGTTATGCCTATCATCCGCAGATGGATGGACAGACAGAGAGAACTATCCAGTCTTTAGAGGATTTGTTGAGAGCTTATGTGTTGGGTCAAGGTGGATCGTGGGATAGTCATTTGTCGTTGATTGATTTTATCTACAACAATAGTTATCATTCTAGTATTGGAATGGCACTGTATGAGGCATTGTATGGTAGGAGATGTAGGACTCCTTTGTGTTGGTATGAGTCATGCGAGAGTGTTATGCTCGGATCTGAGATTGTTCACCAGATGATTGAAAATATCAAGAGGATACAAAAAAAAAATGAAAGTTTCGCATAGTCGTCAGAAGAGTTTCCATGACAAGAGGAGGAAAGCACTTGAGTTTCAAGAGGGAGATCATGTGTTTTTTAGAGTTACGCTAGTAACTGGTGTTGGCCGAGCCTTGAAGTCTTGAATGCTCACACAACATTTTGTTGGTTCGTATCAGATTTCATAGAAGGTGGGAGGAGTAGCATACCGAATTGCTTTACCGCCACCGCTTGCGAATTTGGATGATGTGTTTCATGTGTCTCAGTTGAGGAAGTACATTCCATATCCATCGCATGTGATTCAGATGAATGATGTACAAGTGTGAGATGATTTGACTGTTGAGGCATTGCCAGTACGGATTGATAAACGAGAAGTGAAGCAAATGTGAGGTAAAGAGATTTCCTTGGTAAAGGTAGCTTTGGGAGGACCAGCTGGAGGGAGCATGACTTAGAAGCGTGAGGATCAGATGAGAGAGTCGTATCCGACTTTAATTCCTTGAGGTAATTTTTGAGGGCGAATATTCTTTTAAGTGGGGGAGAGTTGTAACACCTCAAATTCTAGGAATACTTATTTAATTTATTTAAATATGAATATTCGTATTTTTGTGATTTTCAGAGGTTGGTGTGAATATTGGGAATTATGGAGTTTTGAGTTATTTATTTAAATAATAGTATATAATATAAATATATTTGGTATTATTATTAATTTAAATAAATATAAATTAATTTAAGGGCAAAGTGGACATTTGAGGAGGAGTTAGTGAGGGTGAAATTGGAAAGCCCATTTTAAAGGTCCAAAGTTAGGTTTAACAAAAAGGAATTTTGAGAGAATTAGTATTCATTCTCGTTAGACCGTGAAAAGAAAAGAAAAAGAGGCCAAAGCTCTGACGGAAGAGGATAGAGACAAGGTTTCGTGAGGTTTCCAAGAACTCAAAGGAGAAAGGTTTGGAATCGACAAATTAAGGTATGGGGAGTATTACTTTCATTGTTTTCAATATATGATTCAATGTATTTAAAGTCGATTTAAGGATTTATGAGGTTTTTGAGTTTGAGAAAATTAGACCTTCGTGGCCAAATCTGTTTTTGAGGTTGTTTAAGTATGGGGAGTATTAACTTCATTGTTTTCAATATATGATTCAATGTATTTAAAGTCGATTTAAGGATTTATGAGGTTTTTGAGTTTGAGGAAATTAGTCCTTCGTGGCCAAATCTGTTTTTGGAGGTTGTTTAAGTATGGGGAGTATTACCTTCATTGTTTTTAATATATGATTCAATGTATTTAAAGTCGATTTAAGGATTTAGGAGGTTTTTGGGTTTGAGGAAATTAGGTCTTCGTAGTCAAATATGTTTTTGAGGTTGTTTAAGTATGAGGAGTATTACCTTCATTGTTTTCAATATATGATTAAATATATTTAAAGTCGATTTAAGAATTTAGGAAGTTTTTGAATTTGAGGAAATTAGGCCTTCGTGGCCAAATCTGTTTTTGAGGTTGTTTAAGTATGGGAAGTATTGTCTTCATTGTTTTCAATATGTGATTCAATGTGTTTAAAGCCGATTTAAGGGTTTAGGGATTTTGAGTATTGAATTGTTGTTGCCTTTCTGGTGAGCTTAATGAGTTTGGGGGATTTGAACTGATGGTCTGATAGGTTTGAGGCTAATTTAGGAGTAAGGGAAATTAGGCCTTCGTGGCTAAAATCTATTGTTGAGGTTTTAACCGTATAGAGTAATTGATTATGAGAACTCTAATGAATGTGGAAAAATTGTAAGAATTTTATGGGAATTGGAGGCGTAAATATTATACGGGATTGGCCTAATAAGTTGTAGATGCCGTGCCTTTATTGCCATAATACCTTAAGAATGATTTAGGGATGTTTTGGGGGCGTTGGAGAAGGAAATGGTATGGACTTTTGGGCTGGTTTTGGTGCTGGTGCGTAATAGTGTTTTGTTGTAATCGCGATTTCGCACAGCGAACAATCCTTCACACGGCGAACACTCACTCTAGACTTGCATGGCAAACTGTCCAGCGAACGTAGCAGAGTTTCACGAATTGTGTTCTTGTGCGGTGTTATTTTGATGCTTTGATGTTGTGATTTTCTTGATGAATTACCAGGAGTATGACTGTGATTCCTATGTGATTAATACATCATTGTATGATGATTCCTATGAGTAATGATAATGAGTTATGATGTTGATTCCATGAGTTTTGATGATTATATGATGACATGATTATTATGATAATTTTGATGAATGATGATGCACCTAATGAGTTTATTATGAGGATGATGTTGACGTTTGCATCATGCGTTCATATGCAATCTGGACTTCGGTCTAGTGTTTGATTCTTGTGGCTTCAGTCCCATTGTACGGGTGTGAAGTATTTTGTTTTGCTCCGGTTCTTGTGTAGAATCGATCATATTGATGGAGATCTATAGAGGGTTGATGGTTTAGTGTCCATCGAACTTTGATGAATTGATACCACATGCATGAGTCTTGTTGCATTTTCATTTATGTGACAATTTGGTGTAATTTATGATATTATGGCTTTTTAATGTTTCCTTGATGATTATGATGATGTTGAATACGAAAATGACGTTATTTTATATATTGATTCTTATATTGATTATTCTGAATCGTTTTACTCACCCTGCCTGTTTGAATGTTGCCTCCACGTGGATAACGTGCAGATGACCAAGTTTAGTCGTGGATGTCGTCGAGGACTTTTTGGAGTTTTTGACTTTTGGTTGACTTAGAGGGTCTTGCTCTGATAGTGTAGCATCGTGTTGGGATCTTTGAGTTAAACCATATTTTATTGATTATTGTTATTTTGATTATGTTGTTGCGCAAGGAAAACTTTGAATTTTGCCTTTTGAGCAATTTTTGAGTAATTTTGGGAAAACCCGTTGTTTACGGAGCATTGACTTTTTTTGGAGTTATTGAGAAATGTACGCCCATTGAGGTGATTTTTATTGTGTTTAATATTTTACTCTTATAAATGTGATTGATTTGTCATTATATTTGTGAGTGTTACATGAAACATGCATAGTCTCAGCAGATCATTAAAACGCTCACAAGCGTCAAAGAGAGACTCCCCTTCCTCTAGCCTAAAGTTATTTATCTTGCTCCTTACTTGAGTCGTCTTGCTTGGCGGAAAATATCGTGCAAGGAAAGCAGCCTTGAGTTGTGCCCATGTAGTTATGGAATTTGCGGGCAGTGATTGGAGCCACGCACGGGCTCGGTCTCTTAATGAGAAGGGGAGCAATCTGAGTCGGATGGCGTTTTGGTCAACGTTGTTGGCTTTTAGAATGCCATGGAACTCGACTAAAATGGATAAATGAAGGTTCATGTCTTCAGTAGGTATTCTTGAGAATTAGTTTTGTTGAACCATGCCTACCAGCGATGGCTTAATCTCAAAGTTATTAGTCGCGGTAGGCGGATGAACAATACTACTATGTGGTTCCTAATTGGTGGAAATCGCGTAGTCTTTTAGCGGCTTGGTATCAAAGACATGTTCACCCATTTGTCTAAAAATCCAGTGTCTCTCAACAGATTCGACCATTTACTCTAACTATGTGTAGCTAAAACGATCAAAATATTTGTGAATTTAATGCAAAGGAATAAAATTATCAGAAAATCAAAGCAGAACATGGGGTATGTGTTAATCTATCTCTACATACAAATTGGCATTCCAAAATCAAATACGAGAAAAACATAACAAGTTATAGAAAAATAGATAAAAATGTGCAGCGCCTACTTTCGTAGCATGTATACTCTCTCGGATGAATTGCTTTCGCTAGCCCGTATCATTCACCTGCGAACTCGTATTTTTGGCACAGCTGTAAAACTTTCTCAACCGAGAACAAGACATCTTGTCACGTGGATGCCTCAAACACGGCTTTCTCAACCAAGAGCGAGACGCCTTGTCAGTGGCACCGCAACTTGGTTGTTTAACGATTCGTTCTAGCATACCAAATCATTACTTTTTTGTATATGATTGGTATTTGGGTTGCCTTTGCTTCATAACCAACATAAATAAGTTAAAGCTTTCGGATTCTAAAATATCAATTATTCTCGTTTTCTCATTATTCAAATATTGATGATTCAATTGAGGTTGCTATGAGATAGGTCTCACGACCCCTTATCTCTAATAGAGTACTACTCATAGTGGTATTTACCGCAATTAACAAAGTATAGGAACTTTCTAATAGGGGTAGTTTTATGGGCCTCAAAATCATAAAGGTATTTGAACCAGGGGATTGTTTATTGCACCCTTAGTGATTGTTTATTGCACCCTTAGTGATGCTTTCATACGGTAAAAAAATTAATAATGTCTTTAAAATTTAAAAATACACTTTTAAACGCACTAAAAATATTCAATTCACCCATCAATCGAATCTCAAATCCAGTCCAAAGGCCAAATGAAATTGAACAAATCCAAAATTGTAATTCCAAAATATTTATGGAAGTATATCTCCAGAATCTTTACCATCTTTCAAGCTTTAAACCAAACAGCTTTACAATCGTCCTCATCTTATGATACTTTCATTTATTGTGAAAAGTATAATTTAAAAGCAACAATAATCAGAAAAAACTTTTCTCATAAGGTTAGGTAAGCCTAAAATCTAATTTGAAAGCAACATTAGTTTTCAAAATTGTAAAGAATGCATGTGAAATTTTATCAATTAAACCTAATCATCACCAAAGATTATACTATAAAAATGAAGCACTTGGCATTAATCTAGTTAGTTTCACTGGTTCAATGTGAAAAAGAAATAAAGGACAGTGAAACCAATCTCTACGAGCGAGTCTTTGAAATTAGTTTCTTTAAGATTTTCAGATCCATTCCTAACAGTGAGAGAAGGAGCATGTATTTTAGGCTCAGATCCAGGAACCATGTCAACAGGCTCGACTAAATCAGAAACATTGCGAGCCTTTTGTCCTATCGACTAAATCAAAAAAATAGTTCGAAAATATATCTATGAACTCATCCTTTCAACAGGCTTGACTAAATCAAAAACATTGCGAGCCTTTTGTCCTCGAATACAATGCAATTACTGTCTAGTATAATTTGTTTACATTAAATTGCAAAATATTTCTTGTCTTCAACACATGACAAAACATCTTATGTACTATGTGATTGCTACCTTTTTTTTTGTCCAAGGTTGCAAAACAGCTTAAACAAACAGAATAAGTCCCAATAACCTAACTGAACTATTCAAGAGACACTGATATGTACTACACAAGGCTCAACCTTCAACTATTACCTCTATTTTGAACTTACACTTTTATCTGCTCTCCATATCCTTCTTGGAGACAAAATTTTGTTGGGAGACGAAATTTTCGTTGTTTCCAATTGAACTTCCAACTTTGACACATCTAAGGATAATCTTTCCATGATAAAACGATCCAAATCAAACTCACTTTCATCGCCCTCGTTATTATTATCATCCTCACTAGAATAATCAGCCATGTTTTTCTTCGTTGCGGTAATATTTTTCATGGAATATGGTGACACATTGAATGAATTTGGGTCCATCTTCAAGAGTCTCTTCAAAGTGTCAATGGCAGGGTCTAAAATATCTAAGAATCCCATAACCCACGATGCATCATCTACAACTTCGGTGCGCTGTTGCAAGCAACAAATAACATTTTGAATATTAGTAGCTTTCCTAAATAAAGTAAATTTGATAACTACAGAAGTATAAATAGGTTTCTCAAATCTCATGACACATAAATTGACAAAAAACATTAGATAAAGACAGTGATCTTAACAATACCTGCTGGAAATAAAGGTTACGAATCTCTTCAGCACGCACAGAATTTCCTTGATCTTCCTCCAGTGATGCCCAAGTCATCCATGTCACATAACTTTGAGAATTTATATTCAACGAGGATCTAAATAATCTACGGGCAGATGAGTGATTGTTAACCCTCTGCTCAAGAACACCCCATGCCTGCTTATTTAAAAAATAAAAAATAAAAAATAAAAAAATTTTAAAAATAGTTGTTTCGAGAAGTGAATATCATGCTAGGTAAAGGATTAAGTATTTATCACAACATTTATTTATCATATGAAATCATGTCACCTGGAGGCACCTGGCCGCACTTTCACTGTTTGGATCAATTGATAACACTTTTTGGTATAATCGTCTAGCTGTATTCAAGTTTCCTTCCTTCCATTCCATCCAACCCCAAGCCTGTATATCCCCAAACATAGAATTAGGCTTTGTTTGGATAAAAGCGCTTATAGCATACGCACTTATCTTATATCTGCTTATGCATAAGCTATCATGGAGATTTTATGGAAATAATCAGAAAGCAGCTTATAGACATGTTATAAGTTATGTTCATAGGCTCTCTCAAACTGTCGCTCAAGTGTTTATGTTAGCAGATAAAGTTCAAATAAACCAATCCAAAAGAACACCCAAGTCATTTTGCAACATTGTTCTTCCTTCATGTTGGAACAACAACATGAATAGTGTAAAGTAATTGCAGAAAGACATAAGTATTCACAATGTAAAATTCACTTCACAACAAACAGTATAAAAATGGATAGAAATTTGAATAATGATATTTATGACAGGTAAGATCCAACCGAGTAAGCCACTTACAAACCAAACAGGTTGATGCTTCGGATCTAATTCAGATGCTCTCCTGAACAAAACACGAGCATAGTTTGCACTTGAGTGTTTGTATTCTATCAATGCAAGAGACTGAAGGAGAACGACATCCCTCGGATTTAGAGCATGGCCTATCTTTAGAAGTTTTTTTCCCTTATCTATCTTTCCCAAGTTAGCTTCAAATAGGCCCCATACATGCCAAGCAAACCTATTTTTAGGACTTGCCTGCACTGCATTCTATAAAATAAAAGAAAAGAAAAATAAGTCACTATTGATGAAATATCATCTGCTAAGTTCTATGGAGCAAAGGAATCAGAAATGAAATACGATCGAAAGAACAATATTAGGTATAACCTCAAACAATTTCGTCGCAGTACGATAATTTTCCTGTTCCACCTCCATTTGTGCCCAAGCCTATTCAGAAAAGATAAACATGACTTGATAAAATAACATGCATCACATAGCATTAACATGAACAATAAAATATAAGTTTTATTCAGAAACAATGTCGCTCGGATGATGGTGACTTACAAGCCAACTAGCACAGCTATTAGGATTACACTTTGTTGCCTGATTGAATAAATATCGAGCCTGCTGATATCGATTTGCCTTAGCTTCAAGCAATGCAAGTGTTTGGTATATGTACTCATTCGGTCCACAATATTGAAGACCTTTCGAAAGCAGATTCCTTGCCTTTGTTATATTTCCCTGCTTTAATTCTAGCACTGCCCAACCATGCCAAGCAGCAACGTGCTTCTTATCAGCAACCGTTGCAGCGTCGAAAAGCTCTCTTGCTCTTCCGACATTTCCCATTTTATTTTCAAGAACAGCCCAACACTGTTCAAAGAGAACTTTCAATTGTTAACTTCAGCAGAACACAAGTTTAATCGAAAATTGATATATCATCTGCGTATTAGAAGCAATCTCTTTCACTCCCAATGTTACCAGATGAAGACAGTTCTACAAGCCTCAACCGCTAATTTTGGTTAAACACTTCAGATTGAATCGGCTAACTTATCTGTTATCAGCTATAACCTAGTGTGTATGCAAAAATCCTAACTAAGCTAATTAATCCTAAGGATGTGCTTGGATTAATGGAATGTGATGGAATGGAATGAAGTGGTATATAATCAGATTCTATTTTTTTGATTTGCAAATAATGGACGGAGCAAAATGGAACATTATGGAATTCATTCCATCCTATTCTATCCAATCCTTCAATTTACATTCCACCTAAGTTAAGGTGCATGCAATGGAATGAACAAATTTGTTCTGTTCCACTCTGTCAAATTATTAAAAATACACAAACAATGGAATGAAATATCTGTTCCATTCCGCTCAGCTCCACTGCATTCGATCGTGTTCCATTCCGCTCCGCTCCGTTCTAGTCCATCAATTCATAAAACTAACATGCAAGTGATGTAACTAACTTCAAGAATCTCCAACTATATCTAACACATGACATGCAAAATTAAAAATGAACACTAACCTGCCAAATGAAGGCATTTTCACCCTGAGTAGCTTGGCAACCCTTCTCATAAATCTCTCTAGCTTGATCCGTTTTAGATTGCTTGCTCAAAATTTTCCCAAGTGCCACATAAAGTCTACCATCTTCAGGCCAATAGCATAAACACTTTCATAAACAAAACCACCAAAAAAAAAAAAACAAATCCCCATTATCAGAAAACACTCCACAAAAGCAAATATAGCAACATTTTCAGAAAACTTCAAAATCAAATCATCAAACACCTCACCTTCCTAAGTGTTGACTCTGCTTCTTCATAACGAAAGTTTCTACCCAAAACCTTTGCCTTATATAACGCCAAGTCCAAATTCACAGTCAAAAGCTTCTCTTTTGAGTCTGATTCGACCCGCCCAGGTTCAAATATCGGCATCTTCTTCGCGAATTCCGCAAGACTAGCATCCAAAGAAGAAGCTTGTGGTCCATCCTCGTCTATTTTCTTCTCTTTCTCCTCCTCCTCATCGGAGTTTTGGCCGGAAAACTCCGGTCGGCGAACCACAAGGGTCCCATCAAAGTTTGTGTCTTTGGGGGAGTTCTGTACGGAGGGAGAGGCATTGCTGTCTAACACCGAAGTTGAGTCCTTGAGAGTGCAACATGGTGCTATAAGATGAGAAGATGAAGAATGGAAGGGTAAAATGGGTGTTTTGAGGTTGAACTTGAAGAGATAGTTAGGGTTTTTGGACTGAGTGAAGAGTGTGAAATTTGGAGAAGAAGATGGAGGAGAAGGGATTGAGTTCATTTCTGATTAACGGATTAAACTGTTTCCTACTACAAACCAAATGTGGAGGAAGAAGATACCATGTACAATTACTATTATAGCCCTCTATTTTCTTTTACATAAAAAATTATCTGTTGTAAAGATTAAAAATTGAGTGTGTGCAAGGGTAATTTGGTAAATGTGCATGCTAGAGGTAGCTGGAACAAGATTATCCACGTAGCTACGTTGCTTGTGTGGCTAAGGCTATCATCTAAAAAGCAGATTGCAGTGACACGTGTAGGTTCATGAGTGGCCAGTGTAATCCGGTTCTTGATTTAAAAAACTCTAGCAAAAAAATACTATATAAAAAATGGTGAATAAACAAACAACATGCTCTTCAAGAGCTATATCCATTACAGTATATATTATCTGTGTAAAAAACATTTACACGAATAATCACAATCAATAATATATGTGATTTTAGAAGTATTTAGGATTAAAGTCAAATATTTTTAATTAATCAAAATATTATAATTTATTAATATTATAAAAAATAGTTACACTAACAATATACTATATAATGTGATTGAATTGAATATTTGTGTAGAAAAATTTACACCAATAGCCAAATGTATACAACACATTTTAAAAAGTTTACACCAAAGTTACTGAATAATCTTCCAGTTACAAATGAAATTTATGTCTACCAAAGTCCAAGAATCAGGTACAATATAGACCCGAATTCTCAGCCATTACTGCAGAAATATAATAAAACAACAAGAGAACCCTTTCCAGATATTCAATAATGTAAACATTAATTAAACCAATTCCCCCAACATAAAAACTAACCACCATTCCAGCGCCTCTTTCGAGCTGGCCTATGTTGCTTTGTTTCACCTATATCAACTGTCGACTCGGTGTTCAGCTTCAAACTCTTTTCAGCTTCTAAACTCTTTTCAGCTTCTTTTTTCAAACTAATAGGCTGCTTAAAGCGCTCCCTACGTTTCTCCATTTTAGCCAATGTAACAAGAATCTTCACGCTGTCGATATTACCCGTATGCAGTTCAGAATTGTTTCCATTTTGTTTCTTCCCACTGTCAGCAACTGCTGCATCTTCAGAAACACCTTTTCTGGATACAGAAACTTCCACACATGGCTCTTCTGTTACTATTTCACCTTCTTCTACATCCAAAGCTTTTTTCTGCCCTATATCTGAAAGGTTCTGAAGCGGTTTCTTATTTCTGTTGTCACACTGAGGATTTGAATTGTCAAATTTGATAGCCTTCTTACGAGAATCATCAAAACCTACCAAAGCTTTCCGCTTCTCAGCAATCCCTTGATCCACATTTTCAAGTCTGTCATTGCACGTCACTCTGGAATTTTTCGCAGACTGCAGAATCAGTCACAAACACCTCATAAATTTATTATCAAAAACACGGAACTATCTAACAAATAAAAACCACTGTTATTGAACTAGTATAATGCTTCAAACAAATAAGTGAAAGTGCAACAAGGAGAAATGATAAATGTGAGCTACTGAGTTAGAAGGCCTAATATAAATATAGATACTAATGGAATGCTCGACAGCAGTAGAGGGAAGTCATTAAAGGAAAAGCATGCTACGTAAAATTATTTCAAGAAAAATATCTACAAGTTACCCACTAAAAAATTGAATGGTAGAGACACTGATCACAGGGATTAAGGTCAAACATAAAACAAATTGACTTATGCTGGCTCGTTTACTCACCATAAGGTGAAAATATACTATGATCAACAGCGTCATTCATTTTTAAAGTTAAAAGCTGTTAAATCAATCTAGTTATAAGAAGTGTAAGAACTAAATGTACAAATCTCACTGAAGCAGTTATCTCAGACCAATTTAATCCAATCATGTAAATGGGGATATAATATATTGATTTCATTATGTAATGATCAAAATATTAACAATAATACATATCCAAATTACTAATTATGTTCCAGGAATCCATTTTTAGCAGTAACCTGGTTAAAATATATAGAATAGTCACAATGCATAGCCAGAACCTAGTCATCAAATACATATCTTGAAAATGTCATAGACAGACAGACACCATTATAAGAGGAGGGTGTCTAAGATACTGCCCTCACTGCAAAAAACACTTGTTCAGAAACATTAACAAGGTCCAAGAATTAGACTAAACATGTAAGTTCACTCTCCATACATACAAAATAATATTTCTACTTGAACATTGGTGCAAACTTTTGAAGATCATTACCACAGCCCTAGCAGAGAAATAAAACCAGTGACGGATGTTCTTTTGGCAACTACTCATGCTTGATGTCACACATGCACATGTCCAAGACTATTCTTAAATTTCTTGGGACTTTTCAGATATGAATACATAGTGGACTCTGGTTGAAGGTATCAACTGATTAAGTTCAGAAAATAAATGAACGATGTGCAAGCAAAATAAAATGTGCATTGGAAAAGCTGTAACCAACTGAATTATAAATAAAAAACATACGACAAGCCACATAACTATATAAATACAAAAGATCAAAGGATGTAACTAGCTCCTGATCAGCCATGCTAATTATCTATGTTGGTGATAACAATCATAATCACCACAACCCATTCCATAATGTCACATTCCCAGCACAACCCATACATGAATGTTTAGGCAGGTCCATTATCCAAGGGCAAAGGAAGAAAATGGGAATAACATTAGAGTTCCATTAAAAAAATCATGAAATTAGAGTATGCCCAAGAAAAGGGCATGTTGGTGGCAGAAAGATCCTGCCACAGACCCATTATAGATTTTTAAATGTGGCCTTACTTTGCAAAAGCAAGAGGCTGATTCCACAAACCTGTAACCTCTTGGTCACGTGACAGCAATACCAACCGTTGCATCATGGCTCCGTTTCAGTGACTACCCAGAATAAAATTAAACTAAGTTGAGGGAAAATATAAAATCAGCAATAACAAAAGGAGAAATACAGACCAGGAAAGTAATGCCAAACAATATGACATGCAGATAAACATACGTGACACAAAAGTAGCACCTTCAAGCCATGAAATACCACATTTTATTTTGGAAAGGAAGTCTGAGATTTATGCTATAATGACCTCATGAGCTTGCTTTTAATTTTGACTTGAAATTCTCTTCAATTTAGCTTCATAGGGTGCTGAACTTAAGGTCATCACTACAATCTTAACTAATTTTAAAGTATGAAAATAAAGAATGTAAAGATGGAAAAAATATATATAGCTGCATGAGGGCAGTGGTAGTACAATAGATATTGAATGAGAGAAAAAATTGGAGCCCAACAGATGTTGAGTAGCTCATAAGGATAAAAAGTACAGCAATACAGGTTCTTAACCATAATTTCCCCAGTTTTACCTTTCCTTCCCTATTAACCATGTCAACTGATTTCCTGCATTTCAGCACTGTCTGGTGACAGTAATCTCTACTCATAACCTTAGAGCTTCTTTTTAAAAAGCTGTCCCTATCTCTCTTTGACAATATTATCCGATGCTGCTGCAATTTTATATCATGTCTTTGCATCCTAGCATGCAAAGTTATATTTCTTTCATGTCTTTCGTGCCTTGGAGTTTCCTCGTAGAATATTGCACCCTCGTCAGGGTGCAATCCAGATCCATCATGATGCCAATGAATATTATCATTGTTGCTCCAGTGTGGAACCTCAGATGGCAGAGGGTAAAACTCACATTTGTCTACAGGAGATGTTGTCCAATCTTCTTCAGCAGCATCAATATAATCACGGTGCCAGTCATTTCCTCTGTTGGTAGCATTGTTATGTCTCTCATGTCCCCTAAAGCCATCACTTTCTCTATGCATATAATATCTTTCTGAATCAGTATAAGGTTGTCTCTGATACTTCAAATATGAGTTCTGATTAGATGCATAATCAGAGAACTTATCTTCCGGTTCCCCAGACCACAGGGTATCCGCAACTAAGGGGGGCCTGTGATGATGTCTACCCCTTCCTGAATATCTTTCTAGTACTCTATCACTTTGAAGAAACTGTTCTTCATGTGTACTATTCATAGATTCCCTTTCTCTCTTGGCAAAAGAAGAAGGCATTCTATAACTTCTGTTTAAAATCTCAAACTCATCTTCATCAAAATATGGATCAAAATCACAGTTTCTGTCCTTAAAGTGAGGCCTGTAATGCTTTATTTTCCTTCGATCTTCCCTATCTTTAGCAGGAAAGGAGGAATGCTTTGGAAGAAACTGCCTTGATTCCCTGTATGAGAGGAGACTTGGGTGATCATCAACATAATGTTTTCTACTAGCAGCATGCCAACCACTGTCTTCATTATACTTTATTAGAGTTCTTTGTTCAAAAACACACTCCCTTTTATCCCTACTTTTTATGATATATTGATTTTCATTCTCCCGGAATCTGTCTTCACTTTCCCTATCTGAATATTCACTGTATACTGCGTGATCCAGGTCATCAACATTTTTGTCAGCACCATAATAGCAAGTTTGTTTTGTTTCCCAATTATATGAAACATCGTTTCTTTCATGACTTCCAAAATATTGCAGTCGATCATCTGATCTGTAATTAACAAATTGATGACCCCATGGAGACAGATTCCTTCCGCTGGATCTGGGGATGTGAGAGACATTATTATCATTTTCTATGTTTTTTTTCAGCTTGGAACTGGGCATATGCCTACTACCACTTTGATGCCTCTGATCCTGTTGTACTGCACCTCTATTTCTTGAATAGTAAGATATATTTACAGGTTTTCTGTTGACACTGATGTTCTTTGAGGTTTTATCATAAAGTGACAAAGACTCCTTTAAGTTGGTATCAGAACTCACCAAATGACTTCTTAAAGGGCTGTGATTTTGTTCATTATAAACATGTAAACTATCTTCAGTTCCCTCAGAATCACTGTCAGAATAGGAAGTCAGACTAAGTTCTTGATCACCAAGTGATAATTCTGGTTCACTCCAGCATGGATCTGCACTACATGTGTCAATGCCAACTCTCTCTGTTTTTATTTCTTCCTCCAGCAATTTATCATCTTCGGAATCTCGGTCCTCTTCATCTGGATGCTGAACTTTAACCACATTAGGAATCAGCTCATTTCTGTGAAAAATCAAAGTCCACATCAGTTACGTTATGTGTTCATTTCCCTAAGAAACAAACAACTTCCTCCAGCAATTTTTTTTAACAAAAATATGTATAACTACAAAAATCATTTTTAAAAAAAAAGCTAAAACAAACGGGCCCTCAATAGAAAGAGAAAATCTAAGAAATCATTTAGAAAATACAATGAAGGAATGGTTTGTAACATGAAATGCTTGCGACTATATAAAAGTGTTAGGAAAATCCTAAAGTCTCACGTTGGTTGGAGATAGAGCATTGAAATAGTTTATATAGAGTGGCACCCCTCACCTTACAACCGGTTTTGTAAGGTTGGTTTAGGGTTTAGGGTTTTGACACCCCTCACCTTACCAACCGGTTTTGTAAGGTTGTGTTAGGCCAAACTCTAATATGGTATCAGAGCCTCGTTTAAGATCTGGTGGACCACCTGCTATCAGGTTTCCGCTATTGGACCACCCACCATTTATTTCCATGCTCCAAATATCCAGTTCTGGGCGTGAGGGGGCGTGTTAAGAGTCTCACATCGGACAATATATGGCATGAACATGTGTTTATAAGTGGGGATAATCCTCACTCTACCAACCGGTTTTGTAAGGTTATGTTAGGCCAAACTCTAATATGGTATCAGAGCCTATCCTAGATCTATTGTTGGGCTTCCCGCATCATCCACGCTTTGGGCTCATTGAGGCCCAAGCGTGAGGGGGTGTGTTGGACTTTCCGTCTTAATTGCGGTCCGCCCCTAGTCGCCTTAATTGCGACACTTTGCCTTGCCTTCATTGCAGCCCTTAACACCATTTTGTTGGCTTTGAAGGGGTGGATTTAGTCCCACATTTCTTAGAGATATGGCATGTGTTGTGTTTATAAGTAGGGGTAATCCTCACCTTACAAGCCGGCTTTGTAGGGATGAGTTAAACCCAACCCAAATTCTGATATGGTATCAGAGCCTATCAATTGGACCTTGAGTAGCCCACCATTTTAAATTCATGCGCCAAGCCCAAAAAAAGTGTTGGGCATGAAGGGGTGTGTTAGGAAAATCCTAAAGTCCCACATTGGTTAGAGATAGAGCATTGAAATAGTTTATATAGAGAGGCACCCCTCACCTTACCAACCGGTTTTGTAAGGTTGTGTTAAGCCAAACTCTAATAAAAAGATATATTAATTGTCCATAGAATGGAAAGTACTAATCAGTATGACTAAATTACTACGGTTATGCAATACCCCCTCTCTCATTCTCTACAAAATGATGTCTGGTTTCATGTCTCCAGTTTGATAGTAAAGAAAATTTTCATGTCCTTAACACCTGATACTTTCCAATGAAGAATAAAAAATGATGTCTGATTTCACACCTCCAAAAGACACGCCTATGTCCCATCTCGACACAGCTGCGTGCAAAGCTAACACACTACTTTTGACGCGACACAGCTGTGATTGTGTCGCTAGTGCAGGAACTTCGGAATGGCCATGAATCTGTTGTCTCATTAAGACACGGTTGTGTCTCTTTCTATTTTAATATTCAGTTTATTAAAAAATTATTTTTTAATCTTAATGGTGTTAAAGGGGTTAAGGAAACCTAATGATGGAGCTTTTTTTACATAGTGGAAGATTATCTTTGACACCGTTAGTGGTCTAGAGTTGAGGAAGGAAATTGAAGGTTGAGGGTGAAGATCATTTTGGTAAAGGGGTTCTTGTCTCTTAATCCTTATGTATCTCTTTAAGATTTTAGTTTTCATTGTTATTTTGGTGCCGTTGGTCATACTTCTAACATCATGGGAGAAACACATAAAAGCTACATCCTACAGTGGAATTGTCATAGTTACATCACATACACCATATAAAAGGAAACACAGATCATGAGACAAATAACAGACCTTTCTTGACCAGACGACTCTTCTGATTTTTTAGCATTTTCTAGCCGCTCATCAGATAGAACATCACTTTCACTGGAAGAATTGCTTTTGTCTCTATTATTTCCTGAAATTAATTCCCCCACGTCACATAAATCGTGTAAGTTGCTTTTGACAGAACCAGAATCGTTGCCAGGGGATCCCTGCACCTTGATCTGCTCCAAGGCACCGACAATTACTACATTGACATATGACAACTACATCACAAGAATCGTGGCAACCAGAGAGTGAGTGCAAACCTGTATAATAACATCAGAATCTATATCACGTGGACGCCTCACATGTATGGACGGTTGGCGCTCAACCACACTGTCCTCAACCTGTATTGCCCTGCCCTTTGGCTGAACAAACAGTAAATAACAAAGTCTCAGTTTCATGTTTGCATTCAACAGTTAAAAAGAAAGCGTGAAAGAATAATAAATATCAAAAGTGAAATGATTAAAATGTAGCAATGACTTGATATTGGCATACCACTTCACATTTTGATGATCGAGATGGTAAGCTCCCTGATACAGGTTGATCAAATTGCTCCTGTGTGGATGCCTGAAATACCATTTTCAGTAAGCAAGGTCAAACAAGAGCACTCAGCACAGTAAAACAGCTTAGCAGATTTTTACAAGTTTTTACAAACCTGATTCAGTTTAGTAGATTTATTAACAGGGATACTATTTTACATTGATGTTTACCATAGTTGGCCCTTTGAAATTTTGAGAGCATAAAGTTCTTAGTAGATAAGTAAACAAAAACTTCCTAATTGAAACCACACAACAATAATAACAAGTTTAACTGTTTAACACAAACAGATAATATGATGAGCAAAGTGGAAGGGATTTTAGTGAAAGCTACAAGCCTATTAGTACTGAAAGCTACAAGCCTATTAGTACTGAAAGCACAAGTTATGCTTGAAGCTGACTAGAAAAACCAAGAGACAAGCATTGCATCACATAAAACTACAAGTTGTGCTATTTGGGGCACAATATTGAACTCACCATAGACAAACAGTACTGCTTCCAGGTGTTCTCATCAAAACCAAAATTGAAGTAATCTGTTATGTCAGCTCCAGGAAGCCTCCACGGCTTCTCCTCAAATTTATCAATGTTTACATCGTATATTTTCCTGTAGGGAAAGGGAAGAAATCAGCAAAGAAGATAACATAATTGAATTCTGGAAACATTAAAATACATCAGTAATACCATTGTCAATGGATTAAAGTTTGGGATCATAGAACTGCACCATAATATAAATTTAATAACTTCATTTTCAGTTCATTAAGTAAATTGAAGCTCTATGTAGTTTCCCATTTTCTTTCGGAAGGGAATTGAGTAAGACAGTGAAAAACGAAATATAATAAGTTGAAATATGCATGAACAACAAAATATAGACACTAACCAATGCCAAGGAAGATACGATCCATCAAAGTAACTGGAGCTTGATGTCCGATTCTGGATATTATCCCCCCTTCCTTGAGGGAAAGATGAACAATTACCGGCCTTCGCGTTGTTCACAAACACGGACCCTTGAGTCTTCATAAACTACATAATGAATCATAATAAACAACCCAACTCAAAAAAACTAACCATTCAATAAATGTTTCAATTGCAGAAATACTGCCATATTAACCGCAAATTTAAACCCGATTAACATTGATTTTCAAGTGGTTAAATCTACCTTAGAACGAAAAAATTGTGAACCGTATCCACCTTTCACACCATCAGAAGCAACAAACTCCGAGCCAACCTTCGTCTGCTCAAAGCCCTCCCCGCCGCCGTTGTTATCCAAACCTCCATGAGCTTCCTCATCACAACCACGACAATCGTCGTCGTTCAAGACTATATCCAAACCATCGTCGCTGTCAGTTCCAGTGTAATCATCATTTGCAACGGCATCGGAAACAGCGGCATCGGAGGCATCGGCGTTGTTGTTTGAAACGACGCAGTCATCGTTATCACGTTGTTGATGAGGTTGTGTTGGAAGGAGTGGAAGTTGGAGGTCGGCGTAAAGTTCTCCAAAATCATCGTCAGCGAAACCGTGTTCCATTTATTGGTTATATGAAAATTGAAAAGTGCAGAGTGAGAACGTCAGTGAGTGAGGTCACGGTCATGAGATTGATTGACGTGAGTGTACAAGAGCGGAGACGGGAGAGAATATAGGCGGCTCTTTATCATTTCTATGGTATATTCATTGAGTGACAACCCAAAAACCCTTGCAATCTTAAACCCTGCCAATACTTGTTAAACTTTTTTTTTTTTAATAAATTAACTTAGTTTTTAAATTGCACGTTTAAAAATAAAAAATATTACAAAGATAAAACAAAATTCGCATACATTACAAAAATATTGTGTATTTAACCTTTAAAATTTTACAATCAACCATTTTAAATTGGAACTACTTAAAATTTTCATAATTTTAGTTTAAGGATATTTATAATCTTCTTCATCTTTTGGATACACTTTAGTCTTCTTCGTTTTCAAGATGTTGTTTTAGAGTTTAAAGGATAAAAGTATTAAATAGGTTTAGATCTCAACCTCAAAAGTCAATTTAAAGGGTGAGATTGTTATCACATATTTATCCATCCAATAGTCCAGAAATCTAAGTAATATGAGACTTCAAACAAACTCTAACATTACAACTACCAACTTCAACACCCACCATCGCTCCTAATGTGGGTTTGGGTTAGATGCTCACGTTGTAGTCTTTAATCTGACTATGATATCATGTTAAATATGCTTGGATCTCAACTTGAAAAGTTAACTCAAAGGGTGAGGTTTCTCTCACATATTTATACACTCAATAGCTCGGGAGCCTAAACAATTTAGAATTTTAAACAAACTCCAACATTACAACTATCAACTTCAACACCCACCTTCACGTCTAATGTGGCCCGGATCAAATGCACAGGTTGTAGTCCTTAACTCGACTCTAATACCATGTTAAATATGCTTCGATGTCAACTCTAACATGTAGCTTAAAGGGTGAGGTTGCTCTCACATAGTTACCTATCAAACGGTCTAGAAACTAAACAATGTGGGACTTCAAACAATCTCTAATACCACAACTACCAACTTCAACAAAAAGAAAGGATGGTTATGAAAAGAAGAAGAAAAAAGGATGGAGTGGACAAAATAGAAGAATTTTGATGATGAGGATTTTGAACGGTTTTTTTATTCATAACACAATATCTCTTAATTTGTAAAATTCAAAATCTGTGTTGGATAAGGTTTTAGAGAGTTTACATAAATTTTTCAAATACATTATATATTATAGTTTTTTGAAAATAAAAAATATGATAATGTAAACATTCATTTATCATTCTAACCAAAATCATAATTTCAAAAAATATTAGTTTTCTTTTACGAATTTACTTATCCAAAGTCATCTCAAACAAAGCCTGAGAATAATAAAGTGGTCTAATTGATATCAATTTAATATTTTTTTATTTTATGTGTCACGAGTTATTCCTTCTTATTATGGGAGTCTTTTATTTTGCACACTTCTATTGAAGAAGAGATACAGAAGATATTTTATTCTCTTTTTTTATTATTACATTAAAAGGGGAGAAATGTTTTTAGTGAATAAGATGTGAAATACTTATTACGACTTTACAAGGAAGGAGTAAGTTCTAAGTTAGTACTGGTTTTAAAATGGTGCATTACTTTAATGTTGCATTGTTGGGAAATAAGCTTGGAAGTTCTTGACCAAATCGATGTTAAGGTAACCAAATTCTTCAAAGTTAAATAATGGTTAATACCCTTTTTAGTCCCTTGATTATACCTTGGGTCTATTTTGGTCCCTTAAATTTTAAAAAGATCAATTGAATCCCTTAATTCGTCAAATAGTGTCACGTTTGTCCCTTCTGTTAGTTCTATTAGTCAGAGTCAATAATATTTATCACTTAATGTCTATCTGGCACTTGCGTGGATACCAACTAAATAAATCATTCCATGTATAACTTGATTTAAGATACCAAGTGTGATGATATGTCATTTTTTTTTCAACTCAAAAAACCATAATTAGCTTGCACGATTCATTTGATAACATGATTAGCTTGCGCGATTCATTTGATTTGCTCAAGACTAACTTGTATGATCTTGTAGACATAGTTAACTTGATAAAACTCTTTAAAACTTTATCAATCATGTGAATTTGAACTAACTAGTATTGCTTAACCAAGAATGGTGCAACACTCGAATTCAAATGCCAACACCTAAGATGAACACACTCAAAACCCATCGACACCATATTTGAAACTTTTCACTAAAACCATCCTTAAGAGAAAAAAGTAAATTGGTTCCATGTCAAGCATATTTAAGAGCATTTGGAAAAATGAATGAACATCTTGCTTGCCATTTTCACCATGATGAACTAAAAATGTTGATCTTTGAATCTTCTCTGATGGCTATATCTTGATGTGATGAACGTGCGAGTCTCTTTTTGATCACTTCTGAATCGGGTGTTGAATGGAAACCCATCTAAACCAAATTCAAACACTCGTCCTGAAACAATCAACCTTTCTTGCAAATCTTCAGCACACCCCTATGCTTGATACTCAATACAAACGTGATGATAATGGTTAAAAAAATGATATGCAAGGCTAAAGTGAAAATAAGGGCATGACAGACGCCTAGAAGGTGGCTAGGAACCATATATGAGGATCCAACGTTTTTGATAATATCAAATCAAAGGGCACAAGAATCCTTATAAGGGTGTGGCATGTTATATTTCCTCCAATGGTAGTAAGGATCCTAGGGATACAAAATTTATGATTGCCTCACAGGGAGGAAAGGATCTTTTTATGATGTTCCAACATTTATGATTGTCGAAGGGCGACAAGAATCCTCTATGAGGGTGTAGCGTGTTACATCACCTTAAAGGGTGACAAGGATCCCTCTTAAGAATCCAACATTTGTGATCGCCTCACAAGGAGACAAGGATACCTCTATGAGGTTCTCACATTTGTGATCGCCAAAGAGCGACAAAAATCCCCTATGAGGGTGTAGTGTGTTACATCACCTCAAAGAGCATCAAGGAACCCTCTTAAGAGTCTAGTGTTTTTTATAGCCTAAAAGGAAGCAAGGATCCCTCTATAAGGATCCAATATTTATGATCGCCTTTCAAGGTGGTTTCCTTAGTTTCATACCAAGAAAAAGAGGAAAAACAACGTTGCAAGCATCTAAAAAAATATCAAAGTGACGAGCCTCGTTAAAAATCCTCACCCCCTCACGAGTCATAAGGGAAAATAGTGCACCCTCTAAAATAACTCATCCTTACAAATGACAAAGATATAATACCCCCTGATTAAAAATAATAATAAAGCACACAAAAAATGATAAGGTAAAAGATGTATTATGAAGCCTTCCCATTAAGGCTTCAATCTCCTATCTTCTCATTCTTCTGAGGGGGATATTCCCCGCCTTGGAAAGCAGTTTCTGATGACTTGATTCCTGAACCAACCTTCCTGGTATTCACACTTAGAGTTCATACGCTTTTCATCTTAAGACTCTCCACATAACACTTCTTAGCTATTTCTTGGTCTCCTTGGATGACTTTAACGCACTTGTTGGAGAGCTTGTACTTCATGCGCAAGTGTAAAATAGACAAGGTGGCACCCAATTGATTAAAATTTGGTCACCCTATAATTATATTATAAAAAGAGGGGCGTCTATAACCAGATATCAAACTTTAATATGCTTGGCGTGTTCCCTCACTCTAAAGGCTGTCTTCCACATTATGTAGCCTTTTAACAATACTTTCTCCCTAGAAAACTCAACCAATGATCCCTTGGAAGCTTTTAGGTAATCTAGGTCGAGGCTGAGCCTCTCAAGTGCATTCTAATAGGGGTATTTGAATATATCCCTTTATCTACCAAGACCATTATGATTTCTTAGTCATCACACTTCATGGTGATGACCATGGGGTCCTCATTGTAAGAGTTGATACCCGTTGCATCTTTCTTTGAAACAAAGATATCGACCTTCGACATCTTGGTCTCGCCCTTATTTGGTTTTGTGTGAATATTCTTTATATATTATACATGGCATGCATATCGTTTTCGGGTGAGGTTATTCTCACCGCCCTTGCAAATCCTCGTGTAATAATGTTGAGTGTGTGACATACAACCTTATCCCCACCTTCTTTGGATGGTTCCTTTCCTTTTCTAAGTACGGGGTTTCAAACGCCGTCACACCCGCAGTAACTGGTCCCGCCTGACCCTTGAAAGGAATAAGCTTTGACATATTTCTTTAGGTGAGCTTCATGGATCAAACGCTCTATCTCTTTCTTGAGCTAGTATCAATCTTTGATGTGGTATCCTTTAATCCTATCAAACTTACACCATCTTCCAGGCTATGGTCCCATAACCTCTGCTTTTGGAGTAGGAGGTGTAAGACTATCATGTAGGTGGAGAAATTTATGCAAGATCTGCTCACGATGAGTGTTCAAGGGCGTGAAGCTCTCCACAGCCTTTTCGCTTTGATTAAACGCTGCCTTGTCCTTGACAGTCGATGTGTAACTGATTTTCCATGGATGTTGTGCGTCTTTAGTGGTAGAAATGCGCTCCTTCACGTCAATGGAATTCTTCCCGGTGTTACACTCCTCGCCCTTTATATAGCATTCCACCCTTGTGACTATCTCCGCTAGGGAAGAGACTGGTCATTAGGGGAGGGATTTGTTATGGCTTACTTTTAGACCATTCTAAAATTCCCTCACGAACATTTATTAGTTTTGGATGGAAAACACCTATTGTGACTTCATTGAAACGGGTGAGGTATTCCCTCAGTGACTACAAGGAACCTTATTGGATGTTAAATAGACTAGAAGTATAAATCTTTATATGTCGATTGGCTGCGAATTGGTGCAAGAGTTTATTCACCAACTTCTAGTAGTTGGCAATGGAAGCTTGTTGTAGGCTCATACACCACTGTAAGGTTTCATATCTTAAACTTCCAAACAAGAGCTTTCACTTTAGAGAATCGAGAGCTCCTATGATGGCCATCTGCGTGTTTGATAGAGGCGACATGCTCGTAAGGGTCATTGCGCCCATTGAACTTCGCCAAGGAGGGAGGTTTGAAACCTTCAGGGACAAATGCTTCCCATATCTCGTTTGAAAATGGTTAGAGGTCCAGCACTTCCATTTCTTCTGCATGGATGGTTTCTTGTTGGTGTTGCTGGATGTTTAGGAAATTGTCCTCCAGATTTTGATTCTAACGATGCAGTTCGTCCAAAGTAGCACACATTTGTGCTATGCGTTGAAATCACTGCTACCTCTAGTATCCTCATATGTGAGGGATTGTACTCTCTTAACCACCATTATTGGAAACAATTAAGGTTAGGAGTGATGGTTTTGGCGAGTGTTACAATGTAGGTGATAAGTGAAGGTGTGACCAATGTTAGTTTTACCGGGGCCCCACGGTAGACGTTATTGTACTTGTCAAAAAGTATAGATGTGTGGCCCCATTATGTTGGTAGGGGTGACCAGAGGCTTTAAGAATTTATGATGGTTTTAGGGCTAACTCACGGTGGTGAGAAACCTTATTGTGAGGTGTTTTTGACTATGGAGAGAGCAAGCTCGTGTGAGGTGAGAACCTCTGTATCTTTGGGGTTTTTCGTGTGTATCTGAGTTATTCCTCAACCCTATAGTTGAATTATTTATATAGGCTTATGAGTCTGGATTTTAGGGGACTTTTGGGAAGTAGTAACCGCTTCACTTTTACTAGAGAAACTGTTGACTACCTAATTCTTAGGGATTTGTGACTAGGACTTCCTCCACATGTGGTTATAGTTTATTCACACACAACCCACCAAGTTTGTGATTAAGGTGAGTAGCCATAAGAATGAGGGTTATATATGGACGTCGTACTTAGAGACAATTGTCTTATAGGCTTGGCCTAATGTTGTCTAGTCATAGACTTTTACAGATATAAAACTACAATATATATATTACAATTAAGATCTAAAATATATTTTAAGATCAAGTAGAAATATTTTTTTATGGTATCAATTTTATTATTTCAATGTAGACAAATTAAGACAACCATGTGTAATTGAAGCCAATTTTGTTAAGAAAAATAAAGGAGATTGAATTTGGAGTAATACAACATTTTTGAACTAAAATGAGAGAGAGAGAGAGAGAGAGAGAGAGAGAGAGAGAGAGAGAGAGAGAGAGAGAGAGAGAGAGAGAGAGAGAGAGAGAGAGAGAGAGAGAGAGAGAGAGAGAGAGAGAGAGAGAGAGAGAGAGAGAGAGAGAGAGAGAGAGAGAGAGAGAGAGAGAGAGAGAGAGAGAGAGATTAATTAAAAATTTTGTAAAATAATTTAAATTGTTGAATGAATATAGTTTGTATTATTTTATAATTAATAAAAATGATTCATTAAATTTAAAATAAAATAAAAATTCCATTAAATTTTTAGCATATATTGGATGAGTTGAATTCATCCACATATAAATTCAAATGAATGGGTTGAAATCAATCTATTAACTTAACATTTAACATAATGGATGTATTGAATTGATAATTTATTCCCTATTTAACTTAACATTTAACTAATTAGTAGACATATTTGATGAATCATTGCCCTATTAAAAATTATAAAGATACAATAAATGATTTTTTTTTTCAATATTATTAGTAAAAGTATTAAAGTATGATCACCAGTCAAATATTTTTTTTTGCTAAAAATATAATCTAACTACTTCTAGACAATATTATATTAATAACAATATATTTACAAATATTAGTAAAAGATGTTGACTAAAATAAATGCATAATTTCAAGCAAGCCACTAATGATATAAGTGGATTCTTAGTAAGGATCCATTCCATTCATCCCCTCTTTGCAAACTTTGCTATATTGTATCTTCCTTTTCTTTTTCTTTTCTAAAACACATGAGAATAATGTTGTAGGGAAAGCTATTAAGTGTGAGAATAACTTTGATGGAAGAGGTTTTGGGAAAACACCAATCACGGTTGAGAACAATAATATGAATCATATAGGAGCCATAGCAGCAGCTATTGCTGAATTATTAAGATATAAGAACTAGCTTCTTTACTAGACATTTCATTATCTAAGTTAATGTTTAATAAATCATGATAACTCGACATTGAAAAAATTATGTTTCAAAAGCACTACTCATGGTGTCATTTTAATAAAAAAGATAGTGTGAGACATTGGATCGAACTCTAGTGTGGTCGAAGTCTGTTCGCAAGTAATGCGTGTTGTAGTCGAAGTTTGTTTTAACATGCATGAGTAAATATTGTTAAGGTTGTTAGCATGAGTAAATATTGCTAAGGTTGTTAGCATGAGTAAATATTGCTAAGGTTGTTAGCATGAGTAAATATTGCTAGGGTTGTTAGCATGTTGAATTGGATCTTGCTTGTAAGTCCAATTGTTTAAGTTAACTTGTACCCTAAGTTAGCTTGTAATGGGTAATTGTTAAAAAGCCCATTAGGTTAGTGTGCTATTTTATTATAAATAGGATGCTAGTTTCTCAATCTTGAGCATAAGGAAAAATAGGAAGATAAAATCCTAATTTTAAGGGAGAGAGGTTATTTTGTTATTCTTGTATACTTGTAATCTTGTTCTAAGAGAAAGGAAAGAATAGCAGTTTAATAACTAATCCTTGTTGTTCCTTGTTGTTTTACCTTGTCTTCTTTATTAATCCTAACCCTTGTGAGTTTCTTGATCATTAAGAAACCGTTTATACTTTGTTTAAAGGTATCCGATTCACAACAAATTGGTGCAGTGAGCGTGGAGAAGATGCCTTCAACAAAGTATGAGATTGAAAAGTTCACCGGAGTGAACGACTTTGGTCTGTGGCGCTTGAAGATGAAAGCCCTATTGGTTCAGCAGGGTTGTTTGGAAGCGTTGAAGGGTGAGGCAGCCATGGACGCTGCGTTAACGGCAAAAGAAAAGACGGGCATGATCGAGAAAGCCCACAGCGCAATATTATTGAGCCTTGGTGATAAGGTTCTTCGACAGGTATCAAAGGAGATTACAACATCGGGATTATGGGTGAAACTTGAAATTTTGTACATGACCAAATCTCTGGTGAATCGACTATACCTGAAGCAAGCTTTATATTCATTCAAGATGAGTGAAGACAAAGTGTTGGCTGAGCAGTTGGATATGTTCAACAAGCTGATTCTTGATCTTGAAAATATTGATGTGAAGATCGATGATGAAGATCAAGCACTATTGCTGCTGTGTGCTTTGCCCAGAACACATGCTCACCTCAAAGAAACTCTCTTGTATGGAAGAGAGTCCCTGACCTTTGAAGAAGTTCAATCAGCCTTGTATTCTAAGGACTTGAACGAACGAAAGGAGCATAAACCTTCGACGATGGGCGAAGGTTTGGCCGTTAAGGGAAAATTCTTGCGAAAGGATGGTAAGTTCGACAAGAAAAAAGGTAAAAGTCAACAGAAGTCTTATAGTGGCGAAACATCTAGTATTCGATGTTACCACTGTAAGAAGGAGGGTCACATAAGAAAGTTGTGCCCTGAACGCCTGAAAGATCATGGAGGTAATGGCAGTGCAGCCATTGTTCAAGATGACTTCGACTCATCTGATGTTCTTGTGGTTTCAAGTGGCGACTCGAGGAAAGAGTGGATTATGGATTCAGGTTGCACTTGGCACATGACTCCAAACAGAGAATTGTCCGAGGAGCTATGTGATCAAGATGGTGGATCTGTGCTGTTAGGAAACAACAAATCTTGCAAAATTGCAGGTATTGGATCTGTGAGATTCAAGCTCCATGATGAGTCAATAAGGTTATTGACTGAAGTCAGGTACGTACCTGACTTGAAGAGAAATTTGATTTCTCTTGGTGAATTCGACAGAAAAGGATATGTTTTTCAAGGAGAGAACAGTATCCTAAGAGTCATGAAGGGGTCGAAGGAAGTCTTGAGAGGCGTGAAGAAACAAGGCTTGTATACCCTTGAGGCTGAGGTTGTAAGTGGTTCGACAAATGTTGCATCCACGAAATCTATGTCGAAGATAGAATTATGGCACATGAGATTGGGCCATGTCAGCGAAAGAGGCCTGGTCGAATTGGGGAAGCAGAACCTGCTAGGAGGTGACAAAGTCGAAAAGTTGGAATTTTGTGAATCTTGTGTATTTGGTAAATCCTGTAGGGCGAAGTTTAACAAAGGCAAGCAAAGAATACATGGATCCCTGGATTACATTCATGCTGATCTTTGGGGGCCTGCAAGGAATCCTTCACACTCAGGTGCAAGGTATTTTCTATCCATCGTTGATGACTATTCCAGAAAACTATGGGTATTCATTCAGAAGACGAAGGATGAAACTTTTGAGAATTTCAAAAGTTGGAAGATTCTAGTCGAAACTCAGACTGGCAGAAAGGTTAAGAGGTTGAGAACCGACAATGGCCTTGAATTCTGCAACGAAGCTTTCGACAGTTACTGTGTTGGGTCTGGGATTGCAAGGCATAAGACTGTAGCAGGTACTCCTCAACAAAATGGCTTAGCTGAGAGATTCAATCGAACAATCTTTGAAAGGGTTAGATGCATGTTGGTTAGTGCTGGATTGAAGAAGGTGTTTTGGGCGGAAGCTGTTTCGACAACAGCTTACCTGATAAATAGATGTCCCTCGACTGCCTTGGGAATGAAGACACCTGAAGAAGTTTGGTCGGGACATCCACCTAGTCTCGACAGACTGAGAGTATTTGGCTGTGTGGCCTATGCTCATATTAGGCAAGACAAGGTCGAACCTAGAGCTCTGAAATGCATGTTCATGGGATACCCTGAAGGAGTCAAAGCTTATAGGCTATGGTGCCTAGAGTCAGGTCACAGGAGGTGTATCACCAATCGAGATGTAGTTTTCAACGAAGCAGAGATGGCTTTCAAGAAAACTGATGATGCTGACGAAGAGTTGGAACAGGGAGAGATTCCTGTTGAGGTGGAGCATGTTGATGCTGAATTGCTTACCCCAAATGAAGTCGAAGAAGACACAGAAGATGTTGTCGAAGATGAGGAGACTGATAATGACTACCTGCTAGCAAGAGACAGGTCGAGGAGAGTCATCAAGCCACCTCAGAGACTTGGGTATGTAGATCTTATAGCTTATGCCTTAATCTTTGCAAGTGAGGTTCTAGACGAAGAACCTAGAGACTATAAGGAAGTTATGAGGAATCAAAAGAAGACAAATTGGTCTTTGATGTATGCTATGGTCTGTACTAGACCCGACATAGCATATGCAGTAAGTTTTGTAAGCAGGTACATGGCGAATCCTGGAAAGGCTCACTGGCAAGCATTGAAGTGGATTTTAAGGTACATAAATGGGTCTCTGAATAGAGTCCTAATTTATGGTGGAGCCTTGGGTGAAGATAGTAAAACAGTAATCGAAGGATATGTCGACTCTGATTATGCAGGTTGTATGGATTCTAGAAAAGCTATCTCCGGATATGTGTTCACTATGTTTGGGACATCAATCAGTTGGAAAGCAACACTTCAGAAGGTCGTTGCCTTATCAACCACTGAAGCGGAGTATATTGCTCTAACTGAAGCTGTGAAGGAAGCAGTGTGGCTTGAAGGTTTTGCAAAGGAGCTAAAACTTCAAGGTCGAGTTATCACTGTTAAATGTGATAGTCAAAGTGCAATACATCTGTCGAAGAATTCAGCCTATCACGAGCGAACCAAGCACATTGATGTGAGGTTGCATTTCATCAGAGGGGTAATCGAGCGTGGAGAAGTCCAAGTGCTGAAAGTTTCGATAGATCATAATGCTGCTGATATGATCACCAAGACATTGCCCAGTTGCAAGTTTTTCCACTGTATGCAGTTAATAAATCTGCATGAAGAAAGCTAGTTTCTTGATGTTATAGAGTTAGATCCAAGGTGGAGATTTGTGAGACATTGGATCGAACTCTAGTGTGGTCGAAGTCTGTTCGCAAGTAATGCGTGTTGTAGTCGAAGTTTGTTCTAACATGCATGAGTAAATATTGCTAAGGTTGTTAGCATGAGTAAATATTGCTAAGGTTGTTAGCATGAGTAAATATTGCTAAGGTTGTTAGCATGAGTAAATATTGCTAAGGTTGTTAGCATGAGTAAATATCGCTAGGGTTGTTAGCATGTTGAATTGGGTCTTACTTGTAAGTCCAATTGTTTAAGTTAGCTTGTACCCTAAGTTAGCTTGTAATGGGTAATTGTTAAAAAGCCCATTAGGTTAGTGTGTTATTTTATTATAAATAGGATGTTAGTTTCTCAATCTTGAGCATAAGGAAAAATAGGAAGATAAAATCCTAATTTTAAGGGAGAGAGGTTATTTTGTTATTCTTGTATACTTGTAATCTTGTTCTAAGAGAAAGGAAAGAATAGCAGTTTAATAACCAATCCTTGTTGTTCCTTGTTGTTTTACCTTGTCTTCTTTATTAATCCTAACTCTTGTGAGTTTCTTGATCATTAAGAAACCGTTTATACTTTGTTTAAAGGTATCCGATTCACAACAGATAGTTTTAAAATAAATGTTATTTTTATTTTTAATATAAAATTAATTTTGTTTTTATAATTTTGGTTTTTACCCTAGGCACCTTAGGAGTATGGATGGTCACCTTGGACTTCTTAAGAATGATAAAATTTTTCATATTAACATAGGTTTGCTTCTTTGTCTTTCTAATTGAGAGGGAGGCACTTTAGATGACAATGTTGATGGAACACTTCCTTGCTTGGTTCCTAACAAACCAAATCACATTAAAAATGTTGATAACCACTGCCTTGATGACAATTCTACACTATGGGACCAATTATGCTCACAATTTTTCCATTTGTCCACCAAAGAATTAAGATGAGCATAATGTTAATAAAATTGAAAACCCAAGTCCAAATTTTCAAAGCAACTTAAACATAACATATAAAACATACAATTAAAAATATATACTTAACATAATATTTATATCTAAAATATGTTCATATAATCGATAAGTCGTCTCTCTCAAATATAGTCGCCTCTCTAATGACATGATAGAGCAACGTCACAACAACACAATATCATGCCTAACTATGAAATTCAAGATCATTGAATATGGTTATGTATCTTTCATTGATGTAGATGTGTGACTTATCTTTCAAAATAGTGTATAAAATTAGATGTAACATGTATACCCTGACAACCTCTTGGTACATAGAATGATGCACCAATGATACATAAGTTCTTAGATCCAAGAGATACATTAATAATGAGCATCCTTATTAAACCTAAACTCCTCTAATATCATACATTGTGTGACTCCTAAGTATGTCTCTGCACTCATAATTGCAAGCTTGATGCTCATCAACAAGAAAGGGGTGAAAAAGTTACTTGCAAAAGGGAGAAGGAATAGTCAAGAGACAATGTCTATGGTAATGATATCGTCATCTCACCATAAAATGTAAATGTATCCTTATGCCATTGCTTAACAAAATAAAATAAGAATGGGGTGTCAAACATCATGAGCGAACAATCTATCAGCAGTAATATGATAACATCGTCTACTAGTGTCTTAAGTTTCTGCACATTTTCATTGTTGATAATTTTTTCAACTTGAAACCATCCTTCAATGGGATGTGGTCATGTAACAATTAAAGCATAAATAATCAGTTACATTCAATTAACCAATAATACATAAAATCAATTTAAATTAAAATATGTATACCTCTGCTTGCCATAATTAGAAGGCACCGTGATCGACATCCCATGTTAGCACTGTATGGTCAGAAGGACCTCCAGGGAACCCTTCATCTACGAGACCATCATGATTGTCACCTATACTAGTATGATCAGGCACCTCCACATGTACCTCTGGCTCAACTAGATCAGGCACAACAACATGTGCCTCCTTATCATCACCTATAGAGCATCAATTTCTATCTCTTATATGACAGAGAGTACGGGGTCCGCGAGCCTCTTTGATCCTCCTGCGGTGAGAACTGGTGGGAGCTACTTTACACTCCCTAGTGCGCAAAAACCATGAGCATCATCTTCGCTGTCTCCGTCGGAGTTCTCTGCAAAATCGCTAACAGGCATGCACTCAATCTAAATATGATGCTTTCATCTCTTCCTCTTTCTCTCAATAAAAACAAAATAAATCAAATAATTAAAATAACGTTGCTTATTGGATGTTTGAAAAAAATTGGTGTCTCCCCTACAACTATTAAATTTTCACAAAATATCTGATGTCGTATGCATTTCCACCGAATATTTTAACAAATCCTATATATTTTTATGCATTTATAAAAAAAAATATATTTAAAAACAGGTAAAACTCTATGTATTTTTACCTAAATTTTCAAAAATACGGTATGAAAGAATATATAACATAAGTAATTTGTAAATATGGTATAAATGCATACATTTAATGTATTTATATAAATATTTCATAATTTTGAATATATATATATATATATATATATATATATATATATATATATATATATATATAAATGTTTTATAATATTTTGGATTTGTGTGAAATTGTTAGAATATACCTAACACAAATCCAAAATATTATAGAACATTTTGAAGAAACCGAAATATTTGATTTAACTTTTACAATTTCACCTCCTTTTAGTTAACAAATATACATTATTTTTACTAGTTAAAAAAATAAGTATTATTTATTAGAAGAAAATACTTTTTTAATTATAAAGAGGGGAGTACTAAATGATGCATTCTCAATCACTTTATATAACAAAACTAAATGGTCAGCACCCAATTATTTATACTCCAATAGTACTAGTAATACTTGTTTAGTTTATAGAAGATTATTTATTGATGACTTCACATTCTCCACTCAACCCTTCAGAACCATCCAATTTTATAATGAAGCATTTCAGTTCTTGTGGTTGGAATTAGAAGAAGCCAAAGAAGTGAAAGATGCAGCCAATAGGGTCCCATATATTCTGAAATACCAATAGAACCATTCACCTTTACACTCAATAAGGTAACACTAACCTAAATCAGTATTCAACGTTGGAAAGAAAAAGAAAAACTATCAATATTTTAAACTATCAATATTCTGGAATACTTATTAACCTAAACTCATAAAAATGACTAATTTTTTATATTCTGGAATACTTATTAACCTAAATAGCAATACAGCCAATAAGGTAACACTCAATAGGGGTAAATACTTATTAACCTAAACTCATAAAAGTGACTAATTTTTTATAAAATTCAGACATTCATTTTTCTTTAATTAAATAAAAAAACTATCAATATTCTGGAATGGTCGAAAAGATACTATTTTTTAATTATTGAAAAAAATTCTAACTACGTAATAAATTTTTTAATATTATTTAAGATTAATTTAATAATTATTATATTTTAAACCACAGACTAAATAATATTTTAAACTTTATATTATGTGTCTTTGTATTTTTGTGAGTATATAATGTCCCTATAAATTATAAAAATGATAATATTGTAATAACGTTATAAATCTTATTTTTATAATGTATTATTTTTATATAATGTCTTATATTAATTAGGTTTAGTCGAGTTTGATTTTTTAAAAATTCAAAATAACTATTTGAGTTCAACTAAATCAACTATATACTATTTAAATTAAGTATATTCATCAATCTGTCACATAACTCGACTCGGTCCATTTGCACATAAAAATAACGGTTGAAATTTATCTATCTCTAATAAAAATAATATTTAACAATTACATTTCAGATGTCAAAAGAGAAAATGCAAGGATATGAGTTTAAATTTAAAATTCTTCATTTTTCAACACAATTTTTTTATTTTGAAATAATATGGTCATAAATAATAAAAACTCACATATAATTGTGAAAATCAGAATTCAAATCTTAATATTGACGTCCAATCTAATAAATTAAATTCTTGCAATAGAGTTAAAAGGGTCGAGGACATTCTTCTGCCCTCCAACGACTTTGGGCTACAGGTGGCCCTCAACATAAGTCGGCCTGAAGACTTGTTCTCCTTGAGAGAACACAGTTTCCCTACTGGGCACCAGCTGTCCGAAGAACCAATACGCCCCATCAGCCCCTAGGAATACTTCCCCACCGCGATGGTCATCTCAGGCGGGGCCCAAAACAAGCTCGCCATCGGGTCCGTGAAGAGGAAGTTTGACGAGCTGATGAGCAACAACTCCAGCAAAATGAGCACCTTTGACAAGTTCCACGGTCGGTCTAACCCGATCACGTACTACCTCGAAGAGCTGCCCGAATGAGCCCCTAACTCTGCCATTCCCCTGCTGATCCGGACACAAATGGCGAACTTCGACGTCCTCCGTATCATGGTCGACGGAGGGAGTTCAGTGGATATCATGTATACCCACCTATTCTCGACGTTGCAACTCGACGAGACCAATCTAACCCCTTATGCCGGCTCTGACCTCTAGGGGTTCAACGGGACGACGACGAGACCGTGGGGATACATGGAGCTCAAGGTCACCTTCAGAACACATGAGACGGCCAGGGAAATTAACATCCGCTTCCTGGTCGTCGAGTGTCCCTCCCTATACAACTGCATCTTAGGCAGGACGACTCTGGCAGAACTCACTGCAGTGCCATCGCCGGTCCACCTTAAGATGAAGTATTACACCAGGCGGGGAGTCGTCGTCACCCTCAACGGGGACATAAAGGCACAAACCCTTCTCCTAAAGCGATCAAGTCTCCGCCCATCCAAGATCACATGCCAAAGGACCACGTCGACGCCGTGGACCTCGACTGTCGCTTCCCTAGCGAACAGGACCATAAAATCGAAGTCGAGCACGCTCCTCCAGCGGTCAATGGGCAGCTCTTCCACCCAACGCGCCCCATTCTGGATGGGGACTTCGAGCTCGTAGCCCTCGGCGATGATACGGCCAGGAGCGTGAAGATTGGAGCTGGACTTCCCGACCTGGCGAAGAAGCACCTAAAGGCTTGCCTCCGTGAGAACGCCGACCTCTTCGCCTGGAGCGCCGCCGATATGCCCGACCTTGACCCCGAGGTCGCCTGCCACAAGGTCTCCATCAACCCAGCCGCGAAGGCCATTGTACAACATAGGTGTAGGCAATCCCTTGAAAAGTCGGCGGCTGCTGAAAAAGACCTCCTAGAGGCAAATTTTATTTCGGAAGCTCTATATTCAACCTGGTTGTCCAACATTGTATTAGTAAAAAAGAGTAATAGAAAATGGATAATGTGTGTTGACTATACGAATCTTAACCGGGCATGTCCCAATGACGCCTATCCCCTCCCCAATATCGACAAGCTCGTCGACAACTCAGCAGGTTTCAAATTATTGTCCTTCATGGACGCCTACTTGGGGTACAACCAGATCCCCATGGCTAAGGCCGACAAACAAAGCATAGCCTTCATGACCGAGTCGGGCAACTATTACTACAATGTAATGCCCTTCGGCCTAAAGAACATCGGTGTCACCTATCAACGTATGATGAACAAGGTCTTCCGGGGAGAGATTGGCGACATGCTCGAAGTCTACATGGACGACATGATCGTCAAATCGCGTACCGAGGTCGACCACACGACCCACCTCAAGAAGTTTTTCGAAACAGCTAGGAGGTGCAAAATGCAATTTAACCCAGATAAGTGCACCTTCGGGGTACGCACGGGGAAGTTCCTCGGGTTTTACCTGACCGAACGAGGGATCAAGGTGAACCCGGACAAATGTCGGGCATTCTCCGAGATCGCAACGCCGAGCACAAAGAAGTCAATCCAGTTCCTAAACGGGATGATCGCCTCATTATCTCGTTTCATCGCCAAATATGCGCAACATGCCCTCCCATTTTTCAAACTGGACGGAGGAATGCGAATAGACCCTCCTCCACCTCAGACGCGTTCTATCAGAGCCTCCGGTCCTGACGATACCAGACGTCACGGAAACCCTCTACATCTACCTGGCTGTTTCCATCGAGGCCGTCAGCGCCGTACTGATCCGAGAAACTCCTAATGGACAGAAGCCGATCTACTTCACGAGCAAGGCCCTCCACGGCCCTAAAGTGAGGTACCAGCAAATCGAGAAAGTTGCCCTTACCCTCGTCAACACGGCCAGAAGGCTGCGGAACTACTTCTTAGCCCATACCATCGTCGTTAGAACCAAACAGCCTATCAAACAACTGCTCGATAGGCCCGACATATCATGACACATGTTGAAGTTGTCGCTGGAGCTCTCCGAGTTTAACATCGCCTACAAAGGCAGAAAGGTACTCAAGGAACACGTACTAGCCGATTTCGTTGCCGATGACGCCCACCGTGGAACCAACCCCCGGAGCCCACAAGTGGACCATCTTCGTCGATGGCTTCGAGCTCGTCGGACAGCGGCGCAGGCATTATCCTGGAAAACGAGGAAGGCACAGTCGTGAATTTTTTTCTTGCCTTGGCCTTCCCGACGACAAACAATCAGGCCGAGTACGAAGTCTTCTTGGCAAGACTCCGCCTAGTAGAAAACCTCAGAGCCAAAGAGATAAAAATCTCCACGGACTCCCAGTTGGTCGCCTCACAGGTCCGGGGCGAGTAACAGGCCAAGAACGAAAATCTAGCTGAATATTTAGCCCTTATAAGGGAGCGGATGAAGAGTTTCGACTCCGCAGAAGTGCAACACGTTCCCCGCGAGCATAATACCCGGGTTGATGCCCTTTCGAAACTAGCGAGCATGAAGAAGAAAGGTGGTAACAAATCCGTCATCCAGGAGGTCCTCGCTCGTCCCAACACGGAGTTGGCAAATGCAACGCTCGAGGTCAACGCTATTGGGGACAGCGACTGCTGGATGTCCCCGGTGCACACCTACCTTAGCACGGGTCACCTCCCCGGCGATGCGAAGGAGGCCAGCGCAGTCAAGCATCGAGCTTGCTTCTATGTACTGCTAGAAGGAAGATTGTACCGAATAGGCTTCTCAATCTCTCTCCTCAAATGTGTTGACAAAGCCCAGGCCCTGAGCATCCTGCAAGAAATCCACAAGGGCATCAACGCTCAGCACTTAGGGGGAAGGTCTCTTGCCCGAAAGGCCCTACGAGCGATACTACTGGCCGATGATATAACAGGATGCTAAGGATCATGTGAAGAAGTGTGACAGGTGCCAAAGGCACAGGGACATGCACCTCGCCCCTCCGAGCGAGCTCAAGAACCTTTCCACCCCGTGGACATTTACTTGGTGGGGGATGGACATCCTCGGTCCATTTACCATAGGCTTCTATCAAAACAAGTACCTGATAGTCGGCTTCGACTATTTTACCAAATGGATCGAGGCTGAATCCCTAGCCAAGATTATGACACACAACATACTCCACTTCTACAAGAGGAACATCCTCGCCGGGTTCGACATCCCCCTGGCTATCGTGATCGACAATGGGATGCAGTTCATTGACAAAAAATTCCAAGACTTTGTGACCGATGCTCAGCACTTGGGCGGAAGGTCTCTCTCTCGGAAGGCCCTACGAGTGGGATACTACTGGTCGATGATGCAGCAGCATGCTAAGGAGCATGTGAAGAAGTGCGACAGGTGCCAAAGGCACGAGGACATGCACCTCGCCCCTCCAAGCGAGCTCAAGACCCTCTCCTCCCCGTGGCCATTCACCTGGGGGGATGGACATCCTCGATCCATTTACCATAGGCTTCTATCAGAACAAGTACCTGATAGTCGGCGTCGACTATTTTACCAAATGGATCGAGGCCGAAGCCCTAGCCTAGATCATGACACACAACATACTCCACTTCTACAAGAAGAACATCCTCGTCGGGTTCGGCATCCCCTTGGCCATTCTGACCGACAACGGGACGCAGTTCATTGACAAAAAGTTCCAAGACTTCATGACCAAACTCGGGACAAAGCATCATTTTACCTCAGTCGAGCATCCACAAACGAACGGTCAAGCGGAGGCTGCAAACAGGGTTATCCTGCGAGGTCTAAAGCGAAGACTCGACGACACCAAGAAGAGATGGGTCGAGGAGCTCCACAACATACTCTGGGCTTACAGAATGACGCCCCACTAGACCACCGGAGAGACCCCTTTCCGACTTACCTACGGGACAGAGGCAGTGATCCTAGTAGAAATAAGGGAGTCGTCCAGAAGAACTGAATTCCCCCTCGAGGAGGAGGCTAACAGCGAGGCCCTCAGAGACGAGCTCGACCTAGTCGAAGAGATCCATTCAGGGGCAGCTCTCTGTGAAGCCATGCTGAAGCATAAAATCTCCCTTCGCTATGACACCGAAGTCATAAGACGGGAGTTCCAGGTCGACGACCTGGTCTTGCAAAGAAACCAGAAAGACTCGCGCGAGGGCAAGCTCGCCGCGTATTGGGAGGGCCTCTATCGTGTCTGGGACAAAACGGAACACGGGGCCTACTACCTTGAAAACCTACACGGGGACGAAATTACTTGACCATGGAACGTTGAAAAGCTTAAAAGATACTATAGTTAAACATTGCCCGCGGCGACCAACTTCGCGACCATGGGAGCGTGACCTGGTACAAACACGTCTCCCAAAACTCAACGATAATAAGCACCTGCCCTTTTTGTGTATGCGGGAAGAGCGCTCTGTTCGACCGGGGGCCCTCAATTGAGGGCCACCACCGCCGTACCAAGATGGCAGAACACCCAGCTCGTGATGGGACGTTCACACTGCGGAGAGAGGGCCTCGACCACGGCGCCCCTTCGTAACCGACCAGGTAACAACTCCGGTCACCCGGCCAGTTCCCTACACTACCTGGCACAACAAATAATGTCGAGCTACTATTCCCACCATACAAACATACAAATGTCCATACATAAACAGACACACATTTAACAAAAAAGATAAAACATCATTGTATACCAAATAGTCATTATACAATCAGGGGAACTAGCCCAGTTGTTCGAGAATTACAATAAAAGGGTACGCAGGCCCGACAAAACGTCTTAACAAAATAGGCACGCAGGCCAGGAAACTTACGAGCACGCAGGCCCGGGAACACAAAAATAAAACCTAGACTTCTTATTGGCCTTGCTCATCCTCTTCAGCGGGCATGTTGTAATCATCCTCCTCAGTGCCTATCGCGACCGCCCGTCCATCAACGACCTGGTGGTAGGGCCACGTCCCCTCAGTGATCAGAGTGACCTCGGGATTCACTACCCTGAGCTGCTCTACAGCGCTAGAATAGTCGACCTCGATGGCCCCTAAGCAGTCTTGCTTGAGCTCATGGATCTTGCCCAACAATGCAGCCCAAGAAAGCAGGAGTCTTTCCTCGTCAGTCACGTCCTTGGTGGGACGGAGGGAAGTCTCCAGCTCCTCGACCCGCACCTGTAACCTCGACCGTTCCTCCTCGGTAGCTTTCAATCGCTCCTTATCCTCGCTGCTCTTCTTGCGTTGCGCTGCGCTTTCCTCCCTGCTCAGATCCAGCTCAGCAGCCAGCTTGGTCATCCTCGACTTAGAAAAGGCGAGATCCCCTTGTAATTTGGCCACCTCGACTAAAGAACAACCCTCATCACTTAAAACCAAAGCGGTCGAGAAGACCCGCGTCATCGCGACCAAGTCCTCGGTAAGACTTTATCTTCAGACGTCCCGACTTGCCCCGAGGACCGCCTTTTCTTCCGAGACCGACACCGCAGGTGACCTTACCCCGTGGAAGAAGCCAGGATGCTGATGACAAGGGGGATAAGGAACCCCTCTTTGGTACCACCCTCTGTGAGATCGACAACAGTTTTAGGACCATAGACCCTCACCCTCTTCGGGGTTCCTTGTGACATAGGGGAATGACTCCCCTGGGGTGAAGACGATGAGCCTTTTCCACCCTGGTCGATAGAAGGTTCCTGCATCACCTAGGCGACCCTCCCTTTTCCGCGGCCCTGGAGGCTGCCAATTTCTTCATGTGCTCTTGCATAATCGACATGCTTCCTGCAAAACAAAAGAAAGGATTAGCAAACACGAGGATAACAAAGGACAGAAGAAACAAGTAGAATACCGCCCACTATCTAGAAAACACAGAGCCTCCTCGTCCGACGAGCACTCGAGCAAAGTGTTGAACCCCAAAATTTGCTCAACCTTGAGTTTATGTTCCATTGCATAGCATGTCATAGTTCTAACATAGTTCTAGCATCTGCATATCATAGCATTAACATTTAACAGGGTATCAAGAGTGAGATATAAAAGAGGAGAGCCTAATCAGAAGATCATACAAGCTAGAGAAGCCACCAAGGCCATCAGTCAAAGATTTGGGTGCTTAAAGAGTTGCATTGGTTGTACAAGGTCTATCTCCAAGTGTGAGGGGTTTTGTGAAGAGTCTAAGGGGTCTATGAAGCCTTTATCAAGGGTATGAGATGTGAATAGAGCTTATTGAGTCCTTAGAGAGCCAATAAGGAGCTTAAGCAAGCCATAGAATCAAGTTCAAGAGTTCTGATTGAAGTGCGTGCAATTAGGGTTTTGTCTGAGTAATCCTAGCTCAAGGAGAGTGTTTGAGAGGCATCAAAGCCTAGCTCTAGATCATTCTAGCCATGAAATGATATGTTGAAGCATATGTGGTGTTTTGCCAAGAGAAAATCAAAAGAATCAAGAAGGATTGAGGGTGACAAGACAGGGTTCCTAGGGTAAAATCCCCTATTTTTCACTGAACTTCCAAGCCTTCTAAGTCAAGATGTGAGCTTCAAGTGACTTGGATCTCCACATGAATGTTGTAGATGAGGTTCATAACTTTAATTTGAGTACTAGAAGTCCTCAAGGGAATTTATAGAACTCAAGTTATAGCCCCGACAAGTTAGGGGTCCTCAGAGGCATCTGAAATTTAACTGTGAAAGTCACTTGACTTCCAAGCAACTTTTGAGCTAGAAGGAGTTTTCAAATGGATTCTTGGCAAACATGAGAGATGTTCCTTATCTTCTTAGCTTTCCAAAAAGTTATAGAAGTCCTCATTTGGATTTGTGGAGCTCAAGGTATGAGTTGTACAAGCCAGGGGTATTTTGGGAAAGTGAGATTATAGGTCCTTTTTTAGCATAGGTCAAAATCTCCATGTTCCACTCTTCAGATGAAAAAGCGTTCAGCATGGAATGTGCTTAAAATGATGTTTTTAGGTCAAATAAGTCATCATGATAGATTGATCGACTTATTTCAAAAAGTCACTTAAAATGGCCTAAAAAAGGGGAATAAGTCAAATAAAGTGGTGGAAAAAATCAAATTTTTGGGTTAGAGGTCACAAACATGTCAAGTGAATACTCATTTTGAGTAGAAATTGCATTCTAAAGACAATGACATTGGCACATTTTTGAATTGAGCAATAATTTCATGACTTACTTTGTAAAAATGGTTACTTGAAATGTAAGTCACTAATCCAAACCACTTAACAAGACATTTGGAAGACTATTTTGGTTAGAAACTTCCAAGGGAAGATACATGAACAATCTAGAAACTTCCAAGGGAGGATACATGAATAATCTAGAAACTTCCAAGGGAAATGGAATTTATTATTTTGGGCTTGGGCTTCATTTCTAGAATCTTCCAAACATCTCTATAATTGTTTAGAAACTCATTTGAAGCAACGTTGGTGATTGATTGGAGTTGGATTGGAAGAAAGCATATCAATTTTCAAGAGAGCAAATCAAGATTCGATTCTTCATTCAAGGCGTTTTCGGTTCGATTCGAAGATTGTAGTAGCTTCCTCGCATATTGTTGAACGAATTTGAAGCTTTCGGAAGCACGAAAAGAGCCGAAGATACTCCGTTTTGAAGCTCCGATCAAGGTATTTAAACCTTCACTTTACCATGGATTTAGGATGAGATAATTAGAAATTCTTATACGGTTAGGATCGTGAACACCTGTGGATGATTTTAGGATTGTTAATTCGGAGATTTTCTTCATTCCCTTTTTCTTTTTATTTTTCTGTTTTGAGGCCTGTTTGCTTTTATTGCGTCCAAAATAGTAAAAATGATCACAAAATTATGAAAAAAATTTCTTTAGATCTTGATTGTCTTAAGAAATTTTAGGAGCTGAGTTTGCATTTTTTGGATTTTTTTTGATTTAGTTATGATTTTTATTTCGTGCTAATATCCATTGGTGTACATAACTGTTCATCTGTTTTGTTTAATTTTGTTCTCTTTTATGCTTCATGATTTTGAGCTGATTTTTGGATATGTTTTAGATGATATACATAGGTTTCCCCAGAAATTTTATTGGAATTTCTAGACGACTCTAAGTTTAGTTTTGAATCCGCTTTTTAGAGCCATCCCCATCTGAATGTTCCCTGGACACTTTATAGGTTTTCCTTTAGAAAGTGACCTTAACTTTAGAATTTGGTTTTAACTTTTTTACCATAGGTTGCTAACATCTTTAGGAGATTGTAGAATTTTTCTTAGATTTTTTTGGATTGTTTTCCCATTTCTTTTGCATTTTACATTCTGATGAGTATTTTGCATGATTTAATTGATGTTTGCTTTGCATATTTGATACCGCTGTTTTGTAGAATTTTGTTCTCTCAATTGGTGATGATTCTTGCTTAGATCTTTTGGTAGATTGTAGCTAACACTCGCATGTTCCCTTAGGAATTTTTGTAGATTTTTTTAGATGTAATTTGGTTCTGTTTTAGGGTTTTTGATTAGGACCTTCCCGATTGATGGTTAACCTTGACCCCTTGCATGTTAGGATTTGTTTAGACCCCTTAGAAGTTGATATAGGGTTTGATCTTCGATCTTGATAATATAGATATTAATATACTTTAGGGTTTCCCTTATATAATGTGATAAAACTTTAGAGTAAAAATGGTAGTAAAAAAATGTTGAAATAGATATGGTGTAATAAAAAAACTTAGAATATTTTAGGGTAAGCTTAGTATATTTTTAGGATTTAACACTAGTTTGTACATAAAATTGTAGGATATAATTTAATCCAAAAACACTTAGTTGTAGTGTATAATGTAGTTGGGGCATGTAGCATTTGGTTTAGGTTATAGGGGAATATATGGGCTATAGGGTAAATAAATAGGTCCCCTTAGAATAAATCCTAGAATTTTAAATACTATTTTACTATTTTGAGTATATTTTGCAAATTGTGTGATTGTTTGGTGTTCCCATTTGGGGTTTTTGTTTGTCTGCTTGGGCTTTTGGGATTTTATTTGGGGTATGGGGCTTGTTTTGGGCTTGTGGAAGCATGAAGAATCAATAGAGAAGATTGAAGATGTTAATCAAGGTTGAAGCATGAAGATTGTTTGGATTGAAGATGTTTTGAAGACATAGGATAATAGGAGTAAGCAGAGCCTTAGAATAGACTGAATTTTTTGTACAAACATGGATAGCTTAGTGTGCTTCCATTCCTCTCTATGACATAAAGTCCCTCTATGGTATTCACCTCCCTCCTTTGGAGGGATAAGTGGCCCTACCTGAGAGGTAGAACTTTGAGGGAAACAGTCTGTTACAATGTCAACTATTTATAGGCTTCCTTTGGTTTTCAATGAACTGTTTGACATTCAATTTATTCTGATAAATCAATTCTCATATGGGAGAGCTTGTCTTGAAGAAAGAAGCCATTGAAGATAGAGATGAAGATCAAAGATTGACAAAGATGAAGATTGTTCATGTCAAAGCTGTGCAACTGTTAAAGCTAGGGTTTACTGCTGTCTGATGCTGTCAACTGGTGAAGATTCTGTGCTCGCTTGAGCTTGGGGGATTTCTTGAAGATGGAAGCTTATTGTAGTTGGGGTATCATCAGAGTTGAATTGTTGGGGTTCATTGGGAGATTGTTGTTTATCAACTGTCGGAGTTGGAAGTTTGTCAGAGCTGCTGCTGTAGGAGCTGGTGTGCTGTCACAGCTGGTTTTTGGTTTTTATTTTCTTTGCTGTATTATTTGTTAATTTTCCCTTAGGTTGAAGTGAAGCCATTTCACTTTGCCCATTGTTTTCTAGGTTCGAGGTTGAGTGGGACTCCCTTGCCTTGCTTGTACTGCTGCATTCATGCATTTTACTGCTTTACTATATATATGCTGTTTCTTTTCCGTTTATTCCCTTAGGATCTCTGTTTCTCTCTGCGCAAGAGAGAAATATGACAGACATTAGGCTCTCATCCATGCATGCCAACATTAGGGTAGATTTTGATTCCCTTTTTAACCCTAGGTTTTAGAGCTTCTTTCTCTTCTCATCTCAAAACAATCAAAAAACACAATAAACATTTCAAACACCATAAAAGACAGTTCTTGCGTAAAAGATTGTAAACCCATCAAAAAACGTCATTTTTGTCCGCTTGGACCCATAATCAGGAGAAAACCTTTTTCAGAAGGATAAAAAAAAAACAGTCAAACAAATCTGTGTCTTCCGTGGCCCGAACTACGTTTGCTCTGATCTTTCATGCTGTATGAAAGTACGTAGGCATAGGATGCGATATCCTAGCGAGCAACCTTCCCCTCCTTTCCCGTAGGTAGGCGAACTACGTTGACTCTGATTTCTCGTTCCAGACGGGAATACGTAGGCATAAAGTGCGATACTTTGCCGAGTCATTTTATTTTCTTTTAACCTCAGACCTGTAGAATAGATAGAATAACAATTCGTACCAGAAAACAAGCGTGGATCCTGTCGAGTACGACGGACGTGAGGGGTGCTAATACCTTCCCCTTGCGTAACCGACTCCCGAATCCAGGATTTGGTTGCGATGACCATTCCTTTCCCGTCTTTGCGGTAGGTTTACTTCGAGCGTTTCCTTTCCCTCCGTTGGGATAAATAACGCACGGTGGCGACTCTTCTGTTCAGCCGCGCCGATTTTCGCAGTAGCGACACAAAGCCTTCGTATTTATGAGCCTCGACTGCTGGTGGATGTTCCCTTGGTCGTCGAGGATAAAGTTTCCGTCAGGCGTCACGAGCTTGGCCAGGGTAAAACTGGCCACGAAGGACACCAGCCTCTGATAACCCATTTGGTCCTCCTCGTCCAAAGTCCCTGCCCAGACGATATAATAATCCGTGCCCTTCTTGAAGTGTTCCTCCGACCAGTCCAGGGGTACCTTCGGCACCATGACGTCCTCCCTCTTCCCGTTCATCTTCTGGATTTCACGTCGGAACAACGAGGCACACACATCGTGAGAAACAGGATGGACCATGAAAAATCGTTCTTTGAAGTCCTGGACAGAGTCCATGTACGCCCTGAAAAGCCTCATCGACTGCTTCAACGACACCCATCCTTTTCGGCCATCAACCGCTTGCCTCTGCAGGTGGAAAAGCCGAAAGAACAGGGTGAGGGTGGCCCCGATCTTCAGATGCCGACAAATGAGCTCGTACGCCTGAATGAAGGCTATAGCGTTAGGGTGCAGCTGAGAAGGCTCCAGCTTCTGCCAGTTGTAGACTCCTAGTTGGAAATCAGTGAAGGGCAGCCGATGACCCGCTTCGCGAAAGCAAAACTCGTACATGGGAAACCTCATCTTCCCGTAGGTCGAGCATATGTGGTGATGGGCCCGTGGCCGATATGCTTTCTAGCTCATAGAATATCCCCCACAACGGTCCTCAATAGTAGCGAAAGCGTCGGAGTCGTCCTCGACAAAATAGGATGGCGTACTTAGAGGTTCCTCCCCGACCCAGTCCTCGACAGTCCAGACCTGCCCCTCGACAGGCGGGGCCACTGGGGATTCGGTATCCACGTCAACTTCCATCACTCCCGCTATCCACGTTGCCATGGTCACCTGAAAAGCAGAGGAAAACGGTGAATTCGACGTTTTAAGATCAAATTCACCCTTCCACCACAGATCAAGTGAAAGGGCGATGAGGACAACGACTACGACCTACACTCCACCTCGATGACAACCTTCCCGCGCGTCTACTATCATGCCCTCGGGACGTTCGTTCCACAATAGCATGCGTTCTCGGGACATTCATCCAACGCTAACGCTCATCCCCATAACATTCATCTATACCTAGCGTCCTTCCCTGAGACATTCACCTAACCCTATCTTATGTCCTCGGGTCTTTCATCTAAAAGTACCACCTAGAAATAGGACCGCCTAGAAACTTAAACAAGTACCTAAAAGTAATTTTTCTGTCAACTCTGTCTCCACACCAATCAGAATCTGAATAACTCAGAAGTTCTAATTCAATATTTTTTCCAGAAGGGAATAACACTCCATACTTCAGAGCTCCCTTAATGTACCTCAGAATTCTGACAACAGCTTGATAATGGGACCACTTAGGTTTACTCATGAACCTACTAACCATTCCAACTGCATAGCAGCATAGCAGATATCAGGTCTGGTATTACACAAATACCTTAGAGAACCAACCGACTGTTTGAAGGTTGTAGCATCCACATCCTCACCATCAGAATTAGAATCCAATTTATGATTTATATCTGCAGGTGTGATAGCAACCTTACAATTCTGCAGGCCTAATTTGTATTTGCCTTTAACTTCATTAATCAAATCCACCAACCATATAACTTGAAAAACATGTAGTGATGTTGTAATGTGCTCTACTTCACTGAGGACAAAACCACTACAAGCTCATTTTTTGAGCTCCAAACTATTAGTGCACCCCCTAGCATGAACACATAATATGTTGTTGATTTTATATCATCAACATCTCTACACTAACTAACATCAATGTATCCAACAAGCTTGTACTCTCTTCCTTTGTCCATTGTTAGAAACAATATGCCATAACCCGATGTGCCTCTAAGATACCTTAGTATCTTTTTAGTATCTGCCGATGAACCTTCTATATTAAGTTGATCAATGTCACCCTCGTTAGAGTCTTTTGTAAATTACAATCTTGACACAACTGGTGTTGATGCAGAGTGCAGTGCTCCATCTCAAATCTCTTAAGTATCTCACTTGCATCTCTTTTTTGATGCATCAGTAATCCCCAAAGACATTTGTAAAACTCAATTCCAAGGAAATATGATATGTTGCCAAGATTAGGCATCTCAAATTATTTCATTAGTTGAATTTTGAAATCTTCAATGTCTTTGTCACAAATTCCAAGGATTAACAAGTCATCTACATAGAGGCTTAAAATTATCATCTCATTATTATTACTACTTGTGACATACACACCATACTAAGACGTATACTTCATGAATCTTATCTCTCTTAGGAAGCCACCAATAATACTATTCCAAACTCTTAGAGTTTGGTTAAGTCCATATAATTCCTCATATAGCTTGTACATTTTGTTCTCTTGATCTTATTTCTCAAAACCAACTGATTGTGAAACATTTACTTCTTCATTCAAAGGAGCATTCAGAAAAGCATACTTTACATCCATCTAACACATAAACTAGTTGTTTATATTAGCTAAAGCAACAACCAATCTTATTGTTTCAATCCTTAAAGTAGGTGCAAAGACTTCATCAAATTCAATGCCTTATTTTTGAGAAAACATTTGGCCACGGGCCTTACTATGTGTCTAATATGAGAGAGATGTTTGAAATCACTGAATACATCCAGAAGTGAAGTCAATACTTGATTGAACAAAACTTCCACATATACATGAATCAAAAGAGTTTGAGAAACTTATTGTTGCAAAAGATTCAAACACTGGGACATAGAAATGAGCTGCAAAATTATAGGGTTTAAACTTCAAAAAAACTTCCAAACTTGGAAAATCAAATCTGGTAGTAAATTCCTTGAGCTAAGAAATTTATGAAGATGTATCATTGTTGCTAGCTATCTTCTCACTAGTACCACATCTTGTCCATCAACTCCAACAATATTTCACATTAAGCAACAATAGGAAGAAGTTAGTGGTGGAAAAGGAATAAAAGTCTGAGGGACAAAATTGGTATAAATTTTAGAAAGGGGTGTTTTATTTCAAAGATAAATTATTCATACCAGATATCATGAAAATATGAAAAATTCTTCATCATGAATATTGTACTGGTAAAAAGGTACATGTGTGCATGTCACCCATGTAAAAGATAGGGATGCATAGAGTGTAACACCCTTCCAAACCCAACGAACGAATAACTTAGTGTATAAATCAATAATTAAATCAGAGTAAATCACCGACAAGGGTGTCACATGCTTCATAAAAACATTCTTATCACACATCCTGCTTCGTAACACGGGTTTCAAATAATTATAAAATTCATCTTAATAACTCCACATATAATTAAAACTTCGCAGTAGAATCTTAGTATCAACATGACTTTATAATTTTCATCAAAAGACTTCAAGGCCTTTGATCATAATAAAAAATCAACATAAAATAAATCATCGCGTAACAGACTCTTCAAAACATGTTCTTAAATCAATGACGACTTCAAAAAACCAAACGTTCCCAAACCCCGATGTTACGTATCATAGCAAGACCCTCTTAATTCACATAAATAAGATAAATTGACTCCAAAGCTAAATCTTCACGCGTCAACGAGCTAACCTTGATCACCTGCACCTTACCCACATAGTGGTAACATTCAAATAGATATAGTACTTACAAAAACAATTATCCATACTTCATATATCCATCACACATCACACACATACTCACACTGTCACTTCATTAAGTCAACTCACAACGTCATTACGTCATCAATAAATCATCATCGTCAAAACATCACTTATGTCACAACATCATCAAAACATTTATTAACTCATATTTATTGAATGTCACTTAGTATATAATACAACAAAATGACTCATGCAAGTGGTACCAACACTTTGATGAACATATGGTCATCTCCCTCCAAATATCCCCAACATAGGACCGAATTCCACTCGGAACCTGAGCACATTATAAAACGCACTCAATCCACACAATGGATTGAGGAGACCACTGGACCGGAGTCCTAACATCGTCACTGGACCGAAGTTCTAACATCGTTACTGGACCAAAGTCCTAACATATGCTATGAATACATGATGCAAGACGGCATAATAAACACGACCACGTCTAGTCAAATTTTCATCATCATTCATGTAATCGTCATAGTATATCCCTCATAATCAGTCACACTTCATCATAGTTTAATTATTAGAAACGCATCATACTAATCATTTCACTTCATGTCAGACAACGCAACAACAAAAAGAAAGAAAAGAGAGATAGAAGAAAAGTAAAATAAATAAATAAATGCCCGCTCTTGCTCGCCCGGCGAAGCAGGGGCGAAACGCCTTCCCCATAAAAAATTCCAGAAGCACCTCCTTTTCATCCTTCTTTCGCCTCTCCTTTTGCCCGATGCTTCCTGAGCGAAGTAGCTTCACCCGACGAAACATATGACTCGCTCGAAGAAACCTTGAAAATAGCAACTCTACAGTTGCATTTTCTGCACAGTCCATACCCCAAAAATCTTGCGATTCCAATATCGTTCAATCCAAAAATGCACATAATTAACAAGATATCACAATAAAACAACAACACTTCATAATAGGCATCATATACATCATCTAATAACACTACAATATCATTCTATCACTTATTTCGTCATGGATCATCACATTACCATCATATTACTACATTCTCCATAAAAATCCAAAACCACCAACATACATCTAAACCCTATATCAATTATAATGAAAAGTAATACTCCTCATCCCTTAGATTCTTAGTTCCGATCCTTTTACTTGAGTTCTACAACAACCTCTTAGAGCCCTAGCCCCTTCTACCTTTTTCCTCAATGTTGTTTCTCCAAACCATGATCGTTCAGGATGAACTTCTCCACTTCTATTTTCCCTTTTGTCAAACTTTCCCTTAGGACCCTTAATATGACTTTCCTAACTTACCCTTACTAATACTTCTATAATGACCACCTTGCCCTTGATGTTTCCGCTTATTTTATTTTAATTAATAATAATAGTCTAAAGGTTTAAATAGTGTTTTCGTCCCTGTAAGTTAGTGTGTTTTTGGCTTTCGTCCCTGAATCTTTTTATTTGGTATGAGTCCACATATGATAATTTCTCTTTAGATTTAGTCCCTGGTGTCAATAGAACGTTAAAAAAAAGCTGAGGTGGCAGACGGTGATGACCTGGACTATGTTTTATCATTTGTTTTATTTTTTATAAAGAACACATGTGGATATAGTTTTTAACGAGGGATCAAATTAAAAAGAAGTACATTTTTGTCTGCTTCTCCTTCCTTCCTCCTTCCATCCGTGGCTTCTTCTTCATCCTTTGCAATTTTCCCTCTGCTCCATCGACATCCATGGCCTCTTCTTCGTCCGCGAACTCTCTTCATGTTCAAGCACCGGTTTATGGTTGAAGTAGAAGTATGAAAATGTTTATGTCAAATTCTGATGAAAACCCTAAAATAAGATTTTGGAAGTCTCAAAATTCAAGGTTAATGTCTAGTTGCAAGTTGTTCATTTGGGACGATGAGCTTGAAAGAAATCCAGCTAGTGATCTTAGAAGTTCAAGTGGTTGCAACTGCTCGGAAATGTTGAAGGACTTAGGGTTCATTGTTAAAGAGATTGAGATTGGCAAAAAGGAAAAGGTGAAAATTAAGTTGGAGAAGGAGAAGAGGAAAACATCTATTGAAGCTATTGTTGGTTGTGTCATAGGGTTCTTCTTTGCTTATCACAAATGGTGGTGAATCCCATTTGTTTATGTCTGTTTCTTTTTTTTTTAGTCCTTGTAACATTGATGTATTTTGAGACTGGTCTCTGTACAATATGATGAATGAAAAAGATGTTTTGGTTTTGGACAACTTATGTATGCAATTAAGTTAATTAAGGTATAGGCCATATCAATTGTCCATAAAACAAGATTGAGCCAATTTATGTATCAAATTGGTAATAGGCCATATCAATTGTCCATAAAACTAACTTGAGCCAACATAACGCATTATACAAACTTGATATTCTGCATTAAATAAAATTGATAATGTATCATAAAACAAACCTGATATACTGCATTAAACAAACTTAATAATGTATCATAAACACATTGTATCATACACATAAAGACTTAAGCAAAAAAAAAAAACATTGTATCATAAACATTAAGTCTTAAGCCAAAATACACATTGACATCAAAATACATAATAGAAAACTACAAGGCTTAAGTACACCATTGTAGTAAAGTTGTTCAATAAAATATAAGTTAAAACAGGTCCAATGACTACGAATTCCATGGTACCCCATTGTGCAGGGTTACTTCCTTATCCTTTTAGCAGGGTTACTTCCTTCTCCTCTTTTAGGCTTGTTTCTTTTGAGCACCCTTGGTCTATCACTTTTCCTCAACGTCAACTTCCTTACGACCTTTTGCTTGGGTTATTTTGCCTACAAGGACACAATGAAGCAGGTTAATTAAGTCAATTAAAACTGAGAACATACACATTATGTCAATTAGTCAGTAGCATGACTTAACTAGTTTAGGAGGGGCATAAACAGGTTCCTTAGGAGGAGGTGCATGAACAAGTTCATTAGGTGTAGGCTCAACCTCTGGAACAGGTACAGACAGAATGTAGTTTGGTTGTGAGTCACCAACTCCTTATGAAACCATTATGGATGCAACCTCAACAGTTGGAGCATGGACACTAGCAACATTAGTTGGAGCTGTAATTTGGGAAGTGAGATCACTAACATTGAGTTAAGGTTGTGTTCTTTCAAAAGCTGCACAAAGATCTGCTGCAAGCATTTCAAACTCTAGGTTCACATCACATTGTGTTTCTGGCTGTTCTTTAGGGGGAAGTTCATGATGAGGTTATTGTTGTTCAGTAGAAGCTTCAAAGTTGTGTTTTTTAGTAGAAGCTTCAGGCTGTGTTGTTTGTGTAGTATTTTTCTTTGGCTTTTTCTGCACACAGAGTGATTCAATCAATATCACTTACAAACGGTTAATAAAAATACATAATTGAGTAAGTTAATACCTTTCTTTTTTGAGCTTCAGGTCCAGGCATCAGAACTATACATCTCCTTGCATTGTGGCCATGTACACCATAGTTGGTACAACAATAAGATGTATGTGTCCTTCCCTTGTTAGGGTCCTCATCAGGTTCCCTCCTCCTTAGTTTCTTTGGCCTATCAGGGCCTCTTTTGTATGATGGAGGCAACATCTCCTTAGTATTAACCTCATGCCACATGTCTTGGCCATTAATTGGGCTAACATTAAAATCATAGTATGCCACATATGTTTCTTTAGAATAACAGTCATCTACATAGTCTTCAGGGTGTTCGTTCCTAAAGCCTAAGGCAACAACTGCATGTCTACATGGTATGCCTACCAATTCCCAAAAGTTACATGTACAAGTTATTTTAGAAGTGTCAACTATAAAGCTATGTTTGCTATGGATATGTTCAACTTGCCAAGTAGAATCACCAAACTAGTTTGGATTCTAATTACCAACATTTTCTACCTCTTTATCTAACCTAGTTCTAGGTCTTGGCATTATCCTATGTGCCCACCTATCCATTTTTCTCTTAATTTAGAATTTCTATTCATAAGGTAGTTGCTTATCTATTCACACATGGTTAATATTGGTTTATCTTTAGCCACTAGGATTGTGCTATTAAAAGCTTCAGACACATTATTCATTAGCACATCAAATTTGGGATAGAATGAGAAAGCATGCTTACACCATGATTTTGTAGGTATTTTGATCAACCACTCCCAAGCCTTAGGATTAAACACCTTCAACTCTTTCATATTTGCTTCTCATGCTTGTATACATATGGCCTTTGCTGCAGCCATCATCGAATCTCTGATCTGTGTGCCACCACCAAACTTCTTTTTGAAATTGGCATATAAATGCCTAAGACAAAGCTTATGCTCCACCCTTTCAAACATCTCTTCAAAAACAAGAATTAAGCCCTACAAATAAAAACAAACAATAAAATAAGGTACCTATTTCAAGCAAACAGAAATATATAAAACAAATTGACATATTCAGGGACCTAGTTCAAAACAAGTTGATATATACAAGGACCAAATCAAAACACAATTACAAGTTTATATGAAACAAGATCCAAAAACCCATAATTGCCCTTGCAACCTACTCTCACTCTAACCTTTTCATTTTTCACATACTTTATCTCTCTTCCATTTAACACCGACCATTCACTTATTGCCTCCTTAAATTCAGTTAGAGATACAAACTCCAAACCAACTTTGAACTTGTAGTCCTTGTCTAACTCTTCCATCTTAAACCTAGGATATTTTGGTCCTTTCTCTCCATCTGATGCATCTAGATCATTAATACCTAGATCATCACTTAAATAATTAGTTTCAAGCCTTTCATTACCAACACTAACTCCACTTGATGAACCCACGTTAGCATCAACATTTCTTATCTTTGTTGGAGTATTCCTATGTTTCCTTGCTTTTTGCTTAACCCTTCTAGTTGGTTTATCTACAACGTCAAATCCATCATCCATGCCAAGGGCCCTTTCATCATCAATGTCCTTAAATGATAAACCATTATAACCACTATCATCACTATCATCTCTTTCAACACCATCAACATTCTCATCAACCTTTGCAGGCTCATCAACATTTAGATTGCCAGCATCACCATCAATATTTCCAGCATTATCATAAACATCATCCTCAATAATATTACCAGCTCTAATATCATCAACATTATCAGCAATACCATATCCAACATTATCACTAACACCATCCTTAATACAATTATTAGCTTCAACATTATTAAGATTATCAGCATTATCCTTAACATTATCAACATCATTAACGATTTTATCAACATCATTAACAACATTATCAACCGTATTAATATCACAAACTATCCTTGCATGCTTACCCGATATACTTTTATACCACCATAACCAATAATCAGCGGACTCAAGGTTTCAAAGTTCTTTCACAATACCAGTTGCTTCAAAGAAGCTCCACCTATCAGGGTCAATGCCTACTTCAACATTATCCCCACCTAAGTAGTACACGACATTATCCTTAACAAACTTCCCCCCGTGATGAATGTTCATTGTAAATGTCATACCTGGTAGATTTGATCAGGTCGCTCAATCAGGATTGTAGCTTCGTCACCCTCCGTCGCCTTGCCCAAACAAGCTCTCGCACCAGTAGCTTCACCTTTCCTAAGTTGAATTCCTTTCTAAATATGAAACCCTAATTTACAAGGACTAAACATAAAAGAGGGAAATGTCTTTTGGATGGATTATTTTTGGGGGAAAACATTATATTCACGTGTTCAAAGAAAATATAAATAATAATGATAAGGAGTAAGCCAAGTCATCATTGTCGCACCTAAATTTTTAACCCTAAGACTTCACCTCTATGTACATCATGTCGCATAACATTTCTAGGCCAATCGTACTTGCACGACTAACCATATTTTCTTAGCTTTTATTACTTTTGTTTGTTCACTATGGAATCAGGGATCTGTTTCAGGGAAACCACATGAGTTTAAATCAGTCAAATTTTGAGTGCACCATCAACCAAAAGCGCTGGATTCAAGCGAATACTAATTCTCACAGGTGTCTTAGGATGTGAATGGTTGATTCCGATCTTAGAGTTTTCTACTGGGCTTTCTATTCAAATTTCTCAGAGGATTTAAGAATTAGGGCTTCTACCCCTTTAATGCTAAACAAATGGGATGTGAGGATTGACCAAGGTTTTATGATGTTCCTGGTCAATAGAGAATAAGGTGACTGATTTAATTGAATGACGAAGCTAGTGGGTTCACTGATTTGGGTTTGTCCAAAGACAATAAGCATCTTGGGTATTTATTTCAGTCTTTCCTCAGGGTATCAGGCCATGTTGAAACCCACAAGTTGCGGCGTTCCTCCTGTTCAAATCCATATTTTTGCAAAAGCTAGTTCACGGAAAGTCCCATCACTTAAAGATATTTTTATGAGATTTGCTTCGAAATCTTATTTCTAAATTCAAATTGCAAGATTGAGCTCATAAAGTCAGGATTCATTTCAAGATGACCCAAAAGAAGGAGTTGAGCTTTAATTTCTGTTTGAGGTTTAGTAATGTAATCAAGTTGTAATTCAAAGAGTGATTTGATTTCACCATATTGTTCACCGATCCAAAGTCACAAAGTTTAAGCTACCATTTCAAGCTTGATTTCAAGTCTGAGCTTAATGCGTCAACATGGTTTCCTTTAGCGTTGTATTTACAAGCACGTGCCAAAGACCTTACATTTCCTCCTGAGATTTCAAGATTTTACAAGACAAGCTCCACGTAATTCCATGATAGACATTTCAAAGGGTACAAGTTTGAATATAAAAAATCCTTCGCAAAGTACGAATTTAAAGGTTCACATGTAAGTCCAAAGGATTCAAAGTATACAAGTTATGTTGCATAAAAAGTTCACGTTCAGATTGCAATAGCATAAGATAAATTTGGTTTTACGCCATGAAAACACGTTACATCAAAGATTACAAGGAAAAACACAAAGCTTTCATACTACTTGTCCAGTCATATAGTTCTTTTTTCCGTTATAACCTCCCTTTGAAGAAATCAAGAATCTCATTACAAACAGATTCCAACCACTTTAACCTCTCAAGGGTTTCTACAAAGAAGAACAAAGTCACATGTAACTCCAAAATTTTAAAGTACAATAAGAATGTATCATATCAAGAGTCCAAAATTACATTAGTATTCAAACCCAAGCCCCATCCGGCAGGTACCATTCATGAGGGATCAGGTTAGAAGAACTAGGCCAAGGTTAATTAAAAAAAATAGAAAGTCATAACAAAGCGAATACAATAAAACAATTAACTCCAGAAATTTGAATTCAAAGCCGTGTTTGAGCTACAACACTCTACCATGCCACGTATTACACTGTTTTCCCTATAGATTTAATAAATTCTTAATTGTAACCTATTTGCTCCAACCATCACCGCCCCTCGTTGTAAGACAAGAAAAACAAAGGCGATTAATCTTGAATACATGCTCGAAAAAGACTTGGATCCTTAGACTGTAATCACTGTTGACAAGTTTTGCAGTAGAGGAGTGATGAGATAACTCCAATACTGGCAGCATAGAATTCCATGTGTGTAATGTATTTCATCACTAACTTTAGTAGTATTGGCAACACAGTGATTATCTTGATGATGAGCGAGTGGTACAACTTGCCAAATATGCAGAAATACAGTAATGTTCATTCGCCCAAGGCCTAATGAGAAGAAGGTGAAGCGACTCGTAGAGCACAGGAAACTTCAAAGCAAGATGAACCTGCAGGCATGAACCGAAATAAACTATATAAGCAACAAGTCATTTAACAAGGTCTCAGGTGAAGTTTAAGAGAAGAAGGGAGATACCGGGTTTCCATAGGCGACACGACTCATTATTTCTTTTAAGGATTGCTAAAGCCACAAATTATTCCCAATCCGCCCATCAAATCCTTCACCTAGCAAACTAGACAAGAAAAGTGTTATTAAAGTATTCTAATGCAAATAAATGAGGAAGTCAAGTCAGCAAAGCAAATTCCGATAAAACGCCATTTATTCTGTCCGTGTAGGAAACTCTTTCAAAAGTTTCTAATGTTAATACCCATACATTTATTCATCCCACAGGTATGAAGGTAACTCTGATAACTTTTCTATTCTCACATCGAGAACGAACAAAATAGCCTTTAGGATAATAGAAACTCAATGAGTCGCTATTAGATCGGTAAGCATCAACAGAAAAAACAAAAAAAAGAGGCGTTAAATGTTTTCATTATACCTAAAATAGAGCGAACAGTGCGGACTAGCCTTTAATTCGACCATATTGAGACCCAAAGACTTTTGCTGCATAGAACTACATGGAGAATAATTCTTCAAAGTACTGCCCCTGCCAACATTGAAATCAATGGTAAGCTTCCTGAAGTGGAAGGAAAACTAAGATCAAAAGACATAAAGTTGAAGGTAGGAAAAACACTTAGAAAGGGGGGGGGGGGTTGAATAAGGGTTTCAAACAATTAAGATGATAGAAAAATAACACAGTATTTTTATCCTAGTTCCTTTGAACTCAAACTAATCCAGTCCACCCTACCAAGGTGATTTGCCTTTCTCAACAAGGACTTAATCCACTAAATCAAACTGATTACAGTGTAAACCACTAAGACAACTGTCTTAGTCTTCTCAAGAATTCTGACCACACTTGGTCTCTTAAGGAATCTTTTACAAAGATAAACTAACAATGTGTTTAAGATTTGCTTCTAAAAAGCTATATCACAAAAGTGATTTTTACACAAGTTTAAGAACGAAAATAAATTATTCAGCTTGAAGAAAGTTTGAATGAATTGTTTGCCAAGTGATTTTTCAATAGTTTCGTCAATCTTTGAAGTGATGCTAAGACTTGCTTTTATAGTACTTTCAAATCCATTTCTCAAAGACTGTGCAATCCGTGCGTTATGTTTGTTTTTGTCTTCTATTGACTTTTCCTTTCTCAGAAGAGGAATGTTCTGACAAATCTTTTTTGTCTGAAATCCTGTGTCATGCACGAATGGGGAAAGAGCCGTTTTAGATAAGGACAAGGAATATGCCAACGGATCTTTATTTGAACAACATCTTCTTCACCAACTTTGAAACGTCTTGCATCAGAATTCTGATGATGTTCTTAGTTGATCAGATCAGAGTTAACTCACTCAGAGTTTCTCTATCAGAGTTTGCAGCAAAGTGCTTTAAGCGTGAAATCCTTTATCAGAGCATACTTGCTTATCAGAGCTTCTATACTTGCAGCGTTAAGTATATTCAGATTCTTCTAAAGCTTTACGTATGTTCTTTACTCAAGTTCTTCTTAGCTTTGCTCAGAGTCATTGTAGCATATCAGAGTCTTCTGATGTGATGCATCTGACGCTCGGAGCTTTTCTATTCTGTGGTGTTCAGAGGCGTTCTTGCTTCCAGAATAATATTAATTTTGATATCTGAAACAAATAAACACTTGAACATAATTAGAGTATATAAATTCTCTATACAAAATTTCATTAATGTTATCATCAAAACAATGAGATATATTAAACACCAACCTGTGTTCTAACAATCTCCCCCTTTTTGATGATGAAAAAAACTATGGGAAATTTTGTTTAAATAGAAAAGAAATATTACTCCCCCTGAGAATATTAATCTCCCCCTGAAATGAATACTTCTGAAAAGATAAAATACTTCCCTTTCAGCTTCTGTATTCTTTTCAGCATCAGAGGAAACTTGTAGATTCTCAGACTTTTAGTTTAGAGTTAATTCTTAGAATTTATCAGATGAGAATTATTAGCTCTGAAACACTCAAAAAATATGATTAGATAAGAATTATCATGTATGAGTTGCCTTTGGTAACTGCTTATGTGAATTATCAAAATTACCATTTTCTCCCCCTTTTTGTCATATCAAAAAGAAAATCTTTTAAGAAAAACTTTAAGACAGAAAAAAATAACAGAGGAAAAATAATAAAGCATAAGATAAATTTAGCCAGAAAAACATAACATTCAGATGCATTTAATAAAGATAATCCAGAACAGAAACAATCAGATAACACAAAAGTGCACAAACAACAAAGAAAACTAAGAAGGACGAGAAGCCAAAATCCTCAGAAGATTCGTTATCTCAATTGTAGATTCTTCTTGTTTCGCCATCCATGTCTTGATTTATTCAGTTGTCTTTTCCTGCTTAACCATCCAAGATTTTATCTCAGTGTTGCTAGCCTTAAGTTCAACAAGTTGAGTATGCAAATCTTCGTCTTCTTTCTTCACTTCAGATGACTCAGGCACAGATGCAGAAGCAGAGACATCATGAACAACCAAAGAAGCAGAAGCATTCTGGACAATCATGTTAGAAGGTTGAGCAGAGTCAAGAATCTCAAAAGAAGGAGCAGAAGCTTCTGGAGCTACTTCTTCATGTGTAACCACTTCAGCAGTCTCAGAAGCAAGAAAGTCTTCAGAAGGAATACACACGTCCTTTGCAAGTGTGTTTTCCAGAAGCAAGGTTGGATTTCTGCTTACTCTCAGAAGAGTTTGTCTAACAACTTCAGCAAATCTGACCTTTGCATCGTCAGCACAAATCTCTTGAAGATTAGAAGCTACAGAGTCAAATATATTTCTGAATCTTTTCCAGATAGCTTCAGAATCATCAAGATTCATACTTGAGAGACATTCCTTCTTGACAGAAGATAACCACATGTTTAATTCTTTATCAAATCTAGCAAATAAAGTACCAACGTCCAGCCTAGGTTTGGGTTTTAGGTAGGCGTCTAACGAAGGTGTTTTGGTGGTTTCAGAAGTTGAGGGTATGGAAAAAGAAGGGATATAGATGATAGGTGGATATGATGGAGAAGGAGTGAGTACAGATGAAGGCTTAGCAATCTGAGGTTCAGATTGGGATGGTTCTGATGAAAACTTATCATCATCAGGATCAAAAGGAATAGTAACATAGGATTTGAGAAAAGATGAGATGCCATCTGTTCTATCAGAATCTGTGGAATCAGATGAGTCAGAAGATTCAGAAGATTCAAATGATCCAAAGGGAACTTGAAATACAGTTGTTAGAGGTTGGAGATCAAGAACAACTGGTTCAGGATCAGATGGGATGGTTTCAGGTTGTTGTGGTTCAGAAGTTTGTTTTTCAGATGGGGGAATTTCAGAAGATGGGTTTACAGAATGTGTTGGTTTAGAAGTTTGAGGAGCAGAAGTTGGGGTTTTATCAGGGGTAGTTTTCTGATGGATGTTGAATGAAGGTGTGGATGGTACAGAAGATTGTGGTTGTTGGTGGTCAGAAGTTTTATTTGGTTTAGGTGTAGAAGGAAGTGGTTGAGATTTTTCTGGTTCAGAATGAATAGGTTCAGAGTTGTGAGGAGGAGAAGGTGAAGGAATTGGTTCATAAGGAGGAGGTTCAGATGCTAGTACTTCACTTACTATTTCTAAAATAGAATCTAAACTGGCAGAAGGATTACCTTTCTGTTTCTTGATGCGCTTTGGCTTTGCAGAAGATGTTTCGCCAGAAGCTTTCCTCTTGGGCTTAGAAGATCCTTCTTCTGAAACCTTTCTTTTCTTCCTCTGTCTCTCCCCATAGAAATCTGGTTCAGGTTCACCTGCTCTTTGGATCAGATGTTCTGGTATAGGAGTTCCATCTGCTAAGCATTCTGCTATGTAAGCCAGAATGATTTCCTTGGGTTCGTTAGCATAGAAGAGAGGGAAATCATCTAACGGGATCCTTCTCTTGCTAACTTCTTCTGTATTGAACTGACCTGGTGCAGAAGTAAGTTCTTCTATAATTCTCATCCTCTGCAGACTTTTGCCATTCAGAGGTTTTCCAACAACTGAAGCTAATTCTTCTTTCATACCAGCTTCTGTCAGATGACCAACTAAGCCATTCTCAGTCAGAATATCTGAGATGAGTCTTCCCATAGGAATCCAATTTCTCATATTTTGGTGCTTGGTTCTAACTTCTTCTCTAGATTGTTTCACATGAGTCCACAGATGAGTGAAAAGCAGGTAAGGCAGATCCACCTTGATACCTTTACCCAGACAATACATGAAGTACATCTGATTAGAATTGATGTAATCAGGAGAATTTGTAAACTTCCTGTGATGAATGCAACCCAAGAAGATCTTAGCCCAGATCTTGTATTGAACTTTCAGATCCTTTATCTTGCTTGAGGCTTCCCCAGAAGTAAACACTTCACTATATACCTCATCCATATCCACACGATTTGGTGGCAGATGATTAACACCGTCTGATTCTTGATATCCTATCAGCTTGCGAATTAGATCTTCAGTGATAATGATTTCTTTACCCAGAATTGAAGACATAATGAATTTGGGGAAAACATTTTCATGAATCCAAAACTCTTTGACCAAGCAAGGGTAAACTGGACCGACCAGTCTGTCAAAATACTTTGTCCATCCTTGTGATGACATAGTTGGACGTAAATCAAATCCATTTTCAGCAATATTTCAAAAACTATCAAGAACTCACATTGAACTTCCAGTTGATCAACGGGTGTGAGGAGAGTTCTTTTTGGTTCTTATAATGGAGTAGGACCCATTGCAGAAGAAGAAACGGCAGCCATTGTTGATTCGAACTGTTGAGAGGTTGAAGATGAAGTTGCCATTGTTGATGAGGTGAGATAACGAATGCTTCTTTGGTTTTTAGGTTTGGAGGAGATGAAGAAACAATGGAGCAAACAGAAATGCGTACACGGTGTGTGAGAGAGTGAAAAGTGTGAGAAGGTGTTGTGTTGTGGAATATATAGGGGCAACAAATTAAGGCACACATTCACACGTTCAACATTTAATTCAAATCAAAAAGTCACATCATAAAGAATAATGATTTCAAAACATTAAATGATACTGACAAGCGTGGGGAGGAAAACGAGAAATTGAGAATTCAAAACAGTATCTCAAAACAGCGTCTCATTGAGTACACTCCATCTTTTCAGATATCATGTGACACATGTTTGATGTTGATGTGCCTCTGAATCTCTTAAGAATAAGAAACGTTAACCAACACTCAGATCTTCTGAGACTTGTTAGATCAGAGTTTCACAAAATAATATACCAAAAGAAATAATCAGAAGAAATACTTCAGAATATAGACATTATTCATATTTCATCTGAATAAATTTTTTTCTGAATAATAGTTTTATTCTGGACAGATATCCATACTAATATTCTCCAGAATAAATTTAAACCTATCTTCAGTAAGGGGTTTTGTGAAGATATCAGCCCATTGATGGTCTGTATCAACAAAGTTCAAACTAATAATTCTCTTCTGAACATAGTCTCTGATAAAATGATGCTTAATTTCTATGTGATTTGCCTTAGAATGTAAAATTGGATTCTTAGAAAGGCAAATAGCAGAAGTATTATCACAGAAAATAGAAATGTTACTCTCATGAATCTGATAGTCTTCTAGTTGACTCTTCATCCAGAGCATCTGTGTGCTACAACTAGCAGCAGTAATGTATTCTGCTTCTGTTGTTGAAAGCGCTATTGTGGGTTGCTTCTTGCTGAACCATGACATCAAATGACTTCCCAAAAACTGACAGCTTCTAGAAGTACTTTTACGCTCTACTCTGTCTCCAGCATAATCATCATCACATAATCCAACTAATCTGTATTCATCAGATCTTCTGTAACACAAACCCACGTTAGTAGTACCTTTCAGATACCTCAGAATCCTCTTAATAGCTGTTAAGTGAGATTCTCTAGGATCTGATTGGAATTTAGCACATAGACAAACACTGAAGAGGATATCAGGTCTAGAAGCAGTCAAGTACAGAAGAGAGCCAATCATACCTCTGTAGAGCTTCTGATCTACCTTTTTACTTACCTCTTCTTTACCTAGAGTGCTTGTAGGACGCATTGGAGTCTTTGCTAGCTTGCTTTTCTATCATGTTGAATTTCTTCAGAAGCTCCTTTACATACTTTGTTTGATGTATGTAGGTACCTTCTGGAGTCTGATTCACTTGAATTCCCAGAAAGAATCTGAGTTCTCCCATCATGCTCATCTTGAATTCTTCCTGCATAGATTGAGCAAACTCATTTCCAAGCGTAATATTGGTAGTTCCAAAAATAATATCATCAACATAAATCTGACAGAATAAAATGTCTTTCTTAATTGATTTATGGAAGAGAGTAGTGTCAACTTTTCCTCTGATAAAACTATTTTCCAGAAGGAAATTACTCATCCTCTCATACCAAGCTCTAGGAGCTTGTTTTAAGCCATAGAGTGATTTCTTAAGTTTGAAAACGTGTTCTGGAAATTGTTCATTTTCAAAACCTGGAGGTTGATGAACATAAACTTCCTCTTCTATGAAACCATTTAAGAAAGCACTTTTAACATCCATCTGATACAGAGTGATGTTATTCTGTGCAACAAAGGAAATAAGCAAGTGAATAGATTCTAACCTTGCCACAAGAGCATATGTCTCTGTGTAATCTATACCTTCTTGCTGATTGTATCCTTGAGCAACCAGCCTAGCTTTGTTTCTGATAACTTCTCCTTGTTCGTTCAGCTTGTTTCTGAAGACCCATTTTGTTCCAATGATGTTAAAACCATTTGGTCTTGGAACCAGATCCTAGACGTCATTCCTTGTGAATTGGTTAAGCTCTTCTTGCATAGCAAGTATCCAATCATTATCGTTCAGAGCCTCATCCACAGAAGTAGGTTCAATGACATATACCAAACCAAACAATGACGTTCCAGAAGATCTGAGAAATGACCTTTTTTGATAGGGTCATCCTTCTTTCCAATTATCATTTCCTCTTGATGAGAGGCTTTGATTCTAGATGATCCTTTAACATTTGGTTCTTCAAAAACAGTCAAGCTATCCATTTGAGCAGCCAAGGGAGTAGCATCTGACGTTGCTTCTAGTGCTTTTGCTTGATCTTTGTCTGCCTCTGATTCTTCAGAGTCTATGAGAAGGACTTCTCTATCTGCAGAGATTTCAAGTTGCTTTGGCTTTTGATTGCCAAGCTTATCATCAAATCTAACATGAATTGATTCCTCTACAATCTGTGTCTCAGTATTGTATACTATGTAGCCTTTAGAGGGTTCAGAATATCCAAGCATGAAATACTTCTAAGCTTTAGAATCAAACTTGTTCAGATTTTCCTTAGTGTTCAACATAAAACATACACATCCAAAAGGATGGAAATAAAAAATTTTGGGCTTTCTATTCCTCCACAATTCATAGGGAGTCTTCTCTAGAAGAGGTCTTACAGACACTCTGTTCTGAATATAACAAGTTGTATTCACTGCTTCTGCCCAAAAATCTTTTGCCATGTTAGTCTCGTTGATCATGGTTCTGGCCATTTCTTACAATGTTCTATTTTTCCTTTCTACAACTCCATTCTGTTAAGGAGTTCTAGGACAAGAAAAATCATGTGCAATGCCATTTTCCTTAAAAAAAATTCAAAGTATTTATTTTTAAACTCTCCACTATGATCACTTCTGACTTTAACAATTTTAAATTCTTTTTCGTTTTGGACTTGTTTGCAGAAGTCAATGAATTCAGAGTGTGACTCATCCTTGTGTTTCAGGAATTTTACCCATGTCCATCTGCTGTAGTCATCAACAATGACTAATCCATACTTCTTGCCTCTGATGGATGCAGTTTTCACTGGTCCAAACAGATCAATATGAAGCAACTCTAATGGTTGAAACAACATTTTTTGCTTTGAAAGAAGATTTTGAAAATTTTCCTTTCTGACATGCTTCACAAAAAGCATCTGAGTTGAACTTCAACTGAGGAAGTCCTCTGACCAGATTGAGCTTATTAATCTGAGATATACATCTCGTACTAATATGACCCAATCTTCTGTGCCAGACCCATTGCTCATCGTTAACAGACAGAAGGAATTTTACATTCTGAACTTTAAGTTCTGAAAGATTGATTTTGTAAATATTGCTCTTCCTTTTCCCATTAAAGAGGATTGAACCATCTTTTTGACTTACAGCTTTACAACATTTTTTATTGAAGATTATATCATAACCATTGTCACTTAATTGACTTATGGACAATAGATTATGTGTTAATCTTTCAACAAGTAAGACATTAGATATGGAAGGAAGGTCACCAGTGCCAATAGTTCCAGAGCCAATGATTTTGCCCTTCTGGTTCCCTCCAAACTTCACGTCACCTCCAGATCTAAGTTCCAAGCTTTGGAACATAGACCTTCTTTCTGTCATGTGTCGCGAGCAGCCAGAGTCAAGGTACCATGATTGGTGTCTCAACTTTGCTGCTAAGGACATCTGCAACAAAAATTATTTTGTCCTTAGGTACCCATATTTTCTTGGGTCCTCTGGGGTTAGTAGGTTTGAAATTCTTTCTGAATTTCTTTCCCTTAAAGGTATCTTTGTTCTGCTGAGGTTTTGGTTTATTAAACACAGGTTTATTCTGATCAGAACGTGTGTGCTTAATATCATTCAAATGACCATATTTGAAGTGAGTATACAAAGGAGAATACTTAATGATCAGTTTATCAACAGGTTTTGGATTTAAATCCTTCCCAGAGGGTGATTCATATCCAATTCCCTTTCTGTTATTTCTGCTTACACCATAGATCAATGAAGCCATCTTGCTTCTATCTAGGCCTCTAGCCAGAAACTTCTGAAAGCTATAATCATACTCTTCTAAAATGTTTTTAGAGCATGATACAGAATCTGAGTCGTATTTTTGAGCTTTTTCTAAATCATTTTTCATTTTAAGATTGTTTGCTTTAAGCTCAACAACTTCTTATCTCAGCTGATCATTCTCAGATGCAAGACAACTTTGAAGCTTCTTGTATTTGAGTTTGATCTTGCCGTAGCTTTCAAGAATTTCAGATGAACTTTCAGTAAGTTCAGCTCTAGAAAGTTCAGAAAATACCTCTTCTGAATCTAATTCTGATCCAGATTCAACAGTTTCTTTGTGGTCCTCCACGTCAGCCATCAGTGCTACATTAGCACATTCATCTTCTGATTGTGATGAAGATTCAGAAGCGTCTGAATCATCCCACGTGGCCATTAGAACTTTCTTCTTCTTTTCAAACTTCCTTCTGAGTTTCTCCTTCAGAAGTTTGGGACATTCATTTTTATAGTGGCCTGGCTCCTTGCACTCGTAGCACACTACATCTTTCTTGCCAGATTTCTTATGTCCAGAAGATTCGCCACGCTGATCAGATCTCTTGAAGTTTCTGAACTTCTTTTATTTGTGCTTCCAGAGTTGGTTTATTCTTCTGGACAGCAAAGACAGTTCATCTTCTTCTTCTAAAGAGTCTTCAGAGCTTTCTTCAATAACCTGCAGAGCTTTAGCAGATTTGTTAGATTTTAAAGCAATAGACTTACCTTTCTTCTGAGGCTCCTCTTCCTCCAGCTCAATCTCGCGACTCCTTAAGGAACTGATCAGTTCCTCCAGAGTGGTCTTATTCAGATCCTTTTCAAGCTTCGGCGCTGTCACCATTGGTCTCCACCTTGTTGGCAAGATTTTGATTATCTTATTGACGTGATCAGTAATAGAGTAACCTTTGCCCAGAACCTTCAGACCAGCAGTTAGAATCTGAAACGTTGAGAACATAGTTTCTACAAATTCAGATTCCTCCATTTTGAAGGCCTCGTATTTCTGAATGAGCGCCAAGGCTTTTGTCTCCTTTACTTGTGAGTTTCCTTCATGCGTCATTTTTAAAGATTCAAACATATCAAATGCAATATCTCTATTAGTTATTTTCTTATACTCAGTATGAGATATTTCATTTAATAGAATGGTTCTCGCCTTGTGATGGTTTCTAAACTCCTTCTTCTCTTGATCAGACATAGACTTTCTGTCAACCTTTTTGCCTTCATCATTTGTAGGATGAATATAACCATCAGTAACCAAATCCCATAAGTCAGTGTCATAGCCTAGAAAGAAACTTTCTATTCTATCTTTCCAGTAATCAAACTTCTCACCATCAAACATGGGAGGTTTGGTGTTGATTCTGTCTCTATCATCGTATTTGTTGTTGTATGAAGTTGAAGTTGAAGCTTCAGCAGCCATGTTGAATCAAGAACAATAGATTAAGAGTTTTTCCCAACGGGATCTTTTTCTGTCACGCTTAAGTGAGAGCATTTACAGAACCGGAGCTCTGATGCCAACTGAAGGTAGGAAAAACACTTAGAAGGGGGGGGGGGTTGAATAAGGGTTTCAAACAATTAAGATGATAGAAAAATAACACAGTATTTTTATCCTGGTTCGTTTAAACTCAAACTAATCTAGTCCACCCTACCAAGGTGATTTGCCTTTCTCAACAAGGACTTAATCCATTAAATCAAACTGATTACAGTGTAAACTACTAAGACAATTGTCTTAGCCTTATCAAGAATTATGACCACACTTGGTCTCTTAAGGAATCTTTTACAAATATAAACTAACAATGTGTTTAAGATGTGCTTCTAAAAAGCTATATTACAACAGTGATTTTTACACAAGTTTAAGAACGAAAATAAACTATTCAGCTTGAAGAAAGTTTGAATGAATTGTTTGCCAAGTGATTTTCAATAGTTCCATCAACCTTTGAAGTGATGCTAAGACTTGCTTTTATAGTACTTTGAAATCCATTTCTCAAAGACTGTGCAATATGTGCATTCTGTTTATTTTTGTCTTCTATTGACTTTTCCTTTCTCAGAAGAGGAATGTTCTGACAAATCCTTTTTGTCTGAAATCCTGTGTCATGCACGAATAGGGAAAGAGCCGTTTTAGATAAGGACAAGGAATATGCCAACAGATCTTTATTTGAACAACATCTTCTTCACCACTTTGGAACGTCTTGCATCAGAACTTCTGATGATGTTCTTAGTTGATCAGATCAGAGTTAACTCACTCAGAGTTTCTCTATCAGATTTTGAAGCAAAGTGCTTTAAGCGTGAAATCCTTTATCAGAGCATACTTGCTTATTAGAGCTTCTGTACTTGCAGCGTTAAGTACATCCAGAGTCTTCTAAAGCTTTACGTATGTTCTTTACTCAAGTTCTTCTTAGCTTCGCTTAGAGTCATTGTAGCAGATCAGAGTCTTCTGATGTGATGCTTCTAACACTCAGAGCTTTTTCGTTCTGTGGTGTTCAGAGGCGTTCTTGCTTCCAGAATAATATTAATTTTGATATCTGAAACAAATAAACACTTGAACATAATTAGAGTATATAAATTCTCTATACAAAATTTCATTAATGTTATCATAAAAACAATGAGATATATTAAACACCAATCTGTGTTCTAACAAAAGTAACCACCTTCGGTCTTCAAACTCAAAGCTCCCATGCCCTGATGTCAAAAACAAGCAAGCCGGATTCGCTGAAGTTCTCTTCATCAAGACAACCGCAAGTAACTTAAGAAATCACGAAGCCCCATGTTAAATTCGCACATTCCCTGCGAATCACAATCCCATAAATGTTAAACACTACGAATTCTACAAAGATCAAATCAGGCCATTAACAACACAAAATGAAAACGATAAGGTCGATACCACAAAACAAGGAAAGAAATCGAAAAGCATTTACAAATTGAATTTGGAAACTCATTTGAATCAAGGGCGAGATGAGGATAGAAACTCATAAGTTCACAATCAACAATCATTAAGTGAGAAATCATAAAACGCGACAAGTGTCAGACAAACCAAGGCATAAAGGGCACGACATATTTTATTTCCAAACATAAGCAAACATGTTTGTATGAGAATTGAAAAACTCATTATCACAAATCAAGAGCAGATATTTTCGTTTTGATTACAAAATCAACTTCCAAAACCATTCCACACATGATAATCCAAAAAGGAAATGCAATTATGACGACTTAAAAGCAACACCCAAGGCATTCAAAAATCGTGTTATAAAAAGAGGAAGAGCATACACATTACGGGAGAAGAAAAAAAGAAAGATTTTGATGCACACAAATTTTTTGGAAGGTACTATAAGCGGATACGAAAAGGAAGAAAGGAGAGAGACTTATCTTCGCTGTCATCCTCGATCCCCACAGGTATTGAAATTTTGTTCTTTCCCCCCTTTTTGAGAAGTTGTGCTTAACCTTAATCTGTTCTCGATGATCACTCTGATTTGTCAAGGTTTTGGCCCCCTTTAGATCTTAGATTGTTAGCTCTTTCGTTGGCTCAAAGTTGAGACGAGTCGGAGGGAGGAAGTTTAGGTCAAATTCGTGAGTGAAGCAGGTTTTGGATTGTGACGCATGGAGGTCGGAGTATGGTGACGAACGGGACTTTGCTAGCTACAATGGAGAGATAAGGAAGAAGAACGTTGTGGGAGATATGTCGTTGCGACTTGATTTAGGGTTTGGGGTTAGGCTGAAGTTTAGATCTCCTTTTGGGAGAGTCGGGTGAGCTATAGAGGGTTCCGCCCCGTTTTTTTTTCCTTTTTGTCTGGCCCAAACCGTTTTATTTCTCCAACTAAACCAGTATTGGGCTCGACCAAAGCCCAAACTACTTCTCACACCCCACCTCGCTTCTTCTTTTTAAGTTTTACTTTCCTCTATTCCTTTCATGATTAATTGAAATTTATGGTTAAATTCCTCTTTTAAATCCAAGGTTATTCCTTAATTAATTCATCATCCCCCTTTTGGTTTAGGTACATAATTATTTCTTGATTCGATGTGTGATTAAATTCTTTTAACTAATATCGATCAACTTTCTTTTAAGCTTTTTTTAGGAACATCAATTTAATTTATTTTTGAGGTTTTCTTGATAATATCTTATGATTTGCCATGCTAATCCTTACCTTGATTTTAATACCCGCGTTTGGTGGTCGTTCTTGACATGTAATGTTACTCAATGTATGTTATAATATCATGAATTCATAAGTTGGTTGTATCATATTATGTATCTTACATTGTTGATTATTCAATCATGATTTTAACTGCCTCCATGATATATTTGCATGTTCATGTCCAAGGGAAGAACTTGTGTATGACTTTATAAGTCATACACACTGTATTTTCATTTTTGCATAATTTTCCCTCGCTTGATCCTTGATCTTTCAGGTCGATCAGCTTAGGTCACCCTTGTATCTTAATATAAGATCCCCTTAAGTTGCAACTCTTAGACAACTTATAAATCGAGCCCTCTATTCTCCCATAAGAGAATTAGACGTAAGTCATCTCTATAGTCGAGATATAATTCTCCTACCCCATAACATAGTCGAAAGATGTAGAATCTTTTCCGCTTGAGAGAGGTATGTGTCATATTCATCGATAAAAACCCGAATTGGAGCCCTTCTCTCAACGCGATGTAAAGACCGTCTTCTATACGTTTGTGGTGGTTAAGTGGAGTATTCTCCCTAAGATGACGACTCGTTTCTTCTCCTACCATCAATCAAACAAACCTTCTCCTCTTTGGAACTTTGACCACAGTTAATGGTTCCTCAAGCCCTTTAGAGGAACTACGAATGCTCTGATTCCATTCCCGTTTGGCTACGTAGGCACAAGATGTAACTTCTTGGCGAGCATACTTAGAAATAAACCCCCTAGGTCTCTTACCCTTAGCAAACAACAATAAACACGATAAAACAAGAGGTTCCTGTAGAGTACTACAGATGCTTAAGATGCTAACACCTTCCCTAGGTATAACCAACCCCCGAACCTTAGATTCTCTTTTGCTTTGCATTGCATTGCATATTTATGGGTTTATTCGTTCTTTTTCCCTTCCCTTGGATAAATTAAAGGTCGGTGGTGAATTAAGATTTGTGATTCAAGTTAATCAATAGCTTGTTATCTAATTCTCATCGCGACAATCACCGTCTGCCATCTCAGCTTTTTTTTAACGTTCCATGGACAACAGGGACTAACGCCAAATAGAAATGAACATATTAGAACTCATACCAAAAAAAATATTCAGGGACGAAAACCAAAAATTCGCTAACTTACAGGGACGAAAACACTATTTAAGCATAGTCTAAATAATATAATCTATATTATTCTATTATCATTAAATCTAAAATAATTCTAATTAACTATTTATTTTCTAAATAATCCTATCATTCCCTTAACTCATCATCACCCCACATCACATAATAAGAACACACCATGCATAATAATTCACCGATAATCACAAATAATTTAACAAATATTAAAATATAAATATCAGGGTGTTACAACTCTCCTCCACTTAAAGAATTTCCGCCCTCGAAAATTACCTGAAGAAAATAGAGTCGGATACGACTCCCTCATCTGATCTTCACACTTCAAGCCCAACTTTCACCAGTTGGTCTGCCTCACAATACTTTCACCAAAGCAATGTCCTTACCCCGCAGTTGTTTCATTTCTCGACCATCAATCCGCACGAGTGATGCTTCAACACTCAGGTTATCTCTCACCTATACATCATCCGTTTGTATCACACGCGACAGATTCAGAATGTATTTACTCAACAGAGATACATGAAACACATCATGAAGATTCGCAAACAACGATAATAAAGCAACTCAACAGGCTAATTCTCCTATTCTCTGCATAATCTGATATAGTCCAACAAAATGTGGAGTGGTCTTTCTAGACTTCAAAGCTCGACCCACACTAGTTACCAACGTAACTCTCAAAAATACGTGATCTCCCTATTATATTTCAAGTGCTTTCCTCCTTCTATCATGATAACTCCTTTGATGACTCTGCGAAGTCCTCATCCTCTCTTAGATCATCTTAATCTTCTTGGTCATCTCTTGCACAATCTCAGGTTCGAGTACAACACTCTCGCCTGACTCATACCAACACAATAGATTCCTACACCTCCTATCATACAATGCTTCATACGGTGCCATTCCAATACTAGCATTAAAACTGTTGTTGTACGTGAACTTAATCAGCGACAAGTGGCTATCCAAAGATCCTTCTTGGTCCAACACACAAGCCCTCAGCAAATCCTCCAAAGACTGGATAGTCCTCTCTGTCTGACCATTCATCTACATATAATATGCATAACTCATCCTCAACTTAGTACCCAAAGCATCTTGCAAACTTTTCCAAAACCTCGATGAAAATCCCGGGTCTCTATCCGACACAATACCCAAAGGTATCCCATGCAACTTCACAATTTCCTCAATGTACAACTCAGATAACTTTTGCATAGAATGATTAACCTTCATCGATAAGAAATGAGCCGATTTAGTTAACCTATCCATAACCACCCAAACCAAATTATTCCCCTTCGTAGTCTTCGGCAACCCGACACAAAATCCATGGAAATACTATCCCATTTCCATTCCGGAATATTCAACGGTTGCATCATACCCAAAGGCTTATGATGTTCAATCTTTGACTTTTGACAAGTCAAACATGCATAAACAAATTCAGCAAAATCCCTCTTCATACCTAGCCATCAAAATAACTTCTGCAAATCCTGATACATCTTCGTAGCACAGGGATGAATACTCATCCTAATTCGATGTTCTTCTTCAAAAATAATCTTCCTAATTTATGGAACATCTGGAACACACACTCTATCTCTGAACCTCACCACGTCATTCTCATCAATCCGAAATTTACCTCTGTTACATTGGTTAATCAAGGCCAATTGATCAACCAATCTAAAATCAAAATTTTGACCTCCCGTGATTTCTTCGAGAATGCCATTTGTCAGTTTCAACATTCCTAACTTTACACTGTCAAGAGTCTCTTCACATACTAAACTCATGTCTCTAAACTACTCGATTAATTCTAGTTCTCTAACCATAAGCATCGGCATATGCAATGACTTCCTGCTTAACGCATCGACTACCACATTTGCTTTACTAGGGTGGTAACTCAAATCGAAGTCATAGTCTTTCAACAATTCCAGCCACCTTCTCTGCCTCATATTCAACTCCTTCTGATTGAATAAGTACTTAAACTCTTATGATCACTGAACACCTTAAATTTAGCGCTAAAAAGGTAATGTCTCCAAATTTTTAGCACGAACAATACAACTTCCAATTCTAAATCATGCGTAGGATAATTCCTTTCATGAACCCTCAATTGTCTGGAAGCATAAACAACAACCTGACCATTATGCATCAACACTCCACCAAGACCCATCTTTGACACATCACAATATACCACAAAAGACTTACTCGGATTAGGCAAGATCAATACCAAAGCAGTCGTCAACTTCTTCTTCAATTCCATAAAACTCTCTTTACATGTAACATCCCACACATAAGCTTGACCCTTCCGAGTCAACTGAGTCAAAGGTAATGCCAACTTAGAAAAACCTTCGATAAAATTGCGATAATAACCTGTCAACCCAAGAAAACTTTGTATTTTCGTAGCAGGCTTCAGAGTCTCCCACTGTATCACAACATTAATATTAGAAAGATCCACAACAATTCCACCACTTGATATCACATGACAAAGGAAACTCACTTCCTTCAACCAAAACTCACATTTTGACAGTTTTGCATATAACTTCTTCTCTTTCAACACTTGCAACACCGTACGTAAATGCTCAACATGCTCTTCTTCAGATTTCGAGTATATCAAAATATCATCAATGAAAACCATAACAAACTTATCCAAATACTCATGAAAAATCCAATTCATATACTCCATGAACACACCTGGTGCATTAGATACACCAAACGACATCACAATGTATTCATAGTGACCATACCTCATCCCGAAAGCTGTCTTCGAATATCATTTGGCTTAACACAAATCTGATGATAACCAAACCTCAGATCAATTCTGCTAAACACACAAGCGCCCGCTAGTTGATCCATCAAATTGTCAATTCTCAGAAGTGAATATTTATTCTTGATAGTCACTTTATTCAACTGCCTGTAATCAACAAACAACCTCATACTACCATCTTTCTTCTTAACTAACAACGCAGGAGCACTCCATGGAGAAACACTCGGTCAAACAAACTTCTTCTCAAGCAATTCTTCCAATTGTTTCTTCAATTCACTTAACTCAAAAGATGACATCTGGTAAGGAGCCATTGACACTGGATTCATACCTAGTATCAATGGCTCCTGGTAATTCAACACTTGTAATTTCATGGTCAACTTGCAACGATGCAAACATTGCAAACATCAAGGCTTTGTCTTCTAGAAGTTCACCCACTTGCTTAGCAGACAAAAACATCAGTTCTTTGTTATCGTCAAACTCAGGAAGTATCACATTCTTTTTATAATAGTTGATATAAACATAGTAGAACTCCAACCAATTCATTCCAAGGATAACATCAATTTGGTGCAAGGGTAAACACACCAAATGCATCATGAAACTCTTCCCAAAAATAGTTAAAGGACAACCCGAACACACAAAAGTAGTAGTAACAAAACCATTATCAGGAGTTTCTATCACCATACTACCATTTATATCAGACAATTTCAAACCCAACATAGTAGCACATTCAAGCGAAATAAATGAATGAGTAGCGCCATTATCAATAATAGCCACCAATTAAGTATTGTTAATAAAACAAGTACCTTAAATCAAGTTATCCTTCTTAGAGACTTCTGAACTGCTTAAAGCAAACAATCTGCCATTAGTCTGAGCAGCAGTAACAACCTTTTTTGTCTTTTAGCATTGTGTACTGATGTAACCCTGCTCACCATAATTGAAATAAGTCAAACCCTCATTCTTGCAATCAGTGGCTCGATGACCTCCCTTACCACATCTGTAATATCTCAGGACATTATTGTTGCAACCATCAGCATGGTGACCTTGCTCACCACACCTGTAACACTTAACAGAAGCGGGAGATGCTCCCCCACTTGTCTTCTTCCCATTTGAATCCTTCTGTTTCCCTTTGTCAGCGGGAGTCATATAAGGTTTTCCTCGAAACTGTCCTTTCTATTTCTTCTCACTAACATGTTTGTAGTGAGCCGATCGAGCTCTACTATCCTCATCATAGATCCTACTCTTATCCACCATCTCAACATACCTATAAATCTGTTGGTATCCAATACCATGTTTGATCTCTAGTCTCATACCATTCTCAAACTTGAAACATTTAGAAATCTCAGCATCGACACGGTTGTAATACGAACAAAACTTCACCAGCACCTCAAACTTTGCAGCATACTCTACCACAATCATGTTTCCTTAAGTCAACTCAAGGAACTTTATCTCCTTCTTACCATAAATGTCCTCAGAGAAATACTTCTCCAACAATTGTTTCCTGAATACATCCCAAGTTATCTCAATACCAACATCCTCCAATCTCTGACATGCCTTATCCCACCAATCTCCAGCTTCTTCTAACAACATATGAGTACCAAACTGTACCTTCTAAGCGTCAGTGTATGCCATCACTCGGAAGATCTTCTCAATCACCTTGAGCCACTTCTGTTCATTCTCTGGATCATGAGTGCCCATGAAAGTTGGCGGATTGTTCCTCTGGAACTTTCCCAAAGCACAAAACTCATCAGAAGCCCCTCCATTTTGATTGTCTTGTGTATTATGGGCCATCACTTGAGCAAGTGATTCCAACGCGTCAGCAATATCATGATCGTTTCTCCTAGCAATTATGGACACCATCAATCCACATTAGAAGAAACAAACTTTAAACAATGTACATACACTCGTCGAATAACAGGGGAATGACATCATACAAAAACCTGGCAGGACAGACCGAACTGCTCTGATACCACTAATCTAACATTGTTGTAAACCCAACGACTAACTTTGTGCATAAATGAATAATTAAATTAGAGTAAATCACCAACAAGGGTGTCATATGCTTCATAAAAACATTCTTATCACACATCCTGCTTCGTAACACGGGTTTCAAATAATTATAAAATTCATCTTAATAACTCCACATATAATTAAAACTTCACAGCGGAATCTTAGTATCGACATGACTTTATAATTTTCATCAAAGGACTTCAAGGCCTTTGATCATATTAAAAAATCAACATAAAACAAATCATCGCGTAACAGACTCTTGAAAACATGTTCTTAAATCAATAACGACTTCAGAAAACCAAACGTTCCTAAACCTCGATGTAACGTATCAAAGCAAGACCCTCTTAATTCAAGGAAATAAGATAAATTAACTCCAAAGCTAAATCTTCACGCGTCAACGAGCTAACCTTAATACCTGCATGTTACCCATGTAGAGGTAACATTCAAACAGGCAGGGTGAGTAATCACAAATCATTAAAAAAAGGTATAAGAAAGAGATATAATAGTTAATATAACAATTATCCATACTTCATATATCCATCTCACATCACACACATACTCACACTGTCACTTCATTAAGTCACTCACAATGTCATTACGTCATCAATAAATCATCATCGTCAAAATATCACTTATGTCACAACATCATCAAAACATTTATTAACTCATATTTATGCAAGGTCACTTAGTATGTAATGCAACAAAATGACTCATGCATGCGGTACCAACACTTTGACGAATACATGGTCATTTCCCTCCAAAGATCCCCACCATAGGATCGATTCCCACTCAGAATTGGAGCACATCATAAAACACACTCAATCCACACAATGGGATTAAGGCCACTACTGGACCGAAGTTCTAACATCGCCACTGGACCAAAGTGTCACTAGACTGAAGTCCTAACATATGCTATAAATGCATGATGCAACACGTTACAATAAACACGACCACAACTAGTCAAATTTGCATCATCATTCATGTAATTTTCATAATTTATCCCTTAAAATCAATTACACTCCATCATATCATCATTATTAGAAATACATCATACTAATCATTTCACTTCATGTGAGACAATGCAACAACAAAAAGAAAGAAAAGAAAGACAGAAGAAAAGTAAAATAAATAAAAAATGTTAGCTCCTGCTCGCCTGAGGCTCGTCTGGCAAAGTAGGGGCGAAACGCCTTCCCCATGCAAAATTCCAGGAGCACCTATTTTTCATTCTTCCTTCGCCTCTCCTTTCTCCCGGAGCTTCTTGAGTGAAGTAGCTTCGCCCAGCGAAACATATGACTCGCTCGAGAAAGCGCGAAAACATCAACTCTGCAATTGCATTTTCTGCATAGTCCAGACCCCAAAACTCTTGTGATTCCAATATCGTTCAATCCGAAAAAGCACTACAACAATAGCAATACAACAATAATTCATATACAATAACACATGGTTGTGCTCCAATAACTTCCTGCATAATTCACAAGATATCACAATACAAGAATAACATTTCATAATAGGCATCATATATATCATCTAATAGCACTACAACATCATTTTATCACTTATTTCGTCATGGATCATCACATTACCATCATAATATTACATTCTCCCTAAAACCCCAAAACCACCCACATACATCTAAACGCTATACCAATTATAATGAAAAATAATACTCCTCATACCTTAGATTCTTAGTTCAGATCCTTTTACTCGAGTTCTTTAGCAATCTCTTAGAGCCCTAGCCCCTTCTACCTTTTTCTTCATTGTCGTTTCTCCAAACCATGATCGTTCAAAATGAACTTCTCTACTTCTATTATCCCTTTTGTCAAACTTGCCCTTAGGACCCTTAATATGCCTTTTCCAACTTACCCTCACTAATACTTCTATAATGACCACCTTGCCCTCAATGTGTCCACTCATTTTATTTTAACTAATATTAATAGTCTAAATAACATACTCTATATTATTCTATTATAATTAACTCTAAAATAATTATAATTAGTTATTTAATTTCTAAATAATCCTATTATTCCCTTAACTCATCATCACCCCACATCACACAACAAGAACACACCATGCATAATAATTCACCAAAATTCATCGATAATCACAAATAATTTAACAAATATTAAAATATAAATATCGAGGTGTTACACATAGGCCTTAGTAGGTATATTATGCTGCATGATGGTTAAGGCTTGCCCGCAGTGGCAAGGAGCACTGTACAATGGTGTTTTTGTTAGTTTAAGAGAACCTATTCACATGATATGGAAGGCTAGGTGTGAAACGTCGTGCTTAGGGTAATATGCATTTTAGTTAGGATATGTTTTCTCCCATTAGTGGAGAGGTATTTATATATCCTCTGGCCTAAAGTTTCCTTAGGAAATGTTAGTGTCCACCTAGTCAATGGTGGACTGTTGAATCCCTATTTCCAAGGAAGACATGGTCAGATATTAACCTTGATTTCTCTCTGTGCTAGAAATGTCTTATCCCATGTTTCCCATGAATGGAAAATAAGGAAGCGTTGAGGGTGATATGGTACCTCCCTGAGGGCGATATATGATTGTCGCCTCACCTGAGGGCGACCTATATTCATCGACCTATCTAGGTTCTTTATAGATATAACACTACAAATATCATAACACACCAAGTGAAGGTCACTCTGGTGTTAAACCAATTGTTGCAATGTTAGCAACTTCCTTCTCTTGGAAAGGCCTATACAAAGATGTAAACGACTTTGTTAAACATTGTGTAGTATGTTAACACAACAAATATCAACCACAAAAAAGGCTACTACAACCTTTACCAATACCAAATCAAGTATAGTAAGAAATTGCCATGGATTTCATAACACACTTTCCTAGTTCATACGGCCATACTATATGGATTTTTTTACTGCCTCACAAAGTACACCAACTTTATTGCTCTTCTCAACAAGTTCTCTACTTTTGATCTTACACGGATTTCCAAAGTCCATTATTTCAAATTGAGATCTACTCTTTCTTAGCAACTTCATGAAGGAAATTTTCAAGACACAAGGTAGAACACTCAAGTACAATACAACATATCACCTTGAAATTGGTAGACAAACATAAGTGGTAAATTGATGTCTTGAAACTTACCTCATATGTTTTTCTATTGAACATCTTTAGCATTGGTACAAGTTTCTACGCTTTGTAAAGTTTTGGCATAACATAAATTTTTTCATTCATCCATCCAAATGACCCTTTTTCCACCCTTGCATGGTTGTGCTCCACCAACCACTTCTGATTATATCTTTGGATATATACCTTTGGAATATTTAGGTAACACTCTGAAAATAGACACAAAATACTTGAACTATTTAAGACAAACTTACCAAAAATAAAAGGCCATATGGCAAATTAAGAAAACAAAAAGAGAATAGATTTTACCTTTCAAGTTAGAGACTTAGTTCTTCTGCGGTCACAACCATATAGGCAGCAAACATTGGCTCATAGAGTCTCTAAACAATTATCAAAATATTTTTTGGACCTTTAATTATCAAAAAAATGCGTAGGACAAGTGACATCTGAGTTGGATCTTCCAGCCTCTTCAAGAATACACTTGGTGGTACATGTTTCATTGTTAAGACCTTCCATCCTCTTCAAGAATACACTTGGTGGTACATGTTTCATTGTTAAGACCTTATTTTGGTGTGAGTGATAAAGATTTAAACATTAAACTTTCTTTCATTCCCTTAAACATAAGTGATGTTTTTAGTAAAGGGAATGAAACAAATTTGGGCATAGCATTGCAAGAACATATGGTTTAAGACATAATAGGGGAAGAAGAAAGGATACTTAAAATTTTTTTGAAGATAATTTTGATCGTCTTTATGGGAAGTGAGGATATTACATAAGAACTAATCATTCTTATTGACACTATGGGCAGCAAGGATCTCATATAGGGATCCAATATTTTGATTGCCTCTACGGGCGACAAGGACCTCACATAGGGATCTAGTATCCTGGTTGCCTTTATGGGCGACAAGGATCTCTCATAGGGATCTAGCCTTTTTATTACCTCTATGGGCGACAAGGATCTCTCACATGGATCCATAGTTTTGACCCATTCTATGGACGGTAAGGATCTCTCATATGAATCCATCGTTTTAATTGCTTTTATGGGCAACAAGGATCTCTCGTAGAGATCCATAGTTTCGATCGCCTATATGGGCGACAAGGATCTCTCGTAGGGATCTAGAAGTTTGATCGCATCCATAGGTGGTAAGGATCTCTCATAGGGATCCAACATTTTGATCACCTATATGGGCGACAAGGATCTCTCATAGGGATCCAACGTTTTTATCGCCTATATGGGCGGAAAGGATCTCACCAAGGGAATCAACATTCTTATTTCCACTATGGGCGATAAGGATATCACATGGAGATCCAATAATTTGATCACCTATATGGGCGACAAGGATCACACCAAGGGGTCTGACATTCTTATTGCCACTATGAGTGGCAAGGATCTCACATTGGAATCTAGAATTTTGATCGCCTCTTAGAGAAATCTTCTTTTGAGCTTTTAAGCTTCTTGTAAATAAAAGAGTAGCGAGCAAGCATAGACTCACTAAGATAATAAAATAAGGTGCCTTATTAAAAACCCTTGCCATATGAAAAGTGTAGAGGGTAAATAATGCACCCCCCGAGATAACTTATTCTTACAATCGGAAAAGATGTAATACTCGCATATAACAATCAATGATAAAATAGTTAAACAGCAGTAAAGAAAAACAAACGACATCAATGAGGATGGCTTCATAGGACATTCCTTATGGGCCTTCAATCTTCTATTTCATCACTAGTTGAAGGGGAACCCTCTTCGCCTTTACATGTTCCTCCTAGAAGCTTTATTCCTAAACCCACGTTCCTAGCTTTTACGCCTAGAGTGCGTACCCGTTTTAGTTTTAGGCTCTCTACATAACATTTTTTTAGTTATATCTTGATCTCCTTAGATAACTCTCACTCGCCCACTAGATAACTGGTACTTTATACATGAATACAAAATGAACAAGACGACACCCAACTGGTTAAAAGTTGGTCACCTTATAATCATGTTGTAAGAAGAGGGGGTGTCTATGACAAAATACTTTACCTTTATCTCTTTGGCCTAGTCCTACTTTCCAAAAGTTGTCTTCAGCATGATGTGTCCTTTTGCTTGTACCTACTCCACATATAATTCAACCAGCGAACCTTTGAAGGGTTTTAAGTTCTTTAGGTCGAGGCAAAGTCTTTCAAATTCCTCCGAATGTAGAATGTTTGCAGAATTTACTTGGTTTACGAGGATCCTTTTTATCTCTTATTCATTTCATCTGACAATAATAACCATGGGGTCATCATTGTGAGGGTGGATGCCAATTGCATTTTTCTCAAAGAAGGTAATCTTGGCTTCTGGCATTTGGGCCTCGCCTTTACCTTCGACATTAGAGAGGTCTTCTATATTCATGATTTGGTGAGCATACCTTCTACGGGTGGAGCTAGTCTCCCCGCCCCAACGAATCATCCTACTATGGTGTTGAGTGTGCGACACATAACTTTACTTCCCTCGCCATGGGATGCTTATTTTTCTTTATTAGGTATGGGGCTTCCTACTCTATCTCGCTCTCGTGAGGTTGACTTGTCTGACCCCTGGAAAGAGTTGGCCTTTACATATTTATTGAGGTGTCCCTCCTGGATTAATATTTCAGTTTCATTCTTGAGTTGGTACTAATCTTCAGTGTGGTGTCCTTTGAATTTAAGGAACTTGCACGATCCTCTTGGTTAAGGATCCATTACATACACCTTAAGAGTGGGAGGTGTTGGGATGATGAGCACGTGAAAAACCTCTTGATCAGTGCATCTTCATGCATATTCTTCCATTTCTATACTTAGGTATTCATACATTTTATTTGAGTATTTTTACTATTTTAATGTGTTTTCATATTTATGTTTTTTTCTAGCTTTATTTTATTTTCGCAGCTTATTTTCAGCATTAACAGTTATTTGATACTTGTTCACTGTGCAGACCGTAACTAGAGTTACAAGAATCAGATTGATGCGTTCTAATAGGCGTTGGAAATCTAAGACAAAGAGCTACACGTTTTGTGTTGAGGCCAAGAGCAGAGTGAAACATTGTAGAATAATTTGTTGAAGTTTCAGACTTTAGATATATTTTATTTAGGGCCAGGTATTTTTATGTTTTTCGACCCAGTTGGGTTAGAAACCGAATTTGATACTTCCCTATACCTAGCAGAAGTCGCACTACTGTTCATTAGCTTCTTTTCACTGTTCACGATTTTTTTTTGCTTTGTACGATTTCATATGGAGAGCTAAACCCCTTCGTAGTTAATCAGCTGTATTCAGGTTCCAAAACCTTGAGATTATTATAATTTGCAATATAATTTTTGTTTCCTTCAATTTTATTGTATGATTATCGTTTTCTTAATTCGATTTATCATAGGGTAGTTTTGTTTGGTTCGATTGATGCATGCTCTTTAAATTTGATTGCGTGTTATCGTTTGCTTAATTCGTTAATTCGCTTTATTCTTAACCGAGTGCTTAGTTCATTCACACTTGTTGATTGATTTGTGATCGCCAAATATGAATCATAATTCTTATAATTTCATGAACACTCGTTGATTGATTTTACGATTGAACAGGAATAGAGACTCCACTTAGGGACTGCGAGTTATAGTAGTCAATGATAGGTAGGAATCAAATAAGTAGATTAACTATTTAATCGTATCTGTAACCACTTATTTTCCTTATTTTTGTAATCGAAACCTAATCCTAAATAACCCCCCAAATAGATTTATAGTAGGTTAATTTTGTCAAGATTCCTTGCGAAACGACTTCCGAGTGTCACTTCCCGTTACTACTTTTTCTAAACTCGTTTTTGACCCGCGTGCGACAGCGGATCACCTCTCGCAAGATCAATTCACAACGGGTGTTTAGGTGCATGAAGTTCTCTGTCTCCTTGTCACTCTCTTGAACACAGTCTTGTATTTTATGGATGAGGTATAATTTTTCTTCATTTGGTGGTGTGAACCCTCAACATTAGGAACGCGCCCTTTGACATCACACACCTTCTTTTTGGCGTTGCTCTCCCCGCTCTTTATATAACATTTCGCCCTAGTGACCATTTTTGACAACGAATGCACTGACTTATGGTGAGAGACTCATTAAAGTGTCCTGCCTTGAGTCCATTTTAGAATGCCCCCATACATATCTTGGTTGGTGGGACGACCCTGATGGTGGCTTTGTTAAATCGGGTGAGGTAGTCCCTTAGTGACTCTGATGGACCCTATTGTACATTGAACAGACTGGTAGTGGATATTTTCCTGTGACTGCTGGTGGCAAACTAGTGTACAAGTTTCATTATCAACTTTTGATAGTTAGAGATGGAGGCACAGGGTAGAACCATATACCACTACAAGGAGTTGTTCTTGAAAGTTCTAGACAATAATGTTAACTTTAGAGAGTCATACGTTCCTATGATGTCCATTTATGTGTTGATAGAGGTGACATGATCATAGGTGTCACTGCGTCCGTCATACTTGGCCAAAGAGAGAGGTTCGAATCCCCCAAGGACAGGCATTCTCCATTTCTTATTTTAGAGTGGTTGGGCATCTAACACATCCATATCCTCTAAAGGATTAGACTCCTACTGGCGTTATCTAATGCTGTGGACATCATCCTCTTGTATCTGATTATGATGGCATAATTCATCCATGGTAGCACGCATCTTCGTCAAGGCATCTGCATGGTCGCTACTGTAACGCCACAAACTGCTTTCAAGATTACTGACTGACCCCACAAACCAACATGTGTATTTTCAGCATGCTTTGTTCTCACTCACACATTTTTTGGGAAATTTCTTAAAAGGTGACCCATCCAAATACTACTCTAAGTCAAACACGCTTAACTATGGAGTTCTTATTTATAAGGCTACCAAAAATAAGATGCATCTTGTTTGTATATGTAGCACTAATCAATCCTAATAAACTTTCAATCAACCATGCAGTCTCATACCTACACAGCCTTAGGATCTCTCTTTTTTCGATGTGAATTCGATTTTTTCCTAGAAGTTTCAAGGAGCCGCTCATTATCATGCTTTGTGCACTGGCGATCACTCTCCGCCATCACCGGCCTCGGGTGTACATGTCGACCATGTTACACTTGGAACCATATCGTATTGGAAGAGGTACGCTCTAATACCATTGTAACACCCTCGACTACTTTTATGATTACCGACTGATCCCTAAAACCAACACGGTTCTTTTCAGCATGTTTTGTCCTCACTCGCACGCTTTTCGAAAAATTTCCCAGAAGGTCACTCATCCAAATACTACTCCAAGTCAAACACGCTTAACTATGGAGTTCTCATTTGTTAGGCTACTAAAAAGAAGATGCATTTTATATGTATATGCAGTATTAATCAAGCCTTTCAAGCTTTCCTTCAATCATGCATTCTCATAACTGCACATCCTCGGGATCCCTCTCATTTTGATGTGAATTCGATTTTTGCCTAGAAACTTCTAGGAGTCACTCATTATCTTGCCTTGTGCACCGGAGACCACTCTCCGCCCTTGTCGGTCTCAGGTGTTACACCTATCGTTGGTACCTTCTAGAGTAGGGGATGTAGCCCTCCTGTTAACCATGGCCAAAAGTGGCTAGGTGTAAAGGTAACAATGAGTAGGGTGATGGTGATGAAGAAGGCGTGACACATGTTAGTTTTATCGGGATCCTATGGTGGGAGCCAATGTACTGGTCAAAAAGTACATATGTGCATGTCACCCTTGCAAAGGGCATGAATGCTTAGAGACTTAGTAGGTATATTACATTGTGTGGTGGTTAGGGCTTGCCCGCGGTAGCGAGAAGTCCTGTACGATGGTGTTTAAAGGAACCTGCTCACATGATGTGGGAGGCTAGTTGTGAAGCGATGTTCTTTAGGTAATATGGGTCTCTGTTCAAATATGTCCCCTCTCTCTTGATGAAGGGGTATTTATAGAGGATTTTTGGGGTTAAGGTTTAGAAAATTCATAGGGGTTAGGCCACCTATTCTTTAGGGAATCATAGAGAACTATCTCTCCGCTTACTAATGGAGGACAGTCGTATTATACACATCATCAGTCTCATGGACGAACCCCCTTGTTCTATCTAGATGTCACCCGACATCACTCTTAGGTGGATACTTCAAAGCCGCTTTTATTTAGGACTCACATAAATATAACACTACACAAAATAATAAAAATTCTAAAATATATTAAATAATTGAATAAACAATATATCTCGAAAGAAATATTTAATAAAATGTTTTAAAAAAAATTAAATGATATAGTGATCGATATATAAACTTTTTTATCTCTAATTCAATAGTTAAAAGTGAAGTTTTTAACTATCAATCCATTGTGACATATAATATCCTTGTCTTATGATGACACCATCATATGTCTACAAAGTAAATATATTATTAATTGTCATCCGGTCTCCCCCTCTTAAAATGGATGAAAGCCAATATTTATGGTGCTTCAACATTAACCTCATCCTTTTAAAAGAGTATTTTAAGAAACATCTTTGTAGATTTAGTTGCTGGTTTTTTGAAAACCTAGGTGTTTTATTGACCTTTCATTCTTAGTTGTTTGGTGCTCTGAGAACTATCAAGGTAGTTTTCCAAAATAACTGGTTAAATCCTTTGTGGAAACTGACTCTATCCTTATTCTTCTTGCCTTCAAATCAGCCAAGGGATGCACTGGAATCTAAGGAATAAGTGGGTTAATTGCATTAGTCTAAGGAATAAGTGGATTATAAATAGAAGAAAAGATACTACCCCAAATTTAAATATTTTCATTTATATATATATAAAGACGAAGAAAAAATAAGTTATACATTTTAAAATCAGAATTTGCCTATACTGATTATTTTAAAGATAATAAAAACTAAAATGAAAATTAAATTCATATACACAAATAATTATTTGTAACATGTTCCAAGCAGCTCAAAAGTTTCAAGAAGACCTGACATAGTAGACAGAGAAATATGTAGGACATCGTCAAAAGACAGACATCATATCACAACTACTAGTACATGGTTCATTAGTAGATTTGACCGGACGTCTCCCCACATTACACATCGGATTAGACGAAAGTGCTTTTAACCATTAACCATGTATAAGTCATTCCACACGCCATTTACATGTATATCTTACTATCACCTTCAAATTACATCTCTCTGAATTCACTGACTAGGGTGTTGTAGTTCTAATCTTATAGGTCATCTTCGCTCTGTCATACTTCAAACTCTCACCACCGTACTAGAAGAAACCGTTCTTTAAACATCACTTTTTTCTCATTCCGCCATGAAACAATGGCGTTGTCTGTGGAAACGATTATTGATTCTCTCGAATTCCCCTCAAAATCACTGTCTGTTTACAGTTTGTTTGTTACAATCGACCTTCTTTCTTCTCTATAAAAATGTCAACAGGACAAATAATATGTAAATGATGCTTCTCCACTTCTCATCCCGTCCCCAAAATTTTTCCAGTCCCTATTCCAAATTCCTATCACGGAGAAATATTTTTTTCATTTCATCCCCACAAATCTCCGGAGTTTCCAAGGAGATCAACCAACATCAAATCTTAAAATTTTTTAAAATAATTTTCTATGAAAGATTATGACACTAGTCTTGAGGTATTTTCATTTAGAAAATTTCCCCCAATGAACTAAAATATTAAATGTGTGCAACTAAGATAACGTATAAAACTCTTAGTATTTTATCTTCCGCATCAAATTCTAAAAGAGATATCTTGTAGATTCGTTCTAGTAGGCAAAGTCTTGAAATCGTGAAAAAAAATAGTCTTTTATGGTAGAAACAAGTGATGAATTACAATAACAAAAAAGTTAATAAAATTGATTTTACATAAAAGCGGTTTTTAATATCGCACATTTTAAAGATAGTACAACATCAATTCTTAAGAAAGAAGAAGTATGTGCTACACCCTAAGCACAAACCTGATGTTTTTAACATTTAAGGTAAAGGTATGATGGTGTCAGCATGTTTTTTTTTTTCCTTTATGGTAAAGTAATCACGATATTTATGAATATATATATATATATATATAGGTTATATTAGATCGAGTTTGGTCTAATATGTTATTGATGGATTTATTTAAAATTTAACGAGTTGAATATATCGTCTAACCTACAATTTTATTATCAAAATCGATCTGTTCATTTAAGAGTTGAGTTGAATTGAGTTTGTGGTTGTGTGTTTCTAACAAAAACAAATATTTTTTATGATTCTTTTTTGTTGGTTTTAAAAAATGTAAGACAACTCAATACATAACACTTAATAATAATATAAAATTCAACAAGACAAATTATTTTCATAAAATACATAAATTGAAAATAATACAAACGAAAATAAAAACAACATTTAATTTTGGAATCACATAAATTCATTGGTCTAATAATATTTTTGGTGGATAATAATTTATTTTTTGAAAAAATTATGGTTATTAGAAGATATTAATTTTATATTTTTATTTAAAATAATAATAAAAATAATAAAAAATTATTAAAGTAACATCAATAAATTAGATTAACGGGTCTGCGGATTGTAAAAATCAAATCCGATTTCTGAATCGAATCCATATAGATTGTTATGAGTTGAGTTAAATACTTGTACCTTACCATCTAATCTCATGCAAGAAACAATACTTGTAATCATTCGTAATCATGATTAAATTTTAGTACACCTTATCATCTACTCATTACACTATCAATAATTCACTAAAAATTTCCAACATAAATTCATTGCATCATCATGTCATGGCACAATATATAACCACATTCCCATTTACACAATTTTCACATAATTTTCCTCTTCCCATTCTAAAACACATAACAAAGATGAATCCACTAGCATTATCTCTCATCTTGTGCACCATTGCTGCAACTCACTGCGCAATCATCATCCCCCAAAACCACAATGCCAATCTGATACAACAAACATGCAAAAAAACTCCAAAATACGCAACTTGCATTAAAACCCTCGAATCCGATCCACGAAGCTCCGATGTGAATCTACAAGATCTTGCAGTCATCTCGCTGACCAGCATCGGCCCGGCGCTGAACACTGCCCTAACCCAAATCACTGATTTGGTTAAGGTGAATCGAGAACCTGCTCAAACTGAGGCTTTGAATTCGTGTGCTGAGAGATACAGTGCAATTTTGGTAGGTGATTTGCCAAAATCTATTGCTGCTTTGAAACTAGGAGATCCTAAACTTGCTGAAGAGGGTGCAAATGATGCTGCGGTTGAAGCTAGTTCTTGTGAGAATGGATTCAATGGAAAATCACCACTCACTGATGAGAATGCTGATATATATGATGCAGCAATCATAGCAGCAGCCATTGTTAAACAATTGCTCTAGTCACTATTTCTAGACACAATAACTAGCATGCATTTTAATAATAATAATATTATTATATCATATTGTATACAATATGATATTTGTTTAATCAAATTGCTTCTATGAACTTTGTATTTTCTTCTATCATAATATTTACTTGGAGTCCTTATTGAGTGTAAAGGTGAATGGTTCTATTGCTATATCAGAATATATGGGACCCTTTTGGCTGCAGTTTTCACTTCTTTGGCTTCTTCTAATTCCAACCACAAGAACTGAAATGCTCTATTATAAAATTGGTTGGTTCTGAAGGGTTGAGTGGAGAATGTGAAGTCATCAATAAATAATATTTTATAAACTAAACTAGCATTACTAGTAATATTCAGTGAGTATAAGTAATAACATTTTTTGGGTGCTGATTCAGTATTGATGGTTTAGTTTTGTTATATAAAGGGATGGAGTTTAACTTTTTGCATGAGAATGCATGATTTAGTACTTGCCTCTTTATAATTAAAAAAAGCATTTTTTTTAAGCAACTGTTATATAAAAGAGAGTATTGTTTTATAAAAGAGAGTATTAGAGATACTCAAATCTTTGATACAACAAAATTTTTCAAAAAAACAAAAACAAGAAGGGAGAAAATTCAGACCAACTAAAATTATTACAAATAACTCAAAAGAGTCGGACAAAAAGCAAAAAAAATTACAATTGAAGTAAGAACTATCTTCATTTAAAACCCACTTTTAAGCTATGATTTTAATATTAAAAAATATATTTGAATTCGAACAAAAAACTCCGTTAAAAATGATACAGTTTCTCAATTTCCATAATATTCAAATTGTCGCCATGCTACACCAACATTGCCTTTTCTGAATTTTTTTATAGATAAACCAGGTATTGTTTAGTATTTACTAATTAGACAAAAGATTCAGAAAAATGACGAAACTAACTAACATTCAACAGACAGTCGCCAATGCAAATGGCGACTTAGTTAAATCATAGTTATGGCATTGTAAGCATTCGTCAATTGAAATGACGATAGTGAAGAAGGAGAAGCAAATTCGCCAATGCAAATGGCGACTTAGTTGTAGTTAGGGTTTCTTTTTCAGTTTTTTTTTTTTTATGTTTTAATTTATATTTATATTATGTAAATATTTTAAATACATATTTAAAATATAGTTTTCATTAAATTTAAATATTTATATTATGCAAATATTTAAATACATATTTAAATAATAATAATGTTAAGTTTATTATTAAATTTAATAATATTTTAATAAATATTTTAATTATTTATTAATGAATATTTGTCAGTGAATTATGTTGTTTGTTTTTTATAAAGAATTAAAATTTAAATAAACTTAAAATAATATAGACATGAAAAAAATATTAAAATATATTTATTTACAATAAAACTTAAAATAAATAAAATTACAGCAAAAAAAAAAATAATGACTGACTCTATCCAAGCGACCATCGGTGCCACACTGCGGGGGATGCGCGTTGCGACGAGGTCTACGACGAGTTTGCTGTGGTGTGTCTGGTCGCTATGTGTTGAGTTGTGGCTGAGGGTTTTGTTGGGACGGCCCCGACGTATCAGATAGATTTTGCAGCATTTGACCCCAATAGCCGGGAGGTCCATTGTCAACGGCGCTGCTGTAGTCAAGCCCAATGCCCATGTTTTCGAAGGATTGTCGGGGAGGTTGGGTGGAGTATATGTATGGTTGTCCGAATTCGTACATTGAATTGGGTTGTAAATGGTGTGTTGGTTGTTGTGGGGTGTGGTAGTCAAATAGTGGATAGTTTGAGGGGTAATTGGAAGGGTAGTTGGAGGTAGTTGGAGGGGTAGTTAGAGGGGGTAGGGTGAAATGAGTTGTCTGGACTATAGGTGGAAGGGGTAGGCTCAAAAGACGTATCAGGGCTATAATGGTATGGTGGTTGAGGTTGGGACTGGGTAAGTGGCATGTAAGAATGTTGTTGTTGATAGGGGGTATTTGTTGGCATGTATGGGTTTTCGTAAGGCTGATTTTGGGCACTGGACTGTTGTTGTGTGTTTGACGAAGAAGCGCGTTCCCTTGGATCGACCAAATACGTTGGCTGGGACAGGAAAGGCTGAGATGTCGTGACAGACCTAAACCAAGTCATATATTGAAGACTTGGCCTAGCCCCGTGCACAATACGATCGGTTAAGACGTGCTGCCTTCTTCTCTTCCAGTGTTCACACAACTCCTTCGCAAAGTCCTTTCAATCACTGACACTCCACTGTGAGTCCACCCGCATTTGATGCCACTGCCCCAAATCTACCGGAGCATTTGGAATATCCTGATGCATCCCAAATTGTAGCTTCACCCGGTCACTTTGGTGCATCTCCACCGTGGTGAACCTAATTATGGGTGTTCTTGATGTCCACACAACATCATCATTGGGGTCGGGCTGGTGTTCGAGACCCTCGTACGACATCCAGACAAACTACAATAAAGATGGATACATTTAGTCAGACAGAGATAGACAAGGTTATGCATATAAGTTAGACAAATTAAAGTTAAATGACTTACATCATCTGGCCCAAGGTGGTCTATGAGGTTGCAATATTGAATTATAGAGTTCCTGGGACATCTCTGATAATTCATCCCTGGAACAGACCACCTAAAAAATAAACACATATAGGTTAGCATCTAAAATACATCTCACAAATTATTAACTTACAAAGAAAATGTAGTTGCTAAATAATCTTGAAAATAAACTTACTTGTTGGCGTACGGGAATGTAAAAGAATTCCGGTTTATTGGAGCAAGTGTTGGCATCCTAGACCAACCCCACGCTTGCAGGAGATAAACACAACCATAGAAAGTACAATAATTTTTTTTGGAAGTTTTGCAAAGTGCGCTATACAGATGGGCAAGGACAGCTGATCCCCAACTATATTCGCACACTTTGTGAATATTTTGTAATAATGGTAAATACATAGTATGGACGGTATTTCCAGTTCCCTCTAGAAATAAAAAGTGACCGAACAAAATCATAATATAGCACCGTGTTTTGACTATTATGTCATATTCGGTGCTATCATCAGTTAAGACAATACTGTTGTATTGTTCTCTGAGGTATTTTAAATTAATTCCCTGACCCCTCGGGCGGCCCTCGCTTTCCTCCTGAGGTGCGTCCATGCAAAGAGGGGCACCCAATAAATCTTTGCAAAGTCGGTCAGGGACACCAACTTTGCCGTTGACGGCCTTCCATCGATGTGTAGGCCGAACAACATGTATACGTCTTGGAGAGTCACAATACACTCACCAAAAGGTAGGTGAAATGTATGTGTCTCCGGTCTCTAGCGTTATAACAACGCTAGAATTAAACTTCATATCGAGAGAGTAAGATTTAATTTTGATCACATCACCAAACTCACAATTACGAAGGTACCCCGCTATGAGCAGGTCGTATGGTATGCAATCATGCACACGACATCGAAACCTTGATACATCCTGCAAAATAATTAATGTTACGTTAGACAAGAAGTAAAATAATTACGTTAGACAAGAAGTAAAATAATTAACGTTAGATAAGAACTAAAAACTTACAAAGTCTGCAATGTTTTCAGTCGTGCCTCTATGAGTGTCGCCCATTGTGAGTAAAGACATTGTCGTTTGAGATGTTGAGATGTAGAGATATTGAGAGTTTGAGGGTTTGAGAGTCTTTCAGTTTGAGGTTTTTGGGAGTTAGAGAGTCTGAGAGTTTGAGGGTTTGATGTTGTTTGAGTTTGAGATTAGAGAGTATGAGAGTTTGAGGGTTTGAGAGTAGGAGAGTTTAATTGTGAGCAGAGTTTGCTGGGTAAAGACACTATATTTATATTCCACGAGTGGATGTGTGTTGTAAATGTATGCGGATAAGTGTATTGATGCATGTGTGTTGTAAACGCATGTTGGACAAGTGTACTGATGCACGTGTGTTGTAAACGCATGCAAGGCAAGTGTACTGATGCAATGTCAAACACTCAAGCATGTTGCATGCAGGATCACATGTGAAAAGCAGATTCCTTCATTGTCCCGTCTCATCAAGCAGGCTGCATGCAGGATCACATGTGAAAAGCAGATTCCTTCATTATCTCGTCTCATCAAGCAGGCCGCATGCAGGATCACATGTGAAAAGCAGATTCCTTCATTGTCCCGTCTCATCAAGCAGACTGCATGTCATTGAATGCTGCATTGTCCTGTCTCATCAAGCATGCTGCATGTCATTGATTCCAAAGGCTTTGATTACATGTAATAGATTTCATTGCAATACATATATGAAATTTTTTTACTATCAGAGTCTTTTTAATGGTTACATGTGAAACACAGAGTTTTTCTTATATTTATTATAGTTTGTTTAGTGAGTTTTTAGTGAGTCACATGTGAAACGCAGACTCTTACATTGTCCCGTCTTATCAAGCATGCTGCATGCAGCAAGAGAATCTCGTAGGCCTGCATGGTCAATGTAGGCATGCAGGGTCACATGTGATTCGCAGAATTTTGCTATTGTCCTGTCTTATCAAGCATGCTGCATGTCATTGGCTTCAAAGGCATTGATTGTGGTAAACGGATGCGTGACAAGGTAAACGAATACATGTAAAAAATCTTTAAACTCTTTAAACACTTAAACACTTAGAGTATTTAATAAAGTCTTTAAACTCTTTAAACTCTAACACTCAAACACAATTTTCGCTATGTCTCAAACACCACAATATATGATTTCGGCACATCTTAACGGTGAAGTTTTCCAATGTGAACTATCTGGTTTCAATTTCAGAAACACTGAAGTTACAAGATTTTTAATTGACAGAAGGTCTAATTTTTTACACTTGAAGTCAAGAATAGAAAAAAATGCAATGTGGTCCAGTTGGGCAAATAATATACAAAAACCCAGTGTTTTTTGGCGGCCATGTTGAATGTAAATTTTTCCCGTTAAAGGTGCGAGACGATGAAGATGTGCATAACATGTTCCGGAGTCACGAGTATTCTGGTTTCTCAGATATCGTGTTATATGTTACGTTACAACAACAACAACTGTCTCAGCAACTTGATTCTTCTCAAGTTTTTTGCGATTCTGAGGATGAACACGCTGAAGTCAATGTTTTTGACGAGGAAGAAGAAGCAACTGAAGTCATTGTTGATGATATGGTAAACAACCAGGAGGACGGGGTTCCATCCGGAAATGTTTATTGTCCACCTCAACACATGACAACTCTCGACTTGGGTGACGATGAACCCTCGACGGATGTTTTCTACAACCCCAACTACACAACAGAAGGACAACTAAAAGAGGGTGACGAGTTTCGTACGAAAGAAGATTGTGTTCGGGCAATCAAACAGTTTCACATGGAGTTGTCAGCCGATTATAGAGTTGATCAGACGAATCCGACGTGGTATACGATCTATTGTCGTAACGAGGAGTGCCCGTTCTGATTAACAGCGTCTTTCAGGAAGAGAAGCAATTCTTAGAAGATAGGGTCAATGGGTCCGTCCTACAGTTGTATAATCTCTAATCCAATGCAAGACCATCGCAAACTCAGCTCTCGATTGATTTACGATGAGATTCTGTTAGTTGTTAGCGACAACCCGTCTTTGAAGGTGAGTACCATAATTGCACATATGGTTCAAAGGTACAACTACACTCCTTCATACCGAAAAGCCTGGATTGCCAGGACTAACGCTGTTGAAAGGGTGTTTGGAAATTGGGAGGAGTCGTACAAGGAACTTCCTAAATTTATGGCGGCTCTTAAACACTACTCTCCAGGAACTGTTGCGATATTGGAGACGATGCCTGCTTGTACACCAGACGGGACTTGCGTTGGTGGAAATAGAATTTTTCACAGAGTCTTTTGGGCGTTTGAACCATGCATCAAAGAATTTGCATTTTGTAAACCTATAATTCAAATTGACGGAACATGGTTATACGGGAAGTATAAGGGCACACTACTCATGACTGTGGCACAGGACGGGAACAACAACATTTTTCTAATAGCCTTCGCCATAGAAGAAGGGGAGACTGCTGGGGGTTGGAGTTTTTTCTTAAAAAACCTCCACTCTTACGTGTCTCCCCAACCTAACTTATGTTTGATCTCCGATCGACACCCATCCATCGAGAGTGCATACAACAACCATGACAACGGTTGGCAGGATCCTCCCTCGACCCACGTCTATTGCATAAGGCATATTGCCCAAAATTTCATGCGGGAAATCAAAGACAAGACGCTGCGGAAGAAGGTTGTGAACGCGAGATATGTACTAACTGAACCCACATTTAAATACTACTGTGACGAGATCAGACTGACCAACGCGGATGCATTAAGATGGATTGATAGCATTGATAGGGAGAAATGGACGCAGGCATACGACAATGGGGTGCGATGGGGCCACATGACAACTAACCTCGTCGAGTCAATGAACTCTGTTTTCAAGGGAATTCGAAACCTCCCAATAACTGCCTTGGTAAAGGCAACCTATTTCAGCCTAGGATCACTCTTTGATAGCAGACATACGAAGTGGGGTTCGGTATTACAATCGGGTCAACTGTACAACGATACTTCAATGAAATTCATGAAAGACGAAGTTGCCAAAGCCAACACACACGCTGTCACCATCTTTGACCGTACAGCTGGTTGGTTCAGTGTTGCCGAGTCGATTGATCACAACGAAGGACGGCCTAGGGGATGTTACCGTGTTGAACTGGATAAGAGCTGGTGTGATTGTGGAAAGTTTCAAGCATTCTGTATGCCTTGCTCTCATGTTATAGCAGCGTGTTCGAAGGCGCGCCAGGACCCAACCAACCTTCTTTCTGCAGTTCACCAAGTGATAAGTCTATGCAATGTCTACACATGCAGCTTTCAGGTGGTGACAAATGAGGATTATTGGCCTCAATACAAAGGCGAAATTGTTTGGCATAATGACTTGATGCGCTGAAAGAAAAAGGGACGGTCTAACAGCACGCGCATTCGAACGGAGATGGATACCGCTGACAAGCTGGTGAGATTGTGTAGTTCGTGTCGGCAACCAGGACACAATCGTACAAAATGTCCTAAAGTAGGATCAAGCAGCAGAGCATAGTTTCATATGTAATCTTCTCCCTTTAAATCAATGGCAAATTTCATTCGATTATAGCAAATTTCATTCGATTAATAACAAATTTCATTCATTTAAAAGCATAGTTAACTGACATAACAATAACATAAAGACAGAACACTACACCAAGGCAACATAAATTAAACAAACATAACAACAACGTAACGATATAAAACAGAACGCTGCACCAAGGCGTCTACGATATCACGATCATCAACTTTATCTTCTTTGGTGTCAACATCATCACAAGGACACCGACATCGTTTTCCACTTTTCTCCATTCACGAGTAACTCCGTTTCTCCCGGTCTCCTCAACCAACCTCTCAATTTTCCTAATCTTTTCTCCTGGAGCAATATCTCATTCTAGCCAGCGGTTCAGTTCCCTGTCCAAGTGCTCCAACGTCTGCGTATTCCAAAGGAGCACTTTCATCGGAGGCTTTGTTGCTGAAAACACAACTAGGGCATTTCTCTTCATTAGATCGAACGTTGGAAAGGATTCCTCCGATGCTGATGACGACGACGATGAAGAACGTTGATTTAGAAATGCAGACATTCTAGGCTCCACTCAACTCAAAATGCACTAAGGCTTCAGTCTTTTGGGATACAATATTGTGAAAACATACATGTGTTTGCAGTCGTATTTATAGTAAAAAAATAGTACGTACCCCATATGATATGACTTAAATACCCTTACAAAATTTATACACTTTAAACTTCAATGGTTAGTCAATTTTTATGTTTTAAAAGTTATTATTTAAATCAATTTGTCTACCTTAAAATTAAATCAACACAATTTTTATTTTGTATTTAAACCTAAATTTATTAAACCAATTTAAGTTTATTTTTAATTAAACCTAAATTTAATAAATTAATTTGAGATTATTTTTATTTAAACTTAATTATTTTAAGTTTATTAATTAAAAATTTAATTTTAACATTAAATCTAATTATTTCAAGTTTATTAATAATAATTATGTTTAGAAACAAAATAATAATTAAAAATATAAAAAATTATTGATATTAAATACATTAAAATATTAATTAAAATTAAAAAAATATTCAAAATTAAAAATATAACAAAAAAGTTGATATTAAATACGGTAAAATGAAATGGTGCCCTAAACAATGCCATGTTGCCATATGGGCTGGCGATTTCATCCCATTTGCCCAATTTCGCCAATCAGATTGGCAAATTGCTTGAAGAGTTTTTGCCAATATCGCCATACTGAATGGCGACTGTCTGTTGAATGGTTGTTGGTTTGGTAATTTTTTTGAATCACTCATTTATATGGTAATTTGTTTCAAATACATGGATAATTTAAAAAAAATTCGCCTTTCCTTCTAATAAAGAATAGTTATTATTTAACTAGTAAAAATAATGTATATTTATTAACTAAAAGGAAGTGAAAATGTAAAAGTTAAATCAAATATTTCGATTTTCTCAAAATGTTTAATAATATATATATAAGAATTTTTTTCTATTTTATAAATTTATATATGATTTTATTCAAAATTATGAAATATCTATATAAATGTATTAAATATATGCATTTATACTTGCAAATTACTTAAGGCTAAATATTGTTTCATACCATATTTTTGAAAAATTAGGTAAAAATGCATAGAGTTTTACCTGTTTTTAAACATATTTGGTATAAATGTACAGGGTTATACAAAATTTGTTAAAATGTCTGGTGGAAATGCATACGACATTAGATATTATGTGAAAATTCGATAGTTGTAGGAGAGACACTAAATTTTTTCAAACATCCAATAAGAAAAATTTATTTTAATTATTTGATTTTTTTATTGAGAGAAAGAGGAAGAGATAAAAGCATCATATCCAAATTAAGCGACATACCTGTTAATGATTTTGCAGAGAGCTCTGGCGAAGACAGCAAAGATGATGCTCATGGTTTTTGCGCACTAGAGAGTGTAAAGTAGCTCCCACCGGTTCTCACGCAGGAGGATCAAAGAGGCTCGCGGACCACGTACTCTCTATCGTATAAGAGATAGAGATGGGTGATCTAAGGCGACGATAAGGAGGCATATGTTGTTGTGCCTGATCAAGTTGAGCAAAAGGTACATGTGGAGGTGATCAGACTGGTATAGGTGACAATCACAATGGTATCATAAATGAAGGATTCCTTGGATGTCCCTCCGACCTTACTATGCTAACATGGCATGTCGATCACGACGACTTTAGATTATATTACGCAGAGGTATACATATTTTAATTAAAGTTGATTTTATGTATTATTGGTTAATTGAAAGCAACTCATTATTTATACTTTAATTTTTACATGAACACATCCCATTGAAGTATGGCCTGAAGCTGAAGAAATTATCAACAATGCAAATGTGCAGAAGGTTAGGACACTGGTAGATGATGTTAGTCTATTACCACTAATGGATTGTTCGCTTATGATGCTCGACGTGCCATTCCTATTTTATTTTGTTGAACAATGGCATAAGAAGACATCCACATTTCATCTTTCTTTTGGTGAGATGACAATTACCATGGACGATGTCTTTTGCCTATTCTTTCACTCTCATGCAAGTAACTTTTTCACCTTCTTCCCGTTGATGGATGATATTAGAGGATTTTAGGTTTAATAAGGATGTTCATTATTGTCTTTATTTGACCTAGGAACTTAGGTATCATTGGTGCACCATTCTATGTACCAAGAGGCTGTCAGGGTATACATGTTACATCTTGTTTGATACACTATTTTGGCAGATAAGTGACACATCTACATTGATGAAAGATACATAACCATATTCAATAATCTTGAATTTCATAATTAGGCATGGTGTTTTGTTGCTGTGACTTATTGATTATATGAGCCTATTTTAAGTATAAATATTGTGTTTAAGTATTTATTTTTAATTGTATGTTTAATATGTTATGTTTAAATTATATGTTTAAGTTGCTTTGAAAATCTGGACTTGATTTTCCAATTTTAGTAACATTATGTTCATCTTAATTCTTTGGTGGACATATGGAAAAATTGTGAACATAATTGATTCCATAGTGTAGAATTGTCATCAAGGAAGTAGTTATCAACATTTTTAATGGGATTTGGTTTGTTAGGAATCAAGCAAGGTTCAAAGATCAGAGGGTTCATTGGAAGTGTTCTATCAGCATTGTCATATAAAGTTCCTCCCTCTCAATTAGCATGACAAAGAAGTAAACCTATGTTAATATGAAAATTTTCATCATTCTCAAGAAGTTCAAGGTGATCATTCATACTCCTAAGGTGCCTTGGGTCAAAAAAGTCATCCGGTCTCCCCCTCTTCAATAGTTTCACAATTACCATGGTGCTTCAATATTCATGGATTAAAGCCAATAAAAGACTCCTTTGACTGAGCCTTCTGTGCACACTGATGGTGGATTCTCAAGAGGACCTATTGACCGGTCTGTACTTACAGAGTGTGACGAGCATGTGGCCGAACGATTATGACAGGACGAGGTATATGTCTTTTATATTTAGTTTTAATTTTTGTTTATGTATGTCTGTCATAATTAAGTATCAACTATTATGTTTATATTATGTTGTCACAGAAGCAATCCACACTGAAGATCACATCTCACGGATTGAAGATGAAGGGCTTCCCTAAGTTTCTGATGCCTAAGCAGGTCAGTCGAATTATACGGGACTTCGAGCTGCTTGATTTTTCTCACTGCTCACTCACCATGTTGGATGCTCATTGCTTAGTGCCTTTGTTAAGAAGTGGCACAAGGAGACATCATTATTTCATCTTCTGTTCGGGGAGATGATTGTCACTCTGGATGATGTCTTTGCATTGTTCCATCTCCCTATCGACATCAGATTCTAGAGGACTCCAATTCTTAGCGTGACCACCGTTTGTCTGGTTGTGTCATATGATTTGAGTTTGTCTAAGGCGGAGGTGCTGAAAGAGTTTGGTGAGACTAGGGGTGCGCACCTTCGCATTCATTGGCTTCAGAAGATATACGACCGACTTGTAGCTGATGGAAGGTATGAGGCTACCGCAAGGGCATACATGATACATATAGTAGCATGTACGCTCTTTTCGGATACTTATGGTGATGCTTGATATTTGTGCCTCTTCAGTAGCCTCAAGGGCACCAACTGAGCTTGGAGGTGTGTTGTATTGACTCAGTTCTAAATAACCCTTGAAGTGTCGGCGGTCTTTGAGATTAGACAACTTGTTGGCTATTTGAGTCTATTATAGGTATACTTGAAATTATTATATGTTGTTGCTTTCGTATTTATTGTTTACGAATATTATTTCTAAATCATTATTGGATGTGTCTGTGTTCTGATTGTAGTGTTGGATATACGAGCATTTCTCTACCATCTGTGATATGAGGGTGCAACATTGCAAGGTGGGGGCCTCAAAAGCGAAGAGGTGGAAGGGGAAACAGGCACATCCTAGTGGTGTTGTTGAGTATAAGAGGAGGCTTAATGCTCTTACTGTAGATAATGTCATCTAGACACCATACGCTGGTCATAGACTCCACCTTGAGTTTGAGGAGTCATCATTATATTTAGGTTACATGCGGTGGGAGACCATGGTTGCGAGAGACTTTCCCGAGAGGTGTCTACGAAAGTATGGTTATATTCAGGGTATCCCACGACCAGTTCCAGATATCCAGCTTCAGGGATTGATTGGTGGTTTCAGAGTAACTTCATCAGCTCTGGTCGTGCTATCAGAGATCGAGCGGTCACTGCTCAACACCCCTCGTAGTGTGAGGATGGTTACTTAGAGTGTTACCTCACTGTATCACACTCTCACATCACCCCACCCCCAACTGATGATGGGCCTTCTGGTAATCGGGTACCTGTTGATGACGCGTCGTCACTGCCTCTTCCAGTAGATCACGCCAATGACCAGCAACGCCTCAAGATGATTGTAGTGATTATGGATAACCTCATGGGATTGGTAAACCCATATGGTGAGGTATATATAGGATTAGCTTGGACTGCACACATAGCCTCTGGGGGCATATTTAGATACAATTTGTATATTATTTAGACATCTTTATCATAACACTTTATTAGCTAATATTAGTGATCTTCCTTAAATTGCAGTGTGATCGTTAACTAACATCCGACAATGATTTTCATAACTTAAACAGAAAACACTTAACATTACAATATGATTAATAAATAAGAAAAACCTAAACACTACCAGACGCTTTAGGACGTTTGAGCATCTCCATTATGTCATCAACAGATCTTGACAGCTTCGCATCTAACTCGATCAACCTCTTTGTTATCCTACGGCAAAATAATCTCCGCATTTCCTTCACATTTTCGTCGGTCTTCAACTCAATAAGGTTGTATTTCACCCTCCCGTTTTTATCAATCCAATCTTCACGAAACTCGATCTTTCTCACCTTTCTAGTGTCGCCATCAGGCAACAATTCATTCAATTTCGACATCAGGCCGACAAAAGAGGTTGTGCCATTGGGAAGCTTGAACTCTACAGGAGGAGAAGCTCCATTGAAGTACATTTTTGCCTTAATAAAAAATTGGGGAAGAGGCATATTTTGAGATGTGTTTATTAACAACAGGTGACCCATATTTATACAACTTTAAATCTATTCTAGACCACACAAAATGTCTATGCAATCACAGCCTCATAAAACTGCCGGCAAAATCCTGATCATCTAAAAAACTCTAACAATACAATTACTGAAAATTTCACTTAGGGTGAAATTTTCAATATTAACACGGAAATTTCAAATTTCTGGAACATTTTGCACTTTATTGGAAATTCAAAAGTTTCCGGTACACTGAAAATTTCAAATGAACTATCAAAAATTTTAAACTGTACCTAAAATTTCAACATGCCTACCGGAAATTTCATATAGAAATTTGATGCATTTTTCACCCAGACACAGTTTTAACATTATAAAATAATGAGAAGGGTGTGCCAGATTTAATTTAAAGGGTGACAGGTTAAATTCTCAGATATTAATCTCTCGAATTGGATATGAATATAATGGAGAGAATAATTCTCTATCAAAAAATTTAACATTATTGTATTCTCAAAATCTCATGTTATACCATAACCTCATGTTAAACTCTAAGACATGTTTATCATCTTATCTTAGTCTTTTTTTGGTACCATCAAATATCAAAATAAATAATTTTTTATATTGCTTAATCATATTACAATGAGATTTAATTGATTTTTTAAATTAAAAACTAAGATACTATAAAATTGTAAATACAATAGTTTAAAGAAATATTATAAATAGAAGAAAAAATACTACCCAAAATATAAATATTTTCATTATATATATATATATATATATATATATATATATATATATATATATATATATATATATATATATATATATATATATATATATATATATATATATATATATATATATATATATATATATATATATATATATATATATATATATATATATATATATATATATATATATATATATATATATATATATATATATATATATATATATATATATATATATATATATATATATATATATATATATATATATATATATATATATATATATATAACAAGACGAAGAAAAAAATTTAAATCAAAATTTGTCTATATTGATTATATTAAAGATAATAAAAAGTAGAATGAAAATTAAATTCGTATACACAAAAGTTGGTAGATCAAATAATTATTCGTAACATTTTTCAGCTAGGCCAAAAGTCTAAGGAAGAAGGTCAAATTGTAATACCCAATCCAGCAGACCTAGCATAGTAGACAAAGAAACATGTAGAACCTCGTCAAAAGCCAGACATCGGATCATAACTACTAGTACATGGTCCATCGTTAAATCTGATCGGACGTTACATGGCATGAAAAAACAATGAGATAAATTCATCTTCAAATGAAAAACAAGCACATATAGCATTAATTTTTCACACCATCTTGATGATGAAGAAAATGAGGTTAGTGATTGTCATACCCTAATTTTTATCCCTAAAATCTCACCTCTTTTTGCATCATCTGCCTAGTCTATCATGCATTTCATCTCGCATAATACCTAATTTATCAGCCAAAATAAACTTGTCGGAATTACAGTCGAATCGGTCAAACCAAATGTCATCTGTACGTAAAATTAGTAGACGGAAAATTTTAAAATCGAGCCTGCAAGCGTCACTCATATTAATTTGCATTTCACGTAGTTTAACCGGGCGTGTCCGTTTGAATTTTTTGACTGCTTTTCGCTGGTATTTTGATTAGTTTAAGCCTTTTAACCGGGAAATATTTATTTCGAAATTTGACCGAATGCTATATTTTTTCGAGTCGTTTATTTCGCGTTGATCATTTTAGTGTATTTATTTTATTTTTTCGAGCACTTTAATACCAGTTCGTTTTTCCGTTTTTAAATCGATTTTATTTTTATTTTTTATTAAATAATACTTTTATTTAATCAAATTTTATATTTAGTTTTAATTAATAGTTTTATTTTATTTTTAATTTATTTATCATTTTTTTATTTATTTCTTAACATTTGAATTTTTCCCTTTTATTCTTTTTTTTAGAACAACTTGTCCATTAAATTTGAAAAAAGTTATTTTGTTTTATTACATTTTGTGAAACAACTTAGCCTGCATGCATGCATTACATAACACATGCGCCTGATCCTCCACAAGACTCTCTCATATTTTATTTGACTTTCAGAATAAAATTATAAAAGAAAAAAAAGAATAGCATGCGCAGTCCTCACTCTTCTTTCCACAAAAAACCTGATGCACTTCATTATTCACTAATATCATCTTCTTTATCATTTTTGATACAAGACCACTACTGCATATTTTTCAAAACATAACTCTTCATGATAACACACAAACCATACCATCTTAACACATACGAAAAACTTTCTGGAATGTTTTTGATGTTTAACTACTGCCAAACTTGAATGTGTTCATCTGCATGTTTCTCTCTCTCTTAATTTTATCAATAGTCTTTATTATCATTAAATTTTCGTTTGTCTTTTTTTATTTAGAAATTATTTATTTATTTATTTAATTCTTATTTAAAAGTGGGCTTGGCCCAATCACAGAAAAGGACTACATTTATATTTTTATTACTAGCTTAATTATTCAAGTTTTTTTTTATACTTGTAATATTAGAAAAATACCAACAAAAAAAACATTTCATATCATTTTTTATTTAATATTCTCATTTTCTAGTTTAGGAATATATTAAAAATGTAAAAAAAATAGTGTCATAATTATTAATTAATTTAAATGTTTTATTTAATATTAGTTAATTAAATTATTAATTAATATTTTTTAAATATTTATATTTAAATTAATTAATAATTCTTTTGTTGTCCGATTCGATTTCGTGACTTGCTTGTTTTCATGTTGTTGGGCTTGTTTCTCTTCAATTTATTCGTGATGCTTTGCCACGTACCTTTGTTGTTTTATATCTGTGATGCTTTGTCGAGTATCTTTGTCGTTTTATGCTACACGATTTTTTTCCGTGTTTGTGGTTGATTTTATATGTTCCTGTTGATCGCATGACATTTTACCATGTATTATGTGATCTCAGTTGTTGTTTGGTTACACTATGCTTTGCCTTGTACCTTTCCGTCTATTGATTTTGTGTGTATTATACATGATGTTCTTGCCATGTACTGTATACCTCTGTTGCTTCTACATGATGTTTTGCCATGAATATTGTTGATCTCATTGTTATCCATGATGCTTTGTCGTGTCTGTTGTTGATTTTGTGATGCTTTCCAAGTATGTTTTGTTAATTGCTTGGGTATACATGATATCCTTTCCATGTATTCACGATACTTTGTTGTGGTCGTGTTTGTTGATTTTATTTATCGTCTTATTTTACATGATGCTTTGTCGTGTACTTTCTATTTGTTTTCACCATGATGCTTTGCCATGTACTTTATATTTGTCATTCACGATGCTTTGTTGTGACTGTTGTTGATATTATCCGTTTTTTTACATGACATTTTACTGTGTACTATGTGTTTATTGATTTCATTTAGCATGATTCACATGATGATTTTCCATGTATCTTCTCTTGATCACGATGCTTTGTCGTGAATATTGCTTATTGGTTACACGACGCTTTGCCATGTACTTTCTATCTGTGTTCACCAAGATGCTTTGTCGTGTACTTTCTATTTGTTGATACCATGATATTTTGCCATGTGTATTCTGTGATATCTTATCTGTTTGACCATACATGATGTTCTTACCATGTACTATGTTTGTGTCCTAATTTGACGCCATTTACATGATGATTTTCCATGTTTTTGTTGCTTTCTATTGATCCTTCTAACCTAATCTAAGGGAATGGATTGTATGTTGACTCATTGTCATTGTGCATGTTCCTTGCATGTTTGTTTTTTACCTGTTTTTGTTGTTATACTTGGTCCTTAAAATCTAACATCGTAGTTCTGAACTACGATTGATCTGACTTCCTATTAAGGATACGTAGGCATAGGATTGCGAGATCCTAGCGAGCAACCTTTTTCTTTTTTTCCTTTTTCTTTTTACTTTGCCCATCTTTATCCTTTAGTAAACAATTCTTAACCAAAACACAAATATTTTAAGAGGTTCATGTAGAGTATTAAAGATGCTTAGGGTGATATACCTTCCCTTAGTATAACTAATCCCCGTACCTTTGATCTCTCTTTTCTTAGCTTTAGGCCTTGCTTTTTTGCTTTGCATTTTTACCTAGGTTTTTTTCAATCTTTTCTCTCTTCCCTTGGAAAAATAAAAGTTCGGTGGTGATATCTTATTTTTGTAAGCCATGTTGATCCTATAAATTTGGTCTCCGATTCTCACCGCGACAGTGATCTTGAACCATGTTATGATGAATTGCATAATGATTTCCTTGAATTGCATGCGTAATGTTTGAGATTTTCTAGAATATGTTAAAAACAAAATAAAATAATTTTATTTCTAAAAATTAAGGCTACTGACATGAAAATGAGATTAGACAAAGTAAAAAATTCAATATGTAATAAATGTGAAACACATGAATAAGAAAGAGTTGAATTGAACCAAGTTCTAAAGAAATATGAAAAGGGCCAACTTGTTTAATCAAGTACAAGCAAAACTATCCTTGTTAAAGCTAACAATAAATTCAATAATGTGGAATCAAGGAAAGTGAAAGTTGAAATTCATCCTAAAAAGACCAATGTTAAAAATAATTCTTATGTCTCTAAAGATAATAACTTCCTCAAATCTACATGTTTGTATTTCAATACAAAGGAAAATACCCCAAAAGCTTCCTATTTTAGAAACATTGGTGTTGCTAGTGGAAAGTATATTTGGATAAGGAAATGAACTAATTCAAAATGACCCAAAGAATATTAGGTATTTAGAAAGTATTATTAATTGTTTTTTGTAGGTACTTGAAAACCATGTTCTAAAAATTATCAAATCAAGATTGATTGTTCAATATACAATGATACCATATGATATGGTAAAATTGAAAGTTTTATTTGGATAAAGATGATTTGAAAAGTTTGGCACCTTCAAAAGAGCATCTAATCACTCTCAAAAGAGCATCAACATTGGTATCAACTCATCTATCATGATTGACATCAACATTGGTACTTACAAATGTGAAAAAGATAAGTGTCTAAATATGTGTTATTATATTCTTTCTTATAAGCATTTCATTTATCATGATGCATCTTTTCCTATAGTACTTTGCTTTGGACTTTATTCTCTTTCTCTTTTTTGATAATGTCAAAAGGGGGGGAAGAGGTACGGTTGTTTTTATTCATTTTATTCCAGGATACCAAAGCTTTAACAAAGGGGGCATATACAAGATAAATGGGAGTGTAATATGTCAAACAAAAACATCTCATCCATAAATTTTGTCATCATAAAAAAGGGTGAGATTGTCAAGAAGATATCCATCCTCTATCTAAAGTAGTTTTGATGACAACAACAATTATCAAAGAAGATAAGGAATACAAGTGGGATGTGAAAACGTCTATCAATGCCGAAGATATCCAAGATAAGAATCAAGTAAATGGATTATGATTAAGGTTCATTAAAATTCATGATATAATATTTTAAATGCTCAGAAATCTCATAATCAATCCATAAAAAAAATTCTTGCATCTTTGAAGCAATGCATTTTAAAACACTTTTTTTTAGCAAAATTGATGATTCAAATACCATGTAGGGAAAAATGACCGAGGATTGAGAAACACAATAAATAGTTGATCGAGCTCTCATCTATAAGCCTTCAACGACATGATGACCAACCCATGGAGATATTAGAGTTAATATTTACTCTTGGAGAAGTGAGAGACACCTATATGGCTAACCTACAATTCTTGGTAGTGTCGAACCAAGTCTAAACTTGGAGGCAGGTAAGATAAAAAGATCCTTGGTCGGGCTCGTTTCTTAGAGACATCCAATAAAACATCCAAGCACGACTTCAAATAGCGACTATATCTCGAAGAAGCTAGCTCTTGAGCCATAATAATACACTAGAAAGGAAATTACTACAGTAAGCGAATAAAGAAACAATACCTTACAACAAGGAAAGTATAATAATATCACACGCTCATTTATTCAACAATAAGTAACACATGGGTGGAGGTAGCGCAAAAAAAATATTTCTTTCTTATGATGGATTTTTTCTTTTGGTATTCTCACCCGGGATGGAAAATTTTCACTTGCTTCAAAGCATTATCTAAAAAGGCATGCAATATGGAGCAACAATGTTCTATCGACTTCACATAATCTTTAGACACCTATATTTTTTCAGAATGCATTTTCAAAAGATCATGTTGAGTCTTCTCCTAGCCTTCCCAAACATCATTTAAGGATGACTACAACTCCCTTGTCATTTTGCAAGAAGAATCTAAATACCCGTTCACATTAGCAAGGGCAGACACTTCATTAGATAATCCCCTCCAAACTTACGACAACATTACATCCCTCTCCCTTATTACTTGAGTCAATAATTGCACGTTCTCATCCAATATGTGAGCCCAAAAGCTCACACCTTTAGCTCATAAAGAAATCAGTAATTCTTATAACTAGAGGCACCAATACGCTTCTTGAGCACTTCTTTCTCTTTAACTTCACTGACTTAGGTGTTAGTATGCTAACATTGCAGATCCTTCCTCCTTCGTCATACTCGAAACTCTCGCCACCACACCGGAAGAACTCGTTCTTTGAACACTTCATTTTCTCGTTCCACTACGGAACAAAACCTATGTCAAACAAACAATAAACTAATATTAAAAAATTTATAAATTAAAAATCCCCAAAAAAAAAACTTCAATTAATATTCAACAATTAGTGTACCTAGTTTATTCTATGTTTAAATAGATGAAATATGTTTTAATGAGACAAAATTATTAAAATTGATAAAAAAAAAATGATTGAATTGAACAGAAATTGATATAATGCATCATATCATTTATTTTTTTTCTTCATTTTATTTACCTCTAATTTAAAAGAAATAACAACTTTATTTCATTTTATCATAAAATATCCAAACAATAAATTATAATGTTTTATTCCAGTATATTCTAATCCATTTTATTTTATTCCATTTTTCTCTGTTAATTTTTAAATATAAAAAATACTTTTAGTAAAATAAATGCAGTGTACTTGTATATATAATTTTCAAAACAAATATGATGAGATACTTTCCTTTTTTACCAATGAGAAAAGACACACTAATCAGGCGTTTTAATCTTCTTTCTCAATCAAACACATTCCAACAAAAATATGGTTCTCTCTCTCTCTCTCTCTGTGTGTGTGTGTCTCTCTCTCTCTCATATAAACAAGTAATCCCTAAATATTTAACAAGAGACTCCTCTCCTCCTTTCTACTTCATGTTTTATCTATTTTTCCAATCTACATATCTACTTCACTTTATACTTCTACCTCCATTTTCTAAAACTCTAGATGGAATGAAGATGTACTAAAAATCAGGTAGAGTTTAACAAAAAAAAAAAGAATTATATAAGAACTACTAATGATACTATTACAATGTTAATTCTCAATGATTTTTTATACTATTAATCAAATATAATCATTAAAAATATTTGAATTAATGTAGTCGTCTATATGTTGGTGTCGTTGATAACGTAGGACTCACCAAGATTGAGCTTTCTTCATGATTTACTTTTCTGTCACAAGTTTTATTAAAATCACGTAATCTCCGAAAACAAGTCGTTGACAAAGATGTAAATGTTAATTTCCTCTTCCCAAGGATTAATCCATAGTTCAAGGTAGATGTTGTTAGAACATGAGGAGGAGTATCAATATTGGGCCAAGAGCAACACAAGTGAGAGAGACGTCACATATTCACCCAAAATCTTAAGGTGATAGGTGTATGGGTTCTCCCACTTATAAATGCTCAACTATCCATATTTATAATCAATGTGGAACTCCAACTCACACTTGAGTTTATTATTCTCAACACTCCCTCTCAAGTGTGAGTCCATAATACTCCCCCTCAAGTGGAATCTCTTTTGTCCACATACACTTGCACCGCTGTTGACACCTATTACTAGGCACCTCTTACTAGGCATTTATATACATCTCTTCATGGGCATTACGATTCCCCCTCAAGTGGAATCTTTTTTGTCCATATACACTTGTGCCGCTGTTGACACCTATTACTAGGTACCTCTTACTAGGCATTTTGATACATTTCTTCCTAGGCATTACAGTTTCAACGGGACACCTTTTATAGGCATTTCGATACAAGTAAGTCAGTCCCTTTACCAACCAAAGGCTCATGATACCATGTTAAAACATGAGAAGGAGCATCAATATTGGGCCAAGAGCAACATAAGTGTGAGAGACACCACATATTCACCCAAAATCTTAAGGTGATATATATGTATGAGCTCTCCCACTTATAAATGTTCAACTATCCATATTTATAATTAATGTGAGACTTCAACTCACACTTGACTTTACTATTCTCAACAGATGTGACATCATAAGTCATTGACTTTGATGACTAATCGACAAGTGGACGTACTGTGTGTTCCAATAGGTTTTTCATCCTAGTGAAAAAAGGGCTCAAGTTTGGCATAACCTAAGGGTTATCACTCTTACTAGACAAAGCATAGGAGTTTGCAGGGGTCCAACATATACAATATGAGAGTCATGACTTGTACTCGACTAGGCCTATGATCTCAAAGAGAAGTTCGACTGGCTATTCTGCATAAAATAAATATGCACTCTAGACAAAAAGTTGTTAATCAACATGTATATGTAACTTATTTTTTTCTTGGAGGGAGTTAAATGGTTTGATTTGTTTAATCAATTATCTTGATTTGTCCTGAATTCACTTTAGTGCAGTTTTGGTCCCCTTTGCTACACATAAGAGCCTTAATAAACTATTCTTTTTTATTATTTTCTATAACTAAAAAATAATTTAAGAAAAAAATTGAAGAGTGACAACATTGTATGTTAGTACTTTAAATAATTATAAGTTTTTTAATCAAGATAGGTTATACTATTCCATTTTTTGGAATAAAAATCTTTAAGGTCCTTTTTATTAGAATGCAAAGTTGAAGTTGAGTGAGGGAGCTTAGTTTTTTTTTAGTTATTTGGTAATTTCTCGCTCTAACTATAAAGCTAAGTGAGAGAGGTGACTCTGTTTGCTATTGTGATTATTATTAACCCTTATTCATATACAAAAATGATAGATATTTTATACGAAACATTGCACTTAAAATAAAAAATATTAACTAATTAATGACATGGAACTCATTGTAGAGAAATCTAGCATGGTTGTTAGGATAAAATCACTTTCATAGAGTTTTCCATGCTTTAGGTTTGTTGTTATACATTTTTTTTTCCAATTTGTTGTTGGAGTGAATGGCACTCCTTGTATGTCCTTCATGGTTAGTTCTTGCAAATCTTTCAAAAACATAATATAAACACATGGATAATTTTAACAAAATCATTATTCTTTTATGGTGAGTCGTGATATATATATTTAAATCATTATATATTAATCGACAAAGTCATGTGCGTGTCGTGCATGAATCATAAAATTATCGTTTGTTAAAACTAAAGAAGTTATCACTCACCTTAGTCGTTTAGGCATTAACTTTGCTGAAAGTTTGATATCCTTTTCATTCGCGGTTGTTATAGGTTTTACGCAATGGAAGTTATAGGTCATCTTCATAACAGGTAAGTCACTACTACAGAAAACATATACAACAATAGTCGGAAAAGGGATAACATCATGCGCGACCTGCCGTTGTTACATAGGGTGTGGTTTTATATGCACTACTTACAATCACAATCTCATGACTGTTGTAGAAAACCTGAAAGCATGTGACATATTATCACGGTTGATAACCTAACCGTTGTAATATATTAAAGGTCTCAAGTTCGACTCCCAACGCATTTTACGTATATAACCACTGAATTCTATAACAACCGTGATTAAATTATATATTGTAACTATACAACCACGATCATAATAAATAATTGTCGTTAAAACTACCCAAAGTTTATTATATAATATATAGATTGCTTATTTTTTAATAAACCTCACAACAACATACAACCATTCAATTTGATGAAGAATCATATAATCTAAAAATTAAACTATTCTTGAAAATCAACTTAAACAAGCCATTGTTTTCCAAATTGCATGCGTCTCATTATTCATCTCACGTTGTTTAACATATAGAATGTGGTTTAATAGTCTAAGTACTTCATGACATCAATTCCTTCTATTCTAGTTTAATTTGAATACTATCAATAAATTATTGTTATTAAAATTAAACTATAAGAGAAGATATGGATGTGATGAAGGAATCAAGTCATTTACCCATATTCTATATGTTAAATATTGTGAGATGAGCAATGAGACGCATACAATTCGAAATAATTGATTGATATAAGTAGGTTTTCAAATACAACTTAATTCTTAGATTATAATTTTCTATATCAATTTAAATGAAATTTATTTTCAGTAAAAGGTTAGTGAAACAAACAATCTACAACATATAATAAACTTAACTTCATCTACATATCATATAAGAATTTAAAGAATAAAACATTGCTAAGTCACAAGAAGCTTTTTTCTTATGACTTAGCAGTATTTTGTTCTTGTGCTGAAAATATTAATCAACAACAACAATATACAACAACATTTATCAACAAAAACAAAACATTCATCAATATTTTCAGAAAAAGAACAAAATATTGCTAAGTCACAAGAAGCTTTTTTCTTGTGACTTAGAAATATTTTGTTCTTGTTCTGAAAAAATTAATCAACAACACCAACATACAACAACATTATCAACAACACAACAACATCCAACAAAAAAAAAAAATTTAACAACAACAACACAAGATATTATGTAATGTTTCAAGAATGCACATATTTTTAAACTAATAGTGGATATGCAACAAATTATGAAGTTCATCTAGTTTATGAAGCTATGAAGAAGAAGTACAAGGTGAATGGAGTTTACACAATAACTTCATACTTCTTGTATTTTTCTTCATAGCTACACAAATCATATGTATCATAGCCAAAGTATGCGCTTCGTAAATATGGTGAAGACGAATTTGAAAAAAATGAGAACATTCACCAAATGAAAAAATGAGAATCCATTTTTAACAAGAAACGTAAACGAAATCGAAGCATAAGTTTAATGAATGAATCTCAAGATAGCGATTGGTGAAGACGAATCTTAAGGTTAAAGTATATTTAAAGAGTGAAATAGATGTTAGGGTTATGTTATGAGAGAGAAGAGTGAAATATGTTAGAATTTTCTTTTGAGAGAAACGGTTGTTATGTACTGAACGATAGATACTTTCACTTATATACTTAAAAATATCACTTTTCTTATGACTTAGAAATATTTTGTTCTTGTTCTGAAAATATTAATCAACAAAAATAACATTCAACAACATTATCAATAACACAACAACATACAAAAAAAATGTAACAACAACAACAACATAAAGCAACACAAGATATTATGTAATGTTTCAAGAACACACCTTTTTTTAAACTAATAGTAGATATGGAACAAATTATGAAGTTCATCTAGTTTATGAAGCTATGAAGAAAACTTACAAGGTGAATGAAGTTTACACAATAACTTTATACTTCACGTATTTTTCTTCATAGCTACACAAACCATATGTATCATAGTTAAAGTATGCGCTTCGTTAACATGGTGAAGACGAATCTGAAAAATGAGAACATTCACCAAATGAAAAAATGAGAACCCACTTTTAACAAGAAACGTAAACGAAATCGAAGGATAAATTTAATGAACGAACCTCAAGATAGCGATTGGTGAAGATGAATCTTAATGTTGAAGCATGTTTATGTTAGAACACAGATTGGTTCTTAATAATAACTCTTTGTTTTGATGATAACTGTTAGGAAATTTTATATTTAAGAATTATATACTCTAAAATTTGTTTGAGAGTTTTACTGCAGATTAAAATGAAATTAACTCTCTAGAAGCAAATTTGTTTTGTATACAAGAAGTTATCCTGACTCTGAAGCGCCAGATGCATCTTACAGAAGAATCTGATTGCTCTTTACAGAAGATCCTGAGCGTAGTCTCCAGAAGGATCTGAAGCAAGAAGCTCCAGAACATTCTGAGTCAGAAGCATCTGAAGCTAGTCAGAAGCATCTGAAGTTGAAGCATCTGAAGTAAAGAAGAATATTGTTTGAAGAGTTTCTCAAAGCATAATTCTACAGAAGTTTCTGAAAGTACTAACGCTGCCAAGTACTGAAGTTCTGTGTCAAATATGCTCTGATGATCAACACGCTGAAAGCACACATGCTGCAGAAGACTCTGATACAGCAAAGTTCTGAATTTCATTAGAAGACTCTGATCCATTCAGACTTTGAAGAACTTGCTGAAAACTGAAGAAGAAATATTCAAGAATATATCCGTTGGAGTAAATCAACGTCTCTTTCCTCATTTGTGTTAGACACAATTACACAGACAAAAAGGATTTTTTTGTGTTATCTACTTCAAGGAAAGGTCACTTGATGTGAAGACAAAAAGGCTCAGACCTTTTTGGGACTCTCTTTTCAACGCTCAGCATCCTTGAATCAACTGCCTATAAAAGGAGAACTCCACCACATTCTTCAGTTACACAATTTGCTGAAAAGAAATCATATTATTCTAAGCTATCATTCTTTCATATTCTTCTTAGAATTTCTTGTACTTAAACTTAAGAGAAAAATCACTGTTGTGATAAAAGCTTTATAGAAGCATTAATACTCTTGTATTTAATTTACATTGATTGTAAAGGTTTTTCCTTAAGAGGATTCAGTTGGAATCAGTAGCTCTTGAGAAGACTAAGAACAGTTGTTCTTAGGTGTTACTATTGTAATCAGTTTGATTTAATAGTGGATTAAGTCCTTGTTGAGAAAGGCAAATCACTCTAGGAAGGGTGGACTGGAGTAGTTGTTTAAACGAACCAGGATAAAAATAATTGTGTGATTATTTTTTAAGTCTTAATCTTTCATACTTATTCAACCCCCCTTCTAAGTATTATCTCACCTTCAGTTGGCATTAGAGCTCCGGTTCTGAGTGTGCTACCACTTAACAGTGTCAGTAAAGATCCAGAGAGAAATACTTTGATATATATTTATTTGCTACAATGGCTGATAATTCAACATCCAATATTAACAATAAATATGAAGAAAGGGATATGATCAGCACCAAACCCCCAATGTTTGATGGGGAGAAATTTGACTACTGGAAAGACAAAATTGAGAGTTTTTTCATAGGATATGATGCTGATCTATGGGATCTAGTCATAGATGGATATGTCCATCCCACAGATGGGAATGGCAAGAAGATTGACAGAAAATCTATGACAGATGCTCAGAAGAAAGATTTCAGAAATCACCACAAAGCCAGGACTATATTATTGAATGCAATTTCACATACAGAGTATGAGAAAATTACAAACAGGGAAACTGCTTTTGATATGTTTGAATCCCTAAAAATGACTCATGAGGGAAATTCTCAAGTTAAGGAGACAAAAGCTCTGGCTCTGATCCAGAAGTATGAGGCCTTCAAAATGGAAGACTCTGAATCTGTTGAAGCCATGTTCTCCAGATTTCAGATACTCACTGCTGGGCTGAAAGTTCTGGACAAGGGATACTCTACATCAGATCACGTAAAGAAAATCATCAGAAGTCTGCCTACCAGATGGAGACCAATGGTGACTGCCTTGAAGATGGCTAAAGATCTGAACAAGATCTCTCTAGAAGAACTCATCAGCTCACTGAGGAGCCATGAGATTGAGCTTGAGGAAGATGAACCTCAGAAGAAAGAAAAAGGTAAATATGTTGCATTAAAATCTAACAAAACTGCTAAAGCTTTGCAGGTCATTCAAGAAAGCTCTGAAGAATCTTCTTCTGAAGAAGAAGATGAGTTATCCATGCTGTCCAGAAGGATCAACAGACTCTGGAAGCACAAGGGAAAGAAGTTCAACAACTTCAGAAGATCTGATAATAGAAAGGAATCTTCTGGACACAGAAGATCTGCCAAGAAAGAAGTTGTGTGCTATGAGTGCAAAGAACCTGGGCACTACAAGAATGATTGCCCCAAACCTCAGAAAGAAAAACCCAAGAAGAAGTTTAACAAAAAGAAGAAGGTTCTGATGGCAACATGGGATGACTCAGATGAATGTGAATCATCTTCTGAATCAGAAGAAGAATGTGCCAATGTTGCACTGATGGCCAGCACAGAGGATCAAGAGGAAGGTACCTCAGGATATGAATCAGATTCTGAATCTGATGATGACGCAGAAGAGGTAATGGCTAAACTTACCAAAGAAGAAATCATAAAAGTTTTAACAGAAGTTCTTAAAAGTTATAACAATACAAACTCAAATACAAGAAGCTGAAAAGCAATCTTGAATCTGAGATTGATCTTCTGAAAACAGAACTTGTTGAGCAAAAAGAAATAAATCTGAAAATAAAAAATGACTTTGAAATAACTCAACAAGAATCTGAATCTGAGACTAAGTCATGTGAAAATATTTTAGAAAAATATGACTCTAGCTTTCAGAGATTTCTTACTAAGAGCATAGACAGAAGCAAGATGGCTTCTATGATCTATGGTGTTAGTGGAAACAACAGAAGAGGTATTGGATATGAATCTTCATCTGGAAGCAATCCAAAACCTGTTGACAAACTTTTTATCAAGAAGACACCTCTGCATTCTCAATTTAAATTTGGTCACTTGAATGACATTAAACACACAAGCTCTAAGAAGAATACTTATGTGTTTAAACCCAAGGCAAGTCAGAATAAACATTATTTTGAAAAACAGAAGTTTAGACAATCCTACAAACCAACTAACCCCAAAGGACCCAAGAAGATCTGGGTACCTAAAAACAAAATAATTCCTGTTGCAGATGTTCTTAGCAGCAAGGTCAGGACACCAATCATGGTACCTGGACTCTGGATGCTCACGACACATGACAGGAGAAAAGTCTATGTTCCAAAGCTTGGAACTTAGATCTGGAGGTGACGTGAAGTTTGGAGGGAACCAGAGGGGCAAGATCATTGGATCTGGCACTATTGGAAATGGTAAACTTCCCTCTATTACTAATGTTTTACTTGTTGAAGGGTTAAAGCATAACTTATTGTCCATAAGTCAATTAAGTGACAATGGTTATGATATTACCTTTAATCAAAAATGTTGTAAAGCTATTAGTCAAAAGGATGGCTCTATCCTATTTAGTGGTAAGAGGAAAAACAACATTTATAAAACAAATCTTTCAGAACTTAAAGTTCAAAATGTTAAATGCCTCTTGTCTGTTAATGAAGAGCAATGGGTCTGACACAGAAGATTGGGCCATATTAATATGAGAGGTATATCTCAGATTAATAAACTTAATCTTGTCAGAGGACTCCCTAATCTGAAGTTCACTTCAGATGCTCTTTGTGAAGCATGCCAGAAAGGGAAGTTTTCAAAAACATCTTTCAAATCAAAAAATGTTGTTTCTACTTCTAAACCACTAGAACTACTTCATATTGATCTGTTTGGACCAGTGAAAACTGCATCCATCAGAGGCAAGAAGTATGGATTAGTCATTGTTGATGACTTTAGTAGATGGACATGGGTAAAGTTCTTAAAACACAAGGATGAGTCACATTCTGTGTTCTTTGACTTCTGCAAGCAAGTCCAGAATGAAAAGAATTTCAAAATTATAAAAGTCAGAAGTGATCATGGTGGTGAATTTGAAAATAAATATTTTGAAAAATATTTTTCTGAAAATGGCATTGCTCATGATTTTTCCTGTCCTAGAACTCCACAATAGAATGGGGTTGTAGAGAGGAAAAACAGAACTTTGCAAGAAATGGCCAGAACCATGATCAATGAGACAAATCTGGCAAAACATTTTTGGGCAGAAGCAATCAATACAGCCTGTTATATTCAGAACAGAGTGTCTGTTAGACCTCTTATGAAGAAAACTCCTTATGAACTGTGGAAGAACAAAAAGCCCAACATTTCATATTTTCATCCCTTTGGATGTATTTGCTATATGTTAAACACTAAGGAAAATCTGAGCAAGTTTGATTCCAAAGCACAGAAGTGTTTCATGCTTGGATATTCTGAACGCTCTAAAGGCTACAGAGTATACAACACTAAGACACAGATTGTGGAAGAATCCATTCATGTCAGATTTGATGATAAGCTTGGCTCTGAAAAGCCAAAGCAGGTTGATAACTCTGCAGATAGGGAAGTAGTCTTTATTGACTCTGAAGTTCCAGAAGCAGACAAAATTCAAGTGAAGGAACCAGAAGCAACTCCAGATGCTACTCCCTTAACTTCTCAGATGAATAATCTAAACATTTCTGAAGAGTCAACTATCAGAGGATCATCATCCAGAATTAAAGCTTCTCATCCAGAGGATGTCATTATTGGAAAGAAGGATGATCCCATCAGAACAAGATCCTTTCTAAGATCATCTGAAGCATAACTATTTGGACTAGTGTCAGAAATTGAACCATCTTCTGTAGAAGAAGCTCTGCAAGACAATGATTGGATTATTGCCATGCAAGAAGAGCTAAATCAATTCAGCAGAAATGATGTATGGGATCTAGTTCAAAGACCTCAAGGATTCAATATAATTGGTACAAAATGGGTCTTCAGAAATAAGCTAAATGAGAAAGGAGAAGTTGAGAGGAATAAGTCAAGGCTGGTTGCTCAAGGGTACAGTCAGTAAGAAGGTATTGATTACACTGAGACATATGCTCCAATGGCAAGGTTAGAATCTATACACCTTCTTATTTCCTTTGCTGCACAAAATAACATCGCTCTGTATCAGATGGATGTTAAAAGTGCCTTTCTTAATGGTATTATAGAAGAAGAAGTTTATGTCCACCAACCTCCTGGTTTTGAAAATGAAAAATTTCCAGATCATGTTTTCAAATTAAAGAAATCTCTATATGGATTAAAACAAGCTCCCAGAGCTTGGTATGAGAGATTGAGCAATTTTCTTCTGGAGAAGAATTTTATCAGAGGCAAAGTGGATACAACACTATTCTGTAAAACAATTAAGAAAGATCTTCTAATTTGCCAAATTTATGTAGATGATATTTGTCGCTACTCAAAAAATGCGTCGCGCAACGACGGAGAGGCGAAAAGAAAGGACAGAAGAGTTGCCACCGAACTTTATTTATCCCATGAGGGGAAAGGAAAATATCGAGAAAACCTTAAGAAAGAAACGGATAAAATGGTCTCGCAACCAGGAACGGGTTCGGAAGCCGGTTATGCGAGGGGAAGGTATTAGCACCCCTCGCATCCATCGTACTCGATGGGAACCTTTTGTTTGTCGATGTGTGAATATATTTGCTTAAATATTATGTTATAAAAGTGTTTCAAAGGATAGAGGGAAAGGTTAGAAATTGGGAAAAGAGAGATAACAGGGGGAAGAAGAGAAAAAGAACAGACTCGGTAGGACTTCGCAGTCCTATGCCTACGTATTCTCAATAGATGTGAGAAAGTCAGAGTCGACGTAGTTCGGGAAACTACGGGTGATAGGGGGGATTGTGCTCGGCAAGGATTGTGGCCCTTGTGCCTACGTATCTTTACTTGAACGAAGTAAAGAATCAGAGCAGTCGTAGTTCGGCTTACGGTGTGTTGATGTTTTTTATGGATGATGCTATCGTGCGCATTCTAGCAGTTAGGTGTTTCGCTGCTCGCTCGTTGGAGACTTAGGCGTTACCTGTTTGCGGTAGAACGGACGTAACATATCCTTTTTGAAAGATTGATTAGTTTTCGCCACGCGAGGCAAGAAGTCACATCTGATTGATTGGATTGTTTTTTAGGGGGCGAGACAGGTCCTCGGATAGTAACCCCTACGGGTAGTACCCAATTCGTTATCTCAAAGTTTTTGTTATAAAAGGGTGTGGCGAACGAGGCGTCTTCGTATTGAAAGACGAGCATCGAAACCACCCTCACTACAGTGGGCATCCCTATGCTCGGAGAAGAAGAGGTCTATACCCAATCCTCTCTCTTTAATTCAATGCAAAGAGAACTTCGTTCTCTTATTAAAGATGTTTTTGGTTTTGAATGGTAAGTGCTTTGCGACAGAGAACCCTACGGTAAACGTCAGCACTCGGGATAGGAGAAGGCCTACGCCTAACCACTCCACGACCATTCAAGTTTTTGTTGTGAAAAGAATTTGAAAATGCGCTCGGTACGAGACCGAGGTTTTAGGTGTGAAAATTGTGGAAGGAAGTTGTGAAAGCGAGATGGGGGATAAAAGCGCGTCTTCGTATCGAAAGACGAGTGTCGAGACCACCCTCACTACAGTGGGCATCCCATCACTCGGAGAAGAAGAGGTCTACACCCAATCTTCTCTCTTTAATTCGATACAAAGAGAAATTAATTTATTATTGAAAGTAAACTCAGTACGAGACCGAGGTCTTATAAGGAAATGTTGGAAGCGTCTTTGTATTGACAGACGAGCATCGAGACCACCCTCACTACAGTGGGCATCCCTACGCTCGAAGAAGAAGAGGTCTACACCCAATCCTCTCTTTTTTAATTCAATACAAGGGACTGATTTTAAGGAGATGAGATTTGAAAATGGATGGGAAGCGTCTTCGTATTGAAAAACGAGCGTCGAAACCACCCTCACTACAGTGGGCATCCCAACACTCGGAGAGGAAGAAAGTCTACACTTAATCCCCTCTTTTTAATTCAATACAAAGATAATTGGATTTTGAAGATGGTTTGTCAATGCTTTTGAATCGAGTTGGGACAAGTAATGAAGAGAGAAAAGAGGTGGTCTCAGATCCAACATTACTTATCAATAATTTGACTGGTAATGAATTACGGAGGTCTCGTCATCGACCCAAACAAGGAAAATGGGACAAAAGGCCCAATAACAAAAGAGAAAGAGATTCAACTTCAAAAATAAAAATAAAAACTTCTAAATACTATATTCTAAAAAATATGAAAATCAAATAATATATACAATCAATATATGATATAAACTCTAAAAATAATATATAATTTAAAATGTAGACTATAAACATGTTAGATAAAAGAAAATAATAAAACAACAATTCAATATGTATATACATAATAACTAAATACAATATATATAATAATAATATAATAATAATTAAATAATTTACTTTTAATTTAAAATAAGTAAATAATAAAAAAAACAAAGAAAAGAACGAAGACAGGGGGGCGGCGGCTCGAACCTTCTCAAAATGAATTGGGATTTGACCCAAACCTAGTTTAACGTTTAAATCAAAAGAACAAAATGGAAATCTACCTGATATCCAAACACGGCCCCTGTATTGAACCAAAATCTCAGGAAATCAATTCCCCAATTTGTACAAATCATGATCCTTCTTCTCCAAAACAAAATGAAAACAAGAAAAACGGTGTATGCAGGACATATTCGTCGAGCTTCAGTCGTCTTCCCCTTTAATTTCTCACCGTCCTCGCTCGATCTGCTTATGTTCGCCGCTGAGATTACCGGTTTGAATCCTTCTCTACATTTCACTTGTTCTTTGTTTCATCTCTCCTTTCGTTTCTGGTTTTCACACTCTCCGATCTGGACTTATTTTTAGGATTGGGTGAATACTGAAAGTTGTAGAAGGTTGAATGGGGTCAGGTTATGGGTTGAAGACGGATTGAGGAAGAAGAATAGGTTGAAGATGAAGAACATAATTTTTTGGAAGGTGAGTTTGGGTTGAATTTGAGTTGAAGAGTTGCGGTTCGTATGTTGTTGTTGTGAAGGAAATTAGTGAAGCAGTGTTTTAAAGAGGGATGAATACCGCCTGGTCATGGAACGAGCAAGGTGATGCGTATGGTATAGTTCGAATGGGATTGCACACCATGTGTTTGTGAAAATGACCTCCGTTTTCGCTTTTGGAACTGCTTGGTCACAGGTTGGTTTCAGCTTGCGGTGGATGGTCACCAGCTAGTGAGCGTATCAGTTGTTTGGTTGGGTGATACAATAGCAGAAATATCCTCTAGGAGAACCAGTTGTCGAGATTACTTTTGGAGTTTGAGTTGGCGCGAGACGCGGTGTGAGGAGATGGATTTCTGAAAGGTGATTGAAGTTTGTTGATGAAGTTCTAAGGAGGAATCGTGATATGTTAAAGAGATTGGAGTATGTTATTGTGAGTAAGGAGTGATGGTTTATATTCTTGAAGTGTAGTTTGTGTGAATGATTCAAGATGTGATGTGAATGTTTTTTTGCAAGTGGTCGTTTTATTGTGTTTTGAGGGATGGTTTTTTACAGGCTGCTGTTGTTAGCAGAGTATGCTTGTGTAGCAGAGTGCAGCAGGCCGGTACAGCTGGTGCAGAGCTTGTCTGGCATGGCCGTTTGTCTGGAGTGGCTTTGGTGCAGGTACAACTGCTGTGTATTGTTTATGCAGGTGTGTGGGCTGGTTGTGCAGAGTATGTTTGTGTAGCAGAGTGCAGCAGGACGGTACAGCTGGTGCAGAGCTTGTCTGGCATGGCTGTTTGTCTGGAGTGGCTTTGGTGCAGGTACAACTGCTGTGTATTGTTTATGCAGGTGTGTGGGCTGGTTGTGCAGAGTATGTTTGTGTAGCAGAGTGCAGCAGGCCTAAGGTTTGTTGGAAGGTTGCAGTAGTGGGGGCTGATTATGCAGGATCATACCACTTTAATGCAGCTATATGATACCAACAGCCAAGTCTCTTATAACATAGTACATTTGAATGGCAGCAGTTCGAGTTTTAAGAGGTAACAATGGGTAGTTGTTTATACAAAAGAAACAAAATACTCAACACCCATTGAATTGAAGCTATTTTCAAAAAATGCAAATGACAGAGCTACAGATTGGAAATATTCAAATCTCTTTGTTCCTCCTGCCATGATCTCCAAATCGTAACTATCGACAGTAAAAAACCGCAAAATTTGCTCTAAGCAACGCTGAAGTAGCGCAGAAGTTAAATTGCTATGCATTTCCCCTCCCTGGTTTTTTACATTCCAGTTTCATTTATTAGCCAATACCTCCCCTTTGCATTCACTACCTGCAGTGACCACGAAGCCTGCTCCAACTTGGCAATCTTTTAGTATTGCACGTTCTTGGAGCTGTACATTGCTGCAGATGACAGAACCTTGGATTGAACAAAGATCACCAATAGTAACATGGTTCATAACTACTGAATTAACAACCTTAACATCGGCACCTATCCTACAGTGGCGGCCAATGACAGATCGTTTTACACTGCATTTGTCACCCATCTGCGAGCCTTCCCCCAACATACAATGCGGTCCTACAGTTGTTTTTGCCCCAAGCTCTGCAGTGGGATCGATAATGTTGTTATGAGCAGAGAAGGAATACTCTGACAAATGACTAGCTTCTCCTATCACATTCTGGTTTATATCATTGTATGCTTGTATAGAGTTCAGTCGAGCACAGTACTTGCTACTTCCGGCAATATAGACACAACATTTATGGGTTCTTCGAACAGAGTCAGAACCATTAGTACTAAGTGCATGACGTAGATGAAATGTTGGCTCAGATGTATTAGCAAGTATTTGAGGTAACATTTGTTGATTCTTTTGAGAAATACCCTTCTCAGTTCCATTTTCTTCTGCTTGATCTTCCATTGGTGCAGAATTGTCTTTTTGAGGTGGCGAGTCGGAGAATTCTGCCTTAAGATGGAGGCTACTTTTGTTCTCAGTCGCATCAACTCTTTGAGATTGAACCGAAGCTTCAAAACTATGAAGGGTTTGCTGAGGAAGCGTAGTTTGATTTATATTTCTACCAGCACCATGATAAAAAAAGGGTCCTGTATCGGGTGCAGGCTTGAAGGCAAAGGATGATGCATACATATCATTAAAGCCATTAAGTTTAGATTTTTGTTGATCATCAGAAGATAACTCTGTGCCGCGGATATTTCCGTTTGAGACAAATGGAAACTTCCCTGTTGTTGGAGATGGTTGTGCCAACGAATTCGCAAGGAAAACAGGAGAATCTAAAAGTGTAGCAGGACTAAGACCAAGCGGTATAGTCAAATACGGAGACTGAATCTCAGAATTGAGCGAAAGCTCTGTAGATCTAATGCCTTCTGTATTCAACCTTGGCGCATTAAATCCGGTTCTAGCAGCAATTCTTTCAACAAGACCACCTCGCGAGTTCAGCTTATGATCGTTTCGATAACTTCCGTCGCTCAATTGGGTACCCGAATCACCATCTTGCACCTCAATTCTATCACTTTCAGATTGTTCAGAGATTTGTCTTGTTACACTATTACTCTCTTCATCTAGCATTCGAGAAAATAGGGTTCTCGGACTCGGATTCGGAAGACCCCAATCACCATTAAGTACAACATTTTCATCAATCCCATCCATTCAAACCTCACTTTATCAATCAAACACCTAACCTAGAAAATAATGAATAATAAAGATGAGATTTTTAACATAAAAATCAGACAAGAGAGCTCAACCACCACTGGAAATGATTAGAACAGAAGAATCGGATCCGAGAAACCCGAACCCGACCCAAAAATTTATCTGGGTCTCTCTTTGTTGTTGCTAATCTTGAGAGTAAATGAAATGATTCATCTTTTCTTTTTTTCTCTCTTGGCTTTGGATGAAAAGTACTTTTTATTTTATTTTTTTCTGTGTAACTTTGTACTCACACGATGTTAATGAGTTTAAAAATCTTATCTCTTAGTCATAGAACTCTCTTTGAAGTACCATTATTAATGTGACATATCCATGGATGAGAAATTCTTGTAACACCTTGTAATGAAGCTTGGTTTGAGTTAATCCGAAATCATGATGGCTCATAATAACAAGCGCTTGAATTTCCATGTAGATTTAGCCTAACAATCATACTATCCAAATTCCCAACATCTCTAATGGTGAACTGAAACTTTGAATCAATTCCAAGAATCAACCCTCTACTCAAATTTGACTTTGAATGAGCTTGTACCATTCTTGTAGTGATAATGACTTATATCCTTGATTTTCTGATTTCTTGCTCAAAAATCCATAATGATATTTTGCAAATACAACATCTTCATCACATAAAAAATGAGAACAAAATTCTATCCATGATTTGCAAAACATCAATATTAATCTTTAAGACCTATTCAAACACGAATCTTGAGGCAAGCATGAGTCACTCCTCCTTTAGAGCATGAATTGTCATAATTTGCACAAAATTGAAATAAGTTCAACCATAACTTATCTCACTTAATTCTCATAACCTCAATACTTATCTAAGGATGTGACTCCAAGAATATTGGAACACAAAAAACAAAGATATTCCAAAATCTCTTAAAAATGATTAATCAAGCCTTAAAAGGGATCAAACCTATCACTTGAATCAATAATCTCTAGTCCTCAATCATGAAATAAAACTTGTCAGACCAAGATCAAATCAGACCTGGCTGATTTCCAACCTTTACTAGGCCCACACATGGATACAGATAGCCCTTCAATGAACCTCAATGATTACCACATACCACCGTCCTGCTAGCCCAAAAAACACCTCATTTCCTTTCAAACCGGCCTTATGAGGTCTTGAATTCGGGGCAACAAGTAGAAACAACATATCTTTTGATTTTCAGATTAACGGTTGATGGGAAGATGTACAGACAAGGGATGAACATGTAGGACAAATTTGGGGTATGCTTATGCAATGTGATATGCTAATGCAATGAAATGAAACATAAACTAAAATGGAGAAAATGTAGGGCAAATTTTGGGGTACAACAATATTATTTTTGGATCAACAAATATTATGCTTGGAAAGGAGTTTGCTACATGTATGCAGGCAGAATTTGAAATGAGCATGATGGGAGAACTCATATTCTTTCTAGGAATCCAAGTTAATCAAACTCCAGAGTGCACCTACATACATCAGACAAAGTATGTTAAAGAACTTCTGAAGAAATTCAACATGTCTGACAGCAAGCTGGCAAAGACTCCAATGCATCCTACTAGCTCACTTGGCAAAGAATAGGTAAGTAAGAAAGTAGACCAGAAGCTCTACAGAGGTATGATTGGCTCTCTTCTTTATCTTACTGCTTCTAGACCTGACATATTGTTCAGTGTTTGTCTGTGTGCTAGATTCCAATCAGATCCTAGAGAATCACACTTGACAGCTGTCAAGAGGATTCTAAGGTATCTGAAAGGTACTTCTAATGTGGGTTTGTGTTACAGAAAATCTGATGATTTCAAATTAGTTGGATTCTGTGATGCTGACTACGCTGGAGACAGAGTAGAAAGAAAAAGTACTTCTGGAAGTTGTCAATTTCTAGGAAGAAATCTAATCTCCTGGTACAGCAAGAAGCAACCCACAATTGCACTTTCAACCACAGAGGCTGAATACATTGCTACTGCTGGATGTAGCACGCAGATGCTCTGGATGAAGAGTCAACTAGAAGATTATCAAATTTTTGAAAGTAACATTTCTATCTTTTGTGATAATACTTCTGCTATATGTTTGTCCAAGAATCCCATTTTACACTCTAAGGCAAAACATATAGAAATTAAGCATCATTTCATCAGAGACTATGTTCAGAAGGGAATCATAAATTTAGCCTTTGTTGATACAGATCATCAATGGGCAGATATTTTTACAAAACCCCTTGTTGAAGATAGATTCAATTTTATTCTGAAAAATATTGGTATGGATTTTTGTCCAGAATGATATTTATCAGAAGCAAATTGTTACAGATGCAAAAATGCTTAAATGCTCTGAAGTATTTCTTCTATTTGTTTATTCTATTCTGATCAATATTTCTTTTGTGAAACTCTGAACTAACAATCTTTAGAAGATCTGAATGGTGGCTAACGTTTCATTTCTTAAGAGAATTCAGAACAACATGCAAGTAAACACGTGTCACACAAAATCTAAAGAGGTGGCGTGTACATAACTGAAGAGACGTTTGAGGTGAAGTTTGAATAGTAAGAATCTTGGTTTTCCCCCCAAATTGTCAGAAGCATTTAATGTTTTGAAATGATTTTTATTCTCTTCATTTAATGCTTGTTCAAACGTGCGTTTTTCTGACTGTTGATGTGCCTAAGTGTTTTAGTATAAATACTTGTCTTGTATTCACTTTCACACTTTTCACTCTCTCATAATTTACATGCGTTTTCATCTCCTATTTTCTCTGCATAAAAACCCAAAACCTAAGTGTTTGACAAAGCATTCTTCAATGGCAACTTCATCATCAACAACTGCTCAATTCCAATCTACTATGGCTGCTGTGACTTCAGAAAACTTGGGTGTTGCTCCATATTCTCCTCCCAAAAGAACACTTCTAACGCCTGTTGATAAACTGGAAGTTCTATGTGAATCTACGGTTGAGTTTGATTCTCTGGCAGATAATGGGTTTGAGTTTCGTTCCATAATTAGAGCTCAAGGATGGGTTAAGTACTTTGATAGGCTTTTTGGACCAGTTTACCCTCTCCTTGTGAAAGAATTCTGGATTCATGCATCAGTTTACCCCAAGTTCATCTTATCTTCTGTGCTGGGAAAAGAGATTATTATCACAGAAGATCTGATAAGAAGATTGATAGGATATGAAGAAACAGATGGTGTTTCCCACTTGCCAGCTGGGCATGTGGACATGGATGAGGTTTATGAAGAAGTAATGACTGCTGGTCAAGCTTCTAACAAATTCAAAGATCTGAAGTCTGATTACAAGATCTGGGCCAAGATCTTCATGGGATGCATCCACCACAGGAAGTCAACTAATTCTCCAGACTATGTCAATAATGAACAGCTCTATTTCATGTATTGCCTTAGTCAGAGCACCAAGGTAGATCTTCCATATATTCTGTTTATGCATCTGTGGAACCATATCAATGCATCTAGAGAATATGTGAAAGAGAAAGGACAAAAGATCAAAACTTGGATCCCCTTTGGAAGGTTGATCTCAGATCTTCTTACTGAAAATGGTTTGGTAACTGCTCTGTACGCTGCTGGAGTTACAGAGGAATTAGAGTTTATAATGGGAAAGCCTCTGAATGCTAAAAGTCTTCTGAGACTCAAAATTGTTGATGAATTCACTACAGCTCCCAAGAAGCTGAATATGTCTGAATTGAATAAGAGGGTTCCTATAGATGACTTTCCTTTATTCTTTGCTGAAGAACCCAGACATATAGTGCTTATGTATATTGAAGAATGCAAGAAGGAAGGAATACCTGTTCCTGCTAATGTGTTTCAGCTAGTTAAACAACCACTACCAGATGCAGGAGAAGAAGAAGCACCACTCCAGAGGAAAAGGACTCAGCCTGTAGAAGAATCTGAACCTGTTCAGAAGAAGGTCAAGATTGCTGAGAAGCCCAAGAAGCTCTTGAAGAGAAAAGATTCTGAAGAAGCTGCCTCTGTACCTGCCAAGAGGATTAAAGTAAAAGGTACTAAGTCTTCTGTAACTTCTTCAAATCTTGTTATTAATGATTCAAATGTTAAGTCTGTTCCAAAACCACCTGCTACACAAACCACTTCTGTTACTGCTCCCAGTTCTGTTTCACCACAAAAACAAACACCTGTTCCTACTCAAATTCCAACACAAACAACAACACCAACAGTTTCTGTACCAAAACCTTCTCAACCCAAAATTCCTATCAAACATTTTGTTCCACGTCCACAACCATCAGAACCATAACCATCAGAACCACAACCATCAGAACAACAACCATCTGAAAAACAACCATCTGAAAAACAAAAATCTGTTCAACAACAAACCTCTGAACATCCAGAGAACCAACCAAAAGAAGTTCAACCAGAAAAAGCCTCTGACAATCCACCATCAAATAATCCACCTTCTGAACCTATTGCACCTGTTACTTCTAAACCTACAAAAGTAACCTCTGCTCCTGTTTCATCAGAACCACCATCCAAACAATCTGACATTCCTTCAGAACCTACCAATACTTCTGAACCTCACATCCCTGAGACAGAAGTTCTTGATGTCACTCCACTAAAAACAGTGTTTCAAGTATCTTCTACCTCTTTTACACCAACAACATCCTCTAACTCATCAAAATCAGAAATCCACCCAGATTTTCTAATCTCTCCATCTGACAAATACTTTGAGATGAACCAACCTGAACTTGAAACTGAACCTACCATATCTTCAAAAACTCCCATTCCATATCCTATGCCTCCACCTGCACCATCATCTGAGATATTAATCCCCAATTCCAATCCAACATCTTCTATATCCTATGCACAAGTTTCTTCTCTTTTTCATAATCTGTCTTATGGTTTCAAACTGAAAGACTTTTATGACAGAGTTGAACCATCTGACCCCTTCAAACCTCTGAAAGCAAAACTCAAACAAGCTCTTCCATCTGTACTTGTTTCATATATTCAATCAATGTCAAATGTAGGATCTTTAGCAACCATATCTGCAATATCTGGTAAAGCTGTTGTTTCAGCTCTGCAACTTGCATCTGATAACACAGTTGCATCTGCTGAACCACCAAAATCTGCTTTCAAACCATACTCAAATGAACCTTTTGATGTTGTTTACCTTCACACAAGACCAAAACCTCATTTGTTTAATGCTTTAAACAGATCCCTACCTCAAAAACCAGAAATTCCTTTCTTTCCATACTATCCTCCTCCTCTGATTTCCATCCAAAAATCACTTTTTCCACCAACTCTCCAACCTAAACCTATCACTCTGGAAACCTTGCTACGACCATTGCCCAGACTTAATATTGATCATTTATTTCAAACATTTTTGCAAGAAATACATATGTCCTTAGGTACTGTTCAGAAAAAATGCTCAGAAACAATGGATGCCAAAGAATCTGACATCATCTGGAACGGATTCATCAACAGATTCAACACTGTAGCTTCAAATCTGAAGAACGTCTGTTCTGATGAGGCAAAGCTCAGAGCTGAAAGGACTCTATTCTGGACTATCAACAAAACTGAACCTCTGCTTCGCTTAGATGCTCCTCCACCATCAACAGAATCTACTACTAATACATTGACTATGACTCTGGTAGAACCCTCTTCAGGATCTATAGAACCAATGGCAATTGACTCTGTTCAGGCTACAGAACCTCCTAATTCTTCATCTAAGATAAAGACAGAACATCCAGACTTTGAAGACAAGATTGCTGCTCTGGAGGCTGGACAGTCAGAGATAAAATCCTGGATGGCTAAGCAGGATAAGAAGTCTGAGGATATGATAGAATGGATGTCAAAGCAAGATGAGAAGAATGAAACTATGACTAAGTGGATGTCCAATCAAGAGCAATCCTCCTCTGAGATTACAGATCTATTGAAGATGCTTTTGTCCAAACACTCTTAGATTTTTTTTTCATTCTAATGTTTTTTTTTGCATCTGTTGTTTGCATCTGAACTTTATTGCTATGTCTTCTGATGCTTACCTATGTACTCTTGCTCTAATCTTTTGAATGAATCAAGTTTTCTCCATTGAATTATCTTATTTATTGGTCCTTTTATTTGTCTTTTTAAAAGTTTTTACTTTTTGCTTATGACAAAAAAGGGGGAGAAAATATAGATCTGAACTGTTTAATATAACTTCACCAGAATGAATCTTCAGACATATCTATTCTATCTAACATTTAACTTGACTATTTCAGAACATTTGATAAGAACACTCTATAAAAGAAACTCTGAGTCTCTCAGATCATTTGTCTATTATCAAACTCTGAATCTTATATTTGCAAGACATTCTGACCCTAAAATGTTATAAGAACAAACAAGATCTAACTCTGAAGATTACTCAAGACAAAAGGGAAGTTTCTATTCCTTTTTCATATTTAACTCAGGGGGAGATTCATCATCTCAGGGGGAGTTATAATTCTTTATGTTCAGTTAAATAAAATTTCTTATACTTTTTGTCATCATTAAAAAGGGGGAGATTGTTAGAACACATATTGGTTCTTAATAATAACTCTTTGTTTTGATGATAACTGTTAGGAAATTTTATATTTAAGAATTATATACTCTAAAATTTGTTTGAGAGTTTTACTGCAGATTGAAATGAAATTAACTCTCTAGAAGCAAATCTGTTTTGTATACAAGAAGTTATCCTGACTCTGAAGCGCCAGATGCATCTTACAGAAGAATCTGATTGCTCTTTACAGAAGATCCTGAGCGTAGTCTCTAGAAGGATCTGAAGCAAGAAGCTCCAGAACATTCTGAGTCAGAAGCATCTGAAGCTAGTCAGAAGCATCTGAAGCTGAAGCATCTGAAGCAAAGAAGAATATTGTTTGGAGAGTTTCTCAAAGCATAATTCTACAGAAGTTTCTGAATGTACTAACGCTGCCAAGTACTGAAGTTCTGTGTCAAATATGCTCTGATGATCAACACGCTGAAAGCACACATGCTGCAGAAGACTCTGATACAACAAAGTTCTGAATTTCATTAGAAGACTCTGATCCATTCAGACTCTGAAGAACTTGCTGAAAACTGAAGAAGAAATATTCAAGAATATATCCGTTGGAGTAAATCAACGTCTCTTTCCTCATTTGTGCTAGACACAATTACACAGACAAAAAGGATTTTTCTGTGTTATCTACTTCAAGGAAAGGTCACTTGATGTGAAGACAAAAAGACTCAGACCTTTTTGGGACTCTCTTTTCAACGCTCAGCATCCTTGGATCAGCTGCCTATAAAAGGAGAACTCCACCACATTCTTCAGTTACACAATTTGCTGAAAAGAAATCATATTATTCTAAGCTCTCATTCTTTCATATTCTTCTTAGAATTTCTTGTACTTAAACTTAAGAGAAAAATCACTGTTGTGATAAAAGCTTTATAGAAGCATTAATACTCTTGTATTTAATTTACATTGATTGTAAAGGTTTTTCCTTAAGAGGATTCAGTTGGAATCAGTAGCTCTTGAGAAGACTAAGAACAGTTGTTCTTAGGTGTTACTATTGTAATCAGTTTGATTTAATAGTGGATTAAGTCCTTGTTGAGAAAGGCAAATCACTCTAGGAAGGGTGGACTGGAGTAGTTGTTTAAACGAACCAGGATAAAAATAATTGTGTGATTATTTTTTAAGTCTTAATCTTTCATACTTATTCAACCCCCCTTCTAAGTATTATCTCACCTTCAGTTTAAAGAGTGAAATGAATGTTAGGGTTATGTTAAATATGTTAGGATTTTCTTTTGAGAGAAATGGTTATTATGTACTGAACGATAGATATTTTCGCTTATATACTTAAAAGTATCACTTTTCATCACGATTAGAAAGAAAAACTGTGATGCAATGTTCAAATTTTACAACGGTTGTATTGTAAAATCGTGGTTGTATAATTTTGAATTTTTTTATCTATTTATGAACGCAATGGTGAGAGAGTTTTAAATTGTTGTTATTATTATTCTTCATTACTGTTGTTATTGTTAGTATTTTTGTTGGATTGTACTATTTTTTTTGTAAAGAGGAAATAGTATATAAATGAAAGAGTATATAAAACATAATTTCATTAAGAGGTCCAAAAGGGAAGAGTACATAAAACATAATTTTTTCATTACATAATTTTGTCAATGTCGGAACAATAACCCATAGAAGTAAAGGAATCTTCATAATCTATGACTCTCTCTTCACTACCCTCATCAGAATCATAGTAACAAATCTTCTTCGACACCTTTTTCTTCTTCTTCTTCTTCTTCTTGGCCTTCTTAACCCTAAGTGTATCCTGACAGCAGTCAATCCAGATGGTTGGACCTCCTCAGTTGATTGTTGATCATTGTGTTGTATTGTGTGGTGACTTCAGTTGAGATATTTCTGTTAGCATTCTCAGATGGAGAACTCATATTGCTATATGAAGTTAAGAAGAATAATTTGAAGAAATGGAAATTCATTATATGAAATTATGAATTTATAGAAGAGGTTGAAGATGAAATATTTGATGACTTAATCCTTTCAATGATTACTTCTAATGGTTGATATTCTTGAACGACTTGTGACCGTCTTAAGAAATGAAGAAAAAATTTCAATCATCATTATAGTCGTTTCACTATTTTGGGAAGAACCTTTTCTCTCTTTTGGAAAGTGAAAGTGTTCTATAGATCATATTACAACGGTTAAATATTAAAATCGTGATTAAATAATTTTCAATTTTTTATTTATTTATGAAATTAAGTGACACACGCCTTTTTGAATATGAAAAATGGAAAAAATGTAGTTGCCAGGATTCGAACCTTATACCACAATTGTTTATATCAACCATGATTAAATATCTTTTTAAAAAATAAATAAGTATTAGATACATCCAGTTTGCGATATTACAACGGTGGAAGGCATAACTGTAGTAATATTATGTTATCAAAGGTGTATTTTATAATAGCGAGTTTATGCCTTTAAAGACTGTGGAGGCTTTACGCCTTTAAAGGTTGCCATGTGCTTTAGAGATTGGTGTCAATTTTAAAGGAGGTCGTGATTCCGTCATGTTGATCAACAAACTGAGAGTCTTGTACCATCGACTAATGAGGTGAAATTATTGACAGACTATGTATACTACTTTGCGAGGAGTCACAATTCTTTGATTCATATGTGTTAATTTTAGTCATGTAATGAGGAGAAAATCTCCCACCTTCATCCTCAAAATAATATAATATTCAACATGACAAATTATATTTTCTGATCCGTCATGGTTGTGAAAGAAAAACGAGAACGAGTTACCATTTTCACAGATAAAGTTAATGATCTAATATAAAACTCTGGTCCGCAATCAATAACGGTAGACCTTTAGGCAAAAAAATTTGATAGTAGTGTTGATCGGAATCTTGTGAGAAATTGCGGTGTGATTAATGCCTTAATGCTTAGGTCCAACGTCAGGAGTATTACTTGCAAACAGTTTTACATTTAAATTAATAAGTATTAGGCAAAAATATTGTTTTAGTTCTTTAAGTTATTTTAAAATATCAAGTTAGTCCTTTAAATATTTTTTATAACGCTTTGATCCTTTATGTTAAATAATGTTTGCGTCGTTGATCTTTTTAAAAATCTCTGTTACAATAAATTGCAAACTCATATACCATTTGAACCAGTTTTTCATGCTGATCACGAATATGTAATTAGTTTTGCATTTGATTGTGTATTTTGGTCGGATCAAATGATTTTCCATTATGTATTTGTCCACTTTTTCCCTTGATTCTCATGAATCGTAACTTGTTTGATAAATTCAATTGCATATTCATGATCAGCGTGAAAAACCAGTTCAAATGATATATGAGTTTGCAATTTATTGTAACAGAAATTTTTAAAAAGGTTAACGATGCAAACGTTACTTCACATAAAGGAGCAAAGCGTTATAAAAAAAAAATTTAAAGAACTAACTTAATATTTTAAAATAATTTAAAGGATCTAGACATTATTTTTACCTAATAAATAAGTATGATATTTTTTAAAATTGAAAGTGTATATCTTTTATTAATAATGTTAAACTTTTATAGCTTAATATTTAATTTGGATCACCTAAATATTTTGATAGATCTTATTATTATTATTATTATTATTATTATTATTATTATTATTATTATTATTATTATTATTATTATTATTATTATTATTATTATTATTATTATTATTATTATTATATAAGAACAATTTTAAATATATCTCTTTTTAAAGTAACACATATTATTGATTGTGACTTATTGGCAGCGTAAAACTAACTACAAATTAAGCTCATAAATTTATCAACTTTACTTTATTAAGTTATAAGACTTATTATTCGTTGTATGATTTATAGCAACTCTTTTTCTTTTTTGGAATATACTTTTATTGTTATTTTTATGAGGGAGGATTCACTTATTATAAAAATAAGTTTTTATAATTTATTTTATAATTATAATTTTTAAATTAGATTTAATTAAATAATTATAAGTAAAAATGTTAATTTAACTATTAGATTAGATTCAATTTAAAGACTATAATATAAAATAAATTTAAATAACTTAATTTTAAAATAAGATGATTTCCATTCTATTTTTATATATTATAATTTAAAGCCATAATTTTTTTTAATCTTTTCATTTGTTTCAAATACTTTAGTTATAAAAAATATTTAATAGCCCCTATAAGCTACTAAGTCTGACTCTGCCCCTAAACAAGTTGGCCTTAAAATTAAGAAATAAACAAAAACATCTCTAACATTATAACTAATTTGTCATATTAGTTCAAATGTTATTGTCCATCAAAATATATTATATTTAGTCAAAAAAGACCATATATAAAGATGAAATCAACCATCATACTATTTATTAGTTAAAACTCAAAATACTGTCTATAGAATAAGCATGCCAAAATGACAACAAAAAAATATAATTTCAAAAGTATGTATTTGTATTTTAATTTGAATGACTAATCTAAAAGTATATTTTGCATAAAAATAAAAATAAAAACCTTGGAGTACCTATAATTTCAAGAAATTAAATAGAGTTTCCATTCAAATATGACATGATAGTATTGTCTTATTTGAAGATTTGTTGAATATGTTTTGATCTTTAAAAACACAAGATTGCCATTATATGCTAAGAATAATATACATGTAATGATGCATATTTTGATCTTTTGCTAAAGTATAAATCTCCACGTTAATGAGTGAAATCTCGGGTAATATATATATATATATATATATATATATATATATATATATATATATATATATATATATATATATATATATATATATATATATATATATATATATATATATATATATATATATATATATATATATATATATATATATATATATATATATATATATATATATATATATATATATATATATATATATATATATATATATATATATATATATATATATATATATATATATATATATATATATATATATATATATATATATATATATATATATATATATATATATATATACACACACACACACAAAAACGTGTGTTTTTAACGTCACGCCTGAGTTATTTATTGTTTAATCAGTAAAATTACATATAATTTTTCCTGAGAGACTTAGATTACCTAGGTTATTTAATTTTTTTTAAGGGACTTACATTTTCCAGGCCGTTTAAACTCTCGTCTAAGGAATTTAGAGTTTCCACCGTGGGACTAAAAAAATATAATTTTTCTTAAAATAACCTAGAGCCTAATAGGCCTAGCACGTCTTACATATCATTGAGAAAGTTGGGGCTTCAGGATACTCTCCTGTACCACGGTCTAAAAACATTTCGTCCTCTTTCAATATTCTCGTACTTGAAGATTTGTGTAGTGTTATACTTGTAAAAAAACTTGGCAAGGGCAATGACCATAAGTGCCACCCCCAAGAAAGGTGACGACCATATGTCGCCTTCACGGAGGTACTGCCTCACTCCAATGGTTTCCTCTCACCAAGTCATGAGAAACGTGAAATAAGACATTTTAGGGGCAGAGAGAAGTCAAGGTCAACCGACCCACAATCCCCTTAGAAATAGGAATTCAACAGTCCACCATTGATTGAGTGGAGAATGTCCTTTTCCGAGAAAACCCTAGACCAAAGCCTCTATAAGTACCTACCCTTAACGAGAGGAATGACATATCCTAATTCATAGCCTTATACCTAAGCACCAAACACATACACAGAGCCTCTCACCTCACACGAGTTGTTTCTCTAAACCATCATAAACACCACCGCCCTGGTCTTTTCGCTGGCGTGGGCAAACCCTATCCACCATACAACATAATATACCTATTAAGGCCTTTAAGTACCCCTGCCTTTATAGGAGTAACATGCACACCTATACTTTTTTTACCAGTAGTGAGTGCATCATGAGTGAAGATTTGTAAAGAGTGTGCTAACACAAAGTTCTAAAATGGAAGAATAAGAGCCCCTTTTCCCATTAGGGAATTATCCCGGATGGATAAAATAATGCATTTCCGCTTCCACAAAGAACATGGCCACAACACCTATGACTACATACAGATGAAAGATGTTATTAGGGGTTGATAAAAAGAGGCCAATTATCCAAATATGTGAATGGAGGCAAAAGGGAAAAAGAAGAATCACCCAAGAGTAAGTCCCCCTCAAAAACTGCAGATGTTGGAACCCGTGGTAAATATAAGGAGGATATCAAGAGAAAATGCCAATACATTGCCGATATCATTAAAGGGGAACCCCGAGAAAATATCTCATCCAAGGGGATGATGAAAAGAAAGATCTCTGAAATGTTGGTCATCCATAAGAAATAAGTAGGTACGCCGACCAAAACCTCTTGACCGACCAATGCTCGGGTTTTAGGACTGCAAGAAAATGAGTGGAATCCCAAATGAAATCTCTCATATTCTCATGACTACTACAATCATAAATTTCAAAATCTCCCAAATTTTGATCGACAGTGGTAACTCGTGCGACATCATGTACTATGAGTTGTTTAAAAATATGGGCCTCAAGAATAGAAATTTATGGTCGTACGGAGACTCAAATTTGCAGGCGTTTAACAATACAATGATCCTTCCCTAGGGGTACGTCGAGTTGATAATATCTAACAACTCAGACGCATGAACATCTGACCTCCCATAAGTGTTTGATCTAATGACAAGCAAAAAAGCGGCGCCAAGTCCACCTGGTTATGTTTTTGAATTCAAGTTTTATCTTATTTCTGTATAATCAGTTTGTTTTTTTGCGAGTGTAAGATGAATTCCAAATTATTAATGATGAAATTGCAAGTTTTGAAATATTTTTTTATTTGTGATTGTGTAAGGTAATATCGAGCATGGGGTACGACTGAAGGGTTCTAAGCCCCAACACAAAGACTCAGGGCTGTTGTCGCAAACGCTACACACATGCGACCACGACAATCAAAACCCCACAGTGTGAAGCACACACACAAAAAAGGGGAAAAACTACTAAAATGGAAATAACAATCCACTCCTTGGAATATATCCACTCTAAAGGCCACAACGAGTTTTCCACACATCTATTTTGGATTGAGTTTTTACTTGGGCAGGGGAAGGGGAACCAACCTTTAGTCGAGAAAGGCTCTAGAGACATCCAATAAAATTCAAGGAAATACCTCCTAATTTCACATGGAATTCGGGGCACTACATTCGAGATCAAACGCACAACCCTCAAGCAAGTATAAACAATCTCATGTCTATTTCATTTCAATTTACTTTACGTTAAATGTTGCAACAAAAATGAGAAGGAAGGCTTGTCCAAATGGAATAAGATCTTCCCATATTCGAGCATCTCCTCTGGGCAAACCTGCTCCCTCGAAATACGCAAAGGATAATGAAAATGCTCTACTTGCTGCAAGATATGCTCAAAGGACTTCAAAACAATCGTAAGGTTGGAAGTAGAGTGTTCAGACACAGTTGAGCTAGGAAGGCATTTTCGAGACACAGAGCTTCTAGATCTCTTTGAACCTCTAAAAGAGACACTTGAGTGGATGTTAAGTAAGCCTAGGTAGAAGCTATAGACTTATCCTTCCTCACTCCACCCTTCGCTAAACGAGTTACCTAGTTGGAAAGAGATCTAGGGAGTTTAAGGGGGCTTAAAGCATCAGCTACTCTGGTAAGGGAAGAGAAATCTTTTAGTATTTCTTGTAGGTAGGTATCCCATTGGATTTCCAGACTACGAAACACTTTCCTTTAGCCATTTTTTCTCTTTACGTTGCTGCTTAGACCAGAGAGCATCCCAACGACGAGCTCCGTCAATGGCCTGAGTAGTAGACGCATGTCGAGTATAACGCGCTAAAATCACCAATTCTTCCTCAAGAGCACACTAGGCCAGGTTGGATTAATACAAGCAATCTTCTTCTGAGGGAGATGTCTAGTGTTATTTAGAAGAGCATGGACTTGGCCTCGTCAACCGTGCAAAAGATGAAAGACCTGATCCACACAATGCCCGCTGAGAAGCATTCAAAGCACTAATATTCCCTAAGGGCTCGGAGGGCAAATAAGCACTTATAAACCATGAAAGAGTTGAAGGGCATGCTGCAGTTTATGCTAGCCATATTCCCTTTCTTAAAAAACAGAGTGCCTCCTCATCCTTCATTGAATAGAAAAACAATCGCTAATAATTTAAGCGCATTATAAACAAGTGAGTTGATAACGAAGAAGCCAAGGGAGTCCGAGACGTACCAAAAATAATCTTCCTTTCTTCCCTGGTACAAGAACCTATCAATAGACGGGTGTCGATGAGGCATTTTAAGTGTTTTCGAGAAGCTTCATCCTGAGGAATAATGCCTCTGGAGTAACCCAAATCCTTGACGAAACCCATCAACCCTTTCTTCATATACAAATATTTCTGGTGAAGGTCATCCCCTTTGTAGAAGTACAACCCTTTCCCCATTAGGAAACGAACTTCATTCCAATACTTGGGAAACAAATTAGTGCATCTACCTGCCCATCCATCCCCGACGATGCATACAGTTGCATCAGCCTGCGGGCATAGAGAGGTGAGTAGGAAGAACTGGTCTTCAAAATGCATCAAGTTCTCTGAAAAAGCCCTGAAGCCACAAATAGTCGGTACTGGGTGAATCAAACTAAGACCCCACGTCTGAGTCGTAGGACCACATTGAACTTTGAATAGATTGAAGAAAATGGTTAAAGAAAGTCTCCCATTTAAATATTCGCTTCAATATTGGAAGACTTTTACGTACAATTAACTTGCATGGTGAAGTTGCAACAAAGCAACCATCATATGTTTAAGGACTTCTGTTTCAAAGCTATTAAAGGGAAATTGGAAACCCATGATCGAGAAAACACACTCATAGACACGAATGGCAGAATTTCCATACTCGTTACATATTCTTTCATTTTCACCAAGGGTCAAGACACCCCAATCTAAAGATGGACACCAAGCATAAATACTCCATCAAGACTACCCTCTCAGGAAAAGATAAAAAACAGTCGAAGAGTTGACATGATTCGTCCATGAAGCACAAACATCTTCTTTTAACTTTTGGCTCATGGTGGATACAATTTTCTCAAAAAGCACAATAATGAAAGCATTATAGAAAGAAAAATGGAGTCGAAGCATAAATGATATCTCAAAGAAATGTAAATTAACTCCTTAAGAATAATATGATGACTTGATAAAGGAGTTAAACTCTATTAACGTTTCAAATCACTCTTGTAAAACACTCAAGTGTTTTGGTTCTCAAGGGTAATTATAAGAGTAAATCCAAAAAAGATACCTGAAGAATGAGGCGCATTAAGGGCGCGAATTCCCAAGAAACATTAACATCTTCTCTTGACTTTCCAGAGCAACTAAAAGAATGGTTAGCGGGTGAGGTATATCCGTCAAACCCTCGCTCTATCATATAAAATCAAAGGCTTGTGAGGTAACGTTTACGAAATGACCAAAATGGTGACTTCTATAGGTCGACTCATGACTTTGATAGGTCAACCTATAGACCAAAAATCTTGATTTTTTTCATTATTTTCTATTCTTTTTGCATTCCTTTTGCTTGATACTTGCATACATATGTATACTTGATACATGCATCATTTCTGATAAGGTTCTAGAGTAAAACCTACATGAAACAAAGATTTCAAAGCATACTCATCATCTTCAACCTCTCTTCTATGCATACACACAATCGAACTACACATAATCATTTTTTGATTGGGTGACCATCTAGATTAGGGTTGATAACGTCCAACTTAGGTTGTTTGTATTGTAAATTAGGTTGAGTTCTTTGAGGGTTTCAAATAAGAAAACCGAGATGAGGGTTTCCTTTAAGATTGTTAAGGGATTAAAAGGTTTTGGACAAGATTACGCAATTCGAATCCGATCGAGTGGAAGCCTTGGGACAACGTGTGCCTTGCAAAGGAGTAGCGTAAGATGGCGGATCGTGTTGGTAAATCTTGGGTTTCAACAAGTGTGTGCTTGGGGTTAATTCGAATGAGTGAAAATATTAAGACAAGGAGTGTCTTCCAAGGTAGTAGCAAGAACATGTGAATTGAAGTGACATTGTTGGTTATTTGATCAATCTTTAATCAAGGGTTTTGTAGGTGATAGAGTCAACATCAAGCCTAAGGTTTGTAGGGTTGAATTGCTACATCTATTGTATTCACACTTTTTCAAAGTAAGGTTAATTGCAATCATCTCAATTCGAATTCAATTATGGGCAGACGTACCCATAACGAGGCTGATTAGGGAACTGCCTAAACAAATCCTTGTGTACTCTCTCTCTTAAAATCTCTTTTAATTGTGTTTGCAAATTATCAAATTCATTGTTCGTTTGATCAATTTTTTTGGGAATTATTTTTTTATTACATTTTAAAATAGGTTTTGTTGATTTAATCATAGTCTGTTTGATTGTGATTGTTTTCTAATATCAAGAAAACTAAGCAAATCTCCAAACGGTATCGATTGCACACAAAGCGTTCGATAAATTGCCTTATTGTGTTTTTGTGTCTTTTGATCATTGGGAATAAGCTTTATATATAGCTTTGCATTTAATTGGTTTTGATTAATAAATGTTGAACAATTTGTGTTCATTATCATACATTTGTGTACCTTTACGCATATCTGAGCTTTTCGATAGAGGTCCAATTAGACGATTCGATTTGGGTTTTTCCGATGTCCCATAAAACTTTTCAAACCATTTTTTGCCAAAATTTTTAACTTCTAACCTATTCACCCCTTCTAGATCGAAACATACCGTCTAACAAGGTAAATGTGATAGACTCTCTCTCTGTCATATAGAAGCAATGGTTATAGGGAAACTCTTTCGAACCGATCAAAATGGTGATTGACCACCCATTTGGACATAATTTCGATCTATCTGAATAACTTGTGGCACAGGGGATCCACCCGTGAAAGAGTACATGCAATCTAAATCCAAGATACATTAAACAGATTCCTGCATCACACACCTAACAAATAACGGATTATTATAACCTCTCTATTATATAAACGATAAAAGCGGAGAATTTAGATACACAATTCCAATCATAATTTCAATTCACTCTTCTCCCTCACATACTGACTTAATCTTCTTAGTGCTAACCTTGAAGGTCAGTCGCTCTTTGTTGCATCAGAAGCTCAAATCTACAGTTATCTTTCGCAACCACCAATCATCCAAATAAATCAGGTTCCATAATATATATATATATATATATATATATATATATATATATATATATATATATATATATATATATATATATATATATATATATATATATATATATATATATATATATATATATATATATATATATATATATATATATATATATATATATATATATATTTGTTAGACAACGACGACTTGTCTAGAGGGGGGTGAATAGACACTCAAGCCAAATTCACCAAATAAAATTTGGGTTTTATTGTTGTTTGAAAAAGAGTGCATACAAAAGGTTTTGATGTGGATCGATAAAAGTCGTCTACACGAACCTAGTTATTGGAAACTCAGATATGCAAAGTCAATTATGGAATGACAAAAACAATAATTTAATTCAACCTTTAATCGAGTATCACATTATTTCTCGTTTAAACTAATTACTTAGTAACGCTATTTCTAATGATAATAAGCAGAAAATATTGAACTAAGCAATTTATCAAACACTTGGTGTGCGAACGAATTTTCAGAATTTTCCTTGTGTTGTTGTTGATATGAATACCACTTATAATCAAAAGTGATTATAAGCTAATCAAAACCAAGTTAAAACAGAAATATCACAGGAAAATTCTTACGAGTCAATTGATTAATCAATGCTATTTGACAAATTGGGTAATGAAAAATAAAGCGAGTAAAGAGATAATAGAGAGATTGACACGAGGATTTATTCACGCAGTTCCCCACTTTTGTCCTCACGTGTGGGTACGTCTGCGCCTAACTTCTAATGTGGAATTAGGATACTTTCTTACTATGTAAAAAGTCGATGTACAAGAAAAATGTTCAAGAGCAACCATACAAACACTACCGGTTCTAATGTTAATTAAACCCCTTTTCTTCTTTTGATCTTGAGTAAGACGAAGACAACAATGGATGCCAATTGACTTGTAGATATTACTACTCCTTTGCATTCTTTATCTCCAAGATTTCACGCACGATCAATTGCACTGATTTTTCTACAAGACTTCAATTTGATTCGCCGTTTCCATTACTTCCTTTGTGTTCTTTATCTCCAAAGGATCCTTTGCATACTTTATCTCTAAAGGCTTTTACAACTTCGCAATCCTCTCTTGAACATCTTGCACAATAAACCCACGGTTTTTCCGGATGAAGACCCCTACAAATCTCAACCTGATATCTCGGCTACACAAGAACCCAATTGGACCTTATCAGGCCTTCACCTAGCTGGCACCCAAACAAAAGATTATTATGTGTGATTTGTCAGTGTGTAGACATAGGGCGGAGGTTGAAGATGATGAGCAGATGCAGGCTAATTTTATGGTATCACCGGTTTGAAATGAAGCATGAATGATGTATTTATAGTTTTGGAAGATTGGTGGAAAAGAGATATTTTTTTGAGTAAAAAAATAACATATCTGACCTACTTAAACAACATGTGTCGGCCTGAGCGATGGATGTGCCGACACATAACGTCACAAATAACAGTATGTGTCGACCTGAACAGACCTATATGGAGACTCAAATCAAACAGAGGTTACAGTCCTATTTAGGACAGTAGATGTGCCGGTCTGAAGTGTGTATGTGCAAACACATAAAGTTGAAACTTCTAGTATGTATCGACCTGAAGGGACTTATGTGCTGACCCAAATGAAACAGAACATACAGTCTTATTTATGACAGTAGATGTGCCAGTCTAAAACACGTATGTGCCGACACATAATATTGAAACTTTTAGTATGTGCCGACCGAAATGACCGTGTCGACCCAACCAAGTCAGAGCCTACAAGCTTTAATATTAAGTTACATGTGTCGACCTAAAATGTGTATGTGCCGACACATGTAGTACATTTTTGTGCAAAAAGCTATTTTTCATGATTCCTAAGACCTCTAATGCAAGGGAGCCACACATACTCAGAGCTACTATTTAATATAGCAAAATGCGAAGTAGTTTCAATATTTTGACATCATGCAAAACATCTCATGGTGAAGTTGCACTCACAACAGTGACATGAACAATGAACAATAATATAAACAGTATGCGAACAGTGACATGGACACTGCATGATCATTGACCGTGAAGAATGCATGAACAATGACTTTAGTAGAAAAATAAAGTTCATTAATGAAATAAGAAGTTATTTAATGATGTGATGAAGTTGGTTAGTAAAGTCTCAGATATTAAAAATAATTTTTATTAGTAAAATAAAGTTGGTTAATGAACTGTAAAAAAGTTGGTTAATGAACTTATGAAGTTGATTAATAAATGCTCAAGTATTAAAAATAATTTTAAGTGAAGAAAACTGTTAGGTTTGGGCTCCCTTCCTATGTGGAGAAAGATCCAAATATGATTAGCCCATTTTTCTCACTAAATTTAAGTGAGGATGATCAATTTAAGGTTAAGAGAGATAGAGAGGAAATGATAATTCAACGGAGGGAAAAAAAAAGAGAGAGAAATATATTTATGTTTTTCTACAACCAGTCCCACTAAATTGATGACCCCTGATTCGTTAACTGTCGGATCTAACTCAACTTCGGAGGGCTTGTTCGCACACCTGTATCTAACTTTTGACCGTTCAGAATTTCAAAATAAGGTCTGAGCCGAGAGATATCTGTTTCACACTGAAGTTGCAGATTTAAATGATTTTTAGCTTTTGATTCTTATTTGTAAGCTAGTTTTCTTTGTGATTTGCGGTTATTAATACTAGTTTGTGAATCACTTTAAAACTCTCTTATACCATTAATTAATTATAGTGGAGGTATTTCTATGTCTGTACGACTCGTGATTTTTAATCTCATATTAAAGAATTTCTTTTGTGCCTTTATTTGTTCAATTTGTCGTGTCATATTTGTTGTTGATCCTCAAGGTTTCTAAAAGTGTGAGAAATTTTATATCGGTTGCGTATTAATTTATTATTATGTCTTAATTTCTCATCAGAGTGGTATCAGAGTCTGGTTAAGGGTTATTTTACTTGTTTGAATAATAAAGTCAAATACAAAGATGAAAATGATATTGTTAAATGATTCTAATTACCATTTATGAATGGGCAAGACGAGAGACTTACTATTTGTGAAAAAAATATATTTATGGGTTATAGTTCCGCAAAACCGAATTCTGTATTCGATGAAGAATATGAATTTGAAAATTAATTAATTAATTACATAATTTTAGATATGTCCCCCTTAATCTAAAAAAAGTTATTTTTTTTTAAAACTTATTATTATTATCATATTTTTCCAAAAAGATAATAATAATATCATTTTTCCAAAAAGAAATTTAGTATTGCATTTGGAAAGAGTGTTAATTGGCATCTTACAGCCACATAGAAGTAAAACCAGAACAGAAGACTCTATCAACAATAAACAAGGCATCCGTGACATGAAGAGGATTTAACCTTAAAATCACCAAGTAGACTCAAAGCCCATGGTTACAACAAGCAACAAACAACTTACACGTGACAACCATAAAGATATATGAAAACACTTTAAATAATTACTACATTAAGAAAATAACTGAAAAACAACTAAAAAGTAATAAATAAAGTCCTTTTTTTTTCAATTGGTAAGAAACAAATCATTTATTTTGAATTATCTCGCCGACCAAACTAACCTTAAATACCAGCCAAGTAAAAACATAGCTCATTCATTCCATCATTCCAAAAAACAACGACACATTCTTGGTTCCTAGCCACAAGAAAAAATGAAGAAAACTTCAACTACTGTCACCTTTTTCCCTCTTCATATTCTTCTTCTCTCTTGTTTCCTTCTCCATCTCAGTCAATCTTTTCCTCTAATGAAAGACGAAGACGATGATTTGATAGACCAGATATGCAAGAAAACACCGTTTTATGACCTATGCAGCTCCATCTTACATGCCAACCCTCTAGCTCCGAAATCTGATCCTAAAGGTATGGCTCTGATAATGGTGAACGACCTCTTGGCAAATGCTAGTGACACACTGAGTTTCATTGAAGAGCTTATCAAACGGACATCAGACAAAGATTTGGAGCAACAGTTGGCTTTTTGTGCGGAGTCATATATTCCGGTAGTGAAGTATATTATTCCACAAGCAGCTGAAGCTATAAGCCAAGGAAGATTTGGGTTTGCAAGCTACTCTATTGTTGATGCGGAGAAGGAAATTGATGCTTGTAATAAGAAATTCTCAGGTAGTTCAGTCTTAGGTGATAGGAATAGCATTATGCAGAAGCTGGTGGATGTAGCTGCAGCCATTGTAAAATTGTTATTAAATGGTTGATTTGTTTATTGTTATTCTATGAATAAATACTTGATTATGAATACGTTTAATATATTTATTTTTTAAAAATTATTATTGCTGTATATATATATGAAGTGAGAGGAGTGGTTTTAAAGAACCATGGATTGGAAAGTGTTTTAGGTAGTGAAAGAGATTGTTTTGTCAACTTCAATTAATTTGATGTCGGGTCAGAGAGAGTGAGGGAAGAAGATGACATGTGAAATCACATGCCTATAGGTAAACGTCGACACGTATGAATAGAGTCCAAAATGGTATACCGACGTTGGAATGAGAATTTGGGTTTGTGTTTTTGATGGGTTGAAAGGGATGGAGGTTTGGAATAACGTGAAATCAGCTCAAACAATTAAACCAAATCAATAATGACTACTTGTTAGAGATCTAGTGCATTGAATCAATGATTTTATTAAATTTGTAATAATTATTGGAAAAAAAAATGAACTAACCGTGTAAAATACCAATCACAACTATTTATCAAAATAACATATATTTTTATTTTAAAAATATTGACATGATAATTATAAACATTTTAATTGATTGCATGTGTAAAACTGGCTTACTCTAAGGTGCACTACCTTTAAAATTAATTAAATGTTAAAATAATTTAAATATGATTTAAAATTATTTTATACTTATAAACTAATTTATAATCGATTTATAATTATAAATCAATTTATAATTTTTAACATTTAAAAATTAATAATTTAAGTGAATCAAAAAGTAAAAAAATTAAGAAAAAATTTTAAAAGTTTATTTTTTTTTGGTTGCTAAATTACAGTTTTTGTCATCCTATTTTGTTTAACTCACAAAATCAGTCTTACTATTTATTCTTTAAACAGTTTTAGTCCCCTATCTCAATTTTTCGTTCAAAAAACATTGTTGTGGATTTTTTTTAAATATGTGACATACTTCTGTTGGAAAGAATAATTATTCATTGTATGTTTTATGACATTTTCTTTTTCGTTCTTCAAATAATGTTCTCTTTGTCTTGTTCAAAAAATATGTCACATATACAAAAAAGTGACACATCAACCGTTTTTCGAAAGAAAAATAGACATGAAGAACCAAAACTGTTTAAAAAATAAATAGGAAGATTGATTTCGTGAGTTGACCAAAATAGAAGGACCAAAACTATAATTTATTCAATTTTTTTTTTAATTTTTAGATATTTTTTATTAAAAAAATATTTTTGTTTTCCGAATTTTTTTTTTAAAGTTTTCGGCAAAAAAAGTTTTTATTTTTACTTTTTATTTATTGAAAAAAATTATATTATTCATTTTTTGGAATAAATTTGATTTTTTAATTTTCAGAAAATTTTTCCTCAAAAATATTTTTTCTTGGAATTAATTTTTTTTTTCAGAAAAAAATATATTTTTAATTTTTTGTAACAAAAATGTCTTTTTTATCTTTCGGAATAAATATTTTTTATTTTAGAAAAAAACTGTTTTTAATTTTGTTTTTCATATTTTTTTTATATTTCAAAAAATCTTTTATATATATTTTATCTTTTTGAATAACGAATATTGTTTTTATAGATGTTGGCATAAAACCAACCTTAAGACACATGATGCCTTAGCCTAGGTTGTTTTGGCGTTTGTTTGTTTAGTGTTGGTTTGGTTGGGTCTTCGGATCACTTTTTTTTTTTTATTGGAATTTTAATAAAAATTTTTTTTCAAAAATAAATAATTATTTTCATAATTTTTGTTTGATTTAAAAAAATTATATTTATTATTTTTTGGAATAAAAATTATTTTTGTCTAATTTATTATTTACTTTTATTATGTTTTTGGTCTCTCATTTTAAAATCTATAATTTTAGTCCATTTAATTTGTTTTTCTTTTTTTGAATTTTAATCCCCCATCAAATTTGGGAGCACTTTTTATTGACGTGTTACTCATTTTACTAACATGTTATTGCCAACTCAAAATTTAATTATTTTAATTTAATTTTTTTTAAATTTGAATTTATGTTAATTCTTTTTAAAAGTACATAATTTATTTTATAAGTAAAACTAAAATAAATTAATTGAAATTCACTCAACTTCCATTCTTATTCATATGAATCTAGATTTCCATTTCCTAAAAAAACACGAATCTTACCAGAGTTTCTTTGTAAATCACTTGTGTGTGATTTCGTCTCAAGTTCATTTACACTATTCAGTCGCCAACGTTGGTTTGTAAAAATAGTGACAATAAAAATTCGAGTTATAATTGAGGATCTATTTTGTCGATTGATTTGAATGTAAATATTGTATTTTTGAAATGTGTTTTTCATGACCCAAATGAAAAGTTTGAATTTTTTTTAAGGTTTGATGTTAAATCTATTATTGATTTGTGAAAATTATGTCACCCTTTTGTATAGGTTTTGGAAATTTAGGAAATAGTGAAATGGCTTAGTGATTTTCTTTTCAAATTTTGTATATTTTTGTTTTTTTTAGTATGATTTTGTGGATTTTTTTATCCCAGTGCCCCTTTTTGAAAAAAAAAATCCCAAAATACCCCATTTTGAAAATTATTTACCAATATGCCCCCTTTCTTGTATGGGCTCGTCCATTCATTGAACCAACACCCTAAGCCCACTACATGTTCGCCCAATGGAAGGACGAGCTAGTGGAGATTATTTAGCAAGCATGAGTTCGTCCATTGGAAGGACGAGCATGTGGTAGTTTTAATTTTTTAATTTTTTTTATTTTCTGAATTATATTTATGTATTATTGGATTTATTTATTTAAACATTTAATATTTATTTATTATAAGTAATAATAAAATAATAATATAAAATTTAATAAATAATAAAATTTTATTTTTTTTAATTCTTAATTTTATGTATATTTATTTTTTAATACATTTTTTATTTATTTATTTATGAATTGTAAATAATAAAATTACTAATGTTTATTTTTATAAATAATAAAATTACTAATTTTAATTTTTATAAATAATAAAATTTTAATGTTAATTTGAATAAATAATAAAACTTTAAGTATAATTAATACGAAAAATAATGTTTTTTTTTTGAAAAATAAATTATTAAATAGTCATTGATTAAGAATTAAATGAGTTTAAGTATAATTGATTAAGACCCATTTAATTCTCATTTAATTCTTAATCAATGACTATTTAATAATTTATTTTTCAAAAAAAAAACATTATTTTTCGTATTAATTATACTTAAAGTTTTATTATTTATTCAAATTAACATTAAAATTTTATTATTTATAAAAATTAAAATTAGTAATTTTATTATTTATAAAAATAAACATTAGTAATTTTATTATTTACAATTCATAAATAAATAAATAAAAAATGTATTAAAAAATAAATATACATAAAATTAAGAATTAAAAAAAATAAAATTTTATTATTTATTAAATTTTATATTATTATTTTATTATTACTTATAATAAATAAATATTAAATGTTTAAATAAATAAATCCAATAATACATAAATATAATTCAGAAAATAAAAAAAATAAAAAAATTAAAACTACCACATGCTCGTCCTTCCAATGGACGAGCTCATGCTTGCTAAATAATCTCCACTAGCTCGTCCTTCCATTGGGCGAGCATGTAGTGGGCTTAGAGTGTTGGTCCAATGAATGGACGAGCCCATACAAGAAAGGGGGCATATTGGTAAATAATTTTCAAAATGGGGTATTTTGGGATTTTTTTTCTTCAAAAAGGGGCACTGGGGTAAAAAATCCTGATTTTGTTGTGTTTTGTTTCCTTAGGCGTTCTACTGTGGAATAAGAATCTGACATCATAGATTAATTGTTACAGTCTTCGGTAGAACATCTTTGCAACTTGTGAGAAGATGAGAGGTTTGGTTACTCTTATGGTCTAAATGAGCCTCTCATTTGTCCTAAACCACGCCGAGTTAGGGATTTGTCGAATGTTCATATGCGACAATTCAGATTTAATTTCAAGTAACAATATTATAATTAATTTGACTTTTGTTGACATGGAAATAGATTTAAGTCCTGGTTTTAGATTTGTGTTCTTTAAGAGCATATTTAATGCAGGTTTTTAATAGTTAAATTTTTTATAGTTAAAGATAATTATAAAGAATTTGCATTACAATAAATAACTATGACATGTCATTTAATTCACTAACTTTTAGTTTTCGGTAATTATAATAACTAACGTATGTTATTTATTTTGAAACATATAATATTATTATTTATATTATTTAAAATAATTAAATTAATGGTAACTTCAATAAAAAAATAATTATAATTAAAAAATATAAAATATAGGGTCAAGTTTTAATTTTTTATTAGCAACTATCATTAAAGTAAAAACAATTTAAATCAACTATAAATTTTCTAAATCCTACAAATCACTTTGACCCCACAAACAATATATTAATTTACCCACTTAAAATACTTCCACTAAATATACTCTAAGAGAAATGAAAAGACGGATTTATATGAATAAAAATGAAAACTTAGTTAATTTTAATTAATTAATTTTAATTTTACTTATAAATTGAATTATTTATTTTTCAAAAATAACAATAACAGAAATTTGAATTAAAAAATAAAATTGGAATAGTTAAATGTTGAATTGGTAATAATATGACAACATAGTGACTGCCACGTCATTAAAAAGTGCCAGTCATATTTGATGCGGAGGACTAAAATTTTTAAAAAAATCAAATTAAAAAGACTAAAATTTCAGATTATAAAATGAGAGGATCAAAAAAAATAAAAATAAATAAATAATAAAGAATCAACATTGTAATTAAACCAATTATTTTTTTATTTTAAAAAATTAATACATAAAATTAAACCAATTTATAAAAGGAAATTGGTTTTAAACTAGTTTTAAATTAAATTAGAATTATTTAAATTTAATGGTTCAGTTTATCAATCATTTAAGTGGTTCAATTTTTTATAGTACAATTATGTATGACAATCATTCTAAACTAGTTTGTATATCATGAGTAAGTCTTAATCACAATATCAAGAATTAATGTAAATTACTATAAATACTTCACTAGTTCTTTTGTAAACATTTATTAATTTATGCAAAATGGAAAGAAATTGAGTTTGATTTTCTTATGGTATCAGAGTCTATCGATAAATCATGGAGTCACTCACCGTTTATATCCACACATCAAGTTCAATAGTGTTGGACGTGAGAGATCTAAATTCAAGCTTTCAATGAAGATGTTTTGATGAAAACAATCAAGATAATAAAGACATGATCAAGTGATAAAGAATAAAAAAACTTCTCAATAATGATTAAGTTATGGATGATCAAGCAAATATGGTAAAATACGATATCTCATGATCATATATCTTAAGTGCTCAAACATCTAAAATCAATCCATGACATTTCCATAAAAAAATCATGTCATTTTTTTTAACTTAGAAAATTTGTACATGACTTTTCTTTTGAAAAAAACTCAAAATTTCAATCCAAGCAATCGATTACAGGGCTATGACAATCGATTGCCACCATATAATTTTGGAAATTTTATATACTTCAATTGATTGCATGCTTTCTACAATCGATTAACATGACTTGATATTTCAACAAATTTTCAACGTGCATATTGGTGAAATCAATTGCATCCCCTCCTACAATCGATTGTCACCGCAAAAAATATTTTCACTAAATGCATCCCTTCATGGCTCCTTGATTATAACTTTTGATAACAATTTCACACCTTCTCATGAATCATCAAGAGTTATGTCTTGATTAAAAAGGGTGTGAATGGCAATATAAAATGAGATGTATTTTATCGGGTCAATTCATGTCTTTCAAAATTTCTTCCTGAAATATTTCACTATATTTTACTGCAACAATAAACTTTTAAACATCAAGAACTTGTCCATTATTTTCATTAATTAGATAACACGAAAAGTTCTTGAGCACTTAGGAATATATTGTGATATATCATATTGATTGAAAGAGAAGAAATTCTACAAGTTAGAATTTATTATATCCTACCGCTACAAATTCTTATTTATCAATTACTCCGATATCTGTATCAGTACTTTGTTATCTAGGATTGTTAGAAACAAGAGACTGAAAAAGAAATGATTGTTTTCTTTTTCTGTGTTGTAAAATCACAAAGTGGTTTGCCTTGGTGATTTAGTGAGAAGCTTGTGTATATGATTGTAAAAAGTTTTGACTATAGTATAATATTTTATAGTGTGGTAAGGGGACTAGATGTACTCTCGTATTGTGAGTGGAACTAGTATAAACCTTCAGTGTTCTTTATTTTTCTGCACTTTATAGCTTTTCTAACCATACATCAAACCAGTAAAATAAAAAACACTTCATTAAAATCCATAAAATTTCAAAGCACATAATTCACCCCCCCCTCTAAGGTGCACTTTATTCTTACAATTGGCATCAGAGCAGGTTAAGGTAATTTGTTCCTTAAAGATCCAGAAGGGCTTCCGCAAATCCAGTTCTTAAAGACGGTAGTAGCAATAACAAGACTCCATTGTTTTATGGTCAATACTTTAATTTTTGAAAAATTCGCATGAAGGCTCGTTTAGAAACACAAGGAGAAGAAATATGGGATGTTGTATAAAATGGTATGTTAATTCCTACAAGTGTTGTCAACGATGTTGGGATGACAAAGATAAAAAGTTCATGGGACGATGTTGATAAGAAAAAGGTTTTCTATGATAAGAAATCAATCAACTTACTTCAAAGTGCACTTAGCATGTATGAATTCTTTCATGTCTCTCAATGTACTATGGCAAAACAAATATGGGATACATTGGTGAAAACTCATGAAGGAACTATTGAAGTAAAAAGATCAAGATTGAATACTTTAAATCAAGAGTATCAGTTATTCAGAATGCAGCCCAGAGAATCACTCATTGCATTGCAAAAGAGATTTATATACTTGACAAATCACCTGATTTTTCTTGATAAGACTTTTACTAACGATGAACTTAATCTTAAAGTGCTTAGGTCTTTAACTAGGGAATGGCAACTAAAGGTGACGTCAATATCTGAAAAGAAGATTCTTTCTACCATGACATCCACATCCTTATTAGGAAAACTTCAAGAGCATGAGATTTAACTTAGAAGATTAGAAAATTATGATATTCAAGAGAAGAGATCAAAATACATTGCTTTGAAAGTTGACTCAAAGGAAGAGCAAGAAGAAGATGCTCCAGAAGAAGATGAAAACTTCACGCTCCTTGTGAAAAGGCTTGGTAAGTTTTTTGGTAATAATGATAAATCCTTGAGCTTTGCAAAAAGAAAGAAATTTTTCAGGAAAAAAGAAGCATTCACGTCAACACAAAATGTTACTTGCTATGAATGTGGAAAGTAAGGACGCATAACAACGGATTGCCCAAAATTCACCAAGAAAAGTGGTTTCAGAGGAAGAAAAGAGTCAAAGTCCAAAATGGCCTACATTGCATACGATGACAATGAAGTGAGTTCATCATCCGATTCAGAAAGTGATGAATATGCAAATCTTGCATTGATGGCATCACATTATTCCGATGATTAAGATGAAGAGGTTAGTAATGAAATTTCTTCTTATAATAATGATGCTCAAGGAGCAATATATGAATTACTCAATGAATGTAAAATTTTGTATAAATCGATGTCAACACAAAAGAAATAAATTTCATCTCTTAAAGAAAATATTGACACGATGGAAAAGGATTTTGAAGTTGAAAAAGAAAATTATGTTAAAAAACAAAAGCAAAATTTTACATGCAATGAATGTGAGTCACTTTCTTTCCAAATTGTCAAATTAAAAGGAGTTCTTGAAAGATATGAAAAAGGACAAATTAGATTGGATGATGTTCTTAGTCAACAAAAATATTCCAATGAGAAAAATGGACTTGGTTATTTTGAATTTGATAAACCAAGTTCTAACAAAACTATCTTTGTTAAGGCAAGTGACTAATCCACAAAAAAGAAAGTGAACAAAGTGTAACACGTTCTTCATTATCCTAAGAAAAGATTTGTTAAGAAAAAATCTTATGTTCCAAGATATAGAAGTAATTTTGTTTCTACATGTTTCTATTGTGGTATAATTGGTCACACACCTAATGTTTTTCATGTAAGGAACTTTAGTGTTTCTAGTGGGTATTATGTGTGAGTCAAGAAAGGAACTAATTATGAAGGACCCAAGGTACGTTGGGTACCTAACAAAACTTAATTTATTTTGTAGGTTTTCTTGAAGACCACTACAAATATATGGTATCTTGATAGTGGTTATTCTAAGCATATGACGGGAGATATAGACAAATTTTCATCTCTAGTTCTAAAGGCCAATGGATATGTCATATATGGGGATAACAAAAAAGGAAAGATTCTTGGCATATGCAAAGTTGAAGCACCAACTTTCACATCCATTGAAGATATACTTTATGTTGAATGACTAAAGCACAATCCTTTAAGCATAAGCCAACTTTTTGACAAAGGATTCAAAATCAAGTTCGCCAAGGATGAATGCTTGATTGAAGATGAAGCCACTTATGAGGTAAAACTCAAAGGTAAAAGAATTAATAAAATTTGCATGATTTCTTTAGATGATTTATCTTTGAAAGTAAAATTTCTCATGGTAAGCAACAATGACTCATGGATTTGGCATAAAAGAGTTTCCCATATTCATATGGAACATTTAATCAATCTAGTTAAACATGATCTTCTCATTGGTTTACCAAAGGTAAAGTTTTTCAAAGACAAATTATGTGATGCGTGTCAAAAAGGGAAGCAAGCCAAATAAATTTTCAAACCAAATAATGTGGTATCATCTACAAGGAAACTTCAATTGTTGCATATGGATTTGTTTGGTCCATTAAGAACAAGAAGCTTCGGAGGTAATGTATATGCCTTAGTTATTGTTGATGATTTTTCTAGATTTTCTTGGACACTCTTTTTAGTGTAGAAAAGTGATGCTTTCAAGGCATTAAAGAAGTATGCAAAGCAAGTACAAAATGAAAAATCACTAAAGATTGCATCAATTATAAATGACCATGGTGGAGAGTTCCAAAATGCATCATTTGAAGAGTTTTGTGAAGAACATGGCATCTTTCACAATTTTTCAGCACCAAGGACTCCACAACAAAATGGAGTGATGGAAAGAAATAATCAACCACTAATGGAACTTGCAAGAACAATGCTTAGTGACTCAAGTATACCAAAGTAATTTTGAACGAATGCAGTTAGCACGACATGTTATGTAAGTAATCGGTTATCATAAGACCAATCTTGAAAAAGATTCCATATGAACTCTTCAAAGGAAGAGATCCAAACATTGCTCACTTTCATATCTTTGGATGTAAGTGCTTTGTCCTCAACAATGACAAAGACAATCTCGGTAAGTTAGATGAGAAATTCGATAAATGTATTTTTTTGGTTAATCTCTCTCTCTCTCTCTCTCTCTCTCTCTCTAGTAAAACTTATAGGATTTATAATAAAAGAATTTTAACTATTTAAGAATCAACGCATGTTTCCTTTGATGAATCTAACCCCTTTAAGGAGAATTTAATTGTTTGTGATGATGATGATATTTTAGAAGTTCCTATGGAAGATGTTGGCAAAGATAACAATGATGATCAATCGGAACACAAAGAGGAATCTACCAACAAGAGACAAATCAACCTCAAGAATGGAAAACCCATTATGAAAACCCAATTGACAAATTTATTGGTGACATAAGTAAAGGAGTTTCAACAAGACTTAATCTCTAGGACGCTTTCTTGAATATGGATGGCATTTTATTCTCAAATAAAACCTTCAAAAATTGATGAACCCTTGCGAGACGGCCAATGGATATTTTCCATGCAAGAATAATTAAACCAATATGAAAGGAATCAAGTTTGGGAACTTGTTCCTAGTCCAAGTGGTAAACACATAATAGGTACCAAATGGGTGTTTAAGAACAAACTTGACGAGAATGGTATAATTGTTTGAAACAAAGCATGATTGGTGGCTCAAGGTTACAATCAAGAAGAAGGAATCGACTTTGAAGAAACATTTGCTCGGGTTGCAAGGTTAGAAGTTATTCATTTATTACTTATGCTTATTTATTAAATTTTCAATTATTCCAAATGGACGTCAAGAGCACCATCTTGAATGTATACATCAATGAGGAAGTCTATGTCAAACGAACCTCCCGATTTTGAAGAATTCAAGAATCCTTCACATGTCTTCAAGTTGAAAAAGGTCTTTATGGCTTAAAGCAAACACCCAGAGCATAGTATGATAGACCTAGCAAATTTCTATGTGAAAGAGGATTTGAAAAAGGTAAAGTTGATAATACTTTGTTTATTAATAAAATTAAAAATCATACTTTATTGGTTCAAGTCTATGTTGACAACATCATATTCGGATCAATAAACGAAGATATATGTGATGAATTTTCATTGATTTCGAGATGTCTATGATGGGTAAGATGAATTACTTTCTTGGACTAAAAATTAAGCAATTAAAGGATGAAATCTTCATCAACCAGTCCAAGTATTGCAAAGAATTGTTAAAAAGGTTTAATGTGGATAATTGCAAAGAGATGGCTATTCTAATGTTTCTATTGATATCACTAAATACTGTGGTATGATTGGTGCATTACTTTATTTGACGGTAAGCCATTGCTTTAAAGAAAATCCAAACGAATTTCATCTCACCATCGTAAAGAGGATCATAATGTATATTAAAGGAACAACAAATGTTGGGCTATGGTATTCAAAACGTAGTATATGTAATATAGTTGGTTATTATAACTCGAATTATACAGGTAGTAAAAATGATAGAAAGAGCACAAATGAACTCTGACTCAGTCAAAAAATACTATGCCTAGAAAAAGAGGATAAAAATTCCACTAAGTTGAAAACCTGAAAAGGGCGACTTAGGCAAAACTTAGGGTGTCCCGGTGGATTGAAAACTAGAAAGAGCGGTCCAGAAAAAATTAGAGACTTATATAAAAAAATTAAACTCGGTGAGCCAAAAACCCTAAAGGGCGGCTTAGTAAAAAAATGGGTATATCATCCCGGTGGACTAAGACTCGAAAAGAGTGGTCCAGGAAAAAGCTAGAGATATCCAAAAGGCATATGATTGTAAGCATTCAAGTCACATCATAACAGGAACTCAGATGGGAGCAATCAATCTAGGCATTGTCTTCAGAAGCGGAGTATCGTGACCTTGAAAACTTAGGGATATTAACTTGAGTTGAATTCAATAAGGACGGGAATAAATCTATTATCATTTCCATTTTTACATCTTTCTAGATTTTCGGTAATCTCCCCTTACGAGAATCATTTCTTCATGTATTATTGCCTATTTAAGGGCCAAAATTCTCTATTAATAAAGTTGGTTTTTCGAATCTAATTCTTTGCCTTTCAACTTTTCTGCTTGATTATAAAGTATTAATTATTTGTGATAATGCATTGAAACATTGGGCATAATAAAAAAGCTATTGAAAACATCTTTTACTTTGATTTCAAAATATTAAAGGGATCATATTCTTCCAACAATCTAAGCAAGACACAAGATCCATAAATCAAAAGTCACAATCTAACCAGGACAAGGGTTTCTTCCTTTTCAAAAGCGCATTGCACGTTCCTAGATATCAGAAGCATCATGGCTTGTTCCATGAACATTATCAGAGTCTCAAGGGTCGGAGAGCCAGAATGTTACATAAACACTGGTTCTCACAAAGTCAACACATCATAAAAGAGGCGTTAGCCTAAACAATGCATCATGCATAAAAGAATACATCAAAACATGCATACATGACATAGGATTTGTGACCACTCTTGGAGGTCCAATCCCCAACTATACCAGTATAATTCCCAATTAGGAGTGTGTATTGGCCTTCCTCAATAAGTAGCTTTCTCACAAATACCTTTTCAATAAAGGACTTCCCCAACAAGCTCATTCACCATGAGTCTTCAAAGGAATTTATTTAGTAGTCGGTCATCCTGAATGATCTTATCAACCAGTGAGCAGGTTTTCACCTCTCACATCTCCCGCTTAGAAACCTATCCCACACGAGGGGTACGTTCCATCAAATATACCAGGGTTTTATCAAAGGGTTTTTACCAAGGGATTTATCAAAAGGGGTTTCATCAATATTTTATCAAGGGGATTCTATCATATTTTTATCAAAAGGGTTCTATCAAAGGATTTACATCCAAATATAGGGTTCCACCAAAGTCTTTGGCAAAGGGGTTTCGTCCAGAGTAATTAGGGTATTACTAAAGTCCTACATGATTCCAACAACATGATCGGAGGATCATAGGAATCATAGGCAAGTTCCATCCGGAAGGGTCGAAATTGATCATCAGGGGTTAATCAAAAGGCTCCATCAAGGATTTGTCATATGGGTTCGTCAAAGTATTATCACCAGGGGTTCCGTTAAAAGTTGTCACAAGGGTTTTATCAAGATTTTACCAAGGAATTTGAAGGTGAGAAAACTACATAAGAAGGGTTGAATTGTGTTTTTCGGTTTCTTAGTTTACATCTGATCAGAGTTCAGAATCTAAACTGGTGCTCAAATTTTGGTTAATTCTTAGCAGCATAATGTTAACAAAAGAAAATAAATAATAACAGAAGACACAGAGATTTATAATGGTTCCTCCCCTAACTGAGAGTATTCCATTTCCCTTGCTTCACAAGAGATTTTCACTATAATCAAAACATGATTACAATCGCTTATGCATTCTTCATAATACTTTTACACCTGCTCAGACCCAAGGTTCAAGACTTTTGCTCTAGCTCCTCACTTGAGACTTCCCTGCTCAGGTTCCTCGAATCCAAGACTTCCTTGCTCAGGCTCCTAGCCCAAGAGTTATGTTGTAAGTCACATGAAACGGTCCTATCTGCTTGCACCCCACTAGCCAAGACTTACTGCTCCAAATTCCATACGTTGAGCATTCCTGCTCAAGCCCCTCAGGCCCAAGACTTCAGCTCCAAGTCACATGAAACGAGCCTTTCTCTGCTTGCACCCTACTGGAAAAGACTTACTGCTTCTAATTCCATGCACCAAACTATCCTGCTTAAGCCACACTGGCTCAAGACTTTCTTGCTCAATCAATCTACTTGATTAAGACTTTCACTGCTCAAGCATATAGCAAGAGACTTGCGTGGCTCAATCATCTTAGCTCGAGACTTCCTTGCTTGTATCCTAATGACACAATACTTATGCTCAATCAATCTACTTGATTAAGACTTTCACAGCTCAAGCACATAGCAAGAGACTTACGTGGCTCAAGAATCTTGGCTCGAGACTTCCTTGTATGTATCCCAATGACACAAGACTTTTATCTAAACTGCTGAACAAGCTCAGCAGAATAGAGAACAAGGTGTACATGATACAAGTATCATAGGTATAGGAGATCACCATAACAAAGACCTAAAGCTCTTAAGATTTCTAAGATATTCAATGTGTAAGAAATCTTAATGCTTTTACAATTACAACCTTCATCAGAAAAATCTACACATACATTGAGTTGATAATTGTTAATCTTGTTACTCCTTCTTTTGGTTAATCCTTGTTGGAGATTTAGTTTGAACCTTTATCCATATTTATAGCCTTTTCAGAAACTAGTCGTTGAAGAGGTAACTTGATGAAGAGTCTTTGTTGTTACTCTATAGTACAAGAGTCGTTGAAGATAGATATACCATAAGATCTTAATCCAATGTGTAACATGTTTAATCTTTGAGTCTTCAAGAGATTCTGTACTATTAGAGCTGTTGAAAGTAGATATCCATAAACATATCAGACTTTCTTGAGCCTTGCAATCTGTAGACTCTAGTTAACAAACTGATTTGACAATACAACTTGCTTTCTGCAGTACAGACACCTTCAGCTTTATCAACAACTCTGAATGGTACCAGATGCCAATTTACATTCACTATGTGTATAGACAATAATGTTGCTTCTTCTGATGTTGAGGCCTTCATCTTCAGAGTCTTCTCTAGACATCACTTAGCAAGTGTTCTTAGATTTTTCCACTAGAAGTTAGCAATTCAGCAACTCTCAAAGTGTGTTTATTGTAGAATAAATTCTGAGCATAATATTTATAAGTATTAGAACCTGCACACATGTAACACACAATTAAACCATTGCTCTTTCAATACTTTGTTATCATCAAAACCCAAGGAAAATATGTCATGAACAAATCTTGTTCTAACAATCTCCCCCCTTTTCTATGAAGACAAACATAAGTATTTAAAGGACAATGTTGGTGAGTTATAAGTTTTTTGCAACATCAGGGTATGAGGTTTTTAAGCTCCCCCCTGAGTCTAATAGTCCCAAGCAGAGTTTTGTAGACATTATACTAGGAACTACTCTTAAGAAAAAGTAATTTAATCTTCTTAGTAACATCAGAGTCTGAGGTTTGTAAGCCCCCCTTAGTTCTATATTTAAGAAAACCAAAAATAATATTTTAACTTTCTTTGGAAACATCAGAATACGAGGTTTTTAAGCTCCTTCCGAGTTTGATAGGCTAAGGTTGAGGTTTTTAAGCTCTTTCTTAGTTCTATGTACAAGAAAGTTAAAATTTATCGCTCGGGCAAGATAACCATAACAATAGAAATATAAATGACAAAATCATAAATGACCAATATGTACAACTGAATAAGTACTTAATGGGTTCAGTTTCTAATTAAAGTATACTTATGATAATTTCTTCCCCTTTTGTCACATCAAAAATAAAAATAAAAAGAGAAGAATTACTGTCATAAATGCATCACAAATCCTCATTACATGATCAGTTTTCAAGGAATTGAAAAACGATCAAGTAACATGGGGTCATTAAAGATTGTTAGAGCATGTTGAATACTTATTGGTAATTACAATTTCAAGAACCAAGCAAAGGATTTTATTTAAACGTTTATATTACCCATAAGCTATTATAAAAGCAACCAAAATCTAGTTTATTTACATCAACATTCATCACAGTTATGAAGTCCCCAACTGAGAGTCATAAGGCTTTTTCGCGACAGATATCTCTGAGAGCTCTACAAAATGGAGTATCCAAAACCCTCAGAAGCCAACAGCGTCAGAAGCTTCTGCAACTGGTCCTATAGCTTTTTCCCTGAATACCTCAAATGAAGCTTTTTCAGCAGCACCTTAGAGACCTACAGAAGCAGGTCCATCAGTAGTTGTTTTGAAGCCATAGAAGGTATTCGTGTAAGAAACCAAGAAAAATGAGATCAACGAGATGTTTCACCACTTTATCCCAGGCGCAGAAGATGGAATCAGTGATGGAGATGAGCTAGATTATGATTATGACAACAACTTCTGTTATAAGAAGTTGGATGACATAGATATAGCTTAGTCTAAGATCAAACCATTTTCTTATGTGTTTTATTTTTATGTAATCCTTTTAAACTTGATTAATGAAAATAAGTTATTTTGACCAGTAAATATGTTGCAATCATACAAACATTCAATTTACCCAATAGATAATCTGATAAACATTAATGAAGTAAAACTTACACAAGAAATAACAATTAAACATATCAACCATAAGATTCATAGTTCGTAAAGAATCTTTAATAGGTTAGACTGTTAGATAACATTTCCAAGATATACCATTAATGATATTGATCAGACTTTAACCAATATTAGAACAATAGATAGTTGGAACCATGTATGTAACATGTAACGCTCCGTTTTATTTTAAATTATTTTTCGTAATTTAATTATATGAAGTTGTGTGTATAAATGTGATTATGTGTGTTTTGTTGTGTTTGGGGATACCCTTAGTGTGGAGTAGTAACCTTAAGAGTATACCTTGAAGGTGGAGAAGTGTGTGAGCCTTTGAGTAGAGATTAGTGGTGTGAGAAGTAAAACTAAATAGAAATATTAGTGATAATTATTTAATTATTTAATATTGGATGGATATTAATTCAATTAAATAATTGTTAAAAATTATTATCATTATTATTATTTTAATTAAATGGGATCAATAATAATAATAATAATAATAATAATAATAATAATAATAATAATAATAATAATAATAATAATAATAATAATGAAATACTGGGTGTGTAGAGATTTGAAGGGCGGGATGGTAATTGTATGAGGATGAGTGAGGGTAAATGAGGTAAACTATAGTTGAGGAATTTTATAAAGGGAATTGGAAAATATTAGAGTCAGTTTTTTGTCGTACGTGAAATTGGAACAAAAGTTGAAAGAGGCTAGGGCAAAAAAGAGGGAAGAACTCCATTAGTGAAGAAAAATCTCTTCAATCTAAGGTAAGGGTGAGTTCTGATTTTCTAAGGGATATTATGATGAATAGTGGGTAATTGGTGTCAATTATGAATGATGTGAGGAAGGGTAGATTTAGGGTTCAGATTATTGTTAATTGTTGTTGATTATAATGATTATTGATAAAATTGATGAATTCATTGATCTTGATGTTGTATGATTATGTTGTGTTGTGTTGGGTTATTGATGATAATGATTTTGTCGTATCTTATTTGTTGACCATGTGGATTATGAATCATGTGTTGAATATATGAATTGATGATTAAATGGTGTATGTATGATATTAGTACCTCTAAATAAGTGTTGTAGGCTATTATAATTATTATATAATGGTAGTATTTTGAATTATAGGACTGAGACTTTTTACAAAATTGAATTTGAAGGTCCGAAAGGCCTCTATCTGTAAAAAATTGCACTTTTCTGGCCTGCTGTCATGGAGAGTTCGTGATGCAAACTATAGTTCGCGTAGCGAAAGTCCATGGTTTATATTGTATAATGAGTTCGCGAAAGAGAAGGTAGCAAGCAATAGCGAGAGTTCGTGATGCGAGCTGTATTTCGCGTAGTGGAAATTTGTGAAGCGAGCAATAGCGAACCTATAGCGAGTGATGGCAGAATAGACGTAACTTTTGATCCATAAGTTCGTTTGAGGCGTCGTTCGAAGTAGCATGAAGCCGATGGCACATACTTTCATTTTATGTGGGTTGTAGAACCTGAGAAGTAATATTTTGTTATTGGATATGATTGAGGTTATGATATAATGTTATATGGTATAATGTATTACTTCGAATGTGATTAATTAGTTTTAGTTATTATGATTGCATAAAAGATATATATATATATATATATATATATATATATATATATATATATATATATATATATATATATATATATATATATATATATATATATATATATATATATATATTGCATGACATATATTTTATGTTTGTTGGTCAATTTGGATGGTGTATAATAACCATGGTGGTGGATTATAGTGCACGATGATGTTATCGTTGTTGTATGCATAAATAGTCGCATTGCATACATTTGTAGACACTGGTTCGTGGTTGGTGAGCCTAAAATCCCATTGTGTGGATTGGGTCGGTAGCTGATTTTGAAGGTGATGGGTCAGTGAGTGGTTTTGATCCTATGAGGTGGGGATCGAAACGGTGAACCTGAGTGTTCACGAAAATTGGTACCACATACATATGCATTGAGTCAGGTTGTGAGTTTCATTGCATTATATATGTTGCTATGTTGCTAAATATATAGTTTTATGTGATTAATTGAACTTGCTGCTACTCGATTTCTATGTTGGTTGGGGAATAATTAGTAATGATGTTGTTGGTTGATTAATATGAGATGTTTAGCTGAATTTTTGTTGTGTTATCCTTATGCTTAGGTAACTTGTTGTTGGTGTTGAGTGTGATGTGTTGTAGATTGGATGAAAATACATGTGATATCTTAATGCATATTGTTTATCATGCTTTCTTTTATATTATCATGATATCTCACCCCTTATGTTTGAATATTTCCTCCATGTGGGCAATGTGCAGATACTCCACAGTAGGACTCAGATGTGAGTTGAAGATGGAGTCTCCTTACTCTTTTTCTTTGTAGTTGGTGTCTGCTCTGATTGTAACACTAGGGATTCGTTGGAACACATTTTTGATTTATAGTTTATTTGAGATTGTGGACATCTCTCTTTTTATGTTTAGTTGTTGTTTTGATGAATTGTGTAATTCCATGATAACTTTTATACATCATGAGATGATAAATATTTTTTTTATTCCGCCGCAATAAAAGTAATGCTCGGGTTTTTATGATTATATTAAAATATAAGTGTTACATAATGTATCAGATGAGCAGGTTTTGTATGTTGACCGTAACATCCTAAGTTGTGTGTGTTTAATTTAAATACTCTGATGTTTTTTTTATTTAAAATATTATGGGGGAAAATTAAGGTGTTACACAACACGTCTATATAAGAACTTATAACAAGTTTTCTTTCATAATCACTTAATCCTCAAAACACCAAGATGTTCAAACAGAAGCAACTCTGGGTTCCAAAGAGAGATTTTAGAAAGACAGCCATACTGAATACAGTAACTTAGGAAAGTGAGAGCAAAGCAGTAGCTGAAGGATCTACAGGTAAGCGGATGACTTCAGAAGTTCTCACCTCTTCAGCATCCATTGTGAAAACACACAGAAGAAAAAGATCTTCTGGGTCCAGACATAGAAATCAACTGAGAAAGGAGGCTTTCAAATTTGCCAAGTAAGAATGGCAAGATTACTTAGATAATCTAGACATGTCAGATGATCCTAGGGAATACTGATCGTGTCATAGTGTTAGTTCCTTCCGTAAGTATACGAACTACGTCAGAGTAATATAAAATATTATGGTTCCCACAGAGACCAATGTTAAGCTATCAATACTATTGTTACGGTGTTTTATTTTAGGTGAATCAAACAGGGTTTTGCAAAGTGCACAGAAAGTAAATAAGATGAAATAAATTCAGAGAAACAATGCTGAAATGCAATTCACATCGATCAGACAAAACTCCTATCGTATCTAAATATAATTACTTAGGGGGCAATGTTTTCTTCCTTGAAAAAGAATTAATTAAAAAGGAACAATCGTGTTAGCATAATCGGAACCATATTTGACCTCTAATCTATACCAGCCACTCACGCTGCACCGGTCGCATCTTGCGTTAAAGTGAAAAGTCCTTTTTTTTATATAACTACCTCTAAGACTCAGTTAAAAGTGCTTTTGATTGGAAACATTTAATACAAAAGGGTTTCCGGCATATGCTCGGCCAACCGGATCTTAAACCTATGAACGCATCCAAAAATAGTTCTAAAATCACTTTCTAATAATATCAAACTTTCCTAATTGATTAATAAAGTGCTTCTGCTGTGTTTCTTAATAAAAAACTAACCAATTTTTATCTTTAGTGTTAGACGACTTTCGATCTTACTCGACGTAATCACAGATCTACTTTCATAATATCGATCAGATAAACAACAGAAAGATTGCATTAAAACAAAAATAACCCCTAAAGCATTCCTACAAACACAACATACAAAGTATCATTGAAATGACGATCCTCGCATCCCAACACCAAAGATTTAGCTTGACATGACTACGGTAAATAACATAGCATATAATTGATTATTGGAATAAGTTATTTAGGGAAAACGTGTTAAGTGTGCAATTTGTTTTGAAAAGGTAACAACAGAAACAATAAGATAAATCAAGACAAATCAAAGTAAACGTGTGAGTCAACAAAGGAACTAAAATAGAACGATAAAATAAAGGCAGTGCGAGAAATAAATGAAAGTAAAGACAATGCGGGAAAATAAACGATAAAATAAATGCAATGCACGATAAATAAATAATAACTATGAATGAATTAAAAACCTGCTCCAAATCGGAGACTCAAATTCTGATACAAGACTGGTAAAGAAAAAATGACAGTAAGCTTTTACTCTAAGATTTGCTCCACACTCGCTCACAACAATGGTGCGATAATTCCTATCGCTTTTACAAAGTGATCCTATGCCTATGCTACAACTAAGAGTGGATGATCAAAAAGTGAGAAACTAAGTCCTATTTATATGTAACATTGCCTTGGGCTCCAAGTTAGGCCTTCAAAATACGGGGAGAAAAGTCCTTTGGTCATGTCTTCAACCTCTCAACTGCCCTTGACTGCCTCCACCTTAAAGAAGATGATGCCCGCCACAAAGGTATGGCGTCCGCCACGTGATTAAATGGTGGTGGACATGGTCTTCTAGCAATTTAGTCATGGGAGAAACCCTACACCTTACGGCTACCCCATGGCTAACGCCATATGGAACGTCATGTTATAGTTTAACCCTAAAATATCCGTTTTTCGCCTGTTTCACTTTGTTTCTTCGTGAAAGGCTCCCATTGGAAAATGTACCTAAAAATAAGACAAGACACAAACATAACACAAGAAAATAATAATCAAATGATAATAAACATGTGCAATCCGAGTCAAATACGTAGTGTGTGTCAATGTTATCAAATTCTCCCACACTTAAACCTTTGATTGTCCTCAAGCAAACTCTTATGAGCACAAAAGAAAAACAGCAACACACAAGTATTCAATTTAGGCTACAGACTCTTAGTTTAATCATGGTTGGTTCAATAGGTACTAACTAGTGAACTAAGGATATCGTAGTGACACTTTCTGCAGATTGCAGTCATAAGTTTCCTTCCTATACAAACCAATATGTACCATGTTATTATACCTAGGCCTAACTCACTCATCCCTCTTTTTATCCTTTTTAATTCAGGTGCAATCACATTAAGCCCGTTATCTTGTACTTGCATGGTGAATAGGCCTGTTGGTGATCCTGATCCAATATTGTGTTAATGTTCAATGATTTTTTTTTCTTCTTTTTATCACAAACACATAAGAATATTTTTTTGAAGTTTTGCTACTATTAGGATAAGTAACCAGGTGAGGGTTACCTAACTTAGAAGGCGGATCCTTTTTTAAAATACTTTCTTTTTCTACATGTATTTTTTTTCTCTTTTTTTTTCTTCGTTTTTTTTTCACTGGATCATTCACCTATTTGCATCGGTTCGTCCACTTAGCGGTATCTAAGATGGTGTTGACTGCTAAAGTAAACTACTTAAGGATTAATTCAAGGCAGAGGTTTTAAGGCCACAACATAATAAGTATCTGGATTGATTCCTATAATTAAGAAATCTACGGTGTCAGGACGATATTGATTTTTCAAAAAATTTCCCAAGTCTTTTGCAACCTGTCCTAAACTTGTCTAACAACCCAAATTTTCAAAATAAAAGTTGTTTTCTTATTCAAATTTTTTTTGGTATGGCTCAAGAAATGGGGGAAATAGACAAACTACACATACGACTCGTCAAGAACATGTAACAAATTAAAAATAAGCTAAAAAAACATAATTAAAACTAAACTAGAAAGTGAAAATGCATAATCAAAATTAAACTAGAAAGCAATAAAATGGAAATAAATAAAAGCAATAAATATCTCCTTCCACATTTAAACCGAACATTGTCCCCAATGTTTCAATAAAAGGTTGAAAGAAATAGGTGAAACCTAGACAATGCTACTGACGACCACTAGTACCCTCTCCTTCCTGCTCTGAATGTCGAGGATTATAGATCCTACTGCGGTGATGTGTACTCTATGACAGATCAAGCCTATCTATCCTCGCTACTAGTGAGGCATTATACTCCTAGAGTTGTCTGAGGTTTCTGAGTATGGAACCTTGAGTAGCCACCACTAGGTTGAAGTTGTTGTGCAGATAGGCTTGCTGGCGTTGTTGCTGGGAGACTATGATGTGCTAGGCCTCCATAATGGTACATAGATAACGCTCAGTATGTCTCTGTGAGTCACTTATGAAGTTCATCGCATCCTATTGATGCTCATACATGGCATACAACAGACTGTCTCGTTCTTCTTTGTAAACTCTCTACTCTCTCCACATCTCCTCAGTAATATAAAAGCCAGAAGAAGTACTTGCAGCATGATGAGCAAAAGGTGGTGCGTGTGCAGGTGATGCATGAGGTGGGAGTAAGTGATGAATGGTAGACTGGTTCCTCCGCTCATATTCATCATCGGTCCCATCGCCTTCGTCCTCCGGGACATTCGGTGGTAATGGACCAATAACAGGTGGTGCCTATAAATCATAGGTCCAATTCCTCTCATATCACATATTTGTACATCGGGAACAAGGTAAAGCCACGCTCGGGATGGCTAATTATGGACCATGAGGTTAAAACCTATTTCCTTCCTCATTTTGCATAATCGCATATTTCTCAAAAATTTTAAATCAATTGTACAGAAGGGAAGTGGTTCTAAAGTAGCCAGCTCAGTGTATAGGTGTAGAGCTCTTGCTATGGAGGTAATCAATCCCCTAAATGATATAGTATCGCCCTTTTTCACGACGGCACACATGTGTGCTATCATAAACGGGACAAAATTTAATCTCCTCCTTAAGAGGACAACCTGCAAAAAGATTAGTTCTTTTGAATTTAATTTCTTAGAATTTTCCCGATCAAAAATAGTGTTGGCCAACAGATGGAGGAATACTCGGATGGCCAGGTTATGGATATCTGAAGCAAAATTCTCTTCGAAGGAATCAACAGTTTGGCCCTTCAGATTCCTCAATAATTGGAAGGCCTCAACATGCCAATCAGTCTCTAGAGGCACTTCACAAATCACATCGTCCCCTTAAGGGAGTTCTAACAAACCTTCCAGATAGTCGGTGGTACATTCTTATTCAAAACTAAACATTCTAAAACTCACTGTACCGACAGTATTAGCAGTGTTAGGACTGATAGTGTAAATTAGGGAACTCAAGAACTCTCGTGCCTGCCTCTCAAAAGTGGGTTCTCTATGTTCAAAAATTCTATGTAGTACTAAATTTTTAAGCAAATAGAAAACACTGTGATGAATACCTAAACTATACAGATAGTTCGAGTCAATATACCTTGTTGCAAAAGTTTTGCGTGTCTGCAGCGCTTCAAATTTCTTCCTCTGCCTCTCTCTGAACTTTCCCTCGTGAAAAATAATTTCTCCCTGCTCCATTCTTACCATTATTGGTGGTTGCTAAATAAAAATGGATTTTTTAGTAAGGTATGATGGAATGGGGATTTAATGGATTTTTGGTGAAAGGTGAGGTTTTTATGGGTGAAAACTGATTGGGGTTTTGGAATTTGTAGCGGGTTAGTGATTGAATGAGTGTTTAATGAGGTTTAGTAGGTTTTTAAGTTGGTTGAAAATGGGGAAATTGGGTTTAGAGAGGTTAATGATGAAGAAAATGGGGGAAAATGGGACTTTTAATGTTCTGCCCCATTTTTGTTTCAAACCCCATGGCGTATGCCAAGGGGTAAATGGTGCCCGCCATCTTCATTATTCGCCTGGGTCCTCATTTGGATGGGCTTTGGAGTTTTGGTTCCCTTTTTGAGGGGCGTGCAAAACATTTTATGCAACATTCATTCATAAAGGTACATGCATAGGTGATAGATAATATTTTGATAGAAAAATAAACAAAATAATATTTAATAAAAAGAAAAATAAAATAAGATAAATTTTTTTGAAAATCTGAGATTTTACCGACAAAATATAACAGAAATAATTGTAAAATATCCAGATAAATTTGATAACGGAAAATTTAGTAACAGAAAAAAATGATATCCGAAATAATTCAAAATCCAAAAAAATTTAAGTTTGATGGTGCGGAAATTACATGGAAGATGCCTCTGCTCCTTTCCTTGATATCTGCAGCAATTACATTCAGATCATGAAATTCATATTTCTATGAGACCATTCACAAATGTTTAGACAAGCTTTCCTTCACCCTAGGCCACATTCTGATAGCAGTACCATGATTCATTCCAGAGTATCAGCCTAGAATAAACCATAATATGAACAAGATCTTGTTCTTAGTAGAATCATCAATTTCATTGTCTTGACACAAGACTTTGAGTTCTTTGATAAGCACAAAACCAGATGATGTTAGCTATCAAAGAATGACATAAAATAAATTAAATCCCATCATCTAATTGCATGCAGAACACAAAGAAAAATTAAAGGTTTCTCATAGACTTGTCCTTTAATACAAATTCCATGATGACCCTCAATCAAGGAGCAATGGAGTCTCTTAAGATATCACCTTAACGAGCAGACTCCTTATTATCAAATATTTAAGCAAGATATATTTGACATAATCTCTATCTCTTTAATACTTGATTTTTATTTCAGGACTCAGATGCTTCTTTAGAAGTAGTAATGACTGGCAGAGCCAAATTACTCTTTTATCTGAATCCTGCACTAATGTCATCTTCAAAAGAATATGCAGTGAAGATTAACTGAAATTAGGTTTAGGTAGTGTTTCTTCTTGCTTTTAGATCTGGGAAATCGGTTGAAGTACAATTACTTCAGAAGCTTCTGAAGTTACTCTTCTATCAACAAATATTATAACCCATTGAGTTGATTAAGAAGTATTTCTGACAAGAAATATAAGTTCCTTATCATCAAATACTTCAAGGAATCAAGCTTCAGGAAAGGTGATCTGTTAGATAGCTTTTCATCATCTAATTTTGTTTATTTTCTTCAAAGATTTGCAAGATAAACCAACAAACCACAATAAGTTCAAGTTGTATAACTTCTTGAAAAACTGTGAGCTCAGTTTTGAATCTAAATCAATTTTTTTTCCAGAATTTGCTTGAAAGATTAGATGAAGTGTAACTAGACATGCTTCAAAATTGATTTCCACAAATTTGAGTACAAGAATTCAGAGATAGTTCGAGCATCAGACATATCAATGATGTTGACATACTCAGATGTTAGATAGAGCATCTACCAAAATGCAACTACCTTTGAGGATATTCGATAAGCTTCTTCTGATCTGGTGATAGAGACTTTCAAACATATTATCTCTACACCATCAACTTCTATAGTAATACCTTTTGAAAGGATACTCTATAGACCTTCAGAACCCCTTTTATTAAGACCAGTGAGTTAAAAATATGTTTTACTTTTTCCAACATTTAAATTCAGTGGAATCACCCTTTGAATATGGTAGGAAAAACAATATAATATTTTTCATATGGCACTTGATTCCTTCTTGAAGGAAAGTCTTTAACAAACATACTTTTTTATTAGATAATTATCTGCGCCACTGTTAAGTGTTAAGCACAGACTAGGCTCTATTACCAATTAAAGGTGAGAAAAGTACACAGGAAGAGGAGGGGGGTTAAATTGTGTTTTCCATTTTCTTAGTTTGCATCTGATCAGAACTCATAATCTAAACTGGTGTTTAGATTCTGGTTAATTATTTGCAACAGAATGTTAACAGAAGCAAATAAATAATAGCAGAAGACACAAAGATTTATATTGTTTCCTCTCCAAAATAAGAGTAGTCAAGTCCCCTTACTTCATAAGAGATTTTCACTATAATCAAAATATGATTACAATTGCTTATGCATTACATATGATGCTTTTACACCTGCTCCGACCGAAGGTCTAAGCCTTCTGCTCAAGCTCCTCACTCGAGACTTCCTGCTCAGGTTCCACGAACCCAAGACTTCTTTTATTAGGCTCCTAGCTCAAGACTTCTTCTCTAAGTCGCATGAAATGAGCCTCTCTGCTTACACCCCACTGACCTAGACTTACTGCTCCAAATTCCATGCACTGATCATTCCTGCTCAAGCCCCTTAGGCCCAAGAATTAAACTCCAAGTCACATGAAACGAGCCTTTCTCTACTTGCACCCAACTAGCAAAGACTTACTGCTCCTAATTCCATGCACCGACCTATCCTGCTTAAGCCACACTGGCTTAAGACTTTCTTGCTCAATCAATATACTTGATTAAGACTTTCACTGCTCAAGCATATAGCAAGAGACTTACGTGGCTCAAGCATCTTGGCTCGAGACTGCCTTGTTTGTATCCCAATGACATAAGAGATCTTCTCAATCAATCCACTTGATCAATACTTTCACAACTCTAACACATAGCAAGAGACTTACGTGGCTCAAGCATCTTGGCTTGAGACTTCCTTGCTTATATCCCAATGACACGAGATTTTTATCTAAATTGACGAACAAGCTTGGCAGAATAGAGGACAAGTTGTACATGATATAAGTATTAGAGGTACGAGAAATCACCGTAACAAAGACATAAAATTCTTAAAATTTCTAAGATATTCAATGTGTAAGAAATTTTAAGGCTTTAACAATTACAACCTACATCAGAAAAATTTGCATATACATTGAGTTGATAATTGTTGATCTTTTTACTCCTTCTTCTGGCTGATCCTTGTTGAAGATTCAGTTTAAACCTTCAACCATATTTATAGCCTTTTCATAAACTAGCCGTTGAAGAGGTAACTTGATCAAGAGTCTTTGTTGTTACTCTATAGTACAAGAGCCGTTGAAGATAGATTCACTAGAAAATCTTAATACAATGTGTAACATGTTTAACCTTTTAGTCTTCAAGATATTATGTACTATTAGAGTTGTTGAGAGTAGATATCCTTAAAGCATCTCAGCTTTTCTTGAGCCTTGCAATCTATAGACTCTAGCTAACAAACTGGTTTGATAATACAGCTTCCTTTCTATAGTACAGACAACTTCAACTTTATCATCAACTATGAACGGTACCAGAAGCCAAATTGCATTCACTAAGTGTGGAGACAATATTGTTTCTTATTCTGGTGCTTAGGCCTTCAGCTTCAGAGTCTTCGCCAGACATCACTTAGCAAGTGTTCTTCAGATTTTGCCACCAAAAGCTAATGATTCAGCAACTCTCAAAGTGTCCTTAATGTAGAACAGATTCTGACCATAATATTTACAAGTATTAGAACATGCACACATGTAACACACAATTAAACCGTTGTTCTTTCAATACTTTGTTATCATCAAAACCCAAGAAAAATATGTCATGAACAAATCTTGTTCTAATATAGTTTGGTCATAATATTAATACGGTGATCTGTAAAGGACAACAATAATCTCAATGTTTGACTTAGAATTAGAATCAAAATTAGATTCTACAATGGGAGCGTTAGGGTGAGTAGAGTTTTATGGCTGATTAATTATGGATATGAGTGGGGGTGGAAGTTGTGGTTGAGGTGTCGGTATTAAAATAGATGTAAAAGATTCAGAAAAAGATGGTGGTGGAATTGGTTTATATGTTTGTTTAAATATTATAGTAGGGTGTAGAATGACATCATTGGGATTAGAGGGTTGGGGAGCAGAAACAGTGGGTTCAGCATGAACTGTTTGGAAGTGAACCTTTTCCGAAATATGGGCAGGTGAAAGAACAGTGGTAGATGGAATGAATGAAATGTTATCAACAAAATGAAAAAGAGTTTTAGAGGGAATGAACTTACTCAAGACAATTCCAGCAGAAGGAGTATCAACAACAACTATGGGTTTCTTCAGCAGAAGTCTCTAGAGTCCTTTTAGAAGTTTTAACCTTCTTAGGCATTTCTTCATTATCCTTCTTTGAATTCTTCCTCTTCTTAGGAGTTTCAAAAGCTTTATATATAGCACCCACTTCACAGCTAGCATAGTACTCCATTAGAACATTCAGGGGATCTAGCTTTGAGAAGATTGGAAAGTCTTCCAAAGGGATCCTTCTGTTGGAAGTAGCTCTTGTAGAAACTTCAGCAGGTTTGCTTTTCACTTCAGGTATAAGGCCCATATTCTTCAAACTTATGGTATTGAACACCTCCCCAACCTGGGGTACCAAATCTTAGGTGATATTAGCTTCTTTTAAAGAGTATATCAGCTTACTATCCATCCGGATATCAGATATCACCCTTCTGAGAAGAATCCAATTCCTCTTCTTCTTGCTTCCATATCTAGTTTCCTTCACAACATCCCTTAGATATTGAAATAGAATTGAAGGAAGGTTCACCTTATCCTTAGTAGCAATATAGAAAATAACATGTCGCTGGTCACCATTGATGTAATCTACAGAATTCGTTGGCTTTCTGTGATGAGTAAACCCTATTGCACCCCAAAATTTGCCTAACCTTTTTCTTACTTGGCTTTTGTTTCATTGCATTAGCATATCATTGGTCTAGCATTTGCATAGCACAACATTATTCAATTATCAGGGGATCAAGTGTGGTTTATATCAAGAGGAGCCTATCTAGAGGTCTTATTCAAGCTTGAGAGGTCACCAAAGTCATTAGAAAGTGGGTTGTGTTCTTGAGAAGTTTGGATGCTGGTATGTTGTTCATCTCCTAACTTGGGGGCCCATTGAAGACCATCAGTGGTTTATGAAGCCTTAATCATGGATAGGATATGTGGATATAGCTCATGGAGTTCCTTGAAGGTCATGGTGGAGCTCAGTCAAGTCATTATGCTAAGTGTGAAGAGCCACAGTTGAGGGTGTTGCAATTAGGGTTTTTGTCTGGTCAACCCTAAGTCAACTGTGCAATTGAAGAGGATCAAAGCCTATTTCTAAGTCTTTGAGGTCATGGGATGTTGTGTTGAGATACATGAGGTGATATTCCAAGATCAATTCAAGAAGAATTCAAAGTGTGAGGAGTTGCTAAATTAGGGTTCTCAGGGTAAAATCCCTTATTTAGTGTATGACTTCAAGACCACTTATCTCAAGATAAAAGTTTCATCTCAACTTTTGACCAACATGGAACTTGTATATCATGTTATTATCTTTAATTTGAGTACTAGAAGTCTTTGATTGGATTTATAGAACTCAAGTTATGATCCAGACAAGTTACAGGTCATCAGATGAATGTAAAATTTGTCTGCAAAAAATCAACCAACTTCCAAGGAATTTTTGACCTAGAAGTATGTTTCTCCTAAACTTTTGGCCAAAATTAAAGTTGTAGGTCTTGATCGTAGCTTTCCAAAATGTACTAGAAGTGTTTCATATGATTTGTAGAACTCAAGTTATGAGGTTTACAAGTTAGGGGTATTTTGGGAAAATGAGATTACAGGCCATTTTGGATTATGGGTCATTTTCACTATCTTGTGAGCCTCAAATGAAGTTTTGTCCAACACAAAACTTGCTCAAAATGGGATTTTAACTTCAATTAAGCATCCATGAGGTATTGGTTTGGCTTAGAACAAGAGTTGGTTGGAAGGAATTTGACAAAGGGGATTTTTAAAGGGATTAAAAGGAAAAATCCAAAATAATTCACAAGTGTTCAAAAAATGGCAAATGAGTGCATATTTTGATTGGAAATAATATTTTGAGCATAATGACATTGCTAGAATTTCAATTTGACACATAATTCATGGCATTCTTCTTTGTTACTTCATGAGAAAGTCACACATCAAAGATCCACCATAGATCAAAATTGAAGGTGCAATCTGATCCCTTCATTCTCCCCAAGCCATGTGCAATGTATTTGAAGCTTGTTGAAGGCAGAAACAAGGGAAATTTGTGGCTGCCATGTGAGAGTTTAGAAGATAAAATTGATTTTTGGATATCTTAGATTGGGCTTCCAATGGGCCTGGTAACTATCCAAACAGATCATATATAAGTCTCAGGTCCATTTCAGATGAGGTTTGGTTGGCATTTGGTGAGGAAATCAGTTAAAGCAGTTAGAATTTGAAGCTCCCAAACTCAATCGTGTTTGTGATTCAAGAGCATTTCAAGGCTAATTGTGGATACAGTTAGCTTCAGTGATCATCTGTGAAGAATTCTGCACCTTCTTGAAGCAAGATTCACGCTGCAACCACTCCAATTGCAAGCTTTTTTCCAGGTTTGCATTCTTCAAAATTGCCCTTGATTTAGGCTGTTGTAGCATGAATTAGATATGTGGTTAAGTCATAGGAAGAACGTAGATGGATTTAGAATCCTAATCTTGAGGTTTAAAGACAATTTAGGTTTTGATGAGTTTTCTGTTAAGCTTCGAAACTGAGCATTCATGGAGAATTAGAGGAAAAGGATGTTAGATTCATGATCCTCGTGAAATTTTGAGAAGAACGATACCAGTTTCAATCATTTTGGTGAAGATTTGAGATGTAGCGCTATTTGCTTTGCCGGAGAAGACAACCGGAGGTCTTCTCCGGCCACCGTCCAGTTCCCTCCCTTTATATCCATGTTTAAATGAAGACGATGCATGAGAACCATTAGATCTAGGTTTTCGCTTGACTAAGTCTTGAGATCCTGCGTGCCAGATTAGCCCTTGGAAGTTTGACCTTGGACCAGGTGACGTGTCAGCGCGAGATCCCTCGGATCACCATACTTTTACATTGAACGCCCTTGATTATTCCCTACCATACGCTTCATTCAACTAAACCACATCAAAACGTTGAGTAAAACGCTGCAGTTTCATTAATGAGGTGGCACACTTGTGGTCATCAGATGCGCTTACTAGTTCTGTTTCGGAGTAGGTTTTTAGAGGCTTCCCCTTTTGGACCTTCATTTGATACCTCTTGGTTTAGAATTTCTTTAGAGACCTTTAGTATTGATTTAGGCTATGACCCTTTTACCCTAGGTTCCCAATACCTTTAGGATCCCTTAGAAAAATTCATAGGTTTTTAGAAGTTGATTTAGTATTTTAATTAGATTTAATACTTAGGTAGTTTTTAGGGTGCTTCTAACATAGTGCTTCCCCTAATTGAACTTCAAAAGTGGCCTAATTTTAAGGCTTAATTTGGTGCATTGGTTCCCTTTTAGAGGTTTGCTTTTAGAGCTTGTGGAATTAGGTTTTAGAGCCTTTAGGAGTTTCTTCCTTTTTCATAATTGTGGTTTGCTTTGGTTTGCATTCCATTTCCTATCCAATGATGCAAGGTTCCTTTGTGGGAGCCTAGTCCCTCCTTTGGAAGGACTAAAGGCCTACTACAAAAGGTAAAACCTTTGAGGATACCAATCTTAGATGAGTGGTTAAGTGCCATGATGGATTCCCTTGGTTTGCATCATGCTTCCCCTCATCATGCAATAATCTTTGTGTTGATTCATATCATCTCTTGATGGAGCAAGTTGAAGCTTGAAGGTGAAGGCCTTATTCCCTTTTCTCTTGATGGATAACTTGGACATAAAGACAACTACAGACTGTTGGGCTGCTTTACTGATAGAAGACTGCTTTGTTGTTGAGCTGTTGGTTTGTTGTGTTCTTGTTGATTGACTGTATTTGTGTGACTGTTTGTTTGGTGTGTTGCATTAGAATAGGCTTTCATGTAGTTGGTTTAGGCCTAAGTGCATTGAAAGGTTGAGTGTGGCTCCCTTTGCTTGCTTGCATTAGAGGTTGAGTCTGTCTCCCTCTGCTTGCTTGTTACTGTTTGGCTTTGCTTGTAGGCTGAAGGTTGCGTTTGCCTCCCTTGCCTGTGTGTTGTGTTGCTTTTGCTGTTTACTCTAGAAGTTGCGTTTGTCTCCTTCTGCTTGTATTGCTGCATTGGATGCATTTTACTTACCATTTTATTCTTACAGTTATTCTTTTGTTGTTGCTTTCATTTGCCATGTTCCCCTAGGAACTCTAACTTCTCTGGTTCAAGAGAAGTTATGACAGACATTAGGGTTCTAACCATGCATGATAACATTAGGTAGTTCCCTCATAACCTCAATCATAGGATCAACTTTGCATGACAACTTTAGGATTGGATTAGTTCCCCTTTAGTGCGTCCTTTCTCTTCTCATCTGCAAACATCTTTAAAACACTTAATAAAGATTAACGCATGTTGTGCGCTACGAGCCTTAAGCACTTGAGAAAGGGTTGTTGGAGAGTTTCTCTTCAATAGCTTGGGTGTTTAGTATGGTACCCTTTGGGTGACATGCGACACATTCACTCTTAAGTCCAAGTCTTTAGTGCAACATGAGTTATAAACAAAACTCAAAACACTTCTTCTTTAAAAGACTTCAAAAACAAAAATCAAGCTTCTTTTTGTCCTCTGGGACCTTTAATCCTTGGAAACCATTTTCATAAGGAGAGTTTTGTTAACTCTCGGTTCTAACGCAAACGGTAAACGCCTAAGTCTCCGACGAGCGAGCTGCATACACCAACTGCTAGAACCGTCTGTTAACCCTACTCGGGTAAAACGTTTTGAACCAAACCTGTGGTCTTGTTAGCCCGAACTACGTTTGCTCTGATCTTTCATGCCGTGTGAAAGTACATAGGCACGAGATGCGATATCTCGACGAGCAACCTTTTCCCCCTTTTAACCTGTAGTTAGGCGAACTACGTTGACTCTGATTTCTCGTTTCAGACGGGAATACGTAGGCATAGAACTGTTGTATTCTGCCGAGTCATTTTTCTTTTTTTTTCAGACCGACCTTTTAGCGTAGATAGATAAACCAACCCGTCAGATAAACACAACAAGCGTGGATCCCGTTGAGTACAACGGATGTGAGGGGTGCTAATACCTTCCCCTTGCGTAACCGACTCCCGAACCCAGACATGGTTGCGATGACCTTGTCTTATACCTTTTCGTTAGGTTTTTCCGATCGTTTCCTTTCCCTTTCTGTGGGATAAATAACAAAAGGTGGCGAATCTTCTGTTTTGCCGACACCTTATTTTTGCAGTAGCGACAACTGGCGACTCTGCTGGGGACCTTTCCCATTGTTGCGGTGAAAATTGGATATCAAGCTATTATATTAACTTGAACCTTAATTCTTTTACAACCGAACTTTAATTTATCCAAAGGAAAGGTCTAAAGAAAGAAAAACCCTTTTTCGCGATGTAACAACAACGCTAAGAGATTCGGGGTATGAGGGTTGGTTATACCTAGGGAAGGTGTTAGCACCCTAAGCATCTGTAATACTCTACAGGAACCTTTTGTTTGTTTGTGTGCTAAGTTTGTGAAATGCTAAGTTTGGGATTGGGTAAAAGAATAGACAAAGACCTAATGATGGTCTTCTAAGTTTGCTCGCAAAGACGTCGCGTCTTCTGCCTACGTATCCTAACTAGGATAGAATCAGAGCAGTCATAGTTCACCTCACAAGGGATAAAGAACACTTGATTATGATCAAGGTTCAAAGGGGGAACAAACATGACAATGTTTTTGTGGAGTTTAACAAAACTCCCTAATCTAAATTGTAACACTCAGAAGGGAAAGTAAGAAATCATGACAATGATTCTTACATAAAGTTGACAAACTCTATCATAGGGTTCTAGTTGAAGAACACTCCTAGTATAGGTGGGTTTCTTAGACTTAAATCAAAGTCTAATGGCTTCTAAGCTAAGGTTAAAGTGACTTAAGAAAGTCAAGGGAGGGATGAATGAGCTATCCATGACATGAGGGTCAATGGAAAGACTTTTCCTTTGGAAGGAGAGAGGGGAGGCAACTTGGATGAGAGCTAACAAGCTTCATCACTTGGGGAAAGAAAACATTAACCAAAGTACTAAACATAATGAAGATAAGATCATGGTGACAACCATCAAATAAAATATGTTAAAAGTAAAACCAAAGAGGCATTGATGATAATCAAAGCAGATGATCAAGCAAGAAATGTGACGACAGATCAAACTTAAGTAAATTCCTCAGAGGAAGCAAAATAATCATGGTAACAACCCAAAGACAAAAACCTAACATGTTGACTAACTTTAAGGAAATGAGTGTAAACAAATATCACAACATACACAAGTAAGACAGGAAAAGAAATTCATCAGTATATGCGAGAACGATCACAAAACGCAACTAACTTGCAAGTGGTCAAAAGGGGTGAAAATTTAAATAAACATGGAATTTTAAAATATTACATAAAAATAGACATAAAAATAAACACAATGCAAAAAGAATGGGTGCAAAATGATAAAAAATGAGGGAGATATGATTTTTAGAAGTTTGGGTGAAAAATAGTGAAAAATAATAAAAGGGTTGCCCTCCTCAGGGGTCGAACCCAAGTTCACTTGGTAATAGGCGCATTTGGTGACAAGTTGGTTACCACTGGGGTGGCTTTACATCCAAGTACAAATGCCACCCCATAAATATATATGGGATACATTCGTGGCAGGCTGGGCAAGTTAAAACACACAAAACTTGGATTTTGCATTTCATATCATAACTCAGTCAATTCTTCATGGATTCAAACAAAATTTTAGTGTAAATTGTATGGAATTTCATGAGGAACAAGATGGTAATATTAGTTTTCCAAGATCATTCTTCAATTTAAAAACCCGATGGTACATGCTATGTGATTATGTGAGGTGCATTTTGAAACTCAAGACATGTTCTAACTACTTTCAATTCAAACCAAAACTACTTACAGACCATGTATATGATGATGAATGATTTCAAACACAAAATGGAGTTCAAAGCAAGCTGTAATAAAAATGAATTGTCAAGTTGCAACTTGTGTTTGTGAGATGCATGATGATATGCAGTTTTTAATTCTAAACATTTCCAGATCAAATTAATCATATACACCCCACACATATATGGTATTGAATGAATTCAAACACAATTTGAAGCCAACAACAGACTGTTACAAAGAATGAGGTCTGAGTTGCAATTTTGATGTTTTTGATGAAATGCAAGATGTTGCTCAAACCAGTTCCATGCATATATAGGTCATATACATCTTGATAAATGAGTCCAAGCACCAAATTGAGTTCAAAAATAGGTAGTCATGAAAATGATGTTACAACTGCATTTTGGTAATTTGATGATGCATGAAGAATGGTCAAAACATATTCAAGCATATCTACTACAAGTCAATACCTTAAGCAAGTTCAAAACATGTATATAAATTATTCTAGTCATGTAGACCAACTGTAAATAAAGTGGAAATGGAAAAGGTCTTTTCATGGCAAAAGGTGATATTTGGAATGCCTTTGATCAACACAAATTGAGTCAGTGGGAAATGAAGTTATAGATCAATGCAAGCAGCTCATGAATGATAAATGTAAGGTTTTTCAATAAGCATTTGATGCAGAACAGGTTTGTTTTGAAAAATGACATGTGAATTACACTTATATGCATGGTATGTTTTAGATCCCAAGATCAAAACAATCATGCTACAGTTAGAAAGAATATTCAAATGTGTTTCACAAATTATATGTATCAAGTTTGTATGCTCAAAATGCTCATACACATGCCAAAGCCTCAACTGCTATGTGAAGGTAAGAGATGATTCAGGGCAGTTTTGCAACTAGGGTGGATTCCAAGTTTCATGCTCAAAATTTGGTTTCAAAAGATGTGAACAGATGGTATGCACATATTCTAAACATGACCAGCAGGGTGTTTTTACGAAATGAACATGATGCATTTAAAGTAAGGGGTGGAATGCTGTTTGGGACAAGGGACCCAAAAATGTTTTGACAGAAGATGATCCTTAAATGGAAATCATTTTTTAAGCCAAGACACAAGCACACATATATCATGAATGACAAAACAGTTATGGCAGGGTTCAAGACAGAGGCACATTCTTTTTGCATCAAAAAGTAGCATCATGATGGAAACAAATGGCAAAATCAAAGGAACAACAACTGTCAAAAAGTAAAAGTAGCAAGATATGTCCATGTGCTCATCCACACAAACCTCAAACATATATCCAAATGCTTATGGACATTAACCACAATCAAAACCAACTGTCATGAAGAATTGTACTTTCATGGTTTATGCTTTTCAACACATTTCTAAAAAATGCTCAAATCATGGAAAATGATGTAAAATGAAAGATTCATAGATCACATACCTCTTGTAGACTATGTTGAACAAGCTAGAACTCTAAGAAACCCAGAGAACTTCAATCACCTCCTTGCTTTGAGACTTTTCTTCTCTTTGAAGCAAGAATGCAATCCTTAGGACAGTTGGAGAAATAAGCTATACCAATGATCCTCAATGCTTTGGACAGTTGAGATATGATATATATGAGGTGTTTGAGTGATTAGAATATCAAGAAAATGTCTAGAACATGATTTGGCAGATTTTATGCATTGTGGTCAAAGTTGCTTGGTATGGTAGTTGACTTTTGGGAGGGTGAGGTTTTTGAGTGGTTCAATGGTTGGAACACCTTCTACACAATATTTATGGATTGTGTAGATGGTTTTTGGTGAGTTTGAGTGTAGGGAAATGAGTATGGCAGCTGGACTGTCAAGACAGTTTTAGTGGTTTTGGTGGATTTTGGAGATTTTGTGGATTTGAAGTAAAGAAGGAAAGAGTAAGAACTTTGTATTTCTATGGTTTTTGAGAGATTTCCTTCCTAAGAAGGAAAGGTTTCCTTTTTTGGATCCAATCTTTCAAAAGCGCTTTCTTGGCTGATAGGTAAGCTTGAAGTCAAGTATCATGATGAGTTTAGTGTGTCTAAAGTCAGGCTAGAGATTGTAGGGCATGGCTGTTTGCAGAGCTCAACTTTCCACCTTTTGCTCTTTTTAATATTTCTTTAATGCAAGTTGCAAGGCAACTTGCAAGCCCACTTGCAATGCTTGGCAAATTCATTTCCTCTGCATAATTCTCACGCTTCTTCATTCTAAAACATCTACATATCAGAAAAACAACATCCCAGGGCTGAGATTGGTCCAATTGATGAAAACCTCACTTGTGAAAAATTGGCAATGTGGGACTTCAAGTGTGAAAACACCAACTTGCCAAATCCATAACTCTCAACTCAAAAATGCTATTGAGATGTTCTAGTACTTTTTAGAAAGCCCTAAAATAGCTCTAAAACATTCATATTTTCATGACTTTCAAATTCCCAAAGGAACTTGGCCAAAAAGCCTCTCAAAATTGCTAAAAAATGAGCTTAAAAGTGAAATTTCTCTAAGTCTTTTTCCCTTCTTGAAATGAATTTGATCATAACTCCAAATCTATGCATTTTATGATCATAGACCACTTTGAGGCTTTTGTAGGATTTGTCAAGAGCTTTCTAATGAGCTTTGAACCACTTCGTTTGGATGTGTGGTTAAGAGTTATGGTCTTGCCCCTTTCGAAACTCTAATTCCCGACTTTTGCGGTTACTCCTCAACCCTTGATCCAATTGTCATGAAAATTGATAGGAAAGTGCAGTATGACATAAGGAACATTTTTTATTCACACTTTGAAGTCCAATTCCTTAAATTTGAAGAGTTGACTTTTCGGTCAACCGTACGATCGATCGGTGACTACCGAGTCGCCTGTTGACACTATGGACCTTATGAAACTTTGACACTTCTTGAATGAACTTTATTAAGCTATCTGAACTTCATGGACCATGATCCCGCCATTAAAACACTTTCCAACACCAAAGTCAAACTACAGTTGACTTTTATCGATCAAAAAACCTAAACGGGGCTCCTGGACTGCACTGTTCTTGATCCCGGAGTGACAACTTCAAATTGGATTCCCAATTGTCATCATATGATACACTTGACCTTGTTTCATGATTGAATCAACCCAAAATAATGATTGATCACCTTTTTGAAGCTTTGATTTTGACTGTACACAACCCTGATTCATCTGTAACTTGACAAAGACAAACTTGCACTGGGTTAAGGTTAGATAATTCATGAGTATGATCCTAAAATGATAATGAGAATCTAAGGGGTCAAAATTTAGGGTGCAACACCCATCCCCTATGCTGGGCCCGTTTCCCATCCCCTATGCGAGTCAATCCTAGCTCTTGCGTGTTTATCTGTTGGGTTTGCATTTATTTATCGCATTTTACTTTCCACATTTTATTTTCAGTATGATATCATTATTGTGCTGTTGTGGAAGGGAGGCTCTGATGAGTGATAAGCCAGACCCAGGCTTGAGTGGATACCTAACATTAGTTGTGGAAAGTAGTGGGCGCGTGCATGCTTTGCATGTACTAGTGTCTCACGAAATCCACGCTCAGACGAGATTCTCCCGGTTGACTTCTTTTCCGGCCCTTTGGGCTTGAGGGGTTGTTAGTTTGGAGGGTTGTCGACTCTGGGGACCAATCATTTGTGACTCAGCTAAGTGAGGCCTCTTCAGAGAATGATGATGCCAAACCAGAAATGGTGAACGTATCATCATTTCTTGAAAGTCTGTGATGCTGGGAAACACATAGGATGCCATACCTTATCAGTGGATAGGATTCATACCAGTGAGTGGGGTTGGGTTATTGCAGGGAACCTTAACCTTCAGACTACCTGGTTTTCTTGACAGTGAATCAATATTGTTGGTATCAGAGGGTTCTTATCATCAGAGATGTGTTCGTTCTCGACAGTGCATAATTATTGGTCTTCTTCAGAGTTTTGTTATCAGAGCAGTGTTGCGATTGTGTTGAAGCAAAGCCTTGGTCTCCTCAATAACACAATCTTGATCTCCTGTTGCATGACTATATCTTGCATTTTTGCATAATCATTTGCATCTCATTAACGTGTGTCTGTGTTGCAGGTGCATATACTATCCCCCGGTTCCGGTAATCTTGCCCTCTGTTTTGCTAGCATGGGATCATTGAAGAAGAATGTGGCCTACAAGCTCCCTACCCCAGATGTTACTTTGTTGTCTAGTTTGATTGCCTTGGCAGATGATACAGTGAAAGGGGAATTCTGGAAATCTTATGGGAAGTTGCTCAGTCTAGTTCGTAAACCTTCGGTCTATGAGTTAAACGGGTTGTATGCATTGCTACAGTTCTATGACCCTCCGATGAGGTGCTTCACTTTTCTGGACTTCATTCTTGCGCCTACCTTAGAAGAGTATGCTGAGTTGTTGGGTGTACCTGTTAAGAATCAGATGCCATTTGTTCACATGGATGCTAAGCCTAATCTGGCTAACCTAGCTACTGCCCTTCACCAGGATGCCTCAGAGCTGCTTCTGACTAGTTGGAATGGGGTTCCTGGATTTTCTCTACAGTTTCTGGTTGGGAAAGCCCAATAGTGCGCTAAAGGCGGTTGTTGGATCGTTTTCAACGCCATTCTCGCCCTCTGCATCTATGGAATCATCTTGTTTCCCAACATGCCGGACTTTATAGATTTGGACGCCTTCCATATCTTCGCATCGGGGAATCCAGCTCCCACCTTGATTGGTGATGTATATCATTCCGTCCATTACAAGAATGAAAATATAAGGGGTAAATATGTGTCGTGTTGTGCGCCATTACTCTACAGATGGTTTGATAGCCACATGCCCAAGAAGGGTCCCTATGTTTCCTCTACAGCCGCAACTGAGTGGTCTGAGCGCTTGATGGGTTTATCAGCAGAGAGCATCGTTTGGTTTGATCGGGATATGCTGGGTACCGAAGTCATCTATAGCTACAGTGGTTTTCCTAATGTGCCCTTGATTGGAAGAAAAGGATGTATTAACTACAATCCCACATTACTTGTCAGACAGTTTGCGTACGCCTTGAGAGGTCCGCCAAAAGACAAAGAGGTGCAGGAATCTCTGTACCTCACAGGGCTCCTAGAGGGGGATATGTTAGCCAAGCTCAAGCATGCTTAGAATGATGTCAGCAAATGAGCGAAAGCATTATTGGGTAAGAGCAATAGCCAAGCTTATGCTCCTTATGTGACCTGGATTAAGAGCAGGGCAGAAACAGTGGGGATGCCTTTTCCACCTGCCAAGCAAGAGTGCCATCTAGTGGTTGAAGAACCTACTACGGTGTCCATTCATAAATACAATCAGGTATTAACTGAGAAGGAAGAGCTGAAAAAGACCAATGAGGAGTTGGAGAAAGAACTGGTACAACTTAGAAGTGAGAGAAACGAAGCCATCTATTCCTTCAAAAAGCAGACAGAGCTGGTGAACTGGCTAGGCACAGACTTGACCAAATAGATGGCTGAACGTGAACGTTTAGGTTTGGACTTCAAGGCTATCAACGATGTGCTTGCCACCAAAAAGCAGAATCTGGATGATGCATACCAGAGAATCTCCAAATTCAACCAGCAGTGGAATGCCACCATAGCCAGCAACAAAGAGCGGGAGCACAAGCTGAAGCAACAAATCTCTCAGTTGAAGGCTCAGTTGAAGGCCAGTGAGAAGAAGTTTGATGATGAAAATACCCGTAGGTGCGCCACTGAAGACTGGTTGAACAAGGCTATTGCGAACCTGAAGGATTGCAAGCAGACTTTTGAATCTAAGAAGCAAAGGTTAGAAGATTGTTTTGGTAAAGGAGCGTGGGAAGACTCCGTTTAAGGCCTCCAGTACACCGTTATGCAGAGGGAGTTACTTGTCGAAGGGTTACTCACTCAGCCTGATCATCCAAAAACGAAGGAGTTGCTAGAAGAGTTTCGCGCCCGTTGCCGCACTTGACTACTTTGTAATCCTTTGTATTTTCTAATCATTGTTGTATGCTGACCATCACCAGACTTGTTGGTCGAGGTCATGCTGTCGATTCTCCATGTATTCAGTGATATTGTGTGTTGCCTTGTTGGGCTTTATATATATATATGAGACATTATTTCCATGACTGGATCCGAACTTCTTATTATCAGCACTAGCACTCTGGCACTAGAATCGGGGGAGAAATCTCCCTAAGGCACAAACACACGTTTGCATTTGCATGAATCATTTGCATAACAGGTACCTTGAGCTGTTTTCCTAACCCTCTGTGGATGCAGGTTTTAGGATTGCCGATCAGCGAATTCATCATTACTCTACAAGAAGTAATTGCAAAAAAGCCATGGATTAAATGCAAGCTGAGATGTAGGAGATACGCGATAGGATGGCGCAGTTCATGCAGGTTATGGAAACTGTGGCCAAGGGCCAAGAGCAGCTTCAGACTCTGGTGCAGCCTCTGATTGCACGGGTTGACGGTCATGGTGTGCTACATGGTGGGGTTTCTACTAATCCTTCTCAAGTCGGGACTCCTCGAGCGGGTGATGCTGTATCGGTGGTCGCTCTCAATATTGATGAGAACGATAATGGAGCTGGGAATGGGAATGTAACTGGTAATGGTAATGGACATGCGGAAATCAACGAAAATGTTGGAGCTGGAAATGCTGGTTTTGGTGTTGGTGCTGAAAACACTGGCATAGGTATTGGTGTCGGCAATGCTGGTTTTGGTGGTGCCAATGTAGGCTATGGCAATCAGGGATTTGGTAATGCAGGTGTTGGCAACGCAAGCAACAACGGTTTTGGGATGGGTGCCTACAACGCTGGTTTTGGGCCGGGTGTTTCTAATCAGCGCTTTGGTAATGTGGGGTATGGTCCTAGGTTTAATCAGATTGGCTTTGGTCCTAATGTTGGTTACGCTGGGTATGATAATGGGGATTCTCATTGGGGCGAGGATCGTCAAGAAGATGCTTTCCCTCCGCTGGGCATGAGTCTCGAGATGCCCACAGAAAATGACCGAAGGTTCAAGCTGTTGGAGGAACAAGTGAGAGGGCTGGCCAATCAGAATTCCATGGGGTTAGACGTGGCTAATATGGGGTTGGTTCCTGGCTTGAGGGTGTCGCTCAAGTTCAAAGCGCCCACTTTTGACAAGTATAAGGGGGATACCTGTTCAAGAGTTCATGTACGGTTTTATTATCAGAGAATGTCTGCTTATTCTAATGACGAAAAGATGCTGATGCATTTTTTCCAGGATAGCTTGTCTGGACCGTCACTGGAATGGTATATAGGGTTAGAGCCCACTCAGATTGGTAGCTGGAAAGAGTTGGCGGAGGCCTTTGTAAGGCATTACCAGTATAACAACGACCTTGCTCCAAACATGGTCCAACTTCAAAATCTTTCTCAAAAGAATGGCGAGAGTTTTAAAGAATACGCCCAGAGGTGGCGTGAGCTTGCAGCTAGGGTGCAACCACCCATGGTAGAGCGTGAGTTGATGGATCTCTTTGTGGGCACTTTCTCTGGAATGTATTATGACAAGCTTCTCAGTTGTACGATGGGTAGTTTTTCTGATATGATACTCCTGGGATAGCGTATAGAGAACGACGTCAAGATCGGTAAGATTCAAGCAGGAGAATCAACCTCAGCGGGAGGTGGTAAAAAGGTTTTCAGGAATAAGAAGCAGGGGGATGCTAATTCAGTATACAGCTCTCGAGGAAGAGGTAGAGGTCGGAACCAATACCATCAGCAACAAATTGCTAGTGTGACAATTCCTGCACCTCAACAACAACAATAGCCGCAGCAGCAGCAGAGACAACAACATCCTGCTCAGCGAAGAGTTCAGGATAGGGATAGGAAGGCGAAGAGGGTATTTGATGTGCCTCCAGTGTCATACGCTGAGCTCCTTCAGACTTTATTACAGCTACAACTTGTCGAGAAAAGGACGTTAGCGCCGCCGACGGGCACGCCCCCTTTTGGTTATGATGCCAATGCACATTGTGAATTCCATTCCGGGGCCCCCGGTCATAGCATAGAGAATTGTCATGCATTCAAGCACAAAGTGCAGGATTTGATAGATAGTACAACTATAAACTTTGGTCATGAGACACCCAATATTGAGAAGAATCCGATGTCGCCTCATGGATCTGCAAAGGTGGGTGCTATCTTGGAAGATATCAGTCTGAATTTGATCATGAATGTAGATGAACTGAAGACGCCTCTGGGTTGTGTAAAGAGCAGATTGCTAAAAGGGGGAGTTTTCCCTGGTTGTGACGCGGATTGTGTTGACTGTTTAGCCCGGCCTGAAGGATGTGATAGCTTAAGAAGAGGTATTCAAGGTCTGATTGATGAAGGAACGCTGCAATTCGACTGTACTGCTGAAGAAAGGCCTGTTGAGGCAATAACTGAAAAGCAGGGCGAAGTTGCAACGGTTACGATCCTGTTTAAGACTGTCACGATATAGGCGCCTCCCAAGCGGCCGACTATCACCATAACCAAAGCTGGACCTATTCCATACAAAAACACTAAAGCCATCCCTTGGAACTATGGGGCGGAGGTTTACTGCAATGGAAAAAAGATTAACCTGGAAAGCCTGCCGGTAGGGTCAGTTGATAATCTTGTGGGAGCGGGGGGTAAAGTCAATGAAGGAGGATCTTCTCAAGAGAAGGAAAAAGAGGCTTTGACTAAAGATGTGGAAGAATTTATGAGACTAATCCGGAAGAGTGATTATAAAATTATTGATCATCTGCAGCAGACGCCTTCCAAAATCTCGATTTTGTCATTGTTGCTTTGTTCCGAAGCTCATCGAAACGCTTTGCTGAAAGCTCTTGACACTGCTTATGTACCCCAGGAGATATCCGTCAATCAACTCGAAGGAGTGATTGCGCACGTGAACGCGGGGCATGGCCTTGGATTTACAGATTTTGATTTAACGTCCAGGGGCCGCAACCACAACAGTGCGTTGCATATCTCAGTCGAGTGTCGGGGCACTGTTATGTCTCATGTCCTTGTTGACACTGGTTCGTCCTTGAATGTGTTGCCCAAGAAGGCACTTTTGAAGCTGGATACCCGAGGCATAATATGCACGCCAAGTGACTTGGTGGTGAGAGCTTTTGACGGGACTAGAAGGTCCGTGTTTGGGGAATTGACTTTACCAATCCAGGTCGGTCCAGAGGTGTTTAATACTGTGTTTTGCATCATGGATATTCAGCCAGCTTATAGTTGTTTGCTTGGACGACCCTGGATTCACTCTACAGGGGTCGTAACGTCTACGTTGCACCAAAAGCTCAAATATATGGTTGGTGGTAGCATTGCCATCGTGTGTGGGGAAGAAGATATCTTGGTAAGTCACCTGTCGTCATTCAAATATGTCGAAGTGGATGGTGAGATCCATGAGACATTATGCCAAGCTTTTGAAAGAGTGAAGATCAGAGACAAGTTTCTTGTCATAAGCGAAGGGCCAGAAGTGGCTATGTCTTTATACAGAGAAGCCCAAGCGCTAGTTCAAGTCGGGGAAACTAAAGGTTGAGGTCAAGTTCTGGAGATTCCTGTTAAGCAGGACAAGTTTGGCGTGGGATATCGCCCGTCGTTGTCATCTTCACCACAGAGCGCGCCACGGTTCAAGGGGCCGATCGTGTTTACCCCAGGAGGGGTCAGTTTTGAAAGAATTAATGTTGTGTCTGATAGCGGAGATGAAGATAGCGACTGTGACATGGATTCATGGATCAAGCCCAGCGTGCCAGGACAAAGCCTATGCAACTGGTCTATTCAGGACTTTATTCAAGTGACGACAAAACAGTAATGCCTTGTTTTTTCGATTATTGTACAATCCTACGTCCTACCCGGGGCATAGTGGTTTTATTTCAGAGCCTACTTGTTTATGTGTATGCTTTGCTTTAATCATCAAATAAAGGCGTTTTTCTCATGCAAATTTTGTGATCCCTGTTTTTATGTTTTATTTTAACAATAAAATGGCAACGTGGTTGTGTGCTTTGTTTGCATATCATTTGAAGCATTTAACCATGTCCCTCGCAGGACCCATATTTCAGATGACACCGATCAAGAACTCCCTATGACTCGCTTCGACTTTGAGCATCCAATATTTCAAGCCAAGGAAGAGATTGTTGAGGACGACGACTTACCAGAAGAGCTGACTCGACTTTTAAAACAAGAAGAAAAGTTTATTCTGCCTCATCAGGAGGAAATTGAGGTCGTTAATTTGGGTTCCGAAGAAGTTGTCAGGAATGTCCGGATAGGGGCTGTGCTGCAAAGCGGTATTAAGCAAAGACTGATCGAGATGCTTCGAGAGTATAGTGACATCTTTGCTTGGTCTTATGAAGATATGTCTGGGTTAGACACTGACATTGTGGTCCACCGCTTGCCATTGCGTGAAGAATGTCCACCGGTCAAGCTGAAGCTCAGAAGAACGAGACCAAATATGGCCATAAAGATTAAAGAGGAAGTACAGAAACAGTGGGACGCTGGTTTTCTAGCTGTTATAACTTACCCTCCTTGGGTCGCCAATATAGTACCTGTACCGAAGAAAGACGGTAAGGTACGGATGTGCGTCGACTATCGGGATCTGAACAAGGCGAGCCCTAAGGATGATTTCCCGCTTCCTCATATTGACGTGTTGGTCGACAATACTACTCAATTCTCTGTGTTTTTCTTCATGGACGGCTTTTCGGGCTATAATCATATTAAGATGGCGCCGGAGGATATGGAGAAAACAACTTTCATTACCCCGTGGTGAACGTTCTGCTACAAAGTGATGCCCTTTGGTTTGAAGAACTCTGGGGCAACGTATCAGCGTGCCATGACAACGCTCTTTCATGACATGATGCATAAAGAGATTGAGGTCTATGTTGACGATATGATCGCCAAATCCCAGACGGAGGAAGAGCATCTGGTGAATCTTCTGAAATTGTTTGAGAGGCTTAGCAAATTCAGGCTGAGGCTGAATCCTAATAAGTGCACCTTTGGGGTGAGATCTGGAAAGCTATTGGGGTTTATTATTAGTGAAAAAGGAATTGAGGTCGATCCTGCAAAAATAAAAGCTATACAAGAAATGCCAGCGCCAAAAACAGAGAAAGAGATTCGTGGCTTTTTGGGGAGACTGAACTACATTGCTCGGTTCATATCTCATCTCACCACCACATGTGAACCAATGTTTAGATTGTTGAAAAAAGATCAGGCAATTATCTGGAACGAGAATTGTCAAAAGGCGTTTGAAAGAATAAAAGAATACTTGCAGGAACCTCCGATATTGATACCCCCAGTAGCCAGAAGACCATTAATCATGTACTTGACGGTTCTTGAGAACAGCATGGGTTGTGTTCTCGGTCAACATGAAGAGACTGGACGAAAAGAGCATGCGATCTATTATTTGAGTAAAAAGTTCACAGATTGTGAGTCCCGTTACTCAATGCTCGAAAAGACGTGTTGTGCACTTACTTGGGCTGCCAAACGTTTGAGACAATACATGCTAAATCATACAACCATGCTGATTTCGAAGATGGATCCGATCAAATATGTCTTCGAAAAGCAGGCGCTTTCAGGAAGGATTGCCCGATGGCAGATGGTACTGACAGAGTACGACATTTAATATGTTTCGCAAAAGGCTATCAAAGGTAGCGTTCTGTCAGAGTACCTTGCCGAGCAGCCAATCGATGATTACCAACCAATGAAGTTTGATTTTCCTGACGAGTATATTATGTACCTAAAGATGAAAAACTGTGAGGAGCCGTTGCATGGTGAAGGTCCTGAGCGGAGTTCCCAATGGCAATTAATATTTGAGGCAATCATTACTACTCCCCATGGGACTCACATCCCGTTCACTGTCAGATTGACATTTCCAGTTACCAACAATGAGGCTGAATATGAAGCGTGTATCATGGGTCTCGAGGAGGCTATTGATTTGAGAATTAAAAATCTGGATGTGTATGGAGACTCCGCGCTAGTCGTGAACCAGATCAAGGGAGAATGGGAGACTCGTTAGCCTAATCTGATACCGTACATGAATTATGCAAGGAGGTTGTTGCCTTTCTTTGACAGAGTATAATTTCACCATGTGCCGCGGGCAGAAAATCAGATGGCAGACGCTCTTGCGAAGAAATGCCATAAATGCCAGATTTATGCAGACAAAATTCATGTGCCGCCAAGCCCTTTGAATGTTATGGCGTCCCCGTGGCCTTTCTCCATGTGGGGCATTGATATGATTGGCAAGATTGAGCCCACTGCCTCCAATGGACATCGGTTTATCTTGGTAGCTATCGATTACTTCACCAAATGGGTAGAAGCAGCGTCATACGCTAATGTTACCAAACAAGTAGTAGCCCGGTTTATCAAAAAGGACATCATCTGCAGATACGGAATTCCCGAAAAAATCATTATTGACAATGGTTCGAACTTGAATAATAAGATGATGAAGGAATTGTGCCAGAATTTCAAGATTGAGCATCACAACTCATCTCCCTATCGGCCCAAGATGAATGGCGTTGTCGAAGCAGCCAACAAGAACATCAAGAAGATAGTTCAAAAGATGGTTGTAACATACAAAGATTGGCACGAGATGTTTCCCTTCGCTTTACACGGTTATCGTACGACGGTATGCACATCAACCGGGGAAACACCTTTCTCACTAGTGTATGGTATGAAAGTTGTCCTACCATTGGAAGTTGAGATTCCTTCTTTGAGAGTTTTGCTCGATGTCAAACTTGATGAGGCAGAGTGGATAAAGAATAAACTGAATCAGCTCAGCTTGATGGATGAGAAGAGACTTGCATCTATCGCATATGGTCGGTTATATCAGAGCCGAATGAAGAAAGCTTTTGACAAGAAGGTGCACCCTCAAAGCTTTCAGACGGACGATCTTGTGCTGAAGAAGATTCTCCCACCATAATCGGATCATAGGGGCAAATGGACTCCCAACTATGAAGGTCCATATGTCGTTCGAAAGGTTTTCTCTAGAGGAGCCTTATTGTTATCCACCATGGATGGCGAGGATTTTACATCCCCTGTGAACTCGGACGCAGTTAAAAAATACTTTGCTTAAAGAGACCCACTGGACACAAAAAGAAGGTCCAGGCAAAAATGGGGCATCCCGGCGAACAAAAAAAAAGAAAGAGAAAAAGGTTCGGGCAAAAATTAGGGATAAAAATTGAAAAGATGTACACCTGCGAAGTCGAAAACCTGAAAAGGTGACTTCGGCAAAAAAGGGTATCCCGGTGAATTGAAAACACGAAAGGACGATTCAGGTAAAAGTTAGGGATTGAAAAAGCAAATGACTGCGGTCCGAGTTTGATACTACATCGCTCAGTGGTTTGGGAGTACCTGAGGGTCGATTATCCAAGTAAATCTCTTCCGAAGACGGAGCATCGGGAAAGCGTCAGAGTCAGGCGAGTCATAGGAGGATCAGCTCATGGTGTTTGTCTGCACCACGTTGCCGACATGTATACAAATTTCTTGGTACCTATGTACATATCTGTATTTGTTTTTGTAACTTCCTCTTTCCAGGAGTTGCATCCACTGTAAAAACTTTGCCTATTTACAGGCCCGTTATCAATAAACGCATACTATTCAGTACTTGATGTTTGTTTCTTGTTTTAACTTTTACTATTTTGTTTGTGGAAAACGCCGATGTTTTGATAAACTTGTACGTGCATAAACTTGCAGGTCTTGGCCAATAATTGTTAAAACTTCGAATTAACTGAATAATTGTCGCGGATAATGACCAAGATAGTTCCTTTTGTGAAGGATGTCTTGTTTCGTTCATATTTTGCAGGGTCGTTACCTCTGAAGCAAACAACCAAGGGATCGTGTTTCCCTAGTCGGAGTCCCTTAACGTAGGAGCAGGCTCTATGTAAAACTTATTCCTCCCCAGCAGATGGAGTTTGCATTTTATTCCTGGAAGAGTTGGATGTAAGCTAGCAAGCAGTCAGGCAGTTACGTACATTCCCAGCAGTTGGTCGTGTGCACATTCAACTCCTAGTGGAGTCCCCACAGAGTGCAACCAGGTTGTCGTCGGTTTAGAAGGATTATCCCCACACAGGACTGTCCTTTCGGTTCTTCAGCAGGTTGTCTTTTCTCCAATAGGGTTGATCATCCTCTGCAGAGTTCGTAACTCCAGATTTGTTAAGCTATCCCCCAGCAGGATTGTTTCTTCCCCCAGCAGAAGTTTGGTTTCGTTTCTCCAGCATTTATTTTGTTGGAGCGCCCCTTTTGCATTTGCATCGCGCATAGCATCTACCCAAACGCGTGCATTTCCATGCCGTATGGAGCATTACGCCATTTTCAAATATATGCATTTTGAAGCATAAGCCAGGTGGGTTACCTCTTTATTTTCAGGTGTTTTCCCTGCAGGGGATTGGAATTCTTGTTCAGGATGGTTTTCATATATTCAAATGCTCGGCGTGAGATATGTGATGATAACGTTCGTCCTATCATGTGTGCTTTTATCAGAGTTACTTGGTTAAGTTTCTCTTCTTCCCCAGCGGAGTTTTCCTCAGATTGCTGTTACGTCAGTGTTAAAAGATTTCAGGGATTAGACCTTTGAAGTCGTTACTTGTTGTCAAAGTAAGTGTTTAGTAGTTGACGTTAGAATTTCCCCAGTAGAGTTTTCCTCGGATTGCTGTTACGTCAGCGTTAAACAAATCTCATGATTAAACCTTTGGAGTTATTACCCGTGGTGACGTAGTTATTACCCGTGTTGACGGAGTTGTTAGTCGTGTTGACGGAGTTGTTACCCGTGGTGACGGAGTTGTTACCCGTGTTGACGGAGTTGTTACCCGTGGTGACGGAGTTATTACCCGTGTTGACAGAGTTGTTACCTGTGTTGACGGAGTTGTTACCCGTGTTGACGGAGTTGTGGTGACGGAGTTGTTACTCGTGTTGATAGAGTTGTTACCCGTGTTGACGGAGTTATTACCCGTGTTGACGGAGTTGTTACCCGTGTTGACGGAGTTATTACCCGTGGTGACGGAGTTATTACCCGTGTTGACGGAGTTGTTACCCGTCTTGACGGAGTTGTTACCCGTGGTGACGGAGTTATTACCCGTGTTGACGAAGTTGTTACCCGTGTTGACGGAGTTGTTACCCGTGGTGACGGAGTTGTTACCCGTGTTGATGGAGTTGTTACCCGTGTTGACGGAGTTATTACCCGTGGTGACAGTGTTATTACCCGTGGTGACGGAGTTGTTACCCGTGGTGACGGAGTTGTTACCCGTGGTGACAGAGTTATTACCCGTGGTGACAGAGTTATTACCTGTGTTGACAGAGTCGTTACCCGTGTTGACGGAGTTGGTCCCGTGGATTGTTCATTCAATTCTTCGGATGCCAGATTAGCACTTTTATTTAGTGCTTCGCCTGTTTCTTCAAAAAAAGATGTCAAGTTCGCGCTTTACATAGTGCAAATACCCGTAGTGTCGAAAATGTTTCTCGCAGAGTTGCTTATTCAGGTCTTCGGATGCCTGGTTCTCACTTTACGTAGTGCTTTGTTCGTCCCTTCGGAGATGGAAAGTCAATGATGGTATTTTGATGTGGTCCTATGGCTCGATGCCCGCTTATTGTGGCGTATCTTTGAAGTTTGATTATTGTTGATCTAGTGTGTTGATTCAACTCCTGTGGCTTCACACAGGTGGTTGATGGTAAAATCAACTGTTCTTTATCAGATGATTGGTCAGTTGTTGCCGTGACAACCGGATTCAATTTTCTGGATTTTGTTCCCCAAGCAATTTGTGCAGTTTATTTTCTTTGGTGGGCAAATTTCTGGGTTCTTTGGTATTCAACCGTCTTTTACCTCGATTGTTCGAAAGTCGTTCGCTTTTCATCCAGTCAGGTTCAAGCCGCTTGAATAGGGGCAGCTGTTGCACCCCAAAATTTGCCTAACCTTTTTCTTACTTGGATTTTGTTTCATTGCATTAGCATATCATTGGTCTAGCATTTGCATAGCACAACATTATTCATTTAGGAGGGGATCAAGTGTGGTTTATATCAAGAGGAGCCTATCTAGAGGTCTTATTCAAGCTTGAGAGGTCACCAAAGTCATCAGAAAGTGGGTTGTGTTCTTGAGAAGTTTGGATCCTGGTATGTGGTTCATCTCCTAACTTAGGGGCCCATTAAAGACCATCAGTGGGTTATGAAGCCTTGATCATGGATAGGATATGTGGATATAGCTCATGGAGTGCCTTGAGGGTCATGGTGGAGCTCAGTCAAGTCATTATGCTAAGTGTGAAGAGCCACAGTTGAGGGTGTTGCAATTAGGGTTTTTGTCTGGTCAACCCTAAGTCAAATGTGCAATTGAAGAGGATCAAAGCCTATTTCTAAGTCTTTGAGGTCATGGGATGTTATGTTGAGATACATGAGGTGATATTCCAAGATCAATTCAAGGAGAATTCAAAGTGTGAGGAGTTGCTAAATTAGGGTTCTCAAGGTAAAATCCCCTATTTAGTGCCTGACTTCAAGACCACTTATCTCAAGATACAAGTTTCATCTCAACTTTTTACCAACATGGAACTTGTATAGCATGTTCTTAGATTTAATTTGAGTACTAGAAGTCTTTGATTGGATTTATAGAACTCAAGTTATGATCCAGACAAGTTACAGGTCATCAGATGAATGTGAAATTTGTCTGCAAAAGTCAACCAACTTCCAAGGAATTTTTGAACTAGAAGGATGTTTATACTCAACTTTTGGCCAATATTAAAGTTGTAGGCCTTAATCTTAGCTTTCCAAAATGTACTAGAAGTCTTTCATCTGATTTGTAGAACTCAAGTTATGAGGTTTACAAGTTAGGGGTATTTTGGGAAAATGAGATTACAGGCCATTTTGGATTATGGGTCATTTTCACTATCTTGTGAGCCTCAAATGAAGTTTTGTCCAACACAAAACTTGCTCAAAATGGGATTTTAACTTCAATCAAGCATCCATGAGGTATTGGTTTGGCTTAGAACAAGAGTTGGTTGGAAGGAATTTGACAAAGGGGATTTTTAAAAGGATTAAAAGGAAAAATCCAAAATAATTCACAAGTGTTCAAAAAATGGCAAATGAGTGCATATTTTAGTTGGAAATAATATGTTGAGCATAATGACATTGCTAGAATTTTAATTTGACACATAATTCATGGGATTCTTCTTTGTTACTTCATGAGAAAGTCACACATCAAAGATCCACCGTAGATCAAAATTGAAGGTGCAATCTGATCCCTTCATTCTCCCCAAGGCATGTGAAATGTATTTGAAGCTTGTTGAAGGCAGAAACAAGGGAAATTCGTGGCTGCCATGTGAGAGTTTAGAAGAGAAAATTGATTTTTGGATATCTTAGATTGGGCTTCCAATGGGCCTGGTAATTGTCCAAACAGATCATATATAAGTCTCAGGTCCATTTCAAATGAGGTTTGGTTGGCATTTGGTGAAGAAATCAGTTACAGCAGTTAGAATTTGAAGCTCCTAAACTCAAAATCGTGTTTGTGATTCAAGAGCATTTCAAGGCCAATTGTGGATTCAGTTAGCTTCAGTGATCAGTAGTGAAGAATTCTGCACCTTCTAGAAGCAAGATTCACGCTGCAACCACTCCAATTGCAAGCTTTTTTCCAGGTTTGCATTCTTCAAAATTTCTCTTGATTTAGGTTGTTGTAGCATGAATTAGATATGTGGTTAAGTCATAGGAAGAACGTAGGTGGACTTAGGATCCTAATCTTAAGGTTTAGAGATAATTTAGGTTTTAATGAGTTTTCTGTTAAGCTTCGAAACTGAGCATTCATGGAGAATTAGAGGAAAAGGAGGTTAGATTCATGATCCTCGTGAAATTTTGAGAAGAACGGTACCAGTTTCAATCATTTTGGTGAAGATTTGAGATGTAGCACCGTTTGCTTTGCCGGAGAAGTCAACCGGAGGTCTTCTCAGGCCACCGTCCAATTCCCCCCCTTTATATCCAGGTTTAAACGAAGACGATGCATGAGAACCATTAGATCTAGGTTTTCGCTTGACTAAGTCTTGAGATCCTGCGTGCCAGATTAGCCCTTGGAAGTATGACCTTGGGCCAGGTGACGTGTCAGCGCGAGATCTCTCAGATCACCATACCTTTACATTGAACGCCCTTGATTATTCCCTACCATACGCTTCAGTCAACTAAACCACATCAAAGCGTTGAGTAAAACACTGCAGTTTCATTAATGAGGTGGCACGCTTGTGGTCATCAGATGCGCTTACTAGTCCACAGATCTAGTGGCTGTACATTTTTCCTGGCTTTTTAATTTTGTTAATTCATTTTTCAATTTTCTTTAATTGCTTTTTCTTCTTTAATTCATATTAAATTGAATTTTGGTCAGAAAAATGTGAAAAAAAATATGAGAATGCTCCTGATTTAATTTCTGATTTTTGATGCCCTTGGATGTCATTTTTATGCAATTTCCAATTTATTCTCCATTTTTCCATTTTATTGAATTCATTTAATTTGGCATTTTGTGCTTGTTTCTTTCTGATTTTTGTACTCCTTTTTGGTATAGAATTAGGACTTGATATTTTGCTGGCTAGTTGTAGACTCATTGATAAGGTTGTAGGATTTTTATCCTAATTTTTAGATAACTCTAAGTTCTGTTTCGGAGTAGGTTTTTAGAGGCTTCCCCTTTTGGACCTTCATTTGATACCTCTTGGTTTAGAATTTCTTTAGAGATCTTTAGCATTGACTTAGGCTCTGATCCTTTTACCCTAGGTTCCCATTACCTTCAGGATCCCTTAGAAAAATTCATAGGTTTTTAGAAGTTGATTTAGCAATTTAATTAGATTTAATACTTAGGTATTTTTTAGGGTGCTTCTAACATAGTGCTTCCCCTAATTGAACTTCAAAAGTGGCCATTAGTTCATGATAAGTTTTCAAATCTCTTTTGATGGTTTAGTAGACATGTTGATTCTTCTGTAGACTTAATTTTAAGGCTTAATTTGGTGCATTGGTTCCCTTTTAGAGGTTTGCTTTTAGAGCTTGTGGAATTAGGTTTTAGAGCCTTTAGGAGTTTCTTCCTTTTTCATAATTGTGGTTTACTTTGGTTTGCATTCCATTTCCTATCCAATGATGCAAGGTTCCTTTGTGGGAGCCTAGTCCCTCCTTTGAAAGGACTAAAGGCCTACCACAAAAGGTAAAACCTTTGAGGATACCAATCTTAGATGAGTGGTTGAGTGCCATGATGGATTCCCTTGGTTTCCATCATGCTTCCCCTCATCATGCAATAATATTTGTGTTGATTCATATCATCTCTTGATGGAGCAAGTTGAAGCTTGAAGGTGAAGGCATTATTCCCTTTTCTCTTGATGGATAACTTGGACATGAAGACAACTACAGACTGTTGGGTTGCTTTAATTATAGAAGACTGTTTTGCTGTTGAGCTGTTGGTTTGTTGAGTTCTTGTTGATTGACTGTATTTGTGTGACTGTTTGTTTGGTGTGTTGCATTAGAATAGGATTTCATGTAGTTGGTTTAGGCCTAAGTGCATTGAAAAGTTGAGCGTGGCTCCCTTTGCTTGCTTGCATTAGAGGTTGAGTCTGTCTCCCTCTGCTTGCCTGTTACTGTTTGGCTTTGCTTGTTGGCTGAAGGTTGAGTTTGCCTACCTTGCCTGTGTGTTGTGTTGCTTTTGCCTGTTTGCTCTAGAAGTTGAGTTTGTCTCCTTCTGCTTGTATTGCTGCATTGCATGCATTTTAATTACCGTTTTATTCTTACAGTTATTCTTTTGATGTTGCTTTCCTTTGCCATGTTCCCCTAGGAACTCTAATTTCTCTGGTTCAAAAGAAGTTATGACAGACATTAGGGTTCTAACCATGCATGATAACATTAGGTAGTTCCCTCCTAACCTCAATCATAGGATCAACTTTGCATGACAACTTTAGGATTGGATTAGTTCCCCTTTAGTGCGTCCTTTCTCTTCTCATCTGCAAACATCTTTAAAACACTTAATAAAGATTAACGTGTGTTGTGCGCTACGAGCCTTAAGCACTTGAGAAAGGGTTATTGGAGAGTTTCTCTTCAATAGCTTGGGTGTTTAGTATGGTACCCTTTGGGTGACATGCGACGTATTCACTCTTAAGTCCAAGTCTTTAGTGCAACATGAGTTACAAACAAAACTCAAAACACTTCTTTTTTAAAAGACTTCAAAAACAAAGATCAAGCTTCTTTTTGTCCTCTGGGACCTTTAATCCTTGGAAACCATTTTCATAAGGAGAGTTTTGTTAACTTTCGGTTCTATCGCAAACGGTAAACGCCTAAGTCTCCGACGAGCGAGCTGCATACACCAACTGCTAGAACTGTCTGTTAACCCTACTCGGGTAAAATGTTTTGAACCAAACCTGTGGTCTTGTTAGCCCGAACTACGTTTGCTCTGATCTTTCATGCCGTTTGAAAGTACGTAGGCACGAGATGCGATATCTCGGCGAGCAACGTTTTCCCCCTTTTAACCTGTAGTTAGGCGAACTACGTTGACTCTGATTTCTCGTTCCAGACGGGAATACGTAGGCATAGAACTGCTGTGTTCTGCCGAGTCATTTTTCTTTTCTTTTCAGACCGACCTTTTAGCGTAGATAGATAAACCAACCCGTCAGATAAACACAACAAGCGTGGATCCCGTTGAATACAACGGACGTGAGGGGTGATAATACCTTCCCCTTGCGTAACCGACTCCCGAACCCAGACATGGTTGCAATGACCTTGTCTTATACCTTTTCGTCAGGATTTTCCGATCGTTTCCTTTCCCTTTCTGTGGGATAAATAACGAAAGGTGGCGACTCTTCTGTTTTGCAGGAACCTTATTTTCGCAGTAGCGACAAACCCCAGAAGAATTCTGGCCTAGATTCCTAAATGAGATAGAAGATGCTTGATCTTGTTGGAATAAACCCCATAATTGAAAACCACTTTTGAAATCTCAATCAGATCAATATTTCTCTTTACCATCTAATAACATTTCTTTCTAGACCCATCATGTCCAATGAGTTTAGAAATCAAATTTTTGGTGATAACTATCTTCTTTCCCATGACAAAGGAGGTAACTTGGAAAGTAGAAGTCTTAGCATGAGTCCAAAGTTATCTAACCAGATGAAAGAAAATTGGACCTTGAAGATGATCAAAGTACTTCTCCCATCCTTGGAGTTCAACATCATTCAAAAAGTTGAATCTGTTATCCTTTAGATTCTAAAAATCCACCATTAGTTCACAGAGAACTTCCAACTCATTTGCAGGAGTAGATAATGTGATTCAGGAGTACCATATGGTTCTTTAGAGAATACTTCTTGTGTAGATTCCAAAGAAGATTTTTAAGAACTGGTTTGTGGGAGATGAGGAGTTTGTGGTTTTGCTTTGACGACAAAGACGAACCACAAGAAACTCTTTGAGCAGTTGAAGCAAATTGTTGTTGAGAAGCCATTGTTGATGTTGAAGAACGGTTTAGGGTTTCATAGAAATTTGAGGTTTGAAAGAGAGAAAGTGTGGTAAGTGAGAGTAGCAAAAGTGTGTGAAGTGGGTTTATATAAGAGTTCTTGGAAACATGAATAAAATCTTGAGTAATGCACGATATCTGACAAGGGTAAAACGTGAAGTAATCCCTAGAAATTAATTCATCCAATGTGCTACTCAGACATTCATAAGCGGTTGAATTTACTAAGACAGTTGTCTTTAAAACTATTCCACTTACCAAGACTGATTGCCAGCTAATTAATGCATAAAATGTTTAATACCTGGAATACAAAGCATTCAATAATGAGGTTCTGACTGTATACTTCTGAATTTATGAAACCTTCTCACTTCAGAAGACTCAAACGCTCAGAAAAAAATCTCAGAGTCTCATTAAACCATTGTGAGAAATTTAACATTATGAGATAATCATCTATTTCATTCTTGACAATATTCCATTGATAAATTTTTTAGAATGAAAATGAATTTATCTTCAGCAAGGGGTTTTGTAAAGATAGCAGCCCATTGATGATTTGTATCAATCAATTTTAAGTTTAAAATTCTCTTCTAAACATAGTCACGTATAAAGTGATGTTTAATCTCAATATGTTTAGCTCTTGAATGCAAAATGAGATTCTTAGATAAACAAATAACATAAGTATTATCACAGAGAATAAGAATGTTACTCTCATATATATGAAAATCTTCTAGCTATCTTTTCATCCAAATCATCTGAGTGTTGCATCCAGAAGTTGTAGTGTATTCAGCTTCAGTTGTTGATGGTGTTATGACACTATCAAAATTTGTAGAGGCTTCTGAAATATTTTCCTTCTCAAGTATGAATTTCTTGCTCTGAAGCACATAGTTATTGTTTTTCAAAATAAATTTTTCTTCACTTAAACTTGAGAAATATTTCTTAAGCTTACAATATGCTTCTGACTCAAATACATGAACATTTTTCAGATCCTTGTATTTGTTCATAAGCTTTTAATACTTATCCAAAACTTTTGTTAATTGGATTCAAGTTCAGAGCAACAGAGTTCAACAAATATCTCTTCTGAGTCTGACACAGATTCAAATTCTGATTCTGATTGAACTTTCTCAGTAGGAGCTTATGTGCATGCCATCAACGTCACATTAGCCTGCTCTTCCTCAGAGTCATCTTTTGAGGATTTTGAATCGTCCCAAGTAGCCATCAGACCATTCTTCTTCCCTATGAAGTCTTTCTTCTTTGTCCTGTCTTTCTTTAGCTTGAGACAATCATTCTTGTAATGGCCTGACACCTTGCATAACGGTCTGCAAAGGTGCGATACAAAGTGGTAGGATAGTATAGTCCTTACTCCATAAAATCAACGTAGTGGAAAGAATATTAATCTTGTACTGTGTAACATTTTCTCATGTAAAACCTTTTGATCTTATATTCTAATCTTAAGATGCTTTTGAGTAAATGTTGTTGAAGCATGTTTAGAAGGATCAAGAGTTTGTTTGAAAGAAACTTCAGAACCTTGTCTTCAGAGTCTTGACATAGTTCCTCAGAACCTGATATTCAGAGCTTGATCTTCAAAATCTTGATAGCTTGATAAGTCTTTAGAGACTCTTCTATCAGAGTCACAATCAGAAGCTTTAGCACAAACGTTCATCATAGCCGTTGTCTAAGAGCATTCCAGAACTTGACGTAATCTTATAAAGTGTACTTGTATCTCTTTAGAGTCAAAGTGTGTTGAGTTTATAATCTGATGACGTCACACACCAAATCTTCAGAGTCAGAATCTGTTAGGAAAAGCTACACAGTAGACAAAACCATTAGCGTACAAAATTATTCGCTAAGAAACAATGTATTGTTATCATCAAAACTAAAAGGCAGACACAAAACCAAATCTTGTTCTTACATGATTTTATATATTATTTGTTTTTGCATGTATATAAAATGATGTCAATAGATTCTTATGATGTATCATTATCAATTACACTATATATAATATATTTTTTAGATGTATATTATATGTGGGTGTTATAAACAACAACAAAAAATTAATAAAATTATTAATCATTAAATCTCAAGAATAAAATTAAACATTTTACCTGACACAACAATAATAATTAACATTGCTAAGCTGAATCCAGGATTTCCTTGTCTCGTTCGAGTTGGAGAAAAGATGATGGAGTTTTGAAACTCACTAATGGAAGAAATCATGTTTTCGAATTTTGTTTATGGAAGAAATGATGTTTTCGAGTTTGGTTTAGTGGAGAAATAGATTTTCCTAAATAGGAGATGAAGTTTAGAGATAAAAGATGAAATTTGTCAAAATTTATATAGGAAAAAAGCGAATCAACGTTGAGCGTTATATATTCTAGAAAAACAAAATTTAGTAGTTTTTTTACTACAATTGAAATTTTCAACCGTGATAAAATTTTATTTATTTTAATTTTAAAAAAATAGTAAGGTTCCACTTTACACCACATTTAGAATTTTAATCATAGCAAAAATGGTTTAAAAGTAAATTAAAATTTGAACTCATGTGGTATATTCAACTTAACATACATGAGAGAAAGAGGATTGATAGAGCAACGGTTATAGGTTATAGGAAGTCCAGACCTCATTGCTCCAAAAATGTCCATTTTCATGCTGCTTGGATAGTCCACACAGAATATGATAATCTAGTTACCAATATAGAGGATACTTCAAGCTGAATTTAAAGTGGGTGCATAGACAATTGGATATCTATATTGTAAAAGAACTTATTCAACTTGAAAAAGTCTCCAAAATCAATACTCTAGAAATTTAGAAGAAGAAGAGCTTTTATGATTTCAAAAATTCAGAAAGAGCTTTGAGGTTATGATCAACTTTAATAACACTAATTCTATTGGTAAGTATCTCGGTATTTCCTTTACTTGGTGGAAGGGTTATCGATGAAAAATCAATTTACTGTAATGGTAACTCAAAGGTTTGTGAAGCTACAACATGTGCCTCTGAAAAGCCTGAGAAAGCAAGACCTAGTTAACGTTGGTAAAATGGGGTCTTGTCTTTTTGGTAACCTAACAGTGACTACCTGACTTCTACTGTTTATTTGAAGACTGAACAAAGGTTTTTGGTTCAGCTTTTATTGTTGTCCATTGCCAGGAATTTTGTATGCTTTATGGGCCCTCCCTTTCTCAAAGGACTCTTGAACCCTACTCCCTTTATAGTTGTCTATGTTACTGAGTGTAATGAAGTTAACATTTTGAAGGAAAGTGACATGAGATATGAGATATGCATGCAACTGTGTCTGCACATACATGCATGCAACTCATGAATGACTTACATGAGGAGGTAGATGTCCTTATTGTAGAAGTTGTAGTAGGTTTATATTACTACAAGAATAAGAGGAACTTTAAGTCTTTTCTTATTATTACATTATTACTTCCCTATCACTTTATGTCTCTAGATGCTATTTCCATCTCATTTATAAAAAAGTTAATAATTAGTAAAAGAAAAGGAGTGAGTTAAATTGATTTTAACTAAATTGATTATGATTAAAGTAATTTATATTTAAATATATTAATATAAAAATGAGTTGAACAGTAAATTTCAATATTAAAATCACGTGTAAATTCAAAAATGGTTGACTTTCTTGCAATTCAAGTTATACCTTTCTTATAACGCAAGCTACCTTATTAAGTGAGGTAATTAGATTTAATGTAGTTAACATTAATTAGCGAGTTAATTAAGGCAGTCACTATTAATTAATTTTGGTTATTCCTTATTAAAAACCTCTAATTTGTATAAATGCGTTGTCAGATGATCAATCAAATACACATTAGTTCAATTATTCCGCTAGTTTTACTTTTTGCACTAATAAATTATTATCACAACTTGCTCGATTTGTGAGAACAATAATGATTGAAGTTATGGTGGTAAACAACAATATCCAACAAATTTAGTATTTTTGATAGTAAGAATAGAGATAAATGGTGCAAACAAATGAAAGTGATATTTAATTTTCAAGATGTGAGTGAATATGTGAATAAAGTTCTTCAACCTTTGGTTAAAAATCCAATATAGGCTCAGCGTGCAACCTTCAAAGAATCAAAGAAGAAAGATCAAAATGCTTTGTTCTATATTCACTAATCTGATGATACAAAGATATTTGACAAAATTTCAAAAGCAACATCTTCAAATAAGCTTGTGATATGCTTGAGAAGTATTATGGTGGTGATGCAAAATTCAACAAGGTGAGTCTCCAATCACTGAGAAAGCAATGAAATGCTACAAATGAAAGAAAAAGAAACAGTTGCAAGTTATTTCTCAACATTGCTAGCTTGGGCAACTGAGATGAAGATTCCAAATAAAACCTTATTAGAACATGTGATGATTGAGATGGTTTTGCGCGCTCTTATTCTCCATTAAGACATGATTGTAGTGAAAATTAAGGAGACAAATTATTTGAACAAAGAAAGGTGAAAATAAAATAATGTTGAATATACTTTGTTGGCTCAAACCAAGAAAGAAATTTTTCAAGAAAGAAAGAAGAAGTTGAAGAAATAAAATGGAAGAATTTACAAAGAATGAGCAAGAAGTGATGACAAATTTCAAACTTTTAAGATTAATCCTTATCTTATGGGCATGGTTCAGCAGAACCAATTCTCAGGACTACCCGCTAAAAATTCCAATTTGTATTTATCTATCTTTTTTGAATTTTGCATCACGTTGAAAGCTAACGATCTTGACACCATCATTATTCGACTAAGATTATTTTTCCTTCTCTTTATGAGATAGAGCATGTGTGGGGCTACAATATCTTCTTGAAAACTCTATAACTCGAGGTGAGTTAAAAGTTGCATTTTCGCGCGATATTTCCACCAAGTAAGATATTAAACTTTAGGCAGGAATAAAGGGAATATCTATTTAACGATTTAGAGTGTTTTAAGGATTTATTGAGATTGTGCTCATTTAATTGGCTTTAAAAGTGGCCCATTGTTCACACCTCCTATAAATGTATCTTTTATTCCACAAGAATGACCCTCGATGCAATTCAAATGGTGCCCTAATGAACAGTTCTAAGGATGTGGCATATAATCAGTTTGAGGACATGGAGAAGAACCACCACTCGTGGGGAAGCGCCCATGAACTCGCTGCAAAATCCCCTCAAAATGGTGAACTTGAAAAAAATCAATCCTTTAGATCACATGAACGCCAAAGTGGACGCTCTTTATCAAAAGATAGTGAACTTAAGCAATACCCCACTAGCTCATGTTGCTCTCATAGTTCTCTCTTATGAGATTTGTGGAGTAAACAAATATACCGCTAGTGACTTCCATATGATCCTCACTTGAGGAACCATCCAAGATAGTGTTAATTATCTTAATAACAACCAACGCAACAATCCATACTCAAACACTTACAACCCATGGTGGAGATATAACCCTAACTTTTCTTACAAGATAAATAACCCCTAACCTGCCATGGGACAACTGGGTTTCCAAAATGGCATAGTATTTGCCCCTATGAAATCCAATCTAGAACTGATGATGGAGAATTTTATAGCGGCTCAAACTCTCAAAAATGAAGAATTTAGGAACCAAAATCTCCATGTAATGAAGTTCTTAGGCAATTATCCACTAAAGTAGATTCCATTGCTACCTACACAAATATGCTTGAGACTCAAATATCCCAAGTTGTTCGGCAAAATACATCATCATTTGTCCATCCCATAACTTTTTTGGGTCAGCTTGAACCTAACTCAAAAGGGCGGATGAGTTACATAACAACAAGAAGCGGTAAGCGAATGAGGGTCCTAATGAGAAAAGTGAGGAAGCTAAAGAGAGTGAACCAACACTACATGCGAAGGAGGTTGTTGAAGAGGAAGATAAGGAAGAACCATATTTTTCTCCTCCTCTCTATAAGACACCTATTTCATTTCCGCAAAGGTTGGTAAAGACAAAAGTAAAGGACTAATTTAAGAAGTTTCTGGGCTGCTGAAAAAGCTCTACATTAATCTCCCTTTCACATAGGCTTTATCTCAAATGCCTTCTTATGCAAAATTTCTAAAAGAAATCATCTGTAATTGGTAGAAATTGGAGGATCGTGAGACTTTAGTGCTTACTGAAAATTGTAACACCGTGATTTAGGGGCCATCGTTAGCCTAATGTCCCTATCTATTTGTCAAAAACATGACCTTGGTAAGATGAAGTCCACCAACATTTTTGTGCAACTGGCAGACATGTTAGTTAAATACCCTATAGGTCTAGAGGATGTACCCATAAGGATCGAACAACTCTATATGCCTAGTAATTTTGTAATCATGGAAATAGAGGAGGATTTTCAGGTTTTTATCATTTTAGGTAGACCTTTCCTAGCCATATCTAGTGTCATTATAAATTTAAAACAATAAAAGCTCACCTTTTAAATAAGGGAATAGAAGATAGAGTTTGTTTTAGCCAAAGTAATGAAAAATCCTTCCGTTTAAGATTCTTGTTTCGGTATCACCATAATTGATCAACATGTCAAAGAGGAAAAATTCAAAGAGTGGAAGGTGAAAATGAGAAAGCTAAGGCCTAACTTGCCCTCCAATCTGAAGTACTAGCATACGAGGCGGTCCTAAAAGTGAATAAGAAACCTTTACCACCAGACTTCAAATATGAACCCCCTCATAGAAGAAAGAAAAAAGAGGATAAAGAGTCTTTGAAATGGTTGGAAATGTTGAAATGGATCCCTAAACTTGTTATGTACAATGTTAAGGAATCAAGCTTGAAGGAAACACCCTTTTAATCATAAGGTTCAAATATTCAAGCTATTGACCTTAAATAAGCGTTGTGTGGTAGGCAGCCCATATAATTGTGTGTTTTATTTTATTTGTGTTTTTTTTTGCAGGACTAAAATAAGGTGTTGCGGTGAGAACCGGATATCAAGCTATTGAACTAAATTGAATCACAAATCTATGAAATTCATCACCGAGATTTGATTTATCCAAAGGAAAGGGTAAAGATCGAAGAAAACCCTAGTTGCGCTATGTAACAACAAAGCTAAGAGAATCTAAGGTTCAGGCTTGGTTATACCTAGGGAAGGTGCTAGCATCCTAAGTATTTGTAGTAATCTATAGGAACCTCTTGTTAGTATTTGTGTTAAGTTATTATTTGCTTGCTGAGGAAAAGGTGTTAAGGTAATGCCTTGGGGATATACAAAGTATGCTCGCCTAGACATCGCATCTTATGCATACATATACTAACTAGGATGGAATCAGAGCATTCGTAGTTCACCTCACTAAGGGTGAAGAACACTTGACTAATTTCTCGGTGGACACCATGTACACCAGCCTATTCTGTGCCCTCAAACTCGACCAGAAGAACCTGTCCCCGTATGTAGGGTCGGATCTACAAGGATTCAATGGGGCCACGGCTAGACCCTGGGGATACGTAGAGCTCCAAGTTACTTTCGGAGAAGTGGATGCTGCCAAAACGATTAACACTCAGTTCTTAGTCGTAGACTGCTCCTCATTATACCAATGCATCCTGGGGAGATCGACACTCGCTGAACTAATTATTGTCTCTTCTACAGTTCATCTTAAGATGAAGTATTATAATGAAAAAGGGCATGTCGCCACTCTGCACAGGGACATCGAGGCCGCAAGATGATGCTTCGAAGCAGCTACCAAAGGGAAAAGTTCAATCAGTGCAGCACTGCAGATCGTCAAACGAGCAAGAGACGAAGATCTTCCCAGCAAAGAAAGCCAGCCCAGAAAGAAGCCAACGCTATAGGTTCATACTATCGACCTTGACAGTCGGATCCCAGAAGAAGGCAAAGAAGATACTCCAGCCTCAACGGGAAACTCATCCTCCTCAAATGTTATGCGCCCAACACTAGATGGAGAACTCGAGGGGATCACATTCGGGGACGACCCAAACCGAGGAGTCAGGATCAATGCAGGACTGCTGGATAAAATGAAAGAACAACTAAATACCTGCTTGAAGAACAGCGTTGATTTGTTTTGTTGGAGCGTCGCGGACATGCCTGGCCTTAGCCCAGAAATCGCTTGCCATCAGCTCACCATCGACCCATCTGCTCGGGCGATAGCACAACGCAGGCGCAAGCAGTCTGATGAGAAGACTGAAGTGGCGAATAAACTTGTAAAATACCTCTTAGAGGCGAAATTATCTCGGAAGCCAGGTATACAACATGGTGTAGCGGTAAAATTGTGAGCTTAAGCTATTGATTAACTTAACTCAAAAATGCAAGAGTCGCCACTGCACTTTTATTTTATCCAAAAAAGGAAAGGAAAACGAGCGAACAAAACCTAAGAGTTCTAAAACAAGAACAAACACAAAGATCAGGGTAAGGGGGTTGGTTAAGCAATGGGAAGGTGTTAGCATCCAAAACGTCTATAGTACTCTATAGGAGCCCTTTGAAATATCTACGCTTTTTGTTTGAAAATGGTTTATTTGAAAAGAGATTGGGGAGATGAGAAGAAAATATTTTTTAAGATTTTTGTGTTTGGAGAGACTTATCGCCTCATGCCTACATACCCACAAAGTGCAATATAGGATCAAAACCTCGTAGTTCATGGTACAAATAACAAAAAAAAATTGGTTTCGATTGATTTTAAATGTAAAGACAAGTCGTCATTGTCGCTACTGCGAAAATCGGCGCCGGCTATGACAGAAGAGTCGCCACCGTGCGTTATTTATCCCAACGGAGGGAAAGGAAACGCTCAGAGTAAACCTAACGCAAAACGGGAAAGGAATGGTCGTCGCAGCCAAATTCCTGGATTCGGGAGTCGATTATGCAAGGGGAAGGTATTAGCACCCCTCACGTCCGCCGTATTCGACGGGATCCATGCTTGTTTTCTAGTACGGATTGTTATTCTACGTACTCTACAGGTCTGGGTTAAAAAGTAAAGAAAATGACTCGGCAAAGTATCGCACTTTATGCCTACGTATTCCCGTCTGGAACGAGAAATCAGAGTCAACGTAGTTTGCCTACCTACGGGAAAGGAGGGGAAGGTTGCTCGCTAGGATACGGCATCCTATGCCTACGTACTTTCATACAGCATGAAAGATCAGAGCAAACGTAGTTCGGGCTACGGAAGACACAAGCTTGTCTAACTGTTTTTTATTACCTTTAAAAAAGGGTTTTTCTTGATTAAGAGTCCAAGCGGACAAAAAAATGACACTTTGATGTTTGTTTTGAATCTTTTACGGAAGAAATGTTTTTTAGTTTGTTTGCAATCTCTGACGCACTAGAGACTATGATTCGAGAGTGACTACGTCGTGTGTCACCCAAAGGGTACCACACTAAGCAGCCAGACTACTGGAAAGAAGCTCTCCAGCAACCCTTTCTCAAATAGCTTAAGGCTCGTAACGTACGACATCGATTAACCTTATTACTGTATTTTTGAGTTGTTTCGAGATAAGAAGAGAAAGAAGCTCTAAAAAACCTAGGGTTGAAAAAGGAATAAAAAAACTAACCTAATGTTGTCATGCATGGATAAGAATCCTAATGTCTGTCATAATTCCCTCCTGCACAGAGGAAATCAGAGATCCTAGGGGATAAGAAGAAAAGAAAGCAAGCAAATACAGTAAAATGCATGCAATGCAGCAATACAAGCGAGGCAAGAGAGTCCCGCTCAACCTCGAATCTGGGAAAACAACAGGCAAAGTGAACCAACATTCACCTCAAACCTAGGGGGCAAGCTACACAAGCCAACAAACAATACAGAAAACAAAACCCCAAAGCAGAGGAGGCAGCCCAAGCAGCAACATCAAACTCCTATAGCAAACAGCACAAGCAGCAGCTCTAACAGCAACAACCTTCATCTTCATGAATAGCTCCCATCTTAAAGTTTCAACAAACTTTCAATCTTCAACAAGCACCAAGCTTCAACAAGCAACCAGATTCAACAAGCAAACAGCTTCAACAAGCAACACTCCTAGGGAGAATCAATTACCAAGATCAAATTGAAATGTTAAGTAACTTAATGACAACCAAAGGAAGCCACTAAGAACTTAACATTATAGTAGAATGACATCCTCAAAGTTCTACTCTTAAAGCATGCCACTCATCCCTACAAAGGAGAGATGTGACTTCTTTAAGAGGACTTTATGTCATTGGATTGAATGGAGATGAACAATATACTCCATGTTTGAAGAAACAAGCAAAACTAGGTCTAATGCTCTCCCTAAAACCCTAGTTTCCCTAAGCTCCTAAAAAAGCTCCACAAGAGGAAAAGCCTTCAACTCCAAGCTCTAATCTTCAATCCCAAGCATCTTCAATGAATCCAGAAGCTCCACCAAAAAGGAAATCAAGCAAGTCCAGCTCCAAAGCAGCCAACCAACCCAAACAAACAAAGGCACTCAAGAGAGAACACCACAAGCACAAGCAACTTGCAAAATACAACTAAAATAGCAAACAAAGTTGTAAAATTCTAATTAAATTGCTAGGGGAACATACAAGAGTTGGCTACAACATACTAAAAGATCTAAGCAAAAATCAATACCAAATAAGAGAACAAAATTCAACAAGACAGATGATCAGATATGAAAATAAAAGAAATCACATAAAAATAAGGAAAAATCAAATTAAATTGAAAAAGGCATGAAAATGGGATTTATTAATTTCAGAAAATCACAATTAAATCCAAGATAATGGAGATATTTTTAAAATATTTTTTGGATCAAAATTGGATTTAATATGGATTTTAGAAATCAAATGGAATAAAAGAAAATACAAAAAAGAATAAAAGAAATTAAAAACTAGAATAAAACAGATGCATTGGATCAAGAGACTGGTAATCAGATCCAAGAGCCCTGAGGCTACCCACGTGAGGGTCCAGTCACCAGCTGACTGGATAAATGAAACGTTGTGTTTCATTCAGTCAAAAGTCCACAAAATAGAACAAGTCCCAGCCACACGATGAGGCTACTAAGTCTTGATTCCAAGTAGATCCAATGGCAATGAACTCATCTCCTACCTTCAACTCAGGCCAAGGTCAAATATCTCAGACGGTGGTCCAGTGGTCCAGCCACCGTCTTCTCCGGTGAAGCATCACACACAGGCAACCAAAAACAATGATCCTTATATCAATCTCACTCAGAAAATCACCAGGATCATGAATATCATCTCCAAATCTCTTAACTCTCAATGGAAATTAAAATACGAAGCAATCTTCAGAATATGCCAAAATCTCAACCATCACCATTTGCAAAATTGAAACCACAGAAATGATCACCATCCTTCAATGATCATCATGATCTATCCAACTTGTTTTGAAACCTCAAGATCATGTATAACCGTCTCCAAACAGAAAATGATCATCAAACCTAATTGTCACTAATCAACTCCAAACCAATCCAGAAACGTTCCCTAATCATCCTAGGTCCTAACCACATGCACATTGCTAACTAATTCTCCCTAGAATGATGTAGAATTTTAAGGTTACATACCTATAAAAATGGGATCAACAGAGGTGCAAAATGATGGATTCAAGCTCCACAACTCTCCAGGCACGATCAATGAAGTAAGAGGAAGCTTTTCCAACCCTCAATTTGGCTTGAATGTGCCTTGAACTCCAAAACCGTTTTCAGTTAGAAACCTTGAAAGCTCAACTGCAAACTCTCTGTTCAGCACGAATTCAACACCAACCCTCATCTGAGATCATTCTAATCCATATATAGAAGTTCTCCATGGGCTTTTTGATCCAACTTGAGGCCCAATTCAGAAGATCCAAAAATCTGTCATACACTTGAAACTCCAATGCAACAGTCACGATCTGCTTGTTACAGTTAGCTCTAGAATGATCTATTCAACTCCAAATGGCCTTGTGAACATGCTTGGATAGCTAGCTTGGCCTGAATTGCCCTGATTTTTGTTTTGGAATTGTAACTTGTAAATGAAATAATCACTTTACAAAGCATGTCATGTAATCAGGCCTCATCTCAAAATTGAGCCAATGTCAATGTATCTAAAATGCAATTTCTACTCAAAATGAGTATTCACATGATGCATTTGGGACCTATAATCCAAAAATCACATTTTCCCTCTTTAATCCCATTTGAAATTCTTTCCATTTTAGGCCCTTTTGAATCACTTCATGATATAAGCCAATTCAACCCACCATGATGAATTATCTGACCTAAAAACAACATTCTAAACACATTTCATGTTGAACAATTTTCCATTGGAGGCATGGAAGGTAGAGATTTTGGCACATGCTTGAAAATGACCCATAATTCAACTTTCCCAAAATACCCCTGGATTGCCAAGATCATAACTTGAGTTCCACAAATTTTCTTGAGGACTTCTTGTGCTCAAATTAAAGCTAAGATAAAGACCTACAACTCTTATGTTGGCCAAGAATCCATTTGAAAGCTCCTTGAGGGGTAAAAGTTGCTTGGAAGTCAAGTGACTTTCACAAATAAATTTCATAGTCCTCTGGTGACCTGTAACTTGCAAGAACCATAACTTGAGTTCTACAAATCTTCTTTAAGACTTCTAGTACTCAAGTTAAAGGTATTGAGAAGCTCTACAAGTTCCATGTTGGTCAAAGATCCATTTGAAACTTTTATTTGGACTTATGTGGCTTTGAAGTTAGACACTAAACAGGGGATTTTACACTGAAACCCTAAGTTAGCAACTTCCCACATTCTTGATCTTTCTTTGCTTAAACTTGGCACAACACCACACATGTATCAACATACCAATCCATGAACCCCATGATCTCAAAGTAGGCTTTGATGCTCTCCAATTACTCAATTGACCTAGGACTGACCCAGATGAAACCCTAGTTAACTGCACTTCAACTGTGGCTCTTGCACTTGAATCAATGACTTGAATTAACTCCAACATGGCTCTCTAGGCATTCCATGAGATCCATACACACCTAAAATTCACATTCTATGCTTCTCATCTCACTGATGATTCTCAACATTCCTCAAGATAGGAGCAAAACCCACGTGTAGGCACTCAAACTTCTCAAGACTTCAAATCCTTCTCTGATGACTTGGATGGGCTCTCAGGCTCAGAGAACACCTCTAGATAGGCTTCTCTTGATAGACACCCTTGATCCCTTGTTGGAGGCATGCTATGTTATGATATGCAAATGATTGAACTATGTACATGATGTAACTATGCAAATGAAATGCAATGAAACATAAATCAGGCAAGAAAAGGTTAAGCAAATTTTGGGGTGCAACAGTCATTTTAAGGAGAAAACTACGACTAGTCGCCCACAAGTATAAGACAACATTTGCATCACCTAAAAATGGAGGATTTTGCTTGGGTTAAAATCAACAATTCTATCACTCAACATCTAAGTAGAAAATCTCAACATATTAATACAATGGGGAATAGGAGTATTATACCCCAACATGGAAATGACTCATGTTTAAACTTTCCGAAAAGTTTTAAAATGGAAAGTGCACAAAGGCACAAAAAGTTGGAATGAGGTTGATATTTTTTTAAAGTCTTTTTGAAATTTGTCAAAATATGATTAACATTGATTGTCATTTATTAAAGAAAATAAATTTTGAAAATCACTTGACAAAAGTCAAGGTTTTATTATGAAAACGGTTTGAAGTTTGAAACCAAGAAAGTTTTGAAAGTGGGAGAAGGTTTTGAAAATTTAAGAAGGGGAGGAGATGAAGTGACTACCCTAGAAAGCAAAATAAAAGCTAGAGATAAGAAGGATCTAACCAAATTGTAACACACTTCATAGTTAGCGAAATAAGAATTCCATCTGATTTGAAGCATAAGCTAATGAGCGACCCAAATAAAGGCCAAGATCCACAATACTCCAAGCATAGGGACAAAGTCCTAAATCTAAGTCCAATGGTCTATGAATGGTCCATGTGCATAACCACAAAGTTAATAGCACAAAGTTTTTTAGAGGTTTAATCCTTTATTAGTGTTTTGAACAAGATATTGTCCAAGTGGACAAAAAGAAAAATGACATAAACATAAACAAAGATATAATATGAAATGATAATAATGGAGCATAAAAATAAAAGAGATAGGGAGCAAGAAGGAAACGTAAACAAAATTTATACAAAGATATTATTGGTGAGTTAGTGATTAGTTGTTAGAACAAATTATCAACGATGGTTAATTCATGCACTTAGACCAAGGTTAATGAAAACTCATTAGAGGATTGATAAAACCAAAGCCTCCTAACAACAAGTGTAACGGGCCTAAGACAAACAATCAACCATACTTGGACTTTCAAACATAAGTTTGAGCCACGAATGATTATTTTCCGATTACGGGACAATTTAGCGTTATGTTAAGCAATCGTAATCGGGTTTATGTAGAAACCACAACTATCTGAGGCCGGTTAATAACAATGTTAGTGTCAATGCATGCTAGAGAAGTGATATATAGATCACTCTCCGAAAGCAATACCGCACGAAAATAAAAGAAGGTAGCGATCTCATCTTAATCAAGATTTTTTATCGATTAAGCAAAGGTAATCTATCACTATTCCAAAATACGGAGAATTATCTCAATGATCATTCGTCCATAGATTTGAAATAATGAAGATTAAACATCCTTGACAACTAAAAATCTATGATCCATAGATCTCATCGATCAAAAGAAAAATAAGAAGAGGAAAGAGGACCAAAATGAATCTTAATTCGATTAAATCATCGTTAATATCAATAACCTTTCTTGGCGAATTTGGAATTTTTTCTATCAGCGTCCATGGTCCATTGAGATTAACAAGATCATGTCCAAAATTTTAAGATCCAACCAACAACCAAAAATTAATCCAAATATCAAAAAAAAAAATACAATCAAACAAATATGTTTTCAAATAATTTTCTAAAAGGTTTTTTTTAAACAAAAATCATAAAAAAAACTAAGATCTAAAAATAAAATGGAAATTAAATTTGGAAAAAAAAAAAAGAAATTAAAGAAAATTAAAAAAAAAAAAAAAGAGATGGAGGTGCGTGTATGCCATGTGTGCGTATAGCAAATCACCATGGCCCGGTCCAAATGTTTATAAGTAATACATTTTTTATTTAAAAAAAAAACAAAACAATAAAATCAGATTGCACAAAAAGTGAATCATCATCTTCTCCCCCAAAGAAGAACACGACTAGTACTGTTCACAACGGAGCCATCACCATTCAACTCAAACAAATCGGAGCGGCGGGATGCAAAATTGTGACAGAAATGATCGAAACACAATGTGGATTCCATATACATTATCAATTTTGAACATTACACAATCAAAAGCTCGAATTTAAACCACGAAATCTAGACTCCGAACTCCAAGTTTCCTTCGAATTCAGGTTAAAAATGCTTTGATTCTTCCTCCTCTTTTCTTATGAGCTTGTTGTAGTGTGATGTTGAATTGAGTCACTTTAAATTGTATGTTTGAGTACTTGCTGCGGATTTTTTTTTGGTTGAAGCTTTGATTGAAGCTTTTGTAATGGAAGGTTTTATATGATTTAAAGATGAAGTTAGAAGGGAATTTCAACTGGGTTTTATTGGCTTGAAAAGCTTAAAGAAGATGGTGAATTGGAGAATTATCGGTGGAATTTGAACAGGGTAAGTTTGGCTATTTTCAGCTTGCCTTTGAATGAAGTTTGAAGCTGAATTTATAGAATGAAATTTTGAAAAATTGCTTGCCGTTTTGCGTTTTTGCTGGTCATTTCCATCTTGCAAATTGAAAACTTTGTTCGCATTGTGTAACTTCTTGAATGTGTATTGCGTGACCTTTTGAGGTGACTCGTTTTGCTTCATGCTTTATGTCGTTTTGAACTTGTCATGCTCGCGTTTTGCTTTCAAATGCACCGCGTTTTGCTCATGCTTTTGTATTTGGGAAAGTTATTGTTTTTACTCGTGACGTGATGTCGTTTTGCTTTTCGATGTTGCAGCATTACGTATCAGCCCATGCTTTGTCTTGTTTTCACTTGGCAACTTGGACTGGATTTAAGGCATGCATATTGGCGTGGCTTAGGCATTTGTAGTAGCATGAAGCTACTTTTACGTAAAGTCTTGTGGTATGAAAAGTGTAATACCCCAAATTTTGCCCTAAGATTTGTCGTTTCATTTTGCATTCTATTGCATTTAACCAATCGCTAACAGGTTTGTGTAGCTGGTTTGATTTTGCGGGAAAATATCATGTGGTGAGCTCTTTGGTTCATGAAGGATAAAACGGTCATTTATTTGCAGTCGGCGGTCAATTTACGAATTTTGAGTTGTGGTCAAGAGTTTCAGCCGTTGGACATGGGTGATGCGAGGCAGGGTCGAGGGGTAGTCAGAATGGTTTGTTCGAAGAGGATTCGAGTTGTTCAAGTTAGTTTGTTTCAAAGTTTTTGGACTGACGTCAGCCATAGAACATGTTCATTTTGAGTTGTATCGACGGTTCGGATTTATCCCGATAAATGGTTCGGTTAGGGTGTCAGAAAGATTGGTCGGAGGTTGCATTGGAGACGGTTTAGTCGGAAATTGGATGAACTTGGAATTAGCAAAAAAAAGTAGAATTTTAGGTTGTTTTTCGTTTCATTTGAAAAAAGGACAAAAATAATTTTATATATTCTTTTTATCTCATTTCATTTTTAATCACATTTCATTTTTTAACTTAACCAATCATCATCTCATTTGTTTTAAAAGAAAATCAATTTTTAATCTCATTTCATTAGAATTCTTTTACCTCATTTCATTTCAAATAATCTCATTTCAATATTTTAATTTCATTTCCTTTTAAATAATCTCATTTTTATTTAAATATTATTCACATTTGCATGATAATTATTGTTTCATCTTTATATTATTTCCATTTTTATTTAAACCAAAGTTGCATTTTAATAATGATACTTCACAATATATAAAAATAAAGAACTTTATTAGAAATAATAAATCTTTACAAAAATATAATAAATATACAAAATTACAAAAAAAATTAGTTAATAAATAAAATTGCAAAAAAAAAGATATATTATTGTTCCTCCCGATTATCCGATCTTTTTCCGACTTTTCTGATCCTTCCGTACCTGCAAAATAAGCAAATAATTTTTCAATTAGTTTTTGCGTCCCGACACCTTCAGAATATTATCATCATTAGGTGTGTCGGTAACATCTGTTCTTATGATTCCGAGGTCACCAAGGAAGATAGATAATAAAGAAGTGCTTTTGGAAAAGCCGGTTTGCAGAAAAGTGCTTTTGAAAAAAGTTGGTTTGGAAAAGCACTTATTGAAAAGTGCTTATTTTAAAAGCTAAGCCAAACGCAACATAAACAACTTTTGAAAGTCCACTGGACCCAGTCAAAGATCCAAGCGAGCAGTAGCAACATTTTTTCGAAAAAGGCAACAACATTTTCGCAAACCGAACCAAATTCAACAAGCCAACGGTAACAAGATCCCCACAAACTCATGCCCAGCACAACACACAATATGGTGAACTGGTATCCGTAAGTTTCTCCACAAAAATCGCAAGTCTTGTGCCAAACAAAACTCAAAACAATATCAAAACAGATGGGAGTGACATAACGAAAGCCACAGATCCCTCCACCATTTTCGCAACCAAAATCATAGTAAAAACCATAAATCACCCGGCCCAGAAATACAACCATATAAGAACATTAAAGAAGAGCTCTTGAGGGAGAGCCAAAGAACCCTAAGAAGAAGAGGCGACGGCGGTTCAGAAAGCTCTTAGAGCTCTCATCATCACCTCAAAAGCATCTGAAACAAAAAACGGCACAAGGAACCCAGATCCGGAAGATCCAAAAGGACCTTCACCACCATCATTCGCAAGTCTAAAGAAGATCCGTGGTCGTGATTAGGAACGGAGATTCAGAGAAGCTACACAAGCTTCATCGTCATCATCCCAGAAGAGGAAACCAAAAAGGAGGTCATTAAACCGAAGATCCTCGTCATCCTCAGACGAAAAACACGTCATCATCGGAACCACTAACGAACCCGCAGTGGCCGTGAGTTTGCCTGAAAACTCACTACCACCGGCGGAGGTAGCGAGAACATCATCGGAACCGCAAGCCGCTGAAGAAAGAGGTAAATCCATATTTTTTTTAACGTTTTTGTGTGTCTCAGGTGGAATCGAAAGAAGGATACGACATGCAGAAGAAAGAAAAAAGCTTCACGGGAGCAACAATGGCGGACGGCGCCGAGAGAAGAAGAAGAGGAAATTTTGACAAAAGGAAAACCTAAGGGTCACATGACCTATCTGCCCCTCCTTTTCTATTTTTTTTGCTGACGTTTTGTTTCATTTGATGTTTGTTATTTATTTATTCTTATTTTTGATTTTTTTCATTAATTAGTTTATTTATGGTAGGTTCATGTGGCAATGGTTTCAATAATTACCATTGACTAGACATTAGTGGTTAACATTTTTGTGTATATTCAAAAAAACAAAAAAAATCTTCTTTTGTACAAATTTAATTAAAAAGTTTTTTTCTTAATTATCCTTAAAATTAACAGTTTTTCTTAATTGAAAGTTCTAATTAACAATTAAAGTTATAGTCTTTTTTCCTTCATAATTAAAACTCAAAACATCTTTCGTAATTAAAATTGAAGCCATTTTTTTTCATAATGAAATTAAAACATTTTGTAATTAAAATTAAACATTAAAATTAAGATTTTTTTATATTTGCATTAAAAATTCTTTTAAATGACACTAAAATTAAAACAACTTTTCTTCATAAAAAAAAATCTTAAAATGAAAACTTTTTTTAATTAAATTAAAACAAGTTTTTCTAAAACATATAAAAAAAATTTCAAAAAAATAAAACTCTTGGTGTAGCCGGTTCAATTTTGTCTAACCCTCATTAGTTTGTTCGTTTCAGTTTATTATTGTCTCATTTGTTCGTGTTGTCTTTGTTTCAATTGTAATCATGCGAGTAATCGTCGCAATTATTTTTTTTTGCATTTTTGGGGATTTATAATTTACGCGAGTGATCGTCGCGATGCTTTCGTTTACCGCTTTCTTTATTTTCGCATTTTAAGTCTGCCATGTAATAATTCGTTTGCTTGCATGTTTTTTTTACAGTAACCCTCCGAAGGATTAGGTCTAACAGTTTGACCGCTGAGTCAATAGCCTTACCCTTTGAATGGTTCAAACCCTAATAGCTTAGGTGTCCCGCCGTGGACGAAAAAGCCCTTTACCCTAGCATTAGGTCAAAGAGTCTCCGTACTCTGTTTTAGGGTTTCCCGCCGTGGAACATTTAGTCAACCCTATTTTCAATTAACAACTTTCAACGTAGAAATAGGAGTTTCAAGACTCCACGTAAGCGTGTCCTTAAGATACGTTTACTCTCTTTGAAACCTTGACCACAGTCAAGACGTTTCTAACCTCCCTTTCGAGGGGAACTACGATTACTCTAATTCCATTTCCTACCCAGGATACGTAGGCATAAGATGCGAATCTTGCCGAGTAAACTTAGGACTAACCCTTAGGTCTCTGTCACTCTTAACCCTTAGCTCAGTATATACTAGGGCTGGAAATGAGTCGAGTCGAGTCGAACTCACCTCAGCTCGGCTCGACTCATTAAGAATTGTTCGAATTCGAGTTCGAGTTCGAGTATGACACGAACTTTTTTTTAAGCTCAAACTCGACTCGTTATAAGTTCACGAACAGTTCGGTTCGACTCGTTAGGTTCATCTCATTAGGTTCATCTCACATGGTTCACGAACTTAAAAACTATTTTTTTAAATATATATAATTTTTGGTATATTTTACATTTTAAATAAATATATATTTTTTAAATAAAATATTAAAATAAAATAAAAGTTATCATATTGAAATTTAACTTTATCTTTGAAATCTACTAATTCAAAACCTACACAACTTTCAAGAGACACATTTGAGAGTCTAATTCAAAACTACTAAATTGAAGATTAAATTTGTCTAAGATTTGAAGTAAATATTTAAACCTAATCTTAAAGATAGTATAATTCTTTTCATATGTAACCGAGTTGACTCATGAACCTAACGAGTCGAACTATGTATAGTTCAAGTTCAGCTCATTTAGTTAACGAACTTAATTTTTCGCTCATACTCAACTCATTTGGTTCATGAACCTAGTTCATCGATTTAATTGTCGAGTCGAATTCCGAACTATCTTCGAGTTGGTTTGGTTCATTGCCAGCCCTAGTATATACCCTAAATCTAATAATAAAGCAAAATAGCAAAAATAAACAAAAGGTTCCTGTAGAGTACTACAGAAGTTTAGGGTGCTAGTATCTTCCCTAAGCTTAACCAACCCCTTACCTAGGTCTCTCCCCGCATTGTGTTTACGATGCAAAAATAGGTTTTCCTTCTTTTGACCTTTTCCTTCGGATAAATCAAAGTCGGTTGTGAATTAAGAATTGTGATTCAAACTAATTAATAGTTTGGTATCCTATTTCCACCGCAACAAAAAGCTTTGGAAATTCTTAGCATGTGAATCATGAAGTAAAAGCATGAAATTGTTAGTGTGTAACATGGGCCGTGTACACAAGGCATGGACTTTATTATTTTTGTTTCAAACTTTATACAAATGGACTTTCACTTTTTATTACAAATTGAATTGCACTTGATTTTTCTTGTAAAATTCATAAACCATATTCTTTGGTAGAGTTTTGGTATGAAAAGACAATGGGCTTATGATATGATGAATTGGAATTGAATCCCCACTTATAATCCTTGAATAAACTTGCAATAAAAACCAAATGATAACCTCTTGAAAGAATGACCAAAAGATGAACCAAATCCAATTAGATCTTAGGTTGACTCCTCATGACAATCTTGAACTAGAATCCATGTCTTGAATGAAAAGTTTTCATGAATTAAACTTGCATTTTCCTTCGCAAATTTGGACCATTTTGAATGGTAAAAACCAAAGTTTTGATCGTTGAACTAATTATGACAATCACATGGGCCATGTTAAAGCAACAATGAGATTACTTGGGCCTTAAGCAAAGCCCAAGTGTATGACCTGAAGTTAAAGGCATATCCTTGACCTTTGTGCCAATGATACATTCAACTTGATTTCATCAACCTCCATTGACTTATCTTGATTTGACTTTGAATGAACCAATCTCTGGGAAAATAAATCCACATATGAAAAGTTGAATTAATGCCACTTTGATCATTATGAATTTGAACTTCACACAAGACATCTTGACTTTGAACATTCATTACTTGAGAAGTAGCCTACTGACACAGATACTTACAATTAAAGAAACCTTGATGGTTTGACCATAACTGAATAGCCACACTTGACTCTAAGCCAAGCCTTTGTTATCAATCTCCTTGCAAAACCCTAAACACACAGAGAAGAAGAAATAAGAAAAAATTGCAAAATAATTTTAGTATTTTGGTTTGAGGTTAGTAAACATAAACAAACATAAAGCAAGTAAGAAACATACAGATGCTTAGTGACCTTCCTCAGAAATAAACCTACGGAGAAAGGCAGGAGGACCAAAGCTGATCTTGTTTGTGTATGTAATGATGCAAATGAAGTGGGATCTTAGGGGTAAAAATTAGGGTATTACACCTGGCTGTCCAACATTGTATTAGTCAAAAAAACATAATGGAAAATGGAGAATGTGTGTTAATTACACTAATCTCAACCGGGCTTGCCCGAAAGATGCATACCCCCTGCCCATCATCGATAAGCTAGTGGATAACTCTGTCGGTTTCAAACTTATATCCTTCATGGATGCCTACTCGGAATATAATCAGATCCCCATGGCAGAGAAGGACAAGAAGTGCATCGCTTTCATGACCTCGTCGGGAAACTATTACTACAACAAAATGCCCTTCAGTCTGAAAAATGCAGGGGCCACATACCAGTGAATGATGAACAAAGTCTTTCGATCACAAATCGGAGACATGCTCGAATTATACATGGACGATATGATCGTGAAATCCCAAGAGGAATCCAATCATATGTTCCACCTGTAAAAGGTCTTCGACCAAGCCAGGGAGTGTAAAATGAGATTCAACCCAGAAAAATGCACCTCCGGCGTATGGGCAAGAAAGTTACTCGGATTCTACCTCACTGAGAGGGGGATCAAGGCCAACCCTGACAAATTCCGAGCGTTTTCTGAATTCCCCACACCTAAGTCAAAGAAATCCATACAATCCCTCAATGGGATGCTCACCTCGCTATCTCGCTTCGTGGCCAAATCCGCTCAACACGTGTTGCCCTTCTTTAAGCTCCTTCGGAAAGAGGCAATGTTCTAGTGGACGGAGGAATGCGAGCAAGCACTACGCCACCTCAAGCAAGCATTATTCGAACCGCATGTTTTGTCACGACCAGACAGCGGGGAAATGCTTTATCTGTACTTCTCTGTCACTAATGAAGCCATCAGTGCTACCTCATTCGAGAAACCCTTGACAGGCAAAAGCCAATATACTTCACAAGCAAAGCCTTACAAGGGCCAGAACTTAGATACCAACAGATCAAGAAGGTCGCCCTGGCCCTCATTAATGCTGCGAAAAGATTAAGACATTACTTCCTGGCCCACACAATAATAGTGTGAACGGACCAACCTATTAGGCAACTATTCGGTCGACCAGATATGGCCAGTAGGATGCTCAAATGGTCTTTGGAATTGTCAGAATTCGATATCTACTACGAAGGCAGGAAGGCCCTTAAGGCACAGGTCCTGGCCGATTTCGTGGCAAAAATGACACTCCTAGCATCCCCTTCTAGTGGGACACATAGGTGGACGATTTTTGTTGACGGAGCGTCCAGTTCCACCGGCAGCGGGGCGGGAATCATCCTCGAAAACAAAGAGGGGATCCGGGTCGAGGTATCGTTGGTTCTGTCCATGCCAACCTCGAACAATTAAGCCGAATACAAAGCTTTCCTTGCAGGCTTGCGACTAGAAGAGGACATGGGTGCAAAAGAAATAAAAAAATTTACGAACTCCCAGCTCGTAGCATCCCAGGTACGGGGAGAGTATCAGACCAAAAACGACCACCTCGTCGAATATTTGACGCTGGTGCAACAAAAGATATCCAAGTTAGAAACATGAGAAGTCCAACACATTCCCCGCGAAAGGAACACTCGGGCAAACATCTTATCAAAGTTAGCTAGCACAAGAAGGAAGGATGGCAACAAGTCCGTCATACAGGAGACTCTTCCACGTCCAAGCATCATGAAACCAACAGGACTACTCGACATTAATTCCATCAGCGACAGTGAGTGCTGGATGACTCTGGTGCATGACTACCTCACCACGGGAAAGCTTCCTGAAGATAATAAAGAGGCCAACGTAACTAAATAAAGGGCCTGCTCCTACGTCCTGGTCGAAGGCAAACTCTACCGCAAGGATTCTCCACTCCCTTCTTAAAATGTGTCGAGAAGAACAAGGTCCCAGATATTCTCCAAGAAATTCACGAAGGGATCAATGCACAACACTTAGGAGAAAGATCGTTGGCACGAAAAGTCCTTCGAGCAGGATACTATTGGCCAACTATGCAGCATGACGCGAACGAGCATGTCAAAAAATACGATAGATGTCAATGCCACGGGGACATGCACTTAGCACCCCCTCTCCATGGCCTTTCTCCTGGTGGGGGATGGACATACTCGGTCCCTTCACTGTGGGATCGTATCAGAACAAGTTTTTGATCGTGGCCATCGACCACTTCACAAAATGGATCGAAGCTGAGGCCCTTGCCAAAATCACGACATTTAACATACTTCAATTTTACAAAAGAAATGTCCTCACACGATTCAGTGTACCCCAGGCTCTCGTGACCGACAATGGGACACAGTTCACGGACAGGAAATTTCAGGACTTCGTCTCCAAACTAGGAACCAAGCAACACTTCACGTCCGTCGAACACCCCCAGACCAACGGACAGGAAGAATTTGCAAATAGGGTGAACCTCCGCGAACTAAAACGAAGGTTGGGCAAGGCCAAAAAGAGGTGGGTCGAGGAGCTACACAATGTGCTCTAGGCATACAAAACCACTCTACACTCCACTACCATGGAAACTCCCTTCCGACTAGCATACAGAACCGAGGCAATAATCCTAGTGGAAATCAAAGAACTCTCGAGACAAACAGAGGCCCCCCTCGACGAGGAATTGAATGACGAAGCATTAAGAGAAGAACTCGACCTGGTCGAAGAGATCCGATCAGGGGTAGCTCTCCGCGAAGCTTCGCTGAAACAAAAAATAACTCTGCACCATGATGCCAAGGTTATAAAGCGCGACTTCCAAGTGGGCAGCCTTGTCCTACACCAAAACCAAAAAGACTCACGCGAGGGAAAGCTGGCCGCAAATTGGGAAGGCCCTTACCGAGTAAGATCGAAAACAGGTATCGGGGCTTATTACCTCGAACACCTGGATGGAGAACCATTTGCTCGACCCTGGAATACTGAAAAAACTCAAACAATACTACAGCTAGCATTAGCACAAGTAGAACTGACCATCGATGATTATACTCCTAAAGAAGGGTCGTCCGACCAAAGGAGCATTCCCTGGTGCAAGCATAATCCTCAAACATAACAAACGCAAGTCTCTGACCATGAAAAGAGTGAATTATGTGCTTGACGGGGATAACTCAATCGAGTTCCCCAGTCACCGTACTAGCGTGGCAAGACACCCAGCTCGCGATGGGAAAGTCCAAGCCCTGTGCGATCAGGACCTCAACCGAGATCCTAGTCCCACATTCGACGAGGTTACTCCGCCACCTCGACAAGTTCCATAAATTATTGAGTAACACGACCAGTCGAGAAAATTCTAAAAACAATCTGTAAGAAAAAATAAGCAAGGCATACAATGTTGAGGCATACAATGTCAAAATAAACATCCATAAATATACCCGACCTCATGGCTAGGAAAGTGTTTAAATATTACATAAATGTCGGGCATAGCCCGACAATTAAAAGTACAGAAAACTGGTGCGCAGGACAAAATACATTAAGTCATAATCATTCATCATCAACGGAGATTTTTGGCGGTACCACCTTCCCGTCGACCACTTGATGAAGAACACCCATCCCTTCGGTGACTAGCTAGAGGTCGGGATTTAGGGCCTTCACCTGCTCCACAGTAGCAGAAAACCCAAATTCGGCAGCCCCAAGGGCGTCCTGCTCGAGAATATGTATTCTCTCGACCATCTCCCATCGAGTATTCAAAGACTTTTCCACTTCAGTTTCGTCTGGCCCCACAGCTGATGAGCCCTCCAGCTCTGGCCCTGATCTTCAAATTTGTGTTCTCCTCCTTGATCTTCTTCATTTCTTTGGACATCTTATTCATGTCTGTTGCGGTGAGAATCGGATGTCAAGCTATTGATTAACTTGAATCTTAATTCATTGAAATTCACCACCGAGCTTTGATTTATCCAAAGGAAAGGTTAAAGAATGAATAAACCTTTTGCGCAATGTAACAACAACGCTAAAGATTCGGGGATTGGGGGTTGTTTATGCCTAGGGTAGATGTTTCAAATCCTAGACATCTATAGTACTCTACAGGAACCTTTTGTGTGTGTATGCTGAGTTATCTCAGTTGTTTGCTAAGGTTATTGGGATCAAGGTTAGGGTAAAGCTCTAGGTAAAGACCTAAGGATGGTTCTAAGCTTGTTCGCAAAGATATCACATCTTATGCCTACGTATCCTGACTAAGATGGAATCATAGCAACCGTAGTTCTCTTCACTAAGTTTGAGGAGTACTTGACTGTGTTCAAGACTCCAGGGGGGAACAAACATAAAAATGTTTGTATAGAGTTTTACAAACCTCTCTAGATCTAAGTTTATCACTCAAGAGGGGTTGACTTTGACAAAAGCCAAGAGGAGAGTAAGAAAATCATGACAATGATCCTTACATAGAGTTAACAAACTCTATCTTAAAGTTCTATTCAAAGGATACTCCTAACAAGGGGAAGGTCTTTTAGACTTAAAGCAAAGTATAATGGATATAGGTTCTAACTTAACTAAGTTAAAGGACCTAATGACTTAACCAAGTCAAGGGGAGGGGTAATAAGCTATCTATGATAGTGAAGTCAATAGAGAGACTTTCCTTTGGAATAAGGGGAAAACAAGGCAACTGGATGAGAACTAACAAGTTTCATCACTTGAGGAAACTTAACAAAGTTAAAGCATACATAAGCATTCATTCAAACATGATGAAGATATAGAAGAGCATGGTAACAACCAAGAAATATTAGGGCAAGCATGTAACAACATGAAACAAACAACAAGGTTGCAACCAAGTATACATCAATGAAAGGATCAAACCAAATGGTTACAAACAAAAGTAAACAAAGATGTTACTACATCTAAAAGGGGATGGTGATAAAGGTTCTTACAAGACCAATCATTTCAAGCATAAGTTAAGACATTACTTATCATGGCAAAGTTCAAAGATTATGAAGGTAACAACCAACAAAAGCAAACATGAAACAATGTGACAACAACAAATTCATCAATGATAGGCAAATAAAATTCATTCGTACAAGTTACAACTTGGCATATGAATCAAATAAAGATAAATGTAACAAACATTCAATCATTTTTAAGACACATTGATGACAATCAATCATGGATAAACAAGAAGAGTGACAACAGTTCAAGCATGGATCCAAACTTCACGAGGGGAAACATGAACAAGATTCAAAGTAACAATCAAGGTAAGAGTGAAACCTAAGCATGTTATGGCTCTAAAAAGGCACACAAACAAGAAAGATAGGGTATTGGGATTATGTTCAAGAGGTTACAACATCAAGAAACATATCATAAATCAACAAAAAAGTTTCAAGGTATGGTTTTCATGTTCAAGCATTTACAAAGGCAAAAATAAGCATGGTAAAGCAAGGAACCAAATGTTTTCATAAGTAAATAAGGCTACAAGTAACCTGAGGCCTAGCAAATACGCGCCATGGCTGGTCACAAACATCAAATTGGACCAGTTGCAAGAACCACCATATCTTACTCAATTCTCCATGAAATGCAATGATTCAAAAACCAATCTTACTCAAAATTCCACAAGGATCACAATGGTACAATTAGTTTTGTTAAACAATGCTTCTATTTGAAAACTCGATAGCATGATCATAAAAGTCACACTCTTGCAATTTCAACAGTATAGACTTATTCAAACATGATAAGCAGCAAGTAAAGGTTCATACACATCACAAATATTATTTTAAACATATCCATGATCAGTGCACATCAAAGCATAGCATGATTTGAAAAATGTAGGATCAAGTGAACTTACCTCTTGTATCTAACTTGGAATCTTCAAGAGAGCTGCTTAAAGAAATGATTGGTTGGTTTGAACAGCTTCAGTACACCTCTAAGAACCTCTTTGAATGCTTGGAATCAGGTGGGATGGAGCAGAATCTCCCCTTCCTCTTGCAAAAATGGAAAAGTGGTCAATATGGAACTTCAAGGAGATAAAGCTACAGATGGAAAACTAATTTTGGAATAGCTTGGTAATGATTTATGGAAGGTTTTTGAAGTGTTTAGAGGTTTGGAAATGGTCTAGACAGTGATTTGACTTTGAAAATGCAGAAAAGTCAAACTTTTGTGGATTGACAGTTAACTTTTTGGGTGAGAAGTTTTCTGGTGAGAATGAGTGTTTGAACAGCTCCAATACATCATATATGATGTATTTGAAGTGTTGGTATAGGTGTTTGATGATTGGAGAGAGCTTTGGAAGAGTTTGTGCAAAACATATTTTTGCTTCACAAGTAAGTCACTTCCAATGCTTGCAAGAAGGTTGTGATATGTGGAATGGGAGAGATTTTGCTTGGTTTCTAGCTCAATCTGGTGTAGTTTGGGTGAGGAGAGTTCTCTATTTATATGCAAGCTTAGAAAACAAGTAGTATGGGCAGATTGGATCATCTTGCCAACTTTGCCCTTTTTGGAGGCAAAATGTGCAAGACCAACTTGATATCTTTCTTCTGAGTTTAAGCCACCTCTCTATGAGTTCGATCATCACCTATAGCCTGCATAGTGGTCTTGAATTAAAAGGAAAGGAGAATCTGATGTGGTTGCTGAGTTGTGACAGAACCTACAAAAATGTTTCTCTCTCATGCCACTTGCATTCACTTGCATGATTAAACAATTCATTTAATCCAAAATCTGAGTTTTGCTCGTGGCTATGCCTTCTAATCTCCTATATTAAGTCCATAAGCATCAAATAATGATTTAAGCAAGGGATTATAAGAGGTTTGAATGGTTTATACAAGAAAATGCAAATGCTGAACTTGGTTTTGTGACATGAAAAATGTCAAACTTGCCTTCTTTGATTCTCCCTAACCATAAAGGTTGAGAAAATTCTCTTGTAATTTTTAAAAATACCCAAACATGATCTATAAAATTCATGTTTTACACAAGTTCAAATTTCAAAGGGAACTATGTCAAAAATCCTCTTGAAGTTTATTGCAAAAGTTGACTTACAAGTCAAGAAACATGAAAATTTTCTAAGTGTTGAAATTTTTCACAACTTTATGAGCTCAAAAATCAAAACCTATTAATTTTTGGGCCTCAACCATATATTCCAATTTTGTAGGGCTCCTCTAGAGCTTTCCAACAAGCTTTGAACCATTCCATTTGGATCTGTGGTTAGGAAGTTATGATCATTTCAAGTTGGCTTAAAATTAGGGTTTTTCATGAACCCTAGTTTCTTGATTTGCAAGTTATCCATCAATCCTTGATTAAATCTTCACCAAACTCACTACTTAGGCACAAAATGATGTTGGAAGACTTTCTTGCTTCAATTTGGGGTCAAAACCCTAAAATTCAAAGAGTTGACTTTCCAGACAGACGAACCTAATGGCTGAAAACTTCATAATCGATCCTCAGGGTTCTTGGTTCTTTGAGCCTTTCAAACTTCTTGGGGAGACTTTAATAAGTCATAGGAGTTCCATGGATCATTATTCAATATTTGTAAACCTCTTTATACCAAAAGTCAAACTTTATTTGACTTTTTCCACCATAAACCCTAATCAGGGTCTTGCACTACACTGCTCCCATTCTTTTGGTAAAAACCTCTAATAACATTTGTTCTTGGCAAGATGTGAGTCTCTTGGTGAAATGGAGACTTGATTTGTAGAAGATCAATCCAAAACCTTGACTGATCAGTCCACCGGATCCTTGATTTTATCAGTGTAAAAACCCTAATTCATCTGCATCTTGACAAAGGTTAAGGTTAGGTAACACATGCTTGATGCTCCTAGAATGATGATGGAATCTAGGGGTCAAAATTTGGGGTATTATAATGTCCTTGAGGAGCACTACCTTGGCCTCGTATTTGCCTTTAAGGGTCTTTAACTGTTTGAATAGATCTCTTGTCTCCAACTTAAGTTCAGCCTCCCTGGCCTGTGCTTTTTTCAACTCCTTAAGCGGAATGGTCTCCGCGTCTCCAAGGGCCAGAGTCGTCTCCAAAACTCTCATCATTGTAGCAGCATTGTGACAAAGGAGTGACCTCCTCACCTTCAGATCAGCAGCCAAGATGGCTGATGCCTCCGGATCGGGGACCTGTAAAGACCCTCCCAGTCAAAAATCTTATCTTGTAAAAAGCAGTGGGGAAGGGTGAATTCTCCCCCGGCAAAACCAGAGCCTTCGGCCGAAGACGAGCCAAGGTTGTCTCACTTCCTCTTCTCAGAGGATCCGGGGTAGGAGGATTAAAGGTGTCGCCCGATGATGGCGAATGACCGACGAACTTCTCCAAGGTCACCTACTTCCTGACCGCATTCACCCTCGAGGTCGAAACCTTTTTGACATTTTTAGTTGTGACTGACTTAAGCAAACGTTCACGTAAATTCGACATCTTTCCTGCAAAGAAGAAAAAAAGGCCAGCACAACTTCAAAACAACAAGAAACTAGTCGAGCACGTCATATATACCTAGAAGCTCAAAAGCCTCGGCCTCAGTCCGACAATCAAGAAGGGCTTTAGTATTTATGTAACGAGCATCCCAAGCAGGTTCCTCATCTTCAGAGCAGAGTATATTGCCATCCTTATCCACCACAACAGCAGGGGTAATGCTCTCAATGAACATTGTCAGCGCTCGAAGAAACTTCTTGTCCTCAGAGCAAAGTTGGTCGTGCTTCACAAGGAACTGGCTTGTCCTATACCGAAAATGGGCGTACACCCATTTCAAGGAAAACTTTGACACGGGACGCACCATTTCCTGATCATCTTCCTTTAGCGTCTCCATCATAACCAGGGAGCTCTTGGCCGCTTTAGAAAGGGGCTTTACGACTAGAAATCTAAATTTGAAGTTTCAGACAGGCTCCGAGTAAGGCCCTAACAGCCTGCTCTGCTGCTTGAAAGACACCCAACTCTGCTTCGATTTCGAAGTGCTCCTTTGCAGCTGGAAGATGCAAAAGAAGAGTTCCACGGTAGCCCCTATCCGAAGGTAACGACACACCAATTCGAATGCTCGAATGAACGTCAGAGCATTCAGGTGGAGTTGGGCAAGACACAGTTTGAGGTGGCAAAATATCGCCCCTGGAAATCCATAAAGGGAAAACGATACCCTGCTTCCCTAAAGGTGAATTCATACATAGTAAATCTCCTCCCCGGATACACCGAGAATCTTCGGTCGTTCTCCGTCGGGCTAATCACCCTTTAACTCATAGGCGCGTCTTCAACCCTATCTTTGAGGAGATCGAAGTTACTGGCCTCCTCCTCGATAAATGTGAACTTCGTTACAAGGGGCTCTTGGGCTATCCAACTAAGATCCCCTTCAGCCACCCGCATATTGGCATACTCAGTGGGAGGCACGTCTTGTTAATGTTTGCCCCAACTACAAGGACGGTTCCCTCATCACGACTAGCCATTTCACCTGAAAAGCAGGGAAAGCCACAGTGAATTCGACAAAGATCAAATTCAGTCTTCCACCATAAATCAAGTGCAAGGGCAAGGATTAAGTGCAAGGATGTCTCTCCGACTCAGGCCCTTATCAACCGCAAGGGGTCTCAGTGAGACGCGTCCCCGACGCTAAGGATACGTCCCCGCTACTTATAAAGACCCTAAAGGGGAGAAGCCCCCCGACTACCCCAACGTGTCGGGCATCTAAAAGCAAAGCCCTCAGCTATGAGGACACCCCTGCCCGATGACAAACATAAAACAATCTCACGCAACTACCTAGGAAGATCTACAGGCATACAGCATCCTAATCTTAAGTTCTACAAAGCCTTCATGAATTTCCCAGAAATGTTCATGTGTTCTTCATGAAACACATGAACTTCAACCGGAAAATTCATGAAGCACAGGCAAATTTAAGAATAATTTGTAGAAATTCATACAAGTTTCAAAAGTTGAGGATGAAGATCTTGGGATGGCAGGAGCAGCAGCGGCGGCGAAGAGATCTCTGGCAACGAACATGTTGCAGAATGGAAGATAAGGAGGAGAGAAATTTTCGTAAAGTGTAAAATGAAATTTTGCCCCTAATAACGCGAAATTATATCGTATATTTGACTTGACTTACATGAATTTTATTTGCGATTATTGTTAATTTATCTGATTTATGTTTTATTATGCAATTATTTTATTATATTTTATAGGAAGAAGGAAAGAATTGGAAAAGAAAGAAATAAGAACAAAAAGAAAGAAGAAAGAAAGAAATAGAAAAAAAGAAAGAAAATAAAGTGGGGGCCACCACACACTAGTGGCACTTGTCACATGTGTGTGGCACCTGCCACCTAGAATAAAGAAGAGGAAGTGGCGAGTGCCACTCCTAAAAGCAAGGAGAGTGGAGAGTGCCACTATGTAGCAAGGGAGATAATTGTGGCGCCTGCCACACTGAATTATAGGAGAAGGTGGCGGGTGCCACCTGGTGAAAACGGCCCCTACAATTTCTCCATTCACTCTACATTTTCTCTGGTTTTTCCTGCACGCTACGAAATTATTGGGAACAAATTTCGTGGGTAACTGACCAGGGGCAATGAATATAAAAGCAAGACGGTTTCCAAGCAGGAAGTTCACTCCTTTTTTCTCTGAGCCAGAGTTTTATTCTCCTTAGTCTTTAGGCAGTTTTTACCATTTGTAAAAGCAATAGTTTTTCACACTGAGAAACTATTGCAATTTAGTATTAGGATTTATTTTGTTGTTCGTGATTTGTACTGAATTCAAAGCTTGCCTCCTTAATCCAAGTTTTTCCAGTTCTTCGTAATTTCTAGGTTTTTCTTATTTACTTTTATTGTTATGTTTTCCATTTATATTTTGTTTGGCCTTATGATTAATTCTTGTTATTGTATGCATTATTTATAAACCATGTCTGGCTAAACTGTTTAATATTGATATGTAAATACGATCAATCAGAAGGGGTTTAATAACTCATGGCGTGAACTTAACAAATTTATTTCTCTGGTCTTGGTTTGTTTTTATTAAACTTAATAACTTTTGTTACGAGAGTAAAAAGGTAACAAAGGTTAGGATCAATAAAGCGAGAGTTTGAGGTCCTAACCAGATAGCTGAAACTGAACATTAATCCTAAATACAGCGAGAGCGCTTCAGAATTAATTAGGATCTACTTATTCTCAATAAGTGTTTTTAAATGCAAATAAGAGAGTGAGAGCCTTCATTCTGATTTGAGAGTATAGTCTGAGTCAATAAACACGAGAGTGTGAGATAAAGTATTTTAAATGAGTATTTTCTACAGAATAATATTTTGATCTTCTAATAACGCCCATGAATTATTGAATCCCCGATGATTGACAAACTACATACCGATATTCCGTCATATCTTGATTTAAATCATATTTTAATTTACATTTATTTTCTTGCATTTCAACCTAAAAAAAATCCATTAGTCTTAGATTTACGTAGTAGCATTAGATGACGGCAAGATCGATTATTGGTCCTTTAGGTTCGATAATATTTAAAACTACGTGACCAGAATGTGCACTTGCAGTCACGAATCATTTAGACATACTAAGTCACGATCAGCCCCCCCCCCCCCCCCCCTTTATATAGGCTCCCTTGCTCGCATGGAAAAGCGCAAAGGGAAAAATTCCATCATTGTCTAGCCTCCTAGGCCTTAAACAAAACTTATTGCACCGTCACAAGTGGCACATAGTGGCTTCCACTTGGCATCCTCAAATTGACCCCTCACGTGTTTGTAAAAAGACAAGTCTCTTCAGCTCCGCGCAGGCATATTCTCCTCGACAACGTCACCAGATCAATATCCGAGCAAGAGCCTCGTCGACATTTTCTTCATCCTAAGAATAAGTCTGATCAACACAAAACGAACTTTTCATCTCTAAGGAGGTCCCGCGCGACCCAAAATCGACCATTCAATGTTACACACATGCGCGTCCCCGAAGTTTTTTGCTCAATAAATATAAATCCCAAAGACCTCCCCGCAATACGGTTCCTGCCCCTTGGTCGCACAAGCTATGCTAACTCAAGTCATTAATCCTCGCCTCAAAGCAACGACTTAGGGGTCTCTTGTTGTGGACTGGACTAGCACCTGTCCCACAACTGGGCAAGGCCCAATTTAGTCTAGCTTAAAGCCAGGTTCAATACGACCATAGGGCACAATATAGTTGTTGGCCACAATATAGTCGTTGGATCACATATCCTTTGAGGACGTGCCCCTCACGCCCTTGACAGTTTACGCGACTAACTGCCCCTTCGAAAGTCACGAAGACAGTTGGATCAGGTCAAAGATCACGTGCTAGATTTTCCACCTGGAAGTGCCCCATTGGCCGACCAGATATTTTAGTTATATGGGAGACATTGGCCCCGCGCTGGGGGAAACTTATAAATACCCTCTCTCTTGAGAGGGTCAGGTATTCTAATCATTCTTGCTCATACCTAAACACTCGTACTTTCTTTCTCTCTTTAGCTCAAACACTTACTTTGTCATTGGAGTACCTTGCAGGTACACCCCCTCCTCTCCTACAACCGATGTTGCTGCCCTACATCGAAGGCCAAGACAATCCATTTTAATCACTCCAAATCACATACTATTGGGATAAGTTATGTTTATAGCAACCTATGTGCTCAACAAATGTCCCACCAAACAGCTAGACAAGTACCTGATAAGGTATGGAAGAAGAGAAATCATACAATGAAACATCTAAAAGGGCATTTGTATTTGTGTTATAGACATGTACCTGAGGCAAGAAGGAAAATATGAATGATATGAGTGAACCTATGATACTTGTAAGGTATCATAAAACAATTGTTTATAGCATATACAATCTAGTCTAACACACAATCATTGTGAGCATAAATGTGATATTATGTTAGTCAAAATTATAGTATTTGAGCAACGAGTAAAGTTTTATAACTCTAACTATTTTAATGATGATTGATGAGGAACAAGAATATCAAGATGAATGGAGGACTGAGGTACCAAATACAGAAGTAGCTAAAGAAAGAAGAACCTACCAAAGACAAAGGTTTATGTGCACAAGGTTTGGAAACTATGAAACTCTTCATAAAAATATAATAAATGATGAAGATGAGTTTATACACTTTACTCTTTTTATAGATGTAAAACCAGATATTTATAAGTAGACCTTAGATTAAAAGGTATGGAATGATGCAATAATTTAATGATTAAATGCAATAGAGAAGAACAACACTTAGGATATGACAAAACTACCATTAAACAAAAGAGTCATAGATGTGGAATGAGTGTTCAAGCTGAGGTTAAAGCCAAATAGATAGATTTCCAAGTACAATGTTATATTAGTTGCAAGAGGCTTTATGTTGAAACCTGACTTGAATTATGATGAAGTCGCTTTTCTAGTTGGAAGGCTTGAGACCGTAAGGATAATTTTTTTCATTGAATATGGAAGAGGTTGGCCTTTATTTTAGTTAGATGTGAAGGATGCATTCTTGAATGGATCGTTGAAGGGAAATGTGTATGTGACACAACCTCCCGATTTTAAAATCAAAGATAAGGAATAAATTGTATTAAATCTAAAAAAGACTTTATATAGACTTAAACAAGCATCAAGAGCTTGGAATAAAAAAAATAGATAAATTCCCAGTACACCAAAAGTCTGAGATGTGTGCCTCCTAATATGGTGTGTATGTGAGAATGTGAATAATGTTGGCAATTCTTATATGTGGATGATTTTCTTATCATAGACAGCAACATAGTTGAAATTGCAAAGTTCAAGGAAAAAATGATGATTGAGTTTGAAATAACTGGCCTTTAAAACAGACTTACTTTTTAGGAATGGAATTTGATGAAACATGAAGAGGATTGATAACGAGTCAAAGGAAGTATACCTTAAATGTGCTAAAGATATTTAACATGATCGAGTGCAACGCGTTATCAACCCTTGTAAAAATCAATCTAAAACTTGATAATGATGAAAATGAAGAGCTAGTGAATCCAACTTTGTTCTAACTAATCACACAACCTTTGAGATATTTACGTCACAACATATCAGATATTCTATATGCAGTTGAAATTATTAGTAGGTTCGTGAGTGATCCTAGAGCCTCATATTTTCATGCAACCGAGAGAAATATGAGATACATCAAAGAAACACTCAGTTATGGAATGTTATTCTCGTCAATTCAACTCAACTTAGTATGGATTTAATTGACTTCTCAAATGAAGACTGATGTGGAGATAATCAAGATAGAAAAATCACGTTAGACAACTTGTTCATGATCCACAACACTTTAATATCATGGTGCTTGAAAAATAACTAGTAGTTGCATTATTGACCTATGAGTCTAAGTATACAGCATGCTCACTAGTTATTTGTCAAAACAAGATGGTTAGCCTCAATTTTAAATGAGCTTTAAAATAGAAGTAAGAAAGCCTATAATCATATTCTTAGATAACAAATCAACAATTATTTTGACAATAAATCTTGTGTTCCATGATAGAAGCAAGCACATTGAAACAATGTTTAATTTCTTTAGAGAACAAGTCAACAAGGAAGTTTTGAAGATGATCTATTATTTAACCAAAAAGCAATTGGCATACTTATTCATTAAAGTAGTTAAGATTGACACTTTTGAAGGCGTGCGAAGGATATTGGTGTAGTGTCACTAAATAACTTGAATTAAGAGAGGATGTTGGCTTTCTTGTAATTTAAGTTTGAAGGTGTGAGAAATACACAAGAAGGGGGGGGGGGGTTGAATTGGGTATTTACTCTATTAAAACTTTTTCTCGGTTTCTTCACTTGTTGCTTTCTATAGAGTTCTATGCGATGCATTGCGAAAGCATATATAATAAAGTATAACACAAGTAAAGAACACATGATATATCCTGGTTCACTTGAGCAACTCTCAAGCTAATCCATTCCACCCTTCCAAGGTGATTTTGCCTCACTCAAGCAAGGACTTAATTCACTATAACCAAATTGATTACAGTTGCACAAGCTAACTGCAAGTGACTAACAAATAGACAATGACACGTTCAGGGATCCCTTAGGATATAACGTTCATTGACACCTAATAGAATCTGATCAATTAAGATCTCCTATCAGTTACCACAAATGACAACTGTCACTTGTCATCTCAAGTATTCTGATCTTCACAAGATCACTTGAGGAGCCACTAATTCTAAAATGAATTTGTGTTGCCGGAGATTACATGAGTGCTTCTTGTCAAGCAAATTACTCCTAATTAAGTACATAGCAAGTATTGAGCAACAACTCCTTGCTTCCTAATACAGAAACTAATCTAAAGATAAATCTCTATGAGATTATTAGAACAGTAGTTTTCATATTGCTTAAAAGTTTTTCTTATGTGAGCATTGCATCTTCTAGCATAAAGCTTTTCTTGTTATTCAATTATGTTGCTAACTTCACTCGTTAGCATCATTGCCTTTTAACAAGCTGGCTTGCTTTGTAATGAGCTTCTTACTTTGTAATTGGCTAACATTTGAACGAATCAAATGTTCTTCTTTTATAGTGCATTCAAAAAGAGACGTTGTGAGGGTAGAGATGTCCATTCAAATATTCCAACGATCCTTTCCCAACAGATAGAATACTCACGTGTTGTATAGTGTTGTCATCACTTTCTTTTCCTTTTCTTGCAACGTTAATATATCATTGTGAGAGACAACTCTTATCCACAAATGATGTGATCTTCATTTATCAGTTAGGACATATCAGCTTCTGCCTTTTGTTCTTCTAATGATGTATCAGATGAGTAGTTCAGAAACTACTTTGGTATGATAGCATAATAACATCAGAGTCTGACTTCAGCACCTTGTTTATCAGAGTTGATAGCAACAGCTTATCTGATGAGTAATACACCTCTGTCTGGGTGAATCTTCTTCTGACACAATCTTCAACTTCAGAATCCAGTCTTCAGCATTCCCAGATCTAAGTTTCCTATGAAACAGTCTTGAGAATCTTCGTGACTGATTCTTCAGAAATCATGTCTTTAGAGTCTTTCTGCACTTGGTCTTCAGAGCCTTCAGCCTTCAGAACTTCAAGTCATCAGAGTCTTCAGAGGACTATATCTCAGATGCGTTGATAGCTTTCAGATCAGATACACTTCTGAGAGCAGAATCCACAAGAGCATTGCAACTGCAATATACAACATCTTTGGATCTTTCTGATCGTGATCAGATACAGAGTCATACTTGCTTCTCAATATGCTTTGATTGCTTTCAGATCAGATGCACTTCTCATAGCAGAATCCACAAGATCATTGCAACTGCAATATACAACATCTTTGGATCTTTCTGATCGTGATCAGATGCATAAGCAAACTAGTTTCTCCCATAAGCGCTTTATGATATGTCACACATAGTAACTCTCATATTGTATTAGCTGCACATGTTGATGGTGTTTGTTTGATCTTATATATTTAATTATCATGATCTGCACATAACAAACATTAGAACATAAAATGGTTCTTTCACAAATACTTAATTGTTATCATCAAAACATAGAGATAATTCTGTAGAGACAAATCTTACTCTTACAAAGTTATCTTTCTTGTAACTCATGTTACTTTATTAAAGTAGTTAACTTAAATTGAGGTAATTTAGGTAGTTAGCATTCATTAATGAGTCAATTAAGGTCGTCGGTATTAGTTTATTTTGGTTATGTTCAATTTGAAATCTCTAGTACTTATATAAATGAAATGCCTTATGATCAATCAAATACACATTCATTCAATTATTCTACTTGTTTTACTTTGTTTTGCACTAACAAAAACTACAAATTATAGATAGTTTACTGTGTAAAACGACTATTGCGTCCATCCTTGAAATATATTTTTCTTTTCCCTTTACTTCTTTAGTTATTTAATCATAGATTACTAGTAAAAAAAATTAATTTTCCTTTTTAGAACATTTGAAGTATGAAATTTATTTAAAGGGTAAAATGCTTGAACACAATTTTGAACCAAACAGCTTGTCTGTACTTCTTAATTTGCACTGAGATAGGAAATAGCTTTTTGGCATTTTTCCATTGTGCATTCAATGACTAATATCTTCCTTTTTACCCTCTCAAGAACAAGTTACTCCTTTGTCTTATGTTTCTTTCTCTACCTTTAAAAATATGAATTCCCAAGAACAAGTTATTCCGTTACATGTCAGTTCAGTTGGTAGATGTGCAATAACAAAATTAAAATCATTAGACACTGACATCGAAAAAGTTAAAATTTTATATAAATTTTATATCGATCTTATAAATAATCGATGTATCTGGTCTATATCGATAATAAATAGTCAGATAAAATCTATTGACCATGCACATGCATGTTTGATGACATGTAACTGTTGATAAGCAACTAGTGACCTCACCCTCCTCATCCAGTCCAAGATACTTTCTCAAAATATCCAAAACAACTTCACCATCATTCACTTCCCTACAAATCCACACAAACAAATAAAAGATAGAACCAGCATTACACAACAAAAATGACCATCACTAACTACACTCCTCTCTTCTTCCTATGCTTCATAATCCCCCTTGTACATAGCAATGTTCAATCACATTCAGGTACAAAAACATAACAACATTCCACTATTTTTCGAAACTTTTTCGTATAATTCTTCTCTAAACCCTATGTTCATCATTGTGTTAACAGGTCCTTCAACACAGGTTATGCATTCTTTCCATCAAGACAGAAATGGTTCTAAATTTTCATGGCATGGTAATACTAATAACAGTGTAATCTTTTGTATAGTTTCTCAATTCTCAGTTTCCTAACATGTGTTATGTGTGATGTTTTTATAGGTTCTTGCACAAACAAAGACATAAGCATTTCACAAAGTAGAGAGACACTAAGTGGAATTCCTCAATATGTAGTGCAAATTATGAACACATGTGTTTCTTCTAAGTGTGCTCCATATAATATCCATCTTCATTGTGGTTGGTTTGCTTCTGCAAGAATAGTCAACCCGAAATTGTTCAAGAGACTTTCTTTTGATGATTGTTTGGTGAATGGAGGAAAACCTTTAACCTCTAGCCAAATCATTAGATTCACTTATTCTAACTCCTTTTTGTATCCTCTTGCTTTCAAGTCTGCCAAATTTTGCTGACTACAAAAGAAGATGTTCACTTTTGTTAGTTGGAAAATGCGGTCACGATCCAGAGCTCACAATCTATGTAGCACCGACACTTTAAATTAAGGGTGTGTCTGATCTGACTAACCAAAGTCTGATGTGTCGTATCTGGTATCTATGTCATTGTGTTAATGCTTGATAGGCGACGTGGTTGAAGCCTCAAATTGGAATGGAAAAATGTACATTTGTTTCTTTTTTTTTTGTCAAAAGTGAAGAAAGAAAATTTGCCTTTTTGTGGACTGTTACAATACCAATTTACCATCAACACATCACATCTATAACTTTCATGTCTTCATGACTTCAATTTTGAATCACACTCTTCCACCTATGATGTGAAAAATATTCTTTTTGCAGGTGAAAGTACAGTACTAACAAACTTTTATTGCATTCATCGGTTTAACATGTTCAGTATAACGTTTATCAAACTCCCTCATGGTAACTTGACACAATAGGAAAAGTTGAAATGCAGGTGCATATCAATCTCAAAGAGTACGCGTCCTTAATAGATATATCGAAATTATTGTGCGTTAAACAATGTATTAAAATGCAACATTTAACCATTCATAAGCGAGGTAGGATTTAACCTCTCACTTGAATCGAACAATCTCTCTAATAAGTATAAGTCGTCGACATTCTATAATAGGATCCGATATAGGATCTGACTATCTTCTCCCACCAAACCAAACTAAGCTCTGTTACCACTTGTTAGAGAATCCAAAGAAATCCAGAGCAAGATCAATGCTCTGGAACCCACAAGAGAGGGAGACGACACAACTCCACCTAAAATTTCAAGTAATCAGTTATACACATCTCTCTTATAAATCTAACACAAACGACTTGTTTTCCTCTTACAAGATTCTCCTGCAACTGAAGTGCAAACTCAAATTTCCATTTACACATCACCCATTAAAGGACGTTCAACGCCATTCTCCGCTAAACACTAGTCACATATCTCAACAAACTTCTTCAAACACTCATGACTAATTTTTCCTTTAAGATAAGGATCAATAATATCTTCAAGGTTTTCCTTCTTTTAGGCTCAACAAAACCCAATCTATTAAGCTAACTTGTTCCTTAAGTAAGCTAGGATCAGTTCTAGCCTTGCACATAAAACCTCAATCAGATTTGTTGTCAAAAAAATACTCAGATCTAAATATCATTGTCATAATATATACACACTTCAAAATTCTCATCAAACACACTTCAATGTGTGAGAATTATCATAATAGAATTGCCACAAATTATATAAAAAGTTATAAAGGAGTATAAAATAGCCCTGAGCCACTTTTGTCACTTTGTTATAGGAATCTCCATTAATAATCAAAAAAGTATCTTCGCTGCTATTAAATTAATCAATTACATAAACAAATAGACATAGTTAGAGAGAGAGAGAGAGAGAGAGAGAGAGAAAGAGAGAGAGAGAGAGAAGGCCAAAAGCATGGCCAATCCACTAAACCTCACTTCCAACTCATTCTTCTTCATCTTCACCTTAACCATCCTCTATGTAGCTTACACCTTCCCTAGACTCCAACCAAACCAAACCAACCTCGTCTTCTACGTCCACGACCACTTCACCGGCGAAGACTCCACAGCAGCCACTGTTGCTGGTAAAACCGGACCCCCCTCAAGCATCCTACACTTCGGCACCGTGGCAATAGTCGACGATCCAGTAACAGAAGGACCAACAATGGATTCAACACTCATCGGTAGAGCTCAAGGCGTGTACGTAAATTCACAGCTTGATGGCAAAGCATTGTACATGGTTTTCTCAGTTATATTCACAGCTGGTGAGTTCAGAGGAAGTACCTTAGAGATTCAAGGATCTGATATATTTGGACTGAAGGAACGAGAATTCGGAATTGTTTCTGGCACGGGTTATTTTCGGTTTGTTAAAGGGTACGGAATTATGGAAACAGAGTTCATGGATTTAGTTCATCTCAGAGCCATTCTTAAACTCAATGTAACAGTCAAACATTATTAGAACTTGGAAAGTTTATGCATTATTATTATTATTATCCTTAACAACTCTGTGTCTGTCATTTACTATTAGGTCTACAAAATTTTAAAAGAATAAAAGAAACTACTAGTAGTAATCTACATCACCAAATATGCAAAAGTTATGAACCTTTGTGAGCCTTTTTTATGCCAATTTTTTTTAAATTATGATAGCAGCACTTAATACCAACTACTATTACATTACTTTTGTAGCAGACATTTAAAATTTGTTGTGCTGAGCTACACTTTTTTACTTAGGGGCCGCAAAAAACAAAGCGGGGAGCCTCGGATATATTTGAGAGTGTGGACCTAAAATCTTGTCCCACCTCGCATTAAAGTGACGGCAGGGCGGGTCGGGTCCGTGGACATTGAATCTTTTAGGCCTAAAAATTACAAAATTATATGCAAAAGTCTGTGCCTATCAAAGTCTGGAAAAAACGGGACGGACACATTAAAGATTACGGGCCTAAAACCTTAATCTACCCCAGAAAAAATGTTGGCAAAACAGATATGTCAGGCCTGTTTTGCCACCCCTACTTTTACTTCAAAAGTGGGTAATGATGATAGAGATGTAACAAAAACAAAATATTTGTTTCTTTTCACTACCTTCTCTACATCTTTAAAATAATGTCACAAACATTCTACCTTGAAAATTTAAATAAATTTGGGGTTGCAACAAACAAGTAATCCAATTAACAATACATCAAAGACACATCCCCAACCACCAATAAATTGAAAATAAAAGAAACTTTATAATGGCAAAGAAAAATAAATTGACTAACCCAATCAACATTAAATAGTTTGGTAATCACCGCCTTTTTAAGTCATTATTTCTCACTTGAGACTCATTCCCCTTTGATTCCGAGGATGAAGACACAACCAAACTTTATCTCACTAAATGGGGTCGACTAATTGAGGATTAAGACAACAAAAAAAAATCACCATATCTTGTTTATCTCTATATTACATTGGCAGATGTTTGATGAAGACCTCAATCTCAGACCAGCTATTCAATAAACTCCATGACAAGCTATTTGTTCCAATTCATATACTTCAAGAATTTATATATGTGCACAAAATTATGTAACAGCCTTGAGTGACAAAGTGAAAGAATAGCTCCACGGCAGTCTCTATGACTCTTTTCTTTGGATGCTTTCGCCACCAGCTGATCGGGCTGCTTGGAACTCAATGACATACCGTCTTTGCAACTCTCTAAGCCTTTCGAGCAGTTCGGGGAAAGTTGGTCGGCAAGTTGGATCACTGGTTGAAACAGACAAACATATAAATAGACATAAAATGTTCGGTGATTGCATCACCTTGGCTTTCAATATTATTGGAATAAGAATACCAAAAGGAAAGAATTTGCTTCAAAGAGTATGAATGAAACTCAATAAGTGAAGAGCTTTTGGACACAAATCCACAATTACATCGATCTTTTGGGTGACATTATTCAGAGCTACAAGTACGAAGTTTAACAATGGGATGAGAAGGCATACCTGTGCCAACAGATCTCAATTAAAGACGCCCACCCTGGATCAACGTCTTTTGGAATTTCTGGACGCTGATTCATGAACCCTACAGCTCCAATTACCTGCAAAATTCCTAGAGGAACAGTTGTTCATATATGTACGCAAAGTGATATGTAGTTGAATAAAAAAGAAATTGAGAACACATTATTCTGGCGGTGACTTTTCATTCAATAGGTTTCGCCGTCATTTTAGTTTGCAATCTCTTATTTTGTATGTAGTATGTAGACATGAAAGCAATACCTGCATTGAGTTGAGAGTATCCCAAGGAATCTTTTCGGTTGCAAGTTCCCATAATATCACCCCAAAGCTATATACATCAGACCTGATTAACAAGAAGCGGCAAAAAAGACAATCAAAGGCTGACATTTCCGTTAAAATATGTGTGGGAAGAGAGAGTAACTAAGTATGTAGATTGAACACACTTCTCATCTGACGGTTCATTACGAAGAACTTCTGGTGCCATCCATTGAGGCTAGAAGCAGAAAAAATGTAGAATCAGTAAGATGTTTTGAGCCAATTCAGTAATGGAAAAGGTAAAGGAGAACAATTTCAATTCAAACAGAACTTCTTTTATGATCCGTGAAAAAAAATAATGAACCTACCGTGCCTCTTCCTGTCTTGGTTGTGAGATATGTTTCATGCTTAAGACGTGAAAGACCAAAATCACCAACCTGTTTGGTTAACAAACAATTAGGATATTGTCCAACATTGTAGGATAAATAGAAAATGACAACTGGCATACCTTCACAGTCCAATTCTTATCAACTAGAAGATTTGAAGACTTCAAATCTCTATGTATGATAGGCGGGTTATAATGATGAAGATAATTTACGCCTCGTGCCTGTAAAAAAGTAAGTTGCAAGTATACAACATTGCTTCAAACACGGTGAAAGAGGTGCTTTTTAAGATGCCAATGGAATGTATGTTTCTAATAGCAAGGTACCATTCCACCAAAAGCATCGGCATCATAACAATGAGATAACTTTATTTAGAATAAAAACTCACAATATCCAATGCCATATGTACTCGTCGTCTCCAGTCAAGTTTGGGTGTAGTTTTGTGCAACAAGCGACACAAGCTGCCGCTGAAGTTATCAAATACAAATGGAAACAATAATAATCAGCCTAGCTCAGTACTTTGTGACACAGCACAACAAACTGTAATCAAAATGAGGATACAACGCAGTCAACTCAATAGTAAGGTTCAGAACAAACCGTGGGAGAAACTCTGTCACAATGCAAAGACGTTGAGGTGAAGTTACTGCTCCCATAAAGAGAAGAATATTTGGGTGCCGAAGTCTTTTCATGACAGATACCTATAACACCAAAACACCATATTTTCAAATTAATGTTAGACAGAGGAAATTTTTAAGGGCTACACGCACTCGAGAGGTTCAAAAAGGAAAGAAATCATACCTCTTGTCTGAATGACTGTATCACATCATCTGAATACTCTTGCTTTGAGAAAACCTTGACAGCAACATCCTGCAAAACATAATATAAGCTGACATCATAATTGCATTCGCCAAAATGTATTTTAGAATATCCTTGTATAATGCATGACTATAAAACCATAAATTAGGGAAGAGAAAAGAACATACTGATCCATACCACAGAGCATGGTATACAGTTCCACAACAACCTGAAAACAGATAACTTATCAAGATTTCAACTAAAACTTGTTAAAGTATAGATATTGTCGATATATTATTTTCTCACGCTTGCGCCTTTAGTTAAGAGTGTGACTTACCCTGCCCAATTTGTTCTCGAATTGTTAAATCCTCCCACAAAATTTCATAATCCAAACAGTCAGAGTCTACATCCATTTTGCTATTGGTAGCACCACTGCCGGCACTCCCGCTGCTGCTGGCACTACTTGTGCTGATAACATTATAGGAGGAAGAGCGGGGTATTGAAGCCGTGTTGTTAGTAAGGCGATTACTTTCACCGACCTGACTTTCCTGCTTCAAGCTAGAATAAAGATTCTTCTGATTAACTGACTCATTTTCTTGATCATTCTGCCTCCATGGCTCAGCAGCACGCACGTTCCTTGCCTCTGATTCTTCTGGATCATTTGTTCTCCATGGCCACGATAATGTTTTCTTTTGAACCCAGGCTTCAGCCTTAGAAGTTAAAACTTTGTGAACCGGTTTTCCTTCACTCTCGTCACCAGAGTCTCTCGAAGTTTTTCCTTCTAACTTTTCTTCAACACGGTAAAATATACCAACAGGGGTCTGTGGTAAATCACCTCTAGGTGTGCTAGCTCCGCTTGAATTAGCATCTTCTCTGTGTTCTGAGAAACCTTGACTTTCTCCATTCCCACCTTCATGATCTACATTATTTTCTCCTGTCCAGATTCGCGACTTAACTCTGTTACTCACCTTCGATGCCTGTTCAACAGTTCTAACATCACAAAACACACCACAGCATATACTAAATTGTATAAACATGAAAGTTAAAGAACAAACCAAATTAGAAATCTTAGATGCTAGAGCAGTTTGAAGCGGCTGCTGAGAGTCAAACCCAAGATGATTCGTAATGCTACTTTTAGGACGAGCAGAAACATAATCCAGTTCAGCATTCTTTACACCATAAAACGGAGCTCTCATTTCAAGAAACGGCCGTGAATCACTCGACACACAGATAATCCCAACTAAGCTCCCATCATCATAAAAAGGAGTATTGGATGTTACCGCTAAAAACCTTTCTCCTTTCTTGTTCTTGACTAGGAATTGACCGCTCCATCTCTCTCCCTTCATAACACAATTCACCGTATCACAAGCTATTCCCCAATCCCTAGGATCCACTAGCAAATCAATCCCATCCTGTCCCAAAACTTCATCGGCAGTATAACCATATAGATTTTCAGCACTACGGTTCCTGCATAATCATCCCCAACATAACAATTCATTACACATTCAACAAACACCAAATCAACACATTAGCTCTTATCATGGTTCTAAATTGCGGTTGTGGTCACAGATACAGTGAACTTAGATATAGCAACAAAATACATTCAATTTCGATTGTGGCCGATGCAGTCGTAATTGCAATTTTGTTGCAGATCCCTCTAAAACCTTTATATTGCAACTACAACTTCAATTGTAGTTGCAAACAAGGTTTTAAAAAGCAGTCTGCAACCGTAAAAACGGCCCCGACAAAACAGTATTACCAGGTGCCGATACCAATACCGTTATTCACCGTTTTTATGTTAAAGAACAAATTGTAGCTAATTCACACCGCAACGGCCTCAATCAGTTCTGCAATATATCTGTCCAGACCGAAATCGCAAAAGTCTTTACACAACCGCAATGCAAAAATAGCAACAAAAAAAAAAAAGATGAATAGAGTTATATTACCAGTAAATGATACGGGAGTTAAGATCCAAAATATGAAGAGAATGTCCCAAAGAGTGCAAGATATTGAGATAATGTTTCTCAGTAAAATTCACAAGTGCAGAAGCACGAGTTTCCTTTCGAAGCGGCGAAGAATGCTTAAAAGAACACGAACCTTTGTTCCATGAACCCAATCTAGAACGTTGAGGAGACACAGAGTGAGACCTTTGACGATGATGTTGCTGTTCTCTTCCATCAGAAAGCTTGAGCTTTGACATTTCTTGCTTCATGAAAGCATGGCCTTCTTCTAGCTCCTGGATCTTCTTCTTCACTGCTTCATCTCTTTCTTCACTTCCCATCATTTTCTTTAATTACCGATTTGTCCTCTTCATGCTTTTATATCTCCATGACTGTTTTTGTTTTTGTTTTGTTTCTATCTTCTTCAAGTCACTCTCCATTTAGATATTTTAATTTTTAAATTAATTATCTTATAATTATTGTTAACTAAAATTATAAATGTAAAGTAAAAGACAATACCCACGCGCGAGACGGAATGTGTGATTAACGACCCAGTTATATTATGAGTCGTTAATATTTGACCAATTGGGTTGGAGCGTAGAAGCCAAACATTGTCTAGGCGTTTGAATAATATAGTTTCTTTCCTTAGTTTAAAATCGCTTCATTATATTGGTTCAGTTTAAAAGTAATAGTTTTCTTTTTTACTTCTAAAACATTTTACCTTGATTCTGACAATACTGGGCGTGTTTTTCTTTTCTTTTTTTTTTGGTTCTAGTATTTTAAATTTGTGATGAGATACTGAAAAGGAAAAAAGCAAGTACGACAATATGAATCATATGTTTTTTATATGTTAGTTCATGTTCATTGCACTGACATATTTTAGAATGAAATTCAGTAAGTGTTGTGATAAAATTAAGGGTGGCAGACTATAAAACTCTAAAATGAACTTTAATGTTTTTGTAAGTGTTATTATTTTATTTTTTTTGTAATGTTAACTAATTAGTAGTTATAACTAAGATTTTATGAATTTGTGTAGAATACTACTATTTGGAATGTTTTGGTGCATTTTTACGATGAAAAAGGTAATGTGAAAAAAATTAGTAATATGCGGGTCGTATTTAGGGTTGGAATTGAGTCGAGTCGAGTCGAACTCACCTCAGCTCGGCTTGACTCGTTAAGAATTGGTTCAAGTTCGAGTTCGAATTCGAGTTTGTCACAAACTTTTTTTTAAACTCAAACTCGACTCGTTATAAGTTCACGAACAGTTCGGTTCAACTTGTTAGGTTCATCTCATTAGGTTCAGCTCACATGATTCACGGACTTAAAAACTATTTTTTAAAATATATATATTTTTTAGTATATTTGACATTTTAAATAAATATAATTTTTAAAATAAAATATTAAAATAAAATAAAAGTTATCATATTGAAATTTAACTTTATCTTCGAAATCTGTTAATTCAAAACCTACACAACTTTCAAGAGATACATTTGAGAGTCTAATTCAAAAACTACTAAATTGAAGATTAAATTTGTCTAAGATTTGAAGTAAATATTTAAATCTAATCTTAAAGACAGTATAATTCTTCTCATATGTAATCGAGTTGACTCATGGACCTAACGAGTCGAACTATGTATAGTTCAAGTTCAGCTCATTTAGTTAACGAACTTAATTTTTCGCTCATACTCAACTCATTTGGTTCATGAACCTAGTTCAACGATTTAATTGTCGAATCGAATTCTGAACTATTTTCGAGTTGGTTCGGTTCATTGTCAGCCCTAGTCGTATTCGAAAAAGATCGGAGTAAGATGGTTAAAATTGTGATTTAAAATTTAAATTTTATAGATTTTACGTTTTTATATCAGTATTTCGTGTTAAATTGTTGGTAAAAATGTTTTTGTATAAATCGTATTTTGAGATGATTTTAAACGATTTAAAATACTTAAAATCAATGGAATCGTATAAAATCGTAGGATTTTACCTTTTTTTTTGCCAAATTTGACTTGATTATACAATTGAAGTTGTAATATAAAGGCTTTAGAGATATGCAACGAAATCGCAGTTGCGACTGCATCGGCTACAATAAAGGTTTTTTATTTTATTCACATTAAACGACTTCTCTCAAACAAACTTCAGAGAGAAAGAACAAACCAAAGCAATGAAATGTAAAACATTTTGAACCCTAACGTTATCATCTGACGCTGGAACTTCATCCTCTCTGTTAGCATCTGATGCTGAAATTTCATCCTCTTTATTAGCATCCAATGTCGAAACTTCATAATCTAATACAATTGTGAGATTCATGAGCCTTCTTCTTTGATTTATATGTATCTAAGTGAGCTTTCTTTTCAAATAAAAATAGAGCAATGTTTTGCGTCTTTGTGATGCTTTTGTTGTGTAATTGTTATTTTCTAGTTACAATGTTATTATGGGGTTGTATGTAACAACGGTTTATGTCTTTGTGAATGTCATAGTGTTACTATTTTTGTTATTATGTGTATTTGAATGCAACTTGAGTGCATGAAAATGAGATATAATCATATACCTTGCTAGATTGTTAATATTCGACAAACATACTTCAATGGTGTTATTATTTTAATATGAGGTAAACTCTTCAATTTTACATTTCGATTTTACCTCAGCCAAGGTAAAAACTCGATTCTAACAACCTTGAATTGAAGTGAACTTTTGCAAGTGTGTAATGAATCATATATGGATGTGATTTTGATGTAGGAAGGCTTTTTAAGTCATTTGATTTTGTTTCAAGCCTAAAAACAACATTTTAATATTTTTCACAATTTTCTATTTTATTTCTTTTTTTTGGATTAAAAGGTCATTAGGGTTTCTTTTTTCTATTTTATTTGTGTTTTGGATTAAAAGTCCATTAGGATTTCCCTTTTTCTGTATTTAAACACCTTTGGGTGTGGTCATGAAGGTTATCTTTGATCATAATAAAATTCAGTATTTTTTTATCTGGTGGATTCCATAGCTTATCTTATAGGTTTTACGCTTGCAATCGTGTGTTTTCATTCTAGGTTTAGCGCATGCTAATCTATAGTACTTTTGACTGCGTCATGTGGTAATAGAGCAAGTTTTCTTCTATTTCTTTTCGTAGCTTGATTGTCCGTGAGAGATCAACCATTGATCAGAGCAGGATTTGAGGGTATTATCGTGGCTTTTACCACATGAAATTTTGTTCCTTGGGGGACAGTTGTCGAGTGCGATATCCTAGAAGAATCATAAAAATTAGCACATATTTAATTGTACAAGATGATGGAGCAAAAAAAACAATAAAGAACACAATAATTGGTAACTCAGTTCGATGCAACAACACCTACGTCTGGAAGGCTTAGGTCTCTCCCTAAATATGAGAACGCCTCTCACTTTCTCTCAATCACTAAACCCTAGTGATGGACTTCAATTAACAATGTTGAATGTTGATTTACAACTCAACTAGACAAACCTACAATTATGCCAAGTTAGTGAAACATATTGTGGTGTACATATAACAATAGCAAGGGCTCAAATAAACCCTATCACTTTAATATCTTCAATGTATTGCTTGCTTTTCAATGTAGGTTTTGAGCTCCTTATATATCAAAAGTATTATGGATTTTTCTCCTTGGATCTTTGATTTAATTTCGTCCGGAATCTTTGCATAATCTGTTGGATATGATTTGTTTCATAAATATCTTCAACAAAAAGATATGATTTAGTTTGTTTCAAATTCAAATTTAAATCTCATTTAAATCTAATTTGATTTTTACAACTGTCCAACAAATCATATAATCATACTTATAATTAAAAATAATAAAATCTAATTGAATCTTCAACAGAAAATTTGTTCCAAAATGCAGCAATCTGGCCTGTTGAGCAAGGCCCAAATGTTGTACCCACATCTTGTGACATCGCGTCTAGCATGTGTCTCTTCTGTACCTCTTGAAGTAGCTTGGCGATCTTGAACACTTTTCCATGTTGTTTTGCAAAATGTAGTCAATCCAAAAGGAATAATAATCTATCTCGTTGGCAATTTGTGGAAAAACAACTCTTTAAGATAAATATCATTCATTCAATCAGAACAAGTGACACTCAACAAAAGACTATCAGAGCATACAATTTCATCAGCAATAACATTTATCAGAGTTGTGGCACAATAATAGAAAATCAATAACATTCATCACAGATGTATGCCACACAAAACAATGCTCCAAAATCAATAAGATAGACATGCAATCATTCACAATTTAGTCATGCATGGACCTCAATCAGCTCATAGTTAGTAGCATACAATCCTACCAACTAGAAATTATCAGTATGCAACCATTCACATTGTTAGTCATGCATAACAAAAATAGTTAGTGTGGAGACAAGCTTCTTAATTGATTTTGATGACGACATAATCCACACCATGCAAGAATGGTTTTCAAGACTTCAAGATTATATCAAGCTCAAGCATCTCACTTTCAATTCAATATGTCAAAGTTTGATCAAGAAAGAAGATAAAGTTTGACACAATGGAGGTACAATAATTTAAGCATTTATATACCTTACTCGTGTGTTCAAAACTTTATCTCTTTTTTGCATTGCATAAAAAACTTTTTGAAATAAAACTATGCACTTTGATTCAATTTTGGAAAAACTGGTTTCTAGAAAATAACACTGAGTAACCGGTTACCCTATCCTGGTACCGATTACTTGCTGCAGATTTTCAATTTTTGGTTATGTTGGAGGCAGGTAACCGGTTACCCACTTATGGTAACCGATTACCACTGGCGCTGCAAGTCAGAAAGTTGCATCTCTTGGTTTAAAAAATGTTTTCTTCTTCTTCTTGAACCATGACATCTTTTGATGATTTTAGTCATTCTGAAAGGATATTTAGAGGCCTATATATACCTCTAAACTCAATTTTTTTTTTTAAAATCACCCTTCTTGCAAAAATTTCAAATATTTTTCATCTCTCATTTTTCTACAAGTGTCAAAATTCTAAACTTTTAAAAGAGTGAAACTTGCATACTTAAATTTTCAGAAATTCATCATAGTTTCATTCTCACTCATTTGAACACTTGTTAAGATATATAAAAGGTGAAATATCAAGAAGAATATCAATCAGAAGATTGATATATTAAAGACAATTTCAAAATCACTCAAACAAGTTATCTAAGTTATTCTTGTGATTACATACTTAGTGTTCCAGGATTATTGGAATTAAGTTTTTAAGGTTGTTACATTGTTGTCCAGGATTGTTGGAAGCAAGAGGTCCACATTGAGAGGATTGTTCTTATTGGACTTAATTGAAAAATCCAAGAGTGTGTTCTTGGTGGTTTCATTGTTTAGAGTCTGTATAGAAAGACTAGGTTGAAAGTCTTGTCTAGGATCTAACAATTATTAAAAATCTCTTTCGTGTTGAAAGGGGACTGAAGTACTCTCGGACTATGAGGGGAACCAGGATATCTCGCCGTGTCACTTTTACTTTCCGCAATTTACCGCATTCCTCACTTAGAAATTTTTAGGAAAGTAAAACAAGAATTCTACCACAAAACCGAAGAAATTTTTAAGTACCTAATTCACCCTCCCTCTTAGGTGCATTCCACTCTTACAATTGGCATCAGAGCAGCTTATAGGTAACTTATTCCTAAAAAGATCCAGATGGCTTCCACTAGCGCAAATTCGGTGTTCAAAGATGGCGGTAGCAGTAATAAACCTCCTTTGTTCTTTGGTGAATATTTTGACTTCTGGAAAATTTGCATGAAGGCACATTTAGAGGCATAAGGAAAAGGCATATGGGAAACTGTTGAAACTGGCCCTCATATACCAATTAGTGTTGTAAATGGTGTCAGTACTCAAAATATTCAAAGTTCATGGGACGATGATGATAAAAAGAAAATCCTAAATAAGAAAAAGGCTATCAATATTTTGCAAAGTGCTTTAAGCATGGATGAGTTCTTTCGAGTTTCACAATGCAGATCAGCTAAGGAAATCAGGGATACTTTGGTGGAGACTCACAAAGGAACCGCCAAGGTTAAAAGATCAAGGTTGAACACACTAAGTCAAGAATACAATATGTTATGTATGCTGCCCGAAGAATCTATTGTTGCTCTTCAGAAAATATTTGTTCATCTGACTAACAATTTGATTGCTTTAGGAAAAACATTCTCCAATGATGAATTAAATATAAAAGTATTAAGATCTTTAACAAGAGATTGACAACCCAAAGTTACGGCAATATCGGAGAAGAAGAGTCTCTCAACAATGAATTTTGCATCACTTTTTGGAAAGCTTCAAGAGCACGAATTAGAACTTGGTTGTCTTGAGAAGCATGAACATCAAGAGAAAAAGTCTAAAGGTATTGCTCTAAAAGTATATTCAAAAGAAGGACAAGACGATGATGCTTCAGAGGAAGATGAAAATTTTATGTTACTAGTTAAGAGACTTGGAAAATTCTTCAACAAAAGTGACAAACCCGTCAACTATGCAAAATGGAAGAAAACTTTAAGAAAAGGGAGACTTCCATATCAAATCAAGATGTTACATGCTATGAATGTGGGAAGCAAGGTCACGTTAAACCGGATTATCCAAGACTTTCAAAGAAGAATGGGTTCAAAGGAAAAAAGGAGACAAAGAACAAAAAGGCTTATGTTGCATGAGAGGACAATGACATTAGTTCATCATCCGAATCTGAAAGCGACGAAAGTGAAAACTTGGCATTGATGGCTTCTCATCACTCTGACGACGAAGATGATGATGTTAGTACTTCTTTTATAATTTATGATAATGATATTCAAAAGGCTATAAGCGAACTATTAAATGAATGCAAAGTTTTGTGTACAATCATATCTTCACAAAAGAAACAAATATCATCTTTAGAAGAAAAAGTAAACATCATGGAAAAGAATGAAAAAGAAAAAATTGTTAGTGAAGAGAAACAGAACTTTGTATGCAAAAATTGTGAGTCACTTTCATTCCAAATTGTCCAACTTAAAAGAGTTATTGAAAGATACGAAAAAGGACAAATTGGTTTAGAAGGGGTCTGATCGGGAAAATAGCAAGTGTACTATTTTTACCAATTGTAGTAATAAGGGAAAAGTCCCAAGTATCGATCTCGAGGACTGCGTAGTAATTAACAGGATTTTTAGGATTCAAAGGAACAAAAGGTCTAGTGGTTTGTTTGGTAGCAGAGTAATATAACAAGTAAATAAAGACTTATAAATCAATCTAAGAACAGTGTTAGGGGAGTGGAGACGATGCGAGTAAAGACCATGTATGATTATTCTGCTATAATAGTTATTAACCTTAATTCATCAGTTGGCCAATTTAGTTTTGTTAATTCCTTAATAAAAACCCTTTGATGAGTTTCCTGTACACTAATTCCTCAGTGTCCATGAAAAGCATCAAGCAATAGTTCCGACCATAAAATACGTGATACGGGATATCCTCATTCCTAAGCAATATCGACTGTGATACTATTTTGCAAAAGTGTTAGGTTGACTTTCCAGATTAAAACCTAAGCATAATTCGAATTGTACTTTCCAATATGAATACGCGTTAAGATTAATGCAAAATAAAATATATAAGGTGAATAACATAGTTCTAATAGAATAATCAAATAAAAGTCATTACATTGCAACTTAGGACCACCCCCTAACAACTTGGGGTTTAGCTGCTCATGTTCTTTGTAAACATAAAAGCAATTAGAAATGAAAAGGAGAAGATCATTACAATGCGAGTTGAAATCCTTGGATCATCAATTGCTTCCGCTTTTGATCGATCCTTTGTTTTCCATCCGAACTCTCCTCTCAGTTCTCAATCCTAATATTAGTTCAAAAGTGTTTTCTACTTTCTAAAAAGTGACTCTTATATCTAAATTCAAATTACATCGCGAAATGTCTCAAATGCCCTTCGAAATAGGTTTGACAACAAAAAATCAGAAAATATAACAATTTCCTCTCAGTGGCCCTGACACGGGCCGTGTTGTGCAACACGGGTGGCCGTGTCAGGCTGCTGACTTCTTCAGGGCGTGTTTCCATCTCCAAGGGCTGCAACACGGGCCGTGTTGCATGACACGGGCACCCGTGTTGTACGTCTGATTCTCCTTTTCTTCTGCTTTGGTCTACCCGTGTCTGCCAACCGTGTCCTCCATGACACGGGCCGTGTTGTGCAACACGGGTACCCGTGTTGTAGCTCTGACTTCCCTTTTCCGACTTTTCTTTGCCTCTGAAAGCGGTGCGACTGTCATGCTATCCATTCCTGCCAAAAACACACTAAAAGAAACCGAATCAAACGCACCAGCGGCAAAAATAATATAAACTTAAAAATAAGACTTGAAGACACACAACTACGAGTAATTCAGATAATAACAACTAAAGCTTCGAAAATAGATAAAAACATTGCGAAATTAACAATAAATAGCGTTTGAAAACACAAGTGAAATCCACCGATCAGGGTCCTTAGCCAACAAAGATACTCAAATGATAAAAGCAGACTTGGATATTCAAAGTTTTCTAAACCAAGTTCTAACAAAACAATCTTTGTTAAGGCTAGTGATCAAACTTCTAAAGAGAAAGTAAGCAAGCCTAAAGTTGGGCATCATCATCATAAAAAGAAAAAGGCTACAAAATAGAAATCTTTCGTTCCTAGATATAAGAGTAATTTTGTACCTACTTGTTTCTATTGTGGTATTATCGGTCATACACCTAATGCATGCTATGTTAGAAATTTAAGTATAGTAAGCAGGCATTATGTGTGGGTTAAGAAGGACACTAATTATGAAGGACCCAAAGTAACTTGGATACCTAACAAGAAGTAATCTGTTTTGTAGGTTTGCTTGAAGACCGCTTCAAATATTTGGTATCTTGATAGTGGTTGTTCAAAGCATATGAACGGTGATCTCAATAAATTTTCAAATCTAAAGCTTAATGCCAAGGGTTATGTTACCTATGGTGACAATAACAAAGGAAGGATTCTTGGCATAGGCAAAGTTGGAGCACCACCTTTCACATCTATTGAGGATGTCCTTTGTGTCGAAGGACTAAAGCACAACTTACTTAGCATAAGCCAATTATGTGACAAAGGATTCAAAATCAAGTTTACAAAAGATGAATGTCTGATAGAAAACGAAGTCACGAAAGAGGTAAAGCTAAAAGGTAAAAGAATCAATAACATATTTATGATTTCTCTTGACAATTTATCTTTGAAGGTTAAATGTCTCATGGAAAACAATAATGATTCATGGTTATGGCATAAGAGATTTGCTCATATGCACATGGAAAATTTAAACAAGTTGGTTAAACATGATCTAGTTGTTGGTTTGCCTAAGATAAAATTCATCAAGAATAAGTTGTGTGACGCATGTCAAAAAGGGAAACAGACCAAATCAACTTTCAAGTCAAAGAATGTGGTGCCCACTACAAGGCCACTACAATTGTTACACATGGACTTATTCGGTCCATCAAGAACAAAAAGTTTCAGAGGTAATGTTTATGTTTTGGTTATCATTGATGATTATTCTAGATTTTGTTGGACTTACTTTTTAGTGCAGAAAAGTGATGCTTTCAAAGCATTCAAGAAGTTTGCGAAACAAATTCAAAATGAGAAGGCGTTAACAATTGTCTCCATAAGAAGCGACCATGGTGGAGAATTCCAAAATGCTCTGTTTGAAGAATTTTGCAAAGAATATGAAATCTCTCATAACTTCTTGGCACCAAGAACTCCCCAACAAAATGGTGTTGTAGAAAGGAAGAATAAATCATTGGTAGAACTTGCAAGAACGATACTAAGCGACTCGAATCTTCCAAAATAATTTTGGACGAATGCGATTAGTACGACATATTTTGTAAGTAATCATGTTAATATTAGACATATTCTTAAAAAGACTCCCTATGAACTCTTCAAAGGGAGAAAACCAAATATTTATTATTTTCATATCTTTGGATGTAAGTGTTTTGTCTTGAATAATGACAAAGACAACCTTGATAAGTTTGACGAGAAATCTGACGAAGGCATATTTCTCGGCTACTCTCTCTCTCTCTCTCTCTCTCTCTCTCTCTCTCTCTCTCTCTCTCTCTCTCTCTCTCTCTCTCTCTAGTAAGGCTTTTAGAATTTACAATAAAATAACTTTAACTATTGAAGAATCTGTGCACGTTAAATTGATGAATCTAACCCTTCCAAGGAGGAAGTTGTTTTGTGTGATGATGATGATGATGATATTGTAGATATTCCTAAAGAAGGTACTTCTAAAGAAAATGATCAACCTAAGCAACAAGAAGAACCATTTGATAGGGGTATTTTATGATGTATATATGTGTGTATGCAACCGAAATACATGTTAGCTATTTCATATATCATTTTTAAATTAATTAAAATAAGTTTTTCTAAGTGTCTATTAATTCATTTTCAAAATATTGAAACTTTGTGCATGACTTTCAAATCATTCAAAAAGTTTCATAATATGTTCTGAGCATAAAGGTTTTTATGATTGAATTGTAATATTGAGAAAGAGAAGAACGCATTATTATACTTGGAATCAAGCTAAGAACAAATTTTGTTCAAGATCATTCAAAGTGTATGTGTGTTGTGACTTAATCATCAAGTTTGTGGTGATAAGTTATTTTTGTAAAAGGTTATTTTTATTCGGAGCGATTCAAAGTCCATCATAGTATTTTGTGTTTATGTTAGAATATTATAAGAGAGGTCTTGGTGTAAGACTTGTACAAATATCTAACATAACGGAAAATTGATGACACTCTATCAATGCATGTTTTATGTCGAAGAAACGGATCAAAACAAGTCAAAGATGAGGAAATATGAAGAATAAATACCAAAGAAATATTGAAAAATCAACAAGTATGAAGAAATAAAGACTTAGTAAAAAACTAATGGAAAAAGGAGCAAAAACGATATATTTATTGGAATAATCACACACAACTAATAATAAAAATATAAATGTGACTTATAGAATACATATGATTTTTTGTTAGAGGAGTAAAAGAAGATGACTCATAGAATATGAAAATATAAATGTTTTAATTAAAATAAATTTATAAATGAAATAATGTTACACATTTTTCTCATACAAATCATAAATTTTTTGAATCGGTTGAGGTGAGAAGTGCAGTAAATTTTGTGTGGAAAATTCTGGCCCCCTCTAATGTCTTAATGTTTGGTTGGCATTAAATTCTAAACAGGCTTTCTACTCAAGTTCAACTCGTGAAAAGTATGATTTTATGCACAGAGACAAATTTTGTGTGCTTTGCTTTAAGGTAGATGAATCGAAATAACATATTTTCGGTTATTATGATTTTAGCAGGAGAATTTAGTCAACAGTCATATCCTGGTTAGGCCCAACTTTTGAGTTTCCTTTGGAGGATTTAACTTCGTTCTCGTTCAAGTACCATTTGGTGAAGGTGCACTACGTCATATAAGGGAAAATACAACATTTTTTTAGCCTTTATCAGCGCTTAAAAGTGCTGCCTAAAATTGCGTTATTGTAGATAAAGACAACATTTTTTTTAAATGCAAAAGTTTTGCCTTATGTCCCCTTTAGACAGTGGTTCTATTTAAAAGTGCTCTCTATTGTCACCTTTAGGCAGCACTTTTTCTTGAAAAACGTTTTCTATTGTCCTCCTTTAGATAGCGCTTTTAAAAGTGTTGTTTAATGTATCTTTTATTTCTCTTTTAGACAGCGCTTTCTTTTATCCATTTTAGGCAATGCTTTTTTCTACAAAGCGTTTTCTATTCTCCACTTAAGTAACGCTTTTTAAAAGCACTTTTTAGGAAGCGTTTTTTTGTTAAAAGCATGGTCTATTATGCACTTTTTTAGGAAGCGTTTTTTGTTAAAAGCGTTGACATAAGTCTTATTTTTTAATTATAAAATGGCAGCACAAACCATTATAATTCAAATTTTTATCAAAATTTATCACAAACCTTTATAATTCAACACAAGCCTTTATTTCAACACATAAGCCTTATATACTATTATAATTCAATATATACCATTATAATTCAATACATAAATCTTATAACCATTATAATTCAACACAAACCTCATACACCAAGAAAACATCCATAATTCTAAAACAACATATCAACTTCCAAAACCTTTAACTTCTAAAGATTCACCAAACATAATTACAAATTCCATCAATCCTTACTTCACAACAACTTCCAGAACTATTCCAATCCAGTACAGAACATCACAACAACAAAAATCTCTAAGGAGCATAAACTTCACACAAAAGAAAGAAAGACAATATACCTTATATAATTATTATCTCAAGAATGTATTGACACCATTTCTCCTTAATTTCTTCCAGTTTATCATTCGAGTAAGTAGCACATTTGAATTCATCAAACTACTACATAATATAACATTATGTGATTTAGTTAAAACTAATTAATTAGATGAAATATCTATTAAATATTAAAATAAATCCTAACTTATAAATCCATACCATATTTGGAATCTCTATTTGATCCAAATGAATAGTTTCTTTCATAAACCTCAATACGAAATAACCGCAATTTATACCATTACGCTAACGAGGACACTGCACATAAAAAAATACGAATATATATCAGGATATATAGTTTAACTTGTTTTATCAAGTAGCATCACTGTTATAATCAAAATTGTAAAAATATACCCGCACTCTGATCCATGTAATGTTGTTTGCTTTACTCTTTGGTACTCGAGCTTGTCTTTGTGATCAAAATATTTGTATAGCTCTAACATAATATAAACGAATATTTAGAACAATCTCACATAAATAAATAAATATACACACGAATATTTAGAACAATCTTGTGAATTTAGTGCAACCCTTATACAACGCTTTCTCTGCATCGCTTACCAACCTCTCAAATATTTCGGGACAATCCTTAAGATCTTCTTCAAGTGCTTTTGCAATCTCTTCGACTCGATCAAAATCGTATGTATCTGTGCCATTGTCGTTTGAAGCATAGGTCGTACAATCCCTAGGTTCAACATTCTCGTTACTTATCTCACCATGTAATATCTAATATGTATAACTTCGATCAATTTCATGCCTCTTCAAATGCGATTCCAACTGAAGTGCGTCAATTTGACGCCCATAACAGCAACCTAAGCAATGACATGTGATTCGACTGAGGTCTTTGACGTGTTCAATAACAAACTTAACGAATTCTGATACCTTATTCCCGTACTCTTTTGACAATTGATTGGAAGACATCCATATTCTATCCATGGTTTTACTAAGTAAGCTAAAGAAAAACATTAATCATTCACGCAACATCACAATCTTCAACAATTAATTCACAAATATCATTCAAGTTTCAATAAACAACATCACCAATGACTATAAAAAATAAATTCACAATGTCATCACTATTCATCATCTTCTACCTCAACAATTAACAATTAATTTCATTATCATTTTCAATCAACAATTAGATCAAAACAAAGTAATCACTAACAATTATCCATCAATAATGTCATTATCATCAATTAATTTCAACAATTCATCACTAACATTCAACATCAACTTACAAAATTAACACCAATTCTCAAAATAAATTCACCACAAATATCACTATTCATCATCTTCAACCTTACTACAACAACAATTTTAAAATTAAATTCAAACAACAACCACATCAATACTACCAATGTCTCATTTAAATTGTTTCAACAACAAACAAACTCATTAATTAATTTCAACAATTAATATCATTAGTTTCACATTTTCAACACTAATTCACCAACAATGTCATTCAAGCTTCAATTGAATTCAAATAACAACAACATCACAATCTATTATATGGCTTACGAATCCAAAAAAGGAAAAGAAGAAATACCTTGCTAAAAAAGAAGGAGTTCTGAAATTGGTAGAGCCGACGACCAGATGGAGTATGTCCAGAATTGGAGCCGGTCGGAGGGGGTTACGAACAGAGGAAGTTTCAAAACAGAGAGGGTTAAGCCGACGCGAGAGAGGAAGGCCGGGCGGAGGGAGTATCCTTGCAAAGAGAGGGAGATACGACAAAGAGAATAGTCGCGCGTGCAAGAGAGAGAGAGAGAGAGAGAGAGAGAGAGAGAGAGAGAGGGGGAGTTTCAAAGTTTGGGTTCATAAGAGTTTCAATAGTTTGTGTTTTATTATTTCGAAATTAATGACATAAGGCAACACTTTCTAAAAGTCTTTTCTTATGTATTAACTTTAGCAGCACTTTTGCATTAAAAACGCTTTCTTTTCTTCGGCTTATAGCAGCGCTTTTCAGAAGCGTTTTCTAATATGTGGCCTATGTATGACATTTAGCAGCGCTTTCTAAAGTTAGCCTTTAGCAGCGCTTTGCAGAAGCGCTTTCTAAGGTGTAGCCTATGTATGGCCTTTAGCAGTACTTTCTAAATTTAGTCTTTAGCAGCGCTTTTTTTAATAGTGTTAATTTTTTTAAAACTTATAGCAGCGCTTTGGGAAAAAAAACGTTGTCTATGTAGTGCTGCCAAAAATCAATTTTGGCGTAATGGTGGCGGAGGATCGTAGATTGGTTAGTATTATTTGATTGGCGACTGTTTAGAACATTTGGCTGGTGCATAATGGTGTTATGTTCAAAGGAATTGCTCTGAAGTTTGAGGAGTGTTGGTCGAGTGTTAAGATTAAATCGTGAGAATGACTCCGTGTTGCGAATAACACCTCTTATTCACTTAGTTTTCTGATTGGTTTTATTCTCCTTTGTCTCGCTCCACTTCAAATGTTTTGATTCGATAATTTGTTTGGGTTTCGAGTACCCTTTGTACTCGATTTTCTCGATTTTGAATGAAATTATTGTTTATTAAAAATAAACAAAGTCTTTTGTAGTTCAATTTTAAGACATTATAAAAGCTTTTTTAAAAATAATTTTAAAGAAAATAAAATTTCAATTTTAATATTTAGATTAAAAAATATTTTTGTGTGGAGTTGAACTTAGAACTTTCAGTTAAAAATATTTTTGTCTTTGTAAAGAGTTGAATTTGTGATTTTCAATAAAGACTAAATATTACATTTTTTTTTGTCTTTGCAAGAAGTTGAACTCGTGATCTCTACTAGGAAATAACTATTACATTTGATATTTTAAAAATGAGTTTAACTAGGTGTCATATAGAACAATTGGATGATTTGATACAAATGAATTAGAAACGTTATCACATGTCGTTATATAATCCACCGCTTTAGATTTAATATATCATATAAATTCATTCAATCCTTTAATTTTGTCTCCCTTTATAATATACTAGCGTCCAGACGGGCACGCGATTGTCCGTCTGTCCGCTTTTTAAATGCATATACATAAAAAATTTAAATAATATTTTTTTATTTAATATAAATTTAAATGGAAGTTACGTAAGAAGTTAATAGTAGAAAGTTAGATAAAAAATAATGTAAAAAATAATAATAGTAGTTTCAATAAAAGTTATTATGTAAGTTACACATTAAAAGAAGATAAAATTGATAGAAAAATAGGTTAACCCAATCACGATGATATTTTAAGTAAAAGTAACTATAATCTATAATTTTTTCAATAGACTAAAAATAACTATATTTTATAAAATAGACGAATAAAAAAAAAAAAAAAAAAAATATATATATATATATATATATATATATATATATATATATATATATATATATATATATATATATATATATATATATATATATATATATTAATTGGTAGATCACATAGCTATAAATTTAAAATTTATATAAAACAATTATAATTTTTTCAGTAGACTAAAAATAACTATAATTTATAAAATAGACGAATAAAACATATGTAAATATTAATTGGTAGATCACATAGCCATAAGTTTAAAATTTATATAAAATTTTTGTTTATATATATATATATATTAATTGGTAGATCACATAGCTATAAATTTAAAATTTATATAAAACAATTATAATTTTTTCAGTAGACTAAAAATAACTATAATTTATAAAATAGACGAATAAAACATATGTAAATATTAATTGGTAGATCACATAGCCATAAGTTTAAAATTTATATAAAATTTTGTTTTATATATATATATATATATATATATATATATATATATATATATATATATATATATATATATATATATATATATATATATATATATATATATATATATATATATATATATATATATATATATATATATATATATATATATATATATATATATATATATATATATATATATATATATATATATATATATATATATATATATCAATTCTGTAATAAGAGGGAGTACTCATGAAGCTTCCAACTATACACCCTGGAATGCTATTTTTTTAACAAAAATAAAATCAGGTAAAATACTATACAAACATGTAGTCTCTTACTACTAATTTTGACACCGATATATTTGGCTATAATCTACCTGATCTATCACGATGCATATATGACTTGGGGCCAACACGCCGCAAAATTAGTTTTTGCCTAAACATGGTGGAGCAACCTAACCTATTATAGATGACAGTAACCGTATGAAGTCTGTAGCCTCATGATTAGTTTATAAATGTAGTCTTACTCATATAATTTGGTGATAGGTGCAGGTTTTACATTTTTTACGCGTGCATGGTTTTTACTTTGACACTCTTTTAATGTCATGTCATGTGTCTCTATAAATAGAGGTTCTTGCCGGTCATTCTCATCACAAGTGCAAAGCAAGGTTTTAGAGTTGTGATACAGTTTTCTGTGTTGCATTGTGGAATTTGAGATGGGTGGTTTATATAAGTATGTTGGAGTATTTGTTGTTGTATTTGTGTTGGTGATAGGAACATGTGAATGCCGAAAAATAAAGAAACATGATTTTGGTGACAACTTTGGTGCTGGTGGCTTAGGTGGTGGTTCAGGTCAAGGTTTTGGTGGAGGTTTTGGAGGTGGTAATGGTGGAGGTGGTGGTGGTTTTGGAGGTGGTGGTGGAGGTGGTAGTGGGGGTGGTTTAGGAGGAGGAAGTGGAAGTGGTTTTGGTGGAGGGTTTGGACGTGGTGGTGGAAACGGAAATGGTGGAGGTGGTGGTGGTGGTGGTTTTGGGGGTGGTGGTGGAGGTGGTAATGGTGGTGGTGTAGCGGGAGGAAGAAGTAGAGGTGTTGGCCGTGGTAGAGGATTTGGCGGAGGTGCTGGTCATGGTGCAGGATTTGGAGGTGGAGGTGGAAGAGGTGTTGGAGGTGGATCTGGTAGAGGTGCCGGTGGTGGCTTTGGTAGAGGTGGGGGAGGTTTTGGAGGTGGAGCTGGTGGAGGTTCTGGAAGTGGAGGAGGTCTTGATGGAGGCTTTGGAAGTGGTGGTGGCTTTGGATTTGGTATTGGAGGCGGTATTAGTGGCGGTTTTGGAGGTGGTGCAGGTGGAGGAGGTGGCGGTAGTGGTGCAGGTGCAGGTGCAGGTGGTAAAGTTTAAATTTAACTATTCTTAATGTTATTATGGAATGTAGAGTGTGAAATTGGTTATGAAGAGAGCGAGAAGAGAAAATAATGTGAAAAATAGAATGGATTTGAAGAATTATTTAGAATAAATAAAAGAGATGATAAATTGAGAAAAATGTTTATTGTATTTAATTGTTTACAAATTTTTTTGAAATAAAAAATCTTGTCATAAAACTACTTTGTTTTTTTTATTTTAGTTCAATTAATGAATTGATTAACTTATTTAGAGATTATTTTAATGAGTCTATTGTGATCAAAAGAAGAAAGTGCACGTGAAGATAGTAATGCATAAAAGACGAAGATAAAGGGTGTGTTTTGTCTTAACTTGAAGGGCTTAAAAAGGAAAGGAATTAAATACCAATTCTCTTGTCTATTTGTGTTCTTTCCTCTGTTTAATATCTATACAAATAGACCAGTCATGAAAATTATGAAGTAAATGAAACGTTTTGTTAAATATGACATGCTATTGATCATGAATAAAAAGACTATAGGTGAAATTGACTAAGTTTAATATTATAGTTTCTCAACATAGAAAATTAACGGACTGAGTTAGTTATGAATAACTAACTATCTAAATATCTCAAAGTTTGAATTAAATTCAACATTCATTTTTAATTTAAGTTTTCAAATGCTATAATTTTAAATAATTACCTTTACAATTTTATGAACTGCATTCTTTTGATTGCTTTAGAGAACATACCGGCCACTTATTCTTTTGTTGAATAATACTTAACATTAAGTTTTCTTTTGTGACTTGATCTCTTATAAAGTTTTATGTGTTTGCTCTTCTTATGTAGAATGAGATTTTTGACTATATTGATGGCTCATTTGTTATTAATAAGCAGCTTGATTGATTGTTTGAGCTTGACCCTCAAATCATTCAACAAGGATTTAAGCTAATTTTTTGAAAAATAGCAGCAACACCTATATTCACAGTTAGATAAAGTTATATTTGTTGCTTCTTTCAGAACCATGACACAAATGCTCCTAAGAATCTTATCACCATTAGACAAACCAATGAGATAGGAGAACCATAATGTAGTGTGCCACTAATGCATTTAATTATTTCTTTTTTTTAGCATTGAAATGTAGTTTAAGAGGATTACTCAAAAACCTGCTTATCAATCAAATCGAGAAACTTATGTTTGGTTTGTTTTGGCACAAGTGCCTTAGTGATCCTACCACTTGTATGAAAGTGGTAGCATCTAACTTTTCCTCTTCAGATATATCTAATTCTTCAAATTTCAAGCTTGTGTTTGTTGGTGTGATAAGCAAGTTGCATTTTAGCATATTGAGTATTGTCAATATTTCATTTGTATATTGCTTAATATACAACCGTTCCCACTAAGGTGTCTAAGAATTACATGCCAAGAAAATAAGTTAGCTTCTCTAGGTCAGTCATCTCAAAGACATTTCATCTTAGCTATGAATTGATCAATTTATTTATCACAAATTCCTATTACTAGAATATCATCTACATAAAGGCAAATAATGAGTAAACATTCTCCATCTTTTCTTTTAACATAAACACCATATTCATTGTTACACTTTCAAAATCCAATTTTCATGAAGAATTTGTTAATTTTTTTGTTCCAAGCTGTAATACCCCAAATTTTACCCTTATATTTAGTCAGTCATTTCGCATAGCATCTCATATGTACATTTGCTAACCACTAACAAGTTATGGAGGTGTTTGTTTTGCAGATTTGGTTCCAGGGGTATTTTGGTCATTTTACGCAAATTCTGCTAATTCCTTGAAAACGGGCTGTTATTAAGTTCTGAGGCATTTATTTGCCACTTGGGTCAAGGTGCCGGTATGTTTTGTCAGAAATATGATTGGACTCGGGGCCGTGCTTTGTTTGATTTTGAAACATTTCTAAACAGTTTTGTTTCCTCTTAATAAGATGAAGTTGGGTTGAAAAGGAAGTGGATACTGTTAAGGTTATTTTGAGAAGTGATGTGATCAACGAGATTTTAATTTGAATTTGTTTGGATATAATCATATGGCGGGGTATCATTTATAAAAGGCAAAGGAGAAGTAAGTTTTAAATATTTTGAACTTTGTGTTCATAAGTACTTATAAGTTACAACTCAAGAGGGGATTTAAATGGTTCTAAATTATTATTCATGGATACTTTGAATTTACAATTGAGAAAGTAAATATGAATATTTGTTGAATTTCATTTCATAAATATTTACAGTTTACAAATGGATAAGTGAATTTGAACTTGGTTTACAAGAAGATTCATTTACAATAAGTATCTATCCTAAATCCTAAAAATTCCTAAGTGTCTTCATGATGTCCTTGAGCTTCTCCGCAGAATCTCCAATTCACCTGCACATCAAAACAAAACAAACAATATAGAAAAAATGTTAGAAGTTGTTTTTGACACTCTCAGAACAATGTCATCATCGAGTGCCGGGAGTGGCACAACCGAAGCTGCGTCCTACCCCCGTTACCGATCCGCGCCGTGGGCGTCAGATCAGGTAACACCTGTTCTTATCGGTACGGGACATCCGAGAGATAGAAGTAATAAAAGAAGCGGGACTGATTCGTTTTGCCGCGATTGGATTTCCAAACTGATACGAGAATAAGGCAACATAGGCAAGTTTGGACTCAGACCCGGATGCCGGCAGGTCTGAGTCGCTTTGGTTTCGAAAGATTCCAACACCTGAAAAGCCACAAACATCATCAGTACAACAGAACTCAAAGCATAAACCAGCCGCATAAACAAAACTAGGCAAGAAGGAGCTCGCGCTAGTACAAGTATGAAGAGGCACCAAAGAAACAAATCTGTTACAAAGGTTCAGAATGAAGGCCAATGTTCAAAACAGAATGAAGGCCAATGTTCAAAACAGAACGAAAACCAAGCCTAAAACAGAACAGAAATGAAATGAAACCAAACTGCATTGAATGGCCTCAACAAAGTATCAGAAAAACGAAGTGCAAATCACAACAGCATCATACGCTGTATCAAAGTTCAGAGGCATCGATTAATGTCAAGCTTCATACACAACAGCATCAAACATGGTGTAGCAGCAGCCAAATCACATCATACCAGAAAAAGCAATTAACGATGGCAAGTCATCATGACAAACCAACATGCCATTCGGCTCACAGCACGAGCAACAAACGAGATCATAGCGTCTTCTCTGAAGGGCTCAGTCAGAGCATCATTGCCCTAAAACAGAAAGTTTAAACGTCACAGTTGGGTACAAGCAGCTGACCTGAGGATTAAGAATTGAAACAGGTTAGGTTGTCACAAGCATATCAGTTCAGAAATAAAACAGGTCACGAAACCATATCATGATTCAAAATAGCAGCCCAGAACTCATGTTCTGAATCCAATCAAGCATCGAAGGCAACCGATCTCAAAGGCAACCGCGGCGTAGTAGCGTTTCTGAAAAAAAGGAAAGAAGGTCGTGAAGATCAAACCAGTTCAGAACAAACAAAACACACCAGTTCAGAGAGTGAAACAAGTGCAAAAAGCCAGAAATCGCAACAAATGATAAACCACAAGCAAAGATCATCAGAAGCAATCGCAGCGTCATCAAAGAGTATCAGTTGTCACGGCTCAGATGAACATCATCGCCGTATACCTTTCCCGGCGTTTGACTCGACCTAAGCCTCGATACCAGCCCTCTCTGAAAGAAGAAGAGGAAAAGCTAACTGCATCAAAATTGCCAAATCGAAAACGAGTCAGTTTCAATCAAGCAAATCAGTTCGAGATCAAAAAACGAATTAAGTCAGATGTCAAACAGATCAAGTGAAATTCAAAGGCAATCCAATCCACATCTGCAAAAATCTAATCAGTACATCAGAAAATGATCAAACAAAATCGAATCAATTAAGGAGTTCTGGAAATGGAAAGTTTCGAGTCAGATCCAAATCGTATCAGGAAACATCCCCATTGGAACTCAATCTGAATCAATCAAACAAATCAGTCAAAAACGAATCAGTTCGAAATCAAACGAATCAGTACAGATCAGTCAAACAAATTAATTTCAGATATCAAACAGATCCAATGAAATCCAATCAATGTCAGATAAAATCAGAATCGTATCAAAGATCCCAAATCGAATCATCAAAATCAAATAGCACAAATCCAACACGGATTAAAGGCCCAGAAAGATGAAATCGGAAGAGTATAAGAAGGGAACGATCTCACCATCAAAAGGAAGGATAACGGGTGGCCACGAGAAAGAGGAGAACGAACGAAACCCTAACGGCGTGGTTGAGACTCAGAGGGACCGGTACCCTCATCATCGCCTCCGTTCACTGACGAACCAACATCAACAACCGCGAATCACCGAAGGAGGAGATCACCTTCGCCGTTCAAACGGCGGGCAATCAACTCCAAGCCTCAGATCACCTCATCATCGGCCGCTTCGCTATAAATGTGAGCCCTGAGACGTTTTCCTCACGACCTTCATATTTTGTTTCAGGTTATAGAGATGAGAGAAGAAGAAGACGCATGGCGATCGCGAGAGAGATGAGAGAAGAAGACGTGAATGGCGCCGCAAGGGACATTAGGGTTCCCAGAACCCTAATTGCTTTCTAGTTAAACCACTAACCGGGTTGGGTCCGGGTGTGATGACCGACCCAACCCCTTTATGTTTTATTTTTTTATTTTGTTTTTTAAAATTATGTTTTTTAATTGTTTTAAATTGTTTTATAACTTAAGAAAATTGTTTTAAAAACCTCTTTTTTGTGTAAATATTATTTTTAAATAAAAATCTTTTTATAATAAAATTAAACAAAACCTCTTTTTTTAAAAATAAAAATTAAAACCTTTTTTTTATAAAACTAAAACTTTTGTAAATATAAAAATGAAAAACTCTTTTTTAAATAAAAATAGGAAAAACTTTTCTTAAAATATTAAAAATAAAACCTTTTAAAAGAGTAAAATATTTTTAAATTAAATCTTTTTTTTTGCAAGCTAATATTAAAAATTTTAATAATCTCAAATTTGCATCTTTTTCTTTATTGTTTCGTAATTAATTTGATTGCCGCCTAACTCTGCCCACTAACGTCGTTCGTTCATTTTGCAGCTTATTACTTATTTCATCTTATTTTTCATTCCGAGTTCATTACTATATTGTAACTGCTTCTCATATGGAACCTCGCGAATCTAATAATCGCGCTTTTAATTTCTGCCTTTAAATTTCTGTTTGCATGGCTTTAACTTCTGCTTTTATTCCCTGTTTACAGTTCATTTATCTCACACCTTCATCAATATTTCTGTCACATTGCACGCACTGCCGAAGGAATTAGGTCTAGCTTTTGACCGCCGTGTCAATAGTCCTCAACTTCAAACCCTTACAACTACAAACCCTAATTTTCACAAATGCCTCGCCGCGGGCAAAATTACAATTTTACCCCTAGCATTAGGTCAAAGAGCCGCCGCGCTCAGTTTAGGGTTTCCCGCAGCGGAATCCCTAACCTAATTTAACCCTAATTACAACTTAACAATTCAACGTAGAGATTTGGAGTTTCTACACTCCACGTAAGCGTGTCCTTAAGATGCGTTTATTCCCCTTGAGACCTTGACCACTGTCAAGAAGTCTCTAACCTCCCTTTTGAGGGGAACTACGATTACTCTGATTCCACTCCCGTAAGGATACGTAGGCACAAGATGCGATGTCTTGCCGAGTAAACTTAGAATTAACCCCTTAGGTCTCTTTTCTCACTTTTAATCCTTTGTACATATACCTTAAGCAAATAAATAAAGCAAATAGTAAACATCTGAACAAAAGGTTCCTGTAGAGTACTACAGAAGTTTAGGGTGCTAATACCTTCCCTAAATTTAACCAACCCCCGAACCCTAGATCTTTCCCCGCATTGTGTTTACGATGCAAAATAGGTTTTCCCTCTTTTGACCTTTTCCTTCGGATAAATCAAAGAGCGGTTGTGAATTGAATTGCGATTCAAACTCATTAATAGTTTGTGATCCTATTTCCACCGCAACAGAAAAATTGTTATGAGGAAGTTCAGTTTACCCTATTCATATTCAGGAGAGCACGATTCTGAAGTATGAAGAATTTCATTTACAAGAAAGAGCCGAATCATATTCAGGAGAGCACGATTCTGAGTTATGAGGAAGTTCAGTTTACCCTATTCATATTCAGGAGAGCACGACTCTGAAGTATGAAGAATTTCATTTACAAGAAAGAGCCGAATCATATTCAGGAGAGCACGATTCTGAGTTATGAGGAAGTTCAGTTCACCCCTTTCATATTCAGGAGAGCACGATTCTGAAGTATGAATAATTTCATTTACAAGAAAGAACCGAATCATATTCAGGAGAGCACGATTCTGAGTTATGAAGAAGTTCAATTAGCCCTTTTCATATTCAGGAGAGCACGATTCTGAAGTATGAAGAATTTCATTTACCTAAAAAAGCCGAATCATATTCAGGAGAGCACGATTCTGAAGTATGAGGAAGTTCAGTCTACCCTTTTCATGTCCAGGAGAGCACGATCTTGAAACATGAAGAAGTTTATTTATCTTTCGGTAAGAATCAAAATCGTATTCCAGGCGCCGACCTTAGATGCGAGAAGATTTATTTATTAGATAAGCAGCAGCCTCTTTATTTGAGTGCTTATCCATTTTGGCACATAAGTCCCTTCCAACGATAAGTGACAGTTCTCCCGCGAGAAGCTTATCAGGGCATTTCCCATTAAAGTCCATTTATTTTGGCATACAGCCGGTCTTTACCCTGTATATTTGTTACGGAGTTCCGAAAAGTCCGTTTGGTCCTGTCACGAGGGATAGTTTACAGAAGCTTGGATGTTATTCTTTGCTCAATGCTCCAGCATTCTGTAATCGATCTTGCAATCGTACGTGATCCAGTTTTATTTTCCCCAGTGAAGTCGCCATTTTTCTGTTGCGGTGGAAATAGGATCACAAACTATTAATTAGTTTGAATCGCAATTCAATTCACAACCGCTCTTTGATTTATCCGAAGGAAAAGGTCAAAAGAGGGAAAACCTATTTTGCATCGTAAATACAATGCGGGGAAAGATCTAGGGTTCGGGGGTTGGTTAAATTTAGGGAAGGTATTAGCACCCTAAACTTCTGCAGTACTCTACAGGAACCTTTTGTTCAGATGTTTACTATTTGCTTTATTTATTTGCTTAAGGTATATGTACAAAGGGATTAAAAGTGAGAAAAAGAGACCTAAGGGGTTAATTCTAAGTTTACTCGGCAAGACATCGCATCTTGTGCCTACGTATCCTTACGGGAGTGGAATCAGAGTAATCGTAGTTCCCCTCAAAAGGGAGGTTAGAGACTTCTTGACAGTGGTCAAGGTCTCAAGGGGAATAAACGCATCTTAAGGACACGCTTACGTGGAGTGTAAAAACTCCAAATCTCTACGTTGAATTGTTAAGTTGTAATTAGGGTTAAATTAGGTTAGGGATTCCGCGGCGGGAAACCCTAAACTGAGCGCGGCGGCTCTTTGACCTAATGCTAGGGGTAAAATTGTAATTTTGCCTGCGGCGAGGCATTTGTGAAAATTAGGGTTTGTAGTTGTAAGGGTTTGAAGTTGAGGACTATTGACACGGCGGTCAAAAGCTAGACCTAATTCCTTCGGCAGTGCGTGCAATGTGACAGAAATATTGATGAAGGTGTGAGATAAATGAACTGTAAACAGGGAATAAAAGCAGAAGTTAAAGCCATGCAAACAGAAATTTAAAGGCAGAAATTTAAAGCGCGATTATTAGATTCGCGAGGTTCCATATGAGAAGCAGTTACAATATAGTAATGAACTCGGAATGAAAAATAAGATGAAATAAGTAATAAGCTGCAAAATGAACGAACGACGTTAGTGGGAAGAGTTAGGCGGCAATCAAATTAATTACGAAACAATAAAGAAAAAGATGCAAATTTGAGATTATTAAAATTTTTAATATTAGCTTGCAAAAAAAAAGATTTAATTTAAAAATATTTTACTCTTTTAAAAGGTTTTATTTTTAATATTTTAAGAAAAGTTTTTCCTATTTTTATTTAAAAAAGAGTTTTTCATTTTTATATTTACAAAAGTTTTAGTTTTATAAAAAAAAGGTTTTAATTTTTATTTTTAAAAAGAGATTTTTTGTTCCAAGCCATTGGTGCTTGTTTCAGGCCATAAAAAACTTTGTTAAACTTTTATTCCTTATCTTATCTCCCATTAATTGCAAAACGAGGAGGTTGGGCTATGGACACCTCTTCTTCTAGAGGCCCATTTAGGAAAGTTGATTTTACATCAAGACAAAATAGAGGTCATTCTCTATTGTCGGCCAAATCCATACCAACATTATGGTCTCATGTCTTGCCACAGATGAGTAGACTTCATCATAGTCAACTCCTTGTATTTGCAAGACACCTTTTGCAACAATGTTATTTTTTTTCTTGACAATCTTTCCCCTATAGCCTACCTTGAGTTTGAACACACATATCACGCCAATGGCCTTTTTACCAGCCAACAACTTGGTTATTTCCCAAGTTTTGTTCTTATCTATATAGGTTAATTCTTCAACCATAACATCATCCAAGTTTTCTCCTTAAGTGATACTATGTTGTCAATTGGATCAACATATACAAACATTGCAAGATGCATCATCACTCCATCAATACATACTTCATTGTGAAAAACTAGCTTACAATGAACCAGTCTTCTTTGAAGTTACCTTGCCCTTTTGTGGTCTAACTTGTGCTAGTGCAGGTTCTTTACCACAATCTGCATTATCTATTACACTATGAGTACCATTCTCCTTCACTTTATGATTTTCACAGTGAAATGGTATTAATATGCTTGTAACATATTCACCTGTAACTTCATGATTCCAGGCTTCATCTTCCAAAATTACCACATATTTACTAATGGCAAATTGTTTTGTCTTTGGATCAATTAGTCTATAAGAACACGTGTTGTGGTAAACTATAAGAATCATTGGATTACTCTCATGCTCCAACTTCCTTCTTTTGGCATCTGGGATATGCTTATAACACAAGGATCCAAACACCACACTACAACAAACAATATATTTTATGATAAAGCTTTTTCACATCAACCAACAAACAACTGAGGTGTAAACTGTAGGCGTGCCACATGTTAACTTCTTAAAAAAAATACTACATTTTCCCACGATTGTCTTAGAAACCAAGATGAAAGGTTTTAATGAATCTTCTCCAAATCCCAACAAGTGCATTTGAGAATATTTTTTTTAATATTTATTTATGATTTATTCCCTCGGTTGAGCTAAAAGTTGAGGGAAAGGTTTCGATCAACCCCTCTTCGAGTCACAACAATTGCATTTTAGCGCATTTATTTAATTTTTAATTTTTCATTTAATACCTATTCCCTCTGTTGTGCCGACAATCGAGGGGAGAACTATTTTCTTGTTTATAAGTAACAAATCTTTGTCGTTCGTTTATAAATTAACAACAGTCAAGACATTTCCAGCTCATCAACCCATATGAAACATCAATGATCTGCATGAAACCCACACTAACCAATTAAAACATAAATACCATAACAAATTAGCTTTGATGCAGAGTGATGAAACACAAAAACTAATAATGAAATCATTGCATGAAGTACAAACCATCATTTGGGATGGATTGAAGAATAGTTAAATGTATCGAGGTTAGTTCCTTAATGTATTTTCTCTAGTAATTGCTAAAAGCATTTCCTTAAATGGATGATTATTAAAAAATGTTTTATGTTAGTTAGGAAAGCATGGATGTAAATTAGCAATAATAATAGTTTTTCTTAGAAATATTAAAACTCAACAACAACAACAACAACTATTATTACTACTACTACTATTACTACTACCACCACTACTACTATTACTATTACTACTACATTCATGCTTTCCTAGAAACATTAAACATTTTTTACAGCTTGTATTGAAGAAAATAGTTTTAGTAATGACAAGAGAAAAGATTACATTAAGGAGTCAACATTAATTAAAACTTTTTTCTACTCTTGCAATCCATCATGTAGAATCGTTTTGTTGTTATTCATTTCACTTTAGTGGAAAAAACTAACCAAGGTGAAACTTTGAGGATTTCACCTCAGTGAAAAAAACCAACCAAGTGTTAGAAAAAAACAAAGCGTAGAGAGAAAGAGGAACACAATAACAATACAAGAGATTAACGTGGAAACTCCAAAATCGGAGAAAAAACCACGACCGTTGTCAAATGACAACCAGAGAATAATACTATGTGAAATTTGTTACAACATATAGACTATCCTCAACCACCCCAAGGTCCTAATACACCCACACTCTCCAAAGCAAATATTTAACCATCCCTCACAACACTCTAAAATAAAGAGTATAAGAGAAAATATAAAAAATTCAAATACAAGCTTAAAGTGTTTTTTAGTGGTACCTCTTAGAATGAAGAACGTGAATCCTATATATAGCATTTGACTCTCACTTCCTTCAAAAAACTAAGCAATGTGGGACTTCAAATAACTTGTATCATATATATAGCCTTGGACTCTTTCTTCATTCACAAAACTAAGCGATATAGAACTTCTTTAACATGTGTATTTTCAACCAACCCCAACACCAAAGGGGAAAATGGAAAACTTTCCATTACACCCTTTGTTATATATGAGGAGGATGGGGCGCACCGATTAATGGATAGAAATACAATTTTATTAAGATTAAGGGAAGTTTCCACTAGAGGTGGCAATGAAATCCATTTAGATAATATCCATCCAATCCATCCAATAATTTATCCATCCAATCCATCCATAAGACAAAAAATAATTTAATGGATTTGATCCAATCCATCCACTAACTCATATGGATGGATTCAATCCATCCATCTCATTTTATAAATCCATTGGATATTATGTTGTCACTAATTAAATTAAGAATTTTTAAATTAATTTTTTGGATGCATGGATATTCATCCATTAGAAATATGTTAATGGATGGATTGGATGGATTTTATCTTTTAATGGATGGATTGGATTGGATTTTTATTAAGAGAGTTTAGTGGATTCTTAATGGATTAATGGATTGCTTTGATCTATCCATTAACAATCCAATCCATATCCATCCAATCCATCCATTTTGCCACCCCTAGTTTCCACTACTCAAAAGTTATATATGAGGAGGATGAGACACATCGGTTTACCCTTTACTGAACTAGTGACCTTGTCCCTATTATGGGTTATGACTTACATAAGTGGACCACAGTTGAGAGAGAAGCGGCTTATATTTTAGAGAAATTTTGTGTTATGAAGGTGCGTGATTTGTTCAAGTATGAAGGCGACGTGTAGAAGTTGCGTGAATTTCTCAGTATTGTAACTTTCATGATGCTCTAGTGTTTTTCCTTCACTATTCTCATAACTCAATCTTATTGTGTAGAAGGTGCGTGATTTGTTCAAGTATGAAGGCGGCGTGTAGAAGTTGCGTGAATTTCTCAGTATTGTAACTTTCATGATGCTCTAGTGTTTTTCCTTCACTATTCTCATAACTCAATCTTATTGTTTATGGATTATTCATGTCATGGTGGCTGATAAGAAAACTCTTATGGATCAAGCCAAAGTTTACAGGGGAGGAATTTTACCCGTGCATCAGAGTGACCAAATCGGTTTGCAAATCCTGAGTCATAAAGAAGAGGAAAGTTGAGTCAGAAAGCTCCATGATTAAGGTCGTCCCAGTTTCATGAGTCTCTGCCCTAGGAGGATCCAAGTTGCCTCCTGAAAAGAAGAATACGATGAATGCAAGGACATCTATCATTGATAAGGTGAACGACTTCAATTGACCAAGAAACATGTGTTTTCTTGGAGGGAGTGAAGGAAATTATGGTAAAACATGTGGCTCTTCAGCACGGGGAGTCTAGTAATTAAAATAATGGGATCAAAACTTTGATGGCATAGACTTTTTATATTACCATCTTAACACTAATGAACATGTTAAGAAAGACAGGACCATGGGTGTCCAAAAGCTGCTTTAACACTTGGGTGCTTATCTGATGAGGAGTGTTGTATTGGGGAGAACTTTATTTGAGGTTTCAGATTCATCCGGCCAAAAAGAGAATGAGTTGGAGTTTGAGCTTTCTAAAATGAAGGAAGCTCAAGATCTTAGTCAAACTTTTCTCTCTTCGACTAATGAGTGGATTGTCGGGCTTGAAAAGGGTCTAAAATCAGTTAAGGAAGAGTGCGACTAACTATCGGAGAAGAAAAATTTGCTAGAGACCAACTGCAAATCTCATTGTGAGAAGCTCTCTTAGGTTGAGCAAGAGGCAAACTCGTTCAAGGGAACTGTTCAGAAACTCTAAAAATAACTTGAGGAGGAGTGTATGAATGACCTTCTTGCTAGGGGGGTCAAGGTTTTGAAAAGGATATAACTCAAAATATATGTCTCTATCCCCATCTTAACCTGGCCGAGCTGGACCACTTCAAGGTGGTAGTGGATGGACGTTTGGTAGAGGATTTTGATCTAGAGCCTAACCAAATTTCTAAAGTTTTCCTTGGGACTAAATTCCCCTCCAAATATTTGATTTCATGAGAGATTAATGTCGATGTGGAAAAGGTCTCCAAGACGAGAAAGTTACTGAATCCTCCCACGAAGTGTATGAATCTCTTCATGCTTTAATTTCTTTCTTAACCTTTTAAGGTTCTTATGTAACGGTGGTATGTGTTTTGTTAATTTAATTCTCGCTTCTTGTTTTGTTTGCTAAGCTGTGACATATGAATCAAAACCTCCTTGTCCTTTTATTATTCAAGCTTTTATTATTACTTAAAATTCTCATTTGAAACTCTTATATGAGGTTATTTTAACATAGAGAGCCTAGTGAGTTCTGGAATTTATCTCACACTGAGAGGTTTTTGTTTAGCACGCAAAGCCCAGTGGGTTTTAACCTTAAGCTCAAACTGAGAGCATTTTAATGTAATGCGAAGTGCCCAGTGGGTTCTGGCCTTGAGCTTACATTGAAAGATTTTTATTTAACACAGAGATCCTAGTGGGTTCCAGCCTTGAGCTTACACTTATAGATTTTTTATTTAACATGTACATCCTAACAAGTTCCGACCTTGAGCTCACACCGAGAGATTTTTTCCTTTAGCAAGGAGATTCTAGTGGGTTCCTGCCTTAACCTCACACTAAGAGCTTTTTTTATTTAACACAGATATCCCAATGAGTTTTGACCTTGAGCTTATATTGAGAGATTTTTTATTTAACACAGAGTGCCTAGTGGGTTTTGGACTTTAGCTCACATTGAGAGATTTTTTATTTAACATAGATAGCTCAATGGATTATGGTATTGAGCTCATACTTATAGATATATTTTTATTTAACACAGGAAACCAAGTGGGTTTTAGCGTTGAGCTCAAACTGAGAGCTTTTTTATTTAACATAAAGAGCTCAGTGGGTTCTAGTCTTGATCTCAGACTTATAGATTTTTTATTTAACATGAACAAACCAAGTGGGTTTCCTCCTTTAGCTCACACTGACAACTTTTTATTTAACACAAAGAGCCTAGTGGGATCCGACATTAAGCTCATTCTCAGATTTTTTTTATTTAGCACAGAGACCCCAGTGGGTTCCGACCTTAAGTTCACACTGAGATCTTTTTTCTTTAACATAGAGAGTCCAATGGGTTCTAGCGTTGAGCTCACACTAAAATGTTTTTAATTTAATACAGAGAGCCTATAGGGTTCGGGCCTTTAGCTCACACTGAGATATTTTTTACTCCCTCCGATCCTTTTTATAAGGAACACTTCACTTTTTTAGATTCATTAAATAATTAATGTATCTGGTCTATAATGTAGACCAAGTACATTAATTATTTAATGAATCTAAAAATTTGAAGTGTTCCTTATAAAAAGGACTGGATGGAGTATTTAAAATGGAGAGCCTAGTGGGTTTGGGCCTTCATCTCACACTTAGAGCTTTTTTATTTAACACGGAGTGCTTAAGTAGATTATGGTCTTGAACTCACACTGAGAGCTTTTTTTATTTAACAAGGAGGGGAGGATGGGTTTCGGCCTTGACCTCCACATATACTTGAAAACAAACGTTTATTAAAGCGACAAGGGTACCTCATGAAAAACCTTACCCTTGCAGGGGAAAAGAGGGCTACCACAGGGAGCTATTTATTTATAACTTCAAAGTACAACATTACAATTTATTTTGACAAATGAATTTTCTCCTAACTAAAATAGTGCCTCAAGCTCACTACATTCAACGCTCTCGATACCTCCTTCCCTTCAAAGCTTTCTAGTTCATATGCCCCCGAGGTAATTTCTATTGTACTTTGTATGGTCCCTCCAAGTTGGAGTGTAACTTTCCTTTCTTCGATGGATCAACCACTTGCTTCAACATCAAATCACCCCCTCCATTGTCCTTGATTTTATGTTGGTGTTATACCTTATTTCTACTTTCTACTTTGCGGCATACTCATGTATGTGAGCCATCTCACAAACTTTTTCTACTAAATTTTCTGAACTTTCCTACTAAGCTTGACTATCTTTTTCGTTTAAGCTATCTCGCCTCCATGTAGGGGTATTGATTCCCATAAGCATCATTGCATCCAAACTATAGTTTCTTTAGTTGAAGAGTGAGGAGTTGTGGGATATAACCACAACACCTCAGGGAGTAGTTCAGCCCATAATCCTTTGGATTCATCCAGATTTTTCTTCATATCTAATAAGAAGACCTTTTATGGTGGCTTTAGCTTGTCTGTTCTCCTAAGGATGCTCAATTGATATAAATTTTATCCAGATTCTCAAGTTTTTGCAAAATTCTACCATTGTTGAACTAGCGATCTTCGTCCCATTGTCAAAGACGAAAGCCTTGGCACTACTGCAGAAAACATATACAACAACGGTTGGAAAAGGGATACCATCACGCATGACCCACCGTTGTGAAGTAGTGTGTGGTTGTATATGTATTACTTACAATCACAGTCATATGATCGTTATAGAAAACCTAAAAGCGCGCGATTATTGAATATATAATCTCAGCTAGGGCGTGGATGAAAGGTGCATACCTTTGACATCTATTACACTGATTGACAAACTTGGCGATAAATTACATAAATCTTCTTCCTCAATGTGGCTTACTCAAATACCTCCATGTACTTCGGAAAAAACTAGGCCTACTTCTTCTTCGATAATACATCTCAACATGGGTGTTTACCTTCCCATGTTGTAGAGTTTACATGCAACCATAATGTATCTGGTAGTAAGTCTTTGTATCTTCCGTGCTTTTTCCTCTTCTTCTGGAAAATGTTTATTGGTTAGGTATTTGATGATGAGAGTCATCTAGCTTTCACTTTATTTCTATCATCATGATCTCTCTGACTTCCAAGCTTTGTATTTTCGAGGGTTTCTTGGATCAGTGTTCTATTAAGGCCCGAATTCGTGGTGCTGGTGAGCTTTATTAAGAGATCGACACATATATTTTCTTCACGTGGGACATGTACTATCTCGAAAGTCTCAAACTACTTCGCCATCTTGAGAACCTTTTGTAGGAATTTGGTTAATAAATGTTCATTTATTTGATAACCCCCCCCCCCCCCCCCCCTCACTTGGTTAGTGACTAGTTAGAAGTCAATTTTGGTCTGGAGTTGAGTGGATCCCACCTCACGTGCTAACTTCATTCATGTTATAAGAGCTTCGTACTCGACTTATTTATTTCTAGCTTAGGAATTGAAACATAATGATTATTCCAAGAGTACTTCACCAGGTCCTTCTAGCATGATTCTTTCCCAACTTCCTTTCAGGTTAGATGAACCATCCACTGATAGGAACCAAAGGCATCCAGATTCTTCTTCAACTGACGTATTAAACTTGACCAAGAAATCTACCAATGCTTGAGATTTAATATTACTTTGGGGTATGAATGATACGCCATAATTAGAAAGTTCCACCGACCATGACACCATCCTCCCGGCTAAATATGGCTTTTTTAACACTTGCTTGGTTGGTAGTTTGTTTTAATAATGATTTGGTGTCCCTGGAAGTAAGGCCTCAGCTTTATTGTTGTAATAACAACCGTCAAGGCTAATAATTGCATCTTTTAATAGTATAAGTCATCCACTTTTTGAACCTTGTTAACAAAATAAATCGGCTTCTCTTTGTCTACGCCTTCATGAATAAGGACTAAGCTTATGTCCTTATCCATGACGTATAAGTATAGAATTAACATCACTCCTTCTTAGGGGTGGATAAGATCTGGGTGGAGCTGATAGGAAATTCTTTAAATCTTTGAAAGCCTTTTCACATTTTCCTTTCCATTTAAAGCTTTCCGACTTCTTCAGCGTTGCAAAAAAATGGATAGATTTGTCACATGCACAAAACAAGAATCTAGACAGTGCTGCAATTATTTCACTTCATCTATTGAACTTCTTTCACATATGTTAGGAGTTGTCCCTCCAAAGTTCAAAACTCCGAGTTTCAACCGTTATGAAGGTGCTACTTGTCCGAAGAGTCACTCGGCCATATACTACCGTGACATGGCTACTCATCAGCCTTATCAACATCACCCGAATTATGTTCAACAACAAAGTTATCCGGTTCAGTACGCTCAACAACTGTATGGGGCTGCTGTAACACCTTCTTTCAACCAGCAAATGCCTGCTTATCAGCCTGTGCAACCGGCTCCTATTTATCCGCCTCTGGTATATCAACAACCTCCTGGTTATTAGCCTGCACAAACTCCTGCCAACTATCAATGAGCGCCCAACGCTCCTACATACCAGTCGAAGGATCAGGCACCTCGCCAAAAGGGTCCGAACAAGAAGCAGTACAAACCTTGTCCTCCTATTCCAATGAATTTCACCGAATTGTACCCTTCATTAGTGCAACAAGGTTGGATTATTACAAGAGCTTTGGGTCCACCTCCAAATCCGCTACCTGCCAATTACAACGCCGCTGCTCATTGTTTATTTCATGAGGGTGCGTCTGGCCATGATTTAGAAAATTGTTATGCTCTCAAGCACATTGTTAAGGAGTTAAAGGAAAAGAAGTTCTTGTCCTTTGATGATCATCTGCCGAATGTCAAGAATGACCCTTTACCAAGTCATGGGGCTGTCAAGATTTCTCAGATCAGGACTCCTCACAGGGTATTCTCGTTGCCAAGATCAAATTCTGCAAAGCCAGTTTTCAATATGTCTAAGCCAATTGTTGCTACAGTGAATCAGCCGCAGCCGGTAATTACTCAAAAGCCTAGTCCATCTCACTGCAGTGATCCTAAGGCGGTGACCATGACTGACAAAGAATCTGAGAAAACTATTCTGAGGGAAGAATCTAAGACTGTTGAGGAAACTGTGACCAATATAGCTGGGGCAAGCAAGACGACTCATTCCAATAAAACTCTGCCAGAAGAAACCATTACCGTGCCAAACTTGGATACAAAGACCTATTAGGCGTGCCAGACAGTTCATTTGTTTATCTATATGTATTTTGTTTCTTTGACTATGAAAGCATATTTAATATGTGCAAACTTGTTTGTTTTGAATAATTTATGCAATGCATATGTTTGTCTTGAAGAAATCCATTCGTTTCACTCATAAAAATGATTTTTCATAATTTATAATGCCAACTTTACCCGATCTCTTGCTTTGCTAGAGAATTGGGAGGAGGATGATGAATAAAAAACGTCAGATCTCTTGCTATATGCTTTCGAGTGGAACCCTGTTGATGATGTAAGGCATTGTTTCAAATCCTAAACACCGGAGATATAAGGATGATAATCCCTCTTTAACCCCTTTGAGCCTTGAAGTAGGAGTCTTTCTTTCCAGACAAGAACCCTAATCTTAACCTGGGGCAGGGTAATTTTTTCAGTTAAATTGATCGAGCGCTCGGACTCTTAAAAAGGAGGAGCATACATTCGAGAATCCATTCTATCCTTAACATATTAGGAGGCTGGAAGTCGAAAAGAATCACAATGACCATCCCTCTACTACCTAGAGAGTGGGGCAGTCACAAGCCTTGCAAAAGAGTCACACGACTTGTTCGAAAAAAATATAATGATAAAAAAGCCCGCTAAGTCAAAACCTAGGAAGGAGACTTAGGCAAAACTGGGGAATCCCGCTGGACTCCAAAGCCAAAGTCAAAAGACTTCGTCTAGGCAAAAGTTAGGGAATAAAAACGCGAAACAAAAAAAACAATGGATTACAAAGAAAAACCCCAATAAAGAGTAAGTCGTGTGATCAAACACCAAAGAAAATAGGTGAGTGACTGCCATGCCCAAAGCCTTGAGGAAATCTCAACCATATCAAATCCGCTTGAGAGATGAGTGCTCGTATCCGGTTAACTAAATATAGGATTGGAGAACATCACGAAGAATGGGTGGGTACAAATATACTTTGAGCCTTTATCCTTTATTTTTTAAAACCGTGAGCCGAGCTACGATACAACCTTTGAAAGACCTAATTGAAGTAGGGTTTATCTTGAAAGCATATTCGATGAGAACGTTTCCTGACTCCTATGAGCTATGCTCAATTTGAAGTTGGCTATATAAATTAAATGCATATCCTAACTAGTGATTCAGTCACAAGTTATTATGATATCTTTTTCAAAACAAAAAAAGAAAATTCTTTCAAGACAAATATATGTGTTGCATTGACAGTTTCAGGATTAGCATTTCATGCATGTTTAATCTTGCCTGATATCTTAGAAATTTACATATAAGCATCAAACAATGGAACTTGAAGATTCTGCTAGACAGGGGCAGGTGGTTTCCAAATTGCTTATTGATACAAGCCTGACGTTCTTAAGAGCTATTCCTTGAAGACTCAGTCATAACGCAGTTGATCAGAGCCAGTCACATTGAGATTCGACAAATCTCTCCAAGAGTTTGAAACAGTGGGGCAATCAGACTCCATGTTCTCTGTAAAATCCTCTTGAAAGCAGGTATTCTGGGGCATTTTATTTTTCAATAATGGTGACTATTACACTCTTCATGCCCCGATGAATTTTACTGCAGGCGGTCTTCATTCCCCAGTAAGTCCCATGCCACAGAAGCACTTTTAAGCCTTTGCCTCAAAGTAGTCCCCAGCGAGACTATAAACTGCCAACACTTTTGGACTGATCCGGTAATCTCCAATGACTTTCAAGACTGCAGAGATCTCCCTGGCGTCTTCCAAGTGATACATATTTGAGGACCCACTCCCAGTGGAACCATTCTATTCCTCGCTGAATTTGCCATACGCTCCTCAGGAGATTGCCATGGCTCTCCCCAAGAAGTCGAGATACTTTCCCCAGGGAAACTGTTGTACTTTCCCCAGGAAGTTGATGTGCTCTTTCCAGGGAGTTGCTACTTTCTCCATGAAGCTACCTAGCTCCACACTTCCCCAATGAAGCGGATATTTGTTTTATCCCCAGAAGCCTTTACTCCTAAAATGGCTCTCCCAGTGAACAGGTCTTTGATCAGAAATTTAGACCCATGATGGCAACTCCCCAGTGAAGTCGCCATTTTTTGTTGCGGTGAAATTTTGATGTCAAGCCATTAATTAACTTGAATCTTAATTCATTTACATCCGGTCTTTGATTTATCCGAGGGAAAGGTTAAAGAAAGGGGAAAACCTATTTTGCATTGTAAACACAACGCGGGGAGAGATCTAAAGTTCGGGGGTTGGTTAAGTTTAGGGAAGGTATTAGCATCCTAAACCTCTGTAGTACTCTACAGGAACCTCTTGTTTTAAATGTTTGTTATTGCTATAGTTATCTGTTTAAGGTTATGCTAAAGGTTAAGGAGTGAAGAGAAGGACCTAAGGGGTTAGTCCTAAGTATACTCGCCAAGACTCGCATCTTGTGCCTACGTATCCTAGGTAGGGGATGGAATCAGAGTATTCGTAGTTCCCCATCTCAAGGAAAGCTCAAGAACGGCTTCTAGCTTCGATTTAATCAAGGTAAGGGTGTGAAATATCATTATTCTATCAATGTTTATGATCATGTATGTGTTTGTTAGTTTGGTTGAAGAGTTTTTACTCATTTTCCATTCTAGGGCAAAAGGGGTTTAATCGGTTAGAATCGAGTTTTGAACGGTTAGAATCGAAAATAAATTTCATAGTTTAGTCGGGTAATGCTTAGCCGTGATTATTGGACTTCGTTTGATCGAATTTGGTTGAGTTTATGAGTTTTGACATTTTTGGATAAATGGGAGGTTAAGATTTTGGAGGAAAATCGGAAGTCGTAGAATTGGCGTTTTAGGGTCCCAAATTGTTGATGTATAATTGGTAATGATGAGTAGGTATTTAATCGGGAGAAAATAATTGAATCGATCGGGTTTTTGGTGCAAACCCGTAGCTGTTTTTCCAAGTTTTTCAGGTGTTAACCGGTTAACCATATACGTTAACCGATTAACACAGTGTTAGGGGCCTAAAAACTGAGTTTTTGGCCTAAAAACTGAGTTTTTGGAGTGGTTAATCGGTTAACCATATGCGTTAACCGATTAACATTGTAAGTGTGAGAAAATATTATTTTTTCAAAACTTCGAAGATTCATAACTTCTTCACTGTTTATCGGATTTTGTCGTTCTTTATATCAAACTGAAGCTAATAATATGTTCTATAACTTGGTGAAAAGAAATATTATTTTTAGCCGACTTTTAGCCGATTTTACTGATTAATCAAGATTAATTATTTTAAGTAAGTGAGGCTTAAATAGTTAGAGCGTTCGGTTGCGATCGACCTCTTCTTGTATGAGTAGCTTATATGTTGTTGTATGGTATGTTGTGGGTAGCCGTATGGCGTGAATCCTAGAATATGGAATCGATTGTGATTTTGTGACCGTTTGACAATATATGCATTGTTTGAATTAAACGTGAATGCATGATGAGATTGACTGTGAATGTGTATACCTTGTATGAAATGGTATGTGATGATGAATATATATTATGGAATATATATATATATATATATATATATATATATATATATATATATATATATATATATATATATTGTGAATGCATATTGTTTGTATGTGATTGTATGTAAATAATGCATGGAACATATTGTGAATATTTGTGCATTGCTTGTAATTGTATGTGAAGAATGCATGAGAACATATTGTGAATATGTGTGCATTGCTTGTAATTGTATGTGAAGAATGCATGGGAACATATTGCGAATATGTGTGCATTGCTTGTAATTGTATGTGAATAATGCATGAGAACATATTGTGAATATGTGTGCATTGCTTGTAATTGTATGTGAATAATGCATGGGAATATATTGTGAATATGTGTGCATTGCTTGATAAATATATTGATGTTATTGAAATGGATATGTTGTATGTGCAATCATGTTATAATTCTTGAGTGATGAATTATTTGAGAATGCATGGGATTAAGATGCGAGAACGGTCTTAAGTGCATTTGGTTGTTGATTGCATAATGCATCATTCGGTCAAGAGACAATGCTTTCTAGTTTCGTGGAGACTAGTGACTTGTCCCAAACCTAGAGCGGGATTTGAAAGCTTAGAGGACGGGCTTTTGTTTGTTATCGGTCTAGAGGACGGACCCAGTTTAAATGTAAAATCAAAAAATGATAACGAGTGTTGGTACTCACTAGGGTAGAATGATTGAGATGTTGTTCCTAGTGAGGTGCTCCCTGGGGTAGAATGACGATGATGTTGTTCCTAGTGGAGTGTATGTGATATATTCGTACGCACTGGGGTAGAATAACTATGATGTTGTTCCTAGTGTTGGTGTTCACTAGGGTAGAATAACTATGATGTTGTTCCTAGTGTTGGTGTTCACTAGGGTAGAATGACTATGATGTTGTTCCTAGTGTTGGTATTCACTGGGGTAGAATAACAAGATGTTGTTCCTAGTGAGGTATAGTGTCGATGTTCACTGGGGTAGAATGACAAATGTTGTTCCTAGTGAGGTTTAGTGACATGGTCATATACACTGGGGTAGAATGACTAAGATGTCGTTCCTAGTGGAATAATCACCAGGGTAGAATAACTGAGATGTTGTTCCTGGTGGGGTATAAGTGATGTACCCATAATCCCGGATAGGGATTGGTGAGAATTGATGAGTTTTATATGAGTCACATGGCATAGATATCATTGCTATATGAAAGTATGCTTGTGGGTGAATTGTTGAACTTTGAGTTGTGAATTGGTGATTAAACATAATTGTAAATGTTATGTGGAAATGATGTGAATTGTGGATATATGCATGATAAATATGCTTGATGTTGTGTGTATGTATATATATATATATACTTTATGATGAATTGTGGTGAAGAAACATGAATGTGTATGTTTATGTGAGATGATGTGAATTATGGATGTGTGCATGATGAATATGCTTGGTGACTATCCATATTTGTTTATATACATTATGATGTACATGATGAGTTATGATGAATGATGGTGAGAAATGTGGAATCTGTGTATTTTATGTTTGTGTAAATATATATGATCATATGCATTGTTATTATGATAATATTTCTCACCCTTCTGCTGGAATGGTGTCCTATATGACATCGTGCAGGTATCAAGAGTAGAGTTGCTTGTAGTTGCGCGAAGTCGCTATTGGAGTAGCTGTTTAGTAATTTAGTTATATTGGGTCGAGTCATGCTCTGGTCGTGTAACACCGGGATCGTTTGGGTTATATTTTAGAGATACATTGTGTACTCTATGTTACGTTTTTATATTCATTGGAATATTATGATGTTAGCCTCAGTGCCTAAGTAATGTTGAATTATGTGATGAACATGAATATTCTGTTGAGAGAATTATGTTATAAAATGAATCTGCTGCTTACATGCAAAGTGAAATTTTAAAAAGCATGATTATACATTAAAGTGTTAATGAGCATGACAGGTGTTTTTGATGTTTTGAATTTATGTGTGACACTCTTTTTTGAATGCATGATAACTTACTCTAATTAATTATATAAATTCCGTGGGATTTAGAAGGGTGTTACAACGTCTGCTTCTCCCATATCCTTCATGGAGAACTTTGATGACAAGAAATTCTTCGTTTTATCAATTTGATTTTGGTCGGTGCCAAAGATCAACATGTCATCAACATATAGACAAATGAAAACTCCTTTTCCGGGTGTATCAAATTTGCTATATACATATTTGTCAGCTTGGTTTAGAATGAAACCATTAGACAAAACAACCTCATCAAACTTTTGATGCCACTGCTTCGGAGCTTGTTTCAGCCCATACAACGACTTAAATAGCCTACACACTTTATGCTCATTACCAGGCATTACAAATCCTTCAGGTTGCTTCATATACACTTCTTCTTCCAAATCACCATTCAGAAATGCTGTTTTGACATCCATTTGATGAATCACTAGATTATGAATAGCCGCCAAGGCAATCAGCAATCTAATAGTAGTGATACGGGCAACTGGAGTATAGGTATCGAAATAATCAATCCCTTCCTTTTGTCTGAAGCCTTGGATAACTAATCTAGCTTTAAACTTGTCAATTGTACCATCGACTTTCATCTTCTTTTTGAAGATCCATTTGCAACCCAATGGTTTGCAGCCTGGTGGTAAATCAGATAATACCCAAGTATTATTTTCCATGATAGAACCAATCTCTTCATCAATTGCTTCTTTCCAAAAAACAGAATCTCGAGATTTCACAGCTTCATCATACGTTCTTGGATCCTCCTCTATACTATAGCAATAATAATATTGAGCATCAATCTGATCCTTTGATCCCTCAACTAGATATAGTTGAAAATCATATCCATAAGATCTAGATTTTCTGGCTCTTTTGCTCCTACGAGGTTCAACTGTCTCACTTGGCACATCATTTGAATGATCATCCCTTAGAGATTCATCTGAATTAGGTATAGAGTCCTTTGGTCTAGGTATAGAAGAGAAACAATTCTCATCAAATATGGCATCTCTCGATTCTATAATCGTGTTAATAGAAATCGAGTCATTAGGTTCTATAACATAAAACCTATAGGCCTTGGAGTGCTCAGCATATCCAACAAAGATGCAAGCTACACCCTTTTCACCCAAAGTTTTCCTTTTTGGGTCCGGGAGTCTTACCACGGCCCTACAGCCCCAAACACGTAGAAATGTTAAGTTGCGCCGTTTCTTATACTAAAGTTCATATGGGGTAGTTTTGTTTCTTTTATTAGGAACCTTATTTAATAAATAGCAAGCCGTTAACATAACTTCTCCCCAAAACCCTTCACTCAAACCAGAGTAAGATAACATGACATTCACCATTTCTTTAAAAACTCTATTTTTCCTTTCAGCCACACCATTTTGTTGAGATAACATAGCCTCTTCCAGCCAGGGGCTCTGCCCCTTGGAACCCCAATGGGGCGCTGCCCCGCACCCCGCCAGGGGCTTCGCCCCTTGGAACCCCAGCGGGGCGCTGCCCTGCACCTTGCCAGGGGCTTCGCCCCTTGGAACCCCTTTTCAATTATTTACATTCAATTACACGTTGGCTCGACGAGCGTGCACTCCGCACTACCCTAACTCGTTTCCAAGCTTAACGCATAATTGTATCGGCCTACAATAAATCACATTACTACTAAAATACATTGATGATACTAAAATCACCAACAAAAGCGTCATCCCAATCTAGTTAGTCTAGTGTTCTCTTGTGTCTATATGAACTGTTTTTAATTCTTCCATGAGCATCAAAATATTCTTTGGATGATATCCATAAGGATCGAGGTCCACATATTAGACTTTAAACTATCTCGGTAACACTTCCTCGCCCTTTTTTATGCCAACTCGTCCATTTCTTACTGGATATGTCATGGTCAAGTACAATGTTAATATTACTGCATCTAAGACATTGAAAGTTTGCCTATCTATGATGATGTTATAAGGGGACAAAGTGTTTATAACCATGTACTGTGCTTTTACTGTCTTCACACTCTTGTCCTTGTCGAAGGTGGTCTTGATGGTTACATAACCCAGAACTTGCACATGTTTGCCTAAAAACCCAACTAATGATCCTTTAAATGGTTGGAAAAGTTTAGGATCTAAATCAACCCTTGTAAATCCTCCTAGTAAAGGATATCCAATGAAATTTCAAAATCAATCAATAATATTTTCACGTTCCAACCATGGACCTAGATATTAATCACCATTGGGTCATCTTCACGTGGAACAATACCTTCTGCATCTTTGTGAGAGAAATTGACTGATTGGGCTCTTGATTCTATGTGTGGAGCACTAGCGACATGCATCACCTATCAGTTGTATCTCTTTCTAGAAGAGTTAGATTCCCCAGCCTGCGAATCCTCCAATTATTGCACTACAGTCTGCGACCCTTGATTATTATTGCTAGTTACTCCGTCATGGATGGAGGGTGAGATCAATAGTTTGAAAAGTTTTGTGTGACCTAAACAAGTTTTACTAGAGCTTCACTCTGGGTGTCAAATATTCACGCAAGAACACCTATTAATAACCCTTTTGATACAGATAAAAAAATTTATAGTGAGTTGTTTTATGTGTAAAAATTGAGTCTGCCTTCTTCCTCTCCATTTTATCCTAGTTTTTGGTGAATGGACTGTCGACAAAGGTTTTTACTATTATTACTCACCATAATGAGTATTCATGATGATTGATCTGGTTCATAAATGACATTTACTACATTCAATAAACATGTTTAAGTGTGTTGGTATTGCAGGATAATGGTTCATAAATGTTTGTCTGTTGTTAACTTGCCTAAGACGACCTTTTACACACCAAATATCCATAACTGGGCTATCTTATTCTTAGCCATGACTATAATCATAAAAAGTGACACTATTGTTTAACACAGAGAGTTTTTTATTTAGTACAGAGAGTTCAGTGGATTCTGACCTAAGCTCAAACTGAGAGCATTTTAATTTATTACGGAGAGTTCAATGGATTCTTGCCTTGAGCTCACACAGAGATTTATTTTGTTCATTTATTTATTATAATTAAAAAGCCATAAATTGATTTGCATCCCATAAAAGATGGCATATCTTGGTGAATAATGAGTGGTTGACGTGACTCTCTTGCGTGGGTTTTTTGAAATGCATGTGGATATGATGTGTGATTATTGCGTTGATGATTGACTTTAACGTAGTAATGGAATTCGCAATTACTGATGGGTGCAAATCTGTTCCCTTCGTCAGATTGTCTTTTATTGGCGATAAGACTGGTCCCTTTTTGCCTAGGCTTTCGCCGGCGAGTAATTGTGAGCAAATCTCCGTGCATGCGGTGCTCAGTAGTTGTCCACCTTTTTAATTGTATTAACTAACTGTCCCTTTGACAGCCATGTCCAGCCCGTTGATATGTTCATGTGGTTCACCATTACTTGTCGCAACAGTTTGAATGAGCTGATCCGTTTAAAATTGGTTGCTTTGCTATTATCATTCAATGCAGATTAAGGAATGGTCTGCATGACTTGATATTTTGTGGTCGGCTTATTGAATTGCAGCTGAAGATGACATGGTGACATTCATATTGGATCTTGATTCAATTTTTTCGGTTGATCCCTTGAAATCCATTTCTACTTAAATTTGGTCAAAGCAATATTCAACCCTAAGTTTTTGGTATCAACTTTATCAATGTTTTAGGCTGGCCACGGACCCAATCGTCAATTTAAGTCACTCTACTAAATCATTGAAAGCATAGGATAATTGTGTTATGAAACATCATATTGAATTCATACTAGAGGCTATTGCTTATCATTAGATATTATCGGATTGCCTCTCGCATTCTATGCTGAAATGATAGAGAACATTCACAAATGTTATTCATATGTAAGACATCTCATGTGAGATTTGGTATATTCTCTCTCTAAAGCACATCTCACTTTACACCTCATTCTCTTACTAACTTGGGCGTTGGATGCTAACTTTCAAAGCCCACCTTCGCGCTGTCGTAACAAATATCCACTTCACCGTACCAAGACTCTACTCAATCATTTCACTAAGTATTTTTGGTTCCTTAGTAAAACACGAGCGTCATCTATGAGAATTGGCTTTTGATTCTTGCAAATTTGCACAATAAGATTTTTCTGATCCAAAGTAATGAATCATAACAACAATTGCACTTAAACCAAGAAGATGATTTTTGATCCAACAGCGGATAACGACATAACTTTTTTAGTATCCAGATTGTCTCGCTACCTTCGTCGTTGATTCAATTGGTATTGGATCTTTTAGAAACTCATTCAAATTATCAATAGCAATCCAAAAACAAAAAGAAGATAAACCTATTATAAGGTTTCGAGACCACGAGAAGGGGATAGAACTCCTAATGCAACGCTTATATTAGTCGTAACCGCCATCATTGCAATCACTTAGTATTGAGGATCCTCATTGACCTCGGAAGTTCATGCGACCCAATGTACCTCAGAGTCTTCTAGAGGTTAGGACTACATATGACACATTTGGAACTGTGCGAAGGCAGGAACATTTGAAATACTCACATGGTTTTCGATTTGGCTTAAATGTTGTTTTTATCATATATGCATCTGTTGTTTTCTTTTTCCTCCCATTTTCTTCATCGTCCTTTCACCCTCAAAACCAAAACCAGTATCACCTTCACATATTTTCTCTCACCCCTCACAAAATTTTGCTTGTTAAGCTTTATTATTTGATCTGGTTTCTTCATTCATATCATCTATTTCAACAAGCTGTTGTATTTTTGTTGATCAAGATTCAAGTGGATTTTTCTATTAAATTTATTTTCTCTTCTCATTTATAAAAGGTATGTATTTTCATTTTGATTTTCATATATGAGTTGTGGCTATTTAATATTTGTTCAATGCAATGTTTTAAAAATTGGACCAGAGATTGAACCGATAAAACTTGCGGTTTAAGGTTTAATTGATTCAATTGATTAAACCTATGGTTGAATCGTTTATTAAACAAACTAATAATATAAAACTAAATTTCATAGATATGTCACACATAATCATATGTTCATAATTTAATAAAATAAATATTTCAAAAATTCATTATATATCTAATACAACAATATCGATAGTACATATAATAACATAACATAGTTCTACACTTCATTTCAACATTTATTTAAGAATAACTTGACCAAATTAATAAATTACAATAAAATAAGTTAAACTAATTCAAACCAAATTTAAAATAATAGAATATAATAACTAACATAAAGTTTAAATAATTAAGAATACCTAAATTAAATAACATAGAATACAAAAAATAAATAATACAATATACTTTATTAAACAAAAAAAAAAGATTTTGAGTTAAACCCCGACAAACAAGTGTGTTTGGTTCGGGGTAGATGGAGGGGAGGGGAGGGGAGGGGAGGGGAAATTTTTAATTAAATATGTTTGGTTCAAATTTTAGGAGGGGAGGGGAGGGGAGGGGAGGGGAGCAAAATCCCTCCAAAACACACTTTTTAGTTCCCTCCGAATTGGGGGGATTTGGAGGGGAGGGGAGGGAATATGAGTTTTAATATTTAAAATTTATTATATTTACTAAAATATCTCCAGTTTAATTTTATTATTTCAAAACTATTTGTTATCTTTTTTGTTAATGTTTTTTCTCGATTGTTTTCATCAACTTATTATAATTGTTCTCCACCTTCAAATTATTTTATAATTTTTATAATTAATATAAATCATAATCATTGTCTTTTATTTATAAAAAAATTATGTTTCGTTATATTCGTTTTTTTCTTTTAATTTTGTTCTGTACTCTATCATATTTTCTTTTATATCAAATTGTAAACCATATCATTTTATTTATTTTTGTTTATTCATTTTATTAAATATTTTGAACCATTAATATTTAATAATAAGTTATTTTATATATTTGTTTTGTTATATAATTCATCATAATTTAAACGATGTTATTGGCATATAGTTTAATTTATGTTGGAAAGTTATAAGTCAAATCAATTATACTCAATTTTTTAACTTTATGTGACAAATAAATATTTTTTTAATCACTCAATATTAGAAATTTTATTACCAACAAAAATACGCACGAATTTTTCACATTTTAATATCGTATGACTTATATAAGATCATAAGGATAAAAATGTAAATTATTAATAAAATCCCCCCCTCCCCTTCTGAACCAAACACATTTTTAATTAAAATCCCTTCCCTCCCCTCCCCTCCTCTCTTTTGAACCAAACACTTATTTGATTAAAAAATTCCTTCACCTCCCCTCCCCTCCCCTCCCCTTCATTAAAATCCCTCCCCTCCCCTCCCCCTCATTTGAACCAAACAGACCCAATTGATAACAACAAACAATATTGACTTCACCGACAATTAATATTGAGTTGGACGTCGTGACTATGTTTGAAAGAGACAACGCGATGATGATGAAGTATGGTTGAAAGAAAACTATGATGGAGTGACAAAATTTAGAAGTTTGTATGGTTGTAAAAAAAACACAAATTCTTTTTTGTGATTGGAAAATGTACGGTTAAGTTTTAATATTGACATATTAATTTTATTAAAATGGCCAATTTGATGCATTTTATTGAACCGAGTGGTTACAAAACCGTCTCTCGTTCTTTGGTTCGAATGATTTTGGACGGTTCAACTCAGTTTTTTTGGTTTTACTCCGGTTTTGACCCACTAGTGGTTTTGAAAGGTTGACCCAACCGAATTCATCTTCGATTCTCGGTTCAACCGGTTGAACTTACCGGTTCGGTCCGGTTTTTAAAACATTGGTTCAATGTGTAATATTTGTTCAATACTTGTTGTTAAATATATTTAGTGTAATAATTTTTTATTTTCAATATATTGTTGATAAATACTATCATTTGTTCTATTTATAAGAGAAAATTTATTTTTTAGGTTCATTTAATAATTTATGTATCTAGACTGTATAATAAACTAGATACATTGATTATTTAATAAATTTAAAAAATCAACTTTTTCTTATAAATACGACCATGTGATTTATGGTTGTTTAATACATGTAATTTTATTTATTTATTTTAAAAACCATAAATATAAAATCCGAAAATATATTTTATATTTATAATATCTTTTAGTGTCCATAATATATTATTTGTTAAAATTGAAATAAATATTTTTTTAGAATACATAATTTTTGTAAAACAAAATATTAATTAAATATATATTTTAAAGCAGAATAATAGTTTTTAATAAAAAAAATATTTTTTCAAAGTTTGTGGCGTGATTACCACGTCGCTAATTTCAAATTTGTGACGTGTTTACTATGTCACTACTTAGTCAACAATGGCTCATCCTACCTTGTAGCTGAGTAGGTCTGCTATACCAGCAGAACTTTGTGGCATGAAATTCACATGGCAAAGTGTTGCGGCGTAAGTATCACATGACCAAGTTGTTGCGTGATTTTCACGTGGCAAATAAGTTTTCACAAGCGCTTTTGCCGCGTGATTTTCTATATCGCTAAATAATGGTTGTAACATGATTTTTCTGTTTGTGGCGTGAAAATCATGTGGCTAATGATAGTTTTGTAGTGGGTACTCTCGTAGTGACTTGGTCTATCCCTGACGAACATTGAAAAGACTCAAGGTTGACACCTTCTTGTGCTTGTTGGTAGCAAAATAATGTATCATTTTTTGAGACAGACCCTAATAACTAATCTAGGAGAATCTTGAAAGGCTCATATACTAGCCTAAAGCAACATCCTTCAACGTTCATACCATCTTCTTGCATTTTAACAAATCTGTGGTGCCAATGATGGTCATCTGAGTGTTGATCGTTATGATATACTTTTGAAGGCTACTCTTGCCATCAAAGGTTGTCAATAGAGGTGGCTTGAAATTATCTAGGACTTGGTCATCCCAAATTTTATGCATCAGAGATTTTAGGTTGATCAAATCCTCCAATTTTTCATCTTTGGGTCGAGGTTGGTGTTGATTTTATTGTAAGACCAACATGTTGTCCTGCAATAGTTTATTCTGACGACGCAGATCTTCCATTGTGGCATGCAACCCTTGATTACTATTTGATAGTTACTCTTGTCATTGAGGGATGGTGAGTTCAACAGTTCAAAAAGTTTTGTGTGACTTAAGCAAGTTTTATAAAAGCTACACTGGGTGTTAAATGTTCATGCAAGAACACTAATTAATAACTCCTCTGACATAAGACTTTTTCACTGTTCTACCCTGTTTTGAAAAAACAAATCCTATAATAACCCACTCTGAAAATTATTTACTGGATTACCCCACTTCAGTAGAAGCTCGTCCACTGAATGGACGAGAATGTGCAGCGAAAAATAAGTCTATGTGAGTTCGTCCACGGAAAGGGCGAGCTTGTGAAGTGCAAAATGGCCATGTGTGAGCTCGTCCACTAAATGGACGAGCGTGCGAAGAATTCTATTTTTTTTCTTTCTGATTTTAATTATTTAGTGATAAATATTAATGTTAATAATTTTTTAATGTTAATAATGATAAATGCATTTATCATTATTAACATTAAAAAGTTCAAAAAATTCATTAACATTTATCATTTAACATTAATATTTATCACTAAATAATTAAAATCAGAAAGAAAAAAAATAGAATTCTTCGCACGCTCGCCCATTTAGTGGACGAGCTCACACATGGCCATTTTGCACTTCACAAGCTCGCCTTTTCAGTGGACGAATTCACACAGACTCATTTTTCACTGCACATTCTCGTCCATTCAGTGGACGAGTTTCTACTAAAGTAGGGTAATCCAGTAAATAATTTTCAGAGTGCGTTATTATAGAATTTTTTTTTTAAATCAAGGTAGAACAGTGAAAAAGTTCTGACATAAATCTAAAAAACTTGTAGTGAATTGTTTTCTGTGTAAAAATTGAATTTCTCTTTGTCCTATCGCTTTTATTTATTTATTTATTTTTTGAATGGTCCACTGGCAAACGTTTTTACTACTTTTATCCCCATAGTACTATCATTCAATGAAGATTGGGTAGTGGTCTACATGACGAGTTGAGGTATGCTCCATTTACATTTTCCTCCTTTTATTCCATTTAGTGTCTTGGATGTAAGACACATGGGAAGAAAGTATTTAACAATTTAGATTAAAAATTGATAAATATATATTCATTGTGTAATTAAACAATTAAAATTGAAATTCATCTTCTATCTCTTTGATGTGTTGCTTAACCTCTTCCTCATTCTCTGATAATTTCCTCCCATCACCGACCTTCACAATCAATCATTGTGTCATTTGCCGCTGGCTATCACTGTTTCACTGTGCCCAGCATCTTCGTCTTGCAGTTGTTGAGCATTGTTTTCTCGTCGACGACCAACACCGCCAATTACAACCTGGCTGTATTTCCTCGCCTATGACCATCGCCGCCAATCACAATGTCGTCACATCCAGCAGTACTGTATTGTCTCAGAACCGTCTCATAGCTGCTGGTATTGTTTAATATCCACCAACGCCGTTGTCCATCATGTTTGAAGCACTGGATGTGAAAAATATGCGCATACGAATTTTAGTTATTTTTCTTACAATGTGCTTATTTTGAAATAAGAAATTTAACTATTTGGAGAAATTTTTATGGTTATTGATCCGTTGTCGCGTATAGATTAAAAACGAGTATTTTTTTTTTAAAATGTAGTCAAGAAAAGTGACACACGGATGTCATATCGCAAGAATTCTTGTATTGTTATTAACAAAAAAAGTAACAGTTTATGGGGGTTTGAATTTCGATTAAGAAAAAAATACTGAAAAAAAGTAATTATCAAAATAAGCTGAAACGGTTAATTTCCAATTCCTTAGCTGACTCTATCCCATTTTCGATTATAATAACAATCAAACAAGCACAATTGATATTATACTATACATATTCCTAATTTTCGAATTAAGCAAACAAATGTTATATAGTAACCGTGAATTAAGCAAAAACAAGAAACATACGCGGATTAAGCAAACGCGATTAAAGTATAAGAACATGCAATCATCGAAATAAATCAATCACCCCTAAGATAAATCGAATTAAGAAAACAAGATATCACCGTGAAGAATTGAAAGGAATTGGATTTTATTAGAAATTAAAAGAACCTCAAAGTGTCGGCGGCAACCGATTACAGCAGATTAATCCTTGAGATTAGTTTTCCATTCAATCGTACAAAAGCAAAAATTAAAATTGTGACTAGTGAAAAAACATAATGAACAGGAGCACAACTGCTACTAGGTATAGGGAAGCATAACAAAATTCGGTTCTAACCCAACTGGGTCGAAAAACATAAAAAACCCGGCCTAAAACTAAGTATTCCTAAAGGCAGAATTCGGGTCCTGACTTCAACTAATTATTCAAGTCTGCTACACTTTGAATCATCTTCTACATAAAACATAAAAGTTGTATCTCTTTGTCTCAACTTTCCAACGCTTAGTAGAACGCGTAAATCTGATTCTCGTAGCTTCAGTTATGATCCGAACAATGAACATGTATCAAATAACCAATAAAGCTGAAAATAAGCTGCAAAAATAGATTAAAGGCAAACAAAGACTCAATTCTAAAAACATAATAAAATAGTAAAATAAACAAAGAAAACTAAGGAAATGCCTAAGTAAAAACATAATAGAATATGCATTAAGATGCACTGACCAAATTGCCCCACACTTGAATTTTTGCACTCCGGGCAAAATAGTATTAAGACTCGTGAAAAACAATACCATCCAGAAACTCATTCTAGGCTGCGAACTCTTCTTCGGTCAAGATTGCATCGATAGGTACTAATTTAGCACACTAAGAATATTGTAAGAACACAAATCCGCAATTATACAGTCATAAACCTTCTTCCTATACAAATCAATCTGAATCATATTATTATGCTTAAGCTTACCTTACTCATCCTCCTTTTTGCTCTCTTTTATTCTGATGCAACCACATTAAGCCTGTTATCTATTCACACACATGGTAAATAAGCTTGTTAGTGACTAAGATCCATATCTTGTCAACAATTCAAAATTAGACACTTTAGCAACAACAATATTTTTTTTTGAAGGTTTCACAACCGTTAGCCTAAGTGACCGGGTGAGGGTCACCTAACTTAAAAGATAGATTCCTATTTAGATTTCTTATTAAACACATGATCATTCACTTATTCGCATCAGCTTAATTACTTAGTGTGTGATTTCTAGGTGGTGTTGAATGCTAGATAAACTACCTAAGAGTTATTAAAGGATAAGAACTCAAAGTTATGTCATAACAAGTATTTAAATTGATTTCCATATTCGGGAGACTTAAGGTGTTTAAACGGTACCAATCTTATGAAATTTTCCCAAGTCTCCACAATCTAACCTCAAATTAATATATAGCCTAAAAATTTCAAAAGATGCATTGTGTTTCTAAGTAAATTTTTTTTTATAAATTTAAGAACAAAACCAAAACAAAAGAAAATTTAAAACAAAACAAAGAAAACAAAATAAAGCAATGGTTTCCTCCCCCATACTTAAAATATGCATTGTCCTCAATGAAAGGACATAACTGTTAAATAAGAGTAAGAGAAAGAAAAGAACACACTCGAGTAGTCAAGGTGGATAAGTGATCACATAAGTAGTCTTTCCCAAAGAGAGATCTTCTATAGGCTCCTCTTTCAAAGTTGGGATGTCATAAAGTGACTTTGGGTAGCATCTATTAACCTTGAAATATTTATTAGTTCCCTTGTCTTTTATTCCAGGATCAAAGAAGAATCTTTGATAGGTAAAAGTGTCGAATGAGCACATGAACATGATCTCTTTTTTCACAACATCAAGAATTAAAGCATTAAAGGGCTTCCTCATTAATTTTCTTCCATTTTCCGTCGAGGTCCATCCAATTCCCTTCTTATGTTTCTTCAAAACCTGCAAAAGCTTATTTTCTTGATCAAAATCAAGGTTAGAAGAAATTATAATTGGAAGCTTTTCATCCCTCTCTAAATAAGCATATTTTGGATTATCAGAAAATGGTTTAATCTCTAAGGAAGGAGGTTGTTCAATGGATGGTATGGTCTGTGCAGCAGGGATATCAAGAGCTTCAGATGCATAAACGACATCATGAAAAACATCACTCTGCAAGGCAGCATTAATCTTAACACAAACAGAGCAAACGTTAGTGTCAGTACATAAATCGCAAGAGTAAGTATCATCATAATCTAATAAAGATGGAAAATCAGATGACAACTCAGAATAAGTATCATCAACTAAATCAGACAATAGCTCTTTTGGATTCACTACTGTTTGACCAGGTATTTGATTTGATTCTTGAGCTTGCTGCATGACATTCACTATAGTGGCAAGCTATCCAATCTGTGTCTGCAAAGCCTGAATACTAGAATCTGTTCGTTGCTGAAACTGAAGATCATTTATAGCCATTTGCTTGACAAGGTCCTCTAGTGAAGGTTCAAAAAGTGTAGAACACACAATTTGAAATTCCTTCATATGTTTTTTCGGATCCTCACCTGCAAGTCTATTAAACCATGACAACAAGTGTATTAAATTAGATTTTAATTCGAAAGGAATATCAACATCAGTATATTCAATACTTAAATCATTATAATGAAAATCGGAAGCAGCAAGCTCTCTTAATATTCTTTGTTCATCCATGTTATCAAAAGGGAAAAAAATTAACAAAGAATTAGAAATCACAAAACTAATTCAACAATGCAGCAATAATTTGGAAAATATCAATAATGTCCCTATTAAGAAAAAAATAGAAAAATAGAAAAAGCAAATAAAATAAAATCAAAAAATTATAAAAATATAACTAAAAATCAAATCAAATCAGGATAAATCTCTACAAAAATTTTCGAATTTTTTTGAAAATATGAAAATAGAAAATAAATCAAATAAAATAGAAAATTAAGGAATTTGCGATTTTCAAGGTCAAAATATTTTAGAATTTTATTCTAAATGAGTAATGTTCGTCAATTTTTTTTCCTGATTTTCTGGAAAAAATCGGAGCAAATCGAAACAGTAGCTTCCAACTTACCTGATATGCTGAAACGCTAATCACTGCACTGCAACCCTGAAAATTAACACGCAAAAAAGAACTCTTAACAAAATTTTAAACTTGGATAAAAATAGCAAGAATCCCCGACAACGGTGCCAATTTGATCTGATGTCGCGCACAGATCAAGAACGAGTATTTAAAAAAAAAGTAGTAAAGAGATAGCGACACTCAGATGTCGTATCGCAAGGATTCTTGTATTGTTATTAACCAAAAATGTAACAATTTATAGGGGTTTAAATTTTGATTAAGAGAAAAAATACTGAAAATAAGTGATTATAAAAAAAGTGATTATCAAAATAAGCTGAAACGGTTAATCTGCTGTTTTGGTTTCCCAACTTATCATCGATCCAATTAATTTCCAATTCCTAAGCGAACTCTATCCCATTTTTGATTATAATAACAATCAAACAAGCACAATTGATATTATACGGTACATACTCCTAATTTCTAAATTAAAAAAAACGGATGAGATATAATAACCGTGAATTAAGCAAACACGAGAAACATACACTGATTAAACAAACGCGATTAAAGTATAAGAACATGCAATCATCGAAATAAATCAATCACCCCTAAGATAAATCGAATTAAGCAAATAAGATATCAAAGAGAAGAATTGAAAGGAAATAGATTTTATTGGAAATTAAAAGAACCTCAAAGTGTCGGTGAAAACAGATTACAACAGATTAATCCTTGAGATTAGTTCTCCATTCAATCGTACAAAAGCAAAAACTAAAATTGTGACTAGTGAAAAGAATGTAATGAACAGTAGCATGACTGCTACTAGGTATAGGGAAGTACAACAAAATCCGGTTCTAACCCAACTGGGTCGAAAAACATAAAAAACCCGGTCCAAAACTAAGTATTCCTAAAGGCAGAATTTAGGTCCTGACTTCGATGAATTATTTGAGCCTGCTACATTCTAAATCAGCTTCTACGTAAAACATGAAAGTTGTATCTCTTTGTCTCATCTTTCAAACGCTTGATAGAACACGTAAATCTGATTCTCGTAGCTCCAATTATGATCCGAACAATGGACACGTATCAAATAACCGCTAAAGCTGAAAATAAGCTGTGAAAATAGATTAGCGGCAAACAAAAACTTAATTATAAAAACATAATGAAACACTAAAATAAACAAAATAAACTAAGGAAATTACTAAGTACAAACATAAGAGAATGTGAGTTAAAATGCACTGATCAGTTATCCATCATAAAAGCTTTTAAATTTTGTTTTGTAAAAAGAATAATGGCTACAAAACATTATTACGAGTGACAATTGCAACAATGATTAGCAGCGGCTACTAGATGATGATGGAGCATACTCGAACTACTGTATGACTTGATATTTTTTGGCCGACTTGTTTAATTGCAGCTGAAGATGTTATGGCGACATTCATATTGGATCTTGATTCAATTTTTTCTGTTGATCCTTGGAAATCCATTTCAACTTAAATTTGGTGAAAGCAACATTCAGCCCTAAGTTCTTGTTATCAACTTTATCAATGATTTAGGCTGACCATGGGACCCAATCATCAATTTAAGTCACTATACCAAATCATTGAAAGCACATGATAATCCTGCTTTAAAGCTCCACACTGGATTCACGCAAGAGGCTATTGCCTATCATTAGATATCACTGAATTGCCTCTCGCATTCCATGCTAAAATGAATGAGAACATTCATAAGCAAGACACCCCACATGAGACTTGAAGTAGTCTCTCTCTAATCTACAACTCACTTCACACATCATTATCTTACTAACTTGGGCGTTGGATGCTAACCTTCCAAGCCCACCCTCGCGCATTCATAATGAATATCCACTCCACCACACCAAGACTCTACTCCACCATTTCATAGAGTATGTTTGGTTCCCTAGCAGAATAGAGACACCGTCTATAGGAATCAACTTCTGATTCTTACAAATTTCCATAAGCATGTTTTTCTGATCTAAGGTCATGGATCATAACAACGATTATGCTCAAACGAAAAAGATGACTTCTGATCCAACAGCGAAAAATGTCATAACTCCTGTAGTAGCCAGATCATCTCTCCACCTTTGCGGTTGGTTCATTTAGTATTGGATCTTTTACAAATTCATTCAAATCATCAACAACAATAAAAAAACAAAAAGAAAATAAACCTGTTATAAGGTTTCAAGACCACGAGAAGGGGATAAAACTTCCAACGCAATGCTTCAACTAGTAGTAACCACCACCATAGCCAATCACTAAATATCGGGGATCCTCATCAATGTTGCAAGTTCATGCGACATGATGTACCTCAGAGTCTTCTTGAGGTTATGACTATATATGAAACATTTGAAGTTGTGCAAAGGCAATAACTTTCTAGCATTCAACGATTCTTCAACCCATCCATGTTGAACCATAAATATATCGGTCTCGCTCGGAGAAGGAAAAAAGAAAAAGAACCATGAAAGTACGCCTCCTCATCATCCCTTGTGAATATGTCTACAACGACATCCTAGGAAGGTCGTTTCTGGCGGCAATGTATGACGTGGCTTCCATGGTATATTTTAATATGAAATATCACAATAAATCGGGTGAAATAACCATTATTACATGAGATTCACATAGAGATCACCTTATACACAATACGATTTTGAAGAACTGTGAAGAATGTCTCTTCTACTTGGCTTGGTTTTGATGAAGACAAATGTATCTCAAAGAAAAAAAATATGATGATGTCATAATGAGTGATCAATGGAAAATAAGTGGAAGAATTGCATGATCATCATGTTAAAGGTACATATCACAATTCATTTTATATATCACTTTGAAAGCTCATAACTACACCCAATCTTCATCTTACAATTTCTCTATGATTATGCATAAAAACCCTTGAAGCAATGCATCCAAAAAATTTATTTTTCAAAGCAATAGCAATTGTAATCGATTACAACTTAGTGGTAGTTTATTACCATTTCCAAAATTTTGAAATTTTTTAATGTTGAGCAGTGGTAATCGATTACACCCATGTGGTAAACGATTACCACCTTTGAAAGAGCACATTTTCACCAAACAACATCATTTTAATGCATGATAATGTTTCATGAAACCTTTCAATTATATGCATCCATTCAAAGAGGTTTTTGGAGGTGTATATAAAACATTATACATCAAAAAACAAAACTCACCTCTTTAAAATCATTTTTTACACAATTTAAACATTATTTTTAAAGTGTTCATCCTTTTTCAAGTTTTTCAAACTTTGCATAATTTCACATATTAAAAAAAGTTTCAATACATAACCTGAACACTTAAGTGATATTGTCTTGAATTTTGATACAAGAAAAAGAAGTCCATAATTCAAGTTTAAATTTGGAATTCATGCCATCAACAACTTCTTCAAAATTCTCAATAAAGTGTATGAGGTACTTATTCATTAAGGTTGTGGTGAAAAATATTGGTTTAAGAAAGTAATATTTTGTCTTTCTGGTTGTGTTAGAATATTGCAAGAAAGGGGTCTTAGTGTCAGATTTGTACACATATTTCTAACATAGTGTAAAATTCTCTAAGAAAATAGGGGGATTCGACTAGCATTTGTTTGGATAAGGTGAACCAGGGTAATTCTCTTGTGTCATTTACTTTATGCATATTTAATGTCCAACACTTTATTCTTTAACATTCATAAACCAGTTAAGTAATCATAACATAACTTCCAAAAAATTAACAAATTAACACTTATGCAAGAAGAATTCAGTATACTTATTCCACCCCATCCTTCTTAGGTTGCATCTAAAACTTAAAATTGGCATCAGAGCAAGAGTTTGATGAATTGCTCCTAGATATGGGAAATATGGGTTCCATTAAACTATTCTTAGGAGAAGGCTCTAGTATAAATAGACCATGTTGCTTTAATAATGAATGTTACGATTTTTGAAAAATAATAATTCAAATGTTCCTTGAATCTCATGGTGTAGAAGTTTGGAATGCGATTATAGAAGGAACTTTCTGAAGGTGAGATAATACTTAGAAGGGGGGTTGAATAAGTATGAAAGATTAAGACTTAAAAAATAATCACACAATTATTTTTATCCTGGTTCGTTTAAACAACTACTCCAGTCCACCCTTCCTAGAGTGATTTGCCTTTCTCAACAAGGACTTAATCCACAATTAAATCAAACTGATTACAATAGTAACACCTAAGAACAACTGTTCTTAGTCTTCTCAAGAGCTACTGATTCCAACTGAATCCTCTTATGGAAAAACCTTTACAATCAATGTAAATTAAATACAAGAGTATTAATGCTTCTATAAAGCTTTTATCACAACAGTGATTTTTCTCTTAAGTTTAAGTACAAGAAATTCTAAGAAGAATATGAAATAATGAGAGCTTAGAATAAAATGATTTCTTTTCAGCAAATTGTCTCACTGAAGAAAGTGGTGGAGTTCTCCTTTTATAGGCAGCTGATCCTAGGATGCTGAGTGTTGAAAAGAGAGTCCCAAAAAGGTCTGAGCCTTTTTGTCTTCACATCAAGTGACCTTTCCTTGAAGTAGATAACACAGAAAAATCCTTTTTGTCTGTGTAATTGTGTCTAGCACAAATGAGGAAAGAGACGTTGATTTACTCCAACAGATATATTCTTGAATATTTCTTCAGTTTTCAGCAAGTTCTTCAGAGTCTGGATGGATCAGAGTCTTCTAATGATATTCAGAACTTTGCTGTATCAGAGTTTTCTGCAGCATGTGTGCTTTCAGCGTGTTGATCATCAAAACATATATGACACAGAACATCAGTACTTGGCAGCGTTAGTACTTTCAGAAACTTCTGTAGAATTATGCTTTGACAAACTCTTCAAACAATATTCTTCTTTGCTTCAGATGCTTCAGCTTCAGATGCTTCTGACTAGCTTCAGATGCTTCAGCTTCAGATGCTTCTGACTCAGAATGTTCTGGAGCTACTTGCTTCAGATCCTTCTGGAGACTACGCTCAGGATCTTCTGTAAAGAGCAATCAGATTCTTCTGTAAGATGCATCTGGCGCTTTCAGAGTCAGGATAACTTCTTGTATACAATACAGATTTGCTTCTAGAGAGTTAATTTCATTTCAATCTACAGTAAAACTCTCAAACAAATTTTAGAGTATATAATTCTTAAATATAAAATTTCCTAACAGTTATCATCAAAACAAAGAGTTATTATTAAGAACCAATCTGTGTTCTAACAATCTCCCCCTTTTTGATGATGACAAAAAGTATCAGAAATTTTATTTAACTGAACATAAAGAATTATAACTCCCCCTGAGATGATGAATCTCCCCCTGAGTTAAATATGAAAAAGGAATAGAAACTTCCCTTTTGTCTTGAGTAAACTTCAGAGTTAGATCTTGTTTGTTCTTATAACATTTTAAGGTCAGAATTTCTTGCAGATATAAGATTCAGAGTTTGATAATAGACAAATGATCTGAGAGACTCAGAGTTTCTTTTATAGAGTGTTCTTATCAAATGTTCTGAAATAATCAAGTTAAATGTTAGATAGAATAGATATGTCTGAAGATTCATTCTGGTGAAGTTATATTAAACAGTTCAGATCTATATTTCCTCCCCCTTTTTTGTCATAAGCAAAAAGTAAAAACTTTTAAAAAAAACAAATAAAAGGAACAATAAATAAGATAATTCAATGGAGAAAACTTGATTCATTCAAAATATCAGAGCAAGAGTACATAGGTAATCATCATAAGATATAGCAATAAGGTACAGATGCAAAACATTAGAATGAAAAAAAATCTAAGAGTGTTTGGACAAAAGCATCTTCAATAGATCTGTAATCTCAGAAGAGGATTGCTCTTGCTTGGACATCCACTTAGTCATAGTTTCATTCTTCTCATCTTGCTTGGACATCCATTCTTTCATATCCTCAGACTTCTTATCCTGCTTAGCCATCCAGGATTTTATCTCTGACTGTCCAGCCTCCAGAGCAGCAATCTTGTCTTCAAAGTATGGATGTTCTGTCTTTATCTCAGATGAAGAATTAGGAGGTTCTGTAGCCTGAACAGAGTCAATTGCCATTGATTCTGTAGATCCTGAAGAAGGTTCTACCAGAGTCATAGTCAATGCATTAGCAGTAGATTTTGTTGATGGTGGAGGAGCATCTAAACGAAGCAGAGGTTCAGTTTTGTTGACAGTCCAGAATAGAGTCCTTTCAGCTCTGAGCTTTGCATCATCAGAACAGACGTTCTTCAGATTTGAAGCTACAGTGTTGAATCTATTGATGAATCCTTTCCAAATGATGTCAGATTCATTGGCATCCATTGTTTCAGAGCATTTCTTCTGAACAGTACCTAAAGACATCTGTATTTCTTGCAAAAAAGTTTGAAATAAATGATCAATATTAAGTCTGGGTTGTGGTTTAAGCAAGGTTTCCAGAGTTATATGTTTAGGTTTGGGAGTTGGTGGAAAAAGTGATTTTTGGATGGAAATCAGAGGAGGAGGGTAATATGGAATGAAAGGAATTCTGGTTTTTGAGGTAAGGATCTGTTTAACGCATTAAGCAAATGAGGTTTTGGTTTTGTGTGATGGTAAACAACATCAAAAGGTGCATTTGAGTATGGTTTGAAAGCAGATTTTGGTGGTTCAGAAGATGCAACTGTGTTATCAGATGCAAGTTGCAGAGCTGAAACAATAGCTTTACCAGATGTTGCAGATATGGTTGCTAAAGATCCTACATTGGTCATTGATTGAATATAAGATAGAATCACAGATGGAAGAGCCTGTCTGAGTTTTGGTTTCAGAGGGTTGGGGGGTTCAGAAGGTTCAACTCTATCATAAAAATCTTTCAGTTTGAAACCATAAGATAGATTATGATAAAGAGAAGAAACTTGGGCACAAGATATACCAGATGATGTTGGATTGGAATTGGGGATTAATATCTCAGATGATGGTGCAGGTGGAGGCATAGGATCTGGAATGGGAGTTTTAGAAGGTATGGTTGATTCAGGTTCAGGTTCAGATTGGTTTATCTCAGAGTATTTTTTAGATGGAGAAATTAGAAAATTTGGGTGGATATCTGATTCTGAGGAGTTAGAGGATGTTGTTGGTGTACAAGAGGTAGAAGATACTTGAAACACTGTTTTTAGTGGTGTGACATCAAGAACATCTGTCTCAGGGATGTGAGGTTCAGAAGTGTTGGTAGGTTTTGAAGGAATGTCAAATTGTTTGGATGGTGGTTCTGAGATTGGTGAATCAGAAGGAATAATTATTGGTTCTGATGAGACTGGATTAGAAGTTACTTTTGTAGGTTCAGAAATAACAGGTGCAATGGGTTCAGAAGGTGGAATATTTGATGGTGGATTGTCAGAGGCTTTTTCTGGTTGAACTTCTTTTGGTTGGTTTTCTGGATGTTCAGAGATTTGTTGTTGAACAGATGTTTGTTTTTCAGATGGTTTTTGTTCTGATGGTTGATGATCTGATGGTTGTGGACGTGGAACAAAGTGTTTGATATGTATTTTGGGTTGAGATGGTTTTGATACAGAAATAATTATTTGTTTTTGAGGTGAAACAGAACTGGGAGCAGTAACAGAAGTGGTTTGTGTAGCATGTGGTTTTGGAACAGACTTAATATTTGAATCATTAATAACAAGATTTGCAGAAGTTACAGATGATTTAGTACCTTTTACTTTAAACCTCTTGGCAGGGACAGATGCAACTTCTTCAGAATCTTTTCTCTTCAAGAGCTTATTGGGCTTCTCAGCAATCTTGACCTTCTTCTGGATAGGTTCAGATTCTTCTACAGGCTGAGTCCTTTTCCTCTGAAGTGGTGCTTCTTCTTCTCCTGCATCTGGTAGTGGTTGTTTAACTAGCTGAAACACATTAGCAGGAACATGTATTCCTTCCTTCTTGCATTCCTCAATATACATAAGCACTATATGTCTGGGTTCTTCAGCAAAGAATAGAGGAAAGTCATCTAGAGGAACCCTCTTATTTAATTCAGACAAATTCAGCCTCTTGGGAGCAGTAGTGAGTTCATCAACAATTTTGAGTCTCAGAAGACTTTTAGCATTCAGAGGTTTTCCCATTATAAACTCTAATTCCTCTGTAACCCCAACAGCGTACAGAGCAGTCACTAAACCATTCTCAGTAAGAAGATCTGAGATCAACCTTCCAAAGGGGATCCAAGTTCTGATCTTCTATCCTTTCTCTTTCACATATTCTCTAGATGCATTGATATGGTTCCACAGATGCATAAACAGAATATATGGAAGATCTACCTTGGTGCTCTGACTAAGGCAATACATGAAATAGAGCTGTTCATTATTGACATAATCTGGAGAGTTTGTTGACTTCCTGTGGTGGATGCATCCCATGAAGATCTTGGCCCAGATCTTGTAATCAGGCTTCAGATCTTTGAATTTGTTAGAAGCTTGACCAGCAGTCATAACTTCTTCATAAACCTCATCCATGTCCACACGCCCAGCTGGCAAGTGGGAAACACCATCTGTTTCTTCATATCCTATCAATCTTCTTATCAGATCTTCTGTGATAATAATTTCTTTTCCCAGCATAGAAGATGTGATGAACTTGGGATAAACTGATGCATGAATCCAGAATTCTTTCACAAGGAAAGGGTAAACTGGTCCAAAAAGCCTATCAAAGTACTTAACCCATCCTTGAGCTCTAATTATGGAACGAAACTCAAACCCATTGTCTGGCAGAGAATCAAACTCAACCATAGATTCACATAACACTTCCAATTTATCAACTGGCGTAAGAAGTGTTCTTTTGGGAGGAGAAAATGGAGCAACACCTAAGTTTTCTGAAGTCACAGCAGCCATAGTAGATTGGAATTGAGCAGTTGTTGATGATGAAGTTGCCATTGAAAGATGCTTTGTCAAACACTTAGGTTTTGGGTTTTTATGCAGAGAGAATAGGAGATGAAAACGCATGTAAATTCTGAGAGAGTGAAAAGTGTGAAAGTGAATACAAGACAAGTATTTATACTAAAACACTTAGGCACATCTACAGTCAGAAAAACGCACGTTTGAACAAGCATTAAATGAAGAGAATAAAAATCATTTCAAAACATTAAATGCTTCTGACAATTTGGGGGGAAAACCAAGATTCTTACTATTCAAACTTCACCTCAAGCGTCTCTTCAGTTATGTACACACCACCTCTTCAGATTTTGTGTGACACGTGTTTACTTGCATGCTGTTCTGAATTCTCTTAAGAAATGAAACGTTAGCCAACGTTCAGATCTTCTAAAGATTGTTAGTTCAGAGTTTCACAAAAGAAATATTGATCAGAATAGAATAAACAAACAGAAGAAATACTTCAGAGCATTTAAGCATTTTTGCATCTGTAACAATTTGCTTCTGATAAATATCATTCTGGACAAAAATCCATACCAATATTTTTCAGAATAAAAATGAATCTATCTTCAACAAGGGGTTTTGTAAAAATATCTGCCCATTGATGATCTGTATCAACAAAGGCTAAATTTATGATTCCCTTCTGAACATAGTCTCTGATGAAATGATGCTTAATTTCTATATGTTTTGCTTTAGAATGTAAAATGGGATTTTTGGACAAACATATAGCAGAAGTATTATCACAAAAAAATAGAAATGTTACTTTCAAAAATTTGATAATCTTCTAGTTGACTCTTCATCCAGAGCATCTGCGTGCTACATCCAGCAGCAGCAATGTATTCAGCCTCTGTGGTAGAAAGTGCAATTGTGGGTTGCTTCTTGCTGTACCAGGAGATTAGATTTCTTCCTAGAAATTGACAACTTCCAGAAGTACTTTTTCTTTCCACTCTGTCTCCAGCGTAGTCAGCATCACAGAATCCAACTAATTTGAAATCATCAGATTTTCTGTAACACAAACCCACATTAGAAGTACCTTTCAGATACCTTAGAATCCTCTTGACAGCTGTCAAGTGTGATTCTTTAGGATCTGTTTGGAATCTAGCACACAGACAAACACTGAACAATATGTCAGGTCTAGAAGCAGTAAGATAAAGAAGAGAGCCAATCATACCTCTGTAGAGCTTCTGGTCTACTTTCTTACTTACCTCTTCTTTGCCAAGTGAGCTAGTAGGATGCATTGGAGTCTTTGCCAGCTTGCTGTCAGACATGTTGAATTTCTTCAGAAGTTCTTTAACATACTTTGTCTGATGTATGTAGGTGCACTCTGGAGTTTGATTAACTTGGATTCCTAGAAAGAATCTGAGTTCTCCCATCATGCTCATTTCAAATTCTGCCTGCATACATGTAGCAAACTCCTTTCCAAGCATAATATTTGTTGATCCAAAAATAATATCATCTACATAAATTTGGCAAATAAGAAGATCTTTCTTAATTGTTTTACAGAATAGTGTTGTATCCACTTTGCCTCTGATGAAATTCTTCTCCAGAAGAACATTGCTCAATCTCTCATACCAAGCTCTGGGAGCTTGTTTTAATCCATATAGAGATTTCTTTAATTTGAAAACATGATCTGGAAATTTTTCATTTTCAAAACCAGGAGGTTGGTGGACATAAACTTCTTCTTCTATAATACCATTAAGAAAGGCACTTTTAACATCCATCTGATACAGAGTGATGTTATTTTGTGCAGCAAAGGAAATAAGAAGACGTATAGATTCTAACCTTGCCACTGGAGCATATGTCTCAGTGTAATCAATACCTTCTTGCTGACTGTACCCTTGAGCAACCAGCCTTGCCTTATTCCTCTCAACTTCTCCTTTCTCATTTAGCTTATTTCTGAAGACCCATTTTGTACCAATTATATTGAATCCTTGAGGTCTTTGAACTAGATCCCATACATCATTTCTGCTGAATTGATTTAGCTTTTCTTGCATGGCAATAATCCAATCATTGTCTTGCAGAGCTTCTTCTACAGAAGATGGTTCAATTTCTGACACTAGTCCAAATAGTGATGCTTCAGAAGATCTTAGAAAGGATCTTGTTCTGATGGGATCATCCTTCTTTCCAATAATGACATCCTCTGGATGAGAAGCTTTAATTCTGGATGATGATCCTCTGATAGTTAACTCTTCAGAAATGTTTAGATTATTCATCTGAGAAGTTAAGGGAGTAGCATCTGGAGTTGCTTCTGGTTCCTTCACTTGAATTTTGTCTGCTTCTGAAACTTCAGAGTCATTAAAGACTACTTCCCTATCTGTAGAGTTATCAACCTGCTTTGGCTTTTCAGAGCCAAGCTTATCATCAAATCTGACATGAATGGATTCTTCCACAATCCGTGTCTCAGTGTTGTATACTCTGTAGCCTTTAGAGCGTTCAGAATATCCAAGCATGAAACACTTCTGTGCTTTGGAATCAAACTTGCTCAGATTTTCCTTAGTGTTTAACATATAGCAAATACATCCAAAAGGATGAAAATATGAAATGTTGGGCTTTTTGTTCTTCCACAGTTCATAAGGAGTCTTCTTCAGAAGAGGTCTAACAGACACTCTGTTCTGAATGTAACAGGCTGTATTGATTGCTTATGCCCAAAATTTTTTTGCCAGATTTGTCTCATTGATCATGGTTCTGGCCATTTCTTGCAAAGTTCTGTTTTTCCTCTCTACAACCCCATTCTGTTATGGAGTTCTAGGACAGGAAAAATCATGAGCAATGCCATTTTCAGAAAAATATTTTTCAAAATATTTATTTTCAAATTCACCACCATGATCACTTCTGACTTTTATAATTTTAAAATTCTTTTCATTCTGGACTTGCTTGCAGAAGTCAAAGAACACAGAATGTGACTCATCCTTGTGTTTTAAGAACTTTAACCATGTCCATCTACTAAAGTCATCAACAATGACTAATCCATACTTCTTGTCTCTGATGGATGCAATTTTCACTGGTCCAAACAGATCAATATGAAGTAATTCTAGTGGTTTAGAAGTAGAAACAACATTTTTTGATTTGAAAGATGTTTTTGAAAACTTCCCTTTCTGGCATGCTTCACAAAGAGCATCTGAAGTGAACTTCAGATTAGGGAGTCCTCTGACAAGATTTAGTTTATTAATCTGAGATATACGTCTCATATTAATATGGCCCAATCTTCTGTGCCAGACCCATTGCTCTTCATTAACAGACAAGAGGCATTTAACATTTTGAACTTTAAGTTCTGAAAGATTTATTTTATAAATGTTGTTTTTCCTCTTACCACTAAATAGGATAGAGCCATCCTTTTAACTAATAGCTTTACAACATTTTTGATTAAAAGTAATATCATAACCATTGCCACTTAATTGACTTATGGACAATAAGTTATGCTTTAACCCTTCAACAAGTAAAACATTAGTAATAGAGGGAAGTTTACCATTTCCAATAGTGCCAGATCCAATGATCTTGCCCTTCTGGTTCCCTCCAAACTTCACATTACCTCCAGATCTAAGTTCCAGGCTTTGGAACATAGACTTTTCTCCTGTCATGTGTCGTGAGCATCCAGAGTCCAGGTACCATGATTGGTGTCCTGACCTTGCTGCTAAGAACATCTGCAACAGGAATTATTTTACTTTTAGGTACCCAGATCTTCTTGGGTCCTTTAGGGTTAGTGGTTCTGGAGGTTTGTCTAAACTTCTGTTTTTCAACATAATGTTTATTTTGACTAACCTTGGGTTTAAACACATAAGTATCCTTCTCAGAGCTTGTGTGTTTAATGTCATTTAAGTGACCAAACTTAAATTGAGAATACAGAGGTGTCTTCTTGTTGAAAAGTTTGTCAACAGGTTTTGGATTGCTTCCAGATGAAGATTCATATCCAATATCTCTTCTGTTGTTTCCACTAACACCATAGATCATGGAAGCCATCTTGCTTCTGTCTATGCTCTTAGTAAGGAATTTCTGAAAGCTAGAGTCATATTTTTCTAAGATGTTTTCAGATGACTTAGTCTCAGATTCAGATTCTTGTTGAGTTATTTCAAAGTCATTTTTGATTTTTAGATTAATTTCTTTTTGCTCAACAAGTTCGGTCTTCAGAAGATCAATCTCAGATTCAAGATTGCTTTTCAGCTTCTTGTATTTGAGTTTGATATTGTTGTAACTTTTCAGAACTTCTGATAAAACCTTTATCAGTTCTTCTTTGGTAAGTTTAGCCATTACCTCTTCTGCGTCATCATCAGATTCAGATTCTGATTCATATCCTGAGGTACCTTCTTCTTGATCCTCTGTGCTGGCCATCGGTGCAACATTAGCACATTCTTCTTCTGATTCAAAAGATGATTCAGATTCATCTGAGTCGTCCCATGTTGCCATCAGAACCTTCTTCTTTTTGTTAAACTTCTTCTTGGGTTTTTCTTTCTGAAGTTTGGGGCAATCATTCTTGTAGTGCCCAGGTTCTTTGCACTCATAGCACGCAACTTCTTTCTTGGAAGATCTTCTGTGTCCAGAAGATTCCTTTCTATTATCAGATCTTCTGAAGTTGTTGAACTTCTTTCCCTTGTACTTCCAGAGTCTGTTGATCCTTCTGGACAGCATGGATAACTCATCTTCTTCTTCAGAAGAAGATTCTTCAGAGCTTTCTTGAATGACCTGCAAAGCTTTAGCAGTTTTGTTAGATTTTAATGCAACAGATTTACCTCTTTCTTTCTTCTGAGGTTCATCTTCCTCAAGCTCAATCTCATGGCTCCTCAGTGAGCTGATGAGTTCTTCTAGAGAGATCTTGTTCAGATCTTTAGCCATCTTCAAGGCAGTCACCATTGGTCTCCATCTGGTTGGCAGACTTCTGATGATTTTCTTTACATGATCTGATGTAGAGTATCCCTTGTCCAGAACTTTCAGCCCAACAGTGAGTATCTGAAATCTGGAGAACATGGCTTCAACAGATTCAGAGTCTTCCATTTTGAAGGCCTCATACTTCTGGATCAGAGCCAGAGCTTTTGTCTCCTTAACTTGAGAATTTCCCTCATGAGTCATTTTTAGAGATTCAAACATATCAAAAGCAGTCTCCCTGTTTGTAATTTTCTCATACTCTGTATGTGAAATTTCATTCAATAATATAGTCCTGGCTTTGTGGTGATTTCTGAAATCTTTCTTCTGAGCATCTGTCATAGATTCTCTGTCAATCTTCTTGCCATTCCCATCTGTGGGATGGACATATCCATCTATGACTAGATCCCATAGATCAGCATCATATCCTAGGAAAAAACTCTCAATTCTGTCTTTCCAGTAGTCAAATTTCTCCCCATCAAACATTGGGGGTTTGGTGTTGATCCTATCCCTTTCTTCATATTTATTGTTAATATTGGACATTGAATTATCAGCCATGGTAACAAATAAATATATATCAAAGTATTTCTCTCTGGATCTTTACTGACACTGTTAAGTGATAGCACACTCAGAACCGGAGCTCTGATGCCAACTGAAGGTGAGATAATACTTAGAAGGGGGGTTGAATAAGTATGAAAGATTAAGATTTAAAAAATAATCACACAATTATTTTTATCCTGGTTCGTTTAAACAACTACTCCAGTCCACCCTTCCTAGAGTGATTTGCCTTTCTCAACAAGGACTTAATCCACTATTAAATCAAACTGATTACAATAGTAACACCTAAGAACAACTGTTCTTAGTCTTCTCAAGAGCTACTGATTCCAACTGAATCCTCTTAAGAAAAAACCTTTACAATCAATGTAAATTAAATACAAGAGTATTAATGCTTCTATAAAGCTTTTATCACAACAGTGATTTTTCTCTTAAGTTTAAGTACAAGAATTTCTAAGAAGAATATGAAATAATGAAAGCTTAGAATAAAATGATTTCTTTTCAGCAAATTTTCTCACTGAAGAAAGTGGTGGAGTTCTCCTTTTATAGGCAGCTGATCCTAGGATGCTGAGCGTTGAAAAGAGAGTCCCAAAAAGGTCTGAGCCTTTTTGTCTTCACATCAAGTGACCTTTCCTTGAAGTAGATAACACAGAAAAATCCTTTTTGTCTGTGTAATTGTGTCTAGCACAAATGAGGAAAGAGACGTTGATTTACTTCAACGGATATATTCTTGAATATTTCTTCTTCAGTTTTTAGCAAGTTCTTCAGAGTCTGAATGGATCAGAGTCTTCTAATGATATTCAGAACTTTGCTGTATCAGAGTTTTCTGCAGCATGTGTGCTTTCAGCGTGTTGATCATCAGAGCATATATGACACAAAACATCAGTACTTGGCAGCGTTAGTACTTTCAGAAACTTCTGTAAAATTATGCTTTGACAAACTCTTCAAACAATATTCTTCTTTGCTTCAGATGCTTCAGCTTCAGATGCTTCTGACTAGCTTCAGATGCTTCAGCTTCAGATGCTTCTGACTCAGAATGTTCTGGAGCTACTTGCTTCAGATCCTTCTGGAGACTACGCTCAGGATCTTCTGTAAAGAGCAATCAGATTCTTCTGTAAGATGCATCTGGCGCTTTCAGAGTCAGGATAACTTCTTGTATACAATACAGATTTGCTTCTAGAGAGTTAATTTCATTTCAATCTGCAGTAAAACTCTCAAACAAATTTTAGAGTATATAATTCTTAAATATAAAATTTCCTAACAGTTATCATCAAAACAAAGAGTTATTATTAAGAACCAATCTGTGTTCTAACACTTTCATACCTACCACTATTGTTCAGGGCAGGGTCGGCCCAACACATATTGAAGCTTGAGACGGATCTTAAAATGAGGCCTTTTAAGTTAAAAGTAATTTTTATTTTACGAGATTTTTTAGATGCAAAATCATTTAATAAATTATCGTAATCGATTTTATTTAGTATTCCTTTTTCAATAGATAACAAAGTCAATCCATTTAATCGTTGTTGTTCTGTTGTTGATCTTAAATAAGATTTTATTAACTTTAATTTTGAAAAACTTATTTTGACAGATGCAACAGTTATAAGAATGGATAACATTATTCTATAAACAATATACGTATTTAGAAAAGAATCAAGTCTCTTTATATGATTAGGTACTTGTAGTACCATAAATAAAACTAATTCATCAATATCAGTTTTCTCGAGTTGGCATTCTTATTTTCTAAATTAAAATAATAAATATTTTGTAGTACACACTAATATAAAACAAATAAAATTCACCAATAATAAAATTAAAACAAATAAAATTATAAAAAATAAATAAATAAATATTTTTCAATGCACACTAATATAAAACAAATAAAATTCACTAATACTAAAATTAAAACAAATAAAATTATTAAAAATAAAAATTAAACAATAAAATATAAAATAAATAAAACCTTTTTTTTATAATGTTTCTTTAATCTTGCATTTGTTGTTCTTCTTTACAATCTCTTTTTTATAGTATTTGATTTTGATTTTTTCTTTACAAAACTAGTATGAAATATGAGAGAGACACAAGCAAGACAAGTATGAAAGTGATTGGATGGGATGAAAGTAGAGAAAGAGAACGAAATAATAGGATGTTCGAACAAGATTTATTTATGACATATTCTTTTTGGGTTTTGATGATAACAAAATAATGAAAGAATAATAGTTTATTTGATGTGTGTTACATATGTGCAAGTTCTTATACTTGTAAATATTATTATCAGAATTTGTTCTACATTAAGCACACTATGAGAGTTGTTGCATTGCTAGCTTCTGGTGGCAGAATCTAAAGAACACTTGCTAAGTGATGTTTGGCGAAGACTCTGAAGCTGAAGGCCTCAGCATCAGAAGAAGTAATGTTATTGTCTCTACACTTAGTAAATGTAAGTTAGCTTCTGGTACCATTCAGAATTGGTGATAAAGCTGAAGTTGTATATACTGCAGAAAGCAAGTTATATTGTCAAATCAGTTTGTTAGCTAGAGTCTAAAGATTGCAAGACTCAAGAAAGGCTAGGATGATTTATGGATATCTACTCTCAACAGCTCCAATAGTATAGAATCTCTTGAAGACTCAAAGGTTAAACATGTTACGCATTGGATTAAGATCTTATGTTGTATCTATCTTCAACGGCTCTTGTACTATGGAGTAATAACAAAGACTCTTGATCAAGTTACCTTCTCAACGACTAGTTTCTGAAAAGGCTATAAATATGGATGAAGGTTAAAACTAACTCTTTAACAAGGATAAACTAGAAGAAAGAGTAACAAGATAAGTAATTATCAACTCAATGTATATGTAGATTTTCTAATGTAGGTTGTAATTGTAAATTCCTTAAGACTTCTTACACGTTGTATATCTTAGAAATATTAAGAGCTTTAGGTCTTTGTTATGGTGATTTCATGTACCTATGATACTTCTATCATGTACACCTTGTTCCCTATTCTGCTGAGCTTGTTCAACAGTTTAGATAAAAATCTTTGTATCATTGGGATACAAGCAAGGAAGTCTCGAGCCAAGATGCTTGAGCCACGTAAGTCTCTTGCTATGTGCTTGAGGTGTGAAAGTCTTAATCAAGTGGATTGATTGAGCAGAAGTCTTGTGTAGCGGGAAATTTTGAGATTAAGTTATTAATTAACTTAACTCATAAAACAAGAGTCACCACCCCACTTTTATTTTTCCGAAGGAAGGGAAAAAAGCGAACAAAACCAAAATAAGTTTTAAAATAAAACTAATAAAAACAGAGACAAGGGTAAGGGGTTGGTTACGCAAAGAGAAGGTGTTAGCACCCAAAACATCTATAGTACTCTATAGGAACCTCTTTAAAAATCTAGTGTTTGGCTTAAAAAGATGTTGTTTGCAAAAGATTGGTAAGGTGAGAAGAGAAGTTTTTTTTTTTTATGATTTTTGTGTTTGACAAGACTTCCTAACCTTCGTGCCTACGTACCCATAAAGTGCAATGAGGATCAAAACCTTGTAGTTCATGGTACAAATAACATTTTTTTGATTAATTTTAAATGAAAAGACAATTTGTCATTTTAAGGAGAAAACTTCAACTAATCACCCACAAGTATGTGAAAAATATACCTTTACATCACCATGACAAGGGCTCCAACTTGGATAAAATCAACAAGTATGCCACTAACTCTCTTAGGTGGAAAAGAATCAACATCAAACATATATAACTATGGATATAGGAGAATTATATCTCAACTATGGAAATGAGTCATGTCTAAACCTTATGAAAAAATTAAAAGGAAAAGTGCACAAAAGGCACAAAATGGTTTGAATGAGTTAAGTATTTTTTAAGTCTTTTAAAAATGGTCATGATATGCTTAAGATTGATTAGCACTTTATTAAGAAAATAAGTTTGAAAGTGAACTTGACAAAGTCAAGGTTTATTAAGAAAGTGGTTCTAGTTTGAAAAAAAGAAGGTTTTGAAAATGGGACAAGATTTTAAAAATTTAAGAATGGGAGGAGATGTAGAGGCTATCCTAAAACATAAAATAAAAGTTAAAGAAGGAAAGATCTAACCAATATACAAGTCTTTAACATAAACAAGCCAAAACTTCCATCCTTTGGACTCAAGCAACAAGATAAGCAATAACAAGCAGAGAAATAACCAAGCATCAGATGAAAGCCAAATCTCTAAACCAATTCTTCAAAAGAGGTCAACTCAAGTTCAAAGTACCAGATAAGATCCAAGGTCTCAAGTCACAACTCCAAAGTATAGGGAAAAGAACCTAATTCTAAGTCCAAAACTCCAAATCCATGCAAGGGATAGTCACCAAATAGTCCAGGGAACATTAAAAGTCTTTAAATGGTTTAAGCCTTTATTAATGTTTTAAAAGAAAAGAAATAAATTCCAAGTAAACAAAGAGAAAAATACATAAACATAAACAAGACGAAAGTGTGCTATGAAATGATAAGCATAAAATAAAGATTAAGAAATAAAGAGCATAAAGATAGAAGTGCATAAAAATAAATGGCATAAAGTAATGGTTAGCACAATTAAAGTTAGTGTTAGAACTAATGAAGAAGATATTTTGTCATTTAAAGTAAATTACTTAACTAATCAACCCAACAAGTGTGAGAACTTTGCATCATCCTTCAAGAAGGGCTCCAACTTGGATAAAATCAACAAGTATGCCACTAGCTCTCTTAGGTGAAAAAGAATCTACACACTTTGAAGATAGGAGATTTACATCTAAACTAAAAATGACTCATATCTAAAATTGGACCAAATGGTCACTTTTTGATTAGGGACAAATTTAGCTATATGTTAAGCAATTATAGCAAAATTATAAGGAAGATCATACTATGAGAGGCTGGTCAATAACAATTTATGTATCATACATGTTAGAGGCATGATATAAAGATCATACTCATAAAACATATAGCACAAGTCAAAGCAAGGTTGGTCAAGACCTAATTCAAGGAAAGATGGATCCATTACATCAATCACCCCCTCATGATACTTTGGACAAACTTATGCATCACTCCAAAGTACTTCAATTAATCAAATGATTAATCAAATGGTAGATTTGAAATGATGAAAGTTCATCAAGCACCACTCAAGATCTCATGAACAAGATGGCCTACACATCCTTTAATTAATCAAAAGAAAGGTGAAAAAGAAAAAGAAAGGGATGAAGAAGATAGGATCAAACAAGAAGCAAAACCAAATTGGATCCAAGTGATGATCATGTTATCATCAAAATCAATCATCCATTTTGGTGGATTAGGATTTTCACCCCATCAACACCCAAGATCCATTGAGTTTGGTGAAAATTATTATCAAATCAACTAAGTTCCAAGGCCAACAACAATCAACACAAGTCAAACAAATATAAAATGAAATAATATGAATTAAAATGCATCAAAATGAAAATAAAGATGAAAATGCAAAGGATGCATCCAATCAAATAAGAAATGGTCAACAGAATTCAAGCAAGTCAGAAATAAGTCAAAAATGATATATAAAATTTTAAATAATTTTTTAATGCAAATTTTTTTTAAAACTATTTAAAATGCTTCAAAAATAACAAAAATCATGAAAAATAGAAAATGATGGAAATAAAATATGAAAAATATAAAATCAAAAAGAGAAAAACAAAAGAAAATTTTAGAAATCATTTTGGGATTTTTTGGAGTTAACATGAATTTTCTATGAATTTTTTAAGTTAAATGCAATTCAAATTAAAAATCAGAAAAATAAAAAAAAAGAAAAAAAAAGAGGAGCCTAGGATCTGACTTCATTAATTGATGTGGCAGACCCCACACTCCTTAGATGATGATGCACGGTGGAAATTACTTCAAAAACAACACAGGATCACATTTGAAATAAACCAATTAAAACATTTCACTATGTCGACGTGGATGACACTCAGGTCATATTCCTCACCTCTCCGGTCATTTTCTCCGGTGAGATGCTCATCGAAGACTGCTAAGTGGTAAAGTTAGGGCACGAGACCACCATCATTGCAACCGTCTCATCAAGGTGAACTTAACCTCATACTCAATTTACATTTATTAAAAGAGAGTAGAGAGAATTGCAGAGAAAACTCAGTAAAATGAAAATCACAAAAACAAAAATTAAATGATGAACACAAATTATCAACACTAGCTAGGTTAGGGGAATAATCAGAAGGCAAAGGACTACATTGTGGTAACTTGTTTGATTGAAAATGGAGCCTCAAACTACCTTGTCCAAAAACGATCGGAGGAGCTCTGGAACTGGATTTGGTCAACACGATTCAGGGACTCTTGGAGCTTGGGAATTGTTGCAGAAGCTTCAGAGGAACATGATGGATCTAACTGAATCAAGAAATTGGATTGAAGTTGGCTGGAAACTAAAACATTATAGCTCATTTTTTGAAGAAAATTTGAGAGTTGAGCAGGGGTTTTCTGGCTATCAAAAGGTTAGTTTTCATTGTGGAATGACCTTCTATTTATAGCTAAGATGATGGAATGCTGAGAGGGGTGAAATGATCAATAATTGAGTGAATTTGTGTGCACCCTTATCATGAAGAAAATGTGACTTGAAATTGCTCAAAACTCAGCCAAATCATGCGTTTTATAAGTCAATTAACTTCTGGAAACTTGAATAAACATATTTAGGTCAAAAAAATATGTTAATTTGCCTTGAAAAAAGTTTTAGTTGCGGTAAAAATTCTAATTATGATGAAAACTTCAGCTCCAAGTAACCATGTTTACATCAATGAGGCATCTTATACAAGAGGCTTTTTGATTCCGTTCTTTTTGCAATTGGTTAACATCATAACAAAGATCACAATGTGCAAATAAAGGTTTAATTTGTATGCTTGATAAAAAAATTATGTCATGTTGAAGTTGGCACAAAAATCTGGTAAACCAAATTTGAAATATTCTAAGTCCAAATGGCCGAAAATGACCAATAATGTATCAATGAATTCCATGGCCTTCCAAGCATAATTTGAATTTGACCTTGTAAGAAATATTTTAGAGATTATCACAAATGATATTTTAAAAAAAAGAGTGATTTCCATATGTTGAAAATTGAAGAAGTTGTGATTCTTGAAAGTTGAGAAAAAGTCATTTGAAAATAGGCAATATTTCACTAAGTCCACAAATGACCTATAATGTCTTCAAACTTTTGATTATCCTCCAAAAATAATTGGCTCTTTTCATTTAAAGAGAAATTGAGAAGAGCCATATGAAAAAAGAAGCATTCAAAAATATTGAGAATTGAAGGAGTTGTGATCTTTGAACTTTGACTTGAAATGTAGACTTTTTAGGTCAAACTTCCTAGAATCAACTTGTAAACATGGACTTTCCTTTCATATAAAAGCACATGGATAATCATATTAACTTAAAATAATGTGTCCTTGAATTTAATTTGATTAAATCAACCAAATCTTGAGGTAACTTATTGATGAAGGCATGAAAATAAACACATGAACCTTTGACTTTTTTTTGAGAAACAAACTACTAGACCTTGAGATATCTTTGATCAAAATGAGTTGAATGATTCTTTAAGCCTTGTACTTTGATATTAGAAGTCATGATTTATTAAGATAGTCCTTGGGAATCAATGGTGTCCATACTTTAACTTTGAGGGAGCAAAACCCTAGCTGATGAATCATGTTTGGTGTTCTTGACATAACACCCTACCTTGCAAAGAAACAAAAGGATACAAGACATATTTTTGGTATTTTGATTAGTATTTAGTGAAACATAAATTAAAAATATACACAAAGAGGTACTTGATGATCTATGAAAAAGCAAACACAAAGATGAGAGGGTAAGAAAGCAACCAAACTTGTGATCTTGTTTGTATGCAAAAATGTAAAAAGAGGATGGGATCTTAGGGTTAAAAATTAGGGTATAACATTTTGTATCATTGGGATACAAACAAGGAAGCCTCAAGCCAAGATGTTTGAGCCACGTAAGTCTCTTACTATGTGCTTGAGCAGTGAAAGTCTTAATCAAGTAGATTGATTGAGTAGGAAAGTCTTGGGCCAGTGTGGCTTGAACAAGATAGCTTGATTAATGAAAGCGTAGCAGTAAGTCTTGGCTAGGGGTGGTGCAAGCAGAGGCTCGTCTCATGGAATCTTGAGCAAAAGTCTTAAGCCTGAGGGGCTTGAGCAGGAATGCTCAATACATGAAAGCGTAGCAGTAAGTCTTGGCCAGTAGTGGTGCAAACAGAGGCTCATTTCATGGGACTTAGAGTAGAAGTATTGGGTCTGAGCGCCTGAGCAAGGAAGTCTTGGGTTCGTGGAACCTGAGCAGAAAGTCTTAAGTGAGGAGGTTAAGAAGAAGTTTTGGACCTTGGGTCTGAGCAAGTGTAAAAGTCTTACACATAATGCATAAGCGATTGTAATCATTATTTGATTATAATGAAAATATCTTGTGAAGAAAGAGGACTGGACTACTCTCAGTTAGGGGAGGAACCAATATAAATCTTTGTATCTTATGCTATTATTTATTTGCTTCTGTTAACAATCTGTTGCTAAGAATTGACCAAAATTTGAACACCAGTTTAGCTTCTGAACTCTGATTAGATGCAAACTGAAAAAATAAAAAAAATACAATTTAACCCCCCTTCTTGTGTATTTTTCTCACCTTCATAGGAAGCTTACAATATTTTTGTGTGTATTATTTAATATGAGTTGATTTTGAGAGAGTGAAATTGGTATTAATGGTATTAATAAGTGAAGTTATTGTATTAAAAAACTGCAAGTAGCAATGTACATAAAACATGTCAAACTAGCTTTTGGCTTCTTAACATTGCATTGTAATGATTATTTAATGGAATATCTACAGCCAATATATTTATAGGTAAAATAATTCTTTTTAGGCCCTAGGCAAAAGTCTCATTTTCCTAGCCTATGGGCCCGACCTGGTTCAGGGTGAATAACAACCCAACCCAAAAGATGAATAGAATGAAGATGATAAAAAGAAAATTCTATATGACAAAAAGGCCAAAAACATTATAGTATCAACCTTAGCAATGAATGAAATCTTTAGAGTTTCAAATAGCAAAACAAATAATGAAATATTGGATACATTAGAAAGAACATATGAAGCTACGAAAGAAGTGAAAATATCTAGACTGAAAACCCTCTCCCAAGAGTACAAAATGTTTAGAATTTACCAAGAGAAAAGATTCTAGATATGCAAAACAGATTCACCCAATTAACAAACAATCTAACTGTTCTTGGAAAAAATATTTATAAATAGTTAACTTAACTTAAAGTTTCTAATATCTTTTACAAGAGCGTGGAAACCAAACATGACAGTCATTTACGAAAAGAAAAGCCTATAAAATGACTTTGGCAATACTTTTTAGAAAGTTACAAGAACACACGTTATAACTTGGTCAATTAGAACAACATGAAGAAACTGAAAAGAGACTTAAAAATATCTCTCTGAAGACCAAGTAAAATGTGATTCAATAAGAAGATAGTTCAGAATAAGATGATAACATAACTCTTCTAGTAAACTAATTTGGCAAATTTTTAAAGAAAGGCAAGACGATAATATTTGATAAAAAGAAGAGATTTGTGAAGAAGAAGGAAACATCAACTTCAAATCAAAATTTCACTTGCTTTGAATGTGGAAAACAAGGGCACTTAAAGGCCTATTTTCCATCTCTCCAAAAGAAAAAATAATTTTAAAAGAAAGAAGGATACATGACCAAAGAAATCATATATTGCCCAAAAAGACAATGGAGTAAGTACATCTTCTGATTACGAAAATGAAGAACAAGAACATATCTCATTAATTGTGTCACATCACTCCGATGAGGAAGACAAAAAGGTTAGTAATGACAAGTCATGATATGATGAATTATAAAATGCCTTTAATGAATTTCATGATTGTCGCACCCTAATTTCCGACCATAGGATCCCACCTCCTTGTGCATTTTTTTTCTCATATGTTATCTTTATATTTTTTTTTATGTGCGTTTACTATGGCTAACCAGCTCGTGCAGGTGTTTAAGGTTCAAAGAGATCCTCGTATGGTCCATCAAATATTGAGCCAAGTTTTATCGAAGTTTACAACAAAGCCCACGAGCTGATTTAAACTCAATGGCTTTTATCTGGCTCTGAGTTAAAGGTAGTCTAAATAGACGTAGGTTACACGAGAAGGAATCACACAAGAACCAAAGTCACGGGTTATTGAAGATTTGTAAGTTTTAGCGTCAAATTCAATTTATTTGAGTCATTGGAAATTTCATATAGTTGACTTTGCAAGATCCAATTTCATGATGGGCTAAGAGATTGGAATTCATTTGGCGAGAGGACTACAGGGGTTGAATTAGACTTCACTAAGTGTGACCCTCAAAGAAAACTACACGTGAAGACTCCACATGATTTGACCGTATGACAAAATCATAACTTTTGGCCTGTATGTGACTTCTACATCATTGGAGCACTTTATGAGCACTAAAAAAATTCAACTGCAGCAAGTATGGATTACAAAAATACTTTATTTATGATATATGAAGTTTTAAATAATTATACAAGTAGGATTCATCCAAGTTACAATCATGGATTTCTACAACTCAGACCCTAATACATCAACTAAATATTGTTCCCAAGTTGTATCATCACTTCCAGCTGCAGAAGGTTATGTTGCGGATCATTCCATACTTAAGCTTTGTTGGACGTACTCCTATCCACGAGCTCACCTGCGAAACACAGTTGGTAATTGGAGTACCGATAAAGAAATAAATTGAGATTAGAACAAAGAGAAAGAGATGAAATGAGTGGGTTCAGCCCTCAGTTAAACTCATCATCGGGCGGAAAGTCGAGCAGCCGGAAGGGAAACAACCGAAGTTGTCGCCAACCCCCTACTGAGCATCGAAAGAATTGAATTTCGGATAAAAGGCAACTGTTTCAAACAACTCAACATAATTCGCAAGCAAATTGCATTCAACAACACTAACGCGGTTCAGACTTATAAGTCATCATCATCGTTGAACCTTTCCTGGTAATGACACAAAACCGGCAGATTTCGCACCATTGACAGAGTCCTGAAAGAGAGAGAGAAGTCAGGAAGATCCAAAGCAAAATAACCCAGTATTGCAAGCTGCAACAACAAACAACAACAGGTTGCAATATGCAAACACAGGCTGCAGTAAATCAGCAACAACAAGAGTCCGTCATCAATAACACATTATGGACAGGGATTCAAAACCCATGAATCCAGGAACCTACACCAAACTGATATGTTTAATCATGCCATCATTCGAAGAACAACAAGTGCCACATACACTTTGCTCTTTTCACCATCCAAAGCCAGCTACAAAAAGCCAAGACAAAGGTTGATTAGTGGAAAAGTTGGTCGAAAGCAATCAGAACAAGAAACACTGCAAAGTGCCATTAACAGAAATCAATGGAAGTTCATGAGTCAAGAAGAATGGACTTAAACTCAGCCCTTAGTAAACTCATCACTGGGCAGAGGTTCGAGATGCCGGGAGAGAAACAACTAGAGTGTCTCCAGCTCCCGACCAAGCGTCGAAAACAATGGAAATTCGAACAAAACAACCAATCTCGAAGGCTCCCAATAATCATCGAGAGTAGAAACAAGAATGGATGCCCTGGCAGCTCAGACTGTGAGGTCGTCATCGCCCAAACACCTCTCAACGGCTAAAACCGGCAGTATCAGAACTCAAGGAAGCATGGTTTCCCCTGCGAAAGAAGAAGAAGAACATTAAAATCAGCTCAGAGCAAAAGCCCATTAATAAGGGATTATTGGGTCGAAACAATCAACTAATTGAATCATAAAAGCAACCATTAGCAACACCAACCACAAGACAAAGCAATATCAGTCACAAACAAGCAGCAACTCCTGAAATACAAATAATAAATATCAGTTGCAAATAAGCCACGACTAGCAGCAATGCAACACCAACATTTTTCTCATATGCCAACATCAACAACCATATCATTCCCTCAACAACTATATCAGTCCAACAGCAGGTATATCAAACATCAGGGGAGCATCAACAACAAGTGCACCAGTTGCAAGCATCAAGCATGTCAGTTGTGAACAATAACAACATATTGACCATCCAAAGCAAAAGGGTGTATTCTTAGCCCTCAGGTGGTTCATCATTGGGCAAGGCTCGAGTAGCCAGGAGGACGACGAAAGAGATTCACCGCCAACACCCTACCGACTCAAAAGCACCAATGGACATTTGAAAGTAACAGCGGAAACCGTAATCCTTAGCTCAGACACAATGTCATCACGGCAGCTTACCAGCTTTACTTCATATCTCGAAAGAGGCATATCACTATGAGGCACAATGAGCACTCCGCATCAGCTTCTCGATCACACTTCTCCAAAGTCCTCTATAAGTCCTTTTACGAGAAGAAGTTTGCTTCACCTGAGCATATTTCTCTTCACAACCTGTCAAAGGGGAACGGATAAGGCCAATAAACCTTTGGAACAACTCAAACAACAGACAAAGCATGAGAAAACACGGGGAAACAACAAAATAGGGCAAGACTTAGGTTCAATAGCAACATCACAACGGAACAGAGATGAATTCGTAACTTTGGGGCTCACCGATTCCGCTACCATAACTTCCCTGGACTGTTAACTCTCTTTTGGCCTAAATCCTTTTGTTATTCACACCTGCCAAGCCAAAATTCAGAGTTAGTAAATCAATTAAGGAATATACCCCATTCGAAAATAAGATCCCATTCAGATCCCTCAACATCAATGAAAGATTCCTCAAATCGAATCACACAAGATTGATTCTCATCAACATCATTGAATCCAATCGAACGAAAAAGGAAACTTTTCAAAACATTGTCTAAACCAAAACGAAAATCCAATCAAGAAATCATGGCATTTAATCTCATATGAAGCCTATAAAAGGGAGAATTTGAGACAGAAGAAAGAGAATTCGCAAGTACCGCCGAAACCCTAAAACTGAAAAATCTAGAGATCGAGAGAAACTTATCTTTTTTTTCCTGCAAGTATCGCCGGAAATCTCCAAGAGCCGCCGTCTTCAAGCCATCGCCGTTCGATTCCGTCTCCCCCCAACATTCGGTAAAAAAACCTCTGTTCTTATCAAGATCACTGAACTGTTTGATGTTTTCGGTTTGTGTTTCAGGTTTTAAAACGAAGAAATAACGGGAGAAACAAGTGAGAACAAGGCGATGAAGGATCAGGGAAGATTGAAACGGAGAGAGATTGGATTGAGAGAAGAGGAGAATCGATTTGGGGCTGGGACGAAAGGGGCCTAGGGTTCTCTGCTTATTTTCTCTCTCTCTCTCTCTCTCTCGTTTTCGTTTTTGCAGTTTGTTTCTCTCCTTACACATTCATCACACGCACGCACCTATCACACTCCCTGCGTTTACACACCACTAATTAATTAAATAAATCCTTAATCAACTTATCCTTCACTTAATTAATTGGTTGACTAATTAATTATCCATTTTTCTTAATTAATTAACCTTAATCTCTTTTAATCAGTTTTTTATTCAAACCCACTAAAACCTATTTTATTCAAATTAAATTAATTAATCTCAACTTAGTTGTTTAATTAATAAATCTTTTTTTGATTAATATAATTAACTCTTTTTTTATCTTTATTATTCATTTAAAATTAATCTTTATTATAATCAGTTTTTTTAAATTAAAAACAATTAGCAAACCTTTTATAATCCTTTAACTTATTTATTTATTAATTAACTCTCTTTATACCAATTTATTAAATAACTTGACTTTTTATTTATTAATAATTAAAATTATTTGTCCTTTTAAAAGCCTATCTCATAATAACCTATTTAACTTATAGTAATAATATTTTGTTTAAATTAATAATAACCAAAAACTTTATTAAAAACCAATCAACTTATAATGTAACTCATAATCTAAAGTTAATAACTTTTTTCTCACAAATCAATTCACATAAAAAAATAAATCGCAACCTTTCAACTAATCTCACTACAAATATAATATATTTTCTCATAAGTAATTCAACTAAAATTAGTCCATCTCACTATTAATAATCAAATACAACTTTTTTCTCAAAAAATCAATCAGCCCACTTAAGGTCAATCCTACAACTTAATCAATCTCCCGCATTCGATCAATCGCGCACGTCTCCGTATCCACACATTCACATTATTCACAATTCACACTTTCACACACCTAGCGCTTTCATGCGTGTGTATGTTTTATCTTTACCCGCAATTTACTTTTATCCGCAATTTACTTTTTCGCATTTATCTTATTGCATCGCATTCCGTCCAAAGGAAAAACTTACACATGATTCAATGCTTGTGTGTAGTGCATATCATTTGCATCATACTCCCACTTGATCATTGATCCCATTCAAGTTGATCTTTCTAAGTTAGATCCTACCCGATAGGAAGGACCGTTATCTTTTACAACTTAGATACAAACAAATACAACTCAATTCAAACATTCAAACACAATAGAGAAAGAGATGTTAATCATCTTAAGCGAGATAGAATCTCCACCCCACAACAATACAATCAATATGTAGAGACTTTTCCTTAAGAGAGATAGAGGCGTACTCGTCGATCAATATCCGAGTACTTGAGCCCTTCTCTTAAGACGATGCAAAGACTATTTTCCTACAATTTGCGGCGGTTAAATCTCCCTTAAAATGACAACTCATCTTTTCTCCTAAACTCAATCAACCAACTACCCTAAACTCGTAGGAACGTTGACCACAGGCAAAGAACTCATCAAACCCTTTAGGGTAACTACAAATACTCTGATTCCACTCCCGTAAGGATATGTAGGCATAAGATGTGATATCTTATTGAGTATACTTAGAAATAAACCCCTAGGTCTTAACCCTTAAGCAGAACACCTTAGCAATAAACAACATTAAAATAAGAGGTTCCTGTAGAGTACTACAAAAACTTAGGATGCTAGCACCTTCCCTAAGTTTAACCAACCCCCGAACCTATAACTCTCTAGCTTGCATTTGCATTGCATTGTGGGAACTTCGATCTTTTTCCCTTCCTTTGGACAAATCAAAGTTCGGTTGCAAATGAATAAGATTCAAGCTCATCAATAGCTTGGTATCCAAATTTCACCGCGACAATGATTAACGTTTAAATATTTCTAGAATGTGCATTAAACAAAAGAATATTATTTTTTCTCTAAAACGTTAAATAGGTGTGCTGCGGTTAGAATATGATATCAAATTATTAATTAATTTGAATCGCATCTTTAGTTTACAACCGCTCTTTGATTTATCCGAAGGAAAAGACCAAAAGAGGGAAAACCTAATTTTGCATCGTAAAGATAATGCGGGGAGAGACCTAGGTAAGGGGTTGGTTAGGCTTAGGGAAGGTACTAGCACCCTAAACTTCTGTAGTACTCTACAGGAACCTTTTGTTTAAGTTTACTATTTTGCTTTATTATTTGCTTGAGGGTATATTGCTAAGGGTTAAGAGTGACAAAGACCTAAGGGTTAGTCCTAAGTTTACCCGGCAAGATTCGCATCTTGTGCCTACGTATCCGACGTAGGGAATGGAATCAGAGTAATCGTAGTTCCCCTCAAAAGGGAGGTTAGAAACGTCTTGACTGTGGTCAAGGTTTTAATGGGGAATAAGCGTTCATAGGGAAGCGATTACGTGGAGTCTTGAAACTCATATTTCTACGTTGTAAAAGTTAATTGAAAATAGGGTTGACTAAATGTTCCACGACGGGAAACCCTAAAACAGAGTGCGACGACTCCTATTTCTATGTTGAAATAGTTGAATGAAATTAGGGTTAACTACATGTTCCACGGCGGGAAATCCTAAAACAGAGTATGACGACTCTTTGCCTAATGCTAGGGTAAAGGGCATTTTCGTCCGCGGCGGGACACCTAGGGGATTAGGGTTTTGAAATGTTCAAAGGGTAAGGACTACTGATTCGGCGGTCAAACTACTAGACCTAATACTTCGGAAGGACGTTAACGGTAAATTAAATGCAAACATCGAATATTATCATATGGCAGCATTAAAATACGAAAATAAAGAAAGCGGTAAAGCAAAAGCATCACGACGATCACTCACGTAAATTACAAATCCCAAACTGCAAGAATAAAGAGCAATAGCGACGATGTCTCGCATAAGTTACAAATCCAAAAAATGCAAGAAATATAAAAGCGACGGTGTCCTCGCATAAAGTTACAACCATGGAAAAAAAATGAAATACGAAACAGGGACAAAGGAAAAAATACTGTTAGGAATGACATAAGGCTTAGCCAAAAATTAACCAGAAAGAGGTTAGGAATTCATCAGACATGGTAAAATAAAAATTAATTTTAATGGAAAGAAATTAGAACTTTAGTGTTAGACATATTTTAAATGAAAAAGCAAAACTTAGCGTTTGAATTTAGAATAAATATTAGAATTATTTTAGAATCTTAACAAAAGCAAAAAGTTAATATTAGTTAAGAAGAAATTAGGTTTATTTTAAAAAAAAGTTTAGTAATTTTTTATTTAAACAATTAAATTAGTTTTTTATTATTATATGTTCTTTAAGAAAAAGGTTTTAATACCTGGAAAAAAAAGAAGTTAATTTTAAAGTTAGAGAAAAGGAGTTAGTTTAGATTTTGGAAAAGAAAAACTTTATTTTTATTTTTAAGAAACTTTCTAACCTAGAGGGTTTTAATCCTAAAGCTATTTTATTTAAAATTTTATTATTATTTTTTTTTTGAAAAACAATAGACTGCTAATATTTTTTTTATGTTACTGTAAGTTTCCTATTAACAAAAAACATGGACCTAATTTTATTTAAACGTGGCCTGTTATCATAACTTATTAACATTATTAACTATTAATTATTGCTAATTATAAATTAATAAAAAAGAAATAATTAGTAGAGGTTATTAAGGAAATACTAATTATTAGTTATATACACGGCTAACTATAGAACGAGATTACAAGTTTTAAAAAACTATAGGTTAAGTTATTAATTAATTAGAAAAAAGAATGAAAACAAAAGAACATAACAACACAGAGAAAAGGCGGAACATTTGACACTAGGGTTTCTAACCCTCATCCTCTTCTTCTCCTAAATGCGCCGTCGGCGGCCATGGAAGAGATCCAAAGCTTTCCTCTTTTTCCTTCTTCTGCATGTCCATCTCTTCTCCCGTTCACCTGAAAACAATAATCAAAACAATAAAAGAAATCCAAATCGAACATCACCCTTCAATTTACAGATAGCGGTGGACGTTTGGAGCGGAGTTTTTCGTTGCCCTCCGTTTTGATGCTTTCGCCCCCTTCTCCGGCCGGTGATGAGGCTTCCTCTGAGGCTGTGGGTTTCGGCTGCCCGTCGGTAGTGACGGCGATTTACTGTTGCTCACGCGGCCGCCGCTTGCGATTTCCTGACCAGTGTTCTTCTGGTGGTGGACGGTGATGGTTTCGAAACCTTCTTCCTCTTCTTCCGTTAGCGATGATGATGAAGGAGCCCGACTTCTGAATCTGAGCCGTTTTTCGTCTGTTTTCCTCAGGTTTTTTTGGATCTGAAAGCTTATCATAGTTTTATATGCCTTTGATCTTTTGATGGGCCGGATTCGTGAGGTTGTTGTTACGAAATTGGTGGCTGAAAAATCGGAGAGACTTGCACTTTTCCGGTTTGTTCATTAGGTTTGCTCGCTGTGTTTTTGTTGTTATGATGTTGGCTATTTTCTTGAAGGTTGCGAAACGCTTGGTTTGTTTTCCAGAAAAGTTGTCCCGCTTGGTTTGACTAGATTTTCTGCGACATTATTGTTGTTCGCGGTTGATTTGTTTGATCCGTTAGGTTGCGGATTCTCCGGGAAAAACTGTTAACGCTTGTTTAGCTAAAATGCATTTTTTAAGAAAAAGTGCTTTTTTAAAAGTGCTTTTCCAGAATCACTTTTTCTAAAAGGAAATCACTTTTTTAACTCTTTTACTCTCTCTCTCTCTCTCTCTCTCTCTCGGTTACCTCGAAAAGAACAGAACTCGCTTGATTTACCGAAATGCCAGAAATAAAGTCAGAAGTTGGTTTCGGAGCAATCTGTTACCTCTTCCCGACGCACTCGATGATGACAATGCTCTGAGGGTGTCGGATACAAACTAACCGATTAAATTGTTTGTTTTCTTTGCTTATTTTCACAGGTTCGAAGAAAATCGAAAGCCCGGGAAAAGTCGAAGAAATCAGAAGACTTAGGAATTTTAGGAATTTTTAGAGAAAAATGTAATTTACTTTCATTTATTATTTTTTTGTAATTTTAATTTTTATTAATGACAATTATTTATTTATTATTTTTGTTTTTGATATGCGGAAAAACTAAAATTAAAATTAAAATGAAACAAAATATTTAAAAAGTGGAAATGAGAACAATGATTACAATTTTTAAAAAATGAAGTGGAAGCAAATATTTAGAATAAAACAAAATGATTTAAAAATGCAAACGATAAAAATTTGAAATGAAACAAATTTGATTTAAGATGAAATGCAAATGATATTAAAAAAATAAAATAAAATTGATTTAACATAAAATGAAAATAAAATGCAATACCATTGATTTAAAATGAAATGAAAAAATGAAATGAAATTCTACAGTTTTTTTATTAATTCCTAATTCTTCCAGTTTAACCGATTAATCTCATTTCCGATATAACTTCCGATTAAATCTTTTGGCCATCAAAATGAACAACCTTTATCCGAATAAATCCAACTGTCTGATCAAACTCAAATGATTACATTCTCCGGCTAACTGCAATCCAACAACTAGAATCAACTTAATTTGAATAGCTCAAATCCTCCACAATCAAACCATTCCAACTACACCTCGGCCACGACTCACGTCAACAATGTCCAACGGCTCAAATTTCCTGACTACAGCTCAAAATTCGTAAATGACAGTCGGCTGCAAACAAATGACCATTTTACCCTTCATGAACTAAAGAGCACGCCACATGATATTTTCCTGCAAAACTCAACCAACTACACAAACTTATTAGTGATTAGTTAAATGCAATGCAAAAGTGAAATGAAATGAACCTAATAATCTCGGGGCAAAATTTGGGGTATTACAAGGTGTCTTGTAAAATGAATTAGAAAAGGGTAAAACAAAAATAGACACTCATGCTAGCTCATCAACATGTAATAAATGTGCATCTCTTGAAATTAAAGTGGTTGAACTAAATAAAATCATTGGTAAATATGAAAAAGAAAAGAATGGTTTACATAGTATTTTAAGTAGTCAAAGATATTCAAATAATAAAAGTGGACTTAGATACTCTAAATTTGACAAACCTAATCAAATCAAGAAAACCATCCTTGTTAAATCTAGCAATGCACATAAAAATGTTCAAACTAGAAAGGTTGAAAACAATTTTCGATTAAAAATAAATTATGCTAGAAATTTTAACTATACACCTAAGAAGAATATGCCTTACAATATGTCTTGTTGTTTTTATTATAATTGTAAAGAACATACTTCTAAGACATGGTATATGAGAAAATATGACATACCAAGTGGTAAGTATGTATGGGTGGAGAAATGTACAAACCATCAAGGACCAAAATCACATTGGTTATCTAATACTTTTTAATTTGTTTTGTAGGAATGCTTTAAAGACAAAACCAACATGCGGTATCTTGATAGTGGATGTTACAAACACAAGACAATAGACAAATAAATTTTTTAAACCTTGGTCTTAAAGTCTAAAGGATTTGTCACCTATGGAGACAACAATAAAGGGAAAATACTCGGAATTGGAAAAATTGGTACACCATTCTTTACCACTATTAATGATGAGCTATATGTTAATGGCTTAAAGCATAATCTACTTATTATAAGCAAACTTTGTGATAAACGCCTTAAAATTTAATTTAATAAGGATTCATGCATTATAGAATATGAGTTAAATCGTGATTTTTTTGGATAGAAAGATAGATTTAATTAAAGATAAACTAAAACGACATTACAAAGATTGTCGCCCCAACGGGGAATTGGCCCATACTAAGTCCTAGACCCAAGGGCCTTACCAATTCCCACCATAAGATGAGCATCACTAATATAACATCTGTTAACATACAATAAAGTGGCATCCACAAAACTACTAATTAAGGACCTGCAATCAGAAGTTAAAAGATCCAGAGCAGCTATGTTGTCAACACCATTAATACCATCCACGATCACCAAGCATCAAAATGCATAACAAACTCATCCAATTTCAAGTGCTTTGCTAACTTCAGACCCCATTCGATACCAAAAAGCTTCACACAACCCGGGTCAGTCACACAAGAAATACGCTTTGATGCAGACAAAAAAACCTTCTTAGACAGATCGTTTATGACACACCCTAGGGATATAATCCCATCTAGAAAGCAGCCTGCATCCGCTAGTATCACCCAGGATCCACCAACACCAAGAGACACTTCATGTCCTTTATCCTTCTACTGTGTCGCACCAATAAACTTATTATTTTCCATCGCAACTTCAAAGATATCAGAGGCCAATGCACAAGGGCCAGGAGAACTATTCTTGAACACGACTGAATTTCTGTCATGCTAGATCTTCCACATGCCAATTATGATAAAATTGCCAGCTGGGTGATTTTTCTTCAAGACTGCTTCAGCAATTTAGTCAACAACATCATCATACAAAGGGATACGTAAACCTAACGGGAAAGCAAAGAAAACCTGTTTTGAAAAGGCACATTTCAAGAAAATGTGAGAAGAGGTTTCAATATCACCATGATAGGAAGGGAAGGATTGATCAAGCACCACTCCCTTCTTCATCAAATTCATCCTTGTGGGCAGGATAACTTTCACCGTTCTTCAGGCAAAAATCTTAATTCGTGCCTGCATAGGCATTCTCCACATGTTCCTCCAAACTTGGTTTCCTCCCCTAATGGACGAATCAGGCTTTCCAATATTTCTCTTATCACCCAGGCTGTAGTACGCACTCCGGGTAGAATATTCACCATCTTTTTCAAAATGCCAAATGATTTTGTCATCAGGCAGTCTAGCAGAAAATGGGGTACCGCGTAAGTGAGCAACAATATCATCATCAAAGAGATTATTGAGGGCCTGAAGGTTCCACATACAAAAGTTCTCATCAATTAAATCACTAAACTTGGAAATTTTTGTCACATCATTTGTTTGGTGAGGAGGCCTGAAGCCTGGAATCGTAGGAATCCAACAGTCATTCCATATATGAACTTGTGATCCATTGCCAATTCTCCATCTACTTCTAGAAAGAATAACCTCCTTAACACTCAGAATACTACAACAAGCATAGATAGGTTTAAAACCAACTTGAGCGTCTTGAAGAGAGCTCCTCGGGTAGTACCTTCCCTTAAAGAACCTCTCAAACAGGGAGTCATCACCTTTCAGCAGCCTCCGAAATTGTTTGCCCAAAATACTCGTATTAAAATCTTGAATGCCTCTAAAACCCATCCCCCTATCACCTTTACCTTGAGCTAACCTCTCCCAACTCATCCAATGAATCTTCTTCTCACCATTCTTTGAACCCCGCCAAAAACTAGCCAATGTGGACTCAATTTCCTTACAACAACTATCTGGAATTCTATAACAACTCTTAATGTAGGTAGCTATAGATTAAAAATATTTTCATGATATTTTTTAAAATACGAGAGACTAAAAGACATTTGAATAATACTACGTGAGATATATTATATAGTAAAATATACAGCTCATCATATTAATTACATTAGAAATATGCTAAAGTATATCCTATTTTATTCTATTCTAGAATGAACTAACAGATATCCATAGATCTCACATCCATGTATATAGTTCTTTCAAATTTATCATTTGTTAAAGTATTTCAAAATTGTCATTAAATGTAATGAACATACTTGTTTAGCATTTAGGGTTTTGGTTAGTATTTGATGATCCATGATTGTGTTCCTTGTTCATATTGATGATGCCTTGTGTAACCATGATGATGTGTTTATTTTTTGCCATCTTGATTGTATTTTGAAAACTTTAAATGGTTGATAATTTTCTTGCTTGTTTCAAAGTTGTCCATGTGTTTAGAACTTGCTTGATTACATTCTTGACATAAGAGATCATGATGAGACCATGCATTTATCTCTTGTCCTTGTGTTGATATTGTCTTGTATGACCAAGTTGTGATTATGATGATATGTTTTTTAATACCTGTTGAATCTTATCCTTGTAAATCATGCCTTTTGTTTTGATAGCATCTTTTTGAAGCATGAATTGATGATTGAAATATCCATGTCTCTTGTTCATATGAATGTTAACTTGTGTCCAAGCATGCCTTGATCAATTGTGCTACCATGTGTGTGTTTGTTGATGCATGTTCATTTTGTCATACTTGAACCATGTCTTAGGCTCCTTGTTTAGTCATTTGTTTAGAGGTCATGTTGATGTTTTATGTTGTATATCATATGTGTTTGTATGTACATGTTCACTTTATTCCATGTTGCCTAATCCAAGGGAGGGACTCTTTTGTTCCCAACCGTTGTTAAATGGGTTTTCCTTAGGAGTGGTTGCCTCTCATCCAACGCTTATTTTCTGTCATTAGCTTGACGACTCATGCTCAAAAAGCATTAGGCACAAGGGATACCCTCACGCCTAGGAAAACTCGTCTTTTCATTCTTTTGTCAACTCCAACACCTCTTTCTCCCAATTTGTAGCATGTATCTATATCTTACGCATATGGTGTCCATTTATATGCATTAAACATCACTTTCTCCTTGTTAAACTTCAAAATTAATTCCTCAGTCTCCGCATCTATTTTTACCCTCCAGGTACCCAAGAATGGTCGTCCAAGAGCCACAGACCCTTCTGAATCATTTATAGAGTCAATCACCACAAAGCCTGTGGGGAAAGAATAAACCATCAACATGAACTAGCAAATCTTGTACAATTCCCAGCAATTTGGTTTCAGGCGAATCAACCATAGTAAGCATCATGTTGCTCGATATGCTCTTTCCTATCTTTAGTTTCTTAAGTTTGCCTAGCGGTATAATGTAACGCCCCGATTCTGATTTTCCATTTTTATTGAGTCTTTTTGATTTGATTGGGTGATTATTATTTTAAATTATGGAATTTATGTGTTAATATGTTATGTTTGCATATTATGCTATTTTACCGATTTGGAGAGTTTTCAGGGATAATAGATTGGAGGGTATTTTAGACATTTAGTATTTAATGTTAAGTTGGATATTTTGTGAGAAAATGGATTTAATAGATATTTTGAGAGAAATAGAATAGAAAGAAATATAAGTGGAAAGAGGGGAGAAAAGAGATAGAAATAGAAAGAAGAGAAAAGGAAGAGGAGAAAGAGGAAAACTTGGAAATCATCAAGAACAACATCTAGGCTTCGATTTAATCGGGTAAGGGTGTGAAATCTTATTATCTTATCGATGTCTATGATTATGTATGTGTGTGTTTGGATTTGTTGGAGAGTTTTCCATCTTTTTCCATTTTAGGTCGAAATGGATTAATCGGTAAGAATCGATGTTTGAACGGTTAGAATCCGGAATAAATGGAGTAGTTTAGTCGGGTAATGTTGGGCTAAACTACTGGAACTGGTTGGGATTGAATTGGTTGATTTTTGTGATGATTTGGTGATCTTGGACAGTTTACGGTTCTGAGTTCGCAAATTCGCTAGCGTTCGCCAGGCGAGCAGAAGCGAAGGTTCGCCAGGCAAAGCCCAGCGAGTGGGTAGCGAACCATTACAGTAGCCAAGATCAGCCTTCACTTGCGTGTTCGCCAGGCGAAGGAGGTGGCGAGAGGGTTCGCCAGGCAAAACCCACCGAATGAGGTAGCGAATACTTCCAGTAGCTACTTCCTGTCTTCGCCAGCGAGTTCGCCAGGCGAGTGAAGCAGCGAGCATTCGCTAAATGCTTCGCCAGGCTAAGGTCAGCGAGTGTGACATCATTTTTTTCATTTCTTGTGTTTTCCATCCAATGTTGATTGTTTGGTTCGATTGTGTTTAATCCTTATCTGAAATGTATAGTTTGTGTACTATTGTGATAAGATGTGATGTGGGTAGCCGTATGGCGTGAAGCCTAGATTGTGAATTGTGAAGTGTGAAATGTGGCCATTTGGCAATTATGTGCATTGTTTGAATTGAATGAAAATGTGTGATTATGTGATAAGAGTTCGTAGCCGTGTGGGTGGTAAAGCGATGCTCATTGCCGTTTGGTATGATTGATATGAATGTACATAGATTGTATGAGAATTATATGAGTAGAATGCATGAAAACATTATGAATATGTATGCATTTCAAGAAGGGTATGGAGTCATTTTGCATGTGAAGCATCATGATATACATTCTTGTGTTGATTGATTCCTCGGTGAATCTGTTGAACGATTGTGTGCCCTTGTGGGGTGTGAGCAATCCTTAAACATTGTGTGCCCATGTGGGGTGTGAGCAATGGGTAAATTGATTCCGCGTAGAATCTGCTGAACGATTGTGTGCCTATGTGGGGTGTGAGCAATCAGATTGTGTGCCCGTGTGGGGTGTGAGAAATCCATAAACATTGTGTGCCCGTGTGGGGTGTGAGCAATGGGTGAACATCGTAGGCCCGACGGGGAGTTACTTCGGTAACGAGCGATGGTTCCAATAAGTTCCTGAGTGAACTTGAGATGATTGAGTCGGTACCGCATTTGCATCTGCATAGAGTCGTGAGTCGGTCTCTATGAGTTGCATTTATCATCATGAATTGTGTATTGGTAAATAAACATAATTGTAAATGTTTATGTGGAGTGATGAATATGTTTAGTGTGAATATATACATTGTGATGTATACGAATGAATGGTGAATATATGCATGATGAATATGCTTGGTGAATTATATATACGTTGCAATATATATATATATATATATATATATATATATATATATATATATATATATATATATATATAATTGAATTGCGATGAATGTGGTGAGAATGGATATATGTGTATTATTATTATGTTAATATATAATTATATGCATGGATGATTTTGATAATATTTCTCACCCTTCTGTTGTTTTATGATGCTCTATGAGGCATTGCAGAGTAGGATTGCTGGAGGTCTTTTTGTGAAGCCTGGCTTCATTCTTTTTGGTCGGTTGACTCTGATATGTAGCACCGGGTAGCTAGGATGTATAAAATTCTTTTGTGATACGTTGTATATGTATCTGTTGATGAGATGTTTATGAAAACATGTTGAATGATGTTGTGAATCAAACTGAATGATATGTATATATATATATATATATATATATATATATATATATATATATATATATATATATATATATATATATATATATATATATATATATATATATATATATATATATATATATATATATATATATATATATATATATATATATATGTTTGAAGTGATTAAATGTTTAGATTTTCCGCTTTTATTTTAAATATTGAGATGTGGGTGTAAGGACTAAGTTCCTCTATTTTGAAAGTTACCCCACTGTTGCATATCTTGTTGAGCAGGTGTTGTATGTTTTAATTTCATGGATAATGTGACATACCTCTTTTATACCATGTTTTAATATACTCTGATAAATGAATATTTATAGGTGCCTAAATAATTTATTTGATTATTTGGGGGTATAGAAAGGGGGTGTTACATTAAGTGGTATCAGAGCCAGTGTTGAGTTAGTTGTGTCTGTCTCATTGTCGTGTTGGTTAAATAGTTGTTTAACCTTGTTGTTATTTTTGGGAATAATCAGAATATGGCTGGTCGTAACGACAATGCGATGGCTGCTGCATTGGAGGCAATGGCTAGAGCGGTGCAGGGTGCGCCGAATGTGAATGCTAACGATGAGTTCAGGAAGAATCAACCACCGGTCTTCAAAGGAAGATTTGATCCCGATGGTGCCCAAATTTGGTTGAAAGAGATTGAAAGAATATTTCGAGTTATGGGTTGTGCAGAAGAGAATAAGGTGAGACTTGGGACTCACATGCTGAGAGAAGAAGCCGACGATTGGTGGGTCGGAATGCGACAAGTTCTAGAGGTGGATGACGAAGAAATAACTTGGGATTTATTTCGTACGGAGTTTTTGAGGAAGTATTACCCTGAGAGTGTTAAGGGGAAGAAGGAAATGGAATTTCTTAAATTGAAACAAGGTAGTATGTCCGTAGTGGACTATACTGCTAAATTTGTGGAATTGGTTCAATTTCATACTCATTATGTCGTGGTTACTGTTGAGTTTTCTAAGTGTATTAAGTATGAGAATGGCTTGCGTCCTGAGATTAAGCAAGCGGTGGGATACCAAAGAATAAGGATATTTTCGGATTTGACCGAATGCTGTAGAATTTTTGAGGAAGATAGCAAGGCTCGTTCTACACACTATAAGAGTTTGAATGAGAGGAAAGGAAAGCAACAAGTTAGGAGTGGACCTTATGTGACACCTGTTGATAAGGGTAAGCATAAGGGAAACTTTGAGAAGAGATCTAGAGGAGGAAGTTCTGGTTCCGTCAAGTGCTACAAGTGTGGCGAGATGGGCCATAAGTCTTTTGATTGTGGGAAGACCATTGTGAAGTGTTCTAACTGTGGAGGTATTGGACATGCTACAACTGATTGTAGACGGAATGTGGTGAAGTGTTTTAATTATGGAGAAGTTGGTCACATTAGTACTAAGTGTACTAAACCGAAACAAGCTCAAGCGGGCGGAAAGGTGTTTGCATTAGCAGGTTTAGACACTACTAGTGCAGATCGTTTGATTAAAGGTACATGTTTTATTAATAATACACATTTAGTTGCTATTATTGATACTGGAGCGACTCATTCGTTCATTTCTTTTGAGTGCGCTAAGCGTTTGAAATTGTGTGTGACTTCTTGTGGTGGTGAGATGGTTATTGAGACTTCTGCTTCAGGGTCGGTAACTACATCTTTGGTGTGTGTAAGTTGTCCTTTGACCATGTATGGTAAAGACTTCCTTATGGATTTAGTGTGTTTGCCATTGGAAGAATTAGATGTAATCTTGGGTATGAACTGGTTGTAGTTTAATAGAGTTCGTATAGATTGTTATCACAAGTTAGTGAGGTTTCCTTCTTTGGAAGATAATGAAGATGAGAGTTTTCTATCCACTAAAGAGTTGAAGAAACTTTTAGCGGATGAAGCTCAGTTGTTTGGTTTGTTTGCATCATTGTCGGTGGAGAGCAAAGTTGAGTTCGATGTGTTTCCTGTGGTGTGTGATTTTCCAGAAGTGTTTCCGGAGGATATTACGGATGTACCGTCGGAAAGAGAAGTTGAGTTTTCTATTGATCTAGTTCCTGGTACTAGACCAGTTTTGATGGCACCGTATCGTATGTCGGCATCGGAGTTAGTAGAACTGAAGAAGCAATTGAATGACTTGTTGGAAAAGAGATTTGTAAGACCAAGTGTTTCTCCTTAGGGTGCACCGGTATTGTTGGTGAAGAAGAAAGATGGAAGTATGCGGTTATGCATTGATTATCGACAATTGAACAAGGTGACAATTAAGAACAAGTATTCGCTTCCAAGGATCGATGATTTGATGGACCAATTGGTTGGTGCGTGTGTTTTTAGCAAGATTGATTTGAGATCGGGATATCACTAGATTCATGTGAAAGAAGAGGATATTCAAAAGACGACTTTTAGAACACGGTATGTTCATTATGAATATTTAGTTATGCCATTCGGGGTTTCTAATGCGCCGAGTGTGTTTATGGAGTATATGAATCATATTTTTCATGATTAGTTGGATTGCTTTGTGGTTGTGTTCATCGACGATATTTTGATTTACTTTAAGTCTCAAGAGGAGCATGAAGAGCATTTAAGGATTGTGTTGCAAATTTTGAAAGAGAAGCAATTGTATGCTAAGTTGTCGAAGTGTGAATTTTGGTTGTCGGAAGTAAGTTTTCTAGGACATGTGATTTCCGGTAATGGTATTAGTGTGGATCCATCCAAGATTGATGCGGTGATGCAATGGGAGTCTCCTAGATCAATTATGGAAATCCGAAGCTTTTTAGGATTGGCGGGTTATTATCGGAGGTTTATTGAGGGATTTTCAAAGTTGGCACTTCCGTTAACGCAATTGACTTGTAAAGGAAAGGCTTTCATTTGGGATGTTGATTGTGAAAAGAGTTTCATTGAGTTAAAGTGAAGATTGACAACGGCGCCGGTTTTGATTTTTCCGAATCCAATGGAACCATTTGTGGTTTATTGTAATGCTTCTTTGACTGGTTTAGGTGGTGTTTTGATGCAAGATGGAAAAGTTTTGGCTTATGCTTCAAGACAATTGAGAGTGTATGAAAAGAATTATCCTACGCAAGATTTGGAATTAGCGGCCGTGGTGTTTGTTTTGAAAATTTGAAGGCACTATCTTTATGGTGCAAGGTTTGAAGTTTTTAGTGATCACAAGAGTTTGAAATATTTATTTGATCAGAAAGAATTGAACATGAGATAAGGAAGATGGTTAGAACTTTTGAAGGATTATGATTTTGGTTTGAATTACCATCCGGGTAAGGCAAATGTGGTGGCCGATGCTTTGAGTCGGAAGTTGTTACATGCGTCCGCATTGATGATGAGAGAATGGGAACTTTTGTAGAATTTTAGAGACTTGAGTTTGGTTTGTGAAATAACGCCGAGTAGTGTGAAACTTGGTATACTACATGTTACGAATGATTTTCTTGCAACCGTATGTGAAAAGTAAAAGTTGGATTTTTTGAAGTTCGTTGATTTAATGATGAATGAGAATGAGGATTTCAAGGTTGATGATTTTGGAGTTTTGAGATTTCGTGGTCGTATTTGTATTCCCGATGATGAGGAGTTGAAAAAGATGATATTGGATGAAGGACACCGAAGTAACTTAAGTATTCATCTGGGAGCGAATAAGATGTATCAAGATTTGAAGAAAATCTTTTGGTGGTCTCGATTGAAGATGGATGTAGCTCAATTTGTGTATTCATGTTTAACGTGTCAGAAGTCTAAGGTAGAGCATCAGAAGCCTAGTGGATTGATGCAACCGTTGGATATTCCAAAATGGAAATGGGATAGTATATCGATGGATTTTGTTATGGGGTTTCCGAATACGCAAAGAGGCCATAATGCTATTTGGGTGATTGTTGATAGGCTTACTAAATCTGCTCACTTCATTCCGATTGATATTAGTTATCCTTTGGAGAAATTAGCCGAGATTTATGTTCGTGTGGTTGTGAAGTTACATGGAGTTCCTAAGAGTATTGTGTCGGATAGAGATCCTAGATTTACATCAAGATTTTGGGAGAGTTTGCAAAGTTCTTTGGGTTCTAAGCTAAGATTGAGTTCGGCTTATCATCCGCAGACGGATGGTCAAACCGAGAGGATAATTCAATCGTTAGAGGATTTGTTGCGTGCTTGTGTACTAGAGCAAGGTGGTTCTTGGGATAGTTATTTGGCGTTGATTGAGTTCACCTACAATAACAATTTTCATTCAAGTATTGGTATGGCACCATTTGAAGCTTTGTATGGTCGGAGATGTCGAACACCTTTGTGTTGGCATGAAACTTGTGAGAAGTCGGTAGTTGGACCAGAGATGATACAAAAAACTAAGGAGAAGGTGAAGTTTATTCGGGAAAAGATGAAAGCTTCTCAAAGTAGACAGAAGAGCTATCATGACAAGAGAAGGAAGGATCTTGAGTTTCAAGAAGGCGATCATGTGTTTTTGAGAGTTACACCGGTTACGGGCGTGGGTCGTGCTCTGAAATCGAAGAAGTTGACTTCTTGTTTTATTGGTCCGTATCAGATTACTGCACGAGTTGGTGCTGTGGCTTATCGTGTGGCATTGCCTCCGAATCTTTCGAATTTGCATGATGTGTTCCATGTTTCGCAACTTCGGAAGTATGTTCCAGATCCGTCACATGTTATTCCTATGGACGAGGTTGAAGTAAGAGATAACCTTACGATGGAAGTTTTACCGATTAGTATTTTGGACCGTGAAGTTAAGAAACTTAGAGGCAAGGATATTGCGCTTGTGAAAGTAGCGTGGGGAGGCGCTTTTGAAGGCAATATGACTTGGGAATTCGAAAGTGGGATGCGAGAGTTGTATCCGGACTTGTTTGAATCATGTAATATTTTCGAGGACAAAAATTTCTAAAGTGGGGGAGAGTTGTAATGCCCCGATTCTGATTTCCCATTTTTGTTGAGTCTTTTTGATTTGATTGGGTGATTATTATTTTAAATTGTGGAATTTATGTGTTAATATATTATGTTTGCATATTATGCTATTTTACCGATTTGGAGAGTTTTCGGGGATAATAGATTGGAGGGTATTTTAGACATTTAGTATTTAATGTTAAGTTGGATATTTTATGAGAAAATGGATTTAATAGATATTTTGAGAGAAATAGAATAGAAAGAAATATAAGTGGAAAGAGGGGAGAAAAGAGATAGAAATAGAAAGAAGAGAAAAGGAAGAGGAGAAAGAGGAAAACTTGGAAATCATCAAGAACAACATCTAGGCTTCTATTTAATCGGGTAAGGGTGTGAAATCTTATTATCTTATCGATGTCTATGATTATGTATGTGTGTGTTTGGATTTGTTGGAGAGTTTTTCATCTTTTTCCATTTTAGGTCGAAATGGAATAATCGGTAAGAATCGATGTTTGAACGGTTAGAATTCGGAACAAATGGAGTAGTTTAGTTGGGTAATGTTGGGCTAAACTACTGGAGCTGGTTGGGATTGAATCGATTGATTTTTGTGATGATTTGGTGATCTTGGACAATTTGGGGTTCTGAGTTTGCAGATTCGTTAGCGTTCGTCAGGCGAAGCCCAGAGAGTGGGTAGCGAACCATTACAGTAGCCAAGATCAGTCTTCGCTGGCGTGTTTGCCAGGCGAAGAAGGTGGCGAGAGGGTTCGCCAGGCGAAACCCAACGAATGAGGTAGCGAATACTTCCAGTAGCTACTGCCTGTCTTCGCCAGCGAGTTCTCCAGGCGAGTGAAGCGGCGAGCATTCGCTAAATGCTTCGTCAGGCGAAGGTCAGCGAGTGTGACAACATTTTTTTTCATTTCTTGTGTTTTCCATCCAATGTTGATTGTTTGGTTCGATGGTGTTTAATCCTTATCTGAAATGTATAGTTTGTGTACTATTGTGATAAGATGTGTTGTGGGTAGCCGTATGGCGTGAATCCTAGATTGTGAATTGTGAAGTGTGAAATGTGGCCATTTGACAATTATGTGCATTGTTTAAATTGAATGAAAATGCGTGATTATGTGATAAGAGTTCGTAGCTGTATGGATGGTAAAGCGATGCTCATTGCCGTTTGGTATGATTGATATGAATGTACATAGATTATATGAGAATTATATGAGTATAATGCATGAAAACATTATGAATATGTATGCATTTCAAGAAGGGTATGGAGTCATTTTGCATGTGAAGCATCATGATATACATTCTTGTGCTGATTGATTCCTCGGTGAATCTGCTGAACGATTGTGTGCCCTTGTGGGGTGTGAGCAATCCTTAAACATTGTGTGCCCATGTGGGGTGTGAGCAATGGGTAAATTGATTCCGCGTAGAATCTGCTGAACGATTGTGTGCCCATGTGGGGTGTGAGCAATCGGATTGTGTGCGCGTGTGGGGTGTGATAAATGGGTGAACATCGTAGGCCCGACGGGGAGTTACTTCGGTAATGAGCGATGGTTCCAATAAGTTCCTGAGTGAACTTGAGATGATTGAGTCGGTACCGCATTTGCATCTGCATAGAGTCGTGAGTCGGTCTCTCTGAGTTGCATTTATCATCATGAATTGTGTATTGGTAAATAAACATAATTGTAAATGTTTATATAGAGTGATGAATATGTTTAGTGTGAATATATACATTGTGATGTATACGAATGAATGGTGAATATATGCATGATGAATATGCTTGGTGAATTATATATATGTTGCAATATATATATATATATATATATATATATATATATATATATATATATATATATATATATATATATATATATATATATATATATATATATATATATATATATATATATATATATATATATATATATATATGATTGAATTGTGATGAATGTGGTGAGAATGGAGATATGTGTATTATTATTATGTTAATATATAATTATATGCATTGATGATTATGATAATATTTCTCACCCTTCTGCTGTTTTATGATGCTCTATGAGGCATTGCAGAGTAGAATTGCTGGAGGTCTTTTTGTGAAGCGTGGCTTCATTCTTTTTGGTCGGTTGGCTCTGATATGTAGCACCGGGTAGCTAGGATGTATAGAATTCTTTTGTGATGCGTTGTATATGTATCTGTTGATGAGATGTTTATGAAAACATGTTGAATGATGTTGTGAATCAAATTGAATGATATATATATATATATATATATATATATATATATATATATATATATATATATATATATATATATATATATATATATATATATATATATATATATATATATATATATATATATATATATATATGTTTGAAGTGATTCAATGTTTAGATTTTCCGCTTTTATTTTAAATATTGAGATGTGGGTTTAAGGACTAAGTTCCTCTGTTTTGAAAGTTACCCCACTGTTGCATATCTTGTAGAACAGGTGTTGTATGTTTTAATTTCATAGATAATGTGACATACCTCTTTTATACCATGTTTTAATATACTCTGATAAATGAATTTTTATATGTGCCTAAATGATTTATTTGATTATTTAGGGGTATAGAAAGGGGGTGTTACATATAACATTGATGCTCGATCCTAAGTCACATAAATTATGTGGGATTTTTACTCCACCAATGGTGCAAGTGATGTTGGATTCCCCATGATCCTTCATCTTTTGTGGCACTTTCGACAGTTCTGTCGTCTCTTCTCTCTCTATCAGGTTGACTTATTCTTATATTGTTTTCTGCTTTCCACCTTTTGTCAAGAATGCATAAACTTATCAAACTTTGAAATTAGTTCTAAAATATCATGAAAAGAGATACTTACCTGAAGTTGTTTTAACATTTCTTTAAATTTTTTCCCTTTTGTTCCCTTCCCATGAGAGTTTGTGTCCATGAACTGATCACGAGTAAATTCTCTCTGTTCTTGGTCCTCCTGAGGTTCCTTTTCTATTATCTCAATTCCACCTTTCTTTTTCTCTAGTTCAACCTTCTGGACTTTTTTTATCTTCTCTCTCTCTCTCTCTTTAGTAATTACCCTAATATCGATCTTCACAACTTTGCATGTTTCATTCTTAGAATTATCCACAGTGTTACCTGGGAATCATCTAATTGAATTGGTAAAATCGTTATTGCCTTAACAATTGACCAATTTTCACCTCCAATTTTTTTATGGATACGTCATGGTTACTACTCATTGTTGTGTGGTTCTTATTACCTGTTCCAAGCTGATTTGAGTCGCTTTCATGAATTTTTTTAAGGTCTCTTCCAACTGTAAGGGCTTCCTTTGGAAATTAGAAGCCTGTTGATTTCGTTGCATAGCTTGGTTACCACTTTGATTTTGGTTGTTTCTCTTACAGAGATTTGGATGATCTCTCCATCCCGGATTGTATGTGTTGGAATAAGGGTTGTTCTTTTGAAAATTTGAAAATTGGACCTCTTCACTTGACCCTTCCCAAGAGCACCTCTCGTTCTCACGTCCTCCTCCACAAAATTCACATCAAAGTGCTTGTACATGGCTCACGTTAACTTTATTTAAGCAGCTTTCAGCTAGATGCTTATTTAACAAATCAATTTGAGCTCATATGCAGTCTGAGAACGTCTTAACTCAGTCCATGCAAATAGAGTGCCTTCAATCTCATTGCTATCTACTACAAATGAAGACTTTAAGTTTATATATATATATATATATATATATATATATATATATATATATATATATATATAATATATATATATATATATATATATATATATATATATATATATATATATATACATATAGATAGATAGATAGATAGATAGATAGATAGATAGATAGATAGATAGATAGAGAGAGAGAGAGAGAGAGAGAGAGAGAGAGAGAGAGAGAGAGAGAGAGAGAGAGAGAGAGAGAGAGAGAGAGAGAGAGAGAGAGAGAGAGAGAGAGAGAGAGAGAGAGAGAGAGAGAGAGAGAGAGAGAGAGAGAGAATCCTGGAGTCAAGTACTTTATTACTAGTGATTTTGGAGTGTTAAAGTTGGATAATAATGGTGTATCTATGGTAATTAGTGTTTGTGATGTTTGATTGAAAACCAACATAGGAATGAACTTGTTACTTAGAAGTGTCAAACATGCTTGCGATGTCCCCTTTGATTTTATCTATCTGCATATGCTTGTTGATCGTGGTTATGATGATTACTTTGGTTCTGGAAAGTTGAAACTCAACAAAGGTAACTTGGTGGTGGCTAGAGAGGAAGAGATTTCTAAATTTTATTGGACAAAAGCTTTGGTTTCCAGGGACAATGTGAACTTTTCCAACACTTCGTCTTTTTTCTTCAAAGTGTAAACTCATATTTTCCTGAAGAGAAAAGACCAAGTGTTGGAAAAGTTCAAAGAATTCCATGTTTTGGTTTAAAGGCATACATGTGAGAAGCTGAAATATGTTCATTGTAATAATGGTAGTGAGTATTATAGACCATTTGATGCCTATTGCAAGCAACATGGTATTGCACATGAAAATACTCATCATAAAACTCCTAAATTGAATGGTTTAGGATATAGGATGAATCAAACACTAATTGAGAGATTAATATGTATGCTACATGAAGCTATGTTGCCCAATCATTATAGGGGTGAGGCACTTTACACAACGATGCATATTCTTAATCTCATTCTTATAGTTGATTTGAATAATGAATTTCTAGACAAAATTAGGTTTGGAAAGAATATCAAGTATGATCATTTCAGAGTCATTTGTTGTAAGACTTTTATGTATATTTCAAAGGATAAAAGATCCAAGTTGGATGCAAAGTCAAAACAATGTATCTTCATCAGCTATTGGCAAGATGAGTTTGGTTACATGTTGTATGGTTCTATAGGGAATAAGATTATCATAAGTCGTGATGTTGTGTTCATGGAAGAAGAAACTATTGAAGACATTGATCAGGTGGAGAAGACAATATTTAAGAAAGATATCAGTTTGTCTAGTATTGATTTAGTTTGGTTACTTGTTCATAATTTGGATATTATTGGTGGTGATGATAAAAATGGTGAGTCATATGATTATCTTGATGATCAACTACTTAGAGAGGATGTGATATTTCAACTAATGATGATGAAATGGGGAATGACATGCCATAGGATGAGAATCTTGGTGAAGCTCCAAAATCGTCTCAAGTTCAGCTTAGGAAGTCTAACAGGCACATGCAACCTTCTACAAGGTATAATTCTTATGAGTATGTGACCTTGACTTATTAGGGTGAACCTGAGTGTTTCCAAGAGGCAATGAAAAGTGATGAATATCACAAGTTGTTTGATGCAACGTATGATGAGATGAAACCATTGCATGATAATCACATCCAAGGAAAACTGGAAGATTTATAGAGTTAAACTTGAGAGCAACTGTAAGTCTCCAAGGTAAAAGTCGTCTTAGTGGTGAAAAATTTCCATTAAAGAAAAGGTGGATATTTTAATGAAATTTTTTTCACCTGTTGTAAAGATGTCATCAATCAGAACCGTGTTGAGTCTGGCTTATACTCTTAATTTAAAGGTTGAGCAAACAAATGTAAAAACGACTTTCTTTCATGGCAATTTGGAGGAAGAGATCTACAAGAAAAAACCTGATGGTTTTCAAGCTACAGAAAAATAAGATCATGTATGTAGATTGAGAAAAAGTTCTACAAAGATTCAAAATGGAAAGTTCTAAGGAGGTAAGCACTCATTTTGCTACTCATTTCAAGTTGAGTTCTAATCAAAGTACTTCAAGTGAAGATGAAACGTTTGATTTGGAACGTGTTCCTTATGCGTCTATTGTGGATAGTTTGATATATGCAATGGTGTGAAATGGATTTAAGGTATCAAAGTAGAGAGTATTGGAATGATGTGAAATGGATTTAAGGTATCAAAAGGAATATTACTAATAGGATATCAATAGCTAGTTCATTAAGGTATCAAAAGGAATATTACTAATAGGATATGAAATGGTGTTTTGATAGCATCTTTTTGAAGCATGAATTGATGATTGAAATATCCATGTCTCTTGTTCATATGAATGTTATCTTGTGTCCAAGCATGCCTTGATCAATTGTGCTACCATGTGTGTGTTTGTTTTTGCATGTTTATTTTGTCATACTTGAACCATGTCTTAGGCTCCTTGTTTAGTCATTTGTTTAGAGGTCATGTTGATGTTTTATGTTGAATATGATATGTGTTTGTATGTACATGTTCACTTTATTCCATGTTGCCTAATCCAAGGGAGAGACTATTTTTTTCCAACCCGTTGTTAAATGGGTTTTCCGTAGGAGTGGTTGCCTCCCATCCAACGCTTATTTTCTGTCATTAGCTTGACGACTCATGCTCAAAAAGCATTCAGCACAAGGGATACCCTCACGCCTAGGTAAACTCGTCTTTTCATTCTTTTGTCAACTCCAACACCTCTTTCTCCCAATTTGTAGCATGTATCTATATCCTATGCATATGGTGTCCATTTATATGCATTAAACATCACTTTATCCTTGTTAAACTTCAAAATCAATTCCTCAGTCTCCGCATCTATTTTTACCCTCCAGGTAGCCAAGAATGGTCGTCCAAGAGCCACAAACCCTTCTGAATCATTTATAGTGTCAATCACCACAAAGCCTGTGGGGGAAGAACAAACCATCAACATGAACTAGCACATCTTGTACAATTCCCAGCAGTTTGGTTTCAGATGAATCAGCCATAGTAAGCGTCATGTTGCTCGATATGCTCTTTCCTATCTTTAGTTTCTTAAGTTTGCCCAGCGGTATAACATTGATGCTCGATCCTAAGTCACATAAATTATGTGGGATATTTACTCCACCAATGGTGAAAGTGATGTTGGATTCCCCATGATCCTTCATCTTTTGTGGCACTTCCGACAGTTCTGTCGTCTCTTCTCTCTCTATCAGGTTGACTTATTCTTAGGTCGACTTCTGCTTTCCACCTTTTGTAAAGAATGCATAAACTTATCAAACTTTGAAATTCATTCTAAAATATCATGAAAAGAGATACTTACCTGAAGTTGTTTTAACATTTCTTTAAATGTTTTCCCTTTTGTTCCCTTCCCATGAGAGTTTGTGTCCATGAATTGATCACGAGTAAATTCTCTTCGTTCTTGGTCCTCCTGAGGTTCCTTTTCTATTATCTCAATTCCAACTTTCTTTTTCTCTAGTTCAACCTTCTGAACTTTTTTATCTTCTCTCTCTTTCGTAATTACCCCAATATCGATCTTCACAACTTTGCATGTTTCATTCTTAGAATTATCCACAGTGTTACCTGGGAATCATCTAATTGAATTAGTAAAATCGTTATTGCCTTAACAATTGACCAATTTTCCCCTCCAAAATTTTTATGGATACATCATGGTTACTACTCATTGTTGCGTGGTTCATATTACCTGTTCCAAGCTGATTTGAGTCGCTTTCATGAATATTTTTAAGGTCTCTTCCAACTGTAAGGGCTTCCTTTGGAAATTAGAAGCCTGTTGATTTCGTTGCATAGCTTGGTTACCACTTTGATTTTAGTTGTTTCTCTTACGGAGATTTGGATGATCTCTCCATCCCGGATTGTATGTGTTGGAATAAGGGTTGTTCTTTTGAAAATTTGCAAATTGAACCTCTTCACTTGACCCTTCCCAAGAACACCTCTCGTTCTCACGTCCTCCTCCACAAAAGTCACATCAAAGTGCTTGTACCTGGCTCACGTTAACTTTATTTAAGCAGCTTTCAGCTAGATGCTTATTTAACAATTCAATTTGAACTCATATGCAGTTTGAGAACAACGTCTCAACTCAGTCCATGCAAATAGAGTGCCTTCAATCTCATTGCTATCTACTACAAATGAAGATTTTGAGTTTATATGTGTGATATATATATATATATATATATATATATATATATATATATATATATATATATATATATATATATATATATATATATATATATATATATATATATATATATATATATATATATATATATATATATATATATATATATATATATATATATATATATATATAGAGAGAGAGAGAGAGAGAGAGAGAGAGAGAGAGAGAGAGAGAGAGAGAGAGAGAGAGAGAGAGAGAGAGAGAGAGAGAGAGAGAGATAAATCGTGGAGTCAAGTACTTTATTACTAGTGATTTTGGAGTGTTAAAGTTGGATAATAATGGTGTATCTATGGTAATTAGTGTTGGTAATGTTTGATTGAAAACCAACATAGGAATGAAATTGTTACTTAGAGGTGTCAAACATGCTTGTGATGTCCCCTTTAATTTTATCTATCTGCATATGCTTGTTGATCGTGGTTATGATGATTACTTTGGTTCTGGAAAGTTGAAACTCAGCAAAGGTAACTTGGTGGTGGCTAGAGAGGAAGAGATTTCTAAATTTTATTGGACAAAAACTTTGGTTTCCAGGGACAATGTGAACTTTTCCAACACTTCGTCTTTTTTCTTCAAAGCGTAAACTCATATTTTCCTGAAGAGAAAAGACCAAGTGTTGGAGAAGTTCAAAGAATTCCATGTTTTGGTTTAAAGGCATAAATGTGAGAAGCTGAAATATGTTCATTGTGACAATAGTGGTGAGTATTATAGACCATTTGATGCCTATTGTAAGCAACATGGTATTGTACATGAAAATACTCATCATAAAACTCCTAAATTGAATGGTTTAGGATATAGGATGAATCAAACACTAATTGAGAGAGTAATATGTATGCTACATGAAGCTATGTTGCCCAATCATTATAGGGGTGAGGCACTTTACACAACGATGCATATTCTTAATCTCAATCCTATTTTTGATTTGAACAATGAATTTCTAGACAAAATTAGGTTTGGAAAGAATATCAAGTATGATCATTTCAGAGTCTTTTGTTGTAAGACTTTATGTATATTCCAAAGGATAAAAGACCCAAGTTGGATGCAAGGTCAAAACAATGTATCTTCATCGGCTATTGGCAAGATGAGTTTGGTTACATGTTGTATGGTTCTATAGGGAATAAGATTATCATAAGTCGTGATGTTGTGTTCATGGAAGAAGAAACTATTGAAGACATTGATCAGGTGGAGAAGACAATATTTAAGAAAGATATCAGTTTGTCTAGTATTGATTTAGTTTGGTTACTTGTTCATAATTTGGATATTATTGGTGGTGATGATAAAAATGGTGAGTCATATGATTATCTTGATGATCAACAACTTAGAGATGATGTGATATTTCAACTAATGATGATGAAATGGGGAATAACATGTCATAGGATGAGAATCTTGGTGAGGCTCCAGAATCGTCTCAAGTTTAACTTAGGAGGTCTAACAGGCACATGCAACCTTCTACAAGGTGTAATTCTTATGAGTATGTGACCTTGACTGATTAGGGTGAACCTGAGTGTTTCCAAGAGGCAATGAAAAGTGATGAATATCACAAGTTGTTTGATGCAACGCATGATGAGATGAAATCATTGCATGATAATCACATTTATGATTTAGTAGAGTTGCCTAAAGGAAAAAGGGCTTTGGAAAACTGGAAGATTTATAGAGTTAAACTTGAGAGCAACTGTAAGTCTCCAAGGTATAAAGTTGTCTTAGTGGTGAAATATTTCCATCAAAGAAAAGGTGTTGATTTTAATGAAATTTTTTTCACCTGTTGTAAAGATGTCATCAATCAGAACCGTGTTGAGTCTGGCTTATACTCTTGATTTAAAGGTTGAGCAAACGGATGTAAAAACGACTTTCTTTCATGGCGATTTGGAGGAAGAGATCTACAATAAAAAACTTGATGGTTTTCAAGCTACAGAAAAATAAGATCATGTATGTAGATTGAGAAAAAGTTCTACAAAGACTCAAAATGGAAAGTTCTAAGGAGGTAAGCACTCCTTTTGCTACTCATTTCAAGTTGAGTTCTAATCAAAGTACTTTAAGTGAAGATGAAACGTTTGATTTGGAACGTGTTCCTTATGCGTCTGCTGTGGGTAGTTTGATGTATGCAATGGTGTGTACAAGACCAGGTATAACACATGTTGTTGGTAGAGTCACTAATGTTTTGTCAAATCCAAGTAGAGAGTATTGGAATGATGTGAAATGGATTTAAGGTATCAAAAGGAATATTACTAATAGGATATCAATAGCTAGTTCATTAAGATGTGTACGCAGCCAGAAGAGAAAGAGTACACAACTTTACATCAATAAATCACAAGATCTGGCCAACATTAAACAAGGGCACCCGAAAAAGAAAAAAAAGGAAACTGCCACAAGCAAATCACACAAGTTTGATTTTACAAGCTATTGCATGACAGCCACAAATATTACTTAATCATGTATTAAAAGATTTAGTTAATATAATGCAAAACATGCATGTAAGAAATGTTTGTAAGCTATGAACACCTTGTAACGATAACATCAAACAATATGCTTTAGTTAATCTTTGGCTATATAGCATATTCTTTAGTTAATCTTCATTCTAAGCTTGATGAGAAATCTGATAAGTGTATATTCATTGGATATTCTTCTCAATCCAAAGCATATCGTCTATATAATCCAGTTAGTGGCAAAGTGACTATTAGAAAAAATGTAGTATTTGATGAAGAAGCATCGTGGGTGTGGAACTCAACGGTTAGTGACACTTCAGTTCAAGCTCCTGTAGATATGGAGGTTCAGCCATCAGAAAATCAAACACCTTCTAGTCCATCACCTTCCACACCTAGTCAACAAGGATCTCCTAATTCGTCAAGCTCTTCTAGCAGCTTCTTATCAGGCTCCTCCAACAGCACACCGCCCAGAAAATTCAGATCTCTGGAAGAGATATATGAATCTTGTGATTTTGCATTATTAGCTTCTAATCCAAGTCATTATGAGGAAGCTGCAGATAAAGTCGAATGGAAGAATGACAACAAAATTGATTCGTTTTTTTTAAAATGAGCTCACTCTCTATTTAAAAAGAACAGATGAATTTGACTTTATGGTGGTCGGTTTATATGTTGATGATATGATATATTTTGGATCTTCAAAGTTGTTGATTGATGAGTTTATGTTTAGCATGATGAAGACCTTTAAGATGACATATTTGGGGATGCTGCAATATTTTTTGGGGTTAGAAGTGAAGCAAGAAAAATATGGCATTTTCATTTGTCAAAAGAAATATGCCACTGATCTTTTGAAGAAATTTCAGCTAAGCAATTGTGTGGCTGCTGCGACTCCTATGAACATAAATGAAAAGCTGCAAAAAGAAGATGGAAGTGAAAAGGCTTATCCGAGACTATTTTGAAGCTTAGTATGTGGTTTAAACTACTTAACACACACTATGATATTTCTTTTGGTGTAAGTGTTATGCATTCTCCTACTAAGCAACACTTCAGTGAAGCAAAGATAATTCTTCCTTATGTTGCAGGTACGGTGGATTATGGGATTTGGTATGCTGAGGTTTTAAACTTCAAGTTAACCGGTTTCACTGATAGTGATTGGGTTGGATCCATAGATGATCAAAGAGTACTTCTGGCAATGTATTTAGTTTTGAATCGGGTGTAGTAACTTGGAGTTCAAAGAAGCAAGATACAATTGCTTTATCATCATCAGAGGCAGAATATGTGGCAGTAAGTGTAGCATCAAGACAAGATTTATGGTTGAGGAAAGTGCTTGTTGATCTTGACCTTGAACAAAAGGAGACTCCAATCTCATCAATTAGATTCATCATCTGTGTTGCTTGACAGACACAAAGGGAAGCAATTATGTATTCTGCTTCACATGATGACAATGCTACAATAGGTTTCTTTTTTGAACTCTAAGTTATTGGTGTACCACCTAACGTGAACACATAATCAGACACTGATACCAGATGTTGGAACAAAATCTTGGTTGAATGAGATTAATCTTTACTCAATTGATGCAGCAACCTTCAATAACACACTTTACTCGACTTATGTACATACACACACACACACACAATATTGCAATGTTCAAGTTTGTCCTTCACACTTTAGGAATTGAAAAGAAGAATTAATATTGAATATAAAGAGAGTATGAGAGAAGAAAAGAGCATTCTATTTACAAAGTTAGTAGCCACTTATATTAAGATTTCCCTTGCTAACTTCCAAAATAGAATTATGTTACATAATAGGATTTTTACAACTAACTAACTCGTTACTTGTTTTCTAAGTAACACAACATAACATTATGAATTACACTTTCAACAATATATACACCATCTGTCATCCGAACAAACTTTTCAAATACTCACCGCTGGAAGCAACGTTCTTGCTATCAGAAATTGCTCATTCGTCTTCTTTAATGGAATCATGTGGTGATCTCTTTACTAAATTGTGAAGTGCTTGCTCATTAGTTGTACTTTTTAAAACTTAAATGTGAGACTAAGGCCAGTTTTACCAAATCCTACAATGGACGTCATGTGTTTTTTTATAGACCAAGTCCAAAAATTTATTGTTGATCTAATTCATTTGATCCAACTCGGATCATTGGTTACCCAATTTGAATATTTTATATATAGATATTTAATATCATGGGTGAAACCAGTGTTAAGAATATGATCATCCACAATAAATAGTGTAAGGATATCTTTTCTCGTAAAAATATATATGTTGAGAAATAGACCCGATATAAATAATCGAATTTAAACATAGTGTTTGAAATGGAGGAGAGTTTATGATATTTTATTTGATAAGACCCACGATCTAGTACGAGAGTGTTAGACAGTTAAATACAATCCGAGGATAAATTAAATGTAGCAGAGATAAAGATGTTGCGTTGAATGTGTAGTAAGACTAAACATAATAAGATTAAGAATGACAATATTAGAGAGAGTTTTATGATAGAACCAATAATAAAAAAATTGTGAGTAATAAACTTAGAAATGTAGAGAGAAGACCTATAAATTTTGTGGTATAGAGAATAGATCTAATGATGACGATTAACATAACTAATTGTAAAAAAAGAAAATTTTAAAAATTATTAAGAAATTTTTTGAAATTAATAATTTAAATAAAAATAATCATTCATAAGAAGTTGATTTGATCCCATTTAGTGAAATAATTTAATTTGTTGTTGTTGATAATGAAGTCATTTGTTTATATACGATGTGAAACCATGTTTTCTACACCGAATTAGTACAATAACACTAATATCATCCGTGTTGCTTCTAATGCTATTATTACACTGATTTTGTTTACCATAGCTTTTCTCTACTTTCTTTTATTTACTTGAACACTTTAGTTGCATGTTATATACTATTAGAACTTAATTTCAAAGTCAATTATCTTATTAATGTTGACACCGACGTGATATATTACGCCGCAAATATGGTTTTTGGCCAACACATATATACACATGGTAGGAGCAACCTTGCCCGATATAGATGACAAGAACGGTACGAAGTCGTTAGCTTCATCAATGACTAATAAATGCAATCTCCCTTATAGTTTTACATTTTTTTACTCGTAAATAATGGCTTTTACTTCGAAACTGTTAATGCTATGTGCTTCTATAAATAGAACTTCTTGCCAACCATTCTCATCACAAGTGCAAAGCAAGCTTTGTGTGTTACATTGTGGAAATTAAGATGGGGAGTTTAGGCAAGTATGTTGGAGTATTTGTTATTATGTTTGTGTTGCTGATGGGAACTTTTGAATGCCGGAAATTTAAGAAAGAAGAATTTGTTGAGAATTTTGGTGGAGGTGGTGGTTTAGGTGGTGGAGGTGGAGGTGGTTTAGGCGGTGGATTTGGAGGTGGTGCTGGAGGTGGTAGTGGTGGAGGAAGTGGAGGTGGTTATGGTGGAGGACTTGGAGGTGGTACTGGTGGTGGTCTAGGTGGAGGCGGATCTGGTGGAGGCTTTGGAGGTGGTGCTGGAAGTGGTGATGGAGTTGGTGGAGGCTTTGGAGACGGGGTAAGCGGCTGGTGCGAATGATAGGGTTTAAATTAAAATGTTTGTTGTGATTTGTTTGAAATGTAATGTGTTGTTATTCATGAGAGTAAGGAAATAAAAATAAATCTTTTTAAAATGTGACATGATTGTGATCTTATTCTTCTTCTTTGATTTTACATTTTGAGTTAACTATAATCATCATCTTTAAATAAAGAGGGTTGCTATTCTTACACTAAAAAGTGTTACACCGTGCGTACACCGAGCAAAATACAGCAAGCACATGCATTCAGTTGTATTAGAAAAAGTGGAAAATTAATTATTAAATGTATTAAAGAAACAAAACCGTATGAATGTACGGTGTAGTGTCACATTTTGGTGTCAAAGGAGCATTTCTCTTAAATAAATTAGAAGACTATCGATAAAATTGGTTCGAATTTCAAAATTCTATAAATATTTAAAGATGATAATTTGTTATGAAATAATAAAATAAACAATATAACGTTTTGCATCTTCATCTGTACTCGGAAAATAGTAAAATGTGATCCGCTGTCGCGCACGGATCAAGAACGAGTATTTAAAAAAAAAAGTAGTAAAGAGATAGCGACACTCAGATGTCGTATCGCAAGGATTCTTGTATTGTTATTAACCAAAAAAGTAACAATTTATAGGGGTTTGAATTTTGATTAAGAGAAAAAATACTGAAAATAAGTGATTATAAAAAAAGTAATTATCAAAATAAGCTGAAACGGTTAATCTGCTGTTTTGGTTTCCCAACTTATCATCGATCCAATTAATTTCCAATTCCTAAGCGGACTCTATCCCATTTTCGACTATAATAACAATCAAACCAGCACAATTGATATTATACGATACATACTCCTAATTTCTAAATTAAAAAAAAAACGGATGAGATATAATAACCGTGAATTTAGCAAACACGAGAAATATACGCGGATTAAGCAAACGCGATTAAAGTATAAGAACATGTCATCATCGAAATAAATCAATCACCCCTAAGATAAATCGAATTAAGCAAATAAGATATCAAAGAGAAGAATTGAAAGGAAATAGATTTTATTGGAAATTAAAAGAACCTCAAAGTGTCGGCGGAAACCGATTACAGCAGATTAATCCTTGAGATTAGTTCTCCATTCAATCGTACAAAAGCAAAAACTAAAATTGTGACTAGTGAAAAGAATGTAACGAACAGTAGCATGGCTGCTACTAGGTATAGGGAAGTACAAAAAAATCCGGTTCTAACCCAACTGGGTCGAAAAACATAAAAAAAAAACCAGTCCAAAACTAAGTATTCCTAAAGGCAGAATTTGGGTCCTGACTTTGACGAATTATTCGAACCTGCTACACTCTAAATCAGCTTCTACGTAAAACATGAAAGTTGTAGCTCTCTGTCTCATCTTTCAAACGCCTGATAGAACACGTAAATCTGATTCTCATAGCTCCAATTATGATCCGAACAATGGACACGTATCAAGTAACCGCTAAAGCTGAAAATAAGTTGTGAAAATAGATTAGCGGCAAACAAAGACTTAATTATAAAAACATAATGAAACACTAAAATAAACGAAATAAACTAAGGAAATTCCTAAGTACAAACATAAGAGAATGTGAGTTAAAATGCACTGATCAGTTATCCATCATAAAAGCTTTTAAATTTTGTTTTGTAAAAAGAATAATGGCTACAAAACATTAATACGAGTGACAATTGCAACAACAATTAGCAGCGGCTACTAGATGGTGATGGAGCATACTCGAACTACTGTATGAATTGATATTTTTTGGTCGGCTTGTTTAATTGCAGCTGAAGATGTTATGGCGACATTCATATTGGATCTTAATTCAATTTTTTCTGTTGATCCTTGGAAATCCATTTCAACTTAAATTTGGTGAAAGCAACATTCAGCCCTAAGTTCTTGTTATCAACTTTATCAATGATTTAGGCCGACCATGGGACCCAATCATCAATTTAAGTCACTATACCAAATCATTGAAAGCACAGGATAATCCTGCTTTAAAGCTCCACACTGGATTCACGCAAGAGGCTATTGCCTATCATTAGATATCACTGAATTGCCTCTCGCATTCCATGCCAAAATGAATGAGAACATTCATAAGCAAGACACCCCACATGAGACTTGGAGTAGTCTCTCTCTAATCTACAACTCACTTCACACATCATTATCTTACTAACTTGGGCATTGGATGCTAACCTTTCAAGCCCACCCTCGCGCATTCGTAACGAATATCCACTCCACCACACCAAGACTCTACTCCACCATTTCATAGAGTATGTTTGGTTCCCTAGAAGAATAGAGACACCGTCTATAGGAATCGACTTCTGGTTCTTACAAATTTCCATAAGCATTTTTTTCTGATCTAAGGTCATGGATCATAACAACGATTGTGCTCAAACGAAAAAGATGACTTCTGATCCAACAGCGAAAAATGTCATAACTCCTCTAGTAGCCAGACCATCTCTCCACCTTTGCGGTTGGTTCATTTAGTATTGGATCTTTTACAAATTCATTCAAATCATCAACAACAATAAAAAACAAAAAGAAGATAAACATGTTATAAGGTTTCAAGACCACGAGAAGGGGATAAAACTTCTAACGCAATGCTTCAACTAGTAGTAACCACCACCATAGCCAATCACTAAATATCGGGGATCCTCATCAATGTTGCAAGTTCATGCGACATGATGTACCTCAGAGTCTTCTTGAGGTTATGACTATATATGAAACATTTGAAGTCGTGCAAAGGCAATAACGTTCTAGCATTCAACGATTCTTCAACCCATCCATGTTGAACCATAAATATATTGGTCTCGCTCGGAGAAGGAAAAAAAGAAAAAGAACCATGAAAGTACGCCTCCTCATCATCCCTTGCGAATATGTCTACAACGACATCCTAGGAAGGTCATTTCTGGCGGCAATGTATGATGTGGCTTCCATGGTATATTTTAATATGAAATATCACAATAAATCGGGTGAGATAACCATTATTACAGGAGATTCACATAGAGATCGCCTTATACACAATACGATTTTGAAGAACTGTGAAGAATGTCTCTTCTACTTGGCTTGGTTTTGATGAAGATAAATGTATCTCAAAGAAAAAAATATGATGATGTCATAATGAGTGATCAATGGAAAACAAGTGGAAGAATTGCATGATCATCATCTTAAAGGTACATATCACAATTCATTTTATATATCACTTTGAAAGCTCATAAACTACACCCAATCTTCATCTTACAATTTCTCTATGATTATGCATAAAAACCCTTGAAGCAATGCATCCAAAAAATTTATTTTTCAAAGCAATAGCAATTGTAATCGATTACAACTTAGTGGTAGTTTATTACCATTTCCAAAATTTTGACATTTTTTAACGTTGAGCAGTGGTAATCGATTACACCCATGTGGTAAACGATTACCACCTTTGAAAGAGCACATTTTCACCAAACAACATCATTTTAATGCATGATAATTTTTCATGAAACCTTTCAATTATATGCATCCATTCAAAGAGGTTTTTGGAGGTGTATATAAAACATTATACATCAAAAAACAAAACTCACCTCTTTAAAATCATTTTTTACACAATTTAAACATTCTTTTTAAAGTGTTCATCCTTTTTCAAGTTTTTCAAACTTTGCATAATTTCACATATTAAACAAAGTTTCAATACATAATCTGAACACTTAAGTGATATTATCTTGAATTTTGATACAAGAAAAAGAAGTCGATAATTCAAGTTTAAATTTGGAATTCATGCCATCAACAACTTCTTCAAAATTCTCAATAAAGTGTATGAGGTACTTATTCATTAAGGTTGTGGTGAAAAATATTGGTTTAAGAAAGTAATATTATGTCTTTCTGATTGTGTTAGAATATTGCAAGAAAGGGGTCTTGGTGTCAGATTTGTACACATATTTCTAACATAGTGTAAAATTCTCTAAGAAAATAGGGGGATTCGACTAGCATTTATTTGGATAAGGTGAACCAGGGTAATTCTCTTGTGTCATTTACTTTATGCACATTTTATGTCCAACACTTTATTCTTTAACATTCATAAACCGGTTAAGTAATCATAACATAACTTCCAAAAAATTAAAAAATTAACACTTATGCAAGAAGAATTTAGTATACTTATTCCACCCCACCCTTCTTAGGTTGCATCTAAAACTTAAAATTGGCATCAGAGCAAGAGTTTGGTGAATTGCTCCTAGATATGGGAAATATGGGTTCCATTAAACTATTCTTAGGAGAAGGCTCTAATATAAATAGACCATGTTGCTTTAATGATGAATGTTACGATTTTTGAAAAATAATAATTCAAATGTTCCTTGAATCTCATGGTGTAGAAGTTTGGAATGCGATTATAGAAGGAACTTTCATACCTACCACTATTGTTCAGGGTAGGATCGGCCCAACACATATCGAGGCTTGAGACGGATCTTAAAATGAGGCCTTTTAAGTTAAAAGTAATTTTTATTTAAAATTTTATTTTACGAAATTTTTTAGATGCAAAATCATTTAATAAATTATCGTAATCGATTTTATTTAGTATTCCTTTTTCAATTGATAACAAAGTCAATCCATTTAATCTTTGTTGTTATGTTGTTGATCTTAAATAAGATTTTATTAACTTTAATTTTGAAAAACTTATCTTGACAGATGCAACAGTTATAAGAATAGATAACATTATTCTATAAACAATATACGTATTTAGAAAAGAATCAAGTCTCTTTATATGATTAGGTACTTGTAGTACCATAAATAAAACTAGTTCATCAATATCAGTTTTCTCGAGTTGACATTCTTATTTTTTAAATTAAAATAATAAATATTTTGTAGTACACACTAATATAAAACAAATAAAATTCACCAATAATAAAATTAAAACCAATAAAATTATCAAAAATAAATAAATAAATATTTTGCAATGCACACTAATATAAAACAAATAAAATTCACTAATACTAAAATTAAAACAAATACAATTATTAAAATTGAAAATTAAACAATAAAATATAAAATAAATAAAACCTATTTTTTTTATAATGTTTCTTTAATCTTGCATTTGTTGTTCTTCTTTACAATCTCTTTTTTATAGTATTTGATTTTGATTTTTTCTTTACAAAACTAGTATGAGATATGAGAAAGACACAAGCAAGACAAGTATGAAAGTGATTGGATGGGATGAAAGTAGAGAAAGAGAAAGAAATAATAGGATGTTAGAACAAGATTTGTTCATGACATATTCTTTTTGGGTTTTGATGATAACAAAATACTGAAAGAACAATGGTTTATTTGATGTGTATTACATATGTGCAGGTTCTTATACTTGTAAATATTATTATCAAAATTTGTTCTACATTAAGCACACTATGAGAGTTGCTGCATTGCTAACTTCTGGTGGCAGAATCTGAAGAACACTTGCTAAGTGATGTTTGGCGAAGACTCTGAAGCTGAAGGCCTCAGCATCAGAAGAAGTAATATTATTGTCTCTACACTTAGTAAATGTAAGTTAGCTTCTGGTACCATTCAGAATTGGTGATAAAGATGAAGTTGTATATACTGCAGAAAGCAAGTTATATTGTCAAATCAGTTTGTTAGCTAGAGTCTACAGATTGCAAGACTCAAGAAAGTCTAGGATGATTTATGGATATCTACTCTCAGCGGCTCCAATAGTATAGAATCTCTTTAAGACTCAAAGGTTAAACATGTTACACATTAGATTAAGATCTTATGTTGTATATGTCTTCAACGGCTCTTGTACTATGGAGTAATAGCAAAGACTCTTGATCAAGTTACCTTCTCAACGACTAGTTTCTGAAAAGGCTATAAATATGGCTGAAGGTTAAAACTAAATCTTTAACAAGGATCAACTAGAAGAAAGAGTAACAAGATAAGTAATTATCAACTCAATGTATATGTAGATTTTTCTAATGTAGGTTTTAATTGTAAATTCCTTAATATTTCTTACACGTTGTATATCTTAGAAACATTAAGAGCTTTAGGTCTTTGTTATGGTGATTTCTTGTACCTCTGATACTTGTATCATGTACACCTTGTTCTCTATTCTGCTGAGCTTGTTCAATAGTTTAGATAAAAATCTTTGTATCATTGGGATACAAGCAAGGAAGTCTCGTGCCAAGATGCTTGAGCCACGTAAGTCTCTTGCTATGTGCTTGAGTTGTGAAAGTCTTAATCAAGTGGATTGATTGAGCAGAAGTCTTGTGTAGCGGGAAATTTCGAGATTAAGTTATTGATTAACTTAACTCATAAAACAAGAGTCACCACCCCACTTTTATTTTTTCGAAGGAAGGGAAAAAAGCGAACAAAACCTAAAGAAGTTTTAAAGCAAAACTAATAAAAACAGAGACAAGGGTAAGGGGTTGGTTACGCAAAGAGAAGGTGTTAGCACCTAAAACATCTATAGTACTCTATAGGAACCTCTTTAAAAATCTAGTGTTTGGCTTAAAAAGATGTTGTTTGCAAAAGATTGGTGAGGTGAGAAGAGAAGTATTTTTTTTATGATTTTTGTGTTTGACAAGACTTCCTAACCTTCGTGCCTATGTACCCATAAAGTGAAATGAGGATCAAAACCTTGTAGTTCATGGTACGAATAACATTGTTTTGATTAATTTTAAATGAAAAGACAATTTGTCATTTTAAGGAGAAAACTTCAACTAATCACCCACAAGTATGTGAAAAATATACCTTTGCATCACCATGACAAGGACTCCAACTTGGATAAAATCAATAAGTATGCCACTAACTCTCTTAGGTGGAAAAGAATCAACATCAAACATATATAACTATGGATATAGGAGAATTATATCTCAACTATGGAAATGAGTCATGTTTAAACCTTATGAAAAAATTAAAAGGAAAAGTGCACAAAAGGCACAAAATGGTTTGAATGAGTTAAGTATTTTTTAAGTCTTTTAAAAATGGTCATGATATGCTTAAGATTGATTAGCACTTTATTAAGAAAATAAGTTTGAAAGTGAACTTGACAAAGTCAAGGTTTATTAAGAAAGTGGTTCTAGTTTGAAAAAAAGAAGGTTTTGAAAATGGGACAAGATTTTGAAAATTTAAGAATGGGAGGAGATGAAGAGGCTATCCTAAAACATAAAATAAAAGCTAAGGAAGGAAATATCTAACCAATATACAAGTCTTTAACATAAACAAGCCAAAACATCCATCCTTGGGACTCAAGCAACAAGATAAGCAATAACAAGCAGAGAAATAACCAAGCATCAGATGAAAGCCAAATCTCTAAACCAATTCTTCAAAAGAGGTCAACTCAAGTTCAAAGTACCAGATAAGATCCAAGGTCTCAACTCACAACTCCAAAGCATAGGGAAAATAACCTAATTCTAAGTCCAAAACTCCAAATCCATGCAAGGGATAGTCACCAAATAGTCCAAGGAACATTAAACGTCTTTTAATGGTGTAAGCCTTTATTAATGTTTTAAAAGAAAAGAAATAAATTCCAAGTAGACAAAGAGAAAAATACATAAACATAAACAAGATGAAAGTATGCTATGAAATGATAAGCATAAAATAAAGATTAAGAAATAAAGAGCATAAAGATAGAAGTGCATAAAAATAAATGGCATAAAGTAATGGTTAGCACAGTTAAAGTTAGTGTTAGAACTAATGAAGAAGACATTTTGTCATTTAAAGTAAATTACTTAACTAATCAACCCAACAAGTGTGAGAATTTTGCATCATCCTTCGAGAAGGGCTCCAACTTGGATAAAATCAACAAGTATGCCACTAGCTCTCTTAGGTGAAAAAGAATCTGCACACTTTGAAGATAGGAGATTTACATCTAAACTAAAAATGACTCATATCTAAAATTGGACCAAATGGTCACTTTTTGATTAGGGACAAATTTAGCTATATGTTACGCAATCATAGCAAAAATTATAAGGAAGATCATACTATGAGAGGCTGGTCAATAACAATTTATGTATCATACATGTTAGAGGCATGATATAAAGATCATACTCATAAAACATGTAGCACAAGTCAAAACAAGGTTGATCAAGACCTAATTCAAGGAAAGATGGATCCATTACATCAATCACTCCCTCATGATACTTTGGACAAACTTATGCATCACTCCAAAGTACTTCAATTAATCAAATGATCAATCAAATGGTAGATTTGAAATGATGAAAGTTCATCAAGCACCACTCAAGATCTCATGAACAAGATGGCCTACACATCCTCTAATTAATCAAAAGAAATGTGGAAAAGAAAAAGAAAGGGATGAAGAAGAGAGGATCAAACAAGAAGCAAAACCAAATTGGATCCAAGTGATGATCATGTTATCATCAAAATCAATCATCCATTTTGGTGGATTAGGATTTTCACCCCATCAACACCCAAGATCCATTGAGTTTGGTGAAAATTATGATCAAATCAACTAAGTTCCAAGGCCAACAACAATCAACACAAGTCAAACAAATATAAAATGAAATAATATGAATTAAAATGCATCAAAATGAAAATGCAAAGGATGCATCCAATCAAATAAGAAATGGTCAACAAAATTCAAGCAAGTCAGAAATAAGTCAAGAATGATATATAAAATTTTAAATAATTTTTTGATGCAAATTTTTTTAAAACTATTTAAAATGCTTCAAAAATAAGAAAAATCATGAAAAATAGAAAATGATGGAAATAAAATATGAAAAATATAAAATCAGAAAGAGAAAAACAAAAGAAAATTTTAGAAATCATTTTGGGATATTTTGGAGTTAACATGAATTTTCTATGAATTTTTTAAGTTAAGTGCAATTCAAAATAAAAATCAGAAAAAGAAAATAAAAGAAAAAAAGGAGGAGCCTAGGATCTGACTTCATTAGTTGATGTGGCAGACCCCACACTCTTCAAATGATGATGCACGGTGGAAATTACTTCAAAAACAACACAGGATCACATTTGAAATAAACCAATTAAAACAGTTCACTATGTCGACGTGGATGACACTCAGGTCATCTTCCTCACCTCTCCGGTGAGATGCTCACCGAAGACTTCTAAGTGGTAAAGTTAGGACACGAGACCACCATCATTGCAATCGTCTCATCAAGGTGAACTTAACCTCATACTCAATTTACATTTATTGAAAAAGAGTATAGGGAATTGCAGAGAAAACTCAGTAAAATGAAAATCACAAAAACAAAAATTAAATGATGAACACAAACTATCAACACCAGCTAGGTTAGGGGAAATAATCATAAGGCAAAGGACTATATTGTAGTAACTTGTTTGATTGAAAATGGAGCCTCAAACTACCTTGTCCAAAAACGATCGGAGGAGCTCTGGAACTGGATTTGGTTAACACGATTCAGGGACTCTTGGAGCTTGGGAATTGTTGCAGAAGCTTCAGAGGAACATGATGGATCTAACTTAATCAAGAAATTGGATTGAAGTTGGCTGGAAATTAAAACATGATAGCTCATTTTTTGAAGAAAATTTGAGAGTGGAGCAGGGGTGTTCTGGCTATCAAAAGGTTAGTTTTCATTGTGGAATGACCTTCTATTTATAGCTAAGAATGTTAAAAGGGGTGAAATGATCAACAATTGAGTGAATTTGTGTGCACCTTTATCATGAAGAAAATGTGACTTGAAATTGCTCAAAACTCAGCCAAATCATGCATTTTATGAGTCAATTAACTTCTGGAAACTTGATTAAACATATTTAGGTCAAAAACATATGTTAATTTGCCTTGAAAAAAGTTTTAGTTGCGGTAAAAATTCTAATCATGATGAAAACTTCAGCTCCAAGTAACCATGTTTACATCAATGAGGCATCTTATACAAGAGACTTTTTGATTCCATTCTTTTTGCAATTGGTTAACATCATAACAAAGATCACAATGTGCAAAGAAAGGTTTAATTTGTATGCTTGATAAAAAATTTATGTCATGTTGAAGTTGGCACAAAAATCTGGCAAACCAAATTTGAAATATTCTAAGTCCAAATGGTCGAAAATGGCCTATAATGTATCAATGAATTCCATGGCCTTCCAAGCATAATTTGAATTTGACCTTTTAAGAAATATTTTAGAGATGATCACAAATGATATTTTAAAAAAAGAGTAAGCTCCATATGTTGAAAATTGAAGAAGTTGTGATTCTTGAAAGTTGAGAAAAAGTCATTTGAAAATAGGCAATATTTCACTAAGTCCACAAATGACCTATAATGTCTTCAAACTTTTGATGATCCTACAAAAATAATTGGATCTTGTCATGTAAATAGAAATTGAGAAGAGTCATATGAAAAAAGAAGCATTCAAAAATATTAAGAATTGAAGGAGTTGTGATCTTTGAACTTTGACTTGAAATGTAGACTTTTTAGGTCAAACTTCCTAGAATCAACTTGTAAACTTGGACTTTCCTTTCATATAAAAGCACATGGATAATCATATTAACTTAAAATAATGTGTCCTTGAATTTAATTTGATTAAATCTACCAAATCTTGAGGTAACTTATTGATGAAGGCATGGAAATAAACACATAAACCTTTGACTTTTTTTTGAGAAACAAACTACTACACCTTGAGGTATCTTTGATCAAAATGAGTTGAATGATGCTTTAAGCCTTGTACTTTGATATTATAAGCCATGATTTGTTGAGATATTCCTGGGGAATCAATGGTGTCCACACTTTAACTTTGAGGGAGCAAAACCCTAGCTGATGAATCATGTTTGGTGTTCTTGACATAGCACCCTACCTTGCAAAGAAACAAAAGGATACAAGACATATTTTTGGTATTTTGATTAGTATTTAGTGAAACATAAAACATAAACATAAATGAAAAAGATACATAAAGAGGTGTTTGAGTATCTATGCAAAAGCAAACACAAAGATGAGAGGGTAAGAAAGCAACCAAACTTGTGATCTTGTTTGTATGCAAAAATGCAAAAAGAGGATGGGATCTTAGAGTTAAAAATTAGGGTATAACATCTTGTATCATTGGGATACAAACAAGGAAGCCTCAAGCTAAGATGTTTGAGCCACGTAAGTCTCTTAGTATGTGCTTGAGAAGTGAAAGTCTTAATCAAGTAGATTGATTGAGCAGGAAAGTCTTGGGCCAGTGTGGCTTGAGTAAGATAGCTCGGTTCATGAAAGCGTAGCAGTAAGTCTTGGCTAGGGGTGGTGCAAGAAGAGGCTCGTCTCATGGAATCTTGAGCAAACGTCTTAAGCCTGAGGGGCTTGAGCAGGAATGCTTAATACATGAAAGCGTAGCAGTAAGTCTTGGCCAGTAGTGGTGCAAACAGAGGCTCATTTCATGGGACTTAGAGTAGAAGTATTGGGTCTGAGGGCCTGAGCAAGGAAGTCTTGGGTTCATGGAACCTGAGCAGAAAGTCTTGAGTGAGGAGCTTAAGAAGAAGTTTTGGACCTTCGGTCTGAGCAAGTATAAAAGTCTTACACATAATGCATAAGCGATTGTAATCATTATTTGATTATAATGAAAATATCTTGTGAAGCAAGAGAACTGGACTACTCTCAGTTAGGGGAGGAACCAATATAAATCTTTGTATCTTCTGTTATTATTTATTTGCTTCTGTTAACAATCTGCTGCTAAGAATTAACCAAAATCTGAACACCAGTTTAGATTCTGAACTCTGATCAGATGCAAACTGAAAAAATAGAAAATACAATTTAACCCCCCCTTCTTGTGTATTTTTCTCACCTTCATAGGAAGCGTATAATATTTTTGTGTGTATTATTTAATATGAATTGATTTTGAGAGAGTGAAATTGGTATTAATGGTATTAATGAGTGAAGTTATTGTATTAAAACACTGCAGGTAGCAATGTACATAAAACATGTCAAACTAGCTTTTGGCTTCTTAACATTGCATTGTAATGATTATTTAATGGAATATCTACAGTACAATATATTTATAGGTAAAATAATTCTTTTTAGGCCCTAGGCAAAGGTCTCATTTTCCTAGCCTATGGGTCCGACCTGGTTCAGGGTGAATAACAACCCAACCCAAAAGATGAATAGAATTAAGATGATAAAAAGAAAATTCTATATGACAAAAAGGCCAAAAACATTATAGTATCAACCTTAGGAATGAATGAAATCTTTAGAGTTTTGAATAGCAAAACAAATAATGAAATATTAGATACATTAGAAAGAACATATGAAGCTACGAAAGAAGTGAAAATATCTAGACTGAAAACCCTCTCCCAAGAGTACAAAATGTTTAGAATTTACCAAGAGAAAAGATTCTAGATATGCAAAACAGATTCACCCAATTAACAAACCATCTAACTGTTCTTGGAAAAAATATTTATAAATAGTTAACTTAACTTAAAGTTTCTAATATCTTTTACAAGAGCGTGGAAACCAAACATGACAGTCATTTACGAAAAGAAAAACCTATAAAATGACATTGGCAATACTTTTTGGAAAGTTACAAGAACACACGATATAACTTGGTCAATTAGAACAACATGAAGAAACTGAAAAGAGACTTAAAAATATCTCTCTGAAGGCCAAGTAAAATGTGATTCAATAAGAAGATAGTTTAGAATAAGATGATAACATAACTCTTCTAGTAAAGTAATTTGGCAAATTTTTAAAGAAAGGCAAGACGGTAATATTTGATAAAAAGAAGAGATTTGTGAAGAAGAAGGAAACATCAACTTCAAATCAACATTTCACTTTCTTTGAATGTGGAAAACAAGGGAACTTAAAAGGCCTATTTTCCATCTCTCCAAAAGAAAAAATAATTTTAAAAGAAAGAAGGATACATGACCAAAGAAATCATATATTGCCCAAAAAGACAATGGAGTAAGTACATCTTCTGATTACGAAAATGAAGAACAAGAACATATCTCATTAATTGTGTCACATCACTCAGATGAGGAAGACAAAGAGGTTAGTAATGACAAGTCATGATATGATGAATTATAAAATGCCTTTAATGAATTTCATGATTAACGTTTAAATATTTCTAGAACGTGCATTAAACAATAGAAAATTATTTTTTCTCTAAAACGTTAAATAGGTGTCTTGCAAAATGAATTAGAAAAGGGTAAAACAAAAATAGACACTCATGCTAGCTTATCAACATGTAATAAATGTGCATCTCTTGAAACTAAAGTGGTTGAACTAAATAAAATCATTGGTAAATATGAAAAAGAAAAGCATGGTTTACATAGTGTTTTAAGTAGTCAAAGATATTCAAATAATAAAAGTGGACTCAGATACTCTAAATTTGACAAACCTAATCAAATCAAGAAAACCATCCTTGTTAAATCTAGTAATGCACATAAAAATGTTCAAACTAGAAAGGTTGAAAACAATTTTCGGTTAAAATTAATTATGCTAGAAATTTTAACTATACACCTAAGAAGAATATGCCTTACAATATGTCTTGTTGTTTTTATTATAATTGTAAAGAACATACTTCTAAGACATGGTATATGAGAAAATATGGCATACCAAGTGGTAAGTATGTATGGGTGGAGAAATGTACAAACCATCAAGGACCAAAATCACATTGGTTATCTAATAATTTTTAATTTGTTTTGTAGGAATGCTTTAAAGCCAAAACCAACATGTGGTATCTTGATAGTGGATGTTACAAACACAAGACAATAGACAAATAAATTTTTTAAACCTTGGTCTTAAAGTCTAAAGGATTTGTCACATATGGAGACAACAATAAAGGGAAAATACTTGGAATTGGAAAAATAGGTACACCATTCTTTACCACTTTTAATGATGAGCTATATGTTAATGGCTTAAAGCATAATCTACTTATTGTAAGCAAACTTTGTGATAAACGCCTTAAAATTTAATTTAATAAGGATTCATGCATTAAAGAATATGAGTTAAATCGTGAATTTTTTTGGATAGAAAGATAGATTTAATTAAAGATAAACTAAAACGACATTACAAAGATTGTCGCCTGTTAGATCCTAAATATTGTATATATTTGGCCTCTTTTTAGTAGTATTTTTACTTGTTTTTTTTTATCTAGTAGTGTTTGAATTAGTAGTTGAATTTGTTTAGTTTCATTTTGTTGTGATTCAAGTGAATGGTGCTTGTAATATTGTTGTTATTGTGCAGGATTGACACTAATAGGAGCACCTTGGAAGGGATGATTCATAGCTGCCAGAAGAAGTTGAAAATCAAAGCATTCGCCTGGCAAAGCTCAGCGAGTGCTAGGGAATGTTCGCTTAGCGAGTGCTGGCGAGCCAAAGCGAATAATTCAAATTAAACTCCCAGACCAAAAGGGCGGGAAGTTTGCCAGGCGAAGGTTTCAGCGAAGCTTCGCTGCCGTTCGCCTGGCCAAGGTGCTGGCGAAGAAGTCTTGGCTTTTCTCTTGGCTATTCCAGTAGCAAACCAATATGAAGTTCTCCTAGCAAGTGGAGCCAGCGAAGGTTTGCCTGGCAAATGATTCCTTCGCCTGGCAAAGGCGCGATATCACAGAGGGCGGTTTGCTTGCTGAGGCACTTTAAAGTGCCTTGTTACTTTATGTTCGCCTGGCGAAGGATCCTGTTCGCCTGGCGAATGTGCGGAAACAGAGCTACTTTTTGTACTTTATTATTGCTTTATAAGTACCATACCTTGTATTGTATGGAGACATCATCTTAAAACATAAAAACTCAGACCTAGAACTCAAAATAGAGTAGTTTTTCTCTCTTTTTGCTTATTTTGTAATCAAGAGAAGTGGAATCACATCCTTTATCGATTCTTCAAAGTGGATGTTCTTCATCTTCTCCCTTTTCTTCTTATTCAAGCTACCCATGAGAATGAGTAGCTAAGTTCTTCTTTTTGTCAAGGTTAGATGTAGGTGATCATCAAGCTTTGCATGTAAATGTATTGATCATCATTTGTAAACTCTTGGTTGATGAATGTATGGTGAAAACTTTGCTTTCATGTTAACTTTTTGTGTTGGTTTATGATTGAAAGATGTTTTCCAACTCTTAACCTAGGTTTTCATCCATCTTTGTTCTTAAGCTAGAGATAGTTAAGAATGAAGTTGTTCACTAAAATGTCAAACTTTAATGTTGTCATTTTGATAGATTGTGTGAGAAATCAACAATGGATCAAAATGGTAAAACCCACAATGTGAGTTAGAAATAATCACATCGAGAGGATGTTGTGAATGTATTTATCATCTAATGGAGTTTATGAATCTTGTTTGATCGAACATGTGCATGCAAAGCGATCATCGAACCCTAACTTTGACAATCTTTCTTTAAACCGTAAAACTCTAACTTTTACCGCATTGCATTACTTTTTATGCAAGAAATAGTTACCAAAACCAAAACCCCCCTTTGTTACTAATAGTTAAGAATTTTACAACTGTCGAACGGCGGCAATATCTTATATTCCCTGTGGATACGATAACAAAAACCCGATACTCTACTACTGTTCTAACAAAATGGCGCAGTTGCCGGGGAATATAAATTGATATTGCGAGCATCGCAATAGTTGCTGAATTTTTAGCTTTTGAATACTTGACTTGTGCTTGTTAATTTTTTTGGTTTAGTGTGCAGCTTTCGTTTTATGCGAGGGCAGATTCCTGAGGACCAAATTCATTTTGATCCCGAGATCGAAAAAACCGCAAGGAGACTGAATAGCAGAACAAGACGGAGGAGGCAACAAGCTAGACAAAGACAAGAGCAAGGAGAAAGTTCCTCTACACCACCACCATCACCACATTTCACACCAATTATGGCAGCACCTCCACCACCACCTCCAGTTTCCACTCCATGCACGAACAGTCCAAGACATACAGCTCAGTTCACACGGAATCTTCAAAACGGAAGATAAGTTGAGATGAAAACGGGAATCCTAGCTCTAGTCTATCAAAATCCTTTCACGGGACTAGACCATGAGGATCCGTTCACCCATCTTACAAAATTCTATGAGATTGCTGGCACAACTGGAGCAACAGAAGCTAACGAAGAGTCATTGTTTAGGAGACTATTTCCTCATTCCTTGATTGAGAAAGCGAAGGAGTGGTACCTTGATAAATCGACAACGATCGTGACGGATAGGAATTTTCTAGAAGATAAGTTTCTTGAACGTTTCTTTCCACATAACCGATTCATGGAGGCTAAAACTGCGATTGCGGTATTTTCTCAAGGAGCTAGTGAATCACTAAACGAAGCTTGGGAGCAATACAAATCTATGTTAAGAAAGTGCAAGGGACACGGTTTCAACGAGCTCACTCAAGTTCATATTTTCCGCAATGGACTCCTTTCGGTTCACAAGACCTTATTGGATGATACGGCGGGAGGTTCTTTGATGTCAAAAAGTGCAGATGATGCAATTGTAATTATTGATAAGATGGCACTTAATGATCATCAAGGGAATCATAACTGTGGGGTGACTCAAAGAAAACCGAGTGTGCTCGAGTTAGGGACAAATGATGTTATTCTCGCCCAAAACAAACTCATTTCACAACAAGTGGAACTCTTAACTCAACAAATAAAAGTGTTGAAAGAACCTTCAAAAGCTAAACAAATAGCTTGTTGTGAAGTTTGCAAAGGTGAACACGATACCGGATTTTGTCCACCTCCCGGATTTGAAGATGTGAATTACATGGCAAACCAAAGAGATTACCAACCAAGGCAACAACAACCACCGTATCAACAACAATCTCACAATCAACAACAAAACTATCAAGGAAATCAAGGGTACCAACCAAGAGGTAACTATCAACATAGCCAAGGTTATGGGGGTGGTTCTTCTAACCGTCAAAATCCTTATCAACCTCAACAACCGTCGGTCGTAACGTCAAAGTTGGAAGAGACATTGACGCAATTTATGCAAATGTCAATGGCTAATCAAAAAAGCAACGACGCGACAATCAAAAATCTTGAAACTCAAGTTGGTCAACTTGCTAAGCAATTAGCGGAACAAAAATTCGGACCATATTTCTTGGCAAACACGCAAACAAATCCTAAGGAGCATTGTAAGGCAATAAAAAAGAGAAGTGGAAAAGAGTTGGTTGACGGGAGTAAAAAAAGAGAGGTAGAGAAAAAGGATGAGAAGAAAACAATTGATGATGAACTTGATGGTAGAATTGGGGAGTGGAGTGAGGATGAGGTTGAAAAGAATGAGAAAAATGGTGAAGTTGAAAATAAAACAAGTGTAGAAGTTGAAAATAAAACAAGTGAAAAAGTCATGGTGGAAGAAGTGAAGAAGAAAAAAGAGCGAAATTCTAGAGCGTCTAGAGGAAAGGAGGTAGTGAGCACTACTCCGATCCAAAACCTACCATATCCACATGCTCCTTCTAGGAGAGAAAATGAACGGCACTACGCCCGGTTCATGGATATTTTTAAACAACTTCAAGTAAACATTCTGTTTACCGAAACTTTGGAGCAAATGTCAAAGTATGCCAAATTCATGAAAGGCATACTTACAAAAAAGTGGAGGTATACGGAACCAGAGACCATTGTCCTAGACGCAAGTTGTAGCGTAATAATTCAACGGACTATTCCAAGGAAAGAGGTTGATCCGGGAAGAGTTACTTTGCCGGTTACAATTGGTGATGTTTATTTGGGAAGGGCTTACTTGATTTGGGATCAAGCATAACCTTATACCTTTATCTATTGTAAAGAGGGTTGGCAACATTGAAATTAAAGCCATCCGGATGACGTTGCAATTAGCCGACAAGTCAACTACTCATCCTCATGGGTTAGCTCAAGATGTTTTGGTCAAAGATGATAAATTCTTCTTTCCGGTTGACTTCGTTGTTATTGATATGGAGGAGGACGATGATGCACCACTCATTCTAGGCCGACCTTTCATGAAAACCGCACGTATGATGATTGATGTTGACGACGGTTTGATGAAAGTCAGGGTTCTTAATGAATAAGTCACTTTTGATCTTTTCGAAGCAATGAAGCATTCTAAGGATAGAAGAGATAGCTTTCAAATTAACGTAATTGAAGAAGCAAGTTTTGAAGTATCTAAGCATATTCATGAGATATCTCCTATGGAGTTAGCTCTTGATGACTCTTTTGAAGTTTTTACCGTTGAAGAAGAACAAGCCCTTGAAGAATGCCTCAAGGAACTTGATAGTTTGAAGGAGTTACAACCATGGGAAGTCGAGGAAGAAATATTGAAGGAGGATAAAGTAATGAAAAAGGATGTGAATGAAGAAAAATCATCAATTAACTTGAAAATGCTACCTTCTAGTCTGAAGTATGCATTCCTCGATAACACCGAAGAAAAACCGGTAATCATGAGCAACCTCTTGTCTCAAGATGAAGAATCCCGTTTGATTGATGTATTGAAGAAAAATCAAAGAGCTATGAGGTGGACTCTTTCTGATCTCAAAGGGATTAGTCCTTCCTATTGCATGCATAAAATCTTAATGGAAGAGGATTTTAAGCCGGTAGCTCAACCTCAATGCCGCTTAAATCCTACCATGAAGGAAGTCGTGAGGAAGGAGGTTGTTAAATTGTTAGATGCGGGGATGATTTACCCAATTTCAGATAGTCCATGGGTCAGCCCCATGCATGTGGTTCCAAAGAAAGGCGGCATGACCGTAATTTGGAACGAAAAAAATGAATTGATGCCGATGAAGGAGAAAACGGGGTGGCGGACATGTATAGACTATAGGCGATTGAATACCGCTACGCGAAAAGACTATTTTCCACTTCCGTTTATGGACCAAATGTTGGAAAGACTCTCAGGAAAAAAAATTTATTGCTTTTTGGATGGCTATTCCGGGTACAACCAAATTGCGGTTGACCCGGCCGATCATGAGAAAACGGTTTTCACATGTCCGTTTGGAATTTTCGCCTATCGAAAGATGCCGTTTGGGTTGTGCAATGCACCGACAACTTTCCAACGATGCGTTCAAGCCATTTTTGCCGATCTCATAGAGAAAACAATGGAGGTGTTCATGGACGATTTCTCCGTCTTTGGAGGTTCTTTTAGTCTATGCTTAGAAAACTTGGAAACAGTGCTTGAAAGGTGTGTAGAGACAAATCTCATGTTGAATTGGGAAAAATGCCACTTTATGGTGACCGAGGGGATAGTACTTGGCCACAAAATCTCTTCAAAAGGGCTCGAGGTTGATCGTTCTAAGGTTGAAGTGATTGCAAAGTTGCCTCCTCCGATAAACTTGAAAGGGATCCGAAGCTCCGTAGGGCACGCCGGTTTCTATCGGCGCTTCATTAAAGATTTCTCAAAGGTGGCTAGGCCTTTGAGTAATTTTCTTGCCAAGGACCAGGTATTTCTCTTAACCAATGAGTGTTTACATGCTTTTGAAGTTTTAAAAGAAAAGTTGGTTACCGCTCCAATTATAGTAGCTCCCAATTGGAATTCAAATTTTGAACTAATGTGTGACGCGAGCGACTATGCTATTGGAGCGGTATTGGGCCAAAGAAAGGAAAAACATTTTCATGCTATAGACTACGCAAGTAAAGTACTTAATGAGGCTCAAATTAATTATGCCACAACTGAAAAGGAACTACTTGCGTTAGTGTATGCACTTGAAAAGTTTTGGTCCTATCTCATTGGTTCCAAAGTGATTGTGTACACCGACCATTTGGCTATAAAATATCTGCTCACAAAACCGGATTCGAAGCAAAGGCTCATCCGTTGGATCCTCTTATTGCAAGAATTTGATGTTGAAATAAGAGATAAAAAGGGATCGGAAAATTTGGTGGCGGATCATTTATCTCGCCTTGTGAATGTGGAGGTTACTGCTTTGGAAAAGGAAATCCGAGAAGAGTTTCCTGATGAAAAACTTTTTAAAGTTCAAGTTAGGCCATGGTTTGCGGACTTTGCAAACCATAAGGCGAGTGTATTTGTGCCTCCCGACCTAACTCCGAACCAAAAAAGGAAATTCCTCTCGGATAGTAAGTATTATGTGTGGGATGACCCCTACTTGTTTAAGTTAGGTGGTGATAATATTTTCAGAAGATGTGTTACCGGCGATGAAGCGCAAAGTATTTTATGGCACTGTCACAACTCACCTTATGGCGGACATTTCAATGGGGCTAGAACGGAAAATAAAGTCCTTCAATCAGGATTTTTTTGACCTTCTTTTTTTAAAGACGCAAATGCCCATGCGCAAAGTTGTGACAGTTACCAACGAAGTGGTGGAATAGGTAAGAGAGATGAGATGCCTCTTCAAAATATTCAAGAGGTTGAATTATTTGATTGTTGGGGTATCGATTTTGTCGGACCATTTCCACCCTCTTTTGGAAATGAATACTTGCTGGTTGCAGTTGACTACGTGTCAAAGTGGGTTGAGGCGATTGCCTCACCTCAGGCTGATTCTAAAACGGTCATAAACTTTTTAAAGAAAAATATTTTTTCCCGTTTTGGAACTCCCCGGGTGTTGATTAGTGACGGAGGGTCACACTTTTGTAATGCACCGTTGGAAAAAGTTTTGCAACATTACGGTGTAACGCATAGAGTGGCAACTCCATATCACCCACAGGCGAATGGTCAAGCTGAGGTTTCTAATCGCGAGATCAAGAGAATACTTGAAAAAACCGTGTCTAACTCTAGAAAAGATTGGTCGCAAAAACTGGATGAAGCTCTATGGGCATACCGCACTGCCTATAAAGCTCCAATAGGGATGACTCCGTTTCAATTGGTTTTTGGTAAAGCTTGCCACTTGCCGGTTGAAATGGAGCATAAAGCCTTATGGGCTTTAAAATTTTTAAACTTTGATCAAGAGTTAGCAGGTGAAAAGAGAAAGGTTCAGCTTCTTGAGTTGGAGGAGATGCGCAATGCCGCATACCACTCAAGCTGGTTGTACAAAGAAAACGTTAAGCAATATCACGACAAGAAGCTCAGAAAAAAAGAATTTGTGCCCGGACAGCTGGTACTATTATTCAATTCCAGGTTGAGGTTATTCCCAGGAAAATTGAAATCAAAATGGTCGGGGCCATTTCGCGTGATCGAAGTAAAGGAGTATGGAGCTGTCGTGATAGAGGATTTGCAAAAGAAAGACAGTTCGACGGTAAATGGCCAACGTTTAAAGGTATATCTTGGCGGCCATGTGAATCTTGAAAGCTGTGTCTTCCGTCTAGATGTTCCGGAGTGAGCATCTTGGACCGTCGAGCTTATCCGACGTTAAACAAGCGCTTGTTGAGAGGCACCTCAACATTGTAAGTATTTACATGTTTTTATGTTCATTTTTTTTGCTTATTGTGAAAGGTTGGTTGTGGCTTTGTGAAAAGGAACAATGCAGTATGCCCTGTTTTTGCTGTCATGTTCGCTATCATTCGCCTGGCGAATGAAGGCGAGTATTGGCCCGGCGAGCCAAAGCGAAGGTTCGCTAGCTTTCGCTTGGCGAAGGAAGTGAAACAGGGTGTGCCACATCAGTTAAGTTTGGGAAATTGGATGGGTCACTTGGGCCCATGAACCATTACACTTTTGTTTTCTGAAACCCTAACCTCCCTTTGCCTCATTTGCATTGCCTCACTTTCACACGTCCTCCTTCCAACTTTCTCTCTGGTTTTTCTTTCTTTGAATTACTACATTTCAATCCAAAGGTATGTTTTCTAATTTTTTCTTTCAATTTTTACATTGTTATTGTTGCTTTCTTTTACTGTTGTTCTTCTATTTACATCTTGTAATTTGGAATCCATGAATTTGCTTCTGAAATTGTGTTAGGTTTAGAAATCCCTTTCTCTTTTTCTGTTTAAATTTAGTGCGTGCATGTTTCAATTGCATCTGGTAATGAGAATAGGGGATTGAACACATTTGGTTTGAACTTAGCACTATTGCAGAAGCACTGTTTTTTTGCATTTTTTGCACCTTCGCTAGCATTCGCCTAGCGAGTGGTAGCGAACATTCGCCAAGATTCACCCAGCAAACCAAGGCGAATGCAGCAGAATTTTTCTTTCTTTGATGTTTAGTACTGGCTGTTTCTTTCTAACATCTTGGTTCTGTTTTGTTTGTTTTTAACGTTGTTTTCAGATGGGACCTAAGATGATCAACCCCAACAAAAGAAAGGCCTCCACTTCTCGTACCGTACCGATCCGCTTCGATCTAGACAGGTTCCGTGGTGCTACTCAGGTCGCCTGCTACGAAACTCTCGAAAGGAGGAATATCGTGGCAGAAAAGAGGTTCCAATTGAGTGACACTGGATCGTACCGTGCTATTGACGCGCTTTTTATGGCGAAAAAGTGGGAGCGTCTGATGACTCCTCTGGATGGTTACAATGCTGAGATAGTTCGGGAATTCTATGCAAATGCCCTCCCGGATGATGGTGAAGTGTTTAATTGGGCCTCGACAGTCCGTGGTGTCACGGTAAGGTTTGATCGGCGAGCTATAAGTAATGTTTTGGGTAACCCTCTATCTCTTTCAAGAAGCCAGATAGATGAGTACCACCAGGACCTGAACAAGCATCGTGATTTGGATGCAATGACCAGAGATTTGTGTTTAGATGAATGTACTGTGGTGCGTAATTTTTCAGGGGTGGCTATTCGGTATCTTCGCACTGATATGAAGCCTTTAGTGCAGCTGATTTTGTTGTTTGTTCTGACGAATGTTGTGCCAAGGTCCCACCACAGCTCGGTGCCTATACCTATTGCCCATTTGATTCATTCGATCCTGCAGAATGTCTAGATTGACATTACCCGCATCATTGCTGATGAGATGCGTGTTGTGGTCTTAAGTGGACGTGGAGGGATAGCGGCTCGCAAGAATGCCCCGCTAACTTTCCCGTGCCTTATTATGTCGCTTTGTGCTTATGCTGGTGTGGATATCCCTCAGAGGAGACAGGTGACCATTCCTGCTACGATTGATGATAAGTATGTTGACAAATTTTGTAGAGCTAGGCCTGTTGTTGGTGAAACTTCTGGTGCCGGTACTGATGCCAACAGGCGTGCCGGTGGCACTCCTGGATCTGGTCAGGTTCCTCCTGCTTTCTACCCGTTTCAGCAGGAGATTTGTACTTATAATTGGGATTGGATTGCCGCTCAGCAGCGTGCCACTTGTGATCTTTATGACTCCATGCAGCTTTTGCAGCTGCAGATACGTGATCCTACCGGGAACCACACGATGATGACTAGGGAGCAGTTCCTTGAGCATGCTGCATGGCCTGTGGACAGATCCAGTTTTGGTAGGGGGAGGATGTAGAGGATGATGACCCTGCTGGTGATGAGGTAGATGGTGATGATGATGACGGTGACGAGGGTGGTGATGATGATGATGGTTATGACATGTCCGAGGAGGAGGAGTGATCTTTATGTGTTTGTTATTTCCTTTATGCTACAAAGTGAAGTTTTTATCTTGTTCTTGTTTTTATCTTGTATTTCCATTCAGTTGTTTTGTGATGTACTTTGGATTGAATTTCTGTTTTGTACTTGTACCTTTTAAGGTACCCTTGACATTGTTGGTGTTATACACAATTTTATCATTCAGCATTATTATTAATATATTTGAGTTTTTTTTATTACTTATTTATTGTTTAAGTTTTTTTTATTATTTTAGTAAGTTTTATGTGAAGTTTATTCAAGGGTGGTTGTGAATATACTAACACCCTATTGTCGACGTTTAGTGTCTTTTGTAGATATGCAAAAATTTCGTTCAAGTGGGACGGCGATGATATTATCCTTCTCACGAATTTGTTGACAAGGTTCTTAGTTACCTTATTCTAGAATTTAGAATGTTTTAGAGCTTGTTATCCTTTGAACAATTTTTGTAACTTTGCTTCTTTTTGCAACTTTGAGGATTGATATGTCATTTAGGTCCTATATCACAAATGTAAGAATCCTCCTTTTAATTGTACATATGCTATGGATGGATGATAAATTTTGTGTATACTTATAATTCATGTTCTATCTCTTGTTCTTTATAATTTTGTGGAAGTTTTAGAGAGGATCAAGACACTTGTTTGTATTGAGCACAACCATTTCCATACACGTCCCGTGAGGAGTGTGACTTTCGTTAGCCCCTTTTGAGCCTTTTTGTTTAAGCTCATCTTTTGAGCTTCTAATTTTTGGTTTCTTCTTAAACCTTGAGTTATGCTTAAATTGTTTTTTTTTCTTGCTGTAAAAGCTTGGAACAATTCACTTTGAGTGGAGTTGGAATTCAGTTGGGGAGAACAGAGAAAGTCGAGAAAAAGAAAAAAGAAAATTGTGAAAACCTTTCAAGCAAGCGGTGTGAACAAAGATTGATAAAATAAATAAATAAAAAGAGAGAGAGAGAGAGAGAGAGAGAGAGAGAGAGAGAGAGAGAGAGAGAGAGAGAGAGAGAGAGAGAGAGAGAGAGAAAAGAGAAAACGAACACAATGATATAAAAAAAAAGAAGAGTATGCTTGCTTGAAGGAAAGAAAAAGAAAATAAGTGTGCAAAAGGCTTGTGAGGGTTGGCATTTGTAGGAATTTGATGAATAAAGTGGTAATGTTGTAAATACTTGTATATTGAGTGTTCCCGAACATCGACAATTTAGTTTCAATGGCCTTATAAATGACCCTTTGTTGTAACCCGACCAAGCTACAACCCTTGAAGTCCTATGTGATCTTTAACTTCCATAATTTTGTTGTGAGCATTTAGATATTGTATGAATTGTGTAGTATTGCATTATTTGTCATTGGAGTGAATTTTTGTCCCGCGCTTGCATGCGCGTTTTACTTCAATCCTTCTTCGAAGTGGAGTGTTAGAATGACATGTCATGAGATTTAGTTGTTTCTTGAAGCATTGTTTAATTTGTTTTTAGAATCAAGTTCTTATACATTGTCTATTGTGGAATTGTGTAATCTCTTGCCTTGTTGCTTTTGTTGTGTGTTTGAGCCGAATGTTTTCACTTGGGTCGAATTGGTTCTTGAGCAAATCCTCCTTTTTGTTTTGTGAGGCATACTTTGCTTGAGGACATGCAAATAAGTTAGTTGGGGAGAGTTGTTAGATCCCAAATATTGTATATATTTGGCCTCTTTTTAGTAATATTTTTACTTGTTTTTTATCTAGTAGTGTTTGAATTAGTAGTTGAATTTTTTTAGTTTCATTTTATTATGATTCAAGTGAATGGTGCTTGTAATATTGTTGTTAGTGTGCAGGATTGACACTAATAGGAGCACCTTGGAAGGGATGAGTCATAGCTGCCAGAAGAAGTTGAAAATCAAAGCATTCGCCTGGCGAAGCTCAGCGAGTGCCAGCGAATGTTCACCTGGCGAGTGCTGGTGAGCCAAAGAGAATAATTCAAATTAAACTCCCAGACCAAAAGGGCAGGAAGTTTGCCAGGCAAAGGTTCCAGCGAAGCTTCGCTACCGTTCGCCTGGCGAAGGTGCTGGAGAAGAAGTCTTGGCTTTTCTCTTGGCTATTCCAGTATCAAACCAATATGAAGTTCGCCTGGCAAGTGGAGCCAGCGAAAGTTCGCCTGGCGAATGATTCCTTCGCCTGGCGAAGGCGCGATATCACAGAGGGCGGTTTGCTTGCTGAGGCACTTTGAAGTGCCTTGTTACTTTATGTTCGCCTGGCGAAGGCGCGATATCACAGAGGGCGGTTTGCTTGCTGAGGCACTTTGAAGTGCCTTGTCACTTTATGTTCGCCTGGCGAAGGATCCTGTTCGCCTGGCGAATGTGCGGAAACAGAGCTACTTTTTATACTTTATTATTTCTTTATAAGTACCATACCTTGTACTGTGTGGAGACATCATCTTAAAACATAAAAACTCAGACCTAGAACTCAAAATAGAGTAGTTTTCTCTCTTTTTGCTCATTTTGTAATCAAGAGAAGTGGAATCACATCCTTCATCGATTCTTCGAAGTGGATGTTCTTCATCTTCTCCCTTTTCTTCTTGTTCAAGCTACCCATGAGAATGAGTAGCTAAGTTCTTCTTTTTGTCAAGGTTAGATGTAGGTGATCATCAAGCTTTGTATGTAAATGTATTGATCATCATTTGTAAACTCTTGGTTGATGAATGTATGGTGAAAACTTTGCTTTCATGTTAACTCTTTGTGTTGGTTTATGATTGAAAGATGTTTTCCAACTTTTAACCTAGGTTTTCATCCATCTTTGTTCTTAAGCTAGAGATAGTTAAGAATGAAGTTGTTCACTAAAATGTTAAACTTTAATGTTGTCATTTTGATAGATTGTGTGAGAAATCAACAATGGATCAAAATGGTAAAACCCACAATGTGTGTTAGAAATAATCACATCGAGAGGATGTTGTGAATGTATTTATCATCTAATGGAGTTTATGAATCTTGTTTGATCGAACATGTGCATGCAAAGTAATCATCGAACCCTAACTTTGACAATCTTTCTTTAAACCGTAAAACTCTAACTTTTACCGCATTACATTACTTTTTATGCAAGAAATAGTTACCAAAACCAAAACCCCCCTTTGTTACTAATAGTTAATAATTTTACAACTATCGAATGACGGCAATATCTTATATTCCCTGTGGATACAATAACAAAAACCCGATACTCTACTACTGTTCTAACATCGCCCCAACGGGGGATTGGCCCATACTAAGTCCTAGACCCAAGGGCCTTACCAATTCCCACCACAAGACGAGCATCACTAATATAACATCTGTTAACATACAATAAAGTGGCATCCATAAAACTATTAATTAAGGACCTGCAATCAGTAGTTAAAAGATCCAGAGCAGCTATGTTGTCAAGACCATTAATGCCATCAACGATCACTAAGGCATCAAAATGCATAACAAACTTATCCAATTTCAAATGCTTTGCTAACTTCAGACCTCATTCGATACCAAAAAGCTTCACACAACCCGGGTCAGTCACATAAGGAATACGCTTTGATGCAGACAAAAAAACCTTCTTAGACAGATCGTTTATGACATACCCTAGGGATATAATCCCATCTAAAAAGCAGCCTGCATCCGCTTGTATCACCCAGGATCCACCAACACCAAGAGACACTTCATGGCCTTTATCCTTCTACTGCGTTGCACCAATAAACTTATTATTTTCCATCACAACTTCAAAGATATCAGACGCCAATGCACAAGGGCCAGGAGAACTATTCTTGAACATGACTGAATTTCTGGCATGCTAGATCTTCCACATGCCAATTATGATGAAATTGCCAGCTGGGTGGTTTTTCTTCAAGACTGCTTCAGCAATTCAATCAACAACATCATCATACAAAGGGATGCGTAAAACTAACGGGGAAGCAAAAAAAACCTGTTTTGAAAAGGCACATTTCAAGAAAAATGTGAGAAAAGGTTTCAATATCACCATGATAGAAAAGGAAGAATTAATCAAGCACCACTCCCTTCTTCATCAAATTCATCCTTGTGGGCAGGATAACTTTCACCGTTCTCCAGGCAAAATTCTTAATCTTGCCTGCATAGGCATTCTCCACATGTTCCTCCAAACTTGGTTTCCTCCCCTAATGGACGACTCAGGCTTTCCAATATTTCTCTTATCACCCAGGTTGTAGTACGCACTCCTAGCAGAATATTCACCATCGTTTTCAAAATGCCAAATGATTTTGTCATCAGGTAGTCTAGCAGAAAATGGGGTACCGCATAAGTGAGCAACAATATCATCATCAAAGAGATTATTGAGGGCTTGAAGGTTCCACATACCAAAGTTATCATCAATTAAATCACTAAACTTGGAAATTTTTGTCACATCATTTGTTTGGTGAGGAGGCCTGAAGCTTGGAATCGTAGGAATCCAACAGTCAATCCATATATGAACTTGTGGTCCATTGCCAATTCTCCATCTACTTCAAGAAAGAATAACCTCCTTAACACTCAGAATACTATAACAAGCATAGATAGGTTTAAAACCAACTTGAGCGTCTTGAAGAGAGCTCCTCGGGTAGTACCTTCCTTTAAAGAACCTCTCAAACAGGGAGCCATCACCTTTCAGCAGCCTCCAAAATTGTTTGCCCAAAATACTCGTATTAAAATCTTGAATGCCTCTAAAACCCATCCCCTATCACCTTTACCTTGAGCCAACCTCTCCCAACTCATCCAATGAATCTTCTTCTCACCATTCTTTGAACCCCACCAAAAACTAGCCAATATGGACTCAATTTCCTTACAACAACTACCTGGAATTCTATAACAACTCTTAATGTAGGTAGCTATAGATTAAAACTATTTTCATGATATTTGTTAAAATACGAGAGACTAAAATACATTTGAATAATACTATGTGAGATATATTATATAATAAAATATACAGCTCATCATATTAATTACATTGGAAATATGCTAAAGTATATCCTATTTTATTCTATTCTAGAATGAACTAACAGATATCCATAGATCTCACATCCATGTATATAGTTCTTTCAAATTTATCATTTGTTAATGTATTTCAAAATTGTCATTAAATGTAATGTACATACTTGTTTAGCATTTAGGGTTTTGGTTGGTATTTGATGATCCATGATTGTGTTCCTTGTTCATATTGATGATGCCTTGTGTAACCATGATGATGTGTTTATTTTTTGCCATCTTGATTGTATTTTGAAAACTTTAAATGGTTGGTAATGTTCTTGCTTGTTTCAAAGTTGTCCATGTGTTTAGAACTTGCTTGATTACATTCTTGACCTAAGAGATCATGATGAGACCATGCATTTATCTCTTGTCCTTGTGTTGATATTGTCTTGTATGACCAAGTTGTGATTATGATGATATGTTTTTTAATACCTGTTGAATCTTATCCTTGTAAATCATAACTTTTGTTTTGATAGCATCTTTTTGAAGCATGAATTGATGATTGAAATATCCATGTCTCTTGTTCATATGAATGTTAACTTGTGTCCAAACATGCCTTGATCAATTGTGCTACCATGTGTGTGTTTGTTGATGCATGTTCATTTTGTCATACTTGAACCATGTCTTAGGCTCCTTGTTTAGTCATTTGTTTAGAGGTCATGTTGATGTTTTATGTTGAATATCATATGTGTTTGTATGTACATGTTCACTTTATTCCATGTTGCATAATCCAAAGGAGGGACTCTTTTGTTTCCAACCGTTGTTAAATGGGTTTTCCGTAGGAGTGGTTGCCTCCTATCCAACGCTTATTTTCTGTCATTAGCTTGACGACTCATGCTCAAAAAGCATTAGGCACAAGGGATACCCTCACGCCTAGGAAAACTCGTCTTTTCATTCTTTTGTCAACTCCAACACCTCTTTCTCCCAATTTGTAGCATGTATCTATATCATACGTATATGGTGTCCATTTATATGCATTAAACATCACTTTCTCCTTGTTAAACTTCAAAATCAATTCCTTAGTCTCCGCATCTATTTTTACCCTCCAGGTAGCCAAGAATGGTCGTCCAAGAGCCACATACCCTTTTGAATCATTTATAGTGTCAATCACCACAAAGCATGTGGGGGAAGAACAAACCATCAACATGAACTAGCACATCTTGTACAATTCCCAGTAGTTTGGTTTCAGATGAATCAGCCATAGTAAGCGTCATGTTGCTCGATATGCTTTTTCCTATCTTTAGTTTCTTAAGCTTGCCCAGCGGTATAACACTGATGCTCGATCCTAAGTCACATAAATTATGTGGGATTTTTACTCCACCAATGGTGCAAGTGATGTTGGATTCCCCATGATCCTTCATCTTTTGTGGCACTTCCGACAGTTTTGTCGTCTCTTCTCTCTCTATCAGGTTGACTTATTCTTAGGTCAACTTCTGCTTTCCACCTTTTGTCAAGAATGCATAAACTTTCAAACTTTGAAATTAATTCTAAAATATCATGAAAAGAGATACTTACTTGAAGTTGTTTTAACATTTCTTTAAATTTTTTCCCTTTTGTTCCCTTCCCATGAGAGTTTGTGTCCATGAATTGATCACGAGTAAATTCTCTCTGTTCTTGGTCCTCTTGAGGTTCCTTTTCTATTATCTCAATTCCACCTTTCTTTTTCTCTAGTTCAACCTTCTGAACTTTTTTATCTTCTCTCTCTTTAGTAATTACCCCAATATCGATCTTCACAACTTTGCATGTTTCATTCTTAGAATTATCCACAGTGTTACCTGGGAATCATCTAATTGAATTGGTAAAGTCGTTATTGCCTTAACAATTGACCAATTTTCCGCTCCAAATTTTTTATGGATACATCATGGTTACTACTCATTGTTGCGTGGTTCTTATTACCTGTTCCAAGCTGATTTGAGTCGCTTTCATGAATATTTTTAAGGTCTCTTCCAACTGTAAGGGCTTCCTTTGGAAATTAGAAGCTTATTGATTTCGTTGCATAGCTTGGTTACCACTTTGATTTTGGTTGTTTCTCTTACGGAGATTTGGATGATCTCTCCATCCCGGATTGTATGTGTTGGAATAAGGGTTGTTCTTTTGAAAATTTGCATATTGAACCTCTTCACTTGACCCTTCCCAAGAACACCTCTCGTTCTCACGTCCTCCTCCATAAAAGTCACATCAAAGTGCTTGTACCTGGCTCACGTTAACTTTATTTAAGCAGCTTCCAGCTAGATGCTTATTTAACAATTCAATTTGAGCTCATATGCAGTTTGAGAACAACGTCTCAACTCAGTCCATGCAAATAGAGTGCCTTCAATCTCATTGCTATCTACTACAAATGAAGACTTTGAGTTTATATGTCTGATATATATATATATATATATATATATATATATATATATATATATATATATATATATATATATATATATATATATATATATATATATATATATATATATATATATATATATATATATATATATATATATATAGAGAGAGAGAGAGAGAGAGAGAGAGAGAGAGAGAGAGAGAGAGAGAGAGAGAGAGAGAGAGAGAGAGAGAGAGAGAGAAAAAGAGAGATAAATCCAAGATATATATATATATATATATATATATATATATATATATATATATAGAGAGAGAGAGAGAGAGAGAGAGAGAGAGAGAGAGAGATAAATCCTGGAGTCAAGTACTTTATTACTAGTGATTTTGGAGTGTTAAAGTTGGATAATAATGGTGTATCTATGGTAATTAGTGTTGGTGATGTTTGATTGAAAACCAACATAGGAATGAAATTGTTACTTAGAGGTGTCAAACATGCTTGTGATGTCCCCTTTAATTTTATCTATCTGCATATGCTTGTCGATCGTGGTTATGATGATTACTTTGGTTTTGGAAAGTTGAAACTCAACAAAGGTAACTTGGTGGTGGCTAGAGAGCAAGAGATTTCTAAATTTTATTGGACAAAAACTTTGGTTTCCAGGGACAATGTGAACTTTTCCAATACTTCGTCTTTTTTCTTCAAAGCGTAAACTCATATTTTCCTAAAGAGAAAAGACCAAGTGTTGGAGAAGTTCAAAGAATTCCATGTTTTGGTTTAAAGGCATACATGTGAGAAGCTGAAATATGTTCATTGTGACAATAGTGGTGAGTATTATAGACCATTTGATGCCTATTGCAAGCAACATGGTATTGGACATGAAAATACTCATCATAAAACTCCTAAATTGAATGGTTTAGGATATAGGATGAATCAAACACTAATTGAGAGAGTAATATGTATGCTACATGAAGCTATGTTGCCCAATCATTATAGGGGTGAGGCACTTTACACAACGATGCATATTCTTAATCTCAATCCTATTGTTGATTTGAACAATGAATTTTTAGACAAAATTAGGTTTGGAAAGAATATCAAGTATGATCATTTCAGAGTCTTTTGTTGTAAGACTTTTATGTATATTCCAAAGGATAAAAGATTCAAGTTGGATGCAAAGTCAAAACAATGTATCTTCATCGGCTATTGGCAAGATGCATTTGGTTACATGTTATATGGTTCTATAGGGAATAAGATTATCATAAGTCGTGATGTTATGTTCATGGAAGAAGAAACTATTGAAGACATTGATCGGGTGGAGAAGACAATATTTAAGAAAGATATCAGTTTGTCTAGTATTGATTTAGTTTGGTTACTTGTTCATAATTTGGATATTATTGGTGGTGATGATAAAAATGGTGAGTCATATGATTATCTTGATGATCAACAACTTAGAGATGATGTGATATTTCAACTAATGATGATGAAATGGGGAATGACATGTCATAGGATGAGAATCTTGGTGAAGCTCCAAAATCGTCTCAAGTTCAACTTAGGAGATCTAACAGGCACATGCAACTTCTACAAGGTATAATTCTTATGAGTATGTGACCTTGACTTATTAGGGTGAACCTGAGTGTTTCCAAGAGGCAATGAAAAGTGATGAATATCACAAGTTGTTTGATGCAACGCATGACGAGATGAAATCATTGCATGATAATCACATTTATGATTTAGTAGAGTTTCCTAAAGGAAAAAGGGCTTTGGAAAACTGGAAGATTTATAGAGTTAAACTTGAGAGCAATTGTAAGTCTCCAAGGTATAAAGTCGTCTTAGTGGTGAAATATTTCCATCAAAGAAAAGGTGTTGATTTTAATGAAATTTTTTTCACCTGTTGTAAAGATGTCATCAATCAGAACCGTGTTGAGTCTGGCTTATACTCTTGATTTAAAGGTTGAGTAAACGGATGTAAAAACGACTTTCTTTCATGGCGATTTGGAGCAAGAGATCTACAAGAAAAAACTTGATGGTTTTCAAGCTACAGAAAAATAAGATCATGTATGTAGATTGAGAAAAAGTTCTACAAAGATTCAAAATGGAAAGTTCTAAGGAGGTAAGCACTCCTTTTGCTACTCATTTCAAGTTGAGTTATAATCAAAGTACTTCAAGTGAAGATGAAACGTTTGATTTGGAACGTGTTCCTTATGCGTTTGTTGTGGGTAGTTTGATGTATGCAATGGTGTGTACAAGACCCGGTATAACAAATGTTGTTGGTAGAGTCACTACTTTTTGTCAAATCCAAGTAGAGAGTATTGGAATGATGTGAAATGGATTTTAAGGTATCTTCGTGGTACTACTTGTGTGAGGTTTGCTTTGGAAGAGATAAGTCTACTCATATTGAAGGATTTTCAACGTTAAAATATCGGTGTTCTCTTGTGACTTAATTTATTCTATTTGTTATCATATATTTGTTGTTGATCCTCAAAGTTCTTACAAGTCTGGAGAAGTTTATATCCATTACGTATTGATTTGTTATTGAGTTAATTTTCCATTAAAAAAACATGTGCATTCTTTGTATAGTGAAGTTGATTAATCAAAGTATGTGATTTAAACAATGTAAGACTTCGAGGTTTTTTTCAATTAACACAAACACAAATAATTTTCTACTCCCTCCGTCCCACAATGAGTGACTCATTTGGAATAAAAGAGTGTCTCAAAATGAATGAATCATTTCAATTTCTAATGCAATTTTTCCAATTTTACCCTTTAATTAATATTACTTTCGTCATTCTCAATACATGATAAAGGTGCTTTAGTAAAAATATCATTATCTCTCTTTCAATTATTCATTTTTTTTAATCCGTATGAAATGGTCAAACGAGTCACTCTTTATGGAACGGAGGAAGTAATAATATGGAATTTAAAGAATTTTTTATATTAAAATATTAACATGTTCCAATATGTTAAAATTGAACACTCACTCTAACTTAGACAATCATTGTTGGAATATGCGACAAACATGAAAAAAAAATTGAATACTCTCTCCATTCTATATTATAAATAAATTTTACTTTTTATATACATTGAATAATTAATTTATAAATTAATGTATCTAAAAAAAAGTAAAATTTGTTTATAATATAAAACGGAGAAAATACCTTCCTATACATCAAATTCAATAAAACCAAATTAATCCATAAGAAAAATCAATTTCAATAAAACCAAATCAGTCAATAAAAATAAAAGTAGAAAAACACCACTTACCATAGTGGATCCTCTCCCATTGTGGATCCAGTATCATTCTTAACACATATAAAAAGGAATATTACTAAATAGGATATCAATAGCTAGTTCATTAAGATGTGAAAGCAACCAGAAGATAAAAAGTACACAACTTTACATCAACAAATCACAAGATCTGGCCAACATTATCAAGGGCACCAGAAAGAAGAAAAAAAAAGGAAACTGCCACAAGCAAATCGCACCAGTTTGATTTTACAAGCTATTGCATGGCAGCCACAAATATTACTTAATCATGTATTAAAAGATTTAGTTAATATATTGCAAAACATGCATGTAAGAAATGTTTATAAGCTATGAACACCTTATAACAATAACATCAAACAATATGCTTTAGTTAATCTTAGAGGTGGTAATAGGATCCATTAAGATAAAATTTATTCAATCTATCTATTAAAAAATTCATCTAATCTATCCACCACATAAAAAATAAGTTAATGGATTGGATTAAATCCATCCAACATATTTTAAGAATCCAATAGATTATTTTTATTTTTGTTGTATTATTTTGTTTAAATAATTAAAAATAGATTTTTTAAAATCTAATTAAAAATAAATTTTTTAAAAGAAAAAAATTGTTTTTTTTCAATAAAAAAATTGTAATTTTTCAAAAAAAAAGATCGATTTTTTTTCTGAAAAAAAAATATTTTTTTTAAAAAAGAATATTGTTTTTTTTTTGGAAAAAAATCGATTTTTTTTGTGTGAAAAATCGATTTTTTTTCCAAAATAAAAAACTGATTTGTTTTTCGAAAAAAAAGACAATTTTTAAAAAAATGGTTTTTTAAAGAAAAAAAAAAATTTTTTCGTAACAAAAAACCAATTTTTTTTAATAAATAAAAAAAATTTCCAGAAAAAAAGACCGACTTTTTTAAAATACAAAATATGAATTTTTCAAAAATAAAATAAAATCGAATTTTAAAAATAAAAATTTTTATTTATTCTTACAAAAAAAAAGAGTTGGATGGATGGATATCCATCCATTAAAAATATGGTAATGGATGGATTGGATGAATTTTATTCTTAATGGATGGATTGGATAATTTTAAGAAAATTTTAGCGGATTGTTAATGGACTAATGGATTGTTTTAATCCATCCATTAACAATCCAATCCACATCCATCCAATCTGCCACCTCTAGTTAATCTTTGGCTATATAGCATATTCTTTAGTTAATCTTCGTTCTAAGCTTGATGAGAAGTCTGATAAGTGTATATTCATTGGATATTCTTCTCAATCCAAAGCATATCGTCTATATAATCCAGTTAGTGGCAAAGTGACTATTAGCAAAAATGTAGTATTTGATGAAGAAGCATCGTGGGTGTGGAACTCAACGGTTAGTGACACTTCAGTTCAAGCTCATGTAGATATGGAGGTTCAGCCATCAGAAAATCAAACACCTTCTAGTCCATCACCTTCCACACCTAGTCAACAAGGATCTCCTAATTCGTCAAGCTCTTCTAGCAGCTTCTTATCAGGCTCCTCCAACAGCACACCGCCCAGAAAATTCAGATCTCTGGAAGAGATATATGAATCTTGTGATTTTGCATTATTAGCTTCTAATCCAAGTCATTATGAGGAAGCTGCAGATAAAGTCGAATGGAAGAATGACAACAAAATTGATTCATTTTTTTTAAACAAGGGATTCATGAGAAGTGAAAATGAGCTCACTCTCTATTTAAAAAGAACAGATGAATTTGACTTTATGGTGGTCGGTTTATATGTTGATGATATGATATATTTTGGATCTTCAAAGTTGTTGATTGATGAGTTTATGTTCAGCATGATGAAGACCTTTGAGATGACATATTTGGAGCTGATGCAATATTTTTTAGGGTTAGAAGTGAAGCAAGAAAAATATGGCATTTTCATTTGTCAAAAGAAATATGTCACTGATCTTTTGAAGAAATTTCAGCTAAGCAATTGTGCGGCTGTTGCGGCTCCTATGAACATAAATGAAAAGCTGCAAAAAGAAGATGGGAGTGGAAAGGCTTATCCGAGACTATTTTGAAGCTTAGTGGGTGGTTTAAACTACTTAACACACACACACACTAGAGCTGATATTTCTTTTTGTGTAAGTGTTGTGTCTAGGTATATGCATTCTCCTACTAAGCAACACTTCGGTGAAGCAAAGATAATTCTTCCTTATGTTGCAGTTACAGTGAATTATGGGATTTGGTATGCTGAGGTTCCAAACTTCAAATTAATCGGTTTCATTGATAGTGATTGGGTTGGATTCATAGGTGATCGAAAGAGTACTTCTGGCAAGGTATTTAGTTTTGGATCGGGTGCAATAACTTGGAGTTCAAAGAAGTAAGATACAATTGCTTTATTATTATCAGAGGCAAAATATGTGACAGTAAGTGCAACATCAAGACAAGATTTATGATTGAGGAAATTGCTTATTGATCTTGACTTTGAGCAAAAGGAGGCTACTGAAATCTTCTGTGATAATCGATCCACTATCAGAATGACAAAAAATCTAGCTTTCCATGCCAGAACAAAGCACATTGATGTGTAGCAGCACTTCATTCGAAAGCTAGTTGCTGAAGAATTTTTTTCTATAATTCTATGGCACAAATGAACAAGAAGTTGATATATTTATTAAGTCTCTTGGAGAAGTCAAGCATCAATTTTCACGGAGTAACTGGGTCTATGCAAGTTTGAATTAAGGGATGGTATTGAAAACTAAGTCAAACTTATTTTAGTTGATATTAGGAATTTATTTTCCAGTTTGTTATGAGTTGCTTAATTATCTCACATGTTAATTTATGGGCTAGCAAGTTAGTAGAAATAGTTAATGGACCTTTTAGTGGATACGTGTTAGCAGTTAGTAGTCTATTTAATTTCCATTTATTTTAATAGAATAATAAAGTGAAACTTGGGTGTGGTTTTTTTTCATGAACTTCCATAATTCTTCTCTGCTAATTTCTTCCTCAATTTAACTAATTCAAACAACATATTCATAAGAAAGAGAAGTTATTTATACACTTAATTTCCTTCTTCCTAATCAATACATCATCGACTCTCAATTCCAGCATGCTCAAACAACTAAAGGACCTACTTCAGATTAGGTTCATATATGTTGAAACAAAATCTTGGTTCAAAAATATCAATTTTCTCTCGATTGATGCAATCTTCAACAACCCACTTCACTCGAGTGATGCACATACACACCTAAGATTGCAATGTCCAAGTTTGTTCTTCACACTTTGGAAATTGAAAAGAAGAATAAAAATTGAATAGAAAGAGAGTGTGGAAGAAGAAGAGAGTATTTTATTGATCCCTATTATACAAATTTAGGAGCCATTTATATTGAGATTATTTACAAGCCAAGTAATCTCATTTTGCCTAACTAACTTCCAAAACAGAATTTTGTTACATAACAAATTTTTTACAACTAACTCACTTGTTACTTGTTTCCTAAGTAACACACAAGGACATTATGAATTGCATTTTCAATTCATCATCTTATTCATTGTGTCTAGACTCTCTACATTCATCATGTTTCTCACCCTTTTGAATAATTCACCATGTACATCTTTGGTACTGATGTCAACTATTTTATTTTCACTTCTGCAATGCTTCATCTACAACCTTCCATTGCTTACTTGTTCTCTAAGATATTGGAAACTCATTTCAATATGTTTGCTCCTTCCATGTGCTATCGAATTCTTAGCCAAATTGATAACAGACATGTTATCAATTCTCATAATCATAGCTTTATGATCTCTACCTTCAATCTCATCAATTAGATTCATCATCCGTGTTACTCGACAGACACAGAGGGAAGCAATTATGTATTCTGCTTCACATAATGACAATGCTACAACAGGTTCCTTTCTTAAACTTCAAGTTACTGTTGCACCACCTAACGTGAACACATAACCAGACACTGATACCCGATGTTGGAACAAAACCTCGATTGAATGAGATCAATCTTCACTCAATTGATGCAACAACCTTCAACAACACTTTTCACTCGAGTGATGTACATACACACGCACACAACGTTGCAATGTTCAAGTTTGTCCTTCACATTTTAGGAATTGAGAAGAAGAATAAATATTGAATATAAAGAGAATATGAGTTGCATAACAAGATTTTTATAACTACCTAACTTGTTACTTGTTTTCTAAGTAACACAAAAGGATATTATGAATTATACTTTCAACAATATATACACCATCTGCCATTCAAACAAACTTTTCAAACACTTACTATTGAAAGCAACGTTCTTGCTATCAGAAACTGTTCATTTGTTTTCTTTGATGGAATTGTGTGGCGATCTCTTTACTAAATTGTGAAGTGCTTGCTCATTAGTTGTACTTTTTAAACTTGAATGTGAGACTTAGGTCAATTTTACCAAATCCTACGGTAGATGTCATGTGTGTTCGTTCTAGTTGATTTCCATACAATATCTTGAGACTAAGTATCTGAGTGTTTTGACAAGAGGTTGTTAATGACGGCATTGTTGACAATAAAGATAGGGTTAGATAATGATTGAAAGTGGAGAAATCAATTTTTTCTATAAAAAAAAGTGTGTGATGTTGTGTGTGTTGGAAGTTGTGATAATAGTCACTCTTATTAGAGTTTCTCTCCTCCTCTTTATCTAAAGAGCTTTTGATAGTGGAAAAGTTAGTTGAGTAATTGTTTTTCTTATATACCAAGTCCAAAAATTTATTGGATCCAACTCGGATCATTGGTTACCCAATTTAAATTATTTATATATAGATATTTAATATCATGGGTGAAACCTGTGCTAAGAATATGATCATCCATAATATGTTGAGGAGCTGTGCTATTTTTACACGGTTTTCACGTATACCGTATGCTACATCATATACTACAACAAAGCAAAATGGACTTGCACAAAAACTCATGCTAAAATAAATTATTAAAAAATAAAATTTATATGTTGTATATATGCAAATATGGTGCAGTGTTAAAAAATAGTGTAAGGATATATTTTTCCAAAAAAAGTATATATGTTGAGAAATAGATCCGATATAAATAATCGAATTTATACATAATGCTTAAAATACAGGAGAGTTTTTGATATTTTATTCGATAAGACCCGTAATTTAGTGCGAGATAGAGTGTTAGTCGGTTAAAAATAATACGAGAATAAATTAAGTGTAGTAAAGATAGACATATTACGTTGAGAAATAATAATATTAAAAATGACAATATTAGAGAATTTTATGATAGAATCAATAATAGAAAAATTGTGAATAATAAACTTGAAAATCCAGAGAGAAGACTTATAAATCTTGTACTATAGATAATAGATCTAATGATGACGAGCAACATAACTAGCTAATTATAAAATAAGATTTAAAAAAATTATTAAGAAAGATTTCAAAATTAATAATTTAAATTAAAACATAATCATTCATAATTATGAATCAGTACAGTAACACTAATATCATCCGTGTTGCTTCTAATGCTATTATGACATTGATTTTGTTTACCATAGCTTTTCTCTACTTTCTTTTACTTACTTGAACACTTTAGTTGCATGTTATATACTATTAGAACTTAATTCCAAAGTCAATTATCTTATTAATGTTGACACCGACATGATGATCTACCCGATCTATTACGCCGCAAATATGGTTTTTGGCCAACACATATATACACATGGTGGGATCAACCTTGCCCGATATAGATGACAAGAACTGTACGAAGTCGTTAGCTTCATCATTGACTAATAAATGCAATCTCCCTTATAGTTTTTGTTGATAGTGAAGGTTTTACATTTTTTACTCGTAAATAATGGCTTTTACTTCGAAACTGTTAATGCTATGTGCTTCTATAAATAGAACTTCTTGCCAACCATTCTCATCACAAGTGCAAAGCAAGCTTTGTGTGTTACATTGTGGAAATTAAGATGGGGAGTTTAGGCAAGTATGTTGGAGTATTTGTTATTATGTTTGTGTTGGTGGTGGGAACTTTTGAATGCCGGAAATTTAAGAAAGAAGAATTTGTTGAGAATTTTGGTGGAGGTGGTGGTTTAGGTGGTGGAGGTGGTTTAGGTGGTGGATTTGGAGGTGGTGCTGGAGGTGGTAGTGGTGGAGGTATTGGTGGAGGAAGTGGAGGTGGTTATGGTGGAGGACTTGGAGGTGGTACTGGTGGTGGTCTAGGTGGAGGTGGAGGTTTTGGAGGTGGTAGTGGTGGTGGTGCTGGTGGAGGCTTTGGAGGTGGATCTGGTGGAGGCTTTGGAGGTGGTGCTGGAAGTGATGGTGGAGGTGGTGCTGGTGGAGGCTTTGGTGGTGGTGCAGGAAGTGGTGGTGGAGCTGGTGGAGGCTTTGGAGGTGGTGCTGGAAGTGGCGGTGGAGTTGGTGGAGGCTTTGGAGGCGGGGCAGGCGGCGGTTTTGGAGGTGGTGCTGATGATAGGGTTTAAATTAAAATGTTTGTTGTGATTTGTTTGAAATGTAATGTGTTGCTATTCATGAGAGTAAGGAAATAAAAATAAATCTTTCGAAAATGTGACATGATTGTAATCTTATTCTTCTTCTCTAGCTTTACATTTTGAGTTAACTATAATTATCATCTTTAAATAAATTAGAAGACTATAGATAAAATTGGTTCAAATTTCAAAATTCTATAAATATTTAAAGATGATAATTTGTTATGAATAATAAAATAAACAATATAACGTTTTGCATCTTCATCTGTACTCGGAAAATAGTAAAATTAAAGTATAAAATATTTTGTGTTTTTTATTTTCGTATAAAAGCAATTCATAATTATGATGGGATGGATTTGAAAGTCCATGTTTGAAAAATAAAAAAGTGTAATTTTTTTAACTTATAAGAAAAAATCAATTAAATTGATTATATAAATTAAACTAAATTGAAAATATCAATTTATTTTATTTAATTAAAAAATTGAACCGAACTAATAAATTCGAGTTGGTTTGATTCAGTTATCGATTTAAGTTTTTAGATATCGTCAAACCGATGAGCTGAACTAATATCTATAGTTACTCACTTGATCTTTTATTCATCCTATTATTAAGTCCAAATTTTACATTGGTTCAATCCTTTAGGGTTTAGGGTGTTACACACCACCCATCTTCGCCTAGTGAGCCTGATTTCTTCTGGATTAAGCAATGGTAGCTCTTTGACAGGTTGCCCTAGTCGCCTTGCTTTGTTGGGCGCACCACCCCTGCACTTAACGTACAAACTGTTTCTTCACCATGAAGTACCTTAGCCTTGAAGTGACATCTTTCCTAATGAACTCGCTAAGCGCACCTTTCATCATGATCTAGCGAGACTTGCTTTGCATGGTTTTGCATTGGCTTGGTCTTTGCATCCTGAATTATGATTTTTCAATCTTTTTTATCTGTTTTTAGTTAATACATGCTATGAAAGTCTAAATAGGTGTTCTATCACTTTTTATATATAAATTGAGGGTTTTATATTGATTGCTTATAAAATAAGTTAAGAAGTGTCTATGTATTTTAGACCATTCATCTCTCATATTTATTATATTTTCTCATTATAGTGTAAATCAATAAATCAATACTTACGCATATTATGTAAAATTCGTTGCCAAACTTTTTGAAAACTTTAATTTTGAAGAAAACACTATCCTCCCTCTTCGGCCTCGTGTGTTACGCTAATGAATAAAGAGTGGAAGCATCTACGCTCAGTATCGACGCATGCATGTAATCGATGACTCACATTATCACGTGTTCCCAAGAAAAAAATCTAGCATGCTTAAGCATTAAATGTTGTATATGCCTCTCCAAGGAACGCTTGAGTGACTTGTCCACATGTAATGCTTTAAGAAATTGCCCCAAGCAATACTTTACGGACTCACCCCAGACTACGCTTGAAGGATTAGTTACCGTAGGATTCACATATACCATTGTGCATCTAAATTAATGAGATAACTTTATTGGGTCCGTAAAAAAGAAGTCTGAAGGCATGGAAAGAACCGGGCGGACACCAGCTCAGGTGGCTTGTCTATGACATGGGTTTTCTGGTCTGGATTCGTGATTACCACCTAATTCATCTTACCTGCACGTGACAGACGGAGTGCTCTAGAGAAACTCAATTTGGCCATATTCGAAAGGAATGAAACCTCCCTCTAATTTAGGAGGAAGAACCGTTCATTCACCTACTCCCATGTATTTGTTGGGAAAGTAGAGGAAAACTCTTTTCTCCCTATTACCTCGGCCCAAGAAATCATCTATTAATATTCAATCCTAAGAATTGGAAAATCATTCTCTAATCCTACGTAATCAAAATATAAGCATCCTCTTGCGATCACACATGCGATTAAAAATATCGAAAGACTATGTCTTGGTGAAATCTAATGAGATGAAGAAATGGAAAAAATAATGAAAAAAAATATTTGGAATTTCTTAATGCACCACATATCACATTAAATCTCCAACTTTTTTTTCAACAGATAACCACCAATTTAAATGGACACTCACATTTTCTTGAACCGGTGTCATCTCGTTTGAAAATCCGGAGAGGAGTTCTATATTTTCCACTTCTTTCGCAAGTCATTGTTATAAATGCACATCTTTTATCTAAACCATTACCAGAATTTTTTATTATAACACCAAACTCCAATTTAGATGTCTCTATATGAATCCATTGAAGTATTAGATCACAAAATTCAAACTCTTGTTCATTTTTAAATTGTTGTCGACATCTACCTCCTTCACAACAACAGGTTTGGCATCCGGAGACGCATTAGATTTTGGAAAAACATTAGGGTGCACCATATCTAATGAAAACGATGACACAAAAACTGAAAACGGACAAATAAAAAATGAAAACAGACTGACTGGGAAAATGCATTTCTGGAGGATTTTTATACAGAATCCAAAAATACATTTTCGGATTAAACATAAATTTTTTCAACTTTAAAACAAGATTAATGTGAACAATGAGACTTGAAATAAAAAAATATTTACCTTGAATCTCAACTTTTTTTCCTCATTTTAATGTGATGACACACAAGAATGAAGATTTGGAGTGAAAACCTTAATTAAAAATGAAGATTTGGAGTGAAAACCTTGATTAAGAATGAAAGGGTTTGTGGAAAGGGTTTTGAACAAAAATAGGTATGAGGACTAATCATGCAGGTGACTGTTTTATTAAAATCACGTTTGATATTTTTAAAAGTGTGTTGGTAAAAATTACTACAAAAATGACAAACTTTAAAATTCACATTTAAAAATTTTAAAAATGTATTTCCAAAAATTTCAATAAAATATTTAATAAACAATAAATTAAATGAATACGATCATGAGCGCATTAAAAAAGTTGTTTAAAAATAAAATTTCACTTATCCGATGTGTCATTTAATAATGAGTAGATTGCGTTTTATTATATATATATATATATATATATATATATATATATATATATATATATATATATATATATATATATATATATATATATATATATATATATATATATATATATATATATATATATATATATATATATATATATATATATATATATATATATATATATATATATATATATATATATATATATATATATATATATATATATATATATATATATATATATCGAAAATCTAAGGGTATTTTCCTAATTTTTATAAGGTGTCCTTTCCTCTCGTACGGTGGGAAATATTTCTGAATAAAAAAGACCCACTTGCATTACTTCCGAACTTCAATGTTACCCAGATTTTGAGGTCAAACTGCCCCTCCCATTACAATTTACGCGGTTATGACCGGACACCAGTCATGTTCAACTTGTATGGTGCATCCACATTCTGGAAATAAACTCTTCATTTGTTAAATAATTTGTGTATGTGTGCCTCTCATTTTTCCATATTAAGATATATACATTTAATAGCAAAGATGTGAAACTTTGACCAACCTCTTTTATTGTCAATAGATGGAAAAAACTTTATCCTAAAACCCATTAGGCATGCTCTGATATCATTGTGTTGCACATAATTTCACAAGATGGATGAGGCTCTTGCAGGCCAGTGACGAAAGCTGGGAAACAATGTCATATAGTGTGATGACTATTCAATTTTATCACCAACCCAAGACTTAAAAAATCCCATTTATTCTCCCAACCAAACGGTTCTGGCTAAGAGTTTGTAACATGGTTTCAATTTGGTCACAAGCCATGACGCATTGTTTATTATTATAATACTCCATTCCATTAGTTTCTCTAGCTAGTGTCATGCTTTGTGTACACTATATATCTTATTCATTTTGATACATTTTTTCGTATAGATTTATGTAACATATAAATCTCATTGATCTTGCACTTTGTAATGGGGTTCCATTTTAACAAACTCACAATTCTTAATATTGAGGTTGGAGTTTTCTTCATAGTATTGGTCTTTTTAAGGATTTCAACTTCAAACAATCTACCAGCCAATTTTGTATTTGGAGATTCACTTGTTGACGTAGGAAACAATAACTACATTCTTTCTCTCAGTAAGGCTAATTTTTTGCCTTTTGGTATTGATTTTGGTAGACCAACAGGTAGATTCACCAATGGAAGAACCATAGTTGACATTATCGGTAAGACTCTATAACATGCAAGTATAAGTATAAGTATTAAGTTTGATTCTATACGATAAAAAAGTATTTTTAGGGCGTCTTAATACTAATTTATATCTGATATCAATAGGTCAGGATTTGGGTTTTGGTTTAACTCCGCCTTATTTGGCACCAACAACAATTGGACCACAGATTCTAAAAGGCGTTAATTATGCTTCTGGTGGGGGTGGTATTCTTAATCTCACAGGACAAGTTTTGGTAAATTTTTGCTTCACTTGCTCATAACATTAAAATTTCCTATGAATTTGCATTATAATAATGTACACGTGATTTTATTTATAGGGTGGTAGATTAAACTTTGACGCACAGTTAGATTGTTTTGCAAATACCAGACAAGACATAATCTCCAGCATCGGCGTACCTGAAGCTCTCAATCTATTCAAAAACGCGTTGTTTTCGGTCACAATTGGTTCAAACGATTTTATCAATAACTACTTAGCACCACATGTTGCATATTCTATGTACAAATTAGATTCTCCTGAAAGCTTTGTCACCACCTTGATATCAAAACTCCGAACACAACTCAATGTAATAATTCTCTCAACTTACTATCTTTAATTTTCAAGTTAAAATATAAAATAAAAACCATAGATCATCACATGAGTTATTTTGTATATGCAGAGGTTATTTACTTTGGGAGCTAGAAAAATTGTTGTGGTAAATGTTGGGCCAATAGGGTGCATACCAAATCAGAGAGATACAAACCTAGTTGAAGATGATAGTTGTGTCACTTTTCCTAATCAGCTAGCAATTTTATTTAATACACAGTTGAAGAGTCTAGTTGCTGAGCTCAATTCGAATTTGGCGGGTTCGATGTTTGTTTACGCAGATATCTACCATATTTTAGAAGATATACTCATAAATTACGCAGCATTTGGTATGTGTATGGCGCGACAATATATTAAACGAACCCATTTTGTTGTCTGTGTGTCTGTTATTTCTGTATAATATCGAGAGTTAATTTGAATATATGTGTGACAGGTTTTGAGAATCCTTCTTCTGCTTGTTGCAACCTGGCTGGGAAATTTGGAGGTCTGATACCATGTGGTCCTACCTCAAAAGTTTGTTGGGACAGATCAAAGTATGTGTTTTGGGATACTTTTCATCCTTCTGATGCTGCAAATGTTGCTATTGCTAAACGTCTGTTAGATGGTGGTTCTGTTGATATTTCGCCGATGAACATTCGACAGCTCTTTCAGTTAAGCATCTGAGCACATTTCTCAGACCAAATTTATTCAAATATCTTATGATTGAGTTAAGAATACTAGAAATTATTGTTAGGGGAAACGTAAGCGATTTATGCATTTGATTATAAGAATATTGATTTCGATGAATAAGAAATAATGTTTAGGTTTTGGTAACAATTGAATGCCAATATTTTTAGTATAAATTATTTTAAAATTTGAATTTAATTTAAAATAAAATAAAAGTGATGTGACAATGTTTGATTGATCGAAAATATCGGTATCCAATTAAATTCAAAGGTTTTAGAGTGTAAGTCGATGATCAAGTTTTCAAGTGTATTAAAAAATATAATTATTATTGTATGAAAATAAATATTACAAATTTTTTTTATAAAGTTATACTTCATTAATGGTATGAGAAAATAAATTTAAAAAATTTTGTATATATATATATATATATATATATATATATATATATATATATATATATATATATATATATATATATATATATATATATATATATATATATATATATATATATATATATATATATATATATATATATATATATATATATATATATATATATATATATATATATTATACTTAAAAATATAATATGTTGAAATTATTATAATTCTATTCTAGTCTGAATTTGGTCTGACTATAATACGAAGAAAAAAAAGTGTTTAGATCCTCGAATGAGAGAATACTTTGAGAATCTAAATGATCGTACTTGATCAGAGAGGTCGTTGGACTGCCACGCGTTTGAACTATCGAACTATTTATTTGACGGACACAAGGAGGGTGTACCTGAAACACACTCTGATGCCAAAGTAAGTGATGAGCAGAGGGATAACAAGTACATAGAGAAGAGTGAGAAATTAGGTTCCCTGACCCTCTAGTGGAAGAGGGTATTTATAATGAGCCCCTAGCGCAAGGCCAACGGTTACCACGCATTGGGCTGGGCTGCCAAGCCCAACGTTGGTAACTGCTAGGGTTGACGTGACGTCGTGAAGACCGGCACGTGGTCTTCGCCCTAGTGTAACCGCTTCGTGCTATCCGGGAGGTGGAAGAGGGAATCATCAGGACACGGATAGTTACTTGATGACGTGTCTCCGCGTAGGGCACACATAGAGAACGTGAGGGAGGTCTGAGGATCTGCCCGACCGTGGAACAGGAGAAGGCTAGTCGGACAGTTGTGACGGTCTTGCCTGACGGCTGTTGGCATGTGTCCGACGGGAAAAGGTCTTCTGCCCGACGAACCCTCTGCTATTGGTCGATGGGGCCTTATTGGGTCTTCCAACCTGGTGGGGTTTGGGCCTGCCCGACTATGGGTCAGACGTCGGTCCAATCCAGAACACTAAATGTATTTGATGACTGAGCATGAGAGAATATAATAAATAGAGTTATCCTGATAAGATAGTTCAACAGCCACCATAATAAATTAGGTAACGCGTACTTGGCAAGGTTTAAGTTGATTAACTATGTAAGAGGTGTCTCACTTACTATCTCTTATATGTTTTGTCATATAAATGAATGATTCATTAAACTACAGTGAATTTTATTATTCTAACATATCCCAAAGTAAGTGTTTAGTCGTATAAATAGAGGATCCATTAAAATACTCATGAAAGTTTTATTTAAAGCTACAAAACATCCTTGCAAAATAAGTTAGATTTTTATCTTTGATACTCAAATCTTTTTAAATCCTTGTGCATTAGTAGTTCTAAGAGTTATGGGCTTACTACCTTTATACCTTTTTAGTTTATCATAACAAAAAGGTTCTAAGTGGACAAACTTGTCACCAATCGGAACATTTATAAATAGGACGATTCAATTTCTTTATATTAAATCTTTTACCATGTGATCTATTAGATTCAAAATCTAATCCAATTTTATTCAAGGAATGTCTTTGATTTGATAGAATCAAACCTACGTTTTCCTTCCCTTTCGTAAATTTGTAAATTTGCTTAGAGTTTCATGGAGATATTTCACTTCCTTTTTCATCGAGACACAATTCTCACATTTGCTTGTCATTTCATATCTTAGTGTTTCACTACTATTCTAAAAAAAACTCAATGTAGTCTTTAAGATCTATGTTACACTTTTATATCTTATAATGTTCCTCGATTAACTTAGACTTTAATTTAAATATTTGTTTATATGATAACTTTGTTACCTCTTAGTCGTCTTCTTCGTGCGAAGCTTTTAAGCAAACTTATTCATCTTCTTAGTTGGAAGAAGATTCTTCAAAGATTTTATTAGAGGTTGATTCTTCGATATTTCTCCTCGATGTTGAGTCTCTGAGTGTATTTCTCATTAAGGCTTCTTTCTCATCTCTTCTTTTGAAGATTCTATTAGATGAAAATTCTTCTTCTTCAAAAGAGTTCTTTGATGAAGTTTCTAGAGATTATTCTAGGTTTTAGTTCATTCCTTCATATTTTAACAATTGAATCAACTTATTAAGTTTCTCAATAATTGCTTCCTTTTTTTGTATTTTCCATAAAATCGTAAACATTCATATCTCTTGGTTTAAGTATTGGATCAGGTTTCTAATTCCAAATCTTAATTCTTAGATACTTTTTAGCGAAGAAAGTTCTAACATGGCTTCCAATATTTCTAAAGGTTAAACACCGTCTATGAAATTAACCCTCACATTCATCAGGTGTTTCAACTTCCTCGCCTCGTGTGTTCATTCTCTCTTGTTTGATACTTGAATGTAGTTCATAGATCATTTCAAGAGTTTCTCACATTTTCTTGATGGAATTACAATTAAGGACATAAAGAAATTGATTTTCATTTAAAGACATAACTAAAAAAATTTGAGTTTTAAAATAAATTTAAAACTTTATCTTTTCCTCTTTGCCTCAATGGTAATCCAGTTTAACTACTACTTCGCCATTTACACAATGAGTAGGGATAAATGGGTCATTGATTATTGTTTCCACAACTCAAGATCAAAACTTTGAATGAATATTTTAAATCTAGTTTCCACAATTCAAACCTATCACTATTAAACGATTGAGGTGTGTTTAAGAAAGTCCTCTTGTTAAGAAAAGTGTTAGAAGTCATCTTCTTTCTGAGATGATTAGTCAATAAATAGGAGTTAAAATTCAATGCCACTTGTCGGACATGTGACATCATACACAAGAAGGGGGAATTGTTGAGATTTAAAAATATTTGGTTTAAAACAAAATTATTTCTAAAAATAGAGTTTGAAAATGTTTTGAGTAAATATGCAATGCAAAACTAAAGTGAAGAGAAAATACTAGAAAATAAAAGAGTTAAGGAAAGAGGGATAATACTAGAGAATTATACAAGTTCGGCCAAGAAGACCTAATCTTGTCCCCAAAAATTATCCTTGAGAGAATCCACTAAACTTGAGAGCTTTTGGAAGGACTTTCCCACAAACCTCCTTATACAAGGAAATGAATTTTTTAGGCTAACTTCCCACCAAACTGCGAACAAGGCTTAGAGTTATTAGTCTCCAAACCAAGTAGAGATTTTGCACAGGTTGATCTCAAACCAGTATGGAGTTTTGAGTTGGCTATCCTCTAAACGGAACTGAGATTTTACACAGGCTACCCACAAACTAAACCCAAATTTTTACTAGACTGATCTCAAACCTATTGAGTTTTTATACCAAGCTAAACACAAAAACCAAGTGAGATTTTAATCGGGCTGATATCGGTCCAATAGAGTTTTTAACCGGCCTGAGTTTAAGAGTCGTTGTGGATATTTTCACTATTTGATCTTTACAAACCAAAAGAGAGACTTTTTCTTCAAGGCGAATCTCATAAGCCAAATAGAGACTTCCTAAGAAAATCTCCCAATATAAAAAAGAGTTTTTAACTAGTTTAGCTCAGAAAAAAATATCAATTTCCTATGGAAGAATTACTTGCACAAGAGAAAAAATTCACTCTTGGTAAACTTACATATTTTCCCTTACCTAAAAAAAATATTCTCACTTAAACTCAAGAACACTTTCGAAGCACTATGGCTAAATATGAGATAAAATATGAGAGATTTGGAGAGGTGGTGAGAGAAGTGAAAAGCAAGGGTTTTCACGCTTTCTGAATTTAAAAAAGTGACAACGTATCTCTCTATTTATAGGCTAAGGTGTGGTATAAATTTGGAAATAGTTCATGGGCCTATTCAATGTCCTAATTGATTAGGCATACTAAATAATTGATTGCTAAGGCCACAAATGGAAGGTTTTGATACAATGTCTTTACCAATTATTAAGAGAATGTCTAATCGATTTTAGACTCAATAAAGTATGATATAATCGATTAGGAATCGATTATACATTTAGAAAAAAAAATCTCCCAATCAATTACACACTCCCCTAAGGAAGTCGTTAGGCCTCAAAAACATTTGTTGGTGATTTAATTAAAAAATGAGATGATTCTCAAGAGTTTTTAATGTGTGTGTGATTTAGTCATAATGTTTCTAGAAATTCTCTTGTGTATTTATAAAACACAGATCACTCAGACAGACATGACCAAGCGAACTTTCACACTCTAAAATTTTAAATCTTGGAATCATTATCTTTGACTTTAGTATCATGCGAGTTCCTTAAGTCTTCTTGATAATGTTTAAGATAAATTATGAGAATTAAGCTTTTTAACTTCTTTTAATCCACTCAAAATGAAAATGAAAGAAAATAATAAAAATGATAATTTATTTTGATTTTTTGGAATATATATATATATATATATATATATATATATATATATATATATATATATATATATATATATATATATATATATATATATATATATATATATATATATATATATATATATATATATATATATATATATATATATATATATATATATATATATATATATATATATATATATATATATATCAGAGCTAGACCAGCAATTATCTGCATCTTCATCAAAAAAGGAAGATATAGTTTCCTCCTCTTTTAATAAAAATACATCCTACAAGAAAGTTGTGATTTATAACCCATCTCAGGAACAAATAAATTATTTTGAAAATCCAGTAACTGAAAAAATCATGTATATTGATGAAGAAGATATTAAGATAAATTCAAATGATGGATGGTCTATCACAACCAGATACCTCGAATCAAGAGGATATCCAGGTCTTCATGGAAAATCTAGGCCTCACCTAGAGATTCTTTTGACTGTTACCAAATCAATAACAATTACTCGCCACTACCAAAACAATAATCCTGAAAGTTTTATAAACTTCAGTAAATGCCATATTAATAAAATCTTGTTACCAAGAGAATGAGGTCTTAACCCAAATGGTGAAAAGGCAATAAGGATTGCCGAAGGAAAGAATATCTACTTTAATTACTGGGACTATGTCCAAGCTTTTACTCAAGCTTTTTATTACCAAAATCCTAAGAATAGACATTCTTGGTTTTTCCCTATTAATCCAAAAATGATTAATAAACCCGTACCAAATTGCTTTTACGAATGGTGGACCAAATTTGGTCCGTCTTTGGAAATATTACCCAAAGAATGACTTGATTTATACAATCCCTGGTGTGATAATAGTCCACTTATTATAAATATTTTATCTGATAATTTAATCACACGACAATGTCCATTTTGGTTCTTTACCAAATTTCAGATCCCATGGATATGGAGATGGTCTATCACCATATATCGAAATAAATTCAACATACCCATTTTAGAAAGAAATTTCTTCTATAAATGGTGGAACAAGATGAGTCCTAAAGAAATCCAGAATAAAATTGTTCTGATTCAAGCACCTATAGCTGAAGACCAAAATAATAAAGTCAAAGAGCAAGGCTCCCAACAAATGTCTATGGGAAATTTAAAGAACTTCTTTCAGAAAAAATATCCAAATGAATCAGAAGAAGAAATTATGGTTAGAACTTTGGATCATATGAAGAACCAATTCTTCTCCACTTTTCCAACTAAAACATCAAAAGATGAGAATTCATCAATGAAGACTAGCTCTTCTATGGGATCAATTGATTCCAACAACTTTGATTGTTTAGCAGGAGAAGCCCAAGCGGACGACCCCACTCCTGAAGATTTCTGGGATGCTATGATTTAATCCATGGCTCAGAAAGTAAAAGACAAAGCAAAGAAATAAAGAGTCTCAAGACAAAGAGAAAAGACAAGAGATAATCTTATCTTGTCTAGGAACAATACAATAATTTCCTAAAGGCAAATGCATGAAAATATAAGAAGGAATCTTATTTTGAAAGTTAGCAAATAAAAAGATAAGAATCTTATCTTGGAAAAAGCAATCTTGCTTTTACTTTATTGTGTAAGAAAGTTTTGTTGTTTGTGAATTATTTTTGTGTCGATGGGGCTCAATGTGTACCCAATATTAATAATTCATATTTGTTTGTTGTAACCGACTAGCATAGGTAGTTTTTACCGGCTTAAATAGTAAGCCTTTGTATCCCTATATAAGGGGGTTTTATTTTATGTTGAAAGCACACAATTTTCAATATAACAAAGTTTTATATATGCTCTGCCTCCATTCTATCCTCTCTCATTAAAATATTTTAGACATACTAACTCCGTTGTATTACTGGTATCATCGCTTGGTAATAAAACTAAGGTATTACTGGTAAATTTTTTATTGTGGAAGGTTAGATAACTTAGACGAAACTAAGTATGTAGGTTCTTCTCTTAAAATTAGTATATTTATATCATGGCAACAAGTGTCGCTTGCGCGAAAATAAGGTGTCGGCATGACAGAAGAGTCGCCACCTTTCGTTATTTATCCCTCAGAGCGGGAAAGGAAACGATCGGAAAAAAACCTGACGAAAAAGGGGAAGACAAGGTCATCGCAACCATTGTCTGGGTTCGGGAGTCGGTTACGCAAGGGGAAGGTATTAGCACCCCTCACGTCCGTCGTACTCGACGGGATCCTCGCTTGTTTGTTTACTTGGACGGGTTGGTTTTAATCTATCTACCTATCAAGGCTGGCTGAAAAAGAAAAGAAAAAACGACTCGGCAAAGCGTCGCACTTTATGCCTACGTATTCTCATCAGAGAATGAGAAATCAGAGTCAACGTAGTTCGGCTAACTACGGGTGAAGGTTGAAGGTTGCTCGCTAGGACGTCGCATCCTATGCCTACGTACTTTCATCTGGTATGAAAGATCAGAGCAAACGTAGTTCGGGTAACTACGGATTATCTCCTGAAAGAAGTGTCTTTTATTGTGTTTGCGATCTCAACCGCACTAGAGACTATGACCTGAGAGTGAATGCGTCGCATGTCACCCAAAGGGTACCATACTAAACATCCATCCTCAGATGGCTTAAGGCTCGTAACGTACGAAAGAAATCATTCATGATTACTGTATCTTAAACTGCTTTGAGATGAGAAGAGAACAGGCCCAACTAGGAGGGAGACTATCAAGTCCTACTGTTATCATGCCATGGATTCATCCTATGGTTGAGGTTTGAACAGGGAACTCCTAGATGTTGTCATGCATAGGTTTCAACCTAAAAGTCTATCATCAAATCCTCGTCAGAAGAAATGAGAGTCCTAAGGGATCATGTCAATGATACACCAAAACAGACAAAAGCATCAGCTTTAACAGTAAAATGCATGCAATGCAAGTGAGGGAGGAAATGTGTGTGGGGCTTCATCCTCCACAAGCTCGTCTCGACCTCAAGCCAGTCATGAAATAACAGCAATCATACTGAAAATAATCAACATGCTATCAAGCAATGAACAGATAAAAGAAATGAAGTGCCATCAGGCAAACAAAACACACTTGAGAAAGAATCATCTAATCTCTAATCCTAACCCTAACACAGAATCTGAATCAAAGCAAAGCCCTCAAGCAAACCCTAAACAAGAGAAAACAATCCCAGTCTTCAAGCTCCAGAACAAGCTTACCAAAGAAAGGGAGCTAAGTAAGCAGACTCATAGTGTCTTCCTCAGGAAAGCACTAGGAGGTGTATACTCAGGAGTCATATCCTATGTGGCTCAACCACTGTGATCAGTTTACATTCCTCCTCAGGAGAAACTAAACTCACAAGCAGGCTCCAACATCACTGGATATTTAGGAAATCCTATCTGAACTAGTGGAACTAAGTGAACAGACTCATAGGACCTTCCTCAGGAGAGTACTAGGAGACTTCCACTTAGGAGTTGTATCCCATGTGGCTCAACAACATGTGATCAGTTTACATTCCTCCTCAGGAGAAATTAAACTCACAAGTTGGCTCCAACATCATTGGATACTTGAGAAATCCTAGATAAACTAATGGAACTAAGTGAATAGACCCATAGGACCTTCCTCAGGAAAGTACTAGGAGGCTTTCACTTAGGAATTGTATCCCATGTGGCTCAACAACATGTGATCAGTTTACATTCCTCCTCAGGAGAAATTAAACTCACAAGTTGGCTCCAACATCATTGGATACTTAAGAAAGAGGTGAGAAGAAAGGATGAAAGTCATTCATAGTGCCTTCCTCAGGAAAGTACCATGAACTTCCTCCAAACTTCAGGATCTCCAACCTCACAGACAGGGAATAATCCAAGTTCTGGGTCTCTGGGTCTTGATCTACAATCTTCTCTTCATGATGCTCTCCAACAAGATCTTCAAGACAACACAAACCCCACAACCAATTCCTCAGAACAACCCCCAGAGATGAACAGATAACCACAGGACAGACAAAAGCAACAGGCAACTTCAGAAAATACCTAAAAATACTAAACCAAGGGGGAAAAATCTAACAATTATTCACAAGGGTCCTCAACACCTACTCATAACATCTACATAGGCCTCTACCTAAAAATCAAGACAACACTCAATCAAAGAAAGAAAATCATCACCTAAACACAGTCTAAACCCTAATTAGGATACCCTAAATCTACCCTAATTAAACTAATCAAAATTAATTCTAAAATTCTAGAAAAAATCCTATGGGGAAATATGATTCAATATCTAATTGCACAAAAAAGAATGGATTAAAAACCCTAAGGGAAGGTCCTAAAATAATTCCTACAAAATCATGATATAAAACTAAACAATATTAAAAGCTATTTAAAAGGAAAATCTATTAAAAATACCAAACTAAAAAATAAAATCCCATTTTTATTTTTATAATTTTCTACACATTTTCATCTAATCATAGAAAAAAGAAGAAGTCAAAAATCATTTTTTATCAATTTTTAATGAATTAAACAAAACAGAAAAAATAATAAAAGAAAATAAAAGAATTAAATCAAATAAAAGGGAGGGGGTTAGAATAGCAACTCACGCCAGTTAAAATGATTGGGCCAGACAAAAAGGGGGGTGGGGATAGCGCATAAGCCCAGAATGCTGGCTTAAGTGAAACGACTGCGTTTCGCTCTTTTGAATTCTTCCCTCCACTTCTCAGACTTAATCCCAGCCGTGCGATCTAATTAATTTGTCAACATTTTGGAGAGGATCCAAGGGCTTTCCCTCATCGTCCCAGATGAGACCTAGGGTTTTCAGAACCCTCCTCCCATGCCCTAATCTTCGAGCTCCTCTATCTCTCTGCTCAGGCCATGGTTTCACACGATCCAAACACGAAAAATGCTCTACTACTCAAGCTCTACACAACCATACGTACACTTTCTATTAACTCTACCTAGGTCGTTCTAACAGAGGGATTAAAGATCACGGTTCAAATGAAATCAACTGAGATCAACCTTCACTAGTCTTGATTCTAATGGTCTACAGATGTTCTATATGCTATGCTCATCAATCTGACCTAACTCATATTAACTAAAACGCCCTAAACAACTAATTCTTGAAGATTCAAGAATCACTCACCTGCCATGGAACCTCATGGATCGTGCCCTAATTCATGGGAAAGAATCATCTACCCTAGTGCATCATTTCTGTATCTATGAAACTAACTAAAACTCAATAATTTAGGAGATAGAAGGTGAAGAAAAAACCTGTCAAGAGGTTATGGTGGAGTGATGCAGAGCACGATTCAAGCCTTGGAATTGCTTCTAGATGATCCTTGGATGATCACCAGTCTTCTGTTTGCAATAGTTGTGAAGGAGATGGTTTGTAGTGGAAGAAAACTCAAGTTGCTTCAACTTGAAGAAACCTCTTCAATGGCAATGTATCTCTCTCTTTCTCCTCTGACTTGACTCTCTATCACCACCCTTGATCACTTTCTGATGCATTCTCTTTATAATGATGGTTAGATGCTTCTAGATTCATCTAGAATGTGGTGGAAACTTCTTGAAATTCTCATGTGATGATAAGTTGGAAATCTCATCTCCCATATGTTATGCCTTGCAATTTAGTCTCAAAATGTCCTTACATGAGTTATTGAGTGTGGATGAGTGAAAAACAAGTTCATTTTTGGCTTATGTTAAGTTTTCCAACATTGCCTTCTTTTTCAAGTAATGACTTTTCAAAGCATCACCCATTTTTAGACCTCAAATGAAAATTCTAGCTAAACCAATGTTCTCAAAATGGTTTTTCCAATCAAAATGATATATTGGATGACCTATTTTGGATTTGTGGATCTCCCAAATCACTTTTCAATTTCAACTTTTCAAAGTTATAAGCCTTTTTTAGTTCATTTTGGACCAATCATGTAATCTCATGCTATGAGCTTTTCCAACAATTTGTGACCTTCTTTCCAGACTTAAAATCACATTTTGAGCAACTTTCATGTTTTGAGTTTTTCCATTTGAGGCTTGGAAATAGGAGTTTTAGGCATTGGCTAAAATGACCTATAACTGACAAATGACCAAAATACCCCTGCCTTGTTCAAACCATAAGTTGAGTTCCACAAATCCAATCAAGGACTTCTACCACTCAAATTAAAGCTAAGAAGATGCCCTCCAACATTCATGTTGACCAAGAGATCATAGGAATCCTCATACTAGGGCAAAAGTTGTCTGCAAGTTGGGTGACTTTCAAGGACCCAGATTCACACACCTCTGCTGACCTGTAATTTGTCAAAACCATAACTTGGGCTCTGTAACTCCTGTCAAGGACTTCCACCACTCAAATTAAAGCTTAGGACAAGCTCTACAACATTCATGTTGTGGGGAAGATGAGATATCAATCACATCTAGAGCTAAAACTGCCTGGAAAATAGGGATCAAACTAGGGTTTTCTCACTGACAATCCTTGGAAACCCTAACTTGAAACTTCTCAAACTCTTCAATCATGATGAGTTGGTCTAGGAATCATCTTTATAACATCTCTATACATCATTCCATGATCTCATGGCCCTTGGATTAGGTCTCAACCTTTTCCAAATCTTCAGTTATCCTAGGGTTGACCCAGTCAAAACCCTAATTCTACCATTCATGGTTGAATCTTCTGAACTCTTGCATAATGACTTCTCTGGGCTTCATGATGGCTATCAAGACATCTCATAGGCTTTCTCAAAACATCAAGTTCATTCTCAAAGTCTCAGAATCATCTGAGGAGCACCCACAACTCTCAAGCTATGAAGCACACAACCTTGGTTTCAACCCATTCCTCTGAGGATCTCTTGAACTTTCTGATGAAGGCATCAACTTTCAAACACTCAATGAATGAATAATTATTGGTCAAATTTTGGGGTGCAACAGCTGCCCCTATTCAAACGGCTTGAACCTGACTGGGTGAGAAGCGAACGGCTCTCAACCAATCAAGGTGCGAGACGGTTGAATATCGGTAAACCCGAAAATTTGCCAACTGCACGAGCACACGGTACTCTGCGGGGAACAAATCTTTGAATACTGCAACACTAGCTGCTCAACAACTAGCTGGAGAGATACTGAATCTGACATCGCCGTCGATCATCCACATTAACTTCTCCTGATATTGCCTTCAGACAATCACAACACCCGACATCGCCGCTGGAAGACTAAATCACCTGACATCGCCGCCGGAAAACTGAATCTCCTGACATCGCCGCCGGAAAACTGAATCTCCTGACATCGCCGCCGGAAAACTGAATCTGACATCGCCGCCAGAAACAAACATCGCTCTGAGAGACACCCGACATTGCCGTCGTACAAACATCATCTCTACTGGGGATTTAAAGAGCCTGACCTCGCCGTCAAACAAACATTCAACCTCGCCGTCGAACGAAATACAACACTGAACAAATCTGACCTGGGGTTCACCCCTGGTAAAGCACACTTGCGTATTTGAAACTGCTCCGCTGGGGATGAGAGACTTAACCGAGCACACTCTGATCTGGGGTTCACCCTCAGAACCATAACGAACGTCGGAATACTGCCGCACACTGCCTGCCTTAGAACTTCAACATCAAAGATATATGAAACCCTGGCCCCTGGCCACTTCCAGCTTCAGCTAGAAAAGATCTTCAAGTATTTCTGAGGATAAGCATCCCCGGCCTTCAAGGATGGCAACTCTGCAGGAGGTATCTTCGACTTCAGTCTAAAGAAATGATCCTTGGCCTTCAAGGATACATGGATATGCCTTCAGGCAACTCCGCCTCTGCTATAGAGCATTCGTGACTTCAGTCAGGGATATACTTCGGTCTTCAGTCCGAAAAATGAATCCTAGGTCATTCATGACCTTGGGGATAACCTTGCCCTTAGGCACCTTCGCTTCAGCTTGGGAAATCTGTGACTTCAGTCAAAGAAATGGTATCCTGAGCCATTCATGACTCTACGGGGATTCAAACACTTCGCCTTCAGGCAAAACTCCGCTTCAGCCGGAGAAACATCTTCGACTTCAATCAGAAGAGAAACTATTCACTTGATCGCAATCAATCGTCACCTCAGGACAACTGACTTGGTCTTCAGACTCACACGAATCACTCTGTTGTATCTACAACCCTGGAACCTTGTCTTCAGCCACCCGTTGATCTATCAACAAGGAAATCTGAACTCACGGGAACCTTCTGATATCGCCTTCAGGCGTTTACGAAGTCAATCTTCAGATTAGACATCACTGTTGGAGCAGACATATCATGCTGCTAGGGGTTTTCAAGAATCATCTTGAACAAACAAATCCGTCGGGCACCTTCAAGAATCATCCTGAACTGATAACCTTTCTGGAGACTTTTATTCTGCTGGGTATTCCAGGAATCTTCCTGGGCAACTCTTGCTGGAGGACGCTACCGGGGAGCTCAAGCATCATACTAGGCGAACAACTTGGGAAGCTGTACTGAGGTCTTAAGAATCATCTTAAGAAAATGGCCCTGCTGAGGGATTTGAGAATCATCTCGAACTGAAGACTTCGCTGGGGATCTCAACAATCATCTTGAGCGAGCTGCTGCGGGGATCACACCGGGGTCTTTAAGAATCATCTTAAGAAAGCGACCTTGTTGGAGAGAATATCAGGAATCGTCCTGAGCAACTGGTCTTTTGGTGGTACACCTGTACCACAAGGATGATAATGACCTAGGTCATGCTTATGATGCGTATGCTTTTGCGCTGTGCCCCACATGGGAATGATATGCATTTATGCTAAATGCCATGCAATCATGCACGATGCTATGCAATCATGCACAATGATGCGATCCCGTCAGCAAAATAAATGCCGAAGGGAGGAAATCCTCCTGTCACGGAGAAAGAACTGCTCAGATAGAGGAGTCATCCTGCTGAGGAGAACGTGAACACGCCAATATCAATCAGGCTCTGTCCGGGGAATTGATCTTCCGCGAACTGCTGCAGGGGAACAACTTCAGCTGACTGCTGCAGGGGACGAAGCTCTACGAGAACTTGGATCTGCTGATATCAATCGCGAGAATGAACTACGTGGCCGTCTCGGCTACTCTTCTGGGGATGACCACTCTGCGGGGAGACAACTTCAGCTGCTCCACACTCCACTGGGGAAAAACCAATCATGATCTGATCAACTTCCAAGGATTCTGATTTCTTGGACATCTGCAAACTCGGCTGAGGAAGGAGAAGTCATTCTGCTTCACTGGAGAGAGTGCGACTCTGGGGAAACACCGCATTAGCTGCCCCACGCTCTGCTGGGGAAAATTGATCATGATCTGACCAACTTCCAAGGATTCTGCTTTTCTGCGGACTCAGCCAGGGAGAGAAATCATTCTACTTCACTGGAGAGTACGACTCTGGTGGGGAATTTCAATTTCGCCGGGGAAGAAAGAATCATCTGACTTCGGGGAAGAGTACAACTCTGCAGGGGAATACAACATCAGCCGTTCCAACACTCTACTGGGGAAGAGGGAACCATCCATCTTCAGGAGAGAGCATGACTTTGGTGGGGAGTCTCAACTCCGCTGGAGACTTCAGTCTGACATCATCAGTTACTGCATATTTCGGTATACGCCTAGCTTCTTGCGAATCCTGCACCTGTGACCCGGTGCTGGGGAGACACCTGCTTTGGCGACTTTACTGGGGGAAAACACGAGCTTCAGTACCCAAACATTTCCATGAACTCTGCACTTGTGACCCGGTGCTGGGGAGATACGAAATCATTCTTCGGTGCTTGACTCAGCTGATGAGGTGGCGTTCCTTCAGGATGCGCTTGCTTGGGGAAGAGAATCACCTCCACCTGGGGAAGACATATCAATGCTCACTATTCTGATTCTGATTCTGCGGAGGAGAGACTACTGAACTCCGCTGGAGAAGGAGGACTCATCCTGCTTCGGGGATACGCACGGCGCATCTTCTGGCGAGGGTTACACCTGCAACAACACAAACAAACAGACAAGATACCCTCCTCAAAGGGGCCTATCCAGGTTATTATCTCGTGACAATGTTCAGTTAGTTAATTGTTTCAACAATCAATGGGCTTAGGCCCGCGAGTTTATGCATGCGCATTTTATCAAAAACACATCGGCGTTATCATTCGCAAACAAATCAGATAAATGCTAAACAGACAAGTAGAATTGCTGAATAATGTGCATTTTATTGATGATGAACCCCTGAATGGGCAAAAGTGTTTTACAACAGAGGCAAGCTCCTGGAATGAGGAAGCCGCGCAAAAAGAAAACATAAATATACATCAGTATATACAAATGTCGGCAATCGAGGCGTAGACGAACACCATGAGTTGATCCCTCTAAGACCCACTCGACTTCGATACTTCTCCGATGCTTCAGCTTTGGAAGAGATTGATTCAGATAAACGGCCCTCAGGTCTTCCGAACCACTAAACAATGAAAGTCCATACGCGGAACGCAGTCATTTGCTTATTCAAATCCCTAACTTTTGCGTGAACCGCCCTTTCGGGTTTTCAGTTCACCGGGATACCCTTTTTTGCCGAAGCCGCCCAGTGTAGGTTTTCGACTTCGCGGGTGTACATTTTTTCAATATATCCCTGATTTTTGCCCGAACCTTTTATTCTGTTTTTGGTTCGCCGGGATGCCCCTTTCTTGCCTGGACTCTCCTTTTTTGTCCAGCGGGTCGCTTTCAAGCAAAGTATTTTTTAACTGCGTCCGCGTTCACCGGGGATGCAAAATCTTCACCATCCATCGTGGATAACAACAAAGCTCCTCCTGAGAAGACCTTGCTGACGACATACGGCCCCTCGTAATTCGGAGTCCACTTGCCCCGGTGATCGGAGTGTGGCGGAAGAATCTTCTTCAGGACGAGATCACCCGTCTGAAAGCTTCGAGGACGCACCTTCTTATCATAAGCTTTCTTCATTCGGCTTTGGTACAGGCGACCAAATGCAATCGATGCTAACCTCTTCTCGTCCATCAGGCTGAGCTGGTTCAGGCGATTCGTCACCCATTCTGCCTCATCAAGTTTCACATCAACCAAAACTCGCAAAGAGGGAATCTCCACTTCTAGCGGTAGGACAGCTTCCATACCATACACCAAGGAGAAAGGAGTTGCCCCGGTCGACGTACGCACCGTCGTACGATAACCGTGCAAGGCAAACGGCAGCATCTCGTGCCAATCTTTATACGTCACAACCATCTTCTGAACAATCTTCTTGATGTTCTTGTTGGCCGCTTCAACGGCGCCATTCATCTTCGGCCGATAAGGAGATGAGTTGTGGTGTTCAATCTTGAAGCTCTGGCACAGCTCCTTCATCATCTTATTATTCAAATTCGAACCATTATCAGTAATGATCCGCTCGGGAATTCCATAGCGACAGATGATGTCCCTCTTTATGAACTTAGCTACCACCTGCTTGGTCACATTAGCATATGAGGCTGCCTCCACCCACTTGGTGAAATAGTCGATAGCTACCAGAATAAAACGATGACCATTGGATGCGGTGGGCTCGATCTTGCCTATCATGTCGATGCCCCACATGGAGAACGGCCAAGGGGAGGACATGACATTCAATGGGCACGGCGGCACATGAACTTTATCAGCGTAAATCTGGCATTTGTGACATTTCTTCGCGAATCTGAAGCAATCCGACTCCATAGTCAACCAGTAATATCCTGCCCTCAGGATCTTTCTCGTCATGGCATGCCCGCCGGCGTGCGTACCAAATGTGCCCTCATGGACTTCTTCCATGAGCATACTCGCCTCTTTCTCATCTACACATCTGAGTAGCACGAGATCGTGGTTTCTCTTATACAGCACTCCATCAGGATTGAGGTAAAAGTTTCCAGATAGCCTCCTCAGAGTCTTCTTATCCTGGGTTGACGCACCCGCCGGATACTCCTTGGTCACAAGGAAGGTCTGGATGTCGTGGAACCATGGCTTGCCGTCAGTGGCATCCTCGATTGCGAACACATATGCTGGTCTGTCAAGACGCGAAAGAACAATGCTTGGAGCTTCATTCCAAAGATTGACCTTATACATTGAAGCCAACGTGGCTAAAGCATCAGCCATTTGATTTTCAGCCCGGGGTACATGATGAAGTTCTACTCGGTCGAAGAACGGAAGCAGCCTCCTGGCATAATTCATGTACGGCACTAGATTTGCTTGACGAGTTTCCCACTCCCCTTTGATCTGATTGATTACAAGCGCTGAGTCACCATATACGTCTAGATTCTTGATTCTCAAATCAATTGCCTCTTCTAGACCCATAATACATGCTTCATACTCGGCTTCGTTGTTGGTAACTGGAAACGTCAGTCTCGCAGTAAACGGGATGTGGGATCCGTGAGGAGTCGTGATGATAGCCCCGATACCACTTCCATAGGAATTAACCGCTCCGTCGAATATCAATTTCCACTGAGACTTCCTATCTGGCCCCTCATCGGGCAATGGCTCATCGCAATCCTTCGCTTTGAGAAACATAATGTCCTCGTCGGGGAATTCGAACTTCATCGGCTGATAGTCTTCGATTGGCTGTTCGGCAAGGTAGTCAGACAATACGCTTCCCTTGATGGCTTTCTGGGAGACGTACTGAATATCATATTCTGTTAACACCATCTGCCATCTGGCAATCCTGCCCGAAAGAGCCTGCTTCTCGAAGACGTACTTGATCGGATCCATCTTCGAAATCAGCATAGTGGTGTGATTGAGCATATACTGTCGTAGACGTTTGGCAGCCCAAGCTAATGCACAACACGTCTTCTCCAGCATCGAGTATCGAGATTCACACTCAGTGAACTTTTTACTCAAGTAATAAATGGCATGCTCTTTTCTGCCTGTCTCGTCGTGCTGACCGAGAACACACCCCATGCTATTCTCCAGAACTGTCAAGTACATGATTAATGGCCGTCCAGCCACTGGGGGTATCAAGATTGGAGGTTCTTGAAGATACTGCTTTATCTTATCGAATGCCTTCTGGCAATCCTCATTCCAAGTAATCGCCTGATTTTTCTTTAACAACTTGAACATCGGTTCACAAGTGGCCGTGAGCTGAGAGATAAACCTTGCAATGTAGTTTATTCGGCCCAAGAAACCACGAACTTCTTTTTCTGTTTTCGGCGCTGGCATCTCTTGGATAGCTTTTATTTTCGCAGGATCAACTTCAATACCTCGTTCACTAACGATAAACCCCAATAACTTTCCGGACCGCACTCCGAAAGTGCACTTGTTAGGATTCAGCCTCAGCCTGAACTTCCTAAGCCTTTCAAACAGCTTCAGCAAATTGACCAGATGCTCCTCCTCCGTTTGGGACTTCGCAATCATGTCATCAACATAGACCTCAATCTCATGATGAATCATATCATGAAACAAGGTCACCATTGCTCGCTGATAAGTGGCCCCCGCGTTCTTCAGACCGAAGGGCATTACCTTGTAGCAAAACGTGCCCCAGGGGGTAATAAACGTCGTTTTCTCCATGTCCTCCGGCGCCATCTTAATCTGATTGTAACCGGAGAAGCCATCCATGAACGAAAACACGGAAAACTGGGTTGTATTGTCGACCAACACATCGATATGAGGCAACGGGAAATCATCCTTAGGGCTCGCCCTATTCAAATCCCGATAATCGACGCACATGCGTACCTTACCGTCCTTCTTTGGTACAGGCACTATGTTGGCGACCCACGGAGGGTAAGTGGTAACGGCTAGAAATCCTGCGTCCAACTGCTTCTGGACTTCTTCTTTGATTTTCACAGCCATGTCTGGTCTCGTCCTCCTGAGCTTCTGCTTGACTGGAGGGCAATCTTCTCGCAACGGCAAACGATGAACCACGATATCAGTGTCAAGTCCGGGCATATCCTCATATGACCAAGCAAAGACGTCACTATACTCTCGAAGCATCTCGACCAGTCTATGCTTGACATCATTCTGCAGCGCAGCCCCTACTCTGACATTCCTGATAAGCTCCTCAGAACCCAGATTTATGATCTCAATATCCTCTTCATGAGGCAGAATAACCTTCTCCTCTTGTCTCAACAAGCGGGCCAACTCTTCCGGAACGTCTTCATCAATCTCATCCTCGGCTTGATAGATCGGGCAATCAAAGTCGTAGTGAGCCGTAGAGGGTCCAGAGTCGATGTCGTCTGTTACGTGGATCCTGCAATAACAAGGGTTAAGTTTAAAGCAGGAATATGCAGGTTAGCACGAACCTCGTTGCCATTTTGCTGTTTTTCAAAACAGACATAAAATATGAATAACAGAGAACACAACATTTGATTACGAAGAAAACGCCTTTTTATTTATTAACAAAATGCATACACATAATCCAACAAGGCCCTGACAGTAAAACCACTATGCCCCGGGCGGGACATAGGGTTGTACAAAGATTGTAAAAAGCAAATCATTACTCTTCACTTGTCAGCTCGATAATCTCCTTGATGGTCCAATTGTGGAGGCGCTCGCCTGGCCTGCTCGGTTGAATCCAGGCGTCAAGATCACAATCACTGTCCCCGCTGTCCTCCGACGTAGCGTTGATACTCTCGAAAATTACTCCCCCCTTGGTGAATAGGATCGGCCCTTTCCCACGAGACGAGCTACCAGAAGAAGATGAAGCTTCAGCTTCCGGAGAATATCCCAATCCAAACTTATCCTGTTTGAATGGTATATCCAAGACATGCCCCCAGCCTGGGGTGGAACCAGCTTCGACAACAGCCCTAGCTTCCTTAAACGAGGAGAGGTTCACCTCTTGCTTCTCTGCAACAACGGGAGCTACCTCCTTCACCCTGACGGTTTCAAACGCTTGGCAAAGAGTCTCATGGATCTCTCCATCCATTTTGACATATTTAAAGGACGACAGGTGGCTTACCATGATGTCCTCCTCTCCACAGACTGTCACTATGCTGCCCCCAACAGCATATTTGAGCTTCTGATGCAGCGTGGACGTTACGGCACCAGCAGAATGGATCCACGGCCGACCTAAGAGGCAACTATAGGCGGGCATGATATCCATAATATAGAACACCGCATTAAACGTCTCTGGACCAACTTGAATTGGCAGGGTCAATTCTCCGAAGACGTGGCGCTTGGTTCCGTCAAAGGCCTTCACGACCAGATCACTGGGCGTGCACAGCAGTCCACGGGTATCCAACTTCATCAGTGCCTTCTTCGGAAGCACGTTAAGCGAGGAGCCCGTATCTACGAGGACATGTGACATAATCGTGCCTCTGCACTCTATCGAGACGTGCAAGGCATTGTTGTGATCTCTTCCCTTGGGAGTCAGCTCCAGATCTGTAAATCCCAGCCCATTACCAGCGTTAACATGGGCTACTACTTCCTCGAGTTGATTAACTGATATCTCCTGCGGCACGTATGCAGCATTCAATACTCTCAGCAATGCGTTGCGGTGCGCTTCAGAACACAGCAACAGGTTAAGAATCGAGATCTTCGACGGAGTCTGGTGAAGATGATCTACAATCTTGTAGTCACTCTTCCTGATCAGTCGCATGAACTCTTCTGCATCTTTAACCAACAAGTTTTTCTCTGCCCCTGCAGGGACCTCTTCAACAGCTTTACCTTTACCTTTATCCATAGCGTCAGCTCGGACTACCTTCTCTGCTGCGACCTCTGCCGGCGCGAACACTCTACCACTTCTGGTTATACCACTGACTTCAGTAAGATTTTGTGCAGTTGATCTGGACGGCTCAAGCTCTACCTTCTGACCATTACAATAAACCTCGGCGCCATAATGCCATGGAACGGCATTAGTGCTCTCGAATGGGATTGGTCCGGCCCTGGTGATGGTGATAGTAGGCGGACGAGGTGCAGAAATAGTGATAGGGTAGCGAGGAATGGTGATAGTAGCAACTTCGTCCGCCTGCTCCAGCACGACTTCCCCTGACGCATTCTCAATGCTCCGACTGAATTGCAAAATACCCTCGGTCATCAGACTTTGGATACCTTCAATCAACTGCTCACACCCATCAGGAAGTGTAGCACAGGTCATGCAAAACTCTCCACATCCGGGAAAGAAGCCCTTCTTCAGCAACTTGGCTTTAACAAAACTCAACGGCGTCTTCAAATCTCTGACATCAGTCAGCAAGTCTGAATTCTCTTCAGTGATAACAGCATTCACCCCGCCCCCCCTATGATGAGGCATTGGATTTTTGGTGACGTTAGGCACGCTGTCAGAAAAGTTGATAACCTTGGCGTCAACCAAGTCCTGGACTTTGTGCTTAAAAGCTTTGCAATTCTCAACTGTATGGCCAGGTGCCCCAGAATGAAATTCACAAGTAGCGTTAGCATCATACCCTGGTGGTGGTGCCCCTGTCAAGGGAGCCAGCGTCCTCTTTTGAACTAATTGGAGCTGAAGCAGCGTCTGCAGAAGCTGTGCATATGACATAGGAGGAGTTTCAAACTGACAATTTGCCAGGGGACCCCGATTCTGATATCTCTTATATCCCGGATTATTCTGTTGCTGGGGCTGCTGCTGCGGCTGCGGGGGAGCAGCTGGGATGTTTATGCTAGCGATCTGAGACTGAGGGCCCTTACCCTTTCTCCTAGCATTAGTGACAGCACTGGCATCTCCCTCTCGACGCTTGCCAGTATAGGGTTTCTTGCTAGCTCCTCCAGATGAGGATGATTCGCCTTGAATCTTTCCGATCTTTATACCATTTTCGACATGCTCGCCCAAAGTGATAAGAGCCGAGAATGTTCCGGACATGCCACTGATCAGCTTCTCATAATAGACTCCAGGAAGGGTAGCCACGAACATTTGCACCAACTCACGCTCAACCATGGGCGGTTGAACCCGAGCAGCCAATTCACGCCACCGCTGGGCGTACTCTTTGAAGCTTTCATTGCTCCGCTGCGAGAGATTTTGAAGTTGAACTCGGTTGGGAGCCAAGTCGCTATTATATTGATAGTGGAGAACAAACGCTTCAGCGAGATCTTTCCACGTGCGCACAGCAGCGGGCCCCAAACCCATATACCATTCGAGCGATGGGCCAGAAAGACTATCCTGAAAGAAGTGCATCAGCAACTTCTCATCATCAGAATAAGCGGACATCTTTCTGTAATAAGATCGGAGATGAACACGGGGACAAGTAGTGCCCCTATACTTCTCAAAGATAGGCACCTTAAACTTGTGAGGTACTTTGAAGTCAGCAATCAACCCAAGTTTGGACATGTCAACGCCCAATGTGTTCTGGTTTTCTATATCTCTCATTTTATCTTCCAGCGCCTTGAACCTGAGTCGAGCCTCAGCAGTCAACTCAGCCTCTACACCTCTCTGAGAGAAAATGTCATCCTGATGGTCCTCCAGCCACGGTTGAGGCACCACCATATTTCCTGCACCAACATTGCCGTTGACCGGCCCCACGGTAACATTGGCTCCCAAACCACCATTGACGGCGCCCGCCGCATTAAGTCCGAGATTAGTCATGAGATTGCCGTTAGCACTACCGTTGCCCCCGGCAGCAGGAACAACGTTCTGTGGAGTATCCCCTTGAGGAGGAGTGGGTACGGCCCCGCCATGAAGTATTCCATTACTGTCAACCCTGGAGATGAGAGGTTGAACCAAAGTACGAAGCTGATCTTGCCCGTTTGCAACTACTTGCATCAGCTCCATAAAACGATCCATCCTTTCACGAAGCTCCTGAACATCTGACTGTACCTGGTCCATGATTCTCGTTTGATTGGCGCGAGTTGAGTAGCGGTGGATGAATCTTTGATCAATCCTGGAGATCGAAAACAGCTCGGAACCTGAGTACCTGAAAAACCTGTCAACATCAAAGGTTAGGAAAAGGTAACAGAATGTATGTCATGCAAGAATGCTTCATGCAGATGCATGCATGTGTCTGTGTGCTTGAGAGATTTCCCCCGATCCTGGCACCTGCTGATAATAATAAGGAGAGGAATCCAGGCCCAATCATGGAAATGGTAACCTCACATAGCAATAGTCAGATTCGACATATCAAGGATCGAGAACTCGTACGCAACAGTCTTTCTGAGAACGGCTGCAGTAACACAATGAGAGATCTTGGATCGGGGAAACGGTACCTGTCACAGACACACGCTAGTGGAATGATTATGCAAGCTAATGCAGAATGCAGGCATGCAACAATATATCCAGGTGGCTGCTGTGGAGATTCGATGTCAACAGTCGCTGATGAGAAGGAAACCCCGGTGTAAAACCACTGATCTGATCTGCTGTGAATAACCCATCTAGTAGGATCGAGATCAAAATTCTGCTCTGTCAAGAACGAAGGCCTGATAATAAAGACCCCGGATGCAAGATCAAGGAATATCTGTTGATAAAGTCTTCAGACCCCAAATCAAAAATCTGCCCTCTCAAGAACAAATACACAGCTGCTGATGAGATCTTCAAACCCCACTCAAAATCTGCTCTATCAAGAACAAACAACAACTGCTGACGAGATCTTCAGACCCCACTCAGAATCTGCTCCATCCAGAACAAACCTCTGATAACAATACTCTGATCAAAGCCTGCTCTATCAAGAACAGACAAACACCCGATGATAAAATCCTCTGATCAAACCCTTGCTCTATCAAGAACATATCTGCAACTGAGAACCCAACATAACTGATTCACTGTCAAGAAAACCAGGTAGTCTGGGGGTCAAAGTTTCCTGCAATATCCCGACCCCACTCACAGGTATGGACCTAATCCACGGACAAAGGTACGGCATCCTATGCGGTCGTCAGCGTCACAGACATTCATGAGTGACAATACGATTCCCAGAAGGAGTGGCATCGTCAAGTCATGAAGAGGCCTCTCTTAGCTGACTTCCAAATGATCGGTCCCCAGAGTCGACGATCCTCACGTCTGGACTCCCCTCAGATCCTCAGGACCGGAAAGGAGCACCTCTGCAAGAATCTCGTCTGAGCGCAGATTTTCGTAGGGAACTGTGCCTGCTCAGCAGACAGGTTCGTCTACTACTTCTCCGCAACTATATCTAGGTGTGTACTCAAGCCCAGGTCCGGCTTTTCATTCACAGTAACATCCCTCTCCCACAGCAGCACAGATAATCATATCAAACTGGAAATAAAATGCGGGAAATAAAATGCGGGAAGTAAAGTGCGAGAAGTAAAAATGCGATAAATAAACGCAACCCAACAAGCAAACACACAAACGATAGGATTGACTCGCGTAGGGGATGGGAAACGGTCCAAGCATAAGGGACGGGAAAAGTCCCTAGATGCATCGCGTCCCCAGCAGAGTCGCCAGCTGTCGCTTGCGCGAAAATAAGGTGCCGGCATGACAGAAGAGTCGCCACCTTTCGTTATTTATCCCTCAGAGCGGGAAAGGAAACGATCGGAAAAAAACCTGACGAAAAAGGGGAAGACAAGGTCATCGCAACCATTGTCTGGGTTCGGGAGTCGGTTACGCAAGGGGAAGGTATTAGCACCCCTCACGTCCGTCGTACTCGACGGGATCCTCGCTTGTTTGTTTACTTGGACGGGTTGGTTTTAATCTATCTACCTATCAAGGCTGGCTGAAAAAGAAAAGAAAAAACGACTCGGCAAAGCGTCGCACTTTATGCCTACGTATTCTCATCAGAGAATGAGAAATCAGAGTCAACGTAGTTCGGCTAACTACGGGTGAAGGTTGAAGGTTGCTCGCTAGGACGTCGCATCCTATGCCTACGTACTTTCATCTGGTATGAAAGATCAGAGCAAACGTAGTTCGGGTAACTACGGATTATCTCCTGAAAGAAGTGTCTTTTATTGTGTTTGCGATCTCAACCGCACTAGAGACTATGACCTGAGAGTGAATGCGTCGCATGTCACCCAAAGGGTACCATACTAAACATCCATCCTCAGATGGCTTAAGGCTCGTAACGTACGAAAGAAATCATTCATGATTACTGTATCTTAAACTGCTTTGAGATGAGAAGAGAACAGGCCCAACTAGGAGGGAGACTATCAAGTCCTACTGTTATCATGCCATGGATTCATCCTATGGTTGAGGTTTGAACAGGGAACTCCTAGATGTTGTCATGCATAGGTTTCAACCTAAAAGTCTATCATCAAATCCTCGTCAGAAGAAATGAGAGTCCTAAGGGATCATGTCAATGATACACCAAAACAGACAAAAGCATCAGCTTTAACAGTAAAATGCATGCAATGCAAGTGAGGGAGGAAATGTGTGTGGGGCTTCATCCTCCACAAGCTCGTCTCGACCTCAAGCCAGTCATGAAATAACAGCAATCATACTGAAAATAATCAACATGCTATCAAGCAATGAACAGATAAAAGAAATGAAGTGCCATCAGGCAAACAAAACACACTTGAGAAAGAATCATCTAATCTCTAATCCTAACCCTAACACAGAATCTGAATCAAAGCAAAGCCCTCAAGCAAACCCTAAACAAGAGAAAACAATCCCAGTCTTCAAGCTCCAGAACAAGCTTACCAAAGAAAGGGAGCTAAGTAAGCAGACTCATAGTGTCTTCCTCAGGAAAGCACTAGGAGGTGTATACTCAGGAGTCATATCCTATGTGGCTCAACCACTGTGATCAGTTTACATTCCTCCTCAGGAGAAACTAAACTCACAAGCAGGCTCCAACATCACTGGATATTTAGGAAATCCTATCTGAACTAGTGGAACTAAGTGAACAGACTCATAGGACCTTCCTCAGGAGAGTACTAGGAGACTTCCACTTAGGAGTTGTATCCCATGTGGCTCAACAACATGTGATCAGTTTACATTCCTCCTCAGGAGAAATTAAACTCACAAGTTGGCTCCAACATCATTGGATACTTGAGAAATCCTAGATAAACTAATGGAACTAAGTGAATAGACCCATAGGACCTTCCTCAGGAAAGTACTAGGAGGCTTTCACTTAGGAATTGTATCCCATGTGGCTCAACAACATGTGATCAGTTTACATTCCTCCTCAGGAGAAATTAAACTCACAAGTTGGCTCCAACATCATTGGATACTTAAGAAAGAGGTGAGAAGAAAGGATGAAAGTCATTCATAGTGCCTTCCTCAGGAAAGTACCATGAACTTCCTCCAAACTTCAGGATCTCCAACCTCACAGACAGGGAATAATCCAAGTTCTGGGTCTCTGGGTCTTGATCTACAATCTTCTCTTCATGATGCTCTCCAACAAGATCTTCAAGACAACACAAACCCCACAACCAATTCCTCAGAACAACCCCCAGAGATGAACAGATAACCACAGGACAGACAAAAGCAACAGGCAACTTCAGAAAATACCTAAAAATACTAAACCAAGGGGGAAAAATCTAACAATTATTCACAAGGGTCCTCAACACCTACTCATAACATCTACATAGGCCTCTACCTAAAAATCAAGACAACACTCAATCAAAGAAAGAAAATCATCACCTAAACACAGTCTAAACCCTAATTAGGATACCCTAAATCTACCCTAATTAAACTAATCAAAATTAATTCTAAAATTCTAGAAAAAATCCTATGGGGAAATATGATTCAATATCTAATTGCACAAAAAAGAATGGATTAAAAACCCTAAGGGAAGGTCCTAAAATAATTCCTACAAAATCATGATATAAAACTAAACAATATTAAAAGCTATTTAAAAGGAAAATCTATTAAAAATACCAACCTAAAAAATAAAATCCCATTTTTATTTTTATAATTTTCTACACATTTTCATCTAATCATAGAAAAAAGAAGAAGTCAAAAATCATTTTTTATCAATTTTTAATGAATTAAACAAAACAGAAAAAACAATAAAAGAAAATAAAAGAATTAAATCAAATAAAAGGGAGGGGGGTTAGAATAGCAACTCACGCCAGTTAAAATGATTGGGCCAGACAAAAAGGGGGGTGGGGATAGCGCATAAGCCCAGAATGCTGGCTTAAGTGAAACGACTGCGTTTCGCTCTTTTGAATTCTTCCCTCCACTTCTCAGACTTAATCCCAGCCGTGCGATCTAATTAATTTGTCAACATTTTGGAGAGGATCCAAGGGCTCTCCCTCATCGTCCCAGATGAGACCTAGGGTTTTCAGAACCCTCCTCCCATGCCCTAATCTTCGAGCTCCTCTATCTCTCTGCTCAGGCCATGGTTTCACACGATCCAAACACGAAAAATGCTCTACTACTCAAGCTCTACACAACCATACGTACACTTTCTATTAACTCTACCTAGGTCGTTCTAACAGAGGGATTAAAGATCACGGTTCAAATGAAATCAACTGAGATCAACCTTCACTAGTCTTGATTCTAATGGTCTACAGATGTTCTATATGTTATGCTCATCAATCTGACCTAACTCATATTAACTAAAACGCCCTAAACAACTAATTCTTGAAGATTCAAGAATCACTCACCTGCCATGGAACCTCATGGATCGTGCCCTAATTCATGGGAAAGAATCATCTACCCTAGTGCATCATTTCTGTATCTATGAAACTAACTAAAACTCAATAATTTAGGAGATAGAAGGTGAAGAAAAAACCTGTCAAGAGGTTATGGTGGAGTGATGCAGAGCACGATTCAAGCCTTGGAATTGCTTCTAGATGATCCTTGGATGATCACCAGTCTTCTGTTTGCAATAGTTGTGAAGGAGATGGTTTGTAGTGGAAGAAAACTCAAGTTGCTTCAACTTGAAGAAACCTCTTCAATGGCAATGTATCTCTCTCTTTCTCCTCTGACTTGACTCTCTATCACCACCCTTGATCACTTTCGGATGCATTCTCTTTATAATGATGGTTAGATGCTTCTAGATTCATCTAGAATGTGGTGGAAACTTCTTGAAATTCTCATGTGATGATAAGTTGGAAATCTCATCTCCCATATGTTATGCCTTGCAATTTAGTCTCAAAATGTCCTTACATGAGTTATTGAGTGTGGATGAGTGAAAAACAAGTTCATTTTTGGCTTATGTTAAGTTTTCCAACATTGCCTTCTTTTTCAAGTAATGACTTTTCAAAGCATCACCCATTTTTAGACCTCAAATGAAAATTCTAGCTAAACCAATGTTCTCAAAATGGTTTTTCAAATCAAAATTATATATTGGATGACCTATTTTGGATTTGTGGATCTCCCAAATCACTTTTCAATTTCAACTTTTCAAAGTTATAAGCCTTTTTTAGTTCATTTTGGACCAATCATGTAATCTCATGCTATGAGCTTTTCCAACAATTTGTGACCTTCTTTCCAGACTTAAAATCACATTTTGAGCAACTTTCATGTTTTGAGTTTTTCCATTTGAGGCTTGGAAATAGGAGTTTTAGGCATTGGCTAAAATGACCTATAACTGACAAATGACCAAAATACCCCTGCCTTGTTCAAACCATAAGTTGAGTTCCACAAATCCAATCAAGGACTTCTACCACTCAAATTAAAGCTAAGAAGATGCCCTCCAACATTCATGTTGACCAAGAGATCATAGGAATCCTCCTACTAGGGCAAAAGTTGTCTGCAAGTTGGGTGACTTTCAAGGACCCAGATTCACACACCTCTGCTGACCTGTAATTTGTCAAAACCATAACTTGGGCTCTGTAACTCCTGTCAAGGACTTCCACCACTCAAATTAAAGCTTAGGACAAGCTATACAACATTCATGTTGTGGGGAAGATGAGATATCAATCACATCTAGAGCTAAAACTGCCTGGAAAATAGGGATCAAACTAGGGTTTTCTCACTGACAATCCTTGGAAACCCTAACTTGAAACTTCTCAAACTCTTCAATCATGATGAGTTGGTCTAGGAATCATCTTTATAACATCTCTATACATCATTCCATGATCTCATGGCCCTTGGATTAGGTCTCAACCTTTTCCAAATCTTCAGTTATCCTAGGGTTGACCCAGTCAAAACCCTAATTCTACCATTCATGGTTGAATCTTCTGAACTCTTGCATAATGACTTCTCTGGGCTTCATGATGGCTATCAAGACATCTCATAGGCTTTCTCAAAACATCAAGTTCATTCTCAAAGTCTCAGAATCATCTGAGGAGCACCCACAACTCTCAAGCTATGAAGCACACAACCTTGGTTTCAACCCATTCCTCTGAGGATCTCTTGAACTTTCTGATGAAGGCATCAACTTTCAAACACTCAATGAATGAATAATTGTTGGTCAAATTTTGGGGTGCAACAACAAGTAATAAGGGTTTATTCAAAACTAAAGATGTTTTTTAGTGTTTTCTTAAACTCGTCATTTTTTCCCAGTGAAGGGAGTGTTAAGATGATTTTGAAAAGAAAATTTTTGCTAAAAAACATTTGACATCTTTGATTTAGGAGACATCCTTCTATCCCTTAGGGTTGATAGTTAAACAAAGTTTTTGTTTGCAAAGATGACTTATCAGTTGTTGCCTAGATATATTTGTACTAAGATTATGAGTTAAATTTACCTATTTAGTTTTACCTAGGGTAGATAATCGTCCACAACATCTTTAGCCTGCCATATTTATAGATTCTGATGATGATAATCATCAAAATAATTTGATTAAACATGAAGAACTTATGGGATATCCAAAAAAAAATTGGATAAACTTAATAAATGGACAATTCCATCAGTACCTTCAAATCAAATTTATAAATTTGGTAAAATAGATTTATTATCTCGCTTTGCTCTAAAAAGTTTAGAACAAACTATTCAAATTTCTGAAAGTACTCAGGCAATTAAACTCTTAACAAAAAAGGATTTACTTCCTTTTAAAAAATATAATTATATTCATGTTGGTTTAATAACAAGTCTAGGGACCCCACGTTCTCTTTCAGCAGCATTATTGACATAAAAAGTTGTGCAACTCCAAGGAGATTTGGATTTTCTTATCTATTTTTTCTCTAAAAGAGATTCTATCTCTTTTTTGCATAACTCCAAATACTCATGGTTCATTTGAGCAGGCCTAGCTTTGATGGAAATTTGACTTTTATTAAAGTCATCAATATGAGGTAAAGAAATAACATGTTTCTTTCTATCCCAAAAAGCATTTGGCAAATCATCGCACACTTCATTTTTGAATTGGTTTTCAATCAATTTGATTTGTTCTCTTATCTCATTTTTATTAAGTTGTTCATTAATATTTAATAAACTAACTTCCTCTTTAAGAAAATCTAATTGTTTTTCTTTATTTAAGAGAATACTTTTAACTTCATTAAGCATTTTAATATGAGGATCAATAATAAATTCAAAAGTGACAGTTTTACCCTTAATCATGGTAGTAATGCCTTTAGTGTCAACATTAATTAAAGGGATAATGCTATTTAAAAAAGGAGTTCCAAGAATAACTATATGAGTCATGTTTTTAACTAAGATGAAATGGGTAGGTAAACAAATATCTTGATTACAAACGTATGCATTAGGTAATTTATAATTAACCGTTAATTTGCCACCACTAGCCTGAGCAAGGGTTTGAGTGGTTTTTGTATAATACTTGGTAGGAACAATTCCTTCCTATAGACAATTAAGATCAGCGCCACTATCAATAAGGGCGACTTCATTTTCTAAAATAAACGTTCTGTTAATAACTAAAGTTATTTTAACAAACCATTTTTGAGAAATTATTCTATCAATAAGAGTGAGAAATCTATCATTAGTAGAAAGACTGCTAGTAGAGGATATTTCTTCAACTTTAAAGTTACATGTTTCAAGAAAGGAGATCCTTTGAGATAATTTTTTATTATCTTTCTTTATCTGAGTAATTTCAAATTTCAAAAGATTAATTTCTCTATTTAAATCAGTAAGGAAAACAGGAGTTTCACAGATATTTGATTGTTGAAATCTGGATAAAATCTCACTTAATTGGTAGGGTGCTTCACTAATAATAGGAGATTCTTTTTTAGAATTCTCTTTAATTAAAACTTCAAGCATTTTAATTTTAAGGTTATTATCATAAATAGACCCAATAGCCTTTATGGTTTCATCTTGTTCTGTAGTAAGAACATTAAGACCATTCATGTCAACAATAGACTTCCAGTAATCATTTGATTACATTGACAATTATGATTGTCAGAATTTTAGAGAAATAATCTGATGATGATTCGTAGATCATGTCAATATCTTCATTAGAAGAATTAGTTTTTGAGTCAGACTTGAGTAAGCAAACTTTCTCAAGTTGAGAGTGTAATTGTTCATCCTCAATATCATTGAGAGCTTTCTTGGTCCAACATTAGTTTGCATAGTGATCAGCTTTACCACATTTGTGGCAAGATACATCAAGCATTTTAGCTTTTCTTTTGTCTTTATGAATAAAGGTCTTTTCTTTTGGTCTATTTTTATTAAAGTGACTTCTTTTCTTATTCTTCTTATAAGAATTTTTATAATTATCCTTATTTTTATGAGGTTTATTCCTGAAAAAATTTCCCTTTTTCTTTTTATCTTCAGAGGTTCTACCAAGATCGAAGGCGAACTGATCGCAGAATTCACCCATTTGGTGTTTTTCAGAAAGTTTGTGTTTCTTAAGCTGATTTTTAAGCTTAATATCATTACATAATGTTAATCCTTCATTAACACAGGTGCTTATAATTTGACCATATGTAAGATCAGGATAGTTAATATCTATCCCATCATTTTTACTTCTTAAATATTATTTAACCTTTTTAGAAAAGAAATGGGGTAAACCATCAAAAAAATTGGCTTTCCAATGGATAGAATTTGGGTTTTTTAATTGATAAATTCTAGACAAAAATGTGTCTTTGTACCATCTAAAATGTGTAAGGGAAGGACATCTTAGATTTTAGAGTAGAGTTTGAATTTTTCTCCAATAGGGATATTGGTCCAACAAAATGTTGAAGGATACAGTGTATAAACCGCATCTTCTTCGCCTGTGGTGGAAACACCACTTGCTTCTGACTTAATCATTTTCTTATGGTCAAGAATATCCTTTTTCTGACTATCGGTGAGATAATGATCCCACCAACCTCTTAATTGACCAACAAATCCAGTGGATATGAAGGTGGCAATATCTCTATCGGAATTTCCGTTTTGTTTACAAACAGTGGAATACATAATCATTCTATGTATTGTATCAAGGATTTGTTTGTCATTTTACCCGTCAATGTTCCATTCATAAATGACTTTTCCAGAATACGAATTTTGGAAGGGTTCAGGTTCTTCAAAAAGTAAATCTTGAGGAGAGGAACGCTTATAATAGTATTTCTCTAAAGTTTTAGAGGTATAAAATGGGTTTATCTCATTAGTATTTTGATTACTTATGTCTAAGTCAGCAACATATTTACTAAATCATTAATTTCTTCTTCATTAGAAGAGTCTTGATTAGACATTACCGTTAAATGTAATTCTTTAAGCTTTTCTCAAGAATACGGACAAACTCATCACCGTTAGTTTCCATTTTAAACCCTTCTATAGGAATAGGAGGTTGAATTATAGGAACATCTGGAATATTAGATGTAGAAGCTTGTTCTTGAGGTTTAGGCTTATTAATAAAGTCAACGATAATCTTTTGACGAGCTATTTATTTGTCTAAAAGGTCCTTTATGGATAAGAGTTCATTTACTAGAGAAATAAATTGTTCTCCTAGGCAAACAAGGTGGGCATTAGTATAATTATTGGATTTAATTATGAAATTTAATTCTTTAAGAGTCATTTGATTTTGTTCAACCCTTTGAAGGGTAAGATAAGGTGTAGCCTCTGTATGAGGACCCAAACTTATTGTTTGCTCAGGGGGGAAAGGAGATTCCATTCTTTCTCCTTTGACATTTCCCAAGGTTTTTGTAGAACTAACAATTCGTTATGTTTTATAAAAACCAATTCTTCTTTTTTTTACTTATAAAGTAACTAATGAACCATTTGACAAAGGTAATGAAATCTTGGTTCATAGACATCTGAGTATAGTACTCATCTTTAAAACTTGTTAATACAGGGGCAGAAAAAGTTTTAAAAAACCATTTTCTAAATTGAGTGTATCTTTCATGCTGAAACTCGTCATTGACAAGGTTTCTTAGATTACTACCTGGGGAATAATCTAACATTATAACGGGAAGTTCATGTCTGAGGGAGTAGGTGATTCTACTCTAGGAGGATTTGGTTTTTGATATATTCCATGGGGAATTTTATTTTCGCTGAGTCTTATATTTTCGAATACCTCTATTTCTTCTCTTAATTGAGAAGTAGAAGATCTAAGAAATTGGCTAGGAGCAGAGTAAAACTCATTTATAGAATTCGCCGAATGTCTTCCAGACATAGATCTAGGTATTCTAATAATTCTTTTAGAGTTAAAGTTTATTTCTAAATCTCCTTCACTAGACTGGATTATTTAATAAACATCCTTATTAAGGATAGGCTCAGGTTCTACGACCTGAGGAAGGTTCCAGGTTTCAGAAAAATTAATTTCATCCCATTTTAGTAACCTATTAGTTGCAACACTAGATGTTAGCAAATTAGTTTGAACTAAAGTAGTAGTTCTTGGAAATGATATTTGTTTAGCTTTAGAATTTAAAGAGGTAAGAACTTTGTAATAAACCCTATAACATATAGCCTTTATTTCACTGCCCTGTTTAAAATTGTAACCATTGGTATGAATAGTTAATTGAAGGGCATCTAATAAATTTTATCAGTCATGGATAAGCTTATATTAGGAGAGACATCAAAATAAATTGGTCCATGACACAGATTTGTCTCAATTAAAGCAGCTAAAGATTGTTTAAAATCTTTACATTTAGCATCTCTAATATATCCCAGGATGCTAGTATCTAATCCTAGCAAAGTCAAAGGTTTAACAACAACTTGTATTAAACCAACATGAATATAATTATAATTTTTAAAAGGAAGTAAATCCTTTTTTGTTAAGAGTTTAATTGTCTGAGTACTTTCAGAAATTTGAATAGTTTGTTCTAAGCTTTTTACAGCAAAGCGAGATAAATCTATTTTACCAAATTTATAAACTTGATTTGAATGTACTGATGGAATTGTCCATTTATTAAGTTTATCCAAAATTTTTTGGATATTTCATAAGTTCTTCATGTTTAATCAAATTATTTTGATGATTATCATCATCAGAATCCATAAATATGGCAGGCTAAAGATGTTGTGGACGATTAGCTACCTTAGGTAAAACTAAATAGGTAAATTTAACTCATAATCTTAGTACAAATATATTTAGGCAAAAACTGATAAGTCATCTTTGCAAACAAAAACTTTGTTTAACTATCAACCCTAAGGGATAGAAGGATGTCTCCTAAATCAAAGATGTCCAATGTTTTTTAGCAAAAATTTTTCTTTTCAAAATCATCTTAACACTCCCTTCACTGGGAAAAAACGATGAGTTTAAGAAAACACTAAAAAAAACATCTTTAGTTTTGAATAAACCCTTATTACTTGTTGCCATGATATAAATATATTAATTTTAAGAGAAGAACCTACATATTTAGTTTCGTCTAAGTTATCTAACCTTCCATAATAAAAAATTTAGCCACTAATTATCATTGACAAATAGTTGGATTAAGAAATATACCTTAGTTTTGTTACCAAGCGATGATACCAGTAATACAGCGGAGTCAGTATAACTAAATAATTAAATAATTGAAAGTATTTACCTATTTTTGAAAAGGAAAAAAAATAACTAAAAAATTGAAAAAAATTGACTTGTACGCATTACTAAAGGGGAGCATTTTGATGACCTAAAAAATTAGTGTGATTTGACGACAAAATTACTAAGGACATGTCTCTTTGACACATTGTTTGGGATCTGAGGTGCTCTAGTGGTTTCAGCCAATAATTTACAAATGTAGTTTCTAGCTGCATCACCTATCATCACAATCATCAAAACATTACTAATCAGAAAGAAACGCTTAACGCTTTACACCTCTATTTGTTTACAGATGGATTTAGCGGTGAAATATTACATGCATCAATAATCATAAGTGTACAAACCTGCTTAACAATGAATGGTTCCTCGATAAGACTCAATGGCTCTGTCAAAATAGTAAGAAATCCATTTCAATTTCCATAAACAATGTTAGTGAAGGGACAAACACTCACCCGCATCTGAATATATACGACTTTAATTCCAATTGCACTCTTGAGACGGGGAAGATAGAGGAACCAAACATTCCTAGACCACCAGATGGAACATCCGTGGAAGGTGCAGTTTTTTTCCAAAAAATTTCCATGCAGATGGTGACAAGAAGAAGATCTGGGAGGAAGCAATATTGGCAAATGTGGATAGTTCACATATGTACTTCTTTTTATGGAAAAAATGCGGGTTTTCTTCTCCAAACATGTCAGCAGGACCACGAAGGAGAAATTGTTACATATGTCAAGTTTTAAGGAAACAAATTCTCTTGGTAAATATTTGGGCATTCCGCTTACATGTAAAGCTCCGAAAAAGGCAGATTATAGATGTATCGTTTATCAAGTTAGTGAAAAGCTGAGATTGTGGAAAGGTAGTAATTTAGCGTTTTCCGGTAGAGTGGCGCTTGTTAAAAGTGTCATTGAATCTATCCCGATATATCCGATGATGACTACAATGTTACAGGTAAAGCTCTGAATAAGGCTTCTCTTTCTAAGTTGGTGTGGAAATTTTTTAATGGAGATGACAATTTTTGGTGTCACATCCTTAAGGGAAAGTATGACAGAAGCAGTAATAAAAAATGTATGATTGTGAAGCCTACAGATTCTTTATGGAAGGCTATTATGAAGCAAGATGGGATTGGAAAGTGTAATGTGTCTAGAGTTGTTTTTGCTTTGGGGCTTAAGCCCTTCATTGTATAAAAAAACTAAAAATAAAAATAAAAACATTCCTTATTTATAGTATTAATACACACATATAATACTAAACCAACATAAAATTATAAATCCTCACCTAGTGGTAAGTCGATGAACCAGATTCATTTATTTTTTCTCACGAACATTATTTCTTTTGTGTAATCACAAAACAAAACCAACAAATAAAAGTAAACAAAAGAATTGATTGATCAAAGAAACATTGCAAACCAAACAAAGATCAAACAAAGATGCATAGGATTTAGCATGCATTTTAATGTACCATATGAACAGAAACTCTGAATAAACAAACATTATGAAACACAACAGATAACTAAAATAGAGAATTTTCAAAGAAGAAGGGAGATGAAAAAGGTGAAGATGGAAGGTTTGGTTGGTCATGAAAGACAGAGATGAGAAAGACAGAGATGAGAAAGGCTGAATGTTTCAATTTTTTAAGGTAAAATTGAAAAAAGGATGAGAAAAATGTGAGACACTGCAATGTGGTGTGATGTTTGGAATAAGTAATATAACATTTTTGAAGATGAAACATTGAATATTAAAAATGAAGATGGTTGAAAATTAAAAGGACGTATAGTTACTTTTGAATCAAATAAAAGACTTGATTGACAAAAATAAATTTTGGACAAACAATGCTCCTATTTCGGACACCTGGCATATGCTCGTTGGCAAATAAGAAAAAGTTGCAAAACTATAGTAACCAAATTTGTTCAATGAAAACTTAGTTCAGTTTTAAAACATTGCCCTTAATTTAATGATGTCTCAAGAAAAAGACTAAAGAGTATTTTTGAATTTTTATAATATTTTTAAAATATCTAATTTTCTTATATTATAGATTTAAAATTAAATATATAAATTTAGTTTTGAAAAGTATGTCTTACCTTCCTTGAAAATTTAATAGTTATATTTTGATTAATACAATTTTTTTGCTTTGTAGATTTTTTAAAAGAAGTGGGTGAAACTTTAGAATTTTTAAAGTAGCATTAAAAGTTGAAAAACTCATTCATAAAGGAGTTCTTCCATTAGTTTAAGATTCAATACATAAATCGAATAATTATGTATGTAAACATGTTACTTACACCCACTGCAATACAATCTTCATAGTTTTTTTTTTTAATTTAAAAAATTGGTTTAAAATAAATAACTACTTTTTAGTCTCATCTCAAAGAATTCATGGAGAACATAGTGAAGTACATGCAAGAATCTACGTAATGGAGACGGAAGAAACGAACGTTAAAAAACAATTATCTTATATTTGTATAAATAGAGATTCTAGTGTTATAATTTGAGATGTCTGTTTGATTTCATTTCTAAATATCAAAAATACTCAACATACCCATATTAAAAAGAAACGGGTTTCACTATAAAAAAAAGTTTGAACATTGAAACACCATTCTCATTTAAATTCAAAGTTTTTCATTTCAATTAATATTCTTTACAAATTTACTTTCATCTCTCCTTTAACTACATTGTTACTCTTCATTTGTTTACAAACTTCAAGCCTTTTTTAACATTGTCGAACTTACATTTCACATTTTGCTTTTCAATTGTTTCGACCAAGTCGAAATCCTTTACATTTCCACAAAACTATGAACAAAAGTTTTAGCATTAAGATTCTCTAGTTGATCATGTAAGTAATCTTAAATAAGAGATTAGTGATTGTTTACTAAATTTTACATTAAACACCTTGATGGCGAGAAATTGAAGCGAAAACCACGATAAATGGAATCGACTGTGACAGATCTCCGTTTTGGTTTCTGAATGCTCTCAAGTTTGAGATATGAGGGAGCTGTGAGTAAGGATATTGAAAAGAGAACATGAATAGTAGAAATTGTTGGAATCGAATGATGAATGCGTTTTTAATTCGACAATCTAAGAAAGTTATGAATAATTGAATAGAAAATTGGATATGAAATCGTGAAAATAGTAGGAATTAGAAGTCGATTCCCACATAGGCGCCGATGTTCCATTTAAAAACACGAAATGAATGTTGCAGCTTCTCGAAGGAACCAGAAAGAAAGAGAGTTGAATAACTATTGATCTTGGATAATGACTTTAATCTCTTCTACGACAATGCGAGATTGACTCGCATGATTAACACTCTAACGTTCAGGTTAAAATTTAAGATTAGTAAAGTAAAGTTAAAGATAAAAAATTAAGTAGTTACTCATAAAATATGAACAATTTTTATATTGAATTGAATAAAGTAAGACTTTGACGAATTGAGTCTAGTAAATTCATTACATAACCAAGTGATCCATAGACAAATCACTCCTATTTCAATTGTTATTTTGGAAATTTTCGACATTAGCCTTATAGTAGCTTTAGCTTTAAGCTCTTGTATTCTTAGCATAACAATTTAAAATTAAATATATAAATTTAGTTTTGAAAATGATTTCTTAACTTGGTTGAAATCTTAAGAGTTATTTTTTATTAATATAATTTTTTTGCTTTATAGATTTTTTAAAAAGAGTTTCTTCCATCAGTTTAAGATTCACTCCTAGGGCTGGCAATGAACCAAACCAACTCGAAGATAGTTCGGAATTCGACTCGACAATTAAATCGTTGAACTAGGTTCATGAACCAAATGAGTTGAGTATGAGCGAAAAATTAAGTTCGTTAACTAAATGAGCTGAACTTGAACTATACATAGTTCGACTCGTTAGGTTCATGAGTCAACTCGATTACATATGAAAAGAATTATACTGTCTTTAAGATTAGGTTTAAATATTTACTTCAAATCTTAGACAAATTTAATCTTCAATTTAGTAGTTTTTGAGTTAGACTCTCAAATGTATCTCTTGAAAGTTGTGTAGGTTTTGAATTAGTAGATTTCGAAGATAAAGTTAAATATCAATATGATAACTTTTATTTTATTTTAATATTTTATTTAAAAAATATATATTTATTTAAAATGTCAAATATACTAAAAAATATATATATTTTAAAAAATAGTTTTTAAGTTCGTGAACCATGTGAGCTGAACCTAATGAGATGAACCTAACGAGTCGAATCGAACTGTTCGTGAACTTATAACGAGTCGAGTTTGAGCTTAAAAAAAAGTTCGTGTCGAACTCGAACTCGAACTCGAATTCGAACAATTCTTAACGAGTCGAGCCGAGCTGAGGTGAGTTCGACTCGACTCGACTCATTTCCAGCCCTATTCACTCCATAAACAGAATAACTATATATATATATATATATATATATATATATATATATATATATATATATATATATATATATATATATATATATATATATATATATAGACACGTCATCTTTTCCCACTTCAACCCAATCTTTATAGTTTTTTTAATTTAAAAATTGGTCCAAACGAATCATCTAGATCAAGATCAAAATCGATTCGGGTCAAACATGGATCGGTCACCATCGGAGAAGAAGCTCATACTCGTCAACCGCGAACCGAACGGCATCGCGGTGATTACAATCAACCGTCCCGACGCTCTCAACTCGCTGACTCGGGCGATGAACGTGGACATGGCTCAAGCTTTCAAGAGCCTGGACCGGGATGAATCCGTTCGGGTGATTATACTAACCGGATCAGGTCGTTCATTCTGTGCCGGCGTTGACCTCACCGCGGCGGAGGATGTTTTCAAGGGCGATGTTAAGGATCCGGAGAGTGATCCGGTCGTGCAAATGGAGCGGTGCCGGAAACCAATTATTGGTGCTATCAAAGGATTTGCAGTTACAGCTGGTTTCGAGATTGCGCTTGCTTGTGATATCTTGGTTGCTGCCAAGGGAGCCAAATTCATGGACACTCATGCTAGGTTCCTAACATTCCTCTCCTTTTTTTTTTATCTAGGAATTTTATCATTATTGCTAAAGAATAAAGTCGCGATGATTCTCACTTCACAGCGGGCAATATCTCATAGCCGCGGTGGTGCAGACTTGAGGTCGACCGGAACCATTATCATAATAATTTAATTTATTGGCTTACTTTGTTACTCCTTTAGTTTAGTTCATAAATTTTTATTCCTCTTTAATTATTATACAGTTTAAGGTAGCACTTTTGTAGGTAGAGAGAGGAAAAATAAAATGAATGTAATAATTAATTAAGGATATTATAAAAAAAAAAAAAGAAGAATTATTGTTTAAAACATTACAATAATGATTAGTTTTCTTGTGTAAAAGTAAAAAAAAAAAAAAATGACAATCAAAAAGGAGGTAGTACATGTGTACCTTTGATTTTCATACTTTTTCTTAGGTTGCTCATTGGTGTTATTTGTTGTATGCAGATTTGGGATATTCCCGTCGTGGGGTCTGTCTCAGAAGCTTTCCCGCATTATAGGAGTAAATAAAGCCCGGGAGGTTTCGCTTACGGCCACGCCTTTGACTGCAGAGGTAGCTGAAAAGTTGGGTTTGGTGAATCATGTTGTTGAGGAGAGTGAATTAATGAAGAAAAGCAAAGAAATTGCAGAAGCTATTGTGAAAAATAACCCAGACTTGGTGTTGAAGTACAAGTCAGTGATAAATGATGGCATTAAGCTTGATCTTGGCCATGCTCTTTCTCTTGAAAAGGTTAGTGCTATAGCATTTGTGTGTCTAAAATTGCATATTATGGATTCAATTATGTTTCATTATGGTATAGTTTGATTCATGTAGACGTCCATATTTAATGTTATAAGGGTTGATAGTTGTTAAATTCGCATAAAGGCTTTCGTAATTTCGGTTGGTAAAAGTGTTGTGATGCAGATACTAATTGTGGTCGTCTTGATGTGAATTAACCACAATTTCTTTTTCATCATAATAAAAGCGGTGAATAGGAGTATCAGTATCGACACCGTTTTGTCGTGGCGGTTTTTGCGTGACAAACCGTTTTTTAAAACATTAGTTGTTATATGGATTCGATTATGCTTATGCATACCAAAACTTATTGATTGAGTGCCAAGTAAGTTTCAATTGTGTGCTGCCATTAATCATTTCATGTCAATTTGTGAGCTTTATAATTGTAATTAGGCAATAGGCATATAGATTTGCATGAGCACAATATATATGCTAGTGTTACTTAAGAATAGTTGACAGGGTCACTGGTTGAAGTGGTTAAACTAGGACACTTACTGGAATGAGGTTGAGAATGTGGTCCAACGTTCCAACCTAAGTACCAATATAACATATTAACAACCAACAATTGCTCTTAAAAAAGCACAGACTAGGTTTTTAATAACGGTCGCGTTGCGGTGGCATAAAGGCTTTCGCGATTTCGGTTGGTTCAGGGGTTGCGATACTGATTGTGGTCGTCATGGTGTAAATTAACTACAATTTCTTATTCATTATAAAAACGGAGAATAAAGATATCGGTATCAAGACTTTCCTATATCGTTTTGTCTTAGCTGTTTTCATGGTAACACGGTAACAAACCATATGTTAAAACCTTTAAGTAGATAAATACACAGTGAGTTTAGAGCCAAATATCAATATCTATAGTTCACTGTGTTGCAGCTGTAACGACTCTAGATAACAACAAGACTTGTAAGCATTGTTTTGCAATATCTTGATCCATAACTTTGCATTGAGTTGAGATGTTCAAACTATGTTTATCTAATTTTGATGAGTTCTCTACTTGTGTACGGTATGTAGGAGAGGGGCCATGACTATTATAATGGAATGACCAAGGAGCAATTCAAGAAAATGCAGGAATTCATAGCAGGAAGAAGTTCCAAGAAACAGTCCAAATTATAAGTCTCAAACTGTAAAGTTACATATTGTTTTGTTTCTCATGGTTGAGGTTTTATGAGTTAGTTCTCGTAAAAAATCAGCACTCACTGTTTATTATAATGAATTAATACCCATATAAAAGTTCCTCAATATCAAATTAAATATCTTATATCGGTTCATGTGCATTCTTTCAGGGCTCTGTTTACATTGGTATGTTTGGGTTTTTTATTTGAAGTAGCAAAATTATATTAATAATAATAAATAATAGCTTATGGTACAAGATATGTCTCTAAAATAACACAACAATTCGACTAATTGAAAATAGAACCATAGGATAGAAAAACAAATAACGTATTGTTTTAAGTAACAGGATAATCTTTAGTCATGGATTCTAGAAGGATGAAATCAAGCCAAGCTTTGGATTTGCCTCCTCATAGTCATTCACAGCATCAACCATCCCGTTGCAGTCACGTTTAAACATGATATCTCTGAAGCAACAACGCAGAATAAGGCTTGAGATACGGCTAGAGATGGATCGTTTCCTCCAGATACTAGAGATGGGTAGTTTCCTCCAAGACAAACCCAAGTGGTTGCCACCATAGAGAGGCCCTGGTCCTCATCATTTCGCGGCCATAGATAAGCTTGCTTCTATATTGCACTTCATCCAGCTCTTAGAAGGTTTCTCCATTGTCATGAGAAGTTAATTATTGTTATTCATATAGTAAGTATCATTTCATTAATTGGAAGTTTTGAGTGTGCAAGTTTGAAGCTTTGTTTGCCAAATCGCTGGTGAATCGACTCTATCTAAAGCAAGATTTGTATTCGTTAAATATGAGTGAAGACAAAGTGTTGGTTGAGCAGTTGGATATGTTCAACAAGCTGATTTTTGATCTTGAAAATATTAATGTGAAGATCGATGATGAAGATCAAACATTGTTGTTGTGTGTTTTGCCCAAAACACATGCTCACTTCAAAGAAACTCTTTTGTATGGAAGGGATTCCCTGAGCTTTGAAGAAGTTCAACCAGCCTTGTATTCTAAGGACTTGAACAAACAAAAGGAGCATAAACCTTTGACGGTGGACAAAGGTTTGGCCGTTAAGGGAAAATTCTTGCGAAATGATGGTAAGTTTGACAAGAAGAAAGGTAAAAGTCAGCAGAAGTTTTATAATGGCGAAACATCTGGTATTCGATGTTATCACTGTAAGAAGGAGGGTTACACAAGAAATGTGTTCCCTAAACGCCTAAAAGATCATGGAGGTAAGGATAATGGCAACGCAACCATTGTGCAAGATGACTTCGACGGGAAGGGATGTGTTTTTTCAAGGAGAGAAAAGTATCCTAAGAGTCATGAAGGGTCAAAGGAAGTCTTGAGAGGCGTGAAGAAACAAGGCTTGTATACCCTTGAGGCTGAGGTTGTAAGTGGTTCGACAAATGTTGCATCCACGAAACCTGTGTCGAAGACAAAATTATGACACATGAGATTGGTCATGTCAGCGAAAGAGGTCTGGTCGAATTAGGAAAGCAGAACCTGCTAGGAGGTGACAAAGTTGAAAAGTTGGAGTTTTGTGAATCTTGTGTATTTGGTAAATCCTGTAGAGCGAAGTTTAACAAAGGCAAGCAAAGAACACATGGATCTCTGGATTACATTCATGCTGATATTTTGGGGTCTGCAAGGAATCCTTCACACTCAGGTGTAAGGTGTTTTCTATCCATCGTTGATGACTATTCCATAAAGCTATGGGTATTCATCAAGAAGACGAAGGATGAAACTTTTGAGAATTTCAAAAGTTGGAAGTTCTGGTCGAAACTCAAACTGACAGAAAGGTTAAAAGGTTGAGAACTGACAATGGCCTTGAGTTCTGCAACGAAGCGTTCGATAGTAACTGTGTTAAGTCTGGGATTGCGAGGCATAAGATTGTAGCAGGTACTCCTAAACAAAATGGCTTAGCTGAGAGATTCAATCTAACAATCCTTAAAATGGTTAGATGCATGTTGGTTAGTGCTAGATTGAAGAAGGTGTTTTTGGCGGAGGTTGTTTCGACAATAGCTTATCTGATAAATAGATGTCCCTCGACTGCCTTGGGAATGAAGGCACCTAAAGAAGTTTGGTCGGGACATCCACCTAGTTTCTACAGACTGGGAGTATTTGGCTGCATGGCCAATGCTCATATTAGCAAGACAAGGTTGAACCTAGAGCTCTGAAATGCATGTTCATGGGATACCCTTAAAGAGTCAAAGTTTATAGGCTATGGTGCCTAGAGCCTGGTCACATGAGGTGTATCACTAGTCGAGATGTAGTTTTCAATGAAGCAGAGATGGCTTTCAAGAAAACTGATGATACTGACAAAGAGATGGAGTAGGGAGAGATTCCTATTGAGGTGGAGCATGTTGATGTTGAATTGTGTATCCTAAATGAAGTTGAAGAAGACACAGAAGATGTCATCGAAGATGAGGAGACTGATAATGACTATCTGCTAGCAAGAGACAGGTCGAGGAGAGTCATTAAGCCACCTCAGAGACTTGGGTATGCAGATCTTATAGTTTATGTCTTAATCTCTACAAGTGAGGTTCTAGACGAAGAATCTAGATACTATAAGAAAGTTATGAGGAGTCGAAAGAAGATTGAATGGATGAAGGCTGTGGATGATGATATGAAATCTCTTCATGATAACAACACCTAAAAACTGATCAAGAAACCTGTTAGAGTCAGGTTAGTCAGCTGTAAATGGATTCTCAAAGTTAAGGAAGGGATCAAAGGAGTGGCGTCGAAGAGATACAAGGCAAGATTGGTTGTTGTGGGGTTCATTCAGAAAGAAGGTGTCGACTTCAATGATGTATTCTCTCATGTTATGAAGTACATATCCATTTGAATGTTGCTTGCCACAGTGGTGCAGTTCAACCTTGAACTGGAACAAATGGATGTGAAGACTGCGTTATTGTATGGTGATCTAAACGAAACAAAGGGTATGTCAAAAAAGGGAAGAAAGTTTATGTGTGCAAGCTGAATAGATCTTTATATGAATTGAAACAATCTCTTTGACAGTGGAATAGGAGATTCGAAAAGTTCATGGCACACATAAGTTTCATTAGAAGTCAGTTCGACCACTACGTTTACTTCAGATTTTGACCGAGTAATTCATTTGTTATTTTGTTGCTCTATGTGGATGATATTCTAATAGCAAGCAACAATGTCGAAGATGTAATAAGGGTGAAGGTTGAACTCAATAAGGAGTTCAACATGAAGGATCTGGGAGCTGTGTCCAGGATTCTTGGGATTGACATCCGAAGAGATAGAAAGTAGTCGAAATTATGCTTATCTCAAGAGGCATACCTATGAAAGATTCTTGAAAAGTATGGTATGCCGAATTCAAAGCCCGCTGTGACTTGGACAAACCCTCAATTCAAGCTAAGTATAGATCAGTGTCCCAACACTGATGTTGAAAGAACTTATATGAATAACATTTCATATGCTAATATAATGGGTTCTTTGATGTATGCTGTAACACCCCGTTCCCGAAAATTAAATAAAACAATTAAATAAACACATATCAGAGTTTCTCTCCCAAACGGGATATCACAATTTTTCAACAAAAGTTCACAAATCATTTCAAAACTGATTTTCAATAAAATTTCAGCGGAAAGGAAGTATGTCATAACTCAAAGTATATATATATATCATCAACATCCAACAACATCATCATATATATACAACAATCGGCCATTTTCCCAAAATATACATATCATCATCAACATCATCACATGTCTCACAAAAGTCAGATACGCCACGGGGGCACACATATCAACAATAAACGATAAAACTCCCAAAAGCCCCGGTGTTACGTATCAGAGCAGTTCTACGACGACGCCACAATCCAAGCTAGCTAAACACCTGGATTGTCTGTACTTCCGAAGAAGCACAGACCACAACAACAGCAAAGGGGTGAGAATCACGATCAAATATTAATGGTATAATGGTACATGAAATAAAAGGCAGAAAACAATAAATCATTTCACATACAACATATCAGGACCTACTGTCCCATGCCAACACACTATGCATACCACACATGCAACACATCCGGACCTACTATCCCATCATCAACATTCACAACACACACAAACAACAATGCAACACATCAACCCGACTCGACAATTATGCGGTACCGACTCAACTCATGATAGATCGCATACATTCCATCCGAGCAACGATCTATCCCTACCACGCTCCTCCTGAGCCCATATAATTAAATCTCAACGTTACCCGCTTGGAACACGGGTGGTCGCATACACTCCATCTGAGAAACGATCCAAATCCCGTCCACGTTCCCCACTAGAGCACGTGAGTGTATCACACACCACGTCTACGCTCCCCACTTGGAGCACGTGAGTACATCATACCTCACATCCACGCTCCCCACTTGGAGCACGTGAGTACATCATACCTCACGTCCACGCTCCCCACTTGGAGCACGTGAGTACATCATACCTCACGTCCACATGCTATGCAAGACACTATGCATAACCACACAGCACACACAGTGCACACGATCCTACTAATCCATCGCATCATATAATGCATATACACACAAGCACACGAAGTGCATCGATCCTACTGATCCAATCGTCACAACAACACATAAGCACAATGTATATAAAGCGTGTCGATCATGCGGATCCACTCATCACAACACATCACCACAATGCACTCAAGGCGTGTCGATCCTACTGATCCACATCCATCACACAACATACAAATGCAACGCATAACAAGCGTATCGATCCTACGGATCCACATCCATCACACACATAGCACATAGTGCATACATCTCACATACACTTCCACACATATCGATACTTAACACATAATCCACCGATTATGTCAAATGCGATAAACGCCGGCCACACAGTCGTCATGCCCCTCAACATACTCTCAACACTCAGCTATCATCACAGCATATCCATTCGATCACGCTCAGCATCATCAGCGGCACACAACCCTCAAATTCCAAAATCTGCTACACTCGCTACGTGAGCTCCTAGCGAGTGTTCGCTACACGTTTGCCTAGCGAACCCCCTCGCGAACCACACTTCAGAGCTACTGGAAGTGTTCGCCACTACCTCGCTTAGCGAACTTGCTAGCGAGTACAAGGAAAAAGCCACTGTCAAGGCTCGCTACGCGAGCTGCTAGCGAATGCTCGCCAGGCATTCGCCTAGCGAAGGGCTAGCGAAGACCTACGAATTCAGAAAAATTACACTGCTGCTCAAAACTCAGCAGCTCCCCCACTCTCTAATTTCCATCGAAACAACCTCAAATTCGTCGGCTCAAGGATCTACAGCCTAGCCACAACACCCAAACTCAGTTCTTCCCGATAAACTATCACATCTGCTCAATTACCCAACTTCCGGCATTAACTCTGAATTTACCCGAAAACCCCAAATACACTCAAACAATCGAACCCAACCACATGCAATGATTTCAACACAATTCAACACAATAATAACAGCATCAATTCATACAATCAACATCAGATTATCAATAATCTATGGGGATTAGGGATTTTCCCCTTTTCTACCAATTTTCATGTAAATACCATTCAACCGATATAATCCCCCCCCCCTTTACCTCGAATGCAATTCTGATGTTGATGATGAAGCTTCATAATTCCACAGCCTTCACGTCTTCCTCTTGCTCCAGCTTTCACTCTTGATCGCTTCTGCTCCTTCTCCTTCAACCGTGTACTACTCTTTCACGTGTTCTTTTCTTTCCAACTATAATGCCCAATATCAAGTATACCCCTCATCCCAATTAATTCACTTTTATTCCAAGTAAATAATATTTCTCATATTTCTTTTGATTTCCAAAATTCCAAATTAATATTAAACCCTCATAATATTAATATTAATAAAAGTAACAATAATAATAATAATAATAATAACATCAATATCAATATTAATTATTAATTATTATTATTGTCAATTATCCAATATTAATATTATGCTCCTTATTCCTTCCTCAATCTTCACACAAAACACGTCACAGAACAAAGTAACACTGGAAACTGAAAATAATTAAAATGGGCGTTACAACTCTCCCCCACTTTAATTATTTTCGTCCTCGAAAATACCAGATGGAAACAGCTCTGGATACGCTTCTCACATCCTGCTTTCCAATTCCCAGGTCACACTGCCTCCTGCAGCACCTCCCCAAGCCACTCTCACCAAAGGTATCTCTTTTCCTCTGAGTCGCTTCATCTTGCGATCCTCGATCGTCAACGGCAACGTCTCCACAGTTAGATTCTCTCTAACTTAGACTTCATCCCTCTGAATCACATGAGACGGATCGGGTACATACTTTTGAAGTTGCGACACATGAAACACATCGTGCAAGTTCGAAAGCTCTGGCGGCAACGCCACCCTATAAGCCACAACGCCAATCCTCTGCAAAATTTGATACGGTCCGATAAACTTCGGATCCAACTTCTTGGACTTCAATGCACGTCCAACATCAGTCACTGGGTTAACCCTCAAAAATACATGGTCACCCTCACTGAATTCCAACTCTTTCCTGCGATTATCATAATAACTCTTCTGCCGATTCTGAGATGCTCTCATCTTCTCACGGATCATCTGAACTGTCTTGGTAGTCTGCTGTACCAACTCCGGTCCCAACACAACACTCTCACCTGACTCATACCAACACAGAGGAGTCCTGCACCTCCTACCATAAAGAGCCTTAAACGGTGCCATCCCGATACTAGAATGGTAATTGTTGTTGTACGTGAACTCAACCAAAGACAAATGAGTATTCCACGTACCACCTTTCTCCAAAACACAAGCCCACAACAAATCCTCTAAAGTCTGAATAGTCCTCTCCGATTGTCCATCCGTCTGCGGATGATAAGCTGAACTCAGCTTCAACTCGGTACCCAAAGCCTCTTTCAAACTCTTCCAAAATACAGAAGTGAACCTCGGATCTCTATCCGACACAATACTCAACGGTACACCATGCAGCTTCACAATCACCCGAATGTAAATCTCTGCAAGATTCTCCAACGGAAAACTAATATTGATCGGTACAAAGTGTGCAGACTTCGTAAGCCGATCCACAATCACCCAAATCGCATCAAATCCTCTCGCCGTATTCGGAAAATCTGTAACAAAATCCTTAGCAATACAGTCCCACTTCCAAACTGGAATCTCTAACGGTTGCATCATCCCGGAAGGTCTATGGTGCTCCACCTTCGATTTCTGACAAACCAAACAAGCATAAACATAACGAGCAATATCCTTCTTCATACCCGACCACTAAAACAACTTTTTCAAGTCATGATACATCTTCGTAGCTCCTGGATGAACACTCAGGCTACTACGATGTCCTTCATCCAAAATCTACTTCCTCAGCTCATCATTATCCGACACACAAATTCTGCCCCGAAACCTCAACACACCCGCATTATCCAACTTGAAATCACTACCAGGGTCACTTCCGGCTCCTTGCATCAAATCAACAAGTTTCACATCCAACTTCTGATGTTCTCTAATCATATCCAAAAAATCATTATTCACTTGCAATTTACCCAACATCACACCATCTGTAGTAAACTCACAAACCATGCTCAAATCTCGAAATTGCTCAATAAACTCCATCTCTTTTACCATCAAAGCTGACATATGAATTGTCTTCCTGCTCAACGCATCCGCAAAAACATTCGCTTTTCCTGGGTGATAATTCAAACTGAAATCATAATTTTTCAAGAATTCTAACCATCTTCTCTGCCTCATATTCAACTCCTTCTGATCGAACAAATACTTCAAACTCTTATGATCACTGAACACCTAAAACCTCGAACCATACAAATAATGTCTCCACATCTTCAAAACAAAAACCACCGCAGCCAATTCAAGGTCATGAGTAGGATAATTCCGTTCATGCACCCTCAATTTCCGCGAAGCATAAGCTACCACTTTTCCGTTATGCATAAGAACTCCGCCTAATCCCATCTTAGACGCATCACAATACACCACAAAAGGCTCACTCGGATTCGGTAACACCAACACCGGCGCTGAAGTCAATCTCTTTTTCAGCTCTTCAAAACTCTCTTCACAAGCAGCATCCCACACAAACACTTGATCTTTCCTCGTCAACTGAGTCAACGACAAAGCCAATCTAGAAAATCCCTCAATGAATCTTCGATAATAACCAGCTAAACCCAAAAAGCTTCTAACCTCTGTTACCGTCTTCGGCGGTTCCCACTGTAGTACCACACTCACCTTAGATGGATCTACAAAAACACCATCACCAGAAATAACATGTCCCAGAAAACTCACCGTCTTCAACCAGAATTCACACTTCGATAACTTAGCGAACAACTTGTTATCCTTCAACTTCAACACTTGCAAAGCAATCCTCAAATGTTCCGCATGCTCTTCCTCAGAATTAGAATAAATCAGTATATCATCAATGAACATGACAATAAACTGATCCAAATAAGAATGGAAGATACGGTTCATATATTCCATAAACACACTCGGCGCATTAGACACTCTGAAAGGCATTATTGCATACTCGTAATATCCATATCGAGTCCTAAACGCCGTCTTCTGAATATCACCTTTCTTCACTCTTATCTGATGATAACCCGACCTCAAGTCAATCTTACTAAACACACGAGCTCCCACCAACTGATCCATCAAATCATCAATCCTTGGAAGAGGATATTTGTTCTTGATGGTCACTTTATTCAACTGATGGTAATCAACGCACAGCCACATGCTACCGTCCTTCTTCTTCACTAACAACACTGGAGCTCCCCACGGCGACACACTTAGTCTGATAAACTTTCTATCCAGCAACTCTTCAATCTGAGTCTTCAACTCGGCCAATTCCACTGCCGACATCTTGTACGGCGCCATAGAAATAGGCCTCGTATCAGGAATAAGATCAATGCTAAACTCAACTTCTCTCTTCGGAGGCAACTCTGTAATATTATCCGGGAACACCTCCGGAAACTCATTCACCACCGCTAACTCATCCAACAACGCCTTGTTGTCAACCGACAGTGATGCAAATAAAGCAAACATCTGAGCTTCATCTTCCAACAAGGCCCTCAATTCCTTACTAGACAAGGAATCTGCCAAAGCTTCCTCTTCTGGAGTCAAAAACAATAACACTTTTCGAAAACAATCGATGTACACTCGGTTGAACTCCAACCAGTTCATACCAAGTATAACATCCAAACCACCAAGTGGCAAACAAATCAAATCCACACCGAAGTCTCGGCCAAAGATAGTCAGTGGACACTTCAAACACACTAGCGAAGTAGTCACTGAGCCAATCGAGGGAGTTTCAATAGTCATCCGCCGCTCAAGAGTAGTCGGCACTAAACCTAACCTCTTCACACAATCAACAGAGATAAACGAGTGGGTTGCACCCGTATCAATCATAGCAGTCAAAGGAATGATCGAACTCTCCCCGTCTGCCGCTTGAGTTCCCATTATCGCAAACACTTTACCAGCAACCTGAGGCGCCTGAGGCCTCCTTCGGTTCTCACAATGAGTACTAATATGGCCTTTCTCGCTGCAATTATAGCAAGTAGGCATATTAGTCCTACAATCCGCCATCACATGGCCCGACTTCTCACACTTGAAGCACTTCTTCGTCTTTTGAGGACAATCAATAGATCGATGCCCCGCGGCACCGCACCGATAACATTTCAAATCCACTAATGTCTTCCTCTCTCGGAACCTCTTATCAGCCATAGCCTTATGCTTTCCCTTACCGTTCGGCACACTGTAAGGTGTACCACCAAACCTCGATTTACCCTTGCGGTCATTCACCGCCTTGTAATGTGCAATCCTCGCACGGTTATCTTTGTCATAGATTCGGCTCCTACTCACCAACTCAGGATAGCTCCTGATTTTCTGACACGCGATCCCCATCTTGATCTCAGGTCTCAACCCATTCTCGAATTTCAGACACTTAGAAGTCATCGCTTCCTCAGTATTGTAATGGGGACAATACTGAGCCAATTCCTCAAACTTAGCTGCATATTTGGCCACTGACATACTGCCATGTTTCAGCTCTAAAAATTCCACCTCTTTAGCACTTCTGATATCTTCTGGAAAATACTTCTCCAGAAAACCAGATCAGACCACCTCCCAAGTAATCGGAGTCCTCGAAGCCTCCATCCTCTGACGACAATTGTCCCACCAAGCCTCGGCCTCTCCCTAAAGTATGTGAGTACCGAACCTCACCTTCTGCTCGTCACTGTACCACATGGTCCTGAAGATCTTCTCTATTGCCTTCATCTATTTATGTGCAGCTACCGGATCCAGAATTCCACCTTCAAACTTTGGTGGCTTGTTGCTCTGGAACTGCGTTAAGTATCTAAACTGAGCTCCCGCAGCCAGATTCTGATTGACCACCACTTGCGCCATAGCCTGCATCGCCGCAACCAACGCTGCATCATTCCTCCCAGCCATATTGCTCAACAACAACAATCCAGGTTAACAGAAAACACGCAACTCTATCCTATAGACAGACTCAACACACTACACTGGCCGGACGGACCGACCTGCTCTGATACCAACTTGTAACACCCCGTTCCCCAAAATTAAATAAAACAATTAAATAAACACATATCAGAGTTTCTCTCTCAAACGGGATGTCACAATTTTTCAACAAAAGTTCACAAATCATTTCAAAACTGATTTTCAATAAAATTACAGCGGAAAGGGAAGTATGTCATAACTCAAAGTATATATATATCATCAACATCCAACAACATCATCATATATATACAAAAATCGGCCATCTGCCCAAAATATACATATCATCATCAACATCATCACATGTCTCACAAAAGTCAGATACGCCACGGGGGCACACATATCAACAATAAACGATAAAACTCCCAAAAGCCCCAGTGTTACGTATCATAGCAGTCCTACGACGACGCCACAATCCAAGCTAGCTAAACACCTGGATTGTCTGTACTTCCGAAGAAGCACAGACCACAACAACAGCAAAGGGGTGAGAATCACGATCAAATATTAATGGTATAATGGTACATGAAATAAAAGGCAGAAAACAATAAATCATTATTTCACATACAACATATCCGGACCTACTGTCCCATGCCAACACACTATGCATACCACACATGCAACACATCCGGACCTACTGTCTCATCATCAACATTCACAACACACACAAACAACAATGCAACACATGCACTCGACTCGACAATTATGCGGTACCGACTCAACTCAGGATAGATCACATACACTCCATCTGAGAAACGATCTATCCCTACCACGCTCCTCCTGAGCCCATATAATTAAATCTCAACGTTACCCGCTTGGAACACGGGTGGTCGCATACACTCCATCTGACAACGATCCAAATCCCGTCCACGCTTCCCACTGGAGCACGTGAGTGTATCACACACCACGTCTACGCTTCCCACTTGGAGCACGTGAGTACATCATACCTCACATCCACGCTCCCCACTTGGAGCACGTGAGTACATCATACCTCACGTCCACGCTCCCCACTTGGAGCACGTGAGTACATCATACCTCACGTCCACATGCTATGCAAGACACTATGCATAACCACACAGCACACACAGTGCACACGATCCTACTGATCTATCGCATCATATAATGCATATACACACAAGCACACAAAGTGCATCGATCCTACTGATCCAATCGTCACAACAACACATAAGCACAATGCATATAAAGCGTGTCGATCCTACGGATTCACTCATCACAACACATCACCACAACGCACTCAAGGCGTGTCGATCCTACTGATCCACATCCATCACACAGCATACAAACGCAACGCATAACAAGCGTATCGATCCTACGGATCCACATCCATCACACACATAGCACATAGTGCATACGTCTCACATACACTTCCACACATATCGATACTTAACACATAATCCACCGATTATGTCAAATGCGATAAACGCCGGCCACACAACCCTCATGCCCCTCAACATACTCTCAACACTCATCTATCATCACATCATATTCATTCGATCATGCTCAGCATCATCAGCGACGCACAACCCTCAAATTCCAAAATCTGCTACACTCGCTACGCGAGCTCCTAGCGAGTGTTCGCTACACGTTCGCCTAGCAAACCCCCTCGCAAACCATACTTCTGAGCTACTGGAAGTGTTCGTCACTACCTCGCTCAGCGAACTTGCTAGCGAGTACAAGGAAATAGCCACTGTCAAGGCTCGCTACACGCTCGCTACGCGAGTTGCTAGCGAATGCTCGCCAGGAATTCGCCTAACGAAGGGCTATCGAAGACCTGCAAATTCAGAAAAATTACACTGCTGCTCAAAACTCAGCAGCTCCACCACTCTCCAATTTCCATTGAAACAACCTCAAATTTATCGGCTCAAGGTTCTATATCCTAGCCACAACACCCAAAATCAATTCTTCCCGATAAACTATCACATCTGCTTAATTACCCAACTTCCGACATTAACTCCGAATTTACCCGGAAATCCCAAATGCACTCAAACAATCGAACCCAACCACATGCAATGATTTCAAAATAATTCAACATAATAATAACAGCATTAATTCATACAATCAACATCATATTATCAATAATCTATGGGGATTAGGGATTTTCCCCTTTTCTACCAATTTTTATGTAAATACCATTCAACCGATATAATCCACCCTTACCTCGAATGCAATTCAGATGTTAATGATGAAGCTTCACAATTCCACAGCCTTCACGTCTTCCTCTTGCTCCAGCTTCCCCTATTGATCGCTTCTACTCCTTCTCCTTCAACCGTGTACTACTCTTTCACGTGTTCTTTTCTTTCCAACTATAATGCCCAATGCCAAGTATACCCTCATCCCAATTAATTCACTTTTATTCCAAGTAAATAATATTTCTCATATTTCTTTTGATTTCCAAAATTCCAAATTAATATTAAACCCTCATAATATTAATATTAATAAAAGTAACAATAATAATAATAATAATAATAATAATAATACTAACATAAATATCAATATTAATTATTAGTTATTATTATTGTTAATTATCCAATATTAATATTATGCTCCTTATTCCTTCCTCAATCCTTACATAAAACACGTCACAGAACAAAGTAACACCGGAAACTGAAAATAATTAAAATGGGCATTACATATGCTATGGTTTGCACTAGACCCGACGTAACATATGCAGTAAGTCTTGTAAGCAAGTACATGGTGAATCCTATAAAAGCTCACTGACAAGCATTGAAGTGGATTCTAAGGTACATAAATGTGTATCTGAATAGAGTCTTAATTTTTGGTGGAGCCTTGGGTAAATATGGTAAAACAGAAATTTAAGGATATGTCGACTCTGATTATGCAGGTTGTATGGATTCTAGAAAATCTATTTCTGGATATGTGTTCACTATGTTTGGAACAACAATTAGTTAGAAAGTAACACTTCAGAAGGTCGTTGCATTATCAACCACTGAAGCAGAATATATCGCTCTAATTGAAGTTGTGAAGGAAGCATTGTGGCTTGAATGTTTTGCAAAGGAGCTGAAACTTCAAGGTCAAGTTGATAGTCAAAGTGCAATACACTTGTCGAAGAATTCAGCCTATCATGAGCGAACCAAGCACATTGATGTGAGGATGCATTTCGTCAGAGTGGTAATCGAGCGTGGATAAGTCCAAGTCCTGAAGGTTTCGATAGATCATAATGCTGCTAATATGATCACCAAGATATTGCCCAGTTGCAAGTTTTTCCACTGTATGCAATTGATAAAGATGTATGAAGAAAACTAGTTTGTTTCTTGATGTTATAGATTTAGATCCAAGGTGGAGATTTGTGAGATATTGGATCAAACTCTAGTATGTTCGAAGGATAGCTTCTGGTTCAACAGATATTAAGCATGAGGTTGAAGTCTATTTGTATGCTGCTATCGGAGTAATGGGTGTTGTAGTCAAAGTTTGTTCTAACATGCATTAGTCAATATTGATAGGTTTGTTGAATCGGGCCTTGCTTGTAAGCCCAATTGTTTAAGTTAGCTTGTACCCTAAGTTAGCTTGTAATGAGTAATTGTTAAAAAAAACCCATTAGATTAGTGTGTTAGTTTTCTTATAAATAGCATGCTAGTCTCTCATATTTGCATAAGGAAAAATAGGAAGATAAAATCATAATTCAAGTGAGAGAGTTTATTTTGTTATTCTTATATACTTGTAATCTTGTTCTAAGAGTAAGGAAAGAATAACAATTTATAATCAATCCTTGTTGTTTTTCCCTTGTTTTCTTTGTTAACCCTAACCCTTGTGTGTTTCTTGCCTATAAAGAAACCATTTACATTTTGTTTCAAGGAATTCTATTCACAATAACAACCTTGTGCATTAAGCACATATTGTGCGTTAATCTTGTTGTACCAACTTATAAAATGCTAACAAAGATGACAGTACAACGTGTTAACAACATGGTTGATGTGAATTGAATGAAAACAAAGTTTTTGCTTACAATTCTAGTACCTTCTGCATTAATCTTGTGAAGATAATGACATATTATTTTTGCTTACAATGCAACCTTGTGCATTAATCTTGTTGTACCAACTTACAAAATGTTAACAAAGGTGGCAGTTCAACATGTTAACAACATGGTTGATGTGAATTAAATAAAAACAAAGGTTTTGCTTACAATATAAAATAGATTAAACAAAATAGTACTTCAATATATGATTAACCTGCCATAGGCATAATATCATTACAACTCACAAAACAAAATGACAGTGCAACCTTGTTGCTCCAACTTACAAAACAAAATGGTAGTGCAACCTTGTTGCTCCAACTTACAAAACAAAATGACATATTGTTCCAACTTACAAAATATAAAGATAATACAACCTTCAAAATGACATTACAACATACAAAATGACAACTATCTTGATATAATGACAATATAAATTAATGGGTCAGTTTCTTAGATATCTTAACCCATGACTTTATCATGCGCACACATGTCCCTAGTTTGGGGTCTGCTTGGCCACTAGTAGTAGCAAGTATCATCAACATGTGTTTCCTTAATTTCCAAAGGTGCATCAGCAGTTGAACTTGGCCCAGAGCATTTGTCTTGCCTAAAGATACTTTTTAACCTTTCACTACTCCTAGTAGGTGCTTGTGTTTTCTTCTTAGACATCTTCAACTTTCTAATTTTCTTCTTCTTTGGGGTAGGATTAATTAGTTGAGACTGTTGAGTTTCTTGTAGTTAGAGAATAAGTTTAGTAGAAAACAACTGAGAAACAACCATGTCTTCAATTATTTCATCAATTTCTGGATCATAGAAAGGATTCTCTACGGTTGGTTCAGCAGTTTTAACAGGTTCAGAAGTGAGATTAGGTTCACCAGTTTCAGCAGGTGTTTGCTCTATAGTTAGTTCAACTGTTTTGTTATTGTTTGAGGTCTCACCTTTGGTTTTGGGTGTTTTTCTCTGTACATAGACAAAGATAATAAACCAATAATGACAATGATAACACAATAGATAATGCAATAAACAAACAACGACAATGACATATAATATACATTTTTATTTAATGCATTAGTGTCTTGTATTGTGCTTTGTCATTTCCTAGAGTTGTGCCTAAATTTATCATACTTTGTGCACCTATAAGCCACACCAAGCCTCCTCATCATTGAGCCTGTTTCATCATGCTCCCTCCACTTTAATTTTTTTGGCCTACCTGTACCTTGCTTAAAATTTAGGGGTAACATTTCTTTCAACTTCCACAATTGGCCATATGTTCTTCCCATTGATTGGGCTAACATTGTTCTCATAACACAACTTATATGCCTCCCTCTTATAATAGTCATCAACATAAAATTCTGGATTAAGACTTTGATACTGCATTGCAGCCACAACATGTTGGCATGGTATACCAACTAGTTCCAAAAAGCAACATGAGCAAGCTTTTTTTCCCAATATGCACAAAAAATTGTAGCCCATTAAATGGATTATGAACTTGCTAAACCTCATCCATACTCCATGTTGGTAGCCACTGACCATTCAACATCACCTCCTTATCCAGTCTCTTTCTAGGTATTGGCATAACATTATGTTTCCATTTATCTAGTTTAACTAAAATTGTAGCAATCCAATTCATTAGATAGTTCCTAATCCACTCACGTATTGTGAGGATTGGCTTATTTGTAGCTTGTAAAATAGTGCTATTAAAAGACTCACTAAGATTGTTCATTAATACATCACATTTTGGGTAATAGCTAAAAGAATGCTTACACCATAGTTTTGTAGGGACTCCCATTAGCCATTCCCACGCCTTCTTGTCCAATTGCTTTAGCTCAATCATCTTCTCTCCCATGTTTGGTAATAAGTAGCTTTTGTAGCTCCAATGAGTAAGTCTCTTATTGCAGCTCCACCTCCAAAATTCTTCTTGAAATTAGCATACATGTGCCTAAGACATATCATGTGTTCAATTTGTTCAAACATTTCTTCAACTACACTAACCAGTCCCTACAACAAAATTCATAGAATCGACAGTTAGATGAAGGTATAATACAACATAAGTAAATGAAACAATATAAAAGTACCTTATGTTGGTCTGATATAAAAACATATCTTCTTTCTACACCAATATCTTGAAGAAGTAACTCTATAAACCATTTCCAACTATCTTTTATCTCTGTCTCAACTACACCAAATGCTAAAGGGTAATACTGATCATTTAAACCTCTTGTTACGATAACCAACAGCTGTCCACTATACTTTGTTTTGAGGTGGCACCCATCAACTCCAATGAAAGGTCTACAACCTTTAATAAATCCCTTTTTGCATCTATCAAAACAGAAATAGAATCTCTCAAATCTTGGTGGAAGACTTGGAATTGTCTTCTCCATGTTGATCTTAACAGTGTTCCCCACATATTGCCTTTTTAACTTTGTAGTATAGCTCCTTAACAAGGAATATTGCTTTGTTGCATCCTATTCAACCCCTTCATCAACCATTGTTTTAGCCCTCCATGCCTTACCTTTGGTGATGCCAACAAAATACTTTTGCCTTAGCTCAGACATAATTTCAGAGACTTTCACCTTATTCATGGATTTTCTTTTCTCAACCACTAATTGGAAACCCACTTACAATTGACTGATCTGTTATCTAAAACCCTAACACATGTGTGTGTCCCCACCCATGTTCTTAATTGGTCGGTGTGCCTGTCACCCACTTTACTACACAAGCTAAAAAAACCACATTTTCCCATACACTCTATCCTAACCCTATAACTTTCATTTTTTACAAACTTTATCTCCTTACCATTAATAACATACCACTCTCTTATAACATCTTTAAATTCACTTAATGAGGTCAATTCCTTGCCAAGTTTGAACTGAAAATCCTTGTTCATAAACTCACTTATGAAATTCTCATACTTAGGGAGCTTTTCATCACCATTGCCATCAGGACCAAAATTATCTAATTTTTCACTATCCTCAATGTCTATTGGTATATCATTGAGTAACTTTCTAGAACTAGACCCTGATATTTTTGCAGGCACATATAAATTTAGCTTAGAGTGACCACCTTACTTGTCTTGGTTTTTTAAGCCCTTACTTTGTACCTAAGAGACTTGCCATTAACCTCAACCCTTGTACCACTAGTTGGTTTTTTCACCACAAAACTCACAAAGTCTTCATTATTTTCCCTCGTTCTTTCTTATTCACTATCATCAAACCTAATGCCTACTACTACATCATCACTACTATAACCATCATCATTGCCTTCATTGAATTGAACAATAGTAAGACTTATAACCTTGCCTATAGTATCTTCAACTTCACGCTCAACCCAAATATGGCCATCAACTTTGTTATCATTGTTATGTTTGGCAATTGCTTCAGCTAGTACATCATCAAAGACATGAAGAAACCCTTCATTAATCCCCGAGAGTTTTATTCACAACCTAAACCCATCATATCCCTAATCCTTAACCAAACTCAAAGCCTCAAAATAACTCAAAGTGTTAGAATCTTGACCTTCCACAGTCGTATCATCCCCCCTATAAAATGTGAACTTATCATGTACAAAGTGTCCCTCGTGATGGAAGATGACAGTGAATACGCCTATGTTCTACAATTACAAAGATACATAATGGTTAAACTAGGGTTACTAGCCTATAACATATAGTACCATGATGAAAGTTAAATAATCTTATTGCAATAAAGTATGTTAATAAATGTTAAACTAACACACATGATGTTGGTTGGGACCACTACGAATCGTACCTTTTTCAAGTTAAGTAAACAAAAGAAAGGGGAGAACGACAACAACGACTGATCCACTTGTGTTGACTGCTTCTGAAGCACGAATCTCATTCTCAAGCTTGGGTAGAATGAAGACAATGATCAATTTGGTTGAAATGGGAGAAGACAATGGATTCTGCGTGCAACTGGATTTTCTAATTTGGAATCTAGGGTTAACAATTTTAACTTTGTGTAAAAACAACCATCTGAAAATTAAAATACAATGAAATAAAAATGAAAATAACACATGAATAATACACGCGGGATAATAATGAAATATAAATAACAAAAGAATTACACATTGCCAATGTCACATCAGACAAGTTAATGAGTTGAGAAAAATCTAATTTTTTTTTACGGAGAATTTTTCAAATTTCGCCCAAATAGGAGAAGTGAAAATAGATATTAACTCATTTTAAAATTATAGAGAGGTGACAAGTAAAAACCTGAATTTTTAAATGCAACTTCTCAAGCTCAATATGATTTACTAGTAAAAAAAAAAAGAAAATCGTCGTTACAAGAGTTGTTGAGGGCATTAAGGTAAAACACTAATCACAATTCCGACCCACTGAAGTCCCGGCGGGTGGACTACTTGTTTTCTCATCCTAACGGCGACCTAAGCAGTAATCAGAGTCACATTGAGCTTCAGCAACGATTCCTGAAACGAGTCAATTCATCAATCTGACTCGGCGAGGCATGGCGCCTCGTTCGATCATCCTCATCGTTCTGAGTTTCCTTCTCTTAACTCAGTCCGAGTCAGCACCACAAGCCTTCAAGCGAGAACCAGGTCACCCTCAGTGGCACCACGGCGCCTTCCACGATGTCAGAGATACCGTCCGATCCGACATTCGCCGCATGCTCCATTCTCGAGCTGAGGTCATTTTCGTTTTCCTTCAACACAATTCCCTTATTGGTTCAAAATTTCAAAGAATCACTCGCTATTTTTTTTTTGCTTTTTTTAGGTTCCGTTTCAAGTTCCGTTGGAAGTGAATGTGGTTTTGATTGGGTTTAACGGTGATGGAGGCTATAGATACACATTTGATGCGCATAAATTGGAAGAGCTTCTCCAAACAAGCTTTCCAACTCATAGACCTTCTTGTTTGGAAACTGAGGAGCTTCTTGATATTGAACATCATTTGGTTTATAATGCATTTTCTGTAAGCTACCCTGTTTGTGTTGTATTTGATTTGTTTCTGTATCTGTTATCCCAATTTTCTTGTTAACCACATTTTTTAAACCCTTGTTGAGATTTATGTGAATTTCATCATAAACCCTTGCTAAGATTGATGCCTTGGTGGTTCTCTCATGACTTGCATGTTTACCCTTGTCTATTTTTTTTTTATTCATCATGAAAATGGTTTTTAAAGTGAAATGCAGCCCCGAAGCTTGTGCTTGGTAGCCATTAGCGTAATAGCTATAACTTCGCCGAGTCTGTTGGTTTAGGAAGGATGAGTTTCTCATTACGGTTGAGTTCTGGTCACCATTAATGGTTTGGGAAGTATATTAGCATAGATCTTGTTCATGAAATAGTTTTAAAATGCATTAAAAAGGGCATTTAGAGCATATTTGGTTTGATTTGTTAGTTTATCTACTTGTATCAACACTTGTAAGATAATTTGGGAGGACTCGTGGAAACAGCTTATAACATATTCGTAGGCTATTTTGCAGCTTATATTCATAAGTTTGATAGCTTCTGAAAATAACCTACAACTTATATGAAAAAAAATTGACTTTATTTTGTCTTGTGTTGAAGAAATAGCTTATACTTATACGTTTATATGATAAAAACCTATGCTATAAGCACTTAATTAAGGTGTTTATCCAAACTGACTCTTTTTCTTTCACTCGTAATCGTTTAAGGATATTCTTGTTGCTTTCTTAAACTGTTCATTATTATAAAATAAAAGGATTAGAACCACGGGTAAAGAGTTTCATTATATCCTTGCTTCTTTAGTCTTTGACACAAATAGTCAATAGTTTTAGAATACTGAGAGGAATGAACCTTACTTTTTTAAGAAAATGCCAATGAGTTGTGCATCAAAATCAAACATTACTTTGAAGTCCAAATTAATCAAGCCTTTGTTCTTTTAATAATTTTTGTACACGGACTATCAGCTTTTTTATGTTGCTTAATCTGTCTTTACACAGGTCATCCGTGTAAATACCCCTTTTGTCTGAAATCTTAAAATTTCTAATAATTTAAATTGAAATCTTATCATAGGCCGGGCAGCCTGAACTAATAGCACTTGAGAAAGCATTGAAAGAGGCAATGGTTCCTGCAGGGAAAGCAAGGGAGGTAACTGTTTCCTTGCATATTAATTTCTGCTTTTTTTAGTTATAGAAAGTTAATAGCTATAGCCTCCATCTTGAGATATGATTCTAAAGTTTTTTTACAAATCCCAGTCTGACTTTGGAAGGGAGGTGCCTTTATTTGAAGTTGAAGCAACTGCTGTGGAGCCAATGTTTCAAAAGCTGTACTCCTACATATTTGACATGGATAGTGTGGGATCTTCTGTCACAGAAACGGATAAACCAGTGCCAAGTGCAATATTTATTGTAAACTTTGACAAGGTATAACCACTATTAAATATGTTTAGTAGTGAAATGTAAATTACTTGGCTTTATATCCTACATTCAGTTGATGTTAAATTTATACCGACAGGTTGTAAGTTATCAAACATAAAATAATTTGGTACGCTTGGCTTGTTTTCAGTAACAACCAAGGGAGGAAATATTAGTGACTGATTGCTTGAGTTCTTCATTCTTCCTGTACAGTATCATCTTCCACTACTAGTTTGTCAGTTTCTGTTACTTCTAATTTAAAATATATTGCAGGTGAGACTAGATCCTAGAAATAAGGAAATAGATCTTGATGGTTTAATGTATGGAAAAATTTCTGAGCTAACCGAGGAGGATATGAAAAAACAAGAAGGAGATTACGTTTATCGTTATCGCTATGATGGTGGAGGAGCAACTCAAGCTTGGCTCAGCTCGGGCAGGTAAGAAAGGCTTTTTTTTTACCTAACTTTTCTGTTAAACTTCAGTTTCTTTTGTCAAATATATTGCTATCAATTCTTGAAGGTTCTTTAATGGCAAAATTAGTCTCAACACATGTTCTGTGTCTAACAGTTACAAGCAAATTTTCATTCTTTCTTCTTTTTGTTTGTTCAGATTTGTGGTGATTGACCTTTCAGCAGGGCCCTGTACTTATGGTAAGATTGAAGCTGAAGAGGGAAGTGTCAGTTCTAGAACCCTGCCAAGGTTACGAAATGCTGTTCGTCTAAGTAACACAGCTTCTTATCAATCAAGCAACGATATTTTTCTTGGACAGCTTGCTTCTTTGGTATCAACCACGGTGGAACATGTAATAGCACCTGATGTTAGGTAATGTATTGTCATCTGTTACTATAATCATATAACAAAGAACTTGAAGCATTGTTTCACTATAGTTGGGTTTGCTAGTTGCTACAAGGGTTCATTGGACTCTCTAACAACTACAGTTTCTGTTAAACCTTTTAGGGTGAGGTCTTTTGTGATAGTTTCTCCTAAAGTTTTCTTAGGTCTTTTGTGGGCCACCATTGAATGGAGAGGATCCTAACTTCCAATGAAGCTCTACCTCAGAAGAGGGAAAATGAACGAGGGTTGGCTGGTAAATGATTTGGGAAATATGAGAGGAGTCTGTTTTGCTATATTCTAATAGACTGGAAACGTGGCAGCAAGATATTGGAGAAAAGGGTACTGGAATCATTGAGGGTGGCATAAATATTAGAGGGAAGGAGGGTTGTGGTAGAAGACTGACAACCTTAATTGTGAAACTTGTGGTACAATGTGATCCTTATTTTTCACCTAAGAACCATTGCTAACTAATCCCTTTTTTATGTACACAGTTTTTAATACTTAATGTTAGTTAGGTTGTCAGTTTAGCATATAACATGCAAGTTATAAAAGAACTTGACTAATTTATTAAAAGATTCGTAACTGATGTTTTATCTTTAGAATCTAATTATACTTTTATTGATATGTTCAGATTTGAAACTGTTGATCTTACTTCAAGATTGCTTATACCAATAATTGTCTTGCAAAATCACAATCGATACAATATTGTGCAAAAAGGCCACAATTACAGTATAAACATCGACGAAATCAAGGCAGAGGTTTGTGATTTCCTATGGAGTAGGTTACCAATTACTTTGCCTCGGGGTTTGAAAATTGTCTGGTGCAGTTACTACAATCAGTATTTTCTGCAATTTAGCAAGAATAGCATGCAAGTGTAAAAGTTGTTTTTTCCTCAGGTGAAAAAATTGCTTCATGATGAACAAGAAGTAGTAATTATTGGGGGCACTCATTCACTACATCACCATGAGAAGCTGTCAATTGCAGTTTCAAAAGCCATGCGTGGACATTCATTGCAGGAAACGAAGAATGATGGTCGTTTCCATGTTCATACCAAGACTTATCTGGATGGGGCTATTTTAAAAGAAGTAGGTGCTATTGAGTTTCATAAATGTTCCATTTTTAACTTCTCATATATATAATTTTACATGGGCTATATGCTCTTTTCCTTTTCACTGGATAATTAAGTTGAGAAATTTTGACTAAATTTTACGTTTTGAATCACAAGTATGTCATTGCTAACACATTTAATTGGATAAACAAAATTGAATACTATGTGGACTTGGTGTTGCTCATACACTGTTTTAGACTTTCTGAAGAACTGCATAGTTTGATTACCATAATAGCTGAATATGTCTGCAATCTGCATTTTAAAGGCTAAATATCAATTTGTTGTGTTATTTTTCAAAATTTCTTTATGGTCTTGCAACCACATTTAAACAGGAGATGGAACGTTCTGCTGATGTGCTTGCTGCTGGATTGCTTGAAATGGCTGACCCATCTCTTTCAAGTAAATATTTCTTCCGCCAGAATTGGATGGATGAATCTGAGGCGTCAACTGATTCAATACTTAAGCATAAGCCTATCTGGTCATCATATAACTTGAAACATAGCAAGAAAAAGAGGAAAAATGTAAAGAAGCAAGGAGATCTTCAAACAACTTTTGGAACAAGAGTAGTTCCTGTGTACGTACATCACTATTTCTTGCCTAGATGCATGTTGAAAATACAACTTTAACATCAGAGTATCTTGCATTTGTGTTTTTCTTTTTCTTGAAATCTTTGCATTTGTATTTATTTTATTTATAGGTTTGTTAAAACGAGTAAGAAGTAACTATTTTTTTTAACTGCTCAATTAAGCTAATTAGGACCTTTGAAATTTATGGCGAACTAAGACAAAGTTGATAAGTTAGTTGTTAGATACTATGGGCTATCTGGGCACTTGGTGATCTATTTCAAAATGAAAGTGAATGCATGAATAACTTGAAGATGTAAAGATAAACTAGCCAAAAGAAAGCGAAACAACCGCCAAGGATGTGAGTTAGTTGTGTATTTCAACAGTTGAGTTGATAATAGTTGACAAACTCTAGGAGTTGGTTGAAATACTTCAATATAAGGTGCATTATATTGCTACAAGATAAAAAATTTATTTGTATGTATTAGTATTAGTTTTGTTTCAAAACCAGTCGAATATTGAGTTTTGAAATGCCATGCTTTTTATCGTGCAGTTTCGTGCTATCATTGGCTGATGTGGATCCAAATCTCATGATGGAGGATGAAAGCATGGTGTGGACAAGCAATGACGTTGTAATTGTGCTTGAGCATCAAAATGAAAAGATTCCTTTGAGGTGGGTGAATATGATATGGATATCCCCTACGTGTGAGACGAAGATTGATGCATATTATTATTATTATTATTATTATTATTATTATTATTGTAGACATTGTAACATGTAGATTGTTAAAAAATGTGGTTGGGCCTAATTCAACCCTACAAAACCGGTTGGTAGAGTGAGGATTGCCCCCACTTATAAACACATGTTCATGCTATATATTGTCCGATGTGGGACTCTTAACATAGATAACATAGATGATAGAGGAAAGTTGTAGTTTGTTTATGAGTGATTGTTAATTACCAATATAATATGCTTATTGTAGAATCTGGCACAACTAGTTTTTCTACACAGAAACTCAACCATTTTTGTCCATTGAATTTTCATTCAAAAAAGTATCTCAATTCAAATAAACTGACAATGACATATGCATTCCGTTCTCCCTACACAAAAAAGAAGGCGCCATTGTATTCTAATTATTTTCAACTTTGTTTTTAAATATGTCTCTATCTGTCTTTGTGCATATGTATTGTTGATTTCTTTTAGATCCGTTTCATTTAGTTCAGTCTGCTGCAAACATTGCTCACTTCGCATGCTGATTGTCTATCTGGCTTTGATTTAATTATCTTGGGGTTCCTCATTATTTGTCTTTTTTTTTCCTTGCAAAATTTGACATCACTCTTCATTACCTCTTTGACAGTTATGTTTCAGAAACACATAAAAGGCATGCCGTCCCATCTCAAGCACAACGACATATATTGGCCGGCCTTGCCTCAGTGGTGGGTGGTTTAAGTGCACCATATGAGAAGGCTTCTCATGTACATGAAAGACATGTTGTGAATTGGCTTTGGGCAGCTGGTTGTCACCCATTTGGACCATTTTCAAATACGTCTCGTGTCAGTCAAATGCTCCGTGATGTTGCACTGGTAAGTGCCCCTCTCAATTAACCAAAATTAAATTTATAGAGGTATTTCTCAAATTGGCTGTTTGGTGGCATGGCAGAGGAACTCGATATATGCACGTGTGGATTCTGTACTTCGGAAAATTCGTGATACATCAGAGGTAATTCGCACTCATTTAACTTAATATCAATCTATTACCTGTTTATCTGATCATGGATCCCGGGCAATTCTATGCAGACCGTCCAAGCTTTTGCAGCAGAGTATCTGAAAACTCCCCTCGGTGAGCCAGTGAAAGGAAAGAAAGAGAAATCACCCACTGAGTTGTGGTTGGAGAAGTTCTACAAGAAAACTACTAATTTGCCCGAACCATTTCCACATGAATTAGTTGATCGTTTGGAAAAATACCTTGACGTAAGTTGTTTACTCGATTGAAGTTCTTAACGTCTCTTTGTGCGTGTTTGGATTGTTGACATTTTGCAACTATTATGTCCACCAGGGCCTTGAGGAGCATCTTGTTGATATGTCTTCATTATTATATGATCATCGTTTAAAGGATACCTTCTTGAACAGTTCAGATATTCTGCAGAGCAGCATGTTCACCCAACAGTGAGTTACCATAGTCAAATTGGGATTATGTCTTTTATTTTAGTAAAAATAGTAATCACCAATAATTCACAATTTTGTGAATTGCAGATACGTTGACCATGTTTTGACCAACGAGAGGGAGAATATGAAATGCTGCAAAATTGAGTACAAGTACCCCGTGCACTCTTCTCAAACGTACATCTATGGGGGAATACTTATTGCTGGATTCGTTGTGTACTTTGTTGTAATTTTCTTCTCATCTCCAGTGCGCTGACTCAAAACTTTGAAGCCAGCAAACTAGAACTTAGAAGCTTCATCACGCGAGATACAGCAGAGAGCAGATTGCTATACCAAAATGAAAATATATACAACAATTTTCGATGCATGACAGTTGAAAAGAACAAAATTACTGGAGTACATTCACTAGGTTATGTCTTTTGTAGGTACTGCCAGGGCTGTGTATTTATACTTGCTTTGACTTTTACATAGTGGTAAACTGGTAATAGCTAAAGAGGTTGTTGTGCACTTTTTACTTGCAAAAGAGCGATGAAAACATGCTGTAGATGTGAAACATTGAGCAATTTATTTGAAAGACTTAGATTTAGGACAAAAATGACGTACGGAAAATCTAAACTAACGCTGAAGATACAAATGGATTAGGTAACCAAATGTTTTGGGGGCGTCAAGAGATATATACCTTAAAAGTTGTTTGTGTAAATATTTGAAAATTTCTTATCTCACTTTATAGAAAACTAGTAGAAGACCCGTGCGTCTGCACGGGTATGAAAAAAATTATAATCTTATCGAATTTAAATTTTACAAGAAAAAGTATATTCAAATGCATATTAAGAGTAATATTTATGCAGTTTTTATTTATTTGAATCTAACTGATGGTATCTCGTGTAACTTTAAAGTATTTCAATCACATTTTAAAAATTATAGTGAAAAGGTTGAAATACATAATCAAAATTTTAGACTTTTAATTTTTTAAAGTAATATTTATACATGATTCATTTTTTAGAGCAATAGAATAACATACAATTTTATCGTAAGCTTGTATGGAATAAAAAAATCAAATACATCAAATTTTGCGTTATTTTACAATATTAGCAAACCTCATATGATGAATCTCTTATTTCAGACATAAAACCGTTACATTACATTAGCTAAATATTGCCTAGAAAATATCTTCGTCGATCAAAATAGACTCAACCTCGCAAAGAATTTAGCCCAATATAGAATTGCATCAAATGTTCATGATGGATTAATATAGCCATGACATGTTGTCAAATCACAGAGAATACATGTTTTAAACTTATATGATGCATCATATTAGACATCAGAAGAAATATGTAATAAAGAAATTTTGTGAATGAATATAACACGGTCCAACTTTCATCCTGTTTGATCCTACTATTTTTCTTTTGACCATAAATTCATTCTTAAGAAATCTAGAACTAAGCAATTAGCTGTTAGATTCAGCTGCGCAAAGATGCTTTGGTTTCTTAGCTTAGCAAAAAAGACATGTTTCACCAATGCAGTAAAATATAAACTTAAGCAAAATAGTGATTTAATCAAAACAGGTTAATAAAAGAGAATTCAAACACATTTTTGAAAATCAAATGACTTTTCACTTAATAAAAAACCTAACCAAAGCTACAATACAATTAGCTTTTAGTCTCAAACATGTTGATATCTCAATCTCTTAATATTTTATGCAAACAATATTGTTTTTGTCAACAAAATTATTGGCAATAATGAGTTAATTATTAAAAATAATTCTGTAGATATTGTATATTTATTTGTAATATTTATTCTCTTAATTAACATAATTAGCTGTAAATGTAAATAAGGCAGTTTAGCTAATTTAGTGGGTTGAATACTCAACCTGACAGCTTGTAACTACAATATTTATATGAGAGATCAGAATGAAAAGACACACGGTCTTTGACCAAAACTTTCTTAGTTAACATGGTATCAACATAGGTTAATATCCAAGAACCTAGTCCTTTTTTTTCACGATCTTTTTTCATCTTTGTTCTCGTTTTTTTTCTCTCTTGTTTCTCGCTCAATTCGTCGTTCTTGTCGAATTCCTATTTCCATAGATCCATGTCTACCGAAAAGCATGAAGTCTTGTTGGTTCGCCTTAATGGCAAAAACTACGCAGCTTGGGCATTCCACTTCGAGATTTTCGTCACAGGAAAAGATTTGTGGGGTCATGTTGATGGCAACACTCCAGCCCCTGACAAAGACAAAGAAAAAGTTGCACATGCCAAATGGATGGTCAAAGATGCTCAAGTCATGTCCTGGGTTCTAGGTTCTGTTGATCCCAACATTGTCCTAAATCTTCGACCTCACAAAACAGCAGCCACAATGTGGAAATATTTGAAGAAAGTCTACAATCAGAACAACGCCGCTCGAAGATTCCAGCTTGAACATGACATAGCTCTCTTTAAACAGGATAGTCTCCCCATCTCTGATTTTTACTCTCAATTCATGAATCTATGGGCTGAATACACCGATATAGTTTATGCAGACTTGACTCCTGAAGGTCTAAGTTCTGTACAATCTGTTCATGAAACTACTAAACGAGATCAATTTCTTATGAAATTGAGATCTGAATTTGAAGGCATTCCGTCCAATCTCATGCATCGAAACCCTATCCCATCATTGGATGCGTGTTTCAATGATCTGTTACGTGAAGAACGTCTCCTTACACAATCCATCATTGAAGATAAAAAATTATCTACTGTTCCAGTGGCATATGTAGCACGAGGAAAATCAAGAAGTCATGACATGAGTTCTGTTCAATGTTTTTGTTGCAAACAATTAGGACACTATGCTTCAAACTGTCCAAAAAAAATTTGCAACTATTGCAAAAAAGATGGACATATTCTTAAGGAATGCCCAATTAGGCCACCAAAGAGAAATGTCACAGCTTTTATAGCCTCGGTTGATTCATCTATTCCTAACAATTCCACCAATTCTGCACCAGTTCAACAAAATGCTTCCACTACTACTTCAACGGTGACCCCTGAAATGGTTCAACAAATGATCGTTTCAGCATTCTCTGTTCTAGGATTCTCAGGTAAATCCTCTTCCTCTTGGTACTTTGATTCGGGAGCTTCCAACCACATGACCAGCAATGCCCAATTTCTTACTAATATCAAAAAATATTTTGGAAATCTCAAGATACACACTGCTGATGGAAATCAATTGCCTATCACATCCACCGGTGATATTTCTTCATCTCTAACAAATGTTTTTGTCTCTCCTGATCTCACTAGTAATCTCATTTCAGTTGGTCAATTAGTCGAGAATGATTGTCAAGTACAATTCTCACAATCTGGTTGTCTTGTGCAGGACCAACAATCAGGGAAGATAATCGCGAAGGGGCCTAAAGTTGGATGTCTTTTCCCAATTCAGTTCTCATTGCCTCCAAGTCTTTCTCTTCCTTTAGTTTCGTGTAATTCTGCTATTGTTGATTACCAAGTGTGGCATAAGCGTCTTGGACATCCAAACGCAAATGTACTTCACGCATTGCTAAAATCTTAGTTAACAGTTTTCACTTTGGTTCTCTCTGTATTCCATTACATTGATTTCTATTCAAATGATTTTTGAATGGAGCAATATGAAATAGGAATCATGTTTGATTAATTAACGAGAATAATTGTGATATTAGAAAGAAAAAAAAGTTAGATATCAGCGTAGACAATTTTTAAAGGAACATAACAGTGAATGTTTGACAAGGTATATTGTTATTCTTATTCATTTATGCCCAGTAAACATTTTAAAAATGGAGATAAGTTTGGACTCTAGAATATATAACAAAACATATAACAACTTGATAGCCAGACAGTACGACAAAATAACACCACTTTCAAACCGAAGTGAAAGTCTAATATTACAAATTTCCAAGTTTCTCCAATGGCAGGTCACCAAATATGTAGTTGAAGATAAAAAGACCTACTTAATGTACTAAAAGCATGTTACCATCATTAGGAATCCACAAGAGCTGAATTTCAAGGCGACTTCACAAAGTGGTTAGCCAGCAATCTGGCAATCTCAGTGAACACTACTTTATCTTTCCCATCAAAATCACAAAAAATCTCCCTCTTGTTGTTAGGATTCTGCAAAAGAGTATATCTATTAAGCCATTTTGAAGACAGCCAAAACTAAAAAGCGATAAAAGTATAAGATAATAAGTTCCATAATGGAAGACAAATTACACAAATTGTTACAGAAAAACAAACAATTAAAAAAAGAAAGAAAGAAGGAAACAAAATAGCCAGGACTGAAATACCATCATGAACATAACAATAGTGATCACCAACTAACAAATGAACAAAATAAACAAACCTCAAAGCTAAGTTATCATTTAGACGCATATTAGAAACCTGTTTTTCAAAATCCTATCCATCTAGCCATACAATAACAAAGACTGACAACACAATTCAAATCCCTGACCTACAAATAACAGAACATCAACTATAACCATGGCATCCAGGCTCCCATTCCAAATTATCATTACATTACATAATGATAATGCAATACTATACACCTTACTATGATGAAACAATGTATTTTCTTTTAAATAAACTTTAGGCATAACTACAGGGATTTTAAATGATTCAACGATTTCCCCATAGCAACAACATAGTGAAACCAATATATCAGATAAACCTAATTTGAACAACTTTGCATTTGTTATTTCAAAAATTCATGAAACAAAATCAGGTATTAAAGATACATAAGTTTGATAAGAAATGGCCAGCCTCATTGATGCAACAATATCGTACTGCTTTGGTCAGCAAAATCTGCAACTCAAAAATCTCAGTCAAATCCAAACAAAACCTAACTAACAAAAAAATGAAAGTCAAAGAAAAAACAATAACACATACGATTAACACCAAGCTTGTAACTAAGTCGTCTCTTATTAGTAGACCTGATAAGTTCAAGATTCTCCAAAAAGATCTTAAACCGAAGCTTCATCTCATCAACGTTATCGTATCGCTTACCGTATCTGTGACATAATTATTTCATTCCCATTTCAACAATTATATTTATTTTGAAAATTGTAGAACAAAGAATGTAAAAGAGCAGTATCCCAGAACACACAAACATCGCCGGAGCCGCACTAATCTACAGTGTAAATACCACTCACAGCAACACAAATCTCTTCCCTCACAGTAATCTTATTACTGTGTTATTGAAACAAAGATATGAAAGCTTGAAACTCTCCCCACCATCAGTTTGCACTGACTTTATTTTTGTAGAAAATTGAACTTCAGCAGCTTTGATAAAGTGTGTGAAGGTAATTAAAACATCAGATTTGAATTTGATAGGAAAAACACATGTATATTTAGAATGAGCATCATCTCAAGTCAATAGGTATTTAAATCCACAAATAGAATTCATAGGGGCAGGTCTTCGTACATCAACATACACTAAATCAAAGGCCTTGTTATAGGTAGTGTGTGAGAGTGTGCTAGGTAATCTATGAATCTCACTTAAACAGCAAGGGCTACAAAAATCTAACAGTGATTTAGAGGGAACATTAATATTGTAGAGTTGAAGGGTGACCTTTAATGAGATATAATTCAACTATCAACATTAATATCAACCTGTTCAACAGTTATAACTTTACTCTTTTAAATATAACAGATTCATATAGGTTCAATGTAGCTACTGAAGCACGAGGCTTTTCTGATACAAGACAGATTATTTAGTCAAGGTAAAAAATAAAAAACAATCAAATTTGTACCAAAATCAATGAAAACTTGGAATACCTAAACCATAATACAAATGAAACTTCAAAGTAAGAACATGTAAGGTGGGAAAAGAATTTTGTTTCACATGAAATGTTTTATCAAATGATGATGAGATTAAATGAAACAACTATAACTTTTGCATGTCAATAACCCATTTTGTTATTAAAAATAAATTCCTGGTTATGCAAGCCACATGACACAGCTTGAGAAAGATAGTAAGTATGCAATACCTGAACTTGAATATGTCCATCTTCTTGGTTAAGAATTTGCAGAGACAATGTGCCTTGAACATCAAAACTACCAACTCCGCCATCTCGTTTCAGAGTCACATGAATAAGGAAATCTTGAAGATCCATACAGAAACTATAAATGGATTAAGATTAAAGTCATCAAATACAGAAGTTCATGGAAAAACATCAGTGATGCAATTAATTGAACAGGTGGCGTGCGTGTTCATATTAGCTAGTGCCTATAACTAACAATAAATTTTTAAACAGAACAGAACATATAATTGATACAAATTATAAAACTACAGTAGATATTCAAAAAGGTAGAACCTTTGAGGATGACCATGAGTGAAAGCTTCATCAATCAACTTTGAGGATGACCATGACCTTTCAGAAACAACTGTTAAAACAACAATGTCAACTTGCAAAACAACAAAAAATATGATGAAACGAACCAGAAGAGTTTGTATGAATCAGAAGCAGAAACAGAAGCAGAAGTAATATAAACCAATGTAAACAGAAGCAGATGAAACGAAAACCCCAAAAGAAGTGAAGAAACCTTTGATTTTAGCAGAACCCTTTGATGTTAGCAAAACCAGAAACCTTTGATGTTAGCAAAACCAGAAATTTGATGATGTTTGTGGGGAGGAGAGAGCAATACAGTGGGATTACAAGAAGTTTGATGGGTAACTCAAAGTTCAGAACTTTGTGGGGGAGGAAAGACAGATGGCAAAAGGTGAGGGGTTGCAAAGAGAAGAAATTTTGCATTTAGGTGTTTACTGTTTTGTCCAACTTGTAGTGTAAAAAATTTAAAAGGAAAGGGCAGTGTGGTAATCTTGATCAAGTTTCTTTTGAAGTGTTGACTAGTAGAAGACTCGTGCGTCCGCATGGGTATGAGGAAAAGAATGAGAGATAGTATTAAACATGTTGATAGTTGAATTATATTCAAATGCACATTTAAGAGCAATATTTATATATGTTTTTTTTATTCGAATCTAACTAATTGTATCTCGTGTAATTTTATGAAGTATTTGAATAAGATTTTAAACATTACTGTGAAAAGATTGAAATACATAATAATCAGAATTTTAGACTTTTTATTTTTTAGAGCAATATTTATGCATGATTTCTTATTTGAATCTAATTGGTTTTGTCTCGTATCACAACATATTAATATATCCAACCATAATACCATGGATTTCAGAGTGTGCCTTTACTGTACAATGCAAATTATCAATAGCATTAACATAGACTGCACGAATCATATATGTAGGATATATATACGTGACTGTAAATTGTTCACCGGTATACTCTCTATTCCACCACTTTTTCAGTGTATGTTTTGTTCAAGTGTATGTTTTGTCAGTTGGACTGCACGAATCATAAATTAGGATGTTTGGGTACTGGTATACTACGCGTATTTTTCCCAAAACATAACAAAAATGATATTATAATATAAAATAAGTACAATGATAATTGCATTGTATTTTTGTTTTATTCTTGTTTCTTGGATTATATTCATGACAATGATAATAATGTTTCTCATCTTTGCAACTCCTTTTTGAGATGATAGCATAGCTTATTGGCATCCTTAAGTTTACTTATTTTTAGGTTATTGTAGTTCTAAGTTTAAATATGACTCTGTTGTGTTTTTTTTGTTAGATCATTTTTCAGTTGAAGTTAGTTATAACGGGGAGTCATATAAGCAAGAAGACCCCAGAACATCATCTGTGGTTAATTTTACGACTACTGAATTGCAATATAAAACTGAACTCAGTTCCTATGAAGCGACGTGCATGGTAGACATAGATTTGCAGACATTTGACTCTAGAAACTGTTTACCATTTAGAAATTTTCCACTGCTAATGTTGGACTGAGCACCATATTTTTACATGATGAGGCTGTTACGAAAACAAAATCTATAATAGTTAACATTCATAGCAAGTGCATAATATAACTTTATAACATATTGAGAGTATTACTTAAAAACATATGCATATAGTGAACATTAGTAAGAGTGGTCTTCAAACATGTTAATGAGAGTTTATTATTAATACTAATAGGTGTTAAAAAGTCATGTTCCATATTGTAGACAATAACAAAGTCATTCTCAAAAGCATCTAAATGTCAATCATTTGCCAATAACATTAGATTACAAAATGTTGTAATTCATAATCAAGGGATGATGTTGAGCATTAAAAAGTCGATGAAGATCATCAATAGCAGCACCATTTCCATTTCTGGATAGCGATGAGTTGGTTTTTACTACATTATTCACCATATATGCAGCATCTTTTGCAGGATCAGGCACAGTGGAACTCTCAATTTCATCATCAGCATCCGAACCATAATTTCCAAGACCTAAAACATCTTCAGGAGAACTGGAATTAGATTTTTCATCGGCACCATCATTCTCTATTCCCTTTGCTTTAACTTGAACTAAAACTTTAGCAGTTGCCTTAGGAACCGGAACAGAGGGTGGAGAGGTTGATGCCTTATGGTTTGAAGTGGTAACATTATGATCCACTGGTGAAAAAAATTGTTAGAACTTCCGATACATAGTATTCCATACCTAGCATTTATTTATTTAGGTATATGGAAGGTCGAGAAAATTAGAAGGATCGAGCAATTTACCTTCAGTAGTCAAATCATCTTCACTAAGAACTTTAGTTGCAATTTCATCAAACAATTCATCAGTAACCTAAAGAAGAAAGCTATACAATTAGAACTGTCGTATATTTCTCTACTACAGACAGTATATAGATGTTAAACATAACATTTTTTTCCACAAAAAAAAAGGTTAAATAGGACACAACAACTCATTCATTTCAAACAATGCGCTTACCTTTAAAAGAACTTCGGTAAGAATATTTTTTATTTCCTGGTTGATTGCTGCAGTTTTAGCCACTCCAACCTGATCATACATATCACTTTTGAAAATTATACTGCATTACAAAAAGTTTATCGACATGTTCTGGGTAGATTTGCTGATGATCTTTATCAGTCTGGTAATATAGTATGTAAAGAAGAAATAATAATTGTTTAAGAAATAGTAATTGTTAAATCACCAATCAATGTTGTAACATGTTAAGATAGATAACATGGTATAATGGTTCAAATAGTATGGTCAAACAAAACATATAAAAATAACCAGCAATAGTTTTTATGGAATTAGGAAACTAAGTATCACACATAACATAACCTTATATTAATGATTGTATTACACATAGCCATCAACGTGTGAAAAATAATAGGGTTAAAGGTGAAAACATAGAAGATGATGCACTATTCTACATAATCCAGAATATTGAGATGGGACACAGAAGCTTCCATTCAATTAGCCTAGTTGCCATAACTGTAACTATCCCTTAACATAAACAACAATCTTGGTTAGTTAAAGTCATCGTTTCTGTTAGAAGAGCATCTGGCATTACAAGTATCAGTAGCTATAAATAGGATTATAACCTCAGTAGCTATACTTGATTGTATTTGTAGCATCGGTAGCTATAAATATAACTCTACTCTGCAGACTCAAGTAATCATCAATAATAGAAAAGTTCTAGTTTATCAAACAAAAAAAACTTGCATTCCCACTCTCTTTTCCATGTATCATCATAGGTTGCTGCTATAAATTAATTGGATTGGAAACAATCATATGCAGCAGGAAATATACACCAACATGAAACAATAACCATTAGGAACCAACATATGCAGCAGGGAAACAATAACCATACTGATTATGTAATAATTTTGATGCAATTACTAATAAAATATGCTATTCAGCTCTCTGTCATTTAACATGTTTTGTCAATGACATGCTCACTGTTCAGCTAAATTTTTAGACTTTGGATAAATGGATTATGGTATAAGGAAGATTGAGGATAAACATGGTTCAATTTTTAAACTTATGAGTATGGCATGAATGATGAATTGCAAATCACTTTAAAAATATAAAAAATGATTAAAGAAAGAGAATCACCAAAACCATGCCCCTTCAATTACCTCGATGCGGCTATTATGATGAGCGTTGTCCTCCTGTATTAGCCTCACGATATTCATTTTATAGAGAAAACCCGAAAATAAAAAATCTATGAAGTTGAAAGCGTAATGAATTGTATATGAGTCTAGTTATTAGGGGAAGAAATTGTGAATAAGGGTTTGTTCCTAGAATAAGGGTTTGTTTCTAGAATAAAGGAAACAAGTTAGAAATTGACTTGTTCTCATTAAAATGTAATTATTTAGTGTAATTGCCAATATAGCCCTGTAACCTCTATATATACGAGAAATAATAATGAGAAAAGCATGAAGCCAAGAATTCTTGACATGGTATCAGCCTCGTAGATCAAACCTGTGATTTTCTGGTTCTGGTTTTTTTCTCTCTTGGTTCTGTGACAACATCCTGATCAATTCAGTTTGTTGTTTCTTCGTTTCTGGTTCTTGATCGTTCCCCGTGGAATTCGTTTAGCGTTGATTGCCATCGTGATTCTGGGTTTAGGGTTTCGGCTTACTTCGGTTGTTTGCGATCCTCCTTTCACGAATATTGATTCTAGGTCGTGACCGGTTTGTTTTTCGTGGTTATAATTTTGTTTTAATTTGGTTTGTGGTTTGTGGTTATAATTTGGTTCCGCCGCTAATTCCAAATTGAAACATTGGAATTGTTACGGCTTCACGAGTGGTACTGTTCTTGGGATATATTGGTGGTACTGCACGAGCTTTGTTCCTTTTGGTTGCAGGTTGTTATTATAATAATAATAAGTATTATAATAATAATAATTATTATAGTAATACATCAATAGTGAGGTTGAATCTAATTACAACATAATTTCAATGGCTTCCGAAAAAGAAAGAGATAACTTCTGTGTTCGTTTCACCGGCAAGAATTATTCGGCTTGGGAATTTCAATTCAAGATGTATGTTAGAGGAAAGGGATTATGGAGTCACTTAGATGGTGTTTCTGAGGCCCCGACGGATAAAACTGCTTCAGATGTATGGGAAACTCAAGATGCTCAAATCATCACTTGGATTCTCAATAGTATTGATCCTCAGATGATAAATAATTTGCGCTCCTATTCAACTGCTCAAGAAATATGGAATTATCTGAAGCGCATTTACAACCAGGACAATTCGGCAAAACGTTTTCAATTGGAGCTAGACATAGCCAACTACAAACAAGGTGACCTACCTATTCAAGAATACTATTCTGGTTTTCTGAATCTCTGGACAAAACACTCTGCTATTATACATGCTAATGTTCCCAAAACCTCTCTCACTGCTGTTCAAGAGGTCTACGACACAAGTAGGCGAGATCAATTTCTCATGAAACTTCGTCCAGAATTCGAGATTGTTAGAGGCGTTTTGCTCAATAGGAATCCTGTTCCTACTTTGGATACTTGTGTCGCTGAACTTCTAAGGGAGGAACAACGTCTGCTTACGCAAGGAACCATGTCTCATGATGCTGTTAGTTCCGAACCTGTGGCAATTGCATATGCTGCTCAAAGTAGAGGAAAGGGTCGTGATATGCGACAAGTTCAATGTTTTTCTTGCAAACAATTTGGACATGTAGCTCGCAATTGCAGTAAGAAGTTTTGCAACTATTGCAAACAACAGGGTCATATCATCTCTGACTGTCCCACACGTCCTCCCCGACCAGTACAACGTCCAACTCAAGCATTCCATGCCACTACCAACTCTGAAGTTGGTCCTCTCAGTACTGGTACCGGTAGTGTTCTACAACCTGAAATGATTCACCAAATGGTACTTTCTGCTCTTTCAGCCTTGGGAATTCAGGGTAAGTCTTCTAATAATTCTCAATCATGGTTTCTTGATTCTGGTGCATCCAATCACATGACGGGTTCCTCTAAATACCTACAAAATGTCCATTCCTATAATGGTAATCAGCAAATTCAAATTGCTGATGGTAATAAAATTTCTATCACTGATGTTGGTGACATAGACTCAAACTTTCGTGACGTGCTTGTATCACCCGGACTTGCTTCCAACTTATTGTCGGTTGGTCAATTGGTGGATAACAATTGTAATGTTAGTTTTTCTCGTGTTGGTTGTCTTGTGCAGGAGCAGGTGTCGGGAAAGGTGATCGCGAAGGGGCCTAAAGTGGGAAGATTGTTTCCACTCCAGTTTAGTTCTAGTCATTTATCCTTTGCATGTAATACTGTTTTGAACTCTTATGAGGATTGGCATAGAAAATTAGGCCATCAAAATTCTGTTGTTTTGTCTCATTTATTTAAAACTGGTTTGTTGGGAAATAAACATGCGTGTACTACTCCTATTTCATGTTCTGTTTGCAAATTGGCTAAAAGTAAAATCCTCCCTTTTCCGTCAGGCGCTCATCGTGCTTCTACTTGTTTTGAGATGATTCATAGTGATGTGTGGGGAATGTCTCCTGCAACATCTCATGCTCACTATAAATATTTTGTCACATTTATTGATGATTACATCCGCTTTACTTGGATATATTTTCTTAGATCTAAGTCTGAAGTGTTTTCTATGTTTCAGAAGTTTTTGACATATGTTGAAAATCAATTTCAAGCAAGTGTTAAAATTTTTCGATCTGACTCGGGAGGTGAGTATATGTCTCATGCATTTCAGGAATACCTTCAACAAAAAGGGATCTTGTCTCAACGGTTTTGTCCCAATACCCCTTAACAAAACGGGATGGCAGAGCGAAAGAATCGTCATTTGCTTGATGTAACACACACATTACTTCTTCAAGCTTCTGTGCCATCCTGATTTTGGGTTGAGGCTCTTTCCACAGTCGTATTCTTGATCAATCGTCTTCCTTCTACGGTTATTGATTTTGATTCTCCCTTCTTTCGCCTTTTTAAAATTCAGCCTAGTTATAATTATTTACATATTTTTGGATGTGTTTGTTTTGTGCACTTACCTCCATTTGAAAGACATAAGCTTGGAGCACAGTCTGTTCAATGTGCGTTTATGGGGTATAGTCACTCACATAAGGGATTTGTGTGTTATGATGTCACTAACCATCGTTTTCGCATTTCTAGGAATGTGACATTTTTTGATAATCAGTTTATGTTTCCATGTGTTTCTCCTGTCATGAATGATATTGTTACTCTTCCTAAGTTCTCTATTATGCCTCAATCTATAGAGCGTTATAAACCAGGTCATGTATATGTCAGAAAACACAAACAGCAGGTTCCCACACCCCTTCCCGACGCTGAACCGCCACCTGATCCTGTAACGGTTGAACCACGAAGTTCTGTTCGAATATCTCGAGCACCAGATAAATATTCACCAGACATGTATGATTCAACACATACTTCTCTGACTGCCACCCTCTCTGGCATATCTATTCCTACTTGTTATTCACAGGCTGTTAAAGATGTACGTTGGATAAAAGCAATGAATGAGGAACTTCAAGCTCTTCAAGAGAATTTCACATGGGATATTGTCTCTTGTCCTCCAGATGTCAAACCCATTGGCTGCAAATGGGTGTATTCTGTGAAATTGAATTCGGATGGGTCCCTCAACCGTTTCAAGGCTCGCTTGGTTGCCTTATGAAACAAGCAGAAATATGGAATTGATTATGATGAGACATTTGCACCGGTTGCTAAAATGACATCCGTTCGTACGGTACTCTCTATAGCTGCTTCTAACGGGTGGGCTCTTTATCAATTAGATGTGAAAAATGCTTTTCTTCATGGTGACCTCGCGAAAGACATTTATATGACTCCTCCTCAAGGTTTATTTTCATCATCTAAGGGTGTGTGCAAGCTTAAACGCTCCTTATACGGTTTGAAACAAGCACCTAGAGCATGGTATGAAAAATTCTGCTCCACTCTACTTGGGTTCTCCTTTACTCAGAGTCAATATGATTCTTCTCTATTTATTCATAGAACGTCTACTGGAATTGTCCTACTTCTTCTGTATGTTGATGATATGATTATTACTGGTTCTGATCATGCTTCCATTCAAAGCCTTAAACAGCAGTTACAAGCAGCGTTTCATATGAAAGATCTTGGTAATTTGCATTACTTTCTTGGTCTTGAGGTTCATTCTACATCCAAGGGCATATTCCTTCATCAACACAAGTATGCCACAAATTTAATTTCCATGGATGGTCTCCAATCGGCTAATCCAGTGGATACTCCGCTTGAGGTTAATGTTAAATATCATCGTGATGATGGTGATCTGTTGCCTGATCCCTTATTGTATCGTCAACTCGTGGGTAGCCTTAATTACTTGACTATTACTCGCCCTGACATATCGTTTGCTGTTCAACAAGTAAGTCAATTCATGCACTATCCTCGCCACCTTCACTTGGCAGCAGTTCGTCGTATAATTCGTTACTTGAAGGGAAGCTCTCATCGTGGTTTATTCTTTCCTAGTGGAGTTGCTCCTAAATTGAGTGCTTATAGTGATGCAGATTGGGCAGGGTGTCCTGATACTCGACGACCTGTCACTGGTTGGTGCATGTTTCTTGGCTCTTCATTGATCTCATGGAAAAGTAAGAAACAAGCGAGAGTCTCTAAATCTTCTACTGAATCTGAGTATCGTGCCATGTCTGCTGCTTGTTCTGAAATAATTTGGCTTCGTGGTCTTTTGGCTGAACTTGGATTTCCTCAAATAGAGCCAACTTCGCTTTATGCTGACAATACAAGTGCCATCCATATTGTTGCGAATCCTGTTTTTCATGAACGCACCAAACATATTGAAGTTGACTGTCACTCAATTCGTGATGCTTATGATGACCAAATCATATCACTTCCTCATGTCAGTACTCAGTTGCAGATTGCAGATATTCTTACCAAGGCTGTTCCGCGTCCATGTCATCAGTTTCTTGTTAGCAAATTGATGCTTATTGACAAGCAGCATCAATTTGAGGGGGGATGTGAATAAGGGTTTGTTCCTAGAATAAGGGTTTGTTTCTAGAATAAAGGAAACAAATTAGAAATTGACTTGTTCTCATTAAAATGTAATTATTTAGTGTAATTACCAATATAGCCCTGTAACCTCTATATATACGAGAAATAATAATGAGAAAAGCATGAAGCCAAGAATTCTTGACAGAAATATGGACATGTCGCGTGCAAATCCACAATGAAGTAAAGAGTATCAAACACATCCTGCAACAAATTGAAATCAACGATAATGCTTAAAAATTAAAAAAAAAAATACTTGCATAAATTTGTGAATAAAAAAACAGTAGTATTGGACTGGACTCAACTCAATTAACTCGAATATATTGTATATGCAAACCATACTCAATGGAACTAAGTACACACTTCCTTTATCCCTCAAAGTATAACCATTAAGAAATTTGTCCTTAACATTATCAACTGTAGAATCCAACAACACTTTTTGTCACAAATGCCATTAATGATACTATCATTAATGAAACTATGTTAATATTAAACCATGTGGGGATCAAGGAAAATACCTGGCTTGAAATATAACACAGTGTTCACAATTTCTCTGCTCTGGATTGTAACTCATTATTGATGTTGGCTATGAATTCATCACAAAACAACACAACTCAAGTACCAATATAATGGTGCATATCTCACGTAAACTTTAATGAAACAAAGAAAAAGTTGTGTTTATCGGCAACAATACCATACTCAGATATTTTGGTCCTCAACGTAGACAATGTTGACATGGCTAACTGATCATCAGGAGCAGTACCATACTCTCCTAAGATTTGGATTATAACTCCTAAGGTGTGTTTCAATAAGTCTCTTTTCCCACATTGCAGTGCATAGCATTTCACATTATTGTGTCATTCATAAGGGTGTTATTGTAGTTTTCCTAAAGCAACCAATTACTAATATATTAGAGAACCAAAAGTTGTCATATTACTAAATCTATAAGTTATAATGGTGTACTTTCCACATTAGTTGTATGTTGTGAAGAAATCATTACGTACAAATCACCATCACTGACTAACGTTATAGCTTCAGACGATAACATTGTATATTTGCTCAAATAATGTTGAAAACCCCGGGACATGAATTTAAACATCAAGTGATTAAGGAACTATTTAAGGATATCTGGTTAACCTGTTGCAATAAAAATGCAGAAAACAACTGAATTTGCGGCACACTTACCTTCTTCTTTTCTTGTCAACACACAAACAAACCAACGATCTGCAAGATGCAAAAACAGACGCATAATCAGATTCTTGATCAACATTCTCATTAGCACTAAATGAACCCATTCCAAGATGTGTGAGATAGGGAGCACGAAGCATAAGCCGATGAAGCTGAACCATCGAAACATATCGGTTTAATCTAAGCTTCTTCAACCCAGGCGATCTAGCCACCAGCCATTCCAATGCCTCAAAATTCACAGGGCACTCAACACAATCAAAATCAAGAGATGGTTAAAATTGAGATCCACATAAACACATTACATACAGAGAAATCCATCCCTCCCAAATCTAGGTCACCGGGACCTAATAAATAAACAGGAAATCAGTCGATACATCAAACAAAAAAATAGCCTTTATAACTTGAAAAACTAAGTAGAACATGATGGTTTCAACGTGCTTCTCACCCACCCATTTATCCCAATCTACTTTCACGGCTTTCCTTGCTATCAGTAACCTTCACCACCACTCTTTTTATATCAATATCTCTTTTTTAGTTTTATAGTACATTCATTTTCATATTTGACATTGCAATAGAAACATCAAAATACTGCAACCTAAAAAATGGTTTGAACAAATGTTCAAATTACATACCTGAATTGTCCATGGGGTTGCCAGCAGCTATAGACTCAGGTTCCTTTATCTCAACAACAACACAGTTTGACATTAAGAGTATCACCTTCATAGCATTAAGACGTCTTCAACTCTCAATTTATTTTCCTTGAGTTTTGTCTCAGTCTGTGCACCAACTTACACTCATAACAAAACTTGCACTATTTTATATAACTTGTTGAGATGTTAAAAGTCAGCATATCGTAAAATTTCAGTCTGGTGACGGGTGGGAACAATACCTGTATGACAGCCACACCATCAGACAATTTTGCAATTCTTTCGCTTAGCTTCTCCTTTTGATAATCTTGTTCTGCAGCCTGTATAATATGTAAACATTTTGTTAGAGTTGGAACCGCCATCTTAAATAACAACCATATTATGATTTTCAAATATAATCTAGCAGATACATTTATATTAGATGGTTCTGGCAACAGACATTGAATTAGTCGATCATTGTCAAGAGGCTCAACCAGATGTTCAACTGGCTTAAATTCCACTGCCACTTCAATTCCATGAGAAGTTGCAGTTCCTAATCAAAAGTATTTATACAATAAGTGCTTAATTAAGTTATAGTGGCGACCAACTTATCCAAAAACCACACCAACTTCCCGTTAGCTGGTTGGACCATTCTTCCTGGTATTGACAGGCAATCAGGTCCGGTCTCATCTATTGCCAGCAGTACAGCATCTGCTTTGCTTTCACCTGCTGCGACCACTGCCACGTTGGACGCTGAATTGATAACAGGCAAAGTGAATGTGATTCTCTCAGGTGGGGGTATAGGGGAGTCAGTAATAAAAGTTACCCATTCTTCTCTTTCATCAAGTGCTGGGTGATTTGGAAATAGAGATGCAACATGTCCATCAGTACCCAGTTCAAGCAGAATGAGATCGAATTTTGGGCAGTCACTAATCTCAGATACGTTGATAACACGGGTTCTCACTAACTGTCGGATGACAAACTCATAATCATCAGCAACTTCTTCTTCTGACACAAAATCATTAATAGAAACTGCATGACTGGGGACTATAGGCACCTGTTGATTTAACAAGCATATCAGCAGAGGAACTAATTAATATATTAATTAAGGTACAAGTTAACATCAGATACAAGTGCACAATATCTTTAATATGAATCTTGGAACAAAACAAAATATGAGCACAAATGCACAGAAGATAAATAAATAAATAAATAAATAAATAAATATACAAAACCAATGAGAATTGCAATTAACCAACACACACTCCCCCCAAAACTCATAACATAAAAATAAGAATACCTGCTTCTTTGTACAAGCATTTCAAAACCCTGATTTTTCAAAGGGAATAATCTAATTTACACACAACACTGAGATATCGAACGTAAAACAAACTTCAGTTTTGTTGGAAATACAAATCATGCTCGGGGAAGGCATTCAGAAAACTCGTGATGAGCTGCGAGGGCATGCCTTGTCCTTGTATAAGCACGTGATGGTATTTGTCTATCAAAGACAAAACAACTTTTTGCTCATCAACATCAAGTAATTGGCCTGTATGCATATCAATGACAACAATAGATGGATTAAATGACACTTTTCCATTTATGATCATGTTGTCAATAAGCAACCCTAAACTAAACCTGGGAGACATTCATAGCAAGTAAACCTGAGGGCTAAGACTGAAAATCCAAACATACTAAATCATTTTGTCAACATCATTAATTTCTGAAAATAATAATAAAAAATAAACTATTTGGTATGACTGTTGAGATTCAAAAGCCTCAGAATTATTTACAACCATGCAAGATACAACTAATAAAGATGATGCAAGTCCCAAATAAAAAAATAGGAGAAGGCTTAGCTAATTCCATATCTAGTTCTTCATCTTCAACATCCCCCTCTTCAATGACTGAATCATCTTCCAGTGCCACGGCAGCTTTAGCATACCTTTCAAGAAATTCTTCTTGCGTCTCTTCATATTCTTCAACCTCGGAGTCCTAATTTAAACAAACCCACACGATTAATTACTGTTAAATACTGATAGATTGAGTAAGCAAGAGAACATGTTAATCATGGCATCTTGTTAAACATGTTAATCAAGATATTTATAATTATGCTAGCCATTATTCAGAAAAAAGATATTAAATATTTATGTAATTAAATTAACAGTTAAAAGCAAATATTTACCAATTAACTTCATCTCTGACTCTGTTGTCAGACCAGCAGCCTCAAAGGAGCTACTGGATACTTGACACAATGCAGATGCCCAAATTGTGATGCCTCTCGCTTCACTCTTTTCAATAATACCTTCTACAATTTCAGGATAACACAAATAGCATGAAGATATAGCAAGCAATAGAGGCTTCCAGAGTGAACTGGGCGTACTTCGAACTTCAACAAAGCGAGAGAAGGCTGCCCGACTAAAAACAATTGCCAATGACTGTTTTACACCTTTTGTATTTAATAAATTACCAAAAAGGGCAAAGTGTAGTCTTAAATAAAAATCTAGTGAAGGATAAATTAGTAAAATTGGTGGCATTTTTTTTAATGGGTAGGTAGTTGATAGTAGATAGTAGGGGTCTGTTTGGTTCAAATGAGGGGGAGGGGAGAGGAGGGATTTTAATGAAGGGGAGGGGAGGGGAGGGGAGGTGAAGGAATTTTTTAATCAAATAAGTGTTTGGTTCAAAAGAGTGGAGGGGAGGGGAGGGAAGAGATTTTAATTAAAAATGTGTTTGGTTCAGAAGGGGAGGGGAAGAGTTTTATTAATAATTTACATTTTTATCCTTATGATTTTATATAAGTCATATTATATTAAAATGTGAAAAATTCGTGCGTATTTTTGTTGGTAATAAAATTTCTAATATTGAGTTATTAAAAAAATATTTATTTGTCACATAAAGTTAAAAAATTGAGTACAATCGATTCGACTTATAACTTTCCAACATAAATTAAACTATATGCCAATAACATCGTTTAAATTATGATGAATCATATAACAAAACAAATATATAAAATAACTTATTACTAAATATTAATGGTTCAAAATATTTAATAAAATGAATAAACAAAAATAAATAAAATGATATGGTTTACAATTTGATATAAAAGAAAATATGATAGAGTACATAACAAAATTAAAAGAAAAAAAACGAATATAACGAAACATAATTTTTTTTATAAAAAAAAGACAATGATTATGATTTATATTAATTATAAAAATTATAAAATAATTTGAAGGTGAAAAACAATTATAATAAGTTGATGAAAACAATCGAAAAAAAAACAGTAACGCAAAAGATAACAAATAGTTTTGAAATAATAAAATTAAACCGAGACTATTTTAGTAAATATAATAATTTTTAAATATCAACACTCATATTCTCTCCCCTACCCTCCAAATCCCTCCAATTCGGAGGGAATCAAAAAGTGTGTTTTGGAGGGATTTTGCTCCCCTCCCCTCCCCTCCTAAAATTTGAACCAAACATACTTAATTAAAATTTTCTCCTCCCTTCCCCTTCATCTACCCCTAACCAAACACACCTAGAAGTCATATTCTTAAACCCTAATCTGAAACCAAAACAGAAGACGGTGGCTCATCCCTTGGAACCGAAAATCCATAAAAACCAAAAGAAAAGAACACAAAACCGCCAATTGTTAGGGTTTCAATTGTGAGAAAATGGGAAAAAATCCAAAGAACGAGCTAGGTAGGGCTCTTGTGAAGCAACACAATCAAATGATTCAACAAACGAAGGAGAAAGGTCGAATCTACAAAAAGAAGTTTCTCGAATCGTTTACCGAAGTTTCTGATATTGACGCCATCCTTGAACAACCGGATGAGGATGATAAGCAGCTTCTTGATCTTCCTGTTCCTCCTCCCACTGCCCTCATCAATCTGTAAATATCGCTTTTTTTAATCGAAAATCGTTTTCTACGAAACCTATTTGTGAGTGTTTTTCTGAAATATGTGATTTTTTTGTTATGTGTGTTTGTTGTGAAATTAGGGATCCTGTATCTGGTAGTGGCTTTAATGGTTTGACGCCTGAAGAAATGAAGAAGGAGCAAAAGAATGAAGAGGCACTGCATGCTAGCAGTCTTAGAGTTCCACGCAGGTATTGTGTTTTCATTAGTTACTGAAAAAAATGATGTTTTTACCATACATCACAATTCCAACCATACAATTAAGGACTGTTTGGTTCGGTTCAATAGAAGGAAGGATAAAGATTTTCATGGGGTGGAAGGGAGGAAGGGGGATATTTCATATATGTTTTGCAATGTTTTAAAAACTTAACCGTAGTAAAGACTTATGGGTCATGGTTGATAAAACTGTGATTGAACTGCCAAAATAACTTAACCATAGTAAAGACATGTTCAAGGTTCATATCCAAATTCAATTTTTAAAATATTTATGTATCGTGTATGACGAGTGGATGGATTTTAATATAATGATATTTAAGTCTAAATTTTAAACAAATATTCTATCCTCTTCCCCTCCAAAAATTGAACCGACGAATAAAGTTTAAAATAACTTCTCTACCCTTTATTCCCCTCTAACCAGCCTGGTCTTTAATATTAGGTTTGCTGTGATTCCTTTGTTTTCAGGCCATCATGGAGTGCTGAAATGTCTGCTGACGAGCTTCATACCAATGAAACACAACATTTCTTAACTTGGCGTCGCAGCCTGGCAAGGTTAGTTCTGTAGCATCTGCTCTTCTTTTCCTCGTTCTTAATTGGTTTGCAATTACAAGCTGGGAATCAGATGTTAAAACCACTGGCAATTTTAGGCAATGGTTTCTGTTATGTCATGTACTTAAAGAATTTAGTTGCTTTCGTACATGTTTTGAATACTTTTTTTTATTGATGTTTTGGTAATGTTTTCTAGACTTGAGGAAAATAAGAAGCTTGTCCTTACTCCATTTGAGAAAAATCTTGATATCTGGAGACAGCTCTGGCGGGTTGTTGAGCGCAGTGATTTGGTAAGTTGGCGTGCTCTCCAAAGTTTTACCTAGAAATATCAACTTCTGCCCGGGTAGATTTATATCAATTATTGTCTTTTGAAGTGAATTATCACCATATGCTCTTCGGTAAGTGGGAGCATACATTTTATATAGCTTTTAATGATGGGAGTCTGATTATGTTATCATATCTAATAGTATTAGACACAGCTCCTACATATGTAAATGTGAATTCTAGCAGCACTTCTGGTTACCTACAGATTATTTCTTGGTGTAAAATACTTGGTCATTTAATTTTTTAACGGGCTTACTTTTCTGTTATTGAGTTCTATGTCACCTCCCGTCTGTTAGTAGCAGTGTTAGCAAAATCAGTGTTGTCGATGGCAGATGGTGGTCCATGGCGGACAGCCAAAATCCCACCATACCGGTCAATTTGCGGTGCTGTTATAGCAAGTTATGGCAGAAAACCCGGCAATATTAGCCGATATTTACCGTTGTGGCAAGCCCATAAACCACCATGTATATCCACCATAGCGGCCATGGCACTGCTATTTGATAAAACTGTAAAATGAAGTGTAATATATTTAGTTTAAAATATAATGTAGCTCCCATCTTCTATTAAAGATGGTTGTTATCAGCATTTTAACCTGTACAAAAGTAAGTGATTACATTGATTAGATTCTAGCTGTCTTATCTTTAATTTTGATGGTTCAAATAAAAAATGATAGGAAAATACCTGTTCATATTTTGGACCTGCAACATGTGCTTGAAACTAAAGGATGATCCTGATAGCAGTTTCACTTTTCAACTTCCACAACAAAAAAGAAAAAGATGCTCTCGTTGACCATAGATAAAAGCCTATTTTTTATCCCCTTAATTATTATTCTGTTTTTTCCTGTTAGAAATTTTGCTTATATTTTATGTAAGCATTTGGATAATTGGTATATTTATTTGTCAGTTGTGAGATTTTTTACTTGGGGTAGAAATATCCATAGCGTTGTAATTTTCTATTTGATATAGGCTCAGTATATTCTCCAGGTGCAAGAAATAGTGATTCTCTTATTTTTTTTCTTTTTCTTTCCAGCTTGTTATGGTTGTTGATTCCCGAGATCCATTGTTCTATCGCTGTCCTGACCTTGAGGTAAGATATTTTTCTCTTCCTTGGGGAAATTCTTACTTGATAACTGTAGAAATTACTAGGTATGTAGCAAATCTATACACAGATACATCCAAAGACTTTGTGCTGAATATTCTTTCACACCAACTTTGGCGTAAGAGACATACTATGTTACTCACAGTACTAACAGGCAGTTGTGAGAGATTTGGCCATATCACGTGTCTTTAATCTATGTAGACAACTTTGGACATTTTATTATTTCCTCTCATGGGTGTCATTCTTGTGTGCCAAGCATGACCCATTTTGCTTTAATTTCTGAACAGGCTTATGTAAAGGAGGTTGATGTGCATAAACGCACATTGCTTTTGGTTAATAAGGCAGATCTTTTACCTGCTTCTGTCAGGTTTGAATATCTGTTTTTTCGGTTTATTCTGTTTCAAATCATTGCTTCTGAATTTCTATTTATCAATATCCTTATTATTTATCCTCCATTTTTCTTTTGTTCCCTTGCAGAGTGAAATGGGCAGAATACTTTCGTGCTCATGATATTCTCTTTATCTTCTGGTCTGCCAAAGCTGCTACTGCGGTTTTGGAAGGCAAAAAACTTGGTTCATCACAGACTGATAACATGTTAAATGCAAATAACCCAGTCACGAAGATATATGGAAGGGATGAACTTTTGACCCGCCTGCAATCAGAGGCAGAAGATATAGTATGCAGGAGAAGAAATTCAGGCTCCTCTGACACAGGGTCATCGACTATTAAGTCCTCAGGTGAAAATACTTCTGCTAGTTCATCGTCAAATCATGTAGTTGTGGGATTTGTTGGATATCCTAATGTAGGGAAAAGTTCAACTATCAATGCTCTGGTTGGACAAAAGAAAACCGGTGTCACCTCTACCCCAGGAAAAACAAAGCACTTTCAGACATTAATTATTTCTGAAAAGTTGACCCTTTGTGACTGTCCTGGGTTAGTTTTTCCATCTTTCTCAAGCTCAAGATATGAGATGATTACTTGTGGGGTGTTGCCAATTGATAGGATGACTGAACACAGAGAGTGTGTTCAAGTTGTCGCCAATAGAGTCCCGAGACATGTCATAGAAGAGATCTATAACATCAGTCTTCCTAAACCTAAGTCATATGAGTCCCAATCCCGCCCCCCTCTAGCATCTGAACTTTTGAGAACATATTGTGCTTCTCGTGGGCAATCTACTTCTAGCGGACTACCTGACGAAACCAGAGCTTCTCGGCAGATACTGAAAGATTACATTGATGGGAAGCTGCCTCACTATGCTATGCCACCTAACGTGTCAAATCAAGAATTAGATTCCGAAGATTCCACTGGACATGACCAAGTTAATTTGCATTCAAATGTGTCGGATTCATCTGATATTGAAGAGTCTTCAGATGTTGAGACTGTACTTACACCAAAACTTGAGCACGTGTTGGACGACCTCAGTTCATTCGACATTGCTAATGGGCTTGCTTCAAACAAAGTTGCGGCTAAGAAGTCCAAGGAATCACATAAGCATCACAAAAAGCCTCAGAGGACAAAAGATCGCTCGTGGAGAGCTGGGAAAGCAGGGAAGGATGATACGGATGGGATGCCAATTGCAAGATTTCATCAGAAACCAGTAAATGCAGGTCCTCTGAATGTTTGATAAGGTCATTTCCTCTGGTTTATGTGCAACAACTTGGCTGTTAGCCCCATAATTACATAGTTTCTCAGGTGAACCAAGGGTTATTTTTGTAAGGCTTGCAGGAATAGATCATGCAGGCAATTTCTCTAAAGCTTGTCTTGCGAGAGGAAAAAGGTTTTCGGGATAATATTTTATTGTTTCGATTATTGTGATGAAAATGATGTAATATGAAAATAAGAAGATACTTCAATGGTCCGGATTTAAGTGTGTGCGTGCATGTTCTCTTATGCATGTGTTAACAAGGATATCAGATTCTGTTGATTGAATTACAAAGGAGCTGAAGCTTCAATGTGAATATTGACAGGAGACATTATTAGCTATTTTTAATATTTTATATAGTTTATAAATTGGAAGAGCTTCTCCAAACAAGCTTTCCAACTCATAGACCTTCTTGTTTGGAAACTGAGGAGCTTCTTGATATTGAACATCATTTGGTTTATAATGCATTTTCTGTAAGCTACCCTGTTTGTGTTGTATTTGATTTGTTTCTGTATCTGTTATCCCAATTTTCTTGTTAACCACATTTTTTAAACCCTTGTTGAGATTTATGTGAATTTCATCATAAACCCTTGCTAAGATTGATGCCTTGGTGGTTCTCTCATGACTTGCATGTTTACCCTTGTCTATTTTTTTTTATTCATCATGAAAATGGTTTTTAAAGTGAAATGCAGCCCCGAAGCTTGTGCTTGGTAGCCATTAGCGTAATAGCTATAACTTCGCCGAGTCTGTTGGTTTAGGAAGGATGAGTTTCTCATTACGGTTGAGTTCTGGTCACCATTAATGGTTTGGGAAGTATATTAGCATAGATCTTGTTCATGAAATAGTTTAAAAATGCATTAAAAAGGGCATTTAGAGCATATTTGGTTTGATTTGTTTGTTTATCTACTTGTATCAACACTTGTAAGATAATTTGGGAGGACTCGTGGAAACAGCTTATGACATATTCGTAGGCTATTTTGCAGCTTATATTCATAAGTTTGATAGCTTCTGAAAATAACCTACAACTTATATGAAAAAAAATTGACTTTATTTTGTCTTGTGTTGAAGAAATAGCTTATACTTATACGTTTATATGATAAAAACCTATGCTATAAGCACTTAATTAAGGTGTTTATCCAAACTGACTCTTTTTCTTTCACTCGTAATCGTTTAAGGATATTCTTGTTGCTTTCTTAAACTGTTCATTATCAACTACCTACCCATTACAATTAAATGCCACCAATCTTACTATTTTACCCTTTAAATGATTTTTACTTAACACTACACCATATCCTTTTTGGTAATTTATTAAATACAACAACTTTGACCAATAGCATGGTCCAATTTTGCCAAGTGGCAGAAGTTTTTTTGAAAACTTTGTCTTCCTCTTTCCCTCACTTTCTCCCTCTTTCCAATTTTCACTCTCATATCTTTTTCCTCTAAAAAAAACCCTAAACTGACTCCCCCCTTCTCCCTCGTCTCCCTTATGTTTCATTTCACCATTTTCTCTCTTCTCTCTATTTTCTCTGCAAACCCTAGCGCAGCCGCGACTTTCACCATCTTCTTCGAGAGTTCAGCGGCAAAAGGAGTTCTGACGGTGTCCCTCACCTTCAACCATTAATTACTACATGGTATCTTCTTTTTCTTCATTTTAGTTGCTTATGAATATTTTTATTTCTGTAACCAATGTGATTGATGTTCATGGTCATGTTCATTTTAGTTGCTTATGAATATTAGCAAAGTTTTTTGGTGTGACGATGTTTTTGGTGTGACGATGTTTTTGGTGTGAAGATGTTCATGGTCAGGGATCCTAATATGAGTTTCGATTCTGCATCAAACTACCTCCTCCATCTTGCCTTCAACGATAATGACATCTCTATGATGTGTATTAAGAGCAATGTTGGAATGATACAATATATAGCACAGGCAGTTATGCTGATTATGTTTTCAGCTCAATATATCTCCTGTTATCCTGCATATATATTCATTTTTCTGCTTTGCAAAACTACAAAGTTGCCGGTAATTATGCGTTGATTCGGTTTTTCGCGTGAATGGAGTTTGGTCTTTGGCTCACTGCGTGTTTAGTATACAGGGAATCAATTGTATTTCTATTTTGATTTAGTTGAAAATTCTATGATTATTATGTGTGTAATACTGATTATGTGTTGAGTTATGCTTATGCATCCTCTACCGTGTCGGTTTTATTTTTCTGATTGAAAGATTTAGTTCAAGTTACAGGTTGTATTCCTTAAACAAATTTAATTATAATGAAGTGAAATATATTGACATTATTGAGATGAATATAACTATGATGCAATATCACTTCTTGGTTTGTATTAGAATTCTTGAAGCTGTTTTCATGGAGGAAGCTCTCTCGGTGATGCTGTCGGCCATGCTGCGTAACCTCACCGACAAACTCTATGAGAAACACAAAATTGTTGCTGTCGAGGTTCTTTTCCACTTTATAAATTCATCACCTTTACATCACTTTTTCTCCTACTTCGTTGATTGGTTCCAACAGTGCTCAAAAATCTAATCTTTTGGGACAATCATTACCTCAATTTTCCCTTTTATTTGATGGGTGTTTCGGGTGATTCACCATCACAAAAGGGTTCATGGAGATTTTTCACTAGAAAGAAGCAGGTTAATTCTGCAAGTAAAAACACTAAACCTCTGCTTGCACAGGAGTTAACTATTCCTCATCTTATTGCAATTGGTAATTCATTCAATTCAACTTAAAAAGTTTTAATTTTTATCTTTTTTTTTTCATCTGGGTTTCTTGATAATCTGTTTTGGCACGTAGGAAAATTGTCTGGTTTGTGTTTTCATGTTGTTAACATGAAACTGGTGTTTTCTGTTTCTGAGCACATGATTTGGTTTATTATACTAACTGTGTTTTGGAAATTGAATTTGATGTGTGTTTTTTTTAATAATAAAATAACTAGTTGTTGGTTCAACAATTGGTGCTGGAGTGTATGTTTTGGTTGGAACAGTAGCTAGAGAGCATTTTGGACCAGCTTTGGCTATTTCTTTTCTGATTGCTGGCTTAGCAGCTGGTCTTTTTGCTTTTTGCTATGCGGAGTTGGCTTGTCGATGTCCTTCTGCCGGAAGCGCGTATCACTATTCATACATATGTCTTGGAGAAGGGTTTGTTTTTCTTAGTCATTTTCATTTGGTGTGTGTTTGGATTAGCTTATGTGAAACTGATTTTGAGGTCTGTGAATTTATTTAACATGGTCTCATAAAAGAAATTGATTACTTTGTTTTCAGTGTTGCTTGGTTGATTGGCTGGTCCTTGATACTGGAATATACAATTGGTGCCGCAACTGTTGCACGTGGCGTAACCCCTAATCTTGTACAGTGTTCTTTTAACTTTTCCGTTAATTTTTGCTTATTTTGATGCAGTTGCCAGTACTGCTGAAGAGGTATAGTGCATTGTCATGTTGCCACACACCGATAACTTCCATGAATACAGTTTTGTTTCCTTCTTACCGTAATTTATGTGTGTGGCTCTTTCGCATCCAATGGTTTAAACTTGCTGATAATGTTTCACTTAATCAACAGGTGAGAAATCCTCAACGAGATTTGCCACTAGGCATCGGTGCTTCATTGTTCCTATGTTGTGGAATTTATATGCTGGTCTCCTATGTTGTGGAATTTATATGCAATCGGGTAAGTTTATAGTTTTCGCGAAATTTATCAAGTTTCCTTTTTTGTCTCAATAAAGATAGTTTCCAAAGATGAGTTTACTATCTTTGACTGCAGTTACATTATAAATGCCGGAATGCCGGAGCTTGCACAGCTCTCATCTCAGCATTGATGGGTGGGATACTTCCACAGGTAAATTATCGGATATCTCTGATATTGCCAAAACAATTCTTCCTTATTTCAATTTGCCAAACGAAAACACTAAATATTAGTCGATGTTTCGCAGCCACGAATTTTGATGGCAATGGCAAGAGATGGACTATAGCCATGAGAGCAAGACTACGAAACTCTTCTTTGCACAAAAATGAATTTCATTCTTTTAATAATTTGTATCACATAATGTGTTTTAATAATTTTTCAGTTCTCCAAGCAAGTGGCACACTTTTTCTGCATTAAATATACTTTTATTTTGTGATACCTGCTTCATGGATTTCCCCTGATATATTATATTTATTTAGTATAGATAACTTCACAAACTTTATTTTTTTGTCTTTCCTTACTCAATCTGATATAATTATTTTCTTACAGGTGAGTCACCTTATGAAAACATTGGGTACATTATCTGGCTACCTTTTCGAATGCAACTACATGCCGTTATCTGATTCTGAACACGACAACTGTTTAATGACTCCTGACTCGGTTCTCGAACCGGTTGGTTTGAACCAGACTTTATCTGGTTCAGGAGGATATGGTGGTATGGATTGTAGAACCACTCTTGCTTGCACTGCAACTACTGAGATAATTAGAAAGAAGAGAAGTGGTTGTTCAACTTTTCGACCACCGTGTCGGCCAGCATGCTCGTCGGTAATGGAAATCACAGTGAATCTGATGAGAAAAACTTTGATATTTTGATTTTTATGATTATTATTAAATATGAAAAATTGATATGCAGACTGTTTTAATTTTCATTGCATTGGGTGATTATTTTGTCACATAAGCTTATTTTTTTAGCTTCTTTGATTATCTAAGTATTTGTTGGGGTGAATGTTTGCAGAGTACTGAGAAGCCATTATGGAAGAACAATGGACGTTCTCCTTTAGGTTGGCTCACCTTCTATAACAAGACAGAGATTTTGGACAGACGATAGCACATTCTTGGCCTTGGTCATAACTCAGGCGTTGATCGAAATGAGATTGAGCAAGCTGTCGTTATACACTATGATGGTATTAGGAAGCCATGGTTAGATATTGCAATGGGCAGATATAAAAGTTATTGGACCAAATTTTTGAATTTCGACCACCATTTTCTGCAACAGTGCAATCTTCAGGCGTAGTTCAAAGTTCGAAACTTTCCCTCATTCACATTTGTCGCGCCATTATAGCGGATTATGATTATGGCGAACTCAAACAGCCATGTATATCCGACATAGCAGTCATGGCGCCGCTATTTGATAACACTTTGGAATAAGTGTATGAAGATTAATGAGATGGATAAAACTGTGATTTTTGATAGAACATTATAAGAGTTTGATTCGTGTAGTCAATTCCACTTATTAGGATAAACTTGGTTGTTTTTGTGATTAGAATGAGTGTATTGCTTGATCATGTGATGTAACAGTGTGTGACCATGGAAGGAGATTGCTTCCTATGTGTTACCATTAATTTCCTGCCATTCAACTGAATTTTCACGTTTCTTTCCTCAATTACTATCGGAGGAGCTTTGTATAAATTTGTTTTCTTTTTATTCTTGTGTGCAGAAAGACTGGAGGAAAGAAGGTATAGTCAGTGAAGTTAAAGATCAAGGCCACTGCGGATCATGCTGGACATTCAGGTTGCTTTCTGACTGTGAGGAACTTTTTTGGAATTATTAGAATCTTTGTGAGTAGGTCTATTTGAAAATTCTAAAGACTGAGTGCTGGAGTTGCCATCTTAACTTCTTGAAACCCTATCCTCTGGTCATATAAGCAAACTGTTATTTTAGAATTGCACAAGCAAACTTAACATTATTTCTTTTGTTCAGTGTCTTTGGTTCACTTTCTTAATTTGATGCATTTAAAATTCCACCCACACGGGCTTGTATGTAGTTTCATGTTATCATATCTCTAACCATAACACTGTCCTCTGCAGCACAACTGGAGCGTTGAAATCAGCTTACGCACAGGCATTCGGAAAGAATATCTCTTTCTGAGCAGCAGTTAGTTGACTGTGTTGGTGCTTTCAATAACTTTGGGTGCAGCGGTGGATTGCCGTCATAAGCCTTTGAATACATTAAATACAATGGTGGCCTTGAGACAGAAGAAGAATATCCCTACACTGGCAGTAATGGTCTCTGCAAATTTACATCTGAAAATGTTGCTGTTAAAGTTCTTGGCTCTGTCAACATCACCTTGGTAATAATGCGTTTGATTATTAATTTACCGCTTGATGTGAGTGTTAACTCTACCCTAGCTAGCCCTGGCTAAGTTAATTACTGATTAGCAATTTGGTGTTAGCTTATTCACGGATTTATAAGAATGTGTATTTTTTCTTCATGTTGGCAGTTGTAGTTGTCTCAAATACGAAAGTTGGTTTGTAATTTTGAAAACCACTGAATTTTTGGATTTTGGTACATGATGGTGGTGCAGAGTATGGATATGCAAAATTTTGAAGTGTGCTGATGTAGAAACACCATGCTGCTGTAATTTGTTAAATGGAATTTGTAGCTTGCAAGTACTATTACTTTGTTCGGTTAATTTTTTTCAACTTGTGCTCAGTCCTTGGGTGAAATTTAAGTTTGGTATTATTTTTCAACTTCAGTTGGTGGAATTAGAAATTGTGGTATCTATCTATCTACATTTGACATATGTTTTTTGGTTTTATCTGCTAAGACTTGCTATTTCTTGCTGTTTTAAGCTTACTTTCTATGACATAATGTTCTATGCTGCAAGTACTATTACATATGCTGCAGAATTTTATAATTCCAAAAATAATCAACTTAAATCAAGAATGTCTAATGTTAATCAAACGGTTCCTGCTGCATGATAGTGTGACTGCATGCCTTTTCTACTGCAGGGAATCTTGATCCTGCTTGTATCAGGTTTTCGTTGGTTTTTGCTGCCATTATTGATCCTTTGGTTTGTCTATGCAGCAAGGATTGGTGGGTGGTGGTTAGACATCCTATTTGTTTTCAGTTGTAATTTTTAATTGTTGTCGGTTGAGGCTTTTGTATTTGTTTTTGGTTAATTGTTGGTGGAACACATGTGTGTTTGGTTAGTTATTTTGAGAATATCCTTAAGTTGTCAATCGTTAATTATTATTTGATGAATCATGTCCACTTGCCACTAAGCAATCGTAGCACGGTCTATGACAAAGATCATGCTATAGGAAGCTACACAACAACGATGTTTGTGCTAAAACACGATAGAAGAAGGATATGTAAATCATTCTCCAAGAATCGTGTCACGCGAAAAGAAAAAGCAAACAGTCTCGTCTTAATCATAAATTTTCGTTGATTAATCGAAGGTAACTTATTGCCATCCCAAAGTATAAAAAATGATCTCAATGATCATTCATTGCAAATTTGAAACAATGAAGGTTAAACAACCTCAATAATCAACATTCGCAATTCTAAAGACTACATAGACCAAAGATGAATCAAAAAATAAAATCAAAACAAAATTGAAATAAAAATAAGAAGTGAAAATAACTGAAGAGATTGACAATATGAAAAAACCAAATAAAAATCTAACAATAATAAAAACAAAAATAATGTTGAAACTAAAGGAGGGGCGGATAAAGAATCATGGGTGGTGATGATGAGACATAACAAGGGCCACAAAGCCCAAGCGCGGCCCACCAAAAAAATATCCACCAGATGAAACAAGATTTTAGCAGCAATATTAATTCCATTAATAAAGGTAATGAAACTTGAAAAAGAATTCAACAGGTTATTATGTACAGTTCGGTCAACCTTTTCTTTCACTTTGCTAGGTGATTTTGGAAATAAAATTAGGAAAGAAAACATGATATGCCCAGAATCCTCATCCTCATTGCGTGAAACAAAAAAAGTCATAACAGCATCAACACAATTTTCTCAGAAGAAAAAACTTCATCACATCTCATCAAATTAAAAATAGAGTCATAAGAACAACAAAATCATATCGCCATCCAACCTTCTCGTTTTCACGTTGTTATTGTTCGATTTCGCTTTGGGTTTATTTTGTTGTTGTTTTTGAGGGAGGAGGTTGAGTGTGAGGTGGTTTGGGGATGGTTTGGGTTGAAGAAGGAATTGAAGGAAGATTGGAAGAAGAAGGTGCGGTTCTGGGTTGAGTGAAGATTGGAGGAGGAAGGAAATGGTGAGTTTTGTTCAAGAGAGCTCCTTTTTGAGGGAGAATGAGGGACAAATTTATAGGAGAAGTCGTGAAGGTATTTGTGGTATTGAATATTCTGCAGGAAAGGATTTTTCCGATGCATTGGTGTATACGAGTTGTGAATTGATGTTTGTTTGGATGAAAAATATTGTTAACTTTATGGCTTGTACATGTTGTGAACTTGCTGTATGATGTTGCAGGTAATTGTGGGGAAAGTTGAAGCTGTTGTGGCCGGTATAGTGCGTTGAGTTTTGGTTCGTTTGTCTTTCACTGTTGGATATGTATATTGGAATCATGTAAAGTTTGAGTTTATGCGCAGGAATTGATATAAGTTTGAGTTTATGAAGAGGAATTTTTTGCATAATTATACGCATTTGATTATAATGGTAATAATAATCACATAAACTATTACTACTACATGCTCCGATTCGCAAACATTCTTTTTTTTTAACATTTTTCACTGAAATAATTTAGAAAAACGACTTTTATACAGGGATAAGATAGTAGCACTTAACAACATAATTTCTGTTATAATGCTGCTTTGGAAATTATCCACTTCAAAACGTAAAAATAAAGTTTAATTAGAGTTTACAAGTAAACAAAGTTGGAAGTAGAATTGGATAAATTATAGTCGATGATGATAAAGTAAATTGATTTCACTAAATTAATAAAGGAACCAACTATATTAATAAAAAATCAGAGATGAAGTCAAATAAAATATAAAATAAAATAAAAATGTCAGATATAGCTTTCTAGACTAGCATTGTGCATCAAATAATATGCTCAGCGCCCAGTGCTTATTCATCATTCAAATATCAACATAAACATTAAAAAAATTATAAGAAAAACGATTTAAAGTATTGAAAATTGAAATAGATCCTCAGAGATTATGCTTATAGTTGACATCAAATTAATTATTCAGGTCTCAAAGATTTCATGCCATCATGGGATCCATCATATTCATCAAAATCGATAACAGATTAAATCGTTTGTAACCTAACATTAAGAAAATTGGGGGAAATGGAGATTTAGCAGTCTGTTTATTCACTGCACCGGTGGAAATCACGACGGGGAAGCGACTCAACACGGCTGCGAGAATCTATGCCTCTTATAATCATAGATGATGAGACAAACAATGAATCAGTGGAAAATGAATCAAAGACATCTCAAGAGGCAATTGAAAATATACGAAATAAATCTACAATAATAAAGAAATGGAAAAAAGAACATGGAGAGAAAGAGAGATTTGTTGATATTTCAACTACAAGATGAAGATTAAGGCGTTCTTCTGAGATTTATAGCGAGAATAGATGAATTAGGGCTTTTTTTTTCCTTTGTGGAAAAGACCGTGAGAACCTGCCTTTTTTCTTTTTATGACGAGTTTATCCTTACTTGCTTCAATTCTTTTTGGAGAGTTTCTTATTACATTCATCGAGGTTCTTAGTACAGATTTTTTATAATATTTATAATTTTTAAAAATATATCTTTAAACACATTTTTTTTACACTAAAAAAAATTAATATGGATGACGTTTCATGCATTTATTTTATTTCAAAAATATATTTTTAAAATAATTTTGAGAAAATATGAATATTAATTAGTTCAGTGAATGTTTCAGAGATATATCTCAAAAATATATAAACAGTAATTTTAATTTTTCTGTCAGTTTTGCATATCAGATTATCATATTTTCTAAAAATATATCTCTGGAAGTATCTGATATATTTTTCAACTGCATGATCAATCTCCATTGTTATCATACTTCTATTTCAACTAAAACCCTCACTCCTAAAAATCTTACATTCTCAATCTTATTTTTCGCTCCAAATCTCCATCCTTTTGATTCAACATATCACAAGGAGTAAATATTGTTCATTTACATCTATATTGCTCACATTAATCATGAAAGTTTGCTGGAAAATTATGCAGTGTCCAAAGATATATATTTGGAACGTGTTGAACATGAACTTTTTTGGAGATATATTTTTGGAATGTTTATGTGCTCATTTTCTATCCTTTTCTGCAGCAGTATATTAATTTTTTTTCAATAGATATGGCGCACCCCGATAATATCTCAAAACAAGCGGTTTCTTCGAATGATACTTCACTGAATGTTAAAAGGGTTGGCGATGACTTTATTAACAAGCAAGAGTTTGAAAATCGTGATAACATGCTCAAATGGATTCTTTTGGTGGCATCTAGACTTAGATTTGGTGTGGTTATCGGAAATCCAGATAATGGCTTTGATAGAAGAAACGTCTTTGTGACTATGTCGTGCGAAAGAAGTGGGAGCTATCGAACGTATGTCCGGAATTTTAAGAGAGAAGACACGGGTAGTAAAAAATGTGAGTTTCTGCTTAAGCTTCGTGGTTACATGTTAGGTAACAAAAAATGAAGATTTAAGGTCATTTGTGGTTTGCATAACCATGAATTGTGCTTAAAATTATCTGGTCATTCTAGTGTATGTCGGCTCGAGCCATAAGAGATGGTATGTATTAGTGACATGACCTTGAATCTTTCCAACCTAAAAATATACTTGCAACGTTGAAACGGAAGCAAACCGATAATATATCAAATATCAAGCAAATGTATAACATTTGGTACCTCACTAACAAGGCAATTATGGGAGATAGAACTGAGATGCAACAACTGTTGGATGATAACATTTACGTGTCCCGGTATCGAACTTGCGACGATGGAGTTATGGTTAAAGATATTTTTTGGACTCATCTAGATTTGATAAAGATATTCAACAAGTTTCCGACAGTGCTCATACTTGATTATACCTACAAGACCAACAAGTATAGACTTCTATTATTTGAGATGGTTGGTGTTACCTCAACTGAGAAGAAGACATATTCCGTTGGTTTTGTATTTTTAGATTGTGAAAAAAAAAAGGACAATTTTACTTGGGCATTAGAGGTGTGTCGGTCACTTTTGAAGAATCAAGGTGAAATGCCTAAAGCTATTTTTACATACCACAATACTGCATTGATGAATGCGGTTGCAAAGGTATTCTCTTCTTCTTATGCATTACTTTGTAGGTATCACATGACAAAGAAAGTGAGAAGTCTGGTTAAACTCGTGATAGGGACGAAACAAGTAGAGTCCGATGGTGGAAAATTAGTGAAGTCGGGTGTGATTGTTGAAAAATAATGGATACATGGAATCGTATAATAAATTCTTCCTCAAAAGAATTATATGTTGATTCCGTCATTCATTTTTGAAAAGTGTGTGAAAACTATCATGCTCTATTCAAATATGTTGAAATCACCATTATTGATCAAGTGAAGGAGAATATAGTTTGTGTATGGACTGATAATGTCTGACACCTTGGAAATACAACTACGAACAAAGTTGAGTCAGCTCATTCTACTTTGAAAATTTGGTTGAAAAATAGCAAGGATGATCTATGTCGAGACTGAGACTTCGTGAACCACATGATTCAAAACCAACATAATGAGATAAAAACAACATTTAGTCGGGGCATCATAGTTTCCAACACCGATTTAAAGAAAAAAAAATATTTATTCTCATTTGGTTGACAATATTTCTCGGGCGGGGTTGAACTATATTTTTTACGAGGCCAAACGAGTTGATAATGTAGGCTCCGATAATGCAAAGTGTGGTTGCACTATTGTGAAAACATATGGTCTCCCCATGTCCTTATGTTATTGCTAAAAAGGTGAAAATTGGTGAACCAATAAGAATGAACGAGGTTTTCTCTCTTTGGAAGATACTTAGTTTTGGTGGTGATGGATGCATGGATTAAGATAAATCGAATATCTGTATTTTGACTGAATGGGAAGAGATACAAGACAGATTTTTGAAGGCCAGTGACAACATGAAACTCTACATTAAAGAACAATTGAGGAAGATTTCCTATCCCGAAACCACTGACATGAAATCGTCTTCTCAACCGGTTAAAACAAAAGGTGCTCTGAAAAAATGAAGCCTACACCGAATAAAAACTTGACTACACAGTCTCCTTCATACTTTGGACACCTTGACAAAGTTTTTCTCGACTCACCGACTCCAAAATCTTAAAAAAGTGTTGTGAAAGATGCTCGCATTAGCAAACCACCTCGAACGCCACTTCCACTAAAGATTCTATTTATGGACAATATGTCGGTTTCTATGCACAAATATATCGATCATATCATCAATGTTGAGGGAGACGGTAATTATGGTTACCGAGCCGTTTCAGATTTACTTGGTAAAAGAGAAGATAGTCATGCGTTTGTCCGTCATCAACTTATCCAATAGTTGAAGACGCATAAAGAATCGTACACGTGGTCGTACAAAAATAAAGAAAAAATCGATGCGGTTTATGAGTCTCTTGTACCTTGCTTGAGCGGTCATACACGGAGTCAAAATGGATGACCTTTCCTGATATGGGTCACCTAATTGCATGTGTATGTGACAGGGTGTGTATTGACCTGACACGTTATGGGTTTTTAGTAACCTTTTTTCCACTCCGCATTGCACCACCTCAAAATCCAAATGATCGCATCATGTGTATTGGATGACTTTAAAAATTAAGTAATTTTATTCAAGTTTACTTGAAACCAGGATGCTCCATACCACTTACATCACCGGAATGGATGACTCATTCAACCTAAAATGCTCTGACGCGACCAAATCATTTTATGGAAAAGATGCAAGAATTCGAAAGATTAAACAACAATGAAAAGGAATCGAATGCACAAGAGTCCAAGGGGGTACCACCTATAGATTTAGTCGGAGATATGTGTTTTGATTCGTTTTGATTTCTTTTGTAATAGGACGAATAATTTTATATTATTGTGTCTCAATTTATAAATGAAGTGTTACATATTCACTTCTTATTTATATTTGGTGATTATGCACATTTGGTTCATATTTGGTGCATATTTTCTCTTTGTTATATCTCTATCATTTGATTTTGTTCTAAAAACGTATCAGGAAAAGTTCTAGAGATACATCTCCAAAAGGTTCTATTATTTGCTTTGTTTTTGAATGGTTTTGGGAAAGTTCCAGAGATGCATCTCCAGAACAAGATAATAGGGTGTTGTTCTCTCTCTCTCTCTCTCTCTCTCTCTCTCTCTCTCTCTCTCTCTCTCTCTCTCTCTCTCTCTCTCTCTCTCTCTCTCTCTCTCTCTCTCTCTCTCTCTCTCTCTCTCTCTCTCTATATATATATATATATATATATATATATATATATATATATATATATATATATATATATATATATATATATATATATATATATATATATATATATATATATATATATATATATATATATATATATATATATATATATATATATATATATATATATATATATATATATATATATATATATATATATATATATATATATATATATATATATATATATATATATATATATGGAGTATGAGTGGCAGTAAATGAATGGTCCTTATTGAACTAGTTCTTCACACAAACTCAAAGTATCTTAAATGTGTGAAATAAACATTTGTTGATATGTCGCAAGTGTCTCCTACTCTGAAGCCTCTACACTCGAGAAGACGTTCAAGCTCACCGATCTCACCTTCCTCGACGATATCATAGACGAAATCTACTATCTCCTATCTTACAGAGACACGCGAAGGGTTGTCAAGCTTGAATATTGATCGCCCTCGATTGAAAATAAATAGAACATTGTATTCAGCAAATTTGAGCTCAAGACTCGAGCGAATGTTATAGCGATGTGGAAAATGTTTTTTAGTTTTATAGAAAAAGGTTCGCTCGAGATGGAAGTGAAACTTCAAAAATCGATCGAAGATATCTTGGAGATGTGCAAGCGTCTACCAGGACATTGAAATGCAGTATTTAATTTTATGTTAAAATCATCATTGTAATGCTCACTTTATGTTATGAATGCTCATTTTATGTTTGGAAAGTTCATTTTGTGTTGATTTTGTCTCTGGTTTTGTTCTTAAAATATAACTACGGTATTATTCTGAAGACATATATCTGGAATAAATCTTTAGCAAATGCATGGGGCACCATTCAAATTAGCCTTCCTTATGGGTAAAAAAGGTGCATCTGGAAATATATCTCTGGAAATTTGGGGCATTATAGAAAACATGCATGGTGTCTAAGAAACTCATGAGGTGTAATAAGAAACTCTCTTCTTTTTATTGGTCAATGAACTAAAGAGGCCAAAGGTACGACCTCCAAACAAAAGGTCTTGTCTTGAACATTGACCTAATGAAAATTATACTTCATACCCCTAATATTTATCTCTTTACCCCTATAAATTATAAGTTTGGACCAAAATACTTTTCTATAAATATTTAGACTTTAAAAAATTTTACTTTATTCTTATTTCATTTTAAATAAATTAAGAGTAGTAGCAAAACGGAGAACACGAACCCAAGATATCTGACTCAACAACCAACCAGAGAACACGAAGTAAAGATATTTGGTTCTCTCTTTCAACACACTAGAAATCTTACAAGTAAGTTTTCCAATTTGAACAAGAAATTTTGTACACACCGGATAACTTGGCATGTGGTTCTCCGGTTCACATTTGGGCTAACTGGATGACTCTGAACCATGTTATGTGGTTCTTAATATTTTCTACCGGAGAACTTGGCCCAAGGTTATCTGAATCTTAATTTTAATTTTCATTAATTTTTTTGTTATTTTTAGTGTCATGTAGGAGAGGTCGTAACAATGATTTTATTCGACGAAGAGGTGAAGAACAACATCCTCGACAAGTGATGGATGGAGATGAACATCAGATAGTCGCACCTGAGCCTCATCCACTACAGCAACAATTCCCCGAACATTGGACGGTGTTTCTTGTCTTCTTCATTTACTGTGTAGGGTGAGTTTTGGAACCCTACATGAGGTTTCACTAATGTTGATGCTGATCTTATTAGTCTAGTTATTGATATGTTGGGTGTTTCCTTGGAGGAGGCAGCTGAAGAGGTCCGTAATTGTAAGGTGTTTATTATAGGTTTGATTGGTTGATGGAGGTATTTATGTGACAACAAGCGGATAGTATATTTGATTGTGTTGTTATTGGTAGGCTGCACCATTTTTACTGACAAGACTTTTACTCTTGTAGAGACAAAGTATTTATCACTATTTATGGACATGGATGGGTGTAGTAGATATAGCTTAGGGCAATTGCACTTGTCACCCTCTACCGATATTTAATAGATGTTTTCTTCTTTACGTGCAAGCAGCTCAGCGGATATATCTTTTTACAGTTTATAAATATTTATCTTTATTTATTTATAATTATTATAATTGATAATATTCATGCTGTGTAACAGTGTGTTGAATTCATGAGTATTTTCCAACTGTTTGTGAAAGAGGATTGTTTAGGACTGTTGATAGCAGTAGTCCACTTTCCAAGGCTGTGAAATAGACTTACAAGCAATACGCACAAAAGGTTGATGAGTTTAGGTTTGTGTTGGATGCATTGACATTTGTTGATGTCATTTGGTGCCCTTATGAGGATCATAGAGAGCATTGTCCATTTGGTGATATATGTTTGTAAAGGGTGGCTTGAAATGATATCATACAATTGTACTATACTTACTTGTCAGTTGTGTGTGTCAGTTGGATATAGGCAATACGTACCACGTCCACCTTCATATTTTGACACACTTGATATGGATATTGAGTGAATTGGGTATCATGTGAGCGTGATGGATGTAATTCGTCTAAAATTTTCGCTACCACCCCATATGATGTAGACACTGGTTACTTGGGTTGGTAATATAAGGTGTCACATTTTCGTTTGGTACCACCATGTCGGGGGGTGAGAGAAGTCTCGATTTTTGTCTATGACGAAGGACTGACAAATCAGAGGTTATCATTTATTTCATATGAGCTTCATCGTTATTTACATTGTCATGAGGTTGATGAGGACGATGATGATTTTGCTGATGTATTTTGAGCACTACGTGTAGCTCAATGCAGACCATTGCCTCATGGCGGACCAATGCCTCTGATTAATTGATGCATTATTATCTTTGAGACTTATGTAGTATTTTCATACTTATGCAATATATTTACTATTTTTAGACTTATATATTTTGATACTTCTTTACTATTTTAAGAGTTAGGTAATATAATCCAAAATATAACATGAATTCAATATAACAAGAAGTTAATTATTAATATATTTATTCAGTTGATGTCATACTAACTACTTCAAACTGAGATTGCTTATACTTATTTATCTTGTACGTGTTTTCCACAATCAACACAATAGGAAAAATACTCATCAACTTCACTTATTATAGGTGGGCCCAGAAGATATCTCTCACAACTTCTAATTCATCTTTTTTTCTACTCCAGTAAACATACTTTGAATCCTCTATGAGTTTAAACAAATTTTACATTTCCATTCTAGGACCCCTGATGTCATCATGTAACTTACTCTTATGTTTATATATTTGTGTGTTCTAAGTGGAATTCTTTGTATCTCATTCTTACAATGATAATAGTATGTCTCTCAGTGGAACATGATGTTTTTTGAAATCAACAATATGTCGATGTTCATCTACATTTAGTCTACCTACAAAGGAATGACCTTCAATTATAGCAGGTAAACCATGATTGTGAAATCTACATTTTACATCAATCTTCCATCCACAACCATGTTTTGACTGTGTTAACCTAATTTTGAATGGACATCCACATTTCTTAGTAGCACATTGTGTTACATTGTGTCTTTCTTTGTATTTTCCATCTTTATCACAATGAAATATTACTTTGTTAATTATTTCTCTCTAGTCTATTTTGGTATCTGAACAAGTTATTATAACTGTCACTTTATTCTTGATTTCAACCTCCCTAATCCACCTAGTCGTTTCCTCTCGTGCAGCAAATTTTTGTGTAGTTGAGAATATATTAGTGGTATATACACATTTCTGGTTTTTATCGCTTATCATCAAAGAAATATTCATACATGTTCAATATAAATATAAACAATGTGTACCGAAATACGTAGAAGCAAGTAATCCGATTAGTATAAAAAACACTACTGAAAAACTTAGATGCAAGTTATCCAGTTAGTAGAAAAACATAACCGAGAAACATATGAAAAAGTTATCTGATTTACTTTTCTAAACTGGATAACTACGCAACATGTTATTCGTTGGGTAATATATCAGAAATCATGGTATTAAGTTCTCCAGTTTAGTAACCCAACATATTGAATGTCTTCAAGTCGAGTTACACAGTTCGCATAAATGGAGTACACAATAGCCAATGTTGAAACACTCTGGAGGATGGTAAAAGTTAAAAGATTAAAGTATAATTAAAAAGGGTTGTCAGTTCCATGGTTTTATGATTGGCATCAATTTTGATAAAACATGGTTCACATACAGATGTTGGGAGAAATGTCCTAACTTGTTGGTCTGTCAACATTGAAGACAAATGTTCTAACAAATGTTGTGACATGTTGTACCAGAACATCAGCACAGGCTATAGGTTTATTCTTAACATATTTGATTTGATTCTGCGAGATTTATTTTGGATATACCTCACTTAATTTCGCAGGTCAAGAAGATTTAATTTGGAACAATTGATTTGATCTCCAATTGTTCATAAGTTTCTAAAATTGGATGTTGAGACAATTTAGGAAACTTAATGATCTGTTCCAAGATTTAAGGAGATTTTTCTACATAATTGATGCAGCCCTCAGCGTGTGGATCAAGCAATATCTGGGTGAAGACTTCGAAGCCCAAGAACTGCTAAGGAGTATTTAAAGAGCAACCTAAACTTAATGTATTCACAGGTTTCACGTTTGTAAAAATAATGGGAGGTTTTAGAGTCTTAGGTTTTGAGAGTCTCTTTAGTGTGACTTTAAAAGTCACCCATGTATCTTTTGATACATTGAGGTAGACTGGTTGTATGTTGTTTATTATTCACTCATAAGATTTTAAGCAAGAATGTATTGTCCTTAGTTTAAAGCTTTTAAGCAAAACTATGTATTGTTCTTGGGAGATTGTTCTTCTATTTTGGGTTATTTTTTAACCGTCGCGGGTTTGTAACTATTAGAAAGTGAGAGGGGGATCTCATATCTAGAGGGTTTCTATGTAGAAGCTGTACAAGGTAGTGATTAGGTGAGAAGTTTTAAATGGGGGATTTTAGCTTTGAACTAATGCTATCATAGTGAATTTCCTTCCTGGCTTAGATGTCCCCAAATGTAGGTGACGTTGCACCGAACTGGATTAACAATTGACTGTGTTATTTATCATTCTATATATTTTACAGTCTGATATAATTGTTTTGTCGAACAGAAGATGTCGTAAAATTTGTCTTGACATTATATTATGATGTGAGGACATCAGTATCAACATGTGTTAGAGTGCTAGAATTTCAATTGGCATCAGAGCTGGCACCCTAGTCAATTTTTAGGTCAGTTTTTGGGAGATTTTTTCCTGGTACTGTATGATCATCAGAAGGCTAGCTTGGTACCTTTCTTGAGAACAATGAACAACAGATCTTAGAAACCTGTCACCTAAGGGTGTGTGTGGATTGTTCCTTGTGAGGAAGAGTTGGGTTGGTTCTTGTTACTCAAAAAGATTTGAAATCTATATCTAATGGAGTTAATAAAAATACGATTAGATTGTTAAATACATATGTGGTGGGTAAAGCTGCTTGGGAACTTCTCTAGACATCACTAGCATAGATGGATCTATTTGGGTCATGTTATTTTAGTTGTCTTTAAAATGACAGATTTGAATAAATGGCAAGGGAATTGTGTTTTTCACCACCTCTGCAGGAGTGTGGACCTTATGTTTGATGAAGGGTTGTTTAGCACTATCATGTTACTTGGGAGATATTTCAACCAGGGCTTGAGAAAAGTGGATAGAAGGTCAAGCCAGGTGTGAAGAACATATGTCATGTGTATTTGAAGGTTCTTGTCATATTAGTGCAAAATGCCCTACCCGTCGTCAAGAAGTTTTTTAAGGGGTTCTCTACTTCTTGGAATGACCCTGATGATGACTCTGTATAGTTTGTTACTATCTTCTTTTTAAGATGGGCTTCTGATGTTGTTCCATGTATTGGAGAATTAATTCATGATGAGCTGGCTGCTTCTTCATAGTTTTATGCATCAAGAGTAAAAACGGTTGTCAACAAGAAGAGATATAGAAGGGAAATATTTCCTTTCTTTTGTGTCTAAGGAAAGAATGGTTATCTACCATATATTTCCTGTAGAATGAGGTGTCTGTATTGATCTCCAAACTTGATATCATGATCGATTATATGGGGATGCTGAAAAACTCTTATGAGTGGTTGAAGAAGTTCTTCATTTAAGAAGATGACATCAAACCAAAAGGGGATAAGGTTTTCAATGCTATAACAAGCAAAGAAGAACTAAAGTGTAGAAAATTTGTTTCCATCAACAGGAAATTTGAGAAAATGATGTTATCCTAATGTCTCAACATCGTGCCTAACATCATGAATCTTATGCTAAAGGCAGGTTCTTGTGCTGAAGATGTTTCTTCTATGGTCAAGTTAGTCTTGTTATTTCTTTGTCAAGGTCCATCTCAACCTAAATTAAAGTAGTGCCTAAAACTCAAGGAGGGTGCAAATTTCCTTGTCTCTCATACACCTCTTAAATTTTCAACCTATTAAGATTGGTATTTTAGAAGTAGGTGTTCTAGACATATGTCGGAGTAAAGTAGTATCTATGTACTCTGCGTCTCATTCTACAACCTTTGTACTCTGCGTCTCATTCTAAAAGGGTGTAAGAACTAGATTTCTAGTTCTGATTCTGGTGCTGATGGTATAAGAATGTCACTATTGAGATGTGTGAAGTACTAATAAGGAAGTAAAGGCCAAAGACATTTTTTTATGCTTGCCAGAAGAAACTACATGCTCATCCTCCTGTTCGATGGTCAAGGAAGATGTAGTTAAGATGTCACACCAGAACATGAAAATGTTATAGAACTTCCTCTCATAGTTCTTATGACGCCAGTGCAATGTGAAGTCCTAGTGGATAGAGGAATAAAGGGGAGAGGAACAGCAATTTGAGTAGGAAGAGTCTAATAATGGTGATTTACTCAACCAACACTCTGGTATTTTGGTCAGCCCCAATGGTACTTGGTAGAGGGAATCTCTTCCTTGTTTGCATAAGGTTTGTTGGTGGTTATTGTAAAAACAAGGTTTTGTTCTACATCTGGCCTTTAGGTTTTGATGATAATGGCACAAGTTATCTAAAAGAACAATTATATATGATATGGTTTATGTCTAGTGTGTGGTTGTGGCCAATATGATTCTGACTCTGATAAGAAGACGTGTAACGTCATCAAACTCTGTTATCAACACTCTAGAAGAAAATCATATGCATGTACAAGATAAATTTAAGATTCATAAATACTTCTAATGCAATAGTTCTAAGGAACGTTAGTAACGAGGTTTATAATTGATATCTTATAAGTAAGCCTATAATGATTTACAAGAAGTGTGATTTACATTCATATAGTTTTGAAGATTCTGAAGACATGGTTCTGATGAATAAAGCTCTGAAGATTCTGGAGACACAATTTATGAAGATCAAGTTCTAAAGAGTTTCTGAAAACAAGATTTTGAATGAACGAAGTACTAAAGACTCTGAAGACAAAGAACGTGCTTAATGAAATCTGAAGACTCTAAAGACAAGGTTCTGAAGACTCTGAAGATAATGTTTCTAAAAGAATGAGTGCTAAAGATTCTCAAGATATATTCTTCTGAACAAAGATCTTGGAATTTTGAAGACTGGGTTTCTAAATATTACACAAAGAAAGACTCTTCTACAACAAGCTTCATCAAGTTAATATCTGAAGCCCCTGAAGATGCTAGAATATTGAATATAAGAATGGTTTTTTAGCTGAATATAATAGTACTAAAACTTTGTTACCTCTAGCTCGAAATGGTGGCGCAGAAGCGACTTTTTGTACAGTGATGGTGGTCATTCCTTCACTTGAATGTTGGGATATTGTTGTTGGAATATGTTTCCAAAAATACCCTTCAACAGATCTATTCTCTCAAGCTCTATAAATTGAAGATCAAAAAGCTTGAAGAAATGAGTGGGTTGCTGGTTGCAGGTAATATCACTTTGCTACAAGTTGATGCCTGAATGAAGAATGCTCAATGAAGATGAAGCTGAAGCAAAATTGAAGTGCGTACAACAATGCAACATGCTAAAGTCATATGAAACTAGTCAAGTGAAACATAAATAAGTTAATCATAGTAACTTAGTTGATCTTGATGGTTAAACTAGAATAAGTATTATTCACTCAAGAAGGAGTTAATCAAAAGAAGCTAAATGCTCACGATAAGAAGCCTTAGTGCTCATCAAGAAAGCTTCTAAGAAATACATAACTAATGTTTTATAATCTCTCAAAGATTCATTATTTAGATAGTTTTATGTATTAGAAAGCAAGGAGTTGTTGCTCATATCTTGCTTAGAAGTATTTAAGTACTTCATCTGTGTAATCAACTTGTAACAAGCATACTAGTGCACAACAAAATCCTTGAAAAAAGGTATTATTCCTTGACCGGTCGAGTGAAAATCAGAAGCTTGAGACGACTAAGTGTGTTTCTAACAACTTAGTGGATGTTGTTCCTTGAGCAGTCGAGTGATGACCAGGATGCTTGAGAGGGCCAGGTTATTGTTGAACGACGTATGAGGTTAATTCCTTGAGACGCAAATGAATGCCAGGATTCTCAAGAAGGAAATGGAAGGTATCCATTATGGTTGTAATCATGTTGATGATTATTGGATTAAGTCCTTATGATAAGGCGAAATCACCTCAGGGGTGGACCGGAGTAACTTCATTATCAGTGAACCAGGATAAAAATAATTGTGTCATTTATTTTTATTATCATTGTTACATATATTATTATAACTTCGCGAAAGGGGAAAAATGTGAAACTCAATTCAACCCCCCCCCCCCATTTCTTGTGTTTCTCAACCTTCAGTTATGTGATGTTATACATGATATATTGACAATGTGCTTCTGATCTTTTAGGTTTTACTAAGTGTGAGAGTTATTTCTCTCTGTGAAGTTTTTGCTGTGAGTGTCTCTAATCTGCTTTTGCAGTCTGTTCCTTTACTGTTGTGTTTAAGTTGTGGTTATTAGGTAGTTAATGCAAAGGGATTTTCTTGGATTGCTATGATGATACCAGAACACGTGATTGTTAAATCCAGAACTCTAGAAGCAAAGTTAATTTTTAATCATTATGAAAGGGACTGATGTCCAACCAAATGTTGGAACATCATCACAACAGATTAACTCTCTAGAAAATGAAGAATTTTATACATGGGAGTTAATAATGTGAAGTTTGTGTTCACCAATAGATTCATAGATGAAATATCTAACCCTGGTGAATTTTGGAGTAAGGTATTGGCAAGTCTGGTGGTGATAGTGGCTTTGACAATGCTGAACGGAAGGATATATTTTGTAGTGTTGGATGACATATTTAATGTCTTGACATCTGACCTGATGTTGTGGAGAATCATGATTTATCCAGGATTTCTATTATGATGTTATGGTGTGAAGCATGTAAATGATCTCTTCATTTCTATGTGATTTTTTGTGGTGCTGGGATGCCATGTTCTGACACCATTCTAGTTGTTGGTGCTTAAGAGGAAATGTACTTCTACTGATGCAGTCTTTTCGTCTACTGTGCATGTGCCTCTGATATGTAAACTGGGACAATTCATGATATCTTGGGTTTGTTCTTGAGGAACAATGATTTTTTTTTTTTGGGAGAATTTATTTTTCTCTACAGTAGTTGTAGCCTTCAGAAGAAACTTCTCTGGTTGACTTGTGATGTCAGACTAGATATCTTGACATTATGTTTAACTGTTCAGCTGCACCTTGCTAAATTCTTAATCTATATGATTCAAAGGAAGTTTGTTTTGTGGTGTTCTTGTTTGGATCCTGAGTTAATTCAGATGTGTGTGTTAAGGATGCTTCTTCTTGAGAAACAATCTTGTCTTTTGGATCAACAAGAATATAATTTGGGTTTTTCTATTATAAGTATCTTGTTGAGGAAGTTGTTGTTCCAGTTTGAGTTGGATGCCAAAATAATATAATGTCAAACAAGATGTCATAACATTGTAATGTGATAAGTTGGTCACACTCAGGTTTTTCAAGGATTTTCACTTTGCACAGCTGGACAAGGCCATTGTGACTGCTCATTATTTTCTCAGGGATGTTTTGGGAATTTTTACTAATGAAGAGTTATAGCAACTACAGTTTAGGGGGCTTGAAAATGTTTTTTTGTGTGCATGCGTTTTTTTTAAAACAATTTTTCAATGATATAGAGAATGTCATTTTAAATTTACAATCAATGTTTAGAAAGCGAGAAAAAGGAACAAGTGATTGCTTCTGTTACCAAGGATAATTTCTCTTCTTTCAAGAACTCTATCCTTGATTGATTGGTCGATACAAGCAAGGTCATTTTTTTTATTTCTTTATTAAAAACCAAGATCTTACTGACTCTTCATCCTATCAAGTTGTGTTTCAATATGAGCCAGACTTCCAATAATATTGGTGCTAAAAAGACTCTTGTACTAGATGTCAAGAAGGATAAGAGTGTGTATCCAAAGAAGATGGAGCTTGTCGTTGTGACATTTGTTAGATCATCTACTGGAGCATCTAGGACAGGGAAAAAGTATGTGACAAAGATGAAGTCCTTGAAGAAAAATCGTGCTTAATCACATAACTCTGACATAGATGCTGATGAAGATTAGGTTTATTTCATTAAATCAGGTGGTTGGAATGGATAGTTGGCTCCAAAGATAAAGAATCTATGTTTGCTATTGTTTGTTGGTTAGGTGTGTTTTTTATGTCTGTGTTGTAATAATTTCCTAACATTATTTGCTTCCATCTATTGCTTTGTGTTTCTAGTTTTTGTTTGGTCCCATTAGAACTGGTTGTTGTCAGTGCTACTTTGTGCTTCCATTTATGTTTGTTTGCATTTTCTCTATTTTTGGATAAAAAGGGGAAGTAAAGAGTTAGTATTTTGGCTGATGTTGGGTCAAGTGTCATGACATCATGTCATGTGCTTTAGGGGTGCTTTGTGGTTGCTATTTGTATGCAACTATTGAGGGGATCATGATAATTTTTCATGTTTTATGTTGCTGCTACTAATCTAGTGTATATATGCAATGATGTGTAACCACATGTTCTGACATGATGTGTTTATGGGGAACCTTGGTTATTCTATGATATTCTATTACTCTGATGCTCTAAGTAATATGTGTGGCTTTTGTTGTGTGTGTTTCTAATATGTGTGACTTCTGTTGTGTGTGTTTCTAATATGTGTGGCTTCTTCCATATGTGTTTCTAATGCATGAACTTGGAATCAATTTTGCTAAAACATGGTTCACAAAAAGATGTTGGAATAAATGTCCTAACTTGTTGGTTTGTCAACATTGAAGATAAATGTTTTGATAGATGATGTGACATGTTGTACCAGAACATCAGTATAAACTGTAGGTTTATTCTTGACAGATTTGATTTGATTTTATGAGATTTCATTTGGATATATCTCACTAACTTTCGCAGGTCAAGAAGATTTAATCTGAAATATTTGATTTGATCTCCAACTGTTCATAAGTTTCTAAAACTGGATGTTGAGACAATTTAGGAAACTTTATGATTTGTTATAAGATTTAAGGAGATTTTTCTGTATAATTGATGCATCCCTCAGCGTGTGGATCAAGTAATATCTGGGTAAAGATTTCGAAGCCCATGGACTGCTGAGGAGTATTTAAAGAGAAACCTAAACCTAATGTATTCACGAATTTCACTTTTGTAAAAATAAGGGAAGGTTTTAGAGTCTTAGGTTTTGAGAGTATCTTTATTGTGACTTTGTAAGTCACCCATGCATTTTTTGATACATTGAAGTAGACTGATTGTATGTTGTTTATTGTTCACTCATGAGCTTTTAAGCAAGAGTGTATTATCCTTAGTTTAAAGCTTTTAGGCAAAACTAAGTATTATCTTGGGAGAGTGTTCTTCTATTTTGGTTTAATTGTCATGGGTTTGTGATTGTTAGAAAGTGAAAGGGAGATCTCATATCTAAATGGTTTTTAGGTAGAAGTTGCACAAAGTTGTGATTAGGTGAGAAGTTGTAAATGAGGGTGTTTAGCTTTGAACTAATGTTATCATAGTGAACTTCCTTCCTGACTTGATGCCCCTAGATGCAGGTGACGTTGCACCTAATTGGATTAACAATTGACTGTGTTATTTATCATTCTGCAATCTAAATTTTGCATATTTTACAATCTGATATAATTATTTTGTCAAACAGAAGACGTCGTAACATCTGTCTTGATATTATGTTCTAATATAAGGACATCAGTATTAACATGTGTTAGAGTGCCAAAATTTCTAGGGTAAAATTGAAATATTTACAAAATTGTTGGGGTAGAGGGATAAGTGTGAGGTTATAGGATAAAATTTTCTGACTTAACGATTCCCTAGGAAAAAAAAGGAATGTTCTTTCCACCTTAAAATGTTAAGATATTTGTCTCATTGCACATGTAAACCTATTTGATATTATAGTTATCATTTTTACAAATATATTTGCAAGAATTAATTATTAAATAAGATGTTAGATTAAAAACTACTAATGATACAATAACTAATTAAAAAATTGTTAATTGTTTACACAAAAGATAATGTATATTTGTCGATAATCATTAGAATATATATATATATATATATATATATATATATATATATATATATATATATATATATATATATATATATATATATATATATATATATATATATATATATATATATATATATATATATATATATATATATATATATATATATATATATATATATATATATATATATATATATATATATATATAATGCGTTAGAACAATATGTTATCATGTTACCACAATTGACATATAAAACATGAATCTTCACCATCAACACAATGTTTTGACCTATAAAATGAGGAAAAAAGTATTATTAAATAACAACTTAGAAGATACAAATGTATTAAGAAATATGATAGAAATAATTATCAATTAAATATTGTGAAAAACTTCCTTGTATACAATATTAGATGTAGTAGTCATAAACAAATTGTCTTTGTCATTAATCAAAATTTTAAGATCTAATTTAGTCTTAACCTTAGAAGTTTCCACGTATAATTGGCCATAACAGAAAACATCTTTTGTCAAATATAAACCAATATTGTATAAAGATCGTCCTTGAGACTTATTAATTGTGATAGCAAAAAAAAAAAACAATAGTTGTGAATTGTCTTCTCACTAATATAAATGACCATGGTGATTGTGAGGGGGAAAGACATTCTTGGAAAATAAATTATGTTATCAATATTTTTTTCAAAAATTATCTTTGCTTCAATGATATGATTAACATGTCATATTACTATGAGTCTTGTACCATTGCATATCCTTCATATTGATCTATGTTTCACAACAACATAATAGTAGCACCAAATTTGAATTTGATTGAATGGTTAGACAATCCAAATGTTTTAAGAGCATTCAGGAATTCAGGAGTAAGGTGCTCAAATAAATCAAAGTTAGTAGATTTAGATCTATCAATAGAATCACTACTGAAGTATTCATTTTCTTCTCCTAATAGAAAAAATATTCATTTGTAAAACTAAAAAAAATAGATTGTACACATTATTAAAATTAACAAAAAAAATTAAATGCATACCTAAAAGAAGGTTTGTGATTTATTGATTAATATCATCCACTACTTCAATTGTTGAAGTCAAAATTGCACAACTTTGAAGATAGTTGGAATTATGATAGTTATGAATGAGATCAGGATAAACACTTTCAACAATTACCTTAATTGGATCAGAAAACTAAGTAATAAGAAATGCATCTGGAATAGAAATGTCAACACAACTATCATTTGGCTTAGACATTATCTCATCTCCAATCTTTAATATCTACTCTAGAAAAAAAACCATATTTCCTCTATAGTCATCATCCACCTAAAATAAAGGCAACCAATCAAATCTCTTTTTTTTTTTCCGCCTTAGTGTGATGTCAAAACCTTTTTATAAACATAGGATGCCTTGTCCATTCCGAGAAGATGCAAACAAATTTTTGTTCCTACCATCTGCAAGAAATAAGAATACTTTCTACTCGAATGTGATGAGAACATAAATCTGTGAGATTTTAAGTTATGTTGTCCATTCTGACTCGATGTTAATATTCACTTCTCCATGTTTTGGGTGGCAAACAATGTTTCCCCCTTGAATACAATTGAGTACCTTTCGTTAAAATCGACTAACCAACCAACATTGACTACCTATAACTACGTAGCCTTGAGTTCTCTATCGCACTTAGGGATACGTAGGAGTAAGGTTTAACGCCTCGTCAGACACATTAATAAAAAACTTATTTTTAGTCATTTTCTTTCGTTCCTCTCAAAATTTTAATAATTAGAAGAAATAATAACAAAAGCTAACACTCATATTTGCAAAGCCACCTATATAGTTCCCGTTGAATACAATAGATGTGATAGGTGCTAATATATTCCCTTCGCATAACCGACTCTGAAATCTAAATTTGGTTGCGACGATCATTAGCTTTGTCTTTAAAGGTTTTATCGATATTTTCCCTTTCTTTATAGAATAAATAAACTTTGGTGGCGACTTTGTTATCATTTTGAGTGTGTGAACGCTCGTGGAATTTTTTTCGTGTCGTGACAATATCAGGGGGATATATCATATAATCAGGCGGGTAATATATCTTATTTAATTGGGTGGATATATCATATAATCAGGCGGGTAATATATCTTATTTAATTGGGTGGATATATCACATAATCGGGTGGGTATATCATATTGGTTTTAGATTGATTTAAAATTGGGTTAAAATACTTTACTCCCTGTAATGTGAGCGAATTTTAGTTTATTTTGATTTCCCCTTTAATGTAAAAGTCATGCTGCTTTGCTCTCTTAGGTGACAACTTTGCAAGAAATATTCATTTTTATTGATGTGACTTGTCTAGGTGGAATTTTTTATTTTATTTTTAAATTCACGTGGATTTTTTTTTAATTACAGGGTAGGGTAAGTGAAAAATCGCTCATATTGCACGAGACAAACTAGTATAAATCAATAAATTAATAACATTTATATATTGTAAAACAAGCTATATATATTTTATTAAATAATAACAAAAATTATTACAAAACAAATTAGTTTTTATTGAATAATATATAGTTGCAAATAATAAATAAATAAATAAAAGAGAAGCCAAAATAAAATAAAACTATATTATGTAGACTTTTACATGAATAGATTAATGTTAGAACAAAATTTATACATGACATCTTTTGGTTTGGATGATAACAAAGTATTAAAAAAACAATGGTTTATTTGATGTGTGTTTATTTATGCAGGTTCTTATCATTATACATAAATAATCAGAATTCGTATTACATGAACACACTTAAGAGTTGCTTCATTGCTAGCTTCTAGTGGCAATTGCTAATGTGGCTTTTTGCACATACTCTAAACTGAAGGCCTCGATATTTAGATGAGTTACTACACTTGGTAATTGTATATCAACATTTGGTACCATTCAGAGTTGGTGAAAAAGCTATGGATTTCCGTACTATAGAAAGTAAGTTTTTTTGTCTTATCAGCCTGTCAGCTAGAGTCTGCAAGATTGTAAGACTCAAGAAAGGTTGACATGATATACATATATCTGCTCTCAACGGCTCTATTAGTACAAAACTTCTTGAAGACTCAAAGGTTAAATATGTTGCACATTGGATTTAGAATCTGATGTGCATTCATCTTCAATGTCTCTTGTACTATAAGGTAAAGGCAAAGTCACATAATCAAGTTACCTCTTTAACTTCTAGTTTCTGAAAAGGCTATAAATATGGATAAAGATTCAAGTGTGAATCTTAACAAGGATTCTTCAGATGAAAGAGTAGTAAGATCAAACAATTATCAACTCTATTGTAATATGCATATTTTCTTTTGTAGATTGTAATTGTAAAAGTCTTAAGATTTCTTACCATTAAATATCTTAGAAATCTTAAGAGCTTTAGGTCTTTGTTATGGTGATTTCTCGTACCCTTAATACTAGTATCATGTATACCTTGTTCTCTATTCTGCTGATCCTTCAGTAGTCTAGATCAAAGTTTTTGCTATGTGTTTGAGCAAAAGTCTTGTCTCATTAGAATTCAAGCAACAAGTCTATATCCAAGATGCTTAAGCCAAGTAAGTCACATTGCTTAAGTACTTGAGTTGTGAAAGTCTTATTCATCTAGTTTGGTTGAGCAAGGAGAAGTCTTCGTCCGATTGGTGTGAGCAAGGGAACTCTCAGTCTGGATGGCCAGAAGAGCAGGTGGCTCGGGAAGAGGATGTGAGCAATAAGTCTTAGACATGTTCTCTAAGCAAGGGGAAGTCTCAACCTGACGACCTTTGGACCAGGCGGCACGGTCAGAAGGTGTGATTAAGGGATGTCTTAGACATATGCTCTAAGCAAGGGAAGTCTCATACAGTAGGTAAAACAAGATGTAAAAGACTTATGCGGAAGCATAAGCAATTATAATCATGAAGTGGTTATAATGAAAATCTATTGTGAGATAAGGGAACTAGACTACTCTCAGTTAAAGGAGGAGCCAGAATAAATCTTTTGTGTCTTCTGCTGTTATTCTGTTTACTTCTATTATATCTGCTGCCAATGAATTAAAACAGAATCTGAACATCAATTTTGATTCTAAAACTCGAATAAGAAGTTAAATTAAAAGAAAACGTGAAACACAATTCACCCCCCCCCCCCTTTCTTGTGTACTTTTCACACCTTCAATTAGTATCAGAGCATGGTATGTGCTTAACACTTAACAGTTGTGCAAATAATGATTCAATAAGGAAAGTATATTTCTTCTTCAAGAAGGAATCAAGTTCCACATGAAAAATAACATGCGTCTTTTCCTACAATATTCAATGGATGGTTCTACTAGATTTAAATCATGGAATAACTAAACATATTTTATGTATATTGAATATCTTCAGAGGTAGTTGCATTCTGGTAGATGCTACATCTCACTTATGAATATATCAACATAATTGATGTGTCTATTTCTTGAACAATCTTTGAATTCTTGTGCTTGGATTTGTGGGGATCAGTTTTTGAAGCTTGTATAGTTACACTTCATCTAATCTTTTTAAGAAAATTCTGAGAAGATTGTTGTGAGACTTAAATCCCAGTTATTCTAGATGTTTACATCTTGAATCTTCTGTGTTATGAAGGTTTGTCTTACAGTCTTCAAAGGAAAGAAATGAAGTTAGATGATGAAATACTATTCAATAAATCACCTTATCTTTTTAGCTTAAGTTCTTTGGAATGACTAATGATAAAAAAACTTAGTTTTCTTGTCATAAGGACTTCCATATTGGCTTAATGGATTGTGATATATGTTGATACAAGAGTAACTTCAGAAGCTTCTGCAATATTTTCATTTCAACTGACTTCCCATTATTGAAATCAATAAGTAACACTCCAAAACCTAATATCAAATGCTCTTCAATGTCTAAACTTTTGAAGCTGATATTAGTGGAGGATGCAGATAAAAAGAAGCATTTGTATTCTGAAATAAAAATCAAGTATTGAAAAGTACGATATGGTGTCAAATTTATCTTGCTTCAAAATATTTGATTATATGGAATTCATTCTTAAGGTGATATCTTAAGAAACTTCATTGCTTCTTAATTAAGGATCACCATGGAAGTTGTTTTAAAAGACATTTCTATGAGAAGTATGCAATTTCTCTTTGAGTTCTGTCAGTTGTACTAAGACAGTACTTTGATTTGCTTTATGTCAAAATTTGATGGCTGATACCATTTAGTTCTGAGCTTGCCAAAAACTTCAGAATCAAAAGATTTAATCCTAGACAATGAGATTAGTGACTCTACTTAGAACAAGATATTGTTCTTATCATATCTCATCCTAGACTTATACTCTGGAGTGATTTATGATTTTTCTATTAAGAAAAGACATAAGGTGAATAAGAGTTTGTTTGTAATTACATGTATGGTCTTATAGAAATATGAGTATCATGATGTATTTACTACGAATATCAAGTAAATGAGCATATGCATCTTCCATAAGGTTATTTGCAACTTTTATTGGAGGAAGAGCCAACAGTCCAGATTTATGTATTGGTGATATTGAGTTTGGTGAGAGTAGTGGAGTCAGTGGTTAGACATTCATTGAATTATAATCCACTAAAAGCAATGTTTAAACTGTATTGATCAAGTCTTAATACTTAATCGAGTATGACCGGGAAAAATAACAAAAAAAAAGAGGTATGCTTGTTCTTTTCTGGTTTATCTTTTGATTCAATTAAACATTTGTATAGAAATAAATATAAAATTTATGTTAGACTTCTAGAGAAGTTCTTTTATAAACGAGAACTTCAGAAATCTTTAAGAGGAAACTTTGTTGTATTTGTCTGTACTGAATATCTTATTAAGCCAAATGGTGATCATATTTATGGAAAAAAATTCACTTTTTGTGTTGATATTATTTTTTGTTAGTTGTCTAAAGAAGATAATTCAATATTAAGTCTATCACTTATGACTCTTATTTCAAGATAAAATGCTAGTTCTGAATAGAATCTTGAAAAACTATGAATGACAGATGATGTCTCTGACTAAGTCTAAATCTACTAGATTGTGATGGATGATACCTTCTGAAAGTTTTTAGATTTTGAGATTCAGAAGAAGATTCTCTACTTCTGATATAGCAGTTTAAGTAAAAAAAATTCCAAAAACTTTTATAATATTTAAATTTTCATAAAGGTGAAACTCGTCTAGTGGAATTAAAATATTTGTTGGATAAGAACCTTTAGATAATGATGTTTTCCCTTTTGGTATTTGTTGTTACTATTCCCTTTCTTGTCAAACGTCATTATGTCCCTTTTCTGACAAGATTCTTATTCTTGTGAGATTCTTGTTCAGTTCCTTTTTTTGTCTTTCTTCTTTTTTTTCCTTTCTTCTTGGTTGTGTGCTGATCAAACCAAATCTGAGATGAGTTCTTCAGTTAATTCCCTTTTGAATAAATTGGTTGTCATCAATGAAAAGTTTGTGGATTTTGATGAGTTGCTGATCGGGAAAATAGCAAGTGTACTATTTTTACCAATTGTAGTAAAAAGGGAAAAGTCCCAAGTATCGATCTCGAGGACTGCGTAGAAATTAACAGGATTTTTAGTATTCAAAGGAACAAAAAGTCTAGGAGGTTGTTTGGTAGCAGAGTAACACAACAAGTAAATAAAGACTTATAGATTAATTTAAGAACAATGCTAGGGGAGTGGACCCAATGCGAGTAAACACAATGTAGGAATATTTTGAGATAATTGTTATAAACCTTAATTCATCAATTCAAATTTAGTTTCCCTTAATTCCTTAAAAAAAACCTTTTGATGAATTTCATGTACACTAATTCCTCAGTGTTCATGAAAAGCATCAAACAATAGTTCTGACATAAAATACGTGATACGGGATATCCCCATTCCTAAGCAATATCTACCGTACTATTATTTTGTAAAAGCATTAGGTTGACTTTCCAGACCAAAACCTAATCGTAAATCGAATTCTACTTTCAAATATGAATACGCATTAAGATTGTTGCAAAATAACATACATAAGGTGAATAACATAATTCTCATAGAATAATCCAAACAAATGTCAATACATCGCAATCAGGACCACCCCCTAACAATTGGGGGTTTAGCCACTCATGTTCTTAATAAAAATAAATGAACTTAGAAATAAAAAGTAAGAGATCATTACAGTTGAAATTGGATTACTTGGATCGTCAATTGCTTCCGCTTTTGATCGATCCTTCGTTCTCCAGAATTCTCCTTCTTCAGTTCTCTCCAATCTATCCCAATCCAAAAGTGTCTTTCTTTTTACCAAAGTACGACTAATATAACTCAATTCAAATTACATGATAGAATGTCTAAAATACCCTTCGAAATAGCTCCAAATGCAAAAAATCAGAAAACGACAATTTTCACCATCAGTGGTCCTGACACGGGCCGTGTTGTATAACACGGGTGGCCGTGTCAGGCTTCTGTATCCAAAAATCCCAAAAGCATGCATCAGAGGCTGCAACACGGGTCGTGTTGTGTGACACGGACACCCGTGTTGCTCTTCTGTTATCCATTCTTTTCTTTTCCTCTTGGTCGTGTCCCTCCTGACACGGGTCGTGTTGTGCAACACGGGTACCTGTGTCAAGCCTCTGAATTCCATTTTTTTTGACTTTCCTTTGCTTCCGAAACGGTACGAATGTCGGGCTATCCATTCCTTCCAAAAACACACTAAAAGAAACCAAATCAAACGCACCAGCAGCAAAAGTAATATAAACCTCAAAATAAGACTTACATAAAAAAGACTGCAGATAACTAAGATAACAGAAAACCAAAGCTTCGAAAACAGATAAAAACAATGCAAAATCAACAATAAACAGAGTTTGAAAACACAAGTGAAATCCACCGATCAAACTCCCCCGAACTTGAACTTTTGCTTGACCTCAAGTAAAAAGCTCGCCAAACCGAACTTAAACTATCTTTTTGCACAACTGAACCGTCCATAGAATTGTGAGTTACGGTAATGATACTCATACGTGAAATTTTCGTTCCAAGTCCCACTAGGATTAATCTCGGCCTCTCCGTCAAAACAGGTAACACACAAACACAAGACTGCGGTAAACCATGGACCTCAGTCTCCCTATTGGTAATCTCTCCGACTATGCTTTGTACTTAAGTCTTCTTTTCGATTTTCATCCCTTTCATTCGGACAATAACTATAAGGGCTTTTATGATTTTTCCTCGCATGCACAAGATTGATCAACTAATTATTATTAATTTTTTATGGCACTGTTATCACTTTTGAATGGCTATCAGGTTCGACCGCCGTTGGGCTGAATAACTGGGTGAGGGTTACCCAACTTAGAAGGATTAGTCGTCTAATTTCCCCTTTTTCTCTGTGCCTTTTCTCAATATTTTTTTTCGATCAACCTCGCACACACGATTCTTCTTGATTAGGCCCGACTGTCAAGATAAACTACTGGGGGTACTTCTCAGATCAAAGCACTATGGTACAAATCTACACGTCGGGCTCGTTCCTATTCGGGAAACCCAGGATGTTTGCTTTTTACCTATCTCTCAAGATTGTTCCGATTTCATCCTCACGGTTCTTTTTCCGAGCATTCTATATACTTTCTCATCACCTCACTTGCAAACAGCTCAACCAAACCGTTCTTATTTTTAATGGCTCAATATCGGGAGGTTTTCATTGTGGAACTTCCATCATGCTTTCAAACTAACACTTAAAAATAAATAACTAAATAAAGAAAAACAAAAACAAAAACACACAAATAAAATACCCCCACACTTGGATTCAACAGTGTCCCCACTGTTGAAAGACCAGTAGAAGGGGACTCACAGAGTTCATGGTTGAGGAGGCTGGTCGCGCAGCATCATCTGCTGTATCCAGTCGTGCATTTCACCGATCAACCTGCCTTGGCGGATTTGTTCGTTTCCTTGTCTCGTTTGCTCATCGCCTTGCCTTGTCTGCTCACTCCGGAGATGACATACCCCACTCTCCATCCATTCCCATTCTTTTTTAAACAGGCTCCAAGAGTCGGACTACGGTTGGGGTTGGGGAGACATTTTAGGAGCCGGTTCACGGGTGCCTTCCGCTTGGTCTCTTTCCTCCTCCTCCTCATCAGTACCTGCACCATCATAAAATTGGTCGTCGTCCTGCATTGGGCTCTCATACAACCAGTTATTCACATTTTGAATGCTGATAAAGTCAGGGGCAGGTAGCGCCAAAAGATGATTGTTTCGGCTGACCAACGAGTAATAATTATCAAAGGTTTGAATCATACCTTGGATGGTTAGAGTGGCAAGGTCTATCTTAGTCTTACCTGCGACTATGGGTTCCTCCCTCAGCTGGGGGTCGTATCCAAGGTGATTGGCGATTTGGGTGATCATACCGCCAACACTGATTTCGCCGGAAGGTGCGTTCGTAACCCTCTTCATATGGTCAGCTGCAAAGGCAGCTACATTGATGAGCTCTTAATTCTCCATGCCATACAATAAGTACAACTCCCTCTGAGTTGCCACGCCTGTGCTGTCACCCCTGCCAAATAGTGTGTAGGCCAACCCTTTTTTAGCGTACCTGAAACACGGGTTATGAATACACGAGGCTTTTGCCGCCTTAGCGACATAATCAGCTTTACCTGTGATGGCCCTCCAAAAGTCACCTGCGCTAAAATTTCCCGGAGGGGCTCCAGGTCCAAAATTGGGAGCTTCAGAATATCTCCCAATTTGGCTACTGTCAGGCTATGGTCAGTATCGAACAGGCGAAATCTAAGAGTGCCATAGTATTCCTCCTCCGCACCTGTCCACCTATGCTTCAACTGAAATTCTAAAGTACTTAAGAATTCAACAGTTATGCGCTCATAAGTCAGAGCTTCAAATTGCATAAGTTCCAGCATACCAAGAATGTGAAACATCCTATGGACTTCTACTCTCAGCCCTAAATTATCAAGCGTAGTGTTACAAATATACCTCGTTGGAATGAGCTTACGCTTTATGATCTGGGAATATTTCCTCTGGTGATCCGGGTCTTCGAAGAGTATGTTGTGAGGATTCGCCATTCGGTGTGGTCTCTTTTTGGGGCGCGAAGTTTCGGCCACAGCTTTTCCGGTGTCTCTACGAGGCGGCATTGTTTATCCTGCAAAACACAAACAACACAAAAAAATTTGATAATACCGTTAGAGAAAAACGTCACCGTAGGAATGACCACAAGGTTGAGGGGAACGTTTTTTGTGAGGAGGGGAAGTGTTTTTGATGAGTGGGTATTGGTGAATTTGAAGCTTTTGTAGAGATGAGGCAAAGGAGGTTTAGGGTTTTTGGAAGAGGGAGGAGGATAAAAGATGAAGATGATAAGATAAGTGGGTTAAATGGGAGGGGTAAAGGAAATAAGTGAGAGATGAAGAGATGGGCCCCACACGGGAAAAATTAAATTTTCAATTTCGCGCTTGCAACACGGGCACCTGTGTTGCGCCCCCTGTGACTTAAATAAAATAAAATCATCTGCAATACGTGACATGGGCCGTGTTGTGCAACACGGGCACCCGTGTCACGCCACTATTATCTCCAATTTTTGTCATCACATTTTACCCATCCTGACACGGTCCGTGTTGCACAACACAGCCACCCGTGTCAGGGTACTGATTTTCAATTTTTCTCCGCATTCTCTGCCCGGTTTCCGACAGCCTTCTTTCTCCGATGAACTGCGAGTAAACAAAACCTGTTAAAACAAGAAATAACATGAAAGCATTAGTATAAAGGGCGTGGGTTGCCTCCCACGAAGAGCTTCGTTTTTCGTCGCATGGCTCGACGGTCCGTCATCTTATCCGGGGAGATGAACGACTTCATTTCGGTCCTTCTGCTGCCCCTCGTAGTAAGGCTTCAACCGCTGACCGTTGACTTTAAAAATGTCTCTGTTAGCTTGATTTCTCAGCTCTATCGCCCCGTGCGGAAACACCTTATGTACGATAAATGGTCCTGACCATTTTGATTTAAGCTTTCCGAGAAATAGTTTCATCCGGGAGTTGTACAGCAGCACCAGCTGTCCTTCCCAAAATTCCTTCTTCTAGATCCTTCGATCATGTCATTTCTTTGTCTGATCTTTGTAAATTTTTGCATTCTCATACGCCCGATTCCGAAATTCCTCTAGCTCATGGAGTTGGATAGTTCTAGACTCTCCTGCTTTGGTGAGGTCTAAATTTAGTACTTTCGATGCCCATAACGCCTTGTGTTCCAACTCTAGAGGCAAATGGCAAGCTTTACCATAAACTAATTGGTAAGGGGACATACCGATGGGTGTTTTGTACGCAGTGCGGTACGCCCATAGAGCGCCGTCCAGCTTTACTGCCCAGTCCTTACGGGAGGCACGTACTGTTTTCTAGTATTTGTTTTAGTTGTCTATTCGACACCTCGACTTGCCCGTTGGTTTGAGGATGGTACGAAGTAGATATTTTGTGCTTCACATTATACTTAAGGAGTAACCTTTCCATGAGATGATTCAGGAAGTGAGTTCCTTCATCACTTATAAGGGCTCTTGGTACTCTAAACCGATAAAATATGTTCTCCTTCAGGAACCTGACCACAACCTTAGCATCATTGGTTGGTAGTGCCACTGCTTCTACCCACTTCGAAACGTAGTCAACTGCCACCAGTATATAGTTTTTTCCAAATGACGGTGGAAATGGCCCCATAAAGTTAATCCCCCAAACATCAAACAACTCTAGTTCCAACATGGAATTTTGCGGCATCTGATTTCTTTTCAAGATATTTCCAGTCCGTTGACATCTGTCGCATTCCTTCACTACGTCCTGGGCATCCTTAAACAAAGATGGCCAATACAACCCCGATTGGAGGACTTTGGCTGCGGTGCGGTCACCACTGAAATTCCCTCCATAATCTGAATTATGACATGCTTCGAGCACCTTCCTTTGCTCATCTTCAGGAACACATCTTCTGATCAGTCCATCCACCCCTCTTTTGTAAAGAAACGGGTCATCCCATAAGTAAAACCTGCAATCATGAACAAACTTTTTTCTCTTGTTAGAATCAAAGTCGTCAGGTATTATACCCCCGACCAAATAATTGGCGTAATCAGCAAACCAAAGAACACCATTAATAACTAGGATGTGTTCATCAACAAACTCATCCTTTATCGGACGCTTGTCCTCGTTTTCTTCAATCGTGACATTCGCGAGAGGTGATCAGCTACAGTGTTTTCACATCCTCTCTTATCACGAATCTCCACATCAAATTCTTGGAGAAGTAGGATCCATCTCAGAAGTCTGGGCTTTGAATCCTGCTTAGCAAAAAGATATTTTAAAGCAGCATGGTCAGTATAAACAATCACTTTGGAACCCAACAGATATTGCCTAAATTTGTCAAAGGTGTACACTATCACTAACAACTCCTTCTTGGTAGTTGCGTAATTCATCTATGCAGGGTTCAAAACGTGACTAGCATAGTAAATAACATGCAAACAATTATCTCTCCGCTGCCCCAACACAGCCCCCACCGCGATGTCACTGGCATCACACATTATCTCAAACGGCAGAGACCAATCGGGGGCAATCACAATCGGTGCTGACACTAACTTATTTTTCAGATTTTCGAACGCGTCAGCACACTCCTTATTGAACACAAACGCTGCGTCTTTGACTAACAAGGAAGACAACGATTTAGCTATTTTGGAGAAGTCTCTTATAAACCTATGGTAGAAACCCGCGTGGCCTAAGAAACTTCGAATACCTTTCTCGTTCACAGGTGGTGGTAACTTAGATATCACCTCCACTTTTGCTTGATCAACTTCGATCCCCTTGTGTGAGATTTTGTGACCAAGCACAATGCCCTCTCATACCATAAAATGGCATTTTTCCCAATTTAGGATCAAGTTACTTTCCTGACATCTCTGCAAAATAAGTGAAAGGTTAGTTAAACAATTATCAAATGATGAACCAAAAACGGAAAAGTCATCCATGAAGACTTCCATATGCTTCTCAAGCATATCAACAAAAATAGAGGTCATGCATCTTTGAAATGCCGCTGGGGCATTACATAATCCGAACGACATCCTCCTGTAAGCAAAAACTCTGTACGGGCATGTGAAAGACGTCTTCTCTTGATCCTCCGGTGCAACCGCGATTTGGTTGTACCCGAAGTATCCATCCAGAAAACAATAGTAGTCGTGCCCAGCTAATCTTTCTAACATCTGATCAATGAATGGCAACGGAAAGTGATCTTTTCTTGTGGCCAAATTAAGTCTCCTATAATCAATACACACCCTCCAACCAGTGACTGTATGCGTAGGAATCAAATCATTCTTTTTGTTAGTCACCACAGTTGTACCTCCTTTCTTAGGCACCACGTGAACAGGGCTCACCCAAGAACTGTCCGATATAGGATAAATAAGTCCAACATCCGACAATTTCACAACTTCCTTTCTTACTACCTCCTTCATAACGGGGTTCAGTCTCCTTTGAGGTTGCACAACCGGTTTGTGGTCTTTCTCCATAAGAATTTTATGCATGCAAACTGTAGGACTTATACCCTTGAGGTCTTCGATTTTCCACCCGATAGAACTCTTAAATTTTTTTAGAACTCCAATCAGCTTTTCCTCTTGGACACTTTTCAAACTAGAGCTAATGATAGTGGGGCATTTTTCTTCAGTGTCGAGAAAAACATATTTGAGATGCTCCGGAAGTTGTTTCAATTCCGAACCTTTAGGCTTTTCTTCATTTTCTTCCAACGCTATAGGTTGCCTTAAGTCCTCCCATCGATATTGTCGGGATCCCCTTTGAAATGGTCGGGTCTCCAACATTTCAACTACTTCCATGTCATTCTCGTCCACTTCTTTATCTTCTTTAAAAATTGACATGTTTAACACTCTCTCAAGGGGAAGTTGGGTTACACTCTCCAAATGTTCGCTCTCTACAACTTGTTCTAGCACTTGTATGTTGCTACTTGTGCCAGAATCCTGTTTATGCTTCATGGTATTCCTAACATCAATTTTTAGCTCCTCGTCATATACCTTCAAGGTAAGGGTACCACCTTCCATATCTATCATGACTCTCCCGGTTTCCAAAAATGGTCGGCCCAAAATTAACGGAATTTCTTCATCTTTCGGCATCTCTAGTATCACAAAATCAACTGGGAACACAAATTTATCTACCTTAACCAGAACATCTTGAACCACTTCATACGGTCGCTTAACCGAATGATCCGCAAATTAGAGGGTCATCCGAGTGTCTTGAACCGCACCAATACCCAAGTTTTTGTAGATGGACAAGGGCATGAGGCTAATACTTGCTCCCAAATCGATTAAAGCTCTTTTGAATGACCTATCACCAATAGTGCATGGAATAGTAACAGCTCCATTGTCTTTCTTCTTCACCGGAATCTTCAGACCCTGCAAAATAGCACTACAAGTTTCAGTTAGAATAACAGGTTCGGATTCACTAGTCTGCTTCTTAGCAATAATGTCCTTCATGAATTTGGCATAGGTGGGCATTTGTTCTAGTGCCTCCAACAACAGAATGTCCAGCTCTAACTTTTTAAATAATTCCAGGAACTTCTCGAAATTCTTCTCCTGTTGTCATTTCTTTTTATTCCTTGAGGGGTAGGGCAGCTTGATCACTGGTTTTGGTTCCACAACTTTTTCTTTCGTAACCGGTGTTGGTGTTACCACTTCTTCTTCAACCACATAATTTTCTTTTATTTCCAAGTCTACTTCAATCATATGATCATTTAGCTCAGTTTCCTCTTCCTCCACTTCCTTGGCTTTTCCACTTCTTGTTGTTACTGCCTTAACTTGGTGGTGATCTTTCGGATTTGGTACTGTAGCACTAGGAAGTGTACCCGACGCTTGCGAACTCGCTAGTTGTTGAGCAATTTGACTCATTTGTACTTCAAGATTTTTAATGGGTGCACCAGTATTTCTTAAATTGCTCCTTGTCTCTTCTTGAAATTGAGAACTTTGGGCAGCCATTTTCTCAATGGCGACCTCCCAATCAGCTTTCCTAGGAGCTTGTTGTTGCGGTTGTTGATATTGCGGTTGGTACTGTGGCTGTTGGTATTGCTGCTGCTGAAGTTGATACGACTGTTGGCCTTGAACCGGTTTTTGCATATTTCCTTGCTGATCTTTCCATGAAAATTTTGGATGATTTTTCCAACCCGGATTATATGTGTTGGCGTAAGGATTGTTCTGCCTCGACATATTAATCTGTTCCACCTGCTCTTGAGTTGCTACACAATACACAGTGAAGTGCGGTCCACCACATATTTCACAAGGTGGTGCTTGAACTGGTTCAACTTGTGCCACTGTCTGAGTTCCGATATTCATCTTCTTTAACCTTCTCTCTACCTCGGCGGTAATCTGATCCTCCATTTTAACAACCTGGTCTGCCAGCTTCAAATCAATCTTACCTTCCGGTTGGTTCACAGTGCGATCATACAACTCAAGGTGCTCGTTAGCGGCAATTGCTTCGATGATCCTCTTGATACCAGTGGCTGTTGAGAAGTTGGTTGAGCCACCGGCAGCAGTATCTATGAGCTATTTCGTTTTGAGTCGTAATCCATTCACAAAGTTTTGCATTTGTTCAGTGGCGTCCATGTTATGCGTAGGACATGCTGTCAGACACCTCTTAAACCGCTTGTATGCATTAGGGGTGGCAAAATGGATGGATATGGATTGGATTGCTAATGGATGGATTAAAACAATCCATTAGTCCATTAAAATCCACTAAAATTTTATTAAAATTATTCAATCCGATCCATCCATTAAGAATAAAATCCATCCAATCCATCCATTAACATATTTTTAATGGATGGATATCCATCCATCCAACTTTTTTTTAATTTCGTAAAAATAAATATTTTTTTTCAAAAACAAATTAGTTTTTTATTCAGAAAAAAAAAACGATTTTTTTTCCAAAAAAAAAGTCGGTTTTTTTTTCGAGAAAAAAATTTATTTTTTTTCGAAAAACAAATAAGTTTTTTATTCTGAAAAAAAAACCGATTTTTCAGAAAAAAAAATTGATTTTTTTTCCAAAAAAAAAGTCGGTTTTTTTTTTTCGAAAAATAAATCAGTTTTTTATTCTAAAAAAAAACTGATTTTTTTCAGAAAAAAAGTCGGTTTTTTTTTTCGAGAAAAAATATTATTTTTTTTTCGAAAAACAAATCAGTTTTTTATTCTGAAAAAAAAAATCGATTTTTTTCCAAAAAAAAAGTCGGCTTTTTTTTCGAGAAAAAAATTTATTTTTTTTCGAAAAACAAATCAGTTTTTTATTCTAAAAAAAATTGATTTTTTTTTCAAAAACAAAAGTCGGTTTTTTTTTCGAAAAACAAATCAGCTTTTTGTTCTGAAAAAAAAATAGATTTTTTTTCAAAAAAATTAAAAAAAAAAATTCAGAAAAAAATATCGTTTTTTAATTATTTTTAGAAAAATCTAATTTAAAAAAAATAAATCTAACGAAAATAAAAATAATTCATTGTATCCTTAAAATATGTTGGATGGATTGAATCAATCCATGCATATAAATGGATGGATTGAATCCATCCATGCATATAAATGGATGGATTTAATCCAATCCATTAACTTATTTTTTGTGTGGTGGATGGATTGAATGAATTTTTTGATGGATGGATTGGATGGATTTTGTCTTAATGGATTTAATTGCCACCTCTAGTATGCATCCCCTAAAGACTCTCCTTCTTTTTGCTTGAAGTTGACAATGTCATATCTCTTTCGAATAAACACTGAAGCAAGAAAATACTCATTAAGGAATGCAATCTCCATCTCTTGCCATGTTGTGATACTTCCAGCTGGAAGTGAGTAAAACCATTCTTCTGCGTCATCTGTGAGTGTGAACGGGAACATAACCAATTTATTGGCTTCTTCGGAATGCCCTTCTATCTTCAAAGATGTGGTAGTCGTAAGGAATCTCTGAAGATGCTTATTTGCATCCTCATTGATTCTTCCTGCAAACGGCCTGCTCTCCAACTGGCGGATGGTGGAAGAGTGTAGCTGAAAATGTGCAACATTAACCGGTTGGTTTACAATAGTCATCCGGTTTGGTTGAGCATTGGCCCCACCATAGTCTCCTAGCAGTCTTTCAGGCTGAGGTGGGTTCCCAGCCATTTGAACAGTTTCGGGTGTTGTCTCTCTCTCTGTTTCTGAGTCACTATGCACAGATATAATTTCTTCTGTTTTCGCCAGTCTTTTAACTTTAACTTTTCTCAATCTTTCGTGTAAAGCTCGTTCTGGTTCTGTATCAAAAGAATATTTAGCTGAGGCCTGACCTTGCATACACAGTTAGACAAACGTTAGATATTTTAAGCACAGAGAGAATACAAAAATAATAAAAAATTTAGTCGCAGAGCAACAAAATTTCTTTTGGATTCTAAAAACAACGTTAATTTGGCAGTCCCCGACAACAGCGCCAAAAACTTGATCGGGAAAATAGCAAGTGTACTATTTTTACCGATTGTAGTAAAAAGGGAAAAAGTCCCAAGTATCGATCTCGAGGACTGCGAAATTAACAGGATTTTTAGTATTCAAAGGAACAAAAAGTCTAGGAGGTTGTTTGGTAGCAGAGTAACACAACAAGTAAATAAAGACTTATAGATTAATTTAAGAACAATGCTAGGGGAGTAGACCCAATGCGAGTAAAGACAATGTAGGAATATTCTGAGATAATTGTTATAAACCTTAATTCATCAGTTCAAATTTAGTTTCCCTTAATTCCTTAAAAAAAAACTTTTGATGAATTTCATGTACACTAATTCCTCAGTGTCCATGAAAAGCATCAAACAATAGTTCTGACATAAAATATGTGATACGGGATATCCCCATTCCTAAGCAATATCTACCGTACTATTATTTTGCAAAAGCATTAGGTTGACTTTCCAGACCAAAACCTAATCGTAAATCGAATTCTACTTTCCAATATGAATACGCATTAAGATTGTAGCAAAATAACATACATAAGGTGAATAACATAATTCTCAAAGAATAATCCAAACAAATGTCAATACATCGCAATTAGGACCACCCCCTAACAATTGGGGGTTTAGCCACTCATGTTCTTAATAAAAACAAATGAACTTAGAAATAAAAAGTAAGAGATCATTACAATTGAAATTGGATTACTTGGATCGTCAATTGCTTCCGCTTTTGATCGATCCTTCGTTCTCCAGAATTCTCCATCTTCAGTTCTCTCCAATCTATCCCAATCCAAAAGTGTCTTTCTTTTTACCAAAGTACGACTAATATAATCAATTCAAATTACATGATATAATGTCTAAAATACCCTTCGAAATAGCTCCAAATGCAAAAAATCAAAAAACGACAATTTTCACCATCAGTGGTCCTGACACGGGCCGTGTTGTGTAACACGGGTGGCCGTGTCAGGCTTCTGTATCCAAAAACCCCAAAAGCATGCATCAGAGGCTGCAACACGGGCCGTGTTGTGTGACACGGGCACCCGTGTTGCTCTTCTGTTATCCATTCTTTTCTTTTCCTCTTGGTCGTGTCCCTCCTGACACGGGTCGTGTTGTGCAACACGGGTACCCGTGTCAGGCCTCTGAATTCCATTTTTTTTACTTTCTTTTGCTTCCGAAACGGTACGAATGTCGGGCTATCCATTCCTGCCAAAAACACACTAAAAGAAACCAAATCAAACGCACCAGCGACAAAAGTAATATAAACCTCAAAATAAGACTTACATAAAAACGACTGCAAATAACTAAGATAACAGAAAACCAAAGCTTCGAAAACAGATAAAAACAATGCAAAATCAACAACAAACAGAGTTTGAAAACACAAGTGAAATCCACCGATCAGTTGCTTAAGATTGGTTTCAACTTCTGGAAGACTGTGTCTAAACAAGGTTGGAATGGCTACTTTAAGATGCTTTGTGGTTTCACTTATCCATGTCTTGTCAAAGAGTTTTGGATTAATGCCTCCATTATTGAATTGAATTTTGAGTATAAAATTTTGTCTAGGATAACTGGTGTTTCTATTACAGTAACCTCTAAAGCGATTACAAATGTGATCAATTATGAGGAGATTGGAGAAATCCCAAAAACTCTTGTTTGGGAATACTATCTTCCTACTTGGCATATCTTTGTAGATCCATCTAATACATCAGAGGTTTTAAATCTTATTCCTGACGCTGTTGTTTGGAGTCAGATTCTAAATTCAAAATTACTGCCTACGGATAAGGAGTAAAACCAAGTGGACCCTATTGAAAAGGATTGATTTCTACTTCTCAATTCAGATTTGAAGATCGATCTTCCTCAAGTTATGTTTGACCATCTGAAAAGGTCTCTTTCTTCTTTTCAAAAGGGAAATACCTTCTCCATTTATTTTGGACGAGTTATTTCTGAGATACTTGTTTAGCTGGGGGTTAACATAACTTACGAGGCTAGTTTTTCCAAGATTTGGAGAGACAAGTTTGAAGCTATCTATGAAAGATTATGATGTTAGATTTTTGCATAGTTATGCTTTGTATTTTTGTTGAAATCTTTGCATTAAGCTGCTTATTAATAAATTGAGTGTTTGTTCATGCTTGTGTTCAGTTTAAACTTTTGAATATTTATTCTTTGTTGTTCAATGGAATTCTCTAAGTAATAAGAGAAATAACTTAATGTATGCAACTTGTTTCATTAATAAAAAGGGAAGCTATTACAAGACAATTGGATTTCCTAGTCTGTTGGGTTGGCCCTGAGGAATTCCCTAGGATCATATGACATGTCCAGATTATCTAAGAAATCTTGCCATTCTTCCTTAGCAAACTCCAAAGCCTCATTTTTCAGTTTGTTTTTGTGCCTTGATCCAAAATATCTTCTTTTTTTGTGTGTCTTCACAAAGGATGTTGAAGAGGAGAGAACTTCTGAAGTTGTCAGCTTGCTTGCAGATCCTTCAGCTGCTGCTTTGCCTTGGTTTACTGGAGTTGCTGCATTCAGTAGTGCTGCCTTCTTGAAATATCTCTTTGAAGCCCAAATTTGCTTCTACTTGTACATCTTGATGTTTTAAGGATTAGTTGATGATATAAGAAAGCTTATTATAGTTCTTTTTATAGACGTGTTATATACATTGTTTTAAGTTTAATATTATTTAAGTACTGATTAAACATTTTTAGTACTCTAATAATGACTCTTGGAAATGTTGTCTAACAGTCTAACCTATTAACATTCTCTAAATAACTATGAATTCATGTTTGATTTGTTTTAACTGTCGTTTATGTGTCAGTTCCACTTTGTTAATGTACTTTCAGAAAATCTAAAGAAAAAAACTATTGGAATGTACTTGCATGCTAAAAAGAATTATTGGTCAAATAAACTATTTCATTAATATTAAATTGGTGGATTACAAAAATATTTTAAATAAAAAGGGAACAAGATAACTCTAGAAGAGATCTCTAACTAGAGCATCTCGTGCCCAACAGCTTCCACTGTTGCCATAGTCCACCTCTTAGTCTTCAGAATCAATCACTTCTTCCTCTTCTATGACTAGGAGAGAATGGTAGAACTGCTTGCTGACCTTCGTTTTATTCTTTTATATCTTCATACTTTTTCTCTTTGGCTTCAAAGCATCTACTGATGAACCTCCTTCTAAAGGTCGTTCAGGTACTACTGAAGTTGCCTCTTCATAAGTAAGTGTTGTTGAGGGAAAAGGCTCAATTATAGAGGACTCAGAAGCAGCTCACCTCTGAGGGGGTTGGATTTCTAAACTCGTAGAGCTCTCAATAACATCTGTTATGACGGATGTGTTATGACTCTCAGTTGATGACTCCATATCTCTAGGTAGATGATTAATGAAAATGATTTAGAAGCTGGATTCTTTAATAATGGCTTTTGTGGATACTGAGAGTCTAAAATTAATCCTTCTTTAATTCTTGGAATAGTAACGACCACTAAGACTTTAAAGCATGCACTATACAAACCTTAATGATTCTTATTACTTAATTACTTTTCCTCCTTCGAAAATGATCCTGTAATGATGATTTGAGATACATTTATTAGTGATATTCTTTTTCTTCTTTTTTTTTCCTTTTATTCTTTTTGATGTGACAAAAGGGGAAGAAATAATAGTAAGTATTTAAATGGAAACTGAATCCATTGAGTATATATTTAGTTGTACATATTGATGATTTATTTTATTGTTATTTATTTTCTATTTTTATGGTTACCTTGCTCAGGGCGTATTTTAACTTTCTTGAACTTAGGTCTAACGAAAAGCTTACAAGCCTCTAACTTAGCTATCAGAACCTGAAGGAGCTTGCAAATCTCATATTTTGGTGTTGTCAAAGAAAGTTAGGGCAACATATTTTAACTCTCTTGAACGTGTGTTAAGTAAGAGCTTACAAGCATATGACTTAACCTATTTAGACTCATAATGAGCTTACAAACCTTGTATTCTGATGTTGCCAAAGGAAGTTAAAATGTTGTTAATTTGGTTTTCTTAAATATTGAACTAAGGGGAGCTTACAAACCTCAACATTTGAGCTGTTTGACTAAGGGGGAGCTTGGAAACCTCAGACCCTGATTTACTAAGAAGACTGGTTTATTTTTTCTTGAAAAATAGTTCTTCATGTTAGAGTCAATAGAACTCACCTGTGGACAATCAGACTCAGGAGGAGTTTACAAATCTCATACCCTATTGTTGCAGAGAAAATTAAATGCCCCACATTTTCCTTTAAATAATTGTGTTTGTCATCATCAAAAAGGGGAAGATTGTTAAAACAGGATTTGTTCATGACATATTCTCTTTTGGTTTTGATGATAACAAAGTACTAAAAAAACAATGGTTATTTGATGTGTGTTCTATTTATGCAAGTTCTCATTATTGTACATGAATAATCTGAAACTATATTACATGAACACACTTGAGAGTTGCTTCATTGCCAACTTCTAGTGGCAGAGTCTGAAGAATGATTGTTAGTGTGGCTTAGCATAGACTCTGAACTAAAGGCTTCGGCATTCAGACGAGTTACTATAATTGGTAATGGTATCAGCATCTAGTACCATTCAGAGTTGGTGAAAAAGTTATGGATTGTTCGTACTGCAGAAAGCAGGTTGTATTGTCTAATCATCATGTCAGCTAGACTCTACAAGATTGCAAGGCTCGAGAAAGGTTAGCATGTTATACGAATATCTTCTATCAACGACTCTATCAATGTAGAACCTCTTGAAGACTCAAAGGTTAAACGTGTTACATGTAACACCCCAAATTATTGGAATATTTATTTAATTTATTTAAATAAGAATATTCGCATTTTGGTAATTTTCGGTGGTTGGTGTGAAATATTGAGAATTACGGATTTTGGGTTATTTATTTAAATAATAGTATAATATGAATATATTAGTACTATTATTAATTTAAATAAATATAAGTTAACTAAGGGCAAATTGGACAATTGAGGAGGAGTTGGTGAGGGTAATATGGGAAGGCACAATTTTAAGACCCAAGGTTGGGTTTAACAAAAAGGAATTGTGATGGGATTAGGATTTATTTTGTTAGACTGTAAAAAGAATTGAGGTCAGAGCTCTGAGGAGGAGGTTTGAGGCAAAGACTTCGAAAGATTTTCTGAAAGTCAAAGAGAAGGCTTAGAGTCAGCAATTAAGGTATGGGGAGTATTGCCTTCATTATTTTCAATGTATAATTTCTATATATTTAAAGCTGATTTAAGGGTTTAAAGAGTTTGAGGATGATTTGAGATAAAGTAAATTAGGCCTTCATGACCAAAATCTATTATTGAGGTTTTAATCGTATAGAGATTTGAACGGATGGTCCGATAAGTTTGAGGTTGATTTGAGAGTAAAGGAAATTAGGCTTTCGTGGCCAAAACATGTTGTTGAGATTGTTTAACCCTGTATGATAAGTGATTTGTGATAACTCTAATGACTGTGGGGTATTTGTAAGAAATTATAGGAATTAGAGGCGTAAATATGATACGGTATTAAATTTATATCCCTTAATTTTAAAGGTTTTAGGCATAATCTTAAAACAATGATTAGATGGTTTAATTGTGTTAAAATTGTGAATTTACTTGAGATAATTACAGTGTTGAATGGGTTTTAATTTTCTGAGAGTTTGGGTTTTTACAGAATCGAAATCGGAGATCTGGAAGGCCTCAAACAGTGAAAAACATAGAAAATTGCATGTTGTCCGTCACGACTGTTCATGTTTTCAGTCGAAGTTGTTTTGGACGTAACTTTTGATCCGTAAGTCTGCTTTGACCCCCATTCGAAGCATTGAAAAGATAACGAACAGGTATATAACAGAGTATAGATTAGGGAATTGGTTTCCCAATATTTTTATATCTAATTATATTTGAGAAGTCAATTGTGTATATGTTCTATTAATGAATCATGTTCTGGTTAAGTGATGTCTTGATGTTTTGATGTTGCGATTTTCTTAATGAATTACCATGAGAGAAATTGTGATTTCTATATGATTAAATGAATGTATGATGAATTACTATGAGTATAGTTGTGATTCCTATGTGATTAATAGATGATTGTATAATGAATTCCCATGATTAGTTGTGATGATTTATGATGTTGATTCCATGAGTTTTTGATGATTATATGATATGATTTTTGATGAGGATGATGATTATGATGAATGATGATGCATCTATGATGTTATTATGAGGATGATAATTGACGTGTGCATCATGCATTCATGTGCATTCGGACTTCGGTTCAGGACCTTAATTTCTTTAGCGTCGGTCCCATTATGCGGATGTGAGGTATTTTGATGTGCTCCGGTTCTTGAGTAGAATCGATCCTATTGATGGGGATATATGAAGGGTTGATGGCCCAATGTCCATCGAGCTGTGATGATTGATGCCACATGCATGAGTCTTGTTGAATTTGTATTTATGAGATGATCTTGAGTAATTTATGATGTTGTGACATTTGATGCCCATTGATGAATATGATGATGTTGAATATGAAAATGACGTCATTTTATATATTCATTTCCTAAATTGATTATTATGAATCGTTTTACTCACCCTGTCTGTTTGAATGTTGCCTCCACGTGCGTAACATGCAGATGACCAGGTTTAACCGTGGACGCCGTCGAGGATATTTTCGAAATTTTGAGTTGTTGGCCTTTTGGTTAATGTAGAGGGTCTTGCTCTGATAGTGTAACATCGGGTTGGGATCTTTAAGTTAAACTATGATTTATTTGATTTGGTTATTTTGATTATCTTCTTGTATAAGGAAAACTTTGGATTATGCATTTTTGAGTTCCGCTGCAATTTTTGATATCTTCTGGGAGAACTCGTTGTTTACGAAGCCTTGACCTATTTTTGAGTTATTGAGAAATGTACGCCTTTTGAGGTGATTTTTATTGAGTTTAATATTTTACTCTGATAAATGTGAATATTTTGCCATTTAATTGTGGGGTAGAAAATGGTGTTATATTACACACTAGATTTAAAATATATTATGCATCTATCTTCAACGTCCCTTGTACTATGGGGGCAAAGGCAAGGTCACTTGATCAAGTTACCTCGTCTAGTTTTTGCAAAGGATATAAATATGGATGAATATTCAAGTTTGAATATTAACAAGGATTCTTCAGATGAAAGAGTAGTATGATCAAGCAATTATCAACTCTATTGTAATATGCATATTTTCTGTTGTAGGTTGTAATTGTAAAATCCTTAGGATTTCTTACCATTCAATATATTAGAAATCTTAAGAGCTTTAGGTCTTTGTTATAGTGACTTCCCGTACCTCTGATACTTGTACTATGTACACAATGTTCTCAATTCTACTGAGCTATCAGTAGTTTAGATGAAAGTTTCTTGTTATGTGCTTGAGCAGAAGTCTTGTCTCACAGGATTCAAGCAATAAGTCTTGAGCCACATAAGTCTCATTGATTAAGTGCTTGAGTTGTGAAAGTCTTATTATGCTAGTCTGATTGAGCAAGGGGAAGTCTTCGTATGATGGGCGTGAGCAAGGGAAGTCTGAGACTAGATGGTTAGACGAGCAGGTGGCTTGGCCAAATGATGTGAGAAAGAAGTCTTAGGCATGTGATTTAAGCAATGGGGAGTCTCAAACTGAAAACTTTTGGAGCAGGCGGCTTGGTCAGAAGGTGTGAGAAAGGGAAGTCCGCTAAGCAAGGGAAGCCTCAGACAGTTGGTTTGAGCAGATGTAAAAGACTTATACAAAAGCATAAGCAGTTGTAATCATGAAGTGGTTATAATGTCTCTTATGAGGCAAAGGGAATGGACTACTCTAAGTTAAGGGAGAAACCAGGATAAATCTTTGGTGTCTTCTGCTGTTATTTTATTTACTTTTGTTATATCTGCCGACAATGAATTAAAACAGAACCTGAACATCAATTTTGATTCTTCAACTAGAAAGCTAATGTAATCACCAACTTTCAAGTTGCATTATCTCTTGAACTCGTTCCAATCAGATATAAGATATAAATAAGTGTTGTATCCATCATTTGATGTACGAATGATTTTGCAACCGTGGAAAATGTCTTGACCGTCCTCATTAATGAGAGTATGATATTGTATGATAGTTGACTATGCGATGAGAACATAAATTTATGAGATTTCAAGTTATGATGTCAATTATGACTTGATGTCGATGTTCACTTCTCCATGTTTTGGGTGGCAAGGAATGTTTCCCCTTGAATGTGATTGAGTACCTTTCATTAAAATCGACTAACCAACAAACATTGGCTATCAATAATCACGTAGCCTTGAGTTCCACATCGCACTTAGGGATACGTAGGAGAAAGGTTTAACATTTTGTCAGGCACCTTAATAAAAAAATTATTTTTAGTCATTTTATTTCGTTCCTCTCAAACTTTTAATAATAAGAAGAAAACAATAACAAAAGCTAACACTCATTTTCGCAAAGTCAACTAAATAGTTTCCGTTGATTATAACGGATATGACAGGTGCTAATATCTTCTCATTGCATAAATGACTCTAGAACCCGAATTCGTTGCGATGACCATTTTCTTTGTCTTTAAGGGTTTTATAGATAGTTTCCATTTCTTTATATAATAAATAAACTTTAGTGGCGACTTTGTTATCATTTTGAGCATGCGAATGCTCGTGGTATATTTTTCGCGTCGCGACAATATCAGGGTGGATATATCATATAATCGTGGGGGTATATTTTTTTTAAAGAAGTGGATATATCTTATTTAATTGGGTGGATTTATCATATAATCGGGTGGGTATATCATATTCTTTTTATATTGCTTTAAAATTATCTTAAAGAACTTTACTGCCTGTAACGTCAGAAAATTTTAGTTTATCTATATTAAAAATTGATTTCGCCTTGTAATATAAAAGTTATGTTGTTTTGCTCTCTCATCTGACAACTTTGCAAGAAATCCTCATTTTTGCTGATGTGAGTTGTCTAGGACGACCGATAGATCTTCTCATGACTGGAGGATTGATTGGGTTAGCAACCTTAACAAGTCATAGTTGTGGGTCATTGGTTGGCAAAATAATATGGCTATAAGTAGCCAGAACAGTAGAATTCCATATGTTTCACTCTTTTTATCTATTTCATCAACATTAACGTTAACCTCTTCATCTACTCCACAAACACTAACTTCTTCATCTACTCCATCAACACTAGCCTCTTCATACACTCCATCACCATTAAACTCTTCCTCTGCTCCATCATTTACTCCCTCAATAGTAACTTCATCATTTGCTCCCTCAACATTAACTTCATCGTTTGCTCCCTCAACATTAACTTCACCATTTAATCCTTCACCATTGACTTTTTCACCATTATCCTCCTCAAAAGCAACATCCTCAATACTTATTTCTTTAATTTTATGTTCAACATAAATATCAACTACCTTAAATCCCTTAACATCCTCCATTAACCTTGAGACATCGTTATCATTGTTTAGAGGCCGAAGTCCACGAGAAAAGGAAAATTTAAGATTCCAATACCATAAACACTTTATATTACAATACCCCCTCACTTTTGATTAAATCTTCAATTGGTATATAGGACATCAAGTCCATATCCCAATCCCAATTCATTTCAGTTACAAGCTCATCAACATACAACAGAACTGGATTATAAACTAAATATTCTCTATGGTGTACTCTAAATCTGATAGATTGGGTATCAGAGGGCCTACAACAGAACGTAAACAAATCAAAACATAGATAAAAATGGGACCACATCAAATTAAGACTACATGGTATAAACAAATCAAATAATATGACAGAACACAAACGACATTTGCGTGTTTGGGTTTTTGAATTCAGAGTTGAGTTACGAAACATACCTCAACACGTAACTTCGATTTGCCATTTTAGAGACAAGCTAGCTACTACAACGACAACGGGAGTTGATTTGCGGTTTGATTTGGAACGACAACCGCATAATCTATAATTAGAGTTCTTCTTTGTGCGTGAAAGGGGAAGAATAAGAATCATCATTCCTAAGTACATCTTTTTGAAAATAATTGCAAATGGCTAAAAATTACTTGTCTCAAGTAATTGTAATGTCTAATTTAAATGTCTTATTGATCGTCCTCATTAATGAGATCTATATGGAAGACCTCCTCATTTATAACACTTAATTTATGACAGTTGTAATTAATTTTAACTTATGATACATAATATTTAGAGTAATTAATACTATTTAGGATCGATCCTGTTGATGGGGATCTATGAAGGGTTGATGGCCCAGTGTCCATCGAGTTGTGATGATTGATACCACATGAGTCTTGTTGAATTTATTTATGAGATGATCTTGAGTAATTTATGATGTTGTGACATTTGATGCCCATTGATGAATATGATGATGTTGAATATGAAAATGATGTCATTTTATATATTGATTTCCTAAATTGATTATTACGAATCGTTTTACTCACCCTGTCTGTTTGAATGTTGCCTCCGCGTGGGTAACGTGCAGATGACCAGTGTCGCTTGCGCGAAAATAAGGTGTCGGCATGACAGAAGAGTCGCCACCTTTCGTTATTTATCCCTCAGAGCGGGAAAGGAAACGATCGGAAAAACCTGACGAAAAAGGGGTAAGACAAGGTCATCGCAACCATTGTCTGGGTTCGGGAGTCGGTTATGCAATGGGAAGGTATTAGCACCCCTCACGTCCGTCGTACTCGACGGGATCCTCGCTTGTTTGTTTACTTGGACGGGTTGGTTATATTCTATCTACCTATCAAGGCTGGCTGAAAAAAGAAAAAAATGACTCGGCAAAGCGTCGCACTTTATGCCTACGTATTCTCATCAGAGAATGAGAAATCAGAGTCAACGTAGTTCGGCTAACTACGGGTGAAGGTGGGGAAGGTTGCTCGCTAGGATATCGCATCCTATGCCTACGTACTTCCACACTGCATGGAAGATTAGAGCAAACGTAGTTCGAGAAACTACGGCTTATTTCCTGAAAGAAGTGTTTTTTATTGTGCTTGCGATTTCAACCGCACTAGAGACTATGACCTGAGAGTGAATGCGTCGCATGTCTCAGATAGCTTAAGGCTCGTAACGTACGAAAGAAATCATTCATGATTACTGTATTTTAAACTGCTTCGAGATGAGAAGAGAACAGGCCCAACTAGGAGGGAGACTATCAAGTCCTACTGTTGTCATGCCATGGATTCATCCTATGGTTGAGGTTTGAACAGGGAACTCCTAGATGTTGTCATGCATAGGTTTCAACCTAAAGTTCTATCACATCCTCCCTTGAACAAGGAAGAATGGAAGTCCTACGGGAAAGGAAAACGAAAGGAAGAAACGGAAATACAAGTAATAACCGCATATAAATGAACATGAATATAGCAATGATAAATGCGATGAAAAGGAGGGAGGAAGGTTCATCTCAACCTCAAGCCCATTCATGGATGGAATAAGAAAATATCAAGTGATCATATGCAAAGAATCGAGTGAAAACTCCGAATGAAACGCGTAATCCACTATTTGGAATCGCAACACTATCATGCAAACAAGTCGATAATCGGGCAAGCTACACATACAAATAACAGCCACCTAAGGGTCTTCCAATACCTCTAACCTATCTATAATAAGAAATATAAGCCACGGCGTTCATCACGCAAACACAAAGCGGCCGTTGGAGCCTTAACAAAAATAAAGTCCGTTCGGAAGTCCAAATTACAAGTTCGAATACAAAACATAAGAAAAATAGCAAAAGGTGCTAAAAAATTCAAATAAAAATCTCCAATTCCCTACATCAAGCCACAAACCAGGGGTGAGAGATACCACAAAAATATCCAAAGATAAATGGTCAAACAAGATGAAAACATTGCAAGATATCTCATGCATACCAAAGGAAAGATTAAAGTGGAGCATGTTAAAGAAAGCATCCAAAACCAATTAAAATGGTACAATAAAATTCCCACAAAAATATATCACAATACCTCAACGTGTGTATGAGATCCCTGCAAAAGGATTGACATTTAAATTGTGTTTTGATAGGTCAAAGAAATTCAACAAAATGATAGCACCAGCATTGGCCTTTTTATGACGACCCAAATGTAAAAAATCCAAAGAAAATGTCAAAAAATGGTAAAATTATAATTCCAGTTTTATTAAATCCTAGACATCTTAAATATTCATCACAAAAAAATGGGGATCAAAAAGACTAATTTTCCTATTTTTTATGATTATTTGAAGTCAACATATAAAACAGAAAAAATAAGAGAAACATGATAAGAACATGAATATATGAGAAACATAAGGAAATGAGTGAATAAATAAAAACTGCAGGGGGAGGGATCGAACCCACGTTCTCCCAGCCCCCTGTACGAGCCAAAACGACGTCGTTTTGAAGGGGACACGTGGCGCGCTACTGTGCGTCTTCTCCCTTGTGTGAGTGCTGGCCGGAAATGCTGTAGTGGTGGTGGCCGGAATTTTTTCCGGCGAATCTTCAAAACCCCATAACTTCTTCGTTTCTTGACGGATTTTCGATTTTTTTGAGTCCATTTTGCCTAGAATTTTATGTAGAATAATAATATGGCCATGAAACATGTTAAAAACCTCTAAAAAAATTGAATCTGAATTCAACTCAAAAATTCAAGAACTAAAAGTATTCATGAAACTCTCCCAATAATATCCAGAATCCAAGGCCATGTTATGGTGAATGAAATGGTGTAAAAAAAACAATGGAAAGATGGATTAATATTGTGTAATATTGAATTACCTAAACCTCCAAAAAGTGACTTCTATGGTCTTCCACAACCTCCAATGCTTCAAGAAAGTTGTATAGAACCACTCACTAATATTTTCCAGAAATGATTTGATCAATAGAATTGCTTGAAATGGTGGAGAGAATAAATTTGGAATTTTTTCATGGAGCTTCTTTAATGAACATGTAATACACTTTTCTTGCACCAAAAGTTTGTCAAAAAATTGAGGAAAATGGTATGTGAATGGTATGGAATTAATTGTGATAATAGAATGGGGGGAAAATGGAAAGAAAGAAAGATATGAAATTTGAATATTCAAAGGGTGGCAAAATGTGAAGAAAAATGGAAGGAAGAAAAAAATGTGTAAGAAACTTTGAAATCCTCACTTTTCACTTTCTATCTTCACCAACCATCACCAACCCTTTCTTCATTATGATCAAACCAATATATAGAAACCAATGGAAGAGTCTAGATTCATCTAGAAACTTTGAGAATCATTTAGAAAGTAATGGAACTTCTCTTGTCATGACATATTGTATTATCTCCTTTCATGCCTTAAGCCTTTCAATCTTGTGTCAAAAACTCCTTACAAGAGATATTGAGATTGAATACCGGTAAACCCAAAAATTTGCCAACTGCACGAGCACATGATACTCTGCGGAGAATAAACCTTCGAACACTGCAACACTAGCTGCTCAACAACTAGCTGGAGAAATATCGATCTGACATCGCCGTCAGTTATCCACATTAAATTCTTCTGATACTGCCTTCAGACAACCAAAATACCCCGCATCGCTGCTGGAGAACTAAACCATCTGACGTCGCCGTCGGAAACAAACATCGCTTTGAGAGACACTCGACATCGCCGTCGTACAAACATCACCTCTGCTGGGGATGTAAAGAGTCTGACATTGCTGCCAAAACAAACATCCAACCTCGCCGCCGGAACCAAACATAATCTGACCTCGCCGTCAAAGCAAACATTCAACCTCGCCGTCGAACACAAACACTGAACAACTCCGACCTGGGGTTCACCCCTGGTAAATGGAACAAAAGGTACACTTGCGTATTTGGAGCTACTCTGCTGGAGATGAGAGACTCAACCAAGCACACTCTGATTTGGGGTTCACCCTCAGAACCATAACGAACATCCAAATGCTACTGCATACTGATCCCACCGTAGAACTCCGACATCAAAGATATATGAAACCCTGGCCCCTGGCCACTTCCAGCTTCAACTAGAAAAGATCTTCAAGTACTTCTGAAGATGGAATCCTTGGCCTTCAAGGATAGATGAAACCCCGGCCCCTGGCCACTCCAGATCCGCTGGAGAATCTTCAAGTTCTTCTGAAGATAGATGAAACCCTAGCCCCTGGCCACTCCAGATCCGCTGGAGAATCTTCAAGTTCTTCTGAAGATAGATGAAACCCTGGCCCCTGGCCACTCCAGATCCGCTGGAGAATCTTCAAGTTCTTCTGAAGATAGACATCCTTGGCCTTCAAGGATATAAACCTTGCCCGTCGGCGATTCCAGCTTCAGCTAGAAAAGATCTTCAAGTACTTCTGAAGATAAGCATCCTTGGCCTTCAAGGATATAAACTTTGCCCGTCGGCAACTCTGCAGGAGGTATCTTCGACTTCAGTCTAAAGAAATGGTCCTTGGCCTTCAAGGATACATGGATCTGCCTTCAGGCAACTCCACCTCTGCTATAGAGTATCCGTGACTTCAGTCAGGGATATACTTCGGCCTTCAGTCCGAAAAATGAATCCTAGGTCATTCATGACCTTTGGGATAACCTTGCCCTGAGGCACCTTCGCTTCAGCTTGGGAAATCTGTGACTTCAGTCAGAGAAATGGTATCCTGAGCCATTCATGACTCTTCGGGGATTCAAACACTTTGCCTTCAGGCAAACTCCGCTTCAGCTGGAGAAACATCTTCGACTTCAGTCGGAAGAAACACTATTCACTTGATCGCAATCAATCATCACCTCATGACAACTGACTTGGTCTTCAGGCCAACACGGATCACCTGGTTATATCTACAAACTTTGGAACCTTGTCTTCGGCCACACGTTGATTCATCAACAAGGACAACTGAGCTCACAGGAACCTTCTGATATCGCCTTCAGGCGTTCACGAAGTCAATCTTCAGATTAGACATCACGGTTGGAGCAAACATATCACGCTGCTATTCTCTTGACATCCTGTCAAGTCGTTGCTAAATAAAAGCAAACATGCCGGGTCACCGGACATAATTACCAGGTTAACAACTCTGTTGAGGAGAGAGGAATGAGGGTTCACCCAAACAATCCTGACGACTCACTGGGGAAAAGGAAGAAGGGTTCACCCAAACAACCTTGTAGACTTTGCTGCAGAAAGACGAGAGAGTTCACCCAAACGACTTCAACAACTGCTGGAGAATAACGAAAGAGCTCACTCAGACGATTCCTACCAACTTTACTGGGGAGAAAGTACTTATGTTCGAGAGCACGGTAACCACCTGGTTTATGCTTCATATGCGAATGCTGGAAAAATGGGCGTAATGCTCCGCGCGAAACGGAATGCTACGCTTTTGAGTAGATGTTATGCAATCCTGCAAGGAAATGCCCCAGCAAAATAAATGCTGGAAAGAGGAACCATCCACTCGGGGAGAGTAACCATTATGCTGAGGAAGAGCTACCCTTCAAGGGAACCGCATTTTCTGCCAATCTCAACTGGACTTACACTTGAGGATGACGGGCTCCTCCGGAGAACACAACACATCAGGCTTATCAACACACTATCCTCTGCTATACTCTGCATGGGGAAAGCGATAAATGCCCTGAACGGCTCTCTGGGAAACGACCCTTCTGGGGAACATAGCCTTCAGGCTACAAGACACTCACGTCATTAAGTCTCAAACTTACGGGATAAACAAACTTCAGCTTGCTGGACGATCCTTCAGGATCTGCTTGGGGAAACATTTCATCTGCCACTCATGGCTGTGCTCGGCTGGGGATATCAATCTACCTGCCTGCTGCTGGGGAAATGCCAGCCACCTGCTGGGGAGAAGATCCTTACTCCGTTGGGGATTCCAGAAATCATCCTGGGCAACTCTTGTTAGGGACAAACCAATCACGACTTGAGCAGCTTCCGAGGGCTCGGCTCTCTTGGGGTTTCAGGCATTGTCCTGGGCGATCTTCGCCGGGGACGCTACTGGGGAGCTCAAGAATCATCTTAAGCAACACAACTCGGGAAACTGCGCTGGGGATCCCACAAAACATCTTGAGCAAATGGCCCTGCTGAGGGATTCGAGAATCATCTCGAACTGTAGACTTCGTCAGGGTTCTCAAAAATCCTCTTGAGCAAACGACTTCGTTGGGGGAGAATGTCAGGAATCATCCCGAGCAACTGATCCTTCGGCCGAACACCTGTAAGACAAGAATGCTAATGACCTAGATCATGCTTATGATGCATATGCTCCGGCGCCATGCTCCACACGGTGGTAATGCTATGCGTTTATGCTAAATGCTATGCAATCATGCACAATGCTATGCAATCCCGTCAGCAAAATAAATGCCGAAGGGGAATTCTCCTGTCAAGGAGAAAGAACTACTCAGATAGAGGAATCATCCTGCTGAGGAGAAAACTGCACGCCAATATCAATCGGACTCTGTCTGGGGAATTGATCTTCCGCGGACTGCTGCATGGAAAACAACTTCAGTTGATTACTGCAGGGGACGAAGCTCTACGAGAAACCAGACTTGCTGATATCAATCACGAGAATAAACTGCGTGGCCGTCATGGCTACTTTTATGGGGATAACCACTCTGTGGGGAAACAACTTCAGCTGCTTCACACTCCACTGGGGAAAAACCAATCATGATCTAATCAACTTCCAAGGATTCGGCTCTTTTTGGACATCTGCAAACTCGGCTGAGGAAGGAGAAAACATTCTGCTTCGCTGGAGAGAGTACGACTCTAGGGAACTACAACGTTAGCTGTTCAACATCTTCTAGGGAACATCCACTCGAGGTCCCAACTGCTTCCCAGGATGCGGCTCTCCTGGGGATTAGCGGGCTCGGCCGGGGAGAGAAATCATTCTACTTCACTGGAGAGTACGACTCTGACGAGGAATTTCAATTTCGCTGGGGAAGAAAGAATCATCTGACTTCGGGGAAGAGTACAACTCTGCAGGGGAATACAACATCAGCTGTTCCAACACTCTACTGGGGGAAGAGGGAATCATCCAGCTTCGGGAGAAAATACGGCTCTAATGGGGGAATCTCAATTCCGCAGGAGACTTCAGTCTGGCACCATCAGTCGCGGCATACTTCGGCATACGAACAACTTCCTACAAGACTTGCACTTGTGACCCGGTGCTGGGGGAGACACCTGCTTCGGCGACTTTACTGGGGAAAGCACGAACTTCGGTACCCGAACATTTCTACGAAACCTGCACTTGTGACCCGGTGCTGGGGGACATACGAGCTTCGGCCCTTGACTCAGCTGATGAGGTGACGTTCCTTCAGGATGCGTCTGCTTGGGGAAGAGAATCATCTCTGCCTGGGGAGACATATCAATGCTCACGATATCGCGTTCATACTCTGCAGAGGAGAGACTACTGAACTCTGCTGGAGAAGGAGGACTCGTCCTGCTTCGAGGATATCAATCCTGGTCTGCTGAGGGTAATCTTGACCCTAATCTGATGAGGGATAGATGCCATCTCAATTTGTTGCAGTCTCAAACTGTACAGGGGGAACAACCTCAAACCGTACATCTCTGCTGAGAAACGATCCTGGTTCAACAACCTCAGCACGGGGAATACAGGCTACCAATCATGGAGCCAAGTAACAGGTTAGGCTGTAGGATAACAGTCCAATGACAATAAGGCTTCTTCAGAAGGCTCAGGTTTTGGCAGGGTAATGACACGATTCCCCGATGCTCAATTCTTGCTAGGGTGAACAAACTCATTTGAACAACTTGCCCCCAGCGCAATTCAACTTGCCCCAATCCGACCTTTGGGAATAATTCATTCTAAAACGAAAACAACTGGCAACAAGACAATCTTCAGAGGGCTTTCCCCAACATCTGCACAACAGAAGGATTCATCCTCCACTAATCTACTCTCAGCATGGTCGGCTTCAATATTTCTGAAGTAGTTTGCCCCTGAACGAGCGATGAGCGACTCAACATGTTCTGATCGAACACTGGAGGGATCTGCCCTTAAATCGCAAGAATTCTGGATAACTGCCCCTGATTGGGTCTCGAGAAAATTCACTTCCGACCAACCGCTTCTTGCATAAACTGCCCCATAATCAACTGGTGCTCCGGGACTTGTCCTCAGACAAACTGATTCTAAACTCACTGGAGGTCAATGCCCCAGATTCACAGGGCTTCGCAGCATACCATTCTGATCCATACCTCTGACGATTCAGCCCTGATTGACCATTCCCTGTTGAATTTCCTTTGTATCAGCTACTAACCTACAATTAAAATTGTTTATTCACGAATGGTAATTTTAATGCAGTGTTCATGCGAATTTCGAAAAAATGTTGTACTGTCACTCGTTTACGTGTCATGCTAGTGAGTGACGAATGAACCAAAGAGTTCAAACGTAGTGCTGATGTGATCAATGAAAAATACAATAAGGATATGATTAGCAAATCATGAAGGAGTCAGGTTACTCAACCTTATCGTAATGCGCTTTCAGAATAAACCCTGCCTCAATTAGGTCTTTTAAGGGTTGTATCGTGGTCGGGTTCACGGTTCGTGAAACAAAGGGTATTTGGCTCAAATTATGGTTTGTACCCACCCCTTCTACGTGATGATCTCCGATCCTAAAGTCCAGTTAACTTAGCTCGAGCGCTCGCCTCTTCGAGAGGTATGTTGAACATTGGGAACAATTGGTTAAAGAATTCACAAGGTGTTTTGGAGTGACAGTTACTCTTTTTTCGTTTTCGGTGTCTGTGTCTACACGAATTTGTCCTTGTTTGAGGATTTTTCTTTTTATATCCTTTCTTTTTCATTCTTTTGATTCCCTAATTTTTGCCTGGACTGGCTCCTTTTGAGTTCTTTTCGATTTTTCTTTTGAATTCCAGCGGGATGCCCTGATTTTTGCCTAAGTATTTGCTTTCTAGCTTTTCTTTTTTACTTAACGGGCTTTCTTATTATTTTTTCTTTTTCTTGGAACAAGTCGTGTGACACTGGTTGTCTTGATTGCTCTGAAAGGATTATAACTGTCTCACTCCTGATTGGTGAGGTTTAACCATTGTGGTTGGTGAGGTACGACCTCTGGAGAGGAATATGATGTGATTGGTCCTCGAAGGACAACACTCCTCTATAAGACTTGAACGCTCGATCAAGCTAACTGACAACTACCCTGCCCCGGGTTAAGATGTAAGGGTTAAAAAGTCCGAAAGAAATTCCTACTTCTCGGCTCGAAGTGGTTAACAAGGGATTCTCTTCCTTATCTCTCTGGTGTTTAGGGATTTGAAACAATGCCTTATACGTCATCGGCAAGGTTTTATCTGAAAGCAATACGATCATTGATTATGAGTATTTAGTTTCATCATCCTCCCTCCGCTCATTGCTAATCATAGTGATAAAGTGGAGTGAATAAAATGCAAGTGTCAGTGCAATGCAGTAAATGAGTGACAACGACATAACTAATTCAGAAAAATGCATAGTCACTTTATTAATATTACCATTCGAAACATACAATGTTTAACAACAAGTAGTAACTAACAGAAAATAAACTACAAATGCAAATGGTAAAAAGTCCGAGGACTGCCAATGCCGAGGACGTCTGCCTGTCTGAACCACCGGCTTCTAGAAATAACCCTCTGAATCTGCGAGCTCAAACAGCTGAGAGGTTGTCACGTACAACCAAAACTCCGTCTGGAAAGGAAATACACCCTTGGTCGATCAATTGTTGCACTTTCGCCTGGAAAGCCTTGCAATCTTCAGTTGAATGCCCCGGAGATCCACTATGGTAACCGCACTTAACATGAGGATTGTACCCTGGAGGGTAAGGCTCTGGCACGGGCTTGAGAGCTTTCGGTTCCACCAAGGAATTCTGAATCAACAGTGGAAGAATCTGGCTATACGGCACAGGCACTGGATGGAAAGAAGCATTCCTTTGTTCTAAGTGGTTGTGAGGTCTCTTGTGATCCTGGTGTTGGTATTCTTTCCGCCCAGGAGCAAGAGGTCGTCGTTTCTGAATGGCAACGGTCCCTTGTTTAGGCGCTTGCGTCCTTGAACTTGATCCAGGTAGAAACTGCGAGCGAGGCGATTCAGTCACCAAAAGTCGCGGGACATATTCAAGATCTTTCTCAGCTTCAGGCAAAGGAGTGGAATCATTCACCTCTCCTGCAGGGTACGAGATAAACTTTCCCGATGCTCTCATGCCGCCTGACACAAGCCTAATTGTCCTTGAGTCAATGAGGTCTTGAATCTTATTCTTGAGAGCCTTACATGTTTCAACATGGTGCCCCGGCGCTCCTGAGTGGAAATCACAATGCGTGTTGAGATCAACGTCTGGTGACACGTCACCTGGTGGATCCGAGGTCCGAAGCTTGAGAATGCGGTTCTGAACCAACAGTGGCAACAGCTGGGCATAACTCACAGGTATGGGGTCCACAGCTCTATCCAGTAGCTTCTTCTTTTGATTATGACCTTCAGGGTTATTCTGAGATGCCTGGCGCGGCTGCTGACGAGACAGGTCTCGAGCTTCATGCTGTGTAGAGGATCTATGAGGTCCATTTGGCTTCAGCACAGGTGGCACGGACGGTAACGGAGGAAGCACTTTGGTCTCCTCTTTGGGTGCTTGACCACTCTCCTTCTTTAGCATACTTCTCACCACTCCCATGAGAAAGCTCAACTGATTCTGCAGCTGCTGATTCTCTTCTCTGAGTACTTGCTGGTCCAGGCGCACTGCCTGTATGTCATTCATGACCTGCCCCAACTGGCTTTGGATTTTTCCCAACTCCGCTTGTACCTGCTCCATTAATCTGAGTTGCTCGATTATGAGTCAAACCTGCAAACACAAGGGTTAGAAGACAAGCCTCGGCTTCTGTCATGCAAGATGAATTATGCTAATGCCATGGGTGTCTGTACGTTCAGGAGATCACCCCTAATTCTGGTGTCAACGTGCCAACATGGTGTCAATGCAGTGATAAGACTGGATCCATTCATGGAAGAAAATATCTCACATTGCTCGGGGCACCAGAATCAGGGTACGAAATGCGCCTGCAGCACAGACACATGCTAATGGAATGCAAACATGAATATGCAAGCTAATGCAAAATGTAGTCATGCAATAATATATCCCGGTAACTGCTATGGAGATTCGGTATCAACAATCACTGATGAGAAGAAAACCCCGGTGTAAGACCACTAATCGGATCTGCTAAGAACAACCCTCTGATAAGACCAAGATTCTGCTTTGTCAAGAACAAATGTCTGATAACAAGGACCCCGGATGTGTGATCAAGAAATATCTGCTGATGAAGTCTTCAGACCCCAAATCAAAAATCTGCCCTATCAAGAACAAACAACATTTGCTGATGAGATCTTCAGACCCCAAAATCTGCTCTATCCGGAACAAACCACTGATGGCAATACTCTGATCAAAACCTGCTCTATCAAGAACAGACATACACCCGATGATAAGATCCTCTGATCAAAACCTGCTCTATCAAGAACAGACAAATCTGCAACTGAGAACCCTGGTACCAACATAACTGATTCACTGTCAAGAAAACCAGGTAGTCTGAAGGTCAAAGTTTCCTGCAATAAACCCAGCCCGCTCACAGGTATGGACCTAAACTGACTCAAGGTACGGCATCCTATGCGGTCGTCGGCGTCACAGACTTTCAGGGTTGATGATACGATTCCCAGAAGGAGTGGCATCATCAAATCCTGAAGAGGCCTCACTTAGCCAACTTCCAAATGATCGGTCCCCAGAGTCGACAATCCAACTAACCAGCAACCCGAGCCACCCAAAGGGCAGGACAGGAGGCCAACCAGAAGAACCTCGTCTGAGTGTAGATTTCGCGGGACACTAGGACATGCAAAGCACGTGCGCGCCCACTAATCTCTACTCTAAGTCTAGGTGCACTCAAGCCCAGGTCCGGCTTCTCACTCATCAGAACTCCCATCCCACAACAGCACAAATAATCATATTATACTGAAAATAACATGCGGGAAATAAAGTGCGAGAAGTAAAAACGCGATAAATAAACGCAACCCAACAAGCAAACACACAAGCGGTAGGATTGACTCTCTTAAGGGACGTTGGATCCCAAAACTCACTTGCTTTCGGTACGTTGGATCCCTAGGAAACTATCAAGTCCCCAGCAGAGTCGCCAGCTGTCGCTTGCGCGAAAATAAGGTGCCGGCATGACAGAAGAGTCGCCACCTTTCGTTATTTATCCCTCAGAGCGGGAAAGGAAATGATCGGAAAAACCTGACGAAAAAGGGGTAAGACAAGGTCATCGCAATCATTGTCTGGGTTCGGGAGTCGGTTACGCAAGGGGAAGGTATTAGCACCCCTCACGTCCGTCGTACTCGACGGGATCCTCGCTTGTTTGTTTACTTGGAAGGGTTGGTTATATTCTATCTACCTATCAAGGCTGGCTGAAAAAAGAAAAAAATGACTCGGCAAAGCGTCGCACTTTATGCCTACGTATTCTCATCAGAGAATGAGAAATCAGAGTCAACGTAGTTCGGCTAACTACGGGTGAAGGTGGGGAAGGTTGCTCGCTAGGATATCGCATCCTATGCCTACGTACTTCCACACTGCATGGAAGATCAGAGCAAACGTAGTTCGAGAAACTACGGCTTATTTCCTGAAAGAAGTGTTTTTTATTGTGCTTGCGATTTCAACCGCACTAGAGACTATGACCTGAGAGTGAATGCGTCGCATGTCTCAGATAGCTTAAGGCTCGTAACGTACGAAAGAAATCATTCATGATTACTGTATTTTAAACTGCTTCGAGATGAGAAGAGAACAGGCCCAACTAGGAGGGAGACTATCAAGTCCTACTGTTGTCATGCCATGGATTCATCCTATGGTTGAGGTTTGAACAGGGAACTCCTAGATGTTGTCATGCATAGGTTTCAACCTAAAGTTCTATCACATCCTCCCTTGAACAAGGAAGAATGGAAGTCCTACGGGAAAGGAAAACGAAAGGAAGAAACGGAAATACAAGTAATAACCGCATATAAATGAACATGAATATAGCAATGATAAATGCGATGAAAAGGAGGGAGGAAGGTTCATCTCAACCTCAAGCCCATTCATGGATGGAATAAGAAAATATCAAGTGATCATATGCAAAGAATCGAGTGAAAACTCCGAATGAAACGCGTAATCCACTATTTGGAATCGCAACACTATCATGCAAACAAGTCGATAATCGGGCAAGCTACACATACAAATAACAGCCACCTAAGGGTCTTCCAATACCTCTAACCTATCTATAATAAGAAATATAAGCCACGACGTTCATCACGCAAACACAAAGCGGCCGTTGGAGCCTTAACAAAAATAAAGTCCGTTCGGAAGTCCAAATTACAAGTTCGAATACAAAACATAAGAAAAATAGCAAAAGGTGCTAAAAAATTCAAATAAAAATCTCCAATTCCCTACATCAAGCCACAAACCAGGGGTGAGAGATACCACAAAAATATCCAAAGATAAATGGTCAAACAAGATGAAAACATTGCAAGATATCTCATGCATACCAAAGGAAAGATTAAAGTGGAGCATGTTAAAGAAAGCATCCAAAACCAATTAAAATGGTACAATAAAATTCCCACAAAAATATATCACAATACCTCAACGTGTGTATGAGATCCCTGCAAAAGGATTGACATTTAAATTGTGTTTTGATAGGTCAAAGAAATTCAACAAAATGATAGCACCAGCATTGGCCTTTTTATGACGACCCAAATGTAAAAAATCCAAAGAAAATGTCAAAAAATGGTAAAATTATAATTCCAGTTTTATTAAATCCTAGACATCTTAAATATTCATCACAAAAAAATGGGGATCAAAAAGACTAATTTTCCTATTTTTTATGATTATTTGAAGTCAACATATAAAACAGAAAAAATAAGAGAAACATGATAAGAACATGAATATATGAGAAACATAAGGAAATGAGTGAATAAATAAAAACTGCAGGGGGAGGGATCGAACCCACGTTCTCCCAGCCCCCTGTACGAGCCAAAACGACGTCGTTTTGAAGGGGACACGTGGCGCGCTACTGTGCGTCTTCTCCCTTGTGTGAGTGCTGGCCGGAAATGCTGTAGTGGTGGTGGCCGGAATTTTTTCCGGCGAATCTTCAAAACCCCATAACTTCTTCGTTTCTTGACGGATTTTCGATTTTTTTGAGTCCATTTTGCCCAGAATTTTATGTAGAATAATAATATGGCCATGAAACATGTTAAAAACCTCTAAAAAAATTGAATCCGAATTCAACTCAAAAATTCAAGAACTAAAAGTATTCATGAAACTCTCCCAATAATATCCAGAATCCAAGGCCATGTTATGGTGAATGAAATGGTGTAAAAAAAACAATGGAAAGATGGATTAATATTGTGTAATCTTGAATTACCTAAACCTCCAAAAAGTGACTTCTATGGCCTTCCACAACCTCCAATGCTTCAAGAAAGTTGTATATAACCACTCACTAATATTTTCCAGAAATGATTTGATCAATAGAATTGCTTGAAATGGTGGAGAGAATAAATTTGGAATTTTTTCATGAAGCTTCTTTAATGAACATGTAATACACTTTTCTTGCACCAAAAGTTTGTCAAAAAATTGAGGAAAATGGTATGTGAATGGTATGGAATTAATTGTGATAATAGAATGGGGGGAAAATGGAAAGAAAGAAAGATATGAAATTTGAATATTCAAAGGGTGGCAAAATGTGAAGAAAAATGGAAGGAAGAAAAAAATGTGTAAGAAACTTTGAAATCCTCACTTTTCACTTTCTATCTTCACCAACCATCACCAACCCTTTCTTCATTATGATCAAACCAATATATAGAAACCAATGGAAGAGTCTAGATTCATCTAGAAACTTTGAGAATCATTTAGAAAGTAATGGAACTTCTCTTGTCATGACATATTGTATTATCTCCTTTCATGCCTTAAGCCTTTCAATCTTGTGTCAAAAACTCCTTACAAGAGATATTGATATTGAATGAGTGAAAAAAACAAGCTTGGTTTTGCCTTATGTGAAGATTTGCAAAGGTTCCTTAATATGCAAGCACGAACTTTACAAAGTAGCCCCCATTTTAAGACCTCAAATCAAAATTCTAGTTGAACCATTGTTTTTAAAATGATGTTTGGATTCAAAATGACATATTGGATGACCTATTTTGGATTTGTGGATCTCCCAAACTAATTTCCAACTTGGATCCATTTAACTTATAAGTCATTTTTAGGTCATTTTTACCCAATCATGAAAATCCTTGCTACAAGCTCTTTCAATAACTCATGACCACTTTTCTAGGCTTAAAATCCCATTTTGAACAACTTTTATGTTTTTAGTTTTTTCATTTGAGGCTTGGAAATAGGAGATATGGCTTTGCTTAAAATGACCTATAACTTCCAAATGACCAAAATACCCCTGTCTTGCTCAATCCATAAGTTGAGTTCTACAAATCCTATCAAGGACTTCTAGTACTCTATAGAAATCTAAGAAGATGCTCTTCAACATTCATGTTGACCAAGAAATCATAGGAATCATCCTACTAGGGAAAAAGTTGTCTGCAAGTTGGGTGACTTTCAAGGACCCAGATTCACACACCTCAGCTGACCTATAATTTGTCAAAACCATAACTTGAGCTCTGCAACTCCTATCAAGGACTTCTACCACTCAAATTAAAGCTAAGAAGAAACTTTACAACATTCATGTTGTGGGGAAGATGAGATATCAATCACATCCTGAGCTAAAACTGCCTGGAAGATAGGGATCCAACTAGGGTTTTTTCACTATCCATCCTTAGAAACCCTGGCTTAAAACTTCTCAAACTCCTCAATCATGATGAGTTGGTCTAGGAATCATCTTTATAACATCTCCATACATCATTCCATGATCTCATGGCCCTTGGATTGGGTCTCAACCTTCTCCAAAACTTCAGTTGACCTAGGGTTGATCCAGTCAAACCCTAATTCTACCATTCATGGTTGAATCTTCTGAATTCTTGCACAATGACCTCTCTGGAATTCATGATGGCTTTCAAGACATCTCATAGGCTTTCTCAAATCTCCAAGTTCATTCTCAAAGTCTCTGAATCATCTGAGGAGTTCCCACAATTCTCAAGCTAGGAGACACACAACTCTGGTTTCAACCAATTCTCTTGAACTTTCTGATGAAGGTATCAACCTGCAAACACTTGATGGATAAATAATTGTTGGTCAAATTTTGGGGTGCAACAACCAGGTTTAACCGTGGACGCCGTCGAGGATATTTTCGAAATTTTGAGTTGTTGGCCTTTTGGTTAACATAGAGGGTCTTGCTCTGATAGTGTAACATCGGGTTGGGATCTTTAAGTTAAACCGTGATTTATTTGATTTGGTTATTTTGATTATGTTCTTATATAAGGAAAACTTTGGATTATGCATTTTTGAGTTCCGGTGCAATTTTTGGATATCTTTTGGGAAAACTCGTTGTTTATGGAGCCTTGACCTATTTTTGAGTTATTGAGAAATGTACGCCCTTTGAGGTGATTTTTATTGAGTTTAATATTTTACTCTGATAAATGTGAATATTTTGCCACTAAATTGTGGGGTAGAAAATGGTGTTCCATTACACACTAGATTTAAAATATATTATGCATCTATCTTCAACGTCCCTTGTACTATAGGGCAATGGCAAAGTCACTTGATCAAGTTACCTCTTTAACGGCTAGTTTTTGAAAAGGATATAAATATGGATGAATATTCAAGTTTGAATATTAACAAGGATTCTTCAGATGAAGGAGTAGTATGATCAAGTAATTATCAACTCTATTGTAATATGCATATTTTCTGTTGTAGGTTGTAATTGTAAGAGCCTTAAGATTTCTTACCATTGAATATATTAGAAATCTTAAGAGCTTTAGGTCTTGGTTATGGTGATTTCCCGTACCTCTGATACTTGTACCATGTACACATTGTTCTCAATTCTACCGAGCTTTCAGTAGTTTAGATCAAAGTTTCTTGTTATGTGCTTGAGAAGAAGTCTTGTCTCATTAGGATTCAAGAAATAAGTATTGACCCAATATTCTTAAGCCACATAAGTCTCATTGATTAAGTGCTTGAGTTGTGAAAGTCTTATTCTGCTAGTCTGATTGAGCAAGGGGAAGTCTTCGTATGATGGGCGTGAGCAAGGGTAGTCTGAGACTAAATGGTTAGACGAGCAGGTGGTTTGGCCAAAGGATGTGAGCAAGAAGTCTTAGGCATGTGATTTAAGCAATGGGGAGTCTCAAACTGAAAACTTTTGGAGCAGGAGGCTTGGTCAGAAGGTGTGAGAAGGGAACTCCGCTAAGCAAGGGAAGCCTCAGACAGTTGGTTTGAGCAGATGTAAGAGACTTATACAAAAGCATAAGCGGTTGTAATCATGAAGTGGTTATAAAATCTCTTATGAGGCAAAGGGACTGGACTACTCTAAGTTAAGGGAGAAACCAGGATAAATCTTTGGTGTCTTCTGCTGTTATTTTATTTACTTTTGTTATATCTGCCGCCAATGAATTAAAATAGAACCCAAACATCAATTTTGATTCTTCAACTACAAAGCTAATATAATCACCAACTTTCAAGTTGCATTATATCTTGAACTCGTTCCAATCAGATATAAGATATAAATAAGTGTTGTATCCATCATTTGATGTACGAATGATTTTGCAACCGTGGAAAATGTTTTGACTGTCCTCATTAATAAGAGTATGATATTGTATGATAGTTGTCTATGCGATGAGAACATAAATTTATGAGATTTCAAGTTATGATGTCAATTCTGACTTGATGTCAATGTGATGGGCTAAAGACGTGTCTACTTATGCGTCTAGCGGTATCTTACTGCAAGTGCACAGCCTATCGAAGTAATATTTAAGATTATCGATCCACAGGGATTCTATCGTTACGTAGTGCTAGATGAACTTCTAGTTTAGCTAAGGCGAATAGTTGTCACGATTGTTGTTGGTTTTCTAAGACTACTGAAGGCGGAATTAAATCTAAGTTTTTAATAAAATAATACTAAGACGGTCGGTATGTAATTATACTAACTTAGGTGGGTCAATCTAACCTAGGCTTAAAAAGATGTTCACTTAATCTATTCGGTAGAGATTACTAGTTTAAATACCCTCAACTCACACTCTCGTGGTCTTGAATCAGATCTTATCCCTAAAGCCCTATGCCTGCTCTCGCTAGCCCATAAGTGTTTAGAGGTAATTTTTGGAAACTAAATAATTCTAATTTATCTTAAAGCGCTCTCGCTGTATTTAATTTAAATGCCTAACTTTAGCTATCTGGTTAAAATCTCACACTCTCGTGGTCTTGACCCAACCTAATACCCTTTTCTTACTCTCGTAACGAAAAGGTCGAATTCAATTAAAAAGCATCAGCCAGAATGTTAAGCGATTAATTATTTTAGCCCATGGTTATATTTTACCGGTTAAGTTGGTTATAACTACATACCGCCCTAAGGTATTTAGCTACTCATCGAGGTTAAATCAGACTCAGAGTTAAATATTAACTTACTAATGGCAGAAAAATAAATAGACATTATAAATAAATTAAATTGCAATAATTGAAAAACCTGATTAACAAATATCTGAGTAGACTCCTTCTTCCACAGACCGGAAGGCTTGGAGTAGGCGGAAATAAAAATTAAAACGAATGCTGAAGGCTGGAAACAAATAAAAGTATAACAATTCCCAAATGTTGGAAATTGTTACACGGTTGGTTTGGATACAAATAAAATAAGACAGGAAACAAAATAATGCTGGAATAATAATTCTGGTGGTAAGGTAATTCGGCAGAGCTTCCGCAGGAAATTTGGATAACGAAGTCTCCCCTGAGTTCTCTTGAGCTGGTCCTATTTATAGAGCTCCCAATGGGCTGGTGCCTTGGTCTTTTGCTTCTTGGGCTTTGCTGAAGTGGTTGAGAAAATGTTGGAAAGTGGCAGCAGAAAATGGGAGAAGTCTTTCTCACGTGCTGCCTTGAGGAGAATTACTAGGAGGAGTGGTCTTCAGTGGTGGCTTGACGTAGTCTGAGTCAAAATCAAGTTATATCCTTGTCACGGGCGTGACAAGGTCTTCACGCTCGTTATTTGATGATTTCAAGTGTCACGGTCGTGACTACTTCCTCACGGTTGTGATGGCCCAAATTAAGGTGTCACGGTCGTGACTCCCTTGTAACGACCGTGGTCGTAACAAATTATGCAGACTTTCTGCAGGATTCTGTCTTGCTTCATTTCTTGTGGTTTCTTTCGTTCTTTTCTTCTTAATTCATGATTTGGCCTCACATAACGATGTACCTGCAAAATAGTAAGAAAAACTCGAGAAATCGAGCGTTAAAATGGTGAATGCGCGATAAAACGTCAATGAAATCTAGCGATATAATCGATGCGTTTTCTCGTCATCAAACTTCCCCAAACTTAAACCTTTGCTTGTCCTCAAGCAAATAGTCGGTTGAAAATCGGCGGACAAGATTTTATTCGCGCATACTCATAACAAATCGTCCGGTGGATCGTTCTGTCGGATAGTCCGGTACTTTGATAGAACACTACCGATACACTAATGACATAAGCAACAAGCTATGTCGTCGACTTCCCGTCAAGCGAAACAATCGACAATCACATTACGATTTCACCTAGAGTTTTTCGATCTTATTTCACCCGGTTCGTTCTAGCGCAGTCACATTAAGCCCTTTGCCTTCGCACGCACGTAGTGGAGTAGCCGGTTAGCGATTTTGATCCTTTTTTTAGCACGGGGTCTGGTACACGAGTGTGGTAACCCCTTCATGTTTTATCCGATGCGGAGGTTGTGGGGGATCGAGCCGTAGCACGCCCTACCGAGTTCAGAACCAGTACCTCTGAACTAACCCGAAACGGAGTCCTTCTCATATTTCTCGTTTCTTATCTGCGACCGTGTACTTTGGTGCAATCTCTTTTCATTTTGCATTGAGATACGAAGGATCATTATTGATTAGGCATCAAAGGCTTATATTCATCGGCTCCCCACGTGGTTTGTGTCCAGACGGTGCTGACTGCTAGTATAAACTACTGGGGGTTACTTTTGAACTGAAACTAAAGGTGCACTCGCAATGGTGATCGGGATGGAATTTCTTAAGCAGGGGGTCGAAGATGTCAAGATTGTATTGGTCTTGTTTAATCGTTCCCGGCTTCGTAATTACGAACCATTCGGTGGTAAGTCGGGTAATGCGAGTAATTTAAGGATTTTTCTAGTATGACTTAATAATCGGGGAAAACTCGATATTAAAGAAAATAACGCACAGATTTGCTCATTTCATTGATTTTCTAAAAGGGATACAACGGAATTGAAAGTACACTAAAATGAAAAGTACCTCTCCCACACTATATCAGACATTGCCCTCAATGTTGTGATATAATTGCGGTACAAATACAGTACAAGACTAAAACTGAAAAACAACATAAAAGTAAACTACTGCTGATGAGGACCGCGGGCTCGGCCTCTGGTGCGAGAGCGGCGTCGGGAGGGAGTCGCGTCGGGATCAGAGCCGGTGCCGGAGGTAGCAGTAATGCTGATGCGGAGCGCTTCGAGCTCGCCGAAGAGTTCGCCAAACCGCTCATTAGTGGCCTCCTGGTTGGCAGCAATAGTGCCGAGTAAAGCGTCATACTGTGCCTTCTGCTGACGCTCTAGTGCTGCGTTCATCAGGTTCTGCTGATGAATCGCAAGTAGGACGTCCTCAAGTGTGACGGCGGGAGCAGCCTGCTGTCGGGTGGAAGTCTCGGGGATGTCCTGGACATGCTCCGCTGCATCCATGGCGTCCTGCATCTCGTCCACTGGGGCGTCTGGCTGATCATCATGTACCGGGGCGTGATCCGCAGCAACTGGTAAGGCAAAGAGCCAGTTGGCTCGGTTTGCTGGGTCGATGCGTGTACGGGACGGCAGAGTGATGTGGTGGAAAACGGTGCCATTGACGACAGGGCTGTACCTGCCATCCTCTCGCTGCACGATCAGGTGGGCGGACCGGCAGTAGCTCATGGTCAGGAAATCGGCGGCGAGGTGCGGCAGATCAGCGAGCGCGTCACCAAGCCCCAGCTGAATGGCGAGGGTGGTGACAATGCCGCCAATGAAGAACGGGGATGAGCCTCGGTGCGCGATGGCCTGGATGTGGTGGAGCATAAAGGGGGCAGCGTTGATTGGCTCGTCATGAAGGGCACAGTATAAAAATAGAAGCTCCTTTGAGTTGAGCTTGTGGTTGCTATCTCTAGCAAAGATTGTGTTGCAGATGACCCGGTGAAAGTAGCGGATAGCCGGGTTGTGGATGTGTGTGGCGTTGAGGCTCTGGAAGGTGGTCGCACGGGTGTTGGTAAGGTCGTGCCACAGTGTGAATGCTTGTTCACTGAAGTTGTCGGGCACGCGACGGTGGGCTTCGGTGCCGTGCTCGAAACCTAACAGCTCGGCAATCCTGGTTTGTGTGAGGTTGAACTCCCGGCCAAGCAGTCTGAATGTTACGATGCCGGTAAGCTGACTCTGAGAACCATGAGAGGTGATGTAGCTGTAAGAGCTGAGGAACTCCAGCGTCAGAAGTTCGAAAGTAGGTTGTGGCTGACGACAGAGGTCCCACAGGCCGACCTTCTGCAGTAGGCTTTGAACGCTGGATAGCATACCGAGTTCTTGCAGACAGTCAGTGGAAATGTACCGGGTGGGTTGCAGACCGCGGTTCTGGAAGCGGACGAAACGGTCTCGCTGGGTTTCTCCGGCTTCTCCTTCTCTGAAAATGATGGAATCCATAACATGCAAGAGTGAAGAGTGAGGGTGGAAGGATTTTGTGAGGTTTTTGGAGAAGAGTGGTAGAATGAGGGAGATTGATAGAATGAGGGAGATTTTGTGAAGTTTGATGTTCGGGTTAAATACGGGACAGTTGAAATGAATGGGTTGATGGTAATGGTGGATTAATGGGGTAGTGGAGAGGTTATGGCGGTTTTGGAATGAGTGGGTAATGTTTTGGGTAGGTTATGGATGGAGAAGAAGAGTGGACACGATGAGAAACAGTTCTGTTTCTCACGATCTCTGTAATAGAGGTCGTCACGGTCGTGACATAGGCGTGACGGTCGTGACACGCTAATTGAGCACGTCACGATCGTAAGTGGGGCATGACGACCGTGAGGCTGTGTTGTGCTGAATAATTCTCAGAAAAGCACATTGTCTCACGTTATTTATAAATTAATAATAATTTATTTTATTTAGTAGCACTTATATTAACGCACACCATATTATATAGCAATTGCAACACAGTAGTATACGAGCCTAAGATAAAATAGTGTAGTCATACAGTATATGGTCACACAGTGTATAGAAAAAAAGTAGAAAAATTATATAAGCTGCTAAAAATGAAGAATTAATTGAAATAAAAAGTGCATGGCATAAAGAAAAATTGAAATTTCATAAACTCAAATTATGTTATGAAATCGTTGCGAAAGATAAATTTAACTGGAGATGAAAATAAAGATAAAAAATAATGAGGAAAATAATTAATAAACTAAATCACTGATAGCCGGTTCAAAGGCGTTTCTTCAGGTCTTCGATGGCGGAGTCTAGATGATAGAATTGTTCGCAGGCCATGTCAGTCAATCCCACGATGTCCAATCGCAAACTCTTAATGTCTTCTCTGAGTAGATTAATGTCAGTTTGATAGGCATTGAGAGTGTGCATGATGTTCTGCAAGTTGTTAGCGTACTCTCCGTGATTCGCTCCAGGGGTTTCATGAACTTTGTCAGTTGGGTCAATGTCATGGTATCCAGGAGGTGTCTCGGGGTCAGTTTCAACAGCGGTCATTATATCATCTGTTATCCTGTGAGACTGAGGTGTTTCAGGAGTGGCTGGATAATCAGGTGGGTTTAACTCATAAAGCCAATTATCCTTATTATGAACACTTACTTTAGCATGATTGGGCAATGTAAACAGGGTGACTACTTTGTTCCGGATCAGGTACTCAAAAGGTGGGCTTCCTAAATTCCTTATGATATGTCTGTTGAAGCAGAATTTAAGATTCATCAGGCGTATGGTTCCCAGACGGGTGCACCTGTCCAGTTGGTACCTAAGTCCTAAGGCATCAGCAATCATGGTTACAAGACCTCCTACCACTATAGGTAATTCAGGTTCATCTTGGATGCGGGTGAAGGTTTGCATCATGAAAGGGACACCATTAACACATTGTCCAGTATTAAAACATGACATAATAAATAATTCATCCTTAGAGACTCCGGTAATGTTTTCTTCTTTTCCAAAGAAGGTATGGGCGAGGAATTTGTGGAAGTAACGAAGAGCAGGGTTATGGATCTCATCATTGTTCATGTCATTTGGTTCAGGGTGGTAGTTTCCGGTCAGAGTTCCCCAAAAGAAATCTAGCTCCACATCCATCAATTCTACCTGTGTGGTAGTAAAGGCAAAAGGTCCACTAGGGAATCCTAACAGGTCAGCTAGTTCTTTATGGTTAAAGTCGTATTCTATTCCAAATAGGCGGAAACTAATGAATCCTTTCCTAGAACCAAAACCGCGCTCAGGTAGGTAAAGTAGGGAACTAAGGAACTCAAGGGTGAGCTCACGGTAAGTCGCAAACTTGTGTTGGATCATTGCATTCTCCCATCCGAGTCGGTTGAACAGGTATATCACGCTATCATGTATACCTAAGGTTTCCATAGTCTTTTCATTTGGGTACAGGGTCAAATCCATTTGCCTCTGTGATAACTCTTCGAACTTTATTCTTTGGTTCCTACCTCTAAATTTGGTTTCCATATAGTTAATAGGTTGGTTAGCCATGGTCAGTGAAAATACGGTGGAAACAATTCAGTGGAAAAGACTTTAGAAAATCTGTAAAAAGTGATTTAGGATAAAAATAAGAAAATGAAATGCTAAAATGTAATGGCTATAATAGTAATGTAAAATAAAACTAACAAAACAATTTAAACAAATAGTAGTAATAAAAAATGCTCAAAAAGAAAAGAATAGTTTAAAATAGGTAAATAAGTGAATGGGTTGCCTCCCACTAAGCGCTGTTTTTATTGTCAAAAGCCTGACGTAACGCTGAGGTTTAGACTAATCAGGGGAATTAGCGTACAATTTCAAAAGTTTTAGATCATTTGTATAGTCTCTATTTTCAACTTTATGATAATGTTTTAGGCGATGTCCGTTTACAATGAATGGTTCATTGTTCCTACCCTTGATTTCTATTGCTCCACTTGGGAACACTTTAGTTATATCAAAGGGTCCTGACCATCTAGACTTTAATTTTCCAGGAAAGAGCCTAAGTCTTGAATTAAAGAGGAGTACAACGTCTCCCACACTGAACTCTTTCTTAGATAGGCGTTTATCATGCCATCGCTTGGTCCTTTCCTTATATAGCTTAGCATTTTCATATGCATCTAACCTTAGTTCTTCTAATTCGTTAATGTCTAGGGTTCGCTTTTCTCCTGCAGCACTATAGTTCATATTGAGAGTTTTGATCGCCCAATAAGCTTTGTGTTCTAGTTCTACTGGGAGGTGACAAGATTTTCCATAAACTAGTTTGAAAGGTGTAGTACCTATGGGAGTCTTGTAAGCGGTCCTATAAGCCCATAGAGCTTCATTAAGTTTAGATGACCAATCTTTCCGAGATGTGGCGACAGTCTTTTCTAAGATTTGTTTAATCTCTCGGTTTGAGACTTCGACCTGTCCACTTGTTTGTGGGTGATATGGTGTAGCCACACGGTGTCTCACTCCATACTTAGATAGTAATTTGTCAAAGATTTTTGAAATGAAGTGCGAGCCACCGTCACTTATGACGAGTCGAGGTACACCAAATCTGGGAAAGATTATGTTTTTGAAAAGCTTTATTACTACTCGTGCATCGTTTGTAGGAGAAGCTATGGCTTCGATCCATTTTGAGACATAGTCAACAGCTACGAGTATGTAATTATTACCGAAAGATGATGGGAATGGTCCCATGAAATCTATTCCCCAGACGTCGAAGATTTCTACTTCCAAAATTCCCTTTTGGGGCATTTCATCTCTTCTTGAAATATTGCCGGTGCGTTGACACCGATCGCAACTTATAACAGCGATGTGGACATCCTTCCATAGATTAGGCCAGTATAAGTCGGCTTGCAAGATTTTTGCACAGGTCTTGGAAGTGCTCGCATGTCCACCATAAGGAGATGAATGACATTGGGCAATGACATCTTCTATTTCTTCTTCGGGAATACATCAGCGAAAGATTCCATCTGGTCCTCGTTTGAACAATAATGGTTCATCCCAATAGTATTGTTTTAGGTTATGAAAGAACTTCTTTTTCTGCTGATAGGTTAGATCGGGTGGAAGAGCTCCTGCGGCTAGGTAGTTGACAATGTCAGCGTACCATGGCAGTCCTACAGTTGTCTGTATTGTTTCCATGGGTTCTGGTTCATCTATATCTAACTGCGCTAGGTCGCTTCCCATTTGTGCTATCAGCTATTCATACGGAAAATCATCGTTAATCGGCACTTGTTCGGGTTTAATACCTTCTATTCTAGATAAATGGTCCGCTACGACGTTTTCAGTACCTTTTTTATCTTTTATTTCTAGATCAAACTCTTGTAAGAGTAAAATCCATCTTAGGAGTCTTGGCTTAGCATCCTTCTTAGTTAATAGATATCGGATAGCAGCGTGGTCTATGTAAATGATTATTTTCGCTCCGACTAGGTAAGAACGGAATTTGTCAAGCGCAAAGACAATGGCTAACAATTCTTTTTCTGTAGTAGCGTAGTTCATCTGGGCAGAATCCAAGGTTCTACTGGCATAGTAAATCGCATGGAGTTTCTTTTCTTTTCTCTGACCCAGGACGGCGCCTACAGCATAGTCACTCGCATCGCACATGATTTCAAAAGGTAATCTCCAGTCAGGGGGTTGCATGATTGGTGCGGTGATGAGGGATGTTTTTAGAGTTTCGAATGCTTTAAGACAATCTTCATTGAATATGAACTCAGCGTCTTTCATTAATAAACCAGTAAGAGGTTTAGTAATTTTCGAGAAATCTTTGATGAATCGTCGGTAAAAACCAGCGTGTCCTAAAAAGCTTCGTATTTCTCGAACGGTTTTAGGAGGTTGAAGATCTTTTATTACTTCAATCTTAGCTTTATCGACTTCAATTCCCTTATCTGATATTACATGACCTAATACTATTCCTTCGTTGACCATAAAATGACATTTCTCCCAGTTAAGCACGAGATTTACTTTTACACATCTTTCTAACACCATTTCTAAGTTTGATAGACATCCTTCAAAACTTTGCCCGCATACAGAGAAGTCGTCCATGAACACTTCCATGATGTTGTCTATAAAATCTGCGAAGATTGACATCATACATCTTTGAAAGGTTGCAGGAGCGTTGCACAATCCAAAGGGCATTCGCCTATAAGCGAACGTTCCATAAGGACATGTGAATGTAGTCTTCTCTTGATCATCAGGATGGATAGGGATTTGGAAAAATCCTGAGTAACCGTCAAGGTAACAGAAGTAAGAGTGCTTGGCTAATCGTTCTAACATTTGATCTATGAAAGGTAGTGGGAAATGATCTTTCCGAGTGGCTTTGTTTAGTTTACGATAATCTATGCACACTCTATATCCCGTCACTACTCTTTGCGATAGCGATTCGCCTTGGGCGTTTTTCACAACAGTGATACCTCCTTTCTTTGGCACTACATGTATTGGACTAACCCATTCACTATCAGAGATTGGATATATTATCCCGGCATCTAATAGTTTCTTGACTTCTTCCTTTACTACAGTGCTAAGGGTTGGGTTAATTCTTCTCTGAGATTCTCTGGAGGTTCTGCAATCTTCTTCAAGCAGAATGCGATGCATGCAAACTGAAGGACATATTCCTTTGAGATCAGATATGTTATATCCTAATGCAGTTGGATATTTCTTCAAAACATCTAAAAGTTTCTTTGTTTCTATGGTTCCTAAACTGGAATTCACTATAACTGGTCTTTTACATTCAACGTCTAAGAATTCGTACCTTAGGTTATTAGGTAAAGTTTTTAATCCTAATGTAGGTTTATCTTTACTTGGCATGGGATTCGGTGTAAGTGCTAAACTTTCGCTTAGACTATCATCCTGATACGGTTTTTGCCAATTATCATCTTCGAGAATTGGAGGGATTTGAATTTTCATTATTTCAGAATAAGTGGTCTCCTCCAGTTCCATTTCTCTTACACATTCGTCAATTACGTCCATTAGATAGCATGTATCCTCTATAGCTGGTGATTGTAAGAATTGTGTTAAAACAAATTCGACTTTCTCTTCACCTACTTCAAAGGTTAGCTTTCCTCTTTTCACGTCTATTATGGCTCCGGCGGTAGCTAAGAATGGTCTTCCTAGTATGATAGGTGTAGTGGAGTCTTCAGAGATGTCCATGATTATAAAATCAGTAGGAATATAGAATTGTCCTATACGTACTGGGACGTTTTCTAGTATGCCTACAGGATATTTAACAGAGCGATCGGCTAGTTGAACAGACATTTTAGTTGGTCTTAGGTCTCCCATGTCTAGCCTTTTGCAAATCGTTAAGGGCATAACACTGATACTGGCTCCTAAATCGCATAGAGCTTTGTCAATGACGAATTTTCCTATTACACAGGGTATAGAGAAACTTCCTGGATCTTTTAGCTTAGGAGGCATATTATTTTGAATTATGGCGCTACACTCGGCAGTAAGTGTAATTGTTCCGTTATCCTCTATCTTTTTCTTATTGGATAAGATCTCTTTTAAAAACTTGGCATACGAGGGTATTTGGGTAATTGCTTCTGTAAACGGAATAGTAATATTCAACTGTTTCAGAAGTTCGACAAATTTCTTAAATTGACCCGTCGTCTTGGAACTTATTAATCTTTGAGGGTACGGAATTGGTGGTTTATAGGGTGGTGGAGGCACATAAGGTTGTTCTTTCTCCACTACCTCTTGACTTTCATCTTCCTTTTCTTCTGGATCATTCACCACTTCAGTCGGTTTATCCGGTTTTTGGTACATGGCTGGATTGTCAAGTCTTGGATCGGTAGGTCCGTCAAGTTCCTTGCCACTTCTTAATATTACAGCGTTAGCATGTCCTTTCGGATTAGGTTGAGGTTGTCCAGGGAATACTCCAGCTGGTGCAGCAGTAGGTGCTTGTTGTTGAGCTACTTGTGAAATCTGAGTTTCAAGCATTTTGTTATGTGTAGCTAATGCATCTACTTTGCTCACTAATTGTTTAATCTGCTCACTAGTGTGAATGTTTTGGTTTAAGAAGTCCTTGTTTGTCTGAGATTGGCTAGCTATAAAGCTTTCCATCATCAATTCAAGGTTCGATTTTCTAGGGATATTAGGAGCAGTCTTTTGATATCCTGGTGATGTAGCTGGTGCTTGACCTGGTGCGTAATAAGCATTGTTACTCTTATAGGAGAAATTCGGATGATTCTTCCAACCTGGGTTGTATGTGTTTGAGTAAGGGTTTCCTTGAGCATAATTCACTTGATCAGTGGGAGTTCCTGCCAATAGTTGACAATCAGAGACTTCGTGTCCTGGGACTCCACATAACTCACAGTTAGGTGTTACTGCAGCCACGGTGGCTGCAGGTGTTATGGCCAAGTTGTCGATCTTTTGGCTTAGTTGGTCAAACTTCGCATTGACTTGGTCCATACTACTTACTTCGTACATTCCTCCCTTTGTTGGTTCCTCAGTTGCGACTCTCTCGCTTCCCCAAAGGTAATGATTCTGAGCCATACTTTCGATAAGTGCATAGGCATCATTATATTCTTTGTCCATCAGTGCACCACCCGCGGCAGCGTCAATTGTCATTCTTGTATTGTACAAGAGTCCATTATAGAAGGTATGGATGACCATCCATTCTACTAATCCATGATGTGGACAAAGCCTAAGTAGATCCTTATAGCGTTCCCAAGCTTCGAATAATGATTCGCTTTCTCTTTGCTTAAATCCGTTGATCTGAGCTCTCAGCATAGCTGTCTTGCTAGGTGGAAAATACCTGTTCAAGAAAACTTTCTTAAGTTGTTCCCATGTAGTTACTGAGTTCGAAGGCAGAGATTGAAGCCATGCTCTTGCTCTGTCTCGAAGCGAAAAAGGAAATAAACGTAGTCTAATAGCTTCTTGGGTAACTCCATTGGCTTTTACGGTATCTGCATATTGCACAAAGATCGAAAGATGAAGATTCGGATCCTCGGTAGGATTTCCGGCGAATTGATTTTGTTGCACGGCTGATATCAATGATGGTTTTAGTTCGAAATCATTTCGGTTGATAGCCGGTGCTGCAATGCTTGAATGTGGTTCACCTTGCGAAGGATTAGCGTAATACTTGAGTGGATGAGTTTGTTCTTCAGCCATTCCTGCGTTTTCTGACTTTACGACTGGTTCAGGCGGATCTAATTGAAGATCTGGAATGTTGGAATTATTTTCGAAATCGAGTATACGTCTTCTTACGTGTAAGAAGCGTTCCGATTCAGGGATTAGAGGTTGCAAGTCTTCGCTTTTGGAGCGAGTACGTGGCATACACTCGGAGATTAGATTAAATTAAATAGTTGATACCTTAGTCTAGACAATGCTACCTAAGTGCACTAGTAACTAAATTAAGGAATCCCCGGCAACGGCGCCAAAAACTTGATGGGCTAAAGACGTGTCTACTTATGCGTCTAGCGGTATCTTACTGCAAGTGCACAGCCTATCGAAGTAATATTTAAGATTATCGATCCACAGGGATTCTATCGTTACGTAGTGCTAGATGAACTTCTAGTTTAGCTAAGGCGAATAGTTGTCACGATTGTTGTTGGTTTTCTAAGACTACTGAAGGCGGAATTAAATCTAAGTTTTTAATAAAATAATACTAAGACGGTCGGTATGTAATTATACTAACTTAGGTGGGTCAATCTAACCTAGGCTTAAAAAGATGTTCACTTAATCTATTCGGTAGAGATTACTAGTTTAAATACCCTCAACTCACACTCTCGTGGTCTTGAATCAGATCTTATCCCTAAAGCCCTATGCCTGCTCTCGCTAGCCCATAAGTGTTTAGAGGTAATTTTTGGAAACTAAATAATTCTAATTTATCTTAAAGCGCTCTCGCTGTATTTAATTTAAATGCCTAACTTTAGCTATCTGGTTAAAATCTCACACTCTCGTGGTCTTGACCCAACCTAATACCCTTTTCTTACTCTCGTAACGAAAAGGTCGAATTCAATTAAAAAGCATCAGCCAGAATGTTAAGCGATTAATTATTTTAGCCCATGGTTATATTTTACCGGTTAAGTTGGTTATAACTACATACCGTCCTAAGGTATTTAGCTACTCATCGAGGTTAAATCAGACTCAGAGTTAAATATTAACTTACTAATGGCAGAAAAATAAATAGACATTATAAATAAATTAAATTGCAATAATTGAAAAACCTGATTAACAAATATCTGAGTAGACTCCTTCTTCCACAGACCGGAAGGCTTGGAGTAGGCGGAAATAAAAATTAAAACGAATGCTGAAGGCTGGAAACAAATAAAAGTATAACAATTCCCAAATGTTGGAAATTGTTACACGGTTGGTTTGGATACAAATAAAATAAGACAGGAAACAAAATAATGCTGGAATAATAATTCTGGTGGTAAGGTAATTCGGCAGAGCTTCCGCAGGAAATTTGGATAACGAAGTCTCCCCTGAGTTCTCCTGAGCTGGTCCTATTTATAGAGCTCCCAATGGGCTGGTGCCTTGGTCTTTTGCTTCTTGGGCTTTGCTGAAGTGGTTGAGAAAATGTTGGAAAGTGGCAGTAGAAAATGGGAGAAGTCTTTCTCACGTGCTGCCTTGAGGAGAATTACTAGGAGGAGTGGTCTTCAGTGGTGGCTTGACGTAGTCTGAGTCAAAATCAAGTTATATCCTTGTCACGGGCGTGACAAGGTCTTCACGCTCGTTATTTGATGATTTCAAGTGTCACGGTCGTGACTACTTCCTCACGGTCGTGATGGCCCAAAGTAAGGTGTCACGGTCGTGACTCCCTTGTAACGACCGTGGTCGTAACAAATTATGCAGACTTTCTGCAGGATTCTGTCTTGCTTCATTTCTTGTGGTTTCTTTCGTTCTTTTCTTCTTAATTCATGATTTGGCCTCACATAACGATGTACCTGCAAAATAGTAAGAAAAACTCGAGAAATCGAGCGTTAAAATGGTGAATGCGCGATAAAACGTCAATGAAATCTAGCGATATAATCGATGCGTTTTCTCGTCATCACAATGTTCACTTCTCCATTTTTTGGTGGCAAGGAATGTTTCCCCTTGAATGTGATTGAGTACCTTTCATTAAAATCGACTAACTAATAAACATTGGCTATCAATAACCACGTAGCCTTGAGTTCCCCATCGCACATAGGGATGCGTAGGAGAAAGGTTTAACATTTTGTCAGGCACCTTAATAAAAAACTTATTTTTAGTCATTTTCTTTCGTTCCTCTCAAACTTTTAATAATAAGAAGAAAACAATAACAAAAGCTAAATTTCATTTTCGCAAAGTCGACAAAATAGTTTCCGTTGATTACAACGGATATGACAACTGCTAATATCTTCTCTTTGCATAACTGACTCTAGAACCCAAAATTCGTTGCGATGACCATTTTATTTGTATTTAAGGGTTTTATATATAGTTTCCATTTCTTTATAGAATAAATAAACTTTAGTGGCGACTTTGTTATCATTTTGAGCATGCAAATGCTCGTGGTATATTTTTCGCGTCGCGACAATATCAAGGTGGATATATCATATAGTCGTGGGGGTATATTTTTTTTAAAGAATATACTCAGGTGGATATATCTTATTTAATTGGGTGGATTTATCATATAATCGGGTGGGTATATCATATTCTTTTTATATTGCTTGAAAAAATTGGCTTAAAGAACTTTACCCCCTGTAATGTCAGCAAATTTTAGTTTATCTATATAAAAAAATTGATTCTGCCTTGTAATATAAAAGTTATGTTGTTTTGCTCTCTCATCTGACAACTTTGCAAGAAATCCTCATTTTTGCTGATGTGAGTTGTCTAGGACGACCGATAGATCTTCGTATGACTGGAGGATTGATTGGGTTAGCAACCTTAACCGGCCATAGTTGTGGGTCATTGGTTGGCATAATAATATGGCTATAAGTAGCCAGAACAGTAGAATTCCATCTGTTTCACTCTTTTTATCTACTTCATCAACATTAACGTTAACCTCTTCATCTACTCCACAAACACTAACTTCTTCATCTACTCCATCAACACTAGCCTCTTCATGCACTCCATCACCATTAAACTTTTCATCTGCTCCATCATTTACTCCCTCAATAGTAACTTCATCATTTGCTCCCTCAACATTAACTTCATCGTTTGCTCCCTCAACATTAACTTCACCGTTTACTCCTTCACCATTGACTTTTTCACCATTATCCTCCTAAAAAACAACATCCTCAATACTTATTTCTTTAATTTTGTGTTCAACATAAATATCAACTACCTTAAATCCCCTAACATCCTCCATTAACCTTGAGACATCAATATCATTGTTTAGAGGCTGAAGTCCACGAGAAAAGGAAAATTTAAGATTCCAATACCATAAACACTTTATATTACAATACCCTCTCACTTTTGATCAAATCTTCAATTGGTATATAGGACATCAAGTCCACATCCCAATCCCAATTCATTTCAGTTACAAGCACATCAACATACAACAAAACTGGATTATGAATTAAATATTCTCTATGGTGTACTCTAAATCTGATAGATTGGGTATCAGAGGGCCTACAACAGAACATGAACAAATCAAAACATAGATAAAAACGGGACCACATCAAATTAAGATTACATGGTATAAACAAATCAAATGATAAGACAGAAAACAAACGACATTTGATTGTTTAGGGTATTTGAATTCAGAGTTGAGTTACGAAACATACCTCAACACAAAACTTCGATTTGCCATTTTAGAGACAAGCTAGCTACTATATCGACAACGGGAGTTGATTTGCGGTTTGATTTGGAACGACAACCGCATAATCTATAAATAGAGTTCTTCTTTGTGCGTGAAAGTGGAAGAATAAGAATCATCATTCCTAAGTGCATCTTTTTGAAAATAATTGCAAATGGCTAAAAATTATTTGTCTCAAGTAATTGTAATGTCTAATTTAAATGTCTTATTGATCGTCCTCATTAATGAGATCTATATGGAAGACCTCCTCATTTATAACACTTAATTTATGACAGTTGTAATTAATTTTAACTTATGATACATACTATTTAGAGTAATTAATACTATTTAGAATCGATCCTGTTGATGGGGATCTATGGAGGGTTGATGGCCCAGTGTCCATCGAGCTGTGATGATTGATACCACATGAGTCTTGTTGAATTTGTATTTATGAGATGATCTTGAGTAGTTTATGATGTTGTGACATTTGATGCCCATTGATGAATATGATGATGTTGAATATGAAAATGATGTCATTTTATATATTGATTTCCTACATTGATTATTACGAATCGTTTTACTCACCCTGTCTGTTTGAATGTTACCTCCACATGGGTAACGTGCAGATGACCAGGTTTAACCGTGGACGCCGTCGAGGATATTTTCGAAATTTTGAGTTGTTGGCCTTTTAGTTAACGTAGAAGGTCTTGCTCTGATAGTGTAACATCGGTTGGAATCTTTAAATTAAACCATGATTTATTTGATTTGGTTATTTTGATTATGTTCTTGTATAAGGAAAACTTTGGATTATGAATTTTTGAGTTTCGCTGCAATTTTTGGATATCTTTTGGGAAAACTCGTTGTTTATGGAGCCTTGACCTATTTTTGAGTTATTGAGAAATGTACGCCCTTTGAGGTGATTTTTATTGAGTTTAATATTTTACTCTGATAAATGTGAATATTTTGCCATTTAATTGTGGGGTAGAAAATGGTGTTACATTACACACTAGATTTAAAATATATTATGCATCTATCTTCAACGTCCCTTGTACTATAGGGCAATGGCAAAGTCACTTGATCAAGTTACCTCTTTAACGACTAGTTTTTGAAAAGGATATAAATATGGATGAATATTCAAGTTTGAATATTAACAAGGATTCTTCAGATGAAGGAGTAGTATGATCAAGTAATTATCAACTCTATTGTAATATGCATATTTTCTGTTGTAGGTTGTAATTGAAAGAGCCTTAAGATTTCTTACCATTGAATATATTAGAAATCTTAAGAGCTTTAGGTCTTGGTTATGGTGATTTCCCGTACCTCTGATACTTGTACCATGTACACATTGTTCTCAATTCTACTGAGCTTTCAGTAGTTTAGATCAAAGTTTCTTGTTATGTGCTTGAGAAGAAGTCTTGTCTCATTAGGATTCAAGAAATAAGTCTTGACCCAATATTCTTAAGCCACATAAGTCTCATTGATTAAGTGCTTGAGTTGTGAAAGTCTTATTCTGCTAGTCTGATTGAGCAAGGGGAAGTCTTCGTATGATGGGCGTGATCAAGGGTAGTCTGAGACTAAATGGTTAGACGAGCAGGTGGCTTGGCCAAAGGATTTGAGCAAGAAGTCTTAGGCATGTGATTTAAGCAACGAGGAGTCTCAAACTGAAAACTTTTGGAGCGGGCGGCTTGGTCAGAAGGTGTGAGAAGGGAACTCCGCTAAGCAAGGGAAGCCTCAGACAGTTGGTTTGAGCAGATGTAAAAGACTTATACAAAAGCATAAGCGGTTGTAATCATGAAGTGGTTATAAAATCTCTTATGAGGCAAAGGGAGTGGACTACTCTAAGTTAAAGTAGAAACCAGGACAAATCTTTGGTGTCTTCTGCTGTTATTTTATTTACTTTTGTTATATCTGTCGCTAATGAATTAAAATAGAACCCAAACATCAATTTTGATTCTTCAACTACAAAGCTAATGTAATCACCAACTTTCAAGTTGCATTATCTCTTGAACTAGTTCCAATCAGATATGAGATATAAATAAGTGTTGTATCCATCATTTGATGTACGAATGATTTTGCAACAGTGGAAAATGTTTTGAATGTCCTCATTAATGAGAGTATGATATTGTATAATAGTTGTCTATTGATCGCGACTTTCTATGTCTAATACAACCTAACTGCAAGTGCACAGTCTATCGCGTAGTAATAATAGATATCGATCCCACAGGGACTCGTAATCAAACTAGTGTTCTCGGGAGTTACTATGTTTAGCTAGGTAGAATATGTTTAAGGGAATAAGATTGTCACTAAAAGGGAACTAAGAATGCTACTTAGATTATATATGATTGAATCGATATGCAGTAATTGTGTTCTTCAGGGATTTGACAAGTTACCGGTGTATGAAATAATTTTCAAAGTTTATTTAAGCAGAAAATGGTGATTTGAAGACTCTCGCCTCACGATGGTTATTGACGCTAATCATAATTCTAAGGGCCAAACGTACACTTTCGTATCCCATTCGGGGTTAAAATTATTTTTTGGAAATCTCTAAGTTCTAATTCATTTTAAAGTGCTTTCGCTGTTATTAAAATGAATGACTAGTGTTTACTATCTGACCTTACCGCAGCTTTCGCTTGTTGGTTCGTATCTTAATTAATTTCCCACTTTCGTGGCAAAACTACTTTTAAATAAGTTCTCGCTTTCGCGACGAAGTTTATTCAGTAAATTAATTTTAAACACTCAGACCATAAATTACTTTTGAAAAGAAAGTTTTTCAACCAGTTGTTATCAAATCCCATTCGAATTATTACCACATGTCGATTACTTAAGTTTAGCTAGACATGGATTTGGGAAACATAAAACATAAATAAAAACAATAAATAATAATTTGCATTATAATAAAACTGGAAATACGATTGAAATGAGAAACCTGTAAATATTCCAATTGGCCTTTGGGTAGATCCTCCACAGATGTTGGCAGGATTCTGGTCTTTATGCCAATTTGATCGTACAATAAAAGTAGAAATTATAGAAGAATGAAAGGAATGCAGAAAAAGGTAAAGAGAAACAAATAAGAATATTAAACTGGAAAGTATGCTCTGAAAGTAATTTGGCATCACTTCGTTGTATGAATGCGACTCTCTTTCTGAGGTCCCCTTCTTCCCCTTTTATAGAAGTGGAATTCTAACGGTTATCATTGAAGATGGTGGACTTTGAGGCAGATAAATCAGGGAGTAGTGGTCCAGTTTGTGGGAATTGGAACTGCTTCTGTTACGTGAAATTGAAGTGGGGCGTTTTTTCCTGCATGACGGTCGTCACCCGTGTGACGCTCGTCATGGAGCTGTGACGGTCGTCACATCAGCAAAAACAGCCTTCTGCGCTTTTCATGATGTTTTCACTCTTTTTTCGTCCATATTTCATCTGAGATTGCTTCTTTTCTTCATGTTGCCTTGTTTAGACGTGATCGTTGACTACCTGAAAAACATCAGACAAATAACACGGAAATAACCCGAAATCGGATCGAAAACGGTTAAACTTTAGTGGAATTATGCATCAAAATATATATACGATTTCGTGTTATCATCTATGCAATGAGAACATAAATTTATGAGATTTCAAGTTATGATATCAATTCTGACTTGATGTCAATGTTCACTTCTCCATTTTTGGGTGGCAAGGAATGTTTCCCCTTGAATGTGATTGAGTAACTTTCATTAAAATTGACTAACTAATAAACATTGGCTATCAATAACCACGTAGCCTTGAGTTCTCCATCGCACATAGGGATGCGTAGGAGAAAGGTTTAACATTTTGTCATGCACCTTAATAAAAAACTTATTTTTAGTCATTTTCTTTCGTTCCTCTCAAACTTTTAATAATAAGAAGAAAACAATAACAAAAGCTAACATTCATTTTCGCAAAGTCGACTAAATAGTTTCCGTTGATTACAACGGATATGACATGTGCTAATATCTTCTCTTTGCATAACTGACTCTAGAATCCAAAATTAGTTGCGATGACCATTTTATTTGTCTTTAAGGGTTTTATCTATAGTTTCCATTTCTTTATAGAATAAATAAACTTTAGTGGCGACTTTGTTATCATTTTGAGCATGCGAATGCTCGTGGTATATTTTTCGCGTCACGACAATATTAAGGTGGATATATCATATAATCGTGGGGGTATATTTTTTTTAAAGAATATACTCAGGTGGATATATCTTATTTAATTGGGTGGATTTATCATATAATCGGGTGGGTATATCATATTCTTTTTATATTGTTTGAAAAAATTGGCTTAAAGAACTTTACTCCCTGTAATGTCAGCAAATTTTAGTTTATCTATATAAAAAAAATTGATTCTTCCTTGTAATATAAAAGTTATGTTGTTTTGCTTTCTCATCTGACAACTTTGCAAGAAATCCTCATTTTTGCTGATGTGAGTTGTCTAGGACGACCGACAGATCTTCGCATGACTGGAGGATTGATTGGGTTAGCAACCTTAACATGCCATAGTTGTGGGTCATTGGTTGGCATAATAATATGGCTATAAGTAGCCATAACAGTAGAATTCCATCTGTTTCACTCTTTTTATCTACTTCATCAACATTAACGTTAACCTCTTCATCTACTCCACAAACACTAACTTCTTCATCTACTCCATCAACACTAGCCTCTTCATGCACTCCATCACCATTAAACTTTTCATCTGCTCCATCATTTACTTCCTCAATAATAACTTCATCATTTGCTCCCTCAACATTAACTTCATCGTTTGCTCCCTCAACATTAACTTCACCGTTTACTCCTTCACCATTGACTTTTTCACCATTATCCTCCTAAAAAACAACATCCTAAATACTTATTTCTTTAATTTTGTGTTCAACATAAATATCAACTACCTTAAATCCCCTAACATCCTCCATTAACCTTGAGACATCAATATCATTGTTTAGAGGCTGAAGTCCACGAGAAAAGGAAAATTTAAGTTCCAATATCATAAACACTTTATATTACAATACCCCTTCACTTTTGATCAAATCTTCAATTGATATATATGACATCAAGTCCACATCCCAATCCCAATTCAGTTCAGTTACGAGCCCATCAACATACAACAAAACTGGATTATGAATTAAATATTCTCTATGGTGTACTCTAAATCTGATAGATTGGGTATCAGAGGGCCTACAACAGAACGTAAACAAATCAAAACATTGATAAAAATGGGACCACATCAAATTAAGACTACATGGTATAAAAAAATCAAATAATATGACAGAACACAAACGACATTTGCGTGTTTAGGGTTTTTGAATTCAGAGTTGAGTTACGAAACATACCTCAACACGTAAATTCGATTTGCCATTTTAGAGACAAGCTAGCTACTACAACGACAACGGGAGTTGATTTGCGGTTTGATTTGGAACGACAACCGCATAATCTATAATTAGAGTTCTTCTTTGTGCGTGAAAGGGGAAGAATAAGAATCATCATTCCTAAGTGCATCTTTTTGAAAATAATTGCAAATGGCTAAAAATTACTTGTCTCAAGTAATTGTAATGTCTAATTTAAATGTCTTATTGATCGTCCTCATTAATGAGATCTATATGGAAGACCTCCTCATTTATAACACTTAATTTATGACAGTTGTAATTAATTTTAACTTATGATACATACTATTTAGAGTAATTAATACTATTTAGAATCAATCCTGTTGATGGGGATCTATGGAGGGTTGATGGCCCAGTGTCCTTCGAGCTGTGATGATTGATACCACATGAGTCTTGTTGAATTTGTATTTATGAGATGATCTTGAGTAATTTATGATGTTGTGACATTTGATGCCCATTGATGAATATGATGATGTTGAATATGAAAATGATGTCATTTTATATATTGATTTCCTACATTGATTATTAGTAATTGTTTTACTCACCCTGTCTATTTGAATGTTGCCTCCACATGGGTAATGTGCAGATGACCAGGTTTAACCGTGGACGTCGTCGAGGATATTTTCGAAATTTTGAGTTGTTGGCCTTTTGGTTAACGTAGAGGGTCTTGCTCTGATAGTGTAACATCGGGTTGGGATCTTTAAGTTAAACCATGATTTATTTGATTTGGTTATTTTGATTATGTTCTTGTATAAGGAAAACTTTGGATTATGCATTTTTGAGTTCCGCTGCAATTTTTGGATATCTTTTGGGAAAACTCGTTGTTTATGGGGCCTTGACCTATTTTTGAGTTATTGAGAAATGTACGCCCTTTGAGGTGATTTTTATTGAGTTTAATATTTTACTCTGATAAATGTGAATGTTTTGCCATTAAATTGTGGGGTAGAAAATGGTGTTACATTACACACTAGATTTAAAATATATTATACATCTATCTTCAACGTCCCTTGTACCATAGGGCAATGGCAAAGTCACTTGATCAAGTTACCTCTTTAACGGCTAGTTTTTGAAAAGGATATAAATATGGATGAATATTCAAGTTTGAATATTAACAAGGATTCTTCAGATGAAGGAGTAGTATGATCAAGTAATTATCAACTCTATTGTAATATGTATATTTTCTGTTGTAGGTTGTAATTGTAATAACCTTAAGATTTCTTACCATTGAATATATTAGAAATCTTAAGAGCTTTAGGTCTTGGTTATGGTGATTTCCGGTACCTCTGATACTTGTACCATGTACACATTGTTCTCAATTCTACTAAGCTTTCAGTAGTTTAGATCAAAGTTTCTTGTTATGTGCTTGAGAAGAAGTCTTGTCTCATTAGGATTTAAGAAATAAGTCTTGACCCAATATTCTTAAGCCACATATGTCTCATTAATTAAGTGCTTGAGTTGTGAAAGTCTTATTCTGCTAGTCAGATTGAGCAAGGGGAAGTCTTCGTATGATGGCCGTGAGCAAGGACAGTCTGAGACTAAATGGTTAGACGAGCAGGTGGCTTGGCCAAAGGATGTGAGCAAGAAGTCTTAGGCATGTGATTTAAGCAATGGGGAGTCTTCAACTGAAAACTTTTGGAGCAGGCGGCTTGGTCAGAAGGTGTGAGAAGGGAAATCCGCTAAGCAAGGGAAGCCTCAGACAGTTGGTTTGAGCAGATGTAAAAGACTTATACAAAAGCATAAGCAGTTGTAATCATGAGGCAAAGGGACTGGAGTACTCTAAGTTAAGGGAGAAACCAGGATAAATCTTTGGTGTCTTCTGCTGTTATTTTATTTATTTTTGTTAAATCTGCCGCCAATGAATTAAAATAGAACCCAAACATCAATTTTGATTCTTCAACTACAAAGCTAATGTAATCACCAACTTTCAAGTTGCATTATCTCTTGAACTCGTTCCAATAAGATATAAGATATAAATAAGTGTTGTATCCATCATTTGATGTACGAATGATTTTGCAACCGTGGAAAATGTTTTGACCGTCCTCATTAATGAGAGTATGATATTGTATGATAGTTGTCTATGCGATGATAACATAAATTTATGAAATTTCAAGTTATGATGTCAATTCTGACTTTATGTCAATGTTCACTTCTCCATTTTTAGGTGGCAAGGAATGTTTCCCCTTGAACGTGATTGAGTACTTTTTATTAAAATTGACTAATTAATAAACATTGGCTATCTTAAATACAAAACTTATTTAAGATAGGGATGCGTAGGAGAAAGGTTTAACATTTTGTCAGGCACCTTAATAAAAAACTTATTTTTAGTCATTTTCTTTCATTCCTCTCAAACTTTTATTAATAAGAAGAAAACAATAACAAAAGCTAACATTCATTTTCGCAAAGTCGACTAAATAGTTTCCGTTGATTACAACAGATATGACATGTGCTAATATCTTCTCTTTGCATAACTGACTCTAGAACCCAAAATTCGTTGCGATGACCATTTTATCGATAGTTTCTATTTCTTTATAGAATAAATAAACTTTAGTAGCGACTTTGTTATCATTTTGAGCATGCGAATTATATTTTTTGCGTCGCGACAATATCAAAGTGGATATATCATATAATCGTGTGAGTATATAATTGGGTGGGTATATCGTATTCTTTTTATATATCTTTAAAATTGGCTTAAAGAACTTTACTCCCTATAATATCAGCAAATTTTAGTTTATCTATATAAAAAAATTGATTCCGCCCTGTAAAATAAAAGTTATGTTGGTTTGCTCTCTCATCTGACAATTTTGCAAGAAATCTTCATTTTTGCTGATGTGAGTTGTCTAGGACAACCGAATAATATATTTATCGTAGCATCAAATAACATAATACTATTAATATATTATACACACCATACTCTAATTTTATCGTAACATTTCACCATACTCGAATAATATATTAGAGCATCGTTCAAGTCTGAATTTTTTTGACAGGTGCATTTGACAGGCTTTCGGGCCACACCATTTTGCCAGCTCTATATATAACACTTAATTTATGATAGATAATATTTTGAGTAATTTATGATAGTTGTATTTAATTTTAATTTATGAATATTATAACTAATAATAACTTACAAAGTTGCTTGATTCATTAAAAAATTTTAAAATCAAGTAAAAACTAAAAGACGATAACGCAGTACATTTTAAACTATAAACTAAAAACTATAACGCAGTACATTTTAAACAAAATAAAGTAAAAACTAAAAAGACATAAACTAAAAATAAATGAACTAATGTTTGTAGATTATTTCATAGGTTTTTTTTCAATAAATTCATTTTACTTTTTCTTTTTTTAAAATAATTTAAAATCGTAAGCAATACATTTAATTATAAAAGATCAATTCTATTTATTATATAGAGTAGCTGTTGTATGTTTATGAAAAACAAATTATAGTTTCCGCAATTAAATAATAAATTAAAAAAATAAATCGAATCAAATTCAAAAATATTTGTCAATAAAAATACTATTATATATATAAATAAAAGTAGAATTAATTCGTTGAAAAAAAGCTATGTGAAATATAGGTGAATCATTATTGTTATAATTGTTACAATAAGGATAAACTATAGTCAATAATGAGAAAGAAATTATAATTTCAACCGTATGTGACATATAGGTAAACAATAGTGTTCCAATAGTAAACAAAGATGTAATAATAATGGATAAATAGTAGTAAATGATGAGAAAAGAATATAATTTCAAAAAATTATTTACATTAAATTAATAAAGGAATCAACCATGTGGAATTAAGTGTATAAAAAGAATAACACCTTTTAAAATATATTAAGAAAAAATAAGATATAAAGTCAAATAATTTATAAAATACAAAAAGTCAGATATAGCTTTCTAGACTAGCAATGTGCATCAAATAATATGCTCAGCGCCCAGTGCTTATTCATCATTCAATTATCAACAAAAACATTAAATAAAAATTATAGAAAAAAATAAAAAAATTGAAGATAGAAATGGATCCTCAGAGATTATGCTTATAATTGACATCAAATTAATTATTCAGGTCTCAAAGATTTCATGCCATCATGGGATCCATCATATTTCATCAAAATCAACAACAGATTAAATCGTTTGTAACGTAACATTAAAAAATTGGGGGAAATGGAGATTTAGCAGTCTGTTTATTCACTGCACCGGTGTAAGTTACGACGGTGAAGCGACTCAACACGGCTGCAAGAATCTATGCCTCTTATAATCATAGATGATGAGACAAACAATGAATCAGTGGAAAATGAATCAAAGACATCTCAAGAGGCAATTGAAAATACTAAAATAAATCTACAATAACGCGAAAGAAATTAACAAAAAACCGAAGAGAAAGAGAGACTTGTGGATATTTCAGCTACAGCTACAAAATGAAGACTCAAGCTGTTCTTCTGAAATTTATAGCGAGAACGGTTGAATTAGGGCTTTTTTTCCCTGTGCGAAAAGACTGTGAGAACCTCCGTTTATTTTTTTATTACGAGTTTACCCATACTTGCTTCAATTCTTTTTGTTGGTCAATGAACTAAAGAGGCCGAAGGGCCTCCAAACAAATGGCCCGGCCTTGAACGCTGACCTAATAATCCAGTCCAAACAAAATACTTCATATATAAATGAGCATGTATGAAATGTATTGTGATTATTTGATGGTGTGCACAAGGGTACGATATTACGTGCAAATATCCTATTTATAGTAATGATGATTTTTTTTTTTTTTTCATTAAGAGTGTGTTTGGTTTGGGGTAGATGGAGGAGAGGGGAGGGGAGGGAAGAGAAATTTTTTAATTAAATATGTTTGGTTCAAATTTTAGGAGAGGAGGGGAGCAAACTCCGTCAAAAACACATTTTTTTTATTCCCTTCGAATTGGAGGAATTTGGAGGGGAGGGAAGGCAATATGAGTTTTGATATTTAAAAATTATTATACTTACTAAAATATCCTCAGTTTAATTTCAGTATTTCAAAACTATTCGTTTTCTTTCGTGTTACTGTTTTTTCTCGATTGTTTCCATCAACTTAGTATAATTGTATTCAACCTTCAAATTATTTTATAATTTCTATACTTAATATAAATCATAATCATTGTCTTTTTTTTAATAATATATATATATATATATATATATATATATATATATATATATATATATATATATATATATATATGTTTAGTTATATTCGTTTTTTTCTTTTCACTATGTCAAAAAAGACCTTTACCAGCATTTTTTTTGGCCTTTAGCAGCGCTTAAAAGAGCTACCTAAAGTGGTGCTACTAAAGGTAAAGGCAGCGCTTTTTATGGAAAAAACGCTGCTATAGACTCCATCTACCAGCACTTTTAGCATCACTTTTTTTCCCCTTTAGCAGCGCTTTTGTGTAAAAGCGTTGTCTACACTTCACGATTTTGAAATATTTTTTTAAAAAAATAATCAAAAATTTTATATATTTTTCGATAAACCTGCTTATAACAATTACATTTTCTGCTTATAATTCAGGCCTTTAATGCAACACTTTGGTCTTATATATAACAATTACTTTGGCCTTATTTATGTGTATTCATCACTTTGTAATATACACAATAACTAAAGTATACATTGTAATTCATCACTTTGCCCATAATAATTTTAATACACATAAACCTGCTTAAATATATTACAACACAATCCGATCCTCAGAATTACAACATCACAAATACAGTCAATTTACATATAATTACAAATTCGTTAACTTTACAAATAGATACGACTTCCAGAAATATTTCTTCCATATACATATACCTTATACAATTCTCAACTCAAGAATAAATTGACACAGTTCCTCGTTTATTTCTTTCAATCCTGCTTTCGAGTAAGTACCGCACTTGAATTCATCAAAGTACTACATAATATAACAGAAAATGCATGATTTAGTTTTAAAACTAATTACTCAGATGAAATATCGGTTAATTATCAAAATGGATCATATAATTTATGAATTGATCCATACCATGATTGGAATCTCTATTTGGCCATAATGAATAATTTCCTTCATAAAGCGCAATACAAAATATCTGCAGTCAATCCCATTGCGCTGACGAGGACACTGTAAATGGAAAAAACAAACGAACATTTATCAGGATATATAGTTTAAATATTTTTATCAAGTAGGACCACTATAACAATTAAAATGGGAAAATATACTTGCATTCTGATCCAGCTAATATTGTTAGTCTTGCTTTTTGGCACTATTGCTTCTCTTTCTGCTCTGAATATTTGTATAACTCTAACATAATATAAATGCATATTTAGAACAATGTCACATAATAAATAAAGATATATAATTATTCAGAACAGTATATCTCATCACTTACGTATCAATCATATTCTTCATATCAGGATATTTTGTTTGATCGTCATCCAATGAATCCAGATAATACATTATTTCTTCATCGGATTAATCGCGACCAACAACCAGTGTCCATTATAAAATAAGACAACATTTTAGACGGAAATGTTATATAGAATGGCAAAAATCGAATAAATATAATGAATGAATTTAGAATGAAGTCTAACCCATGACCAATATTATATGGCAACAAGAACAACTTCTCTATAGTCGCGGCCATAAATCTTCGGACTATGTAATCTTTGACTGCGTCTGGTGTGTGATCTATTGACCGTGAGTTGATACAGCTAGCAGATAAGAATGTGAATATTGAAGTCAAATCATGCGGGACCAACAACTTGTCATACAAGAGCCTAAAAGAAAAACATAATCAACATTAGAATATTCAGTTAAATGAGCAAATTTTAAAATGTTCAATTATTTAATTAAAATGGATCGGAGTACCTGATGTAGGAATGCATAACATCGATGCCCAATTCAGAATGTTGGAAAATCTGGTCCAAATCCTCCTTAGCAATTGTTTCGGCATATTCAAAACCGAAAATTCCTTCCTCCATAGCTATTTTCCGAATGCCACCATCAGCCACATCTGTTGTTCCTACATATGTTTCCAGGCACAACCTAAATCGAGGAACATATGCTTTTTTTTGGCTCGACCTTTTTTTTGTTGGGCACCTTGGAAGATTCAGGCATCTTACCCTTGCTGACTTATTGCAACTGTTGATCATGAACCTATAAGTCATATAAGTTCAGTAATTAATGTATAATAAGATAATCATGTAACTGTAGTAGTACATGTTTCTTTGATGCAGCTGAATCAGTTTCCTGCATAATAATTCCCTTATCTTTTGATTTGGATTTTGTAGGAGTCTAAGATCATCATGTAAATAAGAAAATCTAAATATGTAAGAATAACTTTCCTATATGGGTCATAAAATATTTGAATATTACAAGGTTCATAATCGTGTTCAACCTACCTCATCATATATGAAAATGAGATTTATCGGCCATGCAACATACGCTCCTATTGCGTCTCCCACCACTGTTGCGTCTGAAACATCATCTGGTACAGGCAACAACGCACCCCCCTCTAACGCAATATCAATCGATACTTTCAAAAATTCAGCAGGGAGCGGTTTATGGTGAAGTAAGTCTCCCACAGTGTTATGCATCTTTCCCTTGCCAACCATGCGATAAGTCAGTGACGATAAATATAGCCGACAAGGTGAAATGCCCTAAATAAATAATGATGTCGATTAATGTGTCAATTAAGAAAATTATGCTAAATTAATTTCAATGTAATATATACAATTACCTTTTGAAGCTTCTGCGGACAATTGATACTATCTTTGTCACTAGTATCTTTACCCTCTGGATCGCGCCTTTCCGACATGTATCTCTCTTTGTCCTTTTGTAATTCACGGATTTAAGCTTTCAATTCCTCCAACGTATTCATCACTTCTTTATTGCTATGATTTTTTCTTTGGCTGTTTATATAGTTTTGATGGAGTGACACCAAATCCCTTACCCCTCACACGCCCAGAATACTCAGGGATATTTAACACCCGACTCAGTAAGCTCTTGCAATCATCGTCCTCAGCTGGAGTTATACTTTGAGAAAGAGTCTCCTGAAATATAGATAAAAGCATATATAAATATATTATACACTTTTGATCAGTTACTGACAAAACTAATGTTGTACTTACACATTGTTCAAATACTTGTTGAACTTCTTCCTGAACGACTCCATCGCTTCCCACATGGGCAGCCTTCCACACAACATGGTCCGGAAGAGATGTCGCATCACTTTTCTCCTCTTCTAACTACGCATTAAGACAGATAATAAAGCATTCATATCCTATTATATATACTTATTACTTTTGGTAACTATATCATATTAAAGCATTTATATATACTTACTATTTTTTGTTCTAAGCGTGCATATCCCAAACGCCCTTTTTTGTATGGATACGCGGGTTTTGATGCCCGTTACCGATTTACGCCACTCACAACCTGAAAAAACAAGTTTAAGTCATATCAGAACTCTTGTGGAAGAAGTGTGTATATATATATATATATATATATATATATATATATATATATATATATATATATATATATATATATATATATATATATATATATATATATATATATATATATATATATATATAATACATTGTTCATGATCATAAGTTGTACTTACTAAAAATTCTTTGGTTCTTCGCTTGGCAACAAATGTCTCTCATTCTTCATCTGAAATCAGATCAGCGTACTTCATTGGACGCTCCGAGTCGACAAAGTTTCCATCAGAATCTTTAAGAAACTTATTCGTTAAAAACGCTCTAAATCCCCTCGGTCGTTTTCCGACCAACTGAAAACAATATTTTCTCCTGTAATCATCAATATTAAAAGATCTCTGCAAACAAATACACATACATATAACATATTAGTATAATTAATTTAAAGATGTAATCGTCAACATAATTAAAAATAATCAAATATCATATCTGTATCTCGCTCCAAATTTTATCTTTAGCCAGTTTTAACGAGGGAATTCTCCAATTATCGCAAGTAATCGGAATTTGCGAACGTACAAGTGCTCCAATGTAACTTGTCAGCAACGCACCGTTAGGCTCAACTAATTGATCTCTTTCATTCCAATGCACATCATACTTTATGTAACAGCCCAATTTTGATTTGACAAATTAATTTAATTATTGGAATTATTTTAATTATGAGATAGTGTAATACTGTGTTAAGTTTACATATTATGTTATTTTATCATTTGTAGAGATTTGGAAGAGAAAGTTGGAAATATCTCGGATAGTCTCAATTAATGGTTAAGTGGGTGATTTATGGAAATTGATTGGAATATATGTATATTGGAGGAAATAGAATGGAAAGAAATATAAAAGAATGGAAATAGAAAGAAGGGAGAGGGGGAGTTAGTAAGGAAAAGAAAAGGAAAGGAAAGAAAAAGAGAAAGAAGGAAAAGGAGGGGAAAAGAGAAAAGAGAAGGAAAATGGTGGAATCATCAAGAACAGCTTAAAGCTTCGATTATTCCAAGGTAAGGGTGTGAAATCTTACTATCTTAATCAATATGTATGATTATGTATGTGTGTGGGTGATCGGGTAGAGTTTTGGAGAGTTTTCTATAAACTTCCATTTTAGGTCGAAATTGATTCGATCGGTAGAAACCAAGTTTTAATGGTTGAAAATGAGAATAAGTGATAGAATTTAGTTGAGGAATGTTAGGCTAAGGTTACTGGAAACAAGATGGGATTTATCGGGTGATTTCATCGGGTGTTTGGATTCTGAACAGTGGGAGAAAGTTCTGTTGGCAGACGCTCGCTAGCAGCTCGTTAGGCGAGCAGGTCGCGAGTGTTCGCTAGCAGCTCGCTAGGCGAGTGCGTAGCGAACGGTCCCAGACTTGGGACAGTGGTGTTTTGGTCTCCTTCGTTGGCAGTGAATGGCTTGCTGGGGGTTCGTTGTGGCGAACAAGGTAGCGAACAAAGTCTGGGACTTCTGTTCTTACTCGCTAGCAGTTCGCTAAGCGAGGAGGAGGCGAACGTTTGCTAGCAGCTCACTAGGCGAGCGTGTAGCGAACGTGGCAGAATGAGTTTTCTCTGATGTTGTGGCTTGGGGTTCCGGTTGCGATCGACCCTTCTCTGATTTAATAGCTTGTATGCTGGTTTGTGAGGTGCTGTGGGTAGTCAAATGGCGTGAATCCTAGGTTATGAATTGTGGTCGTTTGGGCAATTTTGTGCATTGTTTAATTCAATTAAACATGCATGACGATTTGACATGAATAATGAACGTGTCATGTAGTATACATTGCGATGTATGATAATTGTATATTTGATCCCTTGGAGGATCTGCAGAACCTCGCTTGATGCGATGGTTATATTTGATCCCTTGGAGGACCTGCAGAACCTCGCTTGATGTGATGGTTATATTTGATCCCTTGGAGGATCTGCAGAACCTCGCTTGATGCGATGATTATATTTGATCCCTTGGAGGATCTGCAGAATCTCACTTGATGCGATGGTTATATTTGATCCCTTGGAGGATCTGCAAAACCTCGCTTGATGCGATGGTTATATTTGATCCCTTGGAGGATCTGCAAAACCTCGCGTAATGCGATGGTTATACTTGATCCCTTGGAGGATTTGTAGAACCTCGCGTAATGCGATGGTTATACTTGATTCCTCGGAGAATCTGATGAGTCATAGTATAAATGTACAGGTGTGAGAGGAGTGATTCCTAGGAGAATCTGACGGACGAATGAGTCGGTATCGTCATTGTAGCTGCATAGAGTCGAGGTGTCGGTCTCCATGAGTTGCACCATCACCTTCATATGATGAATTGAGGAATAATGTCTGAGAATATAATAGTATATATATACGTATATTTATTTTGTCTGATAAATGTGAGGACGCTGTTGATATATGCATGGAGGAGTTGTACTCATTAGATTAGAATGGCAGTGTGTCGTTCCTAGTGAGGTAGTCATCGGGGTAGAATAACGGAGACGTTGTTCCCGGTAGAGTATGAGCGACGTACCCATGACCCGGGACAAGGATTGAGGATATTGGATGAGTCTTGTATGAATCGCATGGCATGATTGCGATAGCTTTATGTAAATACGCATGTGTGCAGGAATTGATGTGAGGCGGTTAGCGAATAAACAAATGTGTAGGATATTGACTAATGGATGAATGATTTAGTGTGAGATTATACGTCTGAGTGTATTTGATGTGGTGAGGATTTATTATTACACACTATAGTGAAAAACTGTGGAATATAGGCTTTCGGTAGTATGCATTTATATATATATATATATATATATATATATATATATATATATATATATATATATATATATATATATATATATATATATATATATATATATATATATATATATATATATATATATATATATATATATATATATATATATATATATATATATATATTTATGCCTTGAATTATTATGGTAATGTTTCTCACCCTTCTGCTGTTTTATAATGTCCTCTGAGGCATTGCAGATTATGATTTGCTGGAGGTTTCCTTTGGAGTATTAGCTCATTTCCCTCGAGTCGGTCGCTCTGATATGTAACTTTGGGTAGATAGGCTTGTAGAATATCTTAATGATGTTTTGTTTATATGCGAATGTAGTGGTGAACAACCAGATGACATGTATATGTGTTTTGTCATGTCTTAAGTGAATATATATGTTTTAGTCTTCCGTTTTAATAGAAAACATGAATATGTATTTTCGAAGAATCATGCGTTTATTTTTAGTTGAGATTTACCCCTTTTGAGTTAATTATTTTTAAACATTAATATTCATGTGGTCGTTTCGTGAGTATTGTGACGCGCTTCTTTTATACCTTAATGTAAACATACTCTGATGAAAATAAAAATACTTGTATTCGTGACTATACGATTTGATATGTGGTTATTTTGGGGGTATAGAATGGGGGCGTTACAAAGTGGTATCAGAGCAGGTCGGTCCATCCGGCCAAGTGTCTAATGTTGGTTGTTCCTTTGTACGCGACATGTGTGTGAAGACACTGTCGGTACGTGTTTGTTGTTTAACCATTGTCTACAGAAGTAGGAATGATCCAAGTGGGGGAGAACTTGTGGTTCTCCAGGGTGCTACAAGTGTGGAGCTGTAGCTCGGTGTATTGTTGGACATTGGGAGCTTGTGTTATCCGTGTTGGAGGAGAAGGAAGTGTTATGTCACTGTGAAAAGGTTCGAGGAGTTTTGAGAAGAGCTGTCAACAACTTGTGTATTGATTTTATCGAACCCGACCGAACCATTTGTTGCGTTTCGTGATGCTTTGGTAACATGCTGGGGAGATGCGTTAAATATCGCACCAGCAAAGTTCTAAGTGTGCTTTAAGGAAAATAAGGGGTACAAGAAAAGTTATCTAAAGAGTGACTTAAAGTTGGTTGTTGTTGTGTGTTAGTGCCGAAGGTTGAGAGCTTCAATTGTTCAGTAAAGGTTTGAGGCGAGTAATGATCTTGAAAACTTAAGGCGTTTATTTGGTTTGAGGAGATTGCATGCGATGCATATGAAATAATAGGTACTTCGTATGGAGTAGAGCCTTGTGTGATGAGATTGATTATTAGCATACTCGATGAGATTCGAGAGGGTTGGAATTCTAATTGGAGTTAATAGATTGATTGAGTTTAGCGAATTGAAGTCGAAGGACTGGTTTTCGGATTTATGGAAATGGTGACATGAGATGTTGTGTTGGGGTCTAAGTGTCTAAATAGTGGGGATCAGATAAGAGTACTTTGAAAGAATTATTTTGGTCACCACAAACGGAGAGAGCAGTGGTTGTATATGCTGAGGTGACTTGTCGAAAGTCGAAGAATGAACGTCTGAGATTGATAGGTCTAATGTAACTGTTGTGTATTCCAGAATTGAGATCGGATGGTATTTCCATGGATTTTGCGTTGGGTTTCCGGAGGATTTGAGGAATATGATTTTAGTTGAGAGATTCTGGATGGAATAACTAGATTGACCCTTTTCCTGTTGATGAGGATTAGTCATTCTAGGTTGGAACTGGTTGTGATGGATATCGCCGAAGTGATGAAGATTGTGTGCTGTATCGTCGAAATATTGAGTCATATGAGAATCTGAAACCTTGTATGGCAGGAGGTGTAAGGCTCTTTTGCATTAGTATGATTCAGGCGAGAGCGTTGTACTCGGACCTGGGATTTGTGCATGAGACGACTGAAGAGATTAGAGGATCCAAGAGAGGACGTGTTTTGAGAAATACGACAGTAACTGGTGTTGATCGAGCTTGAAATCTCGGGAGCACACTGTGTCTTGTTGAATCTGTATTAGAATAGCACAACGGAAGCGTGAAGATGACATGTTAGAATTGTTTTACTGCTGTCACTAAGAGAAATTGCATGATGTGTTCATGTGTCTCAGTTGAGGGAACGCATCGATCTAGAATGGATGGTATATGAGTGCGGGAGGATTTAACTGTTGAGACAACTTCGAGGAGAGAAAATTGTCTTAGTGAAGGTATTTGGGAGGAATCAACTAGAGGAAGTTAGATTTAGAAGATTGGGATGCGAGAGTCACGTTCCGAGTTGTTTGAATCGGATAACATTTTCGAGGACGAAAATTTTTAAAGTGGGGAAGAGTTGTAACAGCCCAATTTTGATTTGACTAATTAATTTAATTATTGGAATTATTTTAATTATGAGATAGTGTAATACTATGTTAAGTTTACATATTATGTTATTTTATCATTTGTAGAGATTTGGAAGATAAAGTTGGAAATATCTCGGATAGTCTCACTTAATGGTTAAGTGGATGATTTATGGAAATTGATTGGAATATATGTATATTGGAGGAAATCGAATGGAAAGAAATATAAAAGAATAGAAATAGAAAGAAGGGAGAGGGGGAGTTAGTAAGGAAAAGAAAAGGAAAGGAAAGAAAAAGAGAAAGAAGGAAAAGGAGGGGAAAAGAGAAAAGAGAAAGAGAAATGGTGGAATCATCAAGAACATCTCAAAGCTTCGATTATTCCAAGGTAAGGGTGTGAAATCTTACTATCTTAATCAATATGTATGATTATGTATGTGTGTGGGTGATCGGGTAGAGTTTTGGAGAGTTTTCTATAAACTTCCATTTTAGGTCGAAATTGATTCGATCGGTAGAAACCAAGTTTTAATGGTTGAAAATGAGAATAAGTGATAGAATTTAGTCGAGGAATGTTAGGATAAGGTTACTGGAAACAAGATGGGATTTATCGGGTGATTTCATCGGGTGTTTGGATTCTGAACAGTAGGAGAAAGTTCTGTTCGCAGACGCTCGCTAGCAGCTCGCTAGGCGAGTAGGTCGCGAGTGTTTGCTAGCAGCTCGCTAGGCGAGTGCGTAGCGAACGGTTCCAGACTTGGGACAATGGTGTTTTGGTCTCCTTCGCTGGCAACAAATGGCTCGCTGGGGGTTCGCTGTGGCGAACAAGGTAGCGAACGAAGTCTGGGACTTCTGTTCTTACTCGCTAGGCGAGGAGGAGGCGAACGCTCGCTAGGCGAGCGTGTAGCGAACGTAGCAGAATGAGTTTTCTCTGCTGTTGTGGCTTGGGGTTCCGGTTGCGATCAACCCTTCTCTGATTTAATAGCTTGTATGCTGGTTTGTGAGGTGCTGTGGGTAGCCAAATGGCGTGAATCCTAGGTTATGAATTGTGGTCGTTTGGGCAATTTTGTGCATTGTTTAATTCAATTAAACATGCATGACGATTTGACATGAATAATGAACGTGTCATGTAGTATACATTGCGATGTATGATGATTGTATATTTGATCCCTTGGAGGATCTGCAGAACCTCGCTTGATGCGATGGTTATATTTGATCCCTTGGAGGATCTGCAGAACCTCGCTTGATGCGATGGTTATATTTGATCCCTTGGAGGATCTGCAGAACCTCGCTTGATGAGATGGTTATATTTAATCCCTTGGAGGATTTGCAGAACCTCGCTTGATGCGATGGTTATATTTGATCCCTTGGAGGATCTGCAGAACCTCGCTTGATGCGATGGTTATATTTGATCCCTTGGAGGATCTGCAGAACCTCGCGTAATGTGATGGTTATATTTGATCCCTTGGAGGATTTGCAGAACCTCGCGTAATGCGATGGTTATACTTGATTCCTCGGAGAATCTGATGAGTCATAGTATAAACTTACAGGTGTGAGAGGAGTGATTCCTAGGAGAATCTGACGGACGAATGAGTCGGTACCGTCATTGTAGCTGCATAGAGTCGAGGTGTCGTTCTCCATGAGTTGTACCATCACCTTCATATGATGAATTGAGGAATAATGTCTGAGAATATAATAGTATATATATACGTATATTTATTTTGTCTTATAAATGTGAGGACGTTGTTGATATATGCGTGGAGGAGTTGTACTCATTAGGTTAGAATGGCAATGTGTCGTTCCTAGTGAGGTAGTCACCGGGGTAGAATAACAGAGACGTTGTTCCTGGTAGAGTATGAGCGACGTACCCATTGTCGCACCTCGAAAAATCACGGAGACATTTCGGAGAGACAACCCTCGCGCGAAAATGCGGTTCGACAGAGTCGCCACCGAACTTTATTTATCCCGAATGAACGGTAGAGGAAAATATCGAGAAAACCTCTTGAAACGAAAGGATAGGAACAAGGCTGTCGCAACAAAGTTCCGGGTTCGGGAGTCGGTTACGCAAGGGGAAGGTATTAGCACCCCTCACGTCCGTTGTACTCAACGGGAACCTCTTAAGGTATCTTGTGGAGAGTGTTGTCTAGGTTTACTGATTTTCTTCTCGTTGATAAAGGTAGAGTTGGTATGTTAATGTTAAAGACGCTAAGGAGAGATGGGTGGTTATAGGATGGGGTGCTCGCCAAGGATTGGGGCCCTTGTACCTACGTATGCTAATTCAGACGAGAATGAGAAATCAGAGCTTTGTAGTTCGACAACGGGAAAGGATTGGGGAAATGGAAGATGGAGGGGATTGTGCTCGCCAAGATCATCGCAATCTTGTGCCTACATATCTTACATTCGAACGAGAATAAAGAATCAGAGCAGTCGTAGTTCGTGGTTACAACCATGAAAAGATGAGGTTTGAATTGGTTTGACGTTAAGTTGAGAGATGAAAGAGTGACTGACAAACAACCTAAGGGCGTGCCTCAAGAGCTTGTCACTCAAGAATTCAAGGAATGCGAGATCCCAAGAACTTAGTTCTTTTGGAAATTGAGTTGAATAAGTTGAAGATAAAAGTTGGATGTTTTGAAATCGAAAGAATAAACTAATAACAACTCGGGGGCGCGCCCAAGAGTTACTCATTCGAATATTCAAAGAATGCTAGATTCTAGGAGTATCCCTCTTTCGTAAGTTTAAAAAACGTTTATGAAAAGATCGAATCGAAAAATGGCATGCGAGGCCAAAGGAAGTTGGTTTGAAAATGGTTCGGCGACGTGTTGAGGATTCGATTGAAAATGAAACCGACTTGACGACGTGTCAAGGGTTTGACTCATTATCGCGTGCAAAGCGTGTTGGAAATGGTTTGAAAAAAGGGACCGACTTGACTTACGCATCAAGGGTCGAGTTGTAATAGGTTGATGGCGAATGCGTGTTGCACCCTAATTTTTGACCTTAAGATTCCACATTATTTTTGTATGTTTCTTTTATTTTATTACATATTATATTTTACTTGTGTGCACGACTAACAAGTATGTGCAGGGTTATTTTCCTTTTAGGACGCCTCGGGCGGATTTTTTCTTCTCTTAGATCCTCTTAGGATCAAGAGTTTGGTCCCTTTCGGAACTCTTCTCTTTACCAAGGAAAGTTTGCCGAAACAAGATTCACAAGATTCAGAAGATTTCCCAAAGTCAGCTCACCATTCAAGACTAGGAGGTTTAAATTCAAAATGGCCAGGTTCTAAGAGGTTACAACAAGCGTCAAGGCGTGCAATTCAGTTTAATTCAAGATGCACTTTAGACTCAACTAATTTTGAAGCAACATATGATCTATCTCAAAATTCAACGCCATGATTAAAGTCACAAAGAGTTAGAAGGTGGTGCCCATTTATTTCAGAATTATGTCTAGTATCTACAAGCATCCGTAGATACAAGCCTATTATTTTAAGATCGTCATGATTTTAGAGTTTGAATCCACCAAGTTTATCGATCAAAGGATACAAGTTTTAATCTAGAAAATCTACATGTGCCAAAGAAACAGACGCTACAACTGGATTACAATATTTACAAATGTACTTTTGACTGGACTACATGGCTTTTCAGGAGATCATTCAAACTTAAAGCAATTAGTTTTAATTATAGTTGCTCAGAGTTGTGTTCTTGGACATCTTCCTTCTACGTAGATTGTTAGAAACTTTGTTTCCTGGTCAAGAATTCCTCTAAATAGTTGCAGGCTTAGAGTTTGTGGGCTGGAGCATCTATGCCTGGAAATGAAGCAATAGACAGGGTCCATCTTTTGGCCAAGAAAACTTGTCCCAGGGACAATACCATTCACCAAACTTGTAAGGATTGAGGACAGTGGAAATAAAAAGGTACTAACAGCCACAACCAACTCATATCTCCACAGCAAGCCCCTAAAAAAGAGGTACTCAACCCCATCGGTACGTTGCGGAACCAGATGACTTAATTCTTAGAAGGGAACTTAAGAGTAGTATGTAGAGCCATTGAGCCACCTTCGTCAGGTTTATTTTACACCGGAGGTCTTCGACTTGGCACTGCTTCGGATGCGTCTTCGTCAAACGAGTCTACGTCTTTGCTTCAACACCATAAGCGGCATGATTTGTATTACCTGTTTCAAGACAACCCCAAGTCAAACAGTAATAAAGCTGATGAGCTAGCCAAGTGGACAGAACAATTCACTCACCGAGAGTAAACGAGTAGCTGCGGTAAGTCCCTGCAAGGTGCGAGAGCCTTTGTTGCTAACAAGATCACAAGACTGCTACTGAGCAACTACCAGTTCGAACATCGCCAAAGTCAACAATGTTGAGGTGCTGTCAGAAGTACGGTTTTCGTCTGAACGCCACAGCTCACACCCTTTCTACAAAGAACATAGTTCATCACAAGTAACCAGTAGAAAAGAGAACAAGTCGGGATTGATAATTAACCAAACAACACGAAAGCGGTCACATAAGCATTGGGTGGTATGTACTTTAAGCAACTTGAATCGAACTGCACCCGTTGCATTACCTACAGCAGAAACAAGTCATATGCCAGCTTCGAGCAGTTTTCTTGCTAAATACCGAATACATGAGGAGATGGTAGAAATACACCACAGTGTCGCGGATCAACAGTTCGAAAACGTCAAAAGCAGAAACTAGAACATTCTGTAAGAATACACATCCAGTCATGCTTGGGCATGTATCTGACAGTCTCGCACATACGCACTTGGTATACTTCACTCACCAATACATCCTCCTGCCAAGAGAAATAACATATAGTCATCTCAAAGGTATATTGTGATCTTGAAGGAAGCTATCAATATGCGTTTACCGGCAAAACTAAGAATTTGTCGAAGAGACACTGCTAAGACATGAAGCTCTGTTGTTTCTTTCGGAGGCAACATTCTGCTGAACATGCATATCATATATCTGAAGAAGATTTTAGTCTCATCGCTCTTACATTGAATATCAATGGCTCCACTGAGCTTTAGCATAAAACCATCATTACTGACCGATGCTAGTTTCTAAGAACGGATGGGAAGCCTACAACCTGCAAACCAAACCAGCACATCACATCAGTATATCGTAACGGCGCCGTTTCTTGGTTTTGATGAACTCATTAAGCAAATCCATAACGACCTATTTACCTGATTGGCAGTCGATAAGTTTTAAGGTGAGACCGTCAAACCGCTTTACAGCTGATGCACTGCAGGCAATAATTGAAACTATCAGCAAAGTTCAGGAGTATGTCAAAATTGTGACCACGGGTACCTAGTTTCATAAACATATTGAGCGTCGACGATCATAAAAGAAATACAACATACATGTCATAAACACTAAAGGCCAAGCACTAAGGAGAAACATCTCAGCTTACACAAGTACGCAGAGAGGGTATCAAGGCACAAAGAGGAAAATCAGAATACCACGCAACAATGCCACACGCGTATACGATGTTCATCTGAAAAGTCAAGCATTCCACAAGGTCACACTATGGGGTACGGTTTCATCCAGAGAGTGTTGCAACCTGCCATGGAAGTCAAATATTCAAGAATTTTGGAGAGATTATAGAGGATTATTGGCTGAGATTTAGGCCATCGCGCAAGAAAGCCCCAACATACCAGAACAAGCCTCTTCTCTGGACCATTTGAATTCTTCCCAGGCCCAAAACAAGCCACTATCCACACCTGTCAGAAATCACCAATTCGAAGTTAGTAATACCCGAGGGAATATACCTAAAAGATCCATCTAAGACAGCTAGCAAATCTCCAAATTGATGAACCTAGACAATCCAAGTTTTAAACGAGATTGACAAATCATATAGGAGAAGATTTTATCATCAACAGACATTAATACAATATCACCAAAACAGGAAGGTTTTCGTTTGATCTAAACCCAAAAGGGAAGGTCCAAAATCAACAATTAATCAGTATTCAAAACAAATTCAATCAGAAATCTCAGGTTTAGAGCCTATAAAAGGAGAAGGACGACAATCATACAAGGGACGAAAAAAAACAGATATTGAAAATTCTCAGAAACCCAACATCCACAGAAACCCTCGATTCAAAGTTCAACCAAAATTCCCAAACCGAGAAACTCAAAATCGTTGAGAAGGGAAGATAAAAGAGACTCATCTTTGCCTTTCTCTGCGAACCACCCTTCGACCTACCGCGAGCTCCAAACAGCCACTGCCCTTAAACTCTTGACGCCACCACTGTCGTATCTCCGGGAGGCCATCTGTCCGCGCCATCGCCATTGGAGTCTGAAAAGATCCCTTCAAATCGTGAGATTTTTTCTAACGTTAATTGGTTGAGTTTTGTTGTTTGTCTTCGCAGGAAATCAAAAGAGAATCGGGGAGGATGGAAAAGTATGAGGAAAGGGGGATGGAAGCGAGTCAGAGAGGGTGAGGTCGAAAACACGATGAAGACGATCAGAGAGAAAACGAGAAAGCCAGGGATCGGGAGAATTGGGGGTGGATTAGGGTTCTTTCTTTATTTTTTTTCTTCTGCTTGTTTGTTGTATCTGTTAATCAAACACACACATTGCACTAATCACCTACACCAACCGATTAATCCCCCTAATCGCCTTCTTAATCACCTTTAATTAATAATCAAAAACCTAATATACCCCTTTCATCAAAATAATTAATTCAATTTTAAGTCTAATAAACCAATTAAATCTTTTTTAATCTAACTTAATAACTTTTTTTATTATTAAAATAAATTTTTTTTTATATAAACTTAAATAAATGTTTTATTAATCAATCCCTTTATTTAAATAAGATATTAAGTTATTTTCTAAATGAATAATAAACCATCTTTTTTTAAATTCATTTCATAGGTTAAAACCCTTTTAAAAATAAAATGATAATAAATCCCCTTTTAAATTAAATTGACTTTTTATTGATGACATTCATAAAAAGAACTTTTAGTAAATCCTATTTAAAATTATTTCCAACTAAAGTCAATTTCATAATCAATCTCGACAATTAATCTTTCTATAATGCCACTTTTAAAAACAATTCGATCTCCTCTAAAATCAATTCACAGTATAGCAAAACAATTTAATCAATTTCAACTATAAAATCAATCGTGCGCAATCACTTCACGACACATGCACTTACACTTAGCGCTTTCATGCGTATTTTCTAGTTATCTTTATCTGCTCTTATTCACAATGTACACACACTCACTTAGCGCTTTCATGCGTGTGTATGCTTTACTTTTCTGCCATTTATTCTACAGTCACTTTACCTTATCAATCTATCTATTCACGCATCGCATTCTGTCCAAAGGAAAACCCTACACATAATTCAACGTTGTGTGTAGTTGCACATCATTTGCATCATAATCCCATATGATCCTTGATCCCATTCAAGTCGATCTTCATAGGATAGATCCTACCCCATAGGAAGGACCTTAATCTTCATAACATAGAAACAACACAATCAACACAATACAACATCTCTTCAAACACATTTAGAGAAAAGATGTTAATCATCTTAAGCGAGATATAATCTCCACCCCACAACAATACAATCAAACATGTAGGGACTTTGCCTTAAGAATGACAAAGGCATACTTGGCGACCATCCGAGTATGTAAGACCTTTTCTTAAGACGATGCAAAGACCATTTCCTACGACCCCCTTTTTACATTTGTGGCGGTTATCTCTCCCTTAATATGAAGACTCGTCTCTTCTCCTAGACCCAATCAATCAACTACCCTAAACCCGTAGGAACTTTGACCACAGTCAAAGGTCTCCTCAAACCCTTTAGGGTGAACTACAACATACTCTGATTCCACTCCCGTAAGGATATGTAGGCATAAGATGCGATATCTTATCGAGTATACTTAGAAATAAACCCTAGGTCTTACAACCATTAAGCAGATAAACACATAGCAGTAAACAACATAAAACAAGAGGTTCCTGTAGAGTACTACAGAAACTTAGGATGCTAGTACCTTCCCTAAGTTTAACCAACCCCCGAACCTAAACTCTCTAACCTTGCATTTGCATTGCATAGTGGGAATTTCGATCTTTATCCCTTCCTTTGGACAAATCAAAGTTCGGTTGCAAAATGAATATAAGATTCAAACTAATCAATAGTTTGTTATCCAAATTTCACCGCGACAATGCGTATGAGCACTCGACTTACAAGGTTGTTTGAAAATGGCTCGATGATGAATCAATAATTAGTTTGAAAATAGTTCGAATCCGCTCTAGTCCCTATGGGTGCTCCTAGGAGATAAACTAATAATCAAAGAAATGTGAAATATACATCGGAATGGGAGAGGGATACATGTAAGTTACACGGGATTGCACGAAATAAAGGGGTCTCATTGTAAGGTAGCCCAAGAGAAAGCCGTGTGTGTGCAATGTGTCCTAAACTACGCCTTGAGCAAAGTCGGGCACGACTCAATATTAGGATACCTACAAATAACCAATGATACAACAATCCACCAATTTGGCTTTTAGGATTTCGATAGCTATTATGTGTTTTCGGTTATATGGGTGAATAAATATGAATAAATATGATATGATAATAATGATATGAATAAATAATATGACAATAATATAGTAAGATAATATAACAATAATATCCACAATAATATTTAACGGAAATTAAACTCAATGGTCAATGAATCAAATCGGGACACGAAAGAATAGGATCTCGTCTTAATCGCAAACATAATGCCGATTAATCAAAGGTAGCCTATCACGATCCTAAAGTACGGAAAATGACCCCAATGGTCATTCCCCATAGATTTGAAATCGAGAAGGTTATCAACTTCGATACGCGACGCTTACGAATAAAAAACTTTCATCGATCCAAAAAATCGAAATAAAATCGGAGAAAAAAGGGTGGTCTCGGATCCTTTGTTTCACGCCAATAATTTGACGGTTAAACGGTGGAAATCTCGTCATCGACCACTAAAAAATAATGAAATCGAAAATGAAAGCATAAACAACAATATCTACAAAAGAAATCTTAAATGAAAGTGAAATCGTAAAAAAATATTACCATCATGATTAAAATCAAATGTACATAAACTAATGAAATTCTTAATAGAAGTTTTAATAAAATGATTTATGAAGCCGTTTATGAAAAAAACTTTAAAATTTCAAAATAAACTAAAACAATTAAACATAGGGGGTATAAACAGAAAACAGGTAGTGCTGTAAAAAAGGGAGGATCCTTTGGGCTTAGATAAGCCCATCGCATTCATGTGACAAGCAAACGGGGCGCATAATTGATTAAGGGGTGTGAATGAGAGCTTATCATGGGCTTTCTAAACAAACCCATCTTACTCATAAAAAATAAAATAAATAATAATAAAAAAAACTCAGAGAAAAAAAAATGGATGAGAAGCTCATCGTTAAAACAACATCAACTATTATTTTTCTTCTTCTTTTTTCATTTAAAATAAAAAAAACGAACAGATAGATGCAAGGCAAATCAACAGGAAAAAAAACAAGATCAGAGCAAAGGACCAACGTCGTCCAACCTTCGAAATGTCACAATCTCAGCACCTCAATCTCTCTTCCTCGTCCGACTTGTGCTTTGATATAGGTTTAGAACTTGCTCACTCCTTCGTTCGTTCAACCTCTCTCGATATGGATTTCGAGTATTCTTTTGATTTTGTCCACCTTATTTCATTCTTCTTCGATTCAGATTTGTTTCAGTTATGGTTTCTCATTTGGATTCTGGGTCGATCGATTGGGATGATTTTGAACGACTTTGTGAGTTGTTGAAACTTACAAGGGTTTCGGTGTTTTTTCTGGATTTGGTTCAACTAAGATTTGAAGGTTGGAAGGAGAGTTTTGAGATTTTTTTTTTAGTTTGATGAAGGAAATTCAAAGGGGGAGAAGATGGTTTTCGTTAATCGTTTTGCGGCTGGGTATTGAAGAGGATATGAAGGTAGCATATTTGGGGATATTTTAAATGGTGAGAAGTTCTTGATGTTGGTTGAAAATAGAAGAGAGATATGGGTTATATTGAAGGTGTAGCTGGGATGTTTTGTTTCATGATTTGAAGAAGAATGAAAAAGGATTGGAACTCTGAGATGAAGGTATTAGGAGGTTTTTTTTTCTTTTGAGAGGATATGAGGATTGGGAGTTTTTATCATGAAGGTCTCTCTAAAGCGTCAGTCGTGAGTGCATAAATTGGGAGGACGCGTTTTCTACGTGAGATAGGAAAAGCTGCAAATGTCCTTTTGCTACAGGGTGCCGTTTTGAAGAATCGTGAGGTTTTGAGTTATAGACGCCAGCTTTATTCAGAGGAATTTTTCATTACATGAGAACAAGGGTCCCTCGTATCAAATCCTGGTGGTAGCTATTCTATTGTCCTTTTGATGCTGGCCATGGGATGGTGCGTGTTGCTTTGCAAGGACAAGGCGGTTGTGGAAAGTCATTGCACCCTCTTGCTGCAGGTATTGTCCTATACTCTGCTGTCCTTTTGCAACAATTTGAATTGGTTATGAAAAGTAGTGTGTGACTGAAATTTGTTTTAGCAGGCTTGTATTGTTTGCTGTGAAAACCACCAGCTGCTACGTGCTTGCTCAACTCCGTGTGAGTCGTACGAGCTGGAGGGGCAGCTTTTGTCGGTTTACGTCTTGTGCATATTGTGAGGAACATTGCTACAGCTTTTGCTTTTGTTGCATCCACAATTTCATTTTTCCATGTATCCTTATCTCATTTTTCACTGTCATGATTTGAAGAGATCTTGTTGGTGTAATGCTGATTTTAATTAGAACAATTTAAACTAAAACAAATTTGAATTAATATAAACAATTCTAAATTAAGACTCTAACTAATTAGTTAAAACTAAATTTAAATAACCAATTAAATTAACTCTAAATAAATACATCCTAATTAAATAAATAAAAAGTAAATTAAATAAACAAATAAAAGAAAATAATAAATCTAATAACAATTTAAAATCTAAAAATAAAACCATTAAAAAATCTAATAACTTTAAAAAAAAATGCTAATTAAAAAAAATCTATTTCCTACAAAAAAAAACAATTTTAATTCTAGAAATTTATAAAATAAAAAGAAAACTCTAAAAATTTAATTTCTAGTAAGACTAAATAAACTAAGAAAATAAAATCTAAATTATTAAAATTTAACTAAATAAAATCTGGCTATTAATAATAAAATAAATTAATTCTAATTTAATGATACAAATAATTACCATAAGTCCTAATTTAATAATACTAATAAATATCATAAATCCTAATTAATAAATAATCTAAATAAATATTTAAAAAGAAAATAAAAATTTAAATAATAAATAACAATTAACCCTAATCAAATAATCTATTCTAATTAAACAAAATATTCTAATAAAATAATAAATAAAATAAGCTAAAAACTAAGAATAACTCTAACTAATTCTAAAAAACTTAATAAAATTCACACAATACAAAATTCTATATAAAAACAAAATAAAACTCTATTTAGCTCCTAATAATAAAAATACACTAAAAATTATATTTAACTTAAAAGCTATTTCTAAACTATATAATTAAATCTATTTAAAATAAAAACTATTTCTAATAAAATTAAAGACGGTTAAAACTCTAAAATCAAAATCAAAATCTAAAAACTATTTAAATCCTAAAATATCTCTAACATTACTAACTTAATTCTAAAATCCTAAAATATCTCTAAAATTACTAACTTAAATTTAAAATCCTAAAATATCTCTAACACTAAATCAAATCTAATTAATTCTAAAATTCTAATTCCATTTTTTAGTTCTATTCTATTTTAATAAAATAAAAATCTATTTAATTCTAATACTAAAATGATTCTAAAAACAAATTAATTCTATGCTATAAAAATAATCTATTTCTATTCTAAATAAGAAAAAACTATTTCTAAAAAATTCTAGCTAAATTAAAGATTCTATATAAAAACTATTAAAAAAAATCTATTCTAAAGAAATAAATAAATAACTATTCTAATTCTAAAAAAAAAAAGTAATAAAACAAACTATTTGAATTAAATAAATGATAAAATAAAAATATGAACAAAAATTTAATATTTGACAAGAAAATGAGAAAATGAAAATATAAACAAAATTTACCAAAATGCCCTTAGGCCACGTGTCACATTTTTATTGGTGAAAAAAAAAAAGTTGGAAAATCCTCCAATGGCAAGCGGACACGTGTCTAAATAACGTGAAATTAAACAGATAATGCACAAGTGAAAAAAGGAATTAAAATGCAAAAATATTTACCAATGGGTAGGACAATTTTAGGGTATGACACCCATGACCCGGACAAGGATTGAGGATATTGGATGAGTCTTGTATGAATCGCATGACATGATTGCGATGGCTTTATGTAAATACGCATGTGTGCAGGAATTGATGTGAGGCGGTTAGCGAATAAACAAATGTGTAGGATATTGACTAATGGATGGATGATTTAGTCTGAGTGTATTTGATGTGGTGAGGATTTATTATTACACACTATAGTGAAAAATTATGGAATATAGGCTTTCGGTAGTATGCATATATATATATATATATATATATATATATATATATATATATATATATATATATATATATATATATATATATATATATATATATATATATATATATATATATATATATATATATATATATATATATATATATATATATATATTTTATTTATTTATTTTATGCCTTGAATTATTATGGTAATGTTTCTCACCCTTCTGCTGTTTTATAATGTCCTTTGAGGCATTGTAGATTATGATTTGCTGGAGGTTTCCTTTGGAGTATTAGCTCATTTCCCTCGAGTCGGTCGCTCTGATATGTAACTTTGGGTAGATAGGCTTGTAGAATATCTTAATGATGTTTTGTTTATATGCGAATGTAGTGGTGAACAACCAGATGACATGTATATGTGTTTTGTCATGTCTTAAGTGAATATATATGTTTTAGTCTTCCGTTTTAATAGAAAACATGAATATGTATTTTCGAAGAATCATGCGTTTATTTTTAGTTGAGATTTACCCCTTTTGAGTTAATTCTTTTTAAACATTAATATTCATGTGGTCGTTTCGTGAGTATTGTGACGCGCTTCTTTTATACCTTAATGTAAACATACTCTGATGAAAATAAAAATACTTGTATTCGTGACTATACGATTTGATATGTGGTTATTTTGGGGGTATAGAAAGGGGGCGTTACACTTTACACCTTTATCTCTCGCACAGATGATTTTTTTCATAATCGTTATTCCTCTTTTAATATCGGCTTCCACGTCTTTTGGTGCTTCGTTTCCATCATGTGATTTTTCCTCGTCGGTGGCCATAATACCTGTAATTCAGAAAAACCAAATTATCAAATGAATGACAAATATGTAAATAAGAAATATATATATATATATATATATAAGAAATATTTAAATAAGAAAAACATATATATAATTTTATTGAATGACATAATATGTAATTTTATTGAATGATATAAATATGTAATTTTATTTAATGAGACAATATGTAATTTTACAAGTACCTTTGTCCCTAACGTCTCTTTCTTTTCTTTGTTGGAACGTGGTTTACTTGTCTCTTAACAACACGGACGAATGGATTGATCCAAATTCCCTCGTTATGATCATTTCTAATATATGATTCGTCCGCTCTAATATTCTCATCTAGTTCATCTATAATATATGATTCCTTCTCAACATCAACATCATCCTTGTCTCTAATGTTATCATCGGTTACTTTGTTGGAAAAAAAACTATAGACCATTTTGTACTTGTCGGATCAGCGACATAGAACACTTGTTTATCTTGCGTGGCTATAATAAAAGGCTCATCTTTGTACCCCAACTTATTAAGATCCACTTGCAAAAATTCTGAGTTATCCATTCGTATGCCACTATTATTTTCAACCCACTTGCATCCAAAGATAGGAATCTGAAATTTCTCATAATCAAACACCCAAATGCGCTCGATAACCCCAAAATACGACAAATTTGCATATTTGGGGTTTAAGTCCTTCACACTTGAAATGTGCATTGATTCTACAAGCACTGTGACACCGCTATTTTGCATTGTACTTTTATCATCTTGTTCTTTGGTATAAAATGTGTATCCATTAATTGCGTATGCGCTATAAGAAAACACATGCAAAATTGGACCAATACGGCAACTCAAACAAAATTGACCTCTTCTTCCACCCACGTGTGACAAGCGTATGAGCAAAAGGCTTGCCAAACTGAGTACTCACATCTTTCACCTTTTCAAAAACTTGTCGTCGTTCAATGTAGGTGGAACTCTACGTTTTCTCCATCCACGGTAGTGATGATTAGAATTTAAGAATCTACGATGACCAAGAAAGACATTCTTCTGACCAAATTCCAACCGCGTCCAATTTGTGTTTCCTTCGCAGATAGGACACGCACATTAACCTTTAATGCTATACCCTGATAGATTTCCGTATGCTGGAAAATCATTAATTGTGCCAAACAACATCGCCCTCAAATTGAAACTTTCTTTCATATATCCATCATAAACCTCCACATCGTTCTCCCACAAACTCTTTAAGTCTTCGATTAAAGGTGTCAGGTATACGTCTATGTCATTCCCTGGTTGTTTAGGGCCAGAAATTAACATAGATAACATCATGTACTTATGCTTCATACATAGCCATGGAGGTAGGTCATAAATCATAATAATTACAGGGCAGGTGGAATGTAAGATACTTTGTAGACCATGCGGATTCATTCCATCAGTCGATAATGCCAAGCGAAGGTTTCTAGCTTCTTCTCCAAAATCAGGATACTCATTATCAATTTTCATCCATTGTGGTGAATCTGCCGGATGTCAATACTTCCCATCTATAATTATATCATCTGCATGCCAAGTCAGGTGTTTTGTATCTATTTCACTATGAAACATGCGTCTAAATCTCGAAATTATAGGAAAATACCATAAGACTTTTGCTGGTGATAACTTTTTCTTATACCGAGATACACCGCATTTAGGACACTCGTTTATTGATGCATATTCATTTCGAAACAAAATGCAATCATTTGGACAAGCATGTATCTTATCATAGCTCATGCCAATAAAGCATAACATTTTTTTAGCTTCATAGGTTTGATTGGGAAGAACAATCATGTGAAAGTAGTGCAACCTTTATACAATGGTTTCTCTGCATCGCTTACCAACCTCTCAAACATCTTGGGACAATCTTGAAGATCTTCTTCAAGTGCTTCTGCAATCTCTTCGACTTGATCACAATCATATGTATCCCTGTCATTGTCCTTTGAAGCATAGGTCATATTATTCTCGGGTTCAACATTCTCATTACTTATCTCACAATGTAATGTCCAACATGTATAACTTCGATCAATTCCATGTCTCATTAAATGAGATTCCAACTGAACGACGTCAATTCGACGCCCATAACAGCAACCTAAGCAAGGACATGTGATCCTACTAGGGTCTTCGGCGTGTTCAACAACAAATTTAACGAATTTTGATACCCCATTCTCGTACTCTTTTGACAATCGATTAGAATACATCCATTTTTTATCCATACTAATTGAGTAGTCTAAACTAAACTAAGAAAGTTAAATAAAAACAGAGAATACTTGTAAAGAAATCACTAACTTCTAAGAAAGCTACACAGTAGGATGCTTGGAAATGATCACAACCTTGCTCTTCACAGGTAACCCCTATAACAAACAAAATTAATAACATTATCAACATTAAATAATTCTTGGAACATCAATTGTTGATAAAAATTGCAATAATGTAACAACTTCTTATATAGTTGATAATTTCTTTTAATAAAGCCTTATAATATTAAAAGAAAAAAGGTGGAACAGCTAAGAAACTATAAAATGAGGAACAAAATAAAATACCATAAAACGGACTACTCATATGATCTAACCATTTTGATAGGTATAGAGTTTACTTATATCTACATTCATGTTGGCTACTCTCTTAAAAAATAGGAATTTCCAAACTATGAAAAAAAATGCTCTATCAAGTTACATTAATATTTGTTAATTAATTATATGACGTGGGTGGTATATTTTTACTTGGTATAATTTTTCTATGTTGGAGCGTGTTTGTATTCGATGTCCAACCTACAATGACGTTTTTTGTGTCAAAGTATCAGCTCTCCTTTGAAAATGGGAGCATAGATGTAATTCTACAACAATAATTTTCTAATACAACACAAAAACAATAGAACCTAGCACTTTTCTTCAATCTCATCCTATATAACTGATTACAAGCTTAAATATGAAGAAATCTTCACGCATTTTTCTAATGTACTATGTGCATTTTCAAAGGCTTTCTATGTTGGCAAGAGAAAAAGCAAGTCTTCAATAAAGCAAGTGACCGAATTTCACCATCTATATACTAAAACAGAGTCTTTCTTACACCAACACTACAACACCAATTTTCAAAATGACATTTTAGCATAATATCAAAACTAATTAATAACATAATACAAAACTGAATGCAGAACTGAAAATGAAGAGTAATAGTATTGAACAAAATATCAAACACTTTATCATAATATTGAACAAAAAAATCTCTAAGAGGTATTTTATCAAACACTTAGAATGCATTTAAGTGAGAGAAAAAGAGAACATTTTTTCTCATATTCATGTCAGTTGTAGAGGAATGACAAAGACAACCATTACAAAACAAAATAATGAGATTACCTTGTAGTTCTGCAGACGGAATGACGGAGGAGGGCGACGGTCGGCGGCTGTCGGACGGAGGAGGGCGACGGTCGTGGTTTAGGTTAACAGAGGAGGGAAACTTTCGCCAAAGGAGAAAGAATAAAAGAAATACACGTACAGTCGTTCTGTTTCTTTTAAAAATTCAGGTGGGTATTTTAAATTTATTCTGATTATGCCTATAGCAGCGCTTTTTAATTGCCTTTAGCAGCACTTTTAAAAAGCACTCTCTAAGGTGTGCCTTAGGCATGACATATAGTAGCGCTTTTTAAAAGCTCTTTCTTATATACCCCATATAGCAGCGCTTATAGAGAAAGCGCTCTCGTAGGTTACACCTACAACAACGCTTTAAAAAAGCGCTTTCTGAGGGTCCCCCTTTAGCAACGCTTTACAAAAGCGCTTTCTTAGGGCATGCATTTAGCAGCGCTTTTAATAAAGCGCTTTCTTAGGGCCCCCTTTAGCAGTACTTTTCAAAAAGCGTTGTCTAAAGTATGCTATTTTTTTTCTTTTTTTTAATGACTCTTTAGCAGCGCTTTGTCAAAAAGCGTTGTCTTTGTATGCGCTGCTAAAACTCAATTCTGGCGTAGTGTTTGATTTTGTAGGTATTCTATCATATTTTATTTTATATCAAATTGTAAATCATTCATTTTATTTATTTATTTTTATTCATTTTATTAAATATTTTGAACCATTAATATTTAATAAAAATTTATTTTATATATTTTTTTTGTTATATGATTCATCACAATTTAAACGATGTTATTGACATATAGTTTAATTTATGTTGGAAAGTTATAAGTCGAATCAATTGTACTCAATTTTTTAACTTTATGTGATAAATAAATTTTTTTTTACACTCAATATTATAAATTTTATTACCAACAAAAATACGCATGAATTTTTCACATTTTAATATCATGTGACTTATATAAGATCATAAGGATAAAATTGTAAATTATTAATAAAACCCCTCCCCTCCATTTGTGAACCAAACACATTTTTAATTAAAATTTCTCCCTTCCCCTCCTTTCCTCTCTTTTGAACCAAACACTTATCTGATTAAAAAAATCCTTCACCTCCCCTCCCCTCCACTTCCCTTTATTAAAATATATCCCCTACCTCTTATTTGAACCAAACAGACCCTAAAACACGTATTATTTAGGATCATTTTTGTGTTGGATGAGATAGAGGTCAAAGTAAAAAAAAAAATCAGGTGTTGTAGATCGACAACAAGTCAACCATTAATCTTACAAATAATCTATTTCTACATGGAAGGAGTTAGCACATTGAAATTAGATTTAATTTCTTAACGAAGAATGTAAATCAAAGTGAACTTGAAATGAGGCAATGCTCGAGTGAAGCACAATTGACTGACATTTTTCACCAAAAGATTGAAGATCGACAAATTTCTAACATTGAGAAAGAAATTAGGAATATTTCATATCGATTAGCTTGTGTTTGACAAATTTTATTATAAGGAGGTATGTTGTGATATAATTTAAGTTATTAGTTATTTGGTTAGTAAGTTAGTTAGTTTGTTATAATTAGTTACTTGAGTTACAAGTACTTACTTGCATGTATAGTGTAATTCGGTTTTAACAATTCAATAAAATTAGCTTTCATTCATTCTCCCCCTTCTCTCACATTCTTCTCTCGCCTAAGTGCATTGACAGTTTGACAATAACATGTTTCACCCATTTTTTAAGACGTTAATAATCAAAGCGAAGAATAAAATAAGATTAAAGTGGAATAATCAGATGTACGCCCGTTTTGTTCCAGAAGGTTGGAATGCAAGATGCATGTTTTGTTTAAGTTCTGAATCTCGTATTTAATCCTCGTTTTTTTCTAATAAAATTGGATGAAAAAATAAATAATTGGATGTACATCCTTTTATTCTCGAATAAACGTACACAAGACACACATTTTGCTTAAGCTCAAATATTCGTCTTCTTTATAAAAATAATGACAAATAATTTATTCTCCCTAGAATTAAAAAAAAAAAGATAATTATATGCACATCCTTTTAACTTTGAGTAGGCGAACACAAGATGCACATCTTGTTTAAGTTTGAAATTTTCTGGCACTTGACAGACATGATGTAGAATATGATATTCCACCATCAGGGTACAATGTCATGACAGATGTTGTAACATCTGCAGACTGACTGAACAATTTATTCAACCATTTAAATTGTGCAGAATTTTAAATGCAAAAAGATAAATAACGCAATGGATTGATAAACCTGTTCGGCGCAATATCACCTACATTTGGGGGCTACCAAGCCAAGAAGGAAATTCACTATCAGCAGTATTAATTCATATATAAACTCCCCCATTTACAACCCATCGCTTAGCTCTTACCCAATGCAACTTCTACCTAGGAACTTCTAGATATGAGAAATGACTATCTCACTCTCAATCACCACAGTGATAAACAAACACTTCCAATCTCAAGGAATGCCATAACAAACCAAAAAGAAAGATGTACCCTCTTTCTTTCAAGAACCATACAATGTCAAGACTCTTGACCAAGAACAATACTCGGTTTTACTTAAAAGCTTCAACCAAAAATAATACTTAACTCATATGCTTAAAAGCTTTAGAGTGAGAACAATATACAACCTAAATATGTCTACCACGGTACATCAAAAGATACAAGGGGTGACTTACAAAGTCACAACACAAGAGACTCTCAAAACCTAACTCTATAAAACCTCCCCTTATTTTAAAAAAGTGAAAGTCCATTTCTTCATTAGATTTAGGTCTTCTTTAAATACTCATTAGCAATCCATGGGCTTCAAAATATTCACCCAGGTATTTTTTGATCCACATGTTAAGGGCTGCATGGGTTGTGCAGAAAAATTCTCCTTGAATCTTGAAACAAATCATCGAGTTTCATAAATTGTCTCAACATCTAATTTTAGAAACTTATGAACAATTGAGGATCAAATCAAATGTTCCAGATTAAATCTTCTTGACCTGAGATATATTCAAACAAGATCTCACAAAATAAAATCAAATATCAATTTAAATCTCCCCATGATATTCTACATGAAAACAGAACAAAAAGATTCCAAATAATACTCCATAAAAAATGCAACAAAACTATTTTTATTCAAATAAAATCTCCACCCTGATTTGCGCCACTAATATCTCTTACTAGAAAAGCGCAAAAGATTGCTAAAAAATAGCAGCAAATAAATTACAACATTATGAACTGGATGTTGTTAAGTTATCTAATAACATGTTAGAACATCATATTTGACATCATGTATTATAAATATATACAACTTAAATAATCAACCTGCATAGATGTTTGACCCACATGTTTAGAATAACAAGAGTCAACAGACACTCTTCTTCCAAGGGCAAAAACACACATTCTTTGATGAAAGATATGCAAGATATGTTGCCCTTTCAAAGATCAAACTGTACCAAAAAAAATACTCTCAGAAGCTCACTCGAATTGACTAGGGTTGTTAGTTCCTGATTGGCAGACATTTTGGTAAAACTTGGTGATATCACAAGATGTCCTACATGATGTCTTGACATATTTTCTTAATATTCTGCAGGTAGCTATGTTTGTTGTTGTAGGGTTTAGTTCATGATGTCAAATGTGACGTCCTGACATTTATGAACAAAACATTATGTGAGAATGTGTTTGTTTGTTTGTTACTTTTTGTGCAACTCTTTGTGCTGCTATGACCTGTCTTTTATGGTTCAAGTCTGTGTGGAATTAGTTCTTATTCAAAAGCGTTTTTAATGCATATATCATGGAATATTTATGGAATCGTGTGACCTATTTTCTGAAGGAAATCTTGAAGATCTGAAGAGTGATTTGATTGGAGCTGATTGGATCAAATCAAATTTGTTTTGGTTATACTCATTGTTGCTAATTATTTTAATTTATTTTCTCAAAGATCAGATGTTGTTTTTGTCAAAGCCCAAGTCCGTCCAAGTGTTACTATTTAAAGGATTCACAACCCTATTTTGTAGTTCAGAGAAGTTAGGTTTAATATAGTGCATTGCGTAAGGATTAGAGCTTTTTGCATTCGTGTGTTTGTGTTAGTTTGTGAATCATTCACTCATTACGCTAATGTGTGAATTAGACTAAGTTTTGTATTGTAAGTTGTTCACTCAAAGCTTGTAAGCAAGAGTGCATTATACTTGATTGAAGCTTTTAAGCAAGATTAAGTTTTGTGTTTGAAGAGTGTCTTCTAAAGTTTTATTATTTTGTTGTTATCACTGTTATGATCGAGGGGGAGTGAGAGGTGTCTCTTATCTAGGAGTGTCCTAGGTAGAAATTACAAGGGTAGAGATTAGGCGAGAAGATGGTAAACTAAAGAGAGTCTACTGTGTATCTTCAAACTAATTCTACTTAGTGGATTTCCTTCCTGGCTTGGTAGCCCCCAGACGTAGGTCTGTTTCACCGAACTGGGTCAACAATTTCTTGTGTCACTTTACTATTGTTAACTTTTTGTCTTTGTTCTTATTGGTGATTATACATATATTAGTGTCGTAACATCGCTTTTGACATCTGATATCTGATACCAGAATTTCAATTGGTATCAGAGCAGGTATCCTACTCTGGTTCTGGGTGAGTTCTAAGGACGATACTTTCTGGTACTATGGACAAAGAATAAGGATTTGTGAACAGACCACTTGTTATGGAAGGGAATAATTATGACTATTGGAAACCACTTATGGTTGCCTTCTTGAAATCTTTGGATAGTAAGGCATGGAAAGTTGTTATAAAAGGATGGGAACATCCTGTGGCTGTTGGAAAATATGGAAAGGCTACGTCTGACTTAAAGCCTGAGGAAGAATGGACAAAGGAAGAGGATGAAATGGCTCTCGGTAACTCCAAAGCCTTAAATGCCTTGTTCAATGGAATTGATAGAAACATATTCAGATTGGTGAACAAATGTGAAGTAGCTAAAGATGCTTGAGAGATTCTCAGGACTACCCATTAAGGTACCTCCAAGGTAAAGATGTCAAGACTCTAACTACTCACTACAAAGTTTGAAAACCTAAGGATGAAAGATGATGAAAGCATACATGATTTTCATATGAATATTCTTGAAATAGCCAATGCCTCAAGTGCTTTAGGTGAAAATATGACAGAAGAAAAGCTAGTAAGAAAAATTCTTAGATCTCTTCCCAAGAGATTTGACATGAAAGTAACTGCTATAGAAAAAGCCCAAGACATTTGCAAGATGATGGTTGGTGATCTCATTGGATCTCTTTTAACTTTTGAAGTAGGAATAATTGACAAGGTTAACAAGAAAAAGAGCATAGCTTTTATGTCAAATACTGAAAATGGAGAGGATGAATTAGATGGGATACTAATGAAAGTTTATCCAATGCCATAGTGCTTTTTGGAAGACAGATTAACAAATGATGAAGAGAATGGATATGAAGTCAAAACCTAATGCCAATAACATTTCTCATGACATTAGTAGGTCCAATGATGCAGGTAGAAAAACCAGGAATGAAGAAAAATCCACCAATATCAGAGGGATCAAGTGTCGTGGATGTGAAGGTTTTGGTCACGTTAGAGCTGAATGCCCAACCTATCTCAAGAAACAAAAGAAAAGTCTTACTGTCTCTTGGACTGACGAGGATCCTGACAGTGACCTTGAAGAAGAGTCTGCTAAACATGTAACTGCTTTGACTGGAAGATACTATTTTGATGAAGACTCCAGTGAAGATGAATTAACTTTTGAAGAACTTACGTCTTCCTATAAAGAGCTGTGTCTTAGAAGTGAAGAAGTGTGCCATGAAGGTGAGAAGCAGAAGAAACTCATCAGCAAACTAAAGGATGAAAAGGAAGAACACCTTAAAACTATCACTAAGTTGAATGATGAAGTTGCTCAGTTGACTTCCTAACTTGATCAAATAGGGAAGTCTGTTAGAATGATGAACAGTGGTACCAACACCCTGGATAAGATTCTTCAATTTGGAAGAAGGACAAGAGACAAGACAGGGTTAGGATTTGATGAAGAAAAGAAATCACCTTCAGAAAATAATCATGTTTCACACCATAAGCCTTCTGGATTCAAGTAAACTATGTTCCATCCGATGTCTCAACATCACGACAAAGGTCAACTCAGCCAACCAAAAAGATTTCAGAGATGGAGATGTCACTTTTGTGGCCGTTTTGGTCATATAAAGCCCTTCTGCTTCAAACTGCATGGATATCCTAAACTTATGCCTCAAACCATACCTAATCACAATATTAATTCTTCTAGGAAGCAATGGGTTCCAAAATCTCCTGCTATAAGGCAATGGGTTCCTAAAGCTACTGCTACTTGCTTGATAGCTCACATGTCCCTAAAAGTCTCTGCTAAGGAAGATTGGTACTTTGACAGTGGGTGCTCGAGACACATGACATGGATTAAAAATCTCTTAGTAGACATCAAACCCCACTTTACAAGCTATGCGACTTTTGGAGATGGAGCCAAAGGTGAAATTAAGGGAGTTGGAAAATTGAACTGCTCAGGAGCTCCTGATCTTGACAATGTATTTCTAGTTAAAGGATTAACTGCTAACTTAATTAGCATCGGTCAACTGTGTGATCAAGGACTCAATGTCAACTTCACTAAACTTGAATGTTTGGTTACAAATGAAAAGAGAGAATTGATCATGAAAAGAGCCAGATCTAAGGACAATTGCTACCTATGGGCCTCTCAGGACACCAAATGTGCTCTTTCCAAAGAAGATGAAGTGAAATTATGGCACCAGAAAATTGGTCATCTTCAAAAGGAATGAAGAAAATCATATCTATGGAAGTTGTTAGAGGAATTCCTAAGCTGAAGATTGAAGAGGGAAAAGTTTGTGGTGAATGTCAAATAGGAAAGCAGACAAGGATGTCACACCAGAAGATCTAACATCTCACTACTTCTAAAGTATTGGAATTTCTTCACATGGACTTAATGGGACCTATGCAGGTGGAGAGTCTTGGTGGAAAGAAGTATGCATATGTGGTGGTGGATGACTTTTCAAGATACACATGAGTGAATTTTATAAGAGAAAAATCTGAAGTGTATGCATATCTCAACTTGTGTGGATGAAGCAAATGCTTACTAAGTATAATGTCACACAAAATGTCATGACATTATATTGTGACAACCTAAGTGCCATCAACATTTCCAAGAACCTTATTCAACACAGTAGAACAAAGCACATTGATTATTTACCATCATTTTATAAGGGAGCTTGTCGAAAATAAAATCATTACCCTAGAGTATGTTACTACAGAAAAACAACTGGTTGATATTTTCACTAAAACTTTGGATGCCAATCAGTTTGAAATTTTAAGAGGAAAATTAGGGATTTGTATTTATGAAGATTTATAGCAATTATTATTGAGTGGTATTGTCACTCATAAATGGTGGTATTTTTCAAAAATAAAGATGTCTCAACATCATTCATTATTACATAACACGTTTAAGGATACTACCACACGCTATCCTAATCATCTATTTTCCTCCAACTACCCGTTCAACTCCCATACCCCCATAAAGGTTCTGTTTTCCTCCCATTCTCTATTTGATTCTCCGTTTGAAACATATCTTCCTACACTCAAAAACCACACAATGTCTCCTAAACATGTCGCAACTTCTTCTAAATATTCAAAGTCTGATTCCAAACCTAAGGCTCGTCCCATGAGCATCTCGTTTGAAGAAGTTCTTGATCTTACCCTGTTTGCAATGGTGCCTAGCCACGACACTGAAGCATCCAAGTCCACACCCACTTATGCAAGTGACTCAAGACAGACGTCTAAAGGTAAATCCTCTGATACCTTTACTGATTACACTACTAAAATAAAGACCAAAGAAGGAAATGCATATGTTGATAAAAACATTAGGGAACTAGTGACTAAGGTTCTATATGGTGGGCATAGTGTACCTGGGATTTCCACTCCTCTACCTCGCATGGATGCTACTTGATGACGAGAAAACGCATCGATTATATCGCTAGATTTCATTAACGTTTTATCGCGCATTCACCGTTTTAACGCTCGATTTCTCGAGTTTTTCTTACTATTTTGCAGGTACATCGTTATGTGAGGCCGAATCATGAATTAAGAGGAAAGGAACGAAAGAGACCACAAGAAAATGAAGAAAGGCAGAAGCCTGCAAAAAGACTGCATAATTTGTTGCAGCCACGGTCGTTACAAGGGTGTCACGACCGTGACACCCCAAATTGGGCCATCACGACCGTAAGGAAGTAGTCACGACCGTGACACTTAAAATCCTCAATTCACGAACGTGAAGACCTTGTCACGCCCGTGACAAGGATAAAACTTGGTTTTGACTCAGACTACGTCAAGGCACCAGTGAAGACCACTTCTCCTCTTATTTCTCCTCAAGGCAGCACGTGAAGACGACTTCTCCCATTTTTTGCTGCCACTTTCCAACATTTTCTCAACCACTTCAGCAAGGCCCAAGAAACAAAAGACCAAGACTCCAGCCCATTAAAAGCTCTATAAATAGTACCAGCTCAGGAGAACTCAGGGGGAGACTTCATCATCCGAAATTCCTGCGGAAGCTCTGCCGAATTACCTTACGAACCAGAATTTTCATTCCAGCATTATTTTATTTTCTGTTTTGTTTTATTTGTATCCAAACCAACCGTGTAACAATTTCAAACATTAGGGAATTGTTATACTTTTATTTGTTTCCAACCTTCAGCATTCGTTTTTAATTTTTATTTCCGCCTACTCCAAGCCTTCCGGTCTGTGGAAGAAGGAGTCTACTCAGATATTTGTTAATCAGGTTTTTCAATTTATTGCACTTTAATTTAATTATAATGCCTATTTATTCTTCTGCCATGAGTAAGTTATTGTTTAATTCTGTGTCTGATTCAACCTCGATGAGTAGCTAAATACCTTAGGGCGGTATGTAGTTATAACCAACTTAACCGGTAAAATATAACCATAGGCTAAAATAATTAATCACTTAACATTCTGGCTGATACTTTTTAATTGAATTAGACCTTTTCGTTACGAGAGTAAGAAAAGGGTATCAGGTTGGGTCAAGACCACGAGAGTGTGAGATTTTAACCAGATAGCTAAAGTTAGGCATTTAAATTAAATACAGCGAGAGCGCTTTAAGATAAATTAGAATTATTTAGTTTCCAAAAATTACCTCTAAACACTTATGGGCTAGCGAGAGCAGGCATAGGGCTTTAGGGATAAGATCTGATATAAGACCACGAGAGTGTGAGTTGAGGGTATTTAAACTGGTAATCTCTACCGAATAGATTAAGTGAACATCTTTATAAGCCTAGGTTAGATTGACCCACTTAAGTTAGTATAATTACATACCGACCGTCTTAGTATTATTTTATTAAAAACTTAAATTTAATTCCGCCTTTAATAGTCTTAAAAACCAACAACAATCGTGACAACCATTCGCCTTAGCTAAACTAGAAGTTCATCTAGCACTAAGTAACAATAGAATCCCTGTGGATCGATAATCTTAAATATTACTTCGATAGGCTGTGCACTTGCAGTAAGATACCGCTAGACGCATAAGTAGACACGTCTTTAGCCCATCAAGTTTTTGGCGCCGTTGCCGGGGATTCCTTAATTTAGTTACTAGTGCACTTAGGTAGCATTGTCTAGACTAAGGTGTCAACTATTTAATTTAATCTAATCTCCGAGTGTATGCCAAGTACTCGCTCTAAAAGCGAAGACTTGCAACCTCTAATCCCTGAATCGGAACGCTTCTTACATGTAAGAAGACGTATATTCGATTTCGAAAATAATTCCAATATTCCAGATCTTCAATTAGATTCCCCTAAACCAGTCGTAAAATCAGAAAACGCAGGGATGGCTGAAGAACAAACTCATCCACTCAAGTATTACGCTAATCCTTCGCAAGGTGAACCGCATTCAAGCATTGCAGCGCCGGCTATCAACCAAAATGATTTCGAACTAAAACCATCATTGATATCAGCCGTGCAACAAAATCAATTCGCCGGAAATCCTACCGAGGATCCGAATCTTCATCTTTCGATCTTTGTGCAATATGCAGATACCGTAAAAGCCAATGGAGTTACCCAAGAAGCCATTAGACTACGTTTATTTCCTTTTTCGCTTCGAGACAGAGCAAGAGCTTGGCTTCAATCTCTGCCTTCGAACTCAGTAACTACGTGGGCAGAACTTAAGAAAGTTTTCTTGAATAGGTATTTTCCACCTAGCAAGACAGCCATGCTGAGAGCTCAGATCAACGGATTTAAGCAAAGAGAAAGTGAATCATTATTCGAAGCTTGGGAACGCTATAAGGATCTACTTAGACTTTGTCCACATCATGGATTAATAGACTGGACGGTCATCCATACCTTCTATAATGGGCTCTTGTACAATACAAGAATGACAATTGACGCTGCCGCGGGTGGTGCATTGATGGACAAAGAATATCGTGATGCCTATGCACTTATCGAAAGTATGGCGCAAAATCATTACCTTTGGGGAAGCGAGAGAGTCGCAACTGAGAAACCAACAAAAGGAGGTATGTACGAAGTAAGTAGTATGGACCAAGTCAATGCGAAATTTGACCAACTAAGCCAAAAGATCGATAACTTGGCCATAACACCTGCAGCCACCGTGGCTGCAGTAACACCTAACTGTGAGTTATGTGGAGTCCCAGGACACGAAGTTTCTGATTGTCAACTATTGACAGGGACTCCCACTGATCAAGTGAATTATGCTCAAGGAAACCCTTACTCAAACACATACAACCCAGGTTGGAAGAATCATCCGAACTTCTCCTATAAGAATAACAATGCTTATTACGCACCAGGTCAAGCACCAGCTACATCACCAGGGTATCAAAAGACTGCTCCTAATATCCCTAGAAAATCGAACCTTGAATTGATGATGGAGAGCTTTATAGCTAGCCAATCTCAGACAAACAAGGACTTCTTAAACCAAAACATTCACACTAGTGAGCAGATTAAACAATTAGCGAGCAAAGTAGATGCATTAGCTACACATAACAAAATGCTTGAAACTCAGATTTCACAAGTAGCTCAACAACAAGCACCTACTGCTGCACCAGCTGGAGTGTTCCCTGGACAACCTCAACCTAATCCTAAAGGACATGCTAACGCTGTAATATTAAGAAGTGGCAAGGAACTTGACGGACCTGCCGATCCAAGACTTGACAATCCAGCCATGTACCAAAAACCGGATAAACCGACTGAAGTGGTGAATGATCCAGAAGAAAAGGAAGATGAAAGTCGAGAGGTAGTGGAGAAAGAACAACCTTATGTGCCTCCACCACCCTATAAACCACCAATTCCGTACCCTCAAAGATTAATAAGTTCCAAGACGACGGGTCAATTTAAGAAATTTGTCGAACTTCTGAAACAGTTGAATATTACCATTCCGTTTACAGAAGCAATTACCCAAATACCCTCGTATGCTAAGTTTTTAAAAGAAATCTTATCCAATAAGAAAAAGATAGAGGATAACGGAACAGTTACACTTACCGCCGAGTGTAGCGCCATAATTCAGAATAACATGCCTCCTAAGCTAAAAGATCCAGGAAGTTTCTCTATACCCTGTGTAATAGGAAAATTCGTCATTGACAAAGCTCTATGCGATTTAGGAGCCAGTATCAGTGTTATGCCCTTAACTATTTGCAAAAGGCTAGACATGGGAGACCTAAGACCAACTAAAATGTCTGTTCAACTAGCCGATCGCTCTGTTAAATATCCTGTAGGCATACTAGAAAACGTCCCAGTACGTATAGGACAATTCTACATTCCTACTGATTTTATAATCATGGACATCTCTGAAGACTCCACTACACCTATCATACTAGGAAGACCATTCTTAGCTACCGCCGGAGCCATAATAGACGTAAAAAGAGGAAAGCTAACCTTTGAAGTAGGTGAAGAGAAAGTTGAATTTGTTTTAACACAATTCTTACAATCACCAGCTATAGAGGATACATGCTATCTAATGGACGTAATTGACGAATGTGTAAGAGAAATGGAACTGGAGGAGACCACTTATTCTAAAATAATGAAAATTCAAATCCCTCCAATTTTCGAAGATGATAATTGGCGAAAACCGTATCAGGATGATAGTCTAAGCGAAAGTTTAGCACTTACACCGGATCCCATGCCAAGTAAAGATAAACCTACATTAGGATTAAAAACTTTACCTAATAACCTAAGGTACGAATTCTTAGACGTTGAATGTAAAAGACCAGTTATAGTAAACTCCAGTTTAGGAACTATAGAAACAAAGAAACTTTTAGATGTCTTGAAGAAATATCCAACTGCGTTAGGATATAACATATCTGATCTCAAAGGAATATGTCCTTCAGTTTGCATGCATCGCATTCTGCTTGAAGAAGATTGCAGAACCTCCAGAGAATCACAAAGAAGAATTAACCCAACCCTTAGCACTGTAGTAAAAGAAGAAGTCAAGAAATTATTAGATGCCGGGATAATATATCCGATCTCTGATAGTGAATGGGTTAGTCCAATACATGTAGTGCCAAAGAAAGGAGGTATCACTGTGGTGAAAAACGCACAAGGCGAATCGATATCACAAAGAGTAGTGACGGGATATAGAGTGTGCATAGATTATCGTAAACTAAACAAAGCCACTCGAAAAGATCATTTCCCACTACCTTTCATAGATCAAATGTTAGAACGATTAGCCAAGCATTCTTACTTCTGTTATCTTGATGGTTACTCAGGATTTTTCCAAATCCCTATCCATCCTGATGATCAAGAGAAGACTACATTCACATGTCCTTATGGAACATTCGCTTACAGGCGAATGCCCTTTGGATTGTGCAACGCTCCTGCAACCTTTCAAAGATGTATGATGTCAATCTTCGCAGATTTTATAGACAACATCATGGAAGTGTTCATGGACGACTTCTCTGTATGCGGGCAAAGTTTTGAAGGATGTTTATCGAACTTAGAAATGGTGTTAGAAAGATGTGTAAAAGTAAATCTCGTGCTTAACTGGGAGAAATGTCATTTTATGGTCAACGAAGGAATAGTATTAGGTCATGTAATATCCGACAAGGGAATTGAAGTTGATAAAGCTAAGATTGAAGTAATAAAAGATCTTCAACCCCCTAAAACCGTTCGAGAAATACGAAGCTTTTTAGGACACGCCGGTTTTTACCGACGATTCATCAAAGATTTCTCGAAAATCACTAAACCTCTTACTGGTTTATTAATGAAAGACGCTGAGTTCATATTCAATGAAGATTGTCTTAAAGCATTCGAAACTCTAAAAACAGCCCTCATCACCGCACCAATCATGCAACCCCCTGACTGGAGATTACCTTTTGAAATCATGTGCGATGCGAGTGACTATGCTGTAGGCGCAGTCCTGGGCCAGAGAAAGGAAAAGAAACTCCATGCGATTTACTATGCCAGTAGAACCTTGGATTCTGCCCAGATGAACTACGCTACTACAGAAAAAGAATTGCTAGCAGTTGTCTTTGCGCTTGACAAATTCCCCTCTTACCTAGTTGGAGCGAAAATAATCATTTACACAGACCATGCTGCTATCCGATATCTATTAACTAAGAAAGATGCTAAACCAAGACTCTTAAGATGGATTTTACTCTTACAAGAGTTTGATCTAGAGATAAAGGATAAAAAAGGTACTGAAAACGTCGTAGCGGACCATTTATCTAGAATAGAAGGTATTAAACCCGAACAAGTGCCGATTAACGATGATTTTCCGTATGAACAGCTGATAGCACAAATAGGAAGCGACCTAGCGCAGTTAGATATAAATGAACCAGAACCCGTGGAAACAATACAGACAACTGTAGGACTGCCATGGTACGCTGACATTGTCAACTACCTAGCCGCAGGAGCTCTTCCACCCGATCTAACCTATCAGCAGAAAAAGAAATTCTTTCATAACCTGAAACATTACTATTGGGATGAACCATTATTGTTCAAAAGAGGACCAGATGGAATCTTTCGCCGATGTATTCCCGAAGAAGAAATAGAAGATGTCATTGCTCAATGCCATTCATCTCCTTATGGTGGACATGCAAGCACTTCCAAGACTTATGCAAAAATCTTGCAAGCCGGCTTATACTGGCCTAATCTATGGAAGGATGTCCACATCGCTGTTATAAATTGCGATCGGTGTCAACGCACTGGCAATATTTCAAGAAGAGATGAAATGCCCCAAAAGGGAATTTTGGAAGTAGAAATCTTCGACGTCTGGGGAATAGATTTCATGGGACCATTCCCATCATCTTTCGGTAATAATTACATACTCGTAGCTGTTGATTATGTATCGAAATGGATCGAAGCCATAACTTCTCCTACAAACGATACACGAGTAGTAATAAAGCTTTTCAAAAATATAATCTTTCCCAGATTTGGTGTGCCTCGACTCGTCATAAGTGACGGTGGCTCGCACTTCATTTCAAAAATCCTTGACAAATTACTATCTAAGTATGGAGTAAGACACCGTGTGGCTACACCATATCACCCACAAACAAGTGGACAGGTCGAAGTCTCAAACAGAGAGATTAAACAAATCTTAGAAAAGACTGTCGCCATATCTCGGAAAGATTGGTCATCTAAACTTAATGAAGCTCTATGGGCTTATAGGACCGCTTACAAGACACCCATAGGTACTACACCTTTCAAACTAGTTTATGGAAAATCTTGTCACCTCCCAGTAGAACTAGAACACAAAGCTTATTGGGCGATCAGAACTCTCAATATAAACTATAATGCTGCAGGAGAAAAGCGAATCCTAGACATTAACGAATTAGAAGAATTAAGGTTAGATGCATATGAAAATGCTAAGATATATAAAGAAAGAACTAAGCGATGGCATGATAAACGCCTATCCAGGAAAGAATTCAGTGGGGAGACGTTGTACTCCTCTTTAATTCAAGACTTAGGCTCTTTCCTGGAAAATTAAAGTCTAGATGGTCAGGACCCTTTGATATAACTAAAGTATTCCCAAGTGGAGCAATAGAAATTAAAGGTAAGGATAGTGAACCATTCATAGTAAACGGACAACGTCTAAAGCACTATCATAAAGTTGAAAATAGAGATTATGCGAATAATCAAAAACTTTTCGAATTGTCCACTAATTCCCCTGATTAATCTAAACCAAAACATTACGTCAGGCTTTTGACAATAAAAACAGCGCTTAGTGGGAGGCAACCCATTTACTTATTTACTTATTTAAACTATTCTTTTCTTTTAGAGCATTTTTAATTATCGTTATTACTATTTGTTTAAATTGTTTTGTCAGTATTATTTTACATCACATTTATCGCCATTACATTTTAGCATTTCATTTTCTTATTTTTATCTTAAATCACTTTTTACAGATTTTCTAAAGTCTTTTCCACTGATTTGTTTCCCCCGTATTTTCACTGACCATGGCTAACCAACAATTTAACTATATGGAAACCAAATTTAGAGGTAGGAACCAAAGAATGAAGTTCGAAGAGTTATCACAGAGGCAGATGGATTTGACCCTGTACCCAGATGATAGGACTATGGAAACCTTAGGTATACATGATAGTGTCATGTACTTGTTCAACCGACTCGGATGGGAGAATGCAATGATCCAACATAAGTTTGCGACTTACCGTGAGCTCACCCTTGAGTTCCTTAGCTCCTTACTTTACCTACCTGAGCGCGGTTTTGGATTTAGGAAAGGATTTATTAGTTTCCGCCTATTTGGAATAGAATACGACTTTAACCATAAAGAACTAGCTGACCTGTTAGGATTCCCTAGTGGACCTTTTGCTTTTACTACCACACAGGTAGAATTGATGGATGTGGAGCTAGATTTCTTTTGGGGAATGATGGGCTAAAGACGTGTCTACTTATGCGTCTAGCGGTATCTTACTGCAAGTGCACAGCCTATCGAAGTAATATTTAAGATTATCGATCCACAGGGATTCTATCGTTACTTAGTGCTAGATGAACTTCTAGTTTAGCTAAGGCGAATAGTTGTCACGATTGTTGTTGATTTTCTAAGACTATTGAAGGCGGAATTAAATTTAAGTTTTTAATAAAATAATACTAAGACGGTCGGTATGTAATTATACTAACTTAGGTGGGTCAATCTAACCTAGGCTTATAAAGATGTTCACTTAATCTATTCAGTAGAGATTACTAGTTTAAATACCCTCAGCTCACACTCTCGTGGTCTTGAATCAGATCTTATCCCTAAAGCCCTATGCCTGCTCTCGCTAGCCCATAAGTGTTTAGAGGTAATTTTTGGAAACTAAATAATTCTAATTTATCTTAAAGCGCTCTCGCTGTATTTAATTTAAATGCCTAACTTTAGCTATCTGGTTAAAATCTCACACTCTCGTGGTCTTGAACCAACCTAATACCCTTTTCTTACTCTCGTAACGAAAAGGTCGAATTCAATTAAAAAGCATCAGCCAGAATGTTAAGTGATTAATTATTTTAGCCCATGGTTATATTTTACCGGTTAAGTTGGTTATAACTACATACCGCCCTAAGGTATCTAGCTACTCATCGAGGTTAAATCAGACACAGAGTTAAATAATGACTTGCTAATGGCAGAAAAATAAATAGACATTATAAATAAATTAAATTGCAATAATTGAAAAACCTGATTAACAAATATCTGAGTAGACTCCTTCTTCCACAGACCGGAAGGCTTGGAGTAGGCGGAAATAAAAATTAAAACGAATGCTGAAGGCTGGAAACAAATAAAAGTATAACAATTCCCTAATGTTGGAAATTGTTACACGGTTGGTTTGGATACAAATAACACAAGACGGGAAATAAAATAATGCTGGAATAATAATTCTGGTGGTAAGGTAATTCGGCAGAGCTTCCGCAGGAAATTTGGATAATGAAGTCTGTCCTCAGTTCTCCTGAGCTGGTCCTATTTATAGAGCTTCCACTGGGCTGGTGCCTTGGTCTTTTGCTTCTTGGGCTTTGCTGGAGTGGTTGAGAAAATGTTGGAAAGTGGCAGCAGAAAATGGGAGAAGTCGTCCTCACGTGCTGCCTTGAGCAGAATTACTAGGAGGAGTGGTCTTCAGTGGTGGCTTGACGTAGTCTGAGTCAAAATCAAGTTATATCCTTGTCACGGGCGTGACAAGGTCTTCACGCTCGTTATTTGATGATTTCAAGTGTCACGGTCGTGACTACTTCCTCACGGTCGTGATGGCCCAAAGTAAGGTGTCACGGTCGTGACACCCTTGTAACGACCGTGGCCGTAACAAATTATGCAGACTTTTTGCAGGATTCTGTCTTGCTTCATTTCTTGTGGTTTCTTTCGTTCTTTTCTTCTTAATTCATGATTTGGCCTCACATAACGATGTACCTGCAAAATAGTAAGAAAAACTCGAGAAATCGAGCGTTAAAACGGTGAATGCGTGATAAAACGTCAATGAAATCTAGCGATATAATCGATGCGTTTTCTCGTCATCAAACTTCCCCAAACTTAAACCTTTGTTTGTCCTCAAGCAAATAGTCGGTTGAAAATCGGCGGACAAGATTTTATTCGCGCATACTCATAACAAACCGTCCAGTGGATCGTTTTGTCGGATAGTCCGGTACTTTGATAGAACACTACCGATACACTAATGACACAAGCAGCAAGCTATGTCGTCGACTTCCCGTCAAGCGAAACAATCGGCAATCACATTATGATTTCACCTAGAGTTTTTCGATCTTATTTCACCCGGTTTCGTTCTAGCGCAGTCACATTAAGCCCTTTGCCTTCGCACGCACGTAGTGGAGTAGCCGGTTAGCGATTTTGATCCTTTTTTAGCACGGGGTCTGGTACACGAGTGTGGTAACCCTTCATGTTTTATCCGATGCGGAGGTTGTGGGGGATCGAGCCGTAGCACGCCCTACCGAGTTCAGAACCAGTACCTCTAAACCAACCCGTAACGGAGTCCTTCTCATATTTCTCGTTTCTTATCTGCGACCGTGTACTTTGGTGCAATCTCTTTTTCATTTTGCATTGAGATACGAAGGATCATTATTGATTAGGCGTCAAACGCTTATATTCATCGGCTCCCCACGTGGTTTGTGTTTAGACGGTGCTGACTGCTAGTATAAACTACTGGGGGTTACTTTTGAACTGAAACTAAAGGTGCACTCGCAATGGTGATCGGGATGGAATTTCTTAAGCAGGGGGTCGAAGATGTCAAGATTGTATTGGTCTTGTTTAATCGTTCTCGGCTTCGTAATTACGAACCATTCGGTGGTAAGTCGGGTAATGCGAGTAATTAAAGATTTTTCTAGTATGGCTTAATAATCGGGGAAAGCTCGATATTAAGGAAAATAACGCACAGATTTGCTCATTTCATTGATTTGCTAAAAGGAATACAACGGAATTGAAAGTACACTGAAATGAAAAGTACCTCTCCCACACTATATCAGACATTGCCCTCAATGTTGTGATATAAATGCGGTACAAATACAGTACAAGGCTAAAAATAAAAAACAACATAAAAGTAAACTACTGCTGCTGAGGACCGCGGGCTCGGCCTCTGGTGCGAGAGCGGCGTCTGGAGGGAGTCGCGTCGGGATCAGAGCCGGTGCCGGAGGTAGCAGTAATGCTGATGCGGAGTGCCTCGAGCTCGCCGAAAAGTTCTCCGAACCGCTCATTAGTGGCCTCCTGGTTGGCAGCAATGGTGTCGAGTAAAGCGTCATACTGTGCCTTCTGCCGACGCTCTAGTGCGGCGTTCATCAGGTTCTGCTGATGAATCGCAAGTAGGACCTCCTCAAGTGTGACGGCGGGAGCAGGTGGCTGCCGGGTAGATGTCTCTGGGATGTCCTGGGCATGCTCAGCTGCATCCATAGCGTCCTGCATCTCGTCCTCTGGACCGTCTGCCTGATCATCGTGAACCGGGGCGTGATCCGCAGCAGCTGGTAAGGCAAAGAGCCAGTTGGCTCGGTTTGATGGGTCGATGCGGGTGCGGGACGGCAGAGTGATGTGGTGGAAAATGGTGCCATTGACAACAGGGCTGTACCTGCCATCCTCTCGCTGCGCGATCAGGTGGGCGGACCGGCAGTAGCTCATGGTCAGGAAATCGGCGGCGAGGTGCGGCTGATTAGCGAGCGCGTCACTAAGCCCCAACTGAATGGCGAGGGTGGTGACAATGCCGCCAATGAAGAACGGGGAGGAGCCTCGGTGCGCAATTGCCTGGATGTGGTAGAGCATAAAGGGGGCAGCGTTGATTGGCTCGTCATGAAGGGCACAGTATAAGAACAGAAGCTCCTTGGAGTTGAGCTTGTGGTTGCTCTCTCTAGCAAAGATTGTGTTGCAGATGACCCGGTGAAAGTAGCGGATAGCCGGGTTGTGGATGTGTGTGGCGTTGAGGCTCTGGAAGGTGGTCGCACGGGTGTTGGTAAGGTCGTGCCACAGGGTGAATGCTTGTTCACTGAAATTGTCGGGCACGCGACGGTGGGCTTCGGTGCCGTGCTCGAAACCTAACAGCTCGGCGATCCTGGTTTGTGTGAGGTTGAACTCCCGGCCAAGCAGTCTGAATGTTACGCTGCCGGTAAGCTGACTCTGAGAACCGGGAGGGGTGATGTAGCTGTAAGAGCTGAGGAACTCCAGCGTCAGAAGTTCGAAAGTAGGCTGTGGCTGACGACAGAGGTCCCACAGGCCGACCTTTTGCAGTAGGCTTTGAACGCTGGACAGCATACCGAGTTCTTGCAGACAGTCAGTGGCAATGTACCGGGTGGGTTGCAGACCGCGGTTCTGGAAGTGGATGAAACGGTCTCTCTGGGTTACTCCGGCTTCTCCTTCTCTGAAAATGATGGAATCCATAACATGCAAGATTGAAGAGTGAGGGTGGAAGGATTTTGTGAGGTTTTGGGAGAAGAGTGGTAGAATGAGGGAGATTGATGTTCGGGTTAAATACGGGACAGTTGAAATGAATTGGTTGATGGTAATGGTGGATTAATGGGGTAGTGGAGAGGTTATGGCGGTTTTGGAATGAGTGGGTAATGTTTTGGGTAGGTTATGGATGGAGAAGAAGAGTGGACACGATGAGAAACAGTTCTGTTTCTCACGATCTCTGTAATAGAGGTCGTCACGGTCGTGACATAGGCGTGACGGTCGTGACACGCTAAATGAGCACGTCACGATCGTAAGTGGGGTGTGACGACCGTGAGGGTGTGTTGTGCTGAATAATTCCCAGAAAAGAAACATTATCTCACGTTATTTATAAATTAATAATAATTTATTTTACTTAGTAGCACTTATATTAACGCACACCATATTATATATCGTTTGCAACACAGTAGTATACGAACCTAAGATAAAATAATGTAATCATAAGTATATGGTCACACAGTGTATAGAAAAAAGTAGAAAAATTATATAAGCTGCGAAAAATGAAGAAATAATTGAAATAAAAAGTGCATGGCATAAAGAAAAATTGAAATTACATCAACTCAAATTATGTTATGAAATCGTTGCGAAAGATAAATTTAACTGGAAATGAAAATAATGAGAAAAATAATGAGAAAAATTAATAAACTAAATCACTGATAGCCGGTTCAAAGGCGTTTCTTCAGGTCTTCGATGGCGGAGTCCAGATGATAGAATTGTTCGCAGGCCATGTCAGTCAATCCCACGATGTCCAATCGCATACTCTTAATGTCTTCTCTGAATAGATTAATGTCAGTTTGATAGGCATTGAGAGTGTGCATGATGTTCTGCAAGTTGTTAGCGTACTCTCCGTGATTCGCTCCAGGGGTTTCATGAACTTTGTCAGTTGGGTCAATGTCATGGTATCCAGGAGGTGTCTCGGGGTCAGTTTCAACAGCGGTCATTATATCATCTGTTATCCTGTGAGACTGAGGTGTTTCAGGAGTGGCTGGATAATCAGGTGGGTTTAACTCATAAAGCCAATTATCCTTATTATGAACACTTACTTTAGCATGATCGGGCAATGTGAACAGGGTGACTACTTTGTTCCAGATCAGGTACTCAAAAGGTGGGCGTCCTAAATTCCTTATGATATGTCTATTGAAGCAGAATTTAAGATTCATTAGGCGGATGGTTCCCAGACGGGTGCACCTGTCCAGTTGGTACCTAAGTCCTAAGGCATCAGCAATCATGGTTACAAGACCTCCTACCACTATAGGTAATTCAGGTTCTTCTTGGATGCGGGTGAAGGTTTGCATCATGAAAGGTATGCCATTAACACACTGTCCAGTATTGAAACATGACATAATAAATAATTCATCCTTAGAGACTCCGGTAATGTTTTCTTCTTTTCCAAAGAAGGTATGGGCGAGGAATTTGTGGAAGTAACGGAGAGCAGGGTTATGGATCTCATCATTGTTCATGTCATTTGGTTCAGGGTGGTAGTTTCCGGTCAGAGTTCCCCAAAAGAAATCTAGCTCCACATCCATCAATTCTACCTGTGTGGTAGTAAAGGCAAAAGGTCCACTAGGGAATCCTAATAGGTCAGCTAGTTCTTTATGGTTAAAGTCGTATTCTATTCCAAATAGGCGGAAACTAATGAATCCTTTTCTAGACCCAAAACCGCGCTCAGGTAGGTAAAGTAGGGAACTAAGGAACTCAAGGGTGAGCTCACGGTAAGTCGCAAACTTGTGTTGGATCATTGCATTCTCCCATCTGAGTCGGTTGAACAAGTACATGACACTATCATGTATACCTAAGGTTTCCATACTCCTATCATTTGGGTACAGGGTCAAATCCATTTGCCTCTGTGATAACTCTTCGAACTTTATTCTTTGGTTCCTACCTCTAAATTTGGTTTCCATATAGTTAATTGGTTGGTTAGCCATGGTCAGTGAAAATACGGTGGAAACAAATCAGTGGAAAAGACTTTAGAAAATCTGTAAAAAGTGATTTAGGATAAAAATAAGAAAATGAAATGCTAAAATGTAATGGCGATAATAGTAATGTAGAATAAAACTAACAAAACAATTTAAACAAATAGTAATAACGATAATTAAAAATGCTCAAAAAAAAGAAAAGAATAGTTTAAAATAGGTAAATAAGTAAATGGGTTGCCTCCCACTAAGCGCTATTTTTATTGTCAAAAGCCTGACGTAACGCTGAGGTTTAGACTAATCAGGGGAATTAGTGGACAAATTCAAAAGTTTTAGATCATTCGTATAGTCTCTATTTTCAACTTTATGATAATGTTTTAGGCGTTGTCCGTTTACTATGAATGGTTCATTGTTCCTACCCTTGATTTCTATTGCTCCACTTGGGAATACTTTAGTTGTATCAAAGGGTCCTGACCATCTAGACTTTAATTTTCCAGGAAAGAGCCTAAGTCTTGAATTAAAGAGGAGTACAACGTCTCCCACACTGAATTCTTTCTTAGATAGGCGTTTATCATGCCATCGCTTGGTTCTTTCCTTATATAGCTTAGCATTTTCATATGCATCTAACCTTAATTCTTCTAATTCGTTAATGTCTAGGATTCGCTTTTCTCCTGCAGCATTATAGTTCATATTGAGAGTTCTGATCGCCCAATAAGCCTTGTGTTCTAGTTCTACTGGGAGGTGACAAGATTTTCCATAAACTAGTTTGAAAGGTGTAGTACCTATGGGAGTCTTGTAAGCGGTCCTATAAGCCCATAGAGCTTCATTAAGTTTAGATGACCAATCTTTCCGAGATATGGCGACAGTCTTTTCTAAGATTTGTTTAATCTCTCTGTTTGTGACTTCGACCTGTCCACTTGTTTGTGGGTGATATGGTGTAGCCACACGGTGTCTCACTCCATACTTAGATAGTAATTTGTCAAAGATTTTTGAAATGAAGTGCGAGCCACCGTCACTTATGACGAGTCGAGGTACACCAAATCTGGGAAAGATTATGTTTTTGAAAAGCTTTATTACTACTCGTGCATCGTTTGTAGGAGAAGCTATGGCTTCGATCCATTTCGAGACATAGTCAACAGCTACGAGTATGTAATTATTACCGAAAGATGATGGGAATGGTCCCATGAAATCTATTCCCCAGACGTCGAAGATTTCTACTTCCAAAATTCCCTTTTGGGGCATTTCATCTCTTCTTGAAATATTGCCGGTGCGTTGACACCGATCACAACTTATAACAGCGATGTGGACATCCTTCCATAGATTAGGCCAGTATAAGCCAGCTTGCAAGATTTTTGCACAAGTCTTGGAAGTGCTTGCATGTCCACCATAAGGAGATGAATGACATTAAGTAATGACATCTTCTATTTCTTCTTCGGGAATACATCGGCGAAAGATTCCATCTGGTCCTCGTTTGAACAATAATGGTTCATCCCAATAGTAATGTTTCAGATTATGAAAGAATTTCTTTTTCTGCTGATAGGTTAGATCTGGTGGAAGAGCTCCTGCGGCTAGGTAGTTGACAATGTCAGCGTACCATGGCAGTCCTACAGTTGTCTGTAATGTTTCCATGGGTTCTGGTTCATTTATATCTAACTTCGCTAGGTCGCTTCCTATTTGTGCTATCAGCTGTTCATACGGAAAATCATCGTTAATCGGCACTTGTTCGGGTTTAATACCTTCTATTCTAGATAAATGGTCCGCTACGACGTTTTCAGTACCTTTTTTATCTTTTATTTCTAGATCAAACTCTTGTAAGAGTAAAATCCATCTTAAGAGTCTTGGCTTAGCATCTTTCTTAGTTAATAGATATCGGATAGCAGCATGGTCTGTGTAAATGATTATTTTCGCTCCAACTAGGTAAGAGCGGAATTTGTCAAGCGCAAAGACAACTGCTAGCAATTCTTTTTCTGTAGTGGCGTAGTTCATCTGGGCCGAATCCAAGGTTCTACTGGCATAGTAAATCGCATGGAGTTTCTTTTCTTTTCTCTGACCCAGGACGGCGCCTACAGCATAGTCACTCGCATCGCACATGATTTCAAAAGGTAATCTCCAGTCAGGGGGTTGCATGATTGGTGCGGTGATGAGGGCTGTTTTTAGAGTTTCGAATGCTTTAAGACAGTCTTCATTGAATATGAACTCAGCGTCTTTCATTAATAAACCGGTAAGAGGTTTAGTAATTTTCGAGAAATCTTTGATGAATCGTCGGTAAAAACCGGCGTGTCCTAAAAAGCTTCGTATTTCTCGAACGGTTTTAGGAGGTTGAAGATCTTTTATTACTTCAATCTTGGCTTTATCAACTTCAATTCCCTTATCTGATATTACATGACCTAATACTATTCCTTCGTTGACCATAAAATGACATTTCTCCCAGTTAAGCACGAGATTCACTTTTACACATCTTTCTAACACCATTTCCAAGTTCGATAAACATCCTTCAAAGCTTTGCCCGCATACAGAGAAGTCGTCCATGAACACTTCCATGATGTTGTCTATAAAATCTGCGAAGATTGACATCATACATCTTTGAAAGGTTGCAGGAGCGTTGCATAATCCAAAGGGCATTCGCCTATAAGCGAATGTTCCATAAGGACATGTGAATGTAGTCTTCTCTTGATCATCAGGATGGATAGGGATTTGGAAAAATCCTGAGTAACCGTCAAGATAACAGAAGTAAGAATGCTTGGCTAATCGTTCTAACATTTGATCTATGAAAGGTAGTGGGAAATGATCTTTTCGAGTGGCTTTGTTTAGTTTACGATAATCTATGCACACTCTATATCCCGTCACTACTCTTTGCGATATCGATTCGCCTTGAGCGTTTTTCACAACAGTGATACCTCCTTTCTTTGGCACTACATGTATTGGACTAACCCATTCACTATCAGAGATTGGATATATTATCCCGACATCTAATAATTTCTTGACTTCTTCCTTTACTACAATGCTAAGGGTTGGGTTAATTCTTCTCTGAGATTCTCTGGAGGTTCTGCAATCTTCTTCAAGCAGAATGCGATGCATGCAAACTGAAGGACATATTCCTTTGAGATCAGATATGTTATATCCTAATGCAGTTGGATATTTCTTCAAGACATCTAAAAGTTTCTTTGTTTCTATGGTTCCTAAACTGGAATTCACTATAACTGGTCTTTTACATTCAACGTCTAAGAATTCGTACCTTAGGTTATTAGGTAAAGTTTTTAATCCTAATGTAGGTTTATCTTTACTTGGCATGGGATCCGGTGTAAGTGCTAAACTTTCGCTTAGACTATCATCCTGATACGGTTTTTGCCAATTATCATCTTCGAGAATTGGAGGGATTTGAATTTTCATTATTTCAGAATAAGTGGTCTCTTCCAGTTCCATTTCTCTTACACATTCGTCAATTACGTCCATTAGATAGCATGTATCCTCTATAGCTGGTGATTGTAAGAATTGTGTTAAAACAAATTCGACTTTCTCTTCACCTACTTCAAAGGTTAGCTTTCCTCTTTTTACGTCTATTATAGCTCCGGCGGTAGCTAAGAATGGTCTTCCTAGTATGATAGGTGTAGTGGAGTCTTCAGAGATGTCCATGATTATAAAATCAGTAGGAATGTAGAATTGTCCTATACGTACTGGGACGTTTTCTAGTATGCCTACAGGATATTTAACAGAGCGATCGGCTAGTTGAACAGACATTTTAGTTGGTTTTAGGTCTCCCATGTCTAGCCTTTTGCAAATCGTTAAGGGCATAACACTGATACTGGCTCCTAAATCGCATAGAGCTTTGTCAATGACGAATTTTCCTATTACACAGGGTATAGAGAAACTTCCTGGATCTTTTAGCTTAGGAGGCATATTATTTTGAATTATGGCGCTACACTCGGCAGTAAGTGTAACTGTTCCGTTATCCTCTATCTTTTTCTTATTGGATAAGATTTCTTTTAAAAACTTGGCATACGAGGGTATTTGGGTAATTGCTTCTGTAAACGGAATAGTAATATTCAACTGTTTCAGAAGTTCGACAAATTTCTTAAATTGACCCGTCGTCTTGGAACTTATTAGTCTTTGAGGGTACAGAACTGGTGGTTTATAGGGTGGTGGAGGCACATAAGGTTGTTCTTTCTCCACTACCTCTTGACTTTCATCTTCCTTTTCTTCTGGATCATTCACCACTTCAGTCGGTTTATCCGGTTTTTGGTACATGGCTGGATTGTCAAGTCTTGGATCGGTAGGTCCGTCAAGTTCCTTGCCACTTCTTAATATTACAGCGTTAGCATGTCCTTTCGGGTTAGGTTGAGGTTGTCCAGGGAATACTCCAGCTGGTGCAGCAGTAGGTGCTTGTTGTTGAGCTACTTGTGAAATCTGAGTTTCAAGCATTTTGTTATGGGTAGCTAATGCATCTACTTTGCTCACTAATTGTTTAATCTGCTCACTAGTGTGAATGTTTTGGTTTAAGAAGTCCTTGTTTGTCTGAGATTGGCTAGCTATAAAGCTCTCCATCATCAATTCAAGGTTCGATTTTCTAGGGATATTAGGAGCAGTCTTTTGATATCCTGGTGAGGTAGCTGGTGCTTGACCTGGTGCGTAATAAGCATTGTTATTTTTATAGGAGAAATTCGGATGATTCTTCCAACCTGGGTTGTATGTGTTTGAGTAAGGGTTTCCTTGAGCATAATTCACTTGATCAGTGGGAGTTCCTGCCAATAGTTGACAATCAGAGACTTCGTGTCCTGGGACTCCACATAACTCACAGTTAGGTGTTACTGCAGCTACGGTGGCTGCAGGTGTTATGGCCAAGTTATCGATCTTTTGGCTTAGTTGGTCAAACTTCGCATTGACTTGGTCCATACTACTTACTTCGTACATACCTCCCTTTGTTGGTTTCTCAGTTGCGACTCTCTCGCTTCCCCAAAGGTAATGATTCTGAGCCATACTTTCGATAAGTGCATAGGCATCATTATATTCTTTGTCCATCAATGCACCACCCGCGGCAGCGTCAATTGTCATTCTTGTATTGTACAAGAGTCCATTATAGAAGGTATGGATGACCATCCATTCTACTAATCCATGATGTGGACAAAGCCTAAGTAGATCCTTATAGCGTTCCCAAGCTTCGAATAATGATTCACTTTCTCTTTGCTTAAATCCGTTGATCTGAGCTCTCAGCATAGCTGTCTTGCTAGGTGGAAAATACCTATTCAAGAAAACTCTCTTAAGTTGTTCCCACGTAGTTACTGAGTTCGAAGGCAGAGATTGAAGCCATGCTCTTGCTCTGTCTCGAAGCGAAAAAGGAAATAAACGTAGTCTAATAGCTTCTTGGGTAACTCCATTGGCTTTTACGGTATCCGCATATTGCACAAAGATCGAAAGATGAAGATTCGGATCCTCGGTAGGATTTCCGGCGAATAGATTTTGTTGCACGGCTGATATCAATGATGGTTTTAGTTCGAAATCATTTCGGTTGATAGCCGGTGCTGCAATGCTTGAATGCGGTTCACCTTGCGAAGGATTAGCGTAATACTTGAGTGGATGAGTTTGTTCTTCAGCCATTCCTGCGTTTTCTGATTTTACGACTGGTTCAGGCGGATCTAATTGAAGATCTGGAATGTTGGAATTATTTTCGAAATCGAGTATACGTCTTCTTACGTGTAAGAAGCGTTCCGATTCAGGGATTAGAGGTTGCAAGTCTTCGCTTTTGGAGCGAGTACGTGGCATACACTCGGAGATTAGATTAAATTAAATAGTTGATACCTTAGTCTAGACAATGCTACCTAAGTGCACTAGTAACTAAATTAAGGAATCCCCGGCAACGGTGCCAAAAACTTGATGGGCTAAAGACGTGTCTACTTATGCGTCTAGTGGTATCTTACTGCAAGTGCACAACCTATCGAAGTAATATTTAAGATTATCGATCCACAGGGATTCTATCGTTACTTAGTGCTAGATGAACTTCTAGTTTAGCTAAGGCGAATAGTTGTCACGATTGTTGTTGATTTTCTAAGACTATTGAAGGCGGAATTAAATTTAAGTTTTTAATAAAATAATACTAAGACGGTCGGTATGTAATTATACTAACTTAGGTGGGTCAATCTAACCTAGGCTTATAAAGATGTTCACTTAATCTATTCGGTAGAGATTACTAGTTTAAATACCCTCAGCTCACACTCTCGTGGTCTTGAATCAGATCTTATCCCTAAAGCCCTATGCCTGCTCTCGCTAGCCCATAAGTGTTTAGAGGTAATTTTTGGAAACTAAATAATTCTAATTTATCTTAAAGCGCTCTCGCTGTATTTAATTTAAATGCCTAACTTTAGCTATCTGGTTAAAATCTCACACTCTCGTGGTCTTGACCCAACCTAATACCCTTTTCTTACTCTCGTAACGAAAAGGTCGAATTCAATTAAAAAGCATCAGCCAGAATGTTAAGTGATTAATTATTTTAGCCCATGGTTATATTTTACCGGTTAAGTTGGTTATAACTACATACCGCCCTAAGGTATCTAGCTACTCATCGAGGTTAAATCAGACACAGAGTTAAATAATGACTTACTAATGGCAGAAAAATAAATAGACATTATAAATAAATTAAATTGCAATAATTGAAAAACCTGATTAACAAATATCTGAGTAGACTTCTTCTTCCACAGACCGGAAGGCTTGGAGTAGGCGGAAATAAAAATTAAAACGAATGCTGAAGGCTGGAAACAAATAAAAGTATAACAATTCCCTAATGTTGGAAATTGTTACACGGTTGGTTTGGATACAAATAAAACAAGACGGGAAATAAAATAATGCTGGAATAATAATTCTGGTGGTAAGGTAATTCGGCAGAGCTTCCGCAGGAAATTTGGATAATGAAGTCTGTCCTCAGTTCTCCTGAGCTGGTCCTATTTATAGAGCTTCCACTGGGCTGGTGCCTTGGTCTTTTGCTTCTTGGGCTTTACTGGAGTGGTTGAGAAAATGTTGGAAAGTGGCAGCAGAAAATGGGAGAAGTCGTCCTCACGTGCTGCCTTGAGCAGAATTACTAGGAGGAGTGGTCTTCAGTGGTGGCTTGACGTAGTCTGAGTCAAAATCAAGTTATATCCTTGTCACGGGCGTGACAAGGTCTTCACGCTCGTTATTTGATGATTTCAAGTGTCACGGTCGTGACTACTTCCTCACGGTCGTGATGGCCCAAAGTAAGGTGTCACGGTCGTGACACCCTTGTAACGACCGTGGCCGTAACAAATTATGCAGACTTTTTGCAGGATTCTGTCTTGCTTCATTTCTTGTGGTTTCTTTCGTTCTTTTCTTCTTAATTCATGATTTGGCCTCACATAACAATGTACCTGCAAAATAGTAAGAAAAACTCGAGAAATCGAGCGTTAAAACGGTGAATGCGCGATAAAACGTCAATGAAATCTAGCGATATAATCGATGCGTTTTCTCGTCATCAGGGAACTCTAACCGGAAACTACCACCCTGAACCAAATGACATGAACAATGATGAGATCCATAATCCTGCTCTCCGTTACTTCCACAAATTCCTCGCCCATACCTTCTTTGGAAAAGAAGAAAATATTACCGGAGTCTCTAAAGATGAATTATTTATTATGTCATGTTTCACTAATGGACAGTCTGTTAACGGTGTGCCTTTCATGATGCAAACCTTCACCCGCATCCAAGAAGAACCTGAATTACCTATAGTGGTAGGAGGTCTTGTAACCATGATTGCTGATGCCTTAGGACTTAGGTACCAACTGGACAGGTGCACCCGTCTGGGAACCATCCGCCCAATGAATCTTAAATTCTGCTTCAATAGACATATCATAAGGAATTTAGGACGCCCACCTTTCGAGTACCTAATCCGGAACGAAGTAGTCACCCTGTTCACATTGCCCAATCATGCTAAAGTAAGTGTTCATAATAAGGATAACTGGCTTTATGAGTTAAACCCACCTGATTATCCAGCCACTCCTGAAACACCTCAGTCTCACAGGATAACAGATGATATAATGACCGCTGTTGAAACTGACCCCGAGACACCTCCTGGTTACCATGACATTGATCCAACTGACAAAGTACATGAAACCCCTGGAGGGAATAAAGGAGAGTACGCTAACAACTTACAAAACATCATGCACACTCTCAATGCCTACCAAACTGACATTAATCTATTCAAAGAAGACATTAAGAGTATGCGATTGGACATCATAGGATTGACTGACATGGCCTGCGAACAATTCTATCATTTGGACTCCGCCATCGAAGACCTGAAGAAACGCCTTTGAAACGGCTATCAGTGATTTAGTTTATTATTTTTTCTCATTATTTGTTTCTCATTATTTTCGTTTCCAGTTGAATTTATCTTTCGCAACAATTTCATAACATAATTTCCGTTTCTGTAATTTCATTTTTTACTTTATGCCATGCACTTTTTATTTCAATTATTTCTTCATTTTTAGCAGCTTATATACTTTTTCTATATACTGTATGACTATATACTGTATGACTGCATTATTCCATGTATGCAATCTTAGGTTCGTATACTACTGTGTTGCAAATGATATACCATATGGTGTATTTAATATAAGTGTTACTAAATAAAATAAATTATTATCAATTTAAAAATAACGTGAGACAATGTTCTTTTCTGGGAATTATTTAGCAAAATATGCCCTCACGGTCGTCACACATAACTTACGATCGTGACGTGCTCATTTAGCGTGTCACGACCGTCACGCCCCTGTCACGACCGTGACGACCTCTATTACAGGAATCGTGAGAAACAGAACTGTTTCTCATCGTGTCCCCTCTCCTTCTCCATCCATAACCTACCCAAAACACTACCCACTCATTCCAAAACCGCCGTAACCTCTCCACTACCCCCATTAATCCTCCATTATCATCAACCATTTCATTAACACTCTCCCGTATTTAACCCGAACCTCTATCTCCCTCATTCTACCATTTTTCTCACAAAACCTCACAAAATCCTTCCTCCCTCACTCTTCCCTCTTGCATGTTATGGATTCCATCACTTTTAGAGAAGGTGAGGCTGGAGTAAACCAGAGAGACCGTTTCATCCGCTTCCAGAACCGCGGTCTGCAACCTACCCGGTACATTGCCACTGACTGTCTGCGAGAACTCGGAATGTTGTCCAGCGTTCAAAGCCTACTGCAAAAGGTCGGTCTGTGGGACCTCTGTCGTCAGCCTCAGCCTACTTTCGAACTTCTGACGCTGGAGTTCCTCAGCTCTTACAGCTACATCACCCCTCCCGGTTCTCAGAGTCAGCTTACCGGCATCGTCACATTCAGACTGCACGGTCAGGAGTTCAACCTCCCGCAAACCAGGATCGCCGAGCTGTTAGGTTTTGATCACGGCACCGAAGCCCACCGTCGCGTGCCCGACAATTTCAGTGAACAAGCATTCACTCTATGGCACGACCTTACCAACACCCGTGCATCCACCTTCCAGAGCCTCAACGCCACACACATCTACAACCCGGCTATCCGCTACTTTCACCGGGTCATCTGCAACACAATCTTCGCTAGAGAAAGCAACCACAAGCTCAACTCCAAGGAGCTTCTGTTCTTATACTGCGCTCTTCATGACGAGCCAATCAACGCTGCCCCGTTCATGCTTCATCACATTCAGGCCATTGCACAGCGAGGCTCCTCCCCGTTCTTCATAGGCGGCATTGTCACCGCCCTCGCCATCCAGTTGGGGCTTGGTGACGTGCTCGTTAACCAGCCTCACCTCGCCGCCGAATTCCTGACCATGAGCTACTGCCGGTCCGCCCACCTGATCGCGCAGCGAGAGGATGGCAGGTACAACCCTGTTTTCAATGGCACCATTTTCCACCACATCACTCTGCCGTCCCGCACCCGCATCGACCCATCCAACCGAGCCAACTGGCTCTTTGCTTTACCAGCTGCTGCCGATCACGTCCCGGTTCATGATGATCAGGCAGACGCTCCAGAGGACGAGATGCAGGACGCTATGGATGCAGCTGAGCCTGTCCAGGACATCCCAGAGACATCTACCCGGCAGCCCCCTGCTCCCGCAGTTACACTTGAGGAGGTCCTCCTTGCGATTCATCAGCAGAACCAGATGAACGCCGCACTGGAGCTTAGGCAGAAGGCGCAGTATGACGCTTTACTCGGCACTATTGCTGCCAACCAGGAAGCCACTAATGAGCGGTTTGGAGAACTTTTCGGCGAGCTCGAAGCGCTCCGCATCAGCATTACTGCTACCTCCGGCACCGGTTCTGATCCCGACGCGACTCCCTCCAGACGCCGCTCTCGCACCAGAGGCCGGGCCCGCGGTCCTCAGCAGCAGTAGTTTACTTTTATGTTGCTTTTCATTTTAGCCTTGTACTGTATTTGTGCCACATTTATATCACAACATTGAGGACAATGTCTGATATAGTGTGGGGGAGGTACCTTTCATTTCAGCACTTTTTCATTTCGTTGTATTCCTTTTAACAAATTAATGAAATGAGCAAATATGTGCGCTATTTTCTTTAATTTCGAGCTTTCCCCGATTATTAAGCCATACCGGAAAAATCTTTAATTAACTCGCATTACCCGACTTACCACCGAATGGTTCGTAACTACGAAGCCGAGAACGATTAAACAAGACCAATACAATCTTGACATCTTCGACCCCCTGCTTAAGAAATTCCATCCCGATCACCATTGCGAGTGCACCTTTAGTTTCAGTTCAAAAGTAACCCCCAGTAGTTTATACTAGCAGTCAGCACCGTCTGAACACAAACCACGTGGGGAGCCGATGAATATAAGCGTTTGATGCCTAATCAATAATGATCCTTCGTATCTCGATGCAAAATGAAAAGAAATTGCACCAAAGTACACGGTCGCAGATAAGAAACGAGAAATATGAGAAGGAATCTGTTCTGAGTTGGTTCAGAGGTACTGGTTCTGAACTCGGTAGGGCGTGCTACGGCTCGATCCCCCACAACCTCCGAATCGGATAAAACATGAAGGGGTACCACACTCGTGTACCAGACCCCGTGCTAAAAAAGGATCAAAATCGCTAACCGGCTACTCCACTACGTGCGTGCTAAGGCAAAGGGCTTAATGTGACTGCGCTAGAATGAAACCGGGCGAAATAAGATCGAAAAACTCTAGGTGAAATCGTAATGTGATTGCCGATTGTTTCGTTTGACGGGAAGTCAACGACATAGCTTGCTGCTTATGTCATTAGCGTATCGGTAGTGTGCTATCAAAGTACCGGACTATCCGACAAAACGATCCACCGTACGGTTTGTTACGAGTATGCGCGAATAAAATCTTGTCCGCCGATTTTCAACCGACTATTTGCTTGAGGACAAGCAAAGGTTTAAGTTTGATGACGAGAAAACGCATCGATTATATCGCTAGATTTCATTGACGTTTTATCGCGCATTCACCGTTTTAACGCTCGATTTCTCGAGTTTTTCTTACTATTTTGCAGGTACATCGTTATGTGAGGCCGAATCATGAATTAAGAGGAAAGGAACGAAAGAGACCACAAGAAAATGAAGAAAGGCAGAAGCCTGCAAAAAGACTGCATAATTTGTTGCAGCCACGGTCGTTACAAGGGTGTCACGACCGTGACACCCCAAATTGGGCCATCACGACCGTAAGGAAGTAGTCACGACCGTGACACTTAAAATCCTCAATTCACGAACGTGAAGACCTTGTCACGCCCGTGACAAGGATAAAACTTGGTTTTGACTCAGACTACGTCAAGGCACCAGTGAAGACCACTTCTCCTCTTATTTCTCCTCAAGGCAGCACGTGAAGACGACTTCTCCCATTTTTTGCTGCCACTTTCCAACATTTTCTCAACCACTTCAGCAAGGCCCAAGAAACAAAAGACCAAGACTCCATCCCATTAAAAGCTCTATAAATAGTACCAGCTCAGGAGAACTCAGGGGGAGACTTCATCATCCGAAATTCCTGCGGAAGCTCTGCCGAATTACCTTACGAACCAGAATTTTCATTCCAGCATTATTTTATTTTCTGTCTTGTTTTATTTGTATCCAAACCAACCGTGTAACAATTTCCAACATTAGGGAATTGTTATACTTTTATTTGTTTCCAACCTTCAGCATTCGTTTTTAATTTTTATTTTCGCCTACTCCAAGCCTTCCGGTCTGTGGAAGAAGGAGTCTACTCAGATATTTGTTAATCAGGTTTTTCAATTTATTGCACTTTAATTTAATTATAATGCCTATTTATTCTTCTGCCATGAGTAAGTTATTGTTTAATTCTGTGTCTGATTCAACCTCGATGAGTAGCTAAATACCTTAGGGCGGTATGTAGTTATAACCAACTTAACCGGTAAAATATAACCATAGGCTAAAATAATTAATCACTTAACATTCTGGCTGATACTTTTTAATTGAATTAGACCTTTTCGTTACGAGAGTAAGAAAAGGGTATTAGGTTGGGTCAAGACCACGAGAGTGTGAGATTTTAACCAGATAGCTAAAGTTAGGCATTTAAATTAAATACAGCGAGAGCGCTTTAAGATAAATTAGAATTATTTAGTTTCCAAAAATTACCTCTAAACACTTATGGGCTAGCGAGAGCAGACATAGGGCTTTAGGGATAAGATCTGATATAAGACCACGAGAGTGTGAGTTGAGGGTATTTAAACTGGTAATCTCTACCGAATAGATTAAGTGAACATCTTTATAAGCCTAGGTTAGATTGACCCACTTAAGTTAGTATAATTACATACCGACCGTCTTAGTATTATTTTATTAAAAACTTAAATTTAATTCCGCCTTTAATAGTCTTAAAAATCAACAACAATCGTGACAACCATTCGCCTTAGCTAAACTAGAAGTTCATCTAGCACTAAGTAACAATAGAATCCCTGTGGATCGATAATCTTAAATATTACTTCGATAGGCTGTGCACTTGCAGTAAGATACCGCTAGACGCATAAGTAGACACGTCTTTAGCCCATCACTACTCCATGTTCTGATGCTGACCTAAAAGATAAAGATACAGATGCTGATAACTTTCCTTCTAATACGAATCCTAATATAGAGAATTTTCACAAGCTTGCTAGCTCCGTGATCAAGGAAGATGATGCTGCAAATAAGAATAATGGTACCTCTGGTATGGAAGACACTACTAATAGTTATATTTAAGACTAGGAGAAGATAAACAATTCTGAAAATGTGGTGGATCTTGAGGATGTCCCTTCTGATGATGAGTTAATCAAGAATGGTGTTCCTGGTATTGCAAAAAGATTGAAGTTTAGAAAAGGAAAGGTTGTGATTGAGCAATCCCATTCTAAGAGTCAGGGAAAGAAAACTCTTGTTGGTCCTCCAAAAGGTTGGAGTAAAGTCACTCCTGCTTCCAAGAAAATAAAGGTTAGGTTGGAGACTACTGATTCATATGACGATGTTGAGGATGATGTCCAAGACATCACTCCTGCTAAGAGATCTGTTTCCAAGAAAACCTCAAGTTCTGTTCCTGTTGCCCCTCTGGATAATATGTCATTCCACTCTATTGACAGCGTGTCAAAGTGGAAATTCGTGTATCAAAAAAGGATTGCCTTGGAAAGAGAGTTAGGAAAGGATGCTTTGGAAATCAAGGAGGTCATGCAATTAATTTCTGATGTTGGGTTGACCAAAACTGTAGTTGGGCTCTCTAAATGTTATGATATGCTTGTGAAGGAATTCAATGTGAATATCCCTGCAACCATTATTGATAGTTTAGAATCAAGCTTCAAGGCCTTTATGTTTTGATGAAGACAACTCATGCAAGTATGGTTCACGTTCGCAAAAAGCAAGAAGCGTAAGCAATCAAGAATAAACTTTCAAGATCAAGATATGGATCAAGCTTCGTATTCAAGCTTCAAGTGGTATTGATTTTTCAAGGGACGGTATAACAAATCTTACTTAGAAAATATCTATACAAGTGTTCCTTAAATCACACTTCACTACACCACTTTGACTAAATCTTTTAAAATATTTTTAAAACACTCTTTACATTTTAAATTAAGTGTTTTTACAAAAACCTTCAGTGTTAACCGATTAACACACTTTAAATTTCAGTATTTTTGGGATTTCTTACAGTGTTAACCGATTAACCTATATGGTTAACCGATTAACACATGTAAAATTCAAATATTTTTATACGTTGTGAAGGTGTTAACCGATTAACCTATTTGGTTAACCGAATAACACTGTAACAGCAAGCAAAAATAACAACTGTTCATGGAGAATTGCATTGCTCCTTGTTCTTCTTACTGACTATTTTTGATATCCCAAAAACACACCTTTTTGGAAAGGTTTTTGATCAGTATAAATTAATTTCAATTTCAAAATCAAAATCACCTTCAAGAAACAAATTTCAAAAATTACTCTTTGTCTTCAACCTTTTGAATTTTCATAAAAGTGTTCAAACCAGAATTTTGAAAGAAGTCATTGAAATAACTTTCACATCATTCACAGCTTGCTTTCACAAAAAGAACACTTGTATAATTTATGAGTAATCTTTGTTTCGAGAAGAATATCAATATTTATATTGATAACCATTCAAATTTGTACTTATACAAAATTCAGATATTCACTACAACTTATTCTTAGAATTATAAAAGATAAGTTTGTAGGGTTGTCGTTGTTATCCGGATTGTGGATACAATAGGTCCTTGTGTGAGATATTCATTCTCGGTAGAACTTTAAAATTGTGTAAATCCAAGAAGGGTGTTCTTGGTTGTTAGGATTGTCTTGTGTAGAAATCTAACATTGATAGTGAAATACTCTTTCATGTTGAAAGGGGAGTGGAGTACTCCCGGATTGTGAGGGGAACCACTATACATCGTTGTATTCTTTACTTTCAGCATTTCCCGCCTTTCATCACCAAGAAGCCATAATCAAGTAAAATCCAAGAATCGTCAAAAATAAAAAAAAAAAGTGTCTAAGAACCTAATTCATCCCCCCTCTTAGGCATACATATAACTTACAGATAGAAAGAGTGTAACGCCTCAGACTGCTTTCAGGATTACCGACTAACCCCACAAACCAACACGGGTCTTTTCAGTATGCTTTGTTCTTAATCACATACTTTCCGGGATACTTCCCAGAAGGTCACTCATCTCAGATATTAGTGTCGTAACATCGCCTTCGACATCTGATATTTGATACCAAAATTTCAAGGGTGACAACTGTGATGCCAATTAAAATTTTATGGCACAAGCAATACATGATGTGGAATATGATGTTCTACCTTCAGCGTACAATGTCATGACAAATGTTGTAATATCTGCAGACTGACATAACAATTTATTCAACCATTAAAATTGTGCAGAATTTTAAATGCAGAAAGATAAATAACACAATGGATTTTTAACCCATTTTGGTGCAACATCATCTACACCTAGAGGATACCAAGCCAGGAATAAAATCTATTATCACCAGTATTAATTTAGAGTTAAACTCTCCTGTTAATAACACATCACTTAATCCCTACCCAATGTAACTTCTATCTAGGAACTCCTAGATATGAGAAATCACCATCTCAATCTCAATCACATTAGTGATAAACAAACACTCCCAATCCCCGAGAATGCCACAAGAAACCAAAAAGAAATATGTACCATTTTTCTTTCAAGAACCATACTAGGTCAAAACTCTTGACCAAGAACAATACTCGGTTTTGCTTAAAAGCTTCAACCAAGAATAATACTTAACTCTTATGCTTAAAAGCTTTAGAGTGAGAATAATATACAACCTAAATATGTCTATCACGATGCATCAAAAGATACAAAGGGTGACTCACAAAGTCAAACCACAAGAGACTCTCAAAACCTAACTCTATAAAACCTCCCCTTATTTTACAAAATTGAAAGTCCTTTTCTTCATCAGATTTAGGTCTTCTTTAAATACCCCTTAGCAATTCATGAGCTTCGAAATCTTTACCCAAATATTTTTTGATCCACATGCTAATTGTTGCATTAATTGTGCAGAAAAATTCTCCTTGAATCTTGGAACAAATCATCAAATTTTTTAAATTGTCTCAATATCGAATTTTAGAAACTTATGAATAATTAAGGATCAAATCAAATATTCCAGATTAAACATTCTTAACCTAAGATATATTCAATCGAGATCTCACAAAATCAAATCAAATAACACTTCAAATCTTCCCATGATATTCTGCATGAAAATAGAACAAAAGATTCCAAGGATAACTTCACAAAGTATGCAACAAAACTCTTTTGATTCAAATAAAATCTCCACCCTGATTTGCGCCACCAATATCTCTTACCAGAAAAACTCAAAAGATTACACAAAATATTTATAACAAATAACAACAAATAAATTACAACATTCTGAACTGAATGATGTTAAGTTCTGTAATAACATGTTAGAACATCAAATTTGACATCCTGTCTTCTAACTCTGCACAACCTAAATAATCAACTTGCAGAGATGTTTGACCCACATGTCAAGACATCTTGCACAACATATAGCTTTAGCAACATGTTTTAGCAAAATGCAACCAACACAGATCTTTCAAAGTTCAAATACTTGTCTTTCACCTGAAAATAACACTGATCAACAAACTCCTGCTTTTCGCTTTAACACTAACAAACTTTTATTTTTAATCAACAAACCTTGTTTCCGCTGTAGCGCGAGCAAATCTTTTTTTACAACTTCTTACCAACACATAAATTTTTTCTACAAAGAACTACGTAACTTTGAATTTGTCGTTGCACCTAAAGATACGTAGGAGTCAGATTCAACATCTTGTTAAAGACCGGAAAAAAAAAAAACTTTTCTTGTGGGTCTTGTTGGATGCCCAAATGAAGTTTTGCCATATATGTCCAATGCATTTCATGGATAGAGAAACTTATTAGATGAGTCGTTACACTCCATATCGTCTTATCCTCATTGGCATTTTGCATTAAATCAAGATAAGACATAATACATAAAATACACTCCATATCATCTTATCCTCATAAGCATTTTGCATTAAATCAAGATAAGACATAATACATAAAATACACTTCATATCATCTTATCCTCATAGGCAGTTTGCATTAAATCAAGATAAGACATGATACATAAAACAATGTGACGCTAATTTGTGTATGAAACTTTATTAAAAGAAATAATTGAGACATAATAAAATGAAATGTATTAGTACATCTTTGGGTTTCATGTGCTCTATAATGAGCGATATCCAATGAGAAAATGTTGTGTTTTTATAGTCCATATGTTTGAATGCCATCTAACATAAAAAATAAAATAAAATGTATTTAATTAAACAAATTTCTTAGAGTTTTTAATATACTATGCAAAATTTCAAAAATATTTTTACTTTTGAAAGATATATCTCTAAAGATATACAAATATATATATTTTATTTGTTTTTAATCACACTTTAACTTTATATATAAAATTTATTTTTGAAAATTTTTCGAAAACATATTTTCAAAATCTTATTTGTTTTAAGCAACTCTTCTTAATTAATATGTTAAATATAATTAAACTTGTAGGTAAGTTCAAAAATAAATTCTATTTCTGAATAAGTATATTGTTCCATATTGATTCAAGCTAATATTGCCGTACCTAACTGATAAACATATTATTTCTAAATTATAACATTTACCAAAAGTTTTTATTTAACATTTTCCAATTTATAATTGTTCATTGATCTTAATTGGAAAAAAAAAAATGTCTCCCTTGATTTAATCGGTGAAAAACAATATTATAGTTTCAAATAAACTTTTTTAAGAAATGATTTTTCATATAAAAAATGAACATATCTTTTTAATAAAAAAATTGTGTCGGACAAAATCCACAAATAAAAAATTATATATATATATATATATATATATATATATATATATATATATATATATATATATATATATATATATATATATATATATATATATATATATATATATATATATATATATATATATATATATATATATATATATATATATATATATATATATATATATTTAAAAACAAAAATCCAAAGTTACGTATCATTTCTTATTTTGAATTCTTAAACTCCCAATATCTGTCGTGAGTCGTGAGTCCTGACCACTCCTTGATAACTTTTTTTCTCATTTAGTCAAAATGAACATTGCATAGCAACTTACACAACCACGAGGAGTGCTGTGGACGGTAGAATAGAATCATATCCTCCAAAAGCACAAGAGCAGTGACGTCACGACATACGTAAGAAACCAGCAAATCCCTCCAAAATTTTACAAAGTCCAAAACCTTGCTGCCCAAGTCCCGTGATTCTGTCTGACTGAGAATCACTGCATGCCTCACAAACACTCGTGGGCCCCCAAATTCTCGGAGCCCAAACCCACTCCACCCTATATATTCAACACACGTTTATAACAAAAACTAACCACAGCTCAAAACATAACCACAAAACTCACAAACAAAAACAAAACATTATGTGTCCTTCTGGCCGGAGCCTCCGTCTACAACCTCCCGCATCCGATTTCCGACCGGCATTCGACGTTCTCGACACCGACTCCGACGGTAAAATAAGCCGCGAAGATCTCCGTTCATTCTACGCCACCAACAGCGGCGGCGTCAAAGACGACGCGATCCGTGCAATGATGTCGGTGGCGGACACGAACATGAGCGGGTTCGTGGAGTACGAGGAATTCGAGCGGGTTGTTAGCGGTGATGCAGAAAAGAGCCCGTTAGGGTGTGGCGCCATGGAAGATGTGTTCAAGGTGATGGACAGAGACGGTGACGGTAAAGTTAGTCATCAGGATTTGAAGAACTATATGGCTTTGGCTGGGTTCGACGCCAGCGATGAAGATATAAACGCTATGATTAGGTTTGGCGGTGGCGATGTGAACGGCGGCGTTAGCTTCGATGGTTTGATTCGTATATTAGCTTTTGATCATCTTGCTCCGGCTAATTAATTGATTAGTGTTTAATTGTATTTTTATGTTAAGAAAAAAGTTACTCGATAAATTGGTTTTGTGATGGATTATTATGGAACACCTCAATTCAATGTGTTGTAATGATGAATTATACTTAATAGGCTCGAATAAACATGTGTTTTAATATAGTACAATAGTATTTGGACTGTATTGAGTCCGGATACATTGATTGTTATATTGAGAACACATCTATTGTTATCTTATGGACGAGGTAATTAAGGGATACATTGACTGTTATATCGAGAACACATTGATTGTTATCTTATGGACGAGGTAATTAAAGATATTCAAATAAATGGGTTATTTAAATAATTCATATTCATATTTAAATTCGGTTATTAAAAATCGTTAATAATTAATATGATTTTAATCAAATTTATATTTTAAAAATATTTTAATATGATTTTAACTAAATTCATAATTTAAAAATCTATATCCAAAATAAAAATCATATTAGTTAATCTTTTTAATTAAAAAAAAACTTTGAATTTTTTTTCAAATAATAAATATTTTACTATTTATTTTTGAAACATCTTTGACGGAAACTAATTTATTTTTTATTTTAATTTCAGCTTTAAAAATTAATTATTTTACTATTTGATAAATAATATATAAATTATATCAATCTATACTATTTCTATTTTATTATATTTTATGTCACGTCATTTTAAATTTATTACTCAATTTTATTTGAATTTTAAATTTATTACTTAATTTTATTTAAGTATAAGACTGAGTGATCTAAAGTGAGTGGTTTTAATAGTGAATGATCAATTTAATGTTAAACCAATCATCTTTTATTATTATTATTATTATATATTAACATAAATTTACATATTATATAATTTATTAATTGTTAATATAATTGCTGCACAATAATAGTTTCACACATGCGTGTTAAAATATCTAAATACTTATTCTAGTATGGTTGTATTATACTAAAAGTCTATTTGCTCTTTTCAAGATGATTAAGAAAGATTTTGTTTAAAATTTCTACAATCGATTTGCAAAACATTTTATTCAAGATATATAAACTATATAATATCTCCTTCATATCACTTATTATATTTAGCACTCTAATTATTTTATTCATGATTAATAAAAACTTAAATAAAAACTAAATTAGTCAATTTTTTTAATTAAAAAAAAATTCAATTTTTTTTTGAAAAAAAGTATTGTTTTAATTTTTTCACTAAATAAATTTTTCCAAAAAATTTTAAAAAATATATATTTTTAAAATTTTAAAATAACTATTGTTTTTTTTAACATCAATATTTTTTTTTTTAAAAAAATATTATGATTTTGAAAAAATCAATTCTAAAATAAAATTAAATCAAAATTAATTGTAAAATTGGTTATGGATATAACCGGTTTATAACCATTTTAAAAGATAAAAACCGGTTATGAGAATTGGTTTTAATAACCGCTTGTAATATATAGATTATTTAGGATTATGGATTGATTTTGGACATTAACCATCTATGACCACCCCCTAAAGGCAATAAATAAATTTTTCGAAAAAAAAAACACTTGTTAATATAATAACCAAATGAATTTCTATTGTTTAATGTAGTAAAAGATATAACATGAATTATGTTTAATGATTGATTAAAAAAATCTATAAACTTTTTTATTTTTTAATAAAGGGTGAAAAAATTAAAACTAAAGGATTTTAGTTTTAAGAGCGGTTATTATTCGATTTGAAATTCTGTTTGTAGTTGTTTTTAACGAATAATTATGAATTTTAAAGTTTTCGAGATTAACTTGAAAATTTTTAGAATTGATTTTGTTTGAAAAAAAACTTATTATGACCTAAATGTAATGCGTAGCTACAACACGCATAATCTCTCACAAATTGTTTACATGCTAGTAACTACTTGCTTGTTGAAGCGCATAAAGTTCTTCATCTTTGGTTTCCTCAATCTTTTAAATATTCAGAGTCAGTCGGAGAGCACTCAAGTCTATCCTTGAGACTCCTTTAACTAATTCCTCAAGATATCTCCTTGAGATTTTTCCAAACTAACATCTCAAGATGTCAGATGAGAAGCTCCAGTCGACGTGCAAACATTGTCTACTCTTGTCCACCATTTATTACACTTTGTACTTCACAAAATGTAGCAATGACTTGATTTTCCTATCTCATATCAAAAGATGCCCCCCAAAAAGGTCACATTCGATCATGATCAAGTGGAAGAAAGGTGGTATTTTTTAAACTCTTCGATACTATTCATTATGTACACGTGACATCAATAAAACATCAAGGTAATTAATTATTATTGAGATCATTATGACCATTTTTTTCACAAAAACGTCACGTCACAGACGTGCGCGCAAACTCGTGATAATCACCTCTTATTTTCTAGGAGTTTTAAATGAAAATGTTTTGGACTGCCCCAATGGCTAGGCATGGTCCAATCCATTTATGCTCCCAGAATGACTCAATTGCGTAAGTCCAACCTCTTTGGTGGAAAATTTACCTTCCCGCCCCTCCAACAGGGAAATCTGACCTATTTACCTTTGGTCACAACATTTCTTCGCTTTAGTTTATGCCCTTCACGCACGGTTCCACCATCCAGAAATAGCCAAGACACTTGTGCCCATAACTACGCCTCTCCCCGTACCAACAACTAGCTATGATCACGTTTACCCGTTCCAACGGCTAGTTCTGGCAGTTACCTATTCTTCGAGAAACGGTTATCTCGCCCCGAAAATAGGGACTAATGGCCAAGCAATTTAGGCATTATAAAATTGATCTCATTTGAGAGGGTCAGGTATCCAATATTCACCCTAAAACACACATATTATGTATTTGCTCTCTCCCTTGCTCGTTTTCTTACTTTAGCATCGAAGTGTCTTGCAGGTACATCCTTTCCTCCTCTTTCACATCCAACATCACAAACGCTTGTCTTTGACCCACCTCAGGTTCTGATCAACAGGTAAGATCGGTGGCGTCGTCTGTGGGAACTGGTTATCCCCGTCTTTTCTCTCTTCGTAGAATACAAGACTAAAATAATTCTTCAAATTTCTGATCATGGCTTCCCGTGACAACAATCTTGATGCTCGTAAAACTACTTTCCTCCCCGTCAACAAGACTAATGCTGATGGAGCCACCAGCTCTTATGGCGACGACTTCCTCAAACATAGGGACAGAGCCACATCTTCTCCATCCCTTGTTCGTGCAAATCACGGTGAAGCCCCACTTGTCCCGTAACACCTGCTAGTTCTAGTTCCGCCCAACGCTGACCCGACCATGGCGGCCCTCCTCGAGGTTCTCAACAAAACCAACCTCCTAATCCTTAACCAGAACGCTGGGATTTGAGCATTGGAAGAGTCTCGTCGTCCAAGGTCCCTTCCACTGAGGAAAGAACGTACGTTAGCGATGACGAAGTCCCCCTCCCCGACGCGAGAGGAACCGTCAAACGCCTTCAGTACCAGAGACTTTGACCATCTACAAACGCGACCAGATTTATCCCCATAACTAACATTCCTCACATTCCAAGAGGACCAGAAGAGGCCACTAGGAAGAATCCTAACGTTCGTCTTCGCCCAGATCCAAGGGCCGAGCACGAACCCTGTCTCCCCGACGAGACTGCCGTCCTAATTATAGACGCGACGCTCGTTCCCTTTCTTGGACCACTAGCAGCAATAACGATGAGACTCGTGAACCATTGTCCCAGGAGATCATGGTTATGCACCTCCTAAAAGGACTAGAGAAACCTCACTCTCTAGGCACATATGACGGAACAACTGACCTCGACGAGCACATCAAAAACATTGGTGCGTTGCTCGACTATCGCAACATCCGGGGCGCAATCAAGTGCAGGTTATTCCCGACCACACTTGGGAAGGGGGAAATGACCTGGTACAAAGGGGTTTTGGACGACTCCATCACCTCATGAAGGTAACTAGGGAGACTCTTCTCCAGACACTTCACAACCTCTCGCCGACATCCGAAGACCAAAACCTCCCTCAAGGCCATCATTCAGTGGAGAGATGAATCCCTGTGAGCCTACATTAAAAGATTCAACAAGGAGGCCGTCCAAGTCTCTACCACTAATGACATGAAAAAGTTTCTACTTGAACGCGGGCTCCGTCCCCGTACAGAATTCGCTAAACCTGTTGGCATCCAGCCCCCGACAACGCTAAACACTTTCCTCCTCAAGGCCCAAGCGTATATTAAGTATGAGGAAAAAGAGATTGTCAGCTCTTCCCGTGATTCCAAGCACATGGAAAACTCCCGTCCTTCATAATTCGACGAGCCCTCGACATCTCATCGAGGAGATAAAAAACAAAAAGACCGTCCCCGTGAGCCCCGGGATGACAAGGAACCTTCTGGCCAGTTCCACAAATACACTCCCTTGGCAATTTCGAGGGAAAAGATCCTCACTGAGTGCGCCAACTCAGAATTTCAGCAAGTAGGGGTCCAGTTCCCAAAGTAGATACCATCTAAACCCAACACTGATAAGTCTAAATACCGTCGGTTCCACAAGAGCCATGACCATACGACAGAAGACCGCATCCACCTGAAGGATGCCATCAAAATACTCATCAGGGATGAGCATCTAAAGTAGTTTGCCAAGCGAAAGGAAGCTTCTCGGCTAGACGCTCAAGAAGCCCAGAAGGCTGAAGAAGAAGTGCCTTCCTCCGAGGAAGTCAGCCTCCAGGTCGCCATGAGCGTCTCATGACCTGAAGATTTCTGCATCCCCGAGGGGCTCAATTCTCCTCCATATTTTTTCCGCGCACATCCCATGGGAGATGTTTCCCTCTGCCATGGTCATCTCTGGAGGATGTTTTAACAGAGTGACGATAGGGTCCGTCAAGAGGAAATTTGAGCATCTCATCAGCAACAACTCAAATCGGAACTCGACCCTTGATAGAGTCCAGGGAGAGTCTACCCCTATCTGCTTCTACCGTGAGGAGCTCCTCGGTGGAGCCTCCAACGTAAGTATCCCTTCGCTCGTAAGGGCTCAAATGACGAATTTTGACGTTCGACGAATCCTCGTCGACCAAGGCAGCTCTATTGATATAATGTACTCCCAGATATTCTCTACGCTTCAGCTGGATGAATCACATTTGACTCCTTACGTGGGATCTGACCTACATGTTTTTAATGGATTGGTGACGAATCCCTGGGGTTATGTTGAGCTGATCGTAACCTTCGAATATGGTGAAATGGCCAGATTAATCAAGGTACAATTCTTGGTAAGAAACTGTCTGTCACTATACCAGTGCATCTTCGAGCGACCAACTCTGGGCGAGCTGGTGGCCGTACTTTCAACGGTACACCTGAAGATGAAATATTACACCTCCTAAGGCCTCGTTGCAATTATACATGGGGACATAGAAGTCACGATGAGATGCTTTGAAGCAGCGTCCAAGGGACTAAATCCAATCACCGCCAGACCAAAGACTCCTGCCCAGTCTCCTCTTCCCAGCAGCTCCAAGAGGAGAATCCGCTTCCTCGCATCGATTCCATCGACCTTGAAATTTGCTTCTCCGAAGATGACCAAAAGACAGAGGGCAAAGAGGAAAGAGATCCAGTCATCTTCGAGCATCCCATATAGTAGCAGCAAAGCCGCCCATCCGATGCACCTCATCCCAAATGGAGAATTCGAGCTTGTCCCACTGACCGGTAAATAGCAAGTGTACTAATTGTACCGATGTAGTAATAAGGGGAAATTCCCCGAATATCGATCTCGCGGACTGCGTATGAACACAAGTTCTAAAATAATACAATTGAACAAAAAGTCATAGGGGTTTTGGTTCGTTTCTTACAATTTTAAAGGCTAAAAGGCAAAAGCAGTAAAATAAAGGTTTTAGACAGTTATGAGAAGCATGCTAGAGTAGGGTGTATGAAATAACCTTGTAACAACCTCAATCCTAAGTTTTTAGAAATATTTGCTCAATTCAATTGTGACCGGTTTTAAAGATTAGTTGACTCTAATTCCTTAGCAGAAAACCCTTTGGTATTCTCCCTATACCCCAATTCCTTGGCAGTATAGGAACAATCCCAAGCAATTTACATTATCTAAAACATTACGGTTACTATAGGGTATCCTCATTCCTAAGCAATATCTACTGTAGTAATATCGTATAAACACGTTAACAATTGTTTTTCCAAACCTAAGGTTAACCGTAATTCATATTCTCATTTGTCAGATAAGAAAAGCCATAAAACAATATACGATAATAACGATGATTAGAGAGCAGAGAAATCCATTATAAAGGTCAAGGTCATTACATAGTCAAATTAGGGACACCTCCTAGCATTGGGGGGTTTAACTACTCATAATAATAAAAGTAAAATCAACAACTAGATTCAACATTACAGATAATAGGGGTGTCGTGATCTTCAATAGCTTCCGCACATGAGACCCTTCAGTTTCCCCCAATCCTTGGTTGCTACAATCTTGATCTTGAAATTCTTTTCTATCCAAAAGCCCCTTATTCTTTCTCCAAACACGTATCAAATAGTCTCAATTCAAACTCATCACTAGGGAAATACCCACAATACCCTCGGTGATCACAAGAGTCAAAAATACAAGAAAAATAGGGAAAAAAGCGCTTCCTGCAACATGGACCGTGTCAGGCAACACGGGCGCCCGTGTTGGCTTCCTGACACATTTTTCGTGTGAAATTTGCAAGTCCCAGGTGTCACAACTGTAACAGCCTAATTTTCAGTAATTAATTATTGGTACTAATTAATTGGTTTAAGTGGTTTATTTGATTTAAAAGAATCATTGGATTTATTTAAATTATCTGAGTTAATGGATTTAACTGGTTTATTCTATTTGGTAGAATAAAGTGGATTTGCTTCTAATTAATGTCAAGATGAGATATTTTATGAGAAAAGAATTATGATGGAAAGAAATATAATAGAAAGAAAATCAAATGAAAAGTATATAAAGGAAAGTGGAAGGAAAATAGATGGAAAAAGAAAACATAAGAGAAAGAGGAGAGAAAGAAAGAGGAAGAAGAGAAATGAGGAGGAAAAGAGGGAAAGCTTGAAGAATCATCAAGATCTAATTCAAGCTTCGATTAAATCAAGGTAGGGGTGAGAAACATTGTTATTTAATCCATGTGTATGATTATGTATGTGTGGGTTGGGTTTATTGTGAGTTTCCACCATTTCCCCATTTAGGGCAAAAGTGATTTAATCGGAGAATCGTAGTTTAATCGGTTAGAAACTGGAAATAATGCCGTAGAATAGTCGAGTGATGTGTGGTTAAGTTGTTGGTACTGATTTGATGAAGAATCGGTCGATTATTGGTAGATTGGAAGTTGGGGACAAATTGAGGGTTCTGTCTTCGCAGATTCGCTGGCTCTCGCCAGGCGAATGAAGGCGAAGCTTCGCCGGGCGAAGCTCAGCAAATGCTAGCGAATAATTCAAATTAAATCCCAGTGGTCTTTGCTGGCAAGTTCGCCAGGCGAAGGATAGGTAGCGAAGGTTCGCCGGGAGAATCCTTCAGCGAAGGGCAGCGAACCAAGTCAGTAGCTACTGACTTTGCTCGCTAGGGAGTTTGTCGGGCGAAGGTCCAGCGAGCATTCGCCACGAGGCTTCGCCGGGCGAATGGTGGCGAATCAGACAGTGTTGTTTTCGTTCTGTGATTTTCATCCGATGAGTGGTTGCTTAGTTCGAATAGGTTAATACTCATATGAATCGAATAGTATGTGTACTATTGAAATAAGATATGTTGTGGGTAGCCGTAAGGCGTGAATCCTAGATTATAGAATGTAATTGATAATGTAATGCATTGTTTAAATCGAATAATAATGCATGAGAATATATTATGAGTATATGTGCATGGTGTGGTAAATGTGTTATGCGTGTAAGCATGATGAAAATCTTGTATGATGGACTACTTGAGAATGCATGAGAACATGTTGTGGACATGTGTGCATTGTTTGATAGGTGTTGTAAATGCATATTGTGTGTATGTGAATAAATGTGAATAATGCATGAGAACATATCGTGGATATGTGTGCATTGTGTGCTAATGTAGTGATAGTATTGAATTATGAATACATTGATGATGTTGTGTACAATTATGTGATAAGTATGCATGAGAACATTGTGGATATGTGTGCATAGCTTGTAATTGTAATATTGGTATTGTGATGTGAATACCTTGATTATTGCGATATATGTTGTATGTGCAATCATTGTGTAATTCTTAAAGAGATGAATTATTAAATGCATGAGATTAAGATGCGAGAACGGTCTTAAGTGCATTGTTGTGGTTGATTGCATATGCATCATTTAGTCAAGAGGCAATGTTTGTTAGTTTCGTGGAAACTAGTGGCTTGTCCCAAACCTAGAAGAGTGGGTTTGAAGGCTTAGAGGACGGGCCTTTGTTGTTATCGGTCTAGAAGAGTGGACCCGGTTTAATGTAAAAACCGAAAAATGATAACGGGTTATCGGTCTAGAAGAGTGGACCCGGTTTAATGTAAAAACCGAAAAATAATAACGAGAGTCGGTACCACATTGCATGAGTTGCATTGAGTTGTTGAGTCACATGACATGTTCGTGATTGTTGTGTGAAGCATGCGTGTGTGCATGGCTTGTTGATTTGGGAGTGTGGATATACGATTGTTGTATGCTAATATGCTTATGTGTATGTGATGTGGAATGATGAGGACTATGGATGTGCCCATAATGAAAAATGCTTGATGATTGTCCATACTTGTTTATATGTGTACGCTTCGTAAAGTATGTGCCTTACTTGTGTAATTGCGAAATGTGAAATATAATTATGGCATGGGAGTATGCTTATTAGCATGAATTATTGTTATAAGAGATGTGAATGTGTAATAGAGAAATGATGAATACACTTGGTAAAATTACCCATGTTTGTTTATATGAATATGTAAATTGAGAAGTATGTGATGAGCTATAAGGATATGTGGTGTGAAATGTGGAATATGTGTATGCTATGATGGTGTATGTATATATAATCTTATGCATTGACTATTATGATAATATTTCTCACCCTTCTGCTGGAATGATGTCCTATATGACATCGTGCAGGTATCAAGAGTAGAGCTGCTTGTAGTTTCGAGATCGCCATCGGTGTAACTGTCTAGTGGTTTAATTATGTTGGGTCAAGTCATGCTCTGGTCGTGTAACACTGGGATCAATTGTTTTATGTTTTAGGATTACATTGTGTAATCTAAGTGATGCTTTCATATTTGAATAATAAGATGTTGGCCTTAGTGCCCAAGTGATGATAATATATGTGATGAACGCAAATATTGCTTTTATGAATTTGTTACAAAATGAATCCGCTGCTACATGCAAACTGAAATTTTGTAAAGCATGATTATTTATTGAAATATTAATGAGCATGACAGATGGTTTTTGGATGTTTGAAAGTTTTGTGTGACGCCCTTTTTATTTGAATGCATGTTAATTTTACTCTGATTATGCATATATTTTACGTGGGGTTTAGAAGGGTGTTACATTAGTGGTATCAGAGCAGGTCGGTCCGTCCGGCCATGTTGTCTAATGTTATTTGTTCCCTTGTATGCGACATGTGTGTGAAAACACTGTCGATACATGTTTGTTGTTTAATCTTGTTTGCAGAAGTGGGAATGATCAAAGTGGGGGAGAAGCTTGTGATTCCTCAGAAGGCTGCAAGTGTGGAGTTGTAGCTCAGTGTGTAGTTAAACGCCATTATAGTTTGGTAAAGATGGTCTATGCCCCATTATGATTTCGGTTGCCTATTGATAAATTGAGGAACTGATCACCCTTAATCTCTTGTTGATAGTATTTGGGATTGTGTTGGATGGGATAGATGTGTCTTGCAAGCTTAGATGGCGTGGTGCAGTGAATTGTTTTGAGTAAAGCTGAGCACTTGAGAATTGTTTTGATGAGTCGGTGCAGGACAGTGATGAGATGTTTGATTTCGATGGAAATATTGAGTATTGATGGAAGTGGAGAATTTGTCGGTTTACCGTTTGATTGTGGTAGTCTGAGAGTTATCCTGACAAAATAAGTGATAAACAGCCAAGACGTGAAGTTGAGTTGTGATCGACTTAGTTGCGGGGATTAATCAAATATTGGAAGCTCCATATTATATGTTTGTTTGGGTGGCCAAGGAATTAAGATTGATTAGGTTGTGTTGAGGCTTGTGTTTGGTGTGTATGCTACGACAGCAAAGTGTGAGGTCGAGTATAAGAATGGATAATGACTTTCGGTGATTATTAAGGAAAGTAAAATGTGGAATACAAGGTTGTTTTTGTGATTTTGTCGTAACGGAAAACCATAATTCGGAATGACGCAAGATTAGAAGTGTTGGAAGATATTACAGTGCTCTATGGGATGGGAAAGTAGTAACATGGGATTAAGTATTTATTGGCGGACTATGTTTGGATGTTGTGGTAAGCGCGAAGAGTGCAGTTTCTGTTTTCGCCATAAGTTCACAACTGAGTGTCCGTTGGACATGGGGTTCTCCATTCTCAATTAAGTGAGTGGTGGTTTTGTGATAGATGGTGTTCGGGTGCGTCGATGAGTATAAAGGATCATGTTGAGCGTCGGGAATTTGAGTTATCAGTGTTGGAGGAGAAGTAGTGATATGCCACTGTGAAGAAGGTTCAGAGGGTTTTGGGAAGATGTCAACAACTCGTGTGTTGGTTTTGCCGAATCCGACGGAACTATTCGTTGTGTTATAATGCTTTGTTGATATGATTAGGATATGTATGTTAAATGCAGCATCAGCAATGTTTGGCTATGCTTTGAGGCAACTTAAAGTACATAAGGGAATTATCAGACTAGTGATTTAGAGTTGGTTGCCGTTGTGTGTTGTACCAGAGTTTGGAAGCCTTAATTGTTAGTTGAGATTTGAGATGGTTAATGATCTTAAGAGCTTAAGGCATTTGTTTGATTTGAGAAAATCGAATATGATGCAGAGGAAATTATCGGGACTTTTGAAAGGGTATGGTTTTGGTTGAGTTACCATTCGAGTGAAACCAAGTGGTAACTGAGTTATTGCATTGGAAATTTCTGTGTATGCCGATGATGATGGTGATGAAGTTAGGACTGATTGAGTAATTCGGGATGTGAGTTGGTCTGTATGAGAAGACTTCTTATGGAGTTGAGTTTTGTATGATGAGACTAATTATTGGTGTTATCTATGAGGTTCAAGGAGATTGGAATTTAATTGGAGTTGATAGATTGATTGAATGTAATGGATAGGTTTGAAGGGGTGATTTTCAGATTTATGGAAATGGTGACATGAGATGACGGGATGGTTGGGTTTGTATAGGCTGGATTAGATTTATCAGAATGTCGAGGAATAAATGTCAGAGACCATTGGGTCGGATGCAACTGTTGAATATTTCTGGGTGGGATGGAATAGTATTTCCATGGATTTTGTGTCGGGTTTCCGAAGAATTCGAAGGGGTATGATTCAATTTGAGTGGTTACGGATAGACAAAGAGGATTATCCAGCATGTAGAGAATTTGCTGAGAGCTTATGTCTTGGATCAAGTTGGATCAGGGGGATTGTTACTTGTCGTTGTTTGAGTTTACCTACAATAATTGCTATTATTATAGTATCGGAATAGCATCATATGAGACTTGGTTTGGTAAGAGGTGTAGGACTCTTTGGATAGATGCGTGTTCAGCGAGAGTGTTGTACTCGGGCCGAAGATTGTGCAAGAAACGACTGAAAAGATCAAAAGGATCCAAGAAAGGACGTGTTTTAAGAGTTACGATAGTGACTGGTGTTGGTGGAGCTTGAGGTCTCGGAAGTATATACTGTTTTTGGTGAATCCATATCAGAGTGGCGCAGCGGAAACGTGGGGAAAATAGCATGATATATTGTTCTACCACTGTCACTTGTGGAGAATGCATGATATGTTCATGTGTCTAAGCTGAGGAGGTACATCGATTCGGATGGATGATGTACAAGTGAGAGGGAGAATTTGATTTTCTGAGGCATTGCCAGTTCAGGTTGATGAAAGAGAGGTAACTCTGAGGTAAAGGGATTCCTTTAGTGAAGGTAGATGAGAGAGTGTTGGATTTTGGAGATTGGGATACGAGGGTCGTATCCAGAGTTGTTTGAGTCGGGTAACATTTTCGAGGACGAAAATTCCTAAAGTGGGGGAGGGTTGTAACAACCCAATTTTCAGTAATTAATTATTGGTACTAATTAATTGGTTTAAGTGGTTTATTTGATTTAAAAGAATCATTGGATTTATTTAAATTATCTGAGTTAATGGATTTAACTGGTTTATTCTATTTGGTAGAATAAAGTGGATTTGCTTCTAATTAATGTCAAGATGAGATATTTTATGAGAAAAGAATTATGATGGAAAGAAATATAATAGAAAGAAAATCAAATGAAAAATATATAAAGGAAAGTGGAAGGAAAATAGATGGAAAAAGAAAACATAAGAGAAAGAGGAGAGAAAGAAAGAGGAAGAAGAGAAATGAGGAGGAAAAGAGGGAAAGCTTGAAGAATCATCAAGATCTGATTCAAGCTTCGATTAAATCAAGGTAGGGGTGAGAAACATTGTTATTTAATCCATGTGTATGATTATGTATGTGTGGGTTGGGTTTATTGTGAGTTTCCACCATTTCCCCATTTAGGGCAAAAGTGATTTAATCGGAGAATCGTAGTTTAATCGGTTAGAAACTGGAAATAATGCCGTAGAATAGTCGAGTGATGTGTGGTTAAGTTGTTGGTACTGATTTGATGAAGAATCGGTCGATTATTGGTAGATTGGAAGTTGGGGACAGATTGAGGGTTCTGTCTTCGCAGATTCGCTGGCTCTCGCCAGGCGAAGCTCAGCAAATGCTAGCGAATAATTCAAATTAAATCCCAGTGGTCTTCGCTGGCAAGTCCTCCAGGCGAAGGATAGGTAGCGAAGGTTCGCCGGGCGAATCCTTCAGCGAAGGGCAGCGAACCAAGTCAGTAGCTACTGACTTTGCTCGCTAGGGAGTTCGTCGGGCGAAGGTCCAGCGAGCATTCGCCACGAGGCTTCGCCGGGCGAATGGTGGCGAATCAGACAGTGTTGTTTTCGTTCTGTGATTTTCATCCGATGAGTGGTTGCTTGGTTCGAATAGGTTAATACTCATATGAATCGAATAGTATGTGTACTATTGAAATGAGATATGTTGTGGGTAGCCGTAAGGCGTGAATCCTAGATTATAGAATGTAATTGATAACGTAATGCATTGTTTAAATCGAATAATAATGCATGAGAATATATTATGAGTATATGTGCATGGTGTGGTAAATGTGTTATGCGTGTAAGCATGATGAAAATCTTGTATGATGGACTACTTAAGAATGCATGAGAACATGTTGTGGACATGTGTGCATTGTTTGATAGGTGTTGTAAATGCATATTGTGTGTATGTGAATAAATGTGAATAATGCATGAGAGCATATCGTGGATATGTGTGCATTGTGTGCTAATGTAGTGATAGTATTGAATTATGAATACATTGATGATGTTGTGTACAATTATGTGATAAGTATGCATGAGAACATTGTGGATATGTGTGCATAGCTTGTAATTGTAATATTGGTATTGTGATGTGAATACCTTGATTGTTGCGATATATGTTGTATGTGCAATCATTGTGTAATTCTTGAAGAGATGAATTATTAAATGCATGAGATTAAGATGCGAGAACGGTCTTAAGTGCATTGTTGTGGTTGATTGCATATGCATCATTTAGTCAAGAGGCAATGTCTGTTAGTTTCGTGGAAACTAGTGGCTTGTCCCAACCCTAGAAGAGTGGGTTTGAAGGCTTAGAGGACGGGCCTTTGTTGTTATCGGTCTAGAAGAGTGGACCCGGTTTAATGTAAAAACCGAAAAATGATAACGGGTTATCGGTCTAGAAGAGTGGACCCGGTTTAATGTAAAAACCGAAAAATGATAACGAGAGTCGGTACCGCATTGCATGAGTTGCATTGAGTTGTTGAGTCACATGACATGTTCGTGATTGTTGTGTGAAGCATGCGTGTGTGCATGGCTTGTTGATTTGGGAGTGTGGATATACGATTGTTGTATGCTAATATGCTTATGTGTATGTGATGTGGAATGATGAGGACTATGGATGTGCGCATAATGAAAAATGCTTGATGATTGTCCATACTTGTTTATATGTGTACGCTTCGTAAAGTATGTGCCTTACTTGTGTAATTGCGAAATGTGAAATATAATTATGGCATGGGAGTATGCTTATTAGCATGAATTATTGTTATAAGAGATGTGAATGTGTAATAGAGAAATGATGAATACACTTGGTAAAATTACCCATGTTTGTTTATATGAATATGTAAATTGGGAAGTATGTGATGAGCTATAAGGATATGTGGTGTGAAATGTGGAATATGTGTATGCTATGATGGTGTATGTATATATAATCTTATGCATTGATTATTATGATAATATTTCTCACCCTTCTGCTGGAATGATGTCCTATATGACATCGTGCAGGTATCAAGAGTAAAGCTGCTTGTAGTTTCGAGATCGCCATCGGTGTAACTGTCTAGTGGTTTAATTATGTTGGGTCAAGTCATGCTCTGGTCGTGTAACACTGGGATCAATTGTTTTATGTTTTAGGATTACATTGTGTAATCTAAGTGATGCTTTCATATTTGAATAATAAGATGTTGGCCTTAGTGCCCAAGTGATGATAATATATGTGATGAACGCAAATATTGCTTTTATGAATTTGTTACAAAATGAATCCGCTGCTACATGCAAACTGAAATTTTGTAAAGCATGATTATTTATTGAAATATTAATGAGCATGACAGATGGTTTTTGGATGTTTGAAAGTTTTGTGTGACGCCCTTTTTATTTGAATGCATGTTAATTTTACTCTGATTATGCATATATTTTACGTGGGGTTTAGAAGGGTGTTACAACAACACGGGCCGTGTCACACGACACGGGCACCCGTGTTGTGCCACTGTTTTTTCTCCAAAAATCGCCTTTTCTGAGCACATCCTGCAACACAGGCCGTGTCACACAACACGGGCACCGTGTTGCACTCTTGTTTCGAATCTGACTTCGACTCCAACACAAAATTTGTGGCTCTCTCTCTTAGCTTTCCGGCGGTTTTTAGAACGCCTCAAAAGGATTCCCGGAACTCTAGTTATGATCGTTTTCGTGCAGACTGCTAAAGATTTCACAACAAAACTCTTCCGAAATCTTGCCATTTTTTCCCGGTTTTCGCTCTTCGTCTCCTTTATTGTATACCTGAACCTAGAAACAATGAAAATACCAAATCGACGTGTAAAATGTAATAAAAACAACTAAAATGCGACAAGACAAAACAAATGATTAACTGACATAAATGGTAAAATAACGTGTAAAAACCACCGATCAAACTCCCCCAAACTTAAACCATTGCTTGACCTCAAGCAAAAAGCTTGGATAAATAATTTTCAAGTCAAACAGCACATCAAGTGAAGGGTTCAGGGTGTAAGGCATGTCGATACTCATACGTGAGTCTTAGTTCCGATCGGCTCAAACTAGCTCTTTCGGTAGTCATCTGTTAACGAAGGCATTACATAAACACATACCGCAGTAAACTTACATACCTAAATCTCCCTTTCGGCCACATCTCCAACTATGCTTTGGGCTTAAGTCTTTTCTTCGATTTTCTCCCCCTTTCATTCGGATAATCAGATTAAGGCATGCACATTTTTGCTCGAGATTTTTTTCTGTGGCACCTTTATTCTTTTTCTCGCTCACAAGCGTTTATTAGTCCACTTTGGGACGACTATAGTGATTCAACCGCCATTAGGCTAAATAACCGGGTGAGGGTTACCCAACTTAGAAGGACAGGTTGTCTTTACCGTCATTATTCAACTCTTTTTTTTTGTGCCACACATCATTCTCAAAACAATTTTTTTTTCATGCAGGACTATCACAATGAACTAATCGGGGTATGCTTTTCAAATCCAAGTACTATGGCACAAATCTACACGTTGGACTCGTTTCCTTACTCTGGGGAACCTAGGGTGTTCAAGTTATACCTCAATTTCTAAACTTTCCCAAGTTCCTTAGTTTAAACTCCACTTTCCTTGAACTCTAAATACTTTCTTGACTATCTTACACACCTACTAATCACAAGAAAAAAAATTACGGTCTCCATATGGGCGAATTTGATGTGATTTTTACCAAACTTAAAAATAAAAAGGTGTTTAAATAGACAATTCAAAACGGTAAAACCTCCCCCAAACTTGAACTAAACATTGTCTCAATGTTCAATAATCAAGAGAAGAAGAGGTGTGTAATACCCCAAATTTTGCCCTAAGATTTGTCGTCGCATTTCATTGCATTTTTCTTGCATTTAATCAATTACTAACAAATTTGTGTAGCCGTTTGACTTTTTGCAGGTAAATATCATATGGCATGCATTTTTTTCTAAAAAGTAAAAATGGCACAATTGGCAAGAGGACATGTGTAAGGAGTTGTGAGTGTGAGAGGTTGAGAGTTCGAATCTCACCTTTGTCACTTTTTTGTTTTTTATTATTTTTACTCTAAATTTTTCTATCTTTCATTAAAAAATAACAAAAATAGTTTTTTATTATTATTTAATTATTATTTTCGTATTTTAATTAAATCATTTTTTAAAATATTATTTTTTTCACTTTTTTCTAAATTATTCATAAAAATATCAAAAAAATCATCAAATAAAAAATATTGAAAAAAATTTGGTTCTTTTTATAATATTTTTGATTTTAGGAATCAATAGGATTATTAGTTTTTATTTTAAGTTTATTTTAATTATTTTAAATTATTTAAATTTTATTTTTTCTTAACTAATTATTTAGTTTGGGCTTTAAAATGGGCTTTAGGGACATTATTGACAATTTGGTGTTAACCCTAATTTGTTCCCTATATATACATGTGTTGCCTTGTTGAAAAAAGAGGGAGAATGAAAAAAACCTAAGAGGAGTGAGTGCCGTTTACCGTTATTTCTTTTTCTTCATCTTTTACCGTTATTTCTGTTTCTTCATCTATTACCGTTATTTCTTTTTCTTCATCTATTACTGTTACGTTTATATATATATATATATATATATATATATATATATATATATATATATATATATATATATATATATATATATATATATATATATATATATATATATATATATATATATATATATATATATATATATATATATATATATATATATATATATATATATATATATATATATATATATATATATATATATATGTAATTTTTAAATTGTTAGAGTTTATATATATATATAAGATTAATTTTTGATCGAATTATGTCGATACGATGTTTGCACATTTGTGTGCATGACGCGTGACATTTGTGTTAGTTCGATCTGTTTGCGATGATCGCATTTTTGTGTGAGCAATAATACTATTTTTTTTGCTTAATTTCTTTTTCTTTGCGATAAATTTTGTTTCGTCCGATTTAGATCTGGTTGCGATGAACGCATTTCTGCGTTAGCAACATTGTTGGGTTATTTGCCACATTTAAAATTTATTATTGCCTTATTATTATTATTAGTATTATTATTATCATTATTTATTATTATTATCATTATTATTATTATTATTACTATTATTATTATTATTATTATCATTAATTTATTAAAACTTGTTATAATATAAAAATCTGTCTTTTAAAATAAATAACATTAACATCTTTTCCAAATTAATATGAAAACCTATTATTTTTAAGAAAAACTTTTTTTTAGATAAATTTAAAATAATAACTAAAATCTTTTTTAAAATAATAACTAGAACCGTTTTTTTTAAAAATATATAATAATAACATTAAACCTTTTTTTTTATAAAATAAAACCTTTTTGTTAGATAATTAAATTAAGACTATTTTTGAAATTTTTTTTTAATAATATTAAAACCTCTTTTTTTAACTTAAATCAAAAGCTTTTTTATATATCACAAATAAACAACAAAGAATATCTATAACTTTCGCACTTCCGTTTCATAACTCGCCTGATTACTGTGTGACTCTGTCTACTAACCTTGTGTATTCAATGTGCAGCTTGTTACGTTGCTATTAGTTATTTTAATGTGTTTTTCAATTCAAGTTGTATATAATTGTATCCGTTTCTCATTTGTAACCTCGCGAACCAACAATCGCGTTTACTTTCTGCATTTTATTTCCGTTTGTATGATTTAAATTTCTCACACTTTCATCACCATTACTTCTGTCACATCACACCTCCGAAGGATTAGGTCTAGCCGTTTGGCCGCCATGCCAATAGTCCTCAAACCCTCAAATTTCACACATTCAATTTCAAACCCTCAAAACTACAAACTACAAACCCTAATTTTCACAAATGCCTCGCCGCAGGCAAAATTACCATGTTACCCCTAGCATTAGGTCAAAGAGCCGCCGCGCTCATTTTAGGGTTTCCCGCCGTGGAATCCCTAATTTAACCCTAATTACAACTTAACAATTCATAACGTAGAGATCGGAGTTTAAGACTCCATGTAAGCGTGTTCTTAAGATGCGTTTATTCCCCTTGAGACCTTGACCACAGTCAAGACGTTTCTAACCTCCCTTTTGAGGGGAACTACAGTTACTCTGATTCCATTCCCGTAAGGATATGTAGGCACAAGATGCGATGTCTTGCCGAGTAAACTTAGAATTAACCCCTTAGGTCTTTTAAACCCTTAATCCTTTGTACATACCCTTAAAGCAAAAAAATGAAACAAATAAAAAAAATAAACAAAAGGTTCCCGTAGAGTACTACGGAAGTTTAGGGTGCTAATACCTTCCCTAATCTTAATCAACCCCCGAACCTTAGATCTCTCCCCTTTAGGTTTTTCCTTTCTTTAACCTTTCCTTCGGATAAATCAAAGACCGGTTGTAAATGAATTAAGATTCAAGTTAATCAATAGCTTGACATCCAAATTTCACCGCAACAGAAAATGGCGACCTCACTGGGGAGTCCTAATTATTGAGGGTTATCCCTATTTTGTTTATTTTTCTTTATATATTTGTTTTATTATATATTTTGCTCACTTGTATGTATATATTGGGGTACCTTACTTGGAGTTACTGTGTTGTGAGATAAGTCCTACACCCGGACTTGAGCGACCTTATGATAGGATGGCTGATATATTCGACGAGGCTTATAGGGAGTGAGTCCCGACTAAGCTAAATCGAGAATCACCGCTCAGTTGAGACACTTTCGAAAATGGTTCGGTTGATCGAGTGTAGTCGTGAAAACTTTTACCGTTATTGATTGGAGTCTGTGATACTGGGAACCGTAGTACCTTTACACCATCTTGACCTTATATAGGACGTAGTGCGGGAACTATATGGGAGTAGTCCTACAATGGTTGCTACGCGATGCTACACTTAAAAGAGGTTCTCTTGAGAATATTATTGACCCTCGAGTCAGTCGGGAAGTCGATAATATCCGAAAGATGGACTGATGACTTTGGGCACTGATTTAGAACCCTTGTTCTGCAGGTACAATCAACCTATAGTACATACCTCTTTGGGAAGGGTAGACCTTGACTCCATTCATTGTTCCTCTAACTTAGGACCTTTTGTTTGCTTATGTGTATTTGTGCTTCGCATCCATAAAGCATCATATCATTTCTAGTTTCAAGGAATTCAGCAGTCCTTTGCAAATTCGAAAAGCCTTACATTTTAAAGTCTAAAATTTTTTCCAACTTTCTTAAAAAGCAATATTCGCAATCGACCGTTGAAATTCTTGAAACCATTGCATGGCATTAGCATCACATTTTTGCATTGCATTTATCCCCCAGTTTCTCCTTCTTGGTCCTATCGTCTTTTAGTGTACCTTTGAGTCGTCAAGCTGATTCCCCGACACAGATATCAGACCAGAAACGGAACGGGAGTCACTTTGATCCTATTCTCATGACTTACACAGAGCTATATCCTGACTTAGTCCGGCAAGGACTGATTACTACAAAGGCTTTACCACCTCCTCTTAATCCTCCGGCTGGATTTAGGGCTGATCTCCATTGTGTTTCCCATGAGGGTTCCCCAGGCCATGACTTGGAGCATTATTTTGCATTGAAGGCTAGAGTATGTGAATTGGTTAGAACTGGAATACTTGATTTTACAGACAGTCATCCGGATGTTCAGAAAAATCCTTTGCCAGTACATCAGAAATGAAGTTTTGTCACTAGGCCTTTTGTTTCTCGTTGTTTGCACTTTCCTTATTTTGTTTAAGTTGTTTGCTTTTAATTATGTTTGTACTTTCATTAATGAAATAAGCATTGCGACTTTTGATTCAATTCATTTCCGTCCATTTATTTGCATCTTTATGCTTTATTTTTCAAATGTTTACTTCTTGTCCAAAATTTTGATATGCTATGATTGGAGGGAGGATGATGAAAACATTATACCCATAATTGTTGTCAGTATGCTTTCAATCAAACCTTGTTGACGATGTAAGGCATTATTTCAATTCCCAAACACTGGAGAAATAAGGAAGTTAATCCCTCGTTACCCCCTTCGAGCCTAGAAGTTGGAGTTTCTTTCGTTACAAAAAACCCACAATTTTAACCTTGGGATGGGTAGTTCTCAGTTAACTTGGTTGTGTGTTCATACGATACACCTTTCATTAACAAATTTTCCTTCGCACACGTCAAATAAGTGTCGAAGATGTTTTCTAATCAAAAGGTCAATGATGGTTCACCGTAATCATTAAAATCAAACAGTCACTTTCCTTCACACAAAAAAATAATATAAAAAAATCAAAAGAAGCCCGCTAAGTCAAAACCTATGAAGGAGACTTAGGCAAAACTGGGGCATCCCGCTGACTGTAAACTCTAAAATAAATAGTTCAGGCAAAATTTAGGGATAATACAAAGAGATTTTTAAATCCTTATCTTGAAAATCCTTAATGTCAAAACAATCAAATGTTATAGGGGAGTAGTGGCTGCCTTTTCATAGGTCCCTTTGACTTCTGAGTCATCATTGCTACGATCAATGAAATCCCTAACTTATGGGAACCTGAATGCATAGTACGAGTTAACTGAGCATAGGACTGAAGATCATCACGTAGATTGGGTGGGTACAAATAAATTTTGAGCCTTTATCTTTTGTTTCATAAACCGTGAACCAGGCCACATTACAACCCTCAAAAGACCTAATTGAAGCAAGGTTATTTTGAAAGTATACTACAGCAAGGTTACGTAACCTGACTCCAAAAGATCCTTGCGAATCATTTATTTTGGCAATACACTTTTATTTTAAACTTTGAGTGTCTTGAACCGCCTTGTTCTGACTAACGACTCATGTATTTTCCATCATTCAAAAATAATTTTTCAAAAATCGCATGAACTTTGCATTACCATGTTTGTATGAATATTTTTGTTTGCAAACTGGCTTTCCTCTAAGGAATTTTCAAACAATGAGAAACTTGGTTAAGTGATCTTATCAGGGGCAAGTTCCTTTTACATCCTGTCAAAGAATCAGTTCAAGATTTGTTCAAGGCAATATCTTCTCAGATTTGGTTTATCCAGAGAATTGTTCAAGACTCAGACTGGGGCAAGCCCTCCGAGGATACAGCAAAACAGTCGATTCCACGAATTAGACAGCTGAAGCAATTATCAGTTCATTTGACCTGGGGCAGTTTACTTGCATAATCCCTAAGCAGTTATTCATCATTCCTACAGTGACTATCAACTTGATACAGTTTAACAGAATGACAGTGATCTCCGTGTTGAGGAATCAGTCCTCCAGTTTTGTCATCTCACCGAAAGAGTCGAGCCTTGTCGTCGACGTCTGCATTTGCATTTGATCATATGTCATAGCATAATTCCTATACATGTGCACATCTTGGGTGCTTTATTCCCCATTTACATTTCTATCTTGGGTGCTTTACTCCCCATTTACATTTTTATCTTGGGTGTTTTACTCCCCATTTACATGCTTTACTCCCCATTTACATTTCTATCCTGGGTGCTTTACTCCCCATTTATATTTCTATCTTGGGTGATTTACTCCTCATTTACCTTCTATCCTTGGGTGTTTTATCCCCCATGTACCTTTATCCCGGGTGTTTTATTCCCCGTTTACCAGATATTCCTGGGTTTACCTAACATCATGGTGTTTTACCCCCATTTGCTTTTTTTTTTCTCCCTGAGGTCGTGTTTTACTCGCGTCTTACCTTGTGGGCAAAATTTATTTACTTGGCATCATGGGTGTTTTATCCCCATTTGCGTTTTTCTCCTGAGCTCGTGTTTTACCCGCGTCTTACCTTGCGGACAATTTCTAATTTACTTGGCACCTATCAACAATTATGTGTCGTGTCTACCCGACGTTCTTTCAGATATGACATGTCCTCTTCCCTAGTGCAATTCCTCGGTGGGTCGTCCCCTGTGACGTTGTTTCGTCTGTATCCGTGCATTTGTCATTTTCATCATACGCATCATATCATATTCATATCATATTTAGCATTATAGTTCGTTTTGTTTTGTCCATATCATTGCATAGCACTGCGTCTAAAGGCAAAATTTTCGGTTATCTGTATTTAAATCCCTCCACCATGATTTCTCGAGTCTCCGTTGCTCAAATCACCCGGTGAAGTTATTTAAATAGGGGCAACTGTAATACCCCAAATTTTGCCCTAAGATTTGTCGTCGCATTTCATTGCATTTTTCTTGCATTTAATCAATTACTAACAAATTTGTGTAGCCGTTTGACTTTTTGCAGGTAAATATCATATGGCATGCATTTTTTTCTAAAAAGTAAAAATGGCACAATTGGCAAGAGGACATGTGTAAGGAGTTGTGAGTGTGAGAGGTTGAGAGTTCGAATCTCACCTTTGTCACTTTTTTGTTTTTTATTATTTTTACTCTAAATTTTTCTATCTTTCATTAAAAAATAACAAAAATAGTTTTTTATTATTATTTAATTATTATTTTCGTATTTTAATTAAATCATTTTTTAAAATATTATTTTTTTCACTTTTTTCTAAATTATTCATAAAAATATCAAAAAAATCATAAAATAAAAAATATTGAAAAAAATTTTGTTCTTTTTATAATATTTTTGATTTTAGGAATCAATAGGATTATTAGTTTTTATTTTAAGTTTATTTTAATTATTTTAAATTATTTAAATTTTATTTTTTCTTAACTAATTATTTAGTTTGGGCTTTAGGGACATTATCGACAATTTGGTGTTAACCTTAATTTGTTCCCTATATATACATGTGTTGCCTTGTTGAAAAAAGGGGGAGAATGAAAAAAACCTAAGAGGAGTGAGTGTCGTTTACCGTTATTTCTTTTTCTTCATCTTTTACCGTTATTTCTGTTTCTTCATCTATTACCGTTATTTCTTTTTCTTCATCTATTACTATTACGTTTATATATATATATATATATATATATATATATATATATATATATATATATATATATATATATATATATATATATATATATATATATATATATGTAATTTTTAAATTGTTAGAGTTTATATATATATAAGATTAATTTTTGATCGAATTATGTCGATACGATGTTTGCACATTTGTGTGCATGACGCGTGACATTTGTGTTAGTTCGATCTGTTTGCGATGATCGCATTTTTGTGTGAGCAATAATACTATTTTTTTTGCTTAATTTCTTTTTCTTTGCGATAAATTTTGTTTCGTCCGATTTAGATCTGGTTGCGATGAACGCATTTCTGCGTTAGCAACATTGTTGGGTTATTTGCCACATTTAAAATTCATTATTGCCTTATTATTATTATTAGTATTATTATTATCATTATTTATTATTATTATTATTATTATTATTATTATTACTATTATTATTATTATTATTATCATTAATTTATTAAAACTTGTTATAATATAAAAATCTGTCTTTTAAAATAAATAACATTAACATCTTTTCCAAATTAATATGAAAACCTATTATTTTTAAGAAAAACTTTTTTTTAGATAAATTTAAAATAATAACTAAAATCTTTTTTAAAATAATAACTAGAACCGTTTTTTTTAAAAATATATAATAATAACATTAAACCTTTTTTTTTTATAAAATAAAACCTTTTTGTTAGATAATTAAATTAAGACTATTTTTGAAATTTTTTTTTAATAATATTAAAACCTCTTTTTTTAACTTAAATCAAAAGCTTTTTTATATATCACAAATAAACAACAAAGAATATCTATAACTTTCGCACTTCCGTTTCATAACTCGCCTGATTACTGTGTGACTCTGTCTACTAACCTTGTGTATTCAATGTGCAGCTTGTTACGTTGCTATTAGTTATTTTAATGTGTTTTTCAATTCAAGTTGTATATAATTGTATCCGTTTCTCATTTGTAACCTCGCGAACCAACAATCGCGTTTACTTTCTGCATTTTATTTCCGTTTGTATGATTTAAATTTCTCACACTTTCATCACCATTACTTCTGTCACATCACACCTCCGAAGGATTAGGTCTAGCCGTTTGGCCGCCATGCCAATAGTCCTCAAACCCTCAAATTTCACACATTCAATTTCAAACCCTCAAAACTACAAACTACAAACCCTAATTTTCACAAATGCTTCGCCGTAGGCAAAATTACCATGTTACCCCTAGCATTAGGTCAAAGAGCCGCCGCGCTCATTTTAGGGTTTCCCGCCGTGGAATCCCTAATTTAACCCTAATTACAACTTAACAATTCATAACGTAGAGATCGGAGTTTAAGACTCCATGTAAGCGTGTTCTTAAGATGCGTTTATTCCCCTTGAGACCTTGACCACAGTCAAGACGTTTCTAACCTCCCTTTTGAGGGGAACTACAGTTACTCTGATTTCATTCCCGTAAGGATATGTAGGCACAAGATGCGATGTCTTGCCGAGTAAACTTAGAATTAACCCCTTAGGTCTTTTAAACCCTTAATCCTTTGTACATACCCTTAAAGCAAAAAAATGAAACAAATAAAAAAAATAAACAAAAGGTTCCCGTAGAGTACTACGGAAGTTTAGGATGCTAATACCTTCCCTAATCTTAATCAACCCCCGAACCTTAGATCTCTCCCCTTTAGGTTTTTCCTTTCTTTAACCTTTCCTTCGGATAAATCAAAGACCGGTTGTAAATGAATTAAGATTCAAGTTAATCAATAGCTTGACATCCAAATTTCACCGCAACAAGGTGTACTCACAGAGATCCTCATAGAGGGGTCGACAAGTAATGCAGTACCTCTTCGCTGCTTCCACGTTTTCCCTTGTAAAATCTCGTTTATTCTTACAAAAATAATAACAAAAAAAGAAACAACATCAATTCATAAAACCGTGGGTTTCCTCCCACGCAGCGCTTCGTTTAACGTCGCATGGCTCGACGATCGACTCCCCATTATTATGGGGGGTACTCCAGCCTCCAAACTCTATTGCTCGACTTCTTCACAACAGAGTATTGTGCCGGTTCAGAAATAAGAGCAACTTGAAATGGTTTCGATCGTTTTCCCTTCTTAGTTGTGTTGATCTTCCCAACTGAAGGTTTGACATCTTTCTCCTTACCTTTCTTTCGAACCTCTTGAGCTTTTAAAGTGATTTCCTCATCAAAAAATTTCAAAGTGAGCGTACTTTTTTCCACATCAATATTGCACCGACTAGTAAGCAAGAACGGTCGGCCAAGTATGATCGAAGTTTCTTTATCCTCGGGTATATCCATGATTTGAAAATCAACTGGGTAAGTGAAGTTATCGATTGTCACTAGAACATCCTCTGCTAGCCCATATGCCCTCTTAGTTGTGTGTTCGGCAAACTTCAAGCTTGTTCCCGTATCGCTCACTTTTCCAATATCCAGCTTTTTGAAAATTGATAACGGCATGAGACTCACACTAGCACCTGAATCAATTAGGACTTTTTTAAAAGTTCGATCCTTTATAGTACAAGGGATTACAACTGGTCCAGGATCCTTCATCTTGATGGGTATTTTCCTTTCTTGTGATATTTCCTTGCATTGCTCAGTTGTGGTCTTCGGTTCTTCATCCATTGGTCTCTTTTTGCCTATAACCTCTTTCATGAATTTCTTGTACAAAGGAATTTGCTCAAGTGCTTCAAAGAACGACATGTTGATTTCCAATTTGTTGAACATTGCACTGAACCTTCCGAAGTTTTTCTTGTTCTGATCCTTCTTTGTAACTCTTTGAGGGAATGGTAATTTGATTTTCGGTTTGATCTCCTCTTTCTTTTTCTCCCCAGTTGACTTTTCAGATAGTACAACTTCTTCTGGTTCTTTTATTTTTTCTTTTACCTCAAGTTCCACCTCTATGCATTCGTCCTCCTTTGTTTCCTCCTCTTATATCACTTTCTGATTTCTTGTTGTGACAACATTAATACTCTCTTGATTTTTCGGATTCGGTATATCGTACTCGGGAGGGTTCCTTGAGCGTGTGTTGAGAAGTGTTGAGCTATCTGTCCCATTTGCGACTCAAGGTTTTTGATGGAAGTTGTGTTGTTCCTTTGAATGTTTCGGGTCTCTTCTTGGAATTGCATACTTTGAGATGCCATTCTTTCAATAGCTAACTCCCATTCTGCTTTTTGAGGAGCCTGTTGTTGTTGCTGTTGCGGATATGGGGGTTGATTTGGGTCTTTCCAGGAAAAGTTAGGATGATTCTTCCATGCTGGATTATATGTATTGGAATAAGGATTGTTTTGCCTCAAAAATTTTATCTCTTCAACTTGTTGAGTAGTTGCAAGAAAATGCACAGTATAATAGGGACCATTACAAACCTCACAACTAATAGCTTGAACAGGTTGAACTTGAGCTACAGTTTCAGTACTCACATTCATCCCTTTAAGCCTTCTTTCCACTTCAGCCTTGATTTGATTTTCCATGTTCACCACTTGTTCTGCTCGTTTCAAATCAATCTTACCCTCTGGTTGGTTCACAGTGCGATCATACAACTCAAGATGCTCATTAGCGGCAATTGCTTCTATGATCCTCTTGATACCAGTGGTTGTTGAGAAATTAGTTGAGCCATCAGCAGCAATATCAATAAGTTGTTTTGTCTTGATTCTCAAAACATTCACAAAATTCTGCATCTGCTCTGTGGCATCCATGTTATGAGTTGGGCATGCAGTCAGACACCTCTTAAACCTCTTGTATGCATCTCCCAGAGATTCCCCTTCTTTTTGTTTGAAATTGACAATGTCGTATCTTTTTCGAATAAACACTGAAGCAGGGAAATACTCGTTGAGGAATGCGTTCTCCATTTCTTGCCATGTTGTGATACTCCCAGCTGGAAGTGAGTAGAACCATTCCTCCGCATCATCGATCAGTGTGAACGGAAACATAACAAGTCTCTTGGCCTCTTCAGAATGGCCTTCTATCTTCAAAGATGTGGTAGTTGTTAGGAATCTCTGTAGATGCTTGTTTGCATCTTCGTTGATTCTTCCAGAGAAAGGCTTGCTCTCCAACTGGCGAATGGTAGATGGATGTAGCTGAAAATGTGCCATATTCACCGGTTGATTCACGATGGTCATCCGGTTGGGTTGAGCATTGGCCCCTCCATAGTCTCCAAGAAGTCTCTCCGCTAGTGGGGGATCTGCCATAACTTCAGTGTCTCCTTCTGGTTCCGAACCTGAATCTGAATGAATAAAAACTATTTCTTCTTCTTAAGCTAACAATCTCGCTTGTCTATGTCTTTCGCGTAGAGTCCTTTCAATTTCTGCGTACAAAGAAAAATTAGCTGAGGGGTCTCCTCGCATGAAAATGTTAGACGCAGATTAGTAGTAACAAAATAATTTTAAAAAAAAAAAACTGAAGATTAAATTTTGGTCGTAGAGCAACAAAATTTCAATTGAATTATGATCTAACTTATATTCTGGCAGTCCCCGGCAACGGCGCCAAAAACTTGACCGGTAAATTAGCAAGTGTACTAATTGTACCGGTGTAGTAATAAGGGGAAATTCGCCGAATATCGATCTCGCGGACTGCGTATGAACACAAGTTCTAAAATAATACAATTGAACAAAAAGTCATAGGGGTTTTGGTTCGTTTCTTACAATTTTAAAGGCCAAAAGGCAAAAGCAGTAAAATAAAGATTTTAGACAGTTATGAGAAGCATGCTAGAGTAGGGTGTATGAAATAACCTTGTAACAACCTCAATCCTAAGTTTTTAGAAATATTTGCTTAATTCAATCGTGACCGGTTTTAAAGATTAGTTGACTCTAATTCCTTAGCAGAAAACCCTTTGGTATTCTCCCTATACCCCAATTCCTTGGCAGTATAGGAACAATCCTAAGCAATTTACATTATCTAAAACATTACGGTTACTATAGGGTATCCTCATTCCTAGGTAATATCTACTGCAGTAATATCGTATAAACGCGTTAAAAATTGTTTTTCCAAACCTAAGGTTAACCGTAATTCATATTCTCATTTGTCAGATAAGAAAAGCCATAAAACAATATACGATAACAACGATGATTAGAGAGCAGAGAAATCCATTATTAAGGTCAAGGTCATTACATAATCAAATCAGGGACACCCCCTAACATTGGGGGGTTTAGCTACTCATAATAATAAAAATAAAATCAACAACTAGATTCAACATTACAGATAATAGGGGTGTCGTGATCTTCCATAGCTTCCGCTCATGAGACCCTTCAGTTTCCCCCAATCCTTGGTTGCTGCAATCTTGATCTTGAAATTATTTTCTGTCCAAAAGCCCCTTATTCTTTCTCCAAACACGTATCAAATAGTCTCAATTCAAACTCATCACTAGGGAAATTCCCACAATACCCTCGGTGATCACAAGAGTCAAAAATACAAGAAAAATAGGGAAAAAAGAGCTTCCTGCAACACGGGCCGTGTCAGGCAACACGGGCGCCCGTGTTGGCTTCCTGACACATTTTTCGTGTGAAATTTGCAAGTCCCAGGTGTCACAACACGGGTCGTGTCACACGACACGGGCACCCGTCTTGTGCCACTGTTTTTTCTCCAAAAATCGCCTTTTTTGAGCACATCCTGCAACACAGGTCGTGTCACACAACACGGGCACCCGTGTTGCACCCCTGTTTCGAATATGACTTCGACTCCAACATGAAAGTCGTAGCTCTCTCTCTTAGCGTTCCAGCGGTTTTTAGAACGCCTCAAAAGGATTTCCGGAACTCCATTTATGATCGTTTTCGTGCAGACAGCTAAAGATTTCACAACAAAACTCTTCCGAAATCTTGCCATTTTTTCCCGGTTTTCGCTCATCTTCTCCTTTATTGTATACCTGAACCTAGAAACAGTGAAAATACCAAATCGACGCGTAAAATGTAATAAAAACAACTAAAATGCGACAAGACAAAACAAATGATTAACTGACATAAACGGTAAAATAACGTGTAAAAACCACCGATCACCCCCTCGGCGACAACCCCAAGCGAGAAGTAAAGATTGGAGACGATCTCCCTGAGCTAGCGATGAAACAACTGAGAGTATTCCTCCAGAAGAATGTAGAGTTATTTGAACGGAGTTTCACGGAGATGCTCGAGTTAGACCCCGATGTGGCCTGTCACCACCTCACCATTGACCCCGCCATCAGAGCAGTTGCCCAACATAGACGACGACAGTCTCTAGAGAAAACTGTGGCTGCCGAACAGACTATAAAAGACCTTTTAGAGGAAAAATGTATATCAGAGGCCAAGTACACCACTTGGCTATCCAATGTTGTAATCATTAAAAAGAATAATGGAAAATGGCGCATGTGTGTTGAATATACCGATCTTAATTGGGTCTTCCCTAAAGATACATATCCCCTCCCCAACATAGATAAACTAGTTGATAATTCTGCCAGTTTTTAATTGCTATTATTCATGGACGCCTATTCGGGCTACAACCAGGTACCTATGGCAAAAAGCTACAAGAGGTACACGACCTTCATGGTTGAATTGGGCAACTATTACTACAACGTAATACCCTTCGGCCTGAAGAATGTCGATGTTACCTACCAAAGGATGATGAACAAAGTCTTCTGAGGAGAAATCGGGAACATGCTCAAAGTTTATATGGACGACGTGATTGTGAAGTCCCACAATGAATCAGATCACACGACCCATCTAAGGAAGGTCTTCGAGCAGGCCAGAAAGTACAAGATGCGCTTCAATCCGGAGAAGTGCACATTCAAGGTATGAGTAGGCAAGTTCCTCAGCTTATATATAAACAAAATAGGAATTAAAGTCAATCCTGATAAGTGCAGAGCCTTCTCAGAGTTTTCCACGCCGAACTCAAAAAGTCCATCCAGTCCCTCAACAGGATGCTCACATCACTTTCCCACTTTGTAGCCAAATCTGCCCAACACGCCATCCCCTTTTTCAAACTCCTTCGCAAAGAAGCCGCATTTGAATGGACAGAGGAATGTGACAAAGCTCTACTCCACTTGAAACAAGCCCTATCTGCACCGCCAGTCCTCTCCCGACCAAAAAATGGGGAAACCGTTTTTCTCTACCTCGTCGTCGCAACTGAGGCTGTAAGCGCCGCCCCCATCGGTGAAACCCCTGACGTGCAAGAAACCCATTTATTACACAAGCAAGGCGTTTCAAGAGCCAGAGCTGCGGTATCAACAAATATAGAAGATGGCCCTCACCATTATCTATGCTGCAAGGAGACTGAGACACTATTTTCTGACCCACACTATTGTGGTACACACGGACCAACCCATAAAGAAACTATTGGGCCATCCATACATGGCTGGAACAATGCTCAAATGGTTGTTGGAACTATCCGAATTTGACATCCAGTATGTGAAAGGCATAAACACTATTTGAATTCATAGCAGAAATGACCTTGTCCGACCAACCGAACGAGGGTGTCCGTCGGTGGGTTATATTTGCCGACAGAGCATCCAACTCGGCAGGGAGCGAAGCAGGTGTCATCCTAGAAAATGAGGAGGGATTTCTCATAGAAGTGTTTCTCACACTGTCTTTCCTCACCTCCAATAACCAGGATGAATATGAAGCCTTCTTGGCCGGTCTACGCCTTGCCGAAGACTTGGGAGCAGAAGAAGTCGTCATCTACATCGATTCTCAGCCAGTGGCCCTCTAAGTCCGAGGGGAATACCAGGTCAAAAACGATAAATTTTCAGAATACTTGGCCCTGGTCAAGGAGAAGATGGCAAAGTTCACCTCATTGGAAGTAAAACACATTCCCCGCGAACACAACATTCAGGGAGACATCCTGTCAAAACTAGCCAGCATGAAGAAGAAAGGGGGAAACAAAATTGTCATCCAAGAGATACTCCCAAGAACTAGCATCGAGAAAACATCCACGACCCTCGATGTGCACGTCGTTAGCGACGACCACTACTGAATGACCCCAATATACAACTACCTCACTAAAAGTAAACTACCATCCGACCCAAAGGAAGCCAACGTAGTAAGACATATATCATGCTCTTATGTTCTATTCGAGAACAAGATATTCAGATGAGGATTTACGAAGGAATCAATGCCCAACACCTAGGTGGGAGGTCCTTCACGAGGAAATATCTACGAGGAGGTTACAACTGGTCAACCATGTAAAACAATGCGAAAGAACATGTGAAGATATGCGACAAATGCCAATGACGCAGGGACATGCTTCTGGCGCTACCCAACGAGCTTAAGGTGATGTCCTCCCCGTGGGCCTTCGCCCGATGGGGCCTGGACATTCTGATACCTTTTTTCATAGGCTCCAATCAAAATAAATACTTAATAGTGGGTGTGGACTACTTCACCAAGTGGATAGAAGCTAAATCTCTAGCCAAGATAACAAACCACAACATACTTTGTTTCTATTAGAGAAACATCCTTGCCCATTTTGGAATTCCTCAAACAATCATCATAGACAACGGAACACAGTTCAAGGACAAAAAATTCCAGGAGTTTGTCGCTTAACTTGGCACTAAATAACACTTCGCATCCGACGAGCACCCGCAGACTAACGGGCAAGCTGAAGTAGCAAATAGAGTAATCTTATGAGGTCCCAAAAGAAGTTTGGACGAAACAAAGAGGTAGTAGGTCGAGAAGCTTCACAGCGTGCTCTGGGCCTATTGTACTACACCTCATTCATCAACCTGGGAAACCCCTTTTCGCCTAGCATACGGGACATAGGTGATAATCCCTATTGAAACCCGCTGTTGCACCCCAAAATTTGCCTAACCTTGTTGAGACTTGGTTCATTGTTTCATTGCATTCATTCATACACTAGCATATGCATTACATTGATATGTGTGCAGAGATCAAGAGGTGTGATCATATTTTAAAAGATAATGGGAGGTTTGAGAACTTCTTGAATATTGTTATTGAATGGTGTGAGGGTTGATATCCTCCTCAGCTGAAGTTGAAGATCCTCAGAGATAGGGTTGATTGCAAAGTTGAAGGTCTCCTAGTTTGAAAGTTATTAAAGCTACTCAGATGATTCTGAAGACTTGAGTATGATCTTGAAGCCTTGCTAGAGCTCATGGGATGTCTTGAAAGCCATCATGAGACCTAGACAAGTCATTGAGTGAAGATTGAGAAGTTTTGCCATGAGTGGTGGAATTAGGGTTTGACTGCTCAACCCTAAGTCAACAGATGAATCTGAGGAAGGTTGAGACCTATCCACAATGTCATGTGACCATGGATTGATGCTTAAAGATGCCTAGTGGATGATTCCAAGGTTTTTTTCTCATGATTGAGAAGTTTGAGAAGATTGAGAGCTAGGGTTACTATGCTTGACAGTGTAAAACCCCCTAATTCGGTGCTAACTTCAGGGCAAGATAAGTTGAAATTAAAGCCTCATATCACTTTGTGATGGTCATTAGACTTGTAGAGGATGTTCTTAGCTTTAATTTGAGTGGTGGAAGTCCTTGAAAGGATTTGTGGAACTCAAGTTATGGTCCTTGCAAGTTACAGGTCATCTGAGGATATTGAAATTTGTCTGTGAAAGTTACTTGACTTCCAAGCAACTTTTACCCTCCAAGGAATATTCAAATGGATTTTTGGTGAACATAAAAGTTGTTCCTTATGATCTTAGATTTCCAAAAAGGTATGGCATGCCTCAATCTGATTTGTGAAGCTCTAGATATGATCTTGACAAACCAGGGGTATTTTGGGAAAAGTGAGATTATAGGTCATTTCAAGTATGTACCCATAACTCCTATTTGCAAGCTTCAAATGAGAAAATGTTCAACATCAAACTTGTTCAAAATGATGTTTTAGGTCCATATAAGTGATCAGGGCAACTTGGAAATGCTTGTAGCTCATACTTGCCAAAATGGTCAAAATAAAGGAGGATTTAATGTATTAAAGTGACCTATTTTTGGGAATTTTCAATACATGACCAAAACAATGCAAATGACCTATCATCTTGAATGGAAATGAGATTCTAGAGACAACGGCATCATTACAATTTTGATTTGAGATCAATTTCATGGACTTATCATAAGTTACTTGTAATTTAAGTTACACTTGCAAAACATAAGAGAGATCAATGTACAAGCTATCCAAGCATTCTAACATCTCATACATCTCATCTAAGGAGAATTTCAGACCAGAACATGCTGTTTCAATGGATGAAACACAAGCTGGTATGTGTATGGTATGAGATGGTATTTTGATGACATGAGATTTTCAATTTATCATTAGATGGTTCTAGAAGATTCTGGAGAGTTCAGACACTTTCTATATATGGTTTAGAAGCTGCTCAAGGTAGGGGTTGGTGAGAGTGGAGAGAGGAGAGTGAGATTGCCATTTTCATTTCTTCCATTGCAAGTTGAAACCAATTTCCATATTCTGCTTCGTTCCAATTGATTCTTTCTATTGCAACAAGTTCCATTGATCATTCTGAGTGTGTCCATACCAATTGGAGAGCAAGATCATGAAGAATTGAGAAGATAGCATTTGGATTTGGCAAGGAGCAAGTCACTATCGGATTCTGAGATTCAAGCTTCTTTGATCAAAACTTTTGCAAACAAAAGCCATATCTTGATGCAAGGAGCGATTCTGGAGAGTTACAAGGATTGAAGTGAAGGTTTGACCCCTCTGATATTCAAGAACTTGCAGGTTTGCAACTTTCACCATACACCTTAAATTAAGCATTTGTAGTTAGAATTGTTAGGTTAGAAGGGTTAGAAATGATTAGGAGTTGGATTCTGGAGAGTTTGAGGGCATTTGGTGAGGTTTGAGTTAGTGACACCAATTTTGTTTGGATCAAGAACATAGCATATACTGAGAGACAATGAGAGTTTGATAGCAAGAATCAACCAGTGTGAGTTGGTGATCATTCTGGTACAAGAATTTTCAAGAACCATGGAAGTTGATGATTGAGTTTATTTTGGATCCACGATCGGGTTTTATGTTAGAGGGCATTTCAATGAATTCTGAGATAATGGTTATGATCAGCATGGAATTTAGAGTGTTTTAGTGTCTTAAATTTGGAATTTTGATGATGGTATGAGAGAACCCGAGTAAGATGATTGTGATGTTTGGAGCTCTGTTTCATGGAGCTTTTCCCTCCATCCATAAGCCAGAGGTTGAAGATGGTGTTTTTACCATTGGATTGCATGAGACCTATTGACTTTATCCAGATCTAACGGCCACGACATAACCTCACGATTTAAAAGAGAAAGTTTGAATACATATAAAACGAGGAGTTTCATTATTTGGAACCTTGGGCTTTAGTACCGAGACCACTATACACACCCCCATGTTAAGCCCACTTGAGATTTGAACTGGTTATGTTTACTTATTGCACCGTGTTTTTTTTTTCTTTTTTCTTTATATTTTGTTATTTGTTTTCTGATTTAATAGTGGGCCAAGCGCATTACTATGTGTACCCCCACTTTAAGCCCAGTCATGCATTGCACTTCATATGGTTATTATCTGCACCACACATTTCACCTTTTATTTTCATTTTTTTCATTTTCTTTTAATCTTTAGAAAAATCATATAAAATAGGAAAATAATGATTTTTACGTGGGAGTTTTTGCTCCTATTTCATTTTAATGTCTAGAAAATAATAAGAAAATAACATTTGCATTTCATGCATTTTGATATTTTTTTGTATATTTTCTCTTTTAATAGCTTTTTTAATTCATATTATGTTGATACATAGATTTGTAGAATTTGATTTAGATAGTTCCTTTTGTATTTTTATGCCATTCTTTTTAGGATAGTTAGATTAGGACTTTATCTCCCCTCTGGATTTATTCCATAATTTTGTGATTAGTTTTTAATTAGTTTTGATTAGGTAATTTTAGGTTGTGTAGAATTAGGTCAATCCTTAACATAGGTTCACAATAACACTAGAATTTTGGGTTTTTAGGTCAAATTAGATATTGGGACATATAGGGTATTAAGGGTAGGTATATAGGATCCCTTGGAAATTATATTAGAAATTTATATAATAGTATACTATTTTAATTGATTTTTGTATGTTGATTGTTGTTTGTGTTGCCCTTGTGGGCTTTTGTTTTAGTTGCTTTGCTTGTGGGCTTTCTCTTTTGCTTGGTGGGCTTGGTATTGCTTTGAGGAGCATGGAGGAGCATAGTATAAGATTTGGAGATTGAAGAAGGAGCTTGAGAGCTTGAAGACTTGTTGGTTTTGTTGTTGTTTTAGGAAGTAGGATTTAGGTAGAGTTTAGACTTAGTTAATTTCTTTCTTAAACATGGATGGTATCTTTCACCTTCATTCTTCCCCATGATTCAAGGTCCTTCCATGGTATTCACCTCCATCCTTTGGAGGGATAAGTGATTGTACCTAGGAAGTAGAACTTTTGAGGGAACCATTCTTTTGATATTGAACCCATATAGGCCTCCTTTGGTGGTCTATAAGCAGTTCAATATCCTAGCTTATCCAGTTAATTGATTTCTCTTGGTTTGAAGGAGCTTTGGGGTTTGTTTGAAGATGAAGACTCCATTGAAGAGTATTGGAGAGGTTGCTTTTGAAGAAGAAGATGATTGAAGATAGGAGCTGAAGCTCGGGAAGAGGATGGATTTCCTTGATGATTTGTTGGAGTCTGAAGACTTTGTGAGATCCAAGTTGAAACTTGAGGAGGATGTTGAAGCCTTGAAAGGTGAAGATGCAAGTAGGTACTTGTGTTAGCTACAGTTAAAGCCTGATGAAGAAGCAAGTTGAAACTTGTTGTTGAAGATGAAGCCTGAAGGTGGAGTCTACAGTTGAAGATAGCTTGGAGTTGCTGAGACAGGGTCTCCTGGGTGGCTTTTCTTTTACTGTATTATTTGTTTGCTTGAAAGCATTCCCTATAGGCTTGAGTGGAAGCTAGTCTTCCCTTGACTGCTGTTTGAATAGGTTCGAGGTAGAGCGCGACTCCCTTGCCTCGCTTGTATTGTGCATGGCATGCATCTTTACTGTTGATTATTTTACTGTTTATTTTATCTGTCTGTTTGTTCACCATTGACATGGTTCCCCCTAGGTTCTCACTTTTCTCTGATGAGAAAGTGATGATAGACTTTTAGGCTGAAGCCTTTGCATGATAACTTATAGGAGTTCCCGGTTTCAAAACACAACCTTAGGATGAATCCTTAGTTGCGTTTCCTTCTCATCTACAAACAGCAGTAAGACACAGTAACAGGAATTGCAAACACAGTAAAAGACACTTCTGGCGTAAAAGATTGAAAACAGACTGAAAATCATTTTCCCTTTGGGGTCAGCAAATTAATGAAGACTTTTGTGAAGAAAATAGTGTTGTTAAACTTCAGCGCCACCGCAAACAGGCTTCGTCCCTAACTGCTGGAACTGCTGTTTAACCCTACTCGAGTAAAAATGTCCGAACAACCTGTGTTCCGTTTTGTCCCGAACTACGTTAGCTCTGATTTTCTCTGACGAGAAATACGTAGGCACAAGATGCGACGTCTTGGCGAGCCACCTTCCACCCATCCGTAGTTAGCCGAACTACGTCGACTCTGACTTTCTCTGATGAGAATACGTAGGCCCAAAGCGCGATGCTTTGTCGAGTCTTTTCTTTTTCTCTTTTTAGTTTAGTTTTGTTTTGCTTTGAGCCAGCCTTGATAGGTAGATTAGATTAACAATCCGTACGTCCAAACAAACAAGCGTGGATCCCATCGAGTACGATGGACGTGAGGGGTGCTAATACCTTCCCCTTGTGTAACCGACTCCCGAACCCTAAGATTTGGTTGTGACGACCGGTCTTGTCCCGTTTTCGCGAGGTTTATCCTGTTCGTTTCCTTTCCCGCTCGAGGGATAAATAACGAAAGGTGGCGACTCTTCTATTGTGTCGGCACCTGATTTTCGCAGTAGCGACACCTGCGTGCCGACCAAACGAACTAAAACACCTTTAGACGAAGAAAAAAAATAGCGAGGCCATGAGGGAAGAACTCAACCTCGTTGAAGAAGTTCGGATAGGGGCAGACCTCCGCGAAGCCTCACTCAAACAAAAAATAACGATTAGGCACGACACCAAGGTCATTTGACGAGAATTCCAAGTGGGTAGCCTCATCCTAAGGAGGAATCACAAAGATTCCCGAGAAGGAAAGCTCACCGCAAACTAGGAGGGAACCTACCGTGTTAGAGCAAAAATGGATAACGGGGCCTACTACCTATAACACCTTACTGGGGAAGAATTAGCTCGACCATTGTACGATAAAAAGTTGAAACAATATTACAGCTAAGGCCTTCCGCTATCGACTTGCCTCGCCCAAGCGACATACACGAAAACCGACCATGGGTGCACGCCAAGGTACAAGTGACGCACCACCAAAAAGGATCTAAGCAAGGGTCTGGCGAAGAGACTTACCCATGCTCGAAGGTGGTTCCCTAATCGAGCTCGCCGTCGTCATAGTACCATGAACAACAGAACCCTAACTCACGATGGGAAGTTCACGTTGCAAACTCAGGCCACAATCGTGACCTGAGCTCTGCCCTGCCCGGAAAAAACCCAGGTCTTTCGATCAGTTCCCCGCACTGTCGAAGATCATCGATTGAGCATATCTGGAATATAACAAATTACTAAGTTTCTCTTACGACCATGTTGGATGGTGCAGGACACTTAGAAAGCATTAGGCAAAATACAAACATACAACATACTAATACATATTATATAACACGGCCACAAAGTGCCACAAATGTGCGTGATACAATAAAAAAAAGGCCAAGCCCCACAAAATAAAATTACAATAAATTACAAGTTGATCAAATGGCACGTAGACCAAAGAACAAACTAAGAAAGGTTCACCGCTCCTCTTGTTGAGCCTCCTCTTGGGTCGCTTGCCCCTGCTCTTCACCGCCTTTGCCGAACTGGAGGAAATCAGGGACGAATATCTGGCCCTCTTTGCCCATATAGAGGAACCCTGTGCCCTATGTGGTCAGCTCAACCCTAGGGTTCACCAGCTTCAGTTGGTCCACGATGTTTTGAAAAGCCTCATTACTGATGACCATAAGGTCGTCTATGGCCTGAGTAAATCGAGAAACCAACTATGACCGATTCAACAACTTTTTCGTCTCCTCGGGATCATCCTCAATGGGGGCAACAACAGTTTTAAACTTCTCCACCAAGTCCTCGACAGCTTTTAACTTGGAAGCCAGGGCGCCCCTCTCTGAAACAATCTCCTTGCGACCCTTGCGGGCAGCATCTTCGAGCTCCATGTCCCTCTCCTCCTGAAACTTCTTGACCTTCTCTTCCAGGGCCGCCACCGTAGTTTGTGATTTCTTCAGCTCGAACTCAAGCAGAGAGCCGTCCTCGGTATATACCACGACCATCTCTAGGATCCTCATTAAGGCAGAGGCATCCTACGCAAGCATGACCCATTTTCTAGGGCGGTCATTTTCCTCAAGATTTAGACGTTCTGCCCAAAGAATAGACATGGAGGATCCCTCGAAGAATTTATTGTTATGCAGACAGGGAGGTAGCTCAAACTTTCTTTTAATGGACTCCTGGCTGAGGTCCACAATTTCATTCGTGCAGGCGCGCTTGGGCCTCGAGCTCATGGGCAAAGGTAACATCTGAGTCGTCGAAAGAGTTGACGATGAAGTCTTCGACCCTGTCTGTGGGGGAACCATTTGCTTACCAAGGCGAATCCTTCCTATGACAGTTTCGTCCTTCATCTTTCCTTGGGAATTCTTTATCATCCTCTCCTGTGCTGAAGATATTTTACCCACAAAAATAATGAGCACGTCAGCGCGTGGAAAGAAATACATCTCGAACAAAATAAGAAAAAGCGAGAATCTACCCAAAAGTTTGAGAGCCTCCTCGCGAGTGCTACACTCGAGGAGCTCTGTAGTGTTAATATATCGGGCTTCCACATGAAGCACCCCATCTTCCTCGTAAATAACCTACCTGACGCGTGTCACGCACTGAGCAGGAAGGAAGTCGTCCACGAAGGCCACCAGCTTGGCATAGTTGGCCCGATCATCATCCCCCAATTGACGAGGAGCAACTATGTACTCATCAGTCGAACGGGTGAAGTGAGCCCTACTCTATCAGAAGGGGAAAGTGAACAACCTCCAGGTAACTATTTTACCCTCCTCGTCTATCAAGTCCTCCCTATTTTCGTCTGTGGAGACCTCCCACAAAAAAGTTGAATCGGTAGCCTTCTCTGACACCGGCTCGATCACATAAAATATCTCTTTAAAGGTCCGGATGGATTCGGCGAAAGGCTTGAACAGTTTCCTTCCCTACTTTAAGGAAACCCAACTAAGCTTCCTCCCCGACACCTGTCGTTTAAGATGAAAGATGGTGAAGAAAAGCGGGAGGGCGGCCTCGATTTACAAGTACTCGCACATCAATTCATACGCCCGCATGAAGGCAATGGAGTTTGGGTGTAGTTGATAGGGTTCCAGGTCAAGATGCACGAAGAACGCCCGTTGAAAATCCGTAAAGGGCAACCTCAACCATATCTCTTTAAAAACGTACTCTTACATGGGAAATATCTCCCTGTACACCAAGCAAATATGTTCATATTCTAAAGGGAAAAGGACCCTTAACTCTCCCTTCCGGCCCCACCGTGGTAAATGCATTCCCGGTGTACGAAGCAAAGAGCGAGGCATGCTCCATTGGCTCAACCACCGTCCACTCATCCTCCGTTGACCCCGCGAAAGTCATCCCCACAACATTAGGAGACGAGGAGTCATCGTCTGTCTCGGTGTCCTCCGAGGAGCTATCCTTGAACAAGTCCCTGGAATATTCGTCTTTGTCAAATCTATGCGACATCGTTTTTACCTAAAAAATAGAGAGAGAAAAGTGAATTCAATGACAAAATCAAATCCACTCATCCACTGCTAGTCAAGTGAAAGGGCGCGCAAAGGGCCAAGGACTGAATCATCGACCTAAGCACTACTTAAATGACACAACTAAACAAATGGGGAAGTGCCCGGTAGTTCTCCCTGGCACATCAGAGGACTGTACCCGCACACAAAATCCAGAACTCCCATGAGGAAAACACCAGAGTCTATGGCCCCTCTGGAAATGGCACCGTCGTATCATCCCTACTCTAGGATAAACTAAAACCTATGGCTTGCTAACTTTCCATTTCCTAAAAACAACCACTGCGGTGTCGATAACAGACAGATGGTCGCGCCACCGTCTGCCACTAATAACCACCACGAATATGCCCTATAACTACGTCATTTCAGTCCTAACCACATGCATTCGAAGACATCAAACCAAAAAAACAAAGAGTAAGCAAGGATCAACGTACTTACGTGGTAGAGGAATAAGTTTTGGACCTAAGCAAATCTGGTCGGGCGTCGTACGGTGGTCGGAACAAACTTGAAGGCAGTGAGTGGTGGACGGAGAAAACAAACAAGAAGAAAAGAGAAGCAAAATTTCTGAATAAACTAACCCTCTCGCTATTTATAGGCAAATGACATGCACGTGCACGAGCACGCGCGGGTAGGGCATCATCATGACCTAGCCTAGCCATCATCACACATCTAATGCAGCACACAACTCGAGGTACGTGTGGCATCTCCACTATTCAGATCCCATCAATGGTTGGGCTCCCCGACAAAAACATTTCTGGTGTCCGGGAAAGTATTCATCTAAACACAAGGAAGCTCACGACGACTATGCCCGGAAAGCATACCATCCTTAAGTCATCACTACCGTGCCCAGTAGCAATGATTTGAGGGGCTACTGTACCGAACTAGCCCAATGGCTAGGCATGAACCAATCCACTTCTGCTCTTAGAACGGTCCAATTTCTTAAGTCCAACCTCTTTGGTGGAAAGTTTATCTTTCTGCCCCTCCAACAGGGGAGGATAACCTATTTACCCTTGGTCACATCACTTCTCCCTGTCAGTATCTGCCCGTCACGCTCGGTTCTACAATCCAGAAACAGTCAAGATGCACCAACAACTAGTTATGGGCACGTCTGTCTGTTCCAAAGGCTAGTTCTGGCAGTTTCCTATTCTTCGAGAAACAGTTATCTCGCCCCAAAAAAAGGACTAATGGCCAAGCGCTGAGGGAATTATAAAAACCATCTCATTTGAGAGGGTCAGGTATCCAATATTTACCCTGAAACACACATATTTTGCACTTGCTCTCTCTCTCTCTCTCTCTCTCTCTCTCTCTCTCTCTCTCTCTCTCTCGTTTTCTTACTTTAGCATCGGAGTACCTTGCAGGTACACCCCCTCCTCCTCTTTCACACCCAGCATCACAGACGCTTGTCTTTGGCCCACCTCAGATTCTGATCAACCAGTAAGATCAGAAAATAAAATCATTAAAACACTTTCAGTTCCATTTCATATTTCCCCATGTCTTTTATGACGCCATTTATCAACTCAGACATGCCACATGGCTGAAATTACTTGAGGAAAAATTGAATTCGTTCTTTCTTCGTGTATTTAACGTGCTCATTTAACACTTTCACTTTCACTTCCATCCTTCTGCAACCCAAGCATAAAATGAGAAAACTCTCACTTTTTTTCTTCTTCCTTAAGCTCCTCATTAAAAACTCCATTCATTACAATGGCGCTTCCATCCCAATATCATCCAAGTTTCCTTGCTGAAATAGGGTTACCTTTGTACATTAACGATCATACTTATGTTTCTAAACCTTTTATAGAGGCAGAAAGATGGAAAATAGGGTATCATCATGCTTTCATCTCATATGTTCTTGTTACGAAGTGCATGCTTTCATGGGTCCATTATCCAAATACATCAAGAAACTTCAAGTACTGCAAGACTTCTTCTCCACTTATGTTGGTTATATTATATTTTTATGATGTTAAGAAAAAAGTCAGTTGCTAAATTGATTCTGTGTTGGACTATTATGGAACACTTCAACTCAAGGCTTTGGAATTGATAATTTTTAGGTTTGTATTTTTTTCAAGTTAATGGTATTGTAATGATGGATTTTTCTTAATAGTCTCAATTATGAAATTCAATTTGAGGATTTTGTTTTGTTTTAATAGCCTCAATGAAATATGTGTTTTAATGTAGTACAATAGTATTTGGACTCTATAAAGTTTAGATATACTAATTGTTAAGTTAAGGGACGAGACAATATTTTGAAAAAGAAAATCACATGTTTAATATAATATAATATAGAATTCCTATGTTTAATATAGTAAAAGAATTAAATACATATAACGTGAATTATGTCTTAATGATTGATTAAATATTTTTTATAAATTTTTTATTTTTTAATAAAATGATGAAAAATTTAAAACTAAGACAGTTTGAAATTCAATTGCAAGTTTATAGATTGCAATTATATTAACAAAGACAATTTAAAATATATTAACACCAAATGAATTATCAATATGTGAACATTTACGCACTAAATGAGTTAATAAATTGTAAAGAAAGTGTGGCAAAATTTCTTCTTTAAAGCATAAAGTATTCTCACTTTAGTACATGAACAAATTGTACGTGCGTGCGTGCGTGCGTGCGTGCGTGCGTGTGTGTGTGTGTGAGAGAGAGAGAGAGAGAACACATAATGATTTGTTTAGACAGTTCCCCAATTATCCTCATTTTAGTTACGTTTTCCCCCAATTTCAAATAGAATTGAGATATTCAATAATCTTTACAAAATGTTGAATACAAGATAGAAATAGAAATTCAAACCCCCAAATCCCAAATTTGATGTTGATTTTATCTTCTTCTTTTCCCTTAATCTAAAGCAAAGTGTCCTAAGATTTTCAATTTGATCCTCTGGTTGCACTACTTTTTTGACATAAACACCTCTATTCAAAGCTTTAACTATGTTGAATCCTAGTTGCAAAATCTTATTCCAAAACCCCCCAAATCACAGTTGATCTCGAAGGGTGTTTTCCGTGAAAATTAGAAAACAATCGTTGATCTTCCAAATCTAACTTTGGTGACTCACGAGATCGGTCAGATTGATCCTAGGACATGTGCTAAATTTTTATGTGAACTAAGTTATCTAAACTACACACTTCGACAATGTTTTGAGGACCTCGAGTACCTCAATGATGGATCCAGGTTATTCAAAGCCACGCCTTATTTCAAGGATTCTAATCTCTACCTGAACTGGCTGACCAAAGTGGAAAAGGTCAAAGAAAATGACTAGAAGGAAACTAGTATTTATGATTTAATCATGATGTCGAAGGCTGGCCCAACCTACTGCCCTATTATGCTGGCCTCCTCACTGTATTTCTGGGATAACACCCGCTACACTTTCCACCTACCTTGTGGGATGATGACTCCCACCCTCTTCGACCTAGTCGATATCACATGGATAAAACCCTATGAACTAGTATATGATCTTGAAATGGATTGCCAGGACTCTGTAGGATTTTCAACCACCAAACATACATACATCCATTTCATTAACCATTACCACAATAAGAAAACAATAACAATCAATGATCAGGAACATATAACCTTTTTAGTTATGTGGTTGCCTCGTTGCGTCTTTTGTACCAAGTGTCTGCAGGTGGCGAGGAAGTACCTCACCCTACCTAAGTGAGATGATTTTGGCCAGTTTATATGAATCCTCAAGTGAAGGTGTCGGCACACTAAAAAACAAAGAAAGCAACGAGAACCTTTTACTATTAAGGCCCTTCTGGTTGCTTCAACATTGGCTCAATTCCACATTCGAAACCAGTCTTCCTAATAAAGGACAAATCAATAAAGAAGACCATGTTATTGCAGGGAGGCGATTCGAACGGACTTGATAGTTCATGATCACCCCCAACGAAGAAGGTCACACGCTCAAAGCGAATCTCTCAGGTTTCATTAAGATGTTTGTCAAACGCCATGAGTTCACCCCAAGGATGACACCTTTTTCAGAGAGGAAATATGGTCCTGAATGGTTTACCAGGCCTTTTCCTCAGGCGTTCAAAAAAAAACGAAGAAGAATCGAAGCTTGTGTGGGAAGGTTTCTTAATACCTCGATTAATAATCCACAAACTCAACCTCTTAAGAGGCCAAACAACTCTAATGAGTTATCAGTCAAACCTTGTATCCTGATAATTAGGTTTAATCCAAATGTTGCCTAAATGTTTATATGACAAAAAGGCCCACGTTATCCTCCCTCATACCATCTTCAACACTCTTGAGAGTTCGACACACCTAGCTCGACATGCTCATAAACCCCTTTTAACACCTGTTTACTTTGAACCCTCTAACCTCTGCTCCCAAGAATTCTATAATTGGTGGTCCAGACACTACACTTCAGAATTTATTAACGTTTCAAGCTTTGTTCGCTTGATTGACCAAGCTTTCATTGATGTGAAAGAAAATATCAAGAAAGGTACATCCACTCACATCAAGGAGATTCAAGCCTTCCAGAAGTAATTTGAAACCACCTATCGACCAGATGATGTTAGTCAAACCATCCGTGAGGCTGCTGTTACGCTGAAGGAAAATTTTTCAAAGAAAATGGATAATTTAAAAATCCCTCCCAATGTTCCTCGCGAGAAACGTTATGAGGTGGCTTTCGCCTTATTTCCCCCGAAGATCCCTCGATTGCCAACTGCTGATTTTGGAGTGGCTTTTGCCCCTCCATTTCCAGATTGGTTTATCTGTGGAGATTCTATACAAATCCTTCGACAACAATCGAAACCGAAAGCCCAGTGGGTGGTTTCGACTAAACATACGCTCGATAGTCTCAAAGGGCATCTTCATGTTGGTATTGAAGATGTTTGCATCGAATCTGAAATCCTTGAAGGTCATCACCCTTCGATTTTAGACTCTTTTACCTGAACTCTATTGTTACTAACTGGTAGCAGCGTGATTTGTTTTGCATCCCCCCTAAAGGGAGTGCTCCCCAGCCACGAGTTGAAGCAAAGGCCGAAGGCCATAAGATATCTTATATGCCTCTATGTTTGATTCTTCTCGTTCTTGGTTGTTTCTAATATTCCTTAGTGACTTAGGTGTCTCACAAGCCACCTTCAAAACCTTAAAAGAAGCTTAAAAGAGCTTATGCCCAGATTATTATTGACTTAGAGGATGATGACGAGTCTCCTCTTGAGGGATTACAACTGAAGAAACTGAGGAGAACCAGCCAAGGTACGGACACGGCTGGCAACCAATCTGAACCCTCGACCACAATCGTAGTCCCTGTCGAAAGCGACAATTATAGCCCTGCTGATGAGGGAACCAAGGCACATTATGCCTCAGTTCTCCTTGAGGTCCTTATTTACTTACACCTTGTCCCTTTTCTCATGTCTATTTCCTCTTGATCTAGGTTGACGCTGGTGGATCGAAACCTCCGTTCGACAAGTCTCTTTCTCCAGATACCATCTTAAATAGCCAAGGTGAGCCTACTTACTATTCCATATCTGACTTGGGCTCTGACATGAGTTCTCTTGGTGAAATTAACAAACCTGGGCTTGAAACAGTTCCTCCTTCGCCCACAAAATCTGCTACTCAACAATCCCAAACGGATGGGTCTGATCATGAAGAAGATGATACATAACAGACTCTTGAGGCATCCGATGCAAAAGGCGTCCCTATGGAGGATAATACATCCTTAGTTGACACAGGTAACTCTCCAATGGGCCATACTCTTGTTGTCGAAGACACTGAGCCAACAAGAGGTGAGGACGCTGATGAGGATGAAACCATGCACCAATCAGAATTGGACGACCATAGTGATAAGGATACAGGGGATGAGATGGATGAAGACAAAGCAGGTGATGGTCAGAGTGAAGAAGAGAGACTCGAGAAAGGTCCAACCAACGAGTCTACCCACGTTGAGGTGGTTGCTACTCCAACCACTACTATGGTTGCAGAAGGCCAAACAATGCCCACCACACATGAAGCAAGCCTTACTAAAGCAGAACTTAATGCCTTAAAGGTTAGCAACCCTCGACAGTACGTCAAGATTTTTCTTGGGAGTCAAGGCAGTTCTTCTGGCAAAGCTCTTAGTACTTCAAATTCTGAGGCTCAAGCTTCAAGCAAGCCTAAAGAGAACATCCCCTAGAAGATCAAAGAGAAAATATTCAAGGGAAATCTTTTTTAAATATTGTAAATGGACCAAGTTAACCATCTTTCTCTAAAGAATCTCCTTCAACAGGTGGATATTCATTCCATCTCCCCCGAATCTGCTACTGTTATCTTGGAACTCGATGCCATGATTAACCAAGCCTATGGAGACCTCAAACGGCTGCCTCAAATTGAGAGAGCCATTTCGACTAAAGCCGACAGTGAAGCTGCCACCTGGACCGCTACTACTGAATTAGAGAGTAAGGTAGCGGAGTTGGAGGAGGCGAAGGGCAAGAACCAACAAGAGATTGCTTCCAATGAAAATAAAATTTCCTCATGGGAGCAAATTTTAGGAAACTTCATAGCAAGATATCAAAGGCTAAGAAACGGAATGCTGAGCTATCTACTTTTGACGATTCAGCCTTTCAAAAGAGCTTAACCACACCATTACTTTTGTAGAGGAGGCTCGACAGCTGGAGGCAGAGGTTGCCCGTTTGGAATCTGACAAAAACTTGTTTCAAACGCGCCTCAAACTCCAGAAGTCGAGATACTTAAGAATGAAGGAGAATCTCCCTTTTTAGTTTGTTATAAATTTTGTAATGCATTTCTTTTTGGCCCTCATGTGCCATAGTCCTTCTACTTGATTATGTAATGACTTAAGCCATTTTGGCATGTATAAACACCATTTATGGATTTTCTTTGTGAATTGAATTATTCTATAGAGATTTTAACTTCTTGAAGTGTTGGTTTGTATTTTTTAAAATACTTGCCATTGACTTTCAGAATTCTCTTATATTCGTTTAATTCTTCGACTTCATAGGCTCCATTGAAGAACACTTGCGTGACTTGGAACAAGCCTTCCCACTTTAGGGACCACTTACCCAAAGACCTGACCTTTTGATCCATAGGCAAAATCACCTTCCAAACTAAGTCTCCGGGTAGAAAGGTCTTAGCCTTAACCTTTTTGTTATATGACTTATCTACTCTCCTCTTTTGCCTCCTCAAAAGTTCTAGAGCTTTAAGTCTTTCTTTATCCAGATCCACCAACTCATCCAACATCATATCCCAATAAGTCTCACGAGGGATTTCATGATGTCTTTGAATCCTAATTGATTGTATGTAGATCTCAACAGGTAACACTGCATCATGGCCAAAAGTCAGTCAAAAATGGGTGCTATTGGTAGCTTCTTTGGGGGACGTTCAACATGCTTAGAGGATTTGGTCCAATGTTTTATGCCAATTTTTAGGTTTCTTCCTCACCTGCTTTTTTATCAACCCAATCACCACTTTGTTTGCTGCCTCAACTTGTCCATTAGCTTGGGCATAATAAGGTGTCGAGGTTAGGAGTTTGAATCACATTTCTTTAGAGAATTCTTGCATCTTTTAACCAGTAAACACTAAACCTTGATCTGTCGTAATGGTTTCTGATACTCCAAACCTGTAAATGATATACTTTTGAATGAACTTAATAACATCCTCTTGATCTACTTTTGGAAGAGGTATCGCTTTGATCCACTTCGTAAAGTAGTCTATCCCTACCAAAATATACTTCTGGTTTTTGGAGGATGTTGGTTGAATCTCTCCAATCAAGTCTAACGCCCATCCTCTGAAAGTCCATGGTTTGACTATAGAGTGTAACTCTCTTGCTAGAGCATGCTATATACCAGCGTGAACCTAACATTCCTGGCAGCCCTTGGAGAATTCGATGCATTCTTTTAACATGGTAGGCCAATACATGCGTTGACGAAATAGTAACCATTTCATCTTATGGCCTACTTGATGCGCCCCACATGTCCCACTATAGATTGTCGATAGGGCCAGATATGCCTCAGTTTCACTAAGGCATTTAAGCAAGACCCTCTCAGGGGTCTTTTTAAATAGCTCATTTCCTAGAAGAACGTAATTTAAAGCTTGATACTTAATTTTTTTTTTCTGTAGACGTTGATGGATTTCGTAGGTACTCGATCAAATATTTCCTCCAGTCCTTGTCTATCAAACCATCCACCACGAAAATTTCAAAATTTTCTTCATCAGAATACCCAAACTTCGTTACTTCTAAATCTGATGGATGTAATCCAACATGCACGACTTTACCTCTAACTTCGATTGCTTCTTGCAGGTTTTCTTTCGAAACCCTATACCTAGAGGCAATTTGTGCCAAGTCATTTGCTACTTGATTCTTTAGTCGAGGTATATGTTGAATTGTTGTGTTGCGGTGAGAATAAGATATCAAATTATTGATTAATTTGAACCACATCTTGATTTACAACCGGTCTTTGATTTATCTGAAGGAAATGTTAAAGAAAGGAAAAACCTATTTTGCATCGTAAACACAATGCGGGGAGAGATCTAAGGTTTGGGGGTTGGTTAAGCTTAGGAAAGGTATTAGCATCCTAAACTTCTGTAGTACTCTACATGAACCTCTTGTTTAAAATGTGTTATTGTTGGTTATCTGCTTAAGGGTAATGCTAAGGGTTAAAGGTAAAGAGAAGGACCTAAGGGGTTAGTCCTAAGTATACTCGCCAAGATTCGCATCTTGTGTCTATGTATTCGAGGTAGGGGATGGAATCATAGTAATCGTAGTTCCCCTCATAGAGGAAGGAAGAGGAACTTCTTGACTGTGGTCAAGATTCCAGGGGAAGTAAACGTTCATAGAGAAACGCTTACTTGGAGTACGGCGACTCCAATTCTACGTTGTAGAGTTTAATTGAAAAGAATGAAGTAAATATTCCATGGCGGAAACTAACATGGAGTGCAGCGACTCCTGATCTTAAGACTAGGATAAAGGGGTGGAATGTCCATGACGCGACACCTAAGCATGAGTACGGCGACTCAAAGTCTTAGGGTTGGGAAAAGGTGAAGGTGTGTCAATGGCAGAATGACTAAGCACGAGTACGGTGACTCGTATCCTAAGGCTAGGAAGGCGACGGTAAAGGCATTGACACGATGGTCAAATGGGATAACCTTTCCTTCAGAGGGGATTAAACGATAAACGAAAATAATGATTGAAAATGTAAAAGCAAATTGATAATTGATAATAGCAGTGAGATATGATAGCAATGATATGTTGAAATGTAAGGACATACTGTAAGCAAGATTAGAAACTGAATTAAATTTAAAAGGCAAGTTAGGTGTGATTAGGTGTGATTTGTGGAATAAGTGGTGAAATCGGTTTTTGGTTAAGAAATTAGAAGGTTAATTGTTTTTAATTATTTTTGAGAATTTTTATGGTTAAGTCTAGTTAAATGAGTGATGTTAGAAATTAAGTTAAAATAGAAAAAAGAAGGATTGAGATTAAATTAATAAAAAAGGTTATTTATTTTTAAGAAAAAAAGATTAAGTGTTACTTGACAAAAGATTAAGGCTCTAAGTTATTTTGAAAAAAAAAATGTTTTTAGATTTTTACCTTAAATTTGAATAATGTACCTTTTAAAAATGAAAATGAAATTAGATTAAATTAAAATTGAACAATTTTTTTTGAAATAAAACTAAATTAAAAAAAAACTTAAAACTAACTATTACTTTTTTCTATTTTAAATGTTATTAAAGGGGAAATGAAATTAAAAATTAAATCTAAAAAAAAAGTTTTTTTATTGTTCTCTTATAAAATTCATTTTTAGTTAATTATTCAATAAAAAATATTTACAAATTTTTTTATTTATGGTTAATAGTTAGTTAGTTAGTAATATTTATTAATATATAATAATTACAAAAAAAAAAACATAAATAAATAATACTAAAAGATAATTAACTAAAAAAAAGAAGGGACGGGTCTGAGTCACAACTCCTATGACCCGACCCGTCCGACTGTTTAAGAGAAGGGGGAACTTGGGTTTTGGAACCCTAAGTCCCAAGGGGCCAAAACGGCGCCCTTCTTCCTCTATTCTCTCTGTCGCAGAAAAAATTTCTCTTCCTCTCTTTCTCTTGCACTCGTCTGATTTTCTTTGTCTCTCCTCCTCTTCCCCTTGCATGCGACGAACTTCTTTCCTTCTTCTTGCTCTGCAAAAAAAAACAGAAACAAATGATTTGAGAAAAAGCTTACAGTGGTTTTTAAGTTTTCCGACAATGATAAGTAATCTCCAAGATTTGCTTCGTTTGGATCTGTGGATTTTGGTTTGATCTTGCTGGGTTTTCGAGATGCTTTTTGTTTTTCCAGTGAAACTGTTGTGATTTGTGGGTTTGGAAAAGTTTTTTGATGGATGGTTTGTGATGTTTGTTACGACTTTGCGTTTTCTGGTTATGACGATGATGAGACCTTTTTCGTCTCTGAGCCTCCGTGATTTTGGGTGGCTTTTGGTGATGATTTTTGCATGATTTTTTTATGAGAAACTTATCATTTTCCTGCCCTCTGAACTTCTTTTTTACTTCTTCTTATAGTATTTTTCTTCTTTAAAACATATTTTGAGTGCTAAAGTTTTTCCTTTTTTGAAAAACATGTTTGAACATGTTTATGAATATTCCTTTTTTCTTTCTTGCCATTGATGATGATGATATTTTGATTTGGAAATATTGATGTTGTTGTTGGATTTTCGTGGAAAATGATGGTTGGAATCCTCTTCTATATTCAGAATCTATTGATGGCTGATAAGTTATGTCCGGATTTTTGTTTTCAAATCTAGACCTTTATTGATGGTGAAGATATTTTGCTGTCTTTTCCATTTTCGGTCGTGTTGACGACATTATTTGATGTCCATTTTTGTTTGCGGACTGCTTTGATGATGAAGCCATTTTTTTGGATTTGGCATTGATGAAGTTGGCTTACCATTTTCGGTTTATTGGTTGTTGTATCTTTCCATTTCAGATTTGGCCTCTTCTTTTCTTTTTTTTGGCAAAAATTACTTTTTCCATATTAAAATAACAGATGTTGTCTTGGTGTTTATGCTGATTGTTGTTGGAAAAACGAAAGCTGGTGACGAATTTTTGTTGCCCTTCCAAAATGCCCATTGATGAAATTACTCTGAGGGTCGAAAATAATTTAAAATCCTTTTTGTTAAAAATTCTAAATTTCTGACATTGTTCAATTGTTGTTTGCAGGTATTCATAAAGCTTGAGGATAACACTTGAAGATGGTGGTTTAGGACTTAGAATTAGGGCTTGTAAAAAAATGTTATAAATTATAACAAGATGTAAACTTGAACATTTTGTAAAGACTTGAATTTCGTAATAGAAATCGGACTTGAAAATGTATATGAATTCGAAATCTTGAATAAAAATGTGAACTCAATTTCTCTTTAATTTTATTGCAACCCACGTCTTATTACGAACAACCTTAAATTTTGCAATTTGCACTTGAGGCATCTGAAAACTTGCGATTACACCAAACTATGAATTATGGCTCAAACTATGCGTTTGAAAATTTACTCGCAACCTGTGAATCTGATCTTTAAGTAATGAAATCTTGAACAAGGAATCCACATGAATAAAGTCTTGTAAAGGTGAGAAAAACACTTAGAAGGGGGGTTGAATAAGGGTTTAGAAAATAATATGACTATAAAAACACAAAGGATTTTTATCCTGGTTCGTGGAACTCAACTACTCTAGTCCACCCAAACTTGGATGATTTGCCTTTCTCAACAAGGACTTAATCCACTATTTAATCAACTGATTACAATAGTAAGCACTAAGAACAACTGTTCAAAGTCTTCTCAAGAACTACTGATTCTACCTGAATCTTCGTAAGGAACTTTACAATCAAATGTAAATCAAATACAAGTGTTTAAATGCTTCTAAGAAAGCTTTATCACAACTATGATTTTTCACTTAAGATTTAAGAACAAATAAGAAATAAATTCAGCAAAGAGAATATTGATATGAGCTTTTGAGAATTTCTTTTCAGTATTTCGTCAACTTGAGAATGTTGGTGAAGATGTCTTTTTATATCCAAAGATGTCACATGCGTTGCAGCTTGGAGACCGTGTACCAAAAGGTAGCAGTAGCCTTTTGTCTCCTTATGACATGACCTTTCTTGGAAATAGAATGTTCAGAAAAACCTTTTCATTCTGAGTCCTTTTGTCTATCACAAATAAGGAAAGAGTGTTGAGATAAGCCAACGGATATATTTGAAAAGCAATCTTCTTGAATTTGCTTCAGTCTCTTATCAGAGTCTTCAGAGCCTTGTTGTTCTCAGAGTTTGTTGTATCAGAGTGTTGCAGCAAGTGTGCTATTAGCGTGAGATACTTCTAAGCAGAGTGTAGAATCAGATCCTCAGTACTTGCAGCGTTCAGTACCATCAGAGTCTTCTGAGACAGCTTTGCTTGAAAAACTTCTTATACTCATTCTTCATTCTTTGCTTCAGAATCTTCTGTAGCTTCTGCTTCAGAATCTTCTGAGACAACGTTCAGAGTCTTCTTAAAGAATGCTTCTGACGCTTCAGATCTTTTCATAAAATAATGTTCTGATACATTTTTGCCTTCAGAAGAATATTGATTTTAATATCTGCAGCAAAAATACTTGAACATATTTAGAGTATATAATTTCTTCATATTAAATTTCGTAAGTGTTATCATCAAAACATAGAGATATATCTAAGAACCAATCTGTGTTCTAACAATCTCCTTTTTTTTATGATTACAAAAACATAAGAAATTTAGTATTTTAAGCATGAGAATTATAACTCCCCCTGAGATTAAAAATCTCCCCCTAAATTGAATACTAAGAAGGAATAGAAACTTCCCTTTTTGTAAGAGTATTCTTTTCAGAATCAGAGCTTGACTTGTTCCAATAAATAGAGCTTGACTTGTGTCAGAGTCTGATAAACTTAATCTGGGGATCTCAGAGTCACTTTTCAGAATTATTCAGAATATCATAAGTTCTGAAATACTACATAATCTCATTAGATATAATTTGATATGTCTGAATATCATTCAGGTAATGTTTATTTGTATAGCCAATTTCATTTTCTCCCCCTTTTTATCATAATCAAAAAGAAAATAAGACAAAACAGAGTAAATAGAGAAAAGATATAGAAGCATGTAGAGAAAACAATAATGTCATTCATTCAACAAGAGATACTCAAACATAGCAGACAAAACATAAGAAGGTTCAGATAATCAGTGCTCAAACATAAGATGCAAGAAAAACATAAACTAGGATTGTTTTGAGAGCAGCAGCTTCAGAAGGTTGGTTATCTCTGATGAGGTTTCCTCTTGCTTTACCATCCAATTCTTTAAGTTATCAGTCTTCTCATCTTGCTTTATCATCCAGGATTTTATCTCAGATTGACCAGCTTCCAACAGAGCAATCTTTTCTTCCAATTCTGGATTCTCTTTCTTGATTCCAGAAGAAGATGGAGCAGATTCTGGTGCAGGAGCAGGAGTATGGTCAATTTCCATATCAGAAGCAGTATCCTTAATAACAGAAGATGATGGTTGAACCACACTTATCAAAGCATCTTGATTAATTTCCATTGGGTCATCAGCAGGAGTCTCATTATCAAGAACTTCTTCAGAAACTAATTCTTCAGTAGGAGCATTTTCTAATAGCAACACTGGAGATCTACGAATACTCAATAGAGTCTGCCTAACAAGTTCAGCAAAATTTACCTTTGCATCATCAGAACAGAGGGCACTGAGATTTGAAGCAATTCTATTAAACCTGGTTATGAATTTCCTCCAAGAGGCTTCTGACTCAGCAGGGTTCAGACTTGATAAACACTCCTTCTCAACAGTTGAAATCCACATATTAACTTCTTTCTTGAAACCTTTAAACAACGCACTAACATCTAATCTGGGTTTGGGTTTCAGAAGATCTTCTAGTGTGGTTGGTTGTGAGGGTTCAGAAGAAGGTTGTGCAGATGATGAATGTTCAGATGAAGGGTGAGATGATGGTTGTGTAGTGGATGTTGGTATGGTGAAGGATGGAATTATAAATAAAGGACGTGGAAAGATGGAAGTGGTTTTTGGTGTTTCAGATGGTGAGGATTGGTCTTCAAAGTCATTAATATTGAACCTAGAATGTCTTTCAGATTTAGGTAGGTCAGACAGTAATGGCTTAAAGGGGTCAGGATGGTTTGTGGTAGAGGTAGAGTCAGAATCATCAGATTCATCAGAATGTTCCTCAGAATGATATGAGGTAGATGATAAAACAAACATTGTGGCTAAAGGCTGAACGTCTAAAATTTCATTGTCAGAAATAGTAGCTTCAGATGAAATTTGAATGGGTTCAGGTTCTGATCTAACAGGTTGTTCTTGTGGTTGAGTAGCAGTGGGTTGTTCTGATGAGGGATTATCAGTGGTTGTGTTCTGGTGAGATTCAGATAAAGGTTGAGTTTCTGGAATAATCTTTTCAGATTGTGTTGTGATATGTGGTTCAGAGGGTGTTTGTTTGACAAAAGGTTGTTGAGAGTGTGTGTCAGAATGTGTTGGTTTAGATACAAGTGGTTCAGTGTTAATTTGTTCAGAATCAATTGGTTCAGAATTTCTTGGAGGTGAGGGTGGAGGTGAAGGTGAAGGTGATGATGAAGATGAAGATATAATAGGTTTGGGATCAGATGCTAATACCTGCTTAATGGTTTCTCTAATAGTTTCCAAACTTGCTTCTGGAGCTGTTTCCTTTAACTTCTTTGTCTTCTGAGGTCTATCAGCATCAGACTCAGATGCCTTCCTCTTAGTCTGTGCATTACAACCTACATCAGCCTTCCTCTTAGAGCGTTTCTCTAAGTCAACTTCTGGTAGCTCTTCTCCTACTTGTTGAATTAAATTTGTAGGAATTGGAATGCCATCTCTCATGCATTCAGCCAAGTACATCAGAATGATTTCCCTGGGTTCATCTAATTAAAACATAGGAAAATCCTTCAGAGGTATCCTCCTTCTGCTAACTTCTTCAGAATTAATCTTCCTAGGTTTTCCAGCCATTTCAGCAATGATCTTCATTCTCTTAAGAGTAAGACCATTTATTGCAGTTCCAACACAAGAAGATAATTCTTCTTTCAATCCAGCTTCTGTCAGATGTTTCACTAGACCATTTTCTGTTAAAATGTCTGATATCAATCTGCCCAGAGGTATCCAGTTCCTAACCTTTCCAGTATTTACTCTAACTTCCTCTCTAGTTTCCTTTACATGGTTCCACATATGACTAAACAGCAAATAAGGTAAAACCACTTTCTTCCTTATGCTCATACAATACATAAAGTACAGTTGATCAGTGTTGACATAGTCAGATGAGTTGGTGGGTTTCCTGTGCTGAAAAGTTCCCATAAAGCTTTTAGCCCAAATTTTGTAGATAGGCTTCAGATCTTTAGTTTTGTTGGAAGGTTTTCCAGTTGTGCAAACCTCTTGATAAATATCTTCCAGGTCCACATGAGTAATGGATAGACTAGTTTCACCATCAGATTCCTCATATCCAATCAGCTGTCTGATCAGCTTCTCAGTGATTACTATTTCCTTTCCCAGAACAGATGAATGAATGAATTTAGGACAGACAGATGCATGTATCCAAAACTCTCTTACCAGATGTGGATAAACAAGACCAATCAGTCTGTCAAAGTACTTTGTCCAACTTTGACTGTTAATCGTGTGTTGAAGATTGAGTCCATTTTCAGCCAAAGAAGGAAAATCTATGATGTTCTCACACAAGACTTCCAAGTCTTTAATAGGTGTTAACAAAGTTCTCTCAGGTTCCTTAAAACCACCAGTATTAGTTTTATAAGATGAGATTGCAGCAGCAATGGTTGACTGTAGCTGAGCAGAGGTTGAAGATGATGAAGCCATTGATGAGGAAGATGAACGTTTAGGGTTGAGATGAAGATTGAATAGTAAGCAAAAATGCATATGTGTGTTTGTGATGGTGAAAAGTGTGAAATTGTGAGAGTTGTGGTATTTATAGAAAAAATTAGGGCACACAAGGAGTCACGCATGCAATACACTTATTCTTACCAATTAATGACATTTAATGAGGATAAACATAATCATTACCAAGCATTAATGTATTCTGACAATTTGGGGGAGAAAAACAAGAAATTAACTATTCAAACAATACCTCAAACGTCTCTTCAATATTGTGAACTCTATCTTTTCAGATTCTGAGTTGCACGTGTTTGCTTGCATGTGCTTCTGAATTCTTTTAAGAAATGAAACGTTACCCAACGTTCAGATCCTCTGAGAAGTGTTAGTTCAGATACACACAGAATAATAATTCAAGAAATTTAAATAAATCAGAATCAGAAATACTTCAGAGTTTCAAACTTTCTGCATCTGAGAAATTTGCTTCTGATAAATATTATTCTGGACAAAAATCCATACCAATATTTTTCAAAATAAACTTAAACCTATCTTCAGCAAGGGGTTTTGTGAAAATGTCTGCCCACTGATGATCTGTATCAACAAAGGCTAAGTTTATAATACCCTTCTGAACATAGTCTCTAATGAAGTGATGTTTAATTTCTATATGCTTAGCTTTAGAATGTAAAATTGGATTTTTAGATAAGCATATAGCAGAAGTATTGTCACAGAAGATAGAAACATTACTCTCAAAAATCTGATAGTCTTCTAACTGACTTTTAATCCAGAGCATCTGTGTACTACATCCTGCAGCAGCAATATATTCTGCTTCTGTAGTTGACAGAGCAATTGTAGGTTGCTTTTTGCTATACCAAGAGATTAAGTTTCTTCCCAGAAATTGATAACTTCCAGAAGTACTTTTTCTTTCAACTCTATCTCCAGCGTAGTCAGCATCACAGAATCCAACTAGTTTAAAATCATCAGATTTTCTGTAACACAAACCAACGTTAGTAGTACCTTTCAGATACCTTAGAATCCTCTTAACAACTGTTAAGTGTGATTCTCTAGGATCTGATTGGAATCTAGCACATAAGCATACACTAAATAAAATATCAGGTCTAGAAGCAGTCAAGTATAAGAGAGATCCAACCATACCTCTGTAGAGTTTCTGATCTACTTTCTTACTTACCTCTTCCTTACCAAGAATGCTTGTTGGATGCATTGGAGTTTTTGCTAGCTTACTATCAGTCATGTTGAACTTCTTCAGAAGTTCTTTAACATACTTAGTCTGATGAATGTAAGTGCAGTCTTTGTTCTGATTGACTTGAATTCCCAGGAAGAATCTGAGTTCTCCCATCATGCTCATCTCAAATTCTGCCTGCATACATTTAGCAAACTCCTTTCTAAGCGTAATATTGGTAGATCCAAAAATAATATCATCCACATAAATTTGACAAATTAACAAATCTTTCTTAAATGTTTTACAGAAAAAAGTTGTGTCCACTTTGCCTCTGATAAAATTTTTCTCCAGAAGAAAGTTACTTAATCTTTCATACCAAGCTCTGGGAGCTTGTTTTAAACCATAAAGAGATTTTTTAAGTTTAAAAACATGTTCTGGAAATTTTTCATTTTCAAAACCAGGAGTTTGGTGTCATAAACTTCTTCTTCTATAATACCATTTAAGAAGGCACTTTTAACATCCATCTGATAAAGAGTGATGTTATGTTGTGCAGCAAAGGAAATAAGTAAACGAATATATTCTAACCTTGCTACAGGAGCATATGTCTCTGTATAATCAATTCCTTCTTGTTGACTATACCCTTGAGCAACAAGCCTTGCTTTATTCCTTTTAACTTCTCCTTTCTCATTTAGCTTGTTTCTGAAGACCCATTTAGTTCCAATAATATTGAATCCTTTTGGTCTTGGAACCAAATCCCAAACATCATTCCTTGTGAATTGATTTAACTCTTCTTGCATGGCAATAATCCAATCATTATCTTGCAGAGCTTCATCCACAGAAGTTGGTTCAACAACTGACACCAATCCAAATAATGATGCTTCAGATGATCTGATAAAGGATCTTGTTCTGATGGGGTCATCTTTCTTTCCAATGATCACATCTTCTGGATGAGAAGACTTGATTCTGGAAGATGATCCTCTAACAGTAGATTCTTCAGAAATATTTAAGTTGTTCATCTGAGAAGTTAAAGGAATTGCCTCTGGCGTTGCTTCTGGTTCCTTTACTTGAGTTTCTTCTGCCTCTAGAGCTTCAGAGTCTGAGAGAATCACTTCTCTATCTGCAGAATTCTCAAACTGCTTTGCCTTTTCAATGCCAAGCTTATCATCAAATCTAACATGAATAGATTCTTACACAATCTGTGTTTCAGTATTGTATACTCTGTAGCCTTTAGAGCGTTCAGAATAACCAAGCATGAAACACTTCTGTGCTTTGGAATCAAACTTGTTAAGATTCTCTTTAGTGTTCAGAATATAACAAATACATCCAAAAGGATGGAAATAAGAAATGTTGGGCTTTCTGTTCCTCCACAATTCATAAGGAGTCTTTTCCAGAAGAGGTCTAACTGACACTCTGTTCTGAATGTAACATGTTGTGTTAATTGCTTCTGCCCAAAAGTGTTTTGCCAGATTAGTCTCATTGATCATGGTTCTAGCCATTTCTTGCAAAGTTCTATTTTTCCTTTCTACAACTCCATTTTGTTGTGGAGTTCTAAGACAGGAGAAATCATGAGCAATGTCATTTTCATTAAAATATTTTTCAAAAACTTTATTTTCAAATTCACCACCGTGATCACTTCTGACTTTTATAATCTTAAACTCTTTTTCATTCTGGACTTGTTTGCAGAAGTCAAAGAACACAGAATGTGACTCATCCTTGTGTTTCAAGAACTTTACCCATGGCCACCTGCTATAATCATCCACAATGACTAACCCATACTTCTTGCCTCTGATGGATGCAGTTTTCACTGGTCCAAAAAGATCAATGTGAAGTAATTCTAATGGTCTTGAGGTTGAAACAACATTTTTAGATTTAAAAGAAGATTTAGAAAATTTTCCTTTCTGACATGCTTCACAAAGAGCATCTGAGTTGAACTTCAATTTTGGAAGTCCTCTGACAAGATTAAGTTTATTAATCTGAGATATACGTCTCATATTAATATGCCCCAATCTTCTGTGCCAGACTCATTGCTCATCATTAACAGACATAAGGCATTTAACATTTTGAACCTTAAGTTCTGAAAGATTTGTTTTATAAATGTTGTTTTTCCTCTTTATATTAAATAGGATTAAGCCATCTTTCTGACTTACAGCCTTGCAACATTGTTGATTAAAAATTATGTCATAACCATTGTCACTTAATTGACTTATGGACAATAGATTATGCTTTAATCCTTCTACAAGCAAAAAATTAGATATAGAAGGAAGGTTACCATTTCTAATAGTACCAGAGCCAATGACTTTGCCCTTCTGGTTCCCTCCAAACTTTACTTCGCCTCCAGATTTAAGCTCCAGGTTTTGGAACATAAACCTTTCTCCCGTCATGTGTCGTGAGCACCCAGAGTCCAGGTACCATGACTGGCGTCTTGATTTTTCTGCTAAAAACATCTGCAACAGGAATTATCTTTTCCTTAGGTACCCAAATTTTCTTGGGTCCTTTTTGGTTAGTTGCCTTAAAAGTTTGTCTGAACTTCTGTCTTTTTACAACAGTTTTGTTCTGACTAACTTTTGATATGAACATAGGAACATTCTTATCAGAACGTGTATGTTCAATATCATTCAGATGACCAAACTTGAATTGAGAATATAGAGGAGTTTTCTTAATGACAAGTTTATCTACAGGCATTGGATTTAAATCTTTTCCAGAAGGAGATTCATATCCAATTCCTTTCCTGTTGTTTCTGCTAACCCCATAAATCATTAAAGCCATTTTGCTTCTATATATGCTCTTAGCCAGAAACTTCTGAAAGCTGTAGTCATATTGTTCTAAAATGTTTTTACAATCTGACTTAGCTTCAAAATCAGAATCTTGTTGAGCCTTTTCAAAATCATTTTTCAACTTTAAATTATTTTTTCTTAGCTCAGCAATTTCTGTTTTTAGAAGATTATTCTCATATTCAAAATTGCTCTGAAGCTTTTTAAATTTGAGCTTAATCTTACTGTAGCTCTCTAGCAGTTCAGATAGACTTTCAGTAAGTTCTTCTCTAGAGAGTTCAGCAAATACCTCTTCAGAATCAAATTCAGATTCTGATTCAGATGATTCTGATTGGTCTTCTGTGTCTGCCATAAGTGCCATGTTAGCGCACTCTTCTTCAGATTCTGATGAAGATCCAGATGAGTCTGAATCATCCCAGGTTGCCATCAAAACTTTATTTTTGTTGTCAGACTTCCTTCTTGGCTTGTCCTTTACCAGCTTTGGGCAGTCACTCTTGTAGTGACCAGGTTCTTTGCTTTCATAGCAAACAACTTCTTTCTTTGACGATCTTCTGTGTCCAGAAGATTCTTTTCTTTGTTCAGGCTTTCTGAAGTTTCTGAATTTCTTTTGCTTGTGCTTCCAGAGCTTGTTGATTCTTCTGGAAAGCAGTGACAACTCATCTTCTTTTTCAGAGGATTCTTCAGAACTCTCTTCTAATACCTGCAAAGCTTTAACAAATTTATTAGATTTTAAAGCTACAGACTTACCTTTCTTCTGAGGCTCGTCTTCTTCAAGCTCTATCTCATGACTCCTCAAGGAGCTGATGAGTTCTTCTAGGGAGATCTTGTTCAGATCTTTTTCCAACTTCAAAGCAGTGACCATAGGTCTCCATCTGGAAGGTAGACTTCTGATGATCTTCTTAACATGATCAGCTGTAGAATATCCTTTGTCCAGAACCTTTAGTCCAGCAGTAAGTATCTGAAATCTAGAGAACATTGCTTCTACAGATTCAGCTTCTTCCATCTTGAAGGCTTCATATTTCTGGATCAACGCCAGAGCCTTAGTCTCTTTCACTTGAGAGTTTCCTTCATGAGTCATTTTCAAGGACTCAAACATTCCAAAGGCAGTTTCTCTATTAGTAATATTTTCATACTCAGTATGAGAGATTGCATTAAGCAAAATTGTTCTAGCCTTATGATGATTTTTAAACTCCTTCTTTTGAGCTTCTGTCATTGATTTTATGTCAATTTTCTTGCCATCCCCATTTGTAGGATGAGCATAGCCATCAATGACCAAATCCCAAAGATCAGCATCATAACCAAGGAAGAAACTTTCAATTCTATCCTTCCAATAATCAAATTTTTCTCCATCAAACATTGGAGGTTTAGTACTGATTCTATCCTTATCTTCATACTTGTTGTAGGAGGTAGAAGTTGAAGTTTCACCACTAGTCATACTTAATCAACCAAAAAGATATAAGAGTTTTCCCACGGATCTTTTCTCTTTCACTGTTAAGTGATTAGCACTACAGAGCCGGAGCTCTGATACCAACTGAAGGTGAGAAAAACACTTAGAAGGGGGGTTGAATCAGGGTTTAGAAAATAATATGACTATAAAAACACAAAGGATTTTTATCCTGGTTCGTTGAACTCAACTACTCCAGTCCATCCAAACTTGGATGATTTGCCTTTCTCAACAAGGACTTAATCCACTATTTAATCAACTGATTACAATAGTAAGCACTAAGAACAATTGTTCAAAGTCTTCTCAAGAACTACTGATTCTACCTGAATCTTCTTAAGGAACTTTACAATCAAATGTAAATAAAATACAAGTGTTTAAATGCTTCTAAGAAAGCTTTATCACAACTGTGATTTTTCACTTAAGATTTAAGAACAAATAAGAAATAAATTAAGCAAAGAGAATATTGATATGAGCTTTTGAGAATTTCTTTTCAGTATTTCGTCAACTTGAGAATGTTGGTGAAGATGTCTTTTTATATCCAAAGATGTCACATGCGTTGCAGCTTGGAGACCGTGTACCAAAAGGTAGCAGTAGCCTTTTGTCTCCTTATGACATGACCTTTCCTAGAAATAGAATGTTCAGAAAAACCTTTTCATTCTGAGTCCTTTTGTCTATCATAAATAAGGAAAGAGTTGTTGAGATAAGCCAACGGATATATTTGAAAAGCAATCTTCTTGAATTTGCTTCAGTCTCTTATCAGAGTCTTCAGAGCCTTGTTGTTCTCAGAGTTTGTTGTATCAGAGTGTTGCAGCAAGTGTGCTATTAGCGTGAGATACTTCTAAGCAGAGTGTAGAATCAGATCCTCAATACTTGCAGTGTTCAGTACCATCAGAGTCTTCTGAGACAGCTTTGCTTGAAAAACTTCTTATACTCATTCTTCATTCTTTGCTTCAGAATCTTCTGTAGCTTCTGCTTCAGAATCTTCTGAGACAGTGTTTAAAGTCTTCTTAAAGAATGCTTCTGACGCTTCAGATCTTTTCATAAAATAATGTTCTGATATATTTTTGCCTTCAGAAGAATATTGATTTTAATATCTGCAGCAAAAATACTTGAACATATTTAGAGTATATAATTTCTTCATATTAAATTTCGTAAGTGTTATCATCAAAACATAGAGATATATCTAAGAACCAATTTGTGTTCTAACATCTTGAACCCGTCTATTTGGATGAAGAACCCTTCTTACTGGAATAGAAACTAGTGAATAAGGACTTAATCTTGTTTAGATAATCTCTGTGAAAATAGGGGCCGTCCGTAATACCAACCACTGCAAAATTCCCAGTAGTCTTCTAATGATCACAGTTCTAGATCCATGGGTAGAACCCAACTTAATCTTAATTTTTTCTGGAGGAATCTCGAAAAAACCTTGGAGGAAAAATGGCCCTGTTCTGAGTGAAGATCACAATCATAGGGGTACGTCTACTTTACTTCGACACTTTGCAAAGACTAGAACGACCATAAAGTCTTGCATCTCCTACAACAAACATGTCCTCATAAAACAAAACAGACAAACCGGTTAAACGGCTAGTTAAAATGAAATAAGAAACAAAATGAAATGCAAAAGATCACTAAATCTAAGGGTAAAATTTGGGGTGCAACAGTTGCCCCTATTTAAATGACTTCACCGGGTGATTTGAGCAACGAAAGCTCGAGAAATCATGGTGAAAGGGATTTAAATACAGATAATCGAAAATTTTGTCCTTAGATGCAGTGATATGCAATTCTATGGATAAAACGAAATTTCTGACAATGCTATGAATCTAATATGATGCATATGGTGGAAAATAATAAATGCAGAAATGCAGACGAAACGATGACACAGGGGGACGACGCAACGAGCAACCACACACTGGGGAAAACGACGCACTGGGGAACATCACGAAACACAGGGAAATCTAAAGTGACGGACCAACAGGTTCAAGCGTGACCAGTTGTCACTTTAAAAAAATATATACAAAGAGATCCTCAATGGAGATGGCACCGGAAAGACGGCCTTCACTGGGGAAAAATATCCAGAGTAGCTTCTCAACAGGTTCATGCATGACCGAATGACACTCTAGGATAAAAGGGTAAAAACCGGATCCACACAACAGTAGGATCAAGTAAATAAAGTGTTGGAGTCTTCAAGCAAGAATAACATCCAAGCTCTGGAAATTCCTTAAGCGAAGAGATCAAACAGGATCTTCAGGAACCATCAGAAAATATACAAGGTAAAAACTCAGTTGTATGCCAAAAACTATTGGACTTCAATGGGGAAATGCCCTGATAAGCTTCTCGGGAGAGACTTCCACTTATCGTTGCAAGGGACTTACATACCAAAATTGGATAAGCTTCTCAAATAAAGATACTGCCACTTATCTGAAAAGATAACAATGATAATCTTCTCACGGGAGACTACCACTTATCTGAAAATGATAACAACGATTAGCTTCTCGTGGGAGACTGCCACTTATCTGGGGATACAGATAAAACCGATAAGCTTCTCTAGAGAGACTACCACTTATCTGGAAAAGGTAATGGAAACAAGCTTCTCGAGGGAGATGGCCACTTGTTGCTGGTGTAATGAAAATAGGAATAAGCTTTTCAGGCGAGCCTGCCACTTATCGGTGCTGTAAAATGGTAATAGTAAGCTTCTCGGGTGAGACTGCCACTTACTAGGGAGCAATGATTCAATGATAAGCTTCTCGGATGAGACTGCCACTTATCTACAAAAGTAGCAATGATAAGCTTCTCATGCGAGACTTCCACTTATCTGAAAAAGATAACGGTAAACAAGCTTCTCAGGGGAGATGACCATTTGTTGCTGGTAGGTAAACTGATGAAACGATGAGCTTCTATGGAGAGACTGCCACTTATCTTGGGGAAAAGCATGATAAGCTTCTCAGGAGAGACTGTCACTTATCTTTGACTGATATTTTATGTTCAACCTCTTGAGAAGGGAACAATCTTCGTCTCACAGGAGTTTTCTCAACAGTTTCTTTTGACCCCCTTTGTTTTCAATAGGGACATTGGTGCTGGATTCTGGCTAATTTTTCGACGAGGCCTCCCTAAGGGTCTTCCTCCTTCGCTGCTCTCTTCTCCACTGAGATCGTGTCATTAGGTTTTTTCCCTTGTAGTTTTCAGAGATATGTGCAGTCTTGGAGGATTTAAGCTCTTTTTAATACGTAGCTGATGATCCACGATTGACTTAAAAAAATTTCCACTTCTGTTGTCCCTTTTGTCTGTCCTCATTGGGTCTGACCTACTCACCGTTAGAAACTTTAGCAAATGGCTTAATGGTAGCAGGCTTGGCCCTTGGGGCCTTAATGTTAGGCTCAGATTTTCTTGTGTCACTGCTTCGAGGGCCGAAGTTGGGCCTCTCCCACCTCTGTGTCGCACCCTAATTTTTGACAATAAGACCCCACCTCCTTCTGTTGTTTCTTCTAATTGGTATCTTTATACTCGCGCATACATGATTATTATGGCTAACTAATTTGCGCAAATGCAGTAAAATCCAAGCAGAGATGGCACTCATTCCCACTATTGAATACTTCAAGGCATAACCAGTGGACCCTAATCAGAGGTTGTCCTAAGTTTCCCACTTAAAAGAGGATTTCACTTATAGACTTCTCTCTTTTTTATTGGGGTTATTCATGGAGCAATATTTTTGAAGACATCATAGATGAATCTTTGCTTACGTCTCTTTAAAGTCAACAGAGGATTTTGGGTTCTAATATGTCAACGGTCCTTCAAGAACAGGGCCATGACATTTGGTTATTAAGGATCCTCGGAAAACAAGTTATGACATAAAATACGGAGTTGTGATCAAGAAAAGTTATGTGAGTTTGGAATATTCAAAATTACAAGTTTCATCAACTTGAATACGAATGGGAAAACAGACAAGTATGCCATCAAAATCAATTTGAGTAGTAAACAATAGCTTAACCGTGTAGAGATGAAGGACCAATGGTGTTTTCCTTTGCAAGACCATGATTTCATTCATAAGTAGGAAAGAACCTATTTGCATTTTAAAACGCATACCAGGAGCAAGTTTTGAAATAAGCTGAAGGATGAATTAACATAATTACCGCATTACACTTTTTTTCCCCAACAAATTCAGAAGATACAAGATCCTTCATGTTCTTACATGATATAGTTATTTCATTAAACTAAATTGAAGTTCACACTTCTTCATATTAGCATTGGTTTCAAACATTTGTTACAGGATCCTATCAGCTACAAGCTACTTTATAAGTTCTACATAGCTCAGAACCAGCTACTCTAGCAAGTCATCGATTTATAAAATACAAGCAGTCCTTGATTTTGTGGCTTTACACTTTTGTCATCTAAGCATACATAAGAAACTGAAATTTTGATAAGAGTTATCGGTGAGCTTAGACTCACTCACTGTAACCAGAATCTAAGCATCTACCACATTGAAGAGTTTACTGCAAATCCTAAGGGAGGAATATATTATAAACACCACAGCAAGTTAAGAGGATAATGTTTGTTCCATCTGCTGGTCCACCCCTGTTGCCTTGGTAAGGATGATTTTGGTGGACGACCTCGTTTATACGGATATGCATCCCGGTTCGAAAGCCGTCTTAAGACGTCACCTCTGCCGTCTTCTGAGCAATATCAATTGTACTGCAAATTAAACAACACAGTTAGCAGTCGTGGCTGACACTAGTAGAGAGATTCAAGGAGCTTTCAAAGCAGGATATTACCATCACGCACAAGACTCGTCTACACGGCAACATGAGAATGCATGCTGCAAGAAATCCTATTTTGAAAGGTGGGGTTATATTCAACCATCAAAATCCACGGTAAACCCCTACGATGAAGAATCCGCTGGTGAATTTCTGGACCTGCAATAACAGCGTGAAGCATTAAAAAAGCCATCAAAATAAGCCATACAATACCACAACATTTGAATAGAAGCGAGTTGTGAAACAAGATTGCATAAGAGTTTTACCTTCAGTTGTGACATGGCTGCTCTGCAAATTGAACTTTGGCATCACCCACTTCATTATAAGCATACGCCTACTGGAATGTACAGCAGTTCATAACCCTAAGTTGATACATGTTCTTAAACATGGCCATGAGTTCCGGTTGTCATGACGACGGCAGTAGTTCGGGCGATTCAGACAACCAAGGTCAACATGGCAAGGTTTGGTCGTCGTTCTGTTAGAAAGAAATAAGAAGGATGTTATCGAGGCCATTCTCTTTTCGGCACGAATAAATCAACGCAATTTGAAAGCAAGCTTACCTGATTGCACCTAAAGGCAGGCGGTAACGAGCCGGTGATGATTTAGTCGCGTTGCTCCTGCTGAACAGGGAGTTGGGCAATAATTTTGTTTGCGTATGTATGACTTGAATTGAAGTCACGACTTCCGGATCCACTGCAGATGAAACGACATTAACATTAATACAACTTTAAACCAGAATAAGAAGAACAAATTCATAATGTTGTCGTGCCGGTAATAGTCAAGGATATAGCGGGCTGGCGGCACACCTTCGTATTCGAACTTCTTTAGACGAACATGATGCAGCACCCTTCCAACCTGTCAAAAGCAGATACCAACCGGTAATTCAAGTACTGATAAAGAAATAAGTCAAGAGAGGAATTATGAGTTACTTTCAGAGGCACCTGTAAGTGTGATTTCTGAGTTGATACACTACACTGCATCAGGGAGCATTGATGGTGTTTCCACAAACGTGCCATTAATTCTAGTCCTTGTTCTTCATGCTATGGATCTTAAACCGCAACTTGGTGATTCTATGAAGGATGAGGAAGATGTGAGGGCAATTGCTATGTTATTTGCGGATATGAGCAATCCATATGTGGAACTGATCACAACTGGTGCTGATGAATCAATGTCAACAGTACAGGCATTGTTGGAAGTTGCTTCACATCCAGAATATGATACTGCTTCTTTGACAACTAGCTTTTAGCATAGTCTTCAGTTGACCTTAACTAAGAGGGAGAACCTCAATCTTCAGGAGAAACATGAATAACCATTACAAGGCGGAACTTCAGTAATAGAAGTCCGACCGACCTGCGTCGAACGAATTTGAAACGGGAGTATCAAACCAAAGCCAATTTTATTAAGAGGCTATAGGAAGTACATTGCAGAAGTTCTAAATTACTCACGGAGAATATCTTACCTGCCGTAACATGAAAATAACACTTGCTCGAACCATTACCGCTTGTTGATTTAGCTCTCCGTTACGCCACAGAACTGTACCTCAAAAGCAACAAACATCAATGTCATTAGGAGTTCCAATGCAGGTAAACAGCCAAAACAAGTCTCACGCATGACACCCATTAATATCATCTACGGCCACTACTCTGAATCCGAAAGCCTTCCGCCAACAGCAGACCCTGTTCAGTTTTCCAACCAACTCGGAGGATGTTTTAGCTTCTCGTTCACCCGCTATTACCGAAGAAAACCCCTGCAGATTTGCAATCCATTTTGTTTCAGTCCTTGCAGATATCAGACAAATTAACAGCTATAGCATGTGAACATCATGATGAAGCCATATGGCCAAGGCAAGGAAAGATGGGGAGAAAGTCTCAACCTCGTGAATGGTATGTCAACTAGTGAAGCTTTGTAGGCATGATACAAGCAGCTTCCAGCTTTCTCTCATTCCGTTGAAGATATGTAAACCTCCTGCATAAGCGCGCTAAGAAAATCAAAACAGAGCTACCACTGTAAATCCAACACCCTTCACGAGCCTTCTGACCTGTCAAGCACAAATCAGACCGCAGTTAAAACTTTCCTAAAGTAGGGTCGACAGAGTCTTAAACCGTTTCCAAACTCAGACAAGCATGTTCAGACGAATTTGGAAGTTTCTTAAAGAGAGGATTAAGACTTAATTATCAGATGAATATAAAAGGGGGTTCACAAGGAGAAATTGAAGAGACGGACAACCATTCATGAACACAGAGAAAGACAGCAATCCGTTATACTCACAAAAACCCTGAATCGTGAGGAGAAAAGCGACTTATCTGTCGCGCCACCGGAACCCCTTGTCGCATCCTCACCTTCAAGACATTGTTTGTCCTCTGAAGAAGGTCCGGGTAACCCCTCATCATCCACCGACGACTGGAAACCATTGAACCGTGAGCCTCTCTCTTTTTTTTACTAACATTGATGATTTGTTGTTTCCTTTGTTTGTTATGATAGAGAACGCAAGAAGAACGGGAGGAGAAGATGGAGGAAACCGAGAAAAGAAAGGAAAAGACGATCAAGAAGAATCGTTGGATTTAAGGAGAGAAGGAGCAAATCGGCGGAGATGAAGGAGGATTTGGGATTCTTTTTCTTTTCTTAATTTTGTTTTCTGTGTAATTGTTGTAACACGTATGTGCGCATGACCACGGTAGTACCGTGGTCCATCATCATGATCACCACACATTTCACCAAATCATCATCACACAGTCACAAATGTGCCCCCACCGTTAGCCTGTGTAAACCGCCCACACGCAAACCCCATCACCTCATTAACCACCTAATTTATCGTTAAGCAACTTAATTAATCTTAAACTAATCTAAACCTCACCTAATATTGATTAATTAACCTTTTATATGCCTTTTTATTTTATTTAATCTAATCGTTAAGTAAACTTTTCTTAATAATAATCTCATTTTACTCAATAACATAAAACTATCCCTTTTTTTAATAATAAAAAAACCCTTTTTCTTTTAGTTTAATTTAATCCTTATTTAGTTAATGAATGTCTCCTTAATAAAAAAGTGGGTAATAGTAAAACTTTTTATAGTAAGAAATCATTTTCATAATTTTAAACGTATATCCACTTGTTGATAATAACCTTTTATTAACATAATAACCAAAACCAATTTATTTAATGATTTTCTTTGTTTATTTAAAAAAAACCTTTTTATCTAAAACCACCTAGTTCATTTTTTTTTTACAAAAAAGCCTCGCATCCTATTTTATTAAAATCACTCATTAGAACCTAATTAATTCACACTAACTCTTACTAAAATTAATTAAAATACTTGCATCAAATTAGTCTCACTAAATTAAACTAACATTTTCTAAAATCAACTCCACCAATTAATCTAAACCTTTTAAACTAGCTTTTAAACTAACTCACTCAATCTAACTTTCCTCAATTCAACCTCTTCCTAAAAAACAATCTCTCAAGAATCAATCCAACGTCCCTCTTAAATGTCAATCTCCGCATAACCTAATCAATCGAGCACGCTCACGCCTCCATTTCGATTCACATGTCCACAATTCACACACTTTAGCGCTTTCATGCGTTCATGTATGGATTTATTTATCTGCTTTCCGCAATTTATCTTTACCCGTCATTTATCCTTACCGTATTTGCATTCTCACATTGCATAAACGTCCAAAGGAAGAATCTGCGCATGACCTAAACAATTGTGTGTATGCATTACATTTGCATCATATCCCCTTTGATCCTTGATCTCATTCAAGTCGATCTTTTAAGGTAGATCCTACCTCATAGGAAGGACCTTTGTCCTTTATCTTTTACAACTTAGAATAAACAATTCAACTCAATACAACATTACTCAAACACACTAGAGAATAAGATGTTAATCATCTTAAGCGAGATAAAACTCCGACCCCATAACAATACAATCAACATGTGTAGGTACTTTTTCGCTTAAGAGAGATAGAGGCGTACTTGTTGACAATCCGGATACTTGAGCCCTTCTCTTAAGACGATGCAAAGACTATTTTCCTACAAAGTTGTGGTGGTTAAAATCAAGTAATGTCTCTTAAAATGACTACTTATCTTTTCTCCTAAAATCAATCAACCAATTACCTTTACCCCGTAGGAACTTTGACCATAGTCAAAGAACTCCTCAAACCCTTTAGGGGAACTATCGATACTCTGATTCCACTCCCGTCAGGATATGTAGGCATAAGATGCGACATCTTATTGAGTATACTTAGAAATAAACCACTAGGTCCTTTAACCTTAAGCAGATAAACCATAGCAATAAACAATATAAAACAAGAGGTTCCTGTAGAGTACTACAGAAACTTAGGATGCTAGCACCTTCCCTAAGTTTAACCAACCCCCGAACCTATAACTCTCTTAACCTTTGCATTTGCATTGCATTATGGGTTGTTCGATCTTTTTCCCTTCCTTTGGACAAATTAAAGACCGGTTGCAAATGAATTAAGATTCAAGTTAATCAATAGCTTGACATCCAAATTTCACCGCGACACTCTGTTTTGTCTTTCGTTCCCCCTCAAGTTTCTGGGAAGCCTTTAGGTCGAAGATTACACTACATATGGGACACAACATGACACAACACCCCTTCTTCAGGAAATGGTCTCCTCGTGTCTTAAATAGGCCATATTCACATCCATGTCGACGTCCTCTCTCAGGTTGAGCTTACAGAGGTCTAACTCAAGGCCTTCAGTGGCCTGATCCATCTTGATGAAACCATCAACAACTTCGATCATATGTGCCTCCGTGGGCTCTACATAGTGAGCGTCCACTACTTGTAGTAGTTCATCTGGTTGTTTGTTTTCTCTTCAAACTTCAATCTTCCCTCTTGGATAACATTCTGAACCAGGTCCCTGAAAAGAAAACATTGAGATGTTTTATGACCCAAAAAATTATGGTATTTATAAAACCCTCTCTTTTCCCTTTGTTCTAAAGGTGGCATTTTAGCGCCGGGTGGCACTATCATTTGCTCATCCTTAACTAACAAATCAAAAAATTTGTCACATTTAGTGATCTCGAAAGTGTATGTTTTCTTTGGGAATATGTTATTTTTTTTAGATTCGACAAAAAAATTTCCATGTGGGGGAGCCAATACTTTACAAGCGTAAGGAGGCCCATGCTTTAATTCAGCAACATCTACTTCATTTTCGTCGAAGTATAATGGTTCCTCACGTATACCTTTGATGTTTTCGTTATATTCGACATAAGTTACTTTCTTACTTTTATTGAATTTGACTTTTTCTTCTTTAAGACGCTCTAGCTGTCGAACCCTATTGGCTAGTTGGGCCATGTCTCTCAGGTACTGAGTATCTAATTTCTTTCAAATAGAGTAGTCGAGGCTACCAACGGCCATTTCGACTAACTCGTGTTCAGACACTTGAGTAAAGAACCTAGCCTTGAGTAGCCGAAACCTATTCAAGTATTGTTCTATTGGCTTAGAAAACTTACGTTTTACACTAGCCAGTTCCTTTAAGTTAATCTTGGTTTTCCCCATATAGAACTGTTCATGGAATAAACGTTCTAACTGGGTCCAATTACAAACTGAGTTAGGGGCAAAGTTGTAAACCAAGTGAACTCATTTTTAGTGAGAGAACTGGGGAAGTATTTTTATCCTAAGGCTCTCATCATTTGTTATATCTCCGGCTTCGATCATATAACGAGCCACATATTCGACAGTAGACTTCGTCGTGTCTCCTGAGAATTTTGTGAATTTAGGCACCTTCATCTTGGGAGGAAACTCTGACTGGAGAATATAATCTATTATTTGTGACGTATAATTTGGCCTAGTGAAACCAGCATTTACCCTGCCATTATCCTTTCGACCATGGCTGCTAAGTTATTATCGACGACCGTGTTATTACATCAAACCTGTTGGATGACATTGTCTGCATCTTGGTTTCGATATACCATAGTTACATATGGGTCTCTTTCTACCGGGATTGGTATTTGAGCCCTTTGTGGTTTGAAACTGTGTGGTTCGAGTCTAGGGAGTTCGACCCTCCCTTGATTCTCTAAATTGGCCTCAGGTAGGTTCCCTAAGTCCTGTCGTGGAATATTTTCCACCGTAGATGTGTTTCTGCAGTGTCTGACACACCGATGAATTATGTCAGTCGTGTCAATTGCATTGCTAACTGTTGGTTGGTTTAAGCGGTATTTTAGATCAGAGGTTGAAAGATTTCACCCATAGTTTGGGAAAAAGTTTGAACCATTTGCAAGTTGCTCTCATCCATTTGTTATTTCAAGCAGCATCCCATACAAAAACTTGATTCTTTCTCGTCAACTGAGTCAATGGAAACGCCATATTAGAAAACCCCTCAATAAACCTTCGGTAATATCCTGCCAAACCCAAAAAGCTTCTAATTTCCGCTGCTGTCTTCGGTGGTTCCCACTGCAACACTGCACTCACTTTCGATGGGTCCACTGATATGCCGTCACCAGATATTATATGCCCCAAGAAACTCACTGTCTTCATCCAGAATTCACACTTCGACAGTTTAGCAAACATCTTATTATCCTTCAGCACCTGCAAAGCAATTCTCAAATGTCCTGCATGCTCTTCATCAAACTTAGAATAAATCAGTACGTCGTCAATAAACACAACAATAAACTGATCTAAATAAGAATGGAAGATTCGGTTCATATACTCCATAAACACTCCAGGCGCATTAGACACTCCAAAAGGCATTACAGCATATTCGTAATGTCCATATCGAGTTCTAAATGCCGTCTTCTAAATATCACCTTCTTTCACTCTGATCTGATGGTAACCCGACCTCAAGTCAACTTTACTGAACACACGAGCTCCCACCAACTGGTCAATCCAATCATCGATCCTTGGAAGAAGATATTTATTCTTAATGGTCACTTTATTCAACTGACGGTAATCGATGCACAAACGCATACTACCATCCTTCTTCTTTACCAATAACACTGGAGCTCCCCACGGCGACATGTTCGGCCTGATAAACTACCTATCCAACAATTCTCCAAGCTGAGATTTCAATTCGGCCAATTCCACTGCCGACGTCCTGTACGACGCCATAGATATCGGCCTTGTACCAGGAACAAGATCAATACTAAATTCAACTTCTCTTGTCGGAGGCAATTCCTTAATATCATCAGGGAACACTTCAGGAAATTCATTCACTACTGCCAACTCTTTCATTGACGCTTTGCTGTCCATAGATAATGATGCAAATAAAGCAAACATTTCAGCTTCGTCCTCCAACAAGGTCCTCAATTCCTTATTAGACAAGGAATCTGCCACTGCTTCCTCTTCTGGAGTAAGGAACAACAACACCTTCCAAAAATAATCGATGTAGACTCGGTTGAACTCCAACCAGTTCATACCCAGAATAACATCCATACCATCAAGTTGTAGACAAATCAGATCCACTCCAAAGTCTCTACCAAAAATAGTCAGTGGACACTTCAAACACACCAAAGAAGTAGTCACTGAACCAATAGAGGGAGTTTCGATAGTCATCCGTCGCTCAAGAGTAGACGGTACCAATCTTAGTCTCTTCACACAATCAACAGAAATGAACGAGTGAGTTGCACCCGTATCAATAATAGTAGTCAAAGGAATATTATTGATGAAACAAGTACCTTTGATAGAACGCTCCTCACTGGCGAGTCCCCGCCAAAGCAAACACCTTACCACCGGCCGGAGACGCCTGAGACTTCTTCGGCTTCTCGCAATGCATACTGATATGACCTTTCTCACCACAGTTATAACAGGTAGGCATAGTGGCCATACAATCAGCTATCACATGGCCTGGCTTACCACACTTGAAACACTTCTTCACCTCCTTAGGACAATCATTAGCACGATGACCCGCGCCACTGCACCGAAAACATTTTACATCAGCAGACACTTTCCCTCCTTTGGGCTTCTTATTAGTAGCAGCCTTATATTTTCCCTTATCAGCAGGAACACTGTAAGGAGTGCCACCAAATCTCTGCTTACCTTTACGATCATTCACAACCTTATAATGTGCAATCCTGGCCCTGTTATCATTATCATAAATTTTGCTCCTGGTTACCAGCTCAGGATAATTCCTGATCTTCTGACAAGCAATCCCTAACTTAACTTCCGGACGCAATCCATTTTCAAACTTCAAACACTTGGAAGTCATTGCCGCATCAGTATTGTAATGAGGACAATAATGCACCAACTCTTCGAACTTAGCAACATACTCCGCTACAGTCAGATTACCATGCTTCAGCTCCAAAACTCTATCTCCTTAGCACTCCGTATATCCTCTGGAAAATACTTTTCCAGAAAACCAGTTCGAACCACATCCCAAGTGATTGCGGTTCCCTCAGTCTCCAATCTTTGGCGATTGTTGTCCCATAACCCTCAGCTTCTCCTTCCAGCATGTGAGTACCAAACTTTACTTTTTTCTCATCACTACAACCCATGGTCCTGAAAATTTTCTCAATTTCCTTCAGCCACTTCTGTGCAGCTTCAGGATCCATAATTCCTCCTTCAAACGTCGGTGGCTTGGTACTTCGAAACTGTGTCAAATCTCTAAATTGCGCACCCGCAACTTGGTTCTGATTAGCAACCACCTACGCCATCGCTTGCATAGCAGCAGCCAAAGCAGCGTCATTCCTTCCTGCCATATTGTTCAACAATAACAACACCAGGTTAAAAGGTACTCAATCTCTATCCTATGGACAGACTCAACTACTACACTGGCCGGATGGACCGACCTGCTCTGATACCAATTGTAACACCCCACTTTCCCAAATTAAAATAAAATATAAACATTACAAATAAACATCAGAGTTTTTCTTCAATAATGGGATATCACATCTTAAAATTCAACCAAATGCTTTATTAAATACTTTTCAAAATAAAGCAGCGAAAATTATCATTACTTCAACATTCTCGGCCATCCGCCAAATTACATAAAATCTTTTATTAATAGGATTCACCAAAATGTGATACGTCACAGGAGTAAAACGAATTCAACATAAAAACAAATAAACACCCAAGTCCCTTGCTACGTATCAGAGCATCCTAAGACTCGACTCGTACACCACTATCCGAGCTAGTTATGTACCTGGATTATCTGTATTTCCGAAGAAGCACAGACCACAACAACAACAAAGGGGTAAGAAAACATGATCAAAATTATCGGTAATGAGATACATGAAATAAAAGTAGTAATCATACAAAATATCACCCAACATACATCAACCACGACCCACTGTCCAACATCAACACAACCTACAACAATGCAAATATGCAACTCAACACCATGCATGCGGTACCGACTCATTGGTTCATTCAATCGGACCCCGGATAGATCACATACACCCCTCCTTGGCAATGATCTATCCCCACCATTCTCCACGAGTGAGTACAGATGAATCACATACACTCCTCCTGAGCAATGATTCATCCCACTAAAACACCATGATATGCACAACACCAAATGCACAACAAATAAGCTCAAGCACACTAAGTGCACACGATCCTCCTGATCACATCACCATACATCATATACATTATACACCAATTAATCATGTAATAAAATTAAATATTAGGGAAATTCACATCCTAACACCAAGTATACACTCTTCACCATTCAACATCATTCCTACACTCATCGTGACTAAAAGGGATCCTACTAAACGACCGAACAAAACCAAACAACACAAAATCACAATTCTATTGTCATGCTCGCTGGCTCATTCGCTTGGAGAAGCCCTGGTGAATGCTCGCTACCTGTTCGCCTAGCGAACCTGCTCGCGAAGCCCTTTTGAGTTATTGCACCTTCACCAGGCGAAGGAATCATTCGCCAGGCGAACCTTCGCTGGCTTCACTCTCCAGGCTAACTTCATGCCCTTTTGGTCTGGGAGTTTAATTCGAATTACTCGCCAGGCGAACACTAGCGAATGCTGCGATACTCAAAACCCCAACTGTCCAACAATGTTATCTTGATCAATTCCAAGTCTATCATTCTTCCTCTAACTCCTATCCTATTATTACTACAACTATTACACACTACTCTAATCATCTGCTCCTTAAATTTTACTCCAGAACCAATATTCAGGCACACCACCAATACCTCAGAAGTTACACAGAACCTCACCAAAACCATAATCATGTTTATTACCAACATCACAGGAATGACACGGAGTTTCACCAACATCACAATAATATATGCACAAAATTCATCAATGGCAAAAACATTCATAAACACATCAATATACCAATCGTATTCATCAAATCCCTACGGGGTTAAGGAATCCCCTCTACCCAATTCATGTAAACATACCAATCCCAATCAGTTTCTCCCCCCTTACCTCGATTATTGCTCAGATTGTTGAAGAATCCCCTCAAGAGTCTCACAGCCCTAGCCTTCTCTCTTCCTCCTTGTTCTTCCTTCTCACGTTTTCTCCCAAATATTTTCTCTAAATTGTTTTTATCGTGTCTTTTCCTCTTCTCCCCAAAAACCTTTCTAATACCCCCTTTAATCCCTATTTTATTTATTTAATCTAATAATAATAATACAAATAATAATAATAATAATAATAACATTATTACTTTTAATTATTAAATTATCACCACTGTTAATTATATTATAATATTAACTCTATATATTTTATTAAATAATCCCTATAAATTAAGGACACCCACCAACGCACTCAGACACACCCCCACATAAGGACACGCCAAATAAAATAACACCAAAAAGACTAAATAATTAAAATGGGTGTTACACCTTATGCTTGTTAATCCTAGCCCCAATACTGATGGCACTGGTTCAGGTTTCACAGGAGACGCCATATGCTCTCCAATTGAAGGTATTGAGGGTGTAACTACATCATTCCTCAACCCATCATGAGGATTAGTGTTGATAGGTTGAAGATTAGAACCATCTCCTCGAAGGTTTGAGTTATTTGACTAATTTGCATCTGTCGCCATATCCCTAGTGTAGTTTTTCCTTGGTCTTTCTTCGTTTGTGACAGATATCTTGCCACTTCTTAATAACATATAACGAAGTTTTATAAAAGACAAATTAAAACTGTAGTTTTGCAAACTTTTTTGCAAAAAAACACGAAATCTTTTAGCACTGTCCCATAGGACGTGTCATTTTGTTTCCCGTGAAAATTGGAAAACAACCGATGATCTTCCAAATCTAACTTTGGTGACTCACAAGATCGATCAGATTGATCCTAGGACATGTGCTAAATTTTTATGTGAACTAAGTTATCTAAACTATACACTTCGACAATGTTTTAAGGAAAAAGGCTTAATGTAAAGACAATGTTCAACTGAAGTAAAAGGATGTAAATTTGCAGGGAACGAAGTAAAGAACTTTGAAAAGTATTTAACAAAGTAAAGCAAAATGCAGGGAAGATGTAAACTGCAGGAAAAATAAAGAAAACCTCTTTAAGATTAAGCAAGTAAAGTAAATTTCATTGAAAGTAAAGATGATGTGTTTATATGACGTACATTCTCTTAGAACTCGTTTCTCTACACTCGGATACTTTGAACAATTTTGGAAGTGACTTGTACAAATAGTAAATTACAACACACTGAATTCTATGGCTAGAACTCTGATTTATAATAAGAACAAATAACTGTTGTTAACCTCCTAAAATCATCAGCCTGCGACAAGTGTCAATTGCATGTAGTCACTTGCTAGATGAACGCCACTTGTCTTGCTTAGTCATGAGAAAGCATAACTACTCTCTCCTTTATTTGAATTTCAAAACTACACTGATATTCAACCAACATCTCGGTCGAAGATAGTCTCATCAATATTTAGAAATTTTCTCTAAAAAATTTAATATTTCTGCTCGAAGGTTTCCACACTCGAAGTCTTCCAGATTTCTTCAAGAATTTAATATTTCATCCAAATATTTTTATTCAAGTATGAGCGTCGAATTTGTGAGCTAACAGATAGAAAACCTCAATTAGTTTTATCAATAAAACCCCCAAAGTAATCTAAACCCAATTTTATTTTACAAATCCTAAACTGGACCTTATCAACCTTGAATGTAGATGGCACCCAAAAAAAATTAGTATGTGTAATTTTTGTGTATATGCACAGAAAAAGGTTGAAGATGATGAGAATTGCTTTGTATATTCTTTGGTTTCATGTGTTATGAATATACATGAATGTGTGTGCGTGTGTATATAAAGCTATGATTTGAAGTAAATTAAAAAAAAATTATTTTTGAAGTAAGTTGATCTTCACTTATATATATATATATATATATATATATATATATATATATATATATATATATATATATATATATATATATATATATATATATATATATATATATATATATATATATATATATATATATATATATATATATATATATATATATATATATATATATATATATATATATATATATATATATATATATATATATATATATATATAAATAATAAAAGAAACATTTTTTTTGTATTTTATTTCATAAAATAAACTACACTAAATAAATAAATAAGAGAGGAAAAAACCTAACAACACAAATTAATTTAATAAGACAATTAAATTTATTCTTTTATATTTTTTAATTTTTTAAAATAAATTAATTGACAAAAAAAAAGAGAAAATAGCCATAATAATTAAATTAACTAACAACCCCAATTAATTATAAAGGAACGTAATATTTTAATATTTTTGATATATTTAATTTTGTTTTTTTTTTGTATTCTTCAATAATAATTGAAATAAACTAAACTAAATATAAAAAAAAAAGAAAAAAATTCAAAAAGGTTGATCATATTGTAAACGACTTTCAATTTGAAAATAAGTTCAAATAATCTACATATCAATTAATAATAATGCTAATAAATAAAAAATAAATAAATAACTCAACTCAAATACACACAAAAACTTGACTAATGATACTACTAATATCAATTAATAATAAATTATACATAAGAGCATCTTTAATGGGAGTAAACTAAATGGGTAAACTAAGATACTTTTTGTGGGTCCAAAGTGATTTGTAGGATTTAAAAAATTTATAGCTGATTTGAGTAATTTTTACTTTAATGGTAGTTGTCTACAAGAAACCAAAACTTGACCCCACATTTTATATTTTTTATTCAAGTTACCATTAATTTAATTATTTTAATTAAAATACATATAATTTTTTAAATTAAATTTACCTTAAAAAATTAAAAATAATATTAAATATATTTTATTATAAAATTAAAAATGATACAAAATTCACAACAATAATACATAAAAAAAATTACATTTTCATAGGAATATAATTATAATAAGGATTCGATTGGTTGGGATCCATTTGATAAATAAATAAGATTGGAAATTGAAAGAAAAAAATTTAGAAATAAAACTGTGTGTAAAAAAAATTAAAATTTCTATAGAATTTATAGAAGGTAAAAAATGATAATATGACCGTTATTATTTTCAAATATCATATCCTTACTTTAATATTGTTGAAATATTTGAAATATTTTATTAATATTAAATAATATTATAATAGATTTCACATAGTTAACGTTAACTATATAGATAATGAGAACTAAATTTTAGTTCATTTGGATGTCATGTCAGCTCTTCTATAATGCAAATTCCTTATTACTAACGTAAGCTATAAAGAATTTTAGTTTAACAACCCTGCGTTAAAGTTGCTCTAAGTAGAAAACTTGACTTTTATAACCATAAACAAAAATTCAATCAGACACAAACAAAAACTCGATTAATAATCCTAATAATACCAATTAATAATAAATAAACTTAAATACACTTTTGATTTTTTTAAGTAGTAAAGATGATTAAATAACTATTATTAACAATACTTTTATTCGAATTAATATTTAATAAGTTGAATTAATATATTTTTAAACTAATTAATTAATTAAAAAATTTAAAATCATAGTCTTTATGGCTTACACCCATTCCTTTACAAAGCCCAATATAGATTTTAAAATTTAATTTGTATCTTTTAATTTTATAAACACTTAAATTATTTTTAACAAAAACAATGTGGGACTATATTCTAACTAATTTGTGTTCACCTTGTTTTTCCAATATTTGTATTCTTCCCTCACAATGTTCTCCTTCTCCTCCAACTTCCCTCATTTCTTCTACACCAAAAAAGAATAACAACTTATTGTTCTTAATCAATAAAAACTCTCAATCCAAAGAAGGTATCATCAGTTTTTCCTTTTTATCAAAACTCTTCAATTTTTAACTATTAATAACAAACTTGCTATCTAGAGTGTCTTTGAGACTAATGATATTGTATGAAGCTGCAACAAGATCAATTTTCATGATTTGCTCCCCTCTCTGGCTACTAATTAGTAAAATATATCACCGGTGTCAAATGACAAAAAGGAAGGTTCGAAGAATAGGATTGTGCAATGTAATCATCTAAATATAATCATTTAAATAATACTTCATACGTCTTATATTATTTATCACAATTGAGCTTTATACACAAAAGATGATAAAGAGAATAAAAAGAATATTGTTTTTACTATATTACTCTTATTCTACTTATTTGTCTTTTAATTTAATTTTTATTATTTATTTTAAATAACCGCTAATTAATACTAATTTCTCAATTCCATATCATTAAACATTGTCATAATTCATAGTAGGTTAAAAGATACATTGAAGTTGGTATGCTTCACGTGAAAAAAAAATAGAGGAAAATCATTAACAATATTCTCCCTCCAAATAATTAAAATTTCTCACCAAATTTTGTTCTATAAAATTCTAGTTATGACATTGTTAATACACATTTCTTTTATTAATAGCTATGGATGAAAATATTATAATGATAACTGATTTAGACGAAAAGCTTGGTAAGCATGACTTTTATTATTGATAATGTATTTACTGTTTTGATACATTATATTTTTTCATAAAATTTGTTCTCTATTTACATCAATTATATTTTTTAGTCCAATTTATAAATGAAAGAATAATTATTTATTGTCATATTTTTAATTTAGTACGTTATGTTTTGTCCTCTATTCATTGTTACTTATTCAATTAAATGAAAAAATAATTATGCAAGTTAATTTTATTACCTTATATTTCATTAATTAATTATGGCAGAATATTTTTTTTTTTAATTTCAATCTTCATAATACTGATTTTTTTGGTTAGGTTTGTGCGCTGTTTTATTTACTGCTGTTTAAATTGTTGTTTCATTTAAATATTTATTCATAATTATGCAAGTAAAGAAATTGACACAGGTAATAAAATTTAAACGTTCTAATAATTTACCTTTTCATACATTAATTATTTTGTCATTAAATATTTGACTATATGCAGAAAAAGGTATTGTTGATGATGCAGAAAATTTGGAGATTTTGATATCAAAAATTAAAAGAAATAATTTGAGTAATGAAGATAGAAGGGTTATATATAATGTTCTTTTAGATAGTAAGAGTGTTGAAGAAAGATTGATATCAGGGTTGTTTAAAATGGTGGCATTACAATTTTTAGTTTCAACACGTAGTATTCAATGTATTTGGAAACAAGGAAGAAATAGCTGTGTGCATGCCGATGTACCTCATAAAAAAACAAATAATTGTGGTCGTAAAAGAATTGAAGTTGAATATGATCGAATCTGTGAGATTCCTTTGCGTAAAGGAACGATAGTTAGATCTCTTTCGTATGCAGCTAAAGTTAGTAAGAACACATTGCATAGATCTTTAAAGTCGGGAGTTCTACGGGTACATTCAAATGCTATTAAACCTTTTTTAAAGGAAGAAAAAAAAAAAAAAAAGAGATTGCGTTTTTTATTATCAATGCTAGATAGTTCAAGCTTGCCACATGATTCTATGTTTTCAGGTTTGTATAACATTATTCATATCGATGAAAATGGTTCTATATGATAAAAAAATGTGAGAACTATTACTTACTTCATGATGAAGAAGTTTCGTTGCGCACATGTAAAAGCAATAACTTCATCGAAAAACTCATGTTTTTAGCTGCTATAGCTCGTCCAAGGTTTGATGCACAAGGAAATGAAGCTTTTTCTAGAAAAATTAGAATTTTTTCCTTCGTCACACAAGTGTTAGCTAAAAGAAATAGTATTAATAGAGTTGCGGAAACACTAGTAACCAACCAATCACTTTAATTAACAAAGATGTGATAAGGACGTACTTGATCGATAATCGTCTAAAAAAAGATATTTGTCTAAAAAAAAGACACAAAAACTAACTCACATAATAAACAAACAAAAATGCATTTAATTGTTTAAAAAGATTTGATTCGCGATAAATTGATAAGAACCAATTTAATAGATACCAAATAACTTAACTCGTGATATTTGTCTAAAAAAGACTTGATTTGCGATAATTGTTTAAAAAATTTGATTAATGATATTTGTTTTAAAAAGTTTGATTCACGATATTTGTTTAAGAGAAATTGACTCATGATATTTGTTAAGAAAAATTGACTTATATGATATTTGTTTTAAAAAGTTTAATTCATTGTTTCAAATAGTTATTATGCACAAAGAGGACTATTACGAATATGTGAGTTTAGTTTGAAGTTAATTATGTTTGTTTATTTACAATAAAACTATATTACAAGCAACATATCAGAACCAAAACACACAATAGAATATAGCAAAAAATCGCATAGAGATTACTAATCCAAAAGTTATCGGAGGAAGAATCCACAAGGCAAACTCTATTTTCTTCCTTTATCTTGGTTCTTTATCTTTTTTCCTATAATGCTCGAGTTGTTTTTGACTTCTCCTTTTTTTTTTTTATGCAAGAGATTGCTCATTGAAACTTTGGTTGCTGAGAAGGTTGAAGCTTAGGGTCTTTTTTTTTTTTGTTGTTGTTGTTCGATGTTGAAAAACAACAACTTTAGAGATAGCGTTTTGTAAACTGTGAACAATTTTTCATTGTAATTTTAGATCACCCCACGCCATTGTAATTTTTCATATACTATCAATTCTTAAGGGCCAATAAAATTATATCAATAGTAAAAGAATAATCATTTTTCTTTATCCTCATTTCAGATTTCTTCTCCATCTTCGGCCCTGTATAGCCAGCCACTCCAACCTAATCCTAGCACTAGCATGCAAGGGAAACAAGTATTTGTAGAAAATAGAAGAAAGCAATACAATTGATCTTTCTTTTCCTTGGTAGTGATTAAACCCAACCATCTCAATGCACACAAGAACAATTTTTCTCTTCTTGATTTGTCAATAAACTTCGGATTTTGCTTGCAATACATGAATCTAGTGGACCCCAAACAAATTTGGAATGACATTGGTTGGTAAAATAGAAACTTTACTTTTTTGGGGGGTTATACTAAGAATATGATGTCTGTCTTTTTGGTGGGGGAGTCCGGTAGGGCAGAATAAGGGGTAGAAGGCTGTGGCTGACATGACGGGAGAAGGTGAGCGGTGGTGTGACCAACAGAGACGGTGGCTGTAGAGGATGGTAGACAGGGAATTTCAAGTCTGTTCAGAGGGCAGGGCGTAACATAATACTTTGGCCCTAAAATCTATTAGCGATGGTAAATTTAAACCGTCTTTTATGACAAAAGAGCAAATTGGTGACCACTTGCCTTCAATTCCTGTTGAAATATATTATCCTATCATGATACAAATAATACGCCTTTATTCTAAACTATAAGACTAAATATTTGACACTTCAAAAATACAATTATTACTTTATATAAAAGTGAAATGATATTCTACATAAATTATTTTAGAAGGCATACTAAATAAATGAAAAGAAAAAAGAGAGATATATTAGAAAAAGAACATGAGATTCTAAAGTGACTTATAACTCATAATTTAGAACAACAGAAATGATAAAAACCATATATCAGCTAGATTTAGATTTTTTCCCATTACATTCATTCCACTCTTCACAATTCAGAATTCGGCTTTTATAGGAGAAATATCTTGATATTACACGTTTCCTAATGAGTCACAAGCATTTTATAAATAATGTCTATGTGAAAGATGTCAAAACCCTTTCAAAAGAGGATCGAGGTTCAACCCAACAAGCCGCATACTAGCAAAACCAAGTGACTACTTTAAATTATAGAAAATATCAATAAGGGTCTAATGCAAATACATAATTTTCAAAGGCCTAATGCAAATACATAATTTTCAAAGGTCCTCTCAAACATGCCACGAATGTGACAAAGTCCATGCATCTGACTCTACTTTCACCTGAGTTGGTGTCTGATCACTGCTCGCTCTTCATCTAAAACATAATCGGACTTTGCAAACTGGCTACTGTTGAAGAACGGCTTCAGATCATATATATCATGCTCTTGAGCCTACAGTGTTAAACAAAAGGAGAGTCAGCCACCATCATCTGAGTTAGAAAACAAACATAATTTAAGGACTGGTGTCAATTACCTTAACGAAGAGATCATCTACTTTGACTTCTACATGTGTCAGACTAGAAGTAGACCCAGCAACAATTGCTTCAAAATCAATAGCACTCTTTACAAGCTCTCGGAGAATATAAAGGAGCATATCATTATAGTCCTTCTTGAAAGTGATATACTTTCTAAAGCTCTGCAATAACAAGAGAATTGTAAGAGAAGAGTTTTATGTCCATTACAAAAAACCATGAATGCCAATCAAAACACTGTAGCAATGTGATCGAATGTTGAGAAAAGCCAAAAGAAAAGGTAATTTGAAACAATGCAGAATATTTCTTAGCGCAGATATTTAAACGCAGCTACAATACTGTAAAAGCCAACATCCTGTAAAATAATATCTATGTAGTGTTTTTGTCCTCACAAGAAGAAAAAGTTAAATCAAGCCAAAATTGTATCAATTAAGTTGTGTTTGAAAAATCTTCCACAATATTTTTACATACCTTTTGCAGTGCTTTCTGCACCCCAAACTTCTGGGTTGAAATGAATGAATCAAGTAGAACACGAATTGCCATGTCCACATCCTCTGGGGTGACATGCTGCCTGAGATGCATTCTCGCATGAGCTTCAGACATCCTTATCATTGATTCAATGTGCCTTACAGCAATGGGGACTCCTTGACCGTGCTAAACAAGAGAATAACAGTGGCATCTTAGTAAAACTAATACAAATAATAACTACAAACCAAAGTTTGTTACGTAAAAAGAGACAGGACATTACTGATGATTCCCTCCGGAGTTCTGCATACACATTAGTAAGTTTATTCAAATCAGCATCATTAAACCTTGGGAAAACATTCAATTTGGCATATGTAATGTACTTCTTCAACATATCTTGAGGAAGTATCTGCAAACAAGTCAAAATTCCTTGAGACACAAAAGACAAAATCTATGTTTTCTTAAATTGAAGTTACTAAAGCAGCAGAAATTTAGCAAGGACCTCTGGGTCAGTTGGCATGCCAGATACATCCTGGGACTCACTAACAGACTTATCATCATTGTTAGCACCCTTGGGTTGTGACTTGAAGTGACTGTCAACAACAAACTTTGCAAGCATCTCATCAGTGACTGGATCAACCACATCCTGTAAAATCAAGAACTCCCTCAATCAATATATGAACAAGTAGAGTTTATAGAAGAATTTATGAATTAAAACAAACCTTCACAACACAGAGGATGTCAAAACGAGAAATAATAGGATCTGTCAATTCAACATTCTGCGTAAACAATTTTGAGGAATCATATCTGCAAATTCAACAAAGTTCAATTTAACAGCTCATTAGTTAGAAGCTAGGAGAACAAAACTAAACCATATATTAGTACTTCAACCAATTTTAATATAAATGACATGGTAGATGAAGCTTAAATTGGACGCTGATGAACAGTTCCAATCTGCTCTCAGATATATGTAACTTAGCATAAAAGCTTATTTGTTTACCTTCCTCCAATTGGATTTGCAGCAGCAATGACAGAACAGCGTGCCTGAAGAGATGTGACAATTCCAGCTTTTGATATGCTTATGCTCTGCTGCTCCATAGCTTCATGAATACTTACTCTGATAATATATTTATCTTATTGGTCAGACAACTGAAAAACATACAGTAATCAGAAGTATCGTAAAAGATTACACAATATTTTCTTACCGATCCTGATCATTCATCTTGTCAAATTCATCAATGAGACAAATCCCTCTGTCGGCTAGAACAAGAGCTCCCCCTTCAAGGGTCCATTCCCGTGTGACAGGATCCTTGTGAACTGCAGCAGTGAGACCCACGGCAGAAGCTCCTTTGCCAGTGGTGTATACAGCTCTCTGGCCAGTTTTTTCAACATACCTATCAGCAGAATTGTGTTAATTTAATAATTAATTGATTACTATAACAAATTAAAAGAAGCCTTTAAAATAACAAAGGATAAGTTTATACTTGAGAAATTGAGACTTTGCTGTTCCTGGATCGCCGAGAAGAAGAACATTAATGTCTCCTCGCAGACGATGCTTCCCTTCAACATTCTTTTCTTGACCTCCAAACATAGCTAAAGCTATTCCAGTTTTTATATCATCATGACCATAGATTGATGGAGCAATAGACTTGACAATCTGAAATTCAATTTATAGTTTAACAAATATTAAATGGAAAATATACCACCACTAGAAGTTATAAGGAACACACCCTTTCTCCAATTCTGGGGTCTTTGCCCAAATTTTCAATCTCTTCTTTGTCTTCTTGTGTAAGTTTGTAGGCGGAAAAGAGATCTTGCTTCTTTGTAACATAATTTGCCTCAACAACGGTGGAAAACACAGGAAAACCATTCTTTGTGTTAAGGGACAAGTCAAAGTTATTAGTATAGATACCCGTGACTTCCTGAAATTGTCAGAATAAAAACATAAGAAAATCATTCCACAACACCCAAGACCAAAAAATAAAGTCAAAGTAGAGAACTATACAATCTCTTCTCCAGGTCGAGCACAGTCAATCAGATCATTCAATAGTATCACTTCTTTGTATCTTGGCAGTCGCCCAGCAGGAACTATTCCAGGGCTCTCTTGAAGAGTGAGCTTTTGAAAATTCCTGTAAATTGTCTATAGCATAGAGGTAAACTTAATTAGTCACAGAAATCCAAAAGGTTATAATATTTGTCAATCATGATAGAATACACATAAACTAAGCAGGTTTATTCTGTCATTTGGTCAAGTCAAAGTGAAGAACAACAAACACAAATTGGATTATTTCAATGTTCTCACTCCTAACTTCTTTTGCAAAACTTTAGTTTCAAAACAGAGTTAGCAAGGTAGTACCTGTTCAATATTGACAGTGAATGGTCCTTTTGATTGACACTCAGGACAGGAGCCAACTTTCACCTCTGAATAAGAATTCTGAAAAAATGGCCCTAAAATTGCCCCACATTTGCTACAGTCATACTTCACCTGTTGCAACTGGGGGAAAACTCCGGAGCGCCTAGTTACAACTCCACCAATTCGGATCATTGTATTCAAATGAATCTGTCTGCTCCATAGAAGGCAACCATTAGTTTTTCATCAACAGAAAATAGGAGAGGAGAATGGGGCAATATATCAGTTGAACTTATAATGTTACCTAATATTTCTGATCTGATCATAAACTGGTAAGTTGGTAATGCGAACATAAATCTTTTGATGTATATGCTTGTAATTTGAATGTAACTGAAAGACAACACTTTTAGCAACATCTTCCATCACTTCTAGAACAGAATGAGGTGCATCAGCCAGCCAAATGGCAATGTTGGGATGGACATAGATAAATTGCTTGTAATCTATCTCCAAACTGCATTTGTTAGCTACAAAACAAAGACAATAAATAAGTTGGCACAAAGATACTGATGACTGTCAAAACTACATAGCTTGTAGAAAATGGATTACCTGACACCATTTCATTAATCAGGCGTACATACTCAAAATCTCCATGTTCATTCTTCGGATTGATATAAGTGAGTAAGAAATCCTTGAATTTCCTGGCTATGAAACGGCGGACTTCATCTCTTGTAACCCATTCTCTAAGAGTTCCTTGAACACGGTACATCTCATACCCAGCTTCATCATCAAAATCATCCTACATTACATGATCCAGTGAAAAAATTCAACATAGCTACTAGAATATCTTGTTTTCAAAATAAAAATACACTCAAAGCTGAAAGTACCTCATACTGATCATCCTCATTTTGATCAGTGGTTGGATTATCCTCCCTTGAGTGTTGTCCTCGTTGTGACCTTCCAGGTGAACTATTCATTCCATCAAGATCATCATCACTCGGTGGTATAGAAGACCTGTGATCAGCTCTGGCCCTTTTAGAAGGCCTGTAACTGTCATCATCAGTATCTGCAATAGATTACACAAACAATCAAAACTATAATCCATATGACTTATAACAACAAAAAAACTCAGCTACCAGTATCTGCAATAGATTACACAAACAATTGCACAATAATTCATCTTTATAATAAATAAAAAACTAAGCTACAGTAACAACTAACAATATATTGAAACATTTTTCTATAACCAGCTTAAAGTAACCCGAGGATCCCAAACATCATATAAGCTTTTAGCAATAATTACTGATTTGTCAGAGTAAATTGTGATGTATCTTATTCATGTTCATTCTCAAAAATCAGCCAGAATAACTGTCACATAATTCAATAGTTATAATTCAACACACAGCAGGGTTAAATTGCCTAAAACAACTAGGGACTATAACACAATTTAATAAATTAAAATTACAAACCGTAAATCAGTTCCTAATTTAATAAATAAAATGATAAATAAAATAAATAGTAATTAAGCAGTGAAATGAAAGCAAAGGAAATGGTTACCCTGGTCATGAAGAAGCTGAGGAAGTTTAGTCCGATTGGAAGCCCGGCCATCACGAGTGTCAAGCTCAACCTCAGCAGCCCTACGATCCTGCATGATCTGATCAAAATCTCTCTCATCTTCAACAGAATCATCCAATCCAACAGATTCGAACTGGTCAGCTTCATCCATCCTTCGATAATCCCTGTTCAATAAAAATCCATCCAATCAATATATAACTAAACTACACAAAACACAAAAGAAGCTTAGAACTGAAAAAATAGCAGAAATGAAAAAATAACTGACTCGAGAAAGTTATCGTTGTAGAGATCTTCTCCGTCTTCATCTTCCTCCGGCTCAGGCTCGTCGCGAATGATATCAGGATCAACGGAAGCTTCATCGTCTTCGGAAGCGCGACTGGTGTGAGTGTGAGGAAGTTGATCGGTGTTGAAACCGATGGATGGAGATGTAGGCGAATCGGGAGTTGATGGGGGAATTCCTGAATCCATGATTCTCTTCTGAACTCTCTCTGAACTCTGAAACTGTGAAACTTTCGCTCTCGCTCTCGCTCTCGATTTGGTTTTCTCTGGTTAGGGTTGGAACTTCTGAGGGTTATCAATTGGTGGAGTTCCCTTCTCTTGGCGGGAAAATGTTGGCGCCAATTCTCTTACTTATTGGGCCGTTGTCTCTTCCTGTACCCGGCCCATGTTGGGTCCATATGTGATTGGGCATTTTTATAAGAGAATGTACTATTGGGCTTTTTTTGTAAGAGAATGTCCTTTTGAGGGAAGTTTTACCCCATACCCCTACACTTATACCTATACCCATACATTAAAATTTTTTGGACCAAAATATCCTCGTATAAAAATTTATTATTTTTTTCATTTATTTACCGGAAGACTTTTTTGCAAGTCTTCCGGTTCATATTTTTTTATTTGTTCACCGGAAGACTGGTTGGAAGTCTTCCGGTTCACATTTTTTTTCGTTTGTTTATCGGAAGACTTTTTGGAACTCTTCTGGTTCATATTTTTTTCGTTTGTTCACCGAAAGACTTTTTGAAACTCTTCCGGTTCATGTTTTTTTTTAATTTGTAATTAATATTTAAGATTTATTAATTTTATATAAAGACCAATTTAGTGAATTTTTGAATATTATACTTAAAATATAAAAATTCTATAAATAGAAAATCATTTTCAGAATATTTTCTAATTGATATAATTATTAGGATACTATAAGATTAAAATCATTTATTTTAAATGATCATAATAGTAAAATTTTCTCAAATATCTTATTAATCTTAAACATTAATAAATAAAATAAATTTAAATATAGGATATAAGTTTACATTATTCAATATATTTAATCAAATAAAAACATATGTGATAAATCAATAATGTATTTTAACTTAAAATGATCATAATAAGTTAACTTGCAAAATAATATAAGTAATAAATTAGTAATGTATTTTATTTAAAATAATTACAATAATAGAAGAAACAAATAATGTGTTTTATTTATAGGACTAATATAGTTTTATTGATTATTTAATTTTGAATACTACTATGGATATAGTATTTAATCTATATTTTAGAACTCACATAATTATAAATATAAAAAATATTATTTTATTACCCATATTTTTATTTAATTAAAAAAATTAAGAATATAAAATAAAATTAATATACAAGTACAGTATAATATAATATATTTTATTTAAAGTAAGTACAGTATAGAACATGCAAAAAAGTTATAAATAAAAAAAATCAAACAAAAATGAAAAACAAATAATAAATTTATATTCTTAATTTTTTTTAATTAAATAAAAATATGGGTAATAAAACAATATTGTTTTATATTTATAATTATGTGAGTTCTAAAGTATAGATTAAATACTATATTCATAGTAGTATTTAAAATTAAATAATCAATAAAACTATATTAATCCTATAAATAAAACACATTATTTGTTTCTTCTGTTATTGTGATTATTTTAAATAAAATACATTATTAATTTATTACTTATATTATTTTGCAAGTTAATTTATTGTGATCATTTTAAGTTAAAATACATTATTGATTTATCACATATGTTTTCATTTGATTAAATATATTGAATAATGTAAACTTATATCCTATATTTAAATTTATTTTATTTATTAATGTTTAAGATTAATAAGATATTTGAGAAAATTCTACTATTATGATCATTTAAAATAAATGATTTTAATCTCATAGTATCCTAATAATTATAGCAAATAGAAAATATTCTGAAAATGATTCTCTATTCATAGAATTTTTATATTTTAAGTATAATATTCAAAAATTCACTAAATTGGTCTTTATATAAAATTAATAAATCTTAAATATTAATTACAAATTAAAAAAAAACATTAACCGGAAGAGTTCCAAAAAGTCTTCCGGTGAACAAACGGAAAAAATATGAACTAGAAGAGTTCCAAAAAGTATTCCGTTAAACAAACGAAAAAAATATGAACCGGAAGACTTCCAAAAAGTCTTCCGGTGAACAAATAAAAAAATATGAACCGGAAGACTTGCAAAAAGTCTTCCGGTAAATAAATGAAAATAATAATAAATTTTTATACGAGATATTTTGGTCCAAAAAATTGTAATGTAGGAGGGGTATGGGGTAAAACTTCCCCTTTTGAACTTTTTTTTTTATATGAGCATGTATCATTGATCTACATAATAAAATATTTAATTTGACAGTTAAGTTAATAAAATTTATTATTATTAAAAGTTATTAAACGAAGTAATTTTTTTCTAATTTTAATTCGAAAAATTGTTAATAAACATAAATAATTTATTTATATTATGAAAAAATATTTAAAAAATGAAATTACCAACGGTTGGACTCTAAATTAACGGTTTGCACTGATTTAATTTAATTATAAATATCAATTGAGTTACTTTAGTCACTTTCATCCAACGAAATAACTCATCTCATAACTATTTTTAACATAAAATTATTCTCACCTATTTATTAACTATAGATACATTTCTATTAGATAATATAAATTTGGCGTTTGGAAAAGTCAAGGCCATAAATAGTTAACTAGTTTTAAGTAAAGTCATAAATACATGTTATTACTTGTAATGATAATCATCGAGAAAACAAAAACATTTATAAGTTAAGAAGAATCCAACGAGCTTGTGAGAAACAAAAGGTGTTATTGTTATTAAGGCAATTCAATATACTTTTTGCCAACATTTGGCATCAGAGCTTGTAACATTAAAATGGCTACAAGTTCAGGCACTAATCAAGTTTTTTTGGTGCAAACAATTGTTTTCAAATTGAATGGTAGAACAAATTTTCCTATGTGGAAACGATTGGTGGAGTTGTGTTTAGCAACCAACGGGTATGGAGAAATTTTGAGGAAAGGTTTTGTTGAACCAACTGAAGAAGATAAAGGAAAAGCTGATGAAAAACAAGTTGAAAAAAACCGTCAACTCAACAAAAAAGTTTTGTTCTTGATATGTCAATTTGTGGAGCTGACTATTTTTTAGAAAACTTTTCATGCCAAAACAGCTAAGGAGGCTTGAGAAATATTACATGAAGGTGCCGATCCAGTTAAACGAACAAAGTTGCAAGGATTAAAACGCCATTTGAGCTAATGGAGCAAGGAAAAGATAAAAGCATTCATGAATATTTTTCACGAATGGACAAACTAGTCAGTGAAATGAAATCCAACGGTAATGATATAAAGGAGAAAGATGTTGTGGAGAAAATTATGTGCACTCTTTCAACTCGTTTTGATTATGTAGTAGCAGCAATTGAAGAAGGAAAAGATGTTACCACGATAACTTTAAATGTTTTGCAAGCATCTTTGGAGTCACGTGAGATAGGATGAACGAGATATCAAGTGGCACATTTGAGCAAGCTTTAAAAGCTCAAACAAATGTGAGAAATGAGGGACCTGTGCAAAGAAGGCAAAACCACTTTCAAAGAGGACAAAGTTCCAAAGCTAACTAGAGGAATTCTCAAACTGACTTGAACCAAAACACCTGAGGTAATGGATCTTTTCAAAATAAATCTAATATTCAATGTCACAAATGTCAAAAGTACGAACATTTTCAATAAGACTGTAAATCTCATATTCAGTGCCATAATTGTAAAAAGTATGGTCACTATAGTCGAGAATGTCGTACTAAAACATTGAATATTAGAGATAGCCATGCTTGAGTTGCAGAAATTGAAGATGATATGAAAATGGTGCTTACAACATGTAATGTTATAGCCGATAAAAATGATGATCAATGGTTGCTAGATATTGGTTGTAGTAACCATTTAAGTGGGAATAAGGAACTATTTAGTGACTTAGATAAAAGTTTCTGCAGCATAGTCAAGCTCGGTGATAATTCAAAACTTCAAGTTTTGGGAAAAGGAAAGATCGCCATCAGATTGAAGGATGAATCTTTGAATTATATTTTTGATGTATTATATGTGTCTAGTATATGTCATAATCTCTTAAGAGTTGGACAACTTGCTGAGAAAGGCTATGATTTAAAATTCAACAAAAAGGTTGCACTATCAATGATGTTGAGATGGGCCTTATAGCAAAGACAAACATGTTAAAGAAACGTCTATTTCCAATGAACATAATGTTGATATATGTTGCAGGGTTGTAGCTATTGATGATAATTGGCTTTGGCACATGCGTCTTAGACACTTCAACTTTGAAAGCATAAAGTTTCTTGCAAATAAGAAGTGGGTTACTGGATTGCCTATTATCCAGGTTCCTGATAAGCTATGTGAAAGTTGTGTTGTAGGAAAGAAACATTGATATCCTTTTCATAAAGGGAAGGCATGGAGAGCTGCAAAACCACTTGAGCTTGTGCACTCTGATTTATATTATGTGGAAGTTCCATCCAATGGAGGTAATGAATATTTTATTACATTCATTGATGACCTTAGTAAGAAGACTTGGGTTTATATATTAAAAAATAAATCAGATGCTTATGATGCACTCAAAAGATTTATGCCGTATGTTGAAAGACGACGTGGTTATACTCTGAAAATCTTAAGAACTGACAGGGGAACAGAGTATATTGTATGTGGTGATTTCTTGAGAAATTAGGGAGTTAAGTATCAAACTATTGCAAGATATACTCCTCAACAAAATGGAGTGGCGGAAAGGAAGAATAGAACAATCATGAATAATGTTAGAAGCGTGTTGCATTGCAAGAACTTACCCAAGAGTTTTTGGGCTAAAGTAGTGACTTGTGCAGTATGCATTTTTAAATAGGTGTCCAGTGAAAAGTGTACGTGATAAAACTCCACAAGAAGCTTGGAGTGGGCAAAAGCCAAATTTGAGTAACTTAAAAGTTTTTGGTTGTATTGCTTATGCACATGTTCCAGATCAACTGAGGAAGAAGCTTGATAACAAGGTAGAAAAGTGCATATTTGTAGGATATAGTGATGAAACAAAAGCCTACAAATTGTACAATCCAGAAACTCACAAGGTAGATATAAGTAGGGATGTTACCTTTGACGAAGATGGATTTTGGAATTAGTTAGAAAAGGAAAAAGGGTTATTGCATGTACCAATTACTATAAATGAAGAAGTAGATGATAAAGTTGATGAACCATCCACTGAACCAACACAAGACTCAACACCTCATAAATATCCACAGAGGGAACGTCATCCACCTCCTCACTTGAAATATTATGAAGTTAGTTTAGATGATGATCCTGATGATACAGAGGAAGAAATTACTTATTATGCCTTATTTTCTATTTGTGATCCCGTGACATATGAGGAAGCAACCAATAAAGGTTGTTGGATGAAAGCAATGGATGGAGAAATACATGCAGTTGAGAAAAATAATACACGGGAGTTAACTACGCTTCCTGAAGGAAAAAAGCCAATTGGAGTCAAGTGGGTGTACAAAACAAAGTACAATCCAAAAGGAGAAATGAATCGCTTTAAAGCACGGTTAGTAGCAAAAAGGTACAAACAAAAACTCGACATTAATTATTTTGATGTTTTTGCTCCGGTTTCTAGAATGGACACGGTACGCATGATCTTTTCCATTGCTACCCATAATCAATGGAAGCTATTTCATATGGATGTCAAATTTACTTTCTTGAATTGTGTGCTTAAAGAAGAAATTTACGTAGAACGACCACCAGGTTATTTATAAGGAGATAAAGATAAGGTATACAGGTTGAAGAAAGCACTTTATGGATTAAAGCAAGCGCCTAGAGCTTGGTACACACGTATTGACACATATTTTATCAATAATGGATTCCACAGAAGTCCATATGAGCATGATTTATATGTCAAAGCAAACAAGGATGGAAATGTTTTTATTGTTTGCTTGTACGTGGATAATCTTATCTTCATCGGTAACAATACTAAATTGTTAGTAGAATTTAAGGAGAGCATGTCCACTCAATTTGAAATGACAGATATGGGTCAAGTGTCTTATTTTCTAGGCATTGAAGTGAAGCAAACAAATGAGGGGATTTTTATTTCACAAAAGAAATATGCAGCAGATATTCTGAAGAAATTTAAGATGGAATTGTGTAAACCAATGCTAACTCCAGTGGAAGAAAGATTGAAATTAGAAAAAGAAAGTGGCGGTGATCTTGTTAATTCAACAAGTTTTAAAATGCTAGTAGGAAGCCTCAAGTACTTGACAACAACAAGCCCTGATATTGTTTATGGAGTTGGAATTATAAGTAGATTCATGGACTCGCCAAGACAATCACATTGGCAAGTTGCAAAGAGAATTTTAAGGTATATCAAAGGAACAATTGATGAAGGAATTTTTTATTCAAATTCTACCAAGCTAGAGTTGATTGGATACACAGACAGTGATTGGGCAGGTGAAAGTGAAACTCGTTTCATCTCGGTACAAGTGTATTTTCTTGCTCCTCTAAGAAACAACAAGTAATTGCTTTGTCAACAGCAGAGGCAGAGTACATAGCAGCAACAAATTGTGATACTCAAGCAGTTTGGTTGTAGAGATTATTAAGTGAACTGCAATATCAACAAGATGGCCCGACGAAGGTATTTTGCGACAACAAATCAACCATTGCTTTGGCAAGGAATCCAGTCTTTCATGGGCGTAGCAAACACATTGAAATCAAATATCACTTGTAATGATATATTTTCTTATTTGTTACAAATACATATTATTACTTGTAATGATAGTCATCAAGAAAACAAAAATATTTATAAGTTAAGAAAGCTCCAGCGAGCTTGTTAGAAACAAAAGGTGTTATTTTTATTATTAAGACAATTCAGCGAGCTTGTAAGAAAGCTCACAACATTATGAATTACCTTAATATCAATAATAACATCTTTTGTTTCTCACAAGCTCACTGGTGCTTTCTTAACATATAAATGTTTTTGTTTTCTTGATGATTATCATTATAAGTAATAACATGTATTTATAACAAATAAGAAAATGTATTTTTTAGCTTTTGCTAAATAGTTTATGACTTTACTTAAAACTAGTTAACTATTTATGACATTGACTTTTCGGAACGTCAAATTTATATTATATAACATCCTCCCTTAAATTTGGCTTCATCATTCCCATCAAATTCTTCATCTTTAAGAACAATTTGGTTTTTAGTGGCTTTGTAAAAATATCAGCAATTTGTTCTTCCGAAGTACAATACTCCACCATAATTTCTTTTTCTTTGATTAAGTCTCGAATGTGGTGATGTTTGATGTCAATATGTTTGCTACGCTCGTGAAAGACTGGATTCCTTGTCAAAGAAATGGTTGATTTGTTGTCGCAAAATACCTTCGTCGGACCATCTTGTTGATACTGCAGTTCACTTAATAATCTCTACAACCAAACTGCTTGAGTAGCACAATTTGTTGTTGCTATGTACTCTGCCTCTGTTGTTGACAAAGCAATTGCTTGTTGTTTCTTAGAGGACCAAGAAAACACACTTGTACCGAGATGAAAAACATAACCCGAAGTTCTTTTTCGAGTTTCACTTTCACCTGCCCAATCACTGTCTGTGTATCCAATCAACTCTGGCTTGGTAGAACTTGAATAAAAAATTCCTTCATCAATTGTTCCTTTGATATACCTCAAAATTCTCTTTGCAACTTGCCAATGTGATTGTCTTGGCGAGTGCATGAATCTACTTATAATTCCAACTCCATAAACAATATCAGGTCTTGTTGTTGTCAAGTACCTGAGGCTTCCTACTAGCCTTTTAAAACTTGATTAATTAACAAGGTCACCGCCACTTTCTTTTTCTAATTTCAATATTTCTTCCACTAGAGTCAGCATTGGTTTACATGATTCTATCTTAAATTTCTTCAGAATATATGCTGCATATTTCTTTTGTGAAATAAAAATCCCCTCATTTGTTTGCTTCACTTCAATGCCTAGAAAATAAGACATTTGACCCATATCTGTCATTTCAAATTGAGTGGACATGCTTTCCTTAAGTTCTACTAACAATTTAGTATTGTTACCGATGAAGATAAGATTAACCACGTACAAGCAAACAATAAAAACATTTCTACCCTTGTTTGCTTTGACATATAAAGCATGCTCATATGGACTTCTGTGGAATCCATTATTGATAAAATATGTGTCAATACGTGTGTACCAAGCTCTAGGCGCTTGCTTTAATTCATAAAGTTCTTTCTTCAACCTGTACACCTTATCTTTATCTCCTTGTAAATAACCTGGTGGTTATTCTACATAAACTTCTTCTTCAAGCACACCATTTAAGAAAGTATATTTGACATCCATCTAAAATATCTTCCATTGATTCTGGGTAGAAAGGGAAAGGATCATGCGTACCGTGTCCATTCTAGAAACCAGAGCAAAAACTTCAAAATAATCAATGTCGGGTTTTTGTTTGTACCTTTTTGCTACTACCTGTGCCTTGAAGTGATCCACTTCTCCTTTTGGATTGTACTTTATTTTGTACACCCACTTGACTCTAATTGGCTTTTTTCCTTCAGGAAGTGTAGTTAACTCCCATGTATTATTTTTCTCAACTGCATGTATTTCTTCATCCATTGCTTTCATCCAACAATCTTTATTGGTTGCTTCCTCATATGTCACGGGATCACAATCAGAAAATAAGGTATAATAAGTCATTTCTTCCTCTGTATCATCAGGATCATCATCTCAACCAACTTCATAATCTTTTAAGTGAGGAGGTGAATGACGTTCCCTTTGTGGTTATTATGAGGTGTTGAGTCTTGTGTTGGTTCAGTGGATGGTTCATCAACTTTATCATCAACTTCTTCATTTATAGTAATTGGTACATGCAATAACCCTTTTTCCTTTTCTAACCAATCCCAAAATCCATCTTCATCAAAGGTAACATGCCTACTGATGACTACCTTATGAGTTTCTGGATTGTACAATTTGTAGGTTTTTGTTTCATCACTATATCCTACAAAGATGCACTTCTCTGCCTTGTCATCAAGCTTCTTCCTTAATTGATCTAGAACATGTGCATAAGCAATACAACCAAAAACTTTTAAGTTACTCAAATTTGGCTTTTGCCCACTCCAAGCTTCTTGTGGAGTTTTATCACGTACACTTTTCACTGGACACCTATTTAAAAGGTATACTACACAAGTCACTATTTCAGCCCAAAAACTCTTGGGTAAGTTCTTGCAATGCAACATGCTTCTCACATTATCCATGATTGTTCTATTCTTCCTTCCTGCCACTCCATTTTATTGAGGAGTATATCTTGCAGTCATTTGATTGTTAACTCCCTACTTTCTCAAGAAATCACTGCATACAATATATTATGTTCCCCTGTCAGTTCTTAAGGTTTTCAGAGTATAAACACACCGTCTTTAAACATATGTCATAAATCTTTTGAGGGCATCACAAGCATCCAATTTATTTTTCAATATATAAACCCAAGTCTTCCTACTAAAGTCATTAATGAATGAAATAAATGAAGGAAAATTGCGATCTAAACGCAGCGGAAAACAAAAATTTCCTTTAGTGATCCTTACGAATGAGCATGGTCAGTGATAGAATCGTTACCTCTTTGTGGCGATTCAGATCTTTGATGCAGCGATCACAAGCGTTGATGAAGTGCAACGCCTCTACTCAGTCCACACGAACAGCTTCCGGTCACAGTGCTAGCTGCTTACGAACGGAATTATTTGAGTGAGAAAAGAGAATCAAAACGAAAATGCATCAAGTGAAAGCTTCATCACAAGGGTTCCTTTTATAGACTCTCTTGTGGGCTGCGGGCTAAAACCCAATTCACATGATCCATAATAATATTATATATTATTATAATAACTATTATTATAATAAATATATTTATTTTATTATTATTTTATAACCATTATAAAATAACAATAATTATTATTATATTATCCGAATTTCTATTTTTCACTTAAGTGCACCGTACCTTATGGTGTTCCTTTTTGATTTCTCTATCTCTCATCAAACTGTCCTTATGTGTGTGACCCTGTAGGATTTCGTAACGTTGGTAATTATATTAAATTATATATTTAATATAATAAACAGTAAGCGGTATCTAGCAACACATCACTGCTACCCAAGTCACGAAAATGTCATGTGATCTGACAAAACCTTTTTCGTGATAATATATGTTTGTACAATTACCCTTTTGCCCCTATGTCTATATTGAACACAAGGCATACACTGTGTCATCCTTGTCCAGTTCAATATTGGGCCCTTAGACATTTCTCCTGTTATGCAGGATTGGCAAATTCCATCTAGGACACTCATGTCCCTCAGCATGCTTCGTGGAGTGCCCATCAACTGTCTTTATGATCATCCAGTTACGGATAATGTTTGATCAGCAATAAAGCACCCGACTCTACATCTAGGGTCCATAGTGGTTTCAGGTCGAAGGGTGGTAATACACCATTATCACCATGAGAATAACTTATGACACTTTGCATAACATACTATGTAGTATTCTCATAGCGGGTCAATCCGGTATAAATATTACTCCTAATATTTATACCTATGTCAAGACTTGGTAACTCTTTATCCATGATCCATGAGATGTGATCATCAGTCTATCTTCATAATAGTCTCAATGCTTTTAATGTTATCCCACTTTGCAATAAAGCTTGACTACGGATATTTTAAGAATAATGTCTTTATGTTTAATGGGATCTCATGATTAAGTCACACTTAACATTTCATTAAACAGACTAACTATTCTAGGGACTTTATTATTCTGAAAGACAAACATAATAAAGAAATACCTTTTATTATTAAACGAATAATCCGATACAAGTACCAAAAAGTATTGGCCTCTAGGGCTTACACCAACAATCTCCCACTAGCACTAGAGCCAATTAGGCATACCCTTAATACCCATAGATCTAGTATGACCATCATGCTTCTGTTGCGCAAGAGGCTTCGTTAATGGGTCAGCGATATTGTCAAGTGTAGGTACTCTGCATATCTTCACATCTCCCCGATCGATTATCTCTCGAATGAGGTGATAACGCCTAAGTATGTGTTTGGATCGTTGGTGAGATCTAGGCTCCTTAGCTTGTGCGATAGCACCATTGTTATCACAATATAAACCAATGGGATCCACAATGCTAGGGACTATGCCAAGTTCACTAATGAACTTCTTGATCCAAACAGCTTCCTTTGCTGCATTTGAGGCAGCAATATACTCGGCCTCAGTTGTAGAATCAGCAACTGTTTCTTGCTTTGAACTTTTCCAGCTCACAGCGCCACCATTGAGACAGAATACATAACCAGATTGTGATCTAAAATCATCCTTATCTGTCTGGAAGCTAGCATCAGTGTAACCAATTACATCAAGCTCTTCCTGACCTCCATATATCAAGAATGAATCCTTAGTCCTTCTCAAGTACTTAAGGATATTCTTGACAGCTACCCAGTGAGCATCACCGGGATCAGATTGGTACCTACTCGTTGCACTTAATGCATACGAGACATCTGGTCGAGTACATAACATGGCATACATGATAGATCCTATTGCAGATGCATATGGAATCTTATTCATGCGATCCCTTTCTTCCTTAGTTGAAGGGGATTGTGTTTTTGATAAACACAGACCATGTTGCATAGGTATGAATCCTTTCTTGGAATCATGCATATTAAAGCGTCTCAACACTTTATCTATGTATGTACTCTGACTTAGGCCAAGCAGTTTTTGTGATCTATCTCTAAAGATCCTAATTCCTAATATATAGGCTGCTTCACCTAGGTCTTTCATAGAAAAACAATTCCCTAACCAAGTCTTCACTTGTTGCAAGGTAGGGACATCGTTTCCAATGAGTAATATGTCATCTACATATAATACCAGAAACACGATCATGCTCCCACTAACCTTCTTGTAGACACAAGGTTCATCTTAATTTTTGATGAATCCATATTGTCTTACGGTTTCATCAAAACGAAGATTCCAGCTTCTAGAAGCTTGCTTCAATCCATAGATTGATCGCTGTAACTTGCATATCTTTTGGGCATCTTGTGGTATGTCAAATCCTTCAGGTTGTGTCATGTACACATCCTCAAGAAGATTCCCATTAAGGAAAGCAGTTTTGACATCCATCTGCCATATTTCATAATCATGATATGCAGCGATGGCAAGTAAAATCCGAACAGATTTAAGCATTGCAACTGGTGAAAAGGTTTCATCATAGTCAACCCCATGAATTTGTTTATAGCCTTTTGCAACCAGTCTTGCTTTATAGGTATGTACCTTACCATCCATGTCAGTCTTCTTCTTGAAGACCCACTTGCATCCTATAGGGTTAACTCCTATAGGAGGTTCTACCAAGGTCCAAACCTGGTTCGTGTACATGGAATCCATTTCAGATTTCATGGCTTCTAGCCACTTCTCAGACTCAGGACCAGTTATGGCCTCTTTGTAGGTCACAGGCTCATCTTGATCCATGAGTAATACATCACCCTGATCACTTATGAGATATCCATATCTCTCAGGTTGGTGACGTATCCTGCTTGACCTACGCTGGTCTTGTTCTTCTTGAGCAGGTTGCTCTTCCACAACTACTTGTGTTTCCTGCTCTAGTTCCTCCATAGGTGTTTCAATGTTTTGTGATTCTTGAATTTCTTCAAGCTCTATTTTCCTCCCACTGTTTCCTTTGGAAATAAAATCCCTTTCCAGAAAGACTCCAGTTCGAGCGACAAACACTTTGCCCTCAGAAGGATTGTAGAAGTAATATCCTCTTGTTTCTTTAGGATACCCCACAAATAAGCATTTGTCAGATTTGGGCTCAAGCTTGGTTGAAATTTGTCGTTTGACGTAAACCTCACAACCCCAAATCTTCATGTAAGACATATGTGGTTTCTTACCACTCCATATCTCATATGGTGTCTTATCAACCTTTTTGGATGGAACACGGTTAAGTGTGTAAGCTGCTGTTAATAATGCATGTCCCCAAAAGGAGTTTGGAAGATCGACGTGACTCATCATGGATCGGACCATGTCTAACAAGGTTCGATTTCTTCTCTCAGATACACCATTCCATTGTGGTGTTCCAGGAGGAGTAAGTTGGGATAGAATCCCATACTCTTTTAGATGGTCATCAAATTCTAGGCTTAAATATTCACCGCCTCGATCTGATCGAAGAACTTTAATATTCTTACCTAGTTGGTTTTGTACTTCATTCTTGAATTCCTTGAACTTTTCAAAGGACTCGGATTTGTGTTTCATTAAATACACATATCCGTATCTACTGAAGTCATCAGTAAAAGTGATGAAGTACTGAAAACCTCCTCTGGCTGGTATGTTCAGTGGTCCACATACATCAGTATGTATGAGTGCCAAAAGATCATTAGCCCTTTCACCTTTTCCTGTGAATGGGGACTTTGTCATCTTTCCAATTAAACAAGATCTGCATGTCTCATATGATTCATAATCAAAAGAGTCCAAGAGTCCATCTTTATGGAGTTTGGAAATGCGTTTCTCATTTATGTGGCCTAATCGACAGTGCCAAAGGTAAGTTGGATTCAACTCATTAGGTTTCAACCTTTTAGTATTAATGTTATAAATTGGCATTTCAAGATCAAGGACATATAGTCCATTATTCATTTTTGCAGTAGCATAGAATATATCATTCAAATAAATGGAGCAACAATTGTTCCTTATTATGAATGAAAAACCAAACTTGTCCAAACAAGAAACGGAAATAATATTCCTGCTAATTGCAGGTACATAATAACAGTTCTCTAACTGAATTATTAAACCACTAGGTAAAGTTAAAACATAAGTTCCTACAGCTAAAGCAGCAACCTTTGCTCCATTGCCAACTCGTAGGTCAACTTCACCTTTTGCCAAATTTCTACTCCTTTTTAGCCCCTGCACATTAGTACAAATGTGAGAACCGCATCCAGTATCTAATACCCATGATGCAGAAGTAGATAAATTAATTTCAATAACAAAAATACCTGAATTTGAAGTCTCTACTCCATTATTCTTATCTTCCAGGTACTTTGGGCAATTTATCTTCCAATGTCCGGTCTTACCGCAATGGAAGCAAGTGCCCTCCTTTGCTATTCCTCCACTAGGCTTCAAAACAGGAGGAGTGGGTTTGGGTTTGGCAACTTCCTTGCCTTTCCCTCTACCACCCTGTTTGATGGGCCTCTTGTTCTGTTTCTTTCCATTACTGACCATCAGAATGGATTTCCCTTTTGTCTTCATATTCTGCTTAGCAGTTCTCAACATGCCTAGCAGTTCTGGAAGACTTTTGTCCAAGTCATTCATATTGAAATTCAGGACAAACTGACTGAAGCTCTCTGGCAACGATTGCAAGATCAGATCAATCGCAAGTTCCTTTCCAAGGGGAAACCCTAATCTGTCAAGGTTCTCCACATACCCAATCATCTTGAGTACATGGGGACTTACAGGGGCTCCCTCAGCTAACTTGCTGTTAAAAAGGGACTTTGAAACCTGAAACCTCTCATTTCTTGCTTGCTCTTGATAAAGCGTTTTCAGATGTCCGATCATATCGAACGCAGACATGTTCTCGTGTTGCTTTTGCAACTCAGAGTTCATGGTAGCAAGCATGAGGCAAGCGGTTTCATTGGCATCATCGAAATGCTTCTTATAAGCATCTCTTTCTGCCTTTGGTGCAGAACTAGGAGGTTCCTCCTCAGGAACTGGTGTCTCCAAGACATACAGCTTCTTATCGTGCTTGAGGACAATCCTCAGATTACGGTGCCAATCCAGGAAATTTGTCCCAGACAATTTTTCCTTATCTAGGATGGATCGCAAAATATTGTTCGATGTGTTTGTTGTCATGGTAATCTACAAGAGAAATATGAAAATATAAGTATCATTAAAACAACATATTTAATTAGGCCTTTAATCAAATATGCTCCCACTATTTTATTCAAAACAAATGACCCTCATCATTTGATTCGGAAAATCCCGTTGGAAGACTTTCTAGTGGGTCGAGATCCATGTTTCACTTTGTTTTAAGTCAGCGTTAGGCTGATTACACAAAACTAAGTTATTTAGGTAGGAACTCCTTCCAATTGTATCTCATACAACTCTCGAATATTTTCAATTGGGTGAATAACTCCTTATTCTGATCCATCACATGAATCATTCCCAATTCTTGCTTCTAAACATATATAATCTTATTATAATTTGTTTAGTTAAGTTTGACCCATTGTTTTAGCAATTGGATATTACAATTATCCCATCACACCTTACTAATATAGAACATGCACCTCGCGTAGGCGAAACCTACAATGCTCGATACTAGTCTTGATGAGTGCTAAAAATTGGAAAGCATAAACTTAATATTTAATTTTGAGGGAATTTGTTATTAGTTTGATCTCACCGGCTTCACATGCAAAACGTCTCTCACATGCATCAACATACAATTACATGCATCAACATACATATAAAAAGATACAATTATGGCCCCTAACGCAATTGTTCTCTCAAGCCAATGAGAGAACCTAAGCTAACCTAATAACGATCTAAGCTTCTCCAAGCATGATCTCCAAGGTTATCCTCCTTTAATATTGAATACTTCCTTTTTTTTTCATAACATAATATTACATTACATATAAGAAAACTCGTTTTACATACGAGGGAGTGAGATGAGAAAAGAAGTTACATAAAGAGATTGAGAGAGAGGCACGACACGCAGGCCGTATTCAAAAATCCCAAAACAATAATAAAGGAAAAACTAAGGCCATAACTGATCACCACAAATAAATAATAATAAACACACTTTTATTATTAGTTTAAAATTCCGATAATTAAATAAACTAAATTAAATTTCGACTGATTGATCACACTTTGCAGACTTAGCCGGGGGTTCCGCTGCCCGGTCAGCGGACGGGGGTCAAGGGGGCAGCGCCCCCTTGCGGGGTTGTTAGGGGCAGCGCCCCAGCGAAAATTTTTATGAACACTTCATTGTATTTCACGTCGTTTCCTGCACAACTTTTGTGCATTTACAACCCCAACCGGAAAAGTCTGCGGCAATACAACACTTGTACTGCCATTAATCCTAATGCAACAATTTCATGCCGTCAAACACAACTCGATTGATAACTCAATATGATAAATCAACATGTCATTGCTTCACCATACTAACGTCGGATTCCGAAGCGAATGAAAATGATGATCTTTCAAAAAGAATTACAATCCTTATGTGATTGAATGGATGAAATCAAAACAGTATATCCCATATACCATCTTTGCATCAGAATTTCTTATATCTTATATAAAAGTGATCGATCTAATTGTGTAACCTATGGATGATCAATGTATCGCACAACTTCACCATACTAATGTCGGTTTCTGAAGCATAATCAACATCAATCATCCAAATCGTACACAACAGATGCCAAATTTAATTAATCGTTTATTGTTAAATTCATTCTGTGTTTTAATCGAATCAAATACAGAAAAGACGGAAATTTAACAGCTATCAGATCCATGGTTTCGTAAGTGGCTCTGATACCACTGAAGGAAAATTGCGATCTAAACGCAGCGGAAAACAAAAATTTCCTTTAGTGATCCTTACGAATGAGCATGGTCAGTGATATAATCGTTACCTCTTTGTGGCGATTCAGATCTTTGATGCAGCGATCACAAGCGTTGATGAAGTGCAACGCCTCTACTCAGTCCACACGAACAGCTTCCGGTCACAGTGCTAGCTGCTTACGAACGGAATTATTTGAGTGAGAAAAGAGAATCAAAACGAAAATGCATCAAGTGAAAGCTTCATCACAAGGGTTCCTTTTATAGACTCTCTTGTGGGCTGCGGGCTAAAACCCAATTCACATGATCCATAATAATATTATATATTATTATAATAACTATTATTATAATAAATATATTTATTTTATTATTATTTTATAACCATTATAAAATAACAATAATTATTATTATATTATCCGAATTTCTATTTTTCACTTAAGTGCACCGTACCTTACGGTGTTCCTTTTTGATTTCTCTATCTCTCATCAAACTGTCCTTATGTGTGTGACCCTGTAGGATTTCGTAACGTTGGTAATTATATTAAATTATATATTTAACATAATAAACAGTAAGCGGTATCTAGCAACACATCACTGCTACCCAAGTCACGAAAATGTCATGTGATCTGACAAAACCTTTTTCGTGATAATATATGTTTGTACAATTACCCTTTTGCCCCTATGTCTATATTGAACACAAGGCATACACTGTGTCATCCTTGTCCAGTTCAATATTGGGCCCTTAGACATTTCTCCTGTTATGCAGGATTGGCAAATTCCATCTAGGACACTCATGTCCCTCAGCATGCTTCGTGGAGTGCCCATCAACTGTCTTTATGATCATCCAGTTACGGATAATGTTTGATCAGCAATAAAGCACCCGACTCTACATCTAGGGTCCATAGTGGTTTCAGGTCGAAGGGTGGTAATACACCATTATCACCATGAGAATAACTTATGACACTTTGCATAACATACTATGTAGTATTCTCATAGCGGGTCAATCCGGTATAAATATTACTCCTAATATTTATACCTATGTCAAGACTTGGTAACTCTTTATCCATGATCCATGAGATGTGATCATCAGTCTATCTTCATAATAGTCTCAATGCTTTTAATGTTATCCCACTTTGCAATAAAGCTTGACTACGGATATTTTAAGAATAATGTCTTTATGTTTAATGGGATCTCATGATTAAGTCACACTTAACATTTCATTAAACAGACTAACTATTCTAGGGACTTTATTATTCTGAAAGACAAACATAATAAAGAAATACCTTTTATTATTAAACGAATAATCCGATACAAGTACCAAAAAGTATTGGCCTCTAGGGCTTACACCAACAATAAAATATTTATTACCTCCATTGGATGCAACTTCCACATAACATAAATTAGAGTGCACAAGCTCAAGTGGTTTTGTAGCTCTCCATGCCTTCCCATTAGGAAAAGGATCTCTATGTTTCTATCTTACTACACAAGTTTCACACAGCTTATCAGGAACTTGGATTATAGGCAAGTCAGTAACCCATTTCTTATTTACAAGAAACTTTATGCTTTTAAAGTTGAAGTGTCCAAGACGGATGTGCCAAAGTTAATTATCATTAATAGCTACGACCATGCAACACATATCAGCATCATACTTTATGTTCATTGGAAATAGGCGATTCTTTAACATGTTTGTCTTTGCTATAAGGCCTATCTCAGCATCATTGATAGTGCAACCTTTTTATTGAATTTTAAATCATAGCCTTTCTCAGCAAGTTGTGCAACGCTTAAGAGATTCTAACATATACCAGGTACATAGAATACATCAAAAATATAATTTAAAGATCCATCCTTCAATCTGATGGCGATATTTCCTTTTCCCAAAACTTGAAGTTTTGAATTATCACCGAGCTTGACTATGCTGCGGAAAATTTCATCTAAGTCACTAAATAGTTCCTTATTACCACTTAAATGGTTACTACAACCACTATCTAGCAACCATTGATCATCATTTTTATCGGCTATAACATGACATGTTGTAAGCACCATTTTCATATCATCTTCAATTTCTGCAACTCGAGCATGACTCTCTCTAATATTCAATGTTTTAGTACGACATTCTCGGCAATATTGACCATACTTTTTACAATTATGGCACTGAATATGAGATTTACATTCTGATTAAAAATGTTCGTACTTTTGACATTTGTGACATTGAATATTATATTTATTTTGAAAAGAGCCATTACCTCAGGTGTTTTGGTTCATGTCAGTTTGAGAACTCCTCCAGTTACCTTTGGAACTTTGTTATCTTTGAAAGTGGTTTGGCCTTCTTTACACGGGTCCCTCGTTTCTCACATTTGTTTGAGCTTTTAAATCTTGCTCAAATGTGCCACTTGATCTCTCGTTCATCTGCATCTTGCGTGACTCCAAAGATGCTTGCAAATCATTTAAAGTTATCATGGTAACATCTTTTCCTTCTTCAATTGCTGCTACTACACAATCAAAACGAGTTGAAAGAGTATGTGTAGTTTTATCCACAACATCTTTCTCCTTTATGTCATCACCGCTGGATTTCATTTCATTGACTAGTTTGTCCGTGAAAAATATTCATAAATGCTTTCATCTTTTCCTTGCTCCATTAGCTCAAACTGGCGTTTTAATCCTTGCAACCTCGTTCGTTTAACTGGGTTGGCACCTTTGTATGTTTTAAGTAATATTTCCCAAGCCTCCTTAGCTGTTTTGGCATGGAAAATTTTCTGAAAAACAGACAACTCTACAGATTGACATATTAAGAACAAAGATTTTTCGTTGAGTTGATAGTCTTTTTCAACTTGTTTTTTCATCAGATTTTCCTTTATCTTCTTCAGTTTGCTCAACAAAATCTTTCTTCAACATTTCTCCATACCTGTTGGTTGCTAAACACAACTCCCTCAATCGTTTCCACATAGGAAAATTTGTTCTACATTGAATTTGAAAACAGTTGTTTGCACTGACAAAACTTGATTAGTGCCTGAACTTGTAGCCATTTTAATGTTACAAGCTCTGATGCAAAATGTTAGCAAAAAATGTATTGAATTGCCTTAATAATAATAATAACACCTTTTGTTTCTCATAAGCTCGCTGGAGCTTTCTTAACATAAATATTTTTGTTTTCTTGATGATTATCATTACAAGTAACAACATGTATTTATAACAAATAAGAAAATATTTTTTTAATCGATTTTTCGATTGAAAATTTTGAACACGCATCTCTGGAATCGTTACTGAGTAGTTAAATAATCATACTTAGTGATTAATAACGCCATAAATTAGTTTAGGGGGTTTTACAGAGATGCATATCCACGCCAAATTTTTACAAAAACAGAGTGTTTGAATGAAATTACGAGGATCGGTGTGATATAAGGTGCATCTAGAGATGCATATCTGAACGTTAAATAATACTCTTGAGTTGTAAACTATGCATCTAACATTAATTATTAATTGTATAGCACATTTGAAAATGAACAATAAAATTAAATTGTGATGCAAATATGATAATATATTTTATGAATATTAATTTTGTAAATATAAAAAATAAAATTAAAGTTAATCTAAGTGGATTTTATAAAAGAATGAAGTAACTTAAAATTAGGAAATAATCATCTTATTATATGGTGTGTCCTTCCGATAGAGATGTTTAGTTCAAATGGACTGTGGATAGCTTGTTGGACTCATATTGTTATAAATTCTAAAAAATTATATTAATATTTATATTGTCTTACTTTAAGATAAAACATTAATTTTACTCACTTCACTAAATTTTATCTCTATTCTATTCAATGTTTCTCTTTAAAATATTATACATTAATATAAACAACAATTTATTCTACTAGTTTCTCTTATGTTAAATATATGAATATTATTTTATACAATTTAGACATGTATTGTATTTAAAAACACATTATGGTATTTATAAAAGATAATATAATACTTAAAAGGGCATTATATTTAAAATAATATAACTTTTAATCTTATTTATAATTATAATAAATATTATGACACTTTTTTGGCTCAAAGCTCATTTAGGACCGGACTCGGGTAGTAATTTTCGCCCCCATATTAGAAATGGATTTTTTTGGCTCAACCTTAAAAAGCCCGAACCCGCCAGGATCGGCCCGTTTAGGGTCGGGTAGCCCATTTTGACAACTCTAACCTCACACCCCTGAAAATCCAAAATTATTTTTATTAACATTCAGATATGCATATCTGGATGCACCTTATATCACACTAATCCTCGTAATTTCATCCAAACACTCTGTTTTTGTAAAAATTTGGTCTGGAGATGCATCTCTGTAAAATCTCATAAACTAATTTATGGCATTATTAATCATTGAGTATGATTATTTAACTACTCAGTAACGATTTCAGAGATGCGTGTTCGGAATTTTCAATTGAAAAATGGAGTAAAACAACACTTTGTATGTTCTATTTCCTCAAGATCAAACTCAACTCTTTTCTCAAAACCCTTTAAAAAGTTATTCCATTCTAACTCAACTTTTTGACACCAAAACATCATTCAAGTATTTTATCACATCAAATCGAGCAAAAAGATTTTGGAATTTAAGATAAATTTCTTTCATTTCATCTATCATTCTTTGCATTAATCTGTTTTTTGAGCTGGAAAAAAGAACGTTGAGTCTAGAACTTCATCTTCGGGCTAAGGTTCATGTGTTCTCGAGATGAATCTCCGAATTTGCTTGATATCTCAAGTTTTGAACCTGTTTTTCTATTATGATTGATGTTAGATATGGTGCACCCAAATATGTTTACCAAAGCTACTATGGGGATGGATGTTAAACGGGATGAATTGAAGGACGATGTTAAACTAGATGAAGTGAAAGCTGATGTTAAATTAGGTGTTAAACCAGTTATTGTCGAGGTAGATGTTCACAAAAAACAAGAGTTTGTTGTTCGTGAACATATGTTACAATGGGTCTACATGGATGTCGAGAAATTGGGATTTGGTGTTGTAATCGGAAGGTACGACAATGGTTCTAATTGTAACGCCTATTTTAATTATTTTTAGTTTCCGGTGTTATTTTATTTTTCAACGTGTTTTGTGTTGGCATTGATGGAGAAATAAGGAGCATAGTATTAATATTGGATAATTGATAATGATAATAATTAATAATTAATATTAATGTTGATATTATTGTTATTATTATTATTATTAATATTAATATTATGAGGTGTTAATATTATTTTGGAATTAAAAGAAAATAAGAATAGTATTATTGGAATTAAAAGGTGAATTATTTGGGATTAAGGGTATTGTTGGCATTTTGGAAAATAGAAATTGAGGAGGAAGAACTCGTTCACGAAGGAAGAGGTAGAACACGGTAGAAGCACAACCAAGAGCAAGCTTGAGCAAGAGGAAGCTGGGTTGTGGAAATTTCGTGTGGATTCTTGAAGCTCCATCATCATCAAACTGCATTTTGAGGTAAGGGGGGGGGGGGGATGATCGGTAAAATTGGTAATTTCATGAATAATCGGTAGAGGGGGATTTCCCTAACCCCATAGGTTGATGATGATGAATTGCATGATAAATTGTGTTGTTGGATCTGCTTTAATTGATGTTTGAATGTTGAAAACTCTTGCATGCGATGTTGATGGTGGTTTGAGGAATTGAGGGTTTCGGAGTAGGTTGCAGTTTAAGCCGAAAGTGGATTAATCGGATAAATTAGATGTTTTATTGGGTGACTTAAGGACTTAGTCGGGTAGAATATGTGTAGGATGTTAAGCCGATGTTGCTGGTGTAATTTTTGGTGAGAATCGGTGAGTGTGGGGACTGCTGAATTCTGAACAGCTGAATTATTTTTCTGAATTCGTAGACACTCGCTAGCCCAACGCTAGGCGAGTGCATAGCGAGCCTTCGCTGGTAGCTCACGTAGCGAGCCATTCCAGTGGTTGTTTTTTTGCATTCACTAGCTCTTTCGCTAGGCGAACGTGTAGCGAACGTTCGTTGGGAGCTCGCATAGCGAACGTTCGCTGGGAGCTCGCGTAGCGAGCAGGTGGCGAGCGTAGCAGATTTTTGTTTCCTTGGAGTTGTGATCAGCTGATGATGATGAGTGTGGTCGGTCTGATGTACCGTGATAGTGTATGGTTTCTGAGTGTATGTTGGGTGTTATAGGGCTGTTTTGTCGGCGTTTAACGCATTTGACATGATTAGTTGATTATGTGATGTATACATATATATATATACATATACGTATGCACTATATGATGAAGTGGATCAGTAGGATCAGATGCACTTTGTATGCTTGATGTGTATATGATATATGATGAAATGGATCAGTAGGATCGTGTGCACCGTGAGTGCTTGTGTTGTTGTGCATGGTGTCTGCATATCATGTGGACGGGATTTGAATCGTTGCTCAGATGGAGTGTATGCGATTCACCCGTGCTCCAAATGGGGAGCGTGGACGGGATTTGAATCGTTGCTCAGATGGAGTGTATGCGATTCACCTGTGCTCCAAGTAGGGAGTGTTGGTAGGGATAAATCGTTGCCCAGATAGAGTGTATGCGATCTATCCAAAGATTTGATTATATGGGCTCAGGAGGAGCGTGGTAGGGATAGATCATTGCTCAGATGGAGTGTATGCGATCTATCCTGAGTTGAGTCGGTACCGCATATTATTGTGTCGAGTTGCATGTGTTGCATTGTTATATGTGTTGTGTTGGCATGGGACATTAGGTCCGGATTTGATGTATATGAAATGACGTTTATATGTTTCTGCCTTTTTTTCATGTACATTATTACCGTTAATATTTGATCTTGATTTCTCACCCCTTGTTGTTGTTGTGGTTTGTGCTTCTTCGGAAGTACAGACAATCCAGGTGCTTAGCTAGCTTGGATTGTGGCGAGTCGTAGGGATGCTCTGATACGTAACACCGGGGCTTTTGGGAGTATTTGTGTTATTTGATGATTTTGCGTGCCCCTGTGGCGTATCTTGTTTTGTTGGGATTAGATGACGATATTTTGTATATTTTGGGCAGATGGCCGACTTGATGTATATATAACGTCATGTGTGTATATATATATATATATATATATATATATATATATATATATATATATATATATATATATATATATATATATTTATGACAGATTTCTTTTTCCGCTGTAATTTTTGTTGAAAAACATTTTAAAGAAAGATTTGGTGGGATTTTGTGAAACGTGACATCCCGTTTTTGGGGGAAAAACTTTGATAATTGTTTGATTTAACTGTTTTATTTTATTTTTGGGAACGGAGTGTTACAAGTTGGTATCAGAGCAGGTCGGTTCATCCGGCCAGTGTATTGTTTTGAGTCTGTCCTTAGGATAGAGGTTGTGTGTCTTTTGACCCTGTGTTGTTTTTAGTTGAGCAGTATGGCAGGAAGGAACGATGATGCGTTGGCTGCAGCTATGCAAGCGATGGCACAGGTGGTTTCCAATCAGAATCTGGCTGCGGGTGCATAATTCAGAGACTTGACGCAGTTCCAGAGTAACAAGCCACCGAAGTTTGAAGGTGGGATTTTGGATCCGAAAGCTGCACAGAAGTGGCTGAAGGTGATAGAGAAGATCTTCAGGACCATGGGGTGCAGTGATGAGCAGAAAGTGAGATTCAATACTCACATGTTAGAGGGTGAAGTTGAGGCTTAGTGGGACAACTGTCGCCAGAGGTTGGAGGCTTCGGGAACTCCGATTACTTGGGAGATGGTTCGAATTGGTTTTCTAGAAAATTATTTCCCGGAAGACATCAGAAGTGCTAAAGAGATATAATTTTTGGAGTTGAAGCAGGGTAACCTGTCGGTAGCCGAGCGTGCGACTAAGTTTGAAGAGTTGGCTTAGTATTGTCCCCATTACAATACCGACGAGGTAATGACTTCTAAGTGTTTGAAGTTTGAGAATGGGCTACGATCGGAGATCAAGATGGGGATAACTTGTCAGTAGATCAGGAGTTATCCTGAGTTGGTGAGTAGAAGCCGAATTTATGATAATGACAACCGAGCAAGGATTACACATTATAAGGCGGTGAATGACCGTAAGGGTAAACAGAGGTTCGATGGTACACCTTATAGCGTGTCGACCTATAAGGGAAAGCAGAAGGTTGTGGCTGATAAGAGGTTCAGGGAGAGGAAAGCATCGGTGGATTTGAAATGTTATCGGTGCGGTGTCGCGGGACATTGTGCTAGTGATTGTACTCATGAGACGAAGAAGTGCCTCAAGTGTGGGAAGTCGGGCCATGTGATGGCGGATTGCCGGACTAATATGCCTACTTGCTATAACTGCGGTGAGAAAGGCCATATTAGTACTTATTGCGAGAAGCCGAGGAGGACTCAAGCGCCTCAGGTCAGCGTAAAGTGTTTGCTGTGGTGGGAACTCAAGTGGCGGACGAGGAGCGTTCGATCAAAGGTACTTATTTTATCAATAATGTCCCTTTGACTGCTATGATTGATACGGGTGCGACCCACTCGTTTATCTCTGTTGATTGTGTGAAGAGGTTAGGTTTGGTGCCGACTACTCTTGAGCGGCGGATGATTATTGAAACTCCCTCGATTGGTTCAGTGACTACTTCATTAGTGTGTTTGAAGTGTCCACTGACTATTTTTGGCCGAGGTTTCGGAGTGGATCTGATTTGTTTGCCACTTGGTGGTTTGGATGTTACTTTGGGTATGAACTGGTTGGAGTTCAACCGAGTATACATCGATTGTTTTCGGAAGGTGTTATTGTTTCTGACTCCAGAAGTGGAAGCGTTGGCAGATTCCTTGTCTAGCAAGGAATTGAGAACTTTGTTGGAAAACGAAGCTAGGGTGTTTGCTTTATTTGCATCGTTATCTGTTGACAGCAAGGCATTGTTGGATGAGTTAGCGGTAGTGAGTGAGTTTCCGGAGGTGTTCCCTGATGATATTACAAAGTTGCCTCCAAAGAGAGAAGTTGAGTTTAGCATTGATCTTGTTCCTGGTACGAGACTTATTTCTATGGCGCCGTACAGGATGTCGGCAACGGAATTGGCCGAGTTGAAGTCTCAGATTGGAGAGTTGCTGGATATAAAGTTTATTAGACCAAGTGTGTCGTCGTGGGGAGCTCCAGTGTTGTTAGTGAAGAAGAAGGATGGTAGCATACGGTTGTGCATCGATTACCGTCAGTTGAACAAAGTGATCATCAAGAACAAATATCCTCTTCCAAGGATTTATGATTTGATGGATCAGTTGGTGGGAGCTCGTGTGTTCAGTAAGATCGATTTAAGGTCGGGTTATCATCAGATCAGAGTGAAAGAAGGTGATATTCAGAAGACAGTGTTTAGGACTCGATATGGACATTACGAGTATACGGTAATGCCTTTCAGAGTGTCTAATGCGCCGGGAGTGTTTATGGACTATATGAATCGTATCTTCCATTCTTATTTGGATCAGTTTATTGTCGTGTTCATTGATGATATACTGATTTATTCTAAGTCTAAGGAAGAGCATGCGGAACATTTGAGGATTGCTTTGCAAATGTTGAAGGATAACAAGTTGTTTGCTAAGTTATCGAAGTGTGAGTTCTGGTTGAAGACGGTGAGTTTCTTGGGGCATGTTATTTCTGGTGATGGTGTTTCGGTAGACCCATCTAAGGTGAGTGCGAATTTACAGTGGGAACCGCCAAAGACGGTAACTGAGGTTAGAAGCTTTTTGGGTTTGGCAGGGTATTACCGAAGATTTATTGAAGGCTTTTCTAGATTAGCGTTGCCATTGACTTAGTTGACAAGAAAAGATCAAGTGTTTGTGTGGATGCTGCTTGTGAATAGAGCTTTGAAGAGTTGAAAAAGAGATTGACTTCAGCGCCGATGTTGGTGTTACCGAATCCGAGTGAGCCTTTTGTGGTGTATTGTGATGCGTCTAAGATGGGATTAGGCGGAGTTCTTATGCAGAATGGAAAAGTGATAGCTTATGCTTCGCGGTAATTGAGGGTGCATGAGCGGAATTATCCTACTCATGACCTTGAATTGGTTGTGGTGGTTTTTGTGTTGAAGATTTGGAGACATTATTTGTATGGTTCGAGATTTGAGGTGTTCAGCGATCATAAAAGTTTGAAGTATCTGTTTGATCAAAAAGAGTTGAATATGAGGCGGAGAAGATGGTTGGAATTATTGAAACATTATGATTTCAGTTTGAGTTATCACCCAGGAAAAGTGAATGTTGTTGTTGATGCTTTGAGCAGGAAGATAATTCATATGTCAGCTTTGATGGTGAAAGAGATGGAGCTAATTGAGCATTTCCGAGATTTGAGCATGATTTGTGAGTTTACAGCAAATGGGGCGATGTTGGGTAAATTGCATGTAAAGAATGATTTCTTGGATATAATTAGAGAACGCCAGAAGTTGGATGTGAAACTTATGGATTTGATGCGAGGAGCCGGAAGTGACTCCGGTAGTGATTTCAAGATGGATAGTGCAGGTGTGTTGAGATTTTGGGGAAGAATTTGTGTGCCAGATAATGATGAGCTGAAGAAGTCAATTTTGGGCGAAGGACATCGTAATAGCCTGAGTATTCATCCAGGAGCTACGAAGATGTATCAGGATTTGAAAAAGTTGTTTTGGTGGTCTGGCATGAAGAGAGATATCGCTCGTTTTGTTTATGCTTGTTTGACATGTCAGAAATCGAAGGTGGAGCATCATAGACCATTTGGATTGATGCAACCGTTAGAGATTTCGGTTTGGAAATGGGATTGTATCGCCATAGATTTTATTACAGGATTGCCAAATACGGTAAGGGGATTTGATGCCATATGGGTGATTGTGGATCGGCTTAGGAAGTCTGCACATTTTGTGTCGATTAGTATCAGTTTTCTATTGGAGAAGCTGGCAAAGATCTATATTTGGGTGATTGTAAAGTTTCACGGTGTGCCGTTGAGTATTGTGTCGGATAGAGATCCGAGGTTCACTTCAGAATTTTGGAAGAGTTTGCAGGGAGCTTTGGGTACCGAGTTGAAACTGAGTTCAGCCTATCATCCGCAGACGGATGGACAGTCAGAGAGGACTATTCAGACTTTAGAGGATTTATTACGGGCTTGTGTTTTGGAAAAAGGTGGTGTGTGGGATACTCATTTGCCTTTGGTAGAGTTCATGTACAACAATAGTTACCATTCCAGTATCGGGATGGCTCCGTTTGAGGCTCTTTATGGTCGGAGGTGCAGAACTCCTCTGTGTTGGTATGAGTCGGGTGAGAATGTTGTTTTGCAACTAGAGTTGGTGCATCAGACTACTGAGACAGTGCAGATGATCCGTGAAAAGATGAAAGCATCGCAGGATAGGCAGAAGAGTTATTATGATAACCGAAGGTAAGAGTTGGAATTCAGTGAGGGTGACCATGTGTTTTTGAGGGTTAACCCAGTGACTGGTGTAGGACGTGCATTGAAGTCCAAGAAGCTGGATCTGAAGTTTATCGGGCTGTATCATATTTTGCAACTTCGGAAGTATGTACCAGATCTGTCTCACGTGATTCAGAGAGATGAAGTCCAAGTTAGAGAGAATCTAATTGTGGATACGATGCTGTTACGGGTCGAGGATCGCAAGATGAAGCGACTCAGAGGAAAATAGATACCTTTAGTGAGAGTGGCTTGGGGAGGTGCTGCAGGAGGCAGTGTGACCTGGGAATTGGAAAGCAGGATGCAGGAAGCGTATCCGGATTGTTTCCATCAGGTATTTTCGAGGACGAAAATAATTAAAGTGGGGGAGAGTTGTAACGCCCATTTTAATTATTTTTAGTTTTCGGTGTTATTTTATTTTTCGACGTGTTTTGTGTGGGCATTGATGGAGAAATAAGGAGCATAGTATTAATATTGGATAATTGATAATGATAATAATTAATAATTAATATTAATGTTGATATTATTATTATTATTATTATTATTATTATTATTATTATTATTATTATTATTATTATTATTATTATTAATATTAATATTATGAGGTGTTAATATTATTTTGGAATTAAAAGAAAATAAGAATAGTATTATTAGAATTAAAAGGTGAATTATTTGGGATTAAGGGTATTGTTGACATTTTGGAAAATAGAAATTGAAGAGGAACAACTCGTTCACGAAGGAAGAGGTAGAACACGGTAGAAGCACAGCCAAGAGCAAGCTTGAGCAAGAGGAAGCTGGGCTGTGGGAATTTCGTGTGGATTCTTGAAGCTCCATCATCATCAAACTGCATTTTGAGGTAAGGGGGGGGGGGATGATCGGTAAAATTGGTAATTGCATGAATAATCGGTAGAGGGGGATTTCCCTAACCCCATAGGTTGATGATGATGAATTGCATGATAAATTATGTTGTTGAATCTATTTTAATTGATGTTTGAATGTTGAAAACTCTTGCATGCGATGTTGATGGTGGTTTGAGGAATTGAGGGTTTCAGAGTAGGTTGCAGTTTAAGTCGGAAGTGGATTAATCGGCTAAATTCGATGTTTTATTGGGTGACTTAAGGACTTAGTCTGGTAGAATATGTGTAGGATGTTAAGCCGATGTTGCTGGTGTAATTTTTGGTGAGAATCGGTGAGTGTGGGGGCTGCTGAATTCTGAACAGCAGAATTATTTTTCTGAATTCGCAGACACTCGCTAGCCCAATGCTAGGCGAGTGCATAGCGAGCCTTCGCTGGTAGCTCGCGTAGCGAGCATGTAGCGAGCCATTCCAGTGGTGGTTTTTCTGCATTCGCTAGGCGAACGTGTAACGAACGTTCGCTGGGATCTCGCGTAGCGAGCAGGTGGCGAGCGTAGCAGATTTTTGTTTCCTTGGAGCTGTGATCAACTGATGATGATGAGTATGGTCGGTCTGATGTACCGTGATAGTGTATGGTTGCTGAGTTTATGTTGGGTGTTATAGGGTTGTTTTGCCGGAAGTGAATCAGTAGGATCGGATGCACTTTGTGTGCTTGATATGTATATGATATATGATGAAATGGATCAGTAGGATCGTGTGCGCCGTGAGTGCTTGTGTTGTTGTGCATGGTGTATGCACAACATGTGGACGGAATTTGAATCGTTGCTCAGATGGAGTGTATGCGATTCACCCGTGCTCCAAATGGGGAGCGTGGACAGGATTTGAATCGTTGCTCAAATGAAGTGTATGCGATTCACCCGTGCTCCAAGTGGGGAGCGTTGGTAGGGATAGATCGTTGCTCAAATAGAGTGTATGCGATCTATCCAGAGATTTAATTATATGGGCTTAGGAGGAGCATGGTAGAGATAGATCGTTGCTCAGATGGAGTGTATGCGGTCTATCCTGAGTTGAGTCGGTACCGCATATTATTGTGTCGAGTTGCATGTGTTGCATTGTTATGTGTGTTGTGTTGGCATGGGACAGTAGGTCCGAATTTGATGTATATGAAATGACGTTTATATGTTTCTGCCTTTTTTTTCATGTACATTATTACCGTTAATATTTGATCGTGATTTCTCACCCCTTGTTGTTGTTGTGGTCTGTGCTTCTTCGGAAGTACAGACAATCTAGGTGCTTGGCTAGCTTGGATTGTGGCGATTCACAGGGATGCTCTGATTCGTAACACCGGGGCTTTTGGGAGTATTTGTCTTATTTGATGATTTTGTGTGCCCCTGTGGCGTATCTTGTTTTGTTGGGATTCGATGACGATATTTTGTATATTTTGGGTAGATGGCCGACTTGATGTATATATGACATCATGTGTATATTTATATTTATGACAGATTTCTTTTTCCGCTGCAATTTTTGTTGAAAAACATTTTAAAGAAAGATTTGGTAGAATTTTGTGAAACGTGACATCACGTTTTTGGGGGGAAAACTCTGATAATTGTTTGATTTAACTGTTTTATTTTATTTTTGAGAACGGGGTGTTACACTAATAAAGACTTGGTGAAATTTCAGAAGAAAATGAAGAAAAACATATGATTTTCTGCTATATTTCTCATGCTAGCGATGCATCCCATTGTGACGCGATGAAGCTTGCATCACAATGTGATATTGACCAACGCGGACGCGGCGATGCTTTTTTAGCCAACTTGTTTTTTATATTTAAAAGGGTTATTTGGCTACTTTTCCAAGGTTCTGAATCAGAGAGAAAATTACGGTTATTGGTGCACAATGTTGAAGATGAAGATGGAAGAAGAGAGAGAAAATATATCTAACTAACTTTTAAGAGAGAAACTCTATTAATTGTGTTATGAAATTCTTTTACACGTCTGATTTACATACACAAATAATAATGTCGCGTAGACGAAAATGCTAACCTAAACTATCTAGGTTAAGCTTAACAAAACTAATATTATTACTCAATATAAATTACGTGTAACATCATCCTTTAATTTATATTCAGCTAACTAAACTCTACAACATCAATCCCATCCCTCAGGTGGATAAAATGTTCAGTCTTCACAACTTTAGTTAGCACATCTGTAAGTTATAACAATCCTAAGTATGATTGTTTCATGTCTAGTTACAGGCACAAACACTTCAAAGTAATCTTACATAGATTTGTGTAGAAATCCTCTTGCTACTAACCTTATTTTGTGTTTTCCAATTGATCCATCTGACTTCAATTTCACCTTGAAAACCCATCTGACGTTGATGGTTTTCTTGTTCTTTGGAAGCTCAGTTAACTCCTAAGTCTTGTTTCTTTCTATAGCCTCGAGCTTTTCTTCCCTGGCCTTTAACCATACTTTCTTCTTGAAAGCTTCTTCTGTACTAACTAGTTCAAAGTCTACGAACATGACACACTAAATATCTTCCTCTTCAAATTCTATCTCAATATATTGCAACATGTCAAACTCTACAAATCTCCATGGTATCTAACGAATTCTCTATGGTCTGTTTCAGAGGTTGAACCATCTTCAGAAGCTCCACCTTTAGAAGATTCACCTTTATAGGCATGACCAGTGTCAGAGGTTGGATTACCACCAGATTCTGGGGTACAATCAGAATTTGAATCATCATCAAATTCACCTTCCGAGTCTTCTTCAGCTTCAGAGTTACTATCAGACTTTGACTCGTCTTTGGACTCATAATCACCATCAGGTTCTGACTTGTCTTCAAAGGCAGACTCCCATTCAGAGGCAAATTCTCCTTCTGAGTCAGAAATCTCTTCAAAAGTTAACTCAGGTGTTAACATTGCACCAGAATTGGATTGAGACTCGTTCCAATCCCATGTTTTTGATTATTTCACAAAAACATCTCTGTTGAATTCCAACTTCTTAGTGATCGAATAATAAATTTTATAAGCACTTGTACAATGGTACTCAATCAGTGCATTACTTTACTTCTATAATCCATCTTCTTTCTAGTAGCACTTGGAACATGTTTGTATCAAATAGAATCAAATATCCTAAAATGACTCACACTTTGCTTATCACCAGTCCACTTCTCAAAAGGATTAGTTTGTTTTAGCTTCTTTGTTAGACACCTATTTAAACAAGGGAATTCGATATTTCATCTATTTAAATTCAAATTTTAGAATTGTTTTTCTAACGACCCCCTATTCAATTACTTATAAGTGCACATAATTAGCTTGTTAAATTACAATCCTTGTGGAGAAGATCTTATTTTATTACTTAGATGTTATTGGTACACTTGTCGAGAGGTCATCATTTACCCCATTGGTTTTCACCTAAAATAGACAGAATATGATTGTTCTTTTTAAAAAGAAAAAAACACGACGCTTATATGTAATATACCTCGGTGTTTTATCATGTGAGAGTGTTGTCATAAAGTATATTATTTGTAGTAGACAGTAGTTGTCGCTACTGCGAAAATCGGCGCCAGCTATGACAGAAGAGTCGCCACCGTGCATTATTTATCCTAAAGGAGGGAAAGGAAACGCTCAGAGTAAACCTAACGCAAAACGGGAAAGGAATGGTCATCGCAACCAAATCCTGGATTCGGGAGTCGGTTATGCAAGGGGAAGGTATTAGCACCCCTCACGTCCGTTGTACTCGACGGGATCCACGCTTGTTTTCTATCTAGGGGATTATTTATCTATCTACTCTACAGGTTTAGGGACAAAAAAAAAGAAAAGTGACTCGACAGAACACAACAGTTCTATGCCTACGTATTCCCGTCTGAAACAAGAAATCAGAGTCAACGTAGTTCGCCTACCTACGGGAAAGGAGGGGAAGGTTGCTCGCTAGGATGTCACATCCTATGCCTACGTACTTTCATACAACATGAAAGATCAGAGCAAACGTAGTTCGGGCTACAGAAGACACAAGTTTGTCTGACAGTTTTTATCTCCTTATGAAAGGGTTTTCTTGATTAAGGTCCAAGAGGACAAAAATGACATTTGAAGTTTGTTTTCAGTCTTTTATGCAAGAACTGTTTTTTAGTCTGTTTGCAACTTGTACTACACTAAAGACTTGTGATCTGAGAGTGACTACGTCGCATGTCACCCTAAGGGTACCACACTAAGCAGCCAGATTACTGAAGAGTGACCCTCCAACAACCCTTTCTCAAATAGCTTAAGGCTCGTAACGTACAGCACGCGTTATCCTTATTACTGTGTTTTTGAATTGTTTTGAGATGAGAAGAGAAAGACGCTCTAAAAGCCTAGGGTTGAAAGGGAAACTAACCTAATGTTGTCATGCATGGGTCAAAACCTAATGTCTTTCATAATATCCTCTTGCACAGAGGAAATCAGAGATCCTAGGGGATAAACAGCAAAAGAAAGCAAGCAAATACAGTAAACAGTAAAATGCATGCGATGCAGCAATACAAGCGAGGCAAGAGAGTCCTACTCTACCTCGAACCTGGGAAAACAACAGGCAAAGTGAATCAAATTCACTTCAAACCTATGGGGCAAGCAACACAAGCCAACAAACAATACAGGAAAAAAAAACAAAAGATACAGAGGAGACAGCCCAAGCAGCAACACCAAACTCCTACAGCAAATAGCAACAGCAACAACAGGCTCTAAACAGCAAAGTTGAATAGACAACAATGTTGACAGCAAGGGCTTCATCTTCAAGCAAACTTCTATCTTCAAGCTTCATCAATCTTCAAGCTCCATCAATCACACTCCAAGAAGAGGATTAATCAACAAGATCAAGTTATAATGTTAAGAAACTTAATGACAACCAAAGGAAATCACTAAGGACTTAACATTGCAATGGAAAGTATCCTCAAAGTTCTACTCACCTGGGAATACCACTCATCCCTCCTAAGGAGATATGGATCTTCCCAAGGATGACTATGTATCATTGGATGGAATAGAGGCAAACAATGCACCCTATGTTTGAAGAAAGAAACAAAACTAGGTCTAAGGCACTTCCTAAAATCCTAATTTCCTAAGCTCCTAAAAAGCTTCCACAAGAGAAGAAATCTTCAACTCCAAGCTCCCACCTTCAAGCCATAGCATATTCAATGAATCCATAAGCTCCACCAAAAAGGAAATCAAGCAAATCCAGCTCCAAAGCAGCCAACAAAAACAAACAATCAAAAGCACTCAAGAGAGAACACCACAAGCACAAGCAACTTGCAAAATACAACTAAAATACAAAACCATATTGTAAAATTCTAATTAATTTCCTAGGGGAACATACATGTTTGAACAACCTAATGTAAAAATATTGAAGCCTAAATCAACTTATAAGTTATCTAAACAATTCCTACATTGAGATAGGTCAAGGGAATCCACAAGTTTGTGAGGGTTCTAATCTCAACCCCTAAAACAGAACATAATGTTGTTCTAAAATTCCAAGAAAAATGCTAGGGGAACATACATTTCTACCCTAAAACATACTAAAAGATCTCAGCCAGAATCAACACCAATTAAGAGAACAAAATTCAACAAGGCAGGTGATCAAATATGCAAATATTAAAGAACAACATAAAATGTGAAAAATCATATTAAATTGAAAAATGCATGGAATTACATTTTGTTAATTCCAGAAAATCATAAATTCCATCAGGATCATGAGGATATTTTTAAAATAATTTTTGGATCAAAATTGGAATTAATATGATTTTTGGAACAAACAAAGCAATTAAAAAAATACAAAATGAAATAAAAATTGAATAAAAGCTGAGAATAATTTGTGGCCTTCAGATGAGTCAACAAGTCAATGGATCCAACGCGCTGAAGCTTGCCACGACATTTAGTGATACGCGGCATTTTGCTATCAGAAAGTTCAAATTCAACTTTAAGTCACAAGCGTTGGATGATGGATGTGGTCAAAGGTCAAGTGGTGATCCAACGTCTGAAGATCATCTTCTTCACAAACATAGCTCGCCAGAGTGAGAATTAGAGTGGTGGTTCGTGGTGGCCAGAGAAGACTTCGGTTGTCTTCTCCAGCGAGGGTTCATGTGCAGGTCACCAAAAATGACAAAGTCTATATCAATCTTGCTCATAATTTCACGTACATTCCAAATATCTCATCAAAATCCTCTAGATCAGGCTATGTTTCAAAATACGAATCAACTTTCAGAGATCATGTCAATTTTAATCATCACCAAAATCTAAACTATTGGTACAAAAATCTTCCTCTCCTTACACTGATCATCCTGATCTAAACAACTTGCTACAAATCCTCATGAATCAAGAGATTCGAACTCAAACAATTTTGGTATGTCATCTTCAATCATCATCAAATGTTCCAGATCAAGCCTAAAACGATCTATGTCTTGTTTAGATCCTAACCACAGGTCTAAAACTATCTAACTCATGCTAAATCATGTTGAATTTTGAGAGATGCTAACCTGGTATAGATCTGTTGACAAAGGTACTTGGAGCTCGTTGCTTGCTTCAAAAGGCTCCAGATAGCTTCAATGATCCAAGAGGAAGAGCTTGCACACCTCAATTTGGCTTGAATTGATCTGAATCACAAAACACGATTTCAATTTGCAGCTGTAAAATTTCAAATGCTCTCTCTGGTTCTGGCGCGAAATGAGGTTCAAACTTGATCTGAACTCATTCTAATCAATATATAGAAGAGTTTTGTGGGCTTTTGCAATGTGTTTGAAGCCCAAAACCGTGTATCCAATTTTCTGATTTTTTGCATTCAAGTTTCACACCAGTCGTGCCTTGCAAGCTTGTGACTTGTTCCAGAAGTTTCTATCACCTTGCAAATTGTATTTGGAGTGAATTTGAATTGGTAGAATGGACTGAATTGCTTTGTGTATTGATTTGTTAATGTAACTTGCAAATGAAGCAACTACATGGCAACTTCCAAAAGTTGACCTGAACTCAAAATTCTGTTAATGCCAAAGTGTTTAAAATGTGATTTCCAATCAGAAAATGTATCCATTTGCTTGGTTTTGATCATCTAACACAAAATTGCATTTTCCCCTCCTTTAATTATTTCAAAATTCTTCCTTTTCAAGCCATTTTAAGTGACTTTTTGATATGAGACAAACCAAACTCTCATGACCACTTGGTTGCATTCAAAATCTCATTTTAAGCAAGTTCCATGTTGAACAAATTTCCATTTTAAGAGTGAAAGTTGGAGATATGGACCTATAATCCAAAATGACATATAATCTCACTTTCCCAAAATACCCCTGGCTTGCAAAGATCATAACTTGAGCTTCACAAATCAGAATGAGTTGTTCTATACCTTTTTGGAAAGCTAAGATCATGAGGAACAAATGTCATGTTTACCAAAAGTCCATTTGAAACCTCCTTTAAGGGCAAAAGTTGCTTGGAAGTCATATGATTTTCTCAGACAAATTTCACATTCATCTAGTGACCTATAACTTGTCTGGACCATAACTTGAGTTATATAAACCCCCTTGAGGACTTCTAGTACTCAAATTAAAGGTATTGAGATACTCTACAAGTTTCGTGTTGGCCAAAGATCCATTTGAAACTTGTATCTTGACTTATGTGGCCTTGAAGTTAGGCACTAAACAGGGTATTTTGCACTGAAACCCTAATTTAGCAACTTCCCACACTCTTGATTCTTCTTGATTTGATCTTGGTACAACACCACAAATGTCTCAACACATAATTCCATAAACTCCATGACCTAAAAGTAGGCTTTAAGCTTCTTCAATTGCACAATTGACTTAGGGTTGACCTAGATGAAACCCTAATTGCTTGCACCTCAACTGTGGCTCTTGCATTTGAATCAATGACTTGATTTAGCTCCAACATGGCCCTCTAGGCACTCCATGAGCTCTATACACATCTTATATTCACACTTCATGCTGCACATCCCATTGATGGTCCTCAACTGGCTCTCAAGATAGGAGAAAATCCACATATAAGCATTCAAACTCCTCAAGACCTCAAACCACCTCCTGATGACTTGGATGACTTCTCAAGCTTGGATAAGACCTTTTGCTAGGCTTCTCTTAATAAAACACCTTTGATCCCCTGTTGGATGAATGATACTATAATATACAAATGTTAGAACTATGCAAATGATAATGCAATGAAACATAAACCAGGTAAAAGATGTTGAGCAAATTTTGGGGTGCAACAGCTGCCCCTATTCAAACGGCTTGGACCCGACTGGGTGAAGAGCAAACGGCTTTCAAAAAATCGAGGTAAAAGACGGTTGAATACCAAGGAACCCGAAAATTTGCCAACTGCAGACATGAACTGCACAAACTGCTTGGGGAAAAATACTCCATCTTGCTACGGGGACTAATTTTGTCAATACGAAAATACCACTTCTCTGCCTATCATAACAATACTTGATTCTGGCAACTCACTATATACAGCGTCTCTGTCTATTTACAGCAGCTTATCCTTCAATACAAGCACAACTTCTCTGTCTAATCACAGTATCTTTGTTTAATCACAGTTTTCTCTGTCTAATCACATGACTCCATCAATCAAATGGGTATGAATAACTCTGCTAACAGAATACCATCTTTCTGACACCTTTACTGGGGAAGTAACTCTGCCAACAACACAGGGAATAATTTTGGCGACTTCAACTGGGGAAATAGCTTTACCAACAAAAACATGACTCTGCCAACAATACAGGAAACAACTTCGACATCACTACGGGAAATAACTCTGTCACCGCTACGGGAAATAACTCTGTCACCAATACAGGAAATAACTCCGCCATCATTACGGGAAATAACTCTGTCACCAATACAGGAAAATAACTCTGCCATCACTACGGGAAATACTCTGTCACTAATACAGGAAAATAACTCCGCCATCACTACGGGAAATACTCTGTCACCAATACAGGAAATAACTTCGCCATCATTACGGGAAATAACTCTGTCACCAATACAGGAAAATAACTCCGCCATCACTACGGGAAATACTCTGTCACCAATACAGGAAAATAACTCTGTCACCAATACAGGAAAATAACTCTGCCATCACTACGGGAAATACTCTGTCACCAATACAGGAAAATAAATCTGCCATCATTACGGGAAATAACTTCGTCATCACTACGGGACATAACTTTGTCACCGCTACGGGAAATAACTCTGTCACCAATACAGGAAATGACTCTGCCATCATTACGGGAAATAACTCTGTCACCAATACAGGAAAATAACTCTGCCATCATTACGGGAAATACTCTGTCACCAATACAGGAAAATAACTCCGCCATCACTACGGGAAATACTCTGTCACCAATACAGGAAAATAACTCTGCCATCACTACGGGAAAATAACTCTGTCACCAATACAGGAAAATAACTCCGCCATCACTACGGGAAAATAACTTTGTCACCAATACAGGAAAATAACTCCGCCATCACTACGGGAAATACTCCGAATACAGCTCCTCTGCCTATCTTTGCAGTAGCTAACTCCATCAACCAAATGGGTATGAGTACAATTCCTCCATCAAACCGGTAACTGACTTCTACAGCTTCCTCTATCTAATTATAGTAGTTGACTTCCGACAACATTCGGGTTCCAAATATAGCTTATCTGCCTATTTTTACAATAGCTAACTCCATCAATCAAATGGGTAACAAAATACTGGTCCAATCTTCAAACTTTAGCGCTAACACGGCAGCAAATATAAGAAGGACTCTACTGGGGATTTTCTGAAGTAAAGCTGCCAGACACCTACTTCGATCCCGGCGGCAACTTCAGAATTCTTAATTCAATAACGGACTTGAAGAAACACTCCGCTGAAGGGGTAAGAGAAACTTAACCAAGCAACTCTGTGGGGAATAATGACAAGACGAACATTATCATCACATGTCTCATGCCGAGACCTCGAATATCCGGTAAATAATCTGAGCAAGAGCTCCCTCCACCTGCAGGGGAACAACACTTGAAAACAAAAGGTTCACCAACCTGGCTTATGTTTCAAAATGCGTATGTGTGACAATGGCGTAATGCTCCATACAACATGGAAATGCTACGCGTTTGGGGTAGATGCAAATATGCCAATATATGCAAATGCAAATGCAGGCTCAAGCCGCTGGAGAAACACTGGTATGAAATGGCCTCAATGACATGAATGTCGAGGATAAAGCCAACCCCGCTGGGGGTGAACGGGTATCACAAGGTATTCTGGCAAAATAAATGTCGGAAACACAGTCAACTCTGCCGGGGAGAGACCAAACGTCAATTTCCACTGGGAGGAAAGAACAAACCCTGCTGGGGAAAGATGCGACCCTTCTGGGGAAAAGACACACTGTCGGGGCACAGTATACAAATCTCAGAGCTACACACTCTGCTGAGGATAATCATCCTGCCAAGAGAATGACGACCTGTGGGGAGAGGGAAAAACCATCCTCCTAAACCAACAACGATTTGGTTAAGCTCTGCGGGAGTCTCCCATGCTGGGGATATTGATTTTGACTTGCTGGAGATATCCTATGGACAACTTCCTTGAAGATACTCTTCAGGCAACCTTCCTGGTGATACTCTCTTGGAGAGGACAATTCCACATCCGGTAGGAATAAGTGCCGTCTCCACTCTCTGGGGATAAAATGCGACTTGCTGAGGAACGACACCAACTGAAGTCAGGTCCTACGTCAAGTGACTTTGGTTGGGGAATACAATTCCTGAATGTTTGCTTCAAATGTAAGAACCCTGCAAAACACAAACGAGACAAAACAAATCTATACAACAAAATCTATCCGAGTTAATATTCGTGACATTCATTCAGTCAATTCGAAGTTTTAGCAATTATTGGCAAGGGCCAGCAAGTTTATGCAAATGCAAGTTTATCAAAAACATCGGCGTTTTTCACAAACAAAATAGTAAAGAACAAGCATCAAGTACTGAATAACATGCTTTATTGATAACAGGCCTGTAAATAGGCAAAGCTTTGTACACTGGATGCAACTCCTGAAAAGAGGAAGTTACGCACAAGCAAAATACAAATATATATGCACAAGAAGCACAAATAAGATACAAAAACAAATTGGTATACATGTCGGCAACGTGGTACAGACAAACACCATGAGCTGATTCTCCTATGACTCGCCCGACTCTGGCGCTTTCCCGATACTCGATCTTTGGGAAAGATTGTTTTGGATAAACGACCCTCAGGTACTCCCAAACCACTAAGCAATGCAGTATCAAACTCGGACCGCAATTATTTGCTTTTCAAATCCCTAACTTTTGCGTGAACCGCCCTTTGTGGGTTTTCAATTCACCGGGATACCCTTTTTTGCCGAAGTCGCCCTTTTCAGGTTTTCGACTTCGCGGGTGTACATCTTTTCAATTTATCCCTAACTTTTGCCCGAACCTTTTATTCCTTTTTTATGGTTCGCCGGGATGCCCCATTTTTGCCTGGACTTTCTTTTCCTGTCCAGCGGGTCACTTTAAGCAAAGTATTTTTTAACTGCGTCTGAATTCACAGGAGATGTAAATTCCTCACCATCCATGGTGGATAACAACAAGGCTCTTCCAGAGAAAACCTTTCTAACTACATATGGACCTTCATAGTTGGGATTCCATTTGCCCATGTGATCTGATTGTGGTGGGAGAATCTTTTTCAGCACAAGATCGCCCGTCTGAAAGCTTCGAGGGCACACCTTCTTGTCATAAGCTTTCTTCATTAGGCTCTGATACAACCGACCATATGCTAGAGAAGCAAGTCTCTTCTCACCCATCAAACTGAGCTGATTCAGTCTATCCTTTACCCACTCTGCCTCATCAAGTTGGACATCTCGTAAAATCCTCAAAGAAGGAATCTCAACCTCCAATGGTAAAACAACCTCCATACCATATACTAATGAGAAAGGGGTTGCCCCAGTTGATGTGCGTACCGTCGTACGATAACCGTGCAAAGCAAAAAGCAACATCTCATGCCAGTCTTTATACGTCACAACCATCTTCTGAACAATCTTCTTTATGTTCTTATTGGCCGCTTCGATAACGCCATTCATCTTGGGCCGATAAGGAGAAGAGTTGTGATGCTCAATCTTGAAATTTTGACACAACTCTTTCATCATCTTATTATTCAAATTCGAACCGTTGTCGGTAATAATCCGCTCTAGGATTCCATATCTGCAGATAATATCTCTCTTGATAAATCTGGCTACCACTTGTTTGGTGATGTTAGCATATGACGCTGCTTCCACCCATTTGGTGAAGTAATCAATCGCTACCAGGATAAAGTGATGTCCGTTTGATGTTGTGGGCTCAATCTTCCCAATCATATCAATTCCCCACATCGAGAAAGGCCATGGTGATGACATAACATTCAAAGGACTCGGAGGCACATGAATCTTGTCCGCATAAATCTGACATTTATGGCACCGCTTTGCAAACTTGAAACAATCCGTTTCCATCGTCAGCCAATAGTAACCTGCCTGCAACAGTTTTCTTGTCATAGCATGTCCGCCAGCATGTGTACCAAATGTACCTTCATGAATCTCTTTCATGAGCAACTTAGCCTCTTTCTCGTCTACACATCTCAACAACACCAAGTCGTGGTTTCTCTTGTATAGGACGCCATCCGGATTCAAATAGAAATTGCCAGCCAATCTCCTAAGAGTCTTCTGATCACGATTGGATGCCCCAGCCGGATACTCTTGGTTCTTCAGGAAATTCTGGATATCAAAATACCACGGTTTGCCATCAGACGCTTCCTCAATGGCGAATATGAAGGCGGGCCTATCAAGGCGAGAGATAACGATCTTGTGAGCCTCGTTCTAGAAGTTAACTTTATACATTGAAGACAACGTCGCAAGAGCGTCAGCCATCTGATTTTCTGCTCGTGGCACATGGTACAATTCCACCTTGTCAAAGAAAGGCAACAATCTTCTTGCATAGTTCATATAGGGTATCAAATTGGGTTGACGTGTCTCCCATTCTCCTTTAATCTGGTTTACAACTAGAGTAAAGTCTCCATATACATCAAGATGTTTGATTCTCAAATCAATAGCCTCCTCGAGACCCATGATGCACACCTCATATTCGGCCTCATTATTGGTAACTGGAAAGGTAAATCTGGTAGTAAAGGGAATGTGCATCCCTTGAGGAGTAGTAATAATTGCACCAATTCCGCTTCCATACGAGTTAACAACACCATCAAATATCAACTGCCATTTGGAACCCAACTCTGGACCTTCATCCGACAACGGTTCATTACAATATTTCATTTTCAAGTACATGATATCCTCGTCAGGAAAATCAAACCTCATTGGTTGGTAATCTTCAATTGGCTGCTCAGCTAGGTACTCTGACAGAACACTACCTTTGATAGCCTTTTGAGAAATATATTGAATATCGTATTCTGTCAGCACCATCTGCCATCGGGCAATCCTCCCGGAAAGTGCTTGCTTTTCAAACACGTATTTGATCAGATCCATCTTTGAAATTAGCATGGTCGTATGGTTTAGCATGTATTGTCTCAAACGTTTGGCAGCCCAGGCTAGCACACAACACGTCTTTTCGAGCATTGAGTAACGAGACTCACAATTTGTGAACTTTTTACTCAAGTAGTAAATTGCATGCTCTTTACGTCCAGTCTCGTCATGTTGACCGAGAATACAACCCATACTTTCCTCAAGAACCGTCAAATACATAATCAATGGTCTCCCGGCTACTAGGGGTATCAATATTGGAGGTTCCTGCAAATATTCTTTTATTTTTTCAAACGCCCTTTGACAATCTTCATTCCAGGTCACAGCCTGATTTTTTTTCAACAATTTGAATAATGGCTCGCATGTAGCGGTTAGGTGAGATATGAACCGGGCAATGTAGTTCAACCTCCCTAAAAACCCACGCACTTCTTTTTCTGTTTTAGGCATTGGCATTTCTTGTATTACTTTTATCTTAGCAGGATCAACCTCAATTCCTTTTTCGCTCACGATAAACCCCAGTAGTTTACCAGATCTCACCCCGAAGGTGCACTTGTTAGGATTCAGCCTCAGCCTGAATTTCCTAAGCCTCTTGAACAACTTCAGCAGATTAACCAGATGCTCTTCCTTCGTCTGGGATTTGGCAAGTATATCATCAACATAAACCTCGGTCTCTTTATGCATCATGTCATGGAAGAGAGTCGTCATAGCATGTTGATATGTTGCCCCAGCGTTCTTCAAACCAAAAGGCATCACTTTGTAGCAGAACGTTCCCCACGGGGTAATAAAAGTTGTTTTCTCCATGTCCTCCGGCGCCATCTTTATCTGATTATAGCCTGAAAAGCCATCCATGAAGGAAAACACGGAGAATTGAGCAATGTTATCGACCAACACATCAATATGAGGAAGCGGAAAGTCGTCCTTTGGGCTCGCCCTATTCAAATCACGGTAGTCCACGCACATCCGTACCTTACCATCTTTCTTGGGCACAGGTACTATATTGGCGACCCATGAGGGATAAGTTGTAACAGCAAGGAAACCAACATCCCACTGTTTCTGAACTTCTTCTTTAATCTTCACAGACATGTCCGGTCTGGTTCTTCTGAGCTTCTGCTTAACTGGCAGACATTCCTCTCGCAACGGAAGACGGTGAACAACCATGTCCGTATCCAATCCTGGCATATCCTCGTATGACCAAGCAAAGATATCACTGTACTCTTGCAGCATCTCAATCAAACTTTGCTTGATGTCGCTCTGCAGCGCAGCCCTTATCCGGATGTTCCTGACAACCTCTTCGGACCCCATGTTGATAATCTCAATTTCTTCCTGATAAGGCAGAATGATTTTCTCCTCCTGTTTCAAAAGTCGAGTCAGCTCTTCTGGCAAGTCTCTATCCTCAACAATATCTTCCTCAACTTGAAATACCGGGTGCTCAAAGTCGAAACGAGTCATAGGAAGTTCGTGTTCGGTGTCATCTGAAATATGAATCCTGCAAAAGAAATGGTTAAATGCTTCAAATGGATGCAAACAAAGCTAATAACCACGTTGCCATTTTATTGTCAAAATAAAAAACAGGAAAGACAAGGATCATAAAATTTGCATGAGAAAAACGCCTTTATTCAATGATTAAATAGTGCATACACATAAGCAGGTAGCCCTAAAACAAAATCACTATGCCCCGGGTAGGACACAGGATTATACAATAATCGAGAAAACAAATGATTACTGTTTAGTAGTCACTGGGACAATTTCCCGGATGGACCAGTTGCAGAGACTTTGTCCTGGCACGCTAGGCTTGATCCACGCGTCCATATCGCAGTCACTATCTCCGTCTTTGGCGTCGGAAACAACATTAATCCTTTCAAAGCAGACTCCCTTTGGAGTAATCACCACTGGTCCTTTGAACTTGGGCGCTCCTGATGAGGAAGGTGACGAGGTAGGGCGATACCCTAGTCCAAACTTGTCCATCTTGACAGGAATTTCCAGCATTTGACCCCAACCCTTGGTCTCACCAGTCTGAACCAACGTTTGAGCGTCTTTGTATGAAGGTACGGCAACCTCTGACCCTGTGCTGGGAACACTAGACTTGTCTTTGATTTGCAACCCTTCAAAGGCTTGGCATGGCGTTTCGTGGATTTCTCCATCCACTTCAACGTACTTGAATGATGAAAGATGACTAACCAGAATGTCCTCTTCCCCACAAATAGTAACAATGCATCCACCGGCCTCAAACTTAAGCTTTTGGTGCAGCGTGGACGTCATAGCCCCTGCTGAATGTATCCATGGTCGCCCAAGTAAATAGCTGTAAGATGGATGTATGTCCATGATATAGAACTTCGTGTCAAATACTTCCGGCTCGACCTGGAATGGAAACGTTATCGATCCAAACACTGACCTTCTCGTTCCATCAAACGCTCTCACAACCAAGTCACTTGGCGTGCAAATAATTCCCCGGATATCTAATTTCATCATAGCCTTCTTAGGCAATACATTCAGAGATGATCCGGTATCTACAAGAACGTGCAACATCATAGTGCCCCGACATTCCACTGAGATGTGCAAAGCCATATTATGCTCCCGACCTCTGGGTGTTAGATCAAAATCAGTAAAACCCAGGCTATGTCCCGCATTCACATGCGCCAATACCCCCTCTAGCTGGTTAACAAAAACCTCCTGGGGTACAAAGGATGTGTCCAAAATCTTCAGCAAGGCGTTCTGGTGAGCCTCGGAACATAACAGCAAAGATAAGATTGAAATCTTCGAGGGTGTCTGTTGTAGGTGCTCAACAATTTTATAATCGCTCTTGCAAATTAGCCTCATGAACTCTTCAACGTCCTTGAGCGACGTGTCTTTCTCCTTCAACTGGGATGGTCCACTTTCATCCACCTTGGCCTTGCCTTTAGCAATCCTCTCTGCTTCAATCTCAGGTGCGGTGAAAATTCTTCCACTACGGGTCATGCCTCCCGTTCTAACAACATTGTCAACTGTTCCTGCCGGCTGGTTATTCACTTTAATCTTTTCCCCGTTACAGTAAGCTTCTAACCCATATGTCCATGGAACAACTTTTGTACTCTCAAAAGGCACAGGTCCTGCCTTTGTTATTGTGATAGTCGGCCGCTTGGCGGGCGCCGATATCATGATAGTCTTCCTTGGGATTGTAACGGTTGCAATCTCATCCTGCTTTTCAAACAATGCCTCATCAGGCTTCTCAACAGCAGTCCGATCAAATTGCAAAGTCCCCTCATCAATCATGGCTTGAATACCTCTTTTCAAATCAATGCAGCCCTCTGGTCGGGTCCAGCAATCCAGACATTATTCATCACATCCGGGGAATACTCCCCCTTTCAACAGTCTACTTTTAACACAACTCAAAGGTGTCTTCAATTCATTCACATCCATAACCAGATTCAAATCTTCCTCCGTTAGGATAGAATTCGCTCCATGATTCGGCATGGGTTGTTGTACAATATTGGGACTATCCTGACCAAAGTTAATGGCCTTACTATCAAGCAAATCTTGGACTTTGTGTTTGAATGCGTGGCAACTCTCAATATCATGTCCGGGCGCCCCGGAATGAAACTCACAGTGCTTACTGGTGTCAAATCCAACTGGAGGTGTGCCCGTTGGTGGGACCATCATTCTCTTTTCAACCAGATTCAAACTCAGCAACGTTTGAAGAAGTTCAGCATAAGTTGAAGGAGGTGCTTCAAATACTCTCTTCGGCCTACCCTCTTGAATTCTACGTTGAGCAGGGTGCATTCTCTGTTGCTGCGGCTGCTGCCGTTGTTGTTGTTGTTGTGGTTGTTGCTGCCCCTGTTGAGGTATCGGGATAGTAACACTAGTAATTTGTTGTGGCTGAATATACTGATTTCTACCTCTTCCACGACCTCGACCACCATATACCGCACTGGCGTCGCCTTGTCTCCTTCCACCAAAGGCCTTTCTTGCACCTCCAGCTGAGGTTGATTCACCGGCCTGAATCTTCCCAATCTTAATTATGTTTTCAATCCGTTCCCCCATGAGAATCATATCAGAGAAACTACCCATCGAAACATTGAGCAATTTGTCATAATACATTCCAGAGAATGTTCCAATAAACATATCAATCAGCTCTCTTTCAACCAAAGGAGGGTGCACCCTAGTTGCAATATCACGCCAACACTGCGCATACTCCTTGAAGCTTTCACCATTCTTCTAAGACAAACTTTGCAGCTGGACCCTGTTTGGTGCAAGGTCACTATTATATTGGTAATGTCTAACAAAAGCATCGGCCAATTCTTTCCAACTTCTAATTTGGATGGGCTCCAGTCCCATGTACCATTCCAGCGATGGTCCCGACAAACTGTCTTGAAAGAAATGCATAAGCATCTTCTCATCGTCAGAATATGCAGACATTCTTCTGTAATAAGAACGTACATGAACCCTAGGGCATGTATCCCCCTTATACTTGTCAAATGTTGGAGCTTTGAACTTCAAAGGCACTCTCAGCCCAGGCACTAGTCCCATGGTAGCCATGTCCAACCCAACAGAGTTTTGATTGGCTATTCCTTTAATCTGCTCTTCCAGCATTTTGAACCTCCGATCATTGTCATTGGGCCTTTCAAATCCCCCACCTTGTCCTGAGAAGGCATCTTCCTGGAAATCCTCGCCCCAGTTCAGATTCTCATTACCATATTCTTCGTAACCAGCGTTACGGCCAAAACCCTGCTGATTGAAAATAGGACCCCGTCCTCTATTACCGAATCCTTGGTTAGCCCCACCTGGTCCAAAACCAGTATTGACAGGAACCATCCCAGCACCATTGTTGTTCATGTTACCAAAGCCAACATCACCGTAGCCATACCCTTTATTGTTGTTACCATAACCGTCATTGCCGAAGCCCTGATTGTTGAAACCAAAATTACCATCATGATTGCCAATGCCAAACCCTTGATGGTTGTTACCAAAACCAGTATTATCACTGAACCCTTGATTAGCATCTCCAGCATTGCCAGTATTGTTAACAACATTCCCATCACCATTTCCAGCGTTTCCAGTACCAGTATTACCCATACCAGTGCCAGTGCCAGTATTTCCATTTCCATTGCCATCACCGGCTCCAACTCCACCCATTATGGGAACGACCACCTTAGGTATCCCATCTTCCCTGCGAGGAGTTCCAACAGAATGATAATTAGTGTTTCCATTCGCCCGCGCCAGCAGCGGTTGAACCAGAGTCTGGAGATTCACCTGGCCCTTGGCCACAGTTTCCGTTGCTTGCATGAAAAGTGCCAACTTCTCACGAATTTCCTGCATCTCGGCTTGAACTTGATCCATGATTCTCTTGCAGTTGTTCCTGGTAGAATAACGATGCGTTCTCTGGTTGTCAATCCTGAAACCTGTGAGATGCAGGAAATAAGATACAGATTCAAAAATATACCGGCCATGCAATATGAGTATGCAGATGCAAACGTGTAAATATGCTACAGGTTAAATTCCCCCCCCCCCCCAATTCTAGTTTCGGAGAGAAGGCCATCACGACAATGGAGTCCCAATCAAGCAAGCAAGGAATCAGAAAACCTCATACATAAACAAATGCCAAGAGGCAAAGTACAAAGGTATAACTGAATACAACTGAAAAGACCTCGACCAACAATCCTGGCGATGGTCAAATACAATCAATAAAGCATAATACAAGGAAAATACAAAGAAACATCAGGACGGATGGTGTAACACCCATCTAAACCCCGCAAATAATATATGCATAATCAGAGTAAAAGTTAACATGCATCCATAAAAGGGCATCACACAAAACTTGCACCACATTAAAACAATCTGTCATGCTCATAAACACCTTTCCATTTAGCAGCGGATTCATTAATGAAAATCCTTTAAAAGAAACATTTACTTTCATCATATAAAATCAACATCTCTAGGCACTAAGGCCAACATCTCATTATCTCAATTACTCCAAATATGAAAACATAACTTAGGTTACATAATGTAATCCTAAAACATAAGCAATCGATCCCCGTGTTACACGACCAGAGCATGACTCGACCCATAAATAATCACTAAACCGCTACACACGTAGCGACCTCGAACTACAAGCAGAACTTCATAAAGGCCTCCAGCAACCTAATCTGCAATGCCTCATAGAGCATTATAAAACAGCAGAAGGGTGAGAAATATTACCATAATAATCAAAGCATAAAATCATGTATACATAGGTATCATATAATTAACTCCCTATTTCTCACCACAATTCAACTCATAGTCATTTACATTGTCACTTATATATATATACAACATGAATATTCACCAAGCATTTTACATCATGCATACATCCACAATTCCACAATCTTAACATTCACACGTAAGCATCTCTTCATGCACGCTTCATAAGTATTCAACAAACATCTCATTCACATGCATACTTCATATATCAATGACATTATACAATGTGACTCAACAACTCAATGCAATGCGGTACCGACTTCCGTTATCATTTTTCGGTTTTTACATTAAACCGGGTCCACTCTTCTAGACCGATAACTCGTTATCATTTTTCGGTTTTTACATTAAACCGGGTCCACTCTTCTAGACCGATAACAACAAAGGCCCGTCCTCTAAGCCTTCAAACCCACTCTTCTAGGTTTGGGACAAGCCACTAGTTTCCACGAAACTAACAGACATTTCCTCTTGACTAAATGATGCATGTACAATCAGCCACAACAAATGCACTTAAGATCGACATCTTAATCTCATGCATTCAAATAATTCATCTCTTCAAGAATTACATTATGATTGCACACACAACATATTCACATAACATTCATCGATGTATTCATAATTCAACACTATCACCACATTATCACTCACAATGCACACATATCCATGATATGTTCTCATGCATTCTTCACAGTTATCAAACAATGCACACATATCCACGATATGTTCTCATGCATTATTCACATTTAATCACATACATACAATATGCATTTACAACATCTATCAAGCAATGCACACATATCCATGACATGTTCTCATGCATTCTATTCATACCACCATATACCAACAATATACATTCACAATTCAATATCATCACCGCATTATCAACAATGCACACATATCCACAATATGTTCTCATGCATTCTCAAGTAATTCATCATACAAGAATTACATCATGCTTACACGCATAACACATTTACCACGCAATGTACATATATTCACGATATATTCTCACGCATTTTTCATACATAATCGCATCCAATCAATACAAACATCATATTTATCAAACGATGCACGCATATCCATCAATATGCTCTCATGCATTCTTCATGTATCTTAACATACAACCGCATATAAACAATATACATCCACAATACATTTTTGTATTATGTTTATTATTCATCTCATGCCATTTCATACAAGGTATACATGTCACAGTACCAATGATACAATTATAAGCTATGCACACATATATCCACAATGTTCTCATGCATTTATAATCGATCTGATTAATACTCATACCACAAATCTAGGATTCACGCCCAAAGGCTACCCACAACACATATCATCACCATGGATCACATACTTATTCATATCATAGAGGTATTAACCTATGTGAATCAACCAAACAATCACCACATGAACAACACAACAAAAAAAGAATGTTGTCACATTCGCCTTCATTCGCCTGGCGAACCCTCGCAGTGAACCTTCGCCTGGCGAACTCTCTCAGCGAACACTCGCTAGGCTTCGCCTGGCGAGACTTCCCAGCGAGCCCAAGTCAGTAGCTACTGACTTCATTCGCCACCATTCGCCGGCACCTTCGTTGGGCGAACCTTCACTATCCAACTTCGCCTGGCGAACTCGCCAGCGAAGTCCACTGGAACTTAAACTTAATTATTCGCCAGCATTCGCTGGGCTTCGCCTTCGCTCGCCTGGCGAGAGCCAGCGAACCTGCGCAGAACAGAACCCCATTCTGTCTTCTCCCTTTATCCCACCATCAACCAACCACTTAATCATCAAAATCAGCTCAAACAACATACCCTCATGTTACCCGACTATTCTACGGAATTATTTCCAAGTTTCAACCGATTAAATCATCATTCTACCGATTAATCCAACTTGCCCTAAAATGGAAAGTGATGAAAAACATCCACAAACCCAAACCCAACATACATAATAGCATACAATGATTAAATAACAATGTTTCTCACCCTTACCTCGATTAATCGGAGCTTCGAAATTGGTTCTTGAAGATTCTCCAAGCTTTTTCCCTTTTTCCTCTTCATTTCTCCTCTTCTTCTTTCTTTCTCTTTTCTTTCTTTCTATCTTTCTCTTTCTCTCCAATCCCCTTTTTATATCCTTTCATTTCTTTTTTTTTTCCTTCCTCTCTATTATTTTCTTTCCATTCCATTTCTCTCTTCACAATTATCTCATTTTATCATTAATTGGAAAATATCTACTAAGCCCACTTTATTCCACCAAATAGAATAAATTAGTTAAATCCATTAACTCATATTAAATAAATCTCATAACTTATTTAAACCAGATAAACCACCTAAACCAATCCATTAGTACAATTAATCAGTTATCGAAAATTGGGCTGTTACAACCCTCCCCCACTTTAGGAATTTTCGTCCTCGAAAATGTTATCTGATCCAAACAACTCTGGATACGACTCTCGCATTCCAATTCTTCCAAATCCAATTCTCCCATAACTACTTCCACCAAAGGAATCTCTATACTTCGAAGTTGTTTCTTATCAACAACTAGAACTAGCCACGCCTCCGAAGTCAAATTCTCTCTCACTTGTACACCATCCACCTGAATCAATGTACCTCTTCAACTTAGACATATGAACACCTCATGCAATCCTCTCAAGCGACAGCGGTAAAACAGTCTAACATGCTATCCGCCTCACGCTTCCGCTGCGCTACTCTGATACAGATCAACAAAACACAGGGTGCTCACGAGACTTCAAGCTCGACCAACACCAATTACTACTATAACTCTCAAAACACGACCTTACTTGGATTCTTTGATCGTTTCCATCGTCCCTTGCACGGTCTTTGATCCGAGTACAACACTCCCGTTGGACATGCAACAACACAAAGGAGTCATACCCTCTTACCCAACGAACTTCATACGATGTTGTTTCCGATACGAAATGGCAACAGTTATTGTAGGCAACTCCATCAACGACAATTAACTACCCTTAGATCCATCTTGGTCCAACACACAAGCTCTCAACGAGTCCTCTTCATACTGGATAGTTTTCTTCGTTTGTCCATGCCATTCACGGACGCTAGTCAGAGTTCATCTTCAACATGGCACCCAACCGCTTTCGCAATCTTTCCCATAATCTTAACGAAAAACTTGAGTTCCCATCTAACAGAATGATTCATCTTCACTGGTAGGCAACACGTTACTCTTGTTAATCCATTCTTAACTGTCCAAATCGGATCATACTTCCTCAAATTCATCAGAAAACCCGGCACAAAGCCCATGGGAATACTATCCCATCCCACTCGAAATACTCAACAGTTGTATCAGATCCAACCATCTCTAATGTCCACACTTCAATTCCCAGCAAGTCTAATCAACATATACAAACTCAATCAATTCCTTCTCCATCTATGGCTATCCAAAACTATTTCTCAAATTCGGTCGCATCTTCCTAGTACCTGCACGGATACTCCATCTTTCTCGATGTACTTCTCCCTGAGTACTCTTATCCAACTCACACTATTCAGAATACACACTTCATCACGACATCTCACAATACCATTTCCCTTAATCCGAAAATAAGCCCTCTGGCTTTTATCCATTAAATTCAATTAATCTATCAACTCAACTCAGAATTCCGATTTCCTTGAACCTCATCAGAATACCAAAAGTCAATCTCAACATCCAAGGCTCAACTCCATAAGAAGTCTCTTCACAGGCCGAACTCATATCTGAATTTGCTTAATCAGTTCTAACTTCCTTACCATCTTTATTAGTGTATACCAAAATTCCCGATTCGATATCTTAGCTACCACTTGGTCTCATCCGAATGGTAATTTAACCAAAACCATACTCCTTCAGAAGTTCCAATTACTTCTCTGTCTCATATTTGACTCTCTCTCAAATAAAACAAATACCTTAAGGTCAGTAACCATCTCAAATCTCAACTAAACAATTGAGGCTTCCAAACTCCGGTACAAACACACAACAGCAACCCACTCCAAATTACTTGTCAGATAATCCCTCTCTGTACTTTATATTGCCTTCAAGCATAACCAAAACTCATTAATGTTGTACTTAACACATCTCTTAATCATATCAACAAAGTATCTCAAAACACAACGACAATCCTGTCGGACTTGGCAAAACCAATACACGAACTGTTGACAGCTTTCTCAAAACTCTTTGAACTTTCTTCACAGTAGTACATCACTGCCTCTTCCCCAATACTAATAACTCAAGTTCCCGACGCTCAACATGAACCCCTATACTCTCCGAACATATCCAAACACCATCGGTTACATAACCATTGACTTTCTCAATCAAGTGTGGAAAATCATTATATCAAACGGACACTCAGCTGTGAACTTATGGTGATAACACAAACCGCACTCTCCGCGCTTACCATAACATCCAAACATTTTTCGCCAATAAATACTTAATTCCATGTCACTACTTTCCCATCACATAGAGCACTGTAATATCTTCCAACGCTTCTAACCTTGCGTCATTCCGAATTACGGTTTTCCGTTACGACAAAATCACGGAAACAACCCTTCCACACTTAAAGGTCATCCAATACCTCTCCAACTCTTGAAATGCTTAAGGGTCCAATTATACCAACCATGTATTCCACATCTCATTTCCTTTAGTAATCACTAGAAGTCATTATCCACCCTTATACTCAACTCCACAATCTGTTGCCGTAGCACACACACCAGACATAATTCTCAACACTACTCAATCAATTTAATTCTTCGACTATCCAAACAGATATAATTAGTCGGCAAAACCGCCATCTTCCCACTTTCATTAGCACCCCGAATTACCATCAAAATTAACCATCTCCTCACTGTCTCGTGCCGACTCATCAACACACTTCTTAAGCACCTGGCTTAGCTCCAAACAATTATCTGCTCACGCCACCTAAGCTTGCAAGACACGTCCATCCCATCCAACAGAACTCCAACTACTATCAACAAGAGATTAAGGGTGATCAGTTCCTCAATTTGTCAATAGGCAGCTGGAAATCATGATGGAGTATATACTATCTTTACCAAACCACAAGAGTGTTAACCACCCACTGAGCTACAACTTCTACACCTGCAGCATCTTGGAGAAGCACAACTTCTACCCCACTTAGATCATTCCCACTTCTCCAGACAAGGTTAAGCAACAACATGTATCGACAGTGTTTTCACACACATGTCGCATACAAGGGAACAAATAACATTAGACAACTTGGCCGGACGGACCGACCTGCTCTGATACCACTAATGTAACACCCATCTAAACCCCGCAAATAATATATGCATAATTAGAGTAAAAGTTAACATGCATCCATAAAAGGGCATCACACAAAACTTGCACCACATTAAAACAATCTGTCATGCTCATAAACACCTTTCCATTTAGCAGCGGATTCATTAATGAAAATCCTTTAAAAGAAACATTTACTTTCATCATATAAAATCAACATCTCTAGGCACTAAGGCCAACATCTCATTATCTCAATTACTCCAAATATGAAAACATAACTTAGGTTACATAATGTAATCCTAAAACATAAGCAATCGATCCCCGTGTTACACGACCAGAGCATGACTCGACCCATAAATAATCACTAAACTGCTACACACGTAGCGACCTCGAACTACAAGCAGAACTTCATAAAGGCCTCCAGCAACCTAATCTGCAATGCCTCATAGAGCATTATAAAACAGCAGAAGGGTGAGAAATATTACCATAATAATCAAAGCATAAAATCATGTATACATAGGTATCATACAATTAACTCCCTATTTCTCACCACAATTCAACTCATAGTCATTTACATCGTCACTTATATATATATACAACATGAATATTCACCAAGCATTTTACATCATGCATACATCCACAATTCCACAATCTTAACATTCACACGTAAGCATCTCTTCATGCACGCTTCATAAGTATTCAACAAACATCTCATTCACATGCATACTTCATATATCAATGACATTATACAATGTGACTCAACAACTCAATGCAACTCAATGCAATGCGGTACCGACTTCCGTTATCATTTTTCGGTTTTTACATTAAACCGGGTCCACTCTTCTAGACCGATAACTCGTTATCATTTTTCGGTTTTTACATTAAACCGGGTCCACTCTTCTAGACCGATAACAACAAAGGCCCGTCCTCTAAGCCTTCAAACCCACTCTTCTAGGTTTGGGACAAGCCACTAGTTTCCACGAAACTAACAGACATTGCCTCTTGACTAAATGATGCATGTACAATCAGCCACAACAAATGCACTTAAGACCGACATCTTAATCTCATGCATTCAAATAATTTATCTCTTCAAGAATTACATTATGATTGCACACACAACATATTCACATAACATTCATCGATGTATTCATAATTCAACACTATCACCATATTATCACTCACAATGCATACATATCCACGATATGTTCTCATGCATTCTTCACAGTTATCAAACAATGCACACATATCCACGATATGTTCTCATGCATTATTCACATTTAATCACATACATACAATATGCATTTACAACATCTATCAAGCAATGCACACATATCCATGACATGTTCTCATGCATTCTATTCATACCACCATATACCAACAATATACATTCACAATTCAATATCATCACCGCATTATCAACAATGCACACATATCCACAATATGTTCTCATGCATTCTCAAGTAATTCATCATACAAGAATTACATCATGCTTACACGCATAACACATTTACCAGCAATGTACATATATTCACGATATATTCTCACGCATTTTTCATACATAATCGCATCCAATCAATACAAACATCATATTTATCAAACGATGCACGCATATCCATCAATATGCTCTCATGCATTCTTCATGTATCTTAACATACAACCGCATATAAACAATATACATCCACAATACATTTTTGTATTATGTTTATTATTCATCTCATGCCATTTCATACAAGGTATACATGTCACAGTACCAATAATACAATTATAAGCTATGCACACATATATCCACAATGTTCTCATGCATTTATAATCGATCTGATTAATACTCATACCACAAATCTAGGATTCACGCCCAAAGGCTACCCACAGCATATATCATCACCATGGATCACATACTTATTCATATCATAGAGGTATTAACCTATGTGAATCAACCAAACAATCACCACATGAACAACACAACAAAAAAAGAATGCTGTCACATTCGCCTTCATTCGCCTGGCGAACCCTCGCAGTGAACCTTCGCCTGGCGAACTCTCTCAGCGAACACTCGCTAGGCTTCGCCTGGCGAGACTTCCCAACGAGCCCAAGTCAGTAGCTACTGACTTCATTCGCCACCATTCGCCGGCACCTTCGCTGGGCGAACCTTCGCTATCCAACTTCGCCTGGCGAACTCGCCAACAAAGTTCACTGGAACTTAAACTTAATTATTCGCCAGCATTCGCTGGGCTTCGCCTTCGCTCGCCTGGCGAGAGCCAGCGAACCTGCGTAGAACAGAACCCCATTCTGTCTTCTCCCTTTATCCCACCATCAACCAACCACTTAATCATCAAAATCAGCTCAAACAACATACCCTCATGTTACCCGACTATTCTACGGCATTATTTCCAAGTTTCAACCGATTAAATCATCATTCTACCGATTAATCCAACTTGCCCTAAAATGGAAAGTGATGAAAAACATCCACAAACCCAAACCCAACATACATAATAGCATACAATGATTAAATAACAATGTTTCTCACCCTTACCTCGATTAATCGGAGCTTCGAAATTGGTTCTTGAAGATTCTCCAAGCTTTTTCCCTTTTTCCTCTTCATTTCTCCTCTTCTTCTTTCTTTCTCTTTTCTTTCTTTCTTTCTATCTTTCTCTTTCTCTCCAATCCCCTTTTTATATCCTTTCATTTCTTTTTTTTTTCCTTCCTCTCTATTATTTTCTTTCCATTCCATTTCTCTCTTCACAATTATCTCATTTTATCATTAATTGGAAAATATCTACTAAGCCCACTTTATTCCACCAAATAGAATAAATTAGTTAAATCCATTAACTCATATTAAATAAATCTCATAACTTATTTAAATCAGATAAACCACCTAAACCAATCCATTAGTACAATTAATCAGTTATCGAAAATTGGGCTGTTACAGATGGCGCGCCCGAAAGTCCTCTAATAATCTCAGCGTCTCCGGATGACCTGGTCTGGACAATAATCCCCGTATCAATGATGTCTGTCGTCTAACAGTGGACCTCAACCTCTTGGCATCGTCCTCTCAAGTTCCATCGCCAAAGCTTTCATCGAGTTTGCATCTCTTGAAGCCGGCCTTCAATTCACAACCTCTCAGCTCTTTGCCAAGGTCACTCACTCTAAGCTCAGTAGCGCTCCTAAGTGATGCTTCTTCAGCAATCTTTACATCCTGGGCTCTAATCTGCGCCTCTAGCGTGGTAATCTGCAGCTTCAGCTCATCCTCACGCTCCTTCCGCTTGGTAAGCGTGGTGTTCCATAATGCTTCCCACTTGCCGAGTCGGGAATAAGCTTTACTTAAGAGTTCCTTCTTGGAAGCAAGCACCTTGCCAACATCGTTCAAGGCTACTCCCACTTTTTCCCTCTTGTTGGTCTCTTCAGTCAAATCTGAACCCAACCTATTAATCAACTCAGTCTGTTCCTTCACAGTGAAGGTAGCTTCATTCTTCTCATGACGCAATTGGAAGATCTCTTTCTCTAACTCTTCATTGGCTTTCTTCAAATCTTCGTTTTCAGCCAACAATTTGTTATATTTCTCAATCTCTACCGAAGTAGGTGCCTCAATAACTGGAAGATACAAAGGTTCCACAGCAGGATATGGCATCAAGGAAATCCTAGCTCTCTCACGGATCCAAGTCAAATAAGGATCATAAGCTTTATTGTTGCTCTTGCCAAGCAAATCTTTCCCTCTCCTATGAATGTTAGCCCATGCATGTCTCAATCTGATCAAAATAGCCTAATCTAATAAGCCCGTGAGATACAGATATTCCTGTATCTCATCCCCAATAGGAGAATCCCTCAAAGCATAACCAAACTGTCTCACAAGCAGAGAAGGATTATAGTTGATACAACATTTCCGTCCAATCAACGGGATGTTCGGAAAGCCACTGCAACTATAGATAATATCAGTGTCAAGCATGTTCCGATCAAACCAAATGATATTCTCAGCAGACAACCCCTTCAACCGGGAAGGCTAATCCAAAGTATCAACAACATCAACAAAAGGTTCTATCTTCGGGAGATGCCCCTGAAACCACCGGTATAGCAGAGGAAGACAGCAAGAAACATTCTTTCCACAACGTTTCTCATTCTTATAGTGAATAGAATGATAAATGTCACCCAAGAGAGTAGGTACTGGATTCTTCGAGGCAAGAATCAATAATGCATCTGAGTCAACAAAATATGGCACGTTGGGAAACAGGACAATCCCAAAAATGCAGACAACTAGAATAGCACTGAAGGAAATCCAACATCCACTATTCGCACAATGTGTAGCCTTCTCGACCAGAACAGACAGGTGAAAACCATAAGCTCCGTTCAGCTTGACCAATCCTCCAGGGAACTCTGAAACATCTAAACTAACAATCTCAGCAAGTGTAGCCAACTCAGGTTCAACATCATCATGTACAAAGGGCATCTGATCCAACACAAGAACTCCCAACATAGCAGAATACTCCTCCAAAGTGGGTTCCAAAATATAGTCGAGGAACAGGAAGCATCTCAGCTGAGGCTCATAAAACTGCATCAAAGTATACACCCCAGTCGTCTCAAATACCGAAGGTCTTTACAACAAACTGAGCAATCTCCCATAAGACACTCTGAACTCAACCCTTACTCTCTCATCTGCTAGAGCAACTAATCCCAGCAAGGAACTGATATCTGGCGAATGCAACCGGTAAGCAACTGTCCTCTTCATGGACTCCATGTCTGGCCAGAAGATACACTAGAATCAGAGGGGAATGATCACACCTGCAACATAAATACACATTAATGAAATGTAAAACATAAGAATGCAAATGCATATGCAAACAGGAGATCAAGTGCAATAGTGATGAACTATGCTGCTCTGTACTGAAGCCTGAGAACCATAAGATCTTTGCCTTGAACCAAACCAACCACTCAAAAGAACCCTGTAACCATATCTCACTGACAGAGATAAACCAGGTACTCTGAGGTCAAAGGTTTCCTGCAAACAGACCTACCTACCCCTCACAGGTATGTACTTAACTCGCAGACGAGGTACGACATCCTATGCGGGTTCAACGTCACAGACTTTCAAGAGCGATGATACGATACCCAGAAGGTGTGGCATCATCATCTCTTGAAGCGGCCTCACTTAGTCGAATCCCAATTGATAGGTCCCCAAAGTCGACAATCCTTGGGTCAGACAACTTGTCGAGCCCTAAGGGCCAAGCAAGAAGCATCAAAGAGAATCTCGTCCGAGCGCAGATTTTGCGGCTAGCTGGTGCAAGCTAAGCAAACAGGCTAACCACTACTCTCTACTTCTAAGTCTATGTGCATACTTAAGCCCAGGTCCGTCTTATCTCTCAATCTAACCCTCTACCCAGCACAACAACAATAATATAGTACTGAAAGTAAAGGAAGAAAGGTAAATACATACAAAACCCCAGACGGGAAAACAAGCGCTAGGATTGACTCGCATAGGGAACTGTTGGAGTCCCCAGCATAGTCGCCAGCTGTCGCTACTGCGAAAATCGGCGCCGGCTATGACAGAAGAGTCGCCACTGTGTGTTATTTATCCCAAAGGAGGGAAAGGAAACGCTCAGAGTAAACCTAACGCAAAACGGGAAAGAAATGGTCATTGCAACCAAATCATGGATTCGGGAATCGGTTACGCAAGGGGAAGGTATTAGCACCCCTCACGTCCGTCGTACTCGACGAGATCCATGCTTGTTTTCTATCTAGGGGATTGTTTATCTATCTACTCTACAGGCTTAGGGACAAAAGAAAAGAAAAATGACTCGGCAGAACACAACAGTTCTATGTCTACGTATTCCCGTCTGAAACAAGAAATCAGAGTCAACGTAGTTTGCCTACCTACGCGAAAGGAGGGGAAGGTTGCTCACTAGGATATCACATCCTATGCCTAGGTACTTTCATACAGCATGAAAGATCATAGCAAACGTAGTTCGGGCTACGGAAGACACAAGTTTGTCTGACAGTTTTTATCTCCTTATGAAAGGGTTTTATTGATTAAGGTCCAAGAGGACAAAAATAACATTTGAAGTTTGTTTTCAGTCTTTTACGCAAGAACTGTTTTTTTAGTCTGTTTGCAACTTGTACTGCACTAAAGACTTGTGATCTAAGAGTGACTACGTCGCATGTCACCCTAAGGGTACCACACTAAGCAGCCAGATTACTGAAGAGTGACCCTCCAGCAACCCTTTCTCAAATAGCTTAAGGCTCTTAACGTACAACACGCGTTATCCTTATTACTGTGTTTTTGAATTGTTTTGAGATGAGAAGAGAAAGACGCTCTAAAAGCCTAGAGTTGAAAGGGAAAATAACTTAATGTTGTCATGCATGGGTCAAAACCTAATGTCTGTCATAATATCCTCTTGCACAGAGGAAATCAGAGATCCTAGGGGATAAACAGCAAAAGAAAGCAAGCAAATACAGTAAACAGTAAAATGCATGCAATGCAGCAATACAAGCGAGGCAAGGGAGTCCTGCTCTACCTCGAACCTGGGAAAACAACAGGCAAAGTGAATCAACTTCACTTCAAACCTATGGGGCAAGCAACACAAGCCAACAAAAAATACAGGAAAAAAACAAAAGATACAGAGGAGGCAGCCCAAGCAGCAGCACCAAACTCCTACAGCAAACAACAACAACAACAGCAGGCTCTAAACATCAAAGTTGAATAGACAACAAAGTTGACAGCAAGGGCTTCATCTTCAAGCAAGCTTCTATCTTCAAGCTTCATCAATCTTCAAGCTCCATCAAGCACACTCCAAGAAGAGGATTAATAAACAAGATCGAGTTATAATGTTAAGAAACTTAATGACAACCAAAGGAAATCACTAAGGACTTAACATTGCAATGGAAAGGTATCCTCAAAGTTCTACTCACTTGGGCATACCACTCATCCCTCCTAAGGAGAGATGGAGCTTCCCAAGGAGGACTATGTATCATTGGATGGAATAGAGGCAAACAATGCACCCTATGTTTGAAGAAAGAAACAAAACTAGGTCTAAGGCACTTCCTAAAACCCTAATTTCCTAAGCTCCTAAAAAGCTTCCACAAGAGGAGAAATCTTCAACTCCAAGCTCCCACCTTCAAGCCATAGCATCTTAAATGAATCCAAAAGCTCCACCAAAAAGGAAATCAAGCAAATCCAGCTCCTAAGCAGCCAACCAAAACAAACAATCAAAAGCACTCAAGAGAGAACACCACAAGCACAAGCAACTTGCAAAATACAACAAAAATACAAAACCAAGTTGTAAAATTCTAATTAATTTGTTAGGGGAACATACATGTTTGAACAACTTAATGTAAAAAGATTGAAGCCTAAATCAACTTCTAAGTTATCTAAACAATTCCTACATTGAGATAGGTCAAGGGAATCCACAAGTTTGTGAGGGTTCTAATCTCAACACCTAAAACAAAACCTAATGTTGTTCTAAAATTCCAAGAAAAATGACAGGGGAACATAAATTTCTACCCTAAAACATACTAAAAGATCTCAGTCAGAATCAACACCAATTAAGAGAACAAAATTCAACAAGGCAGGTGATCAAATATGCAAATATTAAAGAACAATATAAAATGTGAAAAATAATATTAAATTGAAAAATGCATGGAATTGCATTTTGTTAATTCCAGAAAATCATAAATTCCATCAGGATCATGAGGATATTTTTAAAATAATTTTTGGATCAAAATTGGAATTAATATGATTTTTGGAACAAACAGAGCAATTAAAAAATACAAAATGAAATAAAAATTGAATAAAAGCTGATAATAATTCGTGGCCTTCAGATGAGTCAACAGGTCAATGGATCCAACACGATGAAGCTTGCCACGACATTTAGTGATACGCAGCGTTTTGCTATCAGAAAGTTCAAATCCAACTTTAAGTCACAAGCGTTGGATGATGGATGTGGTCAAAGGTCAAGTGGTGATCCAACGGTCTGAAGATCATCTTCTTCACAAACATAGCTCGCATGAGTGAGAATCAGAGTGGTGGTTCGTGGTGGCCGGAGAAGACTTCGGTTGTCTTCTCCGGCGAGGGTTCATGTGCAGGTCACCAAAAATGACAAAGTCTATATCAATCTTGCTCAGAATTTCACGTACATTCCAAATATCTCATCAAAATCCTCTAGATCAGGCTAGGTTTCAAAATACGAATCAACTTTCAGAGATCATGTCAATTTTGATCATCACCAAAATCTAAACTATTGGTACAAAAATCTTCCTCTCCTTACACTGATCATCCTGATCTAAACAACTTGCTACAAATCCTCATGAATCAAGAGATTCGAACTCAAACAGTTTTGGTATGTCATCTTCAATCATCATCAAATGCTTCCAAATCAAGCCTAAAACAATCTATGTCTTGTCTAGATCCTAACCACAGGTCTAAAACTATCTAACTCATGCTAAATCATGCTGAATTTTGAGAGATGCTAACCTGGTATAGATCTGTTGACAGAGGTACTTGGAGCTCGTTGCTTGCTTCAAAAGGCTCCAGATAGCTTCAATGATTCAAGAGGAAGAGCTTGCACACCTCAATTTGGCTTGAATTGATCTGAATCACAAAAAATGATTTCAATTTGCAGCTGTGAAATTTCAAATGCTCTCTCTGGTTCTGGCGCGAAATGAGGTTCAAACTTGATCTGAACTCATTCTAATCAATATACGGAAGAGTTCTATGGGCTTTTGCAATGTGTTTGAAGCCCAAAACCGTGTATCCAATTTTCTGATTTTTTGCATTCAAGTTTCACACCAGTCGTGCCTTGCAAGCTTGTGACTTGTTCCAGAAGTTTCTATCACCTTGCAAATTGTATTTGGAGTGAATTTGAATTGGTAGAATGGACTGAATTGCTTTGTGTATTGATTTGGTAATGTAACTTGCAAATGAAGCAACTACATGACAACTTCCCAAACTTGACCTGAACTCAAAATTCTGTTAATGCCAAAGTGTTTAAAATGTGATTTCCAATCAGAAAATGTATCCATTTGCTTGGTTTTGATCATCTAGCACAAAATTGCATTTTCCCTCCTTTAATTATTTGAAAATTCTTCCTTTTCAAGCAATTTTAAGTGACTTTTTGATATGAGACAAACCAAACTCTCATGACCACTTGGTTGCACTCAAAATCTCATTTTAAGCAAGTTCCATGTTGAACAAATTTCCATTTGAAGAGTGCAAATTGGAGATATGGACCTATAATCCAAAATGACATGTAATCTCACTTTCCCAAAATACCCCTGGCTTGCAAAGATCATAACTTGAGCTTCACAAATCAGAATGAGTTGTTCTATACCTTTTTGGAAAGCTAAGATCATGAGGAACAAATGTCATGTTTACCAAAAGTCCATTTGAAACCTCCTTTAAGGGCAAAAGTTGCTTGGAAGTCATATGATTTTCTCAGACAAATTTCACATTCATCTAGTGACCTATAACTTGTCAGGACCATAACTTGAGTTATATAAATCCCCTTGAGGACTTCTAGTACTCAAATTAAAGGTATTGAGATGCTCTACAAGTTTCGTGTTGGCCAAAGATCCATTTGAAACTTGTATCGTGACTTATGTGGCCTTGAAGTTAGGCACTAAACAGGGTATTTTGCACTGAAACCCTAATTTAGCAACTTCCCACACTCTTGATTCTTCTTTATTTGATCTTGGCACAACACCACAAATGTCTCAACACATAATTCCATAAACTCCATGACCTAAAAGTAGGCTTTAAGCTTCTTCAATTGCACAGTTGACTTAGGGTTGACCCAGATGAAACCCTAATTGCTTGCACCTCAACTGTGGCTCTTGCATTTGAATCAATGACTTGATTTAGCTCCAACATGGCCCTTTAGGCACTCCATGAGCTCTATACACATCTTCTATTCACACTTCATGCTGCACATCCCATTGATGGTCCTCAACTGGCTCTCAAGATATGAGAAAATCCACATATAAGCATTCAAACTCCTCAAGACCTCAAACCACCTCCTGATGACTTGGATGACTTCTCAAGCTTGGATAAGACTTCTTGCTATGCTTCTCTTGATAAAACACCTTTGATCCCCTGTTGGATGAATGATATTATGATATGAAAATGTTAGAACTATGCAAATGATAATGCAATGAAACATAAACCAGGTAAAAGATGTTGAGCAAATTTTGGAGTGCAACAGTAGTCACTTCAAACTTTTTCTTCTTTAATAAGCTTTTATCTTCATCAAAACTAAATTAGGATAGATGATGCATTTTACAACATTAAAACCACATCACATGAGTTTTGGGTAAAAAATTACTTAAACTTACATATTTATTTTTCTTATCTTCGTCTAATTTCTTCAAACTCGGATAAATAATTTGTTTACTTTTGAGAAACACACGAAACTAAAATTTTGTTATTTGATGTTTATAGATTTGAGTTTTTAGATCAGAGTTTTTCTAAATTTGAGTTATTGAAATACTTGAAGGATAATGGGTTGGTGGTATCATGAAATACTGCACTTGAATAATTTTATCATGGGCGTGGATTTAAAATCTATTGTTCAACAACTCATTGTCATACGACTGTTAGCCTAGAAATTTTAGCTGAAGGAAACATAACAAAGAGTAGTAATAAATACGTTGAAAATGCTAAGTGTCAATAGCTTCAACCAAAATTTTGGTGTAACACCTTATTTCCCATTACAATAATTATAACATAAATAAATAAAAAATAAAAAATAATAATGCAATTAGGATGCCACATCCCCTAAATTATGAAGTCCAAAAATCACCTCATACATATATAAAAACATAATTTTCAATGCAACGGAAAACAATTTTAACGGCACCGGGGTCTCAACAAGGTTATCACACCACTTGTGATCTAAACAAAAATTTAAAATAACAAAAGGTACATAACATAAACACAATTAAAAACATCCCTAACTCCTAGTGTTATGTATCAAAGCGACTCTTCTAATAAACCCGATTGATATCAATATAGTGGTGCTTCTCCAATTACTCATATACCTGCTTATTTGTACTTCGAAAAGAACAGACACACAAACATAAAAGGGGTGAGATTCATATTCAGATGATAATCGATGTTAAAATATGCTAAGGAGAAGTATCAAGATTAATTGTCACAAAACGCACTTTGATAATTCACAATTCACATCGCAAAATGCTAACACCAAATTATGATGAAATAAGACATTATTAATTGACTCAATGCATGTGGTACCATTTAATCATCAATGACTCTTTACAAGAATCCGATTCCCTCTTTGAAATTCCGAACAAACCTTATGTCTTCCTACGAACATAAAATTTATCTCCACCAAAACAATAACATGAATGCATAACATGTTTTATGCAACCGACACAAGTCGTCGTATTAATAATATGTGATCCATAATCGATCACCCGAGTATAATTGTGTACTTCTTAATCCATCCTTATGGACTACCATCAACATCAACAAATACATTGGTTTAATAAATCATATGCATCAATCCAATTATCATAAAAAATCTTACTTATAAAACATTTTAGGAAACATTCTTTCCCATCTGCATCCACTGTCAGATAAAATTGTCAAAACTAAGAACTTTCAAAAATAAATTTGTAGCTTATAAAGTAAGTTAAGTTTCCCTTCAAACCCCACTAAAAAATGTTTTACGAGTCAAAAGTTATGCTAGAAATCATACAGGCATGCAATTCTGAAAAACTGTTATTTTATAAAAATTCCACTTTTGTTTCAGTACGAATTAACCAATATCAAATGGCCAAAAAATTCCCCTTAACACCAGAAACACTATATTATAGTGTTCTATGAACACTCATGATCATTATATAATACTCCTTCCATAATCGCAAACATTCAACAACATATTGCAAACTTTCATACCATGTTCATCATGAACAATGTTCACCTTGGAAAAAAATTCAACAGATACCCAACCATTACAATTTACACAATAACAATCATTATAACATCACTAATCATCAACAAATGTCAACAAATTCAATTTCACACAAACAAGCATCAATTCAATCCAAAATCATGCAATTTATAAAATCTAAGAGGGGAGGACCCTCACTACCCTCTCATGTGTAAAATCACCCTTGTTAGTATAAAAGTCCTCCCCCTTACCTTTGATTTTTCTTAGCTTTTGCAACAATGGTGGTTCTCTTGCAAGACTCATTTGCCTTAGCTCTCTCTTCCCTTAATTCTTCTATTTCTCTTTTCTTTTTCACCTAAGTGAAAAACCTATTCTCTATTCTCTCTATTATCTTTTTATAACCTCCCAACTAAATCTAATATTTAATAATAATTACAATATCTATTATTATAGTTACAAATATAATCTAATATTATAAACACAGATTGATCTTATCGATTGATCAAAACCTGAAGTGGGCTAGAGACAATGTCTGTGATGTTGGGTGTGAGAGATGAGGATGAGGTGTACCTGCAAGACACTCTGGTGCTAAAGTCAGAATTGGGAGAAAAGAAGGCAAGTACAAAATATATGTGTGTTAGGATGATTATTGAATATCTGACTCTCTCAAAAGATATAGTTTTTATAGTGCCCCCAGCGCTTGACCATTGGTCCCTATTTTCAAGGCGAGATAATTGTTTCTTAAAGAATAGGTAACTGTCAGAAACTAGCCGTTGGGACGAGCAGAGGTGCCAAAAACTAGTCGTTGCTACGGGAATAGGCGCAATAGCGGACACAAGCGTCGTGACTGTTTCTGGATGGTGGAACCGTACGTGACGAGCAGGAACTGCTGGGGACAAGCAATTGTCCTACGGGTAAACCGACCAACCATCCCCGGTGGAGGGGCAGAAAGGAAAATGCTCCCTTAAATTGGTTGGACTTAGGCAATTGGTCTATTTTGGGAGCAGAAGTGGATTGGGCCATGCCTAGCTATTATGCCAGTCCAGAACAGGAGTCCCCCCCAAGTCGTTGCTCTCGAGCATGTGAGTGATAACTTCAGGGCAGTTCATATTCCTAGGGAGGATCGGACATGGTCGCCACCTGTTGCTGGGACGAGGCTTTTCCTCGGTGCCCTGGGAATCTGTAATGTTGCATGTCAGGGAGCTCAAATTACGGGGAGCCCAATGATTGATGTGATCTAAAAAGGTGGAGTGTCATGCGTGTCTCGCGCCATGTGCCGCATTTAATGTGTCATGATGTCTGGGATAGGTTTGTGATGATGCCTATAGCTGCGCGTGTCTACACATGTGCCCATAAACTACCTATAAACAGAGGGAGAAGTTGTTTATTTGCACTTTTCGCTTCTCTTTCTTCTCTTGATTTATGCTTCTGCAATGCACCGTCCAATACCACCTGACCACCGTATGTTCACAGGCCAGAGCCCTTCGACCCCAAATTTCCTTCCTCAACCACGTAAGTGCTTGAAATGGTGTCCTGTCATAGGCTTATTTACTTTCTAATTCTTAAAATGCATGTGGTTAAGGCAGAACTAGGTAGTGTAGGGGTTGTTTTTCGGTGATTGTTGGTGGCAGGCGATGGTTTGACCACTTTCCTCTGCTGCCGACATCGTTGGAGCTTTTAAAAGCCTGGGATGTTTAGTTGATTTTGATGCCGTTGCGACACATAAGCGTTCGTCGCCGGTGGGAACTGTGAATTTTTGGCGTGCTTATGAGCTTTCTAATGGTTTTCCAACAGAAATTCTGGGTTTCGTACCGGAAAAGCTTTCCCTGCGCATGTCAGAGGGATTATCCCAGACGCTTCCTCATATGGTAACTGTGTCATTTGAGTATGGATTAGGTCAAGGACGTTGTCCTCGGGCCTTCACGCGCCCTTTCACTTGACTAGCGGTGGAATGGTGGATTAGACTTTGTCAGAGGATGACAGTCGGCCATGTGTTGACGATTTGGACGTTGATCACCAAGGTGTTTGAGGAAAAGTGTGTGTGGGGGGGGGTGTACCTGCAAGACACTCTGATGCCAAAGTAAGAAATAGGGCAGAGTGAGGGCAAGAACAGAAAAGTGGTAGAGAATTGAATACCTGACCCTCTTGTGGAAGAGAGTATTTATAGAGAGACCCCAGCGCTGGGCCAACGGTCATTTGAGTTGGGCTGGATGACCAGGCCCAATCCAAATGACTGCTAGGGCTTACGTGGCGTAATGAAGACCGAAACATGGTCTTCGCCCTAGTCCAACTGTTCCGTGATCTCCGGAAGGTGGGTTTGACCTATTCTTTCGGAGATGAGCAGTTGGTTGATGACGTGTCCCCGCAGAGGGGAGCACGTGGAGAACGTGCGTGAAACACGTTTGTTCTGCTCGATGGACGTGTGTCCTGCTCGACAGAGACATGTTCTGCCCGTAGCGGGCAGGTGGTTGTCGGTGTGTCCCCGCGGAGGGGCTTGTGGAAGAACGAGGTCGACGTGCCCGGGCTGGTGAGCGTCTCCGTCCGACGGGCACTTGTTGACCGGTAACATGGTCCAAATCAGTTTGGGCCATGCTAGGTAATACTGGGTTGGGCCTGATGGGATAAACCGGTGCATAGTCCGTAACACTTTTTTTTCCTCACTATATGTTTTATTTATTTTTTTCAACACAAAGTCCATACTATCATAACCATACTTTTTAATGACATCTAAAACAAGTCAGAAAAATCAATGTATCTTATATATGGCTTGTTATTAGATGAAGGAGAATTGTTTTGCAGAACAAAATCTATAACAGCTACGAAATCATAGATTTAACCCAATTCAAAATATATGTGGTAGAAGGTTGTGATTGGTATACTATGGAACCCTTTCAAACTATACAAATCAGTAGCTAAACACTAGCAATCGCATTGAAGGTATACTTATTTTCACAACATACTAAGTAGAATAGCTAATATATTTACAAAAGTCATGTCTTGAATTGATAGATTGTAAAATTATACTAATACCTACAGGTACCTTACTTAGTTCAGAGCATAATATCGATATTTTTGCTACTTTCATTTTTTTTATTTTTTTTTTATGTTTTAATTCAAAACGATATCGTTTTGATTAAAAAAATATTTAAATTGTCGATTTTGTGATTTTTTACCAATTCTCACCAATTCAATAACATAATTAATTCAACAATTGAATCAGATTAATTATCTCTGTAATTTTCAATTTAACCGATCAGTTGGATCCAATACTTATTTAAAATACTTTTTCAATTTATAGTTGCATAGTATACTACTATACTTCACTCAAATTGCTCATTTGTTTGAACAACTTCTAAGTGCATTAAAATCACTATTTGACATTTTATAAAACTACACCTAAAATTAAGGTGTTGTCGTAATTATGTGAATCTAAGAATAATTGCAAGCATACAGTAACCAGAAAGCGATGAAACTGATGCACACGTGTGCCATAACTAGCTTGACTTGAACCACATAAACTGAGATAGCGACCTAAATTTGTATTCAGACCATTCCCTCGTGTGGAAGAATGATATGCGACTAATTAAGCTAAGCATCTTAGATTCTCATACCCAAATTCAATTTTCTTTCCTTAAAATGTTTCCTTTATTTTTTATTTTATTTTATGGTTTGTGGTTTTGGTTATTGGGTCCAGAAGTTACTTTTGGTGGGGCTAAGAAATAATTTATATTATTTTGACTAAAGAAAAATATGAAGTTTTTTCTTTTATACAAGATACATAATTATAATGAGAAAACTAACTTTTGATAAATTACAATTGTCCTCTCTGAGTTTTTTATATTTTAATTTTTTTTTAATTTTTTGTTGCTAATATTATTAATTAAGTCCATATGAAATTAAATGTTTTAAATTCTCTATATATTGTACATTCCATACATGACACGTAAAGATCTTTTAATATTTGCAGTTTTTATCAAACACGCATAAAATATATAAACTTAAGTATTTTGATATGATGAGAAATTGAGAATACATATTTGTAAAAATAAAATAAAATAAAGTGTGGGGTGGGGTGGGGTGGGGTGGGAGAGTTGTCAATTGTGAGTTGGGTGGAAATATGTAGTGGGGTCAACAAGTCACATGGCATGTTAGGCCATTTGGTTGTGTACCAATAAGCATGTCTTTGGCGCTTTCTTGAATGATTAAGCTTTATACAAAGTGGAGTTGGCCATTTCGTTCATTCAATTTCCACCAGGACCATCACACAAACATACATTTATTTTAAATCTCAATTATCACCATGCTTAACAATTAGTTACTTTATTTTATTTTAGTTTTAAAGTTAAGGCATATTTCTCTTTTAACTCTAAACACAAGCATCCAACCATTCTTATGTGGGATGGAAAATTAGATTCTCTTCGATCACAAATTTATTGGATTCTTGACGCTTATTAATTTAGTAAACTTATATAATCTATCCAAAAGAGTCAGTAAAACGTCAAAAGTATCAATGGAAATGGACATGTCCATTTTTCCTACACTTTTGCGTGAGGATACTAAGGTTTTTGATCTAAATTATTTGTTCGTTTTTTTGCAGATTGTTATGGAAATGATATTTTCATAAAATTTGTATTTTTAGACTTAAAACATGCATTATTTATAGACCCAACATGCGCTCAATTTTTTATACACATTCATCCAAAATCTTAAAATAATAAAAATATAAATCTTTTATTTCCACTATTTCTAATCAATTTTAAACTTCGGCGGTCACTTAAATTCCAAGAAAACCTTATATGTTCCTAGCCTTTGAGAGCTGCATTGTAGTTTTGTACTACAAATTTTCTTTGATATCCTTTTGCTTATATTCTCATTGAAAATAAGTTAAAAGAGAAGCTTCCATATCTTATGTGAAATGGAGATAATTCCAAGTCCTAAGCTATACCTAGGATGAATTGCCTCTTTAACGAGAACCATTTCATCTATTTATCACAAACATTCAATATTCAAGTTCCAACAATTCAACCTTGTCATTGTAACTTGAAAGATGCCATTCCCATCCCATTCTTACACACACTTAAAAGCAATAACTACAACACTTGTTTTACTTACTCAGAAATAGAGAAAAATAAAACAAACAAGGACATCGAATTTTTCCCTTAAAAGAGGTAATAATAAATAATATAGTAAATAATAACAATAATAAAAATAAAAAAATGGACACTTGGCGTATATTACAGTTACATACAAATTAAAACCCGAAAAACTAAAGTGTTTTAACAGCCGGAACTAGAACCTTCACCGTCACCGGCGCCGGAAGTGGACGTTGATAACAGATTAAAAAGAGCAGTCATGGCTCTAACCTGCATCTCAAGCGCGGGTATATAATCAATAGCTTCTTCCAATATTACCGGTAACGGTTCCTTCTTACAACCAGGAACCAACCGTCCAAGAAACCTTACTTTACTCTGCACACCGGGAACCACCTTTCCTCTCAACCGGAAAACATTGATTCTCGACTTCTTGTATCGCGTTGACGGCAACGACTTTAACGCCTTTACTCGATGTATCTTATTCTTATTCTTATTCTTATTCTTCCTGAACTTGAGTTTGAGCCGGCTCGTCAGAATGGCTCGGCTCCACCGGGTTCTTCCTCTGGCAGTCACGGCGAGAGCTCTGTCGGCTGCTTCTCGTACGGCTTTTCCACGGCGGGGAGCGCTTGTTGAGTTGAGCGATGTTATGGCTTGACGGAGCTTGGTGGAGTAGATTTGTTGCTGCACATGGGATTTCCATTTAGGGTTGATCTGAATCTGAGAATCTTGATGATGATGCTTCTTGTTCTTTGTTTTCTTTGTATTTGAGTCACGTGACGAGTCCGTGTTCGTTACTGTGATTGGTATTGTAAGAGAGGGTGGTGTCATTGGAATTGTTGGAAAATAGAGAAAGGTTGAAAGAGATTTGAATACTTAGTTTGAAGGCGATTGAAGGAAGGAAGAAAGGTTGTTGAGTTGGGATGAGAACGGAACGGGATGGGGTGGGTGAGGGGTCTGTGTCCTGAGGTGAGGTTCAAGGATGAGAGTAACGGAGTGTCATACTTATAAAGGGCTTAAAATAAACATAGAGATTAATGTAAGGGCAAAAAGACAATTGAAAATTAACTTACGGATTAACATAAGCAAAGTGATAATTAGTTAAAAAATAATTAAAAGTGTGTACTAGATGCATGCACCAAATATGACACATAATTTTAAATAATTAAAAAATTTTGAAAATAAATTTGAAAATTCAGGTATTGATATTTGAATCATTTCTAAAATAAAATGTTAAATTATCAATATTTAATGCATAATAAAATATATTTAATAATACTTATACAATGGATATATAAACATACACTTTGAAAGTTAATTAGAAAAATTAGTTTAATCCATTTTAAAAAATAATCAAACTCAAAAATCAATTATACACCTTTAACATTATTTTAATTATTTTGAAATAAAAATTAAATATATATTTATCAACAATCACATATTTTTTATACCATGTGTCACATTAAGTTTAAATTGATTTTGATAGTCTAGCGGGATATTCTTGTCTTCGCACGCGTATTGGTCTGTGACGCTTATTTATTTACAATTAAATTTGAAAGAAAAAAAGTTAAGATTAATAAATATAAAATATATAATTTATTTTTAAAAAATATGACATCAATAGCCGCGCACCCGTTGATATTTTTTATAAAAATATTATGCAATAATTAAGTTTTATAAATATCAAATAATAACATAGTATTTATAAATATTAATTTAATTATATAAATAAATATTAGAAACATAAATAAATATATTAAAAGTTGTAGCTTATGCTTCGAGGCAACTCAAAGTGCATGAGAAGAATTATCCGGCGCATGACTTAGAGTTGACCGCCGTTGTGTTTGTGTTGAAACTTTGGAGGCATTATTTGTTTGGTTCGAGATTTGAGGTATTTAGCGATCATAAGAGTTTGAAGTATCTCTTTGATCATAAAGAATTGAATGCAAGGCAGAGGAGATGGTTATAACTTCTAAAGGATTATAATTTTGGTTTGAATTACCATCCAGATAAAGCGAATGTGGTAGCTGATGCATTGAGTAGGAAATCGTTGCATATGTCGATGATGATGGTAAAAGAGTTGGAATTGATTGAACAATTTCGCGATTTAAGCTTGGTGTGTGAGGAGACTTCCTACGGAGTTAAGCTTGGTATGTTAAAGCTTACCAGTGGTATTTTGGATGAGATTCGAGAAGGATAGAAATCTGATTTGAGTTTGGTCGATCGGTTGACTTTGATCAATCAAGGTCAAGGTGGTGATTTTTGGATTGATGAAAATGGTATCTTGAGGTGTCGTGATCGAGTTTGTGTTCCTGATGTTGTTGAGCTGAAGAAGAGTATTCTTGAAGAAGGCCATCGTAGTGGATTGAGTATTCATCCGGGTGCTACTAAAATGTATCAAGATTTGAGGAAAGTATTTTGGTGGCCTCGTATGAAGAAGGATATTACCGAGTTTGTGTATTCCTGTTTGACTTGTCAGAAGTCAAAGATTGAACATCAGAAACCGTCGGGTTTGATGAAGCCGTTGTTTATTCCTGAGTGGAAATGGGATAGCATTTCTATGGATTTTGTGTCTAGTTTACCTAGAACGCCGAGTAATTTTGAGGCTATTTGGGTTATTGTGGATAGATTGACCAAATCTGCTCACTTTATTTCTGTGCGAATGAATTACCCGTTGGAGAGGTTGACAAAAGTGTACATTGAGAGGATTGTCAGTTTGCATGGTATTCCGTCTAGTATTGTGTCAGATAGAGATCTGAGGTTTACTTCAAGATTTTAGGAGAGTTTGCAAAGTGCTTTGGGTACGAAATTGCGTTTGAGTTCAACTTATCATCCGCAGACCGATGGTCAGACTGAGAGAACTATTCAATCACTTGAGGATCTTTTGAGAGCTTGTGTGTTAGAGAAGGGAGGAACTTGGGATAGCTACTTATCTTGGATTGAATTTACTTACAACAATTATTTTCATTCGAGTATTGGTATGGCACCGTTCGAGGCATTGTATGGTAGACGGTGTAGGACATCATTGTGTTGGTATGAGTCGGGAGAGAGTTCTGTGGTTGGACCCGAGATAGTCCAGCAGACCACCGATAAGATTAAGATGATTCAAGAAAAGATGAAGATTTCTCAGAGTCGTCAAAAGAGTTATTATGACAAGAGGAGGAAAACACTTGAATTTCAGGAGGGAGATCATGTGTTTCTTCGGGTTACTCCTATGAATGGTGTTGGTAGGGCATTGAAGTCGCGTAAGTTGACACTGCATTTCATTGGTCTTTATCAGATTTTGCAGAGGATAGGAGAGGTAGCCTATTGTGTTGCTTTACCGCCGTCGCTTTCTAATCTCCATGATGTGTTCCATGTATCTCAATTGAGGAAATACATTGCGGATCCGTCTCATGTAGTCCAAGTAGATGATGTGCAGGTGAGAGATAACCTGATTGTGGAGACATCACCTATGCGGATAGAGGATCGGGAGTTGAAGCAACTTCGAGGTAAAGAGATTGCTTTAGTGAAGGTCGCGTGGGGAGGACCGGCTGGTGGAAATGTGACTTGGGAACTTGAGAGTTAGATGAAGAAGTCGTATCCAGAGTTGTTTGAAACAGGTAACATTTTCGAGGACGAAAATTCCTAAAGTGGGGGAGGGTTGTAACAGCCCAATTTTCAATAATTAATTATTCGTATTAAATAATTGATTTATTTGGATTATTTTAATTATTGGAATTATTGGTAGATATTTGAGAGAGGAAAATATGATGGAAGGAAAGTGAATAGAAAGACATATAAGGAAAGTGGGAAGAAAAGGAAAAAATAGAAACATAAGAGAAAAAGAAGAGAAAGAAAGAGGAAGAGGAGAAAAGAGAAGGAAAAGAGGGAAAAGCTTGGAAAGCTCAAGATCAACTCTTTGGGATCGATTTAATCAAGATAAGGATGTGAAATATCATTATCTTGTCAATGTATGTGATTATGTATGATTGGTTTGGATTGTTGGATGTTTTTCCATATTTTTCATTTTAGGGCAGAAATGAGTGTAATCGGTAGAATCGATGTTTTAACGGTTAAAATCGAGAATAGGTTGTGTAGTTTAGTCGAAGGATGTTAGACTAAGACTATTGGAACTGGTTTGGTGGGAATCGGTTGATTCGTGAGCTTCTGATAAATTTTCGACAGTTGGGGTTTTGAACATCGCAGACACTCGCTAGCATCTTCGCTAGGCGAGCAGGGTCGCGAGCGTTCGCTACAGCGAGCTGGTAGCAAGTGGTCCCAGACTTGGGCAGAATGGAAAAGACTCAATTTGCTGGTAGCGAGTTGTTCGCTAGGCGAGGCTCTAGCGAGCCAGTAGCAAAACCTTCCAGTAGCTTCTGTTTGTCTTCGTGAGCTTGTTCGCTACAGCGAACTGGTAGCAAGCATTCGCCATGAACTCGCTAGGCGAGCATGCTAGCGAGCGTGACAACATTTCATTTTCTTGTGTTTTCCATCCAATGTTGATTGTTTGGCTTGATTGTGTTCAATTCTGATTAGAAATGAATCGTTATGTGCTGTTGTGTGATATGTTGTGGGTAGCCGTATGGCGTGAATCCTAGATTGTGGAATCGATTATGAATTGTGGCCGTTTGGCGATTATATTGCATTGTTTAAATTGATTAAAAATGGATGATAATTTGTGATGAAGTTGTTGCCGTTTGGCACGATGATGTGAAATGCATATTGATTGTATGCAATATTGTGAAGAATGCATGGGAACATATTGTGAATATGTGTGCATTGCTTGATAATGTGATGATGTTGAATGTATGAGTGCTTTGATATGATGTGTGAGTGTGCAATCATGTTATAATTCTTATGTGATGAATTATTTGACTATGCATGGGATTAAGATGTCGGAACGGTCTTAAGTGCATTTGGTTGTTGATTGCATACGCATCATTTAGTCAATAGGCAGTGCTTGCTAGTTTCGTGGAGACTAGTGACTTGTCCCAAGCCTAGAAGAGTGGGTTTGAAATCTTAGAGTACGGGTGTTTGTTGTTATCGGTCTAGAAGGGGGACCTGGTTTAAATGTAAAAACCGAAAAATGATAACAAGTGTTGGTACCACATGGCATGAGTTGCATTGAGTTGTATCAAGTCACATGGCATGAATATCATTGTTACATGAAGTATGCTTGTGTGTGAATTGTTGAATTGAGAATTATGGATGTATGCATGATGAAACATGTTTGGTGATTATCCATATTTGTTTATACATATATTGTGATGTATATGATGATGATAATGAGTTATGGTGAGAAATGCGGAATATGTATATTCTATGCTTGTATATATGTATATATAATTATTTGCATCGATTATTATGATAATATTTCTCACCCTTCTGCTGTTTTATAATGCTCTATGAGGCATTGCAGATTAGGATCATTGGAGGTCTTTTTGTGAAGTATAGCTACATTCTTTTGGTCGGTTAGCTCTGATATGTATCACCGGGTAGTTAGGATTGTATAGCATTCTTTTGTGATACATTTGTATATGTATCTGCTGACAAATGCTTATGTAACACATGAATGATGTGGTGAATTAAACTGGATGATATGTATTTATATGATTACATGTTTAAAACGATTCAATGTTTAGATTTTCCGCTTTTAATTCTAAATATTGAGATGTGGGTGTAAGGACTAAGTTCCTCTGTTGAAAGCTACCCCACTGTTACATGTCTTTTATAGAGCATGTGTTGTATGTTAATTTCATGTATGATGTGGCATATCTCTTTTATGCCATGTTTAATTTTACTCTGATGAAATTTTAGTATATACTTAAATGATTTACCTGATTATTTGGGGGTATAGAAGGGGGGTGTTACACGTATCTCCGCGTAGGGGTCACGTAGAGAACGTAGGGGAGGTCCGAGGAGCTTCCCTGGATGGATGGGCTTTGCCCGACCGTGGGGACAGAAGAAGGCTAGCCGAACAGCTATGGAGGTTCTGCCCGACGGCTGTTGGTCCAAGTCCGATGGGAGAAGACGTTCTACCCGACAGATCTTCTGTCCGTCGATGAGGTCTTATTAAGCCTTCCGACCCAGTGGGGTTTGGGCCTGCACAACTGTGGGCTAAGCGTTGGCCCAGTCCAGAACAGTAGCCCCCAAGTTATTGCTCGCGGTCTAGCGGGCTACGGCTTAAGGCGCAAAAAGTCGATGGGAACGTCGCTATGTCAAGCAGCCTATGATGTAGGGGAAGCCTGCGGTCGAGGAGAGGAATCTGAAGAGACGCAGTAAAGGCGGAGGGTCACCACGTGTCTTCCGGTGGAGGCTACGGGCTAGGTACTTGAGGGCCTAGCGACGCTTCATTTCCCGTGCTAGGGTATATATACGCGAGTCTAGCTCGTCTTTTTGTTCGCTTGTTTCTTTCGCTGCTGCTCAACCTCTAGTATTGTCTACCTGACGTCTTCAATCTCTCTGCTCGACACCTACAGTCTTCCTGCTCGACGCAATAACTTTTTCTTGCACCATATCACGTAAGTTTCTGCCTCTCCTCTGGCGTGTTTTTTTAGTGTTTCTGACGGCTACGCCAGGGGTGCCGGGGCGACCATGGGCTCTTCCGGCAAATACGTCGGAGAGTCTTTCAAAATTAGGGTTGCGACGACTATCCCCGACCCTTGCGATGAGTGGCCCGGGAAAGATCGATAAAACTTTGAACGCCCAAGGGTAGTTGATGAATACCCGAGCACGATTTGATGCATGCGCCGAGGACAAGGAGGGTATTCCATGGGCACCTCGGAGGATTGGGCTACCCCAAAATTGTTTTCTGAGCGTCTAGGCGACCACGCCCTTTCACTTGAACTGCGGTAGAAGGGTGGATTTGATTTGGCTGTTGAATTCACAAAGTTCCTCTACTTTTCAGGTAAATGGACGACCACGATGAAGAGGAGGTACAATGGTATCTGTCCGAAGACGAAGAAGATCGTCAAGACGAGACCATTGTAGACCCCTCGGACAGATCGGTAGCAGAGTGGGTCGGGGATGAGCCACTAAATTATATGTCGCGGTTTGTCCTCGACGATTCCAACGCTTTTTCTATAATTAAAGATAGGGAGGTCGGGGCTCGCAGTACAACGGGGGTCGGTTCCCTATGTACGAGTTTGCCTTCAAGGAGGCAGGGATGCGCATGCCGTTCACGGGCTCCAGCTGGGCGTGTTTGACCACTTGATGTTGGCGCCGTCTCAACTCCACCCGAACTCCTTCGCCTTTCTTCGGGCTTTTGAAATCGTCTGTTGTGATTACCTCGAACTCGGGGTCACCATCTCGTTGTTCTTCTGTGTCTTTCACCTGCAGCGGCATACGGTGTCTGGTCGGTATAACTGGGTCTCTTTGAAGCAACCGACCAAGCTCTTTCGGGCATATACCGATTTAGCGCGGGGGTATCTTGGATTACATTTATCACCATCCTCCATTACACAATGTATCTTCTATACTAACATTGATTGGGGTGGATTCCAGAACACCAGACACTCAACATTAGACTAATGTGTCTTTCAAGGTGACAATATTATCTCTTGGCCTTCCAAAAGAAAACTTCTCTCTCTCTCTCTCTCTCTCTCTCTCTCTCTCTCTCTCTCTCTCTCTCTCTCTCTCTCTCTCTCTCTCTCTCTCTCTCTCTCTCTCTATCTATCTATCTATCTATCTATCTATCTATCTATCTATCTATCTATCTATCTATCTATCTATCTATCTATCTATCTATCTATCTATCTATCTATCTATCTATCTATCTATCTATCTATCTATCTATCTATCTATCTATCTATCTATCTATCTCTCTCTCTCTCTCTCTCTCTCTCTCTCTCTCTCTCTCTCTCTCTCTCTCTCTCTCTCTCTCTCTCTCTCTCTCTCTCTCTCTCTCTCTCTCTCTCTCTCTCTCTCTCTCTCTCTCTCTCTCTCTCTCTCTCTCTCTCGTTCTAGTGCTCAAGTTGAATATAAAGGTGTTGGTAATATTATGTATGGGTCGTGTTGGATATGTCTCGAGCCATTTTGGTGTATTGCGACAATGCTAGTGCCATTTATCTCTCTGGTAATCCCGTGCAACATCAGCTTACAAAGTACATTGAGATGAAAATTCATTTTATTCGGGAAAAAGTAGCTCGTGGTCAGACATGTGTTCTTAATGCTCCCTCTCGAAAGACAATGGCAACCGCAACTCTCGGCTCAGACATAATGTCATCACTGTCGTATCCGAACCTCCCTCAGCAGCAGCATAAGATCAAGCAGCACCCTGAACTCAGAGAAACGTCCCCTTGAGAAGAAGAAGAAACATTAACATGGTTTCAGAATATATCATGAAGAGCTAACAATAATCCGCCACCGTGGCTAGTTTACATTTTTAGCACCAGAAGAAAAAACCAAGTTATAAAGCCAACGGTAAAAAAGACATTGAACTAATACGAAAAGAGAAAGATTCAAACTTCCCAAAATAGAGCCAGCTCACTCGACAAGATCAGACGAAGTAGAAAAGGGTTAAGTGTTGCTTCCCAAATCATCATTAGAATCATACCAAGAATCAACAGTTTGGGAAAGCTTTAAAGGCCATCTTCAATGGAGGTCCAATGGATCTGTCTATAAAAGGAAGAAAAACCTCTATCACAAAGAGAGATTCAAAACCCTCCACTGTTATGAAGCTCATACGGCCACCGAAGTCCATCATCGCATCACCGCCACCGCTCTCAAGCCGCCGCCGACTCCTCTTCTTAGGTAAATAACCTTTTTCAGATCACCTTTACATGTTTGATTTTTGACGGCGTGCAGGTTAACAATGAAATCGGGCAACAATGGAGATAGACGATGAGGTTATGAAGCTGGAAAGACGAAACACGAATGGAGAAAGCATCGAGAATAGTAGAAGAAGAGAATGACGGATTGTACGAAGGAGAAGATGGGGGGGGGGGGGCGATTTGGGGCCCAGGGTTATGTTTGTTTATTTTTGTATTATTTTGCTGTAATAATTGTATGTAGGAGCACCCACACACTTATCATACATCCTCACACACGTGGTCCTTAGATCTCCAATGGATCTAATTCACCGGTCTACGTTCACGCGGCCTATCGTAAGTACCACGCGCACGCCCATACCTGATCGCACACCCCTTTATCTAATTATTAAACCTAATTAAAATTAATTCCTTTTTAAACTAATAAATCGTTTTTTAAAATTAATATAATAATAACCCTTTTTAAAGTTAATTAACCTAATTAGCCTTATCTAAGTTAAAACTAATTAATAACTTTTATAATTAACTTTTATTTAATCAACTTATTTTCTTTAATTCAATTTCCCTTTATTTTATTTACCTATTAATCACTTCATCAATTTAATACCCCTATTATATAATAATAAAATTGTTCTTTTTTTTTTTAATAAAAACTATTTCATATTTAGGATGATTTTTATTTAGTAAAACAAATAACAACAAGCCGACTTTTTTTCTTTAGTTAATAAAACCCGTTTTATTAAATAAACCTCTAACTTATTTAAAATTAATTCACATCTGAAACCTTTTGCTAATAAAATTAAAAATTAACTTTCTTTCCCAAATCAATCTCATAAATTAGTTCAACATTCCCTAAATTTAATTTAATCTAATAATCAAATATAATCTCCCATAAATTAATTCGGCTAAAATTAATCAACGTCGTAAATTAATCAATCGTGCACACTTACACTCCGCTCACCTTATTCACTTTCACTCACTCACTTAGCGCTTTCATGCGTTTGTATGCTTTTACATTTATCCACAACTTTTATTTATCGCCATTTACTTTTATCGCATCGCACACGTCCAAAGGAAGAATCTGCGCGTAACTTAAAACTTGCGCGTATGCATCTCATTTGCATCATATTCCCCTTGATCCTTGATCCCATTCAAGTCAATCTTTTAAGTTAGATCCTACCCCATAGGAAGGACCTTTTTACAACTTAGAAAATAAACAATTCAAACTCAATCAATTACTCAAACACATTAGAGAATAAGGTGTTAATCATCTTAAGCGAGATAAAACTTCGACCCCATAACAATTTAATCAATGTGTAGGGACTTCTCCGCTTAAGAGAAATAAAGGCGTACTTGTCGATTAAATTCCGAGTGCTTGAGCCCTTCTCTTAAGACGATGCAAAGACTATTTTCCTACAAGTTGTGGTGGTTAAAATCAAGTAATCTCCCTTAAAATGACAACTCATATTTTCTCCTAGAATCAATCAATCAAGTACCCTTTATCCAGTAGGAACTTTGACCATAGTAAAAGAATTCCTCAAACCCTTTAGGGGAACTACAATTACTCTGATTCCATTCCCGTCAGGATATGTAGGCACAAGATGTGACGTCTTGGCGAGTATACTTAGAATCAAACCATTAGATCTTTTATCCTTAAGCAGATAACCCATAGCAATAAACAATATTAAAACAAGAGGTTCCTATAAAGTACTACAGAAACTTAGGATGCTAGTATCTTCCCTAAGTTTAACCAACCCCCGAACCTATAACTCTCTTAACCTTTGCATTTGCATTGCATTGTGGGTAATTCAATCTTTTTCCATTCCTTTGGACAAATTAAAGACCGGTTGCAAATGAATTAAGATTCAAGTTAATCAATAGCTTGACATCCAAATTTCACCGCGACAGGAAGCATTCTTCGTTGTGCGAACTCGCGATTACAGTAAATCGCTGTTACGCACCAGCACCAAAACCAGACCAAAAACCTCTACGATTTCCTTCCCCAATTCCCTAAAAACATTCCTAAATCATTCCTAAGATATTACGGCGATATAAACACCAAATCTACCATTTATTAGGTCAATTCCGTAGCATATTTACGCCTCAAATTCCCATAATTTCTTACAAATACACCACAATCATTAAAGTTCTCACAATTCAATTTCATCTCAAATCAGCTTCAAACCTATCAGACCATCAGTTCAAATCTCTCAAACTCATTGAACTCACCATCAGAAAGGCAACAATAATTCAATCAAAATCCCTAAACCCTTAAATCAACTTTAAACACATTGAATCACATAGTGAAAACAATAAAGACAATACTCCCCATACCTTAATTGCCGACTCTAAGTCTTTCTCCTTGATTCTTGGAAATATCACGAAGTTTTTGTCTCAATCCTATTCCTCAGAGCTATGGCCTCTACTTCTTCCCTTTTCATGATCTAACAAGAATGAATCCTAATTCCCTCAAAATTCCTTTTTGTTAAACCTAACTTTGGACCTTAAAATTGGGCTTTCCAACTTCACCCTCACTAATTCCTCCTCAAATGTCCATTTTACCCTTAATTTATTTATATTTACTTAAATTAATAATAATACAAATATATTCATATTATATACTATTACTTAAATAAATAAATCAAAATCCATAATTCCCAATATTCATACCAACCACCGAAAATCACCAAAAATGAGAATATTCATATTTAAATAAATTAAATAAATATTCCAAGAATTTGGGGTGTTACAACTCTCCCCCACTTAAAAGAATTTCACCCTCGAAAATTACCTCAAGGAAACAGAGTCGGATACGACTCCCTCATCTGATCCTCACGCTCCCAAGCCCAACTTTTTTCAGCTGGTCCTCCCAAAACTACCTTTACCAAGGAAATCTTTTTACCTCACAGTTTCTTCACTTCTCATTCATCAATCCGAACTGACAATGCCTCAACAATCAAATTATCTCTCACTTGTACATCATTCATCTGATTCACATGTGACGGATATGTAATGTACTTCCTCAACTGAGACACATGAAATACATCATGTAAATTCGCAAGAGACGACGGTAGAGCAATCTGACATGCTACTTCTCCCACGCTTCCGCTGCGCCACTCTGACACGGACCAACAAAACACAGTGTGAGCTTTTGAGACTTCAAAGCTCGGCCAACATCATTTATCGTTGTAACTCTCAAAAAACGTGATCTCCTTCATGGCACTCAAGTGCTTTCCTTCTCTTATCATGGTAACTCTTATGAAGAATCTGCGACGCTTTCATCTTTTCTTAGATTATCTTGATCCTTTCAGCCGTCTCTTGCACAATCTCAGGTCTGAGTATAACACTCTCGCCTGATTCATACCAACACAAAGGAGTCATACATCTCTTACCACATAATGCCTCATACAGTGTCATTCCGATACTAGAATGATAATTGTTGTTGTAGGTAAACTCATTCAACGACAAATGACTATCCCACTATCCACCTTGATCCAACACACAAGCTCTCAGCAAATCCTCTAAAGACTGAATAGTTCTCTCTGTCTGTCCATCCGTCTATGGATGATAGGCATAACTCAATCTCAACTTGGTTCCCAAGGCGTCTTGCAAACTCTCCCAAAACCTCGATGAAGATCTCAGATCTCTATCGGACAGAATACTTGACGGTATCCTATGCAACTTCACAATTACCTTATATGCATCTCAAGTAGCTTCAACATAGAATGAATAATCCTCATTGGTAAGAAATGAGCTGATCTAGTCAATCTATCCATAATCACCCAAATCGAATCATGTTCCTTCAAAGTCTTCGGTAGGCTTGTCACAAAACCCATAGAAATTCTATCCCATTTGCACTCTGGAATATTCAATGGTTGCATCAGACTCAACAGTCTTTGATGTTCAATCTTCGACTTTTAACAAGTCTAACCATCATACACAAACTCAACCACTTCTTTCTTCATCCCTGGACACAAAAACAATTTCCTCAAATATTGGTACCTCTTCGTAGCACCGAGATGGATACTCAATCTAATTCGATGTCCTTCCTCAAGAATACTCTCTTTCAACTCAAAAATATCTGGAACACAAACTCTATCACGACATCTCATGATACCATTTTCATTAATCCGAAAATCAATATTCGACTTTGATTCATCAACTTCAATCGATCTACCAATTCAAATCAAATTTCTGACCTTCTCAAATCGAATCAAGAATAACACTAGTAAGCTTCAACATACCAAGCTTAACTCCATAAGAACTCTCTTCACAAACCAAACTTATATCACGAAATTTCTCAATTAGTTCCAACTCTTTTACCATCATCATCGGTATATGTGAAGATTTCCTACTCAATGCATCAGCTAACCGGATCGTAATTCAAACCAAAATCACAGTCTTTCAGAAGTTCCAACCATCTCCTTTGCCTTGCATTCAATTCTTTCTGATCGAAGAAATACTTCAAACTCTTATGATCACTAAACATCTCAAATCTCGAACCAAACAAATAATGCCTCCAAAGCTTCGACACAAACACAACAACAACCAACTCTAAATCCTGCGTTAGACAATTCTTCTCATGCACTTTAAGTTGTCTTGAAGCATAAACTAAAACTTGTTGATGTTGCATTAACATACCACCCCACCCCAGCAACGAAGCATCACAATATACAACAATGGTTTTGCCGGATTCGACAAAATCAAAACATGAGTTGCTGCTAGCCTTCTCAAAAGCTCTTGAAACTTTCTTCACACTTTGCATCCAAAACAAAAGCTTGAACCTTCATAATCCATTGCGTCAACAACAAAGATAACTTGGAAAATTCTTCAATGAACTTTTGATAATAATATAACCCAAGATAACTTCTAATCTCAAAAACAGGTTTTTGAGTTTTCCATTGCGATACAACTTCAACCTTCGACATATCAACCACACGATGACACACTCGGACAGAAGAATCTCTCCTCAAGCAGATCTTCAAGTTGATTTTTCAACTTCTTCGATTCCGGTGTGGACATAAGATATGGAGCCATCGCTACCAGACTAGTTCCAAAAACTAGGTTGATCGTAAACTCCACTTCACGTTCTGGCGGTAAATCACTTATCTCATCAGGAAAACTTCCGGATAATCACAAATAATTGGCACACCACCAACTTTCCCATTTTATTAACATTCAAAGTTTCCATCAAAATAAACATCTCAGCACCATCCTACACCAACTCACCAAAACGATCTGTAAGCACTTAGCTTAACTTAAAACAATTCACTGCACACGCCATCTAAGCTTGCAAGATACGTCTATCCCATCCAATATGACCCCGTCTACTATCAACTAGAGATTAAGGGTGATCAGTTCCACAATTTGTCAATAGACAACTGAAAATCATGACAGGGGTACAAACCATCTTTACCAAACTATAAGAGCGTTCATCGATACATTGAGCTACCACTCCACACTTGAAGCATCCTGGAGAAGCATAAGCTTCTCCCTCACTTACTTTATTCCCACTTCTGCAGACAAAGGTTAGAAAACAAACGTGTACCGACAGTGTTTTCACACACATGTCATATACTAGGGAACAAATAACATTAGACAACTTGGCCGGACGGACTGCCCTGCTCTGGTACCACTAATATAACACCCTTTTCTACCCCACGAATATTATGGCAAAATAATCGAATTTATTAGAGTAAAATTTTAAATGCTATAAAATCACATCAAAGGGCGTATATTTCTCAATAAATTCAAATCAAGGCCAATGCTCCATAAGCAACGGCTTTTCTCAAAATTACTCAAACGTGCTCAAATGGCATCAGAACTCAAAAAGGAAAATCCAAAGTTTTCCTTGCGCCGCAAGGCAATCAACATAACAAAACTCAATAAAATATAGTTTAACTCAAAGACCCCAACCCGATGTTACACTATCAGAGCAAGACCCTCTACATCAACCACAATGACCAACGACCCAAAAACATCAAAAAGTCCTCGACGACATCCACGACTAAACCTGGTCATCTATTTGTTACCCACGTGGAGGCAACATTCAAACAGGTAGGGTGAGTAAAATGATTCATAATAATTAATACAAGAATCAATATATAAAATAGCATCATTTTCATATCTAACATCATCAGAATCATCAAGGAACATCAAAGACCACAACGTTATAAATTACACCAAATTGTCATATAAATGCAAATGCAACAAGACTCATGCATGTGGTATCAATCAACAAAATTCGATGGATATTGGGCCATCAATCCTCCATAGATTCACAACAATACGATCGACTCTACACGAGAACTGGAGCACAATAAAATACCTCACATCCGCACAATAGGACTGAAGCCACAAGAGTCAAGGTCCTTAACCAAAGTCCGAAATGCATATGAATGCATGATGCACACGTCAATATCATCCTCATAATAATCTCATTAGGTGCATCATCATTAATCAAAATCATCATAATAATCATGTCATCATAGAATCATCAAAACCTCATGGACTCAACATCACAAATCATCACCGTCCCTCATGGGAATTCATCATGCAATCATGTATTAATCTCATAAGAATCACAATTATACTCATGAGTACTCATCATATAGTCATGTATTAATCACATAGGAATCACAGCTATACTCATAATAATTCATCATACATTCACTTAATCACATAGAAGTCACATTTATACTCATAGTAGTTCATCAAGGAAATCACAACATCAAGACATCAAGACATCACTTCACAAGATCAAAATTTGTGAAACTCTGCTATATTCGCTAGCAAAAGTTCATCGTGCGTTCTGGGGCGAATGTTCGCCGTGCGAAGCATTCTTTGTTGTGGGAACTAGCGATTACAGGAAATCGCTGTTACGCCCTAGCACCAAAACTAGACCAAAAACATCTACGATTTCCTTCCCTAATGTCCTAAAAACATCCCTAAATTATTCCTAAGGTATTACATAGATATAGGCACCAAATCTATGACTTATTAGGCCAATCCCGTATCATATTTATGCCTCTAATTCCTATAATTTCTTACAAATACACCACAGTCATTAAAATTCTCACAATTCAATTTTATATCAAATTAGCCTCAAACCTATTAGACCATCAGTTAAAATCTCTCAAACTCATTGAACTCACCATCAGAAAGGAAACAATAATTCAATCAAAATCCCTAAACCCTTAAATCAACTTTAAACACATTGGATCACATAGTGAAAACAATGAAGACAATACTCCCCATACCTTAATTGCCGATTCTAAGCCTTTCTCCTTGATTCTTAGAAACCTCGCAAAGATTTTGCCTCAATCCTATTCCTCAGAGCTCTGACCTCTATTTCTTCCCTTTTCACGGTCTAACAAGAATGAATCCTAATTCCTTCAAAATTCCTTTTTGTTAAACCTAACTTTGGGTCTTAAAATTGGGCTTTCCAACTTCACCCTCACTAACTCCTCCTCAAATGTCCATTTTGCCTTTAATTCACTTATATTTATTTAAATTAATAATAATACCAATATATTCATATTATATACTATTATTTAAATAAATAACTCAAAATCCATAATTCCTAATATTCACACCAACCATCGAAAATCACCAAAAATGCAAATGCTCATATTTAAATAAATTAAATAAATATTCTAAGAATTTGGTGTGTTACAGTACCGACCCTTGGCTAGTCACGATTCTAGAGACGTCTAATAAACTTCGAGTGAAAACCTCTCTAATTAACACAAGTTCTTGAGAATTTAACTATGGCTCCAACGCATACACCTTAATCACGTAAAAGTGATATCTTAATGTCAAATTAATGTACCCATACTTCTAGTGTAGGATGTTATATTTACATAAAAATATAGAGAAGGTCACATCTAATTTCTAAGCGAAACGACTTTTTCATTTTCAATTATTTGGTTCGGACGTACTTGCTCCCTTGAAATATGTAGAGGAGAGTAAAAATGTTCTACTTGCAGTAAAATATTCTTAAAAGACTAAAAAACAACCACGAGACCAATAATGTATGGTTTATTTAGTTTCTTGGGTCAGAGAGACATTCTTAATACACAAGATTTTAATATTCTTCTTAAAAACATAGAAAGACGCCTTTGTAGTAGATAGAGTGACCTAAGAAGAGGCTAGAGATTTACCCTTATTTGCTACTTTCCTCGCCAAGAGTTTTACCTGGTCAACTAATAAAACAGGGATATCAAAGGCATTTAAGGCATCACCTATCATGGTAAGAGAAACAAAATCCTTTTGCATTTCTTACAAGTACATATCTCGTTGAACTGCCAGGTCACAAACACTCTCCTCAAGTAGCTATCTCTCCTTAAGACTATAATAGGATAAAAGAACATCCCAACGATTAGCCCCACAAATGGCCAGGTTGTTATAAGCTCAGCGAGTGGGAAATGCTAATTTCGACAACACATCCTCAAGAGTATCGTCAGTCAAATTAGCAAGATAATAGCAATCCTCCTTAGAAGTAGACATTTGATGCTCTTTTGGAGTGCGAGAACCTGGCCCAGCCAAGTAGGCAAGAGCTGAAAAACCCAACATATATAACACCCTCTGAGAGTCACCTATAACCACAACACAAAAAGCAAGCCTTAAGGCACTCCTCCCTCGAGAATGTGGCCGAGGAAAAATACTCACCATTCTAGACGAAAAAGGGGCGTTTGTCGGCATTGGAGTGCTTGAAAGACCAGCGATGGTCTGGACAACTGAAATTCCCTTCTTTAGTTGGCAGATTATTTCCTCATTCTTCATCGAATCTACACGCAAAAATTACCAAGAGATAAGGACATTGCAAATAAAAAAAACTGACAGTAGAGGATAAAAACTCGGGGAGCTTACCAAAAATGACTTTCCTCTTCCTTGGTAAGAGTGTCCACTAGGATATGACTTTCAACAAGTCGTTTCAATTGTTTATTTGAGGTTTTATCTTGAGGAATAACACCCTCAGCATAACCCAACTCTTGACAAAAGTGGATAATCGTTTCTTTAGATAAAGCTCCTCTTGGTACATATCACATTCCTTGTAGATGTATGTTTCATTCCACTTCAAGAAATGACCTTGGTTCCAATACTTATGAAATAAACTATGACATCTATTATCCATCCTGATTCCTATGGTGTATACTATCGCATGAACCTCTTTATGGAGAGGAGCAAATAAGAAGAAAAAAATTTCAAAATGCTTCACATATTAAAAAATAGTTTAAAAAATGGGTAACTTGCACCAATGAGACCATGTTGTGCGTTGATAGACCTAAAATATATTGTTTATTTGACTCGATTTTATGCACGTTATTTAGTATTTTATTTCTGTTTTCTTGTATTATGCCTCTGTTTTGTTTATTTTTCAGGTTTTTGTATTTTCAAAGCTACTCGAGAAGAAATGAAGAAAAACGAGCTAAAAGACCATCATTTTGAGGAATTGTACACATGACCTCCACCATGGCGGGCGCCATAGAGGATGCCACATATTGGATAGAAGACAAATGTTGATAACTGCTACGTCTCCCACTCCTTTCCACCCTAGTTCATGTGGTAGGTGCCACAAGGAGGTGGCGAGCGCCACCTTCACAAACTCGTTTCCCTCCCAAAAGGAGTTGGGGGCATTCATGTCTTTACCTATACTTTCCTACCACTATAAATAGAGGAGTTATGTCTCATTTCGAATCATCCAAGCTTAATTTACAGAACTAAAGCCATAAATTTTATCTATTGTAAAGTAATAAACTTCTCACATCGAGGGGTTATTACACTATCTAATCGAGTATGTAATCGAGTTTGGAGCACTTGGGTAGAAGTTAATCTTGCCGCCATTTTATTTTCATCATTTACTTCCAGTTGTACCAACATTTAAAGCCTCTCGTTTGGAGCAGGTTTCTGTTATTTATTGCCTTTTATTTATCTGATTTTATTTTCTGTACGATTTATTTATCGCACCATTTATTTATCGCACTTTATTTATTTACCCACACTTTATTTACTCGCATTTATTTAACATGTCTGGATAAATCTTAAAGGCTAGGATGCGAGGATTATAGTTATAATAAGTATTCCATACGGTTGTCGATAGAATTACTTAGGGGTTATTCTGACTTTTAAACACTTTTTTTCTGTACTTAAATTCTGTTGGGTAAGATCGAAAGTTGTCCAACCTTTAGATAAATTTGGTTAGTTCTAACTGTTTGAAGGAAGCGAAAGCACTTGGTTCATTTATGTAGGAATCTTTAATGTTTAAGAAAACCAATTTTAAAACTGTTTTCGGACGCGTTTATGGATTTAAAGTCCGGTTCGCAAGAATCTCTTTTTGTTAGAAATTCCAGGTCAAAATATTTTTCAACTAAGTCAAGAAACTATATTTCTTAAAAATAGGTTTAATCAATCCTAACGCAATACGTGCCTTTTTATAAGTGACAATAAGAGGGATCGATTAGGAATAAACTCGGTTCTGAATACGCGAAAGCGACAGTTCCCGTTAAATTAGTTCTTTTCATTAGTAGAAAATATTACCCCATAAGGAATCCTACTTGTACACATCTAGAATACTACGTAGCTATATGAATTGTATCTATGCCTGTTGTTTTATTATTAAATTTATTTCCGCACTTTACTTTATTTCGCACAACCCAACCCCTTATTGATATGCCTTAGATAAACACTGTAACGATAGTATACGATAGATTGACGTTTGGTCTCTGTGAGATCGATAATCTTTTATATTACTCTGACGCTATTCGTGCACTTGCGAATCAGTCCATCATGCGTTGTGCATGATTCATTAAACTACATTGCATTATGAAAATATGTAAGAAAAAGGATAAATAGAGATTTACTCCAAAATAATTGCACCAGTACTAGAATACTTTGATGTAAGCCCAAGTCACAGGTTCAATTGTGAGGGATCAATCAAATGGTAGTTCAAAGGCTCTATTTCAAAATTGTAGAGATTAAAATGGAGACCCAAGATTGAAAAAGTTCACTCATATAAAGGAATAGTGTAATCTCATACTGACTACAATTCCTTTTATCTTACACAGGGTCAGTGCACCCCAATGTGAATAAGAACCCACGTCAAGGAAGGAATTCTTAAGAATACCTTCATGAGGCAGTTGTCAAAATGACAAGATCAACCCAAGAAGCAGAAACATCCTCTTTGTATTTTTGACTCATAATAGCCGCAACTTCCTTTGATTATATAAAATAGTATATTAGGGAATTACAGATGACAAAAAAGCAAAGGTAACGTCTCATGAAACCATAAAATTGACTATTCATAGACCATATAATGAATTACCATAAATTTCCTTAGGAAAACATTCAATTACTTTAGTTTTCAAAGATTATTATGATGGAACCTATGAAAATACATATGAAGCATATGGCGCATTTAAGGTACAAATTTTCAATGACATCAACGTCGCCTTTTGGATTTCTATTCAAGTTGAGATGTAGCCGACATGAAAGAATAAATACAACAAAAGCCATTGAACTACAAAGCATAAATAATGGCTTAGGGAAACTGATATGGGCCATCCAGAAGGTCAAACAACTGTGGACCAGAGAACATAAAAATCTACCAAGTCACTCACAATGTATGAGTGTTATTCTGGGTTAGTCTGCAGCTAATCTAAATTCAGGATCCATCATATGACTCCTCTTATCCTATGCCTGAAGATCAGTGAGGGATCGTAACCGCTCCATTATATAAAGATGAAACACATCATTTCCAAGTACAATTCAAATTCAAACTTTGTTCACTCATCTTGTTCACATATTGACTTGAGCATTGGAGTGACAACTTTCTAAGTCAACCCCTCTCTCATCGTTGTATCTCGACAATCCAATCTTTGATCAACTTTGGTTTCCTATCAAAACATGTATTATCCCCATTATTGCAATTTTAAATAAAACATCATTGATATTTATTGTCCTACTATAATTGGGTCATACATTTATTCTCCACCATAAGACATGTAGTTCACTTACACAATGTTCTCATGATGCAAAACTTGTGATATACCGATTTGTCATGGTACTTTATATGGCCTATTAGCCCCATGTATTTGCCTAAATTGAAGGTTAACCTAATTTAATATCCCATTAAATTGTATACAACAGGTACCTTTAGTATCCCATTCTCATAATTTCACATATCATTAGAGAGTCCCGAGTAGGTAAAAAATCCAACTACTCTTCTAAATTTGGATGTAACCTCAACTTGTCTCTCCTTGAGATAAAATCATTGATATGCATAACTAGGAGCGAAAATGGACATGCCCTCGTTGTTCAGACCCGCCCCACAAAAGCTAAAAAAAAAATTTGGCAAAGTGGAGCAGCCTTATAGTAGAGATGGCGGACCTAAAACTCATCCCTTAAGTCTAAAAGTAGAAAAAATCTTCTTTGTCACACTAATGGTTGTGTCTGCTAAAGCTAAAAAAAAGAGGCGGAGCGGTCATATAGAAAAAATGATGGCCTAAAGCTCATTATGTAAGTTTAAAAGTAGAAAAATCCTTCTTAATCATGCTATTGTCTACGCCCGCCAAAATCAAAAAAGAAAAATGAGATAGGACTTGGCGGACATAATAGATGATACAAATCTAAAATCTTAATCAATTCCGTAAAAAATACATATAAATAAGATATACTCGAATTAAACAGATCCGTTTTACCATTACTTTTGCGCAACTAATCTTAAAGTTATACCGGCTCAATATCCAACAATATTCTGCATTGCTATTTGAACCAACATCTACAATTAGCAATTTTCCTTTATGAAACATCCATAGATTCCTCTTGACATTCCCAAAGCCAACACCCTCAATCATTGTGCCAACACCTCATCCATTCCACATTGACAATTTGATCAGTATCAAGAACATACGATTGAGATATACTAGTAAATCACGAAAAATCAATTAAATCCAACAAATTATCATTCTATAATCTTAACCAAATTAACATCATTAAATCCATTTGGATATACTCGAGAATTGCCATAATTTCTTTTGAAATAACTTTTTCTGAAAATTAAGTTAGAAAAGTAATTATAATGTTTGGCATAATGGAACAGATTAAGGGTCTACTCTTTCAAAATTAATCAATATGCCTCTCTTATTGAAGAAGATTAATCATATCCAATTCCATAAGGATGAGTTTATTTATGGTGTTGGCTTCCACTTATTGAGAGCATTATAGAAGAAAAAAAAACATTAAGGTCCCACAAATAATTTGTTTTAATTCCGTGCAATGATTATTAGGTGTTATGAATCATGATCCACAAACATGGACAATAAACAATGAGAGAAAACATGTGCTATGTGGTTTGTTTTTCTGGCATTTGCCGTATCTTCGCCTTTGTTTGTTGTTTTTAGGTATCTTTATTCCCTTTTTAGCTTCTTGACAACCACCAATATGCTACATTGTTGTAGATAGTAATATAAATTTGATTCTCAATAATTGTGTTATATTAATTAAACCTATGAGGAAGCATGAATTGAAGATGATGTTTGTTTTATCTTTGTATAAGGTTACATTTAATTAAGTTAATTTAGAGAGGATTACGGTAAAAAGAAATGATTTAAATTCATCGCAGTAAATGAAATGACACATTTCCGCCATCACAAATTTATGTTCATGATAGATTTAATGCATGATTTTGTCCTTTAAATTAATTTTGTTTCGCTTTAATCTATTATTTAATAAATGTTTTTTTATGAAGTTTCTTAAATGTAATTCCGTTAGCTAGATTAATCCTATATGTTAAAATTATTGTATTATATATTGTTATAAAATTTTAAAATTAAAAAGAATGTAATAGAGAAATTATATGGTTTCATAATATAACGTTACATATTGTTTTAAGCACAACTCTATTTGAAATAAATTGTTAAATAACTAATAATGTTAAACACCAGTTTTCAGCATTTCTTTTGTGTGGACAACTTCATTCTTTCAGCTTGAAAATTTTATTCCTTTGTCTTTCAATTTTCAAATTCATTTCATCAACAACTATATCACCTACCCACTTGAAAAAATTGCACACCTTTTCTATATAATTTTTGTAATTTCTACAACCCAAAAACTATTTTCCAACATTCACATTATTCAAATATGTAATCGTACGAATAACACACTCTTCTTGACACCAATACTCCCTCATTTTATTTCTTGTGACCATAGATCCAAATGACCTACAACTTTGCTTGTTTGATTTTGAATACGTGCTGGAATTCATTTATATTTTATCAAAATTTTTGAAGATGATGGTTAATGAAGAGGAATAATTAAGAAATTTAGAAGAATAAGGATGAAGGAAGAAGACGAATAATAACCCTACCCAAATTTACAAAACGCGTGAGTGAAAAATGGAGCTTACAATGTTAATATAAGCCCTTACTAAGTCACTAATGTAAGCTAAGCCTTCTTGTCATGTCACATCACCAAGTTAACATTTTTCCAGCTTGTTTAACAAAAAATGATTAAGTTCGCTAACAAAACCATTGTTAAGGGACTAATTTATAATATTTATTAGATAATAGACTAAAATGAAATCTAAAATTAAGTTAAAAGACTTCAGCACTAACTGAGCATTTATTGTATAAAATGACGGTCTCTATTTTTATCATTTTAAAATTTAAATTTGTTTTAATCGATTTCTGATCCACGTTAATGAGGCTATAATGTATCGTCTGTTTTAGATGTGAGAACACTCACGACATTATTCTTTAGAAACTACTTCTCGTTGAGTTGAGGAGTGTGTGTTGTATATAAAATACCCTTAACTTAAATTTGCAAGTAATGTGAGACTATTTTGATCAGTACATAACAATTATTCCTAATCGAGGTTAAATGGTACAGTGCAAATTTCGGGTTCACATAGACGGTGTCAATATTTCAGTTGACCTTAAGTCCAAGCCAATGCGGCTAGAAAATATTTCAGTTGACCTTAACAATTTTCCATGTCCATAACACATGACAGTCTGTTGCCCAAATGTTGCTTTAATTTCAGTCTTTTATGTTAAGTGTGAACCATTCCTGAAAAAGAAATCATAAAGTCTAACAGAAACTACTTCCACCCACAACTTATTGGCACTAGAGAAGTCTCTCAATGCATGCATAATAGATTCTAAAGAGATGCCACATAGATTACACATTGCACACCCCATCCCTTTCCTGCTTTTACTAAGATTAGTTAGTAATATTTCATGCTTAAAGAGCAACATGAAGATCCTCACTCTTTCCAAAACATTAAGCTTCCACACCATTTTCCACTTTCCATATCACTATCCTCATTATCATTAGCAAGGTGCAAATACATATCTTTACTTGACAATGATCCATCCCCTTTAGTTAATTTAAATATTTTTTATAAAGAAAAAATGTATTGTCAATCCAACATTTTTTATAAACAATGTTATTTTTATATAAGAAAAAAGTTTGTTGATTCATTATAAACGGAAAAAGTCTATTGTTTTAGATATATTTTTATAATAAAAATTTTTTTTATTGTTAATCCGAATATTTTTATAAACGGGAAAATATGTTTTTGAATCAAATATTTTTGTAAACGGGAAAAAGTATATTGTTGATACAAATATTTTTGTAAACGGAAAAAGTGTATTGTTGATACAAATATTTTTATAAACGGGAAAGGTATTTTGAGTCAAATATTTTTATAAACAGGAAAAAATATATTGTTGATACTAATAATTTTATAAACGGGAAAAAATGTATTGTTGATGCATATATTTTTATAAACAAAAAAAAATCTATTGTTGATACAAATATTTTTATAAACGGGAAAAAGTCTATATTTTTTATTATGTGAATGTCTTTAATCTATAATACAATTTTACAGTTGACAAATTAGATATGACCAATGAGATATCGCGACATTCAGTAAATCAACCCGACCATTGCACATGTATTTTTATAAACGGGAATTAGTGTTTTATTGATACAAATACTTTTATAAACAAGACAAAGTGTATTGTTGATTAAAATATTTTTATAAACGGAAAAAAATGTATTATTGATTAAAATATTTTTATAAACGAAAAATAATGTAATGATGATACAAATATTTTTATAAACGTGAAAAAGTTTATTATTGGCACAAATATTTTTATAAATCAAAAAAATGTATTGCTGATACTAATATTTTTATAAACGGGAAAAATGTATTGTTGATAAAATTATTTTTATAAACGGGAAAAAGTGTATTATTGATATGATTATTTATATAAACGCGAAAAGTCTACTGTTGATACAATTATTTTTATAAACAGAAAAAAAATATTGTTTGTTACAAATATTTTTATAAAAGAAAAAATGTCTATTGTTGATACAATTATTTATATAAATGGAAATATGTGGAATTATGTGTATTGTTTATTACAAATATTCTTATAAATGAGAAAAGACCGTTGTTGATACAAATATATTTATAAACGTGAATAAATATATTGTTGGTACAAATATTTTTATAATAATCGGAAAAAAAATATATTTTTGACACAAATATTTTTATAAAGGGGGAATTGTTTATTGTTGATACAAATATTTTTATAAACGGGAAAAAATTTATAGTTGAGCTATATTTCGAATGCGTACATCATTATTATATTGAGCTATATTTCCAAGTTTCAAATGCTTAAATCATTCATTATATTGAGCTATATTTTGTTAGTGCATGAGACACTTTTAGTAGAGAGAGAGAGAGAGAGAGAGAGAGAGAGAGAGAGAGAGAGAGAGAGAGAGAGAGAGAGAGATAATATGAAAATAAGGATTGATATTATTGAATGATTGTGTTATAAAACTGAACTACAAAGTATCTATTTATATACTCCTAAGTGACTTGACTACTAAGTAACAAATATAACAAACTAAATAACAAACCCTAAACCCTAATTAAGTTTGGGCTTGGGACACATAACTTGGATTATATTATATCTCAACATACCCTCTATAATCCAAGTTGTCGAACATACGCTAATCATAGTCAATATGAACTATTCCTAATTTCTTTCTCAAATTTAAGAATCTGTCGATCTTCAATCCTTTGGTGAAAATGTCAGCCAACTTAGCTTCACTTGAGCAAAGACTTACTTCAAGTTCATCTCGATTTACCTTCTACATTTAGAAGTAAAATCTAGCTTCGATGTGCTTACTCCTTCCATGCAAAACTGGATTCTTCATAAGATTTATGGCTGACTTATTGTCGATCTGCAGTACTAGAGGTTTCTTCACTTCAACCTCCATTTCTTCAAGCACAGATTTAATCCAAATTGCTTGACACACAACATATGATCCAACTATATATTCAGTCTCACACGATGATAATGCCACCACAGGTTGCTTTCTCGAGCACCATGAGATTGAGGCACCAAATACTTGAAAGAAATAACCAATTATGCTTCTTCGATCTTCTTTATCTCCACCTCAATCAACATCTGAATAATAAGTAACCATAAATTCTTTGCTTTCAGAGTCTCATCAAATTAGAATTCCATAATTTATTGATCCTTTTAAATATCTCAGGATTCTTCTTGTAGCATTAATGTGTGACACCCTTGGTTCACTCATGTATCTGCTCACTAATTCGACTGAGAAACCTATATTAAATCGACTGTTACATATATATCTCAATGATTTGATAATTTGTTTGAGCAGAGTTGCAGCGACTTTGTCTTCTTCGTCATGCTTCTCCAATTTTAAATTTGGTTCAACAAGCCAAGATGCAGGAGTCGAATTATCCATCATGATCTCTTGATTTTCTTTTTGACATACTTTTTTTGATGTAGCACCATAACTTGCTTCAACATTTTAAATTTCATGTCTAGTAAGTACGGAAGCTTTCCCATATCCGACATTTCAAATTCCTTCTTCATCAGCTCTTTGAACTTTGACAAGTTCTCCAAGCTATTTCCAGTTACTAACAATTCATCGACATATAAGTCGATGATTTTTATATCTTGTGCCACAACCTGAACATAGACACCATATGAGTCGATCTTCTCGTTCCATGCCCTAGGTGACTGCTTGATACCATAAAGCAATTTGTGCAACTTGTATACTTTCCTTACTTCCTCTTGAATCATAAACTCAAGACGTTGTGTGGCATTAACTCTTCATCTAGAAGACCATTAAAAAATGATGAGTTGACATCTAATTGAATTGTAGACCAACCTTGATTGCATGCCAAGGTGACCACTAGTCGAACAATCTTCAATCTTGCTACCGGTGTGTATACTTCAGAGTAGTCGACTCCTGCTCTCTAAAGAAAACCTCTATCAACCAATCTCTTCTTATGTCTTGCTATCAACCAATCGGTATTATGCTTCAACTTGAACACCCACTTCACTTCGATAGATTTCGCATGTACTGGAAATTCGACTAACTCCCATGTGTTGTTTCTTTTGATTGCTTGTAAGTCTTCAACCATAGCTGCCTTCCATTGTTTATAGTTTAAGGATTCACTATAGTTGATTGGTTCAACACCTCTAAGTAAGGCGAATTGGACTAATTCTCCATCTTGTGTGACTTCACCATCACCAGTCATGTCGTAGTATTAAAGTCTTGGTGGATGAGCTCTAGTTCTTTAAGGTATTTGACTAGTATTAGCTACACCATCTTTGACTTCGACTGTGTCGGGCATGTCAGTAACTGCTTCAATTTTGATTGGAATATCGATAATATCTTTGACTTCGACATCGTTACTTGTTTTTTCGAAACCATAGGTCATCAAAGGTTTGTTGATTGTATCACTAGAACTCCAATCCTAGATAGAATTTTTATCAATCACAATATCTTGAATCATCATAATCTTCTTATTAATTGGAGCGAACAACCTGTATGCACAAGTTTTTTAATATCCTACTAGAATCATAGGTTTGCTTCTGTCATCAAGCTTCCTTCTTCTAGCATCAGGAACATGCTTATAACATAAAGAGCCATCTTTCATAATCATTGAGAAACCTTTTTCAAGGCTCCATCTTTCATGAGAACATCTTTCATAATCATTGAGAAACCTTTTTCGACCAATTGTCCAACACTTAACAGATTGCACTTCATTCCAGGTACATAGAGTACATATTTGATCATAGCTTTTCCTCCATTGCTCCTTTGAATAACTATGTCGCCATTACTTTCTACTTGCAATGAGCTGTAATAAGCAAGTTTGACCTTGCTCTTTTTCGATGAGTCAAAATATGCTAACCATATTTTTAACAATCATATGATTCGAGCAGCCCGAGTCGAGGAACTAGATCTTGGAGTCGACATGGTCATCTGCAACTACAGCCATAACCACTATCTCTTCATAACCATTTGAATCTTGGAGTTTAAGTTTTTCTCCTTCCTCCCTGCCTTTTATCAACCCCTTGTCTTTATTGTACCAACAATGCTTGGCCAAGTGACCCCACTTTTCACATTTATAGCATTGCACACCTTTTTTTCTTTGTCTTTCTGATAGGAGTTTCCTTCTCCTCTTTTTGAGGACTCGGAAGCTCTATCATAAACCATATGCTTTTGAGTGTTCGACTAAGATTTCTTACTTTGAGTATTGTCTCATTTGCCTTTGATTTGTTGGAACCACCATGCTTCTTCCAAGCTTGAGCCTACAGTGCTTGTTTCAAATCTTTAACTTCTTTCCTTTTGACAATTCTAATCTCATACGCCTCCAAGGAACCTACCAAATCTTCCAATTTTAGGGTTTCAAGGTTGTTGGATTCTTGAATAGCTATGATAACGTGATCAATGTGAGAGGTCAACATACACATTAACTTTTCAACTATCATTTAATCATTTAGGGTTTCACCAGAACCTTTCATGAGATGGACAAGATTCTGCAACTTCGATATATAGCCTGCAATCTTTTCATCTTCTCCCATATGCAGCAATTCATACAACCGCCGCAAAGTTTGCAATTTGACAACTTTGACTTTCTCACCTACGTCATAGTACTTGACAAGAATATCTCATGCCTCCTTCGTCGATTCAACATGAGAGATCTTGTCAAAATTCACCAAATCTACCATCGATTAAATGCAAAATGCAGCCTTACATCCTTTCTTCTTGTCCTCCTTGTTTGTGACTCTCTGAGCATCAGTTGCATTCTCAGCAAGCTCAGGGACGCCATTAATAACCACTTCTAGGGTATCATGAAATCCAAATAGAGATTGCATTTGTTTTCTCCATCGGATCCAGTACTTGCCGTCAAGAATTGGAAGAGAATTCAGAATGCCATTAGTACCATTCATCTTTCCAGTATTCAATTAACAACCTACAATCTCGGAATAACAATCACCAATGTGTGATTCTTAAAAACATGATCAAGAATCTAACTGGAGCTCTACATACCAATTTGTTAGTGTGTGAGGCATTTTTAATGAGGAGAGAAAGAGAGAATATGAAAATAAGGATTGATATTGATCTTAACGGTTGATCAGAACCTGAAGTGGGCCAGAGAATCTGTCGGTGATGTTGGGTTGCAAGGATGAGGAGGGGGTGTACCTGCAAGACACTTCAATGCTAAAGTAAGAATCAGAAGAAGAGAAGGCAAGTACAAAAATTATATGTCTTAAGGTGATTTGGAATGATTTAGAATCCTTGATCCTCTCAAGTGAGAGGGTTTTTATAATGCCCCCAGTGCTTGACCATTGACCCCTATTTTTGGGGTGAGATATTCACTCCCAAAGAATAGGTAACTTCCATGGGCAGATGTGCTCGAAACTAGTCGTTGCCATGGGCAAGGGCGTGGTCGCAGGCACAAGCGTTGTGACTGTTTTTGGATGGTGAAACTGTGCGTGACGGGAAGAACTGTGACAATGGGCAGCTGATTCTGGGGGTCAGCTGGCCAGCCTTCCTTTTACAGAGGGGCAGAGGAGAGGAAGTTTCATTTTGCCCTTATCTGGAAGGGCTAAGGCTATTGGTCCGTTCTAGGTGTAGAAGTGGATTGGGTCGTGCCTAGCCATTGGGCCAGTCCGGAATAAGAGCCCTCCAAGTCGTTGCTCTTGAGCATATGAGTAATGACTTAAGGGTAACCCATGGTCCGAGGAAGAGTGGGCGATGTCGCTTTGTAGTGCTTAAAGGCGCTCGTGTAACTCGTGTTTCCCTGAGTGCTCGACAGACGGGGAACCCAACGGTTGATGGGACTTGAAAGGATGGAGTGCCCCATGTGCATCGAGCCACACGCTGCATTTAATGTGTAATGATGGCTATGCTAGGATTATAATGATGCCCTACGACGTGTGTGCTCATGCACGTGTCCCTGGTCTGCCTATAAATAGAGGAAAGAAACACTCATTTTCACTTTTTGCTTCTCTATCCTCTATTGCTGCTTGCCTTGATTCCTTCATCTGCCGCTGTAACACCGCCGTACGAGCAACATACAACCTTCTTCGACCTTATAAGTTTTCTTCACCCCTTTCCATTTCACGTGTTCCAATCCTTTTTTTTCTAGATTGCATGTGGTTAGGACGAAATTGGGTAAAGTAGGGGTGGTTTCTGGAAAGTGTTGGTGGTTGGCGGTGGTTAGGGCATTTTCCGCTGTCGTTGCCATCGCTGAAACGGGTTTTTATCGATTCTAGCACTAGTGCGACAATGGATGATTTAGTCGATGGTGGAGTTTATGTGTTTTTTGGTGTACTCATGAGTATCCGATGGACCTTCATCGGAGTTTTGGGTAACTCCCCGAGGAGGATCTCCCTGCGTGGGTTTGAAGGGTTGCTAGGGGCGTCTCCTCACGCTATTTGAGTAAGGGCTTAGGTTGGGGACGTTGTCATCCGGCCTTCACGCGCCCTTTTACTTGATTAGTGGTGGAAAGGTGGATTTGGCTTTGTCATTGAATTCATTTTTTTCCTCTGCTTTTCTGGTAAAAGAGATGTCTCGGGATCCCGCAGATGAAGTCACGAGAGAGGTGTCCGAGGAGAGGTCTTCAGATGACAATAATGCTGACGAAGTCTCCATTCCCAGGAATGTTGGTGAAACATCCGTCCCCAGTAGTTCCGCGGGAGACTGGGTTGTCGCTGAGCCTCGGGAGCATGCCTTTTTTTTTTTTTTGCTTTTCACGCTCACGATGCTTTCACGACGGTGGGGGCTAAGGGAGACTAGAGGGTCCACTTCCCCGGGGAGAATGATCAAATATGCTCGGCATACGGGGAAAGGTTCCCTATGTATGAGTTTGTCTTCAAAGAAGTCGGGTTGAGGATTCCCTTTACTGACTTTCAAGTGGCAGTATTTACACATCTAGATCTGGCACTCTCCCAACTGCACCCGAATTCGATTGCCTTCGTCTGGGCATTCGAGATAACTTGCGAATTTTTGAAAATTGGAGTTATCGCATCACTGCGAAGAGGGGTCGGCAAGGACATAAGAGTCTCCACCGTTCATTATTTATCCAAAAAGAGGGAAAGGAAATGATCAGAGAAAACCTAACGGAAACGGGAAAAGACAGGTCATCGCAACCATGTCTTGGGTTCGGGATTCGGTTGCGCAAGGGGAAGGTATGAGCACCCCTCACGTCCATCGTACTCGATGGGATCCATGCTTTTTTGTCTATCTAAATGGGTGTTTACTATCTAGCTACAAGCCACAGGGACAAAAGAAAAGAGACTCGATAGAGCATCGCCGCTTTATGCCTACGTATTCCCTCGTGCAATGAGAAAGTCAGAGTCAACATAGTTCGTCTAACTACGGGTGAAAGCGGGGGAGGGTTGCTCGCCAAGACATCGTCGTCTTGTGCCTACGTATCCTCGTCTGGTACGAGAAATCAGAGCAAACGTAGTTCGCGCTGACACGACCACAGATTGGCTCAAAATGTTTTACGCCCGAGTAGGGTTAAAACTTAGTTCTAGCAGTTAGGTTTATCCAACTCGATCATTGGAGACTTAGGCGTTACCTGTTTACGGTAGAACCAAGAGTTAACAAAACTCTCCTTATGAAAAAGGTTTTCCAAATTAAGATCCCGAAGGATAAAAAGATTTGAAGTTTGTTTTTGTGTTTTTTTAGAGAAGAAGTGCATTGATTATTGTTTGTAATTCATGTTGCACTAAAGACTATGACCTAGGAGCGAATGCGTCGCATAACGTCCAAAGGACATACGCTAAACACTCTAGATAATTTAGAGGAGGCCCCCTAATCACCATTTCCCAAGTACTTAAGGCTCGTAACGTGCAATAATCCTTAAACTTTATTAGATGTTTTGAGAAAGTTTGAAGATGAGAAGAGAGAGACACTCTAAAGGGAGACTAAGACTCAACCTAATGTTCTCATGCAAAGTGCACCTATGATTGGGATGAAAGGGAATGCTACCTAATTTTATCATGCATGAATTCAAGCCTAAGGTCTATCATAATCTCTCTTAAACCAGAGAAATTATAGGTCCTATGGGAACATGGCAAAGAAAGACAAAAGAAGAAGAAGAAGAAGAAAGAAGAAAGCATAAAAAAATGCAAGTATGCAAACATGTAATGCACAATTAGAATGAAAATGAGGGAGGAAAAAAGTGTGGGGCAGTAGCCTCCACAAGCACATCTCAACCTCAAGCATGCATTATGAGAGATGCAAAGAAGAAGGAAGAAAGAATGCACACAAAAGAGATCAAACAAGTGCACAAAAATGGGAGAAAGAATCCTACAACCATTTGTCATCAACCACAATGCCCAAGGCAAACCAGCAAGAGATGAGGACATAACACAAAGTGATGATGGGAGATGAGATGAGGAGAGCAAGGAACTTATAAAGATCACTCAACCAAAAGCATCACCAAGATTATGCAAACAAAAGCACAAAGAGTCCTCAAAGAATCACCATTTATGACATGTTCCAAGTACCTCCAAAGGAAGGACTAAACCATCTCAAATGGGATTCAAAAGTCATTGGACAGAAGCAAATATGAGAGGAGAAGGTACATAAACTAAAGAAGGAAAAGCACAAAAGAGAATGCAAGGATAGGCATGGAAGAAGACCTAAGTTTTAAACACATTCAACACTTGAACTTCAAGTGGAAAGCCTAAAAAGAAATGAAAATATCAACAAGCAATGAACAAGTTTATGACCTAAAAATGAGCATTTAGAAAGCTCAACATGTTAATTATATTAATCAAGAGGAGTTGAGAGCTCAAGGGTTCTATAGAAGTCATTTCCCATTCAAACTAGGTCAAGTGCTTGTATGAGCCTCCCTTAGAAGTAACTTGACTTGCAAGTTACCCCACAAATAGGAAAAAAGGCTCAAATAAACTTAAATAAAATCTCAAATGAACATTATAGAGTTGGCAACCAGAGGCCAAAAGATCACAACCAAAGTCACTTCAAAGCATTATCAAAGAACTTGATTCACAAGGATGCTCCACTTTGAAGGAGGGTTATCGAGGGTCAACAAAAATGACTTAAAAGTCAAACCAAAATGAACTAAACCAAGGCCAAAATCATCCTATGAGACTCCTCAATTCACCATTCACATGAGAAAAAGGTCTCAATCATTGGAGAAAAATATTGGTCCACAAACAAGGCAAGAATCCAAAAGGAGCAAGAAAGAATTCAATTAAAACACCTCGAAAAAAAATTCCTTTTTAATTGAAAAATAATTGTAAAATGAAAATGAAAATTACCAAAAATTAATTAACACAATAAAATGAAAATGTAAAATGGAATTTTTAATCATTTGGAGATATTTTTAATGAATTAAAATCAAAACAGAATAAAAATAATATAAAATAAAACAAATAAAAACAAGCCACAATGTGAATAGCAATCAGGCCAGTTCAAAACTATTGGGCCAAGGCTGGGAGAGGGTGCAATTAGCGTTTTGGGCCCAAAACAAACACAAGCTGAAACCAACAATGAAACGATGCGTTTCATTAAAATGTGTGGCAGGTCCAAGCACACGCTGGCTGGTCAAACAAATCTGGACCTTCTATCAAGTTCAGTCAAACATTCAAACTATACACATGGCAGCCACACAAGCTCAACTGCAAACAAGAACCAGACGCCAGAGCTATTCTCCGGTCGTCTTCTCCGGCAACACAGTCGGAGTTGCAGAACCTAAACCTCATCAAAACATGCAAAATTTAATACCAAAATGATTGCCAAGTTGTGTAGATTATAGATCCAAGCTTAGAATTCATTAATCATGCATATAATGAGAGATTCGAACGGTTGAAATTTGGAGCACATAACTGAAATTGTAACAAACATCACAAATAATGATCCAGATTTTGCCTACCAGTGTAGGTCTTCAGATTGCAACAAAAATGGCATGGAATTGATGCATATCTTGAGTGAATTTTGGAAAAGAAGAATACCTAACGGAGCCTCTCCGTTGGAGCTTCTAATGATGTCAAGCTTGAGCAAAAAACGTGCAGAATCACTCAAGGAAGTTCAAGAAATGTGTTGCTGGCTTTGATTTGAGTTGAAACTGCTTGAATCTCAATTCACGATTTCCACTTTTCTCTTGAAATTTCCAACTGCTCCTAAGCTCTCCCTCCACGAAAATGCATGATTGAATGCTCAAATGTCATCTGGAGCTTTTATGTAATGGATCTAGAATTGTTTAGAGGCCCAATTTGGCCTGGTTTGCTTGAATTGAGAAAATGCCCAAAGTTGGAAATGCAAGCTCATGCGTACGTGAATTCCCTCTAATTCCACTTGAATTTTATTTGGATCAGTTGTTGGGACCTTGTTTTGATCATGTGGATAGAAATTTGTCCTTAATTTGATCCAATGGTAGAGATTGGATGTGAAACTTCTCTTTGAAGTAACCTTGAAAACCATGAGCATTTCTCATCATGGACCAAAATTAAGTTGTGCATCTTGCTTTTTATGATATTGGGAATGATTTTGAGCACAAATATGGCATATAAATGTTCCAAAATCAATTCAATTGAATTCATGCCTTTAAGTCCATTTTTCCATGGAATTTCTTCACCAATCCCTTAATCCTTGCATAATTCATGATAATTTGATGTTCCATGATGATATTGATACCATTTGAGGCAATTTTAATGTTGTATAAAGTTTCATTTGAAGTGCTTAAGATCATGAAAAGGACCTATAATGAAAATGACCTATAATCTCACTTTCCCAAAATACCCCTACCTTGCAAGCTTCATAACTTGAGTTCCACAAATGGGATGAAGGACTTCTAGGACTTTTTGGAAATCTATGATCATTAGGAACAACATTCATGTTCATCAAAAGTTGAGGAGAAACATGATTCTAGGTCAAAAGTGTCTTGGAAGGTGGTTGACTTTTGTTGATTGAAAATATGCTTCATCTGAGACCTCTAACTTGCCAGCATCATAACTTGAGTTCTAGAAACCTAGTGGATGAGTTCTAGTACTCAAAATAAATCTAGGAACATGCTCTACAAGTCTCATGTTTATGTCAAAGTGAGATTACACTTGTATCTTGAGATATGTGGTCTTGAAGTTAGGCACCAAACAAGGGATTTTACACTGACAAACCTCTGAAACCCTAATTTAGTAACTTCTCACACTTTTGATTCTTCTTGAATTGATCTTGAAATAACATATTAGATGCCTCAGCACAACTTTCCATGACTCTAAAGACTTAGAACTAAGTCTTAATCTCCTTCAAATCCACAATGGATCTTGCACTAGGCAGATGAAACCCTAGGTGTGCAATCCTTTGACTGCAACCTCTTGCACATGATATAACAACTTGCATAAGCTCCACAATGGCTCACAAAGCACTCAATAAGTTTCACAACATCTCATATCCATATCCATGAACTTTTGATCTTCATATGATCCTCAATTGGCCTCCAAGATAGGAGATAAGCAATATACATCCATTCACCTTCTCAAAGAGCTTTGACCAACTTCTGATGACTTGATGAGCACTCATTCTTGCTTGGAACCTTTGACAAACCTTCTCTTGCTATACACACCTCTTGATCCCCTACAAATGAACAATGATATGCAACTGCAAATGCTAGAACATGCAATGAAAACATAAGCCAAGTAAAGAAAAGGTTGGGAAAATTTTGGGGTACAACAGGAGCCACTCTCCCACTCTTCTTCATCGTCTTCCATCTTCAACGCCAGGTTGTTGGGAGGCGTTTTGGCTTGGTCTCCCTAAAGCAGGGGAGGAACATGTTCAATCCATTCTCCGAGTCTATTAGGACTTTTAAGGAAATATTTTTTGTAGTTGTGCCCATGTTAGAGAGGGCCAAAGACTCCTCGTTCGTTTGGGAGATCACGATGGACGAGAACGGAGAGCCCATTATTGACAAGGAGGGCAAGGTTCATGGGCAAAGATTGTTGAAGTTCCCCTTCTGCTGAAGCGGGGACCACTTTACCCGGGGAACCAACGATTATCTTGCCATTTTTCACAAGCTAGGGGATGATGATGGGCCAACTACGACAAGCTGGTGCCTTTATTGACGATTTTCTCCCTACTTAGTGTATGACCAGAAGCGGGGAAATTATTTATGAAGAAGATGGGGGACCCAAGGTGGAAACCTGGTATATTAACACGAAAGAGCTCCTCGAGTGCGGCAGTCGCGAGAAGGCTCTGGAACTTATGGGTAGCTATTTTCTTCTTAGCTTGTTTGTATTTCTATTTGCCTTGTTTACTAATGCGTGCTCGTTATTTTACAGGTAAGATATCTTCGTCCCAAGAGCGCACGGTGAAGAACGTCCAGGCGAAGCTTAAAACGGGCAAGAAGGTCGGAAAGAGCGGCCTGGGCGAGCAAGTGATTCCACCCCCGACGGGGTCGGGGACTTCAACCTCCGGAGTCGTAGCTACTCAGACTTCCCCACTATCGGTAACCTCCCGGTCTAAGCGCCCATGGACAGACGGGATCCTCGACCTGACTCATTAGGGGGAAAAGAGCAAGTTCGAGCTACCTCCATGCTATCAGAATAGGAGTTTCTTCGAAGGCTCCTCCCTCGCACTTCTTCGGGCGAAGTCTTTGCACCTCGAGGAGCTAGACCGTCTGAGTAAGAGGATGATGCTGGCTCAATATGCTGCTGCCTTGATGAAGGTCTTGGGTATGGCGATGGTCTACACCCAGGAGGGCTCTCTCCAAGAATGAGAGCTGAAAAAGGCACAGGCCGCGAACACGACTCTGGAAGAAAAGCTGAAGGTTGCGGAGGAGGCGGCGAAGAAGTTCGTCGAAGAGGCAGTGAAGAAATATAAGGATGAGCTGGCCAAGGTCACCAAGGAGAAGAACACCCTGTCTGCACAGAAAAAAGCTGAGAAGGAGATCATCGCATCGCTGAGGGTTGCCACCGCTCCTGTTGAGGATGAAAGCGATGAGGTGAAGAGTCTGAAGACTTGAGACGAGCTTGTCGCCCCCATCAATTAGGTTGAGGAGGACTACATGGGGATCACCGAGGAAGCTTTCAACAATGTCGTGGGGCAGCTAAAGATAGCAAACCCCAGGGTCGAATTATCCACTTAGGTGACCGGGCTTCTCTACAACGCGGTAGATGGCCAGATCGTAATCCCAGTCTTCCTCAAATTTGGCGAGGAGTAGGGGCATCCTGCCCGCGACGAGGCTAAGCCTGTGGTCGACTAGTCTCCTTTTTGTTGTATTTTTTGCCTGCTTGCCGTATTCTTTTATTTTATCTTTTTGTATGGGGCTTGGTTCCCTTTTTACTGTAACAAGTACAATTGTGGCCTCGTGGCCGTCTTATGTTAATATTTATTTTTGCTCGTTACTTGTGGCCGTTATATGAGCCATTTAAGAGAACAATTTTGTTAAGTCTCAGGGTTCGCTCGAAAAAGTGATGTTCGACAGTGAGGGCAACTGGTCGAAAGGTCGGGGTCATTTTCGAGCAAGAGAGTGGAACTCAGGTCGTGTTTGTGGCCTGAGTTCACAATGTGAACTTTCCATTACAAGCTGGGTGTTCTGCCTTTCGTGGTACATTAGCAACGGCGGGCTCGGTCGAGGGACCGCTGTCGGGCAGGGGGTTTGTCCTTTCTAGAGAAAAAGCCTTCCTCAAGTCATTTTAGTATGCAACGCTTGTACCTGGGTGTGCACTTCTGGTCGATACATTATGCTCATCGCGTCGACGTAGCATGCTGACGGTTATGGCCTTAGCTATAATATTATTTTAACTTCTCGGCGTTCCATAGTTGAGCGAGTTCATTCCCGTTGAGATGTTCTAGGTAGTAGGACTCATTCTTTGTTTTTTCCCGAACATGATAGGGCCCTTCCCAGTTTGCGGCGAGTTTGTCTTCACGAGAATCTTTGTGATTTCTCCTTAGGACGAGACTGTCCACTTATAAGTCTTACCGTATGACTTTGGCGTTGTGTGTAATTGCGATTTTTGTTTTAGAGGGGCCTCACAGAAGGCAGCTCCTTAGCGGACCTCTTCGACAAGACCGAGATCCTTCCTTAGTGCCTCGTTGTTGTTCTCCTCATTCAGGGGAGCTTCAGTCCGCTTGGAGGGTACATGTATTTCGATAGGGATTACCGCCTCAATCCCGTATGCTAGACGGAAATGGGTCTTCCCGGTCGAAGAGCGGGTGTAGTACGGTAGGCCCAGAGCATGTTGTGTAGCTGGATCCATCCATTGTTTCTTGGTCTCGTTTATCCTCCATTTGAGACCTCATAGGATTACCCTGTTAGCTGCCTCGGCTTGCCTGTTCGTCTATGGGTACTCGACGGACGCGAAGTGTTGTTTAGTGCCCAGATGGGCGATGAACTCTTGGAATTTTTGTCCATGAACTGTGTCCCGTTGTTTGTGAAAATTTCCTAGGGGATGCCGAAGCGAGCAAGGCTGTTTCATTTATAGAAGTGAAGTATATTGTGGGTCGTTATTTTGTCCAGAGCCTCTGCTTCTATCCACTTTGTAAAGTAGTCTACGCCTAATATCAGGTATTTGTTCTGATTTAACCCTACGATGAATGGTCCTAGGATGTTCAGGCCCCACCATTCGAAGGGCCACTAGAAGGACATTGCTTTGAGCTCATTAGCCGATGCCAAGTGCATATCCCCGTGACGTTGACATTTGTCACATTTCTTCACGTGTTCCTTTATGTCATGCTGCATGGTCGACTAGTAATATCCTGCTCGTAGAGCCTTCCTGGCGAGGGATCTTCCTCTGAGGTGCTGGGAGTTAACCCCCTCGTGGATCTCGCGTAGGACGTGGGTGACTATTTCTTCCTTAATGCACTTGAGGAGAGGAATGGAGAATCCTATCCTATAAAGCTTATTTTCGACTAGGACGTAGGAACAGGCTCTGCGTCTGACTACACTGGCTTTCTCCGAGTTTGATGGTAGTTCGCCTTTGGCGAGGTAGTTGTAAACTGGGGTCATCCAGCACTTGATGTCGCCAATGATGTGCATGTAGAGGCTTGAGGGGGCTTTCTCGATGCTAGGTCGAGGAAGTACTTCCCGGATGGCGAATTTGTTTCTTCCCTTTTTCTTTGTGCTTGCCAGCTTTGACATGACATCTGCCCAGACATTGTATTTATGGGTAACATGCTTTACCTTCACCGATGCAAACATCGTCAATTTTTCCTTAACCAAGGGAAAGTACTCGGATAAGTTGTCGTTCATGGCCTGATACTCTCCCCGTATCTGGAGGGCCACGAGCTGAGAATCTGTGCAAATTATATCTTCCTCGGCCCCCAAGTTTTCTGCGAGACAGAAGGCCTCATACTCTGCCTGATTGTTGGAGGTGGGGAAAGATAGGGTAAGTGAGACTTCGACGAGGATCCATTCCTCGTTTTCCAGGATGAAGGTCTTGGGTATGGCGATGGTCTACACCCAGGAGGGCTCTCTCCAAGAATTAGAGCTGAAAAAGGCACAGGCCGCAGACACGACTCTGGAAGAAAAGCTGAAGGTTGTGGAGGAGGCGACGAAGAAGTCCGTCGAGGAGGCAGTGAAGAAATATAAGGATGAGCTGGCCAAGGTCACCAAGGAGAAGAACACCCTATCCGCACAGAAAAAAGATGAGAAGGAGATCGTCACATCGCTGAGGGTTGCCACCGCTCCTGTTGAGGATGAAAGCGATGAGGTGAAGAGTCTGAAGACGTGAGACGAGCTTATCGCCCCCATCAATTAGGTTGAGGAGGACTACATGGGGATCACCGAGGAAGCTTTCAACAATGTCGTGGGGCAGCTAAAGATAGCAAACCCCAGGGTCGAATTATCCACTTAGGTGACCGGGCTTCTCTATAACGCGGTAGATGGCCAGATCGTAATCCCAGTCTTCCTCAAATTTGGCGAGGAGTAGGGGCATCCTGCCCGCGACGAGGCTCAGCCTGTGGTCGACTAGTCTCCTTTTTGTTGTATTTTTTGTCTGCTTGCCGTATTCTTTTATTTTATCTTTTTGTATGGGGCGTGGTTCCCTTTTTACTGTAACAAGTACAATTGTGGCCTCGTGGCCGTCTTATGTTAATATTTATTTTTGCTCGTTACTTGTGGCCGTTGTATGAGCCATTTAAGAGAACAATTTTGTTAAGTCTCAGGGTTCGCTCGACAAAGTGATGTTCGACAGTGAGGGCATTTGGTCGAAAGGTCGGGGTCATTTTCGAGCAAGAGAGTGGAGCTCAGGTCGTGTTTGTGGCCTGAGTTCACAATGTGAACTTTCCATTACAAGCTGGGTGTTCTGCTTTTCGTGGTACATTAGCAACGGCGGGCTCGGTCGAGGGACCGCTGTCGGGCAGGGGGTTTGTCCTTTATAGAGAAAAAGCCTTCCTTGAGTCATTTTAGTATGCAACGCTTGTACCAGGGCGTGCACTTCTGGTCGATACATTATGCTCATCGCGTCGACGTAGCATGCTGACGGTTATGCTCTTAGCTATAATATTATTTTAACTTCTCGGCGTTCCATAGTTTAGCGAGTTCATTCCCGTTGAGATGTTCTAGGTAGTAGGACTCATTCTTTGTTTTTGCCCGAACATGATAGGGCCCTTCCCAGTTTGCGGCGAGTTTGTCTTCACGAGAATCTTTGTGATTTCTCCTTAGGACGAGACTGCCCACTTATAAGTCTTACCGTATGACTTTGGCGTTGTGTGTAATTGCAATTTTGTTTTAGAGGGGCCTCACAAAAGGCAGCTCCTTAGTGGACCTCTTCGACAAGACCGAGATCCTTCCTTAGTGCCTCGTTGTTGTTCTCCTCATTCAGGGGAGCTTCAGTCCGCTTGGAGGGTACATGTATTTCGATAGGGATTACCGCCTCAATCCCGTATGCTAGACGAAAATGGGTCTTCCCGGTCGAAGAGCGGGTGTAGTACGGTAGGCCCAGAGCATGCTGTGTAGCTCCTCGATCCATTGTTTCTTGGTCTCGTTTAGCCTCCATTTGAGACCTCATAGGATTACCCTGTTAGCTGCCTCGGCTTGCCTGTTCGTCTATGGGTGCTCGACGGACGCGAAGTGTTGTTTAGTGCCCAGATGGGCGATGAACTCTTAGAATTTTTGTCCGTGAACTGTGTCCCGTTGTTTGTGAAAATTTCCTAGGGGATGCCGAAGCGAGCAAGGCTGTTTCATTTATAGAAGTGAAGTATATTGTGGGTCGTTATTTTGTCCAGAGCCTCTGCTTCTGTCCACTTTGTAAAGTAGTCTATGTCTAATATCATATATTTGTTCTGATTTAACCCTACGATGAATGGTCCTAGGATGTTCAGGCCCCACCATTCGAAGGGCCACTAGAAGGACATCGCTTTGAGCTCATTAGCTGATGCCAAGTGCATGTCCCCGTGACGTTGACATTTGTCACATTTCTTCACGTGTTCCTTTGTGTCATGCTGCATGGTCGACTAGTAATATCCTGCTCGTAGAGCCTTCCTGGCGAGGGATCTTCCTCCGAGGTGCTGGGAGTTAACCCCCTCGTGGATCTCGCGTAGGACGTGGGTGACTATTTCTTCCTTAATGCACTTGAGGAGAGGAATGGAGAATCCTATCCTATAAAGTTTATTTTCGACCAGGACGTAGGAACAGGCTCTGCGTCTGACTACACTGGCTTTCTCCGAGTTTGACGGTAGTTCGCCTTTGGCGAGGTAGTTGTAAACTGGGGTCATCCAGCACTTGATGTCGCCGATGATGTGCATGTAGAGGCTTGAGGGGGCTTTCTCGATGCTAGGTCGAGGAAGTACTTCCTGGATGGCGAATTTGTTTCTTCCCTTTTTCTTTGTGCTTGCCAGCTTTGACATGACATCTGCCCAGACATTGTATTTATGGGTAACATGCTTTACCTTCACTGATGCAAACATCGTCAATTTTTCCTTAACCAAGGGCAAGTACTCGGATAAGTTGTTGTTCATGGCCTGATACTCTCCCCGTATCTGGAGGGCCACGAGCTGAGAATCTGTGCAGATTATATCTTCCTCGACCCTCAAGTTTTCTGCGAGACAGAAGGCCTCATACTCTGCCTGATTGTTGGAGGTGGGGAAAGATAGGGTAAGTGAGACTTCGACGAGGATCCATTCCTCGTTTTCCAGGATGATGCATGCTTCTCTCCTTGCTGAGCTGGACGCTCCATCGACGAAGATTGTCCATCTGTGAGCTCTAGAGTCCGGGGAATTGGACAAGGTCATCTCCGCCACAAATTCGACCAGAGCCTGAGCTTTGAGGGCTTTCCTGCTTTCATATTGGATGTCGAACTCAGATAGCTCTAGTGACCATTTGAGCATTCTGTCGGTAATGTCTGGGCGGCCTAACAGTTGCCTAATGGGTTGATCCGTGCGTACCACGATTGTGTAGGCTAGAAAGTAGTGCCTCAGTCTCCTTGCAGCGTTGATGAGGGCCAGGGATACTTTTCCGATCTACTGGTATCTAAGCTTCAGTCCTTATAGTGCCTTTCTCGTGAAGTAGATGGCCTTCTGCCCCTTGGGGGTTTCATGAATAAGAGCAGCACTAACGGCCTCGGTTGCGACGACGAGATAGAGATAGAGGGTCTCCCTGCTATCTGGCTGGGAGAGGACCGATGGTTCTCATAGCACTTGTTTCAGGTGGAGGAGGGATTTGTTGCATTCCTTCATCCATTCAAAAGCCTCCTCTTTGTGGAGGAATTTGAAAGAGGGGAGAGCATGCTGAGTGGATTTGGCCATGAATCGGGACAGAGATTTGAGCATCCCATTCAGGGATTGGATTGATTTCTTCGAATTCGGAGTGGGGAATTCGGAGAAGGCTCTGCATTTGTCGGGGTTGCCTTCGATTCATTGTTCTATCAGGTAGAAACTAAAGAAATTTCCTGCACGTACCCCGAACGTGCAATTTCAGAGTTGAAGCGCATCTTGTACTTTCTGGCCTGCTCGAAGACTTTCTTCAGATGGAGCGTGTGATCGGATTTCTCGTGGGATTTCCCAATCATGTTGTCCATGTAGACTTCGAGCATATCTCTGATTTCTCCTCAGAAGACTTTGTTCATCCTTCTTTGGTAGGTAGAACTAGCATTTTTCAAGCCAAAGGGCATTACGTTGTAGTAATAGTTGCCCAATTTGGTTATGAAAGATGTGTACCTTTTATCGCTTTTGGCCATGGGTATTTGGTTGTAGCCTGAATAGACGTCCATGAACGATAACAATTTAAAACTAGCAGAATTATCAATTAATTTATCTATGTTGAGGAGGGGATATGCGTCTTTAGGGAAGGCCCTATTAAGATCGGTATAGTCAATGCACATTCGCCATTTTCCATTTGCTTTCTTTACAAGTACAACATTGCACAACCAAGTAGTGTACTTGGCCTCCGAAATAAAATTTGCCTCTAGGAGGTCTTTTACAACTTGTTCGGTAGCCTCTGTTTTCTCCAGAGAGTACTTTCGCCTACGTTGAGCTACTTCCCTAACGGCGGGGTTTATCGTCAGCTGGTGGAAGACCACCTCAGTATCTAGCCCGGGCATCTCTGAGGCGCTCCACGCAAATAGGTATGCATTATCCCATAGACAGGATTTAATCTGCTTCCCCGCTAGGTCGGGGAGGCCAGTCCTAATCTTCACTCCTTTCTACAGATCATCGCCGAGCAGGACCAATTCCGGGATTGGTCGCATCGAATGGGCAGTCTGGCCGCTGCTAGATGAAGTGGAGGCGCTGCTCGAACATAGCTGGATTTCCTTCCCCTTTCGCTTCTGGTCCATCAAGTCTTCCTTGGAGAAAAGAATTTCAAGGTCAATAGAGTCGACACGGAATAACGATTTTGCCTCTTCAGAGCTGCAGGGCAGAGTAGGCTTGCTTGGGGTCTTTGGGCGGACAACGATTGTGTTCAGCCCTTTTCAGGTTGCCTCGAAACATCTCCTTACTGCTTCGATGTCTCCGTGCAGGATGGCCACGAGACCCTTGAAAGTGTAGTACTTCATTTTCAGATGCACGATTGATGGTACAACTACCAGTTCGACCAAAGTTGGTCGTCCGAAGATGCATTGGTAGAGGGATGGGTAGTCAATGACCAGGAACTGGACTTTAATGGACCTGGCCATTTCTGCTACCCTGAACATCACGACCAGCTCTATGTACTCCCACGACTTTATGACTGACCCATTGAAGCTATGTAGATCAGAGCCTATGTAGGGCGTCAGGTAGGTTTCACCCAGCTGAAGTGTGGATAATAGCTTAGAATACATGATGTCAACCAAGCTTCCATGGTTGACCAGAATGCGCCGAATGTCAAAGTTGGCCATTTGCACTCTGACGAGCAGAGGGATGCTGGAGTTGGGAGCCCCGCCAGGAGTTCTTCACGGTAGAAGGTGATGGGGACCGGGTCTCCTTGGATCTTATCAAGTGTAGAACTCCGGCTAAAGCTTATGCTGATGAGATGCTCGAAATTCCTCTTGATGGATCCCACGGTCACCTTGTTGAATCCCTCACCTGAGATGACCATGGAGGAAGGGAAGGTTTCCCATGGGCTGTGTGTAGCGAGATAAGGAGGAATGTCGAGCCCCTTGAAGATGTAGAAGTCTTCCGGCCGCGAGATGTTCATTACGACTTGAAGACTGGTCTCTTCCAAGGAAGGCACCTCCTCTTCAAACTTCTTTGAATCTTGGGCGTTCTGCCTAGGAGCATCCTTATTATTGGTGAACTGTTTCAGGTACCCGTCCCTGATTAAGATCTCGACTGCATCCTTCAGATGGATACAATTTTCGGTCATATGGTCGTGGCTCTTGTGGAACCGATAATACTTTATCTTATATGTCTTCGACTTGGCCGATATCTGTTTCGAGAAGCGGACCACTGCTTGGCGGAACATCGAGTTTACACACTCTGAGAGAATCTTCTCGCGAGAGACGGTCAGCGGAGTGTAGTCGTGGAACCGGCCAGATGGCCTTTTATGAATCCGAAATTCTCCGGGGAGGTCATCCTATCTTCTCTTGGCTCCCCGATGAGATGTCAAGGCTTCATTGAGCTTCGAGGACCTGTCATTCTCCTGGTGCCTAGAGTCCCAGGCAGTGTTGGTTGCTTCCCTGTGTTCATACTGGATGTATGCCTGTGTCTTGAGGAGAAGGGCATCCAGAGTTGTGGGGATCTCAATGCCAACACCCTTGGAAAATTCGATGTGTGGACAGACCCTGTGCTCGAGCAAGCATTTCTTTATATTGTCGGTCGTGGCGACGTAGACAACTTCTTTGCTGAACCTTTCGATATAAGCTCAAAGAGGTTCATCTTTCCCTTTAATGATGGCCTCAAGGGAGGCTTCTGTCTTTGGGTGACGACGAGAGGCTGTGAAATGCCTGGAGAACATCCTTCCCAGCTGTCTCCAATATGTGATGGACTCGAAGGGGATGCTTTTGTACCACGACATAACTCCCTTTCTCAATGTGGTTGGAAACAATCTGCATTTGACAGCGCCTCTGACGCCGCAGTAATTGAGCAAGGCATCGATGTTTTCGATGTGTGTTGCGGTGAAATTTGGATGTCAAGCTATTGATTAACTTGAATCTTAATTCATTTACAGCCGGTCTTTGATTTATCCGAAGGAAATGTTAAAGAAAGGAAAAACCTAAAAGGGAGAGATCTAAGGTTCGGGGGTTGGTTAAATTTAGGGAAGGTATTAGCACCCTAAACTTCCGTAGTACTCTACGGGAACCTTTTGTTTATTTTTTTTATTTATTTCATTAATTATTTTGCTTTAGGGTATATACAAAGGATTGAAAATTAAAAAAGACCTAGGGGTTAATTCTAAGTTTACTCGGCAAGACATCGCATCTTGTGCCTACATATCCTTACGGGAATGGAATCAGAGTAACTGTAGTTCCCCTCAAAAGGGAGGTTAGAAACGTCTTGACTGTGGCCAAGGTTTGTTCAGAGACTCCAATCTCTATGTTAAAAAAATGTTAATTAAAATTAAAATAGGGTTAAATTAGGGATTCCACGGCGGAAAACCTTAAAACAGAGTATGACGACTCTTTTGGCCTAACACTAGGATAAAAGCAATTTTGCCCACGGCGGGACACCTAGGCTAAACAGGGTTTGATTCATTAAAGGGGTAAGGCTATTGACTCGGCGGCCAAAAGGCTGGACCTAATCCTTCGGAAGGATAAAACTGTAAAAAATGTGAAAATATGACAAATCATTATATGGAGGAATAATTAAGGTACAGAAATAAGAAAAGAAATAAAGGCAGAGGGTATAAAGAAACAAAGAAACATTTCTGAAAACATGAAGAATATGAAAATATGTAATGACACTTAGAATGAAGTGAGGGAGGAAAATAGTGTGGGGCTGTGGCCACCACAAGCACATCTTAACCTCGAGCATGCACATGAAATGCCAAAAGAAAGAAAAGTAATAAAAGGGTACATAAAATGACACCACAAACATCAAACATCAGGAGTTCCTTACGAAAAGGTTTTAATTTTTTAATATTTTAATTATAAAAAAAAGGTTTTAATTTTTTTAATAAAAAATATTTAAGTTAAAATTATAAAAAAAATTAAGTTTAAATTATAAAAAAAAAAGTTTTTGGGGGAAAAGTCTTTTTAGTTTTTTTAGAACAAAAAAGGTTTTTCATCCCAAAAAAAGGCTTTTCAGTTTTTTGGGAAAAGGCTTTTCAGTTTTTTTGGGAAAAGGCTTTTCAGTTTTTAAGAAAGGTCTTACTAAAAAAAAAGGTTTTAATAATAAATAAAAAAAAGGGTTTTGATTTTAAAAAAGGTTTTGTTAAAAAAAGGTTTTGATATTAAAATCTAGGGACCTAAACACACATGGAGATTAACATGACAAAATATGCACATAAACATGAAAAAGCAAAAGGTTTAGTAATTTAACGGACCTAAACACATTAACATGGCAAAATATGCACATAAACATGAAAAAGCAAAAGATTTAGTAATTTAACCTACGAAGCGGAGGTTTGCTTCGGTAAATGTGAAAAAGGTTTGAATAAGGGAACACTGGAGAGCTCCAATCCTTCTGACGAGTTGCGGGAACGACCGCCTTTCTTCTCTGGGGATCTCCTTTGTTTCTCCCTTTCTCTCTCCTCTTTTCTGAAGAAAACCTTCTGACCTCTTTTTCAACAAAGCAACACATGTATATATAGGGAACAAATTAGGGTTAACACCAAATTGTCAATAATGTCCCTAAAGCCCATTTTAAAGCCCAAACTAAATAATTAGTTAAGAAAAAAAAATAAAATTTAAATAATTTAAAATAATTAAAATAAACTTAAAATAAAACTAATAATCCTATTGATTCCTAAAATCAAAAATATTATAAAAAGAACAAAATTTTTTCAATATTTTTTATTTTTGTTATTTTTTAATGAAAGATAGAAAAATTTAGAGTAAAAATAATAAAAAACAAAAAAATGACAGAGGTGAGATTCGAACTCTCAACCTATTACACACACAACTCCTTACACATGTCCTTTTGCCAATTATGCCATTTTTACTTTTTAGAAAAAAATGCATGTCATATGATATTTACCTGCAAAAAGTCAAACGACTACACAAATTTGTTAGTAATTGATTAAACGCAATAAAAATGCAATGAAATGCGACGACAAATCTTAGGGCAAAATTTGGGGTATTACAGTTGCCCCTATTTAAATAACTTCACCGGGTGATTTGAGCAACGGAGACTCGAGAAATCACGGTGGAGGGATTTAAATACAGATAATCGAAAATTTTGCCTTTAGACGTAGTGCTATGCAATGATATGGACAAAACAAAACGAACTATAATGCTAAATATGATATGAATCTGATATGATGCGTATGATGAAAATGACAAATGCACGGATACAGACGAAATAACGTCACAGGGGACGACCCATCGAGGAATTGCACTAGGGAAGAAGACATGTCATATCTGGAAGAACGTCGGGTAGACACGACACAAAATTGTTGATAGGTGCCAAGTAAATTAGAAATTGTCCGCAAGGTAAGACGCGAGTAAAACACGAGCTCAGGAGAAAAACGCAAATGGGGATAAAACACCCATGATGCCAAGTAAATAAATTTTGCCCACAAGGTAAGACGCGAGTAAAACACGACCTCAGGGAGAAAAAAAAAGTAAATGGGGGTAAAACACCATGATGTTAGGTAAACCCAGGAATATCTGGTAAACGGGGAATAAAACACCCGGGATAAAAGGTACATGGGGGATAAAACACCCAAGGATAGAAGGTAAATGGGGAATAAAGCACCCAAGATAGAAATGTAAATGGAGAGTAAAGCACCCAAGATAGAAATGTAAATGGGGAGTAAAGCACCCAAGATAAAAATGTAAATGGGGAGTAAAGCACCCAAGATAAAAATGTAAATGGGGAGTAAAGCACCCAAGATAAAAATGTAAATGGGGAGTAAAGCACCCAAGATAGAAATGTAAATGGGGAGTAAAGCACCCAAGATATGCACATGTATACGAATTATGCTATGAGATATGATCAAATGCAAATGCAGACATCGGCGACAAGGCTCGACTCTTTTGGTGAGATGACAAAACTAGAGGACTGATTCCTCAACACGGAGATCACTGTCATTCTGTTAAACTGTATCAAGTTGATAGTCACTGTAGGAATGATGAATAACTGCTTAGGGATTATGCAAGTAAACTGCCCCAGGTCAAATGAACTGATAATTGCTTCAGCTGTCTAATTCATGGAATCGACTGTTTTGCTGTATCCTCGGAGGGCTTGCCCCAGTCTAGGTCTTGAACAATTCTCTGGATAAACCAAATCTGAGAAGATATTGCCTTGAACAAATCTTGAACTAATTCTTTGACAGGATGTAAAAGGAACTTGCCCCTGATAAGATCACTTGACCAAGTTTCTCATTGTTTGAAAATTCCTTAGAGGAAAGCCAGTTTGCAAACAAAAATATTCATACAAACATGGTAATGCAAAGTTCATGCGACTTTTGAAATCAAAATTATTTTTGAAAGATGGAAAATACATGAGTCGTTAGTCAGAACACAACGGTTCAAGACGCTCAAAGTTTAAAACAAAGGTGTACTACCAAAATAAATGATTCACAAAGATCTTTAGGAGTCAGGTTACGCAACCTTGTTGTAGTATACTTTCTAAATAACCCTGTTTCAGTTAGGTCTTTTGAGGGTTGTAACGTGGCCTGGTTCACGGCTTATGAAACAAAAGATAAAGGCTCAAAAGTTATTTGTACCCACCCAATCTACGTGATGATCTTCAATCATATGCTCAGTTAACTCATACTATGCATTCAGGTTCCCATAAGTTAGGAATTTCATTGATCGTCGCAGTGATGATTCAGAAGTCAAAGGGACCTATGAAAAGGCAGCCACTACTCCCCTATAACATTTGATTGTTTTGACATTGAGGATTTTCAAGATAAGGATTTAAAAATCTCTTTGTATTATCCCTAAATTTTGCCTGAACTGTTTATTTTAGAGTTTACAGTCAGCGGGATGCCCCAGTTTTGCCTAAGTCTCCTTCATAGGTTTTGACTTAGCGGGCTTCTTTTGCTTTTTTTATATTATTTTTTTGTGTGAAGGAAAGTGACTGTTTGATTTTAATGATTACGGTGAACCATCATCAACCTTTTGATTAGAAAACATCTTCGACACTTGTTTGACGTGTGCGAAGGAAAATTTGTTAATGAAAGGTGTATCGTATGAACACACAACCAAGTTAACTGAGAACTACCCATCCCAAGGTTAAAATTGTGGGTTTTTTGTAACGAAAGAAACTCCAACTTCTAGGCTCGAAGGGGGTAACGAGGGATTAACTTCTTTATTTCTCCAGTGTTTGGGAATTGAAACAATGCCTTACATCGTCAACAAGGTTTAATTGAAAGCATACTGACAGCAGTTATGGGTATAACATTTTCGTCATCCTCCCTCCGATCTTAGCATATCAAAATTTCGGACAAGAAGTAAACATTTGAAAAATAAAGCATAAAGATGCAAATAAATGGACGGAAATGAATTGAATCAAAAGTCGCAATGCTTATTTCATTAATGAAAGTACAAACATAATTGAAAGCAAACAACTTAAACAAAATAAGGAAAATGCAAACAACGAGAAAAAAAAGGCCTAGTGACAAAACTTCATTTCTGATGTACTGGCAAGGGATTTTTCTGAACATCCGGATGACTGTCTGTAAAATCAAGTATTCCAGTTCTAACCAATTCACATACTCTACCCTTCAATGCAAAACAATGCTCCAAGTCATGGCCTGGGGCACCCTCATGGGAAGCATAATGGAGATCAACCCTAAATCCAGCCGGAGGATTAAGAGGAGGTGGTAAAGCCTTTGTAGTAATCAGTCCTTGCCGAACTAAGTCAGGATATAGCTCTGTGTAAGTCATGAGAATAGGATCAAAGTGACTCCTGTTCCGTTTCTGGTCTGATCTCTGTGTCGAGGAATCAGCTTAACGACTCAAAGGTACACTGGAAGACGATAGGACCAAGAATGAGAAACCGGGGGACAAATGCAATGCAAAAATGTGATGCTGATGCCATGCAATGGTTTCAAGAATTTCAACGGTCGATTGCGAATATTGCTTTTTAAGAAAGTTGGAAAAAATTTTAGACTTTAAAATGTAAGGCTTTTCGAATTTGCAAAGGACTGCTGAATTCCTTGAAACTAGAAATGATATGATGCTTTATGGATGCGAAGCACAAATACACATAAGCAAACAAAAGGTCCTAAGTTAGAGGAACAATGAATGGAGTCAAGGTCTACCCTTCCCAAAGTGGTGTGTACTATAGGTTAATTGTACCTGCAGAACAAGGGTTCTAAAAAAGTGCCCAAAGTTATCAGCCCATCTTTCGGATATTATCAACTTCTCGACTGACTCAAGGGTCGATAATATTCTCAAGAGAACCTCGTTCGAGCGTAGTATCGCGTAGCAACCATTGTAGGACTACTCCCACATAGTTCCCGCACTACGTCCTATATAAGGTCAAGATGGTGTAAAGGTACTACGGTTCCCAGTATCACAGACTCCAATCGATAACGGTAAAAGTTTTCACGACTACACTCGATCAACCGAACCATTTTCGAAAGTGTCTCAACTGAGCGGTGATTCTCGATTTAGCTTAGTCGGGACTCACTCCCTATAAGCCTCGTCGAATATATCGCCATCCTATAATAATGTCACTCAAGTCCGGGTGTAGGACTTATCTCACAACAAAGTATCCCCCAAGCAAGGTACCCCAATTATATATATACAGGTGAGCAAAAATATATAATGAAACAAATATCAAAAATAAATAAAATAGGGATAACCCTCGAAAGTTAGGAGAGTCCCCAGTGAAGTCGCCATTTTCTGTTGCGGTGAAATTTGGATGTCAAGCTATTGATTAACTTGAATCTTAATTCATTTACAACCGGTCTTTGATTTATCCGAAGGAAATGTTAAAGAAAGGAAAAACCTAAAAGGGAGAGATCTAAGGTTCGGGGGTTGGTTAAATTTAGGGAAGGTATTAGCACCCTAAACTTCCGTAGTACTCTACGGGAACCTTTTGTTTATTTTTTTTATTTATTTCATTAATTATTTTGCTTTAGGGTATATACAAAGGATTGAAAATTAAAAAAGACCTAGGGGTTAATTCTAAGTTTACTCGGCAAGACATCGCATCTTGTGCCTACATATCCTTACGGGAATGGAATCAGAGTAACTGTAGTTCCCCTCAAAAGGGAGGTTAGAAACGTCTTGACTGTGGCCAAGGTTTGTTCAGAGACTCCAATCTCTATGTTAAAAAAATGTTAATTAAAATTAAAATAGGGTTAAATTAGGGATTCCACGACGGAAAACCTTAAAACAGAGTACGGCGACTCTTTTGGCCTAACACTAGGATAAAAGCAATTTTGCCCACGGCGGGACACCTAGGCTAAACAGGGTTTGATTCATTAAAGGGGTAAGGCTATTGACTCGGCGGCCAAAAGGCTGGACCTAATCCTTCGGAAGGATAAAACTGTAAAAAATGTGAAAATATGACAAATCATTATATGGAGGAATAATTAAGGTACAAAAATAAGAAAAGTAATAAAGGCAGAGGGTATAAAGAAACAAAGAAACATTTCTGAAAACATGAAGAATATGAAAATATGTAATGACACTTAGAATGAAGTGAGGGAGGAAAATAGTGTGGGGCTGTGGCCACCACAAGCACATCTCAACCTCGAGCATACACATGAAATGCCAAAAGAAAGAAAAGTAATAAAAGGGTACATAAAATGACACGACAAACATCAAACATCAGGAGTTCCTTACTGTCGCTACTGCGAAAATCGGCGCCGGCTGACAGAAGAGTCGCCACCGTGCGTTATTTATCCCTCAGAGCGGGAAAGGAAACGCTCGAAGTAAACCTCGCAAAAAACGGGGAAAAGGTATGGTCATCGCAACCAAAACCTGGGTTCGGGAGTCGGTTACGCAAGGGGAAGGTATTAGCACCCCTCACGTCCGTCGTACTCGACGGGATCCACGCTTGCTTGGGTTGTCTACTGGATGCAAAACAATCTATCTACGGCTGCTAAATCTAAACGGAAGGGAATTGACTCGATAGAGCGTCACACTCTATGCCTACGTATTCTCAAGAGAGAAAGTCAGAGTCAACGTAGTTCGGGATTATAGGGAAAATTGGCTCGCCAAGACCTCGCGTCTTGTGCCTACGTACTTCCACTGCATGGAAGATCAGAACTTTATGTAGTTCAGACTAACTACGGCTAAACAAACATTCTCACACAACAGTGAGAAAAACAACTGGTTTCACAGGGTCGGGAACCTATGGGCAAAACTATGGCTTGGTCTCAAATGCACTCGGGCAAGAGAGAAAAAAAAAGGGGTCAATTAATCGTCAGCGGGAAAGTCTCGATCGCACAGCAGCGAGAGAACAAAAGTCAGTCGTTAGTGTGCTCGCTAGGATATCGCATCCTATGCCTACATATCCTCGTCTGGTACGAGAAATCAGAGCAGCTGTAGTTCGGCTACTATCGGGACCACAGCTCAAATCTCGTTTTATTAATCTCCTGAAAAGTGATTACAATGAGTGAATACTGAAAGATAAATCTCCTAGGAAACGCTATCCTATTCTATCCTGAAAAATTGAATGGAAAATAGCCCCCTAACAAATGGGCTTCTAAACTATCCTAAAATAAACTCCTATGAAAATATATCCTAAAAGAAAATGCTTTAAAAAATATTAACTCTACTATAATATTTTTTCTTCTAAAAAATATTAAGCCTACTTTAATATTTTTCTCTTTTTTCTTCTTTTCTCTTCAACATATTTTTTCAAATATTCTTTTCTATTGTTTTTTCCACAATATTTTCTCTCTTCATTTTTCAACTATTCTTTTTCTTTTATTTAAAATACTTTTCTATTTTTTCTCCTCCAATATTCTCTTTTTTATGTTTCTTTTCTTCTCTTTTTTTTTAACATATATTTTTCTCTTTCTTTATTTCTTTTTTTCCAATATGTTTTTCTTTATACTTTTTTTCAATATGTTTTTTTCTAATATCCTTTTTCAAATATAATCTTTTTCTCACTATATTTCTTTTCTTCTTCTCAACATACTTTTTCTTTTTCTTTTTCATATGAAATACTATATACAAAAAAAAATAAAAATAAAAAGAAAAGAAAAATAAGGGGAGGGGGGTACACTGCTATTACAGGGGGACTTAACAGAAAATAAAATAAAACTGAATGGGCCCAGCCCAGCAAACAAAACAGTCCACACGCAGGGGGGTGTATGAGTGATCTGGGGGAAGTACAAGAAAATAAAATAACAACTGATGAATTGGGCCTAGCCCAGGTTCTCAAAGACATTACAGACCCAGGGGGTGCGGATGTGATCAGGGTGTGTGTATACCATTGGATCTCATTGGGCCTGAGCCCATTCCTATCAGAAAAAAAACATGAGGTGTCCCCAAAAAAACTGTTGGGCCTGGCCCAATCCACCCTTCGCCTTCCTCTCTTCCCTTTCATTCTCAGAATAACCAAAACCCTAACGCTCCTTCTCCTTCCTCATGGCGCCGCCGTCCCTCCGTTTCCCCATCTCCGAACTCCCTCCGTTCAGACAACACTTTTTCTTCTCCCACTCAAACGAACATCTACATCAATGAAATAAGATTCAGAGCACACAGAACTCTTCCTTGATGATCTCGGAGGAACTCTTCTTCAGGAAGGTGGAAGATCCTTGATGTTTGAAGACGTTCTGACGAGGGTTGACGAGGAGTTTGTTGAAATGCACGTGAATTTGGAAACGTCTTGAAGACTGATGATGTTGAAGTTTGAGGGAGCTTTTCTGGAAATGTAGTGAAGCTTGAAGATCTTGGCGATGCGCGCTTGGATTTCTGGGAAACAGATGACGATGATTACGATGAACAAAAGGTGGATGAAGGTTCAAAGAACTGTTGATGTGAAGTTCTCGATCTGGAGAATAGTTCTTGATGGCGGATGCATGTGGTTGAAGATCTGGAGATCATGGAGCGTTCTTCGTTGATGAGCGTTCTTGATACATGCATGGACGATTTCTGGAATTTTGTTCTTGTTGATTGAGGATTGAAAATCTCAGATCCTTGAAGTTGCATGTGGATGAAGTTCTAGGGAGTTTTTCTGGAAACTGATGCTGAACAGGATGAATCTTGAAGTTGTTGAACGGTTGAATCTTGAAGTTTGATCGGATGAAGGTGAAATTTGTGGATCGGTGATGAAGATCTTTCTGGTTTCTGGGTTTTCTGGATCGTGGAAGATGAATGGGTGAAGGTTGAGTTTCTGAGTTTTTCTGGAGAATTGGTGGTGGTCGGAAGTTGGATGAGGAAGATGAATGTTGATTGGATCTCTGGACGGAATCTGGGGATTTGGAGGTTTTCTGGTGAGGTACGACGGTCGCCGGCCATGCAGGCCGGCCGGTGAGCGTCTCAGGCGAGGAGCTGGTGGTGGCCTGGTGTGGGGACACGTGGATGGAGGAGTGGAGGGACGGCGTGCATGCACGCCACGTGTGTGGAAGGTGGCAGATAGAGGGGATGGTGCGTGTTGGCGTGGCGTGTGGATGTTTGAGAACGTGGGGCCAGCCTCTTTCAACACGTGGCGTGCTCTGCTTATATAAGACTGAGAATTTCTGGACTGTTCCAGAACCTTCTGGACTTCGCTGGAGAAATCTGGATGTGGCTGGAAACTCTTGGACTGAAGCTATACTCTGGGCCTTAGCTGATTTGATAAAAGCCCAACCGAAAACCATTGCCAAAAAACTGATATGGATTAAAAAAGACTAAGCCAATTAAAACTAACTAAACACTACTCTAATTAACTAACTAATACTCAATTAATCCTAAAATTTCTAATTAACTCCTAACTAATAAAATTCTAAAAAATCCTAACTATATTATTAAACTCTAATAAATCTTTAATAACACTATATTGAATTCTATATAAAAAAAACTACATTTTTATAAAAGAAAAAAAATCTATCATTATTCTATTAAGAAAATAGTAAACCTATTTAAATTCTATAAAAGAAAATAAGAGAAAAATCTATTTATTTAATAAGGAAAAATCTATATTAAAAAAGATTTAAAATCTATTAAAACTATTTAAAAATTCTATTAATATTCTAACAATTCCTAAAAACCTATTAAATCCTAAAATGATTAAAAATCTATTAAAACTATTAAAAATCCTATTAATGTTCTAAAAGTTCTATATTATCTTAAAAAATCTATTAATTCCTATAAATTGCTAAAAATGATTTAAATCTATTTAAACCCTAAAAATAGCCAATAAAGCCCAGAAAAATCACAATAATTCCCGAACGACACATAACACCGCGAGGGCGCACAAAAAATAGTCGGTAAAAATAAACGGGCACCGAAATATCCCAAAAATGCGATTCTACCTATTTAAACTGATTAAAAACACCCGAAACACGAGACGAGAGCTGTGATCCCTGATAAAATCAAAACAAATGAAAAATGCATTGTATGCAATATGCAGATGCGAATGCGATTATGCGTCGAAACATCGAGCCAGATACGAGACCCGGTTGGTCAAATTTTGGGGTGCAACAGCTGCCCCTATTCAAGCGACTTCGACCTAAATGGGTGAAGAGCGTTCAGCCTTCAAACATTCAAGGTGGATAACGGTTGAATACAAATGGAACCCTGAAATTTGCCAACCGCAGGAATATACTGCAAAACTGCTTGAGGAATAGCTTCCAATGAACTGAAGTTTGGTTGTCACGGCAACACCTGGTCAATTTTCTGATAAATTTTCTTCTCCTTTTCAACACCTGTGTGACGCCACAAGTATTGAAATAATGCTTCGGAAAAGCAAATGACTTGATTCCCATCTCTCTCGTGGGATCAAATCCGGTCAACTCACAGTTCACTGCGAACTTGAGGACAATTCTGCTGGGGAATACCTATTTTGACGAAGGCGGCAGCTTCAGAAGTTCGATATATGTCAATCTCTTCTTGTTGTTTTTTTTCTGATGCTGACGTAACAACCAAATGAAGAATCACTCCGCTGGGGAAGTCGAGAAGCTGAACCAAACAACTCTGCAGGTGAACAAATTCGAAATCCAATAGGTAACCATCCTGGTCTATGTTTCAACATGCGTATTGTTGCGGTGGAAATAGGATTACAAACTATTGATGAGTTTGAATCGCAATTCAATTCACAACCGCTCTTTGATTTATCCGAAGGAAAAGGTCAAAAAGGGAAAACCTATTTTTGCATCGTAAACACAATGCGGGGAAAGATCTAGGGTTCGGGGGTTGATTAAATTTAGGGAAGGTATTAGCACCCTAAACTTCTGCAGTACTCTACAGGAACCTTTTGTTCAAATGTTTACTACTTTGCTTTGTTTATTTGCTTAAGGTATATGTACAAAGGATTACAAGTGAGAAAATAAACCTAAGGGGTTAATTCTAAGTTTACTCGGCAAGACATCGCGTCTTGTGCCTACGTATCCTTACGGGAGTGGAATCAGAGTAATCGTAGTTCCCCTCAAAAGGGAGGTTAGAGACTTCTTGACTGTGGTCAAGGTCTCAAGGGGAATAAACGCATCTTAAGGACACGCTTACGTGGAGTGTAGAAACTCCAAATCTCTACGTTGAATTGTTAAGTTGTAATTAGGGTTAAATTAGGGATTCTATGGCGGGAAACCCTAAAATGAGCGCGGCGGCTCTTTGACCTAATGCTAGGGGTAAAATTGTAATCTTGCCTGCGGCGAGGCATTTGTGAAAAATTAGGGTTTGTGAGGTTGTAAGGGTTTGAAGTTGAGGACTATTGACACGGCGGTCAAACGGCTAGACCTAATTCCTTCGGAGGAGTGAAATTATTGGTAAAGACGCGATAAACATACAATGGCAGAACATAAAGTGCGGAAAGATAAATGCGACAATTGTCTCGCAAAATTACATCCCATAAGCAGTTACAAATATGATAATTGAATATTTAAACTGAAAATAAAATCAATTGAACTTAGTCAGCTGCAAAAAACCAAAACAAACCGAGACTGTTATTATACGGGGTTAGACAAAAAATTAGACGAGAATGTTAGGAATTTAAGTAGAAAATTATAATTAACGAAACAAGAAAAAAAGTTAGAAATTTGGATCGTAAAAATGAGGATGTTAGCGAAAAATTAATAAACAATAAAAATTAATATGCAAAGAAGATGGCGATAATATACAAGTGATAATGGAATATGAAGTAGCAACGATGATGTCAGATTATGTACAAATATAAAAATAAATACAAAAATAAATAAATAAATATTAGTGAACAGGTTCATGGATAATCAAGAATACAGTTAGGAATGAAGGATGAAAATTGGAATTGACAATAATTAGAAGTTAAGTGATGAACGTTTTGAGACGATGAGAATTTAGGTAATAAGAAAAGAGTTAGAATGGAATTAGGTTTTTTTTGTGAGATTTGGAAAAGTTAGAGTTTTTAATGTGATTAAGAAAAAGAAAATAGATTAAAAGTTAGAATTAAAAGTTAGCAAAAAAATTAGAACTTCGAAATTTGGTTTTTAAAAAAAAGGTTAGAAAATAAAAATAAAAGTTTGAAAATAAAAGAGAAAAGGTTAGAATTTTAATAAAAAAGAGTTAGAATGTTAGAATTTTAATTAAGAAAAAATGGTAGAAATTTTGAAAAAAAGATATAAAAAAGATTAGAAATTAAAAAAAAAGAAGAGTTAGTTACTTTTGATGAAGACTGTAAGAGTTTTTGATGCTTGTCGATCCCCTGTTTTGTTGCTCCTGAGGGTCCTTTTATACTTGATTTTTTTAAATCTTTTTCAATCTCAGATTTGATTTGAATATCTCAATCTTTTTCAATCTCTGATTTAATTTGAATATCTCAATCTTTTTCAATCTCTGATTTGATTTGAATGAATTTTTATGATGATTTCAGATTTGATTCAATGATGGTGATGTTGATATTTAGATCTGATTTTCTTATGATGATGATATGATCTGATTGATTTGATTTTGCTCCATCTGTGATTTATTGTGATTGAATTTGATAAAAAAAATGTTGGGATTTAAATTTAAAAAGTTAGCAAAGAAAATAAGAGTTTCAAGTTAAATAAAAATTAGAGTTTTAAGTTTAAAAAAAAAATGAGTTAGAATTTTAAAATAAAAAAATATATTTGAATGTTGATTTTAAAAAAATGTTAGAATTATTTTAAAAACTGTTAGAATTTAATTTTAAAAGGAATTTAGAATTTTAATTTGAAAAAGGATGGTGTCAAAAAAGATTTAGATTTAATTTAAAAAAAAAAGGATAGATTTAATTTATAAAAAAAGGTTAGATTTAATTTTTAAAATAGTTAGAAAAAAAGATTTAATTTTAAAAAGAATTTAGAGAAAAAAAGATTTAATTTTAAAAAGTTAGAAAAAAAGATTTAATTTTAAAAAGTTAGAAAAAAAGATTTAGCTTTAAAAAGGAGTTAGAAAAAAGATTTAATTTTAAAAAAGTTAGAAAAAAAAGATTTAGCTTTAAAAAAAGTTAGAAAAAAAGATTTAGCTTTTAAAAAAGTTAGATTTTTATTTTAAAAAAAGTATTAGAATCTGATTAAAAAAATGTGTTAGAAATTAATTTAAAAAAGGTTATAAAAAAAATTTACTCTTAAAGAAAAGAAAAAGAAAAAAAAGTTAAATTTTAATCTAAATCCTAAAAGTTAGTAAGAAGAGCTTAAAATGATTTAAATAAATAAACTAAACAGAAAAAAAAAAGTTAATAAAAAACATTAGTAAAGTTATAAAAAAAAATTAATTAAATTATTATTAGTTAAAAAAACAAGATTTAAAAAAAAAGGTTAATTTATTAAGTTAATCAGAATTTAAAATAAAAATAAAAAGAAAGGGTAAAATTTGGGGTATTACAGTTGCCCCTATTTAAATAACTACACCGGATGATTTGAGTGGCCGAGACTCAAGGAATCATGGTGGAGGGATTTAAATATAGATAACCGAAAATTTTTCCCTTAGATGCAGTGATATGAAAATGCTATGGATAACACGAAATGAAATGTAATGCTGACACACTGTGAATATGGTATGATGCGTAAGATGCAAGTGATAAATGCAAGGATACAGACGACATGACGGCGCATGGGACGGACATGACGACCAAACACTGGGGAAAACGACGCGCTGGGACAGCAGCACAACACTGGGGAATCCTAAAATGATGGTCAACTGGTACGGCTACGTCCAATTGTCACTTTTAGAAAAGGAACGAGATTCTCAAATGGAGATGGTACCTATGAGACGGCCTCCACTGGGGAATCTAAAAGTAAAACTGGATCATGTACGACTGCAAGATCGATCACAGAATGCTGGAGCATTGAGCAAAGAATAACATCCAAGCTTCTGTAAACTATCTCTCGTGACAGGATCAAACAGACTTTTCGGGAATCCGTAGCAAATATACAGGGTGAAAAGAACCGGCTGTATGCCAAAATAAATGGACTTAAAGTGGTTAGAACATGATCCTAAATGGAGATGGCGCTTATGAGATGGCCTCCACTTGGGAATGTCTAACAATAAAACTGGATCTACACGATTGCAAGATCGATTACAGAATGCTGGAGCATTGAGCAAAGAATAACATCCAAGCTTCTATAAACTATCCTTCGTGATGGGATCGGACGGACCTTTCGGAAATCCATATTAAATATACAGGGTAAAAACCGGCTGTATGCCAAAATAAATGGACTTTGATGGGAAATGCCCTGATAAGCTTCTCGAGGGAGAACTGTCACTTATCGTTGGAAGGGACTTATGTGCCAAAATGGATAAGCACTCAAATAAAGAGGCTGCTGCTTATCTGATAAATCTTCTCGCATTTAAGGTCGGCGCCTGGAATACGATTCTGATTCTTCTCTTACTGAAGGATAAATAAACTTCTTCATGCTTCAAGATCGTGCTCTCCTGAACATGAAAAGGGTAAACTGAACTTCCTCATACTTCAGAATCGTGCTCTCCTGAATATGATTCGGCTAAAGGATAAATGAAAATCTTCATACTTCAGAATCGTGCTCTCCTGAATATGAAAAGGGCTAACTGAACTTCCTCATACTTCAGAATCGTGCTCTCCTGAATATGATTCGGCTTTTTCTTGTAAATGAAATTCTTCATACTTCAGAATCGTGCTCTCCTGAATATGAAAAGGGTGAACTGAACTTCCTCATACTTCAGAATCGTGCTCTCCTGAATATGATTTGGCTCTTTCTTGTAAATGAAATTCTTCATACTTCAGAATCGTGCTCTCCTGAATATGAAAAGGGCTAACTGAACTTCCTCATAACTCAGAATCGTGCTCTCCTGAATATGATTCCGCTCCTTCGGGTAAATGAAATTCTTCATACTTCAGAATCGTGCTCTCCTGAATATGAAAAGGCTAACTGAACTTCCTCATAACTCAGAATCGTGCTCTCCTGAATATGATTCCGCTCAAACCTCCCCGTATTTCAAGATCGTGCTCTCCTGAATACGATTTGGTTTCTTCTTTTACTAAAGGATAAATGAACTTCTTCATAATTCAGAATCGTGCTCTCCTGAATATGATTCCGCTCAAACCTCCCCGTACTTCAAGATCGTGCTCTCCTGAATACGATTTGGTTCAAACCTCCCATATTTCAAGACGACAGGTAAATGGAAGCCCAACTGCTCCATGGAGATGGCCATTTGCTGCGAGTCATAACGAAGATAGGATCGGTTTCTTAGGTGAGAAATGTTGTATACCGATGTTGTAAGATGTAAAGTGTTGTACCGATGTTGTAACATGTAGGATTGTAAAGTGTTGTACTGATAGATTTTCCAGGCGTGAACTGGCGTGTATCTGTAAATGATTGTAGTTGAAGATAGTGCAAAATAAATGCACGTCCGGGTACAGTGATAAACTTCTCAAGCGAGATAGTCGCGTATCTGTCATGGTATGGTGAAAACCTTTAGATGGTGCAAAATAAATGCACGTCCGGTTGGGCTTGACGACCGACAAGACTGAGATTCAATCTAGGATTGAGCTAGAAAGAAGACTGGTAATCAAGACTCCATCGAGGGAATGAACTCGAAGGGTAGATATCTTATCCTGGCGAGGAAAGATAGCTGAAGTAACCGTCATCCACGAGGATCGAGCTCCGTGGGGAAACTGGAAACAAGTAAGTATTTTATGCTTAGGGCTGACAATCTATTTGGAGAGAATGGACGAACCCAGTTACTCGGCGGTAACAACCAAATGATGGTGAAACACAATGAACCTATGAATGCTAAGGCATATGTTAATGCATATGTTAATGTGAATGTACGTTAATGTCTATGTATGTTAATGTTTATGTATGCAAGATGTTATGAAATGAGTATGTAATGAGTATGTAATGAATATGTAATGAACATGTAATGAATATGTAATGAAATAGGCATGTGATGCTTATGCCCTTGCGTATGCTGACGAAACAGACTAGAGACGGGACGAGAGATGAAATAAACATCTCGACGGAAATACCCTGCGTTCTCTGCAACCAATACGTCAATCATGGGTAAGAAAGATCAATGGTAGAACCAAATCTGGTTTTAAAGTTCTGAATTCTCTGGGGAGAAGGTAATCTGCTTGGGTGTACAGTATCACGTCTTCACATGGGGAGAAGAAAACCTGGGGGACACTTTTGAGTTACCCAAGAAAAAGTTGTCAGCTTATAGTCTCGCTGGGGACTGTGATGAGGCAATAGTTCAGGAGCCTGTTGCAACACTGAGATTTACTGGGGAACGAAGGCCGCCGTGAGTAAAATCCATCGGGTGCATGAAGAAAAGTTGTGAAACCACATGGTTTTGAACATGGAGGACCTTATAGTAGTCGCCATTTGTTTCTTTAAAAAACACGGTGCCCCAGGATACTTGCGTTGTGAGGTATGGTCATCCCAAGAGAATTTTATAGAGAACGCGGAGTCTGGTTGCCCCACTGTTTTCAAACTCTTTGAGAGATTTGTCAGGTCTTGACGTAATTGGCACAAGTTAATCGTGTCACGATGAGGTCTTTGAGAAATAGCTCTTAAGAACGTCAGACTCGCGTTGGTAAGCGAACTAGGAAACTGCCTGCCCCTGTTTAGCAGGATCTTCAAGTTCCACGGGTTATGTTCATATGTAAATCTCTAAGATATCAAGCAAAGTCGTCATGCCTGAAATGCCTATCCTGAGCTTGTCAATGTACACATATGTTTGTCTTGAATTTTTGTTTTGAAAAAGATATCGCAATAACTTGTGACCGAAATCACTAGTCAGGATATAAGTTTTAATTATAATGCCAACATGAATTTTTTCTGAGCATAGCTCGTAGGAGTCAGGAAACGTGATCTTGTCGAGTATGCTTTCAACCGAAGTCCTACTTCAATTAGGTCTTTTAAAGGTTGTATCGTGGCTCGGTTCACGGTTTAAGAAACAAAGGATATAGGCTCAAAGTCATATTTGTACCCACCCCTACTTCGTGATGTTCTCCAATCCTAATTCAGTTAATCGGATACGAACGCTCATATCTCAAGCGAATTTTCTATGGTCGAGAACTTATCAAGGCTTTGGACATGGCAGTCACTCACCTATCGTCTTTTGTGTCTGATCCAACACGACTTTGTTCTTTATTGGTTTGTTGTTCTTATTCCCTAACTTTTGCCTGGACAACATCTTTTGATTTGCCTTTGGAGTCCAGCGGGATGCCCCAGTTTTGCCTAAGTCCCCTTCATAGGTTTTGACTTAGCGGGCTCTTATTTTTTGAAAATTCTTTTATGCACTAGTCGTGTACATCTTTTGAAAGGCTTGTGACTGCCCCACTCCTTAGGTAACCGAGGGATAGTCATTGTATTGGACTTCTTAAGATGCTAAGGATAAATTCTCGAAGGTTTGCTCTTCCTTTTTGAGAGTCTAAGCGCTCGATCGGCTTAACTGAAACCTACCCTGCCCCAGGTTAAGATGAAGGTTCTTAAAAAGAAAGAAAAACTCCTACTTCAAGGCTCAAAGGGTTGACTAGGGATTAACATCCTTATATCTCCAGTGTTTGGGATTTGAAACAATGCCTTACATCATCAGTGGGTTTTGATCGAAAGCATACGACAAGAAATCTGACGTTTTAGGTTCGTCATCCTCCCCCTAATTCTCCATCAGAACAAGAGATCGGGTAAAGTTGGCATTATAATTTATGAAAAATATATTTTGAATGAGTGAAACGAATGGATTTATTCAAGACAAACATATGCGTTGCATTAATTAATCAAAGATAAACAAGTTCGTGCATGCTAAATATGCTTAATCAAAGAGAAATACATATAAATAAACAAATGAACTGTCGGAAAAATCCTTCTAAATGGTTTATGAAATTCAAAAGCAACAGTTTCCTTTGGCGGAGCCTCAACGGAAAGGACGTCTGGCTTATGATCACTGTGAGTCATCATGGTTTGCCCCAGTTACGCTGGTCACATCTTCAACAGTTTTCAGTCGTTGCTTCAAAATAACTTTCCCAGATTCTTTGTTGATCCCGGTCATGTCATCTTGAGGGTTACTGAAATGAAGCGGGCTAGGCCTTTGAATAATTACTGGATTCGACTAATTTGCCACAGGAGTAGCATGCTTTGCAGAATTCAAACTTGACACGTGAGGGACCCCGAGAGGAGTCTCGATTTTCGGCTGAGCATTGCTAAAAGACAACTTCTTCGCTTCTAGCAAATCTCTGACAACTTTCTTAAGAGCATAGCAATTCTCTAGATCATGGCCGGGCGCACCCTCATGAAATAAACAATGAGCGGCAGCGTTGTAACCTGCAGGTAACGGATTAGGCGGAGGACCCAAAGCACGGGTGGTAATCAGACCTTGTTGTACCAAATGGGGGTATAACTCAGTGAAAGTCATCGGAATTGGAGGACAAGGCTTATACTGCCTCTTATGGGGATAAGGAACATGATTATGTGATTGTTGGTGAACAGGAGCGTTGGGCACTCGTTGACTGTCGACAGGAACTTGCATAGGCGAATAACCGGAAGGTTGTTGATAAACTGGTGCCTGATATACTGGAGCTGACTGTACAGGCTGGCATGCAGGAAACTGCTGATCGAAAGGAGGTGCAACAGTAGCTACATAGGGTTGTTGAACATATAGAAACGGATAACCTTGAACATAACTCTGCTGATATTGTAAAGGTTGAGGAGTAGCCTTTTTGCGGTTCTTTGAACGTGTAGGTCCTTTACCATGGTCGGAGTTAGGAGTTTTGCACTTTGGAGGGGTAGCTCGTCGAACTGGTCGAGCACTGGGAGGCACCAAACCGAATTGAAGACCGTGAGGAGGTACATTCTCGACAGTAACAGCTGGTTGAGGTTCCATAACGGTATTAGTCTTAGAAACAACAGTAGACTGAGCATCCACCTTCACACTAAGAGCTCGTAACATCTCCAAAATCTGCCCTACACTTCCTCGAAGATCTTCGAATTCATGGCTGACACGGTTGATCTCTTGGTTTTGATCTTCCATTCTTTTGAAGGGTCGTATTGATGCAGAGAACTCAGGGTGACAAAACTGGAGGGTGAGAGAACCGAGTATGAGAAATCGGGAGACACATGCAATGCAAAAGTATGATGCTAAAATGTGAATGCAAATGAAGATTTCATGGAATTCAAACATTTACGAATGTCGTGGGGTACCAAGGAAATCTTTTTCTTGTTTTTTCATTTTATTTTTTTATTTATGGTATCCCGCGATATCCAAAAATGATATTTGAACTCCATGAAATACAATGCAATGAGATGCTTTATGGATGCAATGCATGAAAACACACAAAGTCCTAGGTTAAAGGAACGTGAGCGGAGTCAAGGTCTACCCATCCCAAAAGGAGTGTACTATAGGTTAGTTGTACCTGCCGAACAAGGTTCTACAAAGTGCCCAAAGTCATCAGCCCATCTTTCGGATATTATCAACCTTCCGACTGACTCGGGGGTGAATAATATTCTCAAGAGAACCTCTTTTGAGTGTAGTATCGCGTAGCAGCCGTTGTAGGATTACTCCCACATAGCTCCCGCACTACGTCCTAAATAAGGCCAAGGTGGTGTTAAGGTACTACGGTCCTCAATATCACAGACTCCAATCGACCATGGAAAAAGTTTTCAACGATTACTCGTTCAACCGAACCATTTTCGAAAAGGTCTCAACTGAGCGGTGATTCTCGAATTAGCTTGGTCGGGACTCACTCCCTATAAGCCTCATCGAATATATCCCCATCCTATAATAATGTCACTAGTCCGGGCGTAGGACTTATCTCACAACACAAGGAACAGTCCCAAAATCAAAGTACAATATATACATGCAAATGAATAGTAAAACAAATAGTAATAAATATGAACAAATTAGGGATAACCCTCAAAAGTTAAGACGGTCCCCAGTGAAGTCGCCATTTTTTGTTGCGGTGGAAATAGGATTACAAACTATTGATGAGTTTGAATCGCAATTCAATTCACAACCGCTCTTTGATTTATCCGAAGGAAAAGGTCAAAAAGGGAAAACCTATTTTTGCATCGTAAACACAATGCGGGGAAAGATCTAGGGTTCGGGGGTTGATTAAATTTAGGGAAGGTATTAGCACCCTAAACTTCTGCAGTACTCTACAGGAACCTTTTGTTCAAATGTTTACTACTTTGCTTTGTTTATTTGCTTAAGGTATATGTACAAAGGATTACAAGTGAGAAAATAAACCTAAGGGGTTAATTCTAAGTTTACTCGGCAAGACATCGCGTCTTGTGCCTACGTATCCTTACGGGAGTGGAATCAGAGTAATCGTAGTTCCCCTCAAAAGGGAGGTTAGAGACTTCTTGACTGTGGTCAAGGTCTCAAGGGGAATAAACGCATCTTAAGGACACGCTTACGTGGAGTGTAGAAACTCCAAATCTCTACGTTGAATTGTTAAGTTGTAATTAGGGTTAAATTAGGGATTCTATGGCGGGAAACCCTAAAATGAGCGCGGCGGCTCTTTGACCTAATGCTAGGGGTAAAATTGTAATCTTGCCTGCGGCGAGGCATTTGTGAAAAATTAGGGTTTGTGAGGTTGTAAGGGTTTGAAGTTGAGGACTATTGACACGGCGGTCAAACGGCTAGACCTAATTCCTTCGGAGGAGTGAAATTATTGGTAAAGACGCGATAAACATACAATGGCAGAACATAAAGTGCGGAAAGATAAATGCGACAATTGTCTCGCAAAATTACATCCCATAAGCAGTTACAAATATGATAATTGAATATTTAAACTGAAAATAAAATCAATTGAACTTAGTCAGCTGCAAAAAACCAAAACAAACCGAGACTGTTATTATACGGGGTTAGACAAAAAATTAGACGAGAATGTTAGGAATTTAAGTAGAAAATTATAATTAACGAAACAAGAAAAAAAGTTAGAAATTTGGATCGTAAAAATGAGGATGTTAGCGAAAAATTAATAAACAATAAAAATTAATATGCAAAGAAGATGGCGATAATATACAAGTGATAATGGAATATGAAGTAGCAACGATGATGTCAGATTATGTACAAATATAAAAATAAATACAAAAATAAATAAATAAATATTAGTGAACAGGTTCATGGATAATCAAGAATACAGTTAGGAATGAAGGATGAAAATTGGAATTGACAATAATTAGAAGTTAAGTGATGAACGTTTTGAGACGATGAGAATTTAGGTAATAAGAAAAGAGTTAGAATGGAATTAGGTTTTTTTTGTGAGATTTGGAAAAGTTAGAGTTTTTAATGTGATTAAGAAAAAGAAAATAGATTAAAAGTTAGAATTAAAAGTTAGCAAAAAAATTAGAACTTCGAAATTTGGTTTTTAAAAAAAAGGTTAGAAAATAAAAATAAAAGTTTGAAAATAAAAGAGAAAAGGTTAGAGTTTTAATAAAAAAGAGTTAGAATGTTAGAATTTTAATTAAGAAAAAATGGTAGAAATTTTGAAAAAAAGATATAAAAAAGATTAGAAATTAAAAAAAAAGAAGAGTTAGTTACTTTTGATGAAGACTGTAAGAGTTTTTGATGCTTGTCGATCCCCTGTTTTGTTGCTCCTGAGGGTCCTTTTATACTTGATTTTTTTAAATCTTTTTCAATCTCAGATTTGATTTGAATATCTCAATCTTTTTCAATCTCTTATTTAATTTGAATATCTCAATCTTTTTCAATCTCTGATTTGATTTGAATGAATTTTTATGATGATTTCAGATTTGATTCAATGATGGTGATGTTGATATTTAGATCTGATTTTCTTATGATGATGATATGATCTGATTGATTTGATTTTGCTCCATCTGTGATTTATTGTGATTGAATTTGATAAAAAAAATGTTGGGATTTAAATTTAAAAAGTTAGCAAAGAAAATAAGAGTTTCAAGTTAAATAAAAATTAGAGTTTTAAGTTTAAAAAAAAATGAGTTAGAATTTTAAAATAAAAAAATATATTTGAATGTTGATTTTAAAAAAATGTTAGAATTATTTTAAAAACTGTTAGAATTTAATTTTAAAAGGAATTTAGAATTTTAATTTGAAAAAGGATGGTGTCAAAAAAGATTTAGATTTAATTTTAAAAAAAAAAGGATAGATTTAATTTATAAAAAAAGGTTAGATTTAATTTTTAAAATAGTTAGAAAAAAAGATTTAATTTTAAAAAGAATTTAGAGAAAAAAAGATTTAATTTTAAAAAGTTAGAAAAAAAGATTTAATTTTAAAAAGTTAGAAAAAAAGATTTAGCTTTAAAAAGGAGTTAGAAAAAAGATTTAATTTTAAAAAAGTTAGAAAAAAAAGATTTAGCTTTAAAAAAAGTTAGAAAAAAAGATTTAGCTTTTAAAAAAGTTAGATTTTTATTTTAAAAAAAGTATTAGAATCTGATTAAAAAAATGTGTTAGAAATTAATTTAAAAAAGGTTATAAAAAAAATTTACTCTTAAAGAAAAGAAAAAGAAAAAAAAGTTAAATTTTAATCTAAATCCTAAAAGTTAGTAAGAAGAGCTTAAAATGATTTAAATAAATAAACTAAACAGAAAAAAAAAAAGTTAATAAAAAACATTAGTAAAGTTATAAAAAAAATTAATTAAATTATTATTAGTTAAAAAAACAAGATTTAAAAAAAGGTTAATTTATTAAGTTAATCAGAATTTAAAATAAAAATAAAAAGAAAGGGTAAAATTTGGGGTATTACACGTATGCTTAAGACTGATGCAACGCCCTAAATGATATGGATATGCTATGCGTTCTATTTGAAAATGCGAGGCCCAGACGACATGGAAATATTATATGCTTGATAGATGCAATGACGATATATGCGAATGCTAATGCAAGCTCTAGCTGCCAGAGAACACCAGGTCTGAAAACCACTTGGCAAAATAAATGCCGAAGGTAACGTCAACTCTACTGGGGATGAACCGGAGTCACAGGATCATCTCAGCAAAATAAATGCTGGAAACAGGAAACCAAATCCGCTGGGGATAACCGTTCTGCTGGAGAAATGAAAAGGCAACCCTGCTTGACGACTTCACTGGGGGAAGAAACAACTCAACTTGGGGATGCTTTCTTCAAACCATTGGCAACTGATTGCACTCTGTGGGGATTGACCCAAACTGGGGTTAATTGCGCGCGGCACACTGCTGGAAATGCCCCTACTATCAAGGATATCAAATCTTAATCTGCTGATGATACTCCTGATCCTACTCTGATACGGGGTAAAGTACAATCTCGACTCTTCCGGGGATAATAAGCAACTTTCATCTGCTGAAGAGTAGCAATTCTGATTTAACAACATCCACAAGGAATTCAAACATGAATCGGAGCACAGGCATCCATCGAGCTTCGTATCGGGGAACATGACAACATGCAGGTCATTGGGAAATACTGTGTCAGATACCTTTAGGTTTTTTTTGCTTTTCTGGTTTAGGATAAACACGGATTATGTACACAGTGGAAGATGTGGAAATACTAGACGAGAACTAGTATTCAAAGGTAGACTACCAGGCGAGAACTGATAGGAAAATAGGTTATCAGACAAGAATTGATTTGGTTTTTGTGTTTTTGAACATCAGACGGGGCTGACTGGATAACAGACTGAGGTATAGACAACCAGGCGAGAACTGGCTGAAAGCTGACGTGCACCAGGCGAGAACTGGTATAACACATAGGTTAAACACACGATGACCAGGCGATAACTGGTTACGCGACGACATGTACCAGACGAGAACTGATACAACAATTGAAAAAACGGTGACCAGGCGAGAACTGGTTGCAATAAACTGCACTAGACGAGAACTGATACTTACAATAAACTGCACCAGACGAGAACTGATACTTACGGAGGGGTGGGCCAGACGAGAACTGGTTACTAATTTGCCAGGCGAGAACTGGACTTTGGAAACGACTGGTTACTGACACGCAACAGGTTTAAACTGCAGGATAATGATCCAACGACAGCAAGGCCTTTTCAAAATGCTAAGGTTTTTGACAAAGGTAATGACATGATTCCCCGATACTCCACTCCGGCTGGGGAATAAAAAGGCTGGTTTGAACAACTTGCCCCAGTGCACTCAGCTGGGGATAAAAAGACTGGCTTGCACAACCTGCCCCAGTACAATTCAACTTGCCCCAATCTAACTCTTGGGAATACCTGCTCTGAACAACTTGCTACGAGAAGGCTTCGAGATTATTTGCCCCGGTATCTGCACGACAAAAGAATTCAATCTCCAATTAAACACCTAACAACCCCGTTGATTTCAGCATTCTCTGTGATGACTGGCCCCTGAATGAGCGTTCTAGCGACTCAACCCGCTCTGATTATCCACCGGAAGTATCTGCTTTCAAATCTCAACGTCCTGCATAACTGCCCCTGATTGGCTCCCGAGAAGACTCTCTTCTGATCAACTGCTTCTCAAATAAAATGCCCCTGATCAACTGAAGCTTCGGGACTTGTCCTCAGACTAACTGATTCCGAACTTACTGGAAGTCAATGCCCCTGATTCACAAGGCTTCACAATATACGCCATTCTGGCTCAGACTACTGAATTACTCAGTCCTGCTCGATTACTCCCTGGTGGAATTTCTTTCATGCCAACTACTAACCTGCAATTAGAATCGTCTGTCTACGAATGGTAATCTTAATGCAATGGTTATGCAGATTTTGAAAAAAATTGAGCTGTCACTCATTTACATGCATATGATTGTGAGTGACGAATGAACCAAAGTTCAAACGCAGTGCTTACGTGGTCAGTGAAAAATACAACAAGGATGTGACTAGCAAGTCAAGAAGGAGTCAGGTTACTCAACCTTATCGTAATGCGCTTCAGACTAACCTTACCTCAATTAGATCTTTTAAGGGTTGTATCGTGGTCGGGTTCACGGTTCGTGAAACAAAGGATATTTGGCTCAAATTTTGATTTGTACCCACCCCTTCTACGTGATGATCTCCGATCCTAAGGTTCAGTTAACCTGGCACAAGCGCTCGCCTCTTCGAGAGGTATGTTGAATGGTAAGAACCACAATTAAGGAACTCACAAGCTTTTCTTCCGGAGTGACAGTTACTCCTTCTTCGTTTTTGGTGTCTGTGTACACGACTTTGTGATTTGCTGAGGAAAAATTTTCTTTTTAATCCCTCTTTTTCATTCTTTTGATTCCCTAACTTTTGCCTGGAATGACTCATTTTGAGTTCTTTTCGATCTTTCGATTTCTTTTAAAGTCCAGCGGGATGCCCTAATTTTTGCCTAAGTATTAGCTTTCTAGCTTTTCTTTCTTTTTACTTAGCGGGCTTTCTTTCTTTTTTTCTTTTGGAACAAAGTCGTGTGACACTGGTTGTCTTGATTGCTCCGAAAGGATTGTAACTGTCTCACTCCTGATTGGTGAGGTTTGACCTCTTGGAAGGTATAAGCTGGTTGGTCCTCGAAAGACAACACCCTTCTGTAAGACTTGAATGCTCGGTCAAGCTAACTGACAACTACCCTGCCCCGGGTTAAGATGTGAGGGTTTATAAAGTCCGAAAAAACTTCTACTTCCTGGCTCGAAGTGGTTAACAAGGGACTAACTCCTTATATCTCCAGTGTTTGGGGGATGGAAACAATGCCTTGTACGTCATCGGTACGGTCTTATCTGAAAGCATACAATCATCGGTTATGAGTTTAGTTTCATCATCCTCCCTCCTAACTTTGCTAGTCACAGTGAAAAAGTGGAGTAAATAAAATGCAAGTGTCAGTGCAATGCAATAAATGAGCGACAGCGACATGACTAATTCAGAAAAATGCATAGTCACTTTATTATTATCACCATTCGAAACATACAAATGTTTAAAAGCAGGTAGTAACTAACAGAAAAAGAAACTACAAATGCGAATGATGTAAAAGTCTGAGGACTGCCAATGCTGAGGCGCCTGCCTGTCTGAACCACTGGCTCTTGCTGGGGAATACTTCCCGAGTCTACGAGCTTAGACAACTGAACGGTTGGGATGAACAAACAGAAACCCTTCTCGAAAGGAAATGCGATCCTGATCAATCAACTGTTGTACCTTCGCCTGAAATGCTTTACAATCTTCCGTTGAATGCCCCGGTGAACCACCATGATAACCACACTAAACGTGGGGATTATACCCAGGAGGGTAAGGTTCTGGAACTGGTTTAAGAGCTTTAGGTTCCACCAAAGACTTCTGGATCAAAGATGGTAGCAGCTGGCTATACGGCATCGGCACTGGGTGAAAAGGAGCTTTCCTTCGTTCCAAGTTGTTACGAGGTCGATTCTGGTTCTGACGCTGATTCTGATAACCTCGGCCACGGGCTCGCTGATTTGCAATGGAAGCGACATAAGATTCCTGATATGGTGCCCCAGGCACAGTTGTCTGCTCAGTATAACAAGCCACGGAAGATACTGACCGCTGAGAAGACGGAGAACCATCAGATTTCACCGATTTGACTTGAGGATATCCAACATCTGTCAGGACCGCATTGATCATAGCTTCATCTTCAGATTGAGAGCTACAGAGAGATTCAGTTCCACTGGCCTGACCTCTCGAAACATTCAGGATTCTTCCAGTCCTTACACCATACTCGATGTGCTCTCCCGTCCTTACCAACTCAGAGAAATTTGGTGCGGTTCCAAGCATTCTTTCGAAGTACGGGCTCTGCAAGGAGTTTACGAACATGCCTTTCAGCTCTTGGTCTAGGAGCGGTGGTTGCACTCTACCAGCAAATTCTCTCCATCTCTGAACATACTTTCTGAAAGATTCATTATTCCCTTGAGACAATTCTTGCAGCTGCATGCGAATAGGAGCTTCGTCAAGATTATAGTCGTACTGCTTCAGAAAGGCATTGGCTAAGTCCATCCACGATCGGATCTGATCTCTTTCCAACTGCATATACCAACTCAAAGGTGCCCCAGTCAGACTATCTTGAAAGCAATGAATCATCAGCTTGTCGTTGTGCACAAATGAAGTCATTCTTCGGCAGAACATCACCAAATGTTGCTTCGGGCAACTATCTCCTTCGTACCTTTCAAACCTTGGCATTCTGAACTTCGGAGGTAACACTAGGCCAGGAACCAGACACATATCTGCAGCACTAGGAGTAACAACGTCTTTACCTTTCAAGGCTTTGAATCTCTCTCTTCCAATGCACGAAACCTTTCAGCATACACGGGAGCTAATGGGTCTTCATTCTTTGCTGTCGGGACCTCTCTTCGGGGTTTTGGCACAGGGAAGGCAAAACCCTGGTAGTCTGAGACATCAACAGAAGGAGAACGTTCACCTCGGACAACAAACTGCTCACGCAGACCTTGGTCTTCAACAGATGGTTGCACAAGCTGAGCTGCAGTTAGGTTGTTTACTTGCGGAAAGTCTTCGTCGCGCGGAGATCCATACAGAGGATTGGGCGTCACGGTGAAACCTGACAAGGTATCAACAAACTGGAAGCCGCTCTCTGACATAGCTACCAACAACTGTCAGCTGACTCCACTGCTTGACTCTGATCAAATCTGCTTTAACTCTGCTTCAACCCCTTGGTCGTCTTCAATACTCACCTTCAGAATCAAAATAACGGCTGGATAAGAGCTCTGACTAGCTGGCGAATGGTATGCAATATGCTGCGAAGATGCCTATGCAAATGCAATGCAATGCAACAAACACGGGATCACAGCTCCCACACAATCTAAATACTACCGCACTGCTGACGGAGTACGGTTGCTCTGAAGAGAAGACCAGAATAACGGGTAGGTTGGAAGTCAAGTTTCCTGCACAAAAAAAAAAACCCCCACTCACAGGTGTGGACCTATATCGGACAAGGTACGGCATCCTATGCGGTCGTCAGCGTCACAGACTTTCATGAGGAATGATACGATTCCCAGAAGGAGTGGCATCGTCATCTCATGAAGAGGCCTCACTTAGCTAACTTCCAAATGATCGGTTCCCAGAGTCGACAATCCTCACGTCTGGACTCCCCTCAGATCCTCAGGACCGGAAAGGAGCACCTCTGCGAGAACCTCGTCTGAGCGCAGATTTTCGTAGGGAACTGTGCCTGCTCAGCAGACAGGTTCGTCTACTACTTCTCCGCAACTATATCTAGGTGCATACTCATACTCAAGCCCAGGTCCGGCTTATCTCAATCATAGAACACCCATAACACCCCAACAGCAACAGATAATATCGATAAATAAGCCCCAAATAGACAAGCAAACAAACGCTAGGATTGACTCTCTTAAGGGACGTTGGATCCCATATGCATGGGGAACTATCGCAGTCCCCAGCAGAGTCGCCAGCTGTCGCTACTTCGAAAATCGGCGCCGGCTGACAGAAGAGTCGCCACCGTGCGTTATTTATCCCTCAGAGCGGGAAAGGAAACGCTCGAAGTAAACCTCGCAAAAAACGGGGAAAAGGTATGGTCATCGCAACCAAAACCTGGGTTCAGGAGTCGGTTACGCAAGGGGAAGGTATTAGCACCCCTCACGTCCGTCGTACTCGACGGGATCCACGCTTGCTTGGGTTGTCTACTGGATGCAAAACAATCTATCTACGGCTGCTAAATCTAAACGGAAGGGAATTGACTCGATAGAGCGTCGCACTCTATGCCTACGTATTCTCAAGAGAGAAAGTCAGAGTCAACGTAGTTCGGGACTATAGGGAAAATTGGCTCGCCAAGACCTCGCGTCTTGTGCCTACGTACTTCCACTGCATGGAAGATCAGAGCTTTACGTAGTTCAGACTAACTACGGCTAAACAAACATTCTCACACAGCAGTGAGAAAAACAACTGGTTTCACAGGGTCGGGAACCTATGGGAAAAACTATGGCTTGGTCTCAAATGCACTCGGGCAAGAGAGAAAAAAAAGGGTCAATTAATCGTCAGCGGGAAAGTCTCGATCGCACAGCAGCGAGAGAACAAAAGTCAGTCGTTAGTGTGCTCGCTAGGATATCGCATCCTATGCCTACATATCCTCGTCTGGTACGAGAAATCAGAGCAGCTGTAGTTCGGCTACTATCGGGACCACAACTCAAATCTCGTTTTATTAATCTCCTGAAAAGTGATTACAATGAGTGAATACTGAAAGATAAATCTCCTAGGAAACGCTATCCTATTCTATCCTGAAAAATTGAATGGAAAATAGCCCCCTAACAAATGGGCTTCTAAACTATCCTAAAATAAACTCCTATGAAAATATATCCTAAAAGAAAATGCTTTAAAAAATATTAACTCTACTATAATATTTTTTCTTCTAAAAAATATTAAGCCTACTTTAATATTTTTCTCTTTTTTCTTCTTTTCTCTTCAACATATTTTTTCAAATATTCTTTTCTATTGTTTTTTCCACAATATTTTCTCTCTTCATTTTTCAACTATTCTTTTTCTTTTATTTAAAATACTTTTCTATTTTTTCTCCTCCAATATTCTCTTTTTTATGTTTCTTTTCTTCTCTTTTTTTTTAACATATATTTTTCTCTTTCTTTATTTCTTTTTTTCCAATATGTTTTTCTTTATACTTTTTTTCAATATGTTTTTTTCTAATATCCTTTTTCAAATATAATCTTTTTCTCACTATATTTCTTTTCTTCTTCTCAACATACTTTTTCTTTTTCTTTTTCATATGAAATACTATATACAAAAAATAAAATAAAATAAAAAGAAAAGAAAAATAAGGGGAGGGGGGTACACTGCTATTACAGGGGGACTTAACAGAAAATAAAATAAAACTGAATGGGCCCAGCCCAGCAAACAAAACAGTCCACACGCAGGGGGGTGTATGAGTGATCTGGGGGAAGTACAAGAAAATAAAATAACAACTGATGAATTGGGCCCAGCCCAGGTTCTCAAAGACATTACAGACCCAGGGGGTGCGGATGTGATCAGGGTGTGTGTATACCATTGGATCTCATTGGGCCTGAGCCCATTCCTATCAGAAAAAAAACATGAGGTGTCCCCAAAAAAACTGTTGGGCCTGGCCCAATCCACCCTTCGCCTTCCTCTCTTCCCTTTCATTCTCAGAATAACCAAAACCCTAACGCTCCTTCTCCTTCCTCATGGCGCCGCCGTCCCTCCGTTTCCCCATCTCCGAACTCCCTCCGTTCAGACAACACTTTTTCTTCTCCCACTCAAACGAACATCTACATCAATGAAATAAGATTCAGAGCACACAGAACTCTTCCTTGATGATCTCGGAGGAACTCTTCTTCAGGAAGGTGGAAGATCCTTGATGTTTGAAGACGTTCTGACGAGGGTTGACGAGGAGTTTGTTGAAATGCACGTGAATCTGGAAACGTCTTGAAGACTGATGATGTTGAAGTTTGAGGGAGCTTTTCTGGAAATGTAGTGAAGCTTGAAGATCTTGGCGATGCGCGCTTGGATTTCTGGGAAACAGATGACGATGATTACGATGAACAAAAGGTGGATGAAGGTTCAAAGAACTGTTGATGTGAAGTTCTCGATCTGGAGAATAGTTCTTGATGGCGGATGCATGTGGTTGAAGATCTGGAGATCATGGAGCGTTCTTCGTTGATGAGCGTTCTTGATACATGCATGGACGATTTCTGGAATTTTGTTCTTGTTGATTGAGGATTGAAAATCTCAGATCCTTGAAGTTGCATGTGGATGAAGTTCTAGGGAGTTTTTCTGGAAACTGATGCTGAACAGGATGAATCTTGAAGTTGTTGAACGGTTGAATCTTGAAGTTTGATCGGATGAAGGTGAAATTTGTGGATCGGTGATGAAGATCTTTCTGGTTTCTGGGTTTTCTGGATCGTGGAAGATGAATGGGTGAAGGTTGAGTTTCTAAGTTTTTCTGGAGAATTGGTGGTGGTCGGAAGTTGGATGAGGAAGATGAATGTTGATTGGATCTCTGGACGGAATCTGGGGATTTGGAGGTTTTCTGGTGAGGTACGGCGGTCGCCGGCCATGCAGGCCGGCCGGTGAGCGTCTCAGGCGAGGAGCTGGTGGTGGCCTGGTGTGGGGACACGTGGATGGAGGAGTGGAGGGACGGCGTGCATGCACGCCACGTGTGTGGAAGGTGGAAGATAGAGGGGATGGTGCGTGTTGGCGTGGCGTGTGGATGTTTGAGAACGTGGGGCCAGCCTCTTTCAACACGTGGCGTGCTCTGCTTATATAAGACTGAGAATTTCTGGACTGTTCCAGAACCTTCTGGACTTCGCTGGAGAAATCTGGATGTGGCTGGAAACTCTTGGACTGAAGCTATACTCTGGGCCTTAGCTGATTTGATAAAAGCCCAACCGAAAACCATTGCCAAAAAACTGATATGGATTAAAAAAGACTAAGCCAATTAAAACTAACTAAACACTACCCTAATTAACTAACTAATACTCAATTAATCCTAAAATTTCTAATTAACTCCTAACTAATAAAATTCTAAAAAATCCTAACTATATTATTAAACTCTAATAAATCTTTAATAACACTATATTGAATTCTATATAAAAAAAACTACATTTTTATAAAAGAAAAAAAATCTATCATTATTCTATTAAGAAAATAGTAAACCTATTTAAATTCTATAAAAGAAAATAAGAGAAAAATCTATTTATTTAATAAGGAAAAATCTATATTAAAAAAGATTTAAAATCTATTAAAACTATTTAAAAATTCTATTAATATTCTAACAATTCCTAAAAACCTATTAAATCCTAAAATGATTAAAAATCTATTAAAACTATTAAAAATCCTATTAATGTTCTAAAAGTTCTATATTATCTTAAAAAATCTATTAATTCCTATAAATTGCTAAAAATGATTTAAATCTATTTAAACCCTAAAAATAGTCAATAAAGTCCAGAAAAATCACAATAATTCCCGAACGACACATAACACCGCGAGGGCGCACAAAAAATAGTCGGTAAAAATAAACGGGCACCGAAATATCCCAAAAATGCGATTCTACCTATTTAAACTGATTAAAAACACCCGAAACACGAGACGAGAGCTGTGATCCCTGATAAAATCAAAACAAATGAAAAATGCATTGTATGCAATATGCAGATGCGAATGCGATTATGCGTCGAAACATCGAGCCAGATACGAGACCCGGTTGGTCAAATTTTGGGGTGCAACAGCTGCCCCTATTCAAGCGACTTCGACCTAAATGGGTGAAGAGTGTTCAGCCTTCAAACATTCAAGGTGGATAACGGTTGAATACAAATGGAACCCTGAAATTTGCCAACCGCAGGAATATACTGCAAAACTGCTTGAGGAATAGCTTCCAATGAACTGAAGTTTGGTTGTCACGGCAACACCTGGTCAATTTTCTGATAAATTTTCTTCTCCTTTTCAACACCTGTGTGACGCCACAAGTATTGAAATAATGCTTCGGAAAAGCAAACGACTTGATTCCCATCTCTCTCGTGGGATCAAATCCGGTCAACTCACAGTTCACTGCGAACTTGAGGACAATTCTCCTGGGGAATACCTATTTTGACGAAGGCGGCAGCTTCAGAAGTTCGATATATGTCAATCTCTTCTTGTTGTTTTTTTTCCGATGCTGACGTAACAACCAAATGAAGAATCACTCCGCTGGGGAAGTCGAGAAGCTGAACCAAACAACTCTGCAGGTGAACAAATTCGAAATCCAATAGGTAACCATCCTGGTCTATGTTTCAACATGCGTATGCTTAAGACTGATGCAATGCCCTATATGATATGGATATGCTATGCGTTCTATTTGAAAATGCGAGGCCCAGACGACATGGAAATATTATATGCTTGATAGATGCAATGACGATATATGCGAATGCTAATGCAAGCTCTAGCTGCCAGAGAACACCAGGTCTGAAAACCACTTGGCAAAATAAATGCCGAAGGTAACGTCAACTCTACTAGGGATGAACCGGAGTCACAGGATCATCTCAGCAAAATAAATGCTGGAAACAGGAAACCAAATCCGCTGGGGATAACCGTTCTGTTGGAGAAATGAAAAGGCAACCCTGCTTGACGACTTCACTGGGGGAAGAAACAACTCAACTTGGGGATGCTTTCTTCAAACCATTGGCAACTGATTGCACTCTGTGGGGATTGACCCAAACTGGGGTTAATTGCGCGCGGCACACTGCTGGAAATGCCCCTACTATCAAGGATATCAAATCTTAATCTGTTGATGATACTCCTGATCCTACTCTGATATGGGGTAAAGTACAATCTCGACTCTTCCGGGGATAATAAGCAACTTTCATCTGCTGAAGAGTAGCAATTCTGATTTAACAACATCCACAAGGAATTCAAACATGAATCGGAGCACAGGCATCCATCGAGCTTCGTATCGGGGAACATGACAACATGCGGGTCATTGGGAAATACTGTGTCAGATACCTTTAGGTTTTTTTTGCTTTTCTGGTTTAGGATAAACACGGATTATGTACACAGTGGAAGATGTGGAAATACTAGACGAGAACTAGTATTCAAAGGTAGACTACCAGGCAAGAACTGATAGGAAAATAGGTTATCAGACGAGAATTGATTTGGTTTTTGTGTTTTTGAACATCAGACGGGGCTGACTGGATAACAGACTGAGGTATAGACAACCAGGCGAGAACTGGCTGAAAGCTGACGTGCACCAGGCGAGAACTGGTATAACACATAGGTTAAACACACGATGACCAGGCGAGAACTGGTTACGCGACGACATGTACCAGACGAGAACTGATACAACAATTGAAAAAACGACGACCAGGCGAGAACTGGTTGCAATAAACTGCACCAGACGAGAACTGATACTTACAATAAACTGCACCATACGAGAACTGATACTTACGGAGGGGTGGGCCAGACGAGAACTGGTTACCAATTTGCTAGGCGAGAACTGGACTTTGGAAACGACTGGTTACTGACACGCAACAGGTTTAAACTGCAGGATAATGATCCAACGAAAGCAAGGCCTTTTCAAAATGCTAAGGTTTTTGACAAAGGTAATGACATGATTCCCCGATACTCCACTCCGGCTGGGGAATAAAGAGGCTGGTTTGAACAACTTGCCCCAGTGCACTCAGCTGGGGATAAAAAGACTGGCTTGCACAACCTGCCCCAGTACAATTCAACTTGCCCCAATCTAACTCTTGGGAATACCTGCTCTGAACAGCTTGCTACGAGAAGGCTTCGAGATTATTTGCCCCGGTATCTGCACGACAAAAGAATTCAATCTCCAATTAAACACCTAACAACCCCGTTGATTTCAGCATTCTCTGTGATGACTGGCCCCTGAATGAGCGTTCTAGCGACTAAACCCGCTCTGATTATCCACCGGAAGTATCTGCTTTCAAATCTCAACGTCCTGCATAACTGCCCCTGATTGGCTCCCGAGAAGACTCTCTTCTGATCAACTGCTTCTCAAATAAAATGCCCCTGATCAACTGAAGCTTCGGGACTTGTCCTCAGACTAACTGATTCCGAACTTACTGAAAGTCAATGCCCCTGATTCACAAGGCTTCACAATATACGCCATTCTGGCTCAGACTACTGAATTACTCAGTCCTGCTCGATTACTCCCTGGTGGAATTTCTTTCATGCCAACTACTAACCTGCAATTAGAATCGTCTGTCTACGAATGGTAATCTTAATGCAATGGTTATGCAGATTTTAAAAAAAATTGAGCTGTCACTCATTTACATGCATATGATTGTGAGTGACGAATGAACCAAAGTTCAAACGCAGTGCTTACGTGGTCAGTGAAAAATACAACAAGGATGTGACTAGCAAGTCAAGAAGGAGTCAGGTTACTCAACCTTATCGTAATGCGCTTCAGACTAACCTTACCTCAATTAGGTCTTTTAAGGGTTGTATCGTGGTCGGGTTCACGGTTCGTGAAACAAAGGATATTTGGCTCAAATTTTGATTTGTACCCACCCCTTCTACGTGATGATCTCCGATCCTAAGGTTCAGTTAACCTGGCACAAGCGCTCGCCTCTTCGAGAGGTATGTTGAATGGTAAGAACCACAATTAAGGAACTCACAAGCTTTTCTTCCGGAGTGACAGTTACTCCTTTTTAATATTTTAATTATAAAAAAAAGGTTTTAATTTTTTTAATAAAAAATATTTAAGTTAAAATTATAAAAAAAATTAAGTTTAAATTATAAAAAAAAAAGTTTTGGGGGGAAAAGTCTTTTCAGTTTTTTTAGAACAAAAAAGGCTTTTCATCCCAAAAAAAGGCTTTTCAGTTTTTTGGGAAAAGGCTTTTCAGTTTTTTTGGGAAAAGGCTTTTCAGTTTTTAAGAAAGGTCTTACTAAAAAAAAGGTTTTAATAATAAATAAAAAAGGGTTTTGATTTTAAAAAAGGTTTTGTTAAAAAAAGGTTTTGATATTAAAATCTAGGGACCTAAACACACATGGAGATTAACATGGCAAAATATGCACATAAACATGAAAAAGCAAAAGGTTTAGTAATTTAACGGACCTAAACACATTAACATGGCAAAATATGCACATAAACATGAAAAAGCAAAAGATTTAGTAATTTAACCTACGAAGCGGAGGTTTGCTTCGGTAAATGTGAAAAAGGTTTGAATAAGGGAACACTGGAGAGCTCCAATCCTTCTGACGAGTTGCGGGAACGACCGCCTTTCTTCTCTGGGGATCTCCTTTGTTTCTCCCTTTCTCTCTCCTCTTTTCTGAAGAAAACCTTCTGACCTCTTTTTCAACAAAGTAACACATGTATATATAGGGAACAAATTAGGGTTAACACCAAATTGTCAATAATGTCCCTAAAGCCCATTTTAAAGCCCAAACTAAATAATTAGTTAAGAAAAAAAATAAAATTTAAATAATTTAAAATAATTAAAATAATCTTAAAATAAAACTAATAATCCTATTAATTCCTAAAATCAAAAATATTATAAAAAGAACAAAATTTTTTCAATATTTTTTATTTTTGTTATTTTTTAATGAAAGATAGAAAAATTTAGAGTAAAAATAATAAAAAACAAAAAAATGACAGAGGTGAGATTCGAACTCTCAACCTATCACACACACAACTCCTTACACATGTCCTCTTGCCAATTATGCCATTTTTACTTTTTAGAAAAAAAATGCATGCCATATGATATTTACCTGCAAAAAGTCAAACGACTACACAAATTTGTTAGTAATTGATTAAACGCAATAAAAATGCAATGAAATGCGACGACAAATTTTAGGGCAAAATTTGGGGTATTACAATGTGCTCGTCTGGATCTGTAGTGCCATCATAAGTGCCAAAGGGTGGGGGTTTCTCCAGCCCTCTGGGTAGGTGCAAGGTCATAATTCTTGGGACAAAGGGCCGTGAGGCTCGTTGCTATTGCTGTTGCTGCTAGACCTTGAATAGGAACGGGTACTTCGTCCAGGGAAAGGACTGTGATCTCTGCGGGGAGATGAACTCCGTGATCAGCCCTTGGATTTGGGTGGAGGCGAACGATGATGCTCTTTCTGGAGATCCCTTCTAGTTCTCTTAGCCCTTGGGAGTGCTGGCTCCGAGGAGAGGCATGGTTGCGCTTTCTTACTTCCAAAGAGTCTAGCCCTACTTGTGCTCGACGATCTCTTCCTTGTCTTGAAGAAAGACTCTGAGATCTTCGACGTTCTTTCCTCGATGGAGGTGATCTTGGTCGGCGGGACTCTTCTAAGGCTCCAATTCTTGTGTTCTGTTGGAGGATCAGAAGGTTTGTTTTGTTGAGGACCTTGAGTAGAGCTGTCATGGCCGAGTCGATGTTGGGCGGAACTAGAATGGTATGATGGTCTTTGGAGGGCTGGCTCCGGATGTTGTCAGCGCGATCGGGGGAAGGAGACGCGGTGGCTCCATCTCTCTACTGATGGACTTCGCTCCCAAGAAAGGGGGTTGCTTCGTTAGCGCCTGTCTTGCTAACAGGGAGGATGACATTGTGAGCATCAAAGGACATTGTCATGGCTGGCCATGATCGGAATCTTGAAAGAACTGCTTTGGTCTTGAATCTACGAGGGAAGAAAAATGGGGAGAATAAATTTTCCCACAGACGACGCCAGTAGTCTTGACGGCTGACCAGAACCTAAAGTGGGTCAGAGACTTTGTCGGTGATGCTGGGTTGCAAGGATGAGCGGGGTGTACCTGCAAGTCACCCCGATGCTATAGTAAGAATCAGAAGAAGAGAAGGTAAGTACAAAAAGTGTATGTCTTAGGGTGATTTGGAATGATTTAAAATCTCTGAACCTTTCAAGTGATAGGGTTTTTAGAATGCCCCCAGCGCTTGGCCATTGGTCCCTATTTTCGGGACGAGATATTTGCTCCCAAAGAATAGGCAACTGACAGAAACTACCCGTTGGAACAGGAAGATGTGCTCGAAACTAGCCGTTGTCATGAGTAAGGGCGTGGTCGCGGGCACAGGCACGTGACTGTTTCTGTATGGTGAAATCGTACGTGGCGGGTAGAAATGTGACAATGGGAGGCTGATTCTGGGGGACAGCTGACCAATCTTCCTTGACAGAGGGGCAGAGGAGAGGAAGCTTCACTTTTTCCTTAGCTGGTAGGGCTAAGGCTATTGGGTCGTTCTGAGTGCAAAAGTGGATTGGCCATGCCTAGCAATTGGGCCAGTCCGAAGCAGATATTATTGAATATCATATTACAAAAATGAATTACAAAGTATCTATTTAAATACTTCTAAGTGACTTCACTATTAAGTAATAAATATAACAGTTTAAGTAACAAACCCTAAACCTTAATTAACTCTGAATTGGACCATACAACATGGATTATATTATATCTCAACATATTTTCATTGCGTTTGAAATTAATACGTGGACCAATGCATCATGAATGATACATATTATTAGTCTGTATTTGTGAATATGTGAATGTTTATGATCTATATTAATATAATTTCATAGATGAAAAATTAGATATGATCAATAAAATATTGCGATGTTTAATACATCAACCAGATAGAACTGTGCGATAGTACGGGTATCACACGAGTATTTTACTAGTGCTTCTTAAAAATATGATATTTTAATTTAGTGCGGTTTCATGATATGCAAGCCTTCTCTCTGGTGGTGGTCGACTAAATATATGTTTGGTTGAGCGTTTAACATGTCAAAATCATGTTAAGTTACACTAGAAATTTTAGTTTTCTACCGTTACAAAATCACATTAAAAGATGCATTGGAATGTGAAAATGGTGGTGGAAACACATATATACTAGTAGTAAACCATTATTAGCATCCATTCCAACATTTTCTTTGATAAGCAAGATTGAATATTAATAAAGAGCTAGGGGTCTCCAACCCAACAGTTTAAGTTACAAGCACAATGCATCAAGAAACTTGAAATCTAAAAAAAATAAAAATCAGTGGGACATTTAAACCATTCATAAAAATTACACCTAACCGGTTTCATATCTCCTTCGATCAACCACCTCCAAGATGACAGTATAATTCTTTAAAATATAACATCAACATTACAAATTTCACCGTTAAAAAGGATCTGGTTCCTCGTCCTCCAAATACTTCGGCATGTTTCAAACTAGATTAAGCATATCGACGAGATACGACTCCTCCCAACCAATCTCAAACACCAAGCCAGCGCATGATCACATCAATTCCCTTCAATGATCCATGGACTGCCAACCCTATCAACCACCCTCTTCCAAACCAATTGAATTTTTGGGAAGGTGAAGAACACACGAGTATTATCCTCCACAACATTGAAACAAAAAACATACACCTTATAATGAGTATTTACAATAATGCCTCTTGCTATAAGATTTGCACGGGTAGGGAGTCTATCCAATACCATTATCCACCCAAACAGCTTTATTTTCCGCGATATCTTGGTCTTCCACATTATTTCCAAACCTGAACTGGACGAGGCCTCCAATTCCAGATGTCCACTTGCATTCAAGATATGGTCATAATATGATTTAACAAAGAATTTATTACACAAACCAAGTGGCCAATAACAGCTATCAACGACATCAGCAACAGGTTTAGCATCGTGCAACAGCTGCTCTAAATCTCGTAAATCCTCTTCCAGCATGTTGTAGTCCACACAGTGAGGACCGAAATTTCCACTGCCAGTCACCTTCCACCCACTCCCCCATTTCACTCACAACCCATATTTTCGTCTCCGTAGACTCAAACAACTCAGGAAATTGCGACATAAGTTTATCATTCCCTACCCACTTGACAGACCAAAATGGAATTGAACCACCATTCCCTAATTTAACAGACAAAAAGTTATTGAAACTTACCTCCTGAATTGGATTCCTCGCCTCCATCATATCCCTCCACCACAATGAATCACAACTAGAATTTCTGGAAGCATCGTTGCTCAATACTTTTCTGGCCAAATTTCCATATCTGCATTCTAGCATATCCCTCCATCACATACTAAAAGTTGATCTTTAATCACGAGACCATTTCGAATCCACAAAGAATTTACTTAATGGCCTAAATATTAGAACACTCTCCATGACATACTAAAAGTGTATCATCAGTGAACTGAAGTATACTAACAGAATCAACTCCATTCAATTTGAAATCACTCAGAATATTCAACGAAATGACCCTCCTTACCATCACGACCAGACCTTCGACAACAATGGCAAAAAGGAATGGTAATAACGGATCGCCTTGTTTTGAACCCCTCGTCACCTTAAAATCCATTGAAGGACTCCCATTAATTAAGACTGACACGTGACTGTTAAAAACTCCACCCCTAATTCGAAGCAACCACTTGGACTCAAATCCCATTTCCAATAGCATCTTTCCTAAGAGCTCCTACTCCACACAATCATATGCCTGGGTGAAATCTACTTTAAACATCAAACATCTTTTCTTCCTCCTCTTTGCCAAGTATAAAGTCTCATTTGCAACAGCTACCCGATCAAGCAATTTCCTACCCGGGATGAAAGTCGTTTGAGAGAGCGAGATCAACCTGCCTATGACACGGCTTAATCTAGTGGACAAAATCTTTGATATCACTTTAAGGACACATCCAATAAGGAAAATCGTCCTAAACTCTTCAAGGAATTGAGGACTATCCACCTTAAGGACGAATGAAGCTGAAACAGTAACCTCGAATCTATTCCAGCCATCTCTAACAAAATTTAAGAACTCAAGATGCTCAAGCCAACAATTAAACACCTTAAAAGGTTTTGGTTCCCAATTCACCTTGTTAGATTTTAACCATACCAATTTCCCCCTAAAACTCGATACTGATGAATAGTATTTCATGTGGATGTTGACGTTGAATCTTGCTTTTTATAGTATAAACGAAGTAAGATGATTCTGAAATGTATTGAAATATGTCTCTGTTTTACGTGTCCACGTCTTGCACTAACACCAAAGTATGATAATTTTCAACAATAGGAATGGTCACTACAGTATACTAATCAGTTATTTGACATTTTCTTAAATAAACTGCTATCACCAACTTTCAACACAAATATTCAGGCTGTATATTATAGGGAATAATTAATATTTAATGATATTACAAAATTGTTGCACATTTATCAAACATACAATTAAAAAGCTGCCCAATTTAACACACTTAAATCTATCTCAGCTCGAGGTTGTTGCCTCAAGGAGGTCCTAAAGCTATCAATGCTGATAGTGACTCAACGGTGATACATCAAGGCAGTTTTAGAGATTTCGATACTGCAAATATTTCTGAATATTTTGTATGGAAGCCATAAAGAAGTTAGAGATAGTAGTTAAGTTTAATCTTCCCATGTAAGCTAGTACAGTAATGTTGGATCAAAAGTTGTTTTGATGATCCCATGTAAGCTAAGTACAGTAACGTTGGATCAAAAGTTGTTTTGATGATCCCATGATCCTATATTGTCAAAGTTCTCTTTGATAACTTGGGAATGAGCTGATGACATGGACAAGTGTGATTGACGCCATTGGGGAAGGGTGAAATTAGTTGGTTATTTTGGAAGACTCCCAAGTTTCTTGAATCACCTAGGCCTTTTATTTCATCTTTTTTCCGTAACTTTTTTCTACACTGTAATTATCATCTAGAATCACACTAATTCTAGTTGATTTACGTTATCAAAAGTAATAACATGATGAGTTATTCCTACTATGTCTATTATTCTCTATTAATTACCCTAATTTACCAAGTTGATCTATATCATGTGTTCGCCCCAAATTGTTTACCTAATAGGTAATGCTTCCAATGTTGTATTTCTAGCGCAAAACCATGGACTATTTTTCAACTATTTTCCATAAACCAAAAATAGTTTTTGGCAGCATTACAAAGACAGCGCTTTTATAAAAAAGTGTTGTTAAAAGATTAAATTTTTTTTTAAAAAAAAAACAAGGGAAAAAGCGCTGCTAAAGGGGGACATTAGAAAGCGCTTTTGTAAAGCGCTACTAAAGGTCATAAGTGAGTAACCAATAGAAAATGCTTTTGGTGAAAGCGTTGCTAAAGGTCATAAGTGAGTAACTAATAGAAAGCGCTTTTGAGAAAAGCGCTGCTAAAGCCTAACATTAGAAAGCGCTTTAAAAAAACGTTGCTATAGGGGGTATCTTAGACAATGCTTTTCAAAAGTGCTACTATGGGGGGTGCCTAGGTCACACCTTAGACAGCGCTTTTCAAAAGCGCCGCTAAATGGCTAACATATGAAAGCGCTTTTTCAGGGAAAGCGCTGCTATAGGGGGAGGGGGGGGGGGGGAAGAAAGCGCTTTTAAAAAGCGCTACTATAGGTCTGTTTTCTTAAATTAAAACAGAATACGTATTTTGTTTCTGACGTATTCTGTTTCACTTTCTCACTCTCAGACGAACATACGAACCCTACCAGACCTCCAACCGCCATTTCTTCCTCTGTCCAGCCGTGCCACCGTCATTCATCGTCTCAAACCACCGTAGCAACCTCTGTTTCTTCATCATCTCGAACCGCCGTAGCAACCTCGTGACACCATTGTTGAAGGTATTTCTTCATTTTCTTCATTTTTTACAAATTCAAAGTTATTTGCATGGTATTTGTTTAATTGTTTATTTGTTTATTTGTTTACATTGTGATGTTGTTGTTATTAGACTTCAATGGAAGTTTGAATGTCATTTTAGTAGTAAGGTTCAAGATGATGAATAGTGAGGTTTGTGGTGATTTTCTTTTGATTTTTGGTGTTAATAGTTTTATAAGTTAATGTTGAATGTTAGTGATAATGACTTTGTCTTTATCGAATTTTTTTTATTGCAAATGATAACTAAATTAATTGTTAATAGTTAAGGTTGAAGATGGCGAATAGTGATGACATTGTGAATTTATTTCTTATAATTGAAACTTGAATGACATTCGTGAACAAATTGTTGAATAGTGTGATGTTGTTGATTGTTTGAACTTAAATGACGAAAAATTGTTATATTTGGTAATTTTTATGTGGATTTGATAATTTTGGTGATTGATTTACGCTCGAATTGATGATTTTTTGTGACTTACTTGAGTTAAAACATTAAGTGTGATTGAATTTGCGCGTTTGCTATAGTTGTTCGGTATCTATAGTTGCGTGAATAATTAGTGTTTTTGTTTAGCTTACTTAGTAAATCATGGATAAAAAATGGATGTCTTCCAATCGATTGTCAAAAGAGTACGAGGATAGGGTATCAGAAATCGTTAAGTTTGCAGTTGAACACGCCAAAGATTCCAGTTGGATCACATGTCCTTGCTTAAGTTGTTGTTATGGGCGTCAGATTGACGCAGTTCAGTTGGAATCACATTTAAAGAGGCATGGAATTGATCGAAGTTATACGTGTTGGATATTACATGGTAAGATACGTAACGAGAATGTTGAACCAGGGGATAATAGGACCTATGCTTCAAAAGACAATGGCACAGATACATACGACTGTGATCGAGTCGAAGAGATTGCAGAAGCATTTGAAGAAGATCTTCAGGATTGTCCCAAAATGTTTGAGAGGTTGGTAAGCGATGCAGAGAAACCGTTGTATAAAGGTTGCACTAAATTCACAAGATTGTGTGTGGTATTAAAGTTGTACAACTTAAATGCGGGTAATGGATGGTCGGATAAAAGTTTCATAGAGTTATTATCACTTATGAAAGAGATGCTTTCAGATGATAATGTTCTTCCTAATCGAACCTATGAGGCCAAAAAAATGTTGTGCTCTATTGACATGAGCTATGATAAGATACATGCTTGTCCAAATGATTGCATTTTGTTTCAAAATGAATATGCATCCTTGACTGAGTGCCCTAAATGCGGTGTCTGTCGATATAAGAATAAATTGTCTCCAGCAAAAGTCTTATGGTATTTTCCTACAATTCTGAGATTTAGACGCATGTTTCGTAGTGAAACTGATGCAAAACACTTGACTTGGCATGCAGATGAAAGAATTATAGATGGAAAGTTTCGACATCCGGAAGATTCACCACAGTGGATAAAAATTGACAATGATTATCCTGATTTTGGAGAAGAAGCGAGAAACTTTTGGTTAACATTATCTACTGATGGAATGAACCCACATGGTCTGCAAAATATCTCACATTGCACATGGCCTATGATTATTATGATTTATAACCTACCTCCATGGCTATGTATGAAGCGTAAGTACATGATGTTATCTATGTAAACTTTTGGGCCTAAACAACCAGGGAATGACATAGACGTATACTTGACACCTTTAATTGAAGACTTAAAGATTTTGTGGGAGAACGGTGTGGAGGTTTATGATGGATATAGGAAAGAAAGTTTCAATTTGAGGGTGATGTTGTTTGGCACAATTAATGATTTTCCAGCATACAGAAACCTATTAGGGTATATCATTAAAGGTCAATGTGTGTGTCCTATTTGACTAGAAAACACAGATTGGACGTGATTGGAATTTTGTCAGAAGAATGTCTTTCTCGGTCGCCGTAGATTCTTAAATTTCAATCATCACTACCGTGGATGGAGAAAAGCATTAAATGGAAATCAAGAACAAGGTAGAGCTCCACCTACATTGACAGGTGATCAAATTTTTGAAAAGGTGAAAGGTGCGAGTACTTAGTTTGGCAAGCCTTTTGCACATACTATTGTCACACGTGGGTGGAAGAAGAGGTCAATTTTTTTTAATTTCTATATTGGAAGTCGTTGTATGTAAGACATTTTCTCGATGTTATGCATATTGAAAAAAATGTATTTGAAAGTGTTATTGGTACGTTACTCAATATACAAGGAAAGTCTAAGGATGGCCTTAAAGCAAGAAAAGGCTTGATAGCGATGGGAATAAGAAATGAATTAGGACCCTTGAAGAAAGGAAAACGAACATATCTACCACCTGCTACTTATACTCTATCTAGAAAGGAGAAAAAGATATTGTGTAAGTTTCTAAGTGACGTTAAAGTTCCAGAAGAATACTCTTCAGATATTAGAAGACTTGTGCCTATGAAAGACCTCAAGTTAAAGAGTTTAAAGACACATGATTGTCATTTTTTAATGGAACATTTTCTACCAATAATATACGTTCAATTTTGCCAGAAAAAATAAGAAGCGTAATAACTGAATTGTGTTTTTTCTTCAGGTCCATTTTTAGTAAGGTCATCGATTCTGCGATCTTACCATCATTGCAAAAATAAATAGTTATTACTTTGTGTCAACTTGAAATGTATTTTCCTCCCTCGTTTTTTGACATAATGGTTCATCTAGTTGTTCATCTTGTGAAAGAGACACAATTGTGTGAACCAACTTATATGAGATGGATGTACCTTGTTGAACGTTATATGAAAATATTAAAAGGGTATGTGAAAAACAGAAGTCGACCAGAGGGATGTATTGTTGAACGATACATTGTTGAAGAAGCGATTGAGTTTTGTACTGAATATTTGTCCAATGTTCAATCTATTGGACTCCGCAAAGCTCATGTTGTCGGAAAAAAAGAAGGAAAACAGTTAATTAGAAATAAAATTGTGACAGTATCAAGGGCTGAACGGGAGCAAGTGCATTTGTATGTTTTGCACAATGAAAATGAGGTTAAGCCGTATGTTAAAATGCACAAGGATGAACTCCGAGGTTTGAATCCGAAAAGAAATGAAAACTGGATAGTACGAGAGCAGAATCGAAGTTTTATACCATGGTTCAAGGATCATATTTATTCAAAGTCTTATTCAGATCCCGCTTCAATAACAGAAAGGTTGAGATGTTTAGCATATGGTCCAAGTTTGCATGTGTTTTCTTATAGTGCATACGCAATTAATAGATACACTTTTTATACCAAAGAACAAGATGATAAAAATACTATGCAAAATAGTGGTGTCACCGTGGTAGCTGAAGCAATGCACATTTCAAGTGTGAAGGACTTAAACCCCAAATATGCAAATCTGTCATATTTTGGGGTTATCGAGCGCATTTGGGTGTTTGATTATGAGAAGTTTCATATTCCTATATTTGGTTGCAGGTGGGTTGAAAATAATAGTGACATACGAATGAATAAGTCAGGATTTTTGCAAATGGACCTTAATAGGGCAGGGTACAAAGATGAGCCTTTTATTCTAGCCACACAAGCTAAACAAGTGTTCTATGTCACTAATCCAACAAGATGAGCCTTTTATCTAACAAAGTAATTGATGATAACATTGGAGATCAAGGTGATATTGATGTTGAGAATGAATCATATATTATAAATGATCAAGATAAGAATACTAGAACAGATGAATCATATATTAGAAATGATCATAACGAGGGATTTTTGGATAAATCCATCTGTCCATGTTGTTAAGAGACAAGTACACCATATTCTAACCAAGAAAAAAGAGAGATGTTAATGAAAAAGGTACTAGTAAAAATAAATATATTATGTCATTCAATTAATTTTTATATGTATATCATTCAATAAAATTATGTATTTGTCATTTTATATAATCAATTGATTATGGATTATGGATGTTGATATTTGTCATTTCATATTTATGTTTTTCTTTATTACAGGTTAAATGGCTAGCAACGAGGAAAATGCACATGATACTTCTAAAAATGATGCAAACGAATAAGTACATGATGTGGAAGAAGATATTAAACGAGGAATAACGATTATGAAGGGAATAATTTGTGCGAGAGACAAAGGTATAAAATATGACGTACATTGGAATAAAACGGACCAATTAGTTGATCCTAACAGTGCAATGTTGACAAGTTACATTGGGGCACTTGTTCTTTTGCAAATTTCAATCACTTTTGATAATTGGAGAACTCCATCGTTGAAACCTTCTAAAAAAAGATACGGAGTGAGATACAAGTATCATATGTGAAGTTATTTGTTTTTGTCGACGATTATGTCTTTAAATTACTTATACTAACACACTCGATCTATGTATGTTAATTTGTTCGCTAAGGTCTTTTAACATCAGTGATGAGCGGAAAAAATATTGTCTTCAATTGGCCGGTAAAAGACTCAGAGGGTTTCGATCATTTTTAACGAACAAATTTCTTAAGGATTCTGATGGAAATTTTGTTGAATCAGAACGTCCAAAGAAGTATGCAGATTTGATTTCACCCGAAAAGTTGTTTGAATCAGAACGTCCAAAGAAGTATGCATTTTTAACGAACAAATTTCTTAAGGATTCTGATGGAAATTTTGTTGAATCAGAACGTCCAAAGAAGTATGCAGATTTGATTTCACCTGAAATTTTGTTGAATCAGAACGTCCAAAGAAGAATGAGTTTATATGCGCAGAAGAAAGTACTGAACAATTTTTTTTGCGAAAAGTTGTTTGAATAGATTAAAGTGTATTAAGGATTTTAATTGAGAAAAGTGGTTTGATTTGAATAGGTTTTTAGGGTTTTGGTCGCATGGGAGCAAGATGAACGTGGTTTAATTAGTTGAATATTTTGAGAAAGAATGACGATTATTTGATAAAACGAGACGTCAGCCTCACAACCAATTAATCGGGGCATTACTGAGATGTTAGATCCCAACGACACCTTTTCATTTGATTAATTATAAAATCACGTTTGTTGGACAATGGACTTCTTTGTCCAAATAATTAGGGCAAGTATTTTAGGAACGAAAGATCGAATGACAAATGTTAGACACCAAATTTCACTTATTTGATCTATCAAAAGTTGGCATCTTTCACTCATTTTTGTCAAGAAAGTGTTGAAAACCACTATTGCTTTGTTTGGTTTGCAATATATTGAGAAAATCTCTTGGTACCTTTGATTTGTGTGCTATTATGCAGGAATTAGGCACAAAACAAATGGAAATTAAGACACAAGAAATATGACAAAGAAACCAAGACAGCATGCAAACAACAGCAAGTTCGCTAGGCGAACTATGTAGCGAAGGGCTCGCTAGACGAAGTGGTAGTGAAGCTCTAGCGAACACTCCCAGACTTGAGGCAGGGGCAAAAGGAGCATAAACTCGCTAGGCGAATCTCGTAGCGAAGGCTTCTCTAGGCGAAGGAATTGCTCGCCTAGCGAGTATCTGGAAATGTCTCAGGGGCGGTTTGACTGTTCAGGGGCACCTCACGTGCCTAACTTACTGTTCGCTAGGGGAAGGATCTGTTCGCTAGGCAAACATGACAGATCCTGAATGTAATATTTAAGTGTTTTTCTTGCTTTTTAGGTCATAATTTCATATTGTAACATTAGAACATCAGAACTTATCTCTCTTCATCTATTTTAGAGAGAGAAACACAAAACCCTAAGAGAGAGGAGGTAAGATCTTTGATCTCTTGTTAGGGTTTGGATGTAATCTTTTGATACCTTATGTATTTCATCTAATTTATGTTTGTGAACTAGTTTGGATTCTCTATTGATTGATTATCTTTGATTATGTATTTGTGGGTCTTGACAAAACCTTTTCACATCTTTGATCTCAGATTTTCTTCTATCAACGAACAAACTTTTGACATGGTTTTGTATGTTGATGTTCATTGTATCGTCTTTGGTATGTATTGATTAAGTAGCATGGGTAGCATGGGTAGGATCATTATGATATTGTGTGGGTATGTGATAATAGTGATGAAGAATGATGTTTACAATCATTTGGCAGATTAGATGAATACATGTAAAAAGGGTTAAGCGTGTGTACGTATTCTGATCATTGTGTTTTATATGAAACAATTGTTTATCCGATATGGGTGTCGTCCTTGTTTACCTGTTTATCTTTAATCTGAACCGTAATAGAGATATACTATTCAGATCTGGATCTAGGATGATTACCTGTTAGGTCATAAATGCTAGAGATAGGTTTAGGCTTAACATTTGCGTGAGTATCAGTTCGTAATGCTCTGTGTTGTGTTTTTGTTGGATGAGAGATCACCAATGAGACAACATGGTTGTTCTCTCGACGCTGTGTTAGAGATAAGCTTTGTTGTGGGTGATACGTAAGGGTATTAGACGAATGATTGCGTTGTGTTTAATTTGATAAGAAGAATGCATATGTTATCAATTGATGAAATCCAATCCCAACAAGACTCTATTTATATTTCAGTCTTTATTTTATATTTTCTGTTTGTATTTGTGGTTCCTTGAACCTTTTAAACCAAAACTTTTGAACAATAAGCGTAGAAATGTAGAGGTCGTTGAACGACGTTCATATCGCACTAATCCCTGTGGAGACGATAAAATTGGGTACTTAATATTTTTTGCTTGCTGCTTTACCGCTTCAACAAAATGGCGCCGTTGCCGGGGATTGGTGTTGAGATATTGAAGTGAATTGCAAAAATTCTATGTTTTTAAGCTTTGTATATTTTGTATATATTTGTTTCTTTTTACGTTTTTTCTAGTGTGCTCAGGAATGACGAAAACTCCTTCTAGAGTGGTTGCTATCGGTATAAAAGCATTCAATGAAGCTTCGACCGAGTTTGGATGATGATGATATTATGAAACAAGTGGATGTTGTCAAGGTACATGTTTTCCTTTGTTTAGAATTTTAGAATGCTTAAGAACTTAAGTCTTTGTGCAAATGAAATTTTTTCATTTGGCAACTTGTTTGAATGATTGTTTCACTTAGGACCAAAAACCATAATTTGTGAGAAAGCTTCCATTATTTACTAAATGCTGGATTTATGATAAGCTTTGTTGATTCGCATGATTCAAGCTTTATCTTGTTATCATTGTAAATTTGTGGAAGCATTAGAAATGATCAAGGCACTTGTTTGTATTGAGCACAACCATGCCCAAATGCAACTTACTTGTGAGTAGAGAGAATTCGTTAACCCCTTTGAGCCTAAACAATGTGAATCTCATTCTTAATTTTGAGTGATTCTAAAACTTTTCTTGAACCCTTGAATTTATTTTAATTGTCCTTTTTGCCATAAAACGCCAAGAGCATTCACTTGAGGGTTGAGTAAAAGTTAAGTTGGGGAGAATGAAAAAAGAAAGATGGTAGGTTGCTACAACTTTTGAAAAATTCAAGCAAGCACAAAACAAAATTGTGTGAATATGAAAAAAGAAAAGAAAATAAAAGAGAAAAGAAAAAGAATGCTTGCTTGGAAAAGAAAAATAGTGAAAGAATAAGTTGTGAGATAAGGTTTGTGAAGGTTTGCAACTAAGAAATAAATGGAATAAAGTTGAGGTGTGTAAATAACGTGTTCGGTGAATGTATCTTTTGCATCGGCAATTTCGTTTCAATGGTCTTAGAAATGTCCCTTGTTTGTAAACCCGACCAAGCTACAACCTTAAAGACCTTAGTGATCTTCTTGCTTCCATATTTTCGCTTTTGATTGTTAGATTTTGTATGAATTGAATTGATATTGGCATTGTTTGTTAGTTGAATGAAATTGTCTCCGCGGTTGCAAACGCATAATTTCTTCAATCCTTATTCAAAGAGGAGAGATAGAGTGATTCACTCATGAAAAACATAGTTTTTGATTGATACATGGCTTAATATTTATTTTAAGAATTTAGTTCTTTTGCATTGTTTGATTCTAAACATTTAAAACCATTGCTTGTTGCATCATTTGTGTTTGAGCCAATTTTATCCATTCTTGGGTGAATCTTAATCCTGAGCAGATCCTTTTGTTGCGAAATGAGAGGCATACTTTGCTTGAGGACAAGCAAAAATCTAGTTGGGACGAGTTGTTAGACACCAAATTTCACTTATTTGATCTATCAAATGTTGGCATCTTTCACTCATTTTTGTCAAGAAAGTGTTGAAAACCACTCTTGCTTTATTTGGTTTGCAATATATTGAGAAAATATCTTGGTAACTTTGATTTGTATGCTACTGTGCAGGAATTAGGCACAAAAAAAATGGAAATTAAGACACAAGAAATATGACAAAGAAACCAAGACAGCATGCAAACAACAGCAAGTTCGCTAGGCGAACTTGCTAGCGAAGCTCCCTCCAGAACTTCATGAAGTTCGCTAGGCGAACTATGTAGCGAAGGGCTCATTAGGCGAAGTGGTAGCGAAGCTCTAGCGAACACTCCCGGACTTGAGGAAGGGGCAAAAGGAGCATAAACTCGCTAGGCGAATCTCGTAGCGAAGGCTTCGCTAGGCGAAAGAATTGCTCGCCTAGCGAGTATCTGTAAATGTCTCAGGGGCGGTTTGACCGTTCAGTGGCACCGAACATGACAAATCCTGAATGTAATATTTAAGTGTTTTTCTTGATTTTTAGGTCATAATTCCATATTGTAACATTAGGAACATCAGAACTTATCTCTCTTCATCTATTTTAGAGAGAGAAACACAAAACCCTAAGAGGGAGGAGGTAAGATCTTTGATCTCTTGTTGGGATTTGAATGTAATCTTTTGATACCTTATGTATTTCATCTAATTTATGTTTGTGAACTAGTTTGGATTCTCTATTGATGGATTATCTTTGATTATGTATTTGTGGGTCATGACAAAACCTTTTCACATCTTTGATCTCAGATTTTCTTCTATCAATGAACAAACTTTTGACATGGTTTTGTATGTTGATGTTCATTGTATCGTCTTTGGTATGTATTGATTAAGTAGCATGGGTAGGATCATTATGATATTGTGTGGGTATGTGATAATAGTGATGAAAAATGATGTTCACAACCATTTGGCATATTAGATGAATACATGTAAAAAGGGTTAAGCGTGTGTACGTATTCTGATCATTGTGTTTTATATGAAACAATTGTTTATCCGATATGGGTGTCGTCCTTGTTTACCTGTTTATCTTTGATCTGAACCGTAATAGAGATATACTCTTCAGATCTGGATCTAGGATGATTACCTGTTAGGTCCTAAATGCTAGAGATAGGTTTAGGCTTAACATTTGCGTGAGTATCAGTTCATAATGCTTTGTGTTGTGTTTTTGTTGGATGAGAGATCACTAATGAGAGAACATGGTTGTTCTCTCGACGCTGCGTTAGAGATAAGCTTTGTCGTGGGTGATACGTAAGGGTATTAGACGAATGATTGCGTTGTGTTTAATTTGATCAGAAGAATGCATATGTTATCAATTGATGAAATCCCATCCCAACAAGACTTCGTTTATATTTCAGTCTTTATTTTATATTTTCTGTTTTTATTTGTGGTACCTTGAACCTTGTAAACCAAAACTTTTGAACAATAATCGTAGAAATATAGAGGCCGTTGAACGGTGTTCATATCGCACTAATCCCTGTGGAGACGATAAAACTGGGTACTTAATATTTTTTGCTTGCTGCTTTACTGCTTCAACAACAAACAACACCAGACGTGCGCTCCAAGAGCAGTCACTGAAGAACCCAAGGAATGCGAGACTCCAAGAACTCAGTTCTTTCGTAATTTGATTAGGAAAAGATTTTGATTAAGGGTATTTTGATTAGATGTGTTAGGTATTTCAATCAGATTATGTGTTTCAAAAGGATTAGAAGTTTTTTAGAAATGAAAGACGGAACGAACACAACCCAAGGTGTGCGCCTCAAGAGCGATCATTCAAGGACCCAAAGAGTGCTAGACCCCAAGAACCCACTACCTTCATTATTTAATTAAGAAAAAGATTAAAAGTACTAATTAGAATGGATTATGATTTTAATTTAATTAAGAAAATATTTTAATGAAGATTAAATGAAGATTAATCGTTTTAGTGTTTTTGATTAAAAATGAAAGGCAGAATGAATACAACCCAAGGCATGTGCCTCAGGAGCATTCGCTCAAGGATCCAAGGAGTGTTAGACCCCAAGAACCCACTTCTTTCATTGGAAAAATAGATTTTATTGCTAGAACCAAATTGGATTAGGATTAGAATATTTAATCGGGATTAATAAAACTTAATGTTAAAGTAAATTCAAAATTACCTATTTTAATTATTTAATTAATATGATTACTTATCAATTAATAAAATAAAATAAAACAAGAGTTATAATAATTTAAAGAGAATTATAGTTATTTTTACGCTAAGCATGATTAATTTTTAATGATTAAGTTTAATTAGCATCATTCATGATCCATTCAACTAAATAATTATATTTGGTATGTAGAGAGAGAGAGAGTTATTAGGATAAGATCTGATGAAATATTTTTGTATATTAAATTCATAATAAATGAGGAATATAGTGCTCCATTATATAGGAGAACAAACTTTGACAGCTGTACTAGGACAACTGTACATAGATATACCACTAAATCCAATAGAATCTAAAATAGAGAAACTTAGATATTTTATTATTCTAACATTCCCCTGCAGAAGTTGAGGATGTGTTGACAAAACTGTGTTTGTCAAAAACCCTGAGCTTATCACACAGGTGTAGAAACTTAAAGGCTGACAGAGGTTTTATAAGAGCATCTGCCCACTGATCCTGGGCAAGAACATGAATCACAATCAAACTTTGGTTAAGAACCTTTTCCCTTACAAAGAATTTATCCATTTCCATATGTTTATTGCGATTGTGCAGAATAGGATTATGAGCAAGGGTGACAATACTGAGATTGTCCCATAAAACCTTGGGTGTTTGGAATTTGCAATTAAGCTCATTGAGAAGGGACTGAACCCAAAGAATTTCTGCAGAAAGTTTTGCTAAAATTTTATATTTTACTTCTGCACTTGATCTGGCCACCAGAGTTTGTTTTCTTGACCATCAAGAAATGATATTAAGACCTAGGAAAACACAGGCACCTGATGTAGATCTCTTGTCATCAGGATCTGATGCCCAGTCAGCATCACAGAAACCTATAAGAGGCAGAGGTTGATTGCTAGAAGCAGCCTGAATTAGCAGCCCATGATGCAAAGTTCCACTTAGATATCTGAGTATTCTTTTTAGAGCTTTCCAATGCTCCTTAAGAGGGTTGGATAAAAATTGGCAGACTTTATTGACTGAATAGGAAATCTCTGGACTTGTTAGAGTAGCATACTAAAGGGCTCCAACTATGGATCTGAAGTGAGTGGGATTAGGGACAACAATAGAACCAAACTTAGATAGTTTACTGCTGGATATCATGGGTGTGGGCATACCATTGGTAGATGCCATATTAGCTTTGGATAGAAGATCACATATATATTTGGTTTGAGACAAGAGTAAAGAGCCATTTTGGAGATGAGTGACTTCAATGCCCAAAAAACAATCTAGCTTTCCAAGTTGTTTGAGAGCAAACATAGAATTTAACTTTGTGATGAGGTTGTCTATAAATGAAGAGGAATTTCCAATGATAATGATATCATCAACATAGACTAAGACCATAATAGATAAAGTGTTAGAGTGAAGCATAAACAAACTAAGGTCACACTTGCTGGCTTGAAAACCAAGTTATATCAGAGAGCCCTTTAACATTTCAAACCAGGCTCTAGGGGCCTGTTTAAGGCCATAGAGAGCTTTGTTTAACTTGCAGACCAGAGACTTATCAGCTGACTCAAATCTAGGGGGCTGCTGCATGTAAACATCTTCCTCAAGTATGCCATTGAGGAAGGTATTGTTTACATCAATTTGTTGTATACTTCATTTGTTTGTAACTACAAGTGTGAGAATGCTTCTAACAATAACAAGTTTTACAATAGGAGAAAATGTCTCAGCATATTCACTACTAGCCTGTTGAAGAAAACCTTAGCAACTAATCTGGCCTTATACTTATTGATAGAGCCACCTGAATTTTCTTTTACCCTAAACACCCATTTACAGCTAATGGGCTTCTTAGAAGCAAGAAGAAACACCAATGTCCAAGTTTAATTCTTCAAAAGTGCCTGATACTCATCTTTCATAGCCAGAAACCAGTGAGGAGAGGTCATGGTCTGATTAACAGATGTAGGTTCCATTGTGGTGAGGAGAAGGGTAGGGTGCAGTCTATGTTTAACTATGCCATGTTTGGCCCTAGTGTGCATAACATGAGTGTTAAAATGATGAACTAAAGGCTGAGATTGAGAAGTGATAGGAGGGAGGGAGGCAATTGGTGATGAGGAAGCAAATGAAGAGGGAGAAATAATGTTGAGTTCAGCTATGTCAGTGCTGGAAGAAATAACACTAGCATAATGAACAGAAGAAATATGAGAAGATAAAGAGGAATTGGAAATGAGAGTAATATTAGGAGAGGGAGATGGTGAGTTATTGGTAGATAAATATGGTGTAGCAGGAGGAGAGGGAGAAAGGTTGATTTGGTGAAGAGGAGTGGGAGAGAAAGATGCAGATGAGGAAAACCAGAAGTGAGAGGCAGTAGGTGCATTTGGAGCTGACACAGAGGTGGAAAATAATTCCAAGTATGGGAATCTAGATTCATGAAAGAGAACATCTTTATACAAATAGATGTGACCATCACTGAAGGTGAGAAAATACTTAGAAGGGGGAGTTGAATAAATATGAAGATAAAAACTTAGAAATAAAAACTCAAGTATTTTTATCCTGGTTCGTTGAACTCAACTACTCCAGTCCACCCTTCCTAGAGTGATTTGCCTTTCTCAATCAAGGACTTAATCCACTATTTAATCAACTGATTACAATAGTAAGCACTAAGAACAACTGTTCAAAGTCTTCTCAAGAACTACTGATCCTAACTAGATCTTCTTAAGGCTTTCTTACAATTAAATGTAATAACAAATACAAGTGTTTAAATTGCTTCTAATCAAGCTTTATCACAACTGTGATTTTTCACTTAAAGTTAAGAACAAAGAAATTAATTCTAGAAAGAATATGAATAGTATGAGAGCTTTGAATATTGATTTCTTTCAGATGGAACGTTAGTTGAAGAAGATGGGTGAAGACTTGCTTTTATAGGCAGCTGATCCAAGGAGAGCTTCACGTTGAGAAGAGTGTCCAAAAGGTCTGAGCCTTTTTGTCTTCACATCAAGTGACCTTTCCTAGAAGAAGAAAGCACAGAGAAATCCTTTTTGTCTGTGTTCTTGTCTCTAGCATAATAAGGAAAGAGTCGTTTGAATTATTCCAACGGATATAATCTTGAATTCTTCTTCTTCAATTTTCAGCAAGATTCATCAGAGTCTAATTTGATCAGAGCCTTCTGATGTTGATCAGAGTTTTGCTGAATTAGAGTCTTCTGCAGCAGGTGTGCTTTTAGTGTGTTGTAAGTTCAGAGCATGTTTGAGTTAGATCTTCAGTACTGGCAGCTTTAGTACTTTCAGAATCTTCTGTAGTAACTATGCTTTGAAAACTCTTCATACAGAATTCTTCTTTGGTTCAGATGCTTCTGACTTGCTTCAGATTCTTCTGGAGCTTCTGCTTCAGATCCTTCTGGAGGCTACGCTCAGGATCTTCTGTTGGCAGCATTCAGAATTTTCTAATGATTGCATCTGGCGCTTTAGAGTCTAGCAAATTTCTTATGTTCAATTCTTATTTGCTTCTGGAGTGTTAATTCCTTTACTATCTGTAGTAAAAACTCTTAAGCAAATTTTAGAGTATATAATTCTTAATTACAAAATTTCATAATAGTTATCATCAAAACATAGAGATATTATTAAGAACCAATCTGTGTTCTAACAATCTCTCCCTTTTTGATGATGACAAAAACATCAGAAATTTTGTTTAATTGAAAATATAATAATTATAACTCCCCCTGAGATGATGAATCTCCCCCTGAATTAAATACAGATAAGGAATAGAAACTTCCCTTTTGTCTTGAGTATTTTTCAGAGTTAGAGCTTGATTGTTCTTTAACATTTGAGAGTCAGAGTGTCTTGCATATTTCAAAGTCAGAGTTTGATAATTGTCTCAGTGGTCTGAGAGTCTCAGAGTTTCTTTTACAGAGTGTACTTATCAAATGTTCTGAAATACTTAGATTAATTGTTAGATAAAATTTATATGTCTGAAGTTTCATTCTGGTGAAGTTTAATTAAACAGTTCAGATCTATATTTTCTCCCCCTTTTTTGTCATAAGCAAAAAGTAACAACTTTGTAAAGACAAATAAAAGGAAATAGTAAATGAAATAAATCATGTGGAGAAAGCTTTGAGATTTCATTCAATTCAGTTCAGAGCAAGAATACATACATCAGAAGATATTCAACAAACATAAGCAAACATCAGATGCAAACATCAGAATGAAAAAAAAATGAAAAACTAAGAGTGTTTTGACAAAATCATCTTCAACAGATCCGTGATCTCAGAAGATGACTGTTCTTGTTTTGACATCCACTTAGCCATTGTTTCATTCTTCTGATCCTGTTTGGACATCCACTTAGTCATGTCTTCAGACTTCTTATCCTGTTTAGCCATCCAAGACTTGATTTCTGATTGACCAGCTTCCAGAGCAGCAATTTTATCCTCAAAATCTGGATGTTCTTTCTTTATCTCAGATGAAGAAGGTTGAGCATTTTCTGGAGCTTGAACAGAGTCAATTTCCATAGGCACTTCAGAGCTTGGAGCAGTAGAGCCAGAAGGATGTTCTATCAGAGTCATGGTCATAGGGTTGTCTTCAGATGCAGATTCAGTAGTTTCTTCTGATGATGGAGGAGCATCTGTAAGAAGCAGTGGTCCAGATCTCTTGACAGTCCAGAACAGACTTCTTGCAGCTTCAACAAATCTGAGCTTCGCATCATCAGAACATATGTTCTTCAGATTTGATGCTACAGTGTTGAATCTGTTGATGAAGCCATTCCAGATGACATCAGATTCTTGTGCATCCATTGTTGCTGAACACTTCTTCTGTACATTACCTAAATACAACTGTATTTCTTCCAAAAAACCTGTAAATAAATCATCAATGTTTAGTCTAGGTTTGGGGTGTAACAAAGTCTCCAAGGTAATTGGCTTTGGTTGGGGAGTAGGTGGAAATATGGATTTGTTAATGGAAATCAGAGGAGGAGGGTAGTAGAGGAAGAATGGAATTTCAAAGGATTTGTCTGGTTTTGACCTTTTCAAGGCATTTATCAAACATGGTTTGGCAGTTGGGTTATTAGAAACAACATTAAATGGTTTATTAGTGTAAGGTTAGAAAGCAGATTTTGCAGGTTTATCAGAAGCAGCAGGTTTATCAGATGAAGCAGGTTTAGCAGAAGTAACAGCTTTTGCAGATTTGGCAGAGTATGCTATTGTATCTAATGAACCTACTTCTGACATTGATTAAATGTATGTTAGAAGCACAAATGGTAGAGTTATTGTAAGTTTGGGTTTGAAATGAGTGATAGAGTCAAATGGTTCAACTCTGTCATAGAAATCTTTCAGTTTGAAACCATAGGAAAGGTTTTGAAAACAAGATGAGAAATGTCTGTAAGAAGCAGGAGTTACAGATGGTCTTGGTGTAGATGTTGGGATTGGATTTGTAATGGGGATTTCAGATGATGGTTTAGGTGTGGGAGTAGGATCTGGAATAAGAACTTTAGAAGAATTAGGGTGTTCTGGTTGGTTTACCTCAGAATCTCTATGAGAGGGGGATAACAGAAAATTTGGGTGTATGTCAGATTCTGAGGAGTTGGATGAAGTGGTTGGTGTACAAGAGGTAGAAGATACTTGAAATACAGTTCTGAGTGGTGTAACATCAAGAACTTTTGTCTCAGGGATGTTGGTTCCAGATGGTAGAGTTGATTCTGAAGGATTTTCAGAGGGTTTTGATGGGGGTTCAGATGTGGGTGGATCAGATGAAATTTTTATTGGTTCAGTGGTAATATTGTTGTTGTGTTTGAGGTTCAGATGATTTTTGTTGTTGATGTTCAGAGTCTTTTTCTTGTAGATGTTCAGATTGTTTTTCTGGTTGTTTTTCTTGTGGTTGTTGTTGTTTTTCATATGGCTTTTCTTTGAGTTGTTCAGATGGTTTTTGTGGTTGTTGTTCTGATTGTGGTTTTTGAGGTGCAGATGGTTTTGTTGGTATTTCTTGTTGTGGAGTCTGAATTTGTGGTTTTGTTGTTGTTGGTTTTGATTGTGGTTTTTGTGGTGCAGATGGTTTTGTTGATGTTGGTTTTGGTACAGATGATTGTTTTACAGGTGAGATTGAAATAGGATTAGATGGTTTTTGAGGAGATGGAGCAGAAACATGAGATGGAGCAGCAACAAATTTATTTTGTGTAGAGGGTGGTTTTGGAATAGACTTAACAGTTGAATCATTTATAACAATAGTATTTGCAGAAGATACAAAGGATTTAGTACCTTTAATCTTGATTCTTTTAGCTGGTACATAAAGAGTGTCTCCAGATTCTTTCCTCTTCAGCAACTTCTGTGGCTTCTCAGCAACCTTGGGCTTCTTCTGAGCAGGTGCAGCTTCTGCCTCTGATTGACTCCTCTTTCTTGGAGTCTCTTCTACTACAACTGGTAATGGTTCCCTTGCTCTCTTTATAATGTCTGCAGGAATAGGCTTTCCTTCTGCCTTGCACTCATTAATATATCTAACAACAATTTCCCTTGGTTCTTCAGCATAGAACAGAGGGTAGTCATCTAGTGGGATTCTCTTCTGACTCAGTTCAGTAATGTTCAGCTTCTTGGGTGCTGTTGTGAGTTCTTCTACTATTTTAAGTCTCTGAAGACTTTTGGCATTCAGAGGCTTTCCAAGAGTGAATTCCAGTTCTTCTGTAACTCCAACAGCATATAGAGCAGTTACAAGTCCATTCTCAGTTAGAAGATCTGAGATTAACCTTCCAAAAGGAATCCAAGTTCTGATCTTCTGACATTTTTCCTTCACATATTCTCTAGAGGCATTTATATGATTCCATAGATGCATAAACAGAATATATGGAAGATCTACCTTGGTGCTCTGACTTAGGCAATACATAAAATAGAGCTGTTCATTATTGACATAGTCTGGAGAGTTTGTAGACTTTCTGTGATGAATGCATCCCATGAAAATCTTAGCCCAGATCTTGTAGTCAGGCTTCAGATCTTTGAACTTGTTAGAAGCTTGTCCAGCAGTCATCACTTCTTCATAAACTTCATCCATATCTACACGCCCAGATGGCAAGTGTGATACTCCATCTGTTTCCTCATATCCAATGAGTTTTCTAATCAGATCTTCTGTGATAATTATCTCTTTGCCCAGAACAGAAGATAAGATGAACTTAGGGTAAACAGAAGCATGTATCCAGAATTCTTTTACCAGAAGGGGGTAGACTGGTCCAAAAAGTCTGTCAAAATACTTCACCCATCCTTGAGCATCTATAATGGAGCGAAGCTCAAACCCATTCTCAGCAAGTGAATCAAATTCCACCTTTGATTCACACAGAACCTCCAGTTGTTCAACAGGTGTTAGCAATGTTCTCTTTGGTGGTGTATAAGGAGTCACACCCATATTAGCAGAGGTAACTGCAGCCATAGTTGATTGGAATTGTGCAGCAGTTGATGATGAAGTTGCCATTGAAGATGAGTTTGTCAAACACTTAGGGTTTTTGTGAAGAGAGAAGAGAAGACAGAAATGTATAAACAGATGAGATGTGAAAAGTGTGAATGTGGTGAGAAGTGAGGTATTTATACTAAACACATAGGCATACAAACAGTCAGATATAACACGTTCACACAAAGCATTTAATGAAAGGAATAAAAATCATTTCAAGCATTTAATGCTTCTGACAATTTGGGGGGAAAATCAAGATTTTCACTATTCAAACTTCACCTCAAACGTCTCTTCAGTAGTGTACACGTCACCTTTGCAGATTTGGAGTGACACATGTTTGCTTGCATGTGCTTCTGAATTCTCTTTGAGAAATGAAACGTTAACCAACATTCAGATCCTCTAAGGATTGTTAGTTCAGAGTTTCACAAGAAAATAATTAAAGAAAATGAATAAGTAATCAGAAGAAATACTTCAGAGCATTAGGCATTTTTGCATCTGTAAAATTTGCTTCTGACAAATATTATTCTGGACACAAATCCATACCAATATTTTTCAGAATAAATTTGAATCTATCTTCAACAAGGGGTTTTGTGAAAATGTCTGCCCATTGATGATCTGTATCAACAAAGGCTAAATTTATGATTCCCTTCTGAATATAGTCTCTGATGAAATGATGCTTAATTTCTATATGTTTTGCCTTAGAGTGTAAAATGGGGTTTTTAGACAAACATATAGCAGAAGTATTATCACAGAATATAGAAATGTTACTTTCAAATATCTGATAATCTTCTAGTTGACTTTTCATCCAGAGCATCTGTGTGCTACATCCAGCAGCAACAATATATTCTGCCTCTGTGGTTGATAGTGCAATTGTGGGTTGCTTCTTGCTGTACCAAGAGATTAGATTTCTTCCTAGAAATTGATAACTTCCAGAAGTACTTTTTCTTTCCACTCTGTCTCCTGCGTAGTCAGCATCACAGAATCCAACTAATTTGAAATCATCAGATTTTCTGTAACACAAACCCACATTAGAAGTACCTTTCAGATACCTTAGAATCCTCTTGACAGCTATCAAGTGTGATTCTCTAGGATCTGATTGGAATCTAGCACACAAGCATACACTGAATAATATGTCAGGTCTAGAAGCAGTTAAGTAAAGAAGAGATCCTATCATACCTCTGTAGAGTTTCTGATCTACTTTCTTACTTACCTCTTCCTTGCCTAATGAGCTAGTTGGATGCATGGGAGTCTTTGCCATCTTACTATCAGTCATGTTAAATTTCTTCAGAAGTTCTTTAACATATTTGGTCTGATGTATGTAAGTGCACTCTGGAGTTTGATTGGCTTGAATTCCCAGAGAGAATCTCAGTTCTCCCATCATGCTCATTTCAAATTCTGCCTGCATACATTTAGCAAACTCCTTTCCCAGCATAGTATTGGTAGATCCAAATATTATATCATCCACATAAATTTGACAAATTAGAAGATCTTTCTTAAATGATTTACAAAAGAGTGTTGTGTCCACTTTGCCTCTGATGAAATTTTTCTCCAGAAGAAAATTGCTCAATCTTTCATACCAAGCTCTGGGAGCTTGTTTTAAACCATACAGAGATTTCTTTAGTTTGAAAACATGATCTGGAAAAATTTCACTCTCAAAACCAGGAGGCTGGTGAACATAAACTTCTTCTTCTATAATACCATTTAGAAAGGCACTTTTAACATCCATCTGATACAGAGTGATGTTATTTTGTGCAGCAAATGAAATAAGAAGGCGTATAGATTCTAACCTTGCCACTGGAGCATAAGTTTCAGTATAATCAATACCTTCTTGTTGACTGTACCCTTGAGCAACAAGCCTTGCCTTATTTCTTTCAACTTCTCCTTTCTCATTAAGCTTATTTCTGAAGACCCATTTAGTTCCAATTACATTGAATCCTTTTGGTCTTTGAACTAAATCCCACACATCATTTCTGGTGAATTGATTTAACTCTTCTTGCATGGCAATAATCCAATCATTGTCTTGCAGAGCTTCATCTACAGAAATTGGTTCAATTTCTGACACCAGTCTAAATAGTGATGCTTCAGATGATCTTAGAAAGGATCTTGTTCTGATGAGATCATCCTTCGTTCCAATTATAACATTCTCTGGATGAGAAGTTTTGATTCTGGAAGATGATCTTCTAACAGTTGATTCTTCAGAAATATTTAAATTGTTCATCTGAGAAGTTAAAGGAATTGCCTCTGGCGTTGCTTCTGGTTCCTTCACTTGAGCTTTGTCTGCCTCTGAGCCTTCAGAGTCTGTGAAGACTACTTCTCTATCTGCAGAGTTTTCAGACTGCTTTAGCTTTTTACTGCCAAGCTTATCATCAAATCTAACATGAATAGATTCTTCCATAATCTGTGTCTCAGTGTTGTATACTCTGTAGCCTTTAGAGCGTTCAGAATATCCAAGCATGAAACACTTCTGTGCTTTAGAATCAAACTTGTTTAGATTTTCTTTAGTATTTAACATATAGAAAAATACATCCAAAAGGATGAAAATATGAAATGTTGGGCTTTCTGTTCTTCCACAGTTCATATGGAGTCTTCTCCAGAAGAGGTCTTACAGACACTCTGTTCTGAATGTAACAGGTTGTGTTGATTGCTTCTGCCCAGAAGTGTTTTTCCAGATTGGTCTCGTTGATCATGGTTCTGGTCATTTCTTGCAGAGTTCTGTTTTTCCTCTCTACAACTCCATTTTGTTGTGGAGTTCTAGGACAGGAAAAATCATGAGCAATGCCATTTTCATTAAAATATTTTTCAAAATATTTATTTTCAAATTCACCACCACGATCACTTCTGACTTTTATAATTTTGAAATCTTTTTCATTCTGGACTTGTTTACAGAAGTCAAAGAACACAGAATGTGACTCATCCTTGTGTTTTAAGAACTTTACCCATGTCCATCTACTATAGTCATCAACAATGACTAATCCATACTTCTTGCCTCTGATGGATGCAGTTTTCACTGGTCCAAACAGATCAATATGAAGTAATTCTAGTGGTCTAGAAGTAGAAACAACATTTTTTGATTTAAAAGAAGATTTTGAAAACTTCTCTTTTTGGCATGCTTCACAAAGAGCATCTGAGGTGAACTTCAGATTAGGAAGTCCTCTGACAAGATTAAGTTTATTAATCTGAGATATACGTCTCATATTAATATGTCCTAATCTTCTGTGCCAGACCCATTGCTCCTCATTAACAAACAAGAGGCATTTAACATTTTGAACTATAAGTTCTGAAAGATTAATTTTATAAATGTTGTTTTTCCTCTTTCCACTAAATAGAATAGAGCCATCTTTTTGACTAATAGCTTTACAACATTTTTGATTAAAGGTTATATCATAACCATTGTCACTTAATTGACTTATGGACAATAAGTTATGCTTTAACCCTTCAACAAGTAAAACATTAGTGATAGAGGGAAGTTTACCATTTCCAATGGTGCCAGATCCAATGATCTTGCCTTTCTGATTCCCTCCAAATTTCACATCACCTCCAGATCTAAGCTCCAGACTTTGGAACATAGACCTTTCTCTTGTCATGTGTCGTGAGCATCCAGAGTCCAGGTACCATGATTGGCGTCCTGACCTTGCTGCTAAGAACATCTGCAACAGGAATTATTTTACTCTTAGGTACCCCAGATCTTCTTGGGTCCTTTAGGGTTAGTTGTTCTGAAGGTTTGTCTAAACTTCTGTTTTTCAACATAAGGTTTATTCTGACTAGCCTTAGATTTAAACACATGAATATTCTTTTCAGAACGTGTTTGTTCAATATCATTCAAGTGACCAAATTTAAAGTGGGAATATAAAGGAGTTTTCTTGATGATAATTTTATCAGTAGGTTTTGGATTTAAATCCTTTCCAGAGGAAGATTCATATCCAATTCCTTTTCTGTTATTTCTGCTAACTCCATAGATCATAGAAGCCATTTTGCTTCTGTCTATGCTTTTAGCAAGAAACTTTTGAAAGCTATAATCATATTTTTCCAAAATATTTTTGCATTCAGATTCAGTTTCAGAATTAGAGTTTTGTTGAGCTAATTCAGAATCATTTTTCAATTTTAAATTCTTTTCATTTAGCTCAGCTACTTCTGATTTGAGAATATTATTCTCAGATACAAGATTGCTTTGACGCTTCTTGTATTTGAGCTTAATATTGTTATAGCTCTTCAGAACTTCTGATAAAACTTTGATAAGTTCTTCTTTAGTGAGTTTAGCCATTACCTCTTCAGCGTCAGAGTCAGATTCAGAGTCAGATTCAAATCCTGAAGTTCCTTCTTCCTGATCTTCTATGTCTGCCATCAAAGCTACATTGGCACATTCTTCTTCTGACTCAGATTCAGATTCAGATGTATCTGAATCATCCCAGGTGGCCATTAGAACCTTTTTCTTCTTATCAAATTTTCTTTTAGGCTTTTCTTTCAGCACCTTTGGACATTCATTTTTGTAATGTCCAGGTTCTTTACATTGATAACAGACAACCTCCTTTTTACCAGATCTTCTGTGTCCAGAAGATTCTTTTCTTTGGTCAGGCTTCCTGAAGTTTCTGAATTTCTTTCCTTTATGCTTCCAGAGTTTGTTTATTCTTCTGGACAACATGGATAGTTCATCTTCATCTTCAGATGAGGATTCTTCAGAGCTTTCCTCTATTACCTGTAATGCTTTAGCAGATTTATTAGATTTTAAAGCAATAGATTTACCTTTCTTTTGAGGTTCATCTTCCTCAAGTTCAATTTCATGACTTCTAAGTGAACTGATCAGTTCCTCCAAGGAGATCTTGTTCAGATCTTTAGCCATTTTCAGCGCTGTCACCATAGGTCTCCATCTGGTAGGTAAGCTTCTGATGATCTTTTTCACATGATCAGCAGTAGAATATCCTTTATCCAGAACCTTTAGTCCAACTGTAAGTATTTGAAATCTGGAGAACATAGCTTCAACAGATTCAGAGTCTTCCATCTTGAAGGCTTCATACTTCTGGATCAGAGCCAGAGCCTTTGTTTCCTTGACTTGAGAGTTTCCCTCATGAGTCATTTTTAAGGATTCAAACATGTCATATGCAGTTTCCATATTTGTAATTTTTTCATACTCAGTGTGAGATATTGCATTTAACAATATTGTTCTGGCCTTGTGGTGATTTCTAAATTCCTTCTTCTGAGCATCTGTCATAGATTTTCTGTCTACTTTCTTGCCATTCCCATCAGTGGGATGAACATATCCATCTATGACCAGATCCCATAAATCAGCATCATATCCAAGGAAAAAACTTTCAATTCTGTCTTTCCAATAATCAAATTTCTCCCCATCAAACATAGGGGGTTTGGTGCTGATTCTGTCCCTTTCTTCATATTTGTTGTTAATGTTAGATATTGTATTATCAGCCATTGTAACAACCAAATATATATCAGAGTTTTTCTCACTGGATCTTTACTGTCACTGTGAAGTGGTAGCACACACAAAACCGGAGCTCTGATGCCAACTGAAGGTGAGAAAATACTTAGAAGGGGGGGTTGAATAAGTATGAAGATAAAAACTTAGAAATAAAAACTCAAGTATTTTTATCCTGGTTCGTTGAACTCAACTACTCCAGTCCACCCTTCCTAGAGTGATTTGCCTTTCTCAATCAAGGACTTAATCCACTATTTAATCAACTGATTACAATAGTAAGCACTAAGAACAACTATTCAAAGTCTTCTCAATAACTATTGATCCTAACTGGATCTTCTTAAGGTTTTCTTACAATTAAATGTAATAACAAATACAAGTGTTTAAATTGCTTCTAATCAAGCTTTATCACAACTGTGATTTTTCACTTAAAGTTAAGAACAAAGAAATTAATTCTAGAAAGAATATGAATAGTATGAGAGCTTTGAATATTGATTTCTTTCAGATGGAACGTTAGTTGAAGAAGATGGGTGAAGACTTGCTTTTATAGGCAGCTGATCCAAGGAGAGCTTCACGTTGAGAAGAGTGTCCAAAAGGTCTGAGCCTTTTTTTCTTCACATCAAGTGACCTTTCCTAGAAGAAGAAAGCACAGAGAAATCCTTTTTGTCTGTGTTCTTGTGTCTAGCATAAATAAAGAAAGAGTCGTTTGAATTATTCCAACGGATATAATCTTGAATTCTTCTTCTTCAATTTTCAGCAAGATTCATCAGAGTCTGATTTGATCAGAGCCTTCTGATGTTGATCAGAGTTTTGCTGAATCCGAGTCTTCTGCAGTAGGTGTGCTTTTAGCGTGTTGTAAGTTCAGAGCATGTTTGAGTTAGATCTCCAGTACTGGCAGCTTTAGTACTTTCAAAATCTTCTGTAGTAACTATGTTTTGAAAACTCTTCATACAAAATTCTTCTTTGGTTCAGATGCTTCTGACTTGCTTCAGATTCTTCTGGAGCTTCTGCTTCAGATCCTTCTGGAGGCTACGCTCAGGATCTTCTGTTGGCAGCATTCAGAATCTTCTAATGATTGCATCTGGCGCTTCAGAGTCTAGCAAATTTCTTATGTTCAATTCTGATTTGCTTCTGGAGTGTTAATTCCTTTAGTATCTGCAGTAAAAACTCTTAAGCAAGTTTTAGAGTATATAATTCTTAATTACAAAATTTCATAATAGTTATCATCAAAACATAGAGATATTATTAAGAACCAATCTGTGTTCTAACAACCATCAGAGGCAAGGCATTTGTAGCCTTTGTGAGAGGTAGAATATCCTAAGAAAATGCATTTTTGAGATCTAAAGGCTAGTTTGTGGGCATTGTAAAGGCGAAGGAAAGGGAATCAGGTACAACCAAACACCCTAAGGATAGAATAATCAGGATGTTTGTGCTTGAGAATAAAGTATGGAGATTGGTTTTAGAGGGTGGGACTAGGCAGGCGATTGATAAGATATGCAGCAGTGGTAAAAGCATGATCCCAATATTTCAAAGGTAGATTAGACTGAGCAAGGAGAGATGAACCAGTTTCAACAATATGGTGATGTTTTCTTTCAAAAATGTCATTCTGATGATGAGTATGGAGACATGTGAAACGATGAGTAGTACCAAGTTCAGTAAGATACTTGGTGAAGGGGAGAAATTCACCACCATTATTAGTTTAAACACTTTTGATTTTGAAGCCAAACTGAAGCTCAACCATGGATTTGAAGTGGACAAATTGTGTGAGAGTATTAGATTTGATTTTGAGTGGAAAACCCCCACACAAACCTGGAATGAGCATCAACACAAGTTAGAAAATAAGTGTAACCACTAGAGGATTGAATGTGAGCTGGTCCCCATAAATTACACACAACCAGCTCAAAAGGAATATGATATTCAGTTGTGGAAAGGGAATATGGGAGTCTATGAGATTTTCCTAGGCAACGGGGAAGGCGTAGTTCATTAGGTGGTTTTGAGGGTGTGGGAATGTTACAGATTTTAAGCATTGCTATAAGAGCATGATGGTGAGGATCCCCTAAGCGAGTATGCCATAAATGATATTTGTTATTAGATATAGAGGATGTGACATTATAACATTGAGAAGGAATATAGTTATTGGTAGAAAATCTAGTAATGACAGGAGTAATGACAAAAGTAGCAGTTTTATTAAGAGAATCATTATTACATAAGGGAGTACAGTTGCTTGTAGCAATAGAGTTTGATTTGCAATTATCATTAGAAAGGGAATGACAAGAAAAAGTAACAGGTGCTGAAGTTGATGGAGTGCAGTTTGACACATGAAGAGGCATGATTGACAAACTTGTAGAGACCATCAGTTCCAATTGTGCCGTGAAGCAGAAGTTCAGAGGAAGCCTGGGATTTGACAAGGCAAAAATGTGGATGAAACTCAAGGAAAGCATTATTGTCTTGAGCGAATTTACCTTAAACTAATGAGATTTTTAATGATGTGAGGAACAAGAAGTAAGTTGGGTAAGGTGAGGGATGTGTTAGGTAAGGTAAAATCCATAGAACCTACAGAGTTAATATACAAACCTTGTCCATTTCCCATGTACACTTGATCAGTTCCAGGCAGCGAAACAGAGTCAGTAAAGTTGGAAGGATCAGGAGTAGGGCTGGAAATGAGTCGAGTCGAGTCGAACTCACCTCAGCTCGGCTCGACTCGTTAAGATTTGTTCGAGTTCGAGTTCGAGTTCGATTTCAACACGAACTTTTTTTTAAGCTCAAACTCGACTCGTTATAAGTTCTCGAACAGTTCGGTTCAACTCGTTAGGTTCATCTCATTAGGTTCAGTTCACATGATTCACGGACTTAAAAGCTATTTTTTTTACATATATATATTTTTTAGTATATTTGACATTTTAAATAAATATATTTTTTTAAAATAAAATATTTAAATAAAATAAAAGTTATCATATTGAAATTTAACTTTATCTTCGAAATCTACTAATTCAAAACTTACACAACTTTCAAGAGATACATCTGAGAGTCTAATTCAAAAACTACTAAATTGAAGATTAAATTTGTCTAAGATTTGGAGTAAATATTTAAACCTAATCTTAAAGACAGTATAATTTTTCTCATATGTAATCGAGTTGACTCATGAACCTAACGAGTCGAACTATGTATAGTTCAAGTTCAGCTCATTTAGTTAACGAACTTAATTTTTCGCTCATACTTAACTCATTTGGTTCATGAACCTAGTTCAACGATTTAATTGTCGAATCGAATTTCGAACTATTTTCGAGTTGGTTCGGTTCATTGCCAGCCCTAATCAGGAGTAACATGGTGAGAAGCTCCAGAATCAGGATACAACCATTGATTGCTGAAATTCAGATCAGACCCAGTAAGGAGAGCTTGAGGTTGCTGTTGATACCTTGGTGAAGGAGCTTTGGGAGCAGAATATCCAAAAGAAGGTGGATAAACAGGCCTAAACGACATCATTTGAGGATTGAAGGGAGATCTTGTATCTTGTGAAGAGTTGGAGTAACGATGATAGCATATGGAAGCATTGTGACCAGGCTTAGTACAGATTTGACAGTGAACACGAGCGGAACGACCACCACGTCCAAATCGGCCACCACTGCGACCAGAGTGTCCTTCTCGAGAAGAAAAATCATGGCTTTCCGCGTGTGGAGTGACATGGCTAGTTTCAGAGGGAAATACAGAAGTTAAAGATCCCGAGGTATTGGAAGCGACTTGCGAACATGGCGATGAAGCTTGAGTGAGATTTACAGAAACAGGCTCAGTGATTATAGCTTTCTTGTTCTTCTCAAGATGTGACTCACGAGCGAGAATAAAGGACTTAAGCTCATCAATGGAACAAAATTCATCTTTGCTGTTAACTGCAGCCACAATGGAACTGTACTCTTCTGGAAGAACGTCGAGTACGATTTCAATGAGATTGCAAAGAGGAACAGGGTCTCTTACAGAGACGAGAGAATCATTAATCTCACGAACAGGGAGAATAAACTCTTCTATCGTGCGCGACCCTTTTGTGAGATTTCGAAGTTCAAAACGGAGCTGATATACCACTAAATCTAATAGAATCTAGAATAGAGAAACTTAGATATTTTATTATTCTAACAATAAAAATAATAATTTATAAATCATTTTACAATACTAATAATAAAAAAATAAAAAATATTAATAATTGTTATTATTATATTTTTATTATTTATTAGTCCCACTTTTTCAATTTTTTAGTTAATATTTTCTAAATTATTAAGTAGTATATTAATTATTTTTTTAGTTTATATTTTTAATAGTCTACACGTTTTTTAGTTTGTGGAAACCATATTTTCTGTTGCCGCTAGACTAGACTACTGCTTACTCCATCATTGAAACTCCGTAAGTCATCTTATCTGGAATATCGGAACCCTTTTTTTAACACTGTAAATAACTATTTTATGTTTTTTCACAGAAAAATTGAAAATTTGTTCAATCTATTGAATCGCCTGAACCAACCACTTTGACTGGTTTTTATCGATTTTCCAATTTAAATAAAAATAAATATAAGAACCTTTGAGTTCAGAGACACGGACAACATGACATAAAATATAAGAACCTTTGTTTGAAGATCCATGTTTAGGTAGGTTTGGCTTCAGCACATCCAGGCATCTTTCAAAGTTTAAACAATAGCAATAAAATGCAAAAAAACTTGAAGAAAGAGATCAGTTATTGTGTTGTAGTCCACAAAGCATCCTCCCTCCGTTTGAGACATCATGAGAGCAAAATTTACTGCACCCTACAATCAAGCAAATTTCAAAATGTGTGACACCATAAAAAAAACAATGACGCTCAAAAAAGTATTCAGTAGATACAAAAAGAAAAGCATCCCCCTTCCGATGATGCTTCTGAGGCCAAAAATATAAGATCCGGACTGATTTCTGTAAACTGCGGTGGCAGTCTCCATATACAATTAACAATAGACACTCCATGGAAATCTTAAAGCACTATTTTCTGTTAGCCTATTTGAAAAATATCTTTATCTAATTTGGAGAGGGTGTTCATATCTGTAGGATATTTAATGATTCTAAATTAAAGTCACTTAATATTAATTATCTCGTATTTATTAATACCGTCAATTGTAAAATATTATAATGATATTATTTTTATTTTTTTATAAATTTAAAATTTATTTTATTATGTAATACTGATATAAAATTGTGTGATTAGTCAATTTTATAATTTTATTAACCAATATTTTACATTGTATTAACCAACTTTAATTACTATTAAATTCTTTTTTAATTTCTGAACGTTTATTAATCAACTTTATAATTTCATTAATCAATTTTTCAGATTATATTAATTAACTTTGATTATTGTTAAAAATTATTTTTTTATATCTGGACGTTTATTAACCAATTTCATCACTTCATTAACCAATTTTTTATATTTTATTAACTAATTTTATTTCACTACTTTAAAATAACTGTTTATGGACACTGTTCACGAACACTGTTCACAAAAAATATATATTTTTTATTTTAAAAAATATTGTTCGCCGTATAAATACGGTGAACAGTGTATACAATGTAGGTATTGGTGTAGGAAAAATGTGTAAGAATAACAATGTTTTAAGTAAATTGATGATTAAAAATCTCATTGATTTTTTTAATGAGAAATGATATCTTTACACCCCATGATACACCTAGACTGTATAATAGAATCCAATTTTAATATTTTATCATTAATTTCTCTCTCCTATATTTTTAAATCAAAACAAAAAGAGAAGTTATTTATTTAAATAGATATTTATTTATTTTAAATCTTACAATAATAAATAATTTTTAAAAAATATATAATTTATTATTATTATTATTATTATTATTAAATTAATTAACTAATTTTATAATTTTATTAACCAACCTTATTTTACTATTAAAATTATTTTTAATATTTGAATGTTCATTAACCAACTTAATCATTTCATTAACCAACTTTTTACATTTCATTAATCAATTTTATTTTAATATTAGAAATTATTTTTAAAATTCTGAACGTGTATTAACCAACTTCATCACTTAATTAACCAATTTAAAATTATTTTTAAAATTTTAGGTGTTTATTAATCAATTAATCAACTTTTTACATTTCATTAATCAACTTTATTTTTCTACGTAAAACTACTGTTCACAAAGATACTGTTACACTATTCACAGTATAAATATGATGATAAATATGATAAACAGTGTATAGAGTGTAAGTATTTGATGTCAAATATAAGAGTATGAATAGCATTGATGTTTTTTTATACCCTTAAGGGATGTGCCGTTTTGTTGATAATTGATAATCTAGCCATGCTTATACCTGGCTGGGTACCAAGTTCAATGACATGCATCTTTGATGTAATGTCCAGCATTACAATAAATAATTACGCTGAAATCTTTTTCAGTTTTATCATCACAAATCCCTTTTATGTTAATAAAAATAAAAATATTAGTAAGAATGTATCAAATCTACTTTTTGATTTGGTTATTATTTAATTTCAGCATCGATAACTAAGCTAAAATATCTCTTAGTTTGCTCATCTTAAATATTTTAAATAAAATAAACAATTCAAAATTATATCGATAACATCATCAAACTCACTTTTATTCAATTAGTAAGAATGTATCAACTCCCAGTTTTTAATACATCCTCTAATCAACTTACAACTTCTGTCCCTTCCTCCATCTATGGTAACAAATCATATGTCTGTGCTAGCGTGTCCCAATTTGTAGTGATATGAAATCAACCGTTACTATAGTAGTGAAGATTAGGAACAACAAGAACAAGAAGAGAATTAACTTATTTTTTTCATTTTTAAATTTTCGTATTGTAATATTTAATATTATTTTTCAATTTTAATTGTTTTCAACGCCTATTAAAATTAAATCTCATTTAATAAACTTTTTATTATTTAATTAATTGTTTTAAAATAGTTAAAAATTGTTTTGGCCTGGGTCCCGGTCTGACCGGGAAAGCTCAGCCCACATACACTTGAGGGAAGACCCAAAAGAGTCTTCCTCATCTGTGTCGAGCACAAGACTCCCCGTTGACCAGACACTGTCCCTGTCGGGCAGAACTTTCCTTCCGTCGGGCAGAACCTTCCTCATCTGTGCCGAGCACAAGACTCCCCGTCGATCAGACACTGCCCCGTCGGGCAGAACCTTTCCTCCGTCGGGCAGAACAATGTGTCCTCCCCACGTTCTCCACGTGCACCCCTCCGCGGGGACACGTCACCAACCAACTGCCCACCTCCGAAAGAGCAGGTCAAACCCACTTTCCGGAGATCACGGGACAGTTGGACTAGGGCGAAGACCACGTCCTGGTCTTCACTACGCCACGTAAGCCCTAGCAGTCACTTGGGTTGGGCCTGACCATCCAGCCCAACTCAAATGACCGTTGGCCATGCGCTGGGGTCTCTCTATAAATACCCTCTTTCACAAGAGGGTCAAGTATTCTCTTCTTACCCCTTTTCTGTATTTGTTGTCACTCTGTCCAAACACTTACTTTGGCATCGGAGTGCCTTGCAGGTACACCCCCATCTTCTTTCTTCAACACCGGTGAACAGGCAGTAAGTCGAAGACACGTGGCAACCAGCGATTCCCTTCTGATCAGATCAGATCAGTGGCGCCGTCTGTGGGAACTAAGCTTCCCCGTTCTTCCGAGCAGAGAACCAAAGATTCATCTCTCAAAACTTCAAGATCAGGACTAACCCACGCCATGGCGATGCTGTTCACAACTCCGACCACGTCCCCGTCACCAACGGCGACGGTCAGGTGGGGACATCTCAACTCCACGAAGAGGGGTAGGACCCTCGCTGCCAACCAGCCAGCCTTTGTCCTCTCCTTCGTCGGGCAGAAGCTCTGTCGAGCAGGACCTTGGCTGCCAACCAGCCAGCCCTTGTCCTCTCCTTCGTCGAAGCAGGAGCTCTGTCGAGTAGGACCTTGGCTGCCAACCAGCAACCCTTGCTCTCTCCTTCGTCGGGCAGAAGCTCTGTCGAGCAGGACCTTGGTTGCCAACCAGCCAGCCCTTTCCCTCTCCTTCGTCGGGCAGAAGCTCTGTCGAGCAGCACCTTGGCTTCCAATCAGCCAGCCCTTGCCCTCTCCTTCGTTGAAGCAAAAGCTCTGTCGAGCAGGACCTTGGCTGCCGACCAGCCAGCCCTTGCCCTCTCCTTCGTCGGGCAGAAGCTCTATCGAGCAGGACCTTGGCTGCCAACCAGCCAGCCCTTGCCCTCTCCTTCGTCGAAGCAGAAGCTCTGTCGAACAGAACCTTGGCTGCCAACCAGCCAACCCTTGCCCCTCCTTCGTCGATCAGAAGACTCGGGGGGCAGGACCTTGGCTGCCAACCAACCAGCCCTTGCCCTCCTTCGTCGGGTAAAAGACTCGTCGGGCAGGACCCTGGCTGCCAATCAGTCAGCCTTTGTCCTCTCCTTCGTCGAGTAAAGCCCTGTCTTCACGTGTCAAGACGGAGCACGGGACATACTACCTCGAAAACCTACACGGGGATCAACTAGCTCGACCATGGAACGTTGAGAAGCTGAAAAGGTACTATAGTTAAACACTGCCCACGACGCTCAGGCGTCGCGACCACAGGGGGGCGACATGGTACTGCCGCACCTCCTCGCGTCTTCAAGAGACCAACAAAACAACAAGCCCTGCCTTTGTGTGCGCGGGAAGAAGGCTTTGCTCGACGGAGAATCCCTCGATCGAGACTCCTCGTCGCTGTACCAAAATCGGCAGGACACCCAGCTCACGATGGGACGTTCACGCCGCGGGGATAAACTACCCCCGAAATGACCAGGTAACAAAACCGGTCAACCGGCCAGTTCTCTACACTACCGGGCACCATCATCGTCGAGCTACTTCTCCCAGACATACCAAAAAACATAATAAACACGCATCTCAAATATACTAACCTACATTCAGAGCATACAACGTGCAGAAATAAAACATGCATATCATCATGCAGAAACAAAACGAGCGCACACTTAAACAAAATAGCATTCCATAAAACGGACACAAGCCCAGAAGTCAAAACGTTACAATAAACGGGCACAACGAGCAGAAGCTCTGTCGAGCTGGACCTCGCCTGCCAACCAGCTAGTCTTTGTCATCTCCTTCGTCGAGCAGAAGCTTTGTCGAGCAGGACCTCGCCTGCCAACCAGACAGTCTTTGTCCTCTCCTTCGTCGAGCAGAAGCTCTATCGAGCAGAACCTTGCCTACCAACCAGCCAACCCTTGCTGTCTCCTTTGTCGGGCAAGACCCCCCTCCTCTTCCAGACCTCCGACAGACAGCTAGCAGATCGATGTCGTGCGGCAGGTCACTGATTCCCTTCTGGTTAGATCACTGGCACCGTTGGAGCCGCCTCCTCGTCGTGGACGTCCGTCAACCCGAACACGTCCATGCTTGCAACCTGCTCACGTTCGTTAGGAACACTCCCTTGACATCTTTATCCGACAGTAGCTCTCCCCGGCGCACTTTCCCGCCTAAGCGCAGCATTATCAAGTCCTCGCTCCCTCGCCTCGGAACTATGACTTGGGGGCTCCTGTTCTGGCCTAGGCCCCGGCCTGACCGGGAAGGCCCAATCCACATACACTTGGGGTAAGACCCAAAGGAGCCTTCCTCATTTGTGTCGAGCACAAGACTCCCCGTCGACCAGACACTACCCCCGTCGGGCAGAGCCTTCCCTCAGTCGGGCAGAACCTTCCCTCCTTCGGGCAGAACCTTCCTTATCTGTGTCAAGCACAAGACTCCCCGTCGACCAGACACTGCCTTGTCGGGCAGAACTTTCCCTCCGTCGGGCAGAACAATGTGTCCTCCACACGTTCTCCACGTGCACCTCTCTGCGGGGACACGTCACCAACCAACTGCCTACCTCCGAAAGAGCAGGTCAAACCCACTTTCCGGAGATCACGGGACAGTTGGACTAGGGCGAAGACCACGTCCTGGTTTTCACTACGCCACGTAAGCCCTAGCAGTCACTTGGGTTGGGCCTGGCCATCCAGCCCAACTCAAATGACCGTTGGTCCTACGCTGGGGTCTCTCTGTAAATACCATCTTTCACAAGAGGGTCAGGTATTCCCTTCTTACCCCTTTTTTTGTATTTGTTGTCACTCTGTCCAAACACTTACTTTGGCATCGAAGTGCCTTGCAGGTACACCCCCATCTCCTTTCTTCAACACCGGTGAACAGGCAGTAAGTCGAAGACGCATGGCAGCCAGTGATTCCCTTCTGATCAGGTCAGATAAAAAATATATATAATTTCTTATTATTTTATTATTTATTTAATTCAAATATTATTTTAAAATTATTAATTATTTAATTAATATTTAAAAACAAAAATAAAAAAATAAAACATGTCATACCTGATTTGAGGTGATAGATGTAAGGCGTATGAAGGCTTCCGCCATCTCATTTGGTAGAAGGATTTTTTAATTAAAAAAAGTTTGGAATTTTTTTTCCAAATGTGTCAATCCAAGCAAAATCTATGTGTTTTTGATCCCTAAACATTAGTATTATTTTTCATGATCTCTCAATGATCAAGATAGTGTAGTTTTTAGACGAAGTTTTTTTTAATGCACCCGAGTGATTTCTTAACTACTATACAAAATTATTTAAATGTTTTTAGTTTTCGAAGATACATCTTCAGACGCATCTATTTCTGAATAAATGTGGAAATATTTTGGAGATGTATTTTCAAAATAATTTTAAACATTCGATACAACCTACTTAAAAGCCATTTACATTTGAAATGTACCAAAGATGCATCTCCGTGAATATTTCGGAGATATATCTCTGAAATGTATAAAAATAGATTTTTCATCCACTATGTTGTTAATTTGTGTTCAGATGAAGTGTAACGTACGATTGAAAATTTTAAAAAATAGACGTACAAAATAATAAGAGACTACTACTGTGTGTGTCGAAAATAAAATAGCCATAGATGTAGAAAATATCGTACAATCGAGATTTAAAATGTAGTAACACCGTTAAAATAAAGTATAGAGTATAATGCTATAAAAAAAATAATAAGAGGCTACTACCGTGTGTGTTTGAAAACCTTTCGTATACCTCATTTGTATGCTCTACCAAAATAATAAGAGGTTACTACTGTTTGAGTTTCCTGGCGGTAATTACTACTACTAATGTTAATCATTCGATCTTTTGATAACAAATTTATGCTCCTTTGAGAACTTTGCTGACAAAGTAAACTAGCCATTCATCTCCATCATTGTCCTTAACCAATACCAATCTAATGGCCTTCTCAGATACTGCTAAATACAAGGTAAGGGGTGAATTTTCCTTCGGACGAACCAAGATCGACGAAGTAGACAGGATTTGTTTTAGCTCCATGAATGTCCTCTCACATTCTTTCGTCCACTTGAACTCTGCCGACTTCTTTATAGCCACGAAGAAATGTATGGACTTGTTGCCTGCGCAAGACATAAATTGGGAGAATACGGCTTATCTCTCGGTCAGCTGCTGAACTTCTTTTATTGATGTCGGGCTTCTCATATTAATGATTATCAAGCACTTGTCTGGATTTTCCTCTATTCCTCAATATGTCTGCATAAAACCTAGAAATTTGTCGGCTCTTACTCCAAATGTACAATTGTCAGGGTTAAGCCTTATGTTGAACTTATTTATCGATTCAAATGTTTCTTTCAAGTCTTCTACATGTTTTACTTCTTCCTGTGTCTTAACTAACATGTCATCCACATATACTTCCAGATTTCTTCCTATATGTGATATGAATACCTGGGTCAACCCATAGCATATCTTATAGCTTCCATGCGAAGAGGTCAACGTTATCTTTCAATATCTTGATGATGTCTGCTTCCTCTTCCTGAGACCTCCCCAAGCATATCTGAGTGACTTGAAAGTCATCAGTGCCTATTTGTACCTTTTTTAATTCTCTAATCGAGGTCAAGCTATCTTCCGCTGGATCTCCCCGAGAATCAAGGTCCACCAAGTTCACCTTCAAAGTGTTATATGTCATAGGACGATCCTACTGGGTATTCTTTTTTAACTTGAAACTATCTTTATAGCATTTCCTAGCCAGTCCTTGATCACCTTTAATTATTCTGACTTGTCTGTATTCTTGAAGATACTTCATGGTTAAATAAAGGATGGATAATACAGCTTCTAGAACATTTTACGTCGGCCTTCTGATGATGGTGTTGTAGGGTGATGATGTATTCACTTTCAGGTATCTCACTCTGATTCCTTTTATGGTGCTTCCACTTCCAAAGACGGTCATGATGGGTAGGTGTTCCAATACCTGGACTTGTTCCCCCGAGAAGCCAACTAGGGTACCTTTGAAAGGCAATAACTCTGACATATCCATGTCCATACCTTTGAAAGCATTCTAGTACAGTGCGTCGACTGAGCTGCTCGGATTGGTCAACACTCTTTTGACACTCCAATCATGAATTTGGACATTTTTGACCATCAGGTCATTCTTATGCGTCAGTACCCCTTCTGAGTCCTTTCTTGAAAATCCAATGATAGCAGATCTTTCTTCCTTTCCTGATAACAAATTATGTGGCACGTGCATTACTGATCAGACGTATCTTTTTCTGGCCGAACTTGTTTCTTCTTCACCAACGAAACCTCCCGAGATGGTGTTGAGTGTGTGTCGGGCCATCCGAGTCTCACGCACCTCTTTAATGTTTTTTCCTTTTTTGGCAGAGAGATTTTATGAGTTTGGCTCTCTGCTGAAAGGGCTTATCTTTCCTTCTGCTCCTCCTGCCACCTTTACATACGACATTAACCGGCCTCTTTGGATTAGGATCTCAATTACTCTCTTTAGTTTATGACAATCTTCAGTATGGTGGCCTCTAAAATGATGATAGGCGCACCATGCCTCATCATCTTTTCATAGCACGACATTGATCCTCTTGGGGCAAATAGGTTCCCGTATTAGTTTGAGATGATACACCTCTCGCAAAATGTCAACATGTTTTGCATTGAGGGGTGTAAAATTCTTGGTGAAGTTATCATATAGCCTCTGTTAAGGTTTTATTATCGATCTTTTCCTTAACCCATGTCTGTAGTATTCTTTCATGGACCCGGCTCCTGAATGTCTAGATTGTGTCTTTTCTTTAGCATCCTTGGATTTTTTCTCCATATTGCTTTCTGAAGGAAAATCGTGATCCAAAACACAGTGGAAAATAAAAAAATATTCCTTTAGTGATCATTACAAATGGTCATGATCAGTGATAGAATGATTACCTCTTGTGGCGATGAAACCTTTGATTCTGAATCGAAGAAGTGATCACGGGCGATGTATGATGAACAGCGCCTTTACTCAGTCCACACGAACACATTCTTTCAATCTTAGTGCTAGCTGCTACGATTAAAGGCTTTAAGTGAGAGAGAAAATGAGAGAAATACGGTCAGGGTTTCACCATCTAAATTTCATCAAGTTCAAAAAGCTTCTTCACAAGGATTATATTTATAGAATCACTTGTATGAGCTGCAAGTTAAAAGGCCCAAATTAAATGCATCATATAGTAATAATAATAATAATAATAAATAATAATAATAATAACTATTATTATAATAAACATATTTTATTATTATTATTATATTTAATAACTATAATAATAATAATAATAATAATAATAATAATAATAATAATAATAATAATAATAATAATAATAATAATAATAACTCTTATTATTGTATTATGCGATGTTCCATATTTCACTTAAGTACATTTTACTTTACAGTGTTCTATAATTCTCTCAAGTACACCGTACCTTACAGTGTTTCTTATTTATTCTATCTTTCATTAATCTGTCCTTATGTTTGTGACCCTCTAGGTTCTCGTGACGTTGACAATTATATTAAATCATATATTTAATATAATAAACAGTGAGCGGTATCTAGCAACACATCACTGCTATCAAAGTCACGAAAATGTCATGTGATATAACAAAACCTTTTGTGATAGTACGTGCGTGTACAATTACCCTTTTGCCCTTATGTCTATATTGAACCCAAGACATATACCGTGTCATCCTTATCCAGTTCAATATTTTGTGCTTAGACATTTATCCAATTATGCAGGATGGACAAATTTCATCTAAGTCACTCATATCTCTCAGCATGCTTTGTGGAATACCTATCAACTGTGTTTTTAGTCATCCAATTACGGACAATGTTAGATCAGTAATAAAGTACTCGACTTTACATCTAAGATCCATAGTGATTTCAGATCGAAGAGTGGTATACACCACTATCACCATGAGAATAACTTTTGACACTTTGCTCTGATTGAAATTTGTGAAAAAACAGTCATGAACACCTAACCAAATAAAGGTTTGAATTAAGCGAGATCTTACTTGATAAGAAAATCAATGTAATCATTAAATTTACAAAATAATACTTATACTTCTAAATTAAAATGTGTCAATCAATTGTTAGTCTGGTTCAATATATTTTCAAGAAAACACATCAAAATCAATAAAAAAAAATATCTATGTTAATTTAATATTATATTTTTAAATATGGAAAAGACCTAACATTATGCCATTACTCAAAATACATTTTTATTTTTCAGCATGCACAATAATTAAGCAAAACACCATGTTCTCAACTTAAGCCAGATAATGAAAGTAACAATTTGAACCGAGACAAACAATATTAACTTCATCTTGTATTGATGCACAAAACATTTAAGACAATTCTTTATTTGAGGAAACAAATTACAGATCAACAAACATAGCTTCTCTTTTCCATATCTCTGAGTCATGACATCACTAAATATAAAACCATACATTTTCCATATCTCTTCAATTTGTGGTAATTAAGTAGCATTTTAATCATAGTTTCTTAATGCAGTAGGATAAGTTGTGCACATGAAATAACAAAATGATATCAATGAATTATAGTTGATTCAAGAATGCATGTGATCGAGGAGAGCTATAAGAAAGGACAAGCAGAACAAGTTGGATTCAGAGTTTAAAACTCACTCTGCCAACCTGCAAATCGTTAAAAATTCTTGATATTTGCTACAAATTAGCTACGATTTTAACTATCAATTAGTTACGGATTTTTTTGTTCATGATTAATGTTGACTTTAATCATGTGGTATACAACGTCAGCATTTTGTCACGCTGGCGTATACTCAATCATAAAAAAAAATTTATGACATGTCAATTTTTATTAATAGAAATTGACAGAAAAAATCAAAATTGTGGATGAAAAATATTAAAAGACTCTTTCTTTAAAAAAAAGAAAATTAGCAAAAGGGGTGATAATAGTAAAAACAATACCAACTATTTTAATGATACAATTATATAATATAATATAATGTCAGTTCAAGTTATCTAGTTTAACATCATTATTCAACCAACTAAGACAATGCAATAAATTATTTTTGACAGACACTTCACATTAATTAATAACTAAGTTATATTTAACCATTTGAAATTTGAAGCTTCTTCATTGAACGTCAACAAACAGATAAAATTTACTTATTTATACAAAAAAAAAAGTTTACTTTTTAAATATATTAAATAATTAATATACTTGGATAATATATAAACCAGATAATTCAATGAATTTAAAATATATTTTTTGTTTGGATACTATACTTATTTGTTTGACAAGCATGATCTATTAACAAAATATAAAATAATGAACAGTGAAATCCAAAATCAAATGTTGTGATATAGATAATTCTCATTGCTTAATAATTGAGGAGATTAATTTTTTGAATCGTATAAAACTTTAATTATATCACAAAGGATTATACTCATCTTAAGAAACATATAAATAGCTAAAAATATTAGTTTTACAAATTTGTTATGCATTTCGACAAATTTATTGTATTTTTAATTTATGTTTAAAACGATATTTATTTTGAATTTTTTTTTTTGTTAATCATTTAAAGTTTAGTCCAAAAATGAATAAAATATGAATAAGATTTTTAGTTTTTTATATTGCAAGAGGAAAAAAAGGACACTCCTACAACATCCGCTAACATTGCTAAATAAAGACAAAACAATTACTTATGTATAATTACAAGAGAACCCTTATGATAAGCTCATAACAGTGCAAGGATATAAGTATCTCAAACCTTGACCATATAACTTTGTAGGGTTGGACATCGATCGGTTTGGATTAGATTCGGGCCCAATATGTCAAACCGGCCAAAACCATGGATAGATTTGGTAGGCCCAATTCCGACTGAAGTTTCGGATCGGTTTAATCGGTTGATCGGTTAAAATGGATCGATTTGTTCGGTTAACCGAGTATGGGGCTGCATTTTGGAGGTATTTGATGATCTTCCTGTTATTGATCATAAATTTTATGGGGAGAAGATTTTCAGTTTCAAAGATGAATTGAAGCAAACAGGGGTGTTCCAAAGACAAGGAAAGTATCGGATTCCAAAATGTATAATACAAGGCAAGTATTCAAATTTCAAACACAACTAATAACAACTGCAAAACTCAATCATCATGAACAAACACTATCAGTAAGAAAATCTTCCATGAACGGAAGTCTCAAAAAAGCCTTCTTCTGGTATCTCCAAGTGGTAATGCTCTTCAACAAAAAGCAGAATTGTGAATACCATATAACCACCAGTTGTATGAACGACACCCTTTTAGAAACATATATTAGATATAAGAAAGAAGCACCATTGAGTCATACAAAGAGGGAAAGTGGAACATTACAGCAATAACAGAACACAAATACCTTTGGTTTTTCGGTACTCCCACTTGTATAGAGTAGAAAAAGTGGATCCTCAGCATCAAGCCACTCCACTGGACAAGTGGTTGGATATTGAGGAATGACATCCTGCAACATAGTAACAAAAGTAGCAAAAAATGTGAACTGTTGTCATTATAAAAGCCACGGCCGCAAACATTCAAAACATATTCGACACCCATTAACAGAATTTCAAATTTTGCGTTTACTTATCATCAAAAACAAATTTATTTGCTCGAAATAGCAGAAGAAATTTGACTAAACAAGTATAACATCAGTGAATACATATAAGGTGCAGCAATTAGGTAGCTTTCAGAAGTATAGAAGACGAAACTCATGTTATTAATTACTTATAAATTTGAATAGAAAAACAATTACAACAATTTGAAATGTTTAAAGCAATATTCAACTGAACATCTGTATTATACTGGTATGGCATCCAATTTGGGATGGAGAGAACATATATACATAAATAATTGTTATATAATTATGAGGCATTTCTTTATCTATACCTGTAACAACGATATTGGAAGAGCTGTCGAGCTCGAGAGCGGAATGTACTCACAGGAAAGTCCTCCCTGAAAGAATCATTATGTTCATAACAGAAAAACATATCATCAAATGCATTTAGTTAATCAAAAGTAGTGAAAAAATAAGCATCCTTATTATTCATCTTGTGACCACGAGTAAAATTAACATATTAAATGTAGTAATGCAATTCAACTATTTTAATTAATTGTCATGATATCTCATTAAAAAAGCAGTATTTTAATTAATATAACAGTTAAGTTTCTATGTATATTTGCAGTCAACGAAGTCACTGTCATACAAAACCAAAATTACTGCATAAACAACACTCAGTCTTTTCTTTAAAGAATAAGATGCATCTATAAAAGAGGAAAGAACAAACTACAGCAACAAAAAATAAATGACTCTCTATAGGTAAACATAAAAAGAAGATAAGAAGTAAAACCAGACCACAGACAAAAACCCTGAGTTTATAAATCAACACAACAAAGCTCGCAAACCCTTCTCTTCAAATCACGAGGATTCATGCTCCTATATTTTTTACACTATTAATAATCTAGGTCAAGTACTAGGGAAGGAAAGTATAACTAGTCCAAGCCCGAGAAATCAATAGTTTTAAGGCTTAACATTAATGAAACAAGGTCTAGACTTCTCCAAATTCATGGAAAAAACAAAGATGAAAAAAAAAACAAAAAACAGGGAATACAAATATTAGAGCAAGGTTATATTTGATAACAGAACATACCAAACTTGACGAGACCCTGTTTTGATGTGTTTATATGCATCTATTGCTCTCAGGTGAGGACGAGCAGATGAAGAATTAATAATTGATGTTACCGGAGAAGACGGTAACAATTGATTTAGGTAAGGCATATCATCAGTTCCAAAATATTTCCGCGGTTGTCCCTTCATCTTAGATTCAATGCCTCCTACAAGTAGAGCCACAACACCTACTTCTAAGAAATTATGTGATCTTTTGTCTTGTAAACTCACAACATTGTCACTGTATTAAAACATATTTAAAAACATGAGCTGCAGTGGGATAAATCACAAGAATAGTAGAAACATGAGCTGCAGTAGCTATTAAGGCATTAACGAAACATCTAAAACATATAGACCAACAAAAGGATGCAGAGGGTGTGCAATAGAAAAACTCTTGTTTTTGGAATCACATTAATGATTGGGGGTGGTGGTAGGGAGTGTTAAACATATGACCTTTTTTTAAAGAAATAACTGAGCATTAATATTGCAATATGCAGTTTGAAGAAGTGAGGAATGTAGAGAGACAGACAATGCATCACATATAAAATGTTATGATGCAATTGAATATCCATTTGTTCAAGCAACATACCTTAGAAGATACCGTTTCAAAATTGCTACACACCTTGTGACAACTGCAGGACTGGTAAAAACAAGTGTCGATGTCAGCAGCAGAAAATAGAAATTTTAAAATGGTTCACAAAATACTATGAAACCAATAGTGGTTGCCCTAAAATTATTACATGTAAAGCAATTGTAACATGGATTCCTTACCCAAAACAAACTTCCGACACTGAATTACTATGAAACCAATAGTGGTTGCCCCAAAATTTTACGAGTCATGGCTTCAAAACTGATTTACTAATTATAATGGCTTTAATATTATGAGTCATTCAAGACTCCAAAAAAATTCAAAAAGTGGTTGCAAGTACAAGAGAAAAAATGGTTTAGTATGGTTGCAAGTACAATAGAATGTTTGCTGCATATATATAAAAATAGTGGCTGCATATACAATAGAAAAAATTCAGCATATACCTAAAGGTGATTTAAACAGGCCCAGCCTGCCCAGGAGCAGTTGCTCCAACGGTAACACCTACACGAAACTCTGCAAGATACCAAAAATATAATGAGGCTAAAGTTATTAAAATAATATTAAAAAAGATAAAGTTTTGTTTCATAAAGTACCTGAAACTATAGAATCAGTTATGTCATATTCTTCAAGTAGATCAAGGACTCTTGAGTCGTTCTCGTTAGAAGGCATCAACCAGTTTTGAGAACAAATAAGCGCCTCGGCCATTGCCGGACTCAAAGAACTCCCATACATGTCTAAAAATCGCCCCCAGTACTAAAAGCACTTTCGGATGCTACACTTGAAACAGGTATTGCCAAAACTTCCCTAACCAAAGTAGCTAATATAGGATAACATGTGGAATTCTCCTTCCACCATTTAAGAATGTTAAAATTTCCAGCATCTCCCCAACAAGGGTCTCCTAAGTACTTCTCTAGTTCATTTCGATTATCAACTGTGTATTTCTCTTTCAAGTGTTGTTTAAAAGCATCAGCCCTTGTAAAAAGTGATGGTTTTCTAGTTTGTGTGCATGTTTCTCCATGGGAAGTGCTCCCGGATGGTGCATCTTAGAGGGAAGCCCCAACATTTTTATCATGCTCAAATTTATACCAATTATATAGTTTATATAGACTTTTTTTTGACACACTCAACATTTTTCTTAGCAAGTTCACTACCAACCCCATACATGTCATTGAAAGACCACTCAACATAAACAAACTTAAACCTAGGGTCAAAGATCACTCCAAAATAGATAAAATGATTCACTTTTTCAACATCTTCCCAATATTTATCATATTTGGTTCTCATATTAGAAACCATTGGAGCCACATAGGTATTCATGTTCAAGGACACTTCTTGAAGCTTACACAAAATATCAGACAAGTTATGAAAGGCTAAATGTAACGACAATTCTTGCGAAGATCAAAACAATTTGGTTGCTTCATAAAATGTTTTCAACAAAAGCCCTAGCTTTTTCCCAATCAGTAGAACAAGGTGGACCAGAATGTTCAAAAAACTCCATGTATTTGGATCCTCATCCTCTAACTTTTCAAATGTTGTTTGGAACTTCTCAGCAGCATCCAACATCAAGTAAGTGGAATTCCATCGTGTGGAAACATCAATGCCAAGTTTTATTTTACATGTTATCCCTAAAATTTTTATACATTCATTAAACTTCAAAGCTCTTTGTGGTGAGGACCTCACAAACCTAACATCATCGTGAACACTTTCAATATCCAACTCATGATCTTTTTGTCCATCTCTCACAACCAAGTTTAAGATATGGGCAACACACCTCATATGCAAAAAACTCCCGACACCAATTAAAGAATTCTTGCTCTTAAGTCTTTTTCCCAAGTAAGTAACAGCTACATCATTACATGTTGCATTGTCAAGGGTAATTGTTGATACTTTCCTAAGCCCTCATTCCTTCAAAACATCTTCCACGTTTTTACCAATGGTGTCACCCTTGTGATTTGGAACTAAACTAAAACTAATAATCTTTTTATGATAGATCCATGCATTGTCAATGAAGTGTGCAGTTATGGCCATATAACTAAGATTTTGAATTGAAGTCCAACAATCTGTGGTTAGTGCAACCCTAGCACAATCAAATTTAAAAAAGGCTTTAAGTTTTAAATTTTCGGCTAGGTAAAGTTGAAAACAATCCCTAGCAATAGTCCTCCTTTAAGGGATAGTAATTTGTGGTTGTAGTTGTTTGCATAGTTTCTTAAAACCCTCACCCTTTACCACTCTAAAGGAATGCTTATCAAGAATAACAAAGGAAGTAATAGCCTTCCTACATGCTTGAGAATTGAACCTTTGGCTTGTTGAACCTAAAAAGCCAGCATCACCACTTACAAGGTTTCTTTGTATGGGATCTTTATGTAAAAGGTTAGGGGTTTTGTGACACACTTTTGAGTGAGCTAACATGTTGGATGTTCCATGTGTTTTAGGGTCGCATCGGTATCTTTTGTGACAATGTTTACACACGACTATTGGTTCAGGTTCATAAGGTAAAATGTTAAAGCCTAACCAAACAGAGGAAGTTTTCCTAGTTCCACTACTTGTGTAGGTTCAGCATGGGAAACAGGATGTTCCGGCATTGAAAATATTTGGGTAAACTAAAAGAATCAATCCTATATTTTGACATACTAAACAAGGTAACACTTTTAAACACAAACACATACCTTGACTCAACCCTTGCAAACTAGCATTTTCAGCACCTTGCAAGCTCCCTTCTTCAGCTCCTTGCAAGCTTCCTTCTTCAGTTCCTTGCAAGTTCCCTTTTCTATGTTCCATCTCCCAATAATCAAAACAAACCAAACAATAAGGAAAAATAGCATGAACAATAACATTTTTGAATAAAAAAAATACAGATTGAGAGATTGAGAAATAGAGCGAAAGAGAAAGAGAACAAAGATGAGTGCATAAAAATTTACATGACAGGTCGGTGTTGGCAGTGAAGTGTTCCGTGGTGGTGATGGTGTTAGCTTGAGGTTGAGAGATTTTTAGGGTTGATGAAAACCGCGCTCTGTTGTTGTTGCTCTGTTGTATAGGATGAAAGTGAAACCCTAGACACGAGTAGAGAAAATTTGAATTGGGAATAGTAGCATATTGAACCGGTCGGTTTCAGATTTAACTAGATTGAAAATAACCAACTGAAACCGACCAACCGAAACCATGTGAATCCAACATTTGGCAAACCAGTAAACCAAAAAATTGACCCAACCGAACCGTTTCTTCATGGGCCATACGGACTGGTCGGATTGGACCGGTTCTACAATTTTCTGTCCAGCACTATAACTTTGAATTAGATCCAAAAGGTTATCACAAGTATGAAATTTTGGCGTTTTCTTCACCACTAATTGAACGACACGGAGATAGTTAAAGAAAAACACTTGATTTTCTCGAAACATGTGCCTAAAAATAGAGTAATACCTACTAACATAGATTGAATATTTCTAAGTAAAATGTTTGAAAAGCCCATAATATCATAATAATAAAAATAGAATTGACCATCTAAGGTGCACACTAAACCATTATAACCTTTTGTCTTGAGTTTGTTAATGCACTACCATCTAACATTTTGCATCCAAGTATTATTATCACCCTATTTCAAAAACACTTTCATTAGAGTTCGTAGATAGGAGGAACTATTTGAGTTACCAGATGTTCATTGTGATATGTCATGTTGTGAAAAAAATAGAGCAATTGTAGACATAGTTATCGACTGTGTTCCTTAAAAGACAAGTTTATTTCTTATATACCACATGGTTCACATAGTCAAATGATCTATTTTACCTACCTCGATAATCATAGGGTGGTGTATGCAGATTTTTAGTTTTCTAACTTATCTATTAGTTTATTTTTGTCTCATAATTAATTGTTGTTACTTTTAGGTCCCTTGAGTATATTTATATTAATCAATTTAATTTTTAACTCTCAGTGTCTGCAGCGGAGAGAAATTAAGATTAAGTTATTGATTAACTAAACTCATAAAGCAGGAGTCGCCACCACACTTATTTTTTTAAAGGAAATGGAAAAAGAGCGAACAAAACTCATAGAAGTTTTAAAACAAAACTAATAAAATAGAGACAAATGGTAAGAGGGTTGGTTATGCAATGGGAAAGTGTTAACACCCAAAACATCTATATTACTTTATAAGATCCTCTTGAAAATCTATGTTTGGCTTAAAAGATGTTGTTTGAAAAAGATTGAGGAGATGAGAAAAGAAATATTTTTTAAGATTTTGGTGTTTGACAAGACTTCTTGAGCATCGTGCCTACGTACTCACAAAGTGCAATAGAGGATCAAAACCACATAGTTTGTGGTAAAAATAACAAAAGAGTTTATTGTGATTGATTTTAAATGGAAAGACAACTTGTCATTATAAGGAGAAAACTCAACTAATCACCCACAAGTATATGAAAATGGACTTTTGCATCACTATTGAGAAGGACTCCAACTCGGATAGAGATCAACAAGTATGCCACTAGCTTTCTCAAGTAGAAAAGAAACACCATCAAACATCACTATGGGGATAGGAAAGTTACATCTCAACTATGAAAATGACTCATGTCTAATCCTTGAGAAAAAGTTTAAAAGAGAAAAGTCCACAAAATGGCATAAAATGGTTTGAATGATTTGTGTGTTTTTGAAGTCTTTTGAAATGGTCTTGATATGCTTAAGATGCATTAGCATTTATTCCAAAAAAGAGTTTGAAAATCACTTGACAAAGTCAAGGTTTATTAAGAAAGTGGTTCAATTTTGAAAACAATAAGGTTTAAAAAAAGGGATAAGATTTTGAAAATTTAAGAAGGGGAGGAGATGAAGAGGCAACCCTAATAAAAACAATAAAGTGAAAGTGTGCAAGTGAACTAACCAGAACATGACAAGAGTCAAGACCAAAGTTCCATTCATTTGGAGTAAGACACAATCAAGCTAAGTAAGCAAATCACAAACCAATGTATCAGATGAAAGAATAATTCATGCCAAAAGTTCAAAATCAAAGTATCAGAGCCAAGTCTTCAAAAAAGTAAACCCAAGGTCAAAGGAACCATATGAATTCCAAGGTCTCAGATCGCAACTCCAAAGAAAAGGATCAAGAACCTAAATCTAAGCCCACAAGTCCAACATCCAAGCTTTGGATGATAACCAATAGTCCATGGAAACCATTAAGTCTTTTAGGGGTTTTTTCTTTATTAATGTCTTTAAAAGAAAAATGGAAAATCCAAGGGAAAAAAGACATAAGCATAAACAAAATAAAATGTAAATGATGAAATAAAAGAATAATTTAAAGAGAAAGAAGTAAAGGACATAAAAGTAAATGTGCAAGAAAAATAAATGGTATAAAGTAAAAGTTAGAAAAATAATATTGTTAGTGTTAATGTTAGAGTTAATAAATCGATTCGGGACAAATTTAGCGCTATGTTAAGCAATCGTCACACAATCTATAAGGAAGATCATACTATGGGAGGCCGATCAATAACAATTTATGTACCATACATGTTAGAGATATGATACAAATCATACTCCTACAACATGTAACACAAGTAAAAACTAAGGAGGGATCAAGCACTAAAGCAAGGAGATTGGTCCATTACATCAATCAATCCTTCACGAAAACTTAGGAAAAACTTATGCATCAATCTAAACTACTTTGAATGATCATTAATCAATTGAATTGTAGATTTGAAATGATGAAAGTTCATCAAGCATCACTCCAAATGTCATGAACAAGATGGACAACTAATCATCCAATTGATCAAGAGAAAAGAAAAAGGAATAAAAAGAAAAAAAAAAGAAGGAAAGATGAAGATAGGACCAAATTGAATCAAGATTCAAGACCTATTGGATCAAGACACTAAACCTGTCATCAACTTAAAGCACCATTAAAGAATCAAATGATTCATTTAATGATAGATTTGAATTGATGAAGGTTCATCCAACCTCATCAACAATCAAAGTCCATTGAAATTTAGGAGAACTTTGATCAAGAAATTATAACTGAAGGCAACAACCAATAAACAAACCAAAATGAAATAATACACAATTAAAAGATGCATGTAAATATTTTTTAAATGATTTTTAAAATGAAAATAAAAGAGAAAATCAAGACGAGGCCTCTAAAAAAATATCAAATGATCAAGAAAATTAAGACAAGTCAGAAACAAGTCAAGGAGCATATAAATTTTTTTGGAGATTTTTTTTTTGAATCAATAAGAAGAATGCATTAATTCAAAACCAAGGAATACAAGAGTGCTGAAAAGCAAACCAACACTCGAAAAAAAAATTACATCATAAGCAAAGCTATATACTTCCTATATTTTCGATTATACGAGCCCCTCTGAATAATAAACTCTATAATGTTATTTACAACTTCTATTTTATCTATGTTTTGGTTCCTATTAAAGCAAGTATTGTTCATATAATTCCAACAATGGTAGACTGTTTCAACAATAACAATTTTCATCACACCAACTCTTTTGCCTTTGCCCCTGCAATAGTTGCTAATCCAATTAATTTTCTCCTCCCATTGACTCGGTTTATGACTCACTTGAAGCCATTGAAGGAAACTTGACCAAATCTCTTGCATCACATCACATTCAAAAAGCAGGTGGTCAATGTTCTCACTGGCCTGACAGAAGCAGCGGGTTTTGTATGATATCATACCCCAATTGGCAAGCCTTTTCTTAGTGGCTAATTTTAGATGGCAAGCAATCCACAAGCAGAAAATAGCCCTAGGTCTGGCCTTGTTCCCAGCCAGTATAGCATACCAGTTGACATTTGGTTCCTGGTTCTGAATATCTTTGTACACAACTCCCATTCTGAACTTTCCTTCTCTCAAACTGTGATTCCAGTATCTTTGTACTCTAAGAATAATATGACTGGTCTTCATGATTCCTTTCAAAATCCAGGAGGAACTCTTAGTCACCTCCATTGCTAAAACATCACTACTCTCTATGAACTACATATGCATCCACTTGAACCACAAGCAGTCACTTTTTTTTGTACAAATTCCACAGGAGCTTCAGCATTGTTATAGTGTTTCAGATATCAAGATTTAATATGTTCAAGCCACCCTTTATTTTGGGACTGCAAACAGTTTTCCAAGCTACAGGGATTTTCCTGCTAGAGGATGTGCCACCGGTCCAGATATAAATTCTGCAGGCGGTGTGGATTTTCTCAATAACAACTTTAGGAAGAGGGAAACATTGGAGCCAATAGATGGATATTTCAAATCCCACAACATTCATTAGTTAGACTCTACCAACATGACTCAACAACTTTTCACTCCAGTGATGAATCCTATGAAGGATTTTCTCAACGAGAGGAAGATAATGATTCACAGAAAATTTTCTACTAGTAAGAGGGACTCCACGGTACCTGAAATGGAGTTTGCCCTTATTGTATCCAGTCATCCTGAGAATGTGCTGCTTTTCAGCCTCTTCAACTACACCAAGATACACATTACATTTAGATGGATTCACCACCAAACCAGTTGAGTGGAAGAACTGCGACTTAGTTTGGGTCATTATCTCCAGAGATCCCTTATTACCTCTATAGAACAAGAGAATGTCATCAACAAAGGAGAGATGAGTGAGCTCCATCTTTTCACACTTGGAATGGTGATTAAAGTTGGGGTTTCTTTGCATTTTAGTCAGCAATCTACTCATATACTTCATGATTATCACAAACAAAAAAGGTGAGATAGGGTCACCCTGTCTGATTCCTCTTCTAGCTTTCATTATTCTGGAGTTCTCACCATTGATATAGTACCTATAAGTGACATTGGTGATACCATTCATGATCCACTTCATAAATTGCTCAGGAATTCAAACCTCTAAGAGGATAGTTTCAAGGGCTTTCTAGTTCAGCATATCATATGCTTTTTGTAAATCAAGTTGCATAAGACATCTATGAGTGCCATTATTCCTAGAATAGCCTTAAAGGAGATCATAAGCCAACAAGATATGGTTATGTATTTATTGTCCAGGAATGAAAGCTGCTTGGTTATGGCTGACAATATTACCAATGACTTTGGCAAGTTTAGATGTTAAAACCTTAGAGTAAATTTTATAAACCATGGTACAATAAGCAATGGGCCTATAATATTTAAGGTATCTAGCATCATCTTTCTTAGGAACTAGAGTAACAAGGGTACTATTGAAAACCATAGACATCTTGTTATACCTTAGCCAATAGCAGATAGTGTTTATGAGATTCTGCTTCACAATATTCCAGCAACTCTTGAAAAACTTGGCACTGTAACCATCTAAGCTAGGAGCTTTGGAATCACATATGTTCTGCAGAGCATAAAAAATCTCCTTCTCAGTGACTGGAACAATTAGACAATGTCTCTGCTCATAGTTGAGATGGGTTCCCTCTCTCATAACACTAAGGTCAATTTGATGGAGATATCTATCCTTCTTCCCCATAAGCTCCTCATAGTAATGAAGCACTTCCTCCTTAATATCTTTGTTGGTATTTAGCTCAGAGTTATCATCTTTGCAAACACATATCAGATTCTTAAATTTTTTAGCTTTTAAGGAAGCATGGAAATAGTGGTTATTCCTATCTCCAAGCCTAATTCAATCAACTTTTGATTTCTGCTAAAGCACCTTTTCCTCCAGGTCTTGCCATCTGATGATCTCTTCAGTCTTCTCCTTGACCTTCTAGATAATGGTAGGGTTCATACGATCATTGACCAAATCAGCCTGCCAATTATCTAATTCTTCTCTAACTTCCATAATGGTTCTCTTAACATCAATTACGGGTTTACTCAAGCTTCTGATTATAGGCCTTAGTCTTTTGAGTTTTTCCCAAAGGATATAAGGAGGGGTGCTTATAACTGGCTCAACCCAACTTTTAGCAACGGCTTCTTGAAAGCCATCAAGCTCAGTAGTACAATTGATGAATTTGAAACTCTTCTTGTTGGGTCTAACCTGATTCTGGTGGTGTAGATGCAAAATCACATGATCAGAAACACTAGGGGGAAGGTGCTTCAGATGGATATTCATATTTTGGAACCAAGCAATATTTCCTATTACTCTATCAACTCTAGAGTAAATAGGATCAATCACATGCTTGTTGTGCCAAGTGTAGTATTCCCCTTGAATATCCATCGCAGCCAAGTTACACTTATCCATCATATCTTACAGATCTTTAAACTCATTTTCAGTTACCAATATACCTTTAATTCTATCTTTACTCTTAAGCACATTGTTGAAATCTCCAATAATGCACCAAGGATTATTATTGGAGAATTTTAAAATGTATAAAAGTATTTTTAAACAAATTAAAATGCATGAAAAATGTAAAAAAAAGATGAAAAATATCAAAACAAGGAATGAAAGTATGAAAAAATAATCATAAAGTAGAAAATATTTTTAGAAAATTATGAAAAAAATTGGAGTGGAAAATATGAAGGGAGCTATTTTTAATGATTTTTCAAAATAAAATGAGAAAATAAGACAATTAAAATGAAATTAGAATGCTGGAAAAAAAACCACAACCATTAGATCTGATCTAAGGATGAGAACTAAAACACGCGCAACCATCAGATTTCATTTAAAATTGATCCAAAGGCTCAGATCAGGAGAGACACAGTGAAGTTTAAATGAAATAACGCACATGATCCATAATAAATCAAAACATCTCAGGCCACTATGTGAGCTTCTCCAGTCATCTTCTCCAGTGAAATGTTCACCGAATTTTAGAAAATGGCAAAACTAGATCATGAGACCAATGCCATTGTGACTGTCCCATTGAAGCAAACTTAACCATGTGCATCACTTTAATTTATTGAAAGTGAGCATGGAGAATTTCAATGACATGTAGTGAAACAATAAAATACGAAAACAAAAATAAAATTACTAATATGAACAATCAACACAAGGTAATTGAGGGGAAACAATCAGGAAGCAATAGGCTACATTGTGGTAACTTGTTTGAGTCCAAAAGATGCTCAGAAATACCTTGTCAAAATGATGATCAGAGGTGCTAAAAGCTGGATTTGGTTAGAGCAATTCAGTGAGTCTTAGAGCTTGATTCTTGTTGCAGAAGCTTTAGAGAAGAACGATGGAGTTAATGGAATCAAGAAATAAGGTTGAAAGAGCTTAGAATTTGAAAATGAAATCACAACATTTCAGTGCAAGGTGGGAGCTCGAGCAGAGGTTCTGGGGCTTTCCAAGCTTGATTTTTAGTGCAAATGATTCCTCTATTTATAGCTGAGGTGAAAGGATATCATACGTGTGAGAATTTGTTAGAATTCGTGTGAAATTAAGTGTGCCAAAAGTGTGACTAAGCTTGATCATGAAGTCAGCCAAAACGAAGTGTGAACCTTCCAATTTTGAGTCGTTTTTTATCCTCACATATCACTTAACCTCATCATGGACAAAACACGTCCATACATTGACTTAATTTGGATATTTGAGTAAATTTGAAATTCTGACCATAACCAAAACTCAGTTTCATGGAGGCATGTTCATAGTTAGGTCAAATGCAATCTACTCGTGCATTTCTTGATTTTTCTTAAGCCAAATGATCTTCTCATGGGGGAGAATACAATGCAAAAATAATCAATCCAAAAGGATACTTGAGGTGAAAATGGCATGAGTTGAAAGTTGAGGTCGTGACACTGAAAAACATGCCAGGCATTAAGTCAAACAGGCCATGACCTAGTTTTGTGCACAAATGGCCTTCAAGATTTGAGGTCCTTGGAGCATGAATTGATGTTTGACCTCTAAAGCAAAGTTGTAGAGGACATCAAGAAGGATATTTGGCAAAAAGAAGCGCTGGTAAAATTTGAAAATTGATGAAGTTATGATCTATTAAACATAGGCATGCCATACTTAAACTTTAGGTCAAATTTCACTAAGTCCACAAAATGACCTATAATATTTCCACATTTTTTATGGTCTTCCAAGCACAATTAGCTCTTGACTTGTAAAGAGAAGTTGGAGGGGATATCAAGAAGATTCATTTTAGTAAAGAAGCACTCAAAAATGTTGAAGTATGAAGAAGTTATGAAGTCTTGAATTTAGACTTGAAATGTTGGCTTTTTGGTCAAACCTTCTTGTACAAACTTGCAACCTTGGATATTTTCATGCATTTCAAGGCACATTGATGATCATATAAGCTCAAAATGATGCACTCTTGATTTTCCTATGATAAAGCTTGCAATGGCTTGAATAAACTTGTTGATGAAGGCATGAAAATAAACACATGAACCTTTGAAACTTCTTGAGAAACAAGTCATCCAATCTTGAGATATCTTTGATCAAATGAAGTTGAATGATGCTTGAGACATTAAGATTTGAGATTATAGGTTATTCTTTGATGAATAACCCTTGAAATCAATGGTTGACCACACTTTGACTTGAGGAAACTCAAACCCTAGCTAAGGATACAATCACTTGATGCTCTTGATTCTCAACCATACCTTGAAAAACATATTTTTGGATTTTGATTAAAGGTTAGTGAAATATAAAGCATATAAGTACAAAAAGAAATATACACAAAGAGGTGCTTGGTTATCTCTACATGGGCAACCCCAAAGGTGAGAGGATTAGAGGACAACCAAGTTTGTGATCTAGATATATTGTAAAGATGCAAATGAGATGAGATCTTAGGGGTTAAAATTAGGGTATGACATGTGCCCTTATTTAAGTTTCTTCTATTCAAAGATATGAAGATTGACATCTTCGTCTCAACGAGATAGAAGATACCTAAATACAGAAGACCCAAATTGTGGCCCTAAGATAATGCAAAATGATTATGATATGATATGATATGATATGAATGCAGAAAGGAAGAATAAAACCATCATGAATATGGTGAGAAGTATGTTGAAAGACAAGCATCTACCCAAAGAATTATGGAGAGAAGTTGTGTCAACTATAACATACATCTTGAACAGATGTCCGATGAAAAGGCTAAAAGGAATTACTCCAGAAAAATGTTGGTCTGGTGTCAAGCCTAGTCTAAGTCATTTGAAGATGTTTAAATCTATAGCACATAGACATGTGCCAGATCAGTTGAGAACAAAACTTGATGATAAGTCGAGTCAAATAATCTTGATAGGATATCATTTGACTGGAGGATACAAGTTGTTCAACCTAGTGAACAAGCAAGTTGTGATCAACAAGGACATGATCATAGATAAGCTTAAGAAATAGGATTGAACTGAGAATGTTAAGAAGGATTCAGTGAGAATCTAATGTGAAGAACTAGCTAGCGAAGTTGAAAGAGAAGTTCGACAAGAAGAAGTCAGAAGTTAAGCAGGCCCAATCAGACCTCAAAGAACAAGGCACATGCCTGCAAGGTTACAAGAATCTATGATTATATCATCGAGGTGGATTCGATTGGAGGTAACAGATACTTTGCCACATTGATAGATGATTTTAATCGAAAACTGTGGACTTACCTGATCAAGAAGAAAAGTGAAATGATCAAGGTATTTGCCAAATTTAAATTTATGGTCGAAAGACAAAGTGGTCGAAAGCTAAAGATTCTGATGACTGATGGTGGTGGAGAGTATGCGTCGAAAGATTTCGATGCATTATGTGAGAAAGAAGAGATTGTGCATGAGGTCGTGCCACCCTACACTCCACAACAGAATTACTCGTTGTTATTGGATTCGGGTTCTAAAGTTATAAGATAAGTTTTGCACAGAAGAATTTGTTTCCCATTATGATAATAAATTTTTATTTTTTGGGGTTTTAGTGTGTCTGTTTTAAGTTTTTAGTATTATAGTTATATTGTTTGTTTATGTTGAAGAATATGACATTTTTATTAAGACTTGTTAAAGTTTTACTATGCATTGTTAAAATTTGTCGGTTTCTTTGTTAATGATTAACAATTTTGCAAAATATGTAGTAAATCAAATTGTGAAAAAACAATTGGCAAGCTGACCCACCAATTCGTTAGTAAACGGGGCAGACTTGACTTTTGATCTCGGACGCCTGAGTTGTCTCGCCCCACCCCCATTCCGCATTTGAACGAACTTAAACGGGACTGATCGTCCGCTTTGGCACCTCTAATTAACGTCACCTTTATAATTTTAAGTGAAGTTGTCAATTTGACACTAATTCTGAATTTTATTTTATTTTTTGTTTGAAAGTGGATTTGTTAGAAAAACATGTGAGAAAGATGATTATTATAAAAATTTATTTAAAAAATATGGTTATTTGAGTAAATTTTTTAATCTTTCTCATATAAATAGACCAAAGAGAGTATTTTAATTAACGTAACTATTTTAATATATATTAAAATTTAAAAATACATTTAATTAAAAGAATTTAAAATAAAATGAAAGATTGAGTGTATGTATAAAAATCAGATATAAATTGAAGTAGTTACGTTAATTAAAATAACACAACATTATAAATTAACGTAACTACTTCAATATATATTAAAATTTAAAAATAACATTTAATTGAAAAAATTTAAAATAAAATGAAAGGTTGAGTGTATGTATATAATATATTATAAATCAATGGCAAAATCAAGTTTTTTAATAATTATATATTTTCTTAAAATAACACAAAATTATTATCATTAGTGTTAAATATATTATATATTATTATCATATATTCATTAAGTTATATTTATAATTCATTCAAGCTTCTCATAAGTTTTTATTTTTTTTTATAAATACTTTTAAGTTTCTAGATTATGAACGTTGGATTGTTCATTTCTATCATCTTTCTAGTTAATTTCATCCATAAAAATGTGATAATTTAGTAATTTGGTCGGTGGGAATATTTTCCAGTTGAATTCATCGATTTTTCTTTTTATATTTTCATTGTGATTCCAATTGATTTTTAACGATAATACATATATAAATAAAAACCTACCATTTAGTCAATACAATCCTTATAACTGGACGTTATTATTTCTCACCACACTTATTGTAATGGTAATACATAAATAAATAATAAAAGTTAATTAATTAAAACACAAAAAGTCTTTTTTTATATACATAAAAATATAGTTCGTGAATTGGCCTTCAGAGACATATCAAAATAAACTTTATACATAAACTTTAAATGTTATTTATCAAAGAGGAATTTACATAAATTTTAAAATTTAACTATTAAACAGTAAAATTATTTTAAATAAAATTTTGATTATTTAACATCATAAGTAGTACAATAATTCAAAAATTTATGTATTAATAATATTATGAAAGATAATTGATTTTGCTATCTAAAAATAATAAAAACAAATTAAAATTAAAATTAATAATATTATGTTATTCCGAACATTTTAAATTTTAAACCTTATATGATAACACATCTTATACATTATAAAAAATGATCATATCTATACATGTAAATATGACTCAATTAAAATAATATAAAAAATCAAACTAATTAAACCAAATATGTCGAACCAATCTAAACCAAGTTAATTTAGTTTGATTTTATTTTAAAAATCAATTAAATCAAATCGAATCACACTTTTTTTAATTTTATTTTGTAATTGGAATGACTTTTAAAGTTAAAACCTTTGAAACCGCACTACAAAGTACAAACACACCTAAAATCATTTAGTCAAATTTAAAGCTTTTTATGAGAACTAAAGGAGTAAAAATAATCCTGATAAACTCAAAAGAAAATGAACCTGAAACAGATAACATAAATGGATACAAGTCAAACTTAAATACAACTTAGGGAATACAATTTTCTTTTAATAAAATCCCCAAAATATCCTTTTTCTTATCTATTCCCTTTGTCATCATTCATTTATCATGTGAAGTTAATAAAAAGCCTCACTTTTTAAACTCAAATAAAACATATTCCATTAATTTTTCAAAAAGAAAAACACACTTCATTAAATAAAAAGGAAAAAAATAAAAGAAACAGACAGAAAACTGAGGAATATGTGCAAAGGTTATATACAAGTAACACAAGTCACAACACACAATCTCTAGAGATAGAGAGAGATAGAGATAGAGAGAGAAACTAAGTGTAAGTGTTGAGCATGGCAAGTTCTTCAGCATCAGCATTTTCTGATGAGATTCCAAACAACAATGTCCAGGGAAGTTGCATAATCGATGTCCCTTTCTCACCTTTACCATCATGCAACTTATTTGACATGCCGCCACCACCATCACTATCTGATCATCAAGATCAAAATGATGGTTCTTTTGCTGGTTACATGGACATGCTGAGCTCAGATGATTTCAATTTCAACGCTTCTTGGTTCTCAAACTTCAACTTTGAAATCGGTACGTCAGAATCACTACCTGCTGCCACCCAAACTGACGTGCAGCTGCCTCCTTTGCCGGTTCTGTCCCCCGTTGCAACGTCTGAGATTTTGAATAATGTGGCGACTCCTGCCTCGGGTTCCTCTTCGAATACCTCATCACCGAATGAGGCTGGTGTTGTTGCTAACAAACCGGTTGTTGCAAGAGCTGAGAATGAAGATGGACGTGAATTTGTTGAAGGAAAAGAAGTTGAAGCTAAGGATCACGGTGGAGATCGTCGAATCGAAGTGGTGGAGAATCGAAATGATCAAAATCAGACTAAGAAACCGTGAGTAGATTAAACTATCTTTGAATTATTTATTATTTATTTTATTATTTCAAAATAAAAACTATTATTGATATAAAAAAATAAAAAATATTAAAAGAAAAGGAATCAGACAGTTACAGTCAAAGAGAAAATTGAGGAAGATGATGAAATATGTATTTATTTATTTTTGTGTGTTTGTGTGTTCAATTCATTTGTGTGTGGTAGGGTGAAACCAAAGACGGACAAGAAGAAGCAAAAATTGAAGAAAGTTATTTTCAAGACACAAACTGAAGAAGATTACTTAGATGATGGTTATAGGTGGCGCAAGTATGGCCAGAAACCTGTTAAAAATAGCCCTTTTCCCAGGTATCATGAAATGCTTCGTAGATCTGGGTGCAACTTTCTGTAGACAAGTTTTGCAGAAACTTGCACCCAGATGAAAGACTAGTTGAAAATCAAATAATGTATTTGATTTTCATTAAATTATATATAATGTTAAAACTATAGTAGTGATTACACATATTGTCGAATTGAAGTTATTTATTTTTATCTTGTTTGGTGATATGCAAAACAGGAGTTATTACCGTTGCACCACCCCCGGTTGTGAAGTGAAGAAGCACATAGAGCGTTTTGCGCTTGAGCCTTCCATGCTGCTAACCTCTTATGAAGGCAAGCACACCCACCTAGCTCCAAAGGTGAAGCATGTTTCACGCCTTGAAATCATGCATGATGCGATAGCTGCTGGTGACCAGAAAATCCACCGTAAAAAGATCAAAACTGATGGCGTTGGTGTTGCTGGAAACAAACTTCCAATGTCGCAGTCGCAACCACAACAGTTTCAGAACCAGAATCAGAATGTGATACTTCAACAGCCTGCATTGCATCCATTGTTATACAATAATGGTTATCATAACTCCTTCAACGTCGCTCCAACTTCGAATGTTGTTAACTATGCTAACAACTCTCCACCTTTGAATGTTGTTAACTCTTCTGCTGCTGACAATTTTCCATCTTTGAATGTTGTTAACTCTGCTGCTGCCGAAAATTCTCCACCTTTAAATGTTATTAACTCTGCTGGCTATTTCTTCAACTCTTCGAATGTTGTTAACTATGCTAACAACTCTCCACCTTTGAATGCTGTTAACTCTTCTGCTGCTGATAATTCTCCAACTTTGAATGTTGTTAACACTGCTGCTGCTGACAATTTTCCATCTTTGAATGTTGTTAACTCTGCTGGCAATTTCTTCAACTCTTCGACATCATTTAGTGAATTCCTTCAGAATCTAGGTGGATGCAATTATTCATTGTGGACAGGTAATTTGAGGAGCAACGATGGACTTCTTGAGGACGTGATCATGCCAAGGGAGACGAGAGGAGCTTGGGCTGGAGCTGGAGCGGGAGCAGTAGCAGGAAGATGAAGATGATGATGATCATGATGCTTAATTATGTTTCATGCTGGATTAAAGATACTTAGTTATGGTATTAATTAATTTCAATTGACTTGTATATTAATTAATATCTGGTAGCCAATAATTTAAGTTACTCAAATTTATATCATGATATGGTGGAAAACTCAATGAGTCTATGCCCTAATTATTAGATTATGATGATTTTGCTGCTTTTTTAGCTTTTTCTTGTTAATTTCCTTCTATGGTGCTGTGTTATTCATTCTCAATCATAACTAGATTTTTCTTCCATTTTGGTGCTTTTCTCTTTCTAAAATTACTAGTATTTTTCTCTTTTCATCAAGTCACTCACATTAAACTCTTTCGCCATGGTTTGATTCTTTTTGTTCATGCTGCAAAAGGTACCTACCTTTTTTAGGGTTAGGGTTTTTTCTTACCTTAATTGTTACAATGTTTAAATTGCATGTGTGATCAATATCTTCTTTTCCAACTCTATAGACACTTTAACTTGAAAAGGAAGACAAGAACACGTAAGTTGATTGATTAAAAGAGATGAAAACATTGTATGAAAAGAGTGTTATAATTGCTCCATGACAAGACACAATACATGAGGTATGAAAAAAATAAGCAACATGATTACTTGAAAAGTACTCTTTAGCTTTTTGTATATGATGGCTTTTTTCTCATCATCTTACTCTATAAGCTATATACAAAGAAGGTGTTCTACCATTCAATCATGTTGTGTGTTACCTAAATGGGAAATAGCAAGAGCATGGTAAAAGATAGATGATTTGATGAGATATTGGATTATCAATACATATAGATATTTATTCATGTCTTATCTATAGCACATAAATAGTAATAGTAGTAGAAGCCATTGTCTATATTATACCTCTAGTTTAGTATAGTTTTGTTGCTTTCTCTTGGGCATATGGTGCCTAATATGATCTAGCATAGTTAAAAGTCTATTCCATCACATTTTTTACTTACCAACTTGCTATAAGTTATCTCTTGTGCAAGACTCTAGTTGAAAATATTAAAGTCATTTTCTTTAAAATGGTTATGACCATGATGTTTATTTTACTTACCAAGCATTAAGTTTTTTTTTTTAGATATCAAATTGCTTAGGATGATTTTGTTGGAGGATATGGAGATGAAAAATGACTATATTAGCGGTTTTTATGATTGAGTCGTTGAATCCTCCTTTTGAGGCAGGTCTATGGTCTCTTTTTTTCCTTCTAATTTACAATGTTGGTCAAGTTTTTTTTTTTTTATTTTTTTTTTTATATATTAGGTTGATGCTAATTTCTGTCTTTAGTACATAAGTTAATAAATTAAAAAAAAATTAAAATAAAAAAATTTAAAATTAAAAAAGTCTTGAGTTCAAAGAAACAAATTTAATTTCTTAAGGAAATCAATGCACAATTACTAGATAGCTTTTTATATTTGATTTCTTAACGTGTACTCTTTAAATATATTAATATTTTTTCTTTTGAATATTACTTTTAAAATTCTTTTTAAAATAAATACTTGAGTCATGAAATGTTAATGTATTAAGTCTCTATATTCAACCAAATACATCAACACTTTACTTGCAATTGAGATTTATCAAAAAAAAAATTTATTTTATGCGTGCGTGTGTCAACACGAGAGAGTATTTTTATTTTGGAATTTTTTTTATGAGCAACACACATTTGTGAGAGACACACCACATATTTATCTAAAACTTTAAGGTGGTAGGTATGTGGGTTCTCCCACTTATAAATGCTCAAATTTCTACATTCCTAATAAATGTGCGACTTTCCCACACTACTCACACTTGTAATTTTTTTTAACACACCCCTCAAGTTAAACTCTTTTATCTACATACACGTGTACCATCGTTGACACTTTTTAACATACCATCTCCTATCTAGTAGAGAATTTTGATACAAGTAAATCGGTCCATTCACTCGAACTAAAGACTCATTATACCACTGTTAGGACTATTCGGGAGAGTAAACATGAGGGAACATTTTTACTTTGATGTCTTTCTTTTTTATGAGCAACACAACTTTGTGAGACACACACCACATACTCATCCTAAATCTTAAGGTGATAGGTGTGTGGGTCCTCCCACTTATAAATGCTCTAGTCTTCACATTCCTAACCAATGTGGGATGATCCGTTGTCGCACACGGATAAAAAACGAGCTTATAAGAGTAGTATATGAAAGCGACGCTCGAGTCATATCTTAAGGACTCTTCACTTAAATTAATCAACTGATTGGAACAATAGGGGATTATAGATTTTCAATTAAGATTATAATTAAAACTAATGACCTATCACTGATTATTCTAACTCCAATTTCCTAAGCGAATTTGACCCCTATTAGATCGCAATATTGATTAAACAAGCGTAATTGATATTATATGATTTATGCCTTATTTTTCGAATTAAGCAAATTGTTAAAGATTGGGCAAATTAAAAAAGCTACGTTAAACGCAATTAAACTTAGGAACATGCAACTATCGAATTAAATCAATATATTCTACCCCGGAATTGAGCATGTAAGAAACACAAAATAATATTGAAAGAAATCAAAATCGAATTGAAATTACAATAACCTCAAGGTTTGATGAAAACCGTTATCAGTAGATCAACCTTTGGAAAATTAGCTCTCTATAGGAATTGCAGTCGTCTAATGTTAGTTTGTGTAAACTCTAAATAACCTAGCAATTACACTGGATTTTGGTTTAAATATTATAAGAGAAATCAGGCCCTAATAGCAACCGACTCGAAAAACATAAAACTAGGTGCAAAACTAATTAATTTACAAAGTCTGGCACGAAAACACAATATTTGAATCTTTTGTATTCCCATTTAGCTACATACTTCAACATGAAACTTGTAGTTTATACTCTCATTTTTTTCAAGGCATATTAGAACGCATCAAACGATATCTCCTAGCCCAAGTTATGACATGCACGACGAGAATATGTCAAATTCTTGCTTATTCAAAAATTAAGTAAGAAAAATTCAAATAAAAGCGGAAATAAACTAAACTTTGAAAACACACTAAAACAGTAAAAATAACATACGAGACTGTAGAGTTGTCGTGGCATAATAGTGAAAGAATGTGCATCAAAATGCACTGATCAAATTTCCCCACACTTAAACTTTTACACTCCGAGCAAAACTCTAAAGTCAAAAATCAAAACAGAGTAAAAGAAAAATAAACAAGAATAAAAAAGAGCAAGCAAATTCAAACTTTAAGGATCATAAAGGGGTAAGTAAATTCCTTATTCTAAGCTTCAAATAATATGATATTAGTGAATAACTTTTTGTGACAGTCAAAGCAAATAAGAAGAGAATTGATCAATGAATACATCATAAGTGGCAAGATCGTCACAAGATAAAATTCTCTCAACTTGAAAGTGTTTAGGTTATTTGTTTACACTCAAAGCATATCATGAAAATTAGCATTACCATAAGCTTGAAAAGACTCTAACATTCACACTTGAAATACACGCACACAAAGATCAAAAGTACTTTATTCAGTTTGTAACGTGGCTAAGATAAATGTGAGATCATTTCTAAAGGGGTACTAGGCTAAAATTTAAAGGGATAAAAGAGAATTGAAAGAGACTGCCAGAGTTAAACTAAACAATATTTCATTCACTTTTCATCAACTTCTTTGCACTCATTTTCTCTTCTCTCTGCTATTTTTCTTCTTCTTTTTATTTTATTTTTCAGAAGGAATATGACAGTAACATGAATTTTCATCTTTCTTTTCTTTTTCTTTTTTTTTTAATAATTTTTTTCTATTCTTTCTAATTTGTTTCTTCTATGCCAATTTTTGAAATATCACAACACAATTCAACCCCACACAATTCCAAACAAACCTCTTTTATCCCCCTTAAATAGGGTGATAACATTGTTTTCCACTTTAGACTTGTAATGAGTTATAAGAAAAAATGTAATAAATTAGTTCAAAAGGGTTTCAAACAAGGGGTGTTATAATTTCACAATTGACTTTTTTATTAAGTGGCTAAAAATAAAACAAAACAAGTTGTCTTTATCATATCAGTGTGCACAAGTAAATAATTTTTTTAACAAGAGTCAAATCAAGTTCTAGAGTAACTATAATGCATGAGTGAAATCACATAAGAAAGAAATAGATGAATTTTTGAATGTTATCTATTATTAGGCTTAAAATCTCACAAAGGATATTGACCAATCATAAATGATGCATAATTTAGAATTTAGTACTACTTATCATACTGCGAATGCACAACAAACCACTCGCATCACACCACGAGTCTTTAGTCAAGAGAACAAAGAAAATACTCACACTTGCAACCAAAAAACCAAAGAAAAAACATGTATTTTTTTTATTTTAAAGAAGAAAAAAATAAATAAAAAATAAGAGAGAGAGAGAGAGAGAGAGAGAGAGAGAGAGAGAGAGAGAGAGAGAGAGAGAGAGAGAGAGAGAGAGAACACACCCAAGTAGTCAAGGTGAATAGATGATCGCATAAGCAGCCTTTCCAAAGAGATCTCTTCTTCCAAAGTGAGGCTCTCATGGAGTAGTTTCAGGCAGTGTCCATTGATTGTAAAGTTTTTATTAGAGAATCTTTAATGGGAGTAAACTAAATGGATAAACTAAGATACTTTTTATGGGCCCAAAGTGATTTGTAAGATTTAAAATATTTATAATTGATTTGAGTTGTTTTTACTTTAAAGATGATTGCTTGTAAAAAAACCAAAACTTGACCCCACATTTTATAGTTGTTGGAGCTTTATTGATATTTTAATAATATAAAACAATAATAAAATAATAATAAGAGTCATTGAGAATGGATAGTGTACGTTGGTTATATAGTTTACTCCCACTAATTGTTAGTTCACTTACTGCCATGTCATTCTTATTCCAATGCAAATTGCTTATAACTACCGTTACTATTAAAGAATTTAATACTACAGAACCTGCACTAAAGATGCTCTTAGTGCATTTGCCTTTTATTCTAGGATCAAAGAACGATCTTCAATAAGTAAAGTGTCAAATGGCCACGTGAAAATGATCTCATTTTTCACAACATAAAGGATTAAAGGATTAAGGGGCTAGCTTATTGCTTTTATTCCATCTTCAAATGAGATCCTATATGTATACGCATGGATGGGCTAATATCACGAGTGTCAGCCATGGTTCGTCCAATTCCTTTCTTATGTTCCTGCAATGATTTTCTTTCTTGCTCAAATGCAGGCTTTGATGAAGATTTCAAATCTTCAAAACGTGGCTTTTCCATCGATGATTTGTTTCGGGTGTCTGAAATGTTGAGAACTTCATTTGTAAGAATAGTGCAAAGAGAGGTGCCAATGAAAGAGTTTGTGGAAGAGTCAGAAGTAATATCAACCTGAAAGGCAACTTCTATTTCAGCACAAACAAAACAAATGTGAGTGTTAGTACATGCATCACAAGTGTAAGTATCATCAAAATCAGACAGTGATGGAAAATCAACTGAAAACAAGTCAGAATATGTTTTATCAACTAATTTAGAAAGCAAATCAATTTGAAGAACATAATCCTTTTCCATGGGGTGTTTCATAGCATTACAAAATTTAAATTTTGCAGTAATATCACCATACTCCGTGTACATTAATCCATCATTGGCGTCAATTTTTGTTTTTGTCGTATTCAAGAACGACCTACCTAAAATGATGGGTGCCTTGCTTGACTTTGAGTTACTTTTTCCTTCCATATCTAGAATGTAGAAATATGCAGGAAAAATCAAATATTAACTTGAACAAGTACATCTTCTATAACTCGAACAGGGCGGGTATTGCGTCTATTGCCATATGAATGGTAAGACCTGTATTATGTATAGGACATAGATCAAGGTTGTAATAAAGAGAAGTAGGAATAACATTAATGTAAGCTCCTAAATCTATCATGAAATTCTCAAATTTACTATCCCTAATGGTACATGGAATAGAGAAGGTTCCTAGATCTTTGCACTTTTGGGGCATGGTCTGAGTGAGAGCTGACATGTTCCGCTCAGTAGTAACTTTTCAGGTACTTTAGGCTGAATGAAGGCTGAAACATTTCTTCTCATATTAACTCTCTCATTTCCTTTCAATCTCCTCTTGTGAGTGCATAAGGCTTTCAGAAATTTGGCTTACTCTGGAATTTGCTCAATCACATCAAGAAGTGTAATTTTTACTACCACCTTCATGAATATGTCCAATATCTCCTTATCCTTATCTTCCTCATCCATCTTTTTATTTTTCTCTACTTTATATGGGAAAGGAAATGGTGGTACATACTCTTTCTCTTTCTCACCATCAACAACAACTTTAGAATTAGGATTATGTGTGGGCTTAATTATGGTCTCAACAACGTTGTTACTATTTTCTAGGGTTGGTTCAACAACACTATTTCTGAATCTTAAGGATATTGAAATCACATTAAGTCTTTTTGGATTCACTACTGTTTCGGTAGGTAATTGGTTGGATCCTTGAGCTTGCATAACATTTATTGAAGTTGCAAGTTGTCCAATCCATATCTATAAATTTTGAATAATATAATATGTTCATCACTGAAGTTGGAGATTTTGCACACTCGTTTTCTTGACAAGGTCCTCTAATGAAGGCCTGAAAGGTGTAGAGGTGGTTACTTGTGGAGTGTCCTGTGGCAGTGGAATTAGTAACAATAACAACTGTTATGGCCTAGGTTGTTGTTGTGTGGGTGGATTCTTATACCAAAGGTTTAGATAGTATCTATGCTAGTTGTTGCTATGAGTATTGTAGACGTTTGCTGCATATGCTTGAGGAAAATTAATACTTGCACCCTCTTACAAGGTAGGACATGTATATGTTGTGTGTTCAGGAGAAGTGAAAATGCCACATAACCTTTCTATTTGAGCTTCACTTAATGCTAATTATTTAAAAAGTGAGGTTGGCTTATCAAGTTTGCTTAATAGTGCTTTGTTGGAAGAAGAAGCTTGAATTTCATGTACTCCATTTGTTTGAATCCCAAAGTTGTTTCTGGTTGTGAATTTTTGGGAGTTGAGTGACATGTTTTCAATTAAGGTTTTAGCTACAACTAAGGTCTTATCAACAAGTGCTCATCCACTAGCAACATCCAAAATATTTATGTCCATAGGTAGTAATCCCTCATAAAAGTATTGGATTAATAATTGCTCAGAAATTTGGTGCTAAGGGCAACTCGACACTAACTGTTTGAATCTCTTCCTGTATTCGACCAATGGTTCCATGTGAACCTGTCTAATACCGCATACTTCTTTTCTGATCGAAGCAGCTCTTAAGGCAAGAAAAAATCTTTCTAGGATCACTTTTTCAAATCATTCCAGTTTGTGGAAGAATTCAAATCAAGATAATACAATCAATCTTTTGCAATACCTTGCAATGAGAATGGAAAGGCTCTGAGCTTGACATAACCTTCAGTGATTCCTTGACGCCTCACTGGTGTAGAACACACAACCTGGAATTCTTTTAGATGCTTATACGGATCCTCACCTGCAAGACCACTAAACCTTAACAACAAGTGTATTAAACCAGATTTCAATTCAAAAGGTGCAGCAAATTCAGGATACTCAATACAAAATGCATTATAATTCAGATTCGGTGCAAAAGGTTCTCTTAAAGTTATGAGAGAACACAACATCAGAAGCACTATCGCTAATGGGTGCACTAGTAGTCATGCATCATGAGTCAACAATGCAACAAATATGAAAAAGACTAACAATGTTAATGAGAAAAACAATTGGAAAAATGAAAAATGATTAAAATAAGTATAAAAATATGGAAATATCACTAAAAATCATATAAAATCAAAATAAGACTCTATAAAATTTTCGGAGTTTTTTGAAAATAAGAAAACTGATAATAAATCAAATAAAACAGAAAAACAAGGAATTTGCGATTCGAAAAACAATGAATTAATTCTGAATTTATGGAAAAAAACTCGGAGCAATTTGAAACAGTAGCTTACATAGTGTCACCTGATAGGATATAATACTTATCACCATACTGCAACCCTGAAATTCAACAAACAAAAACAAAACAAAACAAAAACAAAAACAAAAGAAAACAAAGAAAATTGCTAACAAAACTCTAAACTAGAATTCCAAAATTGGCTAAAATCAATAGAGAGTCATCGACAATGTAACACCCTTCTAAACCCCATGGAATATATATAAATAATCAGAGTAAATCATCATGCATTCGCACAAGGGTGTCACACATAATTTTCAAAACATCAAAAACACATGTCATGCTCATTAACACTTTAATAAATAATCATGCTTTTCAAAATTTTACTTCGCATGTAGCAGCGGATTCAATTTATATCATAATTCTCTTAACGGATTCATTACTTAGGCACTAAGGCCAACATCATAATATTCCAATGAATATAAAAACATAGCGTAGAGTACATAAAGTATCTCTAAAACATAAATCAAACGATCCCAGTGTTACATGACCAGAGCATGACTCGACCCAACATAACTAAAATACTAAATAGCTACACCAACAGCGACCACGCAACTGCGAGTAGCTCTACTCTTGATACCTGCACGATGTCAGATAGGACATCATTCCAGCAGAAGGGTGAGAATTCACATCAATATTGAAATCATAAGATAATGAATAATGTAAAGCATGTCAGGACAAACACCAATATTCTCACACTTCAATTTTCATCAGCCAATATCATTCAACAACCATACATTCACAAATCTCAATTCAATAAGTCATACACATATACATACTTTCATATAACAATCATATATTCACAACTCTCAATTCAACAAGTCATACACATAGGCATACTTTCATATAACAATCATATATTCACAACTCCCAATTCAACAAGTCATACACATATGCATGCTTTCATATAACAATCATATATTCACAACTCCCAGTTCAACAAGTCATACACATAGGCATACTTTCATATAACAATCATATATTCACAACTCCTAATTCAACAAGTCATACACATGTGCACACTTTCATACAAAAATTATATATGCCATGAGACTCAATGCAGCTCAATGCAACTCATGCCATGTGGTACCAACACTTATTATTTTTCGGTTTTTACATTTAAACCAGGTCCGTTCCCTAGACCAATAACAAACAAAAGCCTGTTCCCTAAGCTTTCAAACCCCGCTCTAGGTTTGGGACAAGTCACTAGCCTCCACGAAACTAGTAAGCATTGCCTCTTGACACAAATGATGTGTATGCAATCAACAACCAAATGCACTTAAGACCGTTCCCGCATCTTAATCACATGCATTCTCAAATAATTCATCACACAAGAATTATAACATGATTGCACACACAACATATTTCATAATAATCAAAGTATTCATACTTTCACACCTCATCATTATATTTATCAAGTAATGCACAAGAATCAATTAGATTCAATCACAATTCACAACACAGTTCAATGATTACACAAAGAACAATCAATCTATCACCAATAAATGAATTTAATATTCAATACACAATCAACATGTTAAACAACAATTAATATCTCAATAACCAACCAAAGGTTTATAATCAATCAATACTCAAGTAAATAATCAATAAATAATCCCAATTAATCCATGTTTTAGTTAATATTCAATTAAACAATGACTCTGTGTACTCAAACTCCCAATACATGATTTTTCCAAATTTCAGTTAGTGCAATCGATTGGATTTAGGATGCAATCGATTGGATGACTCAATTTTTCATATTTTTAGCTATTGTCTTTAAGTGCAATCGATTGACATCTTGGTACAATCGATTGTACCTTTGAAAATTTTAGCATTTTAGCTACTGTCTTACTATGCAATCGATTGACATATTAGTGCAACTGATTTGACAGCTAAAAATTCAGCTTCCAGCAGTTTTGTTCAGTATGCAATCGATTGGAGCCTTAGTGCAATCGATTGCTCACTGTGCATTTTGGAAAAATTGTGCAGAAAATTGCATTTTTCACCAACCATTCCCTTCTTAGCTACCATAATCAATTCCACCATGTTAGGGCATTCACAAAACTCGAAAATTCACTTAAATCATGAGAAATATATGGGTTCTTTCCTACCTAAACTTCTACCCATTAACCATTAACACACAATTCCAAATTAAGGGTTTTCCCTACACAACTTCTACCCATTAATTCATTATCCTACAATCCCAATAATGAGAGTGAAGGTGAGATAATACTTAGAAGGGGGGGGGGGGGGGGGGGTTGAATAAGTATGATAAATTAAGACTTAAAAGATAATCACACAATTATTTTTATCCTGGTTCGTTTAAACAACTACTCCAGTCCACCCTTCCTAGAGTGATTTTCCTTTCTCAACAAGGACTTAATCCACTATTAAATCAAACTGATTACAATAGTATCACCTAAGAACAACAGTTCTTAGTCTTCTCAAGAGCTACTGATTCTAACTGAATCCTCTTAAGGAATATCCTTTACAATCAATGTAAATTAAATACAAGAGTATTAATGCTTCTATAAAGCTTTTATCACAACAGTGATTTTTCTCTTAAGTTTAAGTACAATAAGATTCTAAGAAGAATAGGAATGAATGAGAGCTTAGAATATAATGATTTCTATTCAGCAAATTGTGTAACTGAAGAATGTGGTGAAGTTCTCCTTTTATAGGCAGCTGATCCATGCAAGCTGAGCGTTGAAAAGAGAGTCCCAAAAGGTCTGAGCCTTTTTGTCTTCACATCAAGTGACCTTTCTTAGAAGTAGATGGCACAGAGAAATCCTTTTTATCTGTGTAAGTGTGTCTAGCACAAATAAGGAAAGAGACGTTGAACAACTCCAACGGATATATTCTTGAAAATTACTTCTTCAGTTTTCAGCAAGTTCTTCAGAGTCTGAATGAATCAGAGTCTTCTAATAAGATTCAGAACTATGTTGTATCAGAGTCTTCTGCAGCATGTGTGCTTTCAGCGTGTTGATCATCAGAGCATATTAGACACAGAGCTTCAGTACTTGGCAGCGTAGGTACTTTCAGAAACTTCTGTAAACTAATGCTTTGAGAAACTCTTCAATCAAAATTCTTCTATGCTTCAGATGCTTCAGCTTCAGATGCTTCTGATTATCTTCAGATGCTTCTGACTCAGAATGTTCTGGAGCTTCTTGTTTCAGATCCTTCTGGAGACTACGCTCAGAATCTTCTGTAAGGAGCAAGCAGATTCTTCTGTAAGGTGCATCTGGCGCTTCAGGGTCAGAATAACTTCTTGTATTTAAAACAGATTTGCTTCTAGAGAGTTAATATTATTTCAATCTGCAGTAAAACTCTCAAACAAATTTTAGAGTATATAATTCTTAAATATAAATTTCCTAACAGTTATCATCAAAACAAAGAGTTATTATTAAGAACCAATCTGTGTTCTAACAATCTCCCCCTTTTTGATGATGACAAAAAGTATCAGAAATTTTATTTAACTGAACATAAAGAATTATAACTCCCCCTGAGATGATGAATCTCCCCCTGAGTTAAATATGAAAAAGGAATAGAAACTTCCCTTTTATCTTGAGTAATCTTCAGAGTTAAATCTTGATTGTTCTTATAACAATTTAGAGTCAGAATATCTTGCAGATATAAGATTCAGAGTTTGATAGAAAAGCAAATGATCTGAGAGACTCAGAGATTCTTTTAGAGTGTTCTTATCAAATGTTCTGAAATAGTCAATTTGAATATTAGATAGAATATATATGTCTGAAGATTCATTCTAGTGAAATTATATTAAACAGTTCAGATCTTTATTTTCTCCCCCTTTTTTGTCATAAGCAAAAAGTAAAAACTTTTAATAAAGACAAATAAAAGGAACAGTAAATAGATAATTCAATGGAGAAAAACTGATTCATTTAACATAACAGAGCAAGAGTGCACTGGTAAATAGCAGAAGATATAACAATAAAATTCAGATGCAAAACAACAGATGCACAAACATTAGAATGAAAAAAAAAAATCTAAGAGTGTTTTGACAAAAGCATCTTCAATAGGTCTGTAATCTCAGATGAAGATTGCTATTGCTTTGACATCCACTTAGTCATTGTCTCATTCTTCTCATCTTGTTTTGACATCCACTCTGTCATGTCTTCAGATTTCTTATCTTGCTTTGCCATCCAAGATTTTATTTCAGACTGACCAGCCTCCAGAGCAGCAATCTTGTCTCCAAAGTCTGGATGTTCTGACTTTATCTCAGATGAAGAAGGTGGAGGTTCTGCAGCCTGAACAGAGTTAATTGCCATTGGTTCTGGAGATCCTGAAGAGGGTTCTACCAGAGTCATAGTCAATGCATTGGCAGTTGGTTCTGTTGGAGGAGGAGGAGCATCCAAACAAAGCAGAGGTTCAGTTTTGTTGACAATCCAGAATTGAGTTCTTTCAGCTCTGAGCTTTGCATCATCAGAACAGACGTTCTTCAGATTGGAAGCTACAGTGTTGAATCTATTGATGAATCCTTTCCAGATGATGTCAGTTTCATTTGCATCCATAGTTTCAGAGCATCTTTTCTGAACAGTACCTAAAGACATCTGTATTTCTTGCAAAAACGTTTGAAATAAATGATCAATATTAAGTCTGGGTGGTGGTTTAAGCAAGGTTTCCAGAGTCATGTGTTTAGGTTTGGGAGTAGGTGGTAGCAGTGATTTTTGGATGGAAATCAGAGGAGGGGGATAATATGGAATGAAAGGAATTTCTGGTTTTTGAGGTAAGGATCTGTTTAAAGCATTAAGCAGATTAGGTTTTGGTCTTGAGCGTGGGTAAACAACATCAAAGGGTTCATTAGAGTATGGTATGAAAGCAGAGGTTGATGGTTTATCAGATGCAACTGTGTTATCAGATGCAGGTTGCAGAGCTGAAACAACAGCTTTACCAGATGTAGCAGATATAGTTGCTAAGGATCCTTCATTGTTCATAGATTGAATATATGAAAGGATTACAGATGGAAGAGCCTGTCTGAGTTTTGGTTTCAGAGGTTTCAGGGGTTCAGAAGGTTCAAATCTATCATAAAAATCTTTCAGTTTGAAACCATAAGATAAATTATGATAAAGAGAAGAAACTTGGGCACAAGATATACCAGATGATGATGGATTGGAAGTGGGAACAATCATCTCAGATGAAGGTGCAGGTGGAGGCAAAGGATCTGAAACACGAGTTTTAGCAGGTATGGTTGATGCAGGTTCAGGTTTAGGTTGGTTCATATCAGAGTATTTGGATGGAGAGACAAGAAAATCTGGATGGATATCTGATTCAGATGAATTGGAGGGTGTTGTAGGTGTACAAGAGGTAGAAGAGACTTGAAACACTGTTTTTAATGGAGTGATATCAAGAACTTCTGTCTCAGGGATATGAGTAGGTTCTGAAGGAGTATCAGATTGTTGGGATGGTGGTTCTGATGAAACAGGAGCAGAAGTTACTTTTGTGGGTTCAGAAGTAACAGGTGCAACAGGTTCAGAAGATGGAGTATTTGATGGTGGTATGACAGAGTCTTTTTCTGGTTGATCCAGAATTCCTTCACAAGTAGAGGGTAAACTGGTCCAAACAACCTATCAAAGTATTTCACCCATCCTTGAGCTCTAACAATGGAGCGAAAATCAAACCCATTGTCAGCCAGAGAGTCAAATTCAACCATAGATTCACACAACACTTCTAGTTTATCAACAGGTGTGAGAAGAGTTCTCTTTGGAGGAGAATATGGAGCAGCACCTAAGTTATCTAAAGTCACAGCAGCCATTGTAGATTGAAACTGAGCAGTTGTTGATGAAGAAGACGCCATTGAAGATTGCTTTTTCAAACACTTAGGTTTTGGGTTTTTATGCAGAGAGAACAAGAGATGAAAACGCATGTAAATTCTGAGAGTGAAAAGTGTGAAAGTGAATACACAACAAGTATTTATACTAAACACTTAGGCACATCAAAAGTCATAGAAATGCACGTTTGAGCAAGCATTAAATGAAGAGAATAAAATCATTTCAAACAATAAATGCTTCTGACAATTTGGGGGGGGGGGGGGGAAACCAAGATATTTACTATTCAAATTTCACCTCAAACGTCTCTTCAGTTATGTACACGCCACCTCTTCAGATTTTGTGTGACACGTGTTTACTTGCATGCTGTTCTGAATTCTCTCAAGAAATGAAACGTTAGCCAACGTTCAGATCTTCTAAAGATGGTTAGTTCAGAGTTTCATATCAGAAATATTAATCAGAATAGAGTAAATAACCTGAAGAAATACTTCAGATGAATTAAGAATTTTTGCATCTGTAACAATTTGCTTCTGATAAATATCATTCTGGACAAAAATCCATACCAATATTTTTCAGAATAAAATTGAATCTATCTTCAACAAGGGGTTTTGTGAAAATATCTGCCCATTGATGATCTGTATCAACAAAGGATAAATTTATGATTCCCTTCTGAACATAGTCTCTGATGAAATGATGCTTAATTTCTATATGTTTTGCCTTAGAATGTAAAATGGGATTCTTGGACAAACATATAGCAGAAGTATTATCACAAAAGATAGAAATGTTACTCTCAAAAATTTGATAATCTTCTAGTTGACTTTTCATCCAGAGCATCTGCGTGCTACATCCAGCAGCAGCAATGTATTCAGCCTCTGTGGTTGAAAGTGCAATTGTGGGTTGCTTCTTGCTGTACCAGGAGATTAGATTTCTTCCTAGAAATTGACAACTTCCAGAAGTGCTTTTTCTTTCCACTCTGTCTCCAGCATAGTCAGCATCACAGAATCCAACTAATTTGAAATCATCAGATTTTCTGTAACACAAACCCACATTAGAAGTACCTTTCAGATACCTTAGAATCCTCTTGACAGCTGTCAAGTGTGATTCTCTAGGATCTGATTGGAATCTAGCACACAGACAAACACTGAATAATATGTCAGGTCTAGAAGCAGTAAGATAAAGAAGAGAACCAATCATACCTCTGTAGAGCTTCTGGTCTACTTTCTTACTTACCTCTTCTTTGCCAAGTGAGCTAGTAGGATGCATTGGAGTCTTTGCCAGCTTGCTGTCAGACATGTTGAATTTCTTCAGAAGTTCTTTAACATACTTTGTCTGATGTATGTAGGTACATTCTGGAGTTTGATTAACTTGGATTCCTAAAAAGAATCTGAGTTCTCCCATCATGCTCATTTCAAATTCTGCCTGCATACATGTAGCAAACTCCTTTCCAAGCGTAATATTTGTTGATCCAAAAATAATATCATCTACATAAATTTGGCAAATTAGAAGATCTTTCTTTGTTGTTTTACAGAATAGAGTTGTATCCACTTTGCCTCTGATGAAATTCTTCTCCAGAAGAAAATTACTCAATCTCTCATACCAAGCTCTGGGAGCTTGTTTTAATCCATATAGAGATTTCTTTAATTTGAAAACATGATCTGGAAATTTTTCATTTTCAAAACCTGGAGGTTAGTGGACATAAACTTCTTCTTCTATAATACCATTAAGAAAGGCACTTTTAACATCCATCTGATACAGAGTGATGTTATTATGTGCAGCAAAGGAAATAAGAAGACGTATAGATTCTAACCTTGCCACTGGAGCATATGTCTCAGTGTAATCAATACCTTCTTGTTGACTGTACCCTTGAGCAACCAGCCTTGCCTTATTCCTCTCAACTTCTCCTTTCTCATTAAGTTTATTTCTGAAGACCCATTTTGTACCAATAATATTGAATCCTTGAGGTCTTTGAACTAGATCCCATACATCATTTCTGCTGAATTGGTTTAGCTCTTCTTGCATGGCAATAATCCAGTCATTGTCTTGCAGAGCCTCTTCTACAGAAGATGGTTCAATTTCTGACACTAGTCCAAATAGTGATGCTTCAGATGATCTTAGATAGGATCTTGTTCTGATGGGATCATCCTTCTTTCCAATAATGACATCCTCTGGATGAGAAGCTTTAATTCTGGATGATGATCCTCTGATAGTTGACTCTTCAGAAATATTTAGATTATTCATCTGAGAAGTTAAGGGAGTAGCATCTGGAGTTGCTTCTGGTTCCTTCACTTGAAGTTTGTCTGCTTCTGGAACTTCAGAGTCAATAAAGACTACTTCCCTATCTGCAGAGTTATCAACCTGCTTTGGCTTTTCAGAGCCAAGCTTATCATCAAATCTGACATGAATGGATTCTTCCACAATCTGTGTCTCAGTGTTGTATACTCTGTAGCCTTTAGAGCGTTCAGAATATACAAGCATGAAACACTTCTGTGCTTTGGAATCAAACTTGCTCAGATTTTCCTTAGTGTTTAACATATAACAAATACATATAAAAGGATGAAAATATGAAATGTTGGGCTTTTTGTTCTTCCACAATTCATAAGGAGTCTTCTTCAGAAGAGGTCTAACAGACACTCTGTTCTGAATGTAGCAAGCTGTATTGATTGCTTCTGCCCAAAAATGTTTTGCCAGATTTGTCTCATTGATCATGGTTCTGGCCATTTCTTGCAAAGTTCTGTTTTTCCTTTCTACAACCCCATTCTGTTGTGGAGTTCTAGGACAGGAAAAATCATGAGCAATGCCATTTTCAGAAAAATATTTTTCAAAATATTTATTTTCAAATTCACCACCATGATCACTTCTGACTTTTATAATTTTGAAATTCTTTTCATTCTGGACTTGCTTGCAGAAGTCAAAGAACACAGAATGTGACTCATCCTTGTGTTTCAAGAACTTTACCCATGTCCATCTGCTAAAGTCATCAACAATGACCAATCCATACTTCTTGCCTCTGATGGATGCAGTTTTCACTGGTCCAAACAGATCAATATGAAGTAGTTCTAATGGTTTAGAGGTAGAAACAACATTTTTTGATTTGAAAGATGTTTTTGAAAACTTCCCTTTCTGGCATGCTTCACAAAGAGCATCTGAAGTGAACTTCAGATTAGGGAGTCCTCTGACAAGATTAAGTTTATTAATCTGAGATATACGTCTCATATTAATATGGCCCAATCTTCTGTGCCAGACCCATTGCTCTTCATTAACAGACAAGAGGCATTTAACATTTTGAACTTTAAGTTCTGAAAGATTTATTTTATAAATGTTGTTTTTCCTCTTACCACTAAATAGGATAGAGCCATCCTTCTGACTAATAGCTTTACAACATTTTTTATTAAAGGTAATATCATAACCATTGTCACTTAATTGACTTATGGACAATAAGTTATGCTTTAACCCTTCAACAAGTAAAACATTAGTAATAGAGGGAAGTTTACCATTTCCAATAGTGCCAGATCCAATGATCTTGCCCTTCTGGTTCCCTCCAAACTTCACGTCACCTCCAGATCTAAGTTCCAGGCTTTGGAACATAGACTTTTCTCCTGTCATGTGTCGTGAGCATCCAGAGTCCAGGTACCATGATTGGTGTCCTGACCTTGCTGCTAAGAACATCTGCAACAGGAATTATTTTGTTTTTAGGTACCCAGATCTTCTTGGGTCCTTTAGGGTTAGTTGGTTTGTAGGTTTGTCTAAACTTCTGTTTTGCAACATAATGTTTATTCTGACTTGCCTTGGGTTTAAAAACATAAGTACTCTTCTCAGAGCTTGTGTGTTTAATGTCATTCAAGTGACCAAATTTGAATTGAGAATACAGAGGTGTCTTCCTGATGAAAAGTTTGTCAACAGGTTTTGGATTACTTCCAGATGAAGATTCATATCCAATGCCTCTTCTGTTGTTTCCACTAACACCATAGATCATGGAAGCCATCTTGCTTCTGTCTATGCTCTTAGTGAGAAATCTCTGAAAACTGGAGTCATATTTTTCTAAAATATTTTCACATGACTTGGTCTCAGATTCAGATTCTTGTTGAGTTATTTCAAAGTCATTTTTTATTTTCAAATTTATTTGTTTTTGCTCAACAAGTTCTGTTTTCAGAAGATCAATCTCAGATTCAAGATTGCTTTTCAGCTTCTTGTCTTTGAGTTTGATGTTATTATAACTTTTAAGAACTTCTGTTAAAACTTTAATGAGTTCTTCTTTGGTAAGTTTAGCCATTACCTCTTCTGCATCATCATCAGATTCAGATTCTGATTCATATCCTGAGGTACCTTCCTCTTGATCCTCTGTGCTAGCCATCAGTGCAACGTTTGCACATTCTTCTTCTGATTAAGAAGATGATTCACACTCATCTGAGTCATCCCATGTTGCCATCAGAACCTTCTTCTTTTTATTAAACTTCTTCTTAGGTTTTTCTTTCAGAAGTTTGGGGCAGTCATTCTTGTAGTGCCCAGGTTCTTTGCACTCATAGCACACAACTTCTTTCTTGGCAGATCTTCTGTGACTAGAAGATTCCTTTCTGTTGTCAGATCTTCTGAAGTTGTTGAACTTCTTTCCCTTGTGCTTCCAGAGTTTGTTAATCCTTCTGGACAGCATGGATAACTCATCTTCTTCTTCAAAAGAAGATTCTTCAGAGCTTTCTTGAATGACCTGCAAAGCTTTAGCAGTTTTGTTAGATTTTAATGCTACAGATTTACCTTTATCTTTCTTCTGAGGTTCATCTTCCTCAAGCTCAATCTCATGGCTCCTCAGTGAGCTGATGAGTTCTTCTAGAGAGATCTTGTTCAGATCTTTGGCCATCTTCAGGGCAGTCACCATTGTTCTCCATCTGATAGGCAGACTTCTGATGATTTTCTTTACATGATCTGACGTAGAATATCCCTTGTCCAGAACTTTCAGCCCAGCAGTGAGTATCTGGAATCTGGAGAACATGGCTTCAACAGATTCAGAGTCTTCCATTTTGAAAGCCTCATACTTCTGGATCAGAGCCAGAGCTTTTGTCTCCTTAACTTGAGAATTTACCTCATGAGTTATTTTAAGGGATTCAAACATATCAAAAGCAGTCTCCCTGTTTGTAATTTTCTCATACTCTGTATGTGAAATAGCATTCAGTAATATAGTCCTGGCTTTGTGGTGATTTCTGAAGTCTTTCTTCTGAGCATCTGCATAGATTTTCTGTCAATCTTTTTGCCATCCCCATCTGTTGGATGTACATATCCATCTATGACAAGATCCCATAGATCAGCATCATATCCTAGGAAAAAACTCTCAATTCTGTCTTTCCAGTAGTCAAATTTCTCCCCATCAAACATTGGGGGTTTGGTGCTGATCCTATCCCTCTCTTCATATTTATTGTTAATATTTGACATTGAATTATCAGCCATGATAACAAATAAATATAAATATCAAAGTATATCTCTCTGGATCTTTACTGACACTGTTAAGTGGTAGCACACTCAGAACCGGAGCTCTGATGCCAACTGAAGGTGAGATAATACTTAGAAGGGGGGGTTGAATAAGTATGATAAATTAAGACTTAAAAGATAATCACACAATTATTTTTATCCTGGTTCATTTAAACAACTACTCCAGTCCACCCTTCCTAGAGTGATTTTCCTTTCTCAACAAGGACTTAATCCACTATTAAGTCAAACTGATTACAATAGTATCACCTAAGAACAACAGTTCTTAGTCTTCTCAAGAGCTACTGATTCTAACTGAATCCTCTTAAGGAATATCCTTTACAATCAATGTAAATTAAATACAAGAGTATTAATGCTTCTATAAAGCTTTTATCACAACAGTGATTTTTCTCTTAAGTTTAAGTACAATAAGATTCTAAGAAGAATAGGAATGAATGAGAGCTTAGAATATAATGATTTCTATTCAGCAAATTGTGTAACTGAAGAATGTGGTGAAGTTCTCCTTTTATAGGCAGCTGATCCATGCAAGCTGAGCGTTGAAAAGAGAGTCCCAAAAGGTCTGAGCCTTTTTGTCTTCACATCAAGTGACCTTTCCTAGAAGTAGATGGCACAGAGAAATCCTTTTTATCTGTGTAAGTGTGTCTAGCACAAATAAGGAAAGAGACGTTGAACAACTCCAACGGATATATTCTTGAAAATTACTTCTTCAGTTTTCAGCAAGTTCTTCAGAGTCTGAATGAATCAGAGTCTTCTAATAAGATTCAGAACTATGCTGTATCAGAGTCTTCTGCAGCATGTGTGCTTTCAGCGTGTTGATCATCAGAGCATATTAGACACAGAGCTTCAGTACTTGGCAGCGTAGGTACTTTCAGAAACTTCTGTAAACTAATGCTTTGAGAAACTCTTCAATCAAAATTCTTCTATGCTTCAGATGCTTCAGCTTCAGATGCTTCTGATTATCTTCAGATGCTTCTGACTCAGAATGTTCTGGAGCTTCTTGTTTCGAATCCTTCTGGAGACTACGCTCAGAATCTTCTGTAAGGAGCAAGCAGATTCTTCTGTAAGGTGCATCTGGCGCTTCAGGGTCAGAATAACTTCTTGTATTTAAAACAGATTTGCTTCTAGAGAGTTAATATTATTTCAATCTGCAGTAAAACTCTCAAACAAATTTTAGAGTATATAATTCTTAAATATAAATTTCCTAACAGTTATCATCAAAACAAAGAGTTATTATTAAGAACCAATCTGTGTTCTAACAGAGAGAATACCCACCCTTACCTTAGGTTTCTTATGAAGAAGAATCTTTGATTCCATGGATGCTTGCATTCTGATTTCTCCCTTCCCTTCATCTTTTCCTCTTGCCTCTTTCTCTTCTTCTCTTCTTCTCTTCTATTCTCTTTTCCCCTTTCCCTTCTCTTACTAACTCCTCTTCTCTAAAACCCTAACAATTTAATCCTTTTTATTGGGCTTTACCCAACTCCTCTCACTTTCTATTCACACACCCATCACTAGGCCCAACTAATCAAAATAGTAATTCCACATTATTCTATCAAAATAGAATAAATCAATTAATTTAATTAAGTCAATATATCACATATTTAGATTAAACCAATTAACTCATATAAATTAAATAAATCAAATAATTCATTTAAATCAAATAAATCACATAAATCAATTAATTAGTACAAATAATTCATTATTAAAAATTGGACTGTTACAACCCTCCCCCACTTAAAAGATTTTCGCCCTCGAAAATTACCTTAAACGAATAACTCGGGATAAGACTCCCTCATCTGACTCTCAAGCTCCCAAGTCACATTTCTACCAGCCGGTCCTCCCCAAGCGGCCTTCACCAAAGCAATCTCTTTACCTTGAAGCTGCTTTGACTTCTGATCCTTAATTCGCATAGGTGATGTCTCCACAGTCAGGTTATCTCTAACCTGCACATCATCTACTTAGACTACATGATAACACGAAATCGTATATATATTTTGATGCATAATTCAACTGATGTTTAACCGTTTTCGATCCGATTTCAGGTTATTTCCGTGTTATTTGTCTGATACTTTGCAGGTATTTGATGACCATGTCTAAACAAGGCAATACGAAGAAAAGAAGCAATCTCAGATGAAATATGGAAGAAAACCGGATGAAAACAACATGAAAAACGCAGAATGCTGATTTTGCTGCTGTGACGACCGTCACACACCGTGACAACTGTCATGCAGGCAAAAACGCCCCACTTCAAATGCACGTGAAAGAAGCAGTTCCAAGTCCCAAATAGTGGACCACTACTCCCTGATAATTCTGCCTCAAAGTCCACCTTCAAGTTATAACCGTTAGAATTCCATTTCTATAAAAAGGGAAGAAGGGGAACTCAGAAGGGAGCCGCATTCATACAACGAAGTGCTGCCAATTTATCTTCAGAGCAACCTTTCCAGTTTTTAATATTCTTATTTGTTTCTCTTTTCTTTTTCTGCATTCCTTTCATTTCTTCTGTAATTCTTATTTCTGTTGTACGATCAATTGGCACAAAGACCAGAATCCTGCCAACATTTGTGGAGGATCTGCCCAAAGGTCAATTGGAATATTTACAGGTTTCTCATTTTAATCGTAATTCCAGTTTTTATTATGATGCATGCTATTATTTATTGTTTTCATTTATGTTTTACCTTTCCCAAATCTATGTCTAGCTAAATTAAAGTAATCGATATGTAATAATAATTCGAAAGGGATTTGATAATAACCGGTTGAAAACTGACTTTTTCAAAAGTTGTTTATGGTCTGAGTGTTTAAAATTAATTTACTGAATAAACTTCGTCGCGAAAGCGAGAACTTATTTAAAAGTAGTTTTGCCACGAAAGTGAGAAATTAATTAAGGTACGAACCAACAAGCGAAAGCTGCGGCAAGACCAGATAGTAAACACTAGTCATTCATTTTAATAACAGCGAAAGCACTTTAAAATGAATTAGAACTTAGAGATTTCCAAAAAATAATTTTAACCCCGAATGGGACACGAAAGCGTACGTTTGACCCTTAAAATTATGATTAGCGTCAATAACCATCGTGAGGCGAGAGTCTTCAGATCACCATTTTCTGCTTAAATAAACTCTGAAAAATATTTCGTATACCGGTAACTTGTCAAATCCCCGAAGAACATAATTACTGCATATCGATTCAATCAATTATAATTTAATTAACATTCTTAGTTCCCTTTAGTGACAATCTTATTCCCTTAAACATTATCTACCTAGCTAAACATAGTAACTCCCGAGAACACTAGTTTGATTACGAGTCCCTGTGGGATCGATATCTATTATTACTACGCGATAGACTGTGCACTTGCAGTTAGGTTGTATTAGACATAGAAAGTCGCGATCAAGTTTTTGGCGCCGTTGCCGGGGACCCGTTTAGTCAATAGTGTAACCTTCTGTTACGCCGTATAGACTAGGTTAACTATTTTCATTTTTCCTTTACTAGTGCTGTCGATGATATGCCAAGTAATCGCCCACAAGGCGATATCTTGAAACCTTCAGTCGCAGAACTAGAGCGCTTCTTACATTTAAGAAGCCGAATCATTGAGTACCAACTCAAACATAACATTCCCGATCCTCTCACTCCCATTACCAAATCCGAAGAAGAATCAAACATGGCTGAAGGACCTCCAAACAAACCGCTGAAGGCATACGCTACACCCTCTCAGATGGAGCCTAGAAGTAGCATTGTTGCCCCAGCTATTACTCGAAATGATTTTGAGCTGAAACCATCATTGTTGTCAGCTGTACAACAAAACCAATTCTCAGAAAACGCAACTGAGGATCCAAACGAACATTTAACGAAGTTTGTACAATACGCAGACACATTGAAAGCAAATGGAGTAACTCCAGACGCGATAAGACTTCGTCTTTTCCCATTCTCTCTTAGAGACAGAGCATGGACATGGTTACAATCTTTACCGTCCAACTCCGTTATGACGTGGGAACAATTGAAGAACGTCTTCTTAGCGAGATATTTTCCGCCAAGAAAAACTGCTATGCTTAGAGCTCAAATCAACGGATTTCAACAAAAAGATACTGAATCTCTTTACGAAGCATGGGAAAGATTCAAAGATATGATGAGAACATGTCCTCACCATGGTCTAGAAGACTGGGTGACAATCCATACTTTCTATAATGGGCTTTTATACAATACTAGATTGACAATAGACGCTGCCGCGGGCGGTGCACTTATGGATAAGCCATACGACGAAGCCTATCAGCTAATAGAAAACATGTCTCAGAACCACTGCCAATAGGGAGGTGAACGCACTCCAACAGAGAAAACCACAGCGAAAGGTGGGATGTACGAGATCAACAACCTTGAAAAGTTCAACGCTAAAGTAGATGCTCTAGCACAGAAGATTGACAGTCTGACCGTTAACCCCACTGCAACCGTCGCTGCCGTAACTCCAAATTGCGAGTTATGCGGAAGCACCACTCATAATGCGCCCGAATGCCCATTGCTAGCCGGAATCCCACCAGACCAAGTAAATTATGCTCAAGGAAATCCTTACGCAAATACGTACAACCCAGGTTGGCGAAATCATCCAAACTTTTCTTACAAAAGCGAAAATGCATTGCAGATGCCTACTGCTCCGCCAGGATATCAGAAACCAGCTGCTGCTCAGACTGCACCTAGGAAATCAAACCTCGAGTTGATGATGGAAAAATTCATAGCTACTCAAGCTCAAACAAACAAAGAATTCCTGAATCAAAACATACACACTAGCGAGCAAATTAAACAGTTGACCGGAAAAGTAGACGTTTTAGCCACCCACAACAAAATGCTAGAAACACAGATATCACAAGTGGCTCAACAACAAGCCTCTGCTGCCGCACCCGCTGGCACATTTCCTGGACAACCCGAACAGAATCCAAAAGGTCAAGCAAATGCTGTCATATTAAGAAGTGGAAAAGAATTGGACGAACCAATCGATCCGAGGACCGAAAACTCAGCCATGCAACGAAAACCAACTGAACAAGCAGAAAAGGAATCCGAGTTAGAGAAGAAGGAAGACAACGAGAAGGAGGATACCGCAAGTGAAAAAACTCAAGCACCTCCAGCGCCATATAAACCACCTATCCCTTATCCTCAAAGATTAATAAACTCTAAAACTTCAGGACAGTTTAAGAAATTTGTAGAGCTCCTTAAACAGTTGAATATCACTATTCCTTGTACAGAAGCGATAACTCAAATGCCGTCATACGCTAAATTTCTCAAAGAAATCCTGTCAAATAAGAGAAAGATCGAGGATAACGAGACAGTTACACTTACTGCAGAGTGTAGCGCTATTATTCAAAACCGCATGCCTCCTAAATTAAAAGACCCAGGTAGTTTCTCCATACCCTGCGTCATAGGAAAGTTCGTGATAGACAAAGCTCTATGCGATTTAGGAGCCAGTATTAGTGTTATGCCTTTATCTATATGCGGAAAGCTGAATATGGGAGACCTCAGACCAACCAAAATGTCCGTACAATTAGCTGACCGATCAGTAAAATACCCCGTCGGAATACTGGAAAACGTTCCAATACGCATAGGACAATTCTACATCCCAACCGACTTCATAATCATGGACATCAAAGAGGACTCTGTTACCCCAATTATCCTAGGAAGACCGTTCCTAGCTACAGCCGGAGCTATTATAGACGTGAAGAAAGGAAGGCTAACATTCGAAGTAGGAGAAGAAAAGATAGAGTTCATTCTCACCAAGTTCTTACAAGCACCAGCCATAGACGATACCTGCTATTTAGTAGATGAAATTGACGAATGCATAAGAGAACTTGAAAATAAAGAGACCACGTATTCAGAAATAATAAAGATTCAAATACCTGATATTTCTGAAGACGATGATTGGCGTAAACCGTATAAAGATGACAGCCTAAGCGAAAGCTTAGCACTGACTCCAAACCATATGTCAGGTCCGAAGAACCAATCTTTAGAACTTAAAACACTACCCAAAAACCTTAGATATGAATTCCTAGACGATGAACTAAAAAGACCAGTGATAGTCAACGCCGACTTAGGACAACCAGAAACTGAAAAGCTATTAGAAGTCCTAAAGAAGTACCCCACCGCGTTAGGCTATAACATAAGCGATCTAAAAGGTATAAGCCCTTCGATCTGTATGCATCGAATTACAATAAAGGAAGACTAGGGCTGGAAATGAGTCGAGTCGAGTCGAACTCACCTCAGCTCGGCTCGACTCGTTAAGAATTGTTCGAATTCGAGTTCGAGTTCGAGTTCGACACGAACTTTTTTTTAAGCTCAAACTCGACTCGTTATAAGTTCACGAACAGTTCGGTTCGACTCGTTAGGTTCATCTCATTAGGTTCAGCTCACATGGTTCACGAACTTAAAAACTATTTTTTTAAATATATATATATATATATATATATATATATATATATGTGTATATATATATATATATATATATATATATATATATATATATATTAGTATTTTTGACATTTTAAATAAATATATATATTTTAAATAAAATATTAAAATAAAATAAAAGTTATCATATTGAAATTTAACTTTATCTTCGAAATCTACTAATTCAAAACCTACACAACTTTCAAGAGATACATTTGAGAGTCTAATTCAAAAACTATTAAATTGAAGATTAAATTTGTCTAAGATTTGAAGTAAATATTTAAACCTAATCTTAAAGACAGTATAATTCTTTTCATATGTAATCGAGTTGACTCATGAACCTAACGAGTCGAACTATGTATAGTTCAAGTTCAGCTCATTTAGTTAACGAACTTAATTTTTCGCTCATACTCAACTCATTTGGTTCATGAACCTAGTTCAACGATTTAATTGTCGAGTCGAATTCCGAACTATCTTCGAGTTGGTTTGGTTCATTGCCAGCCCTAAGGAAGACTCTAAAACCTCTCAAGAGCATCAGAGGAGACTGAACCCCATCCTAAGCACTGTAGTCAGAGATGAAGTAAAGAAATTGCTAGATGCAGGAATCATCTATCCAATCTCCGATAGTGAATGGGTTAGCCCAGTTCATGTCGTACCAAAGAAAGGAGGAGTAACAGTAGTTAAGAACGAAAAAGGCGAATCAATAACAAAAAGAGTCGTGACTGGAAGCAGGATGTGCATTGATTATAGAAAGCTTAACAAAGCCACACGAAAAGATCACTTCCCGTTACCTATCATAAACCAAATGTTGGAAAGATTAGCCAAACATTCATATTTCTGCTATCTAGATGGCTATTCAGGATTTTTCCAAATTCCCATTCATCCTGACGACCAAGAAAAGACTACATTCACATGTTCTTATGGTACTTTTGCTTACCGCCGAATGCCGTTCGGACTCTGTAATGCTCCAGCAACCTTCCAAAGATGCATGATGGCAATCTTTGCAGATTTCATAGACGACATAATGGAAGTATTTATGGACGATTTCTCGGTATGTGGACAAAGTTTTGAAGGATGCTTACAAAACTTAGAAATGGTATTAGAACGTTGTGTAAAAGTGAACCTCGTCCTAAATTGGGAAAAATGCCATTTTATGGTCCGACAAGGAATAGTTCTAGGACACGTCATATCAAATAAAGGAATTGAGGTCGACAAAGCTAAAATAGAGATTATAAAAGATCTCCAACCTCCAAAATCCGTACAAGAAATACGGAGTTTTCTAGGACATGCCGGTTTCTATAGAAGATTTATAAAAGATTTTTCAAAAATCACAAAACCTTTGACCGGCCTGTTGATGAAAGATGTTGAATTCGTCTTCGACGACGACTGTCTAAAAGCACTCGAAACATTAAAATCGGCCCTTATCACCGCACCGATTATGCAACCACCCGATTGGCGACTACCGTTCGAAATCATGTGCAATGCGAGTGATTATGCCGTAGGCGCAGTTCTAGGACAAAGGAAGGACAAGAAACTCCAAGCCATCTACTACGCTAGTAGAACCTTAGATCCTGCCCAAATGAACTACGCTACAACAGAAAAGGAACTTCTAGCAGTTATATTTGCGCTTGACAAATTCCGTTCTTACTTAGTAGGAGCAAAAATTATCATATACATAGACCACGCTGCCATAAGGTACCTAATAAGCAAAAAGGATGCCAAACCAAGATTATTGAGATGGATCCTGTTTTTACAAGAGTTTGACTTAGAAATCAAAGATAAGAAAGGAACCGAGAACGTTGTTTCAGATCACTTATCCCGAATAGAAGGCATCAAACATGAACCAGTACCGATAAATGACGATTTCCCGTACGAACGTCTGATAGCCAAATTAGAAAGTGACATGCCTAACTCAATCTCGGAAGATCCAGAATTCGAAAAAGTCGTAGAAGCCGTCTATGCCCAAGTCACACTACCTTGGTATGCTGACATCGTTAATTACCTCGCTGCAGGCGTGCTTCCACCGATCTCACTTATCAGCAAAAGAAGAAATTCTTCCACGATCTGAAACACTATTATTGGGACGAACCTCTACTCTTCAAGAGAGGGGCCGACAACATATACCGTCGCTGTGTCCCAGAGGAAGAAATAGAAAATATCATTTCCCAATGCCATTCAGCACCATATGGTGGTCATGCTAGTACATCCAAGATGTGCGCTAAGATTCTCCAAGCCGGCTTATTCTGGCCTAACCTCTGGAAAGACGTTCACATCGCTGTGCAAAAATGTGATCGATGCCAACGAACTGGCAACATCTCACGACGCGATGAAATGCCTCAGAAAGGAATCTTAGAGATAGAAATCTTCGACGTATGGGGAATAGCTTTCATGGGACCATTCCCACCTTCTTTTGGTAATAACTACATACTCGTCGCTGTAGACTATGTGTCTAAATGGATAGAAGCCATTGCTGCTCCAACAAATGACGCACGAGTAGTAATCAAGCTCTTCAAAAACACAATCTTTCCTAGATTCGGTGTACCCAGACTCGTCATTAGTGACGGCGGATCTCACTTCATGTCGCGAATATTCGATACACTTCTTTCTAAATATGGAGTCCGACACCGAGTAGCTACACCTTATCATCCGCAAACTAGCGGACAAGTAGAGGTCTCAAACAGGGAAATAAAATAGATATTGGAAAAGACTGTCGCTACCTCAAGGAAAGATTGGTCATCAAAGCTACATGAAGCTTTATGGGCTTATAGGACCGCTTTTAAGACACCAATAGGTACTACACCCTACAAGTTAGTTTACGGTAAATCCTGTCATCTCCCTGTAGAATTAGAGCATAAGGCCTTTTGGGCCATTAAAACACTCAATTTCAACTACACTGAGGCAGGAGAAAAGCGAATCTTGAACTTACCCGAATTGGAAGAACTTCGATTAGACGCTTACGAAAATGCTCGTATCTAAAAAGAACGAACTAAAAAGTGGCATGATAAACGTTCAGTCAAGAAACAATTCAGTGTGGGAGACATCGTATTGCTATTTAATTCAAGATTAAAACTCTTCCCAGGTAAACTAAAATCTAGGTGGTCTGGACCTTATGAAGTGACTAAAGTACTTCAGAGTGGAGCTGTTGAAATTACTGATAAGACGAATGCACCGTTTATCGTAAACGGGCAACGTCTAAAACATTATAATAAGAACGAAAACAGCCCTCAAGTCTGCAGTATAGCATTGCTTGAGCTTCCAGCTCAAACACCCGAATAGCTTGTCACCAAGCTATCGTCAGGCTTTAGATGTTAAAAACAGCGCTTACTGGGAGGCAACCCAATTTTCCCGCAATTTTTCCTCGTTACTGTATTTCATTTTTATTTAAAATTTTACTTTGAAACTTTAACAAAAATTCTAAACTTAAAATTACTACTATCTGTACTTTCGTTTGTTTTCATATTTTTATTTTTATTTTATTTTTCTCTTTTGTCTTTTGTTTTTCCGCTTTTTGTTTTTAAAAATCCTGACTTCAAACTTCTGTTTTAAACTTTTCAGGATTTTAAAAGTCTTCAAAACATTCCTCCTGTTTTTCTCCGACTTACCTGCGAGTATGGCCGAGTACGACTTCACAAAGGTTCAATTTCAAGGACTAGCTCAAAAGGCAAGATTTGCAGCACTAACTGAAAGAGAAATAGCCTTAACGCTGTATTATGATAAGTCTACCATGGATAAACTAGGAATCACTGATAGCATTCAATACCTGTTCAATCAACTGGGTTGGGAGAGCACTGCTTTGAAAACACGTTTTGCTACCTATAAGGACCTCACCTACGAATTCCTTAGTTCCTTCAGATACCTACCCAACTATGGTTTTGGATCCAACACAGAGCTGATTACCTTTCGAATGTTTGGAATGGACCAAACCCATAGCCGGATGTCACTAGCTAACCTCCTAAGATTTCCTAGCGGACCGCATGTGTTCATCAGTGCAGAAGATGACGATATTGATTTTGAACTCGACCAATTCTGGGGTAGAATCACAGGCGACTATCACCCTGAACCAGACAGAATGTATAATGATGAGATTCATAACCCAGCTTTCAGATACTTCCATAAGATACTAGCTCACACCCTTTTCGGGAAAGAAGAAAATATTACTACAGTATCTAAAGAGGAGTTATTCATCATGTTTTGTGCTTCTTAGGGACGTACAGTAAATGCAGTACCTTTCATGATGAGATCCTTCAGACGCCTCACTCAGGACCCACAATCACCTATTCTTATAGGAGGCCTCGTGACAATGATTTCCCACAAGCTTGGCCTTAGATTCCACCTTAATGCAAGTACCAGTTTTGGCACCATCCAACCTATGAATATCCAGTTTTGCTTTAACAGGCGCATTTTAGGAACTATGGGACCTGGACCTTACGAGTACCTCATCAATGAAAAACCTGTACAGCTATTCACACTGCCAAATCATCAGATGACAAGTATCCACAACAAGGACAACTGGCTTTATGAATTGGACGAGCCTATGGGACCTCCTTCACCTCAGTCAACACCACAGAACTATATGTACGACAGTGACCACATTTCTAAGGCACACGACTATATGTACTATGAGGGTGTTGTATCAGAAGCTGAAGTAGACCCTACGACTCATCCGCATTACAACACCTATCCCGAGCCTATTCCTGAGGAGACCACCGACAAAATGGATACTGTTCTACTCCGATTGGACAATGTTGATGCAGCTCTGACTACTGTAAAAGATGACATCGCAGGCATACACAGCGAACTGGTAGTTTTCATGGACTTAGTCTGTGACCAGCTCGACTACTACGCACGGAAGTTCGACGAGTTGAAGGCACGAAAAGACTAGATACTAATTTTAGTTTAGTTTAGTTTAGTTTAATCATTTGGATTTTCGCATTATTAATTTCTTTATGTATTACATTACAATCATTCTAATTTCTTGTTATTTCAATTATAGCATTTATTCATTTATTCTGTTTTTACATTATTCATTGTTTATTGGCTGCTATAATACATTGCCATATCAATACCAGGCCTAAAAGTCACTGCAAGAACACCCTCACAGCAAAATTTTGCGTTCTGCAGATTTTGTTGGTGTGACGACCGTCACAGGAGCCTGACGAGCGTCACGCGGGTGACGACCGTCACAGATACGTGACGACCGTCACGAACCCAAAACTGTTATCTGATATAACAGGGGTTGAGTTTTCTCTCCCATTCATCTCCTTTCAACTTCCAATCATCAGAAACTCCCACCCCACTCCAACTTTTCGTTTTCCCTACATTGCACCATATATTCCAACTCCCATCTCAACTTCCTACCACACTTCTGTTACATTTTTCCACTCCACAGAACCAACTCAATCCTCCAACAATGGTGAGAAACCACAAAACCCCAGACCTCAGCAACATTGTGTTCAGCGACGGTGACTCCGGCAAAAGACAGCGAGCCAACTACATCGCATTCCATCAAAGGTCGCTCCAGCCGACGCATTATCCACATATCCCATCGCTCACAGAGCTCGGACTCCTTGACGGCGTCACTTGGATGCTTCAAAGAGCCGGCATCTAGAACCTCTGCACCAATCCGCTACCGACATACGAACAACTCACCCTCGAGTTCCTAAGTTCGTTCACCTATGTCACATCCAGCGGCGACCTCAGGCAACACTCCGGTGCCGCATGCTTTCGGATGTTCGATACAAACTATCAAGTGAACCAGAACCAGATTGCCGGCATCCTGCAACTCCCTCGTGGCGACAATGCTCACCGCCGCCTCACCGATCAGTTCCAGCACGAAGCCTTCACGCTCTGGTACCAGTTGACCGGCATCAATGCCGATGGTTGGGATTCTCTACACGCAACGCATATCCACAACCCGACCATCCGGTACTTCCACCGAGCATTGAGCAACACCATCTTCGCCCGGGACAGCAACCATAAGGTGAACTCGAAAGAGCTCTTCTTCCTCCGCTGTGTCTTCAACAACGAGCCTATCAACGCCGCTCCGTTCCTCCTGGCCCACATTCAGGCCAACTGTAACCGTGGCTCTAAGCCATTTTACTTTGGCGGGATTGTCACTGCCATTGCACTTGGGCTGAACCTCGGTGACCGCCTCCAGCACCTCCATGCCATTCCCTCAGTGTTCCTTGACACCGACCACTACAGAGCCTCTCACCTCATCCGTTCCAGAGCCGATGGCAAGTACCACCCGGTAGTGCGTGGCAAAACTGTCCGAAGCATCATCCTTCCATCACGCACCCGGATACACCCAGAGGATCGTACCAACTGGTTATTTGACCTCACTGCCCCTCCTGCTGCCGCTGCTCCAACTCAGGACCACACCCAAGGTTCTGACGACAAAATCCAAGCTGAGTTGGACAGACCAGAGCAACCGGAGGCATCGCAGCCTCTTCCTTCCGAAGGTACATCCTCCCGCCGCCGCCGCCATCGTCCAGTGCCCGACTACTCAGAAGAAGACCTCTGCCGCTCTCTCGACCAGCAGGCCCAGATACTCGCTATGATGCAGCAGCAGAATCAGCTAGCACAGAAGTTTGAAGCTTGGCATCGGACCCAAATGCAACAACTACAAACCGGCCAAGAAACCATTACAGAGAACCTGGCGAATCTGACCTTGCAGGTCGAAGGACTCCGTGACTATGTCTACCACACCGGAGCTATGAGTTTTGAGGACCGAGTCGCCCAGGTCAGAGCCAGAGGACGCGAGCGAGGACGTGACCGAGGCAGAGACCGTGATTAGTTACCATTTTCCTTATTTTTTTACTATATTTGCAGTTTCTATGTACTTTCATTTCCGTTGTATCTCCCTCTCGCATTCTTTCAAATCAGTGGGGACACTGATTGAGCTAGTGTGGGAGCGGAGCGTTTATTTCCCATTTCTGTGTACTTTTACTTTCGTAATTTCTATTCAAACATTTTCTATATTTAGCAAATAAAGCTCGTTTATATATCCTTTTTTCCGTTACGCAAACATCCCCACGTTATTCAACGTAAACAAAAAATTTTCGTTCGTTCCTCAAAAGCAAAAGCATCACGAGAATGCGCCCGAGTTCAAACCAAGTTTTGAAACTCCGAGGAGACGACAATTCTAACAAAACCAGTACCATCCTGACACCTTAGATCTCTGGTTTATGCGAGTCGGTTTCACTACCTACGTGTACCAAAGTCTCAAGTGTCTATGCAAACTCAACCCCAAGTAGTTTATACTAGCAGTCAGCACCATCCTTAAGCACTTCTAAGCGAGCGACCGATGCAAATAAGTATATAATCTCCAAAAAGATGAAAAATCATGAAAAGAAAGCCATATAGACAAAAATATAAAGACACTTGTAGTCCTGTGTCGTCATGGTACTCGTTTTGTTCTTACTAAGAATTCCGGTTTTTCCCAACTTTGCGAACGAAGAAGCTGCCTCGTGCTTGCCGACTTTTCCTGTTTTACTTGAGGACAAGCAAAGATTCAAGCTTAGGGGAGTTTGATAACACGAAATCGTATATATATTTTGATGCATAATTCAACTGATGTTTAACCGTTTTCGATCCGATTTCGGGTTATTTCTATGTTATTTGTCTGATACTTTGCAGGTATTTGATGATCATGTCTAAACAAGGCAATACGAAGAAAAGAAGCAATCTCAGATGAAATATGGACGAAAACCGGATGAAAACAACATGAAAAACGCAGAATGCTGATTTTGCTGCTGTGACGACCGTCACACGGGTGACGACCGTCACACACCGTGACGACCGTCATGCAGGCAAAAACGCCCCACTTCAAATGCACGTGAAAGAAGCAGTTCCAAGTCCCAAATAGTGGACCACTACTCCCTGATAATTCTGCCTCAAAGTCCACCTTCTTCAAGTTATAACCGTTAGAATTCCATTTCTATAAAAAGGGAAGAAGGGGAACTCAGAAGGGAGCCGCATTCATACAACGAAGTGCTGCCAATTTATCTTCAGAGCGACCTTTCCAGTTTTTAATATTCTTATTTGTTTCTCTTTTCTTTTTCTGCATTCCTTTCATTTCTTCTGTAATTCTTATTTCCATTGTACGATCAATTGGCACAAAGACCAGAATCCTGCCAACATTTGTGGAGGATCTGCCCAAAGGTCAATTGGAATATTTACAGGTTTCTCATTTTAATCGTAATTCCAGTTTTTATTATGATGCATGCTATTATTTATTGTTTTCATTTATGTTTTACCTTTCCCAAATCCATGTCTAGCTAAATTAAAGTAATCGATATGTAATAATAATTCGAAAGGGATTTGATAATAACCGGTTGAAAACTGTCTTTTTCAAAAGTTGTTTATGGTCTGAGTGTTTAAAATTAATTTACTGAATAAACTTCGTCGCGAAAGCGAGAACTTATTTAAAAGTAGTTTTGCCACGAAAGTGGGAAATTAATTAAGGTACGAACCAACAAGCGAAAGTTGCGGCAAGACCAGATAGTAAACACTAGTCATTCATTTTAATAACAGCGAAAGCACTTTAAAATGAATTAGAACTTAGAGATTTCCAAAAAATAATTTTAACCCCGAATGGGACACGAAAGTGTACGTTTGGCCCTTAGAATTATGATTAGCGTCAATAACCATCGTGAGGCGAGAGTCTTCAGATCACCATTTTCTGCTTAAATAAACTCTGAAAAATATTTCGTATACCGGTAACTTGTCAAATCCCCGAAGAACATAATTACTGCATATCGATTCAATCAATTATAATTTAATTAACATTCTTAGTTCCCTTTAGTGACAATCTTATTCCCTTAAACATTATCTACCTAGCTAAACATAGTAACTCCCGAGAACACTAGTTTGATTACGAGTCCCTGTGGGATCGATATCTATTATTACTACGCGATAGACTGTGCACTTGCAGTTAGGTTGTATTAGACATAGAAAGTCGCGATCACTACATGAGATGGATTCGCAATGTATTTCCTCAACTGAGATACATGGAACACGTCATGAAGATTAGTAAGCGATGGCGACAATGCAATCCGATAGGCTACCTATCCTATCCTCTGCAAGATCTGATAAGGACCAATGAAACACGGTGTCAACTTACGCGACTTCAACGTTATACCAACACCACTTATCGGAGTAACTCGAAGAAACACATGACCTCCCTTTTGAAATTCAAGTGGTTTCCTCCTCTTGTCATGATAACTCTTTTCACGACTCCAATAAATCTCCACCTTCTCTTGAATCATCTTAATCTTATCAATAGTCTGCTGGACTATCTCGGGTCCAACCACGACACTCTCTCCCGACTCATATCAACACAATGGCGTCCTACACTGCTTACCATACAATGCCTCAAACGGTGCCATACCAATACTCGAATGAAAACTGTTGTTGTAAGTAAGTTCAATCAAAGGTAAGTAGCCATCCCAAGCTCCTCCCTTTTCCAATACACAAGCCTTCAAAAGATCCTCAAGTGACTAAATTGTCCTCTCAGTCTGACCATCTGTCTGCGGATGATAAGTAGAACTCAAACATAACTTCGTACCCCAAAGCACTTTGCAAACTTTCCCAAAATCTCTAAGTAAACCTCGGATTTCTATCTGACACAATGCTAGACAAAATACCATACAAACTAACAATCCTTTCAATGTACAGCCTTGCCAATCTATCCAACGGGTAATTCATTTGCATAGGAATAAAGTGAGCAGATTTCGTCAATCTATCCACAATAACCCAAATAGCTTCATAATTACTTGGTGTTCTAGGTATACCAGATACAAAATCCATAGATATGCTATCCCATTTCCACTCAGGAATAGACAACGGTTGCATCAAGCCCGACGGTTTCTGATGCTTAATCTTTAACTTTTGACAAGTCAAACAAGAATATACAAACTCGGCAATATCCTTCTTCATACGAGGCCACCAAAATACTTTCCTCAAATCTTGATACATCTTAGTAGCACCCGGAGGAATACTCAATCCACTATGATGCCCTTCTTCAAGAATACTCTTCTTCAGCTCAACAATATCTGGAACACAAACTCTATCACGAAATCTCATAATACCATTCTCATCAATCCGAAAATCACCACCTTGACCTTGATTGATCAAAGTCAACCGATCAACTAAACCTAAATCAGATTTCTGTCCTTCTCGAATCTCGTCACGAATACCACTAGTAAGCTTCAACATACTAATCTTAACTCCTTAAGAAGTCTTCTCACACACCAAACTCAAATCACGAAATTGCTCAATCATTTCCAACTCTTTTACCATCATCATCGACATATGCAAAGATTTCCTACTCAATGCATCAGCTACCACATTTGCTTTACCGGGATGGAAATTCAAACCAAAATCATAATCTTTCAAAATTTCTAACCATCTCCTTTGCCTCGCATTCAATTCTTTCTGATCAAAGAGATACTTCAAACTCTTATGATCACTATACAATTCAAATCTCGTACCAAACAAATAATGCCTCCAAAGCTTCAACACAAATACAACGACGACCAACTCTAAGTCATGCGTCGGATAATTCCTCTCATGCATTTTAAGTTGCCTTGAAGCATAAGCTACAACTTGTTGATTTTGCATCAACACACCTCCCAAACCCATCAAAGAAGCATCACAATACACAACAAATGGTTCTTTCGGATTCGGCAAAATCAAAACAGGAGTTGTCGCCAATCTTCTCTTAAGCTCTTAAAAACTTTCTTCACACTTTGCATCCCAAACAAAACTTGACCCTTCCTAGTCAACTGCGTCAACGGAAATGATAACTTGGCAAATCCTTCAATGAATTTCCGATAATAACCTGCTAAACCAAGAAAACTTCTAATCTCAAAAACTAATTTCAGAGTCTCCCATTGCGATACTGCTTCAACCTTCGAAGGATCAACTGCAATACCTCTACTCGAAATCACATGACCAAGGAAACTCACTTCCTTCAACCAAATCTCACACTTAGAAAGTTTAGCATATAACTGCTTCTCTTTTAACACAGATAACACAATCCTCAAATGATTGACATGTTCTTCTTCACTCTTTGAATAGATTAAAATATCATCAATGAACACCACCACAAACTTGTCCAAATAAGAAAGGAAATCCTGCTCATGTACTCCATAAATACACCTGGTGCATTAGTCACACCAAATGGCATCACAGAATACTCATAATGTCCATACCCTGTTCTAAAAGCAGTCTTCTGAATATCTTCAGCCTTCACACGAATCTGATGATACCTTAATCTCATATCTATCTTACTAAAGGCACTTGCACCTACCAACTGATCCATCAAATCATCAATCCTCAGAAGTGGATACTTATTCTTGATAGTCACCTTGTTCAATTGTCAGTAATCCACACAAACCTCATATAACCTTCTTTCTTCTTAACCAACAAAACTGGTGCACCCCACGGTGGTACACTCGGACGAATAAACCTCTTCTCTAGTAGATCTTAAAGTTGACTCTTCAACTCTTTCAATTCCGATGCATACATACGATATGGAGACATCAATACCGGACTAGTTCCAGGAATTAAGTCGATCGCAAACTCCACTTCTTGTTCCGGCGGTAAATCTCTTATCTCATCAGGAAAAACTTTCAGAAAATCACAAATAATTGACAACCACTAACTTCACCACTTTCATTAACACTCAAATTTGCCATCAACATAAACACCTTCGCACCATCTTGCACCAACTCATCAAAATAATCTGTAAGAACTTGGCTTAACTCCAAACAATTCACTGCACACACCATCTAAGCTCGCAAGACACGTATATTCCATCCAACATGATCCCGTCTACTATCAACAAGAGATTAAGGGTGATCAGTTCCTCAATTTGTCAATAGACAGCCGACAATCATAATGGGGCATAAACTATCTTAACCAAACTATAATAGCGTTCAACGTCATACCGAGCCACCACTCCACACTTGAAGCATCTTGGAGAAGCACAAATTTCTCCCCCACTTATTTCAATCCCACTCCTGAAGAAAAAGGTTAGAAAAACAAACGTGTACCGACAGTGTTTTCACACACATGTCGCATACAAGGGAACAAACAACATTAGACAACTTGGCCGGATGGACCGACATGCTATGATACCACTAATGTAACACCCTTCTAAACCCCACGGAATATATATAAATAATCAGAGTAAATCATCATGCATTCACACAAGGGTGTCACACATAATTTTCAAAACATCAAAAACTCCTGTAATGCTCATTAACACTTTAATAAATAATCATGCTTTTCAAAATTTTACTTCGCATGCAGCAGCAGATTCAATTTATATCATGATTCTCTTAACGGAAACATTCGTATTCATCATATAATTCAACATTACTTAGGCACTAAGGCCAACATCATAATATTCCAATGAATATAAAAACATAGCGTAGAGTACATAAAATATCTCCAAAACATAAACCAAACGATCTCAGTGTTACATGACCAGAGCATGACTCGACCCAACATAACCAAAATACTAAATAGCTACACCAACAGCGACCACGCAACTGCGAGCAGCTCTACTCTTGATACCTGCACGATGTCAGATAGGACATCATTCCAGCAGAAGGGTGAGAATTCACATCAATATTGAAATCATAAGATAATGAATAATGTAAAGCATGTCAGGACAAACACCAATATTCTCACACTTCAATTTTCATCAGCCAATATCATTCAACAACCATACATTCACAAATCTCAATTCAATAAGTCATACACATATACATACTTTCATATAACAATCATATATTCACAACTCCCAATTCAACAAGTCATACACATAGGTATACTTTCATATAACAATCATATATTCACAACTCCCAATTCAACAAGTCATACACATAGGCATGCTTTCATATAACAATCATATATTCACAACTTCCAATTCAACAAGTCATACACATAGGCATACTTTCATATAACAATCATATATCCACAACTCCTAATTCAACAAGTCATACACATGTGCATACTTTCATACAACAATTATATATGCCATGTGACTCAATGCAGCTCAATGCAACTCATGCCATGTGGTACCAACACTTGTTATTATTTTTCGGTTTTTACATTTAAATCGGGTCTGTTCCCTAGACCAATAACAAACAAAAGCTCGTTCCCTAAGCTTTCAAACCCCACTCTAGGTTTGGGACAAGTCACTAGCCTCCACGAAACTATCAAGCATTGCCTCTTGACACAAATGATGCGTATGCAATCAACAACCAAATGCACTTAAGACCGTTCCCGCATCTTAATCCCATGCATTCTCAAATAATTCATCACACAAGAATTATAATATGATTGCACACACAACATATTTCATAATAATCAAAGTATTCATACTTTCACACCTCATAATTACATTCATCAAGTAATGCACAAGAATCAATTAGATTCAATCACAATTCACAACACAGTTCAATGATTACACAAAGAAGAATCAATCTATCACCAATAAATGAATTCAATATTCAATACACAATCAACTTGTTAAAAAATAATTGATATCTCAATAACCAACCAAAGGTTTATAATCAATCAATACTCAAGTAAATAATAAATAAATAATCCCAATTAATCCATGTTTTAGTTAATATTCAATTAAACAATGACGCTGTGTACTCAAACTCCCAATACATGATTTTTCCAAATTTCAGTTAGTGCAATCGATTGGATTTAGGGTGCAATCGATTGGATGACTCAATTTTTCATATTTTTAGCTATTGTCTTTAAGTGCAATTGATTGACATCTTGGTGCAATCGATTGTACCTTTGAAAATTTTAGCATTTTAGCTATTGTCTTACTGTGCAATCGATTGACATATTAGTGCAACCGATTTAACAGCTAAAAATTCAGCTTCCAGCAGTTTTGTTCAGTATGCAATTGATTGACATCTTGGTGCAATCGATTGTACCTTTGAAAATTTTAGCATTTTAGCTACTGTCTTACTGTGCAATCGATTGACATATTAGTGCAACCGATTTGACAGCTAAAAATTCAGCTTCCAGCAGTTTTGTTCAGTATGCAATCGATTGGAGCCTTAGTGCAATCGATTGCTCACTGTGCATTTTGGAAAAATTGTGCAGAAAATTGCATTTTTCACCAACCATTCCCTTCTTAGCTACCATAATCAATTCCACCATGTTAGGGCATTCACAAAACTCGAAAATTCACTTAAATCATGAGAAATATATGGGTTTTTTCCTACCTAAACTTCTAACCATTAACCATTAACACACAATTCCAAATTAAGGGTTTTCCCTACACAACTTCTACCCATTAATTCATTATCCTACAATCCCAATAATGAGAGAATACCTACCCTTACCTTAGGTTTCTTATGAAGAAGAATCTTTGATTCCATGGATGCTTGCATTCTGATTTCTCCCTTCCCTTCATCTTTTCCTCTTACCTCTTTCTCTTCTTCTCTTCTTCTCTTCTATTCTCTTTTCCCATTTCCCTTCTCTTACTAACTCCTCTTCTCTAAAACCCTAACAATTTAATCCTTTTTATTGGGCTTTACCCAACTCCTCTCACTTTCTATTCACACACCCATCACTAGGCCCAACTAATCAAAATAGTAATTCCACATTATTCTATCAAAATAGAATAAATCAATTAATTTAATTAAGTCAATATATCACATATTTAGATTAAACCAATTAACTCATATAAATTAAATAAATCAAATAATTCATTTAAATCAAATAAATCACATAAATCAATTAATTAGTACAAATAATTCATTATTAAAAATTGGACTGTTACAACCCTCCCCCACTTAAAAGATTTTCGCCCTCGAAAATTACCTTAAACGAATAACTCGGGATAAGACTCCCTCATCTGACTCTCAAGCTCCCAAGTCATATTTCTACCAGCCGGTCCTCCCCAAGCGGCCTTCACCAAAGCAATCTCTTTACCTCGAAGCTGCTTTGACTTCTGATCCTTAATTCGCATAGGTGATGTCTCCACCGTCAGGTTATCTCTAACCTGCACATCATCTACTTAGACTACATAAGATGGATTCGCAATGTATTTCCTCAACTGAGATACATGGAACACGTCATGAAGATTAGTAAGCGATGGCGACAATGCAATCCAATAGGCTACCTATCCTATCCCCTGCAAGATCTGATAAGGACCAATGAAACACGGTGCCAACTTACGCCACTTCAACGTTATACCAACACCACTTATCGGAGTAACTCGAAGAAACACATGACCTCCCTCTTGAAATTCAAGTGCTTTGCTCATCTTGTCATGATAACTCTTTTCACGACTCCAATAAATCTCCACCTTCTCTTGAATCATCTTAATCTTATCAATAGTCTGCTGGACTATCTCGGGTCCAACCACGACACTCTCTCCCGACTCATATCAACACAATGGCGTCCTACACTGCTTACCATACAATGCCTCAAACGGTGTCATACCAATACTCGAATGAAAACTGTTGTTGTAAGTAAGTTCAATCAAAGGCAAGTAGCCATCCCAAGCTCCTCCCTTTTCCAATACACAAGCCTTCAAAAGATCCTCAAGTGACTAAATTGTCCTCTCAGTCTGACCATTTGTCTGCGGATGATAAGTAGAACTCAAACATAACTTCGTACCCTAAAGCACTTTGCAAACTTTCCCAAAATCTCTAAGTAAACCTCAGATTTCTATCTGACACGATGCTAGACAAAATACCATACAAACTAACAATCCTTTCAATGTACAACCTTGCCAATCTCTCCAACGGGTAATTCATTTGCATAGGAATAAAGTGAGCAGATTTCGTCAATCTATCCACAATAACCCAAATAGCTTCATAATTACTTGGTGTTCTAGGTATACCAGATACAAAATCCATAGATATGCTATCCCATTTCCACTCAGGAATAGACAACGGTTGCATCAAGCCCGACGGTTTCTGATGCTTAATCTTTGACTTTTGACAAGTCAAACAAGAATATACAAACTCGGCAATATCCTTCTTCATACGAGGCCACCAAAATACTTTCCTCAAATCTTGATACATCTTAGTAGCACCCGGAGGAATACTCAATCCACTATGATGCCCTTCTTCAAGAATACTCTTCTTCAGCTCAACAATATCTGAAACACAAACTCTATCACGAAATCTCATAATACCATTCTCATCAATTCGAAAATCACCACCTTGAACTTGATTGATCAAAGTCAACCGATCAACTAAACCCAAATCAGATTTCTGTCCTTCTCGAATCTCGTCACGAATACCACTAGTAAGCTTCAACATACCAATCTTAACTCCTTAAGAAGTCTTCTCACACACCAAACTCAAATCACGAAATTGCTCAATCATTTCCAACTCTTTTACCATCATCATCGACATATGCAAAGATTTCCTACTCAATGCATCAACTACCACATTTGCTTTACCGGGATGGAAATTCAAACCAAAATCATAATCTTTCAAAATTTCTAACCATCTCCTTTGCCTCGCATTCAATTCTTTCTGATCAAAGAGATACTTCAAACTCTTATGATCACTATACAATTCAAATCTCGTACCAAACAAATAATGCCTCCAAAGCTTCAACACAAATACAACGACGACCAACTCTAAGTCATGCGTCGGATAATTCCTCTCATGCATTTTAAGTTGCCTTGAAGCATAAGCTACAACTTGTTGACTTTGCATCAACACACCTCTCAAACCCATCAAAGAAGCATCACAATACACAACAAATGGTTCTTTCGGATTCGGCAAAATCAAAACAGGAGTTGTCGCCAATCTTCTCTTAAGCTCTTAAAAACTTTCTTCACACTTTGCATCCCAAACAAAACTTGACCCTTCCTAGTCAACTGCGTCAACGGAAATGATAACTTGGCAAATCCTTCAATGAATTTGCGATAATAACCTGCCAAACCAAGAAAACTTCTAATCTCAAAAACTAATTTCAGAGTCTCCCATTGCGATACTGCTTCAACCTTCGAAGGATCAACTGCAATACCTCTACTCGAAATCACATGACCAAGGAAACTCACTTCCTTCAACCAAATCTCACACTTAGAAAGTTTAGCATATAACTGCTTCTCTTTTAACACAGGTAACACAATCCTCAAATGATCGACATGTTCTTCTTCACTCTTTGAATAGATTAAAATATCATCAATGAAAACCACCACAAACTTGTCCAAATAAGAAAGGAAATCCTGTTCATGTACTCCATAAATACACCTGGTGCATTATTCACACCAAATGGCATCACAGAATACTCATAATGTCCATACCCTGTTCTAAAAGCAGTCTTCTGAATATCTTCAGCCTTCACATGAATCTGATGATACCAAAATCTCATATCTATCTTACTAAAGGCACTTGCACCTACCAACTGATCCATCAAATCATCAATCCTCAAAAGTGGATACTTATTCTTGATAGTCACCTTGTTCAATTGTCAGTAATCCACACAAACCTCATATAACCTTCTTTCTTCTTAACCAACAAAACTGGTGCACCCCACGGTGGCACACTCGGACTAATAAACCTCTTCTCAAGTAGATCTTCAAGTTGACTCTTCAAATCTTTCAATTCCGATGCAGACATACGATATGGAAACATCAATACCGGACTACTTCCAGGAATTAAGTCGATCGCAAACTCCACTTCTCGTTCCGGCGGTAAATCTCTTATCTCATCAGGAAAAACTTTCAGAAAATTACAAATAATTGACAACCACTAACTTCACCACTTTCATTAACACTCAAATTTGCCATCAACATAAACACCTTCGCACCATCTTGCACCAACTCATCAAAACAATCTGTAAGAACTTGGCTTAACTCCAAACAATTCACTGCACACACCATCTAAGCTCGCAAGACACGTATATTCCATCCAACATGATCCCGTCTACTATCAACAAGAGATTAAGGGTGATCAGTTCCTCAATTTGTCAATAGACAGCCGACAATCATAATGGGGCATAAACTATCTTAACCAAACTATAATAGCGTTCAACGTCATACCGAGCCACCACTCCACACTTGAAGCATCTTGGAGAAGCACAAATTTCTCCCCCACTTATTTCAATCCCACTCCTGAAGACAAAGGTTAGAAAAATAAACGTGTACCGACAGTGTTTTCACACACATGTCGCATACAAGGGAACAAATAACGTTAGACAACTTGGCCGGATGGACCTACCTGCTATGATACCATTAATGTAACACCTTTCTAAACCCCACGTGTCACGGTGAAAATCGGATACCAAACTATTGATTAGTTTGAATCTTTAATTCATTTTTGCAACCGAACTTTGATTTATCCAAAGGAAGGGATAAAGATCGAAATTCCCACAATGCAATGCAAATGCAAGGTTAGAGAGTTTAGGTTCGAAGATTGGTTAAACTTAGGGAAGGTACTAGCATCATAAGTTTCTGTAGTACTCTACAGGAACCTCTTGTTTTAATATTTGTTTATTGCTATGTGTTTATCTGCTTAAGGTATGAAAGACCTAGGGGTTTATATCTAAGTATACTCGATAAGATGTCGTATCTTATGCCTACATATCCTTACGGGAGTGGAATCAGAGTATCTGTAGTTCCCCTAAAGGGTTAGAGGAGTTCTTTGACTGTGATCAAAGTTCCTACGGGTTTAGAGTAGTTGATTGATTGAGTTTAGGAGAAAAGGTGAGTTGTCATTTTAAGAGAGATTTAACCGCCACAGGTTGTAGGAAAATAGTCTTTGCGAAGTCCTTGAATTTTTTTATATGAAAAGGAATGTTGGGACCTTAGGCGTTACTGCATCTGCATCAGTTGGTTAGTCGCAAAAAACATAAATATTAAAATAAATTCAAATAACAATAGAAAATACGCAAAAAGAGGCGGGACCTTATGGTCAAAAATTAGGGTGCGACAGATGCCCCTATTTAAGTTACTCCTATTCGGAGATATGGAGATTTAAATCTCTGTCTCGAAGAGATAGAAGGGACTTAAATATAAACACTGCACAAATTTTTGGCCTTAAGAAGCCACCGAATGCACATGATACGCAATGATATGAAATGCAAGACAGACTGGGGGGTCTTGTGGAGAAATGGCGCCACAGGGGAGAAACTAGACACAATGCACGGGAAGAACGGGCTCAGCAGAGCGAGACTCCATGGGGAAAGATTGACAATCACAAAGTGTTTGTAAATATGTTGTGAAAAACTTGGGAGAGAAATCCACTTGAGGAATCTACTGTATATGTCAAAATGTAATTGATTCAAGACATTATCTGTAGAAGTCTACTGCCGAGACTTGTAACTGTAATTGAGAGTACTTTTGCCAAAATATTTTCTGTTAAAATCTGTAAGGAATCTACTGCCGAGATTCTATGTTGAAGTCTGTTGGAGAAATACTTTTGACGAAGTCTTCTGGAAATCTACTGCCGAGATTAACCAGGAAATGAAATAGAACCACCTACTGCCGAGGTCTTCTGGGAATCTACTGCCGAGATTAACCAGGAACTGTAATAGAACTACCTACTGCCGAGGTCCTCTGGGAATCTACTGCCGAGATTAACCAGGAACTGTAATAGAACTACCTACTGCCGAGGTCCTCTGGGAATCTACTGCCGAGATTAACCAGGAACTGTAAGATGTTTGAATGATTTTCGTTGTAGACTGTAGATGTCGTTGTAGACTGTACATGTTGTTGTAGACTGTAGATGTCGTTGAAGACTGTAGATGTCGTTGTAGACTGTAGATATCATTGTAGACTGTAGATGTCGTTGTAGACTGTAGATGTCGTCTGTTGTAAATGTAGAGCTTCACCGGGGATCTTTGGAAGAGATGTGAGCCGGTTGAATTGTAATGTATGTCTTCTTAAATAAAGTGAGACTATTGTGATAATCTTCTTCGACTTCTTCGGGGAGATGTCACTTGACGGAAGTAAACTTGTGTGATGAACTCACTGGGGAATATATTCCTGGGGAGTACCTTTGTTGTTGTAAAAATATGTGAATTCTCAAATGAAGAGAAATGTCTGTAACTGTCTTCTCTGATGAATCAATAATGTTGAAGGACCCACTGAGGGTAAATGAACTGTCTTGTAGAAATCGTCGTTTGTCGTTTTGAATAAGATCCTGATCAAAACAAGTTGCTCAAATAAAGAGATAGATGTTCGAGAAAATCCTGTGATGCTATTGTTGAAGAAATGTATGTCTATTCTTTCCGGGGAACAAAGTGCAAAATAAATGCACACTTGATCCATGTTCAGAGGTTGGAGACGTCCACAATGTGATTGCCAAAAACCGAAGTTCAATTCAGGGAGTAACTGAAGAGAAACTGTCAAGCATGACTTGTCCAATGAGGTATGAACTCAAATGGGATTGTACTAAAATAACCATCTTCCATGGGGATTGAACTCCATGGGGAAAAATGAAACATTGTGCTTTTTCTGCCTAGGGTCGACAAATCTAATTGGAGGGATAAGACACACCCAACCACTCAGGGGTAAACATGACCAAAGAGACAGAACAAACAAAAACAAAGATGCAAGGATGCATATGCCATGCTATCCTATCTATATGCTATGCGTATGTTGTATGCCGGTGCTGACAAAACAAACGAAAAGAGGCAAACGGTGTTTATCTCGAAGCAAACATCCGACCAATATTCAAAGATAGAAGTATCACTGGGGATGGGTGGAGAACCAAATATGGGATCACACTTCTGCTTCAGGTCTTGAAAACTTCTACTTGGGGAATAGAGAACATTCCACTTGGGGATAAAATACCTTGATCAATCTCGGTTATCTTGTTGAAGATGAGAATAAAAGATCTACCAGGGGTGGATCAAACTCATACTGGAGAAAACCCTGGACAAAATTAATATCTGTCTCGCTAGAGAGACTCATGCTGGAGAAGATCGATGTTGTAGAAGGTTCACTGGGGAGTGAGATACGTCCACTTCATTAGGAAGGTGAAGTTGGAGAAGATCCACTGAGGATTAAGATACCATGCACTTCACTGGGGAAGTAAAGTTAAGCAAATCACTAGGAATTCTTGCATTGAAAGACTTCATCGGAGAAATGTCATGACCACCAGAAATAAAATTATCGGGGACATGAAGAATGTTGTGAAATTGCTGAAAAATTGTAGTGAAGGCTGCGTGGTAGTCGCCATTTCTGTACAATAGTTTATTGCACATGGATAAGATAATCTTCACTTCTTAGATGCCCCAAGTCACATGGTTATGAGAATAAGTCATTCCAAGAGGATTTTACAGAAAACCTGGCGTCCCATTGTTTTCAAACTCTTTAGAGAGATTTGCCGAATCTCGACGTAACTGGCTCTGATTGACGGTATTATGACTGAGTCTTCAGAAATAGCTTCTTTAGGTGAAGTCTAGTTTGCACAGGATAACCACTTGGAAATAACTTGCCCCAGGTCAACATAGTCTTCAAAATCCAATATAACAAACTTAATGCTGATGTGTAATTTTTCTAAGACATCAAACAATGTTAGCAAGTCGGAAATGTTAATTTCGAAACTGTTAATGCAACACACGTTTGTCTTGAAGTTTTGAAAAGAGATATCGCAATATCTTGTGGTCGAAACCACTAGTTAGGATATAGATTTATTTTTATAAAGCCAACAAAAATTGAGCGTAGCTCATAGGAGTCAGGAAACGTTATCTCATCGAGTATGCTTTCGAAGTAACCTTAGTTCAATTAGGACTTTGAAGGTTATATTATTTGTAAAATAAAGGTATAAGGGTCAAAGTATATTTGTACCCATCCATTTTTGAAAGATGCTCACTTTTTTTTTTTGAAAACTTAGGTGCTCAATCAAGCTGACTGAAAATTTCCCTAGGTTAAAATGAGGTTGAAAAATGGTTAAAGAGGAATTAACCGCTTTATATCTAGTGGTGTTTTGGAGGTTTGAAGAAAATGCCTTACATCATCAGTAGGTTTCATTCGAAAGCATACATCAAGAGACCTTGCGTTTTACTTCATCATCCTCCTTCCAATTCTTCACCAAAGTGAAAAAGATTGGGTAAAAGTTGGCATTATAAAATTATGAAGAAAATTTTAAGAGTGAAACGAATGGATTTCTTCAAGACAAACACTTATTGCACTACTTATTCAAAATAACATGTTCTTACATGCCAATTATGCTTTTAATCAAAGAAATGAAACACATAGGTAAGCGAAAGTGAATAGGTGATCAGCATAACAGTGCTCCATTCACGATTGGGCTTTCTCCCTTGAAGGTTAGCACTTCCTCATCAATCATTTCTTGAACTTTTTCTTGAAAAACTTTGCACTCTTCAATCGAATGCCCCAACGCTCCATCATGAAAATCACAGCTGGTGTTCGGGTCGAACCACGGTGGGAGAGACTTCATGATTCTAGTCTTTCTGGGTGTCATTACTGAGTTTCTAGGAAAACAAGACCATAGTTGACTGTAAGTCATTGGGATAAGATCAAACCAACGAGTTTCTTCTTTCGGAACACTCAAAGGTGTCTTCTGATTCTGAAACTTTCTTCGAACTTGTCGATTCTGATGCTGATCTGAAGATATAATTCTTCGCTTATGGGGTAGTTGTCGTCTGCGCTGAGCAGGCGCCACATACTGATGTTGAGAATAAGGTACTGGATCTGGCAGGATTGCATTAACATCAACACTTCCTTCCTCTAGGGAATCACCAACTGAAATCTCTTCATTAGCTCGATCATTCAAGTTATCTTGAATTCTTCCACTTTTGAGTGCATTCTCGATGTTTACTCCGACTTCCACAATTTTGGAGAAATCTAATGGCACAACGCCTACCATCCTAACATAATAAGAGTCTGACAGTGTTCTTAGAAACAACTTGGTTAAATCTTTCTCTGGAAGTGGTGGACGAACTTGGGCTGCCAACTCTTTCCATCGCTGAGCATATTCCCTGAAAGATTCATCATCATTCTTACTCAGTCCTTCTAGTTGGTCACTGTCTGGAGCCACGTTCAAATTATAATTGTATTGCTTCACGAAAGCATCGGCTAAGTTTCTCCAAGACTGAATACGGTTCCTTTGAAGCTTCATATACCATATCAAGGATGCCCCAGATAAGCTTTCTTGGAAGCAGTGCATCATCAATTCGTCATCGTTAACATAAGCAGCCATTTTTCGACAAAACATTGTCAAATGGTATCTGGGACAACTAACACCCTTGTACACTCCAAAGACAGGCATCTTGAACTTCGGAGGAATAATTACGCCTGGAACCAGACATAGGTCACGAGCATCAAGATCAGATGCATTTGCTTATTTCACTATTTTCAATTGTTCTTTAAAATCACATATTTCTTTCTCCATTGCTACAAATCTAGGATCATCCATCTTCTTCTTAGTACGAACATTCTGGAGATTAGGTATACTCTGCAGAAACTGGGAAACTCTTTCACCAACTTGACCAACCAGGTTATCTTGCACAGGCTGAGGTTGTGTAGGAACATCCACTTGTTGAACATTGTCAGAGGGGAGATCAAATAACGGATTAGTCATTACTCTGAAGCCAGTCATGGAATCCATATTCTTTATTCTCTTTACTATCCTTCGGTAATACTTCGAGCTTGGTCAGATGGTCGAGATGTCAGCTGGGAGACAAAGACAGAAGACCGGATGAGCCACAGAAGAGGCGAGACACATGCATATGCAAAATGCTAAATGCAGGATGCTGATGCAGGGAATGCAGAATGCAGAGAAATGAAAGGTTTCATGGAACTCAAGTTCTTATAAACGTTACAGAATACCATAGAAATTCATTTGTTGTTTTTTGGTAATGGATTACAGGGAAACATTCTTATAAGAGTCCTTACATAATAGCTAAATAAAAGCTAATAAAAGTCCTAAGGAAGTCCTTCATCATGCTTGTTGATTTGCTCTTCCACTTGGATCTTCTTGAAGGTAAGTGGTCCATAATTGTCTAAAGATTAGTTTGATAGAGGAAAGTAAATCCTCCATCTCTTCTTTCGTTCTTGTCGGAAAGTGAGAAATGAATCCCTTGTTTATCTGGATCTTTAATGATAATGGTAGTCTTTTGAACTTCTAATGGTCCTCCATGATAAGGGAGCCTTTTGTATTTGAATTTCCTTCGATTTGAACTCCTACTTCCTTAGGCCATCCAAGTTAGGACTCTTAAAAGAATATTTCAAAATATTTTCTCTTGTAATCCATATTGGTTTCTGTAATGTTCATAAATAAAACCGAATTTCATGAGACCTAATGTAATATGATGCTATATGAATGCAACAAACACATGTAAGCACATAAGAACACACAAAGATAAAACAGACAAGGGAGACCCTAAGTTTGTAACAAGCATGGAGTAAAAGGTATACCCATTCCCAAAGGTTGTGGACTAAAGGTTGATTGTACCTGCAGAACAAGGTTCTAATAAGGTTCCCAAAGTCATTAGCCCATCTTTCGGATATTATCAACTTCCCAAGTACTCAGTGGTTAATAATATTCTCAAGAGAACCTCTTTTGAGTGTAGCATCGCGTAGTACTATTTCGGGGGTACCCCCTCATAGCCCCGGACTACATCCTAATAAAGGTCAAAGTGGGGTTAAGGTAACTACGGTCCTCAATATCATAGGCTCCAACATCGAATATAGTGCATGTTTTCACGATTAAGGACTCGTTCAACAATACAACTTTCGAGAGGGCCTCAATTGAGCGTGATTTTTAAGTCAGCTTGGTCGAGATTCCACCCCCTATAAGCCTCTTTAAACATATCACTATCTTATCTTAAGTTCACTCAAGTCCGGGTGTAGGACTTTGTCTCACCACTCAAGAGTATCAACCCAAAGGTAAGAAACAAACAAGTAAACAATTATACAAATAACAAATATATAAGCAATAAACAAGTAGAAACAAGATAGGGGAAACCCACTGAGTCCCCAGTGAAGTCGCCATTTCTGTCGCGGTGAAAATCGGATACCAAACTATTGATTAGTTTGAATCTTTAATTCATTTTTGCAACCGAACTTTGATTTGTCCAAAGGAAGGGATAAAGATCAAAATTCCCACAATGCAATGCAAATGCAAGGTTAGAGAGTTTAGGTTCGGGGGTTGGTTAAACTTAGGGAAGGTACTAGCATCCTAAGTTTCTGTAGTACTCTACAGGAACCTCTTGTTTTAATATTTGTTTATTGCTATGTGTTTATCTGCTTAAGGTATGAAACACCTAGGGGTTTATATCTAAGTATACTCGATAAGATGTCGTATCTTATGCCTACATATCCTTACGGGAGTGGAATCAGAGTATCTGTAGTTCCCCTAAAGGGTTAGAGGAGTTCTTTGACTGTGATCAAAGTTCCTACGGGTTTAGGGTAGTTGATTGATTGAGTTTAGGAGAAAAGGTGAGTTGTCATTTTAAGAGAGATTTAACCGCCACAGGTTGTAGGAAAATAGTCTTTGCATCGTCTTAAGAAAAGGGCTCAAGTACTCGGATTGTTTGACGAGTACGCCTTTATCTCTCTTAAGGAAAAGTCCCTACATGTTGATTGTATTGTTGTGGGGTGGAGATTCTATCTCGCTTAAGATGATTTGGCCTCTTTTCTCTATTGTGTTTGAATATATTGTATTGTGTTGAATTGTTTTGTTTGTATCTAAGTTGTAAAATAAAGACGAAGGTCCTTCCTATAGGGTAGGATCTAACTTAGAAAGATCAACTTGAATGGGATCAATGATCATGTGGGAGAATGATGCAAATGACATGCACTACACACAAGTGTTGACTTATGTGTAGGTTTTTCCTTTGGACGAATGCGATGCGATAATGTAAATTATGACAATGTAAATTGCTGAAGGTAAAGGCAGATAAATAAACATACATGTACACATGAAAGCGCTAAGTGTGTGAATGTGAATTGTGTAAGGACGGAGAGAGGCGTGCACGATTAAATTGCTTAAATTCTACGATGTTGGTTCATTTTAGTAAAGATTGGTTTCAAGGGAGGAGTTGAATTAGTTTAATGAGTTGATTTTAATGATTAATTTGAGGAAAAATTTAGATTAATTGATGAGGTTGATTTTAGCAAATGTTAATTTAAGGGTGAATTAGTTTGTAAGAAAATTGCATTGATTTTGATTGTGAATTATAATTTGATTACCATTATTTATTTATTTTTTTAACAAAAGTACGTTTGGTTATTATTATGATATATAAAAAACGGTTGTTTTAAATAAAGGGTTTATTAATTTTTATTAATAAAGGTTAATTTAGATAAAAGATTATTAGTAACAAAATAAATTGATTAATATGAAATGAGTTTTGGTTAATTTAAAAAACGAAGTTAACAAATTATTAAATAAAAAGTTGTGTTATTAAAAAAAGGTTTTATCAATATAAATAAATTATCCTAAGTGTAAAAATGGTTTTTGATTAATATAATAAAAGTTGGGTTATTGTACATATAAAAATCTAATTTCCAAAATAAAAGTTTTGTTTAAGAAATGTGAACAAATCATAATTTAAAAAAAAAGGTTAAGTTGATGAGATAAGATAAATTAATAAGTTGACTAAATAAAAGAATAATTAATTAAAAAAGGTTTTAGTTAAAAAAAACTGATTAGAGAAAAGATCAATAGTTAATTAATTAGTTTAAAGGAGTGATAATTAAGTTTAAATAAAAAGACAAGTGGTTTAACGGTAGAATTAGGGGTTAATGATTAGGTTAGTTGAGGGTTATTAGATTCAGTGAGGCGCATGATATGAGGGTATACTGTAAGGTCCCGATAGGGTGTGTGTGTGATGGATCTCGTGGTGTGAGGTGGTTATGTGTGTGAGAGTGCATGATAATATCGTGTGTGTGTGCACATATGATTTACAATACAACAAAATTACAATTGGCAACCCTAATTCCTGAATCGATCCCCCCAAATCGTCGGTTCCCTCTTCGTCATCTCCCTCTCCATCTTCGATCGCGTTCTTTCTGTCTCACTTCCGTCTTCTCGCGTCCTTCGCCTTCATCTCCTTTCTTCACCTATAAACCTGCAAAAAGAAACAATAGAAAAAAGCGAGGGTTAATAGTTAATGAAACGACGAAGCCACCTAAATGGAGTTGGCGATTCGTCGAGCTCCAAGGGAAAGGTGACCGGCAGCGATGGAAGCGAGCGATAAGTTGGCGAAGGAATGAGATAACTTCCCTCGATCCTCTTGATTTCTATATTTTAGGGTTTATGTGGATCTGTTGTGATTTGGGGATTTTTCGTGCTGAACTTGTTTGTGGATTTTTTCTGAAATTTTTCGTGGATTCCTCCCCCTTTCTCTTCTTCTCAAACCTTCTCTTATATGGCTTCAAACAAAATCTCTTGTTTAAAACTCGGATTAAAATGCCATGATTGATGTGTTGGAACTTTCTGTTTTAGTTTAGACAAAATTTGATATCTTTCCCTTTTTGTCTGATTTCGTAACTGCCTGTTAATGAGAAAATCTCTTTTGTGTGATTTTGCCAATCACGTTTAATGCTTGGATGTCTAGATTCAAAGTTCTGAAAATTTGCTAGCTGTCATTGAGTTGGATCTTTCAAACAGATGTCCTCTAATGGGCTTCTGATTTTTGGATTTTCAATTTGGCAGGGGGCGAATAGCAGTTGACTTTGGGCCAAGAGAAAAAAAAATTTGATTCATTGACACATCTGATGACAGGTTTCGCGGTGAGTTTCGTCCTTCCCCAACATTTTTTAATGAAGATCCACATGGATATGTTGTGAGTTTTGTTGGATACGTAGTTGATATCTTATGAGACAGGCCATTGGTTTAGAGTTATGGAGTTAATATCCTCTGTTTTGGGAACTGATTCTGCAGGAGAATTGCTTGGAGGTTTCAAAGGGATCAGGGCCACCAGTGATTGGCAGTTGTGGTGGCAGAACTTGAGTCCTTGCCTTGGATTAGAACACCGCTGCTACCAACATTTCATACGCGTCAAAGTTCATAGGTATCTTGGTTCCTTTCCAATATCTTGTAGGAGTTGATTAATAAAATAGCATTGACATCATACTGATGCAGCATACTCGCATAATTTTGTTGTTATCTCGCATGTGCTAGCTTTGTTGGTAATTGCAGTCAGCACTTTCAAGTTTAATCCCTTAACGCAGGGCGGCGCATCGTAATGGCGATGACACTGTTTGCAGCCTGAGGAGAAAATGTGAGGGATAAGGTGAAGACATTGCTTCCACAGAAGGCTTTCAAGTGAAACAATTAGCTTCACATAGCCTCTAGCCAATAGGTAACCTTATCTCAACTTCTATCACAGTTGAAAAGATTTTCCATGAGGTTTCATGCTCGCTCTGAATCGAGCTGCATCAATCTCGTCACGTAGTCCTCGAGATGTTTGGTTGCGTTCAAGACTGAGTTTGTAATAAGCTTTGAGTGCCTTCAATTCATCAGTTATTTTAACAAGTTCAACTGCTGGCTTCGCCCTGACGATAGGCAAGTATGATCCTTGGGCCTGAGTAGCATTAGCAAGTTCCTCTGGTGTAGAATCATTAGCCTTGGTCTTGCGTCCACGTCTAAAGACCTGATGCCGGCTTCCTCTCGATAAGTGTTAGATTTTCTTTTTAAAATGAGGACTTTAATCCTTGAGCTTTGAACTTGGAGCTGTTATCTTGTCTGCAATACACCCTTATTTCGGAGAGTCTACTGTTATCAAAATCATGTAACAATTTGTAGTAATCCTCCTAACCACTTATTCCTTTGTTTCTAGTGCACGCACAGTGAGGATAAAATTTGGGGAGTCGTCCATAAAACAACTTGTTGTACCAAAGATGGGGTTTGTGTGAGAAGAGTTCTTGTATTTAATGTCCAACCATTTCCAAGAATAGCTTTATGCAGTCCTGATAGCTTTATTTGACTTGTGTGTTGTTTTACGCAGGGAAATCGAGATATGCGTAGGAAGGGGCAGCCATAAGCCTGCTATGTTTTGACTTCCTTCTTATTGACAATGTCTGATATAAACAGGGTCTGCTGCGGTTGCCGTCATGGAAACAGGGATTAAGTCAAGGTTGTTTTAGGAACTGGTATCAACTTAGGGTTTCAAACAATGGTCGCATGAAGTTACACGGTTCTGCTTTTCAAACTGTGGATGGTTTTCCAACATGATTTAGGACATTAATTCCTGCATCCTTCTTCATAAGATTACTACTGATGATAATCCCATAGCAGGTTAACAGAAGCAGCTACTACCTCCTAACTTGTGGATAAGGCGGTTTGATAATATTAAACAAAACTTCATGTTGTAAATCTTTTACCGAGGCTGGTATTTTCTTCGGTACGTAATCCGTATGAATGTTGTGAGCATATTGCTGTGATTTTCTGATGCTTGTGGCCTTCTGCAAATTGTGTGTATGTGTGTTATGCAGGTGGGCGTTTACTTTTTCCTCTGGTTCTGATGACATCTAGTGGATGGCTTCTTCAAGGACATAATTTTGTTGGATGGTATCATTAGCATTATTGACCGGTTCAGAAGAAAAGTGCTTTTGGCGTATTAGAATTTGCGTCCTGTTCCACGAGGTGAGCGACATGGGGGATCCCTTGAACTTATCTGTTTTAGATTTACACATGGGTCCATTATACTTTGTGATAATCAATTGATGACAACTGTTCTAATTGGTTGCAGGAAACCTTAAGAGCGGGAGTGCGCAGTCGGGTCCGGTAGGCACGTCATTCGGAAGCATCAATGCAATGGTCTGAGTTCTGATGGTCGCTCATTTCTTTGACCACCAGGCCATAATCTCTTTGATGGTAGTCACCCTCACTGCCCAAAGATCAATCACGTGAAAGACCTCATTACGGCAGGATATGGTCCCTTTTGGTATCTAGGATATTGCCCAGTTTTTAATGTGAAGCGGAGAACAGTGATATGGCTATGTCTTAGGAATTATTTCTTTTTAAAACTTGTATTCTAGCTTTGTAAGCAACCTTTGACTTCCATGCATTGTAACTTGGTCCATCATGTTGTGAACAGAACTTGTATAACATTATGAATTTGAGACCTGAATGGGATTAACCAAGTCATACAAGAGTAGTTTGGTTATAGGAGAAAACCGACCAAGGCAATATGATTGAAAAGAATTCCAAATGCTTATAACCGAAAGCTCTTACCATGATGTTATGTTCAAATGCAGAATTTTGACAAAAGAACCAAAAAGTGCATCAAATGAGGAACTACGATGAAAACAATCTTATGAGTCTCATTTACTTGTGCGAGTCTGTAATCCCAAAATTAAGACAACCTGAGTTGCGCGAGTCAGACTCAGGCTTGAAGAAGTGAATTTAATGTGATCTTGCCAGGAATCATCTTGAGTAATAATAATAAAAAAGTGAATCTTAATCCTCTCCAACCTCAATCAAATGGGAATTTCATTATGTCAAAGCTTTGTAACTCTTGATCTTGAGTTCGGACTTTTCTTAGTGAGCTTGGATTAAACACCTTAAGGTCTTGAATTTCTTCGAACAGGAGATGCTCTTATGACCCAACTTGTAGCTTCCTTACCATTCTCGGGACATGGAACATGGTGTTGTAATTTGAAACCAAACATATGGACTTGAATTTAATCTTTATTATGAGAATAGTATGCGAAGTCCTTGAATTTAGTTATATGAAAAGGAATGTTGGGACCTTAGGCGTTACTGCATCTGCACCAGTTGGTTAGTCGCAAAAAACATAAATATTAAAATAAAGTCAAATAACAATAGAAAATACACAAAAAGAGGCGGGACCTTATGGTCAAAAATTAGGGTGCGACAGATGCCCCTATTTAAGTTACTCCTATTCGGAGATATGGAGATTTAAATCTTTGTCTCGAAGAGATAGGAGGGACTTAAATATAAACACTGCACAAAGTTTTGGCCTTAAGAAGCCACCGAATGCACATGATACGCAATGATATGAAATGCAAGACAGACTGGGGGGTCTTGTGGAGAAATGGCGCCACAGGGGAGAAACTAGACACAATGCACGGGAAGAACGGGCTCAGCAGAGCGAGGCTCCATGAGGAAAGATTGACAATCACAAAGTGTTTGTAAATATGTTGTAAAGAACTTGGGAGAGAAATCCTCTTGAGGAATCTATTGTATATGTCAAAATGTAATTGATTCAAGACATCATCTGTAGAAGTCTACTGCCGAGACTTGTAACTGTAATTGAGAGTACTATTGCCAAAATATTTTTTGTTAAAATCTGTAAGGAATCTGCTGCCGAGATTCTATGTTGAAGTCTGTTGGAGAAATACTTTTGACGAAGTCTTCTGGAAATCTACTGCCGAGATTAACCAGGAAATGAAATAGAACCACCTACTGCCGAGGTCTTCTGGGAATCTACTGCCGAGATTAACCAGGAACTGTAATAGAACTACCTACTGCCGAGGTCCTCTGGGAATCTACTGCCGAGATTAACCAGGAACTGTAATAGAACTACCTACTGCTGAGGTCCTCTGGGAATCTACTACCGAGATTAACCAGGAACTGTAAGATGTTTGAATGATTTTCGTTGTAGACTGTAGATGTCGTTGTAGACTGTAGATGTCGTTGTAGACTGTAGATGTAGTTGTAGACTGTAGATGTCGTTGTAGACTGTAGATGTCGTTGTAGACTGTAGATGTCGTTGTAGACTGTAGATGTCGTCTGTTGTAAATGTAGAGCTTCACCGGGGATCTTTGGAAGAGATGTGAGCCGGTTGAATTGTAATGTATGTCTTCTTAAATAAAGAGAGACTATTGTGATAAACTTCTTCGACTTCTTCGGGGAGATGTCACTTGACGGAAGTAAACTTGTGTGATGAACTCACTGGGGAATATATTCCTGGGGAGTACATTTGTTGTTGTAAAAATATGTGAATTCTCAAATGAAGGGAAATGTCTGTAACTGTCTTCTCTGATGAATCAATAATGTTGAAGGACCCACTGAGGGTAACTGAACTGTCTTGTAGAAATCGTCGTTTGTCGTTTTGAATAAGATCCTGATCAAAACGAGTTGCTCAAATAAAGAGATAGATGTTCGAGAAAATCCTGTGATGCTATTGTTGAAGAAATGTATGTCTATTCTTTCCGGGGAACAAAGTGCAAAATAAATGCACACTTGATCCATGTTCAGACGTTGGAGACGTCCACGATGTGATTGCCAAAAACCGAAGTTCAATTCAGGGAGTAACTGAAGAGAAACTGTCAAGCAATACTTATCCAATGAGGTATGAACTCAAATGGGATTGTACTAAAATAACCATCTTCCATGGGGATTGAACTCCATGGGGAAAAATGAAACATTGTGCTTTTTCTGCCTAAGGTCGACAAATCTAATTGGAGGGATAAGACGCACCCAACCACTCACGGGTAAACATGACCAAAGAGACAGAAAAAAAAACAAAGATGCAAGGATGCATATGCATGCTATCTTATCTATATGCTATGCGTATGCTGTATGCCGGTGCTGACAAAACAAACGAAAAGAGGCAAACGGAGACGAAATAAACATCTCGAAGAAAACATCTGACCAATCTTCAAAGATAGAAGTATCACTGGGGATGGGTGGAGAACCAAATACGAGATCACACTTCTGCTTCAGGTCTTGAAAACTTCTACTTGGGGAATAGAGAACATTCCACTTGGGGATAAAACACCTTGATCAATCTCGGTTATCTTGTTGAAGATGAGAATAAAAGATCTACCAGGGGTGGATCAAACTCATAACTGGAGAAAACCCTGGATAAAATTAATATATGTCTCGCTAGAGAGACTCACGCTGGAGAAGATCGATGTTGTAGAAGGTTCACTGGGGAGTGAGATACGTCCACTTCATTAGGAAGGTGAAGTTGGAGAAGATCCATTGAGGATTAAGATACCATGCACTTCACTGGGGAAGTAAAGTTAAGCAAATCACTAGGAATTCTTGCATTGAAAGACTTCATCGGAGAAATGTCATGACCACCAGAAATAAAATTATCGGGGACATGAAGAATGTTGTGAAATTGCTGAAAAATTGTAGTGAAGGCTGTGTGGTAGTCGCCATTTCTGTACAATAGTTTGTTGCACATGGATAAGATAATCTTCACTTCTTAGATGCCCCAAGTCACATGGTTATGAGAATAAGTCATTCCAAGAGTATTTTACACAAAACCTGGCGTCCCATTGTTTTCAAACTCTTTAGAGAGATTTGCCGAATCTCGACGTAACTGGCTCTGATTGACGGTATTATGACTGAGTCTTCAGAAATAGCTTCTTTAGGTGAAGTCTAGTTTGCACAGGATAACCACTTGGAAATAACTTGCCCCAGGTCAACATAGTCTTCAAAATCCAATATAACAAACTTAATGCTGATGTGTAATTTTTCTAAGACATCAAACAATGTTAGCAAGTCAGAAATGTTAATTTCGAAACTGTTAATGCAACACACGTTTGTCTTGAAGTTTTGAAAAGAGATATCGCAATATCTTGTGGTCGAAACAACTAGTTAGGATATAGATTTATTTTTATAAAGCCAACAAAAATTAAGCGTAGCTCATATGAGTCAGGAAACGTTATCTCATCGAGTATGCTTTCGAAGTAACCTTAGTTCAATTAGGACTTTGAAGGTTATATTATTTGTAAAATAAAGGTATAAGGGTCAAAGTATATTTGTACCCATCCATTTTTGAAAGATGCTCACTTTTTTTTTGAAAACTTAGGTGCTCAATCAAGCTGACTGAAAATTTCCCTAGGTTAAAATGAGGTTGAAAAATGGTTAAAGAGGAATTAACCGCTTTATATCTAGTGGTGTTTTGGAGGTTTGAAGAAAATGCCTTACATCATCAGTAGGTTTCATTCGAAAGCATACATCAAGAGACCTTGCGTTTTACTTCATCATCCTCCTTCCAATTCTTCACCAAAGTGAAAAAGATTGGGTAAAAGTTGGCATTATAAAATTATGAAGAAAATTTTAAGAGTGAAACGAATGGATTTCTTCAAGACAAACACTTATTGCACTACTTATTCAAAATAACATGTTCTTACATGCCAATTATGCTTTTAATCAAAGAAATGAAACACATAAGTAAGCGAAAGTGAATAGGTGATCAGCATAACAGTGCTCCATTCACGATTGGGCTTTCTCCCTTGAAGGTTAGCACTTCCTCATCAATCATTTCTTGAACTTTTTCTTGAAAAACTTTGCACTCTTCAATCGAATGCCCCAACGCTCCATCATGAAAATCACAGCTGGTGTTCGGGTCGAACCACGGTGGGAGAGACTTCATGATTCTAGTCTTTCTGGGTGTCATTACTGAGTTTCTAGGAAAACAAGACCATAGTTGACTGTAAGTCATTGGGATAAGATCAAACCAACGAGTTTCTTCTTTCGGAACACTCAAAGGTGTCTTCTGATTCTGAAACTTTCTTCGAACTTGTCGATTCTGATGCTGATCTGAAGATATAATTCTTCGCTTATGGGGTAGTTGTCGTCTGCGCTGAGCAGGCGCCACATACTGATGTTGAGAATAAGGTACTGGATCTGGCAGGATTGCATTAACATCAACACTTCCTTCCTCTAGGGAATCACCAACTGAAATCTCTTCATTAGCTCGATCATTCAAGTTATCCTGAATTCTTCCACTTTTGAGTGCATTCTCGATGTTTACTCCGACTTCCACAATTTTGGAGAAATCTAATGGCACAACGCCTACCATCCTAACATAATAAGAGTCTGACAGTGTTCTTAGAAACAACTTGGTTAAATCTTTCTCTGGAAGTGGTGGACGAACTTGGGCTGCCAACTCTTTCCATCGCTGAGCATATTCCCTGAAAGATTCATCATCATTCTTACTCAGTCCTTCTAGTTGGTCACTGTCTGGAGCCACGTTCAAATTATAATTGTATTGCTTCACGAAAGCATCGGCTAAGTTTCTCCAAGACTGAATACGGTTCCTTTGAAGCTTCATATACCATATCAAGGATGCCCCAGATAAGCTTTCTTGGAAGCAGTGCATCATCAATTCGTCATCGTTAACATAAGCAGCCATTTTTCGACAAAACATTGTCAAATGGTATCTGGGACAACTAACACCCTTGTACACTCCAAAGACAGGCATCTTGAACTTCGGAGGAATAATTACGCCTGGAACCAGACATAGGTCACGAGCATCAAGATCAGATGCATTTGCTTATTTCACTATTTTCAATTGTTCTTTAAAATCACATATTTCTTTCTCCATTGCTACAAATCTAGGATCATCCATCTTCTTCTTAGTACGAACATTCTGGAGATTAGGTATACTCTGCAGAAACTGGGAAACTCTTTCACCAACTTGACCAACCAGGTTATCTTGCACAGGCTGAGGTTGTGTAGGAACATCCACTTGTTGAACATTGTCAGAGGGGAGATCAAATAACGGATTAGTCATTACTCTGAAGCCAGTCATGGAATCCATATTCTTTATTCTCTTTACTATCCTTCGGTAATACTTCGAGCTTGGTCAGATGGTCGAGATGTCAGCTGGGAGACAAAGACAGAAGACCGGATGAGCCACAGAAGAGGCGAGACACATGCATATGCAAAATGCTAAATGCATGATGCTGATGCAGGAATGCAGAGAAATGAAAGGTTTCATGGAACTCAAGTTCTTATAAACGTTACAGAATACCATAGAAATTCATTTGTTGTTTTTTGGTAATGGATTACAGGGAAACATTCTTATAAGAGTCCTTACATAATAGCTAAATAAAAGCTAATAAAAGTCCTAAGGAAGTCCTTCATCATGCTTGTTGATTTGCTCTTCCACTTGGATCTTCTTGAAGGTAAGTGGTCCATAATTGTCTAAAGATTAGTTTGATAGAGGAAAGTAAATCCTCCATCTCTTCTTTCGTTCTTGTCGGAAAGTGAGAAATGAATCCCTTGTTTATCTGGATCTTCAATGATAATGGTAGTCTTTTGAACTTCTAATGGTCCTCCATGATAAGGGAGGCTTTTGTATTTGAATTTCCTTCGATTTGAACTCCTACTTCCTTAGGCCATCCAAGTTAGGACTCTTAAAAGAATATTTCAAAATATTTTCTCTTGTAATCCCTATTGGTTTCTGTAATGTTCATAAATAAAACCGAATTCCATGAGACCTAATGTAATATGATGCTATATGAATGCAACAAACACATGTAAGCACATAAGAACACACAAAGATAAAACAGACAAGGGAGACCCTAAGTTTGTAACGAGCATGGAGTAAAAGGTATACCCATTCCCAAAGGTTGTGGACTAAAGGTTGATTGTACCTGCAGAACAAGGTTTTAATAAGGTTCCCAAAGTCATTAGCCCATCTTTCGGATATTATCAACTTCCCAAGTACTCAGTGGTTAATAATATTCTCAAGAGAACCTCTTTTGAGTGTAGCATCGCGTAGCACTATTTCGGGGGTACCCCCTCATAGCCCCGGACTACATCCTAATAAAGGTCAAAGTGGGGTTAAGGTAACTACGGTCCTCAATATCATAGGCTCCAACATCGAATATAGTGCATGTTTTCACGATTAAGGACTCGTTCAACAATACAACTTTCGAGAGGGCCTCAATTGAGCGTGATTTTTAAGTCAGCTTGGTCGGGATTCCACCCCCTATAAGCCTCTTTAAACATATCACTATCCTATCTTAAATTCACTCAAGTCCGGGTGTAGGACTTTGTCTCACCACTCAAGAGTATCAACCCAAAGGTAAGAAACAAACAAGTAAACAATTATACAAATAACAAATATATAAGCAATAAACAAGTAGAAACAAGATAGGGGAAACCCACTGAGTCCCCAGTGAAGTCGCCATTTCTGTCGCGGTGAAAATCGGATACCAAACTATTGATTAGTTTGAATCTTTAATTCATTTTTGCAACCGAACTTTGATTTGTCCAAAGGAAGGGATAAAGATCAAAATTCCCACAATGCAATGCAAATGCAAGGTTAGAGAGTTTAAGTTCGGGGGTTGGTTAAACTTAGGAAAGGTACTAGCATCCTAAGTTTCTGTTGTACTCTACAGGAACCTCTTGTTTTAATATTTGTTTATTGCTATGTGTTTATCTGCTTAAGGTATGAAAGACCTAGGGGTTTATATGTAAGTATACTCGATAAGATGTCATATCTTATGCCTACATATCCTTACGGGAGTGGAATCAGAGTATCTGTAGTTCCCCTAAAGGGTTAGAGGAGTTCTTTGACTGTGATCAAAGTTCCTACGGGTTTAGGGTAGTTGATTGATTGAGTTTAGGAGAAAAGGTGAGTTGTCATTTTAAGAGAGATTTAACCGCCACAGGTTGTAGGAAAATAGTCTTTGCATCGTCTTAAGAAAAGGGTTCAAGTACTCGGATTGTTTGACGAGTACGCCTTTATCTCTCTTAAGGCAAAGTCCTTACATGTTGATTGTATTGTTGTGGGGTGGAGATTCTATCTCGCTTAAGATGATTTGGCCTCTTTTCTCTATTGTGTTTGAATATATTGTATTGTGTTGAATTGTTTTGTTTGTATCTAAGTTGTAAAATAAAGACGAAGGTCCTTCCTATGGGGTAGGATCTAACTTAGAAAGATCAACTTGAATGGGATCAAGGATCATGTGGGAGAATGATGCAAATGACATGCACTACACACAAGTGTTGACTTATGTGTAGGTTTTTCCTTTGGACGGATGCGATGCGATAATGTAAATTACGACAATGTAAATTGCTGAAGGTAAAGGCAGATAAATAAACATACATGTACGCATGAAAGCGCTAAGTGTGTGAATGTGAATTGTGTAAGGATGGAGAGAGGCGTGCACGATTAAATTGCTTAAATTCTACGATGTTGGTTCATTTTAGTAAAGATTGGTTTCAAGGGAGGAGTTGAATTAGTTTAATGAGTTGATTTTAATGATTAATTTGAGGAAAAATTTAGATTAATTGATGAGGTTGATTTTAGCAAATGTTAATTTAAGGGTGAATTAGTTTGTAAGAAAATTACATTGATTTTGATTGTGAATTATAATTTGATTACCATTATTTATTTATTTTTTTAACAAAAGTACGTTTGGTTATTATTATGATATATAAAAAACGGTTGTTTTAAATAAAGGGTTTATTAATTTTTATTAATAAAGGTTAATTTAGATAAAAGATTATTAGTAATAAAATAAATTGATTAATATGAAATGAGTTTTGGTTAATTTAAAAAACGAAGTTAACAAATTATTAAATAAAAAGTTGTGTTATTAAAAAAAAGGTTTTATCATTATAAATAAATTATCCTAAGTGTAAAAATGGTTTTTGATTAATATAATAAAAGTTGGGTTATTATACATATCAAAATCTAATTTCCAAAATAAAAGTTTTGTTTAAGAAATGTGAACAAATCATAATTTTTTTAAAAAAAAGGTTAAGTTGAGGAGATAAGATAAATTAATAAGTTGACTAAATAAAAGAATAATTAATTAAAAAAGGTTTTAGTTAAAAAAAACTTATTAGAGAAAAGATCAATAGTTAATTAATTAGTTTAAAGGAGTGATAATTAGGTTTAAAAAAAAGACAAGTGGTTTAACGGTAGAATTAGGGGTTAATGATTAGGTTAGCTGAGGGTTATTAGATTCAATGAGGCGCATGATATGAGGGTATACTGTGAGGTCCCGATAGGGTGTGTGTGTGACGGATCTCGTGGTGTGAGGTGGTTATGTGTGTGAGAGTGCATGATAATATCGTGTGTGTGTGCACATATGATTTACAATACAACAAAATTACAATTGGCAACCTTAATTCCTGAATCGATCCCCCCAAATCGTCGGTTCCCTCTTCGTCATCTCCCTCTCCATCTTCGATCGCGTTCTTCCTGTCTCACTTCCGTCTTCTCGCATCCTTCGCCTTCATCTCCTTTCTTCACCTATAAACCTGCGAAAAGAAATAATAGAAAAAATCAGGGTTAATAGTTAATGAAACGACGAAGCCACCTAAATGGAGTTGGCGATTCGTCGAGCTCCAAGGGAAAGGTGACCGGCAGCGATGGAAGCGAGCGATAAGTTGGCGAAGGAGTGAGATAAGTTCCCTCGATCCTCTTGATTTCTATGTTTTAGGGTTTATGTGGATCTGTTGTGATTTGGGGATTTTTTGTGCTGAACTTTTTTGTGGATTTTTTATGAAATTTTTCGTGGATTCCTCCCCCTTTCTCTTCTTCTCAAACCTTCTCTTATATGGCTTCAAACAAAATGTCTTGTTTAAAACTCGGATTAAAATGCCATGATTGATGTGTTGGAACTTTCCGTTTTAGTTTAGACAAAATTTGAAATCTTTCCCTTTTTGTCTGATTTCGTAACTGCCTGTTAATGAGAAAATCTCTTCTGTGTGATTTTTCCAATCACGTTTAATGCTTGGATGTCTAGATTCAAAGTTCTGAAAATTTGCTAGCTGTCATTGAGTTGAATCTTTCAAACAGATGTCCTCTAATGGGCTTCTGATTTTTGGATTTTCAATTTGGCAGGGGGCGAATAGCAGTTGACTTTGGGCCAAGAGAAAAAAAAAAGTTGATTCATTGACACATCTGATGACAGGTTTCGCGGTGAGTTTCGTCCTTCCCCAACATTTTTTAACGAAGATCCACATGGAGATGTTGTGAGTTTTGTTTGATACGTAGTTGATATCTTATGAGACAGGCCATTGGTTTAGAGTTATGGAGTTAATATCCTCTGTTTTGGGAACTAATTCTGCAGGAGAATTGCTTGGAGGTTTCAAAGGGATCAGGGCCACCAGTGATTGGCAGTTGTGGTGGCAGAACTTGAGTCCTTGCCTTGGATAGAACATCGCTGCTACCAACATTTCATACGCGTCAAAGTTCATAGGTATCTTGGTTCCTTTCCAATATCTTGTAGGAGTTGATTAATAAAATAGCATTGACATCATACTGCTGCAGCATACTCGCATAATTTTGTTCTTATCTCGCAGGTGCTAGCTTTGTCGGTGATTGCAGTCAGCACTTTCAAGTTTAATCCCTTAACGCAGGGCGGCGTATCGTAATGGCGATAACACTGTTTGCAGCCTGAGGAGAAAATGTGAGGGATAAGGTGAAGACATTGCTTCCACAGAAGGCTTTTAAGTGAAACAATTAGCTTCGCACGGCCTCTAGCCAATAGGTAACCTTATCTCAACTTCTATCACAGTTGAAAAGATTTTCCATGAGGTTTCATGCTCGCTCTGACTCGAGCTGCATCAATCTCGTTACGTAGTCCTCGAGATGTTTGGTTGCGTTCAAGACTGAGTTTGTAATAAGCTTTGAGTGCCTTCAATTCATCAGTTATTTTAACAAGTTCAACTGATGTCTTCTCCCTGACGATAGGCAAGTATGATCCTTGGGCCTGAGTAGCATTAGCAAGTTCCTCTGGTGTAGAATCATTAGCCTTGGTCTTGCGTCCACGTCTAAAGACCTGATGTCGGCTTCCTCTCGGTAAGTGTTAGATTTTCTTTTTAAAATGAGGACTTTAATCCTTGAGCTTTGAACTTGGAGTTGTTATCTTGTCTGCAATACACCCTTATTTCGGAGAGTCTACTGTTATCAAAATCATGTAACAATTTGTAGTAATCCTCCTAACCACTTATTCCTTTGTTTCTAGTGCACGCACAGTGAGGATAAAATTTGGGGAGTCGTCCGTAAAACAAATTGTCGTACCAAAGATGGGGTTTGTGTGAGAAGAGTTCTCTTATTTAATGTCCAACCATTGCCAAGAATAGCTTTATGCAGTCCTGATAGCTTTATTTGACTTGTGTGTTGTTTTACGCAGGGAAATCGAGATATGCGTAGGAAGGGGCAGCCATAAGCCTGCTATGTTTTGACTTCCTTCTTATTGACAATGTCTGATATAAACAGGGTCTACTGCGGTTGCCGTCATGGATATAGGGATTAAGTCAAGGTTGTTTTAGGAACTGGTATCAACTTAGGGTTTCAAACAATGGTCGCATGAAGTTACACGGTTCTGCTTTTCAAACTGTGGATGGTTTTCCAACATGATTTAGGACATTAATTCCTGCATCCTTCTTCAAAAGACTACTGCTGATGATAATCCCATAGCAGGTTAACAGAAGCAGCTACTACCTCCTAACTTGTGGATAAGGCGGTTTGATAATATTAAACAAAACTTCATGTTGTAAATCTTTTACCGAGGCTGGTATTTTCTTCGGTACGTAATCCGTATGAATGTTGTGAGCATATTGTTGTGATTTTCTGATGCTTGTGGCCTTCTGTAAATTGTGTGTATGTGTGTTATGCAGGTGGGCGTTTACTTTTTCCTTTGGTTCTGATGACATCTAGTGGATGGCTTCTTCAAGGACAGAATTTTGTTGGATGGTATCATTAGCATTATTGACCGGTTCAGAAGAAGAGTGCTTTTGGCGTATTAGAATCTGCGTCCCGTTCCAGGAGGTGAGCGGCATGGGGGATCCCTTGAACTTATCTGTTTTAGATTTACACATGGGTCCATTATACTTTGTGATAATCAATTGATGACAACTGTTCTAATTGGTTGCAGGAAACCTTAAGAGCGGGAGTGCGCAGTCGGGTCCGGTAGGCACGACATTCGGAAGCATCAACGCAATGGTCTGAGTTCTGACGGTCGCTCATTTCTTTGATCACCAGGCCATAATCTCTTTGATGGTAGTCACCCTCACTGTCCAAAGATCAATCACGCGAAAGACCTCGTTGCAGCAGGATATGGTCCCTTTTGGTATCTAGGATATTGCCCAGTTTTTAATGTGAAGCGGCGAACAGTGATATGGCTATGTCTTAGGAATTATTTCTTTTTAAAACTTGTATTCTAGCTTTGTAAGCAACCTTTGACTTCCATGCATTGTAACTTGGTCCATCATGTTGTGAACAAAACTTGTATAACATTATGAATTTGAGACTTGAATGGGATTAACCAAGTCATACAAGAGTAGTTTGGTTATAGGAGAAAACCGACCAAGGAAATATGATTGAAAAGAATTCCAAATGCTTATAACCGAAAGCTCTTACCATGATGTTATGTTCAAATGCATAATTTTGACAAAAGAACCAAAAAGTGCATCAAATGAGGAACTACCATGAAAACAATCTTATGAGCCTCATTTACTTGTACGAGTCCGTAATCCCAAAATTAAGACAACCTGAGTTGCGCGAGTCAGACTCATGCTTGAAGAAGTGAATTTAATGTGATCTTTCCAGGAATCATCTTGAGTAATAATAATAAAAAAGTGAATCTTAATCCTCTCCAACCTCAATCAAATGGGAATTTCATTATGTCAAAGCTTTGTAACTCTTGATCTTGAGTTCGGACTTTTCTTAGTGAGCTTGGATTAAACACCTTAAGGTCTTGAATTTCTTCGAACAGGAGATGCTCTTATGACCCAGCTTGTAGCTTCCTTACCATTCTCGGGACATGGAACATGGTGTTGTAATTTGAAACCAAACATATGGACTTGAATTTAATCTTTATTATGAGAATAGTATGCGAAGTCCTTGAATTTAGTTATATGAAAAGGAATGTTGGGACCTTAGGCGTTACTGCATCTGCACCAGTTGGTTAGTCGCAAAAAACATAAATATTAAAATAAAGTCAAATAACAATAGAAAATATGCAAAAAGAGGCGGGACCTTATGGTCAAAAATTAGGGTGCGACAGATGCCCCTATTTAAGTTACTCATATTCGGAGATATGGAGATTTAAATCTCTGTCTCGAAGAGATAGGAGGGACTTAAATATAAACACTGCACAAAGTTTTGGCCTTAAGAAGCCACCGAATGCACATGATACGCAATGATATGAAATTCAAGACAGACTGGGGGGGTCTTGTGGAGAAATGGCGCCACAGGGGAGAAACTAGACACAATGCACGAGAAGAACGGGCTTAGCAGAGCGAGACTCCATGGGGAAAGATTGACAATCACAAAGTGTTTGTAAATATGTTGTGAAGAACTTGGGAGAGAAATCCTCTTGAGGAATCTACTGTATATGTCAAAATGTAATTGATTCAAGACATCATCTGTAGAAGTCTACTGCCGAGACTTGTAACTGTAATTGAGAGTACTTTTGCCAAAATATTTTCTGTCAAAATCTGTAAGGAATCTGCTGCCGAGATTCTATGTTGAAGTCTGTTGGAGAAATACTTTTGATGAAGTCTTCTGGAAATCTACTGCCGAGATTAACCAGGAAATGAAATAGAACCACCTACTGCCGAGGTCTTCTGGGAATCTACTGCCGAGATTAACCAGGAACTGTAATAGAACTACCTACTGCTCATTAACACTTTAATAAATAATCATGCTTTTCAAAATTTTACTTCGCATGTAGCAGCGGATTCAATTTATATCATGATTCTCTTAACGGAAACATTCGTATTCATCACATAATTCAACATTACATAGGCACTAAGGCCAACATCATAATATTCCAATGAATATAAAAAGCATAGCGTAGAGTACATAAAGTATCTCCAAAACATAAACCAAACGATCTCAGTGTTACATGACCAGAGCATGACTCGACCCAACATAACCAAAATACTAAATAGCTACACCAACAGCGACCATGCAACTGCGAGCAGCTCTACTCTTGATACCTGCACGATGTCAGATAGGACATCATTCCAGCAGAAGGGCGAGAATTCACATCAATATTGAAATCATAAGATAATGAATAATGTAAAGCATGTCAGGACAAACACCAATATTCTCACACTTCAATTTTCATCAGCCAATATCATTCAACAACCATACATTCACAAATCTCAATTCAATAAGTCATACACATATACATACTTTCATATAACAATCATATATTCACAACTCCCAATTCAACAAGTCATACACATAGGCATACTTTCATATAACAATCATATATTCACAACTCCCAATTCAACAAGTCATACACATAGGCATGCTTTCATATAACAATCATATATTCACAACTTCCAATTCAACAAGTCATACACATAGGCATACTTTCATATAACAATCATATATTCACAACTCCTAATTCAACAAGTCATACACATGTGCATACTTTCATACAACAATTATATATGCCATGTGACTCAATGCAGCTCAATGCAACTCATGCCATGTGGTACCAACACTTGTTATTATTTTTCGGTTTTTACATTTAAATCGGGTTCGTTCCCTAGACCAATAACAAACAAAAGCTCGCTCCCTAAGCTTTCAAACCCCACTCTAGGTTTGGGACAAGTCACTAGCCTCCACGAAACTAGCAAGCATTTCCTCTTGACACAAATGATGCGTATGCAATCAACAACCAAATGCACTTAAGATCGTTCCCGCATCTTAATCTCATGCATTCTCAAATAATTCATCACACAAGAATTATGATATTATTGCACACACAACATATTTCATAATAATCAAAGTATTCATACTTTCACACCTCATCATTACATTTATCAAGTAATGCACAAGAATCAATTAGATTCAATCACAATTCACAACACAGTTCAATGATTACACAAAGAACAATCAATCTATCACCAATAAATGAATTCAATATTCAATACACAATCAACTTGTTAAACAACAATTGATATCTCAATAACCAACCAAATATTTATAATCAATCAATACTCAAGTAAATAATCAATAAATAATCCCAATTAATCCATGTTTTAGTTAATATTCAATTAAACAATGACTCTGTGTACTCAAACTCCCAATACATGATTTTTCCAAATTTCAGCTAGTGCAATCGATTGGATTTAGGGTGCAATCGATTGGATGACTCAATTTTTCATATTTTTAGCTATTGTCTTTAAGTGCAATTGATTGACATCTTAGTGCAATCGATTGTACCTTTGAAAATTTTAGCATTTTAGCTACTGTCTTACTGTGCAATCGATTGACATATTAGTGCAACCGATTTGACAGCTAAAAATTCAGCTTCCAGCAGTTTTGTTCAGTATGCAATCGATTGGAGCCTTAGTGCAATCGATTGCTCACTGTGCATTTTGGAAAAATTGTGCAGAAAATTGCATTTTTCACCAACCATTCCCTTCTTAGCTACCATAATCAATTCCACCATGTTAGGACATTCACAAAACTCGAAAATTCACTTAAATCATGAGAAATATATGGGTTCTTTCCTACCTAAACTTCTACCCATTAACCATTAACACACAATTCCAAATTAAGGGTTTTCCCTACACAACTTCTACCCATTAATTCATTATCCTACAATCCCAATAATGAGAGAATACCCACCCTTACCTTAGGTTTCTTATGAAGAAGAATCTTTGATTCCATGGATGCTTGCATTCTGATTTCCCCTTCCCTTCATCTTTTCCTCTTGCCTCTTTCTCTTCTTCTCTTCTTCTCTTCTATTCTCTTTTCCCCTTTCCCTTCTCTTACTAACTCCTCTTCTCTAAAACCCTAACAATTTAATCCTTTTTATTGGGCTTTACCCAACTCCTCTCACTTTCTATTCACACACCCATCACTAGGCCCAACTAATCAAAATAGTAATTCCACATTATTCTATCAAAATAGAATAAATTAATTAATTTAATTAAGTCAATATATCACATATTTAGATTAAATCAATTAACTCATATAAATTAAATAAATCAAATAATTCATTTAAATCAAATAAATCACATAAATCAATTAATTAGTACAAATAATTAATTATTAAAAATTGGACTGTTACAAACAACAACGCCAATTTGATCCACTATCACACACGGGTCAAAAACGATATTATAAGGGTAGTATATGGAAGCGAGACTCGAGTCATATCATAAGGACTCTTCACTTAAATTAACCAACTGATTGGATTAATGAGAGGTTTTAGGTTTTCGATTAAGATTATAAAAAAATTGATTATGAATAAAATTAACGAGCTAATCTAGTAATTTGGGTTCCGACATATCACTGGTCATTATAACTCAAATTCCTTAAGTGGATTCAATATCCATATTCGATTGCAATATCAATTAAACAAGTGTAATTGATATTATATGATTTATTCCCTATTTTCTGACTTAAGCAAACTGTTAAAGATTGGACGAATTAACGAAAAAGCTACGCTAAACGCGATTAAACTTAGGAACATGCATATATCGAATTAAATCAACATATTCTACAAAACCTAAATTAGGCATGCAAGAAACACAAAATAATATTGACAGAAATAGAAATCAAATTGAAATTACAATAACCTTAATGTTTGATAGAAATCGTTATTAGTAGATCAATCTTTGGAAAATTAGCTCTCCATAAGAATTGTAGCCGTCTAGTATTATTTTATATAAACTTTGAATACCCTAGCAGTAGCACTGCGTTTTAGTTTAAATATTACAAGATAAATCGGATCCTAATAGCAACCAATTCGAAAAATATAAAATTCGGCCCAGAACTAATTGATTTATAAAGTGTGACACAAAAACATAATATTCGACTCTTCTGCACTCCGATTTACCTTCTGACTTCAACATGATACTTGTAGTTTATACTCTCAGCTTTCTAACGCATATTAGAACTCGTCAAATGGTATCCCTAGCTTATATGACCTACACAACAAGAATATGTCATGTTACTACTTATTTAGAAATTAAAAAATTAAAATAAAATTAAAAATAAACTAAACTTAAAAAATACACTAAAAATAATAAAAATAATATAAGAGACTGTAGAATTGTCGTTGCATAAAAGAATGTACATCAAAATACAATGATCATGAAACTTTACCGTGCTACTCACACTTTAATTATTTTTTAATACTAACAAATATCTTAAGGTACTTGCAATTTGTTTTTTTGGCGATCTTTCCTTATTTCTAATTGAATTGAATATTCCATATACTCATTTAAAATAAATTATTGTGCAAAAATTTAGTTGAAAATATTAGTTATTTAATAAAAACAGTATGATTTGATAATCATAAGGAGTAAGGATGATAATGGACAGAGTTTGGGTAGGACATTATAGTACTCGTCCCCATACTCGCAGTTGGAAAAAATCTTCGTACTTGAGTCCATACCCGTTTGGGTATCAATATTGACACCCATACCCGTACCCTATAAGTATATAAGTTTTTGCACCCATACCCGTTACCCGTATTTCTAATCACAATAAATATAAAGTATAAAATATCATATTATTTTATGTTTTTAAAACATTAAAAAGTTTTTTTTAAAATTACTGTTGAATTGTAAAATAAATTATCACTTATATTAAATATGTAGTAGTTTAAAAGTGATGTTTTTTTAAAATTTTATAAACATTTATTTTTATATAATAATGTAAATTAAAAAATATAAATATATATTGTGCAGGTATTGTTAGGGGAAGATTTTCACTAGGAGCATTGATTATTGTGGGAATTTTCTTTGTGGAGCAACACCTTTGTGAGAGATACACCACATACTCACTCAAAACGTTAAGGTGATAGGTGTGTGAGTTCTCCCACTTATAAATGCTCAAGTCACCATATTCTTATCCAACGTGGGACTATTATCCACACCACTCGCACTTGTTATACTTAACATTCCCTCTCAAGCGTGAGTATATCCACAATGCTTCCATAATGCTTTCCCTTAAGCAGAAGCTTCAACTGTGCAACTGCACTTACTGTTGTGTGTTTCTTGCTCACCACCCTTGTATCGTCGTTGACACTCTTCAAATGGGACACCTCTTAACCACCACCTGTGGGGAGTACTTTCGATATAAGTGAGACAGACCTTCACTCGAACCAAAGGCTCATGATATCATTGTTGGGGGAGATTTTCAACTAGGGAGCATTGAACATTATGGGATTTTCTTTCTGGAGCAACACCTTTGTGAGAGATATACCACATACTCACCCAAAATCTTAAGGTGATAGGTGTGTGAACTCTCCCATTTATAAATGCTCAAGTCACCACTCACACTTGTCATACATAACATGTACGAGGCGGGGTGGGTACTAAGGTGCCCATACCCGCATTCATCACCGCTTATTTAAGTTGATAATTATCCGAGCTAATGTTCATACTCATTTTTGCGGGTTTTTATCCTATCCGTTGTGGATAATTTTTGGGTACCCATTGGGGATGTGCCTAATTGCCATCGAGTATGTGAAAAGTAGGTTAGGGTTGGTTCAAGAGTAAAAAGATTAAGACAATGTTAAACTAAAATGTCGCATTTTTTTATAATTATTTTTAAAACTAAAATTAATATTGTCCAAATAAAAATATATATTTAATTTATTATTAATTAAAAATATATTTTAAACACAATTGGTTTACATGAATTTAATAAATAATTTTGTATTCTAAAAGAAAGAAAGAAATTAAAACTAAATTTATTGTCTTAAATTTTGTCTTAAGAATCCGTCATATTCTTGTTGCAAGATATGAGTTTCATGTAGTCGCATTCATTACTAGAGACATGATCATTGGATCCTAAGAAACTTTTACATGAAACGGTATTTCTCTTCTTGACGTGAATCAATAAGATATTTTTGACGGATTCAAATAAGATATTTTGAAAAAAGTGAATGTTAAAGCTTGATTATTGTTGATTGCTTGTGGTTGAGTTTCCCCAAATCTAAAATTTCAATGTGAAATTCAAGATGGTGATGATGATGAACTTTACTGAAGGTTAGGGAATGAAGAGAATGATGAAAGATGGTGAGAAAAATGGAAAAATGGTACAGATTCGTTAACCCCAAAAATTGGTAAAAAAAAAGGAAGTTTATATAGTTTTTTTTTGTTAATTGTGGTTTATCGGATTGTGATCTAAGTCATTACTTTATCAACGGTTAGAAATTAATCCAAATGTTAGTTGTGGATCACAAATCTTAGCTGTTAGATTAATTGTTATCAATGGTTGAGGTTTGATGAAAAAGTGGTTTGGCTTTGTGTTAGTTTGTGAGCTTTAAGGAAGTTAAAAGTTAGTTAAGGAATTTAAGGGCAAATGGGTAAATGCATGAGTTTGTGTTAAAATTGGTAGTTAATGGTAGTTAGAAGAAAGACATGTTTGAGTTTAGCATAAGTACAATTTTAGGGGTAAGGTGAATGGTCATAGGCTTATAGCTTGAAAATGACTTGAATTTATGTTTTTGCCTTGGTTTTTGGACCATTTTTCCTTGAATTTTAGTGAACCATCCATTGATTTTAAGTGCCTTTGAGAAGTGATTTTATGTTGGAAATAAGCACTTTTGAATTAAGTGACAATCATTCATATCTTCCAACTAACCATGAATCTCAAATAAAGAGATGATCTTCACCAATATGAGAAATAATTACCAAATAATACATGCCTTGAAAATCCCTTTATACCGATTAAATCTATCATTATCGAACCATGACCTAATAATTGTGCTATGCAAAATGTGATGAATGGTGTGCTAATTGCATTACCTAATGGATGGTATGTACATGAGGAATATGAGATGTATAAACCATAAGATTTGAGTGAAAGGGTAGGACAAATTTTGGGTATGACAAGGTGTAAACTTGGATTAGTTGTTACGTGATACTACACTCAGACGAGTTTTTCTTGAGAATATTATTGGCTGAAGAGTAGTCATTTAAGCCGGTAATATCCGAAAGATAGAATCACGACTCTGAAAACTTTGTAAAACCTTGTTGTACATGTGATTTACTCTTAGTACATACCTTGTGGGTGGTTCTTACCCTTGACTCCATGCTCGTGACGTCGAACCCTTGAACCTTATTTGTGATCTTGTTTCTGATTGTTGCATAATCATACACTCATGCATTCATGAACATCCTGTTTCACTCAGTTTTCAAGGAACTTAGAGATTCTCTTTACAAACATCGCAGATATTGTGATCATGGATATTAGAAGAAGGAACACTCAGAAGTACAGTTTCAGTGCTCCTGATCTCAAAGAATTGAGAAAGTTAGCCTCCTTAGTGGTTGATCCTATGAATTTCAACTCTTGTCATGGAAGAATTTTGGCTATTCTCTCCACCAATGTTGAAGATGTAATTCTTAACTCTAGTTCAGTTTTATGATCATATCTACCGCTGCTTCACATTTTCAGATTATCAGCTTATGCCTACCTTGGAAGAGTATGCTTATCTCGTGGGTGTGCTAGTTTCTGACAAGGTTCCCTTTAGTAGTTTGGATGAGGTTTCCAAATCACAAGTCATTGTAGCAGCTATTCACTTGAGGAAATCTGATATATATGTCAATTTTGTTGACAAAGGAGACATTCAAAGGTTGACTTCAAAGTTCTTGATTGAGAGAGCTACTTCTTTTACTAATGCGGGTAGTATGATGGCTATTGAGGCTATTTTAGCCTTGCTCATTTATGGATTGGTCTTATTCTGTAACATTGACAACTTTGTTGATGTTAATGTTATTCGAATCTTCTTGAATGGGAATCTTGTTCTGACTTTGCTTGGCGATACTTATTTCTTTATCCATCGTAGGACTTCTAAGGGAAATGGTACTATTGTATGTTACGCACCTCTACTCTACAAGTGGTTTATTTCTCACTTGCCACAGCCTCTTATCTTCAAGGAAAACAAGAGTTGTTTGAGGTGGTCTCAAAGGATCATGTCTCTTACCAATGCTGACATCACTTGGTATTCTTCCGTATACAATAATGTTAAGATTATTGATAGTTATGGAGAATTATCTAATGTACATCTTCTTGGTACACGAGGTGGAATCAACTACAACCCTAGTTTAGCAAGACGTCAGCTTGGATATACCTTGAAAGATAAACCTAATAACATTTTGTTGAAGGGTTTATTCTTATAAGAGGGGAAGGATACTTAAGGTTTGAAGAAGAGGATGGCTCATGCTTGGCACAATATCCATAGAAAGGGGAAGGGTGAGCTTGGAAAATAAAATGTGTAGTTTTGGAACCTTATATTCTTTGGGTGAATGACAGAGCAAGAGAGTTCAAGATGTCATATGCTTATGAGAAACTCATGTCTCTAGTGGTTGTCAAACAACCTATCATTCCTGTTGAAGATATGAAAGAACTTCAAGAAGGTTTAGCCAAGATGAAGCAAGAGATGGATATTTGGGAAGACAAATTTCATGCTTCAAACCTTGAGAAGATAGAGTTGCAGAAGCAGTGGAAGAAAAAAGATGATTTGATAGATTAATTTGAGCAACATTTTGTGAAAAGACAAAGAGATAATTTATTTTCCTCTAGTATTCCACAATCTCATCCTGCTACCTCAGGTTCTTAGAAGGATATTGCGGATCAGTTTGTGTTAGAGAAAGCTACTATGAAGGATACTTATGAGAGAGAGAGAGAGAGGCTTAGAAGGAAGTATCAACTTGGAGTTGGATCGTCTTCAGATATGATTCCTTAGGACCCTTAGAATCTAGATTTTTCCTCTTGTATTTAGGATTTTTTGAAACTTGTACTTCAAATTGTAATCATTTCCAATTATCAATGAAATGAGAATTTTTCAATATGTCAAAAGTATTATTTTCTTTATGATGTTTGCAATTTTAAAGTTCCTTGAAAACTAAATAAAAACATTTGCATTGCATATCATGCATCATTTTGCATTTAATCTTGCTTTTGAGAGTTTTACAGGTGTTTTATTGCGTTTCTCTTGGTAATCTTGCTTTGATACCATATTAGAATTAAAATTTAACTTAACTCAACCTTTTAGAACAAACTTGTAAGGTGATGAATGTCATTTTATATAAATCTTTTATAAGTCCTATTTTTGACTAATGTAAAACTTGAATTTTCTCAATACCCCTTTCACGTCTAACACTACTGGACTTTGGTGCATGAATACAAATCAGAGGATGGCCAAAATTGACATGTGAAACTTAATTTTTCCAATTCACCCAAATTATTGACATAATTCATCCTTATAAAATTGACTTCTAAGATAAAATTGTCACTCTATATAAACAATTTACTCAATATAAACACTTTGTAAACCATTGTAAGGCTTGAGTTTTTTTTCAATAGTGTTTAGAGGAAAGAAAAATTAATTTGATGTCCAACAAGATATGCAATACTATGAGACTTGATGTTTGGCTGTAAAATAAGCCAACAAAAATTAACACAATGATGCAAGGATAAAGATATGAAAATAGATGAGTTGCCACACAATAATATTTGAACAATCCTATTGTAGAAGCTAGTAAATCATATATATTTAATTATTTTATATAAAATAATATTAAAACTAAATTTTTAAATGGCAAAAACCTCTTGCAAATTAATTTGAACAGTAGAGAGGATATGGATCTACCAATGACCATGCCGTAACATTGGCAATAAAGAGTAGTAGGGCGGTTAGGTATCTTTAAGATAATCACTTTAATCAATAGTAAAAGGCAATCCCAAAATCTCATTGTCCCTAAATAGGAAAAATATAGATAGATATCCAAGAAAGAAAATCTGGAATCAATTAATTTTAATAAAAAATAGGCAGTTAAATTACTCAACGGAAATTCTGCAAATATGGCAACATTAAAAACTGCCAAATCTACTTGTAAGATTATAAGGGCTAAGATATGTTTTCTGTTTCCTTTTAATCTTTCTATTTCTCTCTGAACTCCAATCCTTGATGTTTGTCTACCTTATTGATCCACAGCTTATTGATGAAACCTTGCAAACCCCGGCTGAGGTGGTAAGTGGGATATTTTTGTAGCATGCCACTAGCTCCTCATTACTGTGGAGATCGACTTGCAACGTCTCCCAAACTTTCTTCTTCGGGTTTAAGAGTTCATCGGGGTTACCTTCATGCCCTGGGAATGTAATTCTTTCCCCAACGCGAGCAGAACTGGGTGGTTCAACCAATTCAACCTAGAGGGTGCACAGCAATCAAAAATTTAGTATCTATTATTCTCACATAACACATTTCAACGAGAGGAAGCACAACAACAAAATACCAGAAGAAAAAAGATATTTCAAAACAAAATCAAACATGCCATGCAAGCACAAGCGTCCATGCTCTGAAGTATATTACAATAAACATGCGTTCATATTAATATAACCATCTCAGTATCTGCATTCAGGAGCTAGGGAAAAAGATGGCAGATATTATTATCCAGACTATTTCTGGAAAAGTTACAAGAATAAATGGCAACCTAATTTGAGGTCCTACTAACCCATTCAACGGAGCTCAACATTTATATTTCAAACTACTTGTAATTAATTCAATCGGAAAAGGTACACTCAGTGATTGATAGTGACTATTAATGTATGTCAGATGAAGGCGCGAAGAAAACTATATATCACTATTGGAGAACTTAACTACCTTTCAGACAATACTGCTATTTGTGATCGTACAACATCTTTAAAATCGTAAACGCCTGACACATGTGATAGAACTACATCTTTATAATCAATAACATTGGCTACACTATTACCATAAAGTTATTGTGTAATTTGTGCCAACTAGAAGGAATTTACCACCCCCTTTTGTAAAGAAAAAAGTATTGTGTGTTTTTCCTTACCTTGGTGTGATCATCATTGGAAGCAGCAAGAACCATTGCTTGAGATTTAATGCCCCTCATAGCTGCTGGCTTTAGGTTGCAAAGTACACAGACCTTTCGGTTCTGAAGAAAGTTATTAGAATTAGTTATTAATTAATCAGTAGATAAAACAGTACCTTCACAACTTTCATTTAAAGGGAATACAGATAACAGATCCAGACAGCAACCTGCATTTCATCAACTGGTATATACTTGACAAGTCCACTGACAACAGTTCTTGTATGTTCTTCGCCAACATCAATCTCTTCAACGTACAAGGAATCTGCATCAGGATGTTTTTCAGCTTTTTTTATGAGACCAACCCGAATATCAAGCCTGGTGATGGTAATATCCTGTTCAGCAGCAGCCTTGTTTTTGGTTTCATTTGATGATTTTCCTGACGTTTTTTTCTTCCCTTTGCCATCTGTTGCAACAATCAAGTCTGAAGCTGTTAAGCTTACAACTAACATACATAAATAACAAGGTGTTTAATAACTCCAACATATTACTTTAACCAAAAAAAAAACTTAATATATATAGCTTCTTTTCAAAGAAAGTGTAGTTTAGTAAATAACAAAGGAAAACAGGGCCATAACATCAATGCCTTCCAGGTTTTTGAGCTTTTAAAGAATAATAAATTCTGAAAGTTCTAATCGATCAGCTTGTAACCTAGAGCAAACGAAATATATCTGTAATGATTACTATATTGATTACAATTATAGAATTCTTGAGAAAATAAAATACAGAACTGTTATTTCTATATCAATTTGAGACCCCTAGATTTGACAACTTTTTACTCTTTAAAATACAGCTGAACTTTATTGGCTTACCAAAAAAGAACTGGACTTTATTAACCACAATTTCAGGTGTCCCAACTATATGTGAATTTGAACACGTGAAAATCAAGGTAAATCGTGTTCAAGTTCGCGATTAATGAGTTGTGGTACCTATTTAACCCATGTGTGTGAACTGCATTAACTATTTAAAAAGTAGTCAAATTTAGGTATCCAAATTCATTTTCATTTAACGCTTTTGAATAAAATATATAAGTATGTAAGCAATGAGGTTAAAATGGAGTATTGGAATTATAAAAGGTCCAACTGTTCAAGCCATTTACTTATTATGGAATAGGGCTGGGTGTCACATTTTATTTGGGAAGTTTAGAGATTTCTTAAAGTATTACAGTTTTGATAAACCTTTTCCGCTTTTTCTTCTTCAAGTTCATGTTTTTAAGAAAATAATATGATAATACCTCATCATCTATCTATAGTGTATATCCAATATTCAACATTATAGTTAGAAATGGATGGAGCAAAACACCTGAAACTTTTGTTTTCTTCAATTGCTCAGCAACATTTTCAGCTTCGGCCTCTGCACGTACAACCCTATCAGCTTGACTTCCTGCAAACTTATTCTTGTAGAATTCCAATTCTTCATCTTTCTGGTCAAGGATTTTGAATACATCAATGACTCAAAAACAAAAGCAAATTTGAATCCATCAAGTAATTTCAGAAAGCAGTCCACATACCAGCTCCCTGAACAATGGCTTGGGTGTTCCAATTTTATGACCAGCACTTAGAATATCCCAGGGTCTTTTTACTCTATCAACATCTTTATCATCAGAAAGTGAAAGATGAGTCTCCACAGACAAATTGAGCTGCTTGAATACCTTCAGGGAGAGAAAAGAGAGAAGTACAAACAATGACTTGGAATAAGTAAGCAAAATACCAACAAATGAGGAACACAAATATACAGGGAAGTTATTTTCTATGAAGCACAAACACCTGACATGATGTAAAAAAAAAAAAAAAAAGTAAAATAAAAAAAACACATAGGACAGTGACACCAGGACATATATGATAGTATTTGACTTATATTTATCCATCTACATTAAAATAGTTTAAAATGTTCTAATCGAATTTAATATCTTGAACTCTTCGTTAATGTCAACACATTTTAACTCTTAGATGTAATTGAGATTTGTCTAAAAGAAATGTATAAGGTGTATCAAAAAAAGAAAACAATTTTTTTGGAACACTTAATTTGAATTGTCTGACACGTGTCATATGAGTGTCATGGATGTCAGACACCGATTCAAAAAATATCTTCAAAGAAAAAAAATCACTTTTTTGGACAACAGTGTGAGTTTTTCAACATGTGTTGTACAAGTGTCGGCACCGACGCACGTCGGACACCGCAACAAACCTAATCCTGGAGTTGTCTGTGTTTCATAGGTTATTTTACCTCAAGAGTGAAAGATGGCATAAAAGGTTCCAGTAAACAAGCAAGAAGATATGCAATCCCAGCAGCAGTTTTCATAACAAGGGCACAGAGAGGTTGGTTTTCCTTGTAAAGACGCCAAAATGCAGTTTCCTACAAAGTAAATTGCACGAGAGCTTAAGATCACAGCCATTTAACATAACATCAAAATAGTTTGAATGAATATTTGGGGTGGGATGGAAACAGAAATAGAGAATGTAGCAATTCCAAAGTTACCTGCAAATATGCATTCCCCTCACCGGATATGCTCATTGCAATCTTTAATCCTTGCTTTAGTTTAACCTTCACAGATTTACAATGAGAAATATCATCAGACAGAGGTAATAAGCCAATTAGAAGTAAAAAAAAAATGAATCTGATGATAATAGGCTTGATAAATTACAGTTTTAATTTCTTATTTTATACATATACATATAAAAAACATAAAAAAATAAACTTATTTCAAGTGGTTTATTTTCACAAAACTTATTCTTATTTTCTATCTATAAATAAGATCCTAGAGTTGTTTTTGTTTTTTATTTTCTTTCTATTCCTTGAAAGTTGCCACCTCCACCTGACACCACTTACCTCCACCGCCATCATTGCCACCTGGTACCATGGTCACTGCTGACATTTTCCACCATTGCCATCCAGCACCTACCACAACTGCTATCGACACCAGGCACCTTTAATCGTCGTTAGTGCAACACAACACCCTCAAATATTCTTGCAGCCTTATATCCTACACTACTGCCACTACCACTGCTAGACATCTTGCAATTTGACACCCTCCATCGCCATTGTTGTATGGAACCCTTCGTGGCCTCAGCCATTTGGCACCTTTCGCCACCACTATCACTGCATGGTGCTCTCCACTTTCATAAAGACCGCTCTCAAAACAAATTTACCAAGCAAACAAGTTTTTTTTTTGTTTTATCACATTTAAAACTGTTTCTAATTAACATCACCAAATAGATTTCTCTGCTTTGTTATGAAAAACATTTCAAAAATTGTCTTATAAAATAGTTTTCAAAATAAAATAAAAAAAGAACACCACCATTAAACAGGCCCTACAATATCATTCTAATTGGAAAGGGAAATTACCAACCTTCTCCATTGCTTCTATGTATTGATCCAAATATGCAGAAACTTTATCGGCCAATTTTTTAGTTAGATCATGGGAGTCACCGCTTACATCATCAGGAACAGTGGGAATAATGGAGTTATATCCTTGACCTTTACAAGACAAAATATGTAAATTAAATGAAAAGTAGCAAAAAATCAACTTCAATAAATAGCGGGCAATAATGAAGAAAAGAATTGATATACATCTTCTGGCTTCCAAAATACTATGATAAGGACAATCATTTGCCAATAAGTCCAAGAAACATACTCATAGTCATAGTCTTTCACGTATGTAATTCTTAAATATCTGTAGCAACTAATCAGCAGATATTTCAAGAAAAAAAAAATTACAAAAGAGCTCAACCAACCTGCAGGTTTGGCAATGAAACTCAAAACTCGGTTGATGAAGTTCCCCAAATTGTTCAGCAACTCACTATTTAATTTTGCTTGCAAGTCAGGCCATGTAAAGTCTGTATCTGATACCTACAAATGCATAAACACATTCAATATACTTAATGACAGGAGAGAAAATGAATCTTGTTTATCTTCAAGATCTGTATAAAATAAGATACATTTGAAATGGATTAACCTCAGGCCTATTTGTGAGCAAGTAATATCTCCATACTTCAACTGGAATATTAGTATCTTTCGCATCATTACCGAATACTCCAATGCCATTGCTCTTAGAAAACTTCCCTAGAAACCATAAGTAAAATTTTGTTACATAAAAATGATCAAATCACAAACATCTATCATATTCAATATTGGGCATGTTTGGTTCAGGAAACGTTTTGCTTTCATTTTTTTATTATAAAACTGCCCCTTTGCTTTCACACCTTGTTTCCTTTTATCCAATATTTGTATAGAAATCGGTGAAAACAAAATAACTGTTTTTCACCATTTTTTTACAAGTCTTAGGAAACAGGAAACAAAGTGAAAACAAGATAGTTTTGATACTAAAAATGAAAATAAGTTGGTCATTTTGAAATTAAAAGAAAAAATAAGAAATTAAAACATAAAATATTTCTTAAACAAAATGAACCTTCAGCTCTTTGTCAATATACATTGTTCACCAATTGCCAAACAGATTACCAACCTGATTCATACTTCAAGTATTCAGTAACACTAATAGTCTTCATTAAAGTCCAATTTTCACCGGTTCCTAGTAGGGTAGATGGAAAAATTACCTGAAGAATAAATTCCATCAGTTACCAAATGACTATTTCCCCATTATCCATATAATACAACCCAGTCTATCAAGCAAAGAAAAACTTGTTCAAGTTGCTTTTGTTATAAAACTTCATTGAGCAAATAGCTGCTACACCAAGAATCCAAACACTGAAAAGGTAAAAGCTAGTTCTAGTTGCTTTTGTTTTAAAACATCATTGAGCAAATAGCTGCTACACAAAGATTCCAAACAATGAAGAGATCCATTGGCAATATATAAAGGCAAAGCAACAGGTGCCAAATTCAGTACTAAGAGGCAAGAGTTAGAGCATAGGATGGACACGTGATGATCAGGATTTACAGTATACTTATTACATATTTGGGAAAGATTTTTCAGGGAAAATATATTTTTCTAAGCTATCTAAATGAAGCTGCACAAAAAAAAAAAAAAACTATTTTACCACAAAAACTAATCCAAACAGGCACTTTACAATGTGGCAAGCAGAAAGAGCTTCCCAATTAAATAAACTCCCAGACTTGCAAAAAAAATTATTCCAGTTTGTCACAAATGAAACATTGAATTTAATGGTGGGATGTTGAAAGTTTATAAAAAGAGTTAAATAGTTTTTGGTCATCAAAATATTTGGCTGTTTTGAGCAGAATAATGTCAATTTTGTTACCACAAGTCCACAACCCACAATGATACTGACATAACAAAAACTGCAGCAAAACAAACGTCGCGATAATTTCATAAGTGGCAAGAGCAATTTGCACAGAGTAGAATGATTGATGGTAACAACTAAATGTGACAGTGGTTGCAGATTACATGCTAAAAAATGGCTGGTATTGTAGAAGTCAACATACTAGAAATTAGTACAGAACAAATATAAACATAAATCATATAGACTTTGCAGTAATTTTCATATAAAAACGAGAAAAAAGAACAAAGACATGGATGGGCTGGTAAGAGTATAATATGCTAGCTAGTCCAAAACAATGAAAGATGATAATTCATATAAACCCAACTTGCTTTAAACATAAATTATGATAGAAATGAATGGAGAAGGGTTTTGAATTTTCTGATGCAAAATATGTCAGTCAAATGATAAAAATGTCAACGTATTTGGTTATGAAAATTCAAAAGGAAAACAAATGGGGTTTTAACTTTCACGGTTCATTAGTAGTGCAAATATCAAAATATTTAAGAGAACTGACACAAAATGAGGTTTTAACCTCCACGATGCAATAGTCACACAAACATCTGCTAAAGAATGCAATTTTGGCGCATGGTTGATAACCCTGTAGAGAACTGGGGCATAAAATTGTTTTGAAAAACAAATTGAAAATAATATGAAATTTTTAACTCAACCATATAATCCCTAGTCAGTGAAGGAAGATGATAAAAAAAATAAGATATTGATATATACAATTGCAAGTGAACATTAGAGCATATAATCATTGTTATCAGTTCCGGATTGCAAAAAATACTGGAATACCAAAAATCTTCTATTTAAAATAGTAGATAGTGTTGTGAGCAAAATCAGCAAATAGTGGAAACTGCATAGGGGTTGAAATAGATCAATTGTCAATTATATGTTAAAAAAAGTATACTACATAAAAATAAAAAGCTGCATAAAAAAAAAGTGGCATAAAGGTCAATCATTCAAAACAAAACACTGACCTCATAATTCTGACTAGTGACTACTGAAAACAAAATTAAAAAAGATCAAACGATAAAACCAGTTGAATATGGAGGACAACATGTTGAGAGAGAATGCAGGCAGAGCACAACTTGAGTATTTAAAGGGAGTAATCCTCACTGACATTTCAGTTTGTCTATATTAAAAATAGGTCATGTTCATCTCACATACTGACTCTTCAGCTCACATGTTACATCTGCTATGGCCAAACCTAGAATAGCAACCGCTATTGCTCCAATAGAAAAACTAAGATAGTGCAGCAGTTTTCATAAATATTCATCAAAATCCGCCACGCTATAATGCCACTACTTAACAATACTGCACATGATAACTATGAAGTTTTCAAATTGCATAAACATAATAACTTACAGTGTGGAATGGCACATTGTCCTTTCCCATAAACTGAAACAACTCCACATTCTCTGGGTTTTTCCACCATTTCTCCCAATCAGGTGTGTAGCATGCCGTGATTGATATATATCCAATAGGTGCATCAAACCAAACATAGAAAACCTTTCCATTTAAAGAAAATAATTTATAAAATTACTGAATGAGAAAACAACTTACAGTTTGAAAGACCCAATGGAAAAGCTAACCTTGTTGCTGTATTTTTCATGCGGAACAGGAACCCCCCACTTCAGATCTCGGGTAATGCAACGTCGCTCTAATCCATTTCTGAGCCATGCATTTGTTATTTGAATAGCATTCTGACTCCACGATCCGTCAATGGACATTTTGTTGATGTATTGTTCCAATTTATCTTTCAACAGAGGGAGCTCAAGAAATAAGTGGTCTGTATCACGAAGGCGGGGACTACTTTTACAAACCTGTTACAGATGCCAAATGATCTCATATTAAAATCCTTGTTTAAACTCCAAAATAACTAAAAATTTATACTGGAATATGACAAGTAAATAAACATGTGTACTTCAAAAACGGTGATTTAAACACGGTATCAAAAAGAAGAACCAAAGAAGCAATACCAATGAAAAGGGAACACAACTGCAAGGAACATAGACTGCAATGAAAATTAAAGCTACAAAAAGAATTCAAAACTCTGAGACCATCCACGAAAAATCAAACATAGAGCACGGAAATGATTCCACGAATGGGAAAGATATAATCAGTTAATTAACTAAGAAAACATTGAGCCATAATTTAGGGAGGGAATTTTACTACCTTGCACCTGGGACTCTTCAACTCTGTCGGATTCAGAAGCTTTCCACATTTGTCACATTGGTCTCCTCGAGCAGAATCATACTCACAGCCCGGAGTTGGGCAGGTACCTTCCACTAGCCGGTCGGCTAAAAACCTTTCGCATGTATCGCAGTAAAGCTGAAATTTGATAGGCATTTTAAAGACCCTTACAAAAAATATGACTCGGGAAACAACTCTTCAATTTTCAACTAAATAGGCGAGAGGAATGATGCCAACAATAACCAATAAAATAAATAGACTTCAATCAAAGAAACAAAAAGACAACTAAACACCTGCTCCACTGTTCTCTCGGACAGCCATTTGTTATCAAATATCTTTTTGAAAATTGACTGGCAAGCTTCAGTTTGCTCAGGAGATGAGGTCCGCCCAAATTTATCAAAACTTATATTGAACCAATCATAGACCTCCTTATGAATAGCGTGATATCTAAACACAGAGAAGTTACCGAGTGGCAGATAAGTGTAAAATCCTTGGATCAAAAACACAATTAAAAGTACAGAAATATCTAACATTAACAACTTTAATCCACATCAATGTTATAGCCACATAATGAAATTATAGACTTGCAATCTCTTGAGCCAATATTGCCAATGATTAGGGGCTAGTGATGTGAAGCAACAATGACAATGCTCTGAGCCATTAACCACCGAAAGATAAATAAAGGTATGGTTGGATTGGCACATTTGAGTTTAGTTACTGACATAAACACTCATTAAACTGTTTGGAAAAACATATATAGAAACAACTTATGATGATATGAGTCCATAACTTATTTTCAGCTTATTCCCATAAGCACTCTAGGCTTATTTTCAGCTTATATAAAAAAAAATTAGCCGCTTAGATGTAGCGGATAAGCGAGTTGATTGAATTTGTAGTGTTTGGTGAAATTAGAGGTTGAACTAAGTGATAAATATAAAACGGCATAAAAAACATTTTTAAGTAATGTTTAATTTTTTTCCCAATTAAGATAACAAGAGTAAAATTGAGATAAATATGATAAACGACTTGAAGAAGTAGCATATCAAAAAAAAAAAAAACTATAAGCTTGTTCCATAAAACTGACACCAAACAAGACTATTTTGGTTACATAAGCTAGTTTTAAGCTCAAAAATTAATTGGTCTTGCTAAACAAGGCCAAAGGCTTATACATAAGCACTTACACACTTGCACTATAAGTTCTTATTAAGTTTTATCTAAACAGACCCTAAATGGTGAACAAGATATAGTGCCTGTTAGGATAAACAGCTTAATTGCAGCTTATAGCACGGGTGCTTATCAAAATAAGTGCTTATGAATAAGCTCACATAAGCTGTTTTATAACAAAAAATATATAAGAAAACTGAAAAGAAAAGAAATGAAAGTATACTTGTCACAAATTTCTTTGGGGGAACAATTTTCTTCCAATGCTTTAGTTTCAGTTGCAGTCCCATACTCATCAGTACCACACATGTAAATAACATTGTAACCCCTAAGCCGGCAGTAACGAGCAAAGACATCGGCACTCAACACGCCTGGTGAAAATCAAACGAGATATGAGCAAATTGGTTCAATCGAAGAGATGAACCAACGAATTTGAATTGAATTGTGATATGAAAATGAATGAATGGTGTTGAAAGAAAGAGTGAGAGAGAGAGGAGAAGTTAGTTACATCCAATGATGTTGCCGAGATGAGGGACGTTGTTGACGTAGGGCAAAGCGCTGGTGATGAGGATGTTGCGTTTCCCTTCCACCGGAAGTTTCGCCGGTTTCCGATCTTCGGTCATTTTGAACTGTAACTGAATCTTCGTTTGCCGGCGAGATGAAGTGACAAAGCACTGAGTTTTGATTGGGTTAACCAGAGTTTTTATGTGCACCAAGACTTTTTGTGATTTTAACACGAATTACAGACTAAATAAATTTTAACTTGGGATTTTATGTCAAGACAAGAGGAAGATAAAAATGATGCAATTAGTACGAGATTATTTGGTGTAAAACATTTTTATGAGCACCATCTTAATTGTAACACTTTTTTTTGTAATTTTTTCTTTATTTTTTAGACTCATAGCTTATAAATTCAAAATAACATTTTTCGTCCCTTAACTTTAGCTCAAAGTCCATTTTGGTCTTTTATCTTTAAAAAGTGGCAAGTTGGTCCTTTAACTTTTAAAATGGTGTCACGTTTATCCTTCCGTGTGTTGCCGTTATTCAAATTTTGAAAAAATTGTCACGTTTGTCCAGGTGGAGCTGCTAACGTGGATATGAAGTGTCTTAGAGGAAGAAAAAACAATGTAACGTTTCCATTACCCGCTATTACCCATAAGAAGGCACAATACGCTTGGATAAGTGTAATCATATCTTGGAGTCTTGGAGAATTCATTGAATCATTGAAGACGATTCAAGGTTTGCAGACGCGGAGATTCAAGACGCAAAGGATTGAGGGCGGAGGATTGAAGACGATTCAAGAGACATAATCAAAAGGTTAGTTCATTTCTCTCTGATTTAGGGTTTTCTGGTAGAGGTTCAGATTTAGGGTTTATGTAAATTTGTTAGCGTAAACTTTAATTATTTACATGATATGATTAGGTATCATAAATGAATACATAACTCTCAAAATTCATCAGAGTGGTGAGTTCACAGATGAAGGTCGTAGTGTATATGAGAATGGAGTAGTAGATGATTTGAGGGTAGATGTAGATAAATGGAGTTATTTTGAGCTAGTTGGTGTATTGAAAGACTTAGTTATAGGGAGTTTGAAACAATATTTTACAAGGACCCTCAATTTGGGATGAATCCACTTGTTGATGACAATGGTGCTTTAGAAATTGCAGATCTGTATAGGGTGCACCAAAATGTTGATATTTATATTGAACACACATTGTCTCAACCTGACTATTGTGATGTTGTTGATGAAGTTGATGAGGACCCTGCTGAAATTGTAGATGAGGTACTTAGTCAACTGCATGATGAAGTTGTGGAAGTTGAACAAACCACTGTTGGGTTGGAGGAAGATGATGTTAGAGTTGATGAAGCCACTGTTGGGTTGGAGGAAGGTGATGTTAGTGTTGATATAGCCACTGTTGGGTTGGAAGAAAGTGATGTTAGGGTTGATATAGCCACTGTTGGGTTGGAGGAATGTGATGTTAGAGTTGATGAAGCCACTGCTAGGTTGGAGGAAGGGAATCCTGCAGGGGATGTTAGAGTTGATGAGGATCCTGTAGTGGATGAACATACTGTTGGAATTGAAAAAGGAAATCCTGTAGGGGAAGAAGGTAATGTTGGAGTTGAAAAAGGGAGTGTTGCAGGGGAAGAAGGTAATGTTGGAGTTGAAAAAGGGAGTGCTGCAGGGGAAAAAGGTAATGTTGGAGTTGAAAAAGGTAAAGTTGCAGTGTATGATGACCTAAGTCTATCATCTGATGATAGTGTAAATGAGGACTACAATTATGATAGCGCACAAGATGTTGCTTTTGAGAATGAGTCTGATGGGTGTGATGAGATTGAGGAGGATGAACTTGATACCCTAGTTGGTCATGAAAATGATGGTAATGGAGAAGTCGTAGAAAATGATGGTAAAGGGAGTGACAATGACAGTGAGGAAATGCAAAGTGGTTGTGACAGTGATGATAGCAGTGGAGTTCTAAGAAAAAAACATCCAATTTTCAGACAGCCAAAAGACATGTCAGATTACAAGTGGGAGGGATCCTAATGATCAGATGCTTCCCATAGCATATGCAGTTGTGGAGAGTGAAAACAAAGATAGCTGGACTTGGTTTTTAGAGCTGTTAATTGATGACCTTGGAGGCAAAGATGAATGTCTGACTTACGCCTTCATCTCAGACCAACAAAAGGCAAGTTTTCATTTATTCTTATGGTTTTATGTGTTTATGTTATGTTATTTCTGTTATGTTATATTGTAATGCTACATTGTATGTTATTGTAGGGTCTGCTACCTACTATGGATGAGAAATTGCCAAGGGTGAAGCACAAGTTTTGTGTTAGGCACCTCTATAACAATTTTAGGAAAAAGTTTCCTGGAAAGATGTTGAAGGACATAATATGGAAAGCTGCCAAGTCAACATACCCACAGGCATGGGAAAGAGAGATGAAGGGAATGAGGGCCATCAATGAAGAAGCATTTAAACATATGATGAAGACCCCACCAAGGTTTTGGAGTAGATCTTACTTTATGACTAAAAACAAATGTGATGTTGTTCTCAACAACATGTCTGAGTCTTTTAATAGTGTCATTCTTGAAGCAAGGGCAAAACCTCTAATCACTATGTTAGAAGACATCAGAACATACATGATGGAGAGATGTGCAAATAACATAATGAGATTTGGAACTTTGGATGAGAATGATATTTTGCCCAATATTAGAAAGAAACTTGATGTCACAAGCACATACACCAACAACTGCCTAGTAAGGTATGTCACAACATACATTAATTCTTTAGGATGTTTATGACATACATGTGACTAATGTATTTTGTTTATTTAATCATTTAGGATGTCTGATGAACATATATTTGAAGTAAGACACATAGAAAATCAAGCTGACAAGTTTGTTGTGAACCTGAAAGATCAGATATGTTCATGCAGAAGATGGGAACTCACAAGGCTCCCATGTGTTCATGCTCATTCTACTATGAAGAATAGAAATTTCAAAATTGATACTTACATTCCAGATTATTGTAGGGTTTCAGGGTACAAGGCAGTTTATAAGCATGTGATCTACCCTGTTAATGGAGCAAACTTGTGGGTTAAGACACCATATCCAGATGTGCAACCACCCAAGTTTAGAAAGATGCCTAGTAGACCTAAAAAGAGGAGGAACCTAGAACAAGGTGAAATTGATGGGTCTGCTCGCAAATTGAGAAGAACAGGTTTTCTGGTGAAGTGTAGTAGGTGTAAGAAAGCAGGACATTACAAATCTACATGTAAGGACACAACAACTCAGACTACTCAACAACCTAGCCAACAATCAGCCCAACCCTCTCATACTCCAACTCAGACTGCTCAACAACCTAGCCAACAATTAGCCCAACCCTCTCATACTCCAACTCAGACTTCTAAGGGAAAGGCTGCTCAGAAGACACATGGACCTGCTAAGGGCAAGACACAAAAGCTGCCTGTAAGGAAGCCAACAAGACCTTTTGTGCCACCTGGGCCTACAACTAGGTTGAGTGCTGCCAGGAATGTTGTTGGCCCAGTAACAAGGAGGTCTACTCCAACAAAGAGGACCACTCCAAAGAAGAAACTCTAGTTGTGGAACATGTGTATTCAGTTACCTAGAAAACTCTAGTTGTGGAATGTATTACAATGTTTATGTATTTTGTTGTTGTTTATGTATTCTACTGTTTTTTTTTTAACAAGTCTATGTATTCTACTGTTGTCATGAACAAGTTTATGTATTCTACTGTTGTTTTGGAACAAGTCTATTTTGTGGAATGTATTACAAGTTTATGTATCCTGCTGTTGTTATTGTTTATGTATCCTGTTGTCATGAACTTTATGTTAAAAGCATAACCAACTTATAGGTACTATAAAATGAACCTAAAAGCAGAACCTGTCATGAACTTTATGTATTATGAAATGGACCTGTCACGAACTTTATATTACTACAATCATGTCTAATATGGTGTAAAAATGCAGGCCAAATTAACATACCAACTTTCACAGGTCTATAACAGACCAAGTAAACATAAAAACATAACATACCAAATATATCATTGACAAGCCAAATTAACATAATCTTTAATTGTTGGTTATGCTTTGGCAGACCAAATTAAAAACACTTTGACATGATAATTATCAATGCATACCAAGTTAACATTATCTTTAACTGTTATATTCATGTGAAACTAATACAAACCAAAACTAAAACTGATACATTCATGTTGAATTGCAAAAAATGAAATTAACTAAACTGATAGAATTCACATATTAGAATCCAACTATTACATTCATGTTGAAGTGATACAATCCAAAACTGATACAAACTTTAACTGAACTTAAACCTAATTCTTACAACCAAAACTTAACTTAATTCTTACAAACAAACTATAACATACTACTTCCAAACAAACCTTAATACCCTAACTACCCCTAACAACTAATACAATGATAATCATCACAAACATCAAATTCAAAATCTTTTTCCACTTCATGATATTCTTCATTTCACTTTCAAGTTTCATCAGCTTTTTCCCTAATTCTTCATTCTTCATTGTCACCTTTTCAATGTCCTTTTTTGCTTCAGGAAGTCCATTAGTTACCACACCCAACCTATGCATCCAAAATTGCTCATTCTCATCACTTATCTCCTCATAAAACCAATCAAAGAAGCCACAACCAGCTTGCATACCTCCCTGTAAGTTTCATTGTTTAGAGGATGATGGATAATGAATTCAAAATTAAACAAAAATATAACTTATAATTTGGACAGAAAAAGAAACATAACTTAAACAAAAACAGAACTTCAACAGAGAACAAAACCAGCTTGCATACCTTATAATTTGGACAACCCCAAAAAAGTTTTTCCATATTCTTAACAGTAGTTACCCTTTGAAGAACAGCCATGTCTCCACAATGGCACATGGGCTTCCATCGTGACCTACTACAAATATCCGAATCTCGGCTTTTCAATTTCAAAATGAAGGAGGAACATCCGAATTTCATGCTTGCCAAATAAAAAAAACCCTATATTAATTTAGGGATTTGGGATTGGGATTTGGGATTCAGATTAGTTTAGGGATTTGAACGGAAGGAGAAAGGAGAAGGAAGCAACATCATGAACACAATTGCTAGGTCATCTGCCAGATATACAAAATAAACGGATGTTTGGGGGCAACTGATGGTGAGGACTAAAATGACACCATTTTAAAAGTTAAAGGACCAACTTGACACTTTTTAAAGATAAAGGACCAAAATGGACCCCGAGCTAAAGTTAAGGAACGAAAAGGGGTATTTTGTCTTTATTTTATTAGTTTAAAAATTATTTTTCAGATGTATTTCAAATAGCATTTTATTTTATAATTTATAGTTTATTATTTTTTTCACTTTTATCCTAATTACTTTAATATAAATCAACTTTTATATTTTGTTATTTACTTTAAGATAAAATAATTATGTATTAAATATGTTTTATATTATTTTATATTTATTAATTAAATGAAACGTTAATTTTATCAAACATTTTAATTAATTTATCAATTATTAGTCTTCAGTCATCAATTATAAATTATAAGGTATTAGTCATTAGTCATCAGTCATAAATTATAAATTATATGTTAGTTTATCAATCAACCACTATTTAGAGCTTTAATATAATTATTAAGACCATTTACAAACTTTGTGCAACAGGGAATGCATGGATTTTTGCTCTGAGCTTTGTATCAAGTATATACAACACATAACAATTAAAATACCTATGATGTCTCATTACAAACATCTATCCTTAAAAGGGTAAAGAGTGTCAACCTAAGGTGTTTTTGCTTTATTGGTCATAAATTTAAAGTTACATAATATCTAGTCACAAACTTTGTGCAACAGAAAATGTACGGATTTTTGCTTTGAGCTTTGTATCAAGTATATACAACACATAACAATTAAAATACCTATGGTGTCTCATTACAAACATTTATCCTTACAAGGGGAAAGAATGTCAACCTAAGGTGTTTTTGCTTTATTGGTCATAAATTTAAAGTTACATAATATCTAGTCACCACAAACTTAAGCTTTCATACAAAACTTAGAAGCCACTGCAACAGAAAATAGAGCGAGCCCAGCTTTCAATACAACAAGTTTCACATTCCAACCTATCAGGCACCTCCAAAGCCAAGCATCTATACAAGTTTCAGCTGCTACATGAGTATACAAGAGCTTCAAATGTGTTGCTACACGAGTTGGTTTCATAGTGTATTGTTAATTAACACCATTTCATGAGCTACCAAAACAAAATGCATGTGACTTGCAACTACATAATATTTAAACGACATCAAATGCGAAATTTACCAAAACGCAATGGAAAAATCATAAATTGCAATTTAAATTTTGCAAACCAAATTCACTTCATTCATTATAAATAGAAGTTTTTCTCATTCAGATTGCCCAAGCTTTGAAAGCCATAATCACTGCAGAAATCCAAACCAAAGCCTCACACATAATTTCATTCTTCACCTCATAAGTTTCTTCTCCAACTCATCTTCAGTTTCTCATCAACATTCTTTCAATTGTTGGAAATTCAATCACAACTTATGGAGAATTTCACTCAATCAATCTTGATCTCAAGATTGTTTCAACTCACATAATGACCATGAAAGAAAGAAAGAAAGTAAACGTAGGAGAGGAAGAAAATGAATAATTTTCTGCAGAGAACTCTCTGCCACAAACTGTGGAAACTCTGTTATTTCACTTGCAACTACAAACTGTGAATTACAAAATATGAGGAGATGAGATGAGATGCTTACAAAATAAGGGTTTCTCCCTATTTATAGATTTATGTTAGCTTGCACCCCAAGGAAAAGCCCAAAAATATCTAATCTAATATTTCTAAATTAAATATGATCTTTCTAAATCAAATCTAATCTTTCTAAAATAATGAATTACATATTTAACACACTACCTAATTCATTGTGTCTAAACTATCAACGTTCATCATAGACCTTAGATTTTTGAACACTTCGACTGACACTCCCTTCGTCATAATGTCTGCAATCTGATTCTCAATTCTGTAGTGTTCTAAGTTCATCTTCTCTTCTGCTACCTGCTCTCTAAGTTAATGGAACCTCATTTCGATGTGTTTGATTCGACCGTGTGCAATTGGATTATTCACCAAGTTGATAGTTGACATGCTGTCGATCTTCATGGTAATTGCTCCATGACTCTTCACTGTGATCTCTTCGACCAGGTTCACCATCCAGGTTGTTTAACATGCACAAAGAGAAACAACTATATATTCTGCTTCGCATGATGACAATGCCACTACTGGCTTCTTTCTCAAACTCCAAACAATTGGTGCACCACCTAGCATAAACACATAGCCAACTGTGAATTTTCTATCCTCAACATCACTACACCAACTAGAGTCGGTGTATCCCACTAACTTGCATTATTTTCCTTCTTCAGTTGCAGGAAACAAAATGTCATAGTCGAGAGTCCCTTTCAGATACCTCAGTATCCTCTTCGCCGCTGCTAGGTGTGATACATTTGGCTTCTGCATGAATCTACTTACCATACCCACATTGTATGCTAAGTTTGGCCTTGTGTGATAAAGGTATCGAAATGACATAATAAGTCTTCTATATTGGGTTGGGTTGACATCATTTTCATATGAATCCTTTAACAATTACAATCTGGTCTCAGGTGGAGTTGAAGTTGGGTTGCAATCTTGCATCTCAAATCTCTTGAGTATTTTGCATGTATATCTTCTTTGGTGTATCATCAATCCTCTACTACTCTTGTAGAATTTGATGCCAACGAAATATGAGAGATTTCCCAAGTCTGATATTTCAAACTCTTCACTCAAGTTATGTTTGATGTCTTCGATCTCCTTCTTGCAACTTCCTGTTATCAATAGGTCATCGACATAGAGACATAGTATAAGCAATTACTATTGCTTCTCCTTACATATACTCTATGCTTAATCGTACACTTCACAAATTCCTTCTCCCTTAAGAAGTTGTCAATTTTCTTATTCCAAACTCTTGGAGCTTGCTTAAGTCCATACAGGGCTTTATGCAGCCTGTAGACCTTTCTTTCTTTGACTCATTTCACAAACCTAGCTGGTTGTACAACATAAACTTCTTCATATAAGGAGCCATTAAGGAATTCATATTTCACGTCCATCTGATTGTTCATATTTTCTAGACTAACAATTGATCTGATTGTTTTGATTCTAGCAACAGGTGTAAAAACTTCGTCAAAGTCGATTCCTTCCTTCTGTAGAAATCCTTTTGCTACAAGTCTCGTCTTGTGTCGAGTTACTTATCCTTTAGGATTCATTTTCACCTTGTAAACCCACTTCACATCAATTGCCTTCTTTCCTTGCGCAAATCGACAATTGAACAAGTGTTGTTGACTTCGATAGAGTCTAACTCCTCATTCATTGCTTTCACCCACTTTGAATCTTTCAATGCCTCTGTTGCATTAACTGGTTCGACATCTGCGTAGAAAGCATAGTGTACTAGCTCACCTTCTTCATTGACAATATCATCTGATGTAATCATACATTCTTGCAACCTTGCAGGCATATGTCTTTTTGTCGAGGTCTACTTGGGCCAGCTTCATCTCTGACTTGTTCCTGTCAAACTTCACTTTCAACTTCAGTGGATGGTTCTTCACAAGAGATTCTCACTGAATCCTTCTTGACATTTTCATTCCAATCCTATTCTTTAAGTTCATCTATGATCACGTCCCTTCTGATCACTACATGCTTATTTACTGGGTCGAACAACTTGTAACCTCCAGTCGAATGGTATCATATCAAGATCATCTGATTCGACATATCATCAAGCTTCTTTGTCAACTGATCTGACATATGTCTATGTGTTATAGATCCAAACACCTTCAAGTAACTAAGGCTAGGCTTGACACTAGACTAACATTCTTTTGGTGTGATTCCTTCAAGCTTCTTCGTCGGACATCTATTTAATATGTATGTTGTTGTTGAAACTGTTTCTCCTCATAATTCTTTGGGTAGATGCTTTCCATTTAACATACTTCTCACCATGTTCATGATGGCTCTGTTCTTTCTTTCTGCAATTCCATTTTTCTATGGAGTGTATGGTGGCACCACCTCATGCACAATCCATTCTTTTTCACATAATGCATTAAACTCTTTCGACACATATTATCCACCACCATCAGTCCTCAGAATTTTCAGCTTTCGACCACTCTGTCTTTCGACCCTAGATTTGAATTTGGCAAATACCTCGATCACATCACTTTTCTTCTTGATGAGGTAAGTCCATAGCTTTCGACTATAATCATCTATGAACGTGACAAAGTATTTATTGCCTACAATCAAATCCACCTGGATTGGACCACATACATCAGAGTATATGACTTCCAGAATTGCCTTTGACTTCCTTCCTGCATCCTTGCTGAAGTTATTCTTGTGTTGTTTCGACTGAACACACTCTTCACAAACTTCACTTAGAATGTAGATTTCAGGTAATCTTGAAGCCATATTTCACCTCTTTAGCTCTCTGATGTCATTGAAGTTGAGATGACCTAGTCAAAAATTCCATAACCATTCATTTCTGTTGGCTGTAGTTGCTAGGCACTTGTGCTCCATCACATTGAGTTCAATCTTGAAGGTCCTATTTTGAGACATTTGAGCCTTCAAGATCAACCTACCACATGCATTGAGAACTCTTATCATCTTGTCTTCTATCGACACCTTGTAGTTTTTTTCGACTAGCTGTCATATACTGAGCAAATTACTCTTCATTCCTGGTATGTACAACACATTGGAAATTGCTGACATCTTGCCATCTTTCCTCATAATCAAAACATCGCCAATACCTTCAGCTGCTAGAGTATTTTCATTTGTAAATTTCACCATGTTCTTCGACGAGGGCTTCATGTTGATAAACCAATCTTTTCTTCTAGTCATGTGTAATGAGCATCCTGAGTCCAAGTACCACTGGTCCTAGAATCTCTTTTCGTCTCTTGTTGTGACCATTAGCAACATCTCTTCTTCTTCATGCTTCACCATCTTTGCATCATTTTCTTGATTCTTCTTCTTTTCTCGACATTCACCAAAATAGTGACCATACTTCTGATAATTGAAACACTGAATGTTACTTTTTTCAGGCTTTCGTCCACCACCTCTTCCTCTACCTGCAGCACCACCTCTTTGGTTGCCTTGATTCGACCAGTTTCCTTCCTGCTGATTTTGACCAATCAAATTGTTGTAGCCTCCTCTACCTTTGTTGCCATTCTAGCTTCCTTTGCCTTTCCTTTCCTTTTCTGACTGCGCTTGCAAAGCCATATCACTCTTCGACTTTCCTACAGCTCTCTCATCCATCCTTTGTTCATGAGACTCAAGCGTTCCTTAAAGCTCTTCCTTCGTCAATGTTGACAAGTCTTTGGACTCTTCTATTGCTACTACCACGTGGTTGAACTTTGGAGCCAACGTCCTCAAGATCTTTGCAACAACTGATCTTAATGTCAACACTTCTCCACAGATTTTTATTTAATTCACCAGCTTTGTAACTCTAGTGAAGAAATCTGTTATACTTTCACTTTCTTCCATCTGAAGCAATTCACAAGTTCTCTTGTGAGTTTGTAACCTCACATCTTTCACCTTTTACGTGCCTCCAAATAACTTTTCAAGAATCTCCCATGCTTCCTTCGCTAATTCTATATCACTAACCTTTTCAAAATTATTTGGATATACACATTTATAGATTATAAAGAGAGTTTTATAGTCTTTCTTCTTCAATTCTTTGAATGCAGCCTTTTCTTGATCCGTCGCATTTTCTGCAAGTGGTGCTACTCCTCCCTTCACAAGATCCCAAAGATTTTGATAAAATAAAACCACCTTAATCTGCTTGCACCAATTCTTATAATTACTTTCTTGAGAATTGAAAGGTTTGTCGGAAAGTAACCGTTTGGATGATTCATCGCCATCACGATTTTCCTTCCTTGAATCGTAACCAGAGCTATAGATACCAGATGTTTGAAATTCAACCACAACCTATGGAGAATTTCACTCAATCAATCTTGATCTCAAGATTGTTTCAACTTACGTAATGACAATAAAAGAAAAGTTTAGAAAGAAAGAAGGAAATTAAACGTTGGAGAAGAAGATGATGAACAATTTTCTACAGAGAACTCTTTGCCCATAAATTGTGGAAATTCTGCTATTTCACTTGCAACTGCAAACTGCAAATTACAAAATATGATGATATGAGATGAGATGTTTACAAAATAAGGGTTTCTCCCTGTTTATAGATTTATGTTAGCTTGCACCCAAGCCAAAGCCCAAAAATATCTAATATAATCTTTCTAAATCAAATTTGATCTTCCTAAACCAAATCTAATCTTTCTAAAATAATGAATTACATATTTAACATCAATTCATCACATAACTTCAAAATCGACAACAACATTTCAGAATTCGAACCAACAACAACAATTAAGAAGAATTGAAGAAAGAAGGAAGAGAAATTGAGTGGATTAGAACCTGAATCAGAGCTTTTTGATGTAAATCTCACAACTCAAATTTGAGTTTGTGGTTAGATTTCGCTTGAAATTGAAGGTAGATTTGAATAGTACGTTGTATTTCGATTGAAACCGCACAAGATTCAAGCTCCGCCGCTACCGGCATGAAGCTCTAACACGGCGGATTAGAGTGTTAGCCTTTGAACTTGTGTGAAGAAGAACACACTAGCTTTGATGCTTGTTTAGTTTTTAAACTTTCACCACATGAACCATGGGCCTAGCACGTCTCCTTTAAAATTTTCATGTTTACCTCCACTTGATTCCATATACACCTCCCTCCTTTTCTTGTTTTGAATTTATCTTTTCTTTTTTTCTTAACATTTTCTTTTCCTTTTTTATAAACCTTTTTTTTTTTGCAATTTTTTTTAGTTTGAATATTGGATCCTTTTGCTTCTTTTTAATCAACGTATTTTGCTTCAATTTCTTTAAGACTTTGAAAAAAAATTAGTGCTTGATTTTATTTCTTAATGCTTTTTACACATTGATTGTAGGTTGTTACCTTAGATCATGATTTTCTTGATCAAAGTTCTTATCAATTTTAATGGACTTTGGGTGTTTATGAGGTTGAATGAACTTTCATCAATTCAAATTTATCATTAAATGAATCATTTGATTCATTTTTGGTGCTTTGTGTTAATGATAGGTTTAGTGTCTTAATCCACTAAGAAAGGTGATTGAAATTGATGATGAAGTGATCTTGAGTCTTGATTCAATTTGGTCATCTATTCATCTTTCCTTCTCTTTCTTTTTTTCCCTTTGTTTTTCTCTTGATCAATTAGATGATGTGTTGTCCTTCTTGTTCATGTTGTTTGCATTGATGTTTGATGAACTTTCATCATTTCAAATATACCATTTGATTGATCATTGATCATTGGAGCTACTTTGGGTTGATGCATAAGTTTGTCCTAAGTGTCATGAAGGATTGATTGATGTAATGGACCAATCTCCTTGCCTTAATACTTGATCCCTCCTTAGTTTTTACTTGTGTTACATATTTTAGGAGTATGATCTCTATCATATCTCTAACATGTATGGTACATAAATTTTTATTGACCGGCCTCACATAGTATGATCTTCCTTAGATTGTGCTACGATTGTTTAACAAAACACTAAATTTGTCACGTAGTGGATTATTAATTCTAACACTGATATTAACCATATAATTGTGATAACTTTTACTTTATGCCATTTACTTTTATGCACATTTATTTTTATATCATTTACTTTCTTGCTCCTTATATATATATATATATATTACTTTATTGTTATCATTATATATCATATTGCTATTTTTTATGTTTATGACTTTTTCCTTTGTCCACTTGGGCCCTTTTTTCTCTCTTTCTTTTAAGACATTAATAAAGGAAAAACCATTAAAAGACTAAATTGTTCCATTGGACTATTGGTTACTATCTCATGCTTGAATGTTGGACTTATGGACTTTAAATTAGTTTCTTGATCATATGATTTGGAGTTATGACTCAAGACCTTGGAATTCATCTGGTACCTTGACCTTGAGTTGACTTTTGGAAGACTTGGCTATGTTACTTCAGTTTTAGCTTTGGCTTAAGTTCTTCTTTATTTGATGTTTGGTTTATTCTTTGTTTAATTGTGGCTTGTTGCTTGAATCCAAAGGAAGGGAGTATTGACTTGTGTTAAAGCTTGTTATCTTGGTTAGATCTTTTTTTTCCTTCCTTTTACTTTGTGTGTTTGGGTAGCTTCTTCATCTCCCCCCTTCTTAAATTTTCAAAATCTTTTCCCTTTTTCAAAACCTTCTTATTTTCAAACTTGAACCACTCTCACAATAAACCTTGACTTTGTCAAGTGATTTTCAAACTTTTTTTTCTTGAATAAATGCTAAATCATCTTTAAAATATCAATACCATTTCAAAAGACAAAAAATATACAACTCACTCAAACCATTTTGGGTCTTTTATGCACTTTTCCTTTTTAAAATTTTTTCTTAAGGTTTAGACATGAGTCATTTTCATAGTTGAGATGTAATTCTCTTATCCTCATAGTGGTGTTTGATGTTGATTCTTTTCCACTTGATAGAGCTAGTGGCATATTTGTTGATCTCTCTCCAAGTTGGAGCCCTTCTTAATAGTGATGCAAATATCTATTTTCATATACTTGTGGGTAATTAGTTGAGTTTTCTCCTTAAAATGACAACTTGTCTTTCCATTTAAAATAAATCAGAACACACCCTTTTGTTATTTTTATCACGAACTACGAGGTTTTGATCCTCCATTGCACTTTGTGGGTACGTGGGCATGAGGCTCAAGAAGTCTTGTCAAACACCAAAAACCCTAAAAAAAAACATTTCTCTTCTCATCTCCTCAATGTTTTGCAAACAACACCTTTTAATCCAAACATATATTTTCAAGAGGTTCCTGTAGAGTACTATAGATGTTTTGGGTACTAACATCTCCCCATTTCATAACCAACCACATTACCCTTTGTCTCTCTATTTTATTAGTTTTGTTTTAAAACTTGTGTGGGTTTTGTTTGTTCTTTTCCCCCATTCCTTTGGAAAAATAAATGTGTGGTGGCTACTATTGTTTCACGAGTTAAGTTAATCAATAGCTTAATCTCAAATTTCACGCTACATTATGTCTCACAATTTTTTTTAGGTCTTTTTCGTTTTTATCATGGTTTTGTGTTTTTTTTATAAGATCAAGAAGAAAAAACAAAGAAGAAGAAAATGACATAAAGTAAAGTGAATGATAAAGAACGATAAAGTAAATTGCAGAAATTAAATGGCGAGAAGTAAATTGCGAGAAAATAAAGTGCGATAACGTAAAAGTTAGAAGTTAGTAGTTAGTGATTAGTGATTGACTGATCGATTAATTGCATCGGGATAATTTAGCGTTATGTTAAGTAATCGTAAGTGGACTTATGTTAAAGCTACGCCTATCTGAGGCCAGTCAATAAAATTTATGCGTTTAAACGTATTCAAGAATTAATAACAATTAATCTCAAAAAAATACGCAACACAATGATAAATTAAAGAAAGAAAATTAAAAATAATTAAAAAAAAATAAACAAAAAAAATAGAAAATTAGTTACAAGAAATGAAAATACAAGAATAATAATCAAATATGAAGAAGAATAAAAGTTGTAAAACAATTTGGAAAAGAAATCAAGAAAACAAAAGTAAAGAGAAAGAAATCAAAATAGAAAATGAAATGAAAATTAAAAATAAAAGGAGGGGTGCAACGTATCCATGTGGAGGTGTGGAAAGCAATTCTGAATGGCCAGACCCATAAACATACACATAAGGATCAACAAGAAAGGGTTCAAAGAAAAAAGACTCAGCCTCATGTGTTTCAGCATTCACGTTCATCCTCTTCTTTTTACATTGCTGAAAAATGGAACCCTTTTTCCGCGTCAGATCTCATCTCCAGCGGCGGTGCAGCTGAACACACTTCGAATCTTACCTCTCTCCTCTTTTTAAATCTCCACTCGAAGACACAAGCTGATTCAAATGGAAACAAACTCGATACCTTTGAAGGAGACACTCAAGTATGTTAATAATTTCAAGTTTTTCTTCTTCTTCGCGTTACTTATGAAGTTGTTCGTTGTTTTGAGTTATGTATTTATTACATTGTATTGTGACTGTTTCTTTGCATGGAAGTGTTGTTGAATGTGATTTGTTTCTGCAACTGTATCTGAGTTATTGTGGAGAGGATTATTGAGTGAATTTTGTGTTGTTGAATTATTTGTTATGTTTAATTTTGCAGTGAGGATGATGGATTGAAGTGGTGCAGAGTTTTATTAAGGGTTTGAAAGGAGAGTGAAGAGTGCTTTTGTGTAACTATTTAGGGTTAAACCATGGAAACATGAAGAGTAATGTGTGGGATTGAGGTTGATGAAAAAATGTGAAGAGTGGTGTGAAGAATGACGTGAAGAAGAAGCACTACAATTTGAATTTGAGGGAACTTATATAGTGATTGAGCAAGGGTAGTTTATGCTTTTGAACGAAATGGTCATGGAGGAAAGCTTTAAATGATGGTAATCATGAATGGTGTTGTGGTGAGAATCAGATATCAAACTATTAATTAACTTGAATCACAAATCATGAAGTTCACCGCCGAGCTTTGGTTTATCCAAAGGAAAGGGTAAAGATCGAAGAAAAACCTAAGTGCGCTATGTAACAATAAAGCTAAGAGAATCTAAGGTTCGGGAGTTGGTTATACATAGGGAAGGTGCTAGCATCCTAAGTATTTGTAGTACTCTACAAGAACCTCTTGTTAGTATTTGTGTTATGCTAATATTTGCTTGTCGCGGTGAGAATTGGATATCAAGTTATTGGTTAACTTGAATCGCAAATCATTATTCGCCATCGGTCTTTAATTCGTCCAAGGGAAGAGAAAAAGATCGAATAACCCATGAGTAGGCAATGTAATGTAAAGCTAGAGAGTCTAAGGTCCGAGGTTGTGTCGCTACTGCGAAAAACAACCGGCGAAAAAAAAAGAGAAGAGTTGCCACTTTCGTTATTTATCCCAAAGAGAGGGAAAGGAAACGATCGTAAAAACCTAAAGAAAAGGGAAAGACAAGGTCATCGCAACCATGTCTGGGTTCGGGAGTCGGTTACGCAAGGGGAAGGTATGAGCACCTCTTACGTCCGTCGTACTCGACGGGATCCACACATGGGTTGTCTAGTCTATGGGTGAAAAACAATCTATCTACGACTGCTAAAGCTAAACGAAAAGAACTGACTCGATAGAGCATCGCGCTCTATGCCTACGTATTTCCTCGTGCAATGGGAAAGTCAGAGTCAACGTAGTTCGGAAAACTACGGGGGGAGATTGCTTGCCAAGACGTCGTGTCTTGTGCCTACGTATTCTCATCTGGCATGAGAAATCAGAGCAAAACGTAGTTCAGGCTAACTACGGGTAAACAATGGTGTTCTCGATCACACGGGGGTGAGAGAAGAGATTGAGGATACTAGCGTGCGCATTCTAGCAGTTAGGTGTATGCTGCTCGACCATTGAAGACTTAGGTGTTACCTGTTTGCGGTAGAACGTACGTAGTATGTCGGGGTTTAGAGGTACGGGAATCTACGGGTTCTAGAACTACGGTCTGGTCTCAATTGCGCTAGGGGCAAGAGAAAGGGAAGAGATTAGTCGTCAGCGGGAAAGTCTCGATCGCACGGCAGCGAGAGAACAGAGAAGTTAGTTGTTAATATGCTCGCTAGGATATCGCATCCTATGCCTACATATTCTCGTCTGATACGAGAAATCAGAGCAGCTGTAGTTCAGCCTAACTACGGAAAACAGTCTCGATTGCACGGGGGCAAGAGAAAGGAGCTCAATCGCCAGGACGCGAGAGAAAAGGGGAAGTCTCAATCGCCAGGATGCGAGAGAAAAGGTTCGAAACGGGATGCACACGCGAAGTCCTAGACGTAGGAGCGAGTGCGTCGCATATCGTCCTAAGGACGTATACTAAACATTCTAGGCAATTGAGAGGTGGCCACTTAATCACCATTTCCCACGTATCTAACGAATACTCACAACACTCGAAGGGTGAAAAGAAAGAGATGAAAGAAGTGAAATAAAAACAATGTTACCGAACGGAGTGGTTCCGTTGACCCTTGACTTGTGCGTGCAATTTCCATTTCCAAGCTCTACTCTTTTATCCTTGATGATGATATTTCGAACCAGAACCAATGTGACGCTGAACCGTCATAATTCAACTTATAAAAGAAGTCAAACCCCAAGAGGCAGCATATTGATATCCGTATCAAAGACAAGATAGAGAAATGATATTGAGAATCACTCTCCGATTAAATCATGTCACACGGCCATCCCAATAAAATCAGAAAAAGAAGAAGAAAAGATGAGGAGAGAAAAAACGGTCTCGGATCCTACATTATCCATCAACAATCTGATTAATAACGCATTACGGAGGTCTCGTCATCGACCTACAAAAATGAAATGATGAGAAAAATAATCCAATAGAAAATGTAAGTAAGAATTCAAATTAAAAAGTTGAAATAAAACTCCTAATAAATTCCTAAAGAAATAAAAGGAAGTGAAAATAAAATAGAATATAAAATCTACATATTTAATTATATAAAATATTCTAAGTAAAAATAAAACTATAATATTCTATAAAAAAAATAGTATGAAATATAATATATAAATATTTTACAAAGAAATATAATATAAATATATACAAAAAGTATTTACAAACAATAAATTTCAAAAAGAAGAACAACAAGGGAGTGCAGTAGCATCAACAGGGGGGTTTCAGCATAAGTCCACACGGTGGGCCTTTGAGTTTGAAAGCCCAACAAAAATAGCAAACAGCAGCAGAAAGGGGGGGGGGGGGGTATGTACGAACAGAGAGGGAGTATGAATCCAAAACCAACGGTTGGGCATGGCCCAACGTCACAAAAAATCTGAAAAACAAAACAGAGGGTGCACGGGGAACTCGGGGGTATCGTATAGCAAAAACACAAATGGGTTGTTTGGCCCACTAACCACTCAAAAAAACTCAACAAATGTCATCTTCTTCTACCTTTCAAACAGAAAACCCTAGGTCTCTCTCAACCTCTGTTCCACCGCCGACTTCCCCCTCTCTCCCCGTTCGATCTCTCAACCTTTCTGTCAAAACTTCTCCCCATCCAAACAAACACCCTCTTTCTCTCAGCTTAATCTCCCTCAAACATCGTCAACACCTACAAAAAGAAATCACAACAATAAATGATTCTTCCATTCTCTGTTGAGCTTCGTTCTTGAGGAGACGAAAATGGAGGTGGTGTGCTCAACAGTTCACGACAATAGATCAGAGGTTGGATACATGTCAATTATTGTTGAAGATTGTGAAGTTTCATTTGAAGAACACGGTTAGTTTGATGTGGTTTACGGATGGTGTTCGTTGAGTAGATGAAGGATCGTGATTTGCATGTTGTAGATCATGGGCTTTTGAAGCAATTTGGTTCGAGATCTGAAGAGTGGTTGAAATCTGGAAACGATCTGGAGGTTTGTTCATGGAAGTCTGTGGAGTTTTCTGGAGATCTGTAGTTTTGAAGATGGTTCGATGAAGAAATCCAGAAAAAAGACGAAGGCGGTTGAATGTTGTTTCGAGTTCAGATCCGTGTGAGGTTCGAAGGAGATTTGGAAAGGCGTTCGTGGCGGTGTGAATCTGGATCTGAGTTCATGATTGATTATCCGTTCAGGGGTTTGTAGATCTGGACGAAAAAATGATGAAGAAAGAAGTTCATATGGATGTAGTTTGGATCTGAAGAAATTTTGAGTGGAAGATCTATGATTGTTGAAGCGTGGTAGTGGTTTGTGAATCTGGAGATGTTAGTGAGTTTAGATCTAGGATTTAAAATGTGGAGGTTAGATCTGGAAAAATTAATGAAGAACACGATGAAGTTCATATGAACATGATGAACAAAATGATGAACATCGATGAGTTCTGGGAAAATGACGAAGAACATATGAAGTTTTCTGGGGATTCTGGACAGGTTGATGAACAATACGATGAACAAGGATGAGTTTCCGGCGACTATGAACTTTCCGACGAGAGCTTTCTGGTGGTGTTTGATCTGTATAGATTTTGCCGATTGGATTTCCGGCGTTTGCATGGCATCCGGTGAGGTGTTGGGACCCGTGTCACCTCATTAATGAGGGTACTTATACTGCTGATATGTGTCACCGACTGCATTGAATGGGCCTGCAAAAATGACACATAGTAGGGGTGGACAAAAACCCGTGAATCGACCCAAACCGGTCTATCCGAAAACATAATGGGTGAATCGGATCGGTTTCTGCGGGTCATCGGATTTTTGTTTTGAAAAGCTCAGTTTTAAGTGGATAGTAGCAGTCGGATTTGGATTTGAAAAATCAATTCACGGGTAACCGAAACCGCCCGCAGTAACTCCTTGAAAAGTGGAAAATATTGGTTGGAAAGTGTAAACTGCTTATTTCAAAACCATCAAATTTTCTCTCTCTCTCATAAAAGCTATATCGTAGCTGCCAGCTTGCAATTTTAATTACATATTCAGTATTCATTCAAACCATCAAATTCTCTCTCTCTCGTAAAAGCTATTTGTAACATTACTCCATGGAGAGATGCTTCCGTATAATTTGAAAGAGTTCTTCTTCATCTCTATTTCTTCTCTATTTCTTACTCATCTCTATCTCTTTTGTATTTCTTACCCATCTGATCTATTTGAAGAGTTCTTCTTCTTATATCTATTTTGCTATCAGATCTGAACACATTTCAATATTTATTCATCAGATCTGGCTTAGTTTCAACGTTTATTATCCTATATCATATATTATTTTTTCATATAAAAAATAATTGAATTTCAATCTTCTCTCGTTTAGTTTAATTTTCAGTATGCTGAGTTTTCTTGTAATTTTTGTGTCAATTTTTTTAATTCAAAAACCGACACAATCCACCCGATTATCCGCAAAAACCGAAAAAACCGTCACCCACTAAAACCGAGTTTTGAAACGGACGGAAGTGGGCTTTCAATTGCTAACCGTCGGTTTGTTCGGTTTGAGATTTTTGGACCGAATCCGACCCGGACCGACCGAGTGTCCACCCCTAACACATAGCCTGCAAAGCTGATTAATTGACTAATGATTCTGATTAATATGACAAAATTAATTAATTAAACTAACAGTAAATGCTGAACATTAATAAAGCTAATAAAAAATTAAAAGGCAATTAAATGGATTGATAACTAAAACGAAAATTAACAACTAAATAACACCAATTAACTCAAATTAAACTTAACTAATTCAATTAAAACTAATATTCTAATTAAATCCTAAATTAAAGAATTAATAAAACTCAAAATATTCTAAAAAAAACAAATAAGAACTCTAATAAACTATGAAAAATAGAAAATGATATTTAATCTATTACAAATTAAATCTAAAAATCAAAATAGAGAAATAAATCTAAAACTATTAAAAGAAAATATCTAAAATTCAATAAAATTCTAATAACTTCTAGAAAATAGAAAATGGAAATTAAATTTTAAAAAAACCTATTTAAAAATCTAAACTATTTAAAATAGAGAAATTAATCTAGAAAAATAAAATCGACGAACAAAAATGCGAGAAAGCGACCAAACGAACAATAATAAAAATCGGATACCGAAATACCACCGAAACCAACAGCGTAGATTGAATCACCGGGTCGAGTGCAAATAAAACTCCGTATCCGAAACGGTTTGAAACGTATGGAACACAACAGAAAGGGCTGTAATCTCGATTAAATCAATCTGACTACAAAAAATGCACAGTATGCGGTATGCAAATGCAGATGTTGATGAAACGAAACATAAGCCAAATATAAGAAACGGTTGGTCAAATTTTGGGGTGCAACAGCTGCCCCTATTCAAACGACTTGGACCTGAAGGGTTGAAAAGCGAACGACTTTCAATCATTCAAAGGTAAAAGACGGTTGAATACCAAAGAACCCGGAAATTTGCCAACCGCAAAAACAGAACTGCAAACTCTGATAAATTGGAACAAAGATCTCCGGAAGATAGCTGAGCTAATCATAAAAAAACTCTGCTGGGAAAGAGAGGCTTAACCAAAAAACTCTGGCAGGGAGAAAACGAAAGAAACTTAACCAAGTAACTCTGTTGGGTAACACATAATAAGATGAACACATTCATCAAAAGTTGCGCCACGGTCTGGATACCATTTTGGCCAAAGGTAACATTCACGTTGTCAGAGTCTGGATACTCGAAGGAAATCGGGGCCTGGATGCTCAAGGTGATCGGAGCCTGGATGCCCAAAGCAGATATACCTGAGTCTGGATAGTCAGTAATCGGAGCCTGGATCTCAATGCACTTCTGAGCCTGGATGCTCTATGCAATATACCGGAGTCTGGATTCTCGGTTAATAAATCTGAGTCTGAATACTCAATAATCGGAGCCTGGATGCTCAATGCAATCTGAGCCTGGATGCTCTATGCAAATAACCTGAGTCTGGATACTCGGTTAATAAATCTGAGTCTGGATACTCGATAACCTGAGCCTGGACGCTCAACGCAATCTGAGCCTGGATGCTCTATGCAAAAGAAATATATTCATTAGGATCTGGATATCCTACAAGTTCAACTCAAAAGAAGTTGCTGAGAAAACATTGCGTGCCAAGGTCTGGATACCACACGGCGATAGGAGATAACCACAATTACTGTGACCTGGATATCATGAAGCATCAGATAAATTAACATGGTCTGGATACCATAACTGCCTTTACCGGAGCCTGGATACTCAATGGAGAAAGCATAAACAAAATTCATCAGGGTCTGGATACCCAACTGACTTGACTGGAGTCTGGATACTCAACGGAGAAAGCACAATAACACGAGCATAAGCCATGGTCTAGATACCATAAGACAAAATAACACAAAATACACCTGTCGTGATCTGGACATCACAAGGGAATTTGACCTGAGTCTGGATACTCAACGGACCAAACATATCGGTAACTGCCATGGTCTGGATACGACACAGGCAAAGATGACTAACTGTCGGAGAAAACAAAAAAGCCGGGTCTGGATACCACGCAGGCTAACGGGAACATATCAATTTGCCATGGTCTGGATACCATATAGGGCTAGAAACAAAATCATCCATCGAAGTTCGACGACGCTGCTGGGGAGAAACGTAAGTCGGGGTCTGGATACCACGCGGGCTAACGAAAAGTACTATGGTCTGGATACCATTCTTCAACTTGTCATGGTCTGGATACCATATAGGCACAAATATCAACCAAAATCTGCCAGGTTTAAATACCACGCGAGCAACATAATTCAACCATCTGCTGAAAACCATCTGAGAACAGAGCGGTAACCACCTGGCTTATGTTTCAAATGCAAATGTTTGAGAATAGCGTAATGCTCCATACAAGATGGAAATGCTACGCGTTTAGGTAGATGCTATGCACGATGCAAAATGCAAGGGAACCGATCCAGCAAAATAAATGCTGGAGACAAAAAAAGCCAACTCCACCAGGGATCCAATCAAAACTCTGCTGAGGAAAACGCCCTGGATGGCACACCAGAATACGGCTCTTCTGGGAAACCAACATCTCAACTAGAGGAAACGTGCCCACTCTATTAGGGAGTTAACAACTCTGCAGGGGATAACCATCAACCACTGAAACTGAATCTCGCTTCATCGAGGGAACATCCCTGAAAAACTCACCAAACTTCCCCGAAAGTGACGACTTGCTGGGGATAAAGTAAAGATCCAACCTACCGGAGATGCTCAGCTGGGGAATAATCTACCTCTGCTATAGATTACTCAGTGAGGGAATTGGTACCGACCTCTGCTTGTGGGTTAAATTCATCCATATCCACCTCTGATTAGGGAATGAGTCAATGACCTAGACTCGGAGGGTAAAGGAGCCAAATACTCGGACTCTGTGGGAATACAACACTGCACTCGTCCCACTGCTGGGGAATTAAACCCAAATCTGCTTGCCAGGGAAAACTTCAATCCTAAACCGTTGGGAATGCATAATCAATCTACCGGGGATGGCTACACTCTGCGGGGGATATCAAATATGGACCTGCTGAGGATAATCTGGATCCTGCTCTGACAAATAATAAGTGTCATCTCAACTTGCTGGGGAGAAACAATCTCAAAGTGCACATCTCTGCTGAAGAAATCTTCCTGATTTAACAACATCACCCCCTAAGGGAATACATAAGGCCAATCATGGAGAACTGAGATCATCCGAGCCTCATGTCAGAGAACATGATAGCACATGTGAACCATTGGGAATTACCGTGTCAAGTACATTTAGGCTTTTTTCTGGTTTAGGGATGAGAATAGGTTCATGATGATAAGGATTTATTTCTGGTTATCAACAAAAAGGATTTTAGGGAGAAATACTAGACGAGAACTAGCATTCAAGGGTGGACTACCAGACGAGAACTGGTGGCAGAAGGGTTTAAGGTTGTTAGACGAAAACTGACTTCTGGGTTGAGTATCAGACGGGAATTGATTTCTGGTTTGCTAGACGAGAAGTGGACTTTAAAACTGCGTTAGCCAGACGAGAACTGGTTAAACAGTAGGTTAAAAAAAGGGTGACCAGGCGGGAACTGGTTTAAAAGCTGACATGCATCAGACGAGAACTGGTGGAAAGATGACAAGTACCCAACGAGGGCTGGTATTCTAAGAAAGGGTGAACCAGACGAGAACTGGTTACTGGTTTTCCAGGTGAGAACTGGGCTTTGGAGGTTACTCTCTGGTTACACGGTAGGTAACATGTTTAGGCTGTAGGATAACGATCCAATGACAGCAAGGCTTTTTCGGAAGGTTAGGGTTATTTAACGAGGGTAATGACACGATTCCCTGACACTCAACTCTTGCTGGGGAGATCAAACGAGCTTGAATAGTTTGCCCCAATGTAGTTCAACTTGCCCCAGTCCGACTCTTTGGGAAAGTTCACTTTGAGAAGAAAATAGCTTGCCATGAGACGATTTCGAGATGGCTTGCCCCAAAATCTGTACAACAAAAGAATCCATCTTCAACTGACCAACTCTCAGCATGGTTGGTTTCAATATACTATTGAAATGGCTTGCCCCTGAAGGAGCATTGAAGCGACTTAACCTGATCTGATTGAATATCGGAGGGATCTGCCCTCAACTTACAGAAACTCTGGGTAGTTGCCCCTGATTGAGTCTTGAGATGATTCATTGTTGATCAACTGCTTCTCGAATAAACTGTCCCATAATCAAACGACGCTTCAGGACTTGTCCTCAGACTGACTGATTTCAAATTCACTGGATGTCAATGCCCCAGATTCACAGGGTTTCAGAGTATACACAATTCTGATTCAGACTGCTGAACGATCTAATCCTGTTCGATTATTCCCTGTTGGAATTTCCTCCATGTCAACTACTGACCTACAATTAAAGTTTTTTGTCCCTGAATGGTAATTTTAATGCGGTGTTCATGCAGATTTTGAAAGAAATGTCACTTATCAAGTGTCGCGATAGTGAGTGACGACTGAACCAAAAGTCCAGACGTAGTGCTGATTTGATTGGTGCAATATACAACAAGGATATGATTATCAAATCATGTAGGAGTCAGGTTACTCAACCTTATCGTAATGCGCTTTCAGATTAAACCCTGCCTCAATTAGGTCTTTTAAGGGTTGTATCGTGGTCGGGTTCACGGTTTATGAAATAAAGGATATTTGGCTCAAAGTATGATTTGCACCCGCCCCTTCTACGTGATGATCTCCAATCCTAAGTTCAGTTAACTTGGCACAAGCGCTCACCTCTCAAAACGGTTTAATGAAAGGTAGGAGTGATGGTTAAGGAAACTCACAAGGTTTTCCGGAGTGACAGTTACTCCTTTTCGTCTTCGGTGTCTGTATCCACACGACTTTGTTCTTGTTTGAGGATTTTTCTCTTGAGATCCTTTCATTTTCATTCTTTTGATTCCCTAATTTTTTCCTGGACTGACTCTTTTGAGTTCTCGTCGATTTTGAAGTCCAGCGGGATGCCCTGATTTTTGCCTAAGTATTTGCTTTCCAGCTTTTCTTTTCTTTTTACTTAGCGGGCTTTCTCTTTTTTTTTTTCTTTTTTCTTCTTTGAAACAAGTCGTGTGACACTGACTGTCTTAATTTATCCGAAGGGATATAGCTGTCTCACTCCTGATTGGTGAGGTTTAACCATTGCGGCTGATGAGGTACGACCTTTTGAGAGCGTGATTGATCCTCGAATGGGGACACTCCTCTATGAAATTTGAACGCTCGGTCAAGCTAACTGAAAACTAACCTGCCCCAGGTTAAGATGTGAGGGTTTGAAAGTCCGAAAGACTCCTACTTCTCGGCTCAAAGTGGTTAACTAGGGACTAACTCCTTATATCTCCAGTGTTTAGGGGATTTGAAACAATGCATGTACACCATCAACAGGGTTTTATCCGAAAGCATGCGATCATCAGTTATGGGTATTCAGTTTTCGTCATCCTCCCTCCAATCCTTGCTAATCACAGTGATAAAGTGGACTGGATAAAATGTGCATGTGTCTGTGTTGTGCAATAAATGAGCGAAAGCGACATGATTAATTCAGAAAAATGCAAATCACTTCATTAATATTACCATTCAAAATACAATGTTTAACAGTAAGTAGCAACTAACAAAAAAGAAACTACAAATGCAAATGATAAAAAGTCCGATGACTGCCAATACTGAGGATGTCTGCCTGTCTGGTCCACTGGCTTCTTGACATAAACTCTGAATCTACGAGCTTAGACATCTGAGAGGTTGACATGAACAACCAAAACTCCCTCTGGAAAGGAAATGCACCCTTCGTCAATCAACTGCTGCACTTTTGCATGAAAAGCTTTGCAATCTTCGGTTGAATGCCCTATAGATCTGCCATGATATCCACACTGAGCATGGGGATTGTACCCTGGAGGGTAAGGTTCTGGCACTGGCTTAAGAGCTTTAGGTTCCACCAACGAATTCTGAATCAAATGTGGCAACAACTGGCTATACGGCACCGAAATTGGATGAAAATGAGCATTCCTTCGTTCCAAATTGTTACGAGGCCTGTTCTGATTCTGGCGCTGATTTTGATAACCTCAGCCACGGGCTCGGTGATTTGCATGAGGAGCGACCCGAAGTTTCTGATGTGGTGCCCTAGGCACAGTTGTCTATCCAGAATAACGAGACACAGAAGATACTAACCGCTGAGAATATGAAGAACTAAAAGATTTCACCAATTCATCTTGAGAATACCCAACATCTGTCATGACTGCATTGACCACAGTTTCGTCTTCAGCTTGAAAGCTACAGAGAGATTCGGTTTCACTAGCCTGACCGCTTAAAACATCCTGAGTTCTTCCAGTTTTCACGCCATACTCAATACGTTCTCCTGCTTTTACCAATTCAGAGAAATTTGGTGCAATCCCAAGCATTTTTTCGAAGTACGGGCTCTGCAAGGAGTTTACGAACATGTATGTTAACTCTCGGTCTAGAAGCGGTGGTTGCACTCTGGAAGCAAATTCTCTCCATCTCTGAACATACTTCCTGAAAGGTTCATCATTCTCTTGAAACAATTCTTGCAACTGCATGCGACTGAGAGCCATGTCCAGATTATAGTCATACTGTTTCATGAAAGCCTTGGCTAAATCCACCCATGATCGGATCTGATTACTCTCTAACTGCATATACCAACTCAGAGATGCCCCAATCAGACTGTCCTGAAAACAGTGAATCATCAACTTGTCGTTGTGCACAAACGAAGTCATTCTTCTACAGAACATCACCAAATGTTGCATCGGGCAGCTGTCCCCTTTGTACTTTTCAAACCTTGGTGCTTTAAAATTCGGAGGTAACACTAGGCCAGAAACCAGACACATATCTGAAGCATTGAAACCAATAACATCTTTGACTTCCAAGGCTTTGAATTTTTCGTCCAACGCGTGAAGCCTTTTAGCATACTCAAGAGCTCTCGGGTCTTCAGTCTTCACTACCGGAACTTCTCTTCTGGAAATCAACACAGAGGAATCATCATCATGATAATCTGAAGTATCAAGAGAAGAAGAACGTTCACTTCGGGCAACAGACTGTTCATTCTGATCTTGGTTCTCAACAGAAGGCTGCACAGACGGAGCTACAGTTATGTTGTTCACTTGCGGAAAATCTTCATCGAGCAAAGAACCATACAGAGGATTGGACATCACAGTAAAACCTGACAAGGTATCAACATTCTGGAGGTCATTCCCTGACATAGCTACCAATAACTTTCAAATGACTGACACTGCTTGATACTGCTTGATTCTGCTTCAACCCCTTGGTCGTCTTCCCACAATCAACACTTGCTCAGAACGGGCACCGGAGAATCACCTTCTGAAGCAAAACAAATGCTGGATAAAAGCTCTGGCTCGCTGGAGAAATGATATGCAAAATGATGCAAAGATGCTTATGCAAATGCAATGCAAGATTCAGTAAACACGGGATCACAGCCCCCACAAAGCTCTGAATACGGTTGTGTTGCTGACTGAGTAAATTCGCTCTGAAGAGAAAACCAAAATACCGGGTTGGTTGGAAGTCAAGTTTCCTGCAAAAACCCTCCCACTCACGGGTATGGACCTAAACTGACAAGGTACGACATCCTATGCGTTCGTCAGCATCGCAGACTTTCAAGAAATGATGATACGTTCACCATTTCTGGTTTGGTATCATCATCTCCTGAAGAGGCCTCACTTAGCTGACTCACAAGTGATCAGTTCCCAGAGTCGACAACCCTCAGATCTGAAATCCTCTCAACGACCCACTGGGCTGGAAAGAAAATCATCAAAGAGAATCTCATCTGAGTGCAAATTTCGTGGGAACTAATGCATGCCTAACATACAGGTTCACCACTACTTTCTGCTTCTAATGCTATGTTCGTACTTAAGCCTGGGTTTTGGCTTATCTCTCAGAGGAACAACCACCTAGCAGCACAACAGCAACAAATGATAAAAGTGCAGAAAATGTAAATACAGTAATATACAAAATACAGCACAAAAAATACACCCACAAACCAAACAGACAAGCGCTAGGATCGACTCGCATAGGGGATGTTCCTGTCCCTAGCAGAGTCACCAGTTGTCGCTACTGCGATAAACAACCGGCGGGAAAAAAATAGAAGAGTCGCCACTTTCGTTATTTATCCCAAAGAGAGGGAAAGGAAACGATCACAAAAACCTAAAGAAAAGGGAAAGACAAGGTCATCGCAACCAGTCGGTTACGCAAGGGGAAGGTATGAGCACCCCTCACGTCCGTCGTACTCAACGGGATCCACGCATGGGTTGTCTAGTATATGGGTGAAAAACAATCTATCTACGTCTGCTAAAGCTAAATGGAAAGAACTGACTCGATAGAGCATCACGCTCTATGCCTACGTATTCCCTCCTGCAATGGGAAAGTTAGAGTCAACGTAGTTCAGAAAACTGCGGGGGGAGATTGCTCGCCAAGACGTCAGGTCTTGTGCCTACATATTTTCATCTGGCATGAGAAATTAGAGCAAAACGTAGTTCATGCTAACTACGGGTAAACAAGGGTGTTCTCGATCACACGGGGGTGAGAGAAGAGATTGAGGATACTAGCTTGCGCATTCTAGCAGTTAGGTGTATGTTGCTCGACCATTGGAGACTTAGGCATTACCTGTTTGTGGTAGAACGGACGTAGTATGTCGGGGTTTAGAGGTACGGGAACCTACGGTTTCTAGAACTACGGTCTGGTCTCAATTGCGCTAGGGCAAGAGAAAGGGAAGAGATTAGTCGTCAGCGGGAAAGTCTCGATCGCACAGCAGCGAGAGAACAGAGAAGTTAGTTGTTAATGTGCTCGCTAGGATATCGTATCCTATGCCTACATATTCTCGTCTGATACGAGAAATCAGAGCAGCTGTAGTTCAGACTAACTACGGAAAACAGTCTCGATTGCACGGGGGCAAGATAAAGGAGCTCAATCGCCAGGACGCGAGAGAAAAGGGGAAGTTTCAATCGCCAGGATGTGAGAGAAAAGGTTCGAAACGGGACGCACACGCGAAGTCCTAGACGTAGGAGCGAGTGCGTCGCATATTGTCCTAAGGACGTATACTAAACACTCTAGGCAATTGAGAGGTGACCACTCAATCACCATTTCCCACGTATCTAACGAATACTCACAACACTCGAAGGGTGAAAAGAAAGAGATGAAAGAAGTGAAATAAAAACAATGTTACCGAACAGAGTGGTTCCATTGACCCTTGACTTGTGCATGCAAGTTCCATTTCCAAGCTCTACTCTTTTATCCTTGATGATGATATTTCGAACCAGAACCAATGTGACGCTGAACCGTCATAATTCGACTTGTAAAAGAAGTCAAACCCCAAGAGGTAGCGTATTGATATCCGTGTCAAAGACAAGATGGAGAAACGATATTGAGAATCACTCTCCGATTAAATCATGTCACACGGCCATCCCAATAAAATCAGAAGAAGAAGAAAAGATGAGGAGAGAAAAAACGGTCTCGGATCCTACATTATCCATCAACAATCTGATTAATAACGCATTATTGAGGTCTCGTCATCGACCTACAAAAATGAAATGATGAGAAAAATAATCCAATAGAAAATAGAAGTAAGAATTCAAATTAAAAAGTTAAAATAAAACTCCTAATAAATTCCTAAAGAAATAAAAGAAAGTGAAAATAAAATAGAATATAAAATCTATATATTTAATTATATACAATAATCTAAGTAAAAATAAAACTATAATATTCTATTAAAAAAATAGTATGAAATATAATATATAAATATTTTACAAAGAAATATAATATAAATATATACAAAAAGTATTTACAAACAATAAAATTTAAAAAGAAAAACAGAAAGGGGGTGCAGTAGCATCAACAGGGGTTTTTAGCATAAGTCCACACGGTGGGCCTTTGAGTTTGAAAGCCCAACAAAAGTAGCAAACAGCAGCAGAAAGGGGGGGGGGGATGTACGAACAGAGAGGGAGTATGAATCCAAAACCAACGGTTGGGCTTGGCCCAACGTCACAAAAAATCTGAAAAACAAAACAGGGGGTGCACGGGGAACTCGGGGGTATCGTATAGCAAAAACACAAATGGGCTGTTTGGCCCACTAACCACTCAAAAAAACTCAACAAACGTCATCTTCTTCTACCTTTCGAACAAAAAACCCTAGGTCTCTCTCAACCTCTGTTCCGCCGCCGACTTCCCCCTCTCTCCCCGTTCGATCTCTCAACCTTTCTGTCAAAACTTCTCCCCATCCAAACAAACACCCTCTTTCTCTCAGCTTATTCTCCCTCAAACATTGTCAACACCTACAAAAAGAAATCACAACAATAAATGATTCTTCCATTCTCTGTTGAGCTTCGTTCTTGAGGAGACGAAAATGGAGGTGGTGTGCTCAACGGTTCACGGTGACAGATCAGAGGTTGGATGCATGTCAATTATTGTTGAAGATTGTGAAGTTTCATTTGAAGAACACGATTAGTTTGATGTGGTTTACGGATGGTTTTCGTTGATTAGATGAAGGATCGTGATTTGCATGTTATAGATCATGGGCTTTTGAAGCAATTTGGTTCGAGATCTGAAGATTGGTTGAAATCTGGAAACGATCTGGAGGTTTGTTCATGGAAGTCTGTGGAGTTTTCTGGAGATCTGTAGTTTTGAAGATGGTTTGATGAAGAAATCCAGAAAAAAGACGAAGGAGGTTGAATGTTGTTTCGAGTTCAGATCCGTGTGAGGTTCGAAGGAGATTTGGAAAGTCGTTCGTGGTGGTGCGAATCTGGATCTGAGTTCATGATTGATTGTCTGTTCAGGGGTTTGTAGATCTGGACGAAAAAATGATGAAGAAAGAAGTTCATATGGATGTAGTTTGGATCTGAAGAAATTTTGAGTTGAAGATCTATGATTGTTGAAGCGTGGTAGTGGTTTGTGAATCTGGAGACGTTAGTGAGTTTAGATCCGGGATTTGAAATGTGGAGGTTAGATCTGGAAAAATTAATGAAGAACACGATGAAGTTCATATGAACATGATGAACAAAATGATGAACATCGATGAGTTCTGGGAAAATGACGAAGAACATATGAAGTTTTCTGGGGATTCTGAACAGGATGATGAACAAGATGATGAACAAGGATGAGTTTCCGGCGACTATGAACTTTCCGACGAGTGCTTTCCGTTGGTGTTTGATCCGTATGGATTTTTCCGATTGGATTTCTGACGTTTGCATGACGTCCGGTGAGGTGTTGGGACCCGTGTCACCTCATTAATGAGGGTATTTATACTGTTGACACTTGTCACAGACTGCATTGAATGGGCCTGCAAAAATGACACATAGCCTGCAAAGCTGATTAATTGACTAATGATTCTGATTAATATGACAAAATTAATTAATTAAACTAACAGTAAATGCTGAACATTAATAAAGCTAATAAAAAATTAAAAGGCAATTAAATGGATTGATAACTAAAACGAAAATTAACAACTAAATAACACCAATTAACTCAAATTAAACTTAACTAATTCAATTAAAACTAATATTCTAATTAAATCCTAAATTAAAGAATTAATAAAACTCAAAATATTCTAAAAAAACAAATAAGAACTCTAATAAACTATGAAAAATAGAAAATGCTATTTAATCTATTACAAATTAAATCTAAAAATCAAAATAGAGAAATAAATCTAAAACTATTAAAAGAAAATATCTAAAATTCAATAAAATTCTAATAACTTCTAGAAAATAGAAAATAGAAATTAAATTTTAAAAAAAAAAACCTATTTAAAAATCTAAACTATTTAAAATAGAGAAATTAATCTAGAAAAATAAAATTGACGAACAAAAATGCGAGAAAGCGACCAAACTAACAATAATAAAAATCGGACACCGAAATACCACCGAAACCAACAGCGTAGATTGAATCACCGGGTCGAGCGCAAATAAAACTCCGTATCCGAAACGGTTTGAAACGTCTGGAACACAACAGAAAGGGCTATAATCCCGATTAAATCAATCTGACTGCAAAAAATGCACAGTATGCGGTATGCAAATGCAGATGCTGATGAAACGAAACATAAGCCAAATATAAGAAACAGTTGGTCAAATTTTGGGGTGCAACAGGTTGATTATACTAAGGGAATATCTTACCATCCTAAGCATCTGTAGTATTCTACAGGAACCTCTTGTTTTATTGTGTTCTTGTTGTTTGCTAAAGGGTGAACCTAAAGGTTTTTTCTAGGTATGCTCACCAAGAAATCACATCTTATGCCTATGTATCCTAACGAGAATGAAATCAGAGTGTTCGTAGTTCCCCTAAAGGGATGAGGAACTCTTGACTGTGGTCAAGGTTCCAGGGGGAGAAGGTTTGTTGATTGTTTCTAGGAGAAGAGACAAGTCGTCATCTTAGGGAGAATACTCGACTTAAACCACCACAAGCATACGAAAGACAGTCTTTGCTTCGTATTGAGAGAAGGGCTTCAACTCATTTTTATAATCGACGAGTATGCCACATACTTCTCTCAAGCAGAAAATATTATACATCTTTCTCGATTATATTATGGGGTAGGAGAATTATATCTCGACTATATCGATGAATCATGTCTAATTCTCTTATGGGAGAATAGAATTTAACTATAAGTTGTCTAAGTATGAAACTTAAGGGAATCTTATCTTAGATATAAGGAGGATGACCTAAGCTAATCAACCTGAAAAGAAATCATGGATCGAGTAGGGGAAATGATGTAAATAAATAATGTAGTTCGTATGACTTAGAAGTCGCACACAAGTTTTTCCCCTGGACATAAACGTAAGCAAGTAAACATGAAGATTCAAACCAGGGCAAACAAAGGTAACTAAGCTACAATCACTAGGTGACACATTAGATTTAAAACAAGAATTCATGGCGTATTAATTGTGTCAGACACCATTCTCAAAGAGGAACACAACCTCAGATCATTACAAGTTAAACCATGAAATCGATCACTAACTGAATTAGGCGTCGGGCTCGCGCCACAAATAAGACATATTAAACTAATACTAAATTTAAAAAGCAATGAAACCACAAATTATATCAAAATAAAATTTGAATTTAATTATCAAAGCAAATGGTCACGAATAAAATTAAGACAAATTAATATCTAAAGGTCACAAATGAAATTATAACCAAGTAATCTAATTACCTTATCAATAAATTAAATTAATTTATTTATTAACAAATTAAATTGATTTATTTATTAACAAATTAAATGGTTAGTAAGAAGAAAAAAAAGGATGGGCCTGACCAATAAAAAACAAACAAAAAAAGGGCCGGAGGACTCAAGCAAATGGGTCGAGTAGCCACACTCGCCCGATCCAACAACATATAACACAAATCTGAAATAAAAGCAAACAGAAAAAATGCAGCTAGCAAAAGTCTTTCTTCATCCCCTTGTATTTCGAAGCAGCTCACAACGATTCTCAAGAATCTCTGTTGCACCATGGTCCTCGCGTAGTCAGCTACCTTCACTCTCTTTCCCTCTCAAGTTCGACCGCCTCTCCATGTACGCTTCTTCCGTTCGTCATTGCGAGCTCCTTCGAATCGAATTGGGACAAAGCAAACATGGCATTCGAATCGCATAAATGGTGGCATCATTCAACAATTAAACATTTGTATATGCGACACAAGAGCGAGATTAATCGAGATTACCTGTCAGAGTCCGTCTGACGCGTCTTTGATGATGAAGTTTGATTATATCGGTACGTCTGGTACATTCTTTCTCTTTGTTGGTCATGAGCATATGTTCTCCTTTTTTCTGTTTTGTTTCCTCTCCTTTTAAAGGCATACACATATTTACCATCGTGAAATATTGTTTTGGAAGTCCATTAATGTTGTCCTGAACATATCGAGACTTTATTTTTGGAAAGAGTTTAAGTTGTCCTGAACACACTTTCATGTTAATAATATTACTTTCGCTTCTGTCAAAACATGATTAAAAGCATTCAAAATATTTTTTTTTCCAACTCGACAGGTCTGGATGTTTTTGGAAAACATTAATTGTTCTTGTTTCCTTGTCTTACGATTGGTTCTGGTGCCCTTGACTGCACTTAATTATTGGTCCCAACCAATATATTCTGATTCCCTGGTCTAACAGGAATTGTATTGGCAGTGTGTGCAAATGGTTGTACGTGTCCAATATGATTTGGAAATGAATGTACTGGACCTTGAGGTCGAAGATGAGATGGCATTAGGGTCTGGTGTTGTTCAAATGGTTGTTGGGGTAACATTTATTGAACTGGTTGCAAAATAGAACGCTGGTTGGTTTGTCCAGTTTGTTGATTAGAAGTGTATCCTGGCTGCAATTGCAGAGAAGGGGTGCTTTGACTTTGAACAGATGAAGGCGGCAAAGCCACCTGCTGATTAGGATACATAACATGAAACTAATTTGGACGCATCATTGAAGCTTGTTGAGGAAATTGATTCTGCATCTAGACAGGATGTTGGCCCTGAAGCTGCTCACTTGGAGGATTTGAGTGCATGTTAGATTGAAGAGATCCCACTTGCATATTCTGATGAGGCAGAGGTTGGGGATAAGAGTGATGACCTGTAACTGCATGTGACATTGTATTTTTCCCTTGAGATTGTTGTCGCTACTAAAAAATGCAACGACGGAGAGGAGAGAATGGAAAGTCAGAAGAGTCGCCATCGAACTTTATTTATCCCATGAGAGGAATGGAAAACATAGAGAAAACCCAAGAAAGAAACGAATAAGATGGTCTCGCAACCAATAGAAAGGGTTCGGAAGCCGGTTATGCAAAGACTGTACATTAGGAGCCATGGGCAGGTGAGATTGCATCTGAGGATGAGAAGGTTGTTGAACTGGAGCATTGCTTTTGTGGATGATCTTAAGGTTGAGGAACGGAATACTTCTGAACTAGTTGCTGATTTTGAGGTTGTGGATGTTGTATTTGAGGACGAGGTTGGTTGCAATTGAGCAACAATAATCTTATGATTCTACTTGTTGCAATATTAATACCTGTTGTAAGCTTGCTTTAATTTTTGGAATTAATTTGAATATGGATTTTAAATCTTTGAAGTTAGTTTGAGCTTGAGATTCTCAAGAGGTCAATCTTCAAGTTTGAACCTTCATGATATTTGTAACTCGGGAAGTTGAACTTGAATAATAAAATTCAAAATGATGGAAAGTGACATATGCCTGCAATTCTTGCAACTTAAACTCCAAATTATTTTCATAAACTTACTTATGTTGACTTGAGCTTGAGAAACTCGATGAACACACAAACTATGCTTGCAATCTCGACAACCTGACCTCGAAATGATGCTTCGCCTTAACATGTTTCATTGAAATTTGGATTCCAATAATCCATTTGAATGAACTTGACTTCATCATTTGTAACTCGTATTTTTTTAGTAACCATGGACATAATCTTAAACCATTTGAATTTAGGTAGCCTCAATTACTTGAGGTAAGCTTGAATCGATGAATGGTGCATTTGAAATTGGTTTATATATCTTTGGAGTTTGGATTCTTTTGAATCTTTTAAATAATGACTTGAATCTGAATTTTCTATTCTCAATTTGAATCTTATGAACACCTCCTGAATCTTGAAATCAATTTGAATCACAAATTTTGAAATAAATTAGTTCATTTCATAAAAATGCTATCATGGCAAATCATTCCTTCGGATTTGGACGCTTAGACGGTGACTGTATCATGATCATGCTATTAAACCGACATTTTGATAATCTTGGAACCATGAAAACTCTTAACAGTGGTTAAAATTCGTCAAAGAGTAATATTACCAAGACAATGCCATATTGCCACCAGGCTTGAAACACTATGGTCCAAATCATAACACAATAAAGCCCAACAAACTCAAGTTGGAGATCAACACACCATATCTTCAAGAACAAACTTACAATGATACCATAATAATTCCCAAATTTCATGCTCAATACCAATGGAAGAAAACCCTAATGAAGCTTTATGAGAAATCTTAAGGAAAATGACTTTGATCCTTGATAAGAATATGCTCAAACTCTAGTTTCATGAAAGAACCAGTTGAGTCAATCTTGGGAGATTCAAACCAGTGAGAAACCCTATAACCCTTGAATCAAAATGGTTATGCCTTGAAATGCTTGATTGCTAGGAACTATACTGGAAAATACTGCACCTACATAAGCTGGTTAGTCGTAATAAACATATACAAAAGATATAAGCCCTAAAGATGCTATGCAAGATAATGCATAAAGAAGTGGGATCTTAGGTTCAAAAATTAGGGCGTGACATTGCTTACTATGGAAAATGCTAAAGTAAAGACCTAAGGCATATACACTAAGTATGTTCGCCAAGACATCATATCTCGTGTCTACGTATCCTAACTAGGATGGAATCAGAGCATTCATAGTTCACCTTACTAGGGGTAAGGAACTCTTGATTGTGGTCAAGGTTCTAAAGGGGAGTAAGTGTTCATAACCATGACATTTAGATGGAGTTAAACTCTCTAAGTCTAAGTTGAAAAAACTAACTAAAAGGTGATTTCAACAAAGTCAAAGAGGAAAGTGAGTACTCATAACAATGGTACTCACATAGAGTTTACAAACTCTAAACTTAACTTTAAGTTGTAAAGAAGCAATGGCTCTAACGAGGCCAAGAAAGGGAGAGTAAGTACTTATAAAAATAGTACTCACATAGGGTTTACAAACCCTAACCTAAGGTTAGGTTAAAAGGGAAAATGACTCTAACAAGGCCAAGGGAAGTGATCCTAGCAAGGTTACACGGTGGGTAAGAAAGTAACTAAATTATCCTAAAGGTATGACTTACAAGTCAACAAGGGAAACCCTCCTTTAGAATAAAGGACAAACAATAACATGAGCAAAAAATGATGCTTTAAGCACATATGAAGCTAATAAAAAATGAGCAAGAGGACACCAAACGTCCATCAACAACTCCAGACAAAATCGTGACATCAAGAAAGAAACGATAAGCATCAAGAATTTTCAATCAATCAAGGCAAGAAGTAAATCAATAATCGTCTCATGAATCAAGTCAAACTAAAGCATCACTAATTAGTCAATGCTTAATCCAAAGTTGGCATCAAAATTTAATCAATACATCACAAAAGCAATGAACGGTCCTTAATCAAGGTTTCAGTCAAAGAAAAACTAAACTAAACAAAATTTTAATCAAAGAGTTAAGAACAATATTAATCATGATTTAAATAAAATTAAGGTTAAAAGTTAAGCAAAAACTTAATTAAAACTAAAATTCAAAATTTAATTAAAACTAAAGTTCAAAAATTAATCTAAGAATTAATTAAAACTAAAGTTCAAAAAAAAGTTAATCTAAAAATTAATTAAAATTAAAGGTTAACTTCTAATCAAACCTAAACTATGCAATTAAAAAAAATATAAAAAGGGAAGCAGTATGGCTTCACGACCAATTAACTAATCACACAACCTCAGTTGGCTTCTAATTTGCAACATCAACAAGGCAAGGAAAAGATGAACGAAAAACAGAAGGTTCACGAACAAAACCCCAAAATGACAAACTTACAGGAGCGGGGAACACCCTCTAGGTCACAAAATCCTCCTACAAAAACGAATTTGGGTTGAGCCAAATCGGAGCCAGACGCGTCATCCTTCAGATGTCCTCAAATTGTCTCAAGTTTGTTCGAAACCTCGCCCGCTCCAGGTCCCATTTGTTCTTTGATTTTGTTCTGTTCTTCTCAAACTCACTCTCTTCTTTTACGTAATCCTGTTCTGGTTTCAGATTTTTGGTAGTTTTAGAATGGGTTGATTATGTATGAGAAGAAGGTTGATGGTTTTTGAGGGGTTGAAGGAAAAGAAATGTTAAATATGGTGATTACTGTGATTCATGGTGACTGGGAAGGAGTATATTAGTAATAATGGTTATTAGTTGAGGAAGTTTTAGAAGGTGACTCCAGAGGTTGTTGTTCAGTAACGTGGAGGTGGTGGTCACTATTATTGTGGAGCAGAGGTTTTTGTTGTTAATGTTGAAAATTGAGGGAGCAAAAGGTAAAATGTTTTTTCTTCAGAATTTTCCCCTTCTATTTTTTTTAACGTTGTTGAAGTGATTGGTGAGAAACTAGATTGGATTCGCGTAATGTATCTGAGTGTATGAGAGTTGCAGGGAGTAGTGAGTGAGATGACAATGTGATGAAGGGCGAAGATGGTGAAAGTTTTTACAACATCAAGGTTTTAGTTTCATGAAGAATGTAACACCCTCCTAAATCCCACGGAAAACATATGAATAATCAGAGTAAATTGTCATACATTTACAAAAGGGTGTCACACATAAATTCCAAAACATCAAAATCACCTGTCATGCTCATTAACGTTTCAATGTAAAATCATGCTTTACAAAATTTCACTTTGCATGTAGCAGCGGATTCATTTTATAACATAATACCCCTAACAGAAACATCTGTGTTCATCACATAACCCAACATCGTTTGGGCACTAAGGCCAACATCATAATATCTCAATAATATGAAGACATAGTATATCACTACAATATAAACCAAGCGATCCCAGTGTTACATGACCAGAGCATGACTCGACCCAACATAATCAATTACTAAACAACTATGCCAAAAACAACCTCGCAACTACAAGCAGTACTACTCCTTGATACCTGCACGATGTCACGTAGGACATCATTCCAGCAGAAGGGTAAGAAATATTATCATAATAACAATGCATATAATCATATATAAATGCACAATTACAAAATACATATATTCCACATTTTCTCACCACAATTCATTATAATCATCATATACATCACAACATGTGTATAAACAAATATGGATAATTCACTCAAGCAATTTTCATTATGCACACATCCATAATTCTCAATCCTAACAACTCACACACATATGCACACTTTCATACAACAATCACATATACCATAAGACTCATATAAACTCATCAATTCTCACCAATCCCCATATCCATACACAATTAGGATTATTCACCAACTCACAGTTACCCACTCACCATTACACATTTACAAACCTCAATTCATCAATTCATGCTTGTAAGCATACTTCCATACAATAATCATGTATTCATAATTCTCATTTACACATGTCATGCATATACGCATATTTTCACAATTCTCACTATACTTCATCATAACCCATCATATACTTCATAAAGCATATATACACAAACAAATATGGACAATCATAAAACATGTTTCATCATGCACACATCCATAATCCACAATTTCCACACACAAGCATATTTCATATGACAATGACATTCATGCAATGTGACTCAATACAACTTAATGCAAACTCATGCCATGTGGTACCAACACTTGTTATCTTTTTTCGATTTACATTAAACCGGGTCCACTCTTCTAGACCGATAACCACCAAAAGCCCGTCCTCTAAGCTTTCAAACCCACTCTTCTAGGCTTGGGACAAGTCACTAGTCTCCACAAAACTAGCAAGCATTGCCTCTTGACTAAATGATGCATATGCAATCAACAACAAAATGCACTTAAGACCGACATCTTAATCTCATGCATTCAAATAATTCCTCTCTTCAAGAATTATAACATGATTGCACACACAACATATTCACATCATTCAAGTATTCATACTTTAAATCATCATATTTATCAAGCAATGCACACATATTCACAATATATTCTCATGCACTCTTAACACATAAACACAAGCAATGCACACATATTCACAATATGTTCTCATGCACTCTTAACACATAAACACAAGCAATGCACACATATTCACAATATGTTCTCATGCACTCTTCATACATTTTTAATCAACTTAAACAATGTATTACATTTGTCAAAAAGACCACAATTCAATTTAATTCAACAATCTAGGATTCACGCCATACGGCTACCCACAACATATATATCACAGCATAATCTATGTCTTAAGGTGAAGGGCTAATCATACTAGAATCGGAAAACCGACCTCGGATGGAAACTCCAAGAAAATCACAATCTATCATGCTCGCTACGTCGCTCGCTCAGCGAGCCCCTAGCGAGTATTCGCTACTTGTTCTCCCAGCGAACAAGCTCGCGAAGGCAAACAGAAGCTACTGACTTTGTTCGCTACCTCGCTCGCTCAGCGAAGGCCTAGCAAACCTTCGCTACCAGCGAACACCATAAAATGCATTCTGCCCAAGTTTGGGACCGTTCGCTACCAGCTCGCTCAGCAAACACGCTAGCGAATGTCTGCGAACTTCAAACCTTCACTCTACAACTTCCACCAAACTCTCCAAAACCGACCGATTCTCACCGAACAAGTTCTGTAACCTTAGTCTAACATCCCCCGACTAAATACTACCACTTATCCTCATTTTTAACCATAAAAACTCGGTTCCTATCGATTAAACATCTTTGCCCTAGAATGGAAAATGAGGAAAAACAACCAAACAATCCATACATAATCACATACATTGATAAGATAACAATATTTCACACCATTACCTTGATTAATCAGAAGCTAGAAGTCATTCTTGATGATTTCCAAGCTTTTCCCTTCTTCTTCCTCTTTTCTCCTCTTCCTCTTTCTTTCTCTCCTTTTCCTTCTTTTCTTTCTATCTCTTTTCTTTTCTCTCTATTTTCCTTTTATATCCTTCTATTTTCTTTCCACCCTAATTCTTCTCTCAAAATATCTCATCTTATCATTAACATAGAGAATATCTATTAAATCCACATTATTCTTCCAAATAGGATAAATCAGTTAAATCCATTAACATATATGAATTAAATAAACCCAATAATCATTTAAATCAGATAAATCACATAAACCAATTAATTAGTACAATTAATCAATTATGGAAAAATTGGGCTGTTACAACTCTCCCCCACTTTAGGAATTTTCGTCCTCGAAAATGTTACCTGATTCGAACAACTCTGGATACGACCCTCGCATCCCAAATCCCAAACTACTTCCACTAAAGGAATCCCTTTACCTCGAAGTTGCTTCTCGTTCATCACCTGAACTAGCAATGTCTTAACAATCAAATCCTCTCTCACTCGCACACCACTCCATCTAAATGAATGCACTTCCTCAACTTAGACACATGAACACATCATGCAATTCCCACAAGTGACAGCGGTAAAATAGTCCAACATGTTATTTTCCCCATGCTTCCGCTGCGCCACTCTGATACAGATCAGTAAAACACAGTGGATGTTTCCGAGACCTCAAGCTCGACCAACACCAGTTACTATCGTAACTCTCAAAACACGTCCTTTCTTGGATTCCTCTTGATCTTTCCAATCGTCTCTTACACAATCTCAGGTCCGAGTACAACACTCTCACCAGACACACATAAACACAAAGGAATCCTACACCTCCTACCATACAAAGCCTGATACGATGTCATTCCGATAATAGAATGATAGCGATTATCGTAGGTAACTCAATCAGCAACGATTAACTATCCCCTGATCCATCTTGATCTAACACACAAGTTCTCAACAAATCTTCTACGTACTAGATAGTTCTCTTTGTCCGCCCATCCGTCCACGGATGCTAGACAGAGTCCAACTTCAACATGACACCCAAGGCGTCTACGAACCTTTCCAAAATCTCAATGGAACACTCAGGCTCCCATCTAACAGAATGATTCATCTTTACTGGTAAGTAACGAGTTACTCTTGTTAATCCATTCTTAACCATCCAAATCAAATCATATTCCTTCAACTTCTTCAGAAAACCCGACACAAAATCCATGGGAATACTACCTCATTCCACTCAAAATAAACAACGGTTGCATCAGGCCCAATAGTCTCTGATGTTCACACTTCGACTTTCAACAAGTCTGATCAGCATATACAATCTCAACCACTTCTCCCTCCATCTATGGCCACCAAAACAATTTCCTCAAATCCGGTCACATCTTCATAGCACCTGGATGGATACTCAATCTATCTCAATGTACTCCTTCCAAAGTACTCTTATCCAACTCATGCTATCTGGAATACAACTCCATCATGACATTTCATAGTACCATTCTCGGCTCTTCGACTTTAATCCATTAAACTCTATTAATCTCTTAACTCAAATTAGGATTCCGACCTCCTCGGATCTCATCGAAAATACCAATAGTCAGTCTCAACATACAAAGCTCAATCCCATAAGAAGTCTCTTCACAGATCAAACTCATATCCCGATTTTGCTTAATTAGTTTTAGCTTCCTTACCATCATTATTGGTATACACAAAACTTCCCAAGTCGATACCTTAGCTACCATGTTGTCTCACTCGAATGGTAATTCAACCCAAAGCCATACTCTTCCAGAAGTCCCAGTTATTTCCTCTACATCATATTCAACTTTTTCAAATCAAACAAATACCTTAAGCTCTTAAGATCATGAACCATCTCAAATCTCAACTAAACAATCGAGGCTTCCAAACTCTGGTACAAACACACAACAACAACCAACTCTAAATCACTTGTCAGATAATTCCCTTATGTACTTTAAGTTGCCTTAAAGCATAACCAAAACTCACTGATGTTGTTCTTAACATATCTCCCAATCATCTCAATGAAGAATCACAAAACACAACAATTAGTTCTGTCGGATTCGGCGAAACCAACACACGAGCTATTGACAGCTCTCCCAAAAACTCTCGGAACTTTCTTCACAGTAGCATATCACTACTTCTTCTCAAACACTGATAACTCAAGTCCCCGATGCTCAACATGATCCTCTATACTCTTCGAGTAAACCCAAATATCATCGGTTACACACCATTGACTTACTCAATTGAGTATGGAAAATCCCAAGCCAAACGAACACTCGATCTGTGAGTTCTGGCAGAAACACGAACCTCGTTGTTCGCACTTACTGCAACATCCAAACATATTCCATCAATAAATAACTTAATTCCATGTCATTACTTCACCATCTCCTAGAGCATTTTAATAACTCCCAACGCTTCTAATCTTGCATCATTCTGAATTACGGTTCTCCCCTTACGTCAACAATACGAAAACAACGTTTCACACTTAGAAGGCCATTCAACGCATCTTCAACTCTAAAATTGTTTAAAGGTCTAATTATACCAATATTGTATTCCACCTCTTACTTTCTTTAGTGATCACCAGAAGTCACTATCTACCCTTTATATACTCGACCTCACAATCTGTTGTCGTAGCACACATACCAGACACAAGTCTCAAAACTACTCGATCAATTTAATTCCTTGACTTATCCAAACAAACATATGATATGGAGCTCTCAATATCGGACTAGTTCCCGTAATTAAGTAAATCACAACTCCACTTCACGTCCTGGCTGTACATCACTATCTTGTCAGGATAACTTCCAGACAACCACAATTAATCGGCAAACCGCCAACTTCTCACTTTCATTAACACTCAAATTCCCATAAAAATTAAGCATCTCAACACTGTCCTGCGCCAACTCATCAAAACAATTCTTCAGCACTTGGCTTAATTCTAAACAATTCGCTGCTCACGCCTTCCAAGCTTGCAAGACACGTCTATCCCATCCAACACAATCCCAACCACTATCAACAAGAGATTAAGGGCGATCAGTTCCTCAATTTGTCAATAGACAACCGAAAATCATGATGGTGTATAAACCATCTTTAACAAACTATAATAGCGTTCAACCATACTCTGAGCTACAACTCCACACTTGCAGCATCCTGGAGAAGCACAACCCTCTCCCCCACTTGAATCATTCCCGATTCTGCAAACAAAGGTTAGACAACAAACATGTATCAACAGTGCTTTCACACACATGTCGCCTACAAAGGGAACAGCCAACATTAGACAACTTGGCCGGACAGACCGACCTGCTCTGATACCACTAATGTAACACCCTCCTAAACCCCACAGAAAACATATGAATAATCAGAGTAAATTGTCATGCATTTACAAAAGGGTGTCACACATAAATTCCAAAACATCAAAATCACCTGTCATGCCCATTAACGTTTCAATGTAAAATCATGCTTTGCAAAATTTCACTTTGCATGTAGCAGTAGATTCATTTTATAACATAATACTCCTAACAGAAACATTCGTGTTCATCACATAACCCAACATCGTTTGGGCACTAAGGCAAACATCATAATATCTCAATAATATGAATACATAGTATATCATTATAATATAAACCAAACGATCCCAGTGTTACATGACCAGAGCATGACTCGACCCAACATAATCAGTTACTAAACAACTACGCCAAAAGCAACCTCGCAACTACAAGCAGTATTACTCCTTGATACCTGCACGATGTCATGTAGGACATCATTCCAGCAAAAGGGTGAGAAATATTATCATAATAACAATGCATATAATCATATATAAATGCACAATTACAGAATACATATATTCCACATTTTCTCACCACAATTCATTATAATCATCATATACATCACAACATGTGTATAAACAAATATGGATAATTCACTCAAGCATTTTTCATTATGCACACATCCATAATTCTCAATCCTAACAACTCACACACATATGCACACTTTCATACAACAATCACATATACCATAAGACTCATATAAACTCATCAATTCTCACCAATCCCCATATCCATACACAATTAGGATTATTCACCAACTCACAATTACACACTCACCATTACACATTTACAAACCTCAATTCATCAATTCATGCTTGTAAGCATACTTCCATATAATAATCATGTATTCACAATTCTCATTTACACACGTCATACATATACGCATATTTTCATAATTCTCACTATACTTCATCATAACCCATCATATACTTCATAAAGCATATATACACAAACAAATATGGACAATCATAAAACATGTTTCATCATGCACACATCCATAATCCACAATTTCCACACACAAGCATATTTCATATGACAATGACATTCATGCTATGTGACTCAATACAACTTAATACAAACTCATGCCATGTGGTACCAACACTTGTTATCTTTTTTCGATTTACATTAAACCGGGTCCACTCTTCTAGACCGATAACCACCAAAAGCCCTTCCTCTAAGCTTTCAAACCCACTCTTCTAGGCTTGGGACAAGTCACTAGTCTCCACAAAACTAGCAAGCATTGCCTCTTGACTAAATGATGCATATGCAATCAACAACAAAATGCACTTAAGACCGACATCTTAATCTCATGCATTCAAATAATTCCTCTCTTCAAGAATTATAACATGATTGCACACACAACATATTCACATCATTCAAGTATTCATACTTTAAATTATCATATTTATCAAGCAATGCACACTTATTCATAATATGTTCTCATGCACTCTTAACACATAAACACAAGCAATGCACACATATTCACAATATGTTCTCATGCACTCTTAACACATAAACACAAGCAATGCACAGATATTCACAATATGTTCTCATGCACTCTTAACACATAAACACAAGCAATACACACATATTCACAATATGTTCTCATGCACTCTTAACACATAAACACAAGCAATGCACACATATTCACAATATGTTCTCATGCACTCTTCATACACTTTTAATCAACTTAAACAATGTATTACATTTGTCAAAAGACCACAATTCAATTTAATTCAACAATCTAGGATTCACGCCATACGGCTACCCACAACATATATATCACATCATAATCTATGTCTTAAGGTGTAGGATTAATCATACTAGAATCGGAAAACCGACCTCGGATGGAAACTCCAAGAAAATCACAATTTGTCATGCTCGCTACCTCAGCGAGCCCCTAGCGAGTATTCGCTACTTGTTCGCCCAGCGAACAAGCTCGCGAAGGCAAACAGAAGCTACTGACTTCGTTCGCTACCTTGCTCGCTCAGCAAAGGCCTAGCGAACCTTCGCTACCCCCTTCGCTACCAGCGAACACCATAAAATGCATTCTGCCCAAGTCTGGAACCGTTCGCTACTGCCTCGCTACTAGCTCGCTTAACGAATGTTCGCTACTAGCTCGCTCAGCGAACACGCTAGCGAATGTCTGCGAACTTCAAACCTTCACTGTCCAACTTCCACCAAACTCTCCAAAACTGACCGATTCTCACCGAACAAGTTCTGTAACCTTAGTCTAACATCCCCCGACTAAATACTACCACTTATCCTCATTTTTAACCGTAAAAACTTGGTTCCTATCGATTAAACATCTTTGCCCTAGAATGGAAAGTGAGGAAAAACAACCAAACAATCCATACATAATCACATACATTGGTAAGATAACAATATTTCACACCCTTACCTTGATTAAACGGAAGCTAGAAGTCGTTCTTGATGATTTCCAAGCTTTTCCCTTCTTCTTCCTCTTTTCTCCTCTTCCTCTTTCTTTCTCTCCTTTTCCTTATTTTATTTCTATCTCTTTTCTTTTCTCTCTATTTTCCTTTTATATCCTTCTATTTTCTTTCCCCCCTAATTCTTCTCTCAAAATATCTCATCTTATCATTAACATAGAGAATATCTATTAAATCCATATTATTCTTCCAAATAGGATAAATCAGTTAAATCCATTAACATATATGAATTAAATAAATCCAATAATCATTTAAATCAGATAAATCACACAAACCAATTAATTAGTACAATTAATCAATTATGGAAAAATTGGGCTGTTACAAAGAAGATATCATTATTTTTTTTAGGTGAGTTCTGAACTTTTTTCTCTTCGATTTATTTATTTTGTTCTCTTTTTAAACACTTCTCTTCCTTTTAAAATCAATTCCCACTTATTTCAAGTTTTGAATTGGTCATGTTATATTATTGTTTTGTCGTTATTAGGCTGTAGAATTCACATCTTTTTTTGTTGTTTTGTTGCAGAGTGTTTTGACCGCAGAATGAGCATGATGCGCAGTGGTATGATTTTGGTATGGCTTGTTTCTCTTGAAACATGTAGTAGGGTCTTGGTTTTGGATGCAGGGAGGTAGCATATCTTGGTGCTTGTGCGAACATACTATTATTATGGGTAGTACCGTTTGCAAGTTATTTTGGTAGCATGGAGTGATGCCAGATACGGTACAGTTGGTCCTGTCTTTAGTTTGTGAAGAGTTTTGTCATGTAATGCTATGGTTTTGGAGTCTTGTATTGTAACAGGTTATGAGGTCAATTGTCTTTTATTATCAATTTTTTGTTGTTATTCTGTGGCACACTTTTTGAGTGGAAAGAATGGGCTTTTTTGTATTTTTTGTGATTTTGATTGTAAAAAAGAAAAGGGCTTTGCTATAAAGAAATGGACTTTAATTGGGCTTGTGAATATTGGATATTGTTATTTAGACTACTCTAGTAGAATGGATATAAGAGTATGGTTTATGAATGGACAATGATAAATTGAAATTAGGAATAGAAATTGGATATGATTTAGAATGGCCTTGAAATGGACTTAGAAAATGAATAAAAAGAGAAATGGTTTAATGATGGATAATAAAATGGATTATGGATAGAAATTGGATATGCTTTGTAAATTGAAAACTGGATTGAAAAATGGATAAAACGGTTACGGGATAGATATGGGTTTTGTAACGCGTCTCTAAAACACTTAAAAACTCCACAAATGCACGTGACTGTCACAAATCCTAAACAACAGTATAAAATTGAATCCATCTTGAAATGATCTTGATTGGACAACAACCTGGCGAATCCTCATACCAATAGTGAAAACCCTAACAATCCAAACAGTACTTGCACACGCATTGAGCCTGATAGCCTCAAGACACACAACTGAACGACGTTTGCCAATCATAAACACAAAGGGTGAGAAACCCTAATCCTTCAGAACTCTAATCCATAAACTTTCCACTCAATCCACTTATAAAACCTTAAACAACGACACCCTTATGGCAATTCATAGAAATTGAATTCGTGTTTTGATACTGTTGCACCCTAAAATTTGTCCTCGAGTTTTTCTAACTTTGACTGGCTTTTGCTTCGCTTTCATCTACATATCATTTAGATCGATCATTTCTCGCAGACTGCCCATTGTATCACCCGGATTGAATTTATCGGGATTACATCCGCTTTGTTCGCGTTTTAGACAAATTAAACCAATTCAAAGCGAAAGTTGCTCTCTTCCTGGTGATTCAGTCTGTGCTGATAATTTTAGGTGCGTTCTGGTGTTTGCCCGTTTTTTTGTTTTGTTTTTATGATTTATCTCTTTTCATTTATTAGCTATTATTTATTTAGATTCATTTTATTAGAATATAGGATTTAGAAATTAATTAGAATTTAAGTTTCTCTAGAATTAGATTTTAATTTAATAGTTTGTAATAGAATAGAATAATAGAATTTTAATATTTGTTTTTAGAAATAGAACTTTAATTGGTTTTTTTTAGAAATAGTTTAGAAATAGAATCTAATTTTAGAATAAATCTTTTATTAGAAACTATAATTAGTTTTTAGAATTAGATTTTTATTAGGTTATAGATTTAATTAGAATTAATTTAGTTTAATCTTATTTAGAGTTGGTTTAGAACTTTAATTAGTTATTATTAGAACTTAGTTTTTAATTAGGAGTAGATTTAATTAGATTTTTATCAATTAGTTAGAATATTGGTTCATTAGTATTTAGATTGTAAGTATTAGTTAGTTATTTAGAGTTAATAGATTTTTAGTTCAGCAATTATTATTTAAACCAGAATTAGTGGAAATCAGCAAAAAAAATCAAGGACAGCAGAGCAAGGCCATGTCTCACGATTCTGAGTATAAAAGCTACTGTTTATTTTCTTCTACCTCTGAACCCTAACCGAAACCATCTCTCACCGCTCTTGTTCATCATCACCTTCATCATCAAACGAAAACGCTAAACCTAAAAATGCAACCATTCACCACTGTTCATCTTCAACCCTTGAGAAAACCCCAAAACCGTTCCCCCGCGAAAACATCATCTCCTTCATCCTCCATCATTTCCGACCACCTTCTGTTCACATTTCCAGACGAAAAAACCCTTCCTCGCGCACCATCTCCAACCCGGGAAACCCACCCCTCAACTTCATCTTCTTCTCACCTTCCTCTAAACCCAGAACGACGGAAACCCACCTCATCTCCTCTGAAACATCAAACCTAGAAAACCCAACTCACCCTTCCGTAATCTCCACCTTCAACAACCAACACCAAATCATTGCGAAACCCACAAAAAACGCAAACCGCACCACCTTCATTCCAAAACCCGTTTTCACAATCCCCTATTCATCTTCATCATCCATCCGTAAAACCCACGACCTCACTCAGAGCTTCAAACAACACAAACCTTTTGAAGAACCACGGCACCAGCAAAAATAATTCACACCCAATCTCCGATTACAAACCACCATTAAACAACCCAAAAAGAACCCATTCTGAGCTTCACCTAGAAATCTCCGAAACTCATCTCTTCCTAACTCGAAATTCCATCCGTTCAAACCCATTTTTCCTCGATCTTGTTTCCAACAACAACAACAACTTAGAATCAACACACCGAATCATTAAAATAGAGAGGAAAAAGTGTTTGAGCAAAATTAAACCCAAAACGAAATTAGTTGAAGAGAAATGTTCAGACAATTTGATGCTTTGAGGAGGTTTCTGTTGAGACGTTGGATTCGGCTTTTGAAATAGATAAAAATCATTTTCTATTATTTTTTTTTTCTATTTTTGGTTGCTACCCCCCCCCCCCCTGTTGCGGATTCCACCATGAATGGTGATGGGCCCTGTCCAAATGATCCGCAAACCGGATCAAACCGTGTGGACTATATCCCCCTTCTGTTTTTATAACCCTTTTATTTTTATTTTAATGTAATATATATTAGTTTTTTAAAACAGTTTTTAGATTATTAATATATATATATATATATATATATATATATATATATATATATATATATATATATATATATATATATATATATATATATATATATATATATATATTATATTTTAGTTTCTTTTAGAGATTTTTAATATATATCTTTTCTAAGATTAGATTCCAATTTTTTTTTTAGGATTTATTTTCATATTTCCTCTTTTTGGTCGATGACGAGACTTCCGTAAACCGTTATTGGTCAAATTTTTGATAAGTAATATTGGATCCGAGACCACCTCCTCTCTCTCCTCATTTCTTCTTCTTTTCGATTTTATTTTGACTTTTTCGATCGATGAAGTCTTGTATTCGTAAGCGTCGGATTATCGAAGTCGATAACCTTCTCGATTTCAAATCTATGGAAAATAGCCATTTGGGTCATTTTATTTACTTTGGGATCGCGATAGGCTACCTTCGATTAATCGACATTATGTTTGCGATTAAGACAAGATCCCATTGTTTTTGGTCCGTGCGATACGATTAAATCGAAGAATGATCCTCAATATCATTTCTCTATCTTGTCCATAGCATGAATATCAATTACGCGGCCTCCTATAGTTTGACTTCCCTCATAAGTCGAGCTACGATGGTTTAGCGTCAAATTGGTTCCGATTCGATTCACTAACACCTGTTGGACCTTAAATTCTAAACCATAACCGCGATGAGTGTTGTGAGCCAAGCATTAGATACGTAGGAAATGATGAATGGGGGGTCTCTCCTCACATTGTCTAGAGTGTTTAGCGTATACCCTTTGGGCAATATGCGACGCATTCTCTCCTATGTCTAAGGATTTAGCGTAGTGCGCATCCCTAACCTATTCGGTTCCCTTTCGTTTAGGCGTTCCAGGCCTAGGACCCTTTTCTCTTGCATCCGTGCAATCGACACCCCTTCTCTCTCGCATCCGTGCGATCGAGACCCTTTTTCTCTCGCACCCGTGCGATCGAGACGCCTATTTTCTGTAGTTGGCCGAACTACGACTGCTCTGATTCCTTATTCCCTAATAAGGATACGTAGGCACGAGGATCCCTATCCTTGACGAGCACACTAACAACTAACTTCCCTCTTCTCTTGCCCCAGTGCAATCGAGACCAACTTGTTATCCAGAACCTTTTCTCTCGCCCCCGTGCGATCGAGACCTTGTCCCGTAGTTTCCTGAACTATGTTTGCTCTGATTTCTCATACCAGATGAGGATATGTAGGCAAAAGACGGCAATGTATTGGCGAGCAACCTTCCCCCCATTACCCGTAGTTTCCCGAACTACATAGACTCTGACTTTCCCATTGCACGAGGGAATACGTAGGCATAGGGCGGCGATGTCCTATCGAGTTTGTTCTTTTCTCTTCACCCCCGTTTAGCATTAGCATTAGATAGTTTTCACCCATAGATTAGACAACAAGCATGGATCCCGTTGAGTACAACGAACGTGAGGGGTGCTCATACCTTCCCCTTGTGTAACCGACTCCCGAACCCAAGATTTGGTTGCGATGACCTTGTCTTTCCCTTTCTCTTAGTTTTTCTTTGATTGTTTCCTTTCCCTCTCTTTGGGATAAATAACGTTCGGTGGCGACTCATATGTCTAGTTTATCGGCTCCCTTTTTCGCAGTTGCGACAAATACACCTCTAATAAAAGTTACTCATGACAATTAAAAACCCAACACCTCTTAGCTCAGGCTTGAGTATAATAACCGAAGGCAATAACCTCTGAATCAATGGAAATCCAACTCAACAGAAAATCTCTGACTCCGTGACTTAAGAGCTTAAATAGTGGATGACCTATCCAAAACCCTGATTTACCGATCCTTGAAGTCTCTGATTCACAAGTGAAACAAAACAAAAACAAAAGTTGATTATTTGGTTAGTTATGCAATATGATTGACCTAAATGATATGCAAGAGATCAAAGAATCTAAGGGTAAAATTTGGGGTATGAAAGATGGTTTTTGAATCATTCTTTGGTTGTTTGAACTTAGAATATTTGAGAAACTTGAATTCATACTGAAAATCCAACATAAATCAACTCAGAATGAATGATAAGGCCTTGCATTTTCATGTCTAAAAATTATAGATCACGACTTCAGGAAATTAAGCCAAATGTTCCAAACTTGATCAAATTACCACTTGGATCACAAATGGACTTGATTTTGAACACAAAACCCTAATTGGACCAAGACTTTATTACCTGATGATTTCCAACATAAAACACTTGAATTTGATTCACATTTGTCTTAAAAATGTTCCATAACCTGAAATGACTTGTAAATGAAGCAAATATCTTGTGTTTTACCAGGATTAGGTCAAACGTTTTCTTTAATTCATCCATGAATTAATGGTCATTGAAGCAATCTCAACACACTTGTCTGGAAGCGATGATCCTTCCTTGATACCTCTTTGTCAACCCTAATGCACATAGAAAAAAGAAAAGCAAATGCAACATGTTTTTTTTTGTATTTTTGAACACATAATGGTTAGATAATATGCTAATGATATGATGCATAGATGATGCGAATGTTAGGGTAAAAATGAGGGTATGACAGTACTTCATCCAAAGCTAATTCTACCTATTATTCTACTAAACATCTTAACATAGGCATAACTCAACTCATTTTGTACAACTTTGTAACGATCAAGACGTATCAAGCGGAGATCCTTTTGATTTTTTTGCTTTTGACTCATCAACGTGTAATTGCTCACTTGTCAGATACATGATGATGGATGACATCCACCATTTACACTTATCGTGCTCCATCATAGTGACGGTCTTGATCTTCGTACTAGGGCAAGCCAAAGCTTCCTTCTAGCCATCTCATGAACCTTTTGTAAGTATTTTAATAATTGGGACACTTTTTTTTTATATTCACCCTTAATTTGAATGGTGATTATTTGGGAGTTTCTTCTTGAGTCGAGGTTGGTCGCCCCAATATCTTTTCCCAATTTTATTCCTATAATCATTGCCTAGTATTCTACCTAATTATTGTTGGTATTGCACCTGAAGAATAATGATTTTTTAATCATTATGTAATACGGTCCTTCTAGTACTACTCATGCCCCCCTTCTCTTTAAATTTGAGGACTCGTCCATGGATGGAACCCATATATGGGAGGCCTCCCCTTCCATTGTATAGAAAGAAGGTGAAGGAGAATATGATAATAGTTGCTCAAATAATTGTAAAGCACATGTGATGATACGAATAAAAAGGGTGTAACTAGCACCAACTTTGTTAGAACAACTAATCTAACATAGAGGGCATGCTCAAGAGAATGATAATGAGGTCTAGGAATTTGACTGAATTCATCCCTATCTAATGTGATATTCTAAAATTAATTAGTTACTAGTTATTTATAATGAATTACTTTAACCAATAGGAATGAGGACCATTGGATATATATCATCTTGTACTTTTTAGAGTTGATTATTAATGAATTAAGTACTCTTTCCTTTCCTTATTCTCAATAGTCTACTCTGGACTATATTAGAGGTTATGACATTTTGGTGATTTCATCAATGTGCTCCCTCTCGACATATCCAAATCCATCATGGCCAGCAGTAACAAAAACGCAATCGCTCCTTCCGTTGACATGATCGATGCTCTGGTGGAGCAATTGGCCCAGTTCAAGCAACATTCACGTCCTCTTTTGCAGAACTATCCACTCGAGTGGAATCCCTAGAACTCCGTTCACCGGAGGTCTCCTCAGCTCAACCTGGTAGATAATATGTTTAACACCCTATTTCCCCGACTCAGTATTTAATAAAATAATTCAATACAACTCATTAAATAGAGTGTCACGTGTGTTTCACCATAGCATAAAAAATGACAATTTAACACTTTTAGAAATAAGAAATTGAAAAATCAAAAGTTTAACATATGAATCTCAATACCAATGAATTGAGAAATTGGTTCATCAGTCCTAAAAAGACATAAGACATGCAACAAAAGAAAACATAAAACAACTTGTTCCCCAGTGTTACATATCACAGTGACTCCACTAAGACCTGAGTGATAAATAACTAAAGAGGCATAACACCATCTTTTAGGATCAAACATATACTCTTGTGCCTGATTGTCTGCACCCTCAGAGGAGCCCAGACGTAAAAACAAATAGAAAGTGGTGAGAATACATTCATATATAGATAGTATGCATAAATAAGGATAGATAAGAAACATGTTCTCAGTCTCACAACTCAGATCAACTACCAAAACAACATTTATGACATAAAATCATCAAAAAACACATGAATCCACTCATACAATCAATTTCCCACTTGCAACTCATATAAACAGTTAACTCAAACTCAATGCAAATATGTATCCAATGCTCAACTCCTCAACTCTGCCAATACTCGTCACAATCCCTTCTCAGAACCAGACTCGAAACTCGACTTTATATGCATGAGGTACTAAGTGTTTTGGATGATCAGAGGTTTGTTACTAATTTACATCCCGTCAAGGTCCCCTTTCTCAATCGAGACGCCCCGAGGTCTCCTCTCAGAACCAGGAAGCTCTACAACTCGTGAATGCATGTAAATGCAACTCGACTCTCTGAACCAGTGTTCATCACGGTCCCCTATTTAAATTGTACTCGTCACATCTCATTTGTTACCCTTTTATGGCCACTCACCATGAAACTCAACAATTCTCATTATCAATCAATTGATCATAACCCAATATAAACTTGACGATTTCATGTATAATTGTTGCACCCCAAAATTTGACCAACCGACTTCCACATCTAGTTTATGTTTCGACGCATTTTGTATTCGCACTCGCATACCGCATACATTGCATTTTTTAGCCATTTTGAACTTTATCGGGATTACAGCCTCCCCTGGCGGTTCAGGCATTTCAGGCCAATACGAGGATTTATGGTGAGAATTGGTGTTCGTTCCCTGTGTTTTCAGGCCATCTCGGTGTCCGGTTTTCACCGTCTATTTCGTTATGATTGCGTAGTTGTTCTCTAGTCGATTTAATCAGCTTTATTGCCCTTTTTAGATTTTTTTCTCTTAATTTCTAGAATTTTAAATGAATTTTAATTGTTTTTCTAGAATTTTAATTCTTTTAAATAGATTTTAATAGTTTTTTTTAGAGGTTTATTTTCTATTATAGAATTTAATAGATTTTTAATAGTAATTTTCTATTTTTTAGAATATTTCACTTTTTAGAATATTAATAGATATTAATAGTTTAAATCTTTTCAGAACATTTGATTCGTTTTAGAAATTATCAGATCTTCTTTAGTCTTAGAAATTAATTTGTTTTAGGATATATTAGGTTCATTAATTCTTTTTAAGTTTACTAATCTTTTTTTTAGATTTTAAGTAGTTTACTTAGGATTAATTGATTAGGGTAGATTTTATAATTAGCAGCTTTCATTAACTAGTATTAATTTTTCGTTTTGCATTAATAGAGTCATTAGTTTTATTAGAGTTTAAGAAGATAATTTTCTTTTTAGGATTAGTTAGACATTAATTAGGATATTAATCATTTTCTTTTAATTAGATATTAATCATTTTGTTAATTAGGGTCTTAATTAGCAGTTTTTAATTAGGTCTAGTATTAATTTTCGGTTTAGTGGAATTAATTGAGTTTAATCAAATTTTAATCTAGTCTTAATTGAGTCTTTTGGGGTCTTTAATGAGTTTAATTGGATTTTGCAATCAGTCTTTAATTCATTTTCGGTGGGCCAAATGTCTGCTTTTGAGGCCCAGTCTGATCCAATTCGTGCCACTTGTCATACATATAGGGTCCCACACGTTTTCCCTCAGATTTGGACACCTCATCACCCACTCAGTCTCTCTCTCTGCCACCTCTCTCCCTCTCTCTCCCACTTGTCTCTCTCTGACCCCACACCCACTGCCACGCGTCCCACTACCAACACCCTCGCTGGATCGCATGCAAACTTGCCGGAATCATCACCGGAGAAATCTCACGGCGGTCCTCACGGCCGGAAACACGCCAGAAACTGCAAAATCACCAGAATCTCCAGGAACCTTCGCCAGAATCTTCAAGCGATCTTGATGATTTTTTCATCATGTTCTCCAGATCGTCATCAGATCTTCAACCGCTCATCACCAGATTCTTCATCAATCTTCAATAATCGTCATCGATCGTTCATCAGCAAGAAAGATTAATCCACGATCATCGATAACTCGTTCTTCCAGAAATTCTCCAAGAACATTCATCGTTCGTTCATCATTTTCCCAGATTCGCCTAGAACATTCATAGATCTTCAAGAGTCTTCGCCCAGAAATTCCTCAAGATTACTCCAAACTCCAGTTCTTGTTAAGATCTTCGCAGATCTTCAAATCTTCAACGACGACCGTTCAACGTTCATCAAGTCGCAGATCTTCCTCGTCCAGCTCCAAGATTTGCAGATCTTCACGCATCTTGAACCTCGCCATCCTCATCGTTTTCCAGAATTCATCCTCTTCATCGCTTCTCCAGGTTCTCGCTATGAACTGATTAACTTGTTCTTTTGTTGTTGTTAGCTGAAAACTAGGTTAGGTGGATTGTTCGTTTGTTGAACAAGATTAGGTTAGAATCTGAGCTAATAGGTTGGAATGATGTAGTTTGTGTGGAATCTGGGTTGGCGAAGGGTTTGAGAGAATCAGAGAGGGGAGATGGAGAGGGTGGAGATGCGCCGTTAGGGTTTGGGGAGGATGATGAACAGTAGGAGGGGAAAAGGAGATAGAGTTAGGTTTTGTGTACTGAAGTTTGAGTGATGTTGGATTTGGGCCTTAGGCCCGTTGTTCCCTTGCTAAGCATACCACCGTTTTCCCCATGACACCCCCCTCTCAATGTGAATTTTCGTTTTGGGCCTAGACAGGATTGCTAACCACACCCCCAAATTGAAGGCCCATTGAGAAAACAAGGCGAAGTCTTGCTATTTGCCACCGGGTTTTTTTTCCTTTTTCCTTGTTTTTTCCATTGATTTTCTGAGTGGTAATGGGCCTAGTGCGCGCTTGATAAGCGCACCCCCTCCTGAGCCCAACATCATTTCTGAACTAGATAAAATTGCTATTCACCACGCCTGTATCTTATTTTTAGGTGATTTTCTTTTATTTTTCATGTTTGCATATAGGTTAGTAAATAATTCATATCAAATTGAAAAATAAACATTTTTGGATGGGAATTTTTTCCCTAGTTCCCTTAGGACCTCTAGAAAATTGTGAAATAATAAAAATAGTAATTTCATGCATTTTATATTTTTGGTATATTTTACAATTTGGTTGTTTTTATTTTGCATTTGTTTGATACTTAATTTTTCTGAATTTAGTATGAGAGATTGGTGCATGATTTTTGATTGATTCTTGTGAGGTTGATTATATTAGGGAAGCATGTACCCTTAGGAATTTTTTCATATTTTTGTGACTAAAATTTAGATTAATTTAAGAGGTAGATAGGAGAGGTATCAGGATTAGGGTTTCACAACAATTAGGTGCAGTTTAGGGCATAGTTTTGGGGTTTAATAGTTGATTTAGGTTATGGGATCTATATGGGGTATAGGGTATATAGTTAGGTTACCTTAGAAATTAATCTAGGATTTTATAGGGAGTTTTACTATTTTACTTGATTTTTGCAATTGGGTTGATATTGGTGTGTTTCCCACTTGGGATGTTGCTTTGTTTGTTGGGTATTGGGCATTTCTATTGGGTGTTGGGCTTGAGTTTTGGCTTGTTGAGGCTTATGAAGACCTTGGATGATGATTGAAGACAAGGGATAGAGCTTGATGCATGAAGATTCCTCTCCTGGAAGATGGTTTGTGAAGACTTAGGAGATATGAGAAATAGGGAGAGCCTTAGATTAGAATGATTTCTTCTTACAAACCTAGAAAGCATCTTGTGCTTCTATTCCTCCCTATGAAAAGAAGTCCTTCTAAGATATTCACATCCCTCCTTTGGAGGGATAAGTGGCTTATTCTGGAGGTAGAACTTTGAGGGAACCTTTCTCTTATAATGTTAAACACTTATAGGCTTCCTTTGGTTGTCAATAAGCTGTTTAACGTTTCAAATTAATCTGTTAAGTGATTCTCTTCTGGAGTGTTTGCATTGAAGATTGAAAGCTTTTCGAGGATAAGAAGAGCATTGAAGATTGATGAAGATGAAGCTTGTGCCTGTCAAAGCTGGTTATCTGTTGAATTTAGGGTTTTGCTGTTGTTTGAAGCTGTTTATTTGTTGGGGTTCATGCTTGCTAGAGCTGGGGTTACTTTTGAAGACGGGAGCTTATCTAAAGCATGGGGATCATTGGAGAGTGAAGATGGGGTCTTGCTGGAAGGTGTTACTGTCAACCTGTTTGCTGTCAATCAACTGTAGCTGTCAGAGCTGGTGCTGTTTGAGCTGTAGATGTAGGAGTTGGTGTTGCTGTCAGAGCTGGTGTTGGATTTTATTTCTTTTTCTGTATTGTTTGTTGGCTTTTCCAGCTTGCCCCTTAGGTTTGAAGTGAAGCTGTTTCACTTTGCCTATTGTTTTCCCAGGTTCGAGGTTGAGTGAGACTCCCTTGCCTCGCTCGTATTGCTGCATCTCATGCATTTTACTAGTTACTGTATATCCGCTGTTTCTTTTCCGTTTATCCCCTAGGATCTCTGTTTTTCTCTGTGCAAGAGAGAAATATGACAGACATTAGGTGTTAACCCATGCATGACAACTTTAGGGTAGTTTTGGTTCCCATTTTCAACCATAGGATTTTAGAGCGTCGTTTCTCTTCTTATCTCAAAACAACTCAAAAACACAGTAATAAGGTTAATCGATGTCGTACGTTACGAGCCTTAAGCTATTTGAGAAAGGGTTGCTGGAGAGTTTCTTTCCAGTAGTCTGGCTGCTTAGTGTGGTACCCTTTGGGTGACACGCGACGTAGTCACTCTCAAGTCATAGTCTCTAGTGCGTCAAAGATTGCAAACATCATAAAAAACAGTTCTTGCGTAAAAGACTGAAAACCAATCAAAACGTCATTTTTGTCCGCTTGGACCCGTAATCAGGAGAAACCCTTTTTCAGAAGGATAAAAGATAAACAGACAAATCTGTGTCTTCCGTAGCCCGAACTACGTTTGCTCTGATCTTTCATGCTGTATGAAAGTACGTAGGCATAGGATGCCGTATCCTAGCGAGCAACCTTCCCCTCCTTTCCCGTAGGTAGGCGAACTACGTTGGCTCTGATTTCTCGTTCCAGACGGGAATACGTAGGCATAAAGTGCGATACTTTGCCGAGTCATTTTATTTTCTTTTAACCCTTGACCTTTAGCGTAGATAGAATAACAATCCGTACCAGAAAACAAGCGTGGATCCCGTCGAGTACGACGGGCGTGAAGGTGCTAATACCTTCCCCTTGCGTAACCGACTCCCGAATCCAGGATTTGGTTGCGATGACCATTCCTTTCCCGTCTTTGCGTTAGGTTTACTTCGAGCGTTTCCTTTCCCTCTTGTGGGATAAATAACGCACGGTGGCAACTCTTCTGTTCAGTCGGCGCCGATTTTCTTAGTAGCGACAGTTGGCGACTCTGCTGAGGACTCCAACGGTTCCCTACGCGAGTCAATCCTAGTGCTTGTTTTCCCGTCGTGGGTTTTGTATGGATTTATGTTTCTGTCTTTACTTATCCGCATTTTATTGTCAGCTTTATATTGTTATTGCTGTTGTGGGGATGGGGTGATCTGTTGAGAGATAAGTCGGACCTGGGCTTGAGTGCACCTAGAATTAGTTGTGGAAAGTAGTGGGCGCGTGCATGCTTTGCATGTACCAGTGTCCCGTAAAATCCACGCTCGGACGAGGTTCTTCTGGTTGACTTCTTTTTCAACCCTTTGGGTTGAGGGGGTTGTTGGTTAGTTGGATTGTCGACTCCGGGGACCGATCATTTGGAAGTTGGCTAAGTGAGGCCTCTTCAGGACATGATGATGCCACGCCTTCTGGGTATCGTATCATCAGTCTTGAAAGTCTGTGACACCGACGACCGCATAGGATGCCGTACCTTGTGTCAGTTATTAGGACACCTACCTGTGAGAGGGGTTGGGGCATGCAGGTAACTCGACCTCCAGATTACCGGTTTTCTTGATTGAGGTTCAGTGGTGTTTGAGGACAGTGTTATGGATCTTTTGCGACCAGGTTCTGAGCAGTTTGTGGGTCTATTTAAGACCAGCATGGTGGATTGGGCTTCTCAGCCATGTGCACTTGGTTCCTGTTGCATATTGCATTGTTGCATACTGCATTGTTGCATACTCATCCTGCATACCATTAACGTGTGTCTGTGCTGCAGGTGCATTTCATACCCTCTGATTCTAGTTGCCCAGATTTCTGTCTGCCGATATTATGGATACCCTGAAGAAGACTGTGGCGTACAAGTTGCCTACTCCAGATGTTTCTTCTCTGCTTGGTTTGATATCTCTAGCTGATGATGATGTGAAGAGAAGCTTCAGGAAGAGCTATGGGAAGTTACTTAGATTGGTGTATAAACCATCCATGTATGAGCGTAACGGATTGTACGCGCTGATGCAGTTCTATGATCCCCCGCTGAGGTGTTTTACTTTCCCTGACTTCATTCTAGCTCCGACTATGGAGGAATATGCTGAGATCTTAGAGTTGACCATCCAGAACAGGGTACCTTTCATTCACATGGACGCTGAGCCCAAACTGGAGGATTTGGCTCCTGCCTTGCATTTAGACTCTTCAGAGCTGCTGCTGACCTCGTGGAATGGAGTGTCTGGTTTTTCTCTCAAGTTCTTGGTTGGGAAAGCACAAGAGTATGCCAAGAGTGGATGTTGGACTGTGTTTAATGCTATTCTTGCTCTGTGTATCTACGACATTGTACTGTTCCCGAACCTGCCTGACTTCGTTGATCTGGATGCGTTCTATATATTTGCTTCAAGCAATCCTGTGCCTACTTTGGTTGGAGATTTCTATCACTCACTGCATTATAAGAACGAGAACAGGAGGGGCAAGAACGTCTCTTGTTGTGGGCCTTTACTGTATATGTGGTTTGAGAGTCATCTGCCCAAGAGGGGTATCTTCGCTGAGTCTGTAGATACGGTGGATTGGTCTGAGCATCTGATGGGACTTTCTTCAGAAGATATTGTCTGGTTTAATAATGATTTGTTGGGATCTGTGATCATCTATAGCTGCGCCGGATATCCTAACGTTCCCCTGATTGGGAGGAAATGGTGTATTAAATACAATCCTTCATTGTTGATCAGGCAATTCGGGTATGCTTTGAAAAACCCGCCAAAAGAGGAGGAAGTACAGGAATCTCTGTACTTCACAGGTGATTTGAAGGGAGAACTACTATCCAAGCTTCAGCATGCTTGGAGAAACATCAACAGAAGGGGTAAACCATTGTTGGGTAAAAATGATTGTCAAGCCTATCCCCCGTACAAAGCCTGGATCCAAGATAGAGCAAAGCAGGTGCGGATGCCGTTTCCTGCAGTATTACCTCCTGCTTCCCCCGTGATTGAGGAGCCAACTACTGTGCCTATTGAGAGGTATGAACAGGTTGTGAAGGAGAAAGAAGAGTTGATGAAAGCCAACGAGAAGCTGGAAGAAGAGCTAATGCAACTCAGGAGCGAAAGGAATGAGGCTGTATATTCCTTCGAGCAGCAAACGAAGCTGGTGAATCAACTAGGCACAGAACTGACTGAGCAACGAAAGAAGCGTGAGCGATTGGGGACAGATTTCAAGAGCTCTCATGATATGCTGGAGTCTAAGAAGAAAGCACTTGATGTAGCCTACCGGGAGATATCTGCATTCAACAAAACCTGGAATGCCACGCTGACCGGCAATAAGGAAAGAGAAGACAAGCGGAAGCTGCAGATCTCTAAGCTGGAAGGTCAGTTGAAAGCTAGCCAGAAGAGGTTGGAAGAAGAGGTTACGTGGAGGTATGATGTCCAGAATTCCTTGAACAAAGTTATCAAGCGCAAGAAGGAGTCTGCATCTCAGAAACGGAAGCTAGAAGATTTCTTTGGGGAAGGTGTTTGGGAGGAATCCATTGGTGATCTCCAGCGTGTTATCAGGCAAAGAGACTCGCTCGTCGAAGGGTTGCTTGCTCAGCCAAATCATCCCAAGACTAAGAGATTATTAGAGGAGTACCAGACATATGGTCGCACTTGATTATCTCATGTATTGATGTGTATGCTTTATTTGCATTGTGCTGGCCATCACCAGGATTGTTGGTTGAGGTCATGCCTTCCTATTGTACGCTCAGTAATATTGTATTCCTGACTTGATGGGCTTTTTCGCAATATATGAGATGTTTTCTATGATTGGGTTTCGAGCTTCTTATTGCTATCACTGTCACTGCACTGACACTTTTGCACTAGAATCAGGGGTTGATCTCCCTAAACGCACAGACACATATTGCATCTGCATATCCATTTGCATGGCCATTTACTTGTTGAACTTGTATCTCATTTCCTGCATCTCCAGGTTGTCCAGGATTGATGAACAAAGAGTCCACCGCTACTCAACCAGAAACAACTGCAAGAGAATCATGGATCAAGTCCAAATGGAGATGCAGGAAATCCGCGAGAAGCTGAATTTGTTCATGCAAGCAATGGAGAACATCGCTAAGGGCCAGGAGAGCCTCCAGACTTTGGTACAGCCGCTGCTGACGCGGGCTAATGGGAATGGCAACAATGACCACAATTCTGCGCACATTGAAACTATTCCGGAGGATGGGCCCCCCACGCCTGTGGTCCCACCTGCAGTGACCCCACCTGTTGTGGTTGTAAACAATGACGTTGGCGCTGGCAACGACAACACAGGGAATGGAAATGAGACTGTTATTAACCATGTTGGATTTGGGGACGCCAACCAGGGCGGTGGTAACAACAATGGCGGTAATGGTTTCGGCAATAATGGTTTCGGCTACAATGATCAGGGATTTGACTACGTCAATCAGGATGGGAAGTTCGGCTTCAACGCTCAGGGTTTCAGTTATGACGGTTTTGGTAACGCTAACCAAGGGTATGGTGGATTTGGTAATATGAATGGTGCTGGGGTGATTCCTGTCAACACTGGGTTTGGACCTGTTAGGGTCAACCAGGGTTTCGGTAACGGGGGACGAGGTCCCATGATCAATCATCAAGGGTTTGGTTGCAACACTGGTTACGACGGATATGGAAATGGAAATGTGAATTGGGGCGAAGACTGCCAGGAGGACGCCTTTTCGGGAAGAGGCATGGGGTTTGAAGGACCTGTTGATCCTGTGCAGAGGATCAAGATGCTTGAAGAACAGATGAAGGGGGTAGTGAGTCAGAACTCCACCGGCTTGGATATGACTACAATGGGCTTGGTACCAGGGCTGAGGGTGCCGTTGAAATTCAAGGCTCCCACTTTTGACAAATACAAGGGGGACACCTGCCCTAAGGTCCATGTCCGCTCTTACTACAGGAGGATGTCCGCGTATTCAGACGACGAAAGGATGCTCAGGCATTTCTTTCAGGACAGCTTATCAGGGCTATCGCTTGAATGGTATATGGGGCTGGAGCCCACGCAGATCAAAACCTGGAAGCAATTGGCTGATGCTTTCGTGACCCATTACAAATACAATAGTGATCTGGCGCCAAACCGGGTCCAATTGCAGGGTTTGTCACAGAAGAGCGGTGAAAGCTTTAAGGAGTATGCGCAAAGGTGGCGCGATATGGCAGCGAGGGTGCATCCTCCTTTAATTGAAAGGGAGATGAATGATATGTTCATTGGGACATTTACGGGGGTGTTCTACGAAAAATTATTTAGTGTGTCATTGAGCAGTTTCTCAGATTTGATTCTTATGGGGGAGATGATTGAAAACGGGATTAAAGTTGGAAGGTTCCAAGCAAGTGAGTCTACTTCAACAGGAGGTGCCAGGAAAACATTTGGTGGTAGACGACAGGGTGATTCTAGTGCCGTGTTTGGTGGCAGAGGCAGGGGCAGAGGAAGACATCAGTATGTTCAGCCGCAACAGATAGCTAGCGTCACTATCCCGCTTCTTCAACAAAGGCAGCCACAACAACAACAACCGCAGCAACAACAAGGACATAATCCTGGCCAGAGAAGGGTACAGAATGCGAGAGTGAAAAGAGTGTTCGACGCACCTCCTTCCACGTATGCAGAACTCCTTCAGACCCTGCTAGGGTTGAACTTGGTTGAAAAAAGGACTTTGGCACCGCCTACTGGGACAGTACTTCCTTACGGATATGATGCCAACAAGCATTGCGAATTTCATTCCGGGGCACCCGGGCATGATATAGAAGCTTGTCAGGCATTTAAACACAAAGTTCAGGATTTATTGGATAGCAAATCTATTAACTTTGGACAGGTGGGTCCAAATATCGTACAACAGCCTATGCCCAATCACGGGGCAAACACCATCTTGACAGAGGAGAATCTGAATCTAGTGACGGATGTCAAGGAGCTGAAGACGCCGTTGGGTGAGATTAAAAGCAGGTTGTTAAGAGTGGGTGTATTCCCGGGGTGTGATGAATTTTGCTTGGATTGTTGGATACAGCCAGAGGGTTGTAATGAGCTGAAGCAGGGTATTCAGGCTATGATGGATGAAGGTACCTTGCAATTTGATAGAACCGCGGTTGAAAAGCCTGTAAAGGCGTTGTGTGATGAGCAAAACGATGTTTCTACAGTGACAATTCCGAGGAAAACAATAACGATAACGGCGCCTGCCAAGCGGCCGACGATCACAATTACTAAAGCAGGACCGGTTCCTTTCGAGAGTACTAAAGCCGTGCCGTGGACTTACGGGTTGGAGGTATATTGCGACGGTAAGAAAATTGAAGTCAATGGACAACCAGCTGGGGTTGTAGATAATGTTGTCGGAACAGGGGGTATGACCAGAAGTGGAAGAATCTTCGCGTCGCCCGAGGTAGAGGCAGAAAGATTAGCCAAGGGTAAAGCTAAGGCAACTGAGAGTGGCCCTTCTCAGTAGAATGAAAAGGAAACGTCGCTTAAGGATGTGGAGGAGTTTATGAGGCTCATTCATAAAAGTGATTACAAAATCGTGGAGCACCTCCAGCAAACGCCGTAAAAAATTTCCATCCTATCATTGCTGTTATGTTCCGAGGCCCATCGGAACGCTTTGCTGAAAATTCTAGACACGTCGTTCGTTCCTCAAGAAGTTTCTGTTAATCAGTTAGAAGGGGTGATGGCGCATGTCAACGCAGGGCACAGTTTGGGCTTCACAGACTTTGATTTAACTCCGAGAGGGCGAGAGCACAATATGGCATTGCATGTGTCAGTTGAATACCAGGGCACGGTCATGTCCCATGTTTTAGTAGATACTGGATCTTCCCTGAATGTGCTACCGAAGAAAGCCATGATGAAGTTGGATATCAGGGGGATTATCTGCATGCCCAGTGATTTAGTGGTGAGAGCATTCGATGGAACGAGGAGGTCGGTTTTCGGATCAATAACATTACCGTTGCAGGTGGGGCCTGAAATATTTGAAACTGAGTTCTATATAATGGACATCCAGCCAGCGTATAGTTGTCTTCTTGGGCGCCCATGGATTCATGCTGCCGGGGCAGTCACGTCCACGTTACACCAAAAGTTGAAGTATATGGTTGGGGATAGTGTCGTCACAGTTTGTGGAGAGGAAGATATTCTGGTTAGCCATTTGTCTTCGTTCAAGTATGTTGAGGTCGACGGCGAAATACATGAAACACCCTGTCAAGCTTTCGAGGGGTTGCGAATTAAGGACAAAGCTCCGGTGCCAAGTAAAGTATCAGATGTGGCGGTGTCATCCTACAAAGAGGCTCATGCTCTAGTGCAGGCAGGCAAAGCCAAGGGCTGGGGGCAGGTATTGGAAATTCCCGTGAAGAATGACAGGTTCGGGCTTGGGTATCATCCTTCGTCATCAGCATCCTCTTCAGGGACGCCCAAGTTCAGAGGGCCGATAACCATTACGCCAAGCGGGGTGCGCTTCGAGACTATCAATGCTGTTTCCGATTCTGAAGAAGGAGATAGCGACTGTGATATGGACGCGTGGATCAAGCCAAGCGTGCCAGGACAAAGTCTCTGCAATTGGTCTATTCGGGAAACTGTTCCTGTGACAACTAAACAGTAATGATTTGTTTTCTTAATTGTTGAATAATCCTGTGTCCTACCCGGGGCATAGTGATTTTGCTCAGGGCCATTTGGTTGTGTACATTACATTGTTTAATCATGAAATAAAGGCGTTTTTCATATACAAATGTTGTGATCCCTGTTTTTCCTGTTTTTATCTTTTACAATAAAATGGCAACGTGGTTATTCGCTTTGTATGCGTTTTGAAGCATTTAACCATTTCCTTTGCATGATTGCTATTTCAGATGACATCTATGAACCGCCTATGACTCATTTCGACTTCGAGCACCCGGTATTTCAGGCTGAGGAAGAGATTGTGGAAGATGGCGACATACCAGATGAGTTGACCTGGTTATTGAAACAAGAAGAAAGAATCATTTTGCCTCATGAGGAAGTCATCGAGATTATCAATCTGGGGTCGGAAGAAGTTGTGAGAAACATCCGTATAGGGGCTGCGCTGCAGAGCGACATCAAGCAAAGGTTGGTTGAGATGCTCAAAGAGTACAGTGATATATTTTCTTGGTCATACGAAGATATGCCTGGGTTAGATACGGATATGGTTGTTCACCGTCTGCCGCTGCGAGAGGAATGTCCGCCTATTAAGCAAAAACTCCGAAGAACTAGACCGAACATGGCTGTGAAGATCAAGGAGGAAGTGCAAAAACAGTGGGATGCTGGTTTCCTAGCTGTTACAAAATATCCCTCATGGGTCGCTAATATTGTGCCAATGCCAAAGAAAGACGGTAAAGTGAGAATGTATGTAGACTACCGTGATTTGAATAGGGCGAGCCCGAAAGATGACTTCCCACTTCCTCACATCGATGTGCTGGTTGATAACACTGCTCAATTCTCCGTATTCTCCTTCATGGATGGCTTCTCGGGCTATAATCAGATCAAAATGGCTCCATAAGACATGGAGAAGACTACTTTCATTACTCCCTGGGGAACATTTTGTTACAAAGTGATGCCCTTCGGATTGAAGAACGCTGGGGCAACATATCAACGTGCTATGACGACTCTCTTTCACGACATGATGCATAAAGAGATCGAGGTTTATGTTGATGATATGATTGCCAAATCCCAGACGGAGGAGGAGCATTTGGTTAATCTGCTGAAATTGTTCAAGAGGCTTAGGAAGTTCAGGCTGAGACTGAACCCTAACAAGTGCACCTTCGGGGTGAGATCGGGTAAACTACTGGGGTTTATTGTGAGCGAAAAAGGAATAGAGGTTGATCCTGCGAAAATAAAAGCAATACAAGAAATGCCGACGCCTAAAACAGAAAAAGAAGTACGTGGATTCTTAGGGAGGTTGAACTATATCGCCCGGTTCATATCTCACTTAACTGCGACATGCGAGCCGTTATTCAAGCTGTTGAAAAAGGACCAGGTTGTGACCTGGAATGAAAATTGTCAAAAGGCGTTCGACAAGATAAAAGAATACTTGCAGGAACCTCCTGTTTTGATACCCCCAGTGGCCGGGAGACCGTTGATTATGTATTTGACGGTTCTTGAGGAAAGTATGGGTTGTGTTCTCGGTCAACACGACGAGACTGGACGTAAAGAGCATGCGATCTACTATTTGAGTAAGAAGTTTACTGACTATGAGTCCAGATACTCAATGCTCGAAAAAACGTGTTGTGCGCTAGCCTGGGCCGCCAAACGTTTGAGGCAATACATGCTAAATCATACAACCCTGCTAATTTCAAAGATGGATCCAATCAAATACGTGTTTGAGAAGCAAGCACTCTCCGGAAGAATTGCCCGATGGCAGATGGTGTTAACCGAATATGATATTCAGTATGTCTCGCAAAAGGATATTAAAGGTAGCGTCTTGTCAAAGTACCTTGCGGAGCAGCCTGTTGAGGACTACCAATCGATGAGGTTTGATTTTCCTGACGAGGATATCATGTACCCGAAGATGAAAGATTGTGAAGAACCATTGCCGGACGAAGGACCAGAGTTGGATTCCAAGTGGCAGTTGATATTTGACGGAGCTGTAAATTCCTATGGTAGCGGAATAGGTGCAATTATTACTACTCCTCAGGGGTCGCACATCCCCTTTACTGCCCAATTGACCTTTCCTGTTACCAATAATGAGGCTGAATACGAGGCTTGCATCATGGGTCTGGAAGAAGCTATTGATTTGCGAATCAAACACCTGGATGTATACGGAGACTCAGCTCTAGTGGTGAACCAGATTAAAGGAGAATGGGAGACACGTCAGCCCAATTTGATACCATATATGAACTATGCAAGGAGATTGTTGCCTTTCTTCGACAAGGTGGAATTGCATCATGTGCCGCGAGCAGAAAATCAAATGGCTGACGCTCTAGCGACATTGTCTTCAATGTATAAAGTTAAATTCTGGAACGAGGCTCCCCGGATTGTTATCTCTCGGCTTGATAGGCCTGCATTCATATTTGCCATCGACGAGGCTCCCGATGGTCAACCCTGGTACTTTGACATCCAGAATTTCCTGAAGAACAAGGAGTATCCGGCTGGGGCATCCAGTCGAGATCAGAAGACTCTCAGGAGATTGGCTGGCAATTTCTATTTGAATCCTGACGGTGTCCTATACAAAAGAAACCATGACTTGGTGTTGCTACGCTGTGTAGACGAGAAAGAGGCGAAGTTGCTTATGGAAGAGATACATGAGGGTACATTTGGTACACATGCTGGTGGGCATGCTATGACGAGAAAACTGCTGCGGGCAGGTTATTATTGGCTAACTATGGAAACAGACTGTTTCAAGTTTGCAAAGAGGTGTCATAAATGCCAAATTTATGCGGACAAGGTCCATGTACCCCCGAGTCCTCTGGATGTGATGTCATCACCGTGGCCGTTCTCGATGTGGGGAATTGATATGATTGGAAAGATCGAGCCTACGACATCCAATGGACACCGGTTCATTTTGGTGGCAATTGATTACTTCACCAAGTGGGTGGAAGCAGCATCATATGTCAATGTCACCAAACAAGTGGTCGCCAGATTTATCAAACGAGATATTATCTGCAGATATGGAATCCCTGAGCGGATTATCATTGACACCGGTTCGAATTTGAATAACAAAATGATGAAAGAGTTGTGTCAGAATTTTAAGATTGAGCACCACAACTCTTCTCCTTACCGGCCCAAGATGAATGACGCTGTTGAAGCGGCCAATAAGAACATAAAGAAGATTGTTTAGAAGATGGTTGTAACGTACAAGAACTGGCACGAGATGCTACCTTTCACTTTGCACGGTTATCGTACGACGGTACGCACATCAACCGGGGCAACCCCTTTTTCATTGGTATACGAAATGGAGGCAGTGTTACCGTTAGAGGTTGAGATTCCTTCCTTGTGGGTTTTACGAGATGTCCAACTTGACGAGGCAGAATGGGTTAAAGATAGACTGAATCAGCTCAGCTTAATGGATGAGAAGAGGCTAGCTTCTCTAGCATACGGCCGGTTGTACCAGAGCCGGATGAAGAAAGCATATGATAAGAAGATACACCCTCGAAGCTTTCAGACGGGCGACCTTGTGTTAAAGAGGATTCTCCCACCACAAACAGATCACAGGGGCAAGTGGACCCCTAATTACGAAGGGCCATACGTTGTCAGAAAAGTCTTCTCTGGAGGAGCCTTGCTACTATCTACCATGGATGGTGAAGACTTTACGTCTCCTGTGAATTCAGACGCAATTAAAAAATACTTTGCTTGAAAGTGACCCGCTGGACAGTAAAAAGAGAGTCCAGGAAAAAATGGGGCATCCCGGCGAACCGTAAAAAATGAATAAAAGGTTCGGGCAAAAGTTAGGGATAAAATTGAAAAGATGTACACCCGCGAAGTCGAAAACCTGCAAAGGGAGACTTCGGCAAAAAAGGGGTATCCCGGTGAATTGAAAACCCGCAAAGGACGGTTCACGCAAAAGTTAGGGATTGAAAAAGCAAATGACTGCGGTCCGAATCTGACACAGCAGTGCTTAGTGGTTTGGGAGTACCCGAGGGTTCGTTTATCCGACACAATCTCTTCCGAAAATTGAATACCGGGAAAGCGCCAGAGTCAGGCGAGTCATAGGAGGATCAGCTCGTGATGTTTGTCTGCACCACGTTGCCGACATGTAGACAAATATTGTTTTGTATTTTTATGCTTTTTGAGCGTATATGTAGGTGTGTGTGCGTAACTTCCTCTTTTTAGGAGTTGCATCCGATGTACAAAACTTTGCCTAGTCAGAGGCCTGTTGTTAATAAAACGTTATTCAGTATTTGATGTTTGTGCTTTACTGTTTTGTATGTGGAAAACGCCAATGTTCCGATGAACGTGCATGTGCATAACTTTGCTGGCCCTTGCCAATAATTGCTAAAACTTCGAATTGACTGAAGTAATGTCACGGACACTAACCCGAATAGATTTGGTTGTATAGATTTGTCTTGTCTCGTTTGTGTTTTGCAGGGTTCTCTCCCTTGAAGCGAACGATCAGAAAGTGTGCCCCAACCGGAGGCTCGTGATGAAAGACTTGACTTTGTTTGACACTAATCCCCATGCAGGTCGCGCCTCACCCCCAGAAGTTGAGATAATGTTATCCCTTACCGAAGGAAGGATTAGCTCCCCCAGAAGAGTATCCTCATGGAAGTGTCCACAGGGCATCCCCAGCAAGACAAGATCAGTGTCCCATTCAAAGGTTATACTCCCCAGAGAGTCAAAGATGTGCGCATTCAATCCCTAGCTGGGAGGATTTCCATGGCGCATAACCAAGATGGTAAGTTCAGAAGGATTAGCCTCACTGAAGATGGTTTTATTTCCCCTGCAGGTCGTCGTGCTTTCGTCAAGATGGTTATCCCCAACGGAGTGGTGATTCCGAGTTTGTAAACGGTTCCCAGACAGTTGTCTCCCAGAAGGGTTGCTTCTCCCCCAGTTGAGTTAATCTTCCCAACAGGTGTTATTCTTTCCCCCCAGTGGAAATCGATGTGTAATCTCTCCCCGACAGAGTGGGTTGTATCTCTGGCATTTATTTTTCCAGAATATTTCGCGATACCCGTTCATCTCCAACAGGGTGCTATTTGTCCTCAACAGCCGTGTTGAAGCAAGCTTGTCAGAGCCTTCCCCAGCAGCCCGAACCTGCATTTGCATTTGCATACATTATCATGTTTGCATCTACCCACAAACGCGTAGCATTTCCATGCCGTATGGAGCATTACGCCATTGCCAAACATACGCGTTTTGAAACATAAATCAGGTTGGTTAACCTTTTGCTTTTCATGTGTGTTTCTCAGCAGGAGTATGAAGTTACAGCTCAGATTTATTATCAGACGACCGAGGTCTCACCGTGAGACATATGATGACACAGTTCTTGTTATCATTCCCCACAGAGTTACTGGTTGAAGTTTCTCTTATCCGACCAGCGGAGTGTTTTTCTTCAGGTTGCTGTCGCGGCAACATTTTAGGGTTTCATGGATCGAAATTTTAGAAGAGGTCACTTGTTGTCGAAACGGGTGTCGGGCAGTTATTTCCAGAATATCCCCAGTGGAGTTAGCTACTACCGCGAACGGGCTAGGAAGCTATATCCAAGGTTATGTTTCCCGTAAGAATCAGGCGGAAAAACTTTCCTGTATGTATCAGGCAGATGTGTTATGTTTCCCGTAAGAATCAGGCGGAAGAACTTTCCTGTATGTATCAGGCAGATGTGTTATGTTTCCCGTAAGAATCAGGCGGAAGAACTTTCCTGTATGTATCAGGCAGATGTGTTATGTTTCCCGTAAGAATCAGGCGGAAGAACTTTCCTGTATGTATCAGGCATATGTGTTATGTTTCCCGTAAGAATCAGGCGGAAGAACTTTCCTGTAAGTATCAGGCAGATGTGTTATGTTGCCCGTAAGAATCAGGCGGAAGAACTTTCCTGTATGTATCAGGCAGATGTGTTATGTTTCCCGTAAGAATCAGGCGGAAGAACTTTCCTGTATGTATCAGGCAGATGTGTTATGTTTTCCCGTATGAAACAGGCGGATGAACTTTCCTGTATGAATCAGGCAGATGTATTTTCCCGTATGAAGCAGGCAGATGAAATTTTCGGTATCCAGATAGAGGATTCTCCCTTGATAGACAGAGTATGTGAGTTGTGTTCCGATCTTTGACAAAGGTATTTTCCCCAAGGAAGTCGCTGTGATTTCCTCGTGTCACTGTCCCCAGTAGAGTCCTCTTAAAAGCCGTTTTTGGGTTGGGACCAATGGAGTCGGCTACTGCAGAGGTAGGCGGAGAAACGGTATTCAGATTAATTTTCCCGTATGAAGCAGGCAGATGGATTTTCCTGTAATCAGGCAGATTACTTTTCCCGTATGAAGTAGACGGATGGGGTTTCCTATGGTTAGACAGATGATATGCCTGCAGGGATAGGCAGATGAGTTCCCTGTGATTAAACAGAAATGCTTCCCCAGCGAAAGCGCCAAGAGTTTTCCGTAATGTGAAGTCCTGACGTGGACAAGATTGATTACTCTTCAGGGACCATTTATCCCCAACAGATATCTTCATTCGTATTGACGAAATTTGGGTCCAGATGTGGACAAGGTTACTCTTGTGACGACAGAATCTCTATTCGTGTTGACGAATTGGTTCCTCTTCTGGTGTTGACAAGGTTAGTCCAATGGTGGACGGAGGTGTTTTTGCGAGGATAGCTCAGGGCCCGTGGCGTCACACAGGTGATTGATGTTAAGACAAATTGTATCAGATAATTGACCAGTTGTTGCCGTAACAACCAGATTCAGTTCAGTGGACGTCGCTTCTCAAGCAGTCTTGCAGTTTATCTCCACGGTTGGCAAATTTAAGGGTTTCTTTGGTATTCAACCGTCTCGTACCTCGAATGTTTGAAGGTCGTTCGCTCTTCACCCAGTCGGGTCCAAGCCGTTTGAATAGGGGCAGCTGTTGCACCCCAAAATTTGACCAACCAGCTTCCACATCTGGTTTATGTTTCGACGCATTTTGCATTCGCACTCGCATACCGCATACATTGCATTTTTTAGCCATTTTGGACTTTATCGGGATTACAGCCTCCCCTGGCGGTTCAGGCATTTCAGGGCAATACGAGGATTTATGGTGAGAATTGGTGTTCGTTCCCTGTGTTTTGAGGTCATCTCGGTGTCCGGTTTTCACCGTCTATTTCGTTATGATTGCGTAGTTGTTCTCTAGTCAATTTAATCAACTTTATTGCCCTTTTTAGATTTTTTCTCTTAATTTCTAGAATTTTAAATGAATTTTAATTGTTTTTCTAGAATTTTAATTCTTTTAAATAGATTTTAATAGTTTTTTTTAGAGGTTTATTTTCTATTATAGAATTTAATAGATTTTTAATAGTAATTTTCTATTTTTTAGAATATTTCACTTTTTAGAATATTAATAGATATTAATAGTTTAAATCTTTTCAGAACATTTGATTCGTTTTAGAAATTATCAGATCTTCTTTAGTCTTAGAAATTAATTTGTTTTAGGATATATTAGGTTCATTAATTCTTTTTAAGTTTACTAATCTTTTTTTAAGATTTTAAGTAGTTTACTTAGGATTAATTGATTAGGGTAGATTTTATAATTAGCAGCTTTCATTAACTAGTATTAATTTTTCGTTTTGCATTAATAGAGTCATTAGTTTTATTAGAGTTTAAGAAGATAATTTTCTTTTTAGGATTAGTTATACATTAATTAGGATATTAATCATTTTCTTTTAATTAGATATTAATCATTTTGTTAATTAGGGTCTTAATTAGCAGTTTTTAATTAGGTCTAGTATTAATTTTCGGTTTAGTGGAATTAATTGAGTTTAATCAAATTTTAATCTAGTCTTAATTGAGTCTTTTGGGGTCTTTAATGAGTTTAATTGGATTTTGCAATCAGTCTTTAATTCATTTTCGGTGGGCCAAATGTCTGCTTTTGAGGCCCAGTCTGATCCAATTCGTGCCACTTGTCATACATATAGGGTCCCACACGTTTTCCCTCAGATTTGGACACCTCATCACCCACTCAGTCTCTCTCTCTGCCACCTCTCTCCCTCTCTCTCCCACTTGTCTCTCTCTGACCCCACACCCACTGCCACGCGTCCCTGTAACACCCCACTTCCCAAAATCAATTAAATTAATAAACATTATAAATAAACAAAATCAGAGTTCCAATTCTCCCAAGTGGGATGTCATATAAAAACAACGTTTCCTTATAAAAAGTTTATCTCCAACTTCAGCGGACTATTAAATAATAAAATTCAATAAAAGTTTGATACGTTCACAGGGAAATAAAATATCAGTTCAACATAAAACAAATAAAAACGCCCAAGTCCCATGCTACGTATCAGAGCATCCTAGACTCGACAATCACACCAATATCCAAGCTAGCTAAGCACCTGGATTATCTGTACTTCCGAAGAAGCACAGACACAACAACAACAAAGGGGTGAGAAAACATGATCAAAAATATAATGGTAATGTAATACATGTAAATAAGGTAGTACAACACACCAACACACCAAGATTCACCCCTAACAACACCATATGACGAACCTACTGTTCAAATTACAATATAACATATTATAATGCAAAATGCAACTCAACACCATGCATGCGGTACCGACTCGTTGGTTCATTCAATCGAACCTGGATAGATCACTTACGCTCCTCCTGAGACATGATCTATCCCCCACCATTCTCCACAAAGGAGTACGGATGAATCACTTACGCTCCTCCTGAGACATGATTCATCCCACCAAAACACCATGATATGCACACACCAATGCATAACTAATATATTTAGGCACTCAACGTGCACACGATCCTCCTGATCATATCATCATACACCAATGCACATATGTACAGATATAACATACACCAACACCATATAAATCAACCAGATAGTAAACAAGTTCATACTTTAACACCAAGATATAACATATCCCACCACTCGGGGGTACGCGATCCTACTGATCACTACATACATATACATCAACTAATTGTCCACCAGTCATTATTACGGGAAACATACACTATCACCAAGTACACAAGTTAGTTCCCACACTCATCATTCTTACAGTGCATCAAGGCCAAACTGTACCTATCATCTCAACTCAGATCCTCAGTCTATTCTAGTACCAATCTTGCACATTACCGTAACCAATAGGCTTCTAATTCCTATTCCCAAAATCATCACCTACACACTTTATCGATACCTCAAAAGCCATACAGAATTTTCCCTAAAAACTGTAAAACACCCTATATGCCCTATATGCCAAATCATCCCAAAACACCAATTCATTAACGGTTACTGTCATACAGAATTTTCCCTAAAAACTGTAAAACACCCTATATGCCCTATATGTCAAATCATCCCAAAACACCAATTCATTAACGATTACTGCCATAGAGAATTTTCCCTAAAAACTGTAAAACACCCTATATGCCCTATATGCCAAATCATCCCAAAACACCAATTCATTAACGATTACTATATAATTAACAACAATCATCATCAATCATAACATAACAATATATATTATCATATATGGATTAATTTCCTACGGGGTTAAGGAATCCCCAACTACCCTATACATGTATAAACCATTCCCAATCAAGTTTCTCCCCCCTTACCTTGACAATTGGTCGATCGATAGAATTCCTCCTAGAATTGGTCTCTTGGCCTTCTCCTTCCTCTTCCGTTCTTCGTTCCCTTTTTCCTTCGTTCTTTTTCACTTTCCTCGTTCTTTCCTCTTCTCTCTTTCTATCGCTCTTTTTTCTCAATTTTCTAAAATGTATCGTAACTCTCCTAACCCCTCATATTCTATTTCCCTTTTTAATTATTCTAATCCCAATAATAATAACTAATAAAATAATATAATATTAATAATCTTAATAATAATAATAATACTAATATAATCTTACTAATATTAATAATACCACATATTAATAATAATAATAATAATAATAATAATAATAATAATAATAATAATTCTAATAATAATAATAATGATAATAATAATAATAATCTTAATAATAATAATACTATTAATAATAACAATAATAATAATATTATTATCTCTCCAATAATCATAATAATACTTTTAATAATAATAATAATAATAATAACACTAATAATAATAGTAGTAATAATAATAATAATAATAATACTATTATTATTATCACACCAATATCCCACGCCTATGGTAATCCCTTTCCTCTCCATTCCAACTTTTCTAATATCTCCTTGCTACCCCTTCATATTTCCTTCCTCACGGTTTCTATCGTGACTTTTCATATTTCCATTCTAACTTCCCAATAACCCTTTCACCTCTTATTTTACTTATTCCAACCACTAATATTCCCAATAATAATTCTAATAATAATAATTATAATAATCATTATAATAATAATAATAATATGATATAATATAATACTATTATAATATTATAGTAATATTCAACATAATAATAATAATAGTGATACACCCAACAATAATTATAATTATAATTATAATAATATTATCACACCAATAATAATAATAATATTAATAATAATAATATAATAATACTAATATTATTATTTCACCAAAATAATAATAATATTAATAATAGTAACAAATATAATAAATATAATAATAATAATAACACCCCCACCAATGTTACTATTATTTTTATATTACTATATTTCACACCAAAATATCACCAATAGTCCTCCCACATTAGGGACACCCACCAAACATCATCAAATACACCCCCACCAAAGGGCACACCAACATATAATTTTTAAAATAATAATAAAGTGACTAAATAATTAAAATGGGTGTTACAACTCTCCCCCACTTTAATTATTTTCGTCCTCGAAAATTACCTGATGGAAATAGCTCCGGATACGCTTCTCGCATCCTGCTTTCCAACTCCCAGGTCACACTGCCTCCTGCAGCACCTCCCCAAGCTACCTTCACCAAAGGTATCTCTTTCCCTCGGAGCTGTTTCATCTTACGGTCCTCGATCCTCAACGGCATCGTCTCAATAGTAAGATTCTCCCGAACCTGAACATCATCTCTCTGAATCACATGAGATGGATCAGAAACATATTTTCGCAATTGCGACACATGAAACACATCATGTAGATTCGACAACTCCGGCGGCAACGCCACCCTATAGGCCACAGCACCAACTCTTTGCAAAATTTCATAAGGTCCAATAAACTTAGGATCCAGCTTCTTGGACTTCAACGCCCGACCCACACCAGTCATCGGGTTAACTCTTAGGAATACGTGATCACCTACACAGAATTCCAACTCTTTCCTCCGATTATCATGATAACTCTTCTGCCTACTCTGAGACACTTTCATTTTCTCACGAATCATATGAATCGTCTCAGTAGTCTGCTGAACAATTTCTGGTCCAAGCACCACACTCTCACCGGTCTCATACCAACACAGAGGAGTCCTACACCTCCTCCCATACAAAGCTTCAAAGGGTGCCATTCCAATACTCGAATGGTAACTATTATTGTACGTGAACTCAATCAATGGTAAATGAGTATCCCACGCACCACCCTCTTCTAACACACAAGCTCTCAACAAATCTTCAAGCGACTGAATAGTCCTCTCCGACTGACCATCAGTTTGCGAATGGTAAGCCGAACTCAACCTCAACTTAGTACCTGAAGCTTCCTGTAAGCCCCTCCAACATCTCAATATAAACCTCAAATTTCAATCTAACACAACATTCGACAGTATCTCATCCAACTTCACTACTTCCTCAATATGTATCTCATATATCCTTAACACGGAATAGTTCATCCACTCACAACAACCCAAATTAAAATTATGTCTTTCCAATTCTTTGGAAATCTCAACACCAAATCCGTGAAAATACTACCTGATTTCCACTTTGGAATATTCAACGGCTGCATCAGACTCAACAGTCTCTGATGTTCACTCTTCGAATTCCAACAATTCTAACCAGTATATTCAACCTCAACCACTCCTCTCCTCATCTATGGTCACCAAAACAATCTACTCAAATTCGGTTACTTCTTCATAGCACCGGGATGAACACTCCATCTACCTCAATGTATTTCTTCACGAGTACTCCTACTCCCCTCAACAACATCCGGTCCACATACCCCATCACAACATATCATGGTACTATTTCTACAAACCCGACAATCCACTCTTCGACTCTGATTTATCAATTTCAACTAATTCACCAACTCAATCCAGATTTCTGACCTCCTCGAATCTCCTCAAGAATACTACTAGTACGGTCTAACATACAAGGCTTAACTCCATAAGAAGTCTCTTCACAGACCAGACTCGCATCACAAAATTTCCCAACCGGTTCCAACTCTTTTCGCCATTTTCCTCGGTACAAGCAAGGTTTCCAAATCGAAGCATCAGCTACCACGGTATATACCGAAAACATACAGTAAGATAACACATCAAACGCACCCGATCACGACGGTAAAAGTTGACCAAATTACATGTTTCGAATATTCTGCTATAATTGGATCATCCACTGACATAAAAACCATTTTTCCCAGAAAGAGCATCTCGTTAGCTCTCCAACGCTTCAAACGGGGGTCAAAACGGACATACGGTTCAAGAGTTATGAATTTTCGAAGTTTTCCGAAAAACCAGAATTTTGCCGAAAAACTGCTACGGGATTTTGCATTCTTGTCCGAAAATTCGACCGATTCAATTCCTTTCTTTGAAACAAACACATACTCATACTCACCTAACATATAGCCTCGAATTAGAACCATTAAACATGATTTCTACGACGTCCGATTTCAATCCGATTTTTAAACCTTCAAATCTCCAAAAATACAAAAACTTACAAAACCAACCAAATTTGATAAAACAAGCATACTCAATCACGGCTTAACATCACCTGACGCCACTACGCAATCTAATCCGACTTTCTTCCGTAAAGCATCGATTTCTCACAAAATCTCAGATTAAACGATTTCAGCCTCCAACTCCGGCACAACTACAACAACAACCAACTCTAGAACACTGGTCAGATAATTCTTCTTACGTAATTCAAGTTGCCTTAAAGCATAATTAAAACTTGCTGAAGTTGCCTTTAGCAAATCCTCAATTATATCAACAAGCATCACAAACGCAACAAATAGTTATGTCGGATTCGGCAAAACTTTCCTCCCAGAAGTATATCACTACTCTTTTCCAACACTGATAACTCAAGTTCCTTATGCTCAACATAATCCTCTATACTCTTCGAATGTCTTAAAATATCACTGATTAACATAACCATTGCCTTGCTCAAATAATTAAAGAAGATCCCATGCCAAACGGACAAACAAGTTGTGAGTTCTGGCAGAAACACGGACCGTACCGCCCGTCCTTACCACAACATTCAAACACACTTCATCAATAAATAGCTTAATTCCATGTCAATACTTCACCATCTCATAGAAAATTTCAATAGCTCTACCCGAGCTCACACGACCATGGAAAACTCACATCCTTCAACCCATTGATCCATCAACTCATCAACTCTTGGAAGCGAACGCTTATCCTTGATAGTCACCTTGTTCACTTATCCATAGTTCACCCAAAGCTTCACAAAACCTTCCGTCTGTCTAACCAACAAAATTGGTGCACCTTATGGTAACACACTCAAACAAAAGAACCTCTCTTCCAGCAGGTCTTCAAGTTGACTCTTTAACTTTCTCAATCCCAATGCAAACACACAATATGGAGTCACCCATATCGGACTAGTTCCAAGAACGAAGTCAATGTGTAAGCTTTACTTCACATTCCGATAGTAAACCATTTACCTCCTCAGGAAAACTTCCGGACAATCACAATTAAGTGATAAACCCCAATTTCTCACTTTCCTTAACATTCAAAGTTTCCGTCAAAATACACACCTCAACACCGTCTTACGCCAACTCCTCAAAATAATCCCTTAAGCACTTAGCTTAACTCAAGACAATTCATTGCTCACACCACCTAAGCTTGCAAGACACATCTATCCCATCCAACACAATCTCGTCTACTATTAACAAGAGATTGAGGATGATCAGTTCCTCAATTTGTCAATAGACAGCCGAAAATCATGATGGGGTATAAACCATCTTTACCAAACTATAAGAGCGTAACACATTAAGCCACAACACTGCAGTATTCCGGAGAAATACCAACTTCTCCCCCACTGGAATCATTTCACTTCTACCGACAAAGTTTAAACAACAACATGTACCGACAGTGTTTTTACACACATGTCGCATACCAGGGAACAACAACACTAGACAACATTGGCCGGACGGACCGACCTGCTCTGATACCAATTGTAACACCCCACTTCCCAAAATCAATTAAATTAATAAACATTATAAATAAACAAAATCAGAGTTCCAATTCTCCCAAGTGGGATGTCATATAAAAACAACGTTTCCTTATAAAAAGTTTATCTCCAACTTCAGCGGACTATTAAATAATAAAATTCAATAAAAGTTTGATACGTTCACAGGGAAATAAAATATCAGTTCAACATAAAACAAATAAAAACGCCCAAGTCCCATGCTACGTATCAGAGCATCCTAGACTCGACAATCACACCAATATCCAAGCTAGCTAAGCACCTGGATTATCTGTACTTCCGAAGAAGCACAGACACAACAACAACAAAGGGGTGAGAAAACATGATCAAAAATATAATGGTAATGTAATACATGTAAATAAGGTAGTACAACACACCAACACACCAAGATTCACCCCTAACAACACCATATGACGAACCTACTGTTCAAATTACAATATAACATATTATAATGCAAAATGCAACTCAACACCATGCATGCGGTACCGACTCGTTGGTTCATTCAATCGAACCTGGATAGATCACTTACGCTCCTCCTGAGACATGATCTATCCCCCACCATTCTCCACAAAGGAGTACGGATGAATCACTTACGCTCCTCCTGAGACATGATTCATCCCACCAAAACACCATGATATGCACACACCAATGCATAACTAATATATTTAGGCACTCAACGTGCACACGATCCTCCTGATCATATCATCATACACCAATGCACATATGTACAGATATAACATACACCAACACCATATAAATCAACCAGATAGTAAACAAGTTCATACTTTAACACCAAGATATAACATATCCCACCACTCGGGGGTACGCGATCCTACTGATCACTACATACATATACATCAACTAATTGTCCACCAGTCATTATTACGGGAAACATACACTATCACCAAGTACACAAGTTAGTTCCCACACTCATCATTCTTACAGTGCATCAAGGCCAAACTGTACCTATCATCTCAACTCAGATCCTCAGTCTATTCTAGTACCAATCTTGCACATTACCGTAACCAATAGGCTTCTAATTCCTATTCCCAAAATCATCACCTACACACTTTATCGATACCTCAAAAGCCATACAGAATTTTCCCTAAAAACTGTAAAACACCCTATATGCCCTATATGCCAAATCATCCCAAAACACCAATTCATTAACGGTTACTGTCATACAGAATTTTCCCTAAAAACTGTAAAACACCCTATATGCCCTATATGTCAAATCATCCCAAAACACCAATTCATTAACGATTACTGCCATAGAGAATTTTCCCTAAAAACTGTAAAACACCCTATATGCCCTATATGCCAAATCATCCCAAAACACCAATTCATTAACGATTACTATATAATTAACAACAATCATCATCAATCATAACATAACAATATATATTATCATATATGGATTAATTTCCTACGGGGTTAAGGAATCCCCAACTACCCTATACATGTATAAACCATTCCCAATCAAGTTTCTCCCCCCTTACCTTGACAATTGGTCGATCGATAGAATTCCTCCTAGAATTGGTCTCTTGGCCTTCTCCTTCCTCTTCCGTTCTTCGTTCCCTTTTTCCTTCGTTCTTTTTCACTTTCCTCGTTCTTTCCTCTTCTCTCTTTCTATCGCTCTTTTTTCTCAATTTTCTAAAATGTATCGTAACTCTCCTAACCCCTCATATTCTATTTCCCTTTTTAATTATTCTAATCCCAATAATAATAACTAATAAAATAATATAATATTAATAATCTTAATAATAATAATAATACTAATATAATCTTACTAATATTAATAATACCACATATTAATAATAATAATAATAATAATAATAATAATAATAATAATAATAATAATTCTAATAATAATAATAATGATAATAATAATAATAATCTTAATAATAATAATACTATTAATAATAACAATAATAATAATATTATTATCTCTCCAATAATCATAATAATACTTTTAATAATAATAATAATAATAATAACACTAATAATAATAGTAGTAATAATAATAATAATAATAATACTATTATTATTATCACACCAATATCCCACGCCTATGGTAATCCCTTTCCTCTCCATTCCAACTTTTCTAATATCTCCTTGCTACCCCTTCATATTTCCTTCCTCACGGTTTCTATCGTGACTTTTCATATTTCCATTCTAACTTCCCAATAACCCTTTCACCTCTTATTTTACTTATTCCAACCACTAATATTCCCAATAATAATTCTAATAATAATAATTATAATAATCATTATAATAATAATAATAATATGATATAATATAATACTATTATAATATTATAGTAATATTCAACATAATAATAATAATAGTGATACACCCAACAATAATTATAATTATAATTATAATAATATTATCACACCAATAATAATAATAATATTAATAATAATAATATAATAATACTAATATTATTATTTCACCAAAATAATAATAATATTAATAATAGTAACAAATATAATAAATATAATAATAATAATAACACCCCCACCAATGTTACTATTATTTTTATATTACTATATTTCACACCAAAATATCACCAATAGTCCTCCCACATTAGGGACACCCACCAAACATCATCAAATACACCCCCACCAAAGGGCACACCAACATATAATTTTTAAAATAATAATAAAGTGACTAAATAATTAAAATGGGTGTTACAGTCCCACTACCAACACCCTCGCTGGATCGCATGCAAACTTGCCGGAATCATCACCGGAGAAATCTCACGGCGGTCCTCACGGCCGGAAACTGCAAAATCACCAGAATCTCCAGGAACCTTCGCCAGAATCTCCAAGCGATCTTGATGATTTTTTCATCACGTTCTCCAGATCGTCATCAGATCTTCAACTGCTCATCATCAGATTCTTCAGCAATCTTCAATAATCGTCATCGATCGTTCATCAGCAAGAAAGATTAATCCACGATCATCGATAACTCGTTCTTCCAGAAATTCTCCAAGAACATTCATCTGGATTTCTTCAAGGACATTCATCGTTCGTTCATCATTTTCCCAAATTCGCCTAGAACATTCATAGATCTTCAAGAGTCTTCGCCCAGAAATTCCTCAAGATTACTCCAAACTCCAGTTCTTGTTAAGATCTTCGCAGATCTTCAAATCTTCAACGGCGACCGTTCAACGTTCATCAAGTCGCAGATCTTCCTCGTCCAGCTCCAAGATTTGCAGATCTTCACGCATATTGAACCTCGCCATCCTCATCGTTTTCCAGAACTCATCCTCTTCATCACTTCTCCAGGTTCTCGCTATGAACTGATTAACTTGTTCTTTTGTTGTTGTTAGCTGAAAACTAGGTTAGGTGGATTGTTCGTTTGTTGAACAAGATTAGGTTAGAATCTGAGCTAATAGGTTGGAATGATGTAGTTTGTGTGGAATCTGGGTTGGCGAAGGGTTTGAGAGAATCAGAGAGGGGAGATGGAGAGGGTGGAGATGCGCCGTTAGGGTTTGGGGAGGATGATGAACAGTAAGAGGGGAAAAGGAGATAGAGTTAGGTTTTGTGTACTGAAGTTTGAGTGATGTTGGATTTGGGCCTTAGGCCCGTTGTTCCCTTGCTAAGCATACCACCGTTTTCCCCATGACACCCCCTCTCAATGTGAATTTTCGTTTTGGGCCTAGACAGGATTGCTAACCACACCCCCAAATTGAAGGCCCATTGAGAAAACAAGGCGAAGTCTTGCTATTTGCCACCGGGTTTTTTTTTCCTTTTTCCTTGTTTTTTCCATTGATTTTCTGAGTGGTAATGGGCCTAGTGCGCGCTTGATAAGCGCACCCCCTCCTGAGCCCAACATCATTTCTGAACTAGATAAAATTGCTATTCACCACGCATGTTTCTTATTTTTAGGTGATTTTCTTTTATTTTTCATGTTTGCATATAGGTTAGTAAATAATTCATATCAAATTGAAAAATAAACATTTTTGGATGGGAATTTTTTCCCTAGTTCCCTTAGGACCTCTAGAAAATTGTGAAATAATAAAAATAGTAATTTAATGCATTTTATATTTTTGGTATATTTTACAATTTGATTGTTTTTATTTTGCATTTGTTTGATACTTAATTTTTCTGAATTTAGTATGAGAGATTGGTGCATGATTTTTGATTGATTATTGTGAGGTTGATTAGATTAGGGAAGCATGTACCCTTAGGAATTTTTTCATATTGTTGTGACTAAAATTTAGATTAATTTGAGAGGTGTCGCACCTCGAAAAATCACATTCGAAAATACGACCCTCGCGCGAAAGGCGCGGAAATTGCGGTTCGACAGAGTCGCCACCGAACTTTATTTTTCCCGAAATAAACGGGAGAGGAAAATATCGAGAAAACCTCTTAAAAACGAAAGGATAGGAACAGGGTTGTCGCAACCAAGTTCCGGGTTCGGGAGTCGGTTACGTGAGGGGAAGGTATTAGCACCCCTCACGTCCGTCGTACTCGACGGGAACCTCTTAAGGTAATTGTGGGGAGTGTTGTTTAGGTTTACTGGTTTTCTTCTCGCTACTAAAGGTAGAATTGGTAGGGTAAAAGGTTAAAGACGCTAAGGAGAGATGGGTGGTTCGAAGATAGGGTGCTCGCCAAGGATTGGGGCCCTTGTGCCTACGTATGCTCATTCGGACGAGAATGAGAAATCAGAGCGTCGTAGTTCGACTACGGGAAAAGGATGGGGGGAAACGGAAGATGGATAGAAGTGTGCTCGCCAAGATCATCGCAATCTTGTGCCTACGTATCTTATATTCAGGAATGAATAAAGAATCAGAGCGTCCGTAGTTCGTGGTAACAACCACGAAAAGATGAGGTTTGAATTGGTTTGACGTTGAGTTGGGAGATGAAAGAGTGACTGACAAACAACCTAAGGGCGTGCCTCAAGAGCTTGTCATTCAAGAATTCAAGGAATGCGAGATCCCAAGAACTCAGTTCTTTCAGAAATTGAGTTGAATAAGTTGAAGATAAGAGTTGGATATTTTGAAAACGAAAGAATGAACTAATAACAACTCGGGGGCGCGCCCAAGAGTTACTCGTTCGAATATTCAAAGAATGCTAGATTCTAAGAATATCCCTCTTTCGTAAGTTTAAAAAAAAAACGTTTGTGAAAAGATCGAATCGAAAAAATGGCATGCGAGGCCAAAGGAAGTTGTTTTGAAGTGGTTCGACGACGTGTCGAGGATTTGACTGAAGATGGAACCGGCTTGACGACGTGTCAAGGGTTAAGGTTGTGAGAAACGATATTAGTCCCTGAGGGTGCTCCTAATATCGAGACCACGAGGAATTAGGAATGTGTGCGAGATGTGGGTTGCGAATGCGTACGAGCACTCGACTTAGGAGAACGTTTGAAAACGTTTGAGTTTGAAAGAAAGTCGAAAGGTTGAGTGAATAACAACCCAAAGGGCGTGCCTCGAGAGCTATTCACTCGAAAATTCAAGGAATGCTAGACTCCAAGAACCTCCTTCTTTCGAAGTGTGAATTGAAAAAGATATTTGAAAAAAGTCGAAAGATTGAATGAATAATAACTCAAAGGGCGTGCCTCGAGAATTATTCACTCGAAAATTCAAGGAATGCTAGACTCCAGGAACCTCCTTCTTTCGAAGTTTGATCGAGAAAATGTTTGAAAAAGATTTGAAGTGAAATGAGGTATGAAAATAGTTTAAGGTACGAGATGTGAGATTGGATTTGAAAATGAGAAAAATGACAATTATTTGATAAATGAGACGTAGGCCTCACAACCAGTTAATTGGGGCATTATCGAAATGCTAGATCTCGACGACACCTTTTTCATTTGGAAAATGTTTGAATGAACAAAGGAAATATCACAAAGAATGCTAAATTCTCATGACATTTCTTTGTTAGAAAAATATAATTTTTGAAAATGAGAGATCGAATAATACACTATTTAAGGTGTACACCTTAATAATGACTATCCAAACATTCAAGAAGTGCTAGACTTCAAGAACTTAGTTTCTCACGATTTGATTTAAAAAATAATTTAGTAATAAAAATTAAATTGAGTAAGGACCGAAATTATTTATAAATGAATTTGAAAAGAAGATATTTTAATAAAACCATTTTTTTAAAATAAGAATTGAAAATAATATTTTAAAAATAGATTTGAAAATACATTTAGTAAAAACAAATTTAATCAAAGATTAAAAAAATAGTTTTGAAAATAATCCACAAAATAACAAAACAGTTGGGGGCATCAGTATCCAGGGGGGGTACACATCCAGTAAGACAGTTGGGCTTGGAGTCCACAATCAGCCCACATCCACACGGGGAATAGAGAGTAACAGGGGGGTGAAGTCCAGAAAATCCAGAAAGTGAATGTTGGGCCCAAGGCCCATTGACCCTTTGAGGTGCCTCGGATCACCTTCCCTTTCCTCACTTCAGAAACCCTAGATTCTCCCAACCTCATTCGCCGCCGCCGTCCATCACCTCTATCACCTGCTCATTCCGAAGCTACTTCCATCCAAAGCCGTAACCAAAAACTTTACCAGACTTCTATTCCTCTCAAATCAATCCGTTTTCCTCGAGTATCAACACCACCTGCGAACAAACAGAAAAAAAACAGTGAAGAAAAACAACAATCCAAATGATTTTCTCTCAACTCCTGTAGATCGCGGGAAGTTTGACGGATCCGGAGTCTGAAAAAAGTTAGATCGGGTGTATGAAGTTGGGCGCTGGAGATGCGAAGCGAAGTGGATATGATGAAGGTTTTGTTGTAGTTGGAGTTGGAAGCAGCGAGTTGCATGTGAAGTTTGGTTGAATGTTCATAAAAAAAAAACAAATCTGGAAAATCATCAAGTCGAAGAGTTCGAAGTTTGGTAGATGATGAAGATGGCGCTTGAATGTCGATCGTTGATGAGGATGTTGATGAATGTTGCGGTTTGAGTTTGTGCGAAGTTGGTGTTGAGTTAGAATGATTTTCGGAAGCTGGTGCGAAGATTTATAGAGAGAAAACGAGGGTTTATTGATTGTTGATGATTTGTGATGTTGAAGAAGGTTTGGAGATTTCCAGAAAATCAATGGATGGAGGATGAACATTTCTGGGAAAATATTTGAATGGTGAAGAACATGATGAATTTCTGATGAACCGGGATGAAGATCTGGCGCTTTGGATGATGGATCTGGAAAAGTGTTTATGGGGGTTTGACTGTTCATAGTTTTCTGTAAAAAATAGGATGAATGATGAAGAACTCGTATGAACATTGCTGGGAAAAAGCCATGAACATTGATGAACATGTGAAGAAAAATCTGGAAAAGAGTTTGAGTGTATGTATTTCTGGGAATTTGGATGAAGATGGTATGAATGTTGTTTGAACAGGTGAAGAACACGAAGAAAAACGCATGAACATGATAATTTCTGGAAAAATCTGTCATGAACATCATGAACACGGATGAAAATATTAATAAATCTGGAAAGGAAAAATGATAGGATGATGAACAAGATGTGTTTTCCGGTGGGTATATGAATTCTCCGGTGAAGTTTTCCGGCAAGTTTGATCTGTGGTGATTTGTCCGGCGAGCACAGTGGGTGTTTGCATGAATTTAGGGTTAGGGCTACTGTTAGGGTTAGGGTTACTATTAGGGTTAGGTGGCGGCTGGAGGGCAGGCCTCAGGGCTAGGTGGCGGCTGTAGGGTTTCAGAATTTGGGAAGTGTGTTGGTCATAAATGCAGACATATGTTAGGCTTTATAGCCTGACAAGTGGCAGAAAAATGACCTAATGGGCCTTGGAACTCTGACCTAATGGACCCAGAATGATTAAAGCTGTTAAAACATTAATAGAAAAGAAATACTAACTCACTTAATTAAATAAAACAAGACTAATAATATTAACTAATAAAATTTTAAAACCTAATAAATAAAAAGAAGAAAAAGATGATTATTAATTATAAAAAACGAAAAATAATAAAATAATAAATAATAAACAACAAAAAACGAAAATAAAATAAAATAATAAATAAATAAATAACGAGAAAAATAATAATGAATAAGAAACAAAATAATAAAGCAATAAATAATAACTAACATATCCCTTTTTTTAAAAGCCTAAATAATAATCTAAAAAAAGAAAATAATTACCACTATTAACTTAAAAAAACCTTAACAACTATACACAAAAGAAAATTAATTTGAAAATATAATGAACTCTATTTTAAAAGAAAAGAGATATCCTATATTAATGCGAAAGTAAAATAAATAAATTTACCGTTAAATCTGATAATAAGAAGAAAGTATCTAATAAAAGCTATTTTCATAAATAAACCTATATCTAAAAGAAATAAATAGGTGATAAAATAAAATAAATAAAAAGAATAAAAGGGGAGAAAATTGCAAAAAAAAGAAAGAAAAGAGAACATGGAAGCAAAAGACCAAAATGCCCTTTAGGCCACGTGTCACACTTTGATTGGTCAAAAGATAAATCTTTGCAAAATCGACCAATTGCGAGACGACACGTGTCTAAATGGCAAGGAATTAAAATGCAAAAATATTTACCAATGGGTAGGACAAATTTAGGGTATGACAGATGCCCCTATCTAATAGGCTTAAACCTAAGAGGATGAATTGCATTGGCGTTCACATCCCTGAGGTAGAAGTCTATTAGATATAGAAAGACCCTGAATTTGTCCGGATGAAAGTGAGATGCTAGAGAGTTGAAAACGCTGGATGATGTAAACCTCTGAGTAAGCTGTAAATAACTGGCACAGGTTGTCATCACCAAAAGGATGATGGGAACGAAACACACACAGCTATTACCACCAAAAGGACGGCAAAGCAAAACACAATCGCATAATCTATCATTAATGATCAAGATAGACCCCCCCCCTCAAAAGGATGAGGGAGAGAAACACAAATAAACGATCGCACAATCTGATACCGACGAAGTACCAGACCTACCACCAAAAGGATGGTAGAGCGAAAACACAAATAAACATCGCGCCATCTGATACCGACGAAGTATCAGACCTACCACCAAAAGGATGATAGAGCGAAAACACAAATAAAACATCGCGCCATCTGATACCGACGAAGTATCAGACCTACCACCAAAAGGATGATAGAGCGAAAACACAAAAGAAAGCATCGCGCAATCTGATACCGACGAAGTATCAGACCTACCACCAAAAGGATGATAGAGCGAAAACACAAGCAAAATATCGCGCAATCTGATACCGACGAAGTACCAGACCTACCACCAAAAGGATGGTAGAGCGAAACATAAAAGAAAACATCGCACAATCTGATACCGACGAAATACCAGACCTACCACCAAAAGGATGGTAGAGTGAAAACACAAATAAAACATCGCGCCATCTGATACCGACGAAGTATCAGACCTACCACCAAAAGGATGATAGAGCGAAAACACAAGTAAAACAATCGCACAATCTGACACCGACGAAGTACCAGACCTACCACCAAAAGGATGGTAAAGCGAAAACACAAAAGAAAGCAACGCGCAATCTGATACCGACGAAGTACCAGACCTACCACCAAAAGGAAGGTGGAGCGAAAACACAAATAAAACATCGCGCCATCTGATACAGACGAAGTATCAGACCTACCATCAAAAGGATGATAGAGCGAAAACATAAAGGAAAACATCGCGCAATCTGATACCGACGAAGTACCAGACCTACCACCAAAAGGATGGTAGAGCGAAAACATAAAGGAAAACATCGCGCAATCTGATACCGACGAAGTACCAGACCTACCACCAAAAGGATGGTAGAGCGAAAACACAAAAGAAAACATCGCGCAATCTGATACCGACGAAGTACCAGACCTACCACCAAAAGGATGGTAGAGCGAAAACACAAAAGAAAACATCGCGCAATCTGATACCGACGAAGTACCAGACCTACCACCAAAAGGATGGTAGAGCGAAAACATGAAAGAAAACATCGCACAATCTGATACCGACGAAGTACCAGACCTACCATCAAAAGGATGGTAGAGCGAAAACATGAAAGAAAACATCGCACAATCTGATACCGACGAAGTACCAGACCTACCATCAAAAGGATGGTAGAGCGAAAACATGAAAGAAAACATCGCGCAATCTGATACCGACGAAGTACCAGACCTACCACCAAAAGGATGGTAGAGCGAAAACATGAAAGAAAACATCGCACAATCTGATACCGACGAAGTACCAGACCTACCATCAAAAGGATGGTAGAGCGAAAACATGAAAGAAAACATCGCACAATCTGATACCGACGAAGTACCAGACCTACCACCAAAAGGATGGTAGAGCGAAAAAGAAATACCGCACAATCCGACATCGACGAAATATCGGACCCACCACCAAAAGGATGACGGAGCGAAACTCACACACACAGGTCGCTATCACCAAAAGGATGATAGACCAACACAGATTTGAAGTTTACCAACACCAAAAGGATGCAGGCTAGGTTGAACTGACGAAGTTCGACTATCACCAAAAGGATGATAGTAAGGCAATTGACAACGGTCACACTTGCTAGGTATAACTCAATGGGGAACCCCTGAGAAGAAGATTGAATCGAAATGAGTCGACGGGGTACGCCCACCGTCTTTGCTTGGAAATCATAATTTTGCTGAAATGATTTCATGGTTACGCCCATGAATTCTGACGAGGATGCCCTTGACTGGGCTGAATTTGTCTTGATGTCTTGGTTTGCTCAACAAAAGGTTGAACAACTTCATGAGGAACACTCATGGTCTTGCTGAAGATGCCCCTGTTCGGGTTGGATCTTGCACTGAACTTCTTGGATTTTGCTCAACAAAAGTTTGAACAGCTTAGTGGGAATGCCCACGGTCTTGAATGGTATGCCCTTGATTAGGCTGAATGTTGATTTGCATATCTGATCAACCACAAGGTTGAAATTCGTCATGGGAGGCGCCCATGGTCTTGAAAAAGATGCCCCTGATTGGGCTGAATCTTGCCTTGAATAACTTCAAATTTTGTGGGAGAAACCCACAATTGCAGAAGATTGCCCCTGACTGGGCTGATGACTGCTTTGAAGCCCTTTGAAAATCGTGGGACAAACCCACCATCTTGCGGAAGATGCCCCTGACTGGGCGGTCGACGGTCTTGGAAATCTTCGAGATTGATCCTGGACCTTGACTTGCATATATGAATGCTGGATGATAAATGATATTCCATAACGAATGGAAGTGCAAATGCAAATGCTGACGAGCGGAGATGCAAGAGCTTGGGGAAGTATGGTATGATTGGGTATGCATATGATGCAAGATGCTTATGGTAGCGAATGCAATGCGTATGATGCGCAATGATTGCAGACAGGTGATTGGAAATGCAGGTGGGAATGCCAGCGTGGTGGACTTTGGGTAGTTTCCAATGCGAATTGGACTTTGGGTGGTGGGAGGGATTGACTTCCTTGACACGCAGCTTGTTGGGGACGTCACGATTGAAGCAGAAGATGATGCTCTAGATGCCCCAAATCTGGATACTTGATGATTTATTGTGAATTTCCCTCAGAGAAGGTTGCAACTTTGCTTGATGGTCAGGACGACCTGGTCTTGCCCCAGTCTGAACATGGTAATGGTCTGCCCCAGATTAACCAGTTCTGACATATGGAAGTTGAACTCGGATGACTTGCCTCTGCTCGAGCTGTTGAATGCTTTGCCCCAGCCCGTGGGTTCTGAAATTATCTTGCCACGTGTACGCCACTGAAAGTCAAGCTCTTCCTTGATTGCCCTTTGCTGAAATATCTTTGGATACCTAGCACTGTTTTGCAGTTAAAATTGTACATTCATAAATGGTAATATTAATGCAAAGTTTGATGCAAGATTTTGAAAAAGTATCGTTTTATTGAAGTGTCGTGATAATGAGATGAATGGACCACTAGCCCAAACATTGTGCTATTTGATTGATGCGAAAAGATGCTTACACCAATGTTAATGATTAACAATCATGTGAGGAGTCAGGTTACGCAACCTTGCGATAATATGCTTTCAGAATGAACCTCGTCTCAATTAGGTCTTTCAAAGGTTGTAACGTGGTCTGGTTCACGGTTACGAAACAAAGGATATTAGGCTCAAAGTATGATTTGTACCCACCCCTTCTTCTTAATGATCTCCAGTCCTACGTTCAGTTAATTCTACACTTGTTTGGACGGTGTGAGCTTGATGGTTCAAGGTTTGCTCGACGTGGTAGTCACCTTATTTATGTTTTGAAGGACTTCAGTGACCCTTTTGATTTGGGTGACCACTGAATCTTATTTTGTTTTTGTGTTGAGGGTTTCGGGGTCCTCTTTTGCTTTGTTTTTGATCCCTAACTTTTGCATGGATTGACTTCGCTTGTCAGATCCATCGGGATTGCCTTGATTTTGCCTAAGTCCCCTCTAAGGTGTCTGACTTAGCAGGCTTTTGATGCTTGATTTTGTTGGGACTGCCATAGCATGGGTCATTGATGAACAACCGTCTTTTGGATTTTGCTTGTTGATTCGAGTGTAGAATTGGATTAACTGAACACTACCCTACCCCAGGTTGAGTGTAAGGGTTTGAATGTTCGAAGGAAACTGCTACTTCTAGGCTCGAAGTGGTTTACTAGGGATTAACTCCTTATATCTCCGGTGTTTGGGGAATTGAAGCAATGCCTGTACATCATTGACGAGATTCTATCTGAAAGCATACCGTTTGCAATTATGGGTATCTTGTTTTCATCATCCTCCCTCAAATCATGCTAAACAACAGTGAATAGAGTGGAGTAAAGAGATGTGTCAGTGATAAGCGAAAAAATGAGTGAATACGACATAACTAATTCAAAACATGCATAAACGATACATTAATGAAAACCAAATACGAATGGCAATTGTTCAAAGCATACAATACTTAAATAAACAAAGACAAAACATAAGAAGCTGCGAATAATGAAATGGCAACATGACTGCCTTCTTCGGGGAATGAACTTGACTGGAATCAATCTGACGTTGGCGTTAGTTGACTGGTGGCATCGGATTGTTGATGATATTTGGAGACTTCCCATTGAAGTTGATAGCATCCCTATCAATCATGTCTTGAATTATGTGCTTGAAAGCCCTGCAGTCCTTAATGGTGTGACCTGGAGCGCCCTTATGAAACTCACAATGAGCATTTGCATCGTAATCGGCAGGAATGATAGTTGGAGGAGCTAAATCTCTCGGAACGATAGCTTTCTTCTCCATCAACTGAGCAAAGATTTTGGCATATGGCATTGGTAGACGATCAAAGACTCTATCTGGCCTCCATGTTCTCTGCGGACGCTGTGGGCGAGCACCTTGTCGTTGCTGAGTTGCTTGCATCTGCTGTTGCTGAGGAGGATACTGATATCCTTGTCTGTTGTAGGCTTGTTGCTGAGGAGCCTGTTGCCGTGGCATCTGAGCTTGCGCTGCATGAACAGCTGGCTGATAAGGCATTGGAGCATATTGCGCAGCAGCAACATATGGATACTGATAGTAGGGAACTTGATAAGGCATAGGAGGAGCTTGTTGAGAAGCTTGCCCTTTCTGCACAAAGATGGCATTTGTTTCGCCCTCCTTCTTCTTGTATCCATTAAAAGGCCTCTTGGCATTAGCCTGGCTGTTAGAACCTCCTGGGATCTTCCCACTCTTCAACCCTTCTTCAATTCTCTCACCGACGATCACCAAGTCAGAAAATCCAGCGGAGACACTACCAATCAGCTTTTCATAGTACTGGCCTTGCAAGGTACCCATGAAGATGTCAATCAATTCACGGTCAACAAGAGGTGGATGCACCCTTGCGGCTAGCTCTCTCCATCGTTGTGCGTACTCCTTGAAGGATTCGTTGTCCTTCTGAGTCATACTCTGAAGCTGAGTACGGTTAGGAGCAAGGTCGGTGTTGTACTTATACTGCTTGACGAATGCATCGGCTAGCTCGGCCCAAGTACGCACACTGTTACGCTCCAGCTGCATATACCATTCGAGTGATGCCCCAGACAAGCTGTCTTGGAAGCAATGGATCATGAGCTTCTCGTCTCTGGCATAGGCAGCCATTTTGCGACAGTACATCTTTAGATGAATGTTTGGGCAGCTGAGACCTTTGTACTTTGAAAATTCGGGCACCTTGAACTTTGGAGGAATGACAACATCAGGCACCAAGCACAATTCCAAAGCACTGAAAGAATTTGAATTGTGCCCCTCCATGGCTCGGAGTTTCTCGGCTAGATCTCGGCACATCTTCATGGCTTCAGAATCCTGAGCAGCAACAGGACTGGCGATGGGAATAGCAGCATGATAGTTCTGAACATCGTCATACTGGTCCATCAGAGTATCTTCTATATGAGGAGCTGGGATTTGCACAGCAGTAGGCTGGGCGTGCGGGATAACTCCAACAGTAACTCCAGGCGCTGGGATTGGTTGAGAAGTGTTTCCCTCGGCTGTGTTGTTGAAGTTCAGCGGCATCCCATGAGAACTTGGAATTTGAACCAAAGGGATGGCAGTAGACCCTTGTCCATTGTGGTTGACGACAGCGGCGGCTTCACGCTGTTCTTCCTCTCTCCTGGCTGTGAGGATGGCTTCGAGGATCTGGTCGATCTTTCCTTTCATGGAATCCAACTCTTCCCTGAAGGCAACTTGCTCCTGCTGAATCTGCTCCATCATACGTCTGGTATTGGCTCTAGTTGCGTATTGGTGTCGAGGAATCAACTTGATTTACTGGAGAAGAAGGAACGGAGACATAAGATTCTGTTGAAGGACTGGAAATGCAAAATGCACAACATATGAAATGCAATGCAAATGATATGCAAGATGCAATGCAAGATACAAGATCCAGGATCCAAGATCACAGTCAAACACTTCTTGAGGCTGGTAACCGTAATAGATAAATAACCATAATTCCTGCTCAAAGAAAACTGACAAGTACAACCTATACGGGAAGGTCTAAACATTCTACCCATAATCCCACTCACGGGATGGTTTCTATGTTTGGTTCCCAGGATCACGGACATTAGTCGTATTAGCGTCACGCAACAGGCTGGCTGCATCACGACGATAATGACGATAAGGTCTCTCCTGAGCGGGGTCCTCATGCTAGGCGCACAAGGAGCGAGTCCTTGGAGACTAACACTACACGACCACCAATATCGGAACTGGTGCTAACAAAGGTTCCCAGAATCACGGACCCTTCATTAATCAAGTCGTGCGACAGGCTAGCTGCGTTACAACGAGATCTACGAATAGGTCTCCTCTGGAGGAGCTTTCATGCTAGGCCCACAAGGAGCAAGTCCTTGGAGACTAACACTACTCGACTACCAATTCTAAACTATGTGTTCTCTCTGCTTTTACCAAAGCTCGGGTATAGAGCTTTACTCATGATGCCATCCCAAAAACCAACAGGCCCAGATAACCAGCACAAATAAAAACCACACGGGAACGAATATAAAAAGAAAACAAATAAAACAAAACACTCCTCACAAACCAAAAGATAGGCTCGACTCTCTCTTTGCATGGAGCAATGCTTCCCCAGCAGAGTCGCCACCTGTCGCACCTCGAAAAATCACATTCGAAAATACGACCCTCGCGCGAAAGGCGCGGAAATTGCGGTTCGACAGAGTCGCCACCGAACTTTATTTTTCCCGAAATAAACGGGAGAGGAAAATATCGAGAAAACCTCTTAAAAACGAAAGGATAGGAACAGGGTTGTCGCAACCAAGTTCCGGGTTCGGGAGTCGGTTACGTGAGGGGAAGGTATTAGCACCCCTCACGTCCGTCGTACTCGACGGGAACCTCTTAAGGTAATTGTGGGGAGTGTTGTTTAGGTTTACTGGTTTTCTTCTCGCTACTAAAGGTAGAATTGGTAGGGTAAAAGGTTAAAGACGCTAAGGAGAGATGGGTGGTTAGAAGATAGGGTGCTCACCAAGGATTGGGGCCCTTGTGCCTACGTATGCTCATTCGGACGAGAATGAGAAATCAGAGCGTCGTAGTTCGACTACGGGAAAAGGATGGGGGGAAACGGAAGATGGATAGAAGTGTGCTCGCCAAGATCATCGCAATCTTGTGCCTACGTATCTTATATTCAGGAATGAATAAAGAATCAGAGCGTCCGTAGTTCGTGGTAACAACCACGAAAAGATGAGGTTTGAATTGGTTTGACGTTGAGTTGGGAGATGAAAGAGTGACTGACAAACAACCTAAGGGCGTGCCTCAAGAGCTTGTCATTCAAGAATTCAAGGAATGCGAGATCTCAAGAACTCAGTTCTTTCAGAAATTGAGTTGAATAAGTTGAAGATAAGAGTTGGATATTTTGAAAACGAAAGAATGAACTAATAACAACTCGGGGGCGCGCCCAAGAGTTACTCGTTCGAATATTCAAAGAATGCTAGATTCTAAGAATATCCCTCTTTCGTAAGTTTAAAAAAAAAACGTTTGTGAAAAGATCGAATCGAAAAAATGGCATGCGAGGCCAAAGGAAGTTGTTTTGAAGTGGTTCGACGACGTGTCGAGGATTTGACTGAAGATGGAACCGGCTTGACGACGTGTCAAGGGTTAAGGTTGTGAGAAACGATATTAGTCCCTGAGGGTGCTCCTAATATCGAGACCATGAGGAATTAGGAATGTGTGTGAGATGTGGGTTGCGAATGCGTACGAGCACTCGACTTAGGAGAACGTTTGAAAACGTTTGAGTTTGAAAGGAAGTCGAAAGGTTGAGTGAATAACAACCCAAAGGGCATGCCTCGAGAGCTATTCACTCGAAAATTCAAGGAATGCTAGACTCCAAGAACCTCCTTCTTTCGAAGTGTGAATTGAAAAAGATATTTGAAAAAAGTCGAAAGATTGAATGAATAATAACTCAAAGGGCGTGCCTCGAGAATTATTCACTCGAAAATTCAAGGAATGCTAGACTCCAGGAACCTCCTTCTTTCGAAGTTTGATCGAGAAAATGTTTGAAAAAGATTTGAAGTGAAATGAGGTATGAAAATAGTTTAAGGTACGAGATGTGAGATTGGATTTGAAAATGAGAAAAATGACAATTATTTGATAAATGAGACGTAGGCCTCACAACCAGTTAATTGGGGCATTATCGAAATGCTAGATCTCGACGACACCTTTTTCATTTGGAAAATGTTTGAATGAACAAAGGAAATATCACAAAGAATGCTAAATTCTCATGACATTTCTTTGTTAGAAAAATATAATTTTTGAAAATGAGAGATCGAATAATACACTATTTAAGGTGTACACCTTAATAATGACTATCCAAAAATTCAAGAAGTGCTAGACTTCAAGAACTTAGTTTCTCACGATTTGATTTAAAAAATAATTTAGTAATAAAAATTAAATTGAGTAAGGACCGAAATTATTTATAAATGAATTTGAAAAGAAGATATTTTAATAAAACCATTTTTTTAAAATAAGAATTGAAAATAATATTTTAAAAATAGATTTGAAAATACATTTAGTAAAAACAAATTTAATCAAAGATTAAAAAAATAGTTTTGAAAATAATCCACAAAATAACAAAACAGTTGGGGGCATCAGTATCCAGGGGGGGTACACATCCAGTAAGACAGTTGGGCTTGGAGTCCACAATCAGCCCACATCCACACGGGGAATAGAGAGTAACAGGGGGGTGAAGTCCAGAAAATCCAGAAAGTGAATGTTGGGCCCAAGGCCCATTGACCCTTTGAGGTGCCTCGGATCACCTTCCCTTTCCTCACTTCAGAAACCCTAGATTCTCCCAACCTCATTCGCCGCCGCCGTCCATCACCTCTATCACCTGCTCATTCCGAAGCTACTTCCATCCAAAGCCGTAACCAAAAACTTTACCAGACTTCTATTCCTCTCAAATCAATCCGTTTTCCTCGAGTATCAACACCACCTGCGAACAAACAGAAAAAAAACAGTGAAGAAAAACAACAATCCAAATGATTTTCTCTCAACTCCTGTAGATAGCGGGAAGTTTGACGGATCCGGAGTCTGAAAAAAGTTAGATCGGGTGTATGAAGTTGGGCGCTGGAGATGCGAAGCGAAGTGGATATGATGAAGGTTTTGTTGTAGTTGGAGTTGGAAGCAGCGAGTTGCATGTGAAGTTTGGTTGAATGTTCATAAAAAAAAAACAAATCTGGAAAATCATCAAGTCGAAGAGTTCGAAGTTTGGTAGATGATGAAGATGGCGCTTGAATGTCGATCGTTGATGAGGATGTTGATGAATGTTGCGGTTTGAGTTTGTGCGAAGTTGGTGTTGAGTTAGAATGATTTTCGGAAGCTGGTGCGAAGATTTATAGAGAGAAAACGAGGGTTTATTGATTGTTGATGATTTGTGATGTTGAAGAAGGTTTGGAGATTTCCAGAAAATCAATGGATGGAGGATGAACATTTCTGGGAAAATATTTGAATGGTGAAGAACATGATGAATTTCTGATGAACCGGGATGAAGATCTGGCGCTTTGGATGATGGATCTGGAAAAGTGTTTATGGGGGTTTGACTGTTCATAGTTTTCTGTAAAAAATAGGATGAATGATGAAGAACTCGTATGAACATTGCTGGGAAAAAGCCATGAACATTGATGAACATGTGAAGAAAAATCTGGAAAAGAGTTTGAGTGTATGTATTTCTGGGAATTTGGATGAAGATGGTATGAATGTTGTTTGAACAGGTGAAGAACACGAAGAAAAACGCATGAACATGATAATTTCTGGAAAAATCTGTCATGAACATCATGAACACGGATGAAAATATTAATAAATCTGGAAAGGAAAAATGATAGGATGATGAACAAGATGTGTTTTCCGGTGGGTATATGAATTCTCCGGTGAAGTTTTCCGGCAAGTTTGATCTGTGGTGATTTGTCCGGCGAGCACAGTGGGTGTTTGCATGAATTTAGGGTTAGGGCTACTGTTAGGGTTAGGGTTACTATTAGGGTTAGGTGGCGGCTGGAGGGCAGGCCTCAGGGCTAGGTGGCGGCTGTAGGGTTTCAGAATTTGGGAAGTGTGTTGGTCATAAATGCAGACATATGTTAGGCTTTATAGCCTGACAAGTGGCAGAAAAATGACCTAATGGTCCTTGGAACTCTGACCTAATGGACCCAGAATGATTAAAGCTGTTAAAACATTAATAGAAAAGAAATACTAACTCACTTAATTAAATAAAACAAGACTAATAATATTAACTAATAAAATTTTAAAACCTAATAAATAAAAAGAAGAAAAAGATGATTATTAATTATAAAAAACGAAAAATAATAAAATAATAAATAATAAACAACAAAAAACGAAAATAAAATAAAATAATAAATAAATAAATAACGAGAAAAATAATAATGAATAAGAAACAAAATAATAAAGCAATAAATAATAACTAACATATCCCTTTTTTTAAAAGCCTAAATAATAATCTAAAAAAAGAAAATAATTACCACTATTAACTTAAAAAAACCTTAACAACTATACACAAAAGAAAATTAATTTGAAAATATAATGAACTCTATTTTAAAAGAAAAGAGATATCCTATATTAATGCGAAAGTAAAATAAATAAATTTACCGTTAAATCTGATAATAAGAAGAAAGTATCTAATAAAAGCTATTTTCATAAATAAACCTATATCTAAAAGAAATAAATAGGTGATAAAATAAAATAAATAAAAAGAATAAAAGGGGAGAAAATTGCAAAAAAAAAGAAGAAAAGAGAACATGGAAGCAAAAGACCAAAATGCCCTTTAGGCCACGTGTCACACTTTGATTGGTCAAAAGATAAATCTTTGCAAAATCGACCAATTGCGAGACGACACGTGTCTAAATGGCAAGGAATTAAAATGCAAAAATATTTACCAATGGGTAGGACAAATTTAGGGTATGACAAGAGGTAGATAGGAGAGGTATCAGGATTAGGGTTTCACAACAATTAGGTGCAGTTTAGGGCATAGTTTTGGGGTTTAATAGTTGATTTAGGTTATGGGATCTATATGGGGTATAGGGTATATAGTTAGGTTCCCTTAGAAATTAATCTAGGATTTTATAGTGAGTTTTACTATTTTACTTGATTTTTGCAATTGGGTTGATATTGGTGTGTTTCCCACTTGGGATGTTGCTTTGTTTGTTGGGTTTTGGGCATTTCTATTGGGTGTTGGGCTTGAGTTTTGGCTCGTTGAAGCTTATGAAGACCTTGGATGATGATTGAAGACAAGGGATAGAGCTTGATGCATGAAGATTCCTCTCCTGGAAGATGGTTTGTGAATACTTAGGAGATAGGAGAAATAGGGGGAACCTTAGATTAGAATGATTTCTTCTTACAAACCTAGAAAGCATCTTGTGCTTTTATTCCTCCCTATGACAAGAAGTCCTTATAAGATATTCACATCCCTCCTTTGGAGGTATAAGTGGCTTATTCTGGAAGTAGAACTTTGAGGGAACCTTTCTCTTATAATGTTAAACACTTATAGGCTTCCTTTGGTTGTCAATAAGCTGTTTAGCATTTCAAATTAATCTGTTAAGTGATTCTCTTATGGAGTGTTTGCATTGAAGATTGGAAGCTTTTTGAGGATAAGAAGAGCATTGAAGATTGATGAAGATGAAGCTTGTGCCTGTCAAAGCTGGTTATCTGTTGAATTTAGGGTTTTGCTGATGTTTGAAGTTGTTTATTTGTTGGGGTTCATGCTTGCTAGAGCTGGGGTTACTTTTGAAGACGGGAGCTTATCTAAAGCATGGGGATCATTGGAGAGTGAAGATGGGGTCTTGCTGGAAGGTGTTACTGTCAACCTGTTTGCTGTCAATCAACTGTAGCTGTCAGAGCTGGTGTTGCTGTCAGAGCTGGTGTTGGATTTTATTTCTTTTTCTGTATTGTTTGTTGGCTTGTCCAGCTTGCCCCTTAGGTTTGAAGTGAAGCTGTTTCACTTTGCCTATTGTTTTCCCAGGTTCGAGGTTGAGTGGGACTCCCTTGCCTCGCTCGTATTGCTGCATCTCATGCATTTTACTGGTTACTGTATATCCGCTGTTTCTTTTCCGTTTATCCCCTAGGATCTCTATTTTTCTCTGTGCAAGAGAGAAATATGACAGACATTAGGTGTTAACCCATGCATGACAACTTTAGGGTAGTTTTGGTTCCCATTTTCAACCATAGGATTTTAGAGCGTCGTTTCTCTTCTTATCTCAAAACAACTCAAAAACACAGTAATAAGGTTAATCGATGTCGTACGTTACGAGCCTTAAGCTATTTGAGAAAGGGTTGTTGGAGAGTTTCTTTCCAGTAGTTTGGTTGCTTAGTGTGGTACCCTTTGGGTGACACGTGACGTAGTCACTCTCAAGTCATAGTCTATAGTGCGTCAAAGATTGCAAACATCATAAAAAACAGTTCTTGCGTAAAAGACTGAAAACCAATCAAAACGTCATTTTTGTCCGCTTGGACCCGTAATCAGGAGAAACCCTTTTTCAGAAGGATAAAAGATAAATAGACAAATTTGTGTCTTCCGTAGCCCGAACTACGTTTGCTCTGATCTTTCATGCTGTATGAAAGTACGTAGGCATAGGATGCCGTATCCTAGCGAGCAACCTTCCCCTCCTTTCCCGTAGGTAGGCGAACTACGTTAACTCTGATTTCTCGTTCCAGACGGGAATACGTAGGCATAAAGTGCGATACTTTGCCGAGTCATTTTATTTTCTTTTAACCCTTGACCTTTAGCATAGATAGAATAACAATCCGTACCAGAAAACAAGCGTGGATCCCGTCGAGTACGACGGACGTGAGGGGTGCTAATACCTTCCTCTTGCGTAACCGACTCCCGAATCCAGGATTTGGTTGCGATGACCATTCCTTTCCCGTCTTTGCGTTAGGTTTACTTCGAGCGTTTCCTTTCCCTCTTGTGGGATAAATAACGCACGGTGGCGACTCTTCTGTTCATCCGGCGCCGATTTTCGCAGTAGCGACAATAATCATTACCAATTCAATAAAATACATTGATTCACCTCAACAAAAAAAAATAATTTCAAACAGTGCATGATATCACAAATAAATCACCAAAGCAACCCACTGTTATAAAATTAACTCGAAAACGACTCAGTTATGCACTGTCAACCTCATCGGGCAACCTACAACTTGTTGGGAGAGCCTTCGCTAGGCGAGCTCTTCACTCGTTGGTCGCGTATATCATAAAATAGAATTTCCTCACTTTGCATATCTCGTTGGGCAAGACATTGCTCGTTGCGTGAAGTTCATCCTCGTTGGGCGAGATCACTCAGACCAAGAACCCCAAAACACGATTTCTTCACCATTGGAGCCCTATCATAGCTCCGACTTAGACCCCAATTAATCCCAAATGAACAAAATTCAATCACACATGATAATACAACATCCAAACAATCAAATAGGCACATATTAACATATATTACATCGATTTGATTCAAAATTATCACCACCTTCAATAATTTAACATAACTCATAAGAACGCCAAATTTAAGAGTTTAATCAGATAAATTCACATGAAATTGACATGAAATCAGTACAAAAAAATTGACATCAAAACACAAAGATCATGAAAGAGTTCTACGAAAACTCATCTCAAGCTGTAAACCATTCAACAATGGTGAAAAGGAAAACCCCCAAGGGAGGAGGGTAAGGAACCCTCTTTATCCTATTTGCCTAAGCATCCACACATGAATAGTTCCCCCATCCCTCTTACCTTAGAATCACAAATTCTCTAAGCTTTAATTATGGTTTCTCCTTCTAGATTTCCCTCTTCCAAACACTTTCTTGCCTCTTCTCTCAAAATTGATCTTCTTTCACGTACTACAAACTCAATTCTTTTTCTCCCAAGTTTTCTGTTTAAATAAAACAAATAAAATCTAATTATTTGTTTCTAAAATTACTTATGACACCCTGATCTCTTGTTAATTACTCCCACACCCCAAATTTCCACTAACTCGTAATTTCTACTCCCAAACTCTATTTTTCTTAATTTAAATAATTAAATCAATTATAATTGAGTAAAACTCTCATTTCATTTTTAAAGGGTGTGCTCTCTCCTCTTAGGTCATATACCCTCAAACACATAAAATAAAATAATTCACCAACACATCACAAATTTAATTAAAAGAGTGCAATTAATAAAATATGAATAACATGGAGTTACAACTCTCTCCACTTACAAGATTTTCTCCCTTAAAAATTACCTAAAAGAAACAACTCCAGATTAGACTCTTTCATCCGACTCTCTAGCTCTCATTTCTTGATTCCTCCAGCGGCTTCTCTCAAAACAACCTTCACCAAGACGATATCTTTACCACTCAAGTGTTTCACTTATCAATCCTTGATTCGCAATGGTGATGCCTCCACAGTCAAGTTCTCTCTAACTTGTAAATCATCCATTTGAATCACGTGATACAGATTTGTATCATACTTCCAAAGCTGAGACATGTGAAACACACTAGAAGATTCGAAAGAGATGGTGGTAATGCAACTCTGTAGGCCACTTCTCCTACTCACTTCAAAATTTGGTAAGGACCAATGAAACATGGCATGAGTTTTCAATATTACAACGCACGACCAACACCAGTTACCAGAGTGGCTCTCAATAACACATTATCTTCCTTTTATCATGATAACTCTTCTGTATCCTCTACGAAGCTTTCATGTTCTCCTGAATCATCTTGATCTTCTCAATCGTCTGTTGAATGATCTCTGGCCCAAACACAATGCTTTCTCTAGAATCGTACCAACACAAAGGTGTCTAACACATTATACCATACAAAACCTCAAATGATGCCATTCAACTACTCGAATGACAACTATTGTTGTAACTAAAATTGATTAATAGAAAGTAATTATCCTTGTTCCCTCCTTGCTCCAATATGTAAGCCATCGACAAATCTTTCAAAGATTGGATAATTCTCTTTGCATGACCGCCCATCTACGGATGATAAGAAGAACTCAACCACAACTTAGTTACCAAGGCTTCCTACAAACTCTCTCGGAACCTCAAAGTGAACCTCAGATCTCTATCTGAAATAATACTCAAAAGAATACCACGCAAACTAACAATCCTCTCAATATACATCTCAGTTAACTCTACAACGGATAAATGATCTTTATCAGAATGAAATGATCCGATTTAGTCAGCCTTTAAAACTATTCAGAAATTTTGTCACGAAATCCATAGAAATGTTATCCTAGTTCCACTCAAGAATACTCAACGGTTGCATCAATCTTGACGACTTCTGATGGTCAATCTTCAACTTCTAACAAGTCAAACAAGAATAAACAAACTCAAAAACATTCTTCTCTATACCTGGCCATCAAAACATCTTCTTAAGATCTTGGTACTTGTTAGTAGCATCGGGATGAATACTCAACTCGCTACTATGAACTTTCACAAGAATACTCTTCTTAAACTCTGACACATCTGGTACACAGAATCTGTCTCTGAATCTCATAACCTCATTCTCATAAATTATTAAATCCATATCTTTACCTTAATTGATCAACACCAACTGGTCAGTCAATCCCTAGTCTACTTTTTGGCTTTCTCTGATCTATGTAAGAATACCACTAGTCAACTTCAGCATATCTAACTTCACACTGTTAGGAGCTATCCCGCACACTTGCCTAAGATCTAGAAATTATTCAATCAAATCCTATTCTCGAACCATAAATGTAGATACATGTAAGGACTTCCTACTCAAAGCATCTTCTAGAACATTGACTTTACCAGGATGGTAACTCAAAAGAAAACCATAGTCCTTTAGAAATTCAAGACATCTCCTATATGTCATATTCAGTTCCTTCTGATCAAACAAATACCTCGAACTCTTATGTTCGTTGAACACTTCAAATCTAGAGCCAAAAAAATGATGTCTCCAAACTTTAAGCATAAACACCAAAAATGCCAACTCTAAATCATGAGTAGGATAATTCCTTTCAAGAACCTTCAGTGGTCCGAAGCATAAGCCACAACCCAAGCCCATCTTCAAAGCATCACAATACACAATGAAAGATTAACTTGAATTTGGAAAAATCAAAACTGGTATTGACGCCCGTTTCCTCTTGAGCTCCTGAAAACTCTCTTCACACTAAACATCTAACACATAAGCTTAACCTTTCTGAGTCAACTGAACCTAAGGCAAATCCAACTTCGGAAATCCTTCTATAAACCTTTTATAGCAACCAACGAAACCCATAAAACTTATGATCTCGGTAGCTGACTTCGGAGCCTTCCACTATAACATAATGTCAACCTTCAACTGATCAACTAATATACCACCATTAGAAATCACATGACTAAGGAAACTCACTTTGCGCAACCAAAATTCACACTTGGACAACTTTACATATAGATTCCTATCTTGTAAAGTCTGTAGCATAACTCTTAGATATTTTGCATGCTCTTCATCTTCTTAGAATACACCAAAATATTATCGATGAACACAACCACAAAGTGATCTACGTACGGATGGAAGATCCTATTCATATACTCCGTGAATACATCTGGAACATTAGACACACCAAACGACATCACTAAATACCCATAATGACCATATCGAGTTCTAAACGCAGTCTTCATAATATCTTATGGCTTCAAATGAATCTAATGATAACAGATTGCAAATAAATCTTACTGAACATGCAATAACCAACTAACTGATCCATCAAATTATCAATTCTCAAAAGAGGATACTTATTCTTGATAGTGACCTTGTTCAATTGGCGATAATCAACACACAACCTCATGATATCATCCTTCTTCTTAACCAACAACACTAACGCTCCCCATGATGAAACATTGGGCCGAACAAACTTCTTTTTAAGCAGATCCTCTAGCTATTTCTTCAACTCACTTAGCTATGGCGCAAACATTCTATAAGGTTTCGTCGATACAGGACTAGTACCAAGTCCCAAGTTTATGGCAAACTCAACCTTGCGCTCTGGTGAAAAATCACTAATATCATCTAGGAACTCCTCTAGAAAATCACACACCCCCGATAAATCACCAATCATATATTTGCTTTCAGCTTTCAGTGGAGCGAACATTATAAACACTTGAGTTTCATCCCTAAAGGACTCATCCACTTGCTTAGCACACATAAACATCATATTTTCATCTTCTACGAACTCTGGAAACATCATTGACTTGTCAAAACAATTGATTTGAACGTGGTTGAACTCTAACCAATTCATTTCCAATATAACATTAAGTTTGAAGGTGAGAAAATACTTAGAAGGGGGGGTTGAATAAGTATGTAGAAAAACCTAGTAATAAAAACTCAAGGATTTTTATCCTGGTTCGTTGAACTCAACTACTCCAGTCCACCCTTATCAAGAGTGATTTGCCTTTCTTAAACAAGGACTTAATCCACTATTAAATCAACTGATTACAATAGTAAGCACTAAGAACAACTGTTCAAAGTCTTCTCAAGAACTACTGATCCTAACTGGATCTTCTTAAGGTTATTTCACAATCAAATGTAATAATAGTACAAGTGTTTAAGTTGCTTCTAGTAAAGCTTTATCACAACTGTGATTTTTCACTTAAGATGAAGAACAATGAAATAAATTCAGCAAATGAGTATAAGTTGTATGAGAGCTTGTAATGAATTCTTTCAAGTATATCGTCAACTAAAGAAGATGAATGGAGTCTTGCTTTTATAGGCACAGAGGTCCAAGAGCTTTTCACGTTGAAGGCTGTGTACCAAAAAGGTCTGAGCCTTTTTGTCTTCACATCACATGACCTTTCCTAGAAGTAGAATGCACAGAGAAATCCTTTTTGTCTATGTTCTTGTGTCTAGCATAAATGAGGAAAGAGTCGTTTGGTCATTCCAACGGACATAACTTTGAATTCTTCTTCAACAAGTTTCAGCAAGAATCATCAGAGTCTAGATTGATCAGAGCCTTCTGATGTTCATCAGAGTTTGCTGAATCAGAGTCTTTGCAGCAGGTGTGCTTTCAGCATGTAATTGTTCAGAGCAGAGTTTGGAATCAGATCCTCAGTACTGGCAGCATTAGTACTATCAGAGTCTTCTGAAATAACTGTGCTTGAAACTCTTCATACAGAATTCTTTAATGCTTCAGATGCTTCTGGCTTCTGCTTCAGATTCTTCTGTTGCTTCTGCTTCAGATCCTTCTGTAGACAGCGCTCAGAATCTTCTGTAGATAGCACTCAGAATCTTTTGTAGACAGCACTCAGAATCTTCTAAGAGATGCTTCTGATGCTTCATAGTCTTGCATAATTTCATGTTCAGATCTAATTTGCTTCCAGAAGAATATTCACTTTTAATATCTGCAGCAAACAATCTTAAACAATTTTTTGAGTATATAATTCTTTAATACAAAATTTCATAATAGTTATCATCAAAACATAGAGATATTATTAAGAACCAATCTGTGTTCTAACAATCTCCCCCTTTTTTATGATGACAAAAACATAAGAAATTTTGTTCAATAAACAATATAATTATAACTCCCCCTGAGATGATGAATCTCCCCCTGAATTGAATACTTAGAAGGAATAGAAACTTCCCTTTTTGCATGAGTATTCTTTTCAGAATCGGAGCCTGATTTTTCCAAAAATTAGATCTTGACTTTGGATGCATGTTTCAGAATCAGAGCCTGATAGGTTAAAACTAAATCTGGGGATCTCAGAGTTACTCTTAAAGAACTTGTCAGAGTTTTCAAATGTTCTGAAATACTAAGAGTTCACGTTAGTTAAAAATTATATAAATTTATATGTCTGAATTTTCATTTAGGTAGAGTTTATTTGAACATTTAGATCCATTTCTCCCCATTTTTTTTGTCATAATCAAAAAGTAAAACTTTTAAAAGACAAATAAAAGGAAATACAGAAAAGATAAATCATGTAGAGAAAACACTGAGTCATTCATTCATTCAGAGCAAAAGATACAAATCATCAGATAAAACTCAAGTACATGTGCACAAACATCAGATACAAAAAAAATAAACTAGGTTTGTTTGGACAGAATCATCTTCAACAAGTTAGTGATCTCAGATGAAGACTCTTCTTGTTTTGTCATCCACTTAGCCATGTTGTCATTTTTCTGATCTTGCTTGGACATCCATTGTGCCATGTCTTCAGTCTTCTGGTCTTGCTTGGCCATCCATGACTTAATCTCAGATTGTCCAGCTTCCAAAACTGCAATCTTATCTTCAAGATCTGGATTCTCTTTCTTGATCTCAAATGAAGAAGGTGGGGCAGAGTCTGAAGCAGGAACAGAGTCAATTTCCATAGGAGATGCAGAGTCATGAGCAACAGATCCAGAGGGATGTTCCACAATAGTCATAGCCAGAGGATTTTCTTCAGAAGCAGATTCAGCAGATACTTTTGTATCAAATACTTCAGAAGATGAAGGAACATCTTCAAGAAGCAATGGTTCAGATCTTTTTATAGTCCAGAGCATGCTTCTAGCAGTCTCAGCAAATCTGAGCTTCACATCATCAGAACATACATTCTTCAGATTTGAGGCTACAGTATTGAATCTGTTGATGAAGCTATTCCAGATAGCATCAGATTCATTTGTATCCATTGTTGACAAACATCTCTTCTGAACAGAGCCTAAATGCATCTTTATATCTTTCAGAAAACTTGTAAATAAATTATCAACATTCAGCCTAGATTTTGGTTTCAGAAGGGTTTCCAAAATGAAAGGCTTAGGTTGAGGTGGTGGTGGAATGGTGAATTCTGGAATAATAATTAGAGGGCTAGGATATGCTGGTTTCTTCTGAGCTGGCATGATACGAAAGAATGGTTTGGTTCTGCGAATGGAAGGTATCACAACTTTTGGATTGTCAAAATAGGGAACAAACGTAGATTGTTTTTCCTTAACAAGAAAAGGAACAAAAGCTGATTGAGGTGGTTGATCAAAAAAGTTTTCAATTTCAAGTCCAGATGGAAGGGGATCAGATGGAAAAGGTTTAGCAGAAATAACTGAAACAAATTCAGATGTTCTTGGTTCAGGAATGGGTTCAGGATTCGTAGTTTCAGAAGAAGTGGGAAGATCTGGTTGGTTAGATTCAAAAGTTCTGAGAGAAGGGGGTGAGATGAAATCTGGATGGATATCAGATTCAGATGAATCAGATGAGGTTGTTGGGGTACAAGATGTAAATGATACTTCAAATACAGTCTTGAGAGGTTGGACATTCAGAATCTCAGAGTCATGAATATCTGATTCAGGAGGATTGGATGGTTCTGGTTGAATCTCAGAAGGTTTGGATGAAGGTGGTTCATACACAACTGGGTCAGATGCAACATGATTAGATGCAACAGTTTTAGATGCAACTTGCTCAGATGCAACTGGGTCAGATTGTATAGGTTCAGATGCAGCTGGTTGTTGAATTTCTGGTGGTTGTTGTGTTGTAGGTTATTTTGTTGGTTTTGTTTGAGGTGTTGGAATTTGGTCTACATGTGTTTTTGTTGTTGGTTCAGATTGAGGAATGTCAGAAGTTTTAAGTTGAGTAGTGGAAATGGGATTAGATGATTTTGGTGGGGAAGGAATTTTTGATGGTTCAGATTTTTGAGATGGAGCAGGAATAGATTGTTTTTGAGTGGGAGGAGGTTTAGGAATAGAACTAAATGTTGATTCATTTATAACAATTTTAGAGAAAAAAGATATAGATGATTTAGTACCTTTAGTCTTTATACGCTTTGTGGGAACAGAGGGAACTTCTCCAGAAGCTTTTCTCTTGATCTGCTTCTGTGGCTTGTCAGCAATTTTTGGCTTCTTCTGAGCAGCAACTTCTTCTGCCTCTGATTGATTTCTCTTCCTCATATTCTCATTATACACATATGGCATTGGTTCTCTGGCACGAATCAGAATATCTGCAGGAATAGGCGTTACATCTACTTTGCATGCATCAATATACCTAACAATTATATCCCTTGGTTCTTCAGCACCAAAAAGTGGAAAATCTTCAACTGGAATCCTCTTCTGACTGACTTCAGAAATATTTAGCTTCTTAGGTGCAGTTGTGAGTTCATCCACTATCTTTAGCCTCTGAAGACTCTTTGCATTCAAGAGTTTTCCAATAATAGATTCAAGCTCATCTTTAACTCCAGCTTCATACATAGCAGTTACCGGACCATTCTCTGTCAGAATGTCTGAAATCAACCTTCCAAAGGGAATCCATGTCCTGATCTTCTGTCCCTTATCCTTTACAGATTTTCTTGATGCATTGATATGATTCCACAGATGCATGAAGAGAATGTGTGGAAGATCTACCTTTGTACTCTGACTCAAACAATACATAAAGTAGAGTTGTTCATTATTCACGTAATCTGGAGAATTGGTGGATTTTCTGTGATGGATGCATCCCAAAAAAATCTTTGCCCAGATCTTATAGTCAGGCTTCAGATCCTTAAATTTGTTAGAGGCCTTTCCAGATGTAATGACTTCCTCATAGACTTCTTCCATATCCACACGCCCAGCTGGCAGATGACATACTCCATCAGTCTCATCATACCCTATGAGTTTCCTGATGAGATCTTCAGTGATGATGATCTCCTTTCCCAGAACAGAAGAAAGTATACATTTTGGATAGACAGAAGCATGGATCCAAAATTCCTTCACCAGATGTGGGTATACTGGTCCAAATAGCCTGTCAAAATACTTAACCCATCCTTGTGCATCAATTATAGAACGAAACTCAAACCCATTTTCAGCTAAAGAGTCAAATTCCACCATGGATTCACAGTGAACTTCAAGTTTGTCCACAGGGGTTAACAGAGTCCTCTTAGGTACCTTGAATGGAGTCACTCCCATATTTGTTGACGTAACTGCAGTCATAGTTGATTGAAATTGAGCTGTTGTAGAGGATGAAGTTGTCATTGAAGAAGATGAAGATGATTTGGACGAAGGTTTAGGGTTTTTGTGGAGAGCAAAGAGAAGACAGAAATGCATAAAATGGTTTGTGAAGTGAAAAGTGTGAATTTGGTGTGAAATGTGATATATATAGAGAAAGCAATTAGGGCAATCAAACAGACACAAAAGCACGTTTTCACATAGCAATAAATGACAATTAATGAAAAAGAATAAAAATCATTTCAAAACATTTATTGATTCTGACAAATTGGGGGGAAAATCAAGATTTTCACTATTCAAACCATACCTCAAATGTCTCTTCAGTAGTGTACACACTATCTTTTCAGATTCAGAGTGACACGTGTTTGCTTGCATGTGCTTCTGAATTCTCTTGAGAAATGAAACTTTAGCCAACATTCAGATCCTCTAAGATTGGTTAGTTCAGATACACACAAATAATAATAACAAATTAAATCCAATAAATAACAGATGAAATACTTCGGAGTTTTAAACATTTTGCATCTGAGAAATTTGCTTCTGATAAATATCATTCTGGACAAAAATCCATACCAATATTTTTCAAAATAAATTTGAACCTATCTTCAGCAAGGGGTTTTGTGAAAATATCTGCCCATTGATGATCTGTATCAACAAAGGCTAAGTTTATAATACCCTTCTGAACATAGTCTTTGATGAAATGATGTTTAATTTCTATATGTTTTGCCTTAGAGTGTAAAATAGGGTTTTAGGCAAACATATAGCAAAAGTATTATCACAGAATATAGAAATATTACTTTCAAAAATCTGATAGTCTTCTAGCTGACTTTTCATCCAGAGCACCTGCGTGCTACATCCAGCAGCAACTATATATTCTGCCTCTGTAGTTGATAGTGCAATTGTGGGTTATTTCTTGCTGTACCAAGAGATTAGATTTCTTCCTAGAAATTGACAACTTCCAGAAGTACTTTTTCTTTCCACTCTGTCTCCAGCGTAATCAGCATCACAGAATCCAACTAATTTGAAATCATCAGATTTTCTATAACACAAACCCACATTAGAAGTACCTTTCAGATACCTTAGAATCCTCTTAACAGCTGTTAAGTGTGATTCTCTAGGATCTGATTGGAATCTTGCACACAAGCATACACTGAACAAAATGTCAGGTCTAGAAGTAGTTAAGTAGAGAAGAGATCCTATCATACCTCTGTAGAGTTTCTGATCTACTTTCTTACTTACCTCTTCCTTACCAAGTGTACTAGTTGGATGCATGGGAGTCTTTTCCATCTTACTATCAGTCATGTTAAACTTCTTCAGAAGCTCTTTAACATATTTGGTCTGATGAATGTAAGTGCACTCTGGAGTTTGGTTGACTTGAATTCCCAGAAAGAATCTCAATTCTCCCATCATGCTCATCTCAAATTATGCCTGCATACATTGAGCAAACTCCTTTCCCAGCATAATATTGGTAGATCCAAATATAATATCATCCACATATATTTGACAAATTAAAAGATCTTTCTTAAATGTTTTACAAAAGAGAGTTGTGTCCACTTTGCCTCTGATGAAATTTTTCTCCAGAAGAAAATTGCTTAATCTCTCATACCAAGCTCTGGGAGCTTGTTTTAAACCATAAAGAGATTTCTTTAGTTTGAAAACATGTTCTGGAAATTTTTAACTTTCAAAACCAGGAGGTTGGTGAACATAAACTTCTTCTATAATACCATTTAGAAAGGCACTCTTAACATCCATCTGATATAGAGTGATGTTATTCTGTGCAGCAGAAGAAATGAGTAAACGAATAGACTCTAACCTTGCTACAGGAGCATAAGTCTCTGTATAATCAATTCCTTCTTGCTGACTATAACCTTGAGCAACAAGCCTTGCCTTATTTCTTTCAACTTCTCCTTTCTCATTAAGCTTGTTTCTGAAGACCCATTTAGTTCCAATTATGTTGAATCCTTTTGGTCTTGGAACCAAATCCCACACATTATTTCTTGTGAACTGATTGAGCTCTTCTTGCATGGCAATAATCCAGTCATTGTCTTGCAGAGTTTCATCCACAGAAGTTGGTTCAATAATTGACACTAACCCAAATAACGATGCTTCAGAAGATCTGAGGAAGGATCTTGTTCTAATGGGGTCATCCTTCTTTCCAATGATCACATCCTCTGGGTGAGAGGCCTTGATTCTGGAAGATGATCCTCTAACATTTGATTCTTCAGAAATGTTCAAGTTGTTCATCTGAGAAGCTAAAGGAATTGCATCTGGTATTGCTTCAGGTTCCTTCACTTGAGCTTTGTCTGCCTCTGAGCCTTCAGAGTCTGTGACAATTACTTCTCTATCTGCAGAACTTTCAAACTGCTTTGGCTTTTCAATGCCAAGCTTATCATCAAATCTAACATGTATAGATTCCTCCACAATCAGTGTTTCAGTATTGTATACTTTGTAGCCTTTAGAGCGTTCAGAATACCCAAGCATGAAACACTTATGTGCTTTAGAATCAAACTTGTTAAGATTCTCTTTAGTATTCAACATATAGCAAATACATCCAAAAGGATGGAAATATGAAATGTTGGGCTTTCTGTTCCTCCACAATTCATAGGGAGTCTTTTCCAGAAGAGGTCTTACAGATACTCTGTTCTGAATGTAACATGCTGTGTTTATTGCTTCTGCCCAAAAGTGCTTTGCCAGATTAGTTTCGTTGATCATGGTTCTGGCCATTTCTTGCAGAGTTCTATTTTTCCTCTCTACAACCCCATTCTGTTGTGGAGTTCTAGGACAGGAAAAATCATGAGCAATGCCATTTTCATTAAAATATTTTTCAAAAAATTTATTTTCAAATTCACCACCATGATCACTTCTAACTTTAATAATTTTGAAATCTTTTTCATTCTGGACTTGTTTGCAGAAGTCAAAGAACACAGAATGTGACTCATCCTTGTGTTTTAAGAACTTTACCCATGTCCATTTGCTGTAGTCATCAACAATGACTAATCCATACTTCTTGCCTCTGATGGATGCAGTTTTCACTGGTCCAAATAGATCAATGTGAAGTAATTCTAATGGTCTTGAGGTTGAAACAACATTTTTAGATTTAAAAGAAGATTTTGAAAACTTTCCTTTTTGACATGCTTCACAAAGAGCATCTGAGTTGAACTTCAGCTTAGGAAGTCCTCTGACCAGATTGAGTTTATTAATTTGAGATATACGTCTCATATTAATATGCCTCAATCTTCTGTGTTAGACCCATTGCTCATCATTAACAGACAAGAGGCATTTAACATTTTGAACTTTAAGTTCTGAAAGATTTATTTTGTAAATGTTGTTCTTCCTCTTTCCATTAAATATGATTGAGCCATCCTTCTGACTAACAGCTTTACAACATTGTTGATTAAAGATTATATCATAACCATTGTCACTTAATTGACTTATGGACAATAGATTATGCTTTAATCCATCTACAAGAAGAACATTAGATATAGAGGGAAGGTTACCATTACCAATAGTACCAGAGCCAATGATCTTGCCCTTCTGATTCCCTCCAAACTTCACTTCTCCTCCAAATTTAAGCTCCAGGCTTTGGAACATAAACCTTTCTCCCGTCATGTGAAATGAGCAGCCAGAGTCCAGGTACCATGACTGGCGTCTTGACTTTTCTGCTAAAAACATCTGCAACAGGGACAATCTTATCCTTAGGTACCCAGATCTTTTTGGGTCCTTTTTGGTTAGCTGCCTTGAAAGTTGGTCTGAACTTCTGTCTTTTTACAACAGTTTTGTTCTGACTTACTTTTGGCTTAAACACAGGAACGTTCTGATTAGAACGTGTGTGTTTAATGTCATTCAGATGACCAAACTTGAAATGAGAGTACAAGGGAGTTTTCTTAATAACAAGTTTATTAACAAGCATTGGATTTAAATCCTTTTCAGAGGAAGATTCATATCCAATTCCTTTCCTGTTATTTCTGTTAACCCCATAGATCATAGAAGCCATCTTGCTTCTGTCTATGCTTTTAGCAAGAAATTTCTGAAAGCTAAAGTCATATTCTTCTAAAATGTTTTTGCATTTATACTTACTTTCAGATTCAGAGTTTTGTTGAGCTATTTCAAAATTTGCTTTCATTTTCAAATTATTTTCTTTTAGCTCAACGATTTCTGATCTTAACAGATTATTCTCAGAGCCAAGATTGCACTTAAGCTTCTTGCATTTGAGCTTAATATGATTATAATTTTTCAGGACTTCAGATAAGACTTTAATAAGCTCTTCCCTAGTGAGATCATAAAGTACCTCTTCTGAGTCAGATTCAGAATCAGACTCAGATGCAGATGATTCTTCATTCTGATCTTCAATGCCTGCCATCAGAGCCATATTGGCGCATTCATCTTCAGATTCTGATGAGGATCCAGATTCATCAGAGTCATCCCATGTAGCCATTATAACTTTCTTCTTGTGCTCAGGCTTTCTTCTGGGCTTTTCTTTCTGAAGCTTTGGACATTCATTTTTGTAATGACCAGGTTGTTTGCATTCAAAACAAAAAACTTCCTTCTTTCCAGATCTTTTTGGCCCAGAGGACTCCTTGCGTTGATCTGGCTTTTTGAAGTTTTTGAACTTCCTCTGCTTGTGCTTCCAGAGTCTGTTGATTCTTCTGGACAACAAGGATAGTTCATCTTCTTCTTCAGAAGAAGAAGATTCTTCAGAGCTTTCTTCTAACACCTGCAAAGCTTTCACATATTTGTTAGATTTTAAGGCAATAGACTTACCTTTCTTTTGAGGCTCATCTTCCTCAAGTTCAATTTCATGGCTCCTTAGAGAGCTGATTAGCTCTTCTAGAGTGATCTTATTCAGATCCTTGGCAAGCTTCAGAGCAGTGACCATAGGTCTCCATCTGATAGGCAAGCTTCTGATGATCTTCTTCACATGATCAGCAGTTGAGTAGCATTTGTCCAGAACTTTTAGACCAGTTGTAAGGATCTGGAATTTAGAGAACATAGTTTCTATAGACTCAGATTCTTCCATCTTGAACGCTTCATACTTCTGTATTAACGCCACAACCTTAGTCTCTTTCACTTGAAGGTTTACTTCATGAGTCATCTTCAAGGACTCAAACATGTCAAATGCAGTTTCTCTATTTGTGATTTTTCATACTCAGTGTGAGATATTACATTTAACAAGATTGTTCTAGCCTTGTGTTGATTTCTAAACTCCTTCTTTTGGGCTTCAGTCATAGATTTTCTGTCTACTTTCTTGTCATTTCCATCAGTGGGATGAACATACCCATCTATGACCAAGTCCCATAAATCAGCATCATAACCAAGGAAGAAACTTTCTATCCTGTCCTTCCAATAATCAAATTTCTCCCCATCAAACATAGGCGGTTTAGTGCTGATTCTGTCCCTTTCTTCATATCTGTTGTTACTGTTAGATGTTGAAGTTTCAGCCATAATAACAACCAAATATAAATCAAAGTTTTTCTCACTGGATCTTTTCTGTCACTGTGAAGTGGTAGCACACACAGGACCGGAGCTTTGGTGCCAACTGAAGGTGAGAAAATACTTAGAAGGGGGGGGGGGGGGGGGGGGGTTGAATAAGTATGTAGAAAAACTTAGTAATAAAAACTCAAGGATTTTTATCCTGGTTCGTTGAACTCAACTACTCCAGTCCACCCTTATCAAGAGTGATTTGCCTTTCTCAAACAAGGACTTAATCCACTATTAAATCAACTGATTACAATAGTAAGCACTAAGAACAACTGTTCAAAGTCTTCTCAAGAACTACTGATCCTAACTGGATCTTCTTAAGGTTCTTTTACAATCAAATGTAATAATAGTACAAGTGTTTAAGTTGCTTCTAATAAAGCTTTATCACAACTGTGATTTTTCACTTAAGATGAAGAACAATGAAATAAAATTCAGCAAATGAGTATAAGTTGTATGAGAGCTTGTAATGAATTCTTTCAAGTATATCGTCAACTGAAGAAGATGAATGGAGTCTTGCTTTTATAGGCACAGAGGTCCAAGAGCTTTTCATGTTGAAGGCTGTGTACCAAAAAGGTCTGAGCCTTTTTGTCTTCATATCACATGACCTTTCCTAGAAGTAGAATGCACAGAGAAATCCTTTTTGTCTGTGTTCTTGTGTCTAGCATAAATGAGGAAAGAGTCGTTTGGTCATTCCAATGGACATAACTTTGAATTCTTCTTCAACAAGTTTCAGCAAGAATCATCAGAGTCTAGATTGATCAGAGCCTTCTGATGTTCATCAGAGTTTGCTGAATCAGAGTCTTTGCAGCAGATGTGCTTTCAGCGTGTAATTGTTCAGAGCAGAGTTTGGAATCAGATCCTCAGTACTGGCAGCATTAGTACTATCAGAGTCTTCTGAAATAACTGTGCTTGAAACTCTTCATACAGAATTCTTCAATGCTTCAGATGCTTCTGGCTTCTGCTTCAGATTCTTCTGTTGCTTCTGCTTCAGATCCTTCTGTAGACAGGGCTCAGAATCTTCTGTAGATAGCACTCAGAATCTTTTGTAGACAGCACTCAGAATCTTCTAAGAGATGCTTCTGATGCTTCAGAGCCTTGCATAATTTCATGTTCAGATCTAATTTGCTTCCAGAAGAATATTCACTTTTAATATCTGCAGCAAACAATCTTAAACAATTTTTAGAGTATATAATTCTTTAATACAAAATTTCATAATAGTTATCATCAAAACATAAAGATATTATTAAGAATCAATCTGTGTTCTAACAAAGTTAACTTAACGATAAGCAGATTAAGTCCAAATCAAAGTCCTTACCATAAATAGTCAAAGGACAATTTTGATAAAACAAAGAGGTAGTCACCAAACCATTAGTTAGGGTATCAATGACCATACTCCCAACAATTGGAAATATTTCCAAATTCAACTTCTTAGCACGATCAAGAGATATAAACAAACGTGTCACACTCGTATCAATAATAGCTATTAGAGGAATACCATTAATGGAACACGTACCTCTAATCAAATTATCAGATCTAATGGTCTCGCTCCATTTAAAGAAAAAACTTTTCACCGAATTGAGTTGTCTTTAGTTTCTAGCATTGAGTACTAATGTGTCCTGGCTCGCCATAATTGAAATAAGTCACAACCCTACTCTTGTACTCAGCAGCACAATGTCTTGGCTTGTTGCACTTGAAACATATTATATCCGCACCCATACACTCAGATGCACGATGAACTATTTTCCCACACTTAAAACATTTTAGAGGAACATAATTTCCTCCCCCGTTTGTCTCTTTCCCACCTAAAGCCTTCCACTTCCCTTTATTAGTTAGAGCCTCATAAGGTTTCCCACAATTTTGATTTCCACTTATCTTCTCACTAACACACTTATAGTGAGTATATCTAGCATGATTATCCTCATCGTAGATCCTACACTTTTTAACCAACACAAAAAACTGACGGATCTCTTGATACCTGATGATTTGCTTAATCTCAAGACGTAAGCTTCTCTCAAACTTAATACACTTGGAACCCTTAACTCATACTCTACTGTAATGTAGATAAAACCTAAATAACTACTCAAACTTTATAGCATAGTCACCCATAATCATGTTTCTTTATTTCAGCTCAAGCAACTTGATCTCTTTCTTGCTAAAGTGCTTCTCAAGGAACTCAGTCTGGAAATTCTCCCAAATAATCCCAGTACCTGCAACTTCAAGCCTCTGAAGAGTATTTTCCCATTAATGTTCTGCTTCCTCATCCAACATATGAGTACCAATAAATCATTAAAGCAACCCACTATCACAAAATAAACTCGAAAAGACTCAATTTTGCATTGTCACCCTCGTCGGGCGACCAATAGCTTGTTGGGCGAGCGCTCGCTATGCGATCTCTTCTCTCACTGGGTGCGTTTCTCAGTAAATATAATTTCCTCACTCTGTATATCTCGTTGGGCGAGACATTGCTCACTGGGTAAGCTCTCAATGGGCAACGTTCATCCTGGTTGGGCGAGACCGCTCATACCAGAAACCCCAAAACACGATTTCTCCACCATTAAAGCCTTATCATAGCTCAAACCTCAACCCCAATTGATCCCAATCGCATGGAATTCAGTCATCTGTGATAATACAATATCAAAACAATCAACGACACATATTAACATATATTACATTGATTTGTTTCAAAATCATAATCACTTTCCATAATTGCAACATAACTCATAAGAACACCAAATTTCGTAATTTAATCAGATAAATTCACAAAAAATGACATGAAATCAGTACACAAAAATTGACATCAAAACACAGAGATCGTGAAAGAGTTCTATGAAAACTCATCTCAAGTTATAAACCATTCAATAATGGTGAAAAGGGAAAACCTCAAAGAAGGAGGGTAAGGAACCCTTTTTATCCTCTTTGCCTAAGCACCCACACATGAACAATTCCTCCTCTTACCTTAAAATTGCATATTCTCTAAACTTTGGTTATGGTGTTTCCTCTTAGCTTTCCCTCTTCCAAACCCTTTCTTGCCTCTTCTATTAAAATTACTCTTATTTCATGTACTATAAATTCAACTCCTTTTCTCCCAAGTTTTCTATTTGAAAAAAACAAATAAAACCTAATTATTTGTTTCTAATATTACTTATGATGTCCTTATCTCTTGTTAATTACTCTCACACCCTAAATTTCCACTAACTCCTAATTTCTACCCTTAAACTCTAGTTTTCTCAATTTAAATAATTAAATCAATTATAATTGAATAATACTCTTATTTTATTTCTAAAGGGTGTGCTCTCTCCTCTTAGGCCATCCACCCCCAAACACATAAAATAAAATAATTCACCAACACATCACAAATCTAATTAAAATAGCATAATTAATTAAATACGAAAAATGAGGTGTTACAATATGCCTCTGAAAGCAACATACCCCCCCCCCCCCTTTTAGCCTAAAACTAGACATCCTCAATTTTTATGGTAGGAACCTCCATGCTTGGATCTTCAAAAATTCATAGTTATTCATTATCATAGTACCAATGGATGTTTCGCAATGGCCAAATTCACCCATGGTTGCAATTTTTTACAAGTGATTGAGTTGTAATTTGCCTCGATGACTTATGACGACCCACATAGTAAGCTCTTTAAGCTTTAATAATCCTCATCGGTTTCTACTTACCTCACTGAATTTAAATCTCTTGCGGGTCTGCCTCTCACCATTATATTTGCTTAGTTGTTTCATTTCGAGCCTTAAGTCAAAACTTTGTTTTGAGGTTTTAGATCAATAACCATCCTCTCTGTCACACAATTAAGTAGTATTTATATGCACTCGTACATGACAGGCCTTTCCTAATGGTTCATATTCTACTGTGGGCAGAATTTTATTATAACACATTGTTGCACCCCAAAATTTTCCCTCCCTTCTTCAACCTTAATTGGCTTATACTTCATTCATTTGCATCATCATTTCATGCCTTGCATTGGTTCTAAGACAAAGGATCAAGGTATCTTAGCTTTCCTTAAGAGAAAGGGTTGGTTTTCAAAGCAAGGAGCAAGAAGATGTTCTCAATATCATGGTGTTCTAAAGCTACAAGGGTCTCATATTTATCAAGGAATTCTCAACAAGTTCACCAAATCATCTAAGGATTAGGGTTTCAATGGTTTCAAGGGATTCATATGATCAAGCTCCTAGTGACTCTGAGCTAGGATTTTGGGCAAAGGTCGCTTGTGATTATTTTCTTGATCAAGACATGGTTCTATAGTACAACATACATCTCAAGGGTTTCATATAGGCCTCATGGTGCATCATAAGTCATTTCAAGGGTTCCCTAAGTGATAAAGGAGGAAATTTGATTCATCTGGTAAAAAAGTCAATTGATACTCTACATAAGTCAACTCTTGAGTTTTTTTGGCCAAATGTTGGTATTTTAAGTCATCATCCATGATCTTATGAGATTTGATAAATAGAAATCAAGAGAAATCAAGAAAATCATAGAATCATAAAATTAAGGTTTTTGGAATTTTTCTAAGTGTTGAGATTCAGCTTGGAGGGCATGTTTTTAAGGGAAATTTTCTTGGTGATCTAAGCTTCAATTAAAATTTCCTCCAACATGAAAGTTGTTCCTCATTCTTCAATCTTTCTTTTAATACCAAGAACATGCCATTTGGATCCCTAGAACTTAAGTTATGATGCTTCAAAGGCAAGAAAATGAAGTTTTTGCTGATGTCACGGGTTATGTCACCATGTAATCGGTTACATCACTGCACACAAGCCAAAAAGGCACGCTTTCTCTGATGTAACAGGTTACATCACCATGTAACCAGTTACATCTTCTGTTTTTGCCAAAAAAAAACACTACATTTTCAGCATTGTAGCAGTTTGTAACACATTGCAATCACTTTGGTTCACATTTGCATCAATAGAAGGATCTAGAATGCTTCCAAATTTTGATTTATTTCCAAATTAATTTTATTTTTCCTCCAAAATTCAAATAATTTCCACTCCTAATTCCGAACCTAAACTCCAAACCTCACTTTCATTCCAAACCTATAGCTTATTTAAGTGAATTTGCTCCAAACTTCACACAACTTGACTCACAATTTCATTTTTCCTTCTCAATTCTCTCTAACTTTTCTCTCATTCCAAAATCCTCACCAAAGCTCCATAACCAAAAAGCTTCATAAATTGTACATTGCAATTTGTTAATTCTTAATCTAAACCTCAATTGCATCATCTTCCATTATTCAATTCTAAAGTTGAAGTGCTTTTGGATCTAGATTCAAGCTTTGGAAGTGCTTTCTTGAAGTGATTTTCCAAATAATTCCGGTTTCATTTGTTTCCGTGCGGATCTTCCACTTTTCTTTCTAAATCTTCTTGGATCTTTGGATTTCTTGGTTCAATTCAACACATTCAATTTTGCAACACTTACCAAAGAAAATCTTCGCTTTGTAGGTTGGTGATTCTTAGATCCAAACTCATTTTAGCTTATTTTATAACTTTCACAATGTAGATCCTTATGGTTATGGTGTGATTTGATCCATTGATTTCTTTGATTGTTGATCTTGATGTTTGATGGATTTAATTGATGTTTAATTGTTGTCATTTAATGTAATTTGCATGACCAATTGCATGATCTAACATATGGAAATTAAGTGATTAAGTGGCTGAAAAGCGCTTTTGCTGAAAAAAACTTTTTTTTTTGTTTTCTACTGATGTAACGGGTTACATCACCATGTAACGGGTTACATCACCATGTAACCGGTTACACCCTGGAACTGCTATTTTCTTTGATATAGGCGATTACCTCACCATGCAACCGATAACATCACTCTTATTTTTGAAAAATCTTGATTTCAAGGGCTGATTTGCATGCTTTAGTCACCCATCTCCTCACGGCTTTGTATGATGCATATTTATGGAATTTTCTTGTGCTATTTCACTTTATTTTGCAACATGTATGTGATTCTTAGACACACGACACATTAATTTTCATGAGGCATGTTCATGACTAATTGTGTTGCATTCTTGATGCATTCTTCATGTGGCTTGCTTGTTCATACTTGTCTGCTTGCTCTTGACGCTTATTTTGCTTGATTCATGATACGTGCTCATGTTTGATATCGATTCCATAAAATGCATGTCCGTTTGAGATGATTAATTATTGACGAACATCCATGTTGTTCTTGTTGAATGTTTAATTGTACAATTTTGTTGAAACTTGCTCATGCTTAATTGTTGATACATGTTCGTCAATTGATCTTACTTGATGCATGCTCATACTTGATATTTGCAATTCATGTACATTTGTTTAAATGTGGAGGCATGTTTTTTTCAATTCTTTTGATGCGTGCCTATGCTTAGTTGTTGGACATGTTCATTATTGATTGTTTAATGTTTGATGCATGCTTAACTTGATGTCTCTTGACACCTCATAGTCCAACTTAATTTTTGATTAAGCTTGGAGTAGGATAGACATTAGGTGCTAATCCATGCATGATAACATTAAGATAACTCCCTTTCAACCTCAACCTTAGGTCTATCCTTGCATGTTAACACTAGGATAGAAATTCCTTCTGCATCATAACCTTAGGGCCATCGTTGCATGATAACATGTAGGACCAAGCTCCCCCTTAGACCTTCCATGTGTGTCTCTCTTATTTCTCAAAACAAAAGCAAAACACGTAATAAATCTGATGAGTATTGTGCGCCACGAGCCTTAAGCACATGGGAAAGGATGAGTAAGGAGTCTCTCCTTACTTCTTCTAGAGTGTTTAGTATACGTCCCGTTTGGGGGAGATCTTGTAAGGCATTCGCTCCTGTGTCATAGACTTTAGTGCAATACAAATCTCAAACAAAGTCAATTCACTTCTGCTAAAAATCTTAAACAAAGTTCAAATCATTTTGTCCTTCAGGATTTGTCTGTCAAACCTTTTCAGAATGGGCATGTTATTTCCATTCTACTGCAAACAAGCATCGACCCTAACTGCTGGAATACGAACTTAGCATCGCTCATTAAAATACACTTAACAATTCATAGGCCGAACTACGCACGCTCTGACTTCTTCATTCTCGTCCGAATGAAGATACATAGGCACAAGACGACGAAGTCTTAGCGAGCACCCTTCCCCCTTTCACCTGTATTCCTCCGAACTATGTTGACTTTGACTTTCCCATTACACGAGGGAATACGTAGGCCTAGGACGGAGAAGTCCTATCGAGTCTCCTTTTGTTTTTTCCCTTTCCACTTTTGTTATCAAGTAGGCTTTAGATATACCCACCCTTTGATTAGAACAACAAGCGTTGATCCCATTGAGTACAACGGACGTGATGGGGTGCTAATACCTTCCTCTCGTATAATCGACTCCTGAACCCAGAATTTAGTTACGAGACCATGTCTTCTCCCTTTTAGAGGTTTCTTAGATCGTTTCCTTTCCCTCTTCGGGATAAATAATGTTCGGTGGAGACTCTGTTTTTTCCGCCGGTTGTTTTTCGCAGTTGTGTCAGCGGGCGACTCTACTGGGGACTCTAGTTTCCTATGTGAGTCAATCCTAGCACTTGTCTATTTCTTGTTATTGGATGTTTATCTTTATGCTTTTATTTGTATTATTTGTCATATATTATTACATTTACTTTTGCATTTTATTGCATTTCTTTATCATTGCCATTCTGTTTTGACTGGTTGTTGTGTTGTTGGGTGGGATGGTTCAATGAGAGATAAGCCCACTACCTAGGCTTGAGTGCAAACCTAGAATTATAGTGAATAGTCGTGTGGCCTGCGTAACGTCTAGCTACGTTTGGTTGACACAAGACCCACATTCAGACGAGGTTTTCTTTTGAAATATTTTATCTTGCACGTTTGGTGCTGATGATAGGGTGTTCCCATAGAGAGCTTATGACTCTGGAGACCGTTCATGGGAAATCAATTGAGGCCTCCTTGAGGGGTGATAATGCCAAACCAAAAATGATAAACGTATTATCATTTCTCGACCTGAGAGCCTGTGATGCTAAGGACTGATGGAAATCTAATAGTTAACATATCTTTGGTCAAAACTCGAACAAAAGGCTTGCTTTCATTAACTTTTAAGATGAAATTTGACTAACAAAAGATCCAAAAGGATGTTACTCTTGAATGGTTATGGTTTTACAAGGATTAACAAAAGAACACATCAGGTACAAGCAAGAAGAATTCATGCCCTACAACTTTTGCAAAACGAAGGTCGCGATGCGAAGTGGAGGCGAGCAACAACAGAAAGAAACAGAACCAAATCAGCCATGCCCTGCAACTTTTTCATAGCGAACTTTCCTTCGCATAGTGAAAGTCGCGATGCATAGTTGATGCGAGCAACATTAAAAGAAATAGAACCAAATCAACAGAACTTTGCTTGAAGCGAGAGGGAGAAAAAATATTTCGTATAGCGAAGGTCGCGATGCGAAGTTAAAGCGAACTAAAACATAATCAAAATCATCCTGTTTCGCTTGAAGTGAGCAGAAGCGAAAATAATTCGCGTAGTGAACTTTACTTCGCATAACAAAGTATGTAGGTTTCCAGGGGCGGTTTAAAATCCTTCAAGGTTAAGCAAGTTGACTTCGCATAACACCAAAACTTCGTATAGCGAAAGTCCCCCATCTCAAACAGTATAAAAGGAAGACAGCAGAGGCTTGGAAGGATATCAGTTTTAGAACTTTGACTTTAAACTTTGTAGTAGATAGTTGTAATAGATAGTAAGAGAGGGAAAGTGAGGATACGAGCTGGATACGCATCGAGAGTCGGGAAATCATCATTGATGTTGATTCATCTCAATTCCTCCATTTTGTATCAAGCTACCATGAGTAGCTAAATCCTTTTCTTGTTGGGATTGGTTGTAATTCATCGAAACAATATGTATGTCCATTGATCATGGCATTGAATGCAATTTATTTATGAATCATTATCGATAATATCTTTGTTTTATTGTTTAACTCCGTGGATTTGAACTGATATTGAGAAATACAGTTCTAATCTCGATCCAAGATAATCATCTATTAAACTCTAAATGCTAGACATAGATTTAGGTTTAATATTCACCGTAAGTATCGATTCTTAATGATGTCGTATTGTTTAATAGACTGAGAAATCTTCGATTAAATAATAAGGTAGAATCCTCATCAGATGTTTAGACATAAACTCTATTTGCGAGTGATACATGATGATATTAATACATACATAGATTGTGTATAACTGATCAGTGATTTGCATATTTAATCGGTGGATGAAATCCAATCTCAACAAGCTTATTCCTCTGAAAACTATCCTTATTAATTATATGTTTTTACATTTGGTATCTTACAAATCAAATATCTTGTAAAACTTCCGCTTAAAATCATATTAATTGTTGAACGTTTGTAATATCGCGCTGGTCTCTATGGATACGACACTCAATAAGCATTATATGTAATTTATTTATGAATTATTATCAATGATATCTTTGTTTTATTGTTTAACTCCATGGATTTGAACTGATATTGAGAAATACAACTCTAATCTCGATCTAAGATAATCATCTATTATACTCTAAATGTTAGACGTAGATTTAGGTTTAATATTCACTGTAAGTATCGATACTTAATATTGTCGTATTGTTTAATATACTGAGAAATCGTCAATTAAACAATAAGATAGAATCCTCATCAGATGTTTAGACATAAACTCTGTTTGCAAGCGATACGTGATGATATTGATACATACTTAAATTGTGTATAACTGATCAGTGATTTGCATATTTAATCGGTGGATGAAATCCAATCCCAACAAGCTTATTCCTCTGAAAACTATCCTTATTAATTATATGTTTTTACATTTGGTAACTTACAAATCAAATATCTTGCAAAACTTCCGCTTAAAATCATATTAACTGTTGAATATTCTTAATATCGCGCCAGTCTCTGTGGGTACGATGCTCAATACTTACTTTTGATTTACTCAACATCAAAATAGCGTCGTTGCCGGGGACTAGTATTTAGATTTACGAACATATCGACTATTGATATATTTTTAAGTTGTACATTTGTTAAAAGCTATATATATCTTTTTTCCTAATCGGCAAAGCAAAAGATTGGTATCTGGACCAACCCACTCAAACCATGACCAACTAGAATGTCTTGGAGGAAAACTTTCTGAATCGGTTCTTCCCACATAACAGATTCATGGATGCAAAAACAGCCATTGCCGCGTTTGCTCAAAGTGCAATAGAAACCTTATGTGAAGCATGTGAGCGATATAAGTCCAAATTATGGCTTCGATGAACTCATTCAAACCCACATCTTCCGCAATGGATTACAACCACAACCAAAGCTTCTGATTCATGCAACTACCGGTGGTTCATTACTATCTAAAAGTGCAAAGGAGGCAGTGTCTATCATTAATCGTATGGCTCTCAATGACCATCAAGTTCAGTATAATAGAGGCACTGCACAATGGAAACCAGGATTACTAGAGTTAGGCCCAAATAATGCAATATAGGCACAAAACAATATCCTCACTCAAACTGTTGAAGAATTGACCAAGCAGCTTTCCAAACTTCCACGACAGCTCAAGGAGATGCACGACTCAACAAATAAATTGCATCAAGTAGCTGTATGTGAATTATATACTGGTGACCATCTTACAGGTTTTTGCTCTCCAATAAATGAAGAGGTCAACTATATGGAAACCAACAACGAGAAACACCATATCAAGGAAATTCAAACTATCAACACAGAAACAATAACAACTATGGTCAAAGTTGGAGGCAAGAAGCAAAAACATCAAACAGGCCTAACCAATATCAGAATTTTCATCAACAACCGCAGCATACAACACAGTCGGACAAAATATCCAAATTGGAAGATACGTTAAACTAATTCATGCAATTATCCATTACAAATCAAAAGAATACGGATGCCTCGATCAGGAATTTGGAAACACAAGTTGGACAAATTGCAAAGCACCTGGCAGATCAACAAGGAGGTACCTTCATAGCCATCCCATAGACAAATCCAAAGGAACATTGCAATGCAATCACAACAAGGAGTGGTAGAATGATAGAAACAGGTGAAACAGGAGTTAGAGAAAATGCAGAGAAGGAAAGAGTTGTGGTTGAAAGAGGAAAAAAACAAGAGGAAAAAATGAGAAGGGAGTAAAAGATAAAGAAATTGAGAAAAAGGTAGTTGAAAATGAGAAAGACAAGCAGAAAACAAGAAAAGAAAAAGAAAATCAGCTTGTACAACACCTACCGTATCCTCATGCTCTCACTAAGAAGAACCAAGAAAGGCAATGTACAAGGTTCCTAGATATTTTCAGAAGGTTACAAGTTAACATTCCATTGGCTGAAGCCCTTGATCAGATCCCAACATACGCAAAGTTCAGGAAAGAAATTTTAACAAAGAAACAGAGAATCAGGGATAAAGAAGTAATTCAAGTGGATGCGAGTTGTAGTGCTGTTATTCAGAAAACTCTTCCACAAAAAGAAATTGATCCTGGAAAAGTAACGTTGCCTATTACTATAGGAAACGTAAATGTTGGAAATGCATTGATAGATCTTGGGTCCAACATAAATCTCATTCCTTTATCATTGGTTAAGAGGGTAGGTGATCTGGACATGAAACATACAAATATGACACTACAACTAGCAAACAAGTCCATCACCTGACCATCAGGAATAACTAAAAATGTATTGGTTAAAGTCGATAAATTTTTATTTCCTGATGATTTAGTGGTGATGGATATGGAGGAAAATGATGAGACGCCTCTAATTATGGGCCTACCTTTCATAAAGACTGCAAGAATAATGATAGATGTAGATGATGGACTAATGAAGGTTAGAGTGTAAGACAAAGAGGTAAAATTTAGTTTGTTTGAAGATATTAAGCATCCAATCATCAAAGGAGTATACTTCAAAATGGATGCTAGTGCCAAAGAACAAAAGGATGAGGCAAGACCATGTGATAGTGGAAAAGATGCTTCGCTCATTTCAGAGAAACCACCTTGATTTCACTTAAAACACGCGTCGAGCTAACGAAGTTAAACAAGCGCTGGTTGGGAGGCAACCCAACACTGTAAGTCATTTTATTTAAGCTTTCAGTTCTTTCAATTCTAGTTTCAATTTTATTACTTTCAATTCTAGTTTCAATTATAATAGTTTAAATTCTAGTTTTATGTTGAAATCGTTTGAAACTTTTTTACGGCAGTCCATACCATAAACTCACTTGGCACTCCTTTAAACGGTTGGTATGCCGTAAGTTGTTTTGAAACTCTGTTGTTGATAATTATGCTTGTTATGTTCTTGTCATCCTCATTATGAGCATAGAGTGCTTCTTCTAGTATTTTGAGAAAAGTCCAATTCAAGTATCTTGAACATTCAACAAGGAAAGAGTAAGTGGTAATAATAGAAATCAGACGAAAGTCAAGTAAGGTACATGTTTACTTGCTTTATAAAATGTTAGCATAATTTTAAATTTTGTTTTCTCTTACAAAGTTATAACATGTCTCATTTTACATTGTGCACACTTGCTTGAATCCTTTAGCAATAACCAGAAATGTGAGGTGAACTTCCATTGTTTACAAAAAAAACTGTGAAATCCTTGTGTTTAACTCGGTTGATTCATGTTCAATCCATAAATTCCATCTGAGATTTGTAAAGGTATAAAGATGACCAAGGCAATTGTTTGATATTGAGAAAAACCACCATAGCCAAAGAAAATCTCATCATAACCAGTAAGTGAGTGAGCATTTGTGCACCCTCTTTGAACCAGAAAAATCGAAGTATGGATCAAAATTTGAAAATACAAAACCACTAAGAAAACCACTTAGTGAAGTTATGATCCATTCCAATTTCGTTTTGCACAACCTAAATTATAATGATATAAATCATCAATAGCTTCACTCATGAAAAGAAACAAGTTGGGGAGAAAATGGACGATGATACCAAAAGGAAAAGAAAAAGAAAAGAAAGATAAAATAAGAAAAGAGATCCAGAAAGGCAAAAGGTATTGGTATCATAAAAAAATGAAAGATTGAAAAGTCAAAATCATGGTTATAAAGCAATGAGTGAAGCAAGTAAAGTAAGTTACAAAAGTGGACAGAATTTTGAAAATTAGCTTTAGGAGAAAAACCATCTCTTTATGAAACCTGGGCACATTACAACCTTCACAAGTCCTATGTGATTTATGCCTTCATTTGTATAGATTGCTGAATTGTTTGGATGAAAATATGAATCAACCCAGATGTTGACCAAATGAACAAATTAGAGTCATCTCACCACATGATTAAAACAAACTTCAAGGTCTTCATCCCTTTTTATGAAGAAGAGTGTTAGGGAAAATTCAAGTGAGTTGTGTTATTAAAATCTTGAGTACATGATGTGATTTTGTGGGTGAGAACTTGAATTCATAATCATGCTCTGATTCTACAAGCAGTTGAACATGTTTCTTACTTGACAAGTAATCATTTGAATCATTCATTTTTCAAATTGTTCTTCCAAATACTTGATTAATCCTGAAAACAATTTTTTTGAAAAACTCATGCTCTTGATTGAGGACAACCAAGCAACTAAGTTGGGGAGAATTTGATGGAAATCTAATAGTTAACATATCTTTGGTCAAAACTCGAATGAAAGGCTTGCTTTCATTAAATTTTAAGATGAAATTTGACTAACAAAAGATCCAAAAGGATGTTACTCTTGAATGGTTATGGTTTTGCAGGGATTAACAAAAGAACACATCAAGTACAAGCAAGAAGGACTCATGCCCTGCAAATTTCTCATAGCGAAGGTCACGATGCAAAGTTGAAGCGAGCAACAACAGAAAGAAACAGATCCAAATCAGCCATGCTTTGCAACTTTCACATAGAAAACTTTCCTTCGCATAGTGAAGGTCGCGATGCAAAGTTAAAGTGAGCAACATCAGAAGAAACATAACCAAATCAACAAAATTTCGCTTGAAGTGAGAGGGAGCGAGCAGAAGAAAAAATAGTTCGCATAACGGAGGTCGTGATGCGAAGTCAAAGCAAACTAAAACATAATCAAAATCGTCCAGTTTCACAGCGGCGGTTTAAAATCCTTCAAGGTTAAGCAAGCAGACTTCGCATAGCGACCAAAACTTTGTAAAGCGAAAGTCCCCCATCTCAAACAGTATAAAAGGAAGACATCAGATGCTTGGAAGGATATCAGTTTTAGAACTTTGACTTTAAACTTTGTAGTAGATAGTAAGAGAGGGAAAGAGAGGATACGATCTAGATACGCATCGAGAGTCGGGAAATAGTCGTTGATGCTGATTCATCTCAATTCCTCCATTTTGTATCAAGCTACCATGAGTAGCTAAATCCCTTTCTTGTTGGGATTGGTTGTAGTTCACTGAAACAATGTGTATTTTCATTGATCATGGCATTATATGCAATTTGTTTTATGAATAATTACCAATGATATCTTTGTTTTATTGTTTAACTGCATGGATTTGAACTGATATTGAGAAATACAATTCTAATATCGACCTAAGATAATCATATATTAAACTCTAAATGATAAACATAGATTTAGGTTTAGTATTCACCGTAAGTATCAATTCTTAATGTTGCCATATTATTTAATAGACCGAGAAATCGTCGATTAAACAATAAGGTAGAATCCTCATCAGATGTTTAGACATAAACTCTGTTTGCAAGCGATACATGATGGTATTGATACATACTTAGATTGTGTATAACTTATCAGTGATTTGCATATTTAATTAGTGGATGAAATCCAATCCCAACAAGCTTATTCCACTTAAAACTATCCTTATTAGTTATATGTTTTTACATTTGGTAACTTTCAAATCAAATATCTTGCAAAACTTCCGCTTAAAATCATATTAACTGTTGAATATTCGTAATATTGTATCGGTATCTGTGGATACGATACTCAATACTTGCTTCTGATTTACTCAACATCAAGGACCTGCTAGGATGCCTTGTCCAAGACTAGAACCCACATGTGAGAGGGGATGGGTTTTGCAGAAAACCTTAACCTTCAACCTACCTGGTTTTCTGGTCTTCTTATTAGTATGGACTTATGAGCCTGGTATTCTGGTATTCTTGTTTTCTGGTATTCTTGTCAGAGCAGAATTTTGAACTTATGTTGTCAGCAACACAACAGTTATTTAGAACATATGAGAACCTTGATCCTGTGTATTTGTATTTGCATCACATCGGTATTTGCATTTCATTTTCATAACCTTTTTCATAACAGGTGTTCGAGGCTGGTCATTTTTATCTTGATATGTTTTTCTTCAAAATTGCAGACTTAACCTTTTAAACAAGCCAGAAGTTGATTATGGAGCAGATTCAAGCAGAGTTATCGAAAGTACGAAGCCAGATGTGACAATTTATGGTGGACATACAACCTTTATCTCAGGATCAAAAAATGTTGAGGGAGGAAGTCCATCAACTGAAGACTCAGATGGTCCTGATCATGGAAGTTATGAGAACTGTGTTAAGAAAAGAAGGCAATCATATGCCTGAAGCTGCTACAGAGGTTGTTGTTCCTCCCTTTCCTGTGGGATCTCTCCCAGATCGTGAGTTACCTCGCGGATCTTCTTCACAACCTGGGGTTTTAAAATTTTCTCGTCAGCAGCCATCTCCTATTTCCCAAGACAATCCTAAGAGTATAAGGTACACACAGAGGCCAAAGCAGCCTGAAAGAACTTTTGATCTACTTCATATGTCGTATGCTCAGTTGTTGCAACACTTGCTTCAACTTTAATTGGTTGAACTTCAGACTCTGGTTCCACCTGCTGGCAAGCTTCCACTAGGCTATGATGCAAGTGCCCATTGTGATTTCCATTCTGGGGCACTAGGGCATAACATTAAGAAGTGTAAGGCTTTTCAGCATAAATTTCAAGATTTAATCAATTCAAAGGCCATTGAGTTCACGCCAGGCGACATGAGCATACAAAGTGATCTTATTCTAGTTGCTGCAAAAGAAGTGGATATCCATGTTTTCTCTCCTGAAGACACATCATGTCAGGGGCATATCTTATAATACATGGCTTTAGAATCTCCACGTCCATAACTGTTTCATGTTCCTCGACCAGGTATGAAGAGGAAAGTGTTTGAACAAGTGGGACGTCTAAATCAGTATTAGCAACAGATTGGCTCCCAGAAGAGACAACAAAATTAAGAAGACCCGAGAGAAGGTTCGATCCCATCTCTAATGCTCACAGTCAGCTGCTTGCTCATCCACTCCAAAGGTCCTTGGTTCAGCTAAGAGAAGTTGCGCCTGTTCCAAACCCTCTTCGTCCAGCATATGATGCAAACGCTAAGTGTGAGTATCACTCAGGGACACAGGGGCATTCAGTTGAGGATTGCAAGGTGTTTAAGCACAAGGTGCAGGATTTGATTGACTCCAAGGTCATTGTGTTTAATGCAGATGGATTGCACATCAGCTAAAGCGCCCAAGTAAGCAATCAGGCTGCAAGGACATCGCCAGAAGCAATCAGTCCAGACAGAGCCAAGTCTCCTCAGCCATTGCATTTTTAATTTCTTTACTGCATTTTCATTTGTATTCTTCATTGTTTGTTAATGTGCTATTTGCATGTAAAAACTTGTTTCTCTTGAATGATAATTTTAATGCAATGAGTATGCTTTTCTTAAAGTAGTCCATTCGTGTTCACTTATAAAAACATTTATGTGCATTGCAATACCAACTTCTTGCTTAAACTCTTTGAGGGAGGATGATGAAGTAAGAACGCAAACTTTTCGATTGTATGCTTTTGAATACAACCTTGATGATGATGTACATGCATTGTTTTAAACCCCCAAACACCAGAGATATAAGGGAGTTAGACCCTCGTTAACCCCTTTGAGTCTTGAGCTAGGAGTTTCTTTCATATGAAAAAAACCCCAATCTAAACCCTGGGGCAGGGTAGTATTCAGTTAATTTTACCAAGTGTTTGAATTTCAAAAGAGAGAGTGTATACATCATAAGAGATCTTACTGTACAAGCCCACAATGTTCATCCCTCACCAACCGAAGAATGAGGCAGTCACAACCCTTTTCAAGAAATCAAGACAACCAGTGTCACACGATTTGTTCTAGAAAAAAAGAAAGAAAGCTCGCTAAGTCAATAATTGGAAAACAAGTTACTTAGGCAAAAGTTAGGTCATCCCGTTGGACTTCAAAATCGAAAAATTCAAAAAAATCAGTCCAGGAAAACATTAGGAAAAAATTAACAAAATAATGAAAAATGAAAATAATGAAAAATGAAAAAAATGAAAAGGATGACAAAAGAAAAATCCTCGATAAAGAATAAAGTCGTGTGATCACAGGCACCAAAGACAAAAGGGGTGACTGCCACTCCAAAAATCTTATGGGTTCCTCGACCATCACTTTTACCATTCAATAACCTATTGAAAGGTGAGCGCTTGTGCCAAATTAGATGAACATAGGACTGGAGAATATCAAGGAGAATGAGTGGGTACAAATAATCCTTGAGCCTAAAATCCTTTTTCTGCAAACCGTGAACCAGACCACGTTACAACCCGCAAAAGTCCTAATTGAAGCAAGGTTTATTCTGAGAGCGTGCTTCAACAAGATAGCGTTCCTGACTCCCATGAGTTATGCTAAAAGATTTTGTTGGTATTGCATATACATGATGTTGTTCATTCAAAAAATCAGTGTCGCATTTTAACTAGTGACTTGTTCATAAAATTTAGCGATATCTTTTCAATAAGAAATTCAAGATTAAACATTACTTTAAAGGATCTCCACTTCAAGAGCATGAAGATTCATCCTCTCAAGAAGACAGTTAACCGGAATCACCTCTCCAAGGCTCTAAGTATTATGGTATAATATCGCAGGATTCAGGTTGATAGCCAACAAGTGGTACCCCCAGTAGAGTTAAAGCTTTTCAGTAAGGACTTTGATTTCTCCCCTAACAGAATTTCAGTGAATATATTTTCCTAGAAAGACCTTGAGAGTTTTATGCTTCCCCAAGTATCGACAAAATTATCTCTATGTAGACAAGGTCCCTTCATGAAATGCTTATCTCTAGCAGGGGTAAAAGTCCAACGGTTATTGGCATTTTTCAACATTGTGCTCAGTAGTGTTCTCCACAGAGTATTGGGATCCATGATGTCTCCGACAGAGTTGGCATATTTGGTCATTGCCCCCAGCAGAGAAGAGAGTCCGACATCATCCCCAAGTGGAGCCGATATCATCATTAGTTATTATTTCTCTCACTATATGGAAGCCCAATAATGGGTAGGTTTCTCAACAGGTCAAAGTATGATCTTCATTGGCATTTCCCTCAACAGAGGTAGTATATCTCCCCACGGAGGGTCAGAAGATCAGAATCCTGGTGATTTTTTCCCCAGCAGCAATCGTCTGTTGTTCCTATTTTCCTGCATAGTGGAAAGTTTGGTTGGGTTCTTCAGCAGAAGTTATGACCCCATAGGCGGTTCAGTTTGTTATCCCTGGAGGAGTTGACTTTGTCTCTTTAGCATTTATTTTGTTGGATTGGTCATTTTGCATCTAATAAGCATCATTACATTGCATCCTCAAAATGCGTAGCATTTCCGTTTTATATGGAGCATTACGCCATAGAAAGAAATTCAAACATGCATGCGAAGCATAAGCCAGATTTGGTACCTCGCGCAGAAGCTTGAATCAACCCTTAATAAAGACAGTGATATATCCTCAGTAGAAGTTTCCATCAAACCCCTTTGATGTCTTTAGTTTTTATTCGGTTTTCTTTCTGTCAAATCCCTTCGACGATGTGATGTCAGTTTTCTTTCCATCAAATCTCTTTGACGATGTGTTTCTTCGGTTCGGTTTTCTTTCCGTCAAATCCCTTTGACGATGTGATGTTACTTTTATTTCTGTCAAATCCCTTTGATAATGTGTTGCTTCAGTTCGGTTTTCTTTCTGTCAAATCCCTTCAACGATGTGATGTCAGTTTTCTTTCCGTCAAATTCCTTTGACAATGTGTTTCTTCGATTCGGTTTTCTTTCCGTCAAATCCCTTTGACGACGTGATGTTAGTTTTCTTTCCGTCAAATCCCTTTGACAATGTGTTGCTTCAATTTGATTTTCTTTCTCTCAAATCCCTTTGACGATGTGATTTCAATTTTCTTTCCGTCAAATCCCTTTGACAATGTGTTTCTTTGGTTTGGTTTTCTTTCTGTCAAATCCCTTTGATGATGTGTTTCTTTGTTTTAGTTTTCTTTCCATCAAATCCCTTTGACGATGTGATGTTAGTTTTCTTTCTGTCAAATTCCTTTGATGATGTATTGCTTTGGTTCGGTTTCATTGCTGTCAAATCCCTTTGACGATGTGTTGCTTCGGTCTGGTTTTCTTTCCGTCAAATCCATTTGACAATGTGTTGCTTCAGTTTGGTTTTCTTTCCGTCAAATCCCTTTGACAATGTGTTGCTTCAGTTTTATTTTCTTTCCGTCAAATCCCTTTGATGATATGTTGCTTCAGTTCTGTTTTATTTTCGTCAAACCCCTTTGACAATGTGTTATTTCGGTTCAGTTTTCTTTCTGTCAAATCCCTTTGACGATGTGTTGTTTCGGCTCGGATTTCTTTCTGTCAAATCCATTTGATGATGTGTTTATTCGGTGTAGTTTATTTTCTGTCAAATCCCTTTGACGATGTGTTTCTTCGGTGTCAGTTTTCTTTTTGTCAAATCCCTTTGACGATGTGTTGCTTTGGTTCAGTTTTCTTTCTGTCAAATCTCTTTGATGATGTGTTTCTTTGACTTGGTTTTCTTTCTGTCAAATCCCTTTGAAGATGTATTTCTTTGGTTTAGTTTTCTTTCTGTCAAATCCCTTTGATGATGTGTTCCTTAAGTCGGGTTTTCTTTCCATCAAATCCCTTTGACGATGTGTTTCTTCAGTATAGTTTTCTTTCTGTAAAATCCCTTTGATGATGTGTCTCTCCAGCAAAGTTTTCTTCCAAATATTTGGCGTTTGCCCTTGCAAAGTGGTCTGCCTAAGATTTCTCCCTTGCCAGAAGAGTCATCTTCTCTTCACTTTAGGTTGTAGGTCCATTTATTCTACCCCTTTTGGTTCCTGACTAACATTTATGCAAGTCCATTTCTGGACTGATGTCCAATCATCCTTTTTCTTTCCCCACCGAGTGCAAATTTCTAGGTTATTTTGTATTCAATCCCCTTCTACCTTGAACGCCTGAAGTGTCCCTCTTCATCCTTTTAAGTTTAAGTTGAATGAATAGGGGCAGCTGTTGCACCCCAATATTTTCCCTCCCTTATTCAACCTTAATTGGCTTATGCTTCATTAATTTGGATCACCATTTCATACCTTACATTGGTTCTAAGACATGGGATCAAAGTATCTTAGCTTTCCTCAAAAGAAGGAGTTGATTCTCAAAGCAATGAGCAAGAAGATATTCTCAACATCATGGTACTATCAAGCTACAAGGGTCTCATATTCCTCAAGGCATTCTCATCAAGTTCACCCAATCATCTGAGGATTGGGGTTTCAATGGTTTCAAAGGATTCATTTGATCAAGCTCCTAGTGGCTCTGAGCTAGGATGTTGGGCAAAGGCCAGTTGTGATTATTTTCTTGAGCAAGAAATGGTTCTATAGTTCAACATACATCTCAAGGGTACCATATATAGTGCATCACAAATCATTTCAAGGATTCCCTAAGTGATAAAGGAGGAAATTGGATTCATCTAGTCAAAAAGTTAACTGATACCCTACAAAAATCAACTCTTGAGTTTTTTTGGCCAAATATGAATATTTCAAGTCATCATCCATGATCTTATAAGAATTGATCAAGAGAAATTAAGAAAATCACAAAATTCACAAAATTAAGGTTTTTAGAATTTTTCTAAGTGTTGAGATTTAGCTTGGAGGGCATGTTTTCAAGGGCAAATTTATTGGTGATATAAGCTTTAATTCAAATTTACTCAAACATGAAAGTTGTTCCTCATTCTTCAAGCTTTCCTTTGATACCAATAATGCACCATTTGGATCCCTAAAACTCAAGTTATGATGCTTCAAAGGTAAGAAAATGAAGTTTTTGCTGATGTACGAGTTACCTTACCATGTAATCGGTTATATCACTGTACCCAAGCCAAAAAGGCACGTTTTGTATGATGTAACATGTTACATCACCATGTAACCAGTTACATTTGCTGTTTTTGCCCAAAAAAAACACTATATTTTCAGCACTGTAGCAGTTTGTAACACATTGCAATCACTTGGGTTCACATTTGCATCAATAGAAGGATCTAGAATGCTTCCAAATTTTGATTTATTTCCAAATTAATTTCATTTTCCCTCCAAAATTCAAATAATTTTGACTCCTAATTTCAAACCTCACTTTCATTCCAAACCTAGAGCTTATTTAAGTGAATTTGCTCCAAACCTCACACACTTTGACTCACAATTTCATTTTTTTTCTCAATTCTCTCATTCCAAAACCCTCACCAAAGTTCCATAACCAAAACGCTTTATAAATTATACATTTCAATTTATGAATTCTTAAGCTAAACCTTCATTGCATCATCTTCCATTATTCAATTATTAAGTTGAAGTGCTTTTGGATCTAGATTCAAGCTTTGGAAGTGCTTTCTTGAAGTGATTTTCCAAATAATTTTGGTTTCGTTCGTTTTCGCGCGGATCTTCCACTTTTCTTGCTAAAGCTTCTTGGATCTTTAGATTTTTTGGTTTAATTCACCACATTCTATTTTACAACACTTACCAAAGCAAATCTTCGCTTTGTAGGTTGGTGATTCTTAGATCCAAACTCATTTTAGCTTATTTTACAACTTTCACCATGTAGATCCTTATGGTTATGATGTGATTTGATCCATTGATTGCTTTAATTATTGATCTTAATGTTTAATGGATTCAATTGGTGTTTATTTGTTGTTATTTGATGTAATTTTTGTGATCAATTGCATGCTCTAACATGTGGAAATTAAGTGATTAAGTGGCTAAAAAGTGCTTTTGCTGAAAAATATGTTTTGTTGTTTTCTAGTGATGTAAGGGGTTACATCACCATGTAACCAGTTATATCACCCTGCCTACGTCCTGGAATTATTGTTTTCTTTGATGTAACAGGTTACCTCACCATGTAACTGATTACATCGTTGTTATTTTTGAAAAATCTTGATTTCAAGGGTTGTTTTGCATGCTTTAGTCATCCACCTCCTCATGGCTTTGTATGATGCATATTTGTGGAACTTTCTTGTGCTATTTCATTTCATTTTGCAGCATGTACGTGATTCTTCGACACACGGTGCATTGATTTTCATGAGGCATGTTCATGGATAATTATGTTGTATTCTTGATGCATTCTTCATGTGGCTTGCTTGTTCATACTTGCCTGCTTGCTCTTGCCGCTTATTTTGCTTGATTCATGATACGTGCTCATGTTTTCTATCGATTCCATAAAATGCATGTTTGTTTGAGATGATTACTTATTGATGAACATCCATGTTATTCTTTTTGAATGTTTAGTTGTGCAATTTTTTTAAAACTTGCTCATGCTTAATTGTTGATACATGTTCATCATTGATCGTACTTGATGCATGATCATACTTGATATTTGTAATTCATGTGAATTTGTTTAAATGTGGAGGCATGCTTTTATTTAATTCTTTTGACGCATGCTTATGCTTGGTTATTGGATATGTCCATTATTGATTGTTTAATGTTTGATGCATGCTTAACTTGATGTTGTGATGTCATATGTTCATCTATGCTTGATGCTTGTCTGATGCATTGCATGCTATTCTATACACTACTGAGGTGTCAAGTATGTGTTGTGAAATTTATTCATCCTGTTTTGCTGCATTTTACACATGTTCTATTTTGAAAAATGCATGTTGTTAAATGTTGTTCTTGCTTGTTGCTAGAATTTACCACTGTGCTGAGCTGAAGCGTTGTTGTTGCTGTTGTTTTTTATGTATTTCCATGGTTTTGGCTTGCATGCTATTCTATACATTGTTGAGGTGTCAAGTATGTGTTGTGAAATGTATTCATCCTGTTTTGCTGCATTTTACACATGTTCTGTTTTGAAAAATGCATGTTGTTAAATGTTATTCTTGCTTGTTGCTAGAATTTACCACTGTGCTAAGCTAAAGCGTTGTTGTTGTTGTTGTTTTTTATTTATTTCCGTGGTTTTGGCTTGTCTTTGCGTGTTACCTTAAGGCCTTCTAGTCCAACTTAGTTTTTGATTAAGTTTGGAGTAGGATAGATATTAGGTGTTAGTCCATGCATGATAACATTAAGATAGCTCCATTTCAACCTCAACCTTAGGTATATCCTTGCATGCTAACACTGGGATAGAGATTCCTTTCGCATCCTAACCTTAGGGCCAACGTTGCGTGATAACATTTATAACTGAGTTCCCCTTAGACCTTCCGTGTGTGTCTCTCTTCTTTCTCAAAATAAAATCAAAACACGTAATAAATACGATGAGTATTGTGTGCCACGAGCCTTAAGCACACGGGAAATGATGAGTGAGGAGTCTCTCCTTACTTCTTCTAGAGTGTTTAGCATCATTTTGTTTGGGGGCGATATTGCGAGGCATTCACCCCTATGTCATAGACTTTAGTACAACACGAATCTCAAACAAAGTCAATTAACTTATGCTAAAACTCTTAAACAAAGTTCAAATCATTTTGCCCTTCGGGATTTGTCTGTCAAACCTTTTCAGAAAGGGCATGTTATTTCCGTTCTACCGCAAACAGGTATCGATCCTAACTGCTGGAACGTGAACTTAGCATCTCTCATTAAAAACACTTAACAATTTGTAGGCCAAACTACAAACGCTATGACTTCTTCATTCTTATCTGAATAAAGATACGTAAGCACAAGATGGTGAAGTCTTGGCAAGCACCCTTCTCCCTTTCACCCGTAGTCCTCCGAATAATGTTGACTCTGACTTTCCCATTGCACGAGGGAATACGTAGGCCTAGGACGACAAAGTCCTATTGAGTCCCCTTTTGTTTTTCCCTTTCTATTTATGTTAGCAAGTAGGCTTTAGATAAACTCACCCTTTTATTAGAACAACAAGTGTAGATTTCGTTGAGTACAACAGACGCGAGGGGGTGTTAATACCTTCCTCTCGTGTAATCGACTCCCGAACCAAGGATTTGGTTTCGAGACCATATACTTTTCCTTTTCGAGGTTTCTTCAATCATTTCCTTTCCCCCGTCGGGATAAATAATATTCGGTGGCGACTCTGTTTTTTCCGCCGATTGTTTTTCGCAGTTGTGTCACACATCATTACACTCAACATCCTAAATCTCTCCATATCAAGAAACATACGGAAAAACACCTCCCTCGATATATTCCTACTTATAAGGCATATCCAAGGTCGAGGCTTGTGACTCCTTATTGGTTTATTGTGAAGAAATTTTAACTTACTTACAGAAGAACCTACGGAAAGCACAGAGGTAGATGAAAGTGATGATTTTCTTATAAAGTGTACTAATACAGTTGAAGTAATAAAATAATTTTCCTCCACGGGGATTGAAAATTTTAACATGGTAATAACAATGCGATTTAAAATAAATAACAGGGGGATTTTCAATTGTGATCGATACGAAAATAAGCTCGATAAGAAATTCAAAGTAAAGTTTGATAAATAAGAACAAGTATATCTTTATTTCAAATCCCCTAATTGTATATGTTGATGAATGTGTATGACATGAATAATAATTACGCTATAATTTTACGGTGAATTAACAAGACCATTGTACCCAATTCCTTGGTGCACAACTCACTAGTTTAGACGGTGATTCCCTAAATTCTTAGGCGAATTCAAAGTTAAACTTTGTGTTTCTAAGTTTGTTAAATCCACAACTTATAATTACCTATTCCTAGTTAATTACTAAGTTAAACAATTCCCCTAATTTAGATCGGTAGACTTACAATTAATAATCCCTACTCATCTAAGATCACTTTGATGCTCGTCAGCATACAAAGAACAGTAAGAACAAAAACAATTGAATAAAAATGATAACATAAAAGTGTTCAAATAATCTCAAACATTCATATGATCCAACATAGTACAAATAGATTTATTTCTAAAGACCTAATCAAAAATAATTTAGCTACTTGTTGCAACCGCAAGTGCGTGACTTTATCAATTATAGTATAAAATATGTTAAATCCCACAGAGACCAATTGACAAGTACCGCTATCTATTACTACTTTGTTTATCTAAGGCGACTCAAATTGATTGTTTTGTACGGAAGGGAAAATAATGAAAAATTAATCCAACTTTAATTACTCCATTGACCTTAACCCCTAACTTAAGGGAGTAATATGCTAAGTAAAGGGACCAAAACTTCGATTTTCGGTTATCAATTCCACTCACACGAATTTGCAATTAACTATTATAATGATAAAATTATCTTGTAGAAATTGTTCAACTAGTAGCAACGCCCGCTTTTGAGTGTCTGTTTTTTGAATTTTTAAATAAATTAAAATCGACTTTCATAGTGAAATAATCCTTTTTTAAAGTTGAAAATAATTTATAAACTCAAGATGCTTTCACTTCCTTGAAACTAATAGTTTACAGTTTTGTAGAAAATACTAAAATTAGGTGTGGTGCCCACTTTCATCGACAGGTTACCAGACTCTAAATTGCCATTTTCGTAACTTTAGTAGTGCGAAATTCTTTTTCAAAATAACAATAACTTCTCCATTAATTTAAATATATTTTCTCTACCTTGAAATTAATGGGTTTGAATTTCCTAGTCGGATACCAATTACGCTCTTTTGAGTCATAATGGGAAAAAATGCAATAGCAAACTAGCTTAAATAATGCAGAAAATAAATTGGCATAAACACCCAAATGTGGAGCATTCATGCTTACAACAATAAACTTGTGGCCAAATGTAAGTTTGGATCCAAAAATATGAGTTCTAAGGGCCTATTTATAGGTTAAGATTCATAGGAAAACTTCTTGGAACATGAAAAGTGAGTGGGGAAAAGTTTGGGAACTGAGAGAACTGAGTTCTGGAACTGGGGCAAAAAATATGGACGATGACGTCATGAAGATGTCAGCTGGGCTAACAGCCTACCCATCATGACTCTTCCATGAGACTTCCAAGATCGTGGCCCATGACGGGTGTCAGTTGGACTGACGACCTACCTATCATGATGAGTTGACTTGCGCTTCATGCTCCTTTGACTTTAAGGGCTGACGGCCTAGGCCTTGTGGGTGGTGACAACCTACATGACTGGACAGTCAGAACTTGGTATTTCTACGCCATTTTTTCCATTTTTCTCCATTTCTACGCGCATAGGCCACTAATTAATTATTACCTGGAATACAGACAAAATACTAGCATAAAACCACATAAGTGCCTAATTCAATCCAAAAACATGTGTATATCGAACTGATATAATGATGCATTTTACATATCATCACTACTCATAGTGAAATTAATAATTACCACGAGTTGATAAGAAGAATTCATGAAATTAATGAAAAATAAGTTCTCCAATGGCTTTAATGCTCTCTAAAATCGCTACTAAATGCTCCAAGTTGTCACTTTTCTCCCTAAAATTTGTAACTTCTGAAAAGTCTCAAACATTTTATATTTAAAGTACAACCAATTGTTAGTTGGTCTAGTGGTGATTAGTGTTAGAACAACATACAAAAAACAGAGATTGAAGGTAGTAACAATGGTGGAAAAGAAATTGGAGAAGAAGATGAAATTGAGAGAGAAAGAGAATTAGGGTAGAGAGTATTATTGGATGAATTAAAATTGGCATTAATTGGAATTGGAAATTACAAAATGTATTTATACACTTGAGAGAATAATAAATAAATAAAACAAAAACCAACTAAAGTGGTCATGCTGTTAAATTCATGTATTTGCTTAAATTTGATCAGTGGTAATCGATTAGCAACAAATGCGTAATCGATTACACCTGTTAAATTTCCAAAGACACCAGAATTTAACAGCTTTCAACACACATACTCACTTTAGTTGCTCAAAGTTCATCATGCTCAATCTCTTCAACATTCTTTTGAACACCTCATTTGTCACACCCTTTGTCAACAAATCCGCAACTTGGTCCTCGCTTCGGCAATAGCTCAATCTAAGCTTTCCATCACCGACCAATTCTCTCAAGTAATGAAACCGCATCTCAATATGCTTGCTCCTTCCATGTGCAATCGGATTCTTTGCAATATTTATCGCGGAAACATTATCCACAAACAGTGTGGTAACATCATCATCACCACATCCCAATTCCTTCATAAGATTCACAAGCCACATAGCTTGGCACGCACTCAACGACGCCGCAATGTACTCGGCCTTACAAGAAGAGAGTGCTACAACCGGTTCCTTCTTCTAACACCATGAGATTGGTGTACTACCGAACATAAAGATGTAACCCTCCGTAGATTTTCGAACATCTTTATCTCCGCACTAATTAGAATCGGTGTGGCCAAGTAAAGTACATTTGCGACCCATATCTGATGCGGGAAAAATAATTCCGCAACCAAGAGTGCCTTTCACATATCTAAGGATTCTCTTGACTGCTGCCAAGGGAGACACCTTAGGTCTCTCCATGAATCTACTCGCAATACCGACACTAAAAGCCAAATTTGGTCAAGTATTGCACAAATACCGTAACAATCCAATCAAACTCCAGTAAAGTGTTGGATCAACATCATCTTCATCATCACTTTTGGACAGCTGTACTCTAGCCTCACAAGCTGTAATACAAGCTGTACAATGCTCCATCTCACACTTTTTCAAGATATCTAGAGCATACCTCCTTTGATGCATAAGCAGCCCCACTTTTGACTTGTGAAACTCTATGCCAAGAAAGTAACTCATGACCCCAAGGTCCGTAATCTCAAACTCACTCATGAGCTCCCCTTTGAACCTTGAAATACTCTTGTCATTGCTGCCCGTAATCAAGAGATCATCAACATACAAGCATAGTATAATAACACCATCAATATTATTCTATCTCACATAAACACCATGTTCGGATACACATCGTTTGAAACCGATGTCAACAAGAAAGTCGTCTATATGTTTGTTCCAAGGTCTTGGAGCTTGTTTCATACCATACAATGCCTTGTGTAGCTTGTAATACCTCCTCTCTTGATTTTTAATCACGAAACCGGGTGGCTGCCCCACATAAACTTCCTCATCAAGAAGACCATTCAAAAACGCAGATTTTACATCTATTTGGTAAATCACCCAATTGTTGCTATGCGCAATCCCAACAACCAAACGAATAGTCTCCAATCTAGCCACCGCTGTGAATACCTCCTTGTAATCTATACCTTCACGTTACAAGAACCCTTTTTCTACTAATCGAGCTCTGTGCTTGATTACTTCACCTTTAAGATTTGCTTTAACTTTATAGACCCATCGCACACCTATCGGTTTCTTTCCGAGTGGTAAATCGACCAACTCCTAAGCACCATTTTTCTCAATAGATTCCAGTTCCTCTTTCATTGCACATATCCATTCAGGATCGCTTAAGGCTTCCTCCTCATTTACCGCTTCAGATTCGGCCATAAGCGCGAAATGAACAAAATCACCATCATTATTCACTTTGTTATCTTGGAACCTCTCGTAGTCTCTGAGTCTATGAGGCAAGGCTCTTTGCCTCACTGGTCTACCATTATTCACTACAACATTTTCCGCTACTGTAGGTGTAGGTACAACGGCATCGGAACCCTCCGAATCAGACAACTCGAAGAACTGTTGCTGTTCTGCCGGGTGTAACCGATTAGCAACAATCGGGTAATCGATTACACCTACTGTTTCAGCAGTTTTTATTTCTTCAAACAATACATCCCGGGTTATCACGATTTTTCGATTCTTCTCATCAAATAGCTTGTAACCTCTAGTAGAGTGATATCCAACAAATATCAACTTCTCACCTTTATCATCCAACTTCTTTCTAAGTTGATTCGGTACATGACAATATGCAATCAATCCAAAAACGCACAAATGATTCACACTTGGTTTGAAACCACTCCAAACCTCTTCTAGTGTGATCTTCTCCAGCTTCTTAGTAGGACACCTATTCAACAAGTAGGTGGTTGTAGACACGGACTCACCCCACAATTTCTTAGGCAACTTCTTCCCACAAAGCATACTACGCACCATGTTCATTATTGTACGATTTTTCCTCTCGGCAGCTCCGTTTTGTTGAGGCGTATATGGAGGCACCACCTCACGCACAATACCCTCAATCCCAAACTTACTAGAGGTATATTCACCTCCACCATCCGTTTTGAGAATTTTGAGCTTCCGACCGCTTTGACGCTCCACCATGGATTTGAAACTCTTGAACACTTCGAATACCTCATCCTTCCTCTTGATAAGCTATGTCCAAAGCTTCCTACTAAAGTCGTCAATAAATGTAACAAAATATCGATTGCCGCCATAAGTCTCTACTTGCATCGGTCCACAAACATCGGAATACACCACCTCAAGTAAGCCTTTGGTTCTTCAACTCGCATCCTTGCTAAACACATTCTTGTGTTGCTTACTCTTCACACATTCCTCACACAATTTTGTCGGAACACTAATATGTGGCATCCCCGTTACCATTTCACTTTGTTGTAACATTTTGAGATCCCTAAAATTTAGGTGACCAAGACGGTAATGCCATAACTACTTATCTACTTGCTGCAATAGCTAAACAACGATGCTCCATAACCTTTAACTCAACCTGAAAAGTTCTATTGGCAGCCATCGGCGCTTTTAGAATCAACACACCGCTTGAATCTAAAACGCGTAACATCTTGTTCTCCAACCGAATTAAGTACCCTCTTTCAAGTAATTGGCCAATGCTCAAAAGATTGCACTTAATTCTCGGTATGTACAAGACATCTTTGATCCTTGTATGTCCACCATTCTTCCTTCCGATCAAAACATCTCCTACCCCTTCGGTGCTTAAAGTGGTGTCGTCGGCAAACTTGACTTTACTCTTTACCGCTTGATTGATTTCCATAAACCAATCCTTCCAACCCGTCATATATGTTGAACAACCGGAATCCAAGTACCATTCATCTTTACTTTGAACTCCATCACGCACGGTAACTAATGCATTTCGATCCGAATGCATTTTCTCACCACTTTCCGAAATAGTACAGCTGTTGTCCCGTAAACTATCACCACAATAGTTGTTGTTCTGAACATCAACAGTGCCATAATTCTCCTCTGTGATCATCACTAGAAGGGTGTCTTCATCATCTCCCTCTTCTCTAGCAACCTTGGCTTCATCATTTCGAGTTTTATTCAATCTAACACGACACATAGATTGAAAGTGTCCAAGCTTTTTACACTTGAAACATTACACTTTACTCAAATCCCTTTTGATACCATTGCTATGATCACTCTCCTTGGAGCTGCTCTCACCCTTTTCACTCGTCGAATTCTTCGAATTTTGAGACTCGTTTGCACCAAACTTATGAAAATTTGGCTTACCTCTAGCTGCAAATTTTCCTTTTGACCTCTTATTCTTCTCATTAAAACGCGCTTGTAAAGCAATCTCCGCTTTGGCTTTGTCGGCACCTCTTTCATCCATCCTTTGTTCATGCGCCTCTAACGAACTTTGCAACTCATCCTTGCTCAAAGTAGTTAGATCCTTTGACTCTTCAATAGCCATAACTATATTATCAAACCATGATGTTAACGAACGTAACACTTTCGATACAACATTATGCTCAAGAATCATTTCGCCACATGACTTGATTTGATTAACTAACCGGGTAATGCGTGTAATGTAATCGTTGATCATTTCTTTGTCCTCCATTTGCGATAACACGAATTGATGTTTGTAAGTTTGTAACCTTATAACCTTCGTTTTGACGGCACCGGCATATGCTTTCTCTAAGATTTCCCATGCTTACTTCGTGGATTCACAATCGCCAGCCTTCTCGAAATTGACGTTATCAACACAAGAGTGAATCAAGAATAGGGCTTTGTAATCCTTATTCTTTTCTTCCTTGTGTGTAGCCCTGATAGCTTCGGTAGCATCTACCCCTAACGGTGTAACTCCATTGATGACGATCTCAAGAACCTCTTGATAACCAAATATAACCTTCATTTGTTTCGCCCATTTGTCGTAGTTCTTCGAATCAAGAATTGGGAGACTGGTGGGAATTTGATCATTAGAAACGGTAGCCATTGTTGCAGCAGATTAGGATCAATAACCGGAGCTCTTGGTGCCAAATGTTAGAACAACATACAAAAAACAGAGATTGAAGGTAGTAACAATGGTGGAAAAGAAATTGGAGAAGAAGATGAAATTGAGAGAGAAAGAGAATTAGGGTAGAGAGTGTTATTGGATGAATTAAAATTGGCATTAATTGGAATTGGAAATTACAAAATGTATTTATACACTGGAGAGAATAATCCAAAAAAAACAAAAACCAACTAAAGTGGCCATGCTGTTAAATTCAGGTATTTGCTGAAATTTGATCAGTGGTAATCGATTAGCAACAAATGCATAATCGATTACACCTGTTAAATTTCCAAAAATACCAGAGTTTAACAGCTTTCAACAATTAGTGTTAGACTTGGTAGGGAGGACCACACTTTGATTCCCCGCAACTGTGATCGAGAAGGGGTTGGAACCACTTGATGCCTGAACTGACCTCCGAATCGGATTAGTCGGTCCATTGGACCAGATACTGGTGGTGAAAAAACATGCAAAAAGCGTGTCATAAAAATTTGTCATTGCGACCGCGTTATAGTTTTTCACGATCGGGATATTTACTCATCGCGTCCACGATGACAACATCATGTCGCGAGAAATCTAGTGGCGAAATTCTCTTTTTTTCTGCTAAATTTTTCTAAGTCCCATTTTCTTACACTTTTACAACTTTGCTCAATTCTTCTACATATTTGTTTGATATTTGCTCATAATTCCACTGATATGTAAAAAATGCTTGCAAATATTACGCGATGATAGAATGTCTTCAGAAAGCTAATGCAGATCAACGCATGCGAGATGTGGTGTTTGCCGTTAATATTCGGGTCTATGACATATTGCAACTTACCATTATATTTAGTTGTCCAGAGCTAAGTGTCACAAGCTGTCTAAACACTATTATGGTCACTTCTTGATATTGGAAAAGATTGGTAAGGTAGAGTATCGAATATCATTATTCCAAAATCCATGAGGTATTTCACCATTCTTTCCTCAAGCCACACAAAGGACCACTGTCGCATCACTGCGAAGAGGGGCCGGCAAGGACAGAAGAGTCGCCACCGTTTGTTATTTATCCCAAAGAAATGAAAAGGAAACAATTAGATAAAACCTACGAAAAAGGGAGAAGACAGGTCATCGCAACCAAATCTTGGGTTCGGGAGTCGGTTATGCAAGGGAAGGTATGAGCACACCTCACGTCCATTGTACTCAACAGGATCCACGCTTGTTATCTATCTAAAAGGATGTTAATCTATAAGGCTAGCCATGGGGATAAAAGAAAAGAAAAGAGACTTTATACCTACGTACTCCCTCGTGCAATGGGAAAGTCGGAGTCAAGGTAGTTCAGAAAACTACGAGTGAAGGTGGGGAAGGTTCCTCGCCAAGACATCGTCGTCTTGTGCCTACATATCCTCATCTGGTATGAGAAATCAGAGCAAACGTAGTTCGGGCTGACACAACCACATACTGGTTCAAGTGTTTTGACTGAGTAAGGTTAAACCTTCATTCTAGCAGTTAGGTGTATTGCTGCTCGACCACTGGAGACTTAGGCGTTACCTGTTTGCGGTAGAACCAAGAGTTAACACACTCTTTCTGAAAATGACTTTCAATTAATCCCGAAGGATAAAAATTTTTGATGTTTGGTTTTGTGTTTTTTATGAGAAGAAGTGAATTGGGTTAGATTTGAAACTCATGTTGCACTAAAGACTATGACTTGAGAGCGAATGCGTCGCATATCGCCCAAAGGGCATAGGTTAAACACTCTAGACAGTTGAGAGGAAGCCCCTCAACTATCATTCCCTAAGTACTTAAGGCTCGTAGCGTACAACACTTATTATCCTTTATTAGATGTCTTGAAGAAGTTTTGAGATAAGAAGAGAAGACACAAACTTAAAGGGGAAACTAGGCAACCCTAATGTTATCATGCAATGTGCTCCTAAGATTGAGATTAAGGGGGGAAAAGACTACCCTAATGTTATCATGCTTGGATTGAACACTTAATGTCTCTCCTACTCCCATCCTAAACTGAGGGACTAGGAATCTTAAGGGATCATGGCAAAAGACCAAGAAAACACAAGATAAATCAATCACAAATGAGATGTAAGAAAGAGATGAAGTTGACTTAGACAAGTCACGGAAATGCAAACATGATATGCAAGATGCAACACAAACAAAAGAGGAAGCAAAATTACCTAAACAAGTCAACAAAAAAGTGAGATGAAATGGGAGAAGTTACAACTCCTACAACCAATCATACATCAATCACTAAAACCAAAACCAAAACAACAAAGCCAAAGGGAGAAGCCGTGATGAAAATGGAGATGGGAGAATAGGCTTGGGCAGAAAGCAACATGCAAGATATCTCAACCAAAAAACACATATTGATCATGCAAAAGAAAGGAGCAAACAAGTGCTCAAAGTGATCCCTCATTCAAAGTAAACTCAAAGTATGAACAAAGGATACCAAATTGCCTTGAATGAGTATCAAAAGCCAAGGGTCAGAAGTGAAACCACAAGGGAAAGATGCTAAAACCAAATGGAAACCAAGGCACAAGAAATTTACAAGTCAAGGCAAGAGAAAGAACCAAAGTTCCATTCATAATCAACACTTAAAACCAAGTGGAATGCCTTAACTTTAAAGTGACTTGCAACAAAAACTACACAAGTGTATGACCTAAGATATCAAAACCAGCACCTTAATCATGTCATAAATGAGTATCAAGACTCATAGAGTGCATATGGGATCCATCAAAGTCATTTCCCAAAGGAAATAGGTCAAATAGTTTGTATGAACTCCCCCTAGGGTGACTTGACTTGCAAGGTTCACCAAAAATAGAAGAAATGTTCAATAAATCTTAAATAAAATGCACAAAGCAACTAACTCCATTGGCAAACAGAGGCCAAAGTTTCAAAACTAAATTCAACTCAAGGCATCACCAAATGATTTGATCAACTAGGGTATTCCACTTTATTGAGCTATAATCGAGGGTCAAACAAAACCAACTCAAAGTCAAACAAAAAATGATCAAACATTGACCAAAATCAGCCTCAAAGGTACCTCAATCCATCCTCTAAATGGAGAGGAAACCCTATTCATTGGTGATATCAAATGGTGGCTCAAGCATGGATAATCAAATGAAAACAATATTAAAAACCTCTCCAATTGCAAAATTCAAATTAAATTGCAAAATAAAATAAAATCAGAATTAAAAATTATATAAAATTAATTAAGGTTTTAAAATGATAGAAAATATTTTTTGCGGAATTTTTGGACAATTAGAGCTATTTTTAATGATTGCAAATCAAAACAAAAAATAAAATAAAATAAAAACCAAAGGAAATGAGAGGGAGGTGCACAAGCAAAACAAGAAATAACTAGAAATCACTATAAAGCGCAATTGGTCTCAAAATCAGGGGGGAGAATATCAATTCAAGCCCAATCTACCAGACTCAGTTCACTACTCAAAATGCCATGTTTCATTAAACGGACGTGGAGTCAAAGTGACACATGGATCTGGTCAAGCAAATGAGAGACAAACATGCATGCAGTTAAAGATTGAAAGGAGATCCACATCAGCTCATCACTGAAACAACCAGATGCTGGAGCTAGGGCTCCGGTCGTCTTCTCCGGTGAGCTCACCGGAGCTCAAGTGAAAATTCTCCATAAACACTGCTGATCCTTATACCAATGGAAAGCTGAGCTTGAAAGGGTTTCAAATCCAAGACCCAAACATTAAAAAGGTTCATGAAATAAGAGAATTGAAGGCTTGAAGTTTGAGATGCACATACTGAAACTTGATCAAACATGAACAACAATTATGCAAACATGGCCTACTCAACGTAGGGCTTTAGATGCAACCAGTATGAGCCTAAATCATGGTCTAGAATGAGAGAAATAAGAGATGGAAGCTTACTGAACGAAGCAACTCCATTGGTTCTTCTCAAACACGAAAGCTTCACTCTCTTGCTTCAGTTTCACTCCAAATGCTCCCAGGAAGAAGAATCAGTCTTCAATTTCAATTGATTTGCAGGGAAAAAAGGAATTCGAAGTTCGAAAATTCTTGAGAAATTTGAATCTGAAATTGCTCTCTCTAGCTCCAATTGCGCGTTCTGAGCTTCTAGGGCAAGCTCTTAGCTTATATATATGATGGATTTGAATGTGTCATGCAGGCCCATGAAGCCTCAATTGTGAGATTTGAAAGTTTTGCCCAAAAAAGAAACTCACTTGAACACACGCGTTTTGGCTTGCTTCATGCCTTGTGAGATCACCAATCTGAAGCTTGTGAGGTGCATTTTGCAATTGAATTGAGCTGGGCTTTTGATTTAGTCCACAATCCAAGTTTGAAGTGGAAACTTTTCCATGAAGGAACTTGAAAATGGCACATTTTCATGCTCTCTTGTACCAATCCAATTTTTGCAATCTTCTCATGATCCTATTGTGATGTGAATTGATTCAAAATGAGTGAAAATTATGGCCTATAATGAATCCATCTCATATCATGCTTAAAAGTTCAAATTCCACTTGAAAATCCTTCCATATGGCCATACAATTCCATGATTCAAATGATCCTTGAGCTCTATGATGTAAATGAGGCCTTTACGAACATTTTCCGTGTTGGTTGGAAGTACATTTGAGGTACACAAGTTCATGAAAATGACTTATGTAACAAATGACCTATAATGAAATCTTCCCAAAATACCCTTGCCTTGCCAAGACCATATATTGAGATGTAAAAATGATATCAAGGACTTCTAGGACTTTTTGGAAAGCTAAAACCATGAGGAACAACTTTCATGTTCACTTGAAGTTGAAGAGAAACTTGATTCTAGGTCAAAAGTGCCTTGGAAGTGAGTTGACTTTTAGTTGACCAAAAATAAGTTCATCTGAGACCCCTAACTTGTTGTCATCATAACTTGAGTTCTAGTACTCAAAATAAAGCTAAGAACATGCCCTACAAGTTTTATGTTTGCATGGAAATGAGATTGAACTTATATCATATGGTAAATTGTCCTTGAAGTTAGGCACTAAAGAAGGGGATTTTACACTGAGATCCTCTGAAACCCTAATTTAGTAACTCCTTGAACTCTTAATTCTTCTTTATTTGTTCTTGACATGACTTCCTAAATGTCTCAAGATAACTTCCCATGGCCTCAATGACTTAAAACCAAGTCTTTAACTCTCACAAGTTCACAGTTGACCTTGAGTTGACCAGATGAAACCCTAGATTCAACATCCTTTGACTGTGACCTTTTGCAGATGAAATGAATGGATATATAAACTCCATAAAGACCTTTAGAGTACTCAATGAGTTTCTCAATCACATATTATCCACAACAATAATCTTATGAACCCCTGATGATCCTCTGTTGACCCCTAAGATAGGAGACAAACAACACACATCAATCCTTCCTTTCAAGGAGCTTTGACAACCTCATGGTGATGGAATACACTTGATGACCTGAATACACACTCTTTCTTGAGCTTGAAACCCCTGAGACTCTTCTCTTGAATGACACACCTCTCTTGACCCCCTGTTAAGAACAATGCTATGCAAATGCAAATGCTAAAATGAAATGAAACATAAACCAAGTTAAGAAGAAAAAGGTTGGTCAAATTTTGGGGTACAACAACCACCCCCTTTGACCATTGACCAGCTCCCACTGTGGATCAACATCCTCTCATCACCCATTTGGCCATTATCAGTTCCCAAGACCATTTAATTGATGGCAAGGCTGAGCATTATGTACTTATTTAGTGGCAGTGCCTATCGCTTTGAAGACACTACATGGAAGAAATTGCAAGATTTATCGGATGTCTCTAACCTTAAGGACAGTGTTGCTTTGAAAGAGGACAGTACTGATACAAACAAAAGTAATGTGGCTAACACCAGCTCTGTTGGAATAGCTAAGCCCAACGTAGAGGATAAACCCAAGAGAATGATAATGAGGCCTATGAAGTGAACTAATTTCATCCCTATCTAATATGATATTCCAAAAGGAAATAGTTACTAGTTGTTTCTAATGAATTGCTTTAGTTAATAGAAATTATGACAATTGGCTATATATTATTTTGTACTTTTCAGAATTGATTATCAAAGAGTAAAATACTATTTCCTTTCCTTCTCATGAGTCTACTATGAATTATACTAGAGGATAGGGGTGGAAAAACGGATTGGACTCGTCGGGCCCGTTTATTTAACCCACCATTTTTGAAGGTCGGGACCAGGTTTTCGGTTCGGTGTCTAAAGTTGGTCCGCCCCGCCTAACCCACTTTAAAATGGGCAAAGGGCGAGGCGGGGCAGGTTTTGCCCACAAACTTTTTGTTTAAGAAAATTATTTTTTTACTTAGAATTTAAACCATATTAATGTGGTATGTAGTAGACATGCTTTTAAAACAACCTTCATTTCTTCAAACCCTAATATTCATTTTCTACATAACCACAAACACCTCATTTTGAAGATATTAATTGGTTTCTACTTAGTTCTTTATTTTTACTCATAGTAGGAAAAGTCTTTATTTCAAAATATAGAGAATGCATTCTTTTATAATTTCTATTACTCATTGTCATTGAAGTCGGGTTCTAAAGCTATAAGGTAAGATTTGCATAAAGGGGTTTGTTTCTTATTATGATAATAAAGTTTTTTTTTGTATTTTGTTCTATTTTAGTTCTCATTTTATTTATTTTTTGGCACTAAAATGATCAACTAAGTGCTTATCATTTGTATTGGTAATTATTAAATAATGAAACTTTGATTATTTTTTTTTGTATTGTTTTATTTTTGAGATGCTTTCATTGATAAAGCTATTGATTTTGATGTTGTTGATTTTGATAATTATAAAATAGTGGATGGTTATGAGGAGAGAGATTGTAGAAGGTTTCATCCAATGGCTACTGTAATACCACATATTTTCTTAAGTGCTCAATTGATTGTCAGTTGTGATCAATTGAGTTCTTATGCATTATTACTTGTGTCAGTTGGAATAATTGAAGCTCTTAAGTGCTCTAATTGTCATCTGTTGGGACCAATAAAGTAACTAGTGGACTCTGAAGTAGTCAATTATTGATAAACGAGACAGACCAATATTAATAAGTATAAGAGAGAATATTTTGGCAACTCTAATATTTGGTCAATTGGTGTTATATGATAAAATATCAAAGGAAGATATTTATGTTATTAACTATATATATATGTTTGGTGGAAAAGAATAAAAAGAAAAAGAAAAAGAATAGAAAGAAAAGTTGGTAAGAGAAAGAAGAAAAGAGAAAGAAAAGAAAGAGGGGAAAGGAAAAAGAGAAGAGAACCTAGAAGTGGAAGAAGAAGAAGTCATCATCACTCATTATCTTCTTCATATTCATCTTGTTCTAGAGGTGAGTTCCATTAGTTAGTTTAACATTGGGGGGAAAACATGACAATACGATGGGTTAGGGTTTTGTATGAAAATATGTTAAATGAAAGTTGAATGTTGTTACATGATGAATTTCATGCACTACCATGTTATACTATGTCTATTGGATGTTTGGATGTGTGTTGTGATTATTAGGTATTGAAGTTTTAGAGTTTTGGCTATGCATAACTCCATTTCACGTTGCTGGAAATCTAGAAAATGCATCATTCGCACAGTGAGTTCCAACGAGCTTTCAGCGACCATCTCAGTCCGCTATGCTCGCACTGCGAGCTTCCAGCGAAGCAAAGGCGAGACCTCGCCTAGAGCTTGCACAGCGAGCACTAGGGTTTTTTGCCACTACCATTAATTTTCCCTACTTCGCTCCGACCTTGCACAACGAAGTGTAAGCGAGTGACCTCTCCTAGAGCTAGCACAACGAGCCTGGCAGGTTTTGAGTTGTTTCTTGTGCATATTTCATCGTATCATGGTTTGCTTATGATGAGTATAATGATTGATATGCATGTCTAAAGTGTACATATAGGTGTGCTTGATTGAAAGGTGTGGAATTGATAACATGTGAAATATTATGGATTGGATGAGGTTGAGCTCCATGCGAATTAGGAAGATAATCCCAATGGATATTAAATGATGATGCAATACCATGATTTAACCAAGAATGCTTATTAGAGGATGATAGTGGCTTATAATGCCTTGATTTGTTTTTAACCACCACATTTGGTTATATTTAGTATGAGGTGTTATAATATGTTTCTTGTATGATAATGTACCATGCCACATATGTATACATAAATATTTTGATTGTGTGATAACATGCTTAAACGACTATAAGAATGGTGAAAAATCCTTGATGTTAATTAATAGAATGGACTAGTAAAGTTATTAGGACATGATGAATAACATAGATGACAATGCTTGTGCAATGATGCCTAGGTGTGTATCATCGATGCGTAGTTGCCTAGTTGTGAGGAGAGCTTTGTATATGTATGGTCGTGTTGTTTATGGTTAAGGCGAGTGTGATGCCTTGTGATTGTCGAATACAATCATGCTATCCTTAGTGATTACATAAGCAAATGGAGCCTACGGGTAAGAGACTTGTGATGGGGGAAGGCTCATGAGAAGTGACAATTCCTAAGGTCGATTATGTGTCCCTTAGAATTTGAATCCATCCAACATTATGTAATGCTTTATCATGTAGTCGGGACCAAATTCGCTTAAGATGTGTCATTCCGAGAGTGGAGGCTTATATAGAGAGCTCCTCCGGTATGTACTCACTATTACCTTGACAGGTTTTATTCCTGTGTGTAGTACAGATGGAGCCTACAAGTAAAGAGACTTGTGATGGGGTATGACCCATGAGAAGTGACGATTTATATGAACTATGTTTCCCGTGGATTCAAATCCATTTCGTATGTCAAGGTACATTACAAGGATCCATGACTCGTACCGATCTCCTAAACGCAGGAGGGGACGAGAAAAGGGGATGTCTTGGTAAGGTTTCTGAACTAGTAATTTTTTGAGTTGATGGACTCAAGAAGCATGTATATATACATTACGAATTGTGTGAACTCAAGCCTTATCATTTCCCCTTTTTAACTTCTGATAGAAATTGGCTAGAACCTTATAAAGCTGAGTGAACCCATAAGATAGGGGAACTCACTGAGATTATTATCTAACCCCATTATTGTTGTTATTTTCAGACATTGTTTGCAGGTTTAGTTTGCAAGTGGAGCTATGCATGGAGTTTCAAGAGAAGCTTAGCTTATGCTTATTCCGCTGTGCATTATGTATTGTATATCTCGTTCCATGAAGGATATTGTACATAGATCTTAGTTTTATTGTTTTGGCACTTTCCATATTTTGTACCATAGGTTGTCTATTATGTTTTATAAATGGTCAAATATGTAAATTATGCCAATAGACACTTATGATTGGAGTCAGTATAACATATATATATACATATACATATATATATATATATATATATATATATATATATATATATATATATATATATATATATATATATATATATGTATGTATGTGTGTGTGTATGTATGTATGTATATATGTATGTATGTATGTATGTGTGTGTGTGTGTATATATATATATATATCTGTATGTATGTATGTATCTATGTACACACACGCACACGCACGCGCGCACGCACACACACACACACACACACACACACACACACACACACACACACACACACACACACACACATATATATATATATATATATATATATATATATATATATATATATATATATATATATATATATATATATATTATACAGGGCGTTACAAGCTACAATATCATCTGAAGCTTTATATATTCACGACATAATGTTGATTGATGAAGTGTTTGTCATGGAGTCTTTAAGATTGATTTTTTGTCATTGATTCTTGGTTGTCTTTGTTTAGCTTGTGCTAGTTTGTTTTCTTGATTTATGTCCCTAGATGTCCTTAACTAGATCACGCTTGTTGATATTTTGAACCAAAAAAATTATTTTCGGGGTTTTAGTGTGTTTGTTTTGGTATTATAGTTACATTGCCTTGATTATGTTGAAGAATATGATATTTATATTAAGACTTATTAAAGTTTTACTATGCATTGTTAAAAAAATTTACCTCTTTAATAATGATTTACAATTTTATAAATTATGTAGTAAATCAAATTGTAAAAAAGATAGCGGACTGACCCGCTAACTCGTTAGTAAACAAGTGAACTTTACTTTTGAATTCGTACGTCTAAGTTGACTCGTCCCACCATGCCCCTCTTTTGAACGGGTTTAAATGGGACAAACGTCCGCTTTGCCACCTCTACCAGAGGTTGTATCCACGTGAGCATATACATTTTATGTTTGATTTACCAATGGATTTATCTAAATTTGATGCAATATGGATAATCATGAATTTCTTTCGTGATATTTTGATTTTTTTTTTAAATGAACGGCATATTTACTTTAAGCATGTTGATTTAACCGAATAAAATTTCATCAATTACTCTTGATACTAAAGAAAATATCAAATAATTACAAATGATTTTGATTGATAGTAGTGTGAGCTTCCATGTCCTTTTTGTACATTATTCCCTCCGTTCTTTTTAAGTATATATTTTATTTGAGTTTTTACACTTATCAAACAAACTAATATTTTAATCGTTATCGTTCTAATTGTTCTGAATTCGGTGCTAAATATAATAAGTCTCTAAATTGGTTCTTAACGTATTTTACTTAAAATTGCATCCAAATGTGATTTTCATGAACTATTTTAGTTTCAACACTCCGGAAGTTCAAAGAACCCGTCCAATAAAAGGTTTCAATTCAACAAACGTAATCTTGCCAACAATTTAGTGACAGTAGTAGATATTTGCTTTTCAAAAATTTGAACCTGGTCTTCATAGTAACTAAACACTGATATACTTTGATACTACCAAGATATAGCAGATGAAAGAATGTGAAAGGAACGCAAAGGCACATGGTATTAGGTGATCATCACAAACTACTTACTATAACTACTTCTTAACCTTGACTATGTCTTTTTACCATTTCACTTCATCAACTTTTCTTCCATGACTCTTTTTATCACTAAGCAAATTACCACTAACTTCCTATACTATATATAGAACAGTGCATAGCATGCCAATTCAACAAACATCCCCTAACATTAATGTCTCAAAATATGGCCATGCAGTTGGTAACATTATTGTGTGTAATGATACTCAACCTCACTTCAGTATTTGCAACCACGGTGAATGAAGCCTATGGTGGTGATGTTAATACTGAATGTCCATTAGGGACTGACATATACCAATATTCATGCCCTCAAGCAGAGGCCATAATCTTTTCTTGGGTTGAACAAGCTGTCTCTAGTGACCCAAGAATGGCAGCTTCATTGCTAAGACTTCATTTCCATGATTGTTTTGTCAATGCAAGCCTTTCTTTCTTTGCCTCCACATGCATGCTTTTGAAAATTTCATGAATTGTGTTAACTTAGTTTTGGTTTTTTCAGGGTTGTGATGCTTCGGTGTTGCTGGATGACACACACAACTTTGTTGGTGAGAAAACTGCTGCCCCAAACTTGAATTCGCTTAGAGGATTTGAAGTGATCAATGAAATAAAATCTGAACTAGAACTAGTTTGTCCACAAACTGTTTCTTGTGCTGACATACTAGCAACTGCTGCTAGAGATTCGGTTCTTCTGGTTTGTCATTGCTCCTTTGGTTTACAATCCCTTATTATTTTTATTATATTTGATTGTTCTGACTAAAATTAAGCATGATGAACTACTGTGCTATTATAGTCGGGAGGACCAGCTTGGGAGGTGCAAATGGGGAGAAAAGATAGTATCACGGCTAGCAAGGCAGGTGCAAATAATAATATTCCAGGTCCAAACTCAACCGTTGATGTACTTGTGTCCAAGTTTGAAAATGTTGGCCTTACACTTCAAGACATGGTTGCACTCTCAGGTTAATAAAGCTATAGAAATTGCTACTTACTAATATTTCCGTGTTATTATATACGCATATTACTCGGTTATTGAAAATCAAGATTTGCATTGATTCTTATTTTTAGGTGCACACACAATAGGAAAAGCCCGGTGCTCAACATTTAGTTCTCGCTTACAGAGCAGCAGCATTTCAGATGGTCCATATGTTGATGTGGAATTTGTTGCATCGTTGCAACAGTTGTGCTCAGGGCAAGGTAATAGCAACCGAATTGCACATCTGGACCTGACCACACCAGCTACATTTGATAACCAATATTATGTTAATCTTCTCTCTGGGGAAGGACTGCTTCCATCAGACCAGACTCTGGTGAGTGGGAATGATCAGACACGGCAGATTGTTGAAACCTACGTAGAGAACCCGTATGCTTTCTTTGAAGACTTCAAGATTTCAATGATAAGAATGGGAAGCTTGGGATCGGATGCGCAGAGTAACGGGCAGATTCGCAGGGACTGCCGAACTATTAACTAATATAATAAAGTGGTGATAATTCCCTATGTAAACGCAGTATGATGGTCATGTGATATTTAATCATTAGAAAAAACTATGCTAAGTGTGCAAGATGAAAAGGTAGTACTAATTAATTAATGATTACTTGAATCAAGGTTTGAACCAAATGAACTTTATAGATTGTCTCTAAATTAATGGCTAGGTTAATATTTATTAATAAAGCAAAGCCTATGTTACACGAGGGTCTAGATAGAGCATTTCCTCACTGCTGAGCCAGACAGTGATAGTGAAATCTCAACTACTAGGACCGTAGTAATTTATGAAAAATATACAGTTTACATGTCGCTTTCGGTCAAAATGAAGGTAAGATGGTGGTCCTCTACCTTCTTTAAGCAACAGATTTGAGATTCGGATACACAGCCATTTAAAAGCTGCATCGTCCATATATGCCGCCTCATACTTTAACCCGTAGAAATTCAAACTCCTGAGGTTAAAAAGATACAAGACATGTCAGTATTGATATTATAAATAAAAAAGGAAAGTGTTAATATGTGCCCTTAAGGCACATGATAGCAAACGACATGTAGAAATGTAGAAATATTCTCTTGAGATGTGTTTCTTTAAAATTCTAAAAATTACTCTATTCAACTCAACTCTTCTACTTTTAACATGCTTAACATGTATCCTTAGGACCCATAGCAAGACTACAAAAATATAACAAACAAATATAACCTGACCCCTTATTATCTATCGCAAATCCTTGTTTCTATAGTGTTGAACCTATTTTTCTCGTTTGTATTTTACCCATCAATAGTTTTATGCCCATCAATAGTTTGTCGGAAGATTTTCTAAAAGCACGAGCATTGATTTTCCATTATAAATGATACCTAAAGAACTCTTTAGCTTCATACACCCCACTTCAATACTACCGATGTCCCTAACTTCCTCTACTGTCCCTACCAAACTCTTGGAAATGATACCAAAAAATGCAAACATACTATTGATGCCCCTAATTGCCTATATCGTTGTCCCTGCTAAACTCTTGGAAATGATAAAAATGCAAACACTCGTAATCCCACATTCCCCACTTGATGAACAAAATGATTTAGTAAGATGACATTGAAAGACTCCCTTTTACTTTGTGTTTTTGAGTGTGTGCATGTGTCCAAACTGGGGGTAGAGATGAGTTTGTGCAAGGACTGGAACCTGCAGGTCTGTTTTTCCACATCAGCTCTTGCGTAGTATTAATACCCTGTAATTGATTAAGGAATTATGATTAGACAAAAAGGCAACATAAAATAAATGGAGGTGAAAAGAGTAAACATTATACCTGTGAATAACGTCCAGGATCACCAGCAGAAACAAATGACGTCTGTTTATAACCAAGTTCCTAAAAAGCCAAACAACTTTCAATTATACACCCAAAAGAAGCCATTTAAAATTAACAAGTCAGAGAAAAACAGTGGATATAGACTGTGAGGCATATCAGGCATCCCTTCTATTGTTATTAAACAAAATGTTAACAAGGATATAGCATTACCTGAACATTTTGATGACCTGTAACTCCATATGCCTGGAACTAGAATTGGAAAAGCAAATTCATTAACATAATCACCTATGAATGCCAAATGAAGGAATATCATAGAGATGCTTACGGAGGAGGGTTGCTGTAATTGTTGATGGTGGGGAACTTGTTCTCGGAAATGACTTTGAGGCTGAACCTGTTGGTTTTGTGCAATTTGTTGGGTGGGTGGTATTGAAGGCTGTGACTGAATTTGAGACTGCTGAACAGACTGGCTGTGCTGTTGCTTTTGTTGTTCAAACAATGTCAACTCTTCGGGTTTCTCCCACTATAGGTTCATTTTGGCAAAAATTAATTCTACAAATATAATATAAAATAACTTACATAACCTAACGGAAACTCAAGTAAATTCTTACCCGACTTTCCCCAGTCACACTATTATAGTAGTATTTGAAGCCCTCGGGAGATAGATGCTCTGTCCAATTACATTTTGGAAGAGTTGTGTTCTGGCTTATTGCTTGTACAGAAGAAGTAACAACTGATGATGAAGGAGCACCGGAAGCAGGTGCAGCCACATGAGTGCCTTTGGCTGCATGTGGTACAGGCCCGCCCCATTGAGACTGCAAGAATTTAAAATTAAAAAAAAAAAAAACATTAGCACATGAATAATTGGCTAAACACACTTTGGAATCTTTTAAGTTATAAGTTTGCAACAGTTTCTTTTGTAAGGAATTGATCTTTTAAATCATTAAACATTTGCACTGTTACCCCCCCTTTTATCATCAAACCCCATTAAAAGGGGCTTTCGTGGCCATTTTGCTGCTAATGTGGCATGTCCAAAACAGCAAATTTCATCTTCTTTTATTTAAAAATAAAAGTCTCAAATAAAATATGTTAAGAGTTCTTCATCTTCTTCATCAACCTTCATGATCTTCATTAATTAAAAATTAAAAATCCCAAATTCTTCAAAAAGAAACTCAAAAATCTCAAATCAAAATTATTAGTTCTTTAAAGAACATAAATCACAGCCCAAAAATTTAGAGTTTGAACAACTAGGAGTTTGTTAGTTCTTAAACCCATAAATTAAAATAACAAAAAATAATTGAAACAGAGTGAGTGAAAGAAAGGGAAACAAAGAACATAGTGGAATTGAAAACAAAGACAAAATGAAATTGGAAACGGTGCATAACAACTGGAGAGTAGAACTGTGAAAGAGTACAGAAGCAATGGAGCCAATGGATGAAGGGCCGCAGGAGAAAATGGACCATAAGTTCGACTGTGTTTTTGTGCCGTGTTTGGCTCTTGCTTCCATTTCTTTAATGTTTGGTTGCTTAGTGCTAAACTCTGAGCAGATCCCAGTTGGGTGACAGAAGAAAACTACACACTCTGTTTCCTTTTGTTTCCAATTCCCCACCGTGTTCTTCCTTTTCTCTTTATTTCACTTACAATCTTTTTGTTATTTAATTTATGGGTTTAAGAACTATGCAGTGTTGTTAATAGCAGATCAGGGAAAATAGTGGATCACAGAAAAACCAATATGATAAATATCGGATAGTGTAGCGGGCAAATAGCGGAAGCCGCAAAGCAGTTAAAATAAATAACAGTGTTGTCAAATATCAATATCGGAAAATATCGGATCACCAAAAAACTGATATGAGAAATATCGGATCGCGTAGCGGACAAATATCGGAAGCCGCAAAGCGGTTAAAATAGAAATAAGAACTCAAAGCTGAAAATTTAAATTGAAAATTTCAAATCCAATAACTAAAACAGAAAAGCTAGAAACACAAATTTAAAAGGAATTAAAACTGAAAAAGTTAAATAGTTCAAACTAATAACTAGTAGTTCTTCTAAGTCTAACTAATGATAAAAGATTTAACTATTCTTCTTTTCCCCTTCCTCAACATAATCATTATTCTCCTTTTCAGATAGTGAGGCACATCTTTCATCTTTTTCAATTGAATTAATATCCTCAAATTCTACTCCTGATTCTTCGGACGTGATCTTCCAATTTAATCACTTGTAGCTTTCCCTTCCTAGATGAAGAACCAGCTGACTGCTTCTTTGTTTTAGATGAAGTGCCAACAACATTAGGGTTGAGAGTTTCTTTTCTCTTTTTAGTTGTTTGCCTAGTATATCTTGTAGGCTCTCCAACTCCTGAAGCTCTAAAAACAGCTTCCCAATTAAGGACATCCTCATCAATCTCATCCTCAAAGACTCTTTCACTCCCAACATCAACTTCATCACCATCCAGCCACTTTATCACCATCCATCATCCCAATCAGCCACTCATTACACGAGTCAAAGAATGAATTAACAGGACGAATGATCAGATAGGCATGTATAATATCAGGCACCAACTCAGAATGAAAGAGGAAGAATGAACAGGTCGGACTCACAGACTCAGTAACCCACATTTTCCTTTTTTAATGTTTCCACCTCTTTAGATTCTACTTTTCCACCTCTTCACCTTACCCTCTTTAATGTTCATACTTTTTCACCTCTTCACCTTACCCTCTTTAATGTTTTTAAAAATGATTTATTATAAAAATAATAATAATAAAAATATGGCTTCCGATATTCCATTCATAACCGGTATACCGGAAAGTCGCTGGTATTGCGAGCATCGCGTAACTGAAATGTTATACCGGTTTTCGTATTGGATAGCCAAAATTCCGATATGCAATACCGGTATACCGGCGCTATACCAGATATTTAACAACACTGATAAATAATAAATAATTATATATAAATAAAACATACTACACACAAAAAAGAAGCTACATAAACAAATATTAAAAAATTGACTCACATTAAACTGAAAATCTCAAGTTCAAACAACTAAACAATGCTGCATAAAGATAAAGATAAAAATTAAAAATGACTAAGAACTCAAAAGTTAAGTAGTTCAAACTTCAAAACTAGTAGTTCTTGTAAGTTCTATAAAAGATGAAGGAAGAGCAATAAAGTGAAGGAGAAGAATGAACGACCACGAAATGAAGGAGATGGAGCAGAGATTATCCACACTCACTCATCACCACTCCACCTCTTCACATTCTATTTTTTTTAATGTTTTTTAACATGGTCCACTACATATTAAAAAATAATAGTAATAATATTGGTCCACAGCTAAAAAAAGTCTCAAATATTAACCAATTCCAATATCAATACATAACCACTATACCGGTATACCTAAAAAAAGTGCCATAGCAGAGTCAAAATGCAATACCTGCTTTTCTATCGAATAGCCAAAATTCCGATACGAGATACCGGTATACCGGCGATATACCGAATATTTAACAACACTAACTATGTTAGGACTTAAAGGGAGTTCGATAGAATTAGAGTTAGAAAGTAAGTTAGTAAGTTGATAAGTTTGTTTGGTGATTGTTAAGAGTTGTTATTTTGGTTATTCTTAGAAAGTCTTTAAATAGTCCTCAAGGGTAGAGGGGAAAGATAGCTTTTGAATAATTAAATTTAGTGACTAGAGATAGCTTTAGTGTGAAAGGAGAGTGCTCCTTTGGGGTAGCCTTGAGTGCAAAGTTATCATCTTCATTGTATATATTTTGAATCTTCTCTTTCAATCCATTGTCCCATTCTATTGATAGTAACAGAAAGATATTCAAAGAACTCATTTTTTCTCAATTTTGTTGATAATCTTTATTCTAGTTAGAATTATTCCTTGGTTTATTCAAATTGGCCCAGTTTTGGATATTCTTTCCACATATTGAAAAAAGGTTCCTAACAAACTAACAAACCCAGAATTTTCTTCTTGTTCAAACTCAATATTTGTAATTTTTGTTCTCTAAAGAACTCTTAGAATTCTAATTAGAAATTTTGGAGGTTTCTTTTTTGATATAACTTAACAGCACTAGAAATTAATCAACTACTTCAAACAGATCAGATATCTACATGCAATCAGGTAAGACACCAACCAATCAAAGTCCTCCAAGATTTAAAAAAAAAACATTTCATAGAGTGTAGAAAATGTAATGGATGCAATTATTAAGAAATTTTTGTAGTATAACTGATTCAAAATAAACTACACAGATCAGTCCAACCAAAAAACCATCAGGCAATAAAACCAATGTTCAACTTCTGAAATATTATACTTGGTGTGATGTTGAACAAATGAGAACACAGATTAAAGGAATTTAATGCAGCAATTTTGACCAAAAATACCTGTGTTTTAGTAGCTTCTGCATGATGCTGCAATGTCATTGCTTGAGTGGATGGCTGGATCATCTGCATTTGTTGTTGAAGCTGGGAGAAGGCCTGCTGAGATGAATGAAAGCTTGCTTGTAAAGTCTGTGTTTGTTGTGAGACCAATTGGGCTAGCTGGGAAGGGGATTGCTGAAGAGGTTGAAGTGGCGGCTGCTGCTGCTGCTGCTGCTGCATAGAGGGAGGAATTTGCTGTTGACTAGGGGTAGTCAATGCTGTGTTAGATTGGATGTTAGTATCAAGAGAGGTCTGAGGAAACGTAGCAGACAAAACACTCTGCTGAGCTTGAGGTTGAGGAACTGAAAACTGTGCATTAATGCCCAGTCCCTGCGGACCAGCAGACAGAGGTTGTGGCTGACCGTGTTGCCTGAGGGATGGAAGTGTCGATGTTTGTGGATAGGGCATCGGAGCTTGAGGATATAACTGGTGTGAAGGTGGAAACTCCTGAGATGATTGAATAGGTTTCTGTGATGGAGGTATTTGTTGATTGACCGGTGGAATTTGCGGTCGAGGCTGGTTGAAATTCTGAAAACAATATAAATTTACTACTGAGTCGAGCTAGCGAAAAGGTAGTGAAGCCTCCTTATCCATTAATCTCACAGATCGTATGTATTATGTATACTGATAATCTCAAAATACCTGTTGTGGCATTGCTGACGGAGACTGAGCTTGAAATCGGACATCTATGGAGACTCCCATGCCATTCATAGGACCACCCTATATTGATTTAAGCATAGTGAAAGCAACAGATTTGTGAAGATCAAAATAACGAAAGAATATATAAATTTAAAATGGGGAGCAACAGAAGAAACAAAATTGCATCCAACGAGCAATTAGAGGTCAACATTTTGTTCCTTGTCCACTTCAATTTAAATTTCAAGTATTCAAAGATAATTACAAAATCAACATGTGGGCACACATGTCTGTGCACAAGTCGGGCACATTGAAGCATATTAACCAATAACTGTTAGCGGCAAGGAAGGGTCCCAGAAAACCTATCCCTTTCAAATATTAATACAGAACCTTGCAGAGACAGCTACTAATTGAGTTTGTTCTATTCATTTGACTAAAAAGAGTGATGAGACGATGCAGTTTCCGTCTTGCGATAATGCAGTTTGATAAAGACAGCCAATCACTTGGCAACAAAAGCCAGAAGGCCATATAAAGGTAATTAACAGAATTTACTAAGTAGAGTGTGTTTGAAGGCCCGCTCTCTCCATCAACAGACAAATTCAAACTTTTTATGATTATAAGAATTGACAACAAAACGTAATATTGCTAGCCATCTACTTGGCCAAACTTCAGAATAAGTCTGCTGGGAGTATGAATGCAAAATCAAGGCAGCAATTAAAATTGAAAAGTGCAACATTTCGGCATAAAACAAATAGGGAAAAGCATCTCAGTTGGTTGTAGCTTTTAAAGAAAAAATATTATCATTGAGCTTGGGGAAAAATCTTCCGGTATCCTTGAATTTACACTTACTGCATTTATAGGCAATGCCATATCGCCAGATCTTGGCATCGATGGAGGCCCCATACCATGAAAACCAGCATTGAAAGATGTACCAGTATTTGGTTGATGGATTGGACGCCAAGCATTAGGGGGAGGCATACGATCACCCATAGGATCAGAATTATTTGATGGAAGTCTGCAAACAGTAATTACAAAATAAAGCATTGCATTGAGTAACAAGACAAGAATATAAAAGATTAACTATTCAAAAGACAGTAATAAAGCTGGTCCTTTGCACACACAAAAATAGTAGTAAAGCTGGTGGGAGAATACCTAGTGCCTGGTGCATCCAATCTAGGACCAAATCCTGCAGCTCCAAATGCAGGACCCCTGGAAACCAAACAAAAGTTCAAAAACTACTCATTCATGCATGCACTTGAGTCCAACATTGGACGCCTAAAACAAGGGCTAAGTAGTCAAAATTAAGTTAATATGGTAGAGTGACTAGAGTATATTGCTAAAGTTGTCAAGTATAAAATAACACTCTAGCTTAGGCATGATCCCATATTCACAAGACTAAACACAAATCAATTTCTGGATAAAATGAAAAAAGTCCACGGATTTAATCTGTGTCATTAATTGATTATATGACAGGCTTTTAGGCTTAAGAATCATAAACTGATGCCAGAAAACAAACCTGGAATCTCCTTGGCGAGGTCTCTTAGGATCAGCAAATCGAACAATCAGTGGTTGATCACAACCCTAGGCAAAGGCATACATGATAAACATAAAGCTTTTATATGGAGAGCTGATAAAAGAAGAAGAAAAATCTTACTCTCATTGTATATATTCCATTAAGTCCATTAATAGCTGCCAGTGCCATATCTCTGTGAGAATATTTGACAAAACCACATCCTTCAGACAAAAATAAGGAAAAATATCATCTATTTGGTACTGCCGTCAAATACAAACGCACATCTGGGAGCAGGAATAAAAATTAAATGATTCCAAACATAGTAGGCAAAAGTTTAGGAAAACATTATTAAATGCATCCGTTTTTTTTTTTGAAATAAAAATGCATCAGTTGTTTCATACTTCACAGAGAACAACTTCTAATCTGAGAATAACAAAGTACCTATTCTAACTCCCACAGTCCCACCCCACAACCAGGTTTTATCACGTATATGAAGAAAACATACCACGACTCTGCTTCTTGTCATCACGCATAAGATAAACATCTTCAACCCGCCCATATTTTGAGAAAACCTGATGCAAGAGAACAATCACTCACTTCCATGTTCACAAGAACAGTAAACATGCATGACACGTTATTAAAGGAAATTAAACATTTTGGAGGGAGGGAAGGTAACAATCCAATAAGTCACAAGGACAAAATTTTCCATGTTACCATTCCCATTTGCCAGAAAAAACAAACAGTCTAATGTGTAAAGTTTGACGGGTGCAAGCAACATACTTCCTCAACTTCCTTTACGAGAGCCTGTTTATTCAGAGAGCCCACAAATAGTTTGTACTCAACTGCACCTATAATATATAAATTTTTTGCAGCAACACAAAACAGTCAGTCCATACAGTTGAACGATTTGGAATAATGATGCATTTACAATAACAAAAGAACGCCCAAGTGTAAATTATTCCCCTATTAAGACTATAACTAACCAATTTTTATACAGTAATAAGCCTCAGAGCATGTTCAGATGAAGGTACTATTATTCACATATGGTTTTAAATATTATTAGATAAAGTAATAAGTTGACTACTACAATAGACAGAAGGTTTATACCATACAAATAAATATTCAAAAAGAGACAACATATACCCAGTGTTCAATTGATAAAAATGATGGACAAGATTTCTTATTTCAAAAAGATGTCTCAAACATTTCATTAGGTTCCATAACCCCCTACTTCATCCAATAACATTGGCAGTTATGCCAGAAAAGTCTAGTTACACTTTAATTTGTAGATGTAAATATTACTATGATTTGGGGGAAAAATTTATCATTTAGTCCATGTACACTATACTAAGCATGTGGCGGTTAGAACTTCAAAGACTAACAATGTCAAGAGAAAAAGAATAGTTACCAAGGCGTTCCCGTTCGCCATCAGCATACCGCACTTGGATGGGACCAACACCCTATATGATAAAATTGTGTCAGAAAATTACTAGTTATAAATTTCCTTCCCTACTTACTATTCACTAAGGATTTAGAAGCACTACACTCACTCCGGGAAGAGTATGTTGATTGTGCAATGCTCTTATTGCCTGATCAGCTTCCTCTGAAGTAGCATACTTTATAAAACAACAACCTGCACAATAAAAGGTGTTTTATGACAGTTCCACTAAATAATACCTCTTCCCACCCACAGCCAACAGATAGTCATTGGGCAGAAAAACAATATAGCAAGAAGTCTAACTTTAGAAACTTCTTTTGCTTAAAAATATTTTTAGCTGCTAACAAACACATACAATAGGTCAATTTTGTAGAACGTTATGCATCGCATAGTCATTACTCGTCAAACAAAATAGATAATACATTACACGTAAAGTGGAAGACAAAATACTACCAAGAATAAGTGAAGGGTTAAAATTGTAACCAAATTATATTACAATATTAAAACACCAGAATTTACCCTAAGCATCAAATTTGGATGGACCGGAAGATCCCGCAGAAACAAAATACAGAAAAGATATCACAGCAATCTCATCATAAGGGAGGAGAAAAATTCCAAACATACAGAGCAGCAGATAATAGATCAAATTAAAAAGACACATTCAGATCTTTTCATATGATTATGTAGTATACAACTCATTAACAATAAAAACACAACAATCATGTAGAAATTCAATATCAATAACCAAGATCACACTGATTAATCTGCATTAATGGCAAAGCTTACAAGTCACCAAACAGCCACAGTTGCAATACAAATAACTCATTAGTTCATAATCTTTGTTTAGAAAATAAACTTCTATTACACATCAACTGTCAGAGATGATGTTGTATCCTCCGCGGGTTACACTTACCAAAACCATCCCTTAGGTAAAGGCTTAACTAAAACCATCAAATTGCATACACAACAGCACCAGAAACATTCAACAGTGTGCTAAGATATTCACAATCAATATAATCTGAAGATGAATTATAGCATCAAAAAAGTAAAGGATTAACTAATACCACCAAATTACAAATTCCCACACAACTGGACAAGAATTATCCACCAGTGTGTTACGATATTAACAATCAACAGAAACTGTAGATGAATTCTAGCATTGAACATGCACTCATGAATAAACACCAACAGAACATAAATGTCAGACAGCTTTTCTGACTCAACTGGATACATACAAGCTCTTAACAGATTATTGTGATAAAGTACGACTGCAAGACTAACTTTACAATAAACACAGGAAAAAGAACAGCACTTGGCAAAATTTCAGTGCCATGGAGTATCCAACTTTCCACAATGGTCATTTCGGCAACTAATGTCTAAATGTAGCGGTGGGCAGCAGATCTAGGCAAATATGGAACATCTCTGCTATTTGTCCTGACTACGCATTGACATTTGATATAGATACAACGTGGTTGACGTCATCCAAACCGGTGCAATTAGAATTTCTAAATCATCTAAATTTAAAATAATTTCTATATGGGCTGCATCATTATATTTAATCACAGACCTATAATAATTTCTAAACCACCTAACTTCTAAAATGTTTTCTATATGGGCTGCATCATTATATTTAATCACAGACCTATAATCACAAAGAAACAAAAACATTGTTCCAAACACAACATTCTGAAACCATGTCACAGAGGAAATTATATCCACCACATACACATAGCGTTAACTATAACTAGTTCCTAAATTTAACATAAAGAATCACAAGTACACAACCATCAACCACGTCGCCAACAGATCATCCATTCATAAGGTAGCTAATGAAGTATGAATTCCAACAAACACATCAATCACTGATATCAATTATCATCCACATTTTGCCGGCCTAACTTTTAGTCCCCAACCACCTTACTGAATTGAAACTGATATATGACATCCCAAGCCAATCAATAAATGCTAACATTCACCAAGCCATTCAATAAATGCTAACATTCACCAAAACATAAGAAATATTGAACCTTCTGAAATAAATTGTGATTAACACCATTCAAAAGTAACAACCCAAGATTTTGTTTGTTTCCTTTGTACAATTACTGAAGTCTAATTTTTTGGCAAAACAATTTACAGCTAAGGCAACGAACACTCCCACTACAACCAAATTTTGGACATTGCCCCCACTTCTGCAGCTACAATTGCAAGAGCAGGATCTTTTGGTCCTCCAAGATCCCATCTGCTAGCTTACAGGTGCACATGTCTTGGCTACTTCAGGTATGACAAGACGAGGAAAAAAGTGGAACCATAACCAACAAGTCTGAACTTGTTTTAAAATCAAACTGGGATGAAGACGGGCTTATAGTCTTCCCTATCAGCCTCTCAAAAGACCTGAAATAAAATGTACGTGAATCACAATAGTCTTAGAATAGAAGAATCAAAAATACCTTGATGCTGTCCAGTCTTTTTATCTTTGATCAGGGCGACCTCAATCACATTCCCGTGTTCCTCAAATAAAGGACGAATCTACTCAAATCAAATAATTGTTACAAGAAAACAATTACTCATCAAATATTAGACTAAGGTTAATATCCTTTGATGTTATAGAAAACATGAGATCATTGGGCAATCAAGAAAAGAACATAAAAAAAAAAAAAAGTGAGACAACTTACATCTTCCTCCGTTGCTGTTCGCGGAACAGACCCAACAAAAAGTTTGGCAAAATTTCCACCATCAAAATGATCTGAAAGGAACAAATGTATCATTCATTTCAGATATACCAAGTTTTATCCCACTAGCTGCCACTTCATAGCTCAGAATAATGCACGGATAAATACCATATATTTAGGGGAGTAAATTATAACAAAAATCATAAACATTTGCGAGAGAATACTAATTCACATGTAGTTTAGCTTCTGTTACTCAGTTTACTGACAGATGTAAATTAATATGTTACCCAACAGTTAGTACTGACTCCTATTATTGCTAGACTCTGCATCTATATATATTCAATGCAACACAGATAAAACAAAACAAGTCGTACTACAAAAGGATTTAATTCATATACACCAATTGTGTAAACATTTTTTATATTGTCGATCAATCATAATTGTTAGATCACTTCAAGTATTTGACTTTCATCATATATACCTTGCCATATAAAGGATGATTTGTGATTTATTGAGAGGGTAAAATTCTTCACATCAAGAGTCTATCAAAATTAATCTCATTACAGAACACTCGCATACATTATTTCTCTAATTTGCCCTTAATGCGCGGGTAAACATCAACCCCTCTCTCTAAAAAAATGGATAGAGAAGCAGGTGTTTACCATATCGAAAAATGCAAGGATCGGCAATATCAAAGAATTCTAACTTCTATCGATGATCATGTAAAGACTATATGGTCAACAATATCCCACAAGCTATGAAGCACGGACATCTCTAGGAGTAAGCGTTGTGGTGTCCGACACGTGTCAGTGTTCAATTTGTATGACACTGGTACATGTGTGTACGCGTCGGAAAAGTCAGACAATTGTCCCCCAAAAGGATAGAAGTAAGGTCCTAGATAGAACATTATGACAGAAGTTGATTCATATAGCCGATCCTCACTTAGTGGAATAAGGCTTGGTTGTTGCTCGACACTCTTTGAATCGACGTCTGACACCCGAATGACATACAACACAACATGTGCGGACAATTCAGAGAAGTGTTTCAAAAAAATTGTTTTTCTCTTTGCTTCAACGCACCTAATACATTTTTTTAGACAAATCACGCAGACATCTAAAACGCTTACACATATATAGAACCAACGTTATCAATGAAACATTGGAGATTAATTTTGATTAGAAAGTGGAATAAGGCTTGGTTGTTGCTCGACACTCTTTGAATTGACGTCTGACACCCGAATGACATACAATACAACATGTGCGGACAATTCAGAGAAATGTTTCAAAAAAATTGTTTTTCTCTTTGCTTCAACGCACCTAATACATTTTTTTAGACAAATCACACAGACATCTAAAACGCTTACACATATATAGAACCAATGTTATCAATGAAGAATTGAAGACACTACTTTTGATTAGAATATTTTTAACTCTTTTATCAATAGATGAAGTAATATGGTGTATGAAACGGTGTTGGTATCCTATGTTATTAACGGCGTCGGAGTTTCTGTGTCGTGTTCCAGTGTCTTAGTCGGAGTCTGGAGTCTGTGCTTCATAGCCCACAACCCATTGAAAAAGCCAATTCCCCCTCCCAAAACACACATATGGCGGCAACAGCAGCAACGCAATCCCTAAACCTAAATAGAACGAGCTAATGCCAATTCCCCCTCCCAAAAATCACGCATGGCAACAGCAATAATGCAACCCCTAAACCTAGATAGGACGAGCTCGCGCCCATGTAACCCTTATAGCAAAAGCCATTTCAAACACGCTATTCAAAATTCCCCATAGCAGTGACATCAATTGAAGCTGAACTACGTTTAAAACGAAAGAAAAAAACCTTAAATTCAAAATTCGCATCAGAAAACATAATCAGTAACAAACTCACCCGGTGAAGCTCCACGTCCAGAGAAAGGAAACCCTCGTTTCTGCCCAGACATCACCGACGGCTGATGATTATTAAATCCAAAATCTCCAGGACCTTCACCTCCCATCGGCCTGAACCCGTCTCCAGCACCTGGTGGACGAAAACCCCCAACCCTACCCGGAGACCAACGCTGTGGACTATCAAAATTCCGATGGAGTGGGGCGGGGGCGGAGCGGAAACCACCGGGACTTCGACGGTTGTAGTTCATCGGAGAATCGGAGAAACGAGAAGGCCTTGAAGGACGATTATTGTTGTAAGAGTGATCATCGTTGTTGTCGCCGTAGCGGTCTCCTCTGTGCCTATCCAGTTTGGCTAGCAGAGTGAAACCCTAACCTAAAACCCTAGAAACTAAACGGAGAATAATTAAAATAGAGAAATAGTGTGCAGTGTTGTTTCGCACCGGTGAAGATGAACTTTAACGCTTTTCTTGGCTTAACGACGATGTTACACAATCAATATTAAAAATCTTATAATTAAATATTATTTTGTCTATTTATCAATCAAATACGTTTTTCTTATGAGATCAATCAAATATAAATTAGTGGTATAAAAGAAAAATCAATCAAATAGATGAGATTTTAAAATAAAAATAAAATTTTATAAAATATATCATTTTTTTTTGTTTAAATATGCATTTTACTTTTTATTTGGATTAATATGTATTAATACTATTGGTTGTGTATCCATACATAATAAAGTTTCTTCATCTTTTCAAAGTACTTTGTATTTCTTGTGTTATTTTTCTTATACATTTGCATTATTATGGTACATTTTTATTTTTTTTATTGAACCAATATGGTAAGTTTTAGGTATGGGTCTGTTCACATTATTTTTTACCATGATGGAGAGTTTGTTTATGATAGTTTATTTTTATAAAGGAGGTGCTAAAACAATCATTAGTGGGCAACATTTATAAATGATTGTATTTTGAAACTTTGGGCTTAGTAAAGAATAGGGTTATGATGGTAGTGATGTTAGATTGTAGAGAAATATTAAAGGAATGAATGAAAGTTTCTTCCATATGAACGATGATTTTGATGCTGCAAATCATTCAATTTTTAATAATATTAATGGACATATATGGGTGGAGTATAATGTTAAAAACAACTCAAATATGATGCTCAATCTAAAATAGACAGATGTTTTTGAAAGTGGTGATAATAAAGCTATAGGGATAAGATTTAATGATAGCGGGGAAGATAAAGCTAATGAAAATACTTGAGGCTTTGTGGTTATTGAGGTTAATCAACCAGTTGAAGATAATAAAGTTGAAATTAATGATAAGAAATATGAATACAAGTTAAAAGGCAGAAAAAGTGAATATAGTGTAAAATGAGTGGGAAACCAAAAATTCAAGGTGTGTAGAAGATGATTCCGACTATGAAAGTGGAGAATTAGGTAGCTTAAAGCTAGAAGATAGAAAGAATCCTCATATATGAGAAGTTTATGGGAGATTTGATGAATAAAGACGGTTTAAACTAGGTATGGAGTTTAAAATGCTAGTCGTGTTTAAATATGTTATTAGAGATTGGTCAATTTTGATTGTTATTCTTGCTTGGTTCCTTTTGAAGATCTTGTAAATAGAACTTTTGCGTGGAAAAACGATTGAAGAAGTTTAAATTGAGTGAAACATGAGTGAAAATTTAAGAGTGTAAGTAGGGAAAGTTCCTGCTCTTATCGGTTGATCAGAACTTGAGGTGGGTCAAAGAGAATCGTCTGTGATGTTGGATGTGAAAGAGGAGAAGGGGGTGTACCTGTGAGGTACTCCGATGGCAAAGTAAGAAAACGAGCAAGAGAGAGAGAGAGGGGGGAGAGAGCAAGTATAGAATATGAGTATATCAAAGTGAATGTTGGATATCTGGCCCTCTCAAGTGAGAGAGTTTTTATAATGCCCTCAGTGCTTGACCATTGGTCCCTATTTTCGGGGCGAGATAATCATTTCCCGAAGAATAGGTAACTGCTAGAACTAGTCATTCTAACGGGCAAACGTGCCCATAACTAGTTGTTGCTACTGGCAGGGGAGTAGTTATGGGCACAAGCGTCTTGGTTGTTTTTTGACAGTGGGACTGTACTTGACGGGCAGAGACTGGTGAGGAGAAGTGTTGTGACCAACCTCCCCTGTTGGGGCAGAAAGGTAAATTCTCCCCCAAAGTGGTTGGACTTAGGCAATTGAGTCGTTATGGGAGCAGAAGTGGATTGGACCATGTCTAGCTATCGGGCTAGTCCGGAACAGTAGCCCTCCAAGTCGTTGCTAATGAGCATGGTAGTGATGACTTAAGGACAATCTGCTTCCCGGGCATAGTTGTTGTAAACTACCTTGTACCCAGGCATCTGAAACATTGTTTTCCAGGGAGCTCAAGGTCCGGGGAGACCAATGGTTGATGAAATCTAAAGAGTGGGAGTGTCGCGTGTGCCTCGAGTCATGTGCTGCATTGAATGTGTGATGATGGCTAGGTTAGGGTCACGATGATGCTCTACCCGCGCCTGTTTGTGCATGTGCCTGGAGTTTGCCTATAAATAGTGAGAGAGTCTGCTCATTTTGAACCTTCGTTTCTCTCTCCTCTTTGCTCTCTGTTCATCATTCCCAATCGTTTGCCGCCATCAAGTTTTGCTCCGACCACCGTACCAAGTCCAACCAGAGCTACTCAAACCCAAAAGCTTCTTCCCGGACCAAGTAAGTATGACGATTATTTGCTTGTTATATGTTTTTCTAGTTTTTGTGCTTTAGAATGAATGCGGTTAGAGCTGAAATGAAGTAGTTATAAGGCGTTTAGTGGTGGTTGTTGGTGGCAGATGGTGGTTTGGCCACTTTCTTTACCACCGGCGTCGTAATGGTCATTTTAGGGAATAAGAATTCAGGAGGCCTTAAGCTTTTAGCTGATCGTGGAGTAGTAACGGCACAGTGGTATTTGCTACCAGAGGGAACTATGGATTTCAGTGGGTTTATAGTTTTCCGGTGGTTCCCTCATGAGAGTTCTAGGTTTTGTGTGCGAGGAGTTTTCCCCGGATGTGCCAGTGAGAACTCTCGGGCACTTCCTCATTTGTTTAGTTGTGCCATTTGAGTGGGGCTTAGGTCGAGGATGTTGTCTTTGGCCTTTTGCGTGCCCTTTCACTTAACTAGCTGTGAAATAATGGATTTAATTTTGTCATCGAATTCACTTTTATCCTCTATTTTTCAGGTAGAGGCAATGTCGCGTAGGACTGACGAAAAAGAACATCTTAGAGATTTGTTCGACGAGAGATCCTCGGAAGATACTGAAACGGATGATGACTCCACGTCCCTTGAGGCTAGAGGGGTGACGACTGCGAGGACCTCGGTCGACGAGTGGATTGTGGTCGAGCCAATGGAGCATGCCTCGCTTTTTGCTTCATACACTAGGGATGTGTTTACCGCGGTAGGGCTAGAGAAAGAGTGGAGGGTCCACTTCCCTTCAGAGGACGGCCGCATATGCTCGTCATACGTGGAAAGGTTTCTCATGTACGAGTATGTTTTCAAAGAGATAGGGTTGAGACTGCCCTTCACATACTTCCAGCGGGCAGTCTTCGTACATTTGTACTTGGCGCCCTCCCAACTACATCTAAATTCTATTGCCTTTATACGAATATACGAATTGGTGTGTGAGTATTTACAGATCGTGGCCACTCTTCTGATTTTCTTCACCATCTTCCATCTCTAGCGACAGGTGTCGGGGAGGAAATTTGGTTGGGTTTCTCTGAAATAGGGGAGGAAAGTTGGTTGGGTTTCTCTGAAATAGGGGAGGAAATTATTCAAATCCTTTTCTGAATCTATTCGGACCCTCAAATAGAGGTTCTACGTGATCGAGCTTGTGTCGGAGAAAGCTACCAACTCGACCTTCGTTTGGGAGGTCTCTATGAACAAGAACGGGAAGAATATGATAGATGGGAAAGGCAAAATAGTTGCTCGGAAACTGTTATTGTTCCCCTTCTGTTGGAGTGGGGCTCATTTTACCCGCTCAACTGATGAGTATATAGTTACTCCTCATAAGCTAAGGGACGATGAATGGGCCAACTATGCTAAGTTGGTGGCCTTTATGGACAATTTCCTTCCCGCCCAGTGCGTGACTCGTGCAGGGAAGATGATTTACGAAGAAGATGGGGGGCTACAGGTGGAAGCCCGTATATCAACATGAAAGAGCTCCTCGAGTGTAGCACTTGCGAGGAGGCTCTTAAACTCTTGGGTAGCTTTCTGCTTCTTCTTATTTTGTTCGTAATGCTTCTCTTTTCACGTGTTGATGTGTTCTTTGTTTTTGTAGGTAATATGTCTTCAGCGCAAGAGTTGATTGTGAAGAATGTCCACAGAAAGATGAAAGGCGGCGTGTCCATAAGAAAAAGTTGCCTTAGTCAGCGAACGGCTCCTCCCCATACAGGATCGGGGATTTCCTCGTCTATACCACCAGCCATCTAGACATCTCTCATCCCCGTGGGTTCAAGGCTCAAGTGTGCACGCACAAATGAAATTGTTAAAAGCAAGTTCGAGTTGCCTCCTTTCCTACATAATAAGAAGTTCTTCGAGGGGTCCTCCCTGTCTATTCCTCTGGCAGAATCTCTCAAGCTCGAGGAAATTGATCGTCCCAGCAAGTGGGCCATGCTCGCGCAGGATACCTCCGCCTTGATGAGGATCTTGGAGATGACAGTGGTGTACACCGAGGACGGCTCTCCGCTTGAGTCTGAGTCGAAGAAGTCCCAAGTTGCGGTGGCGGCTCTAAAAAAGAGGGCCAAGAAACTCCAGGAGGAGCGAGATATGGAGCTTGAAGAAGCTACGTGAAAAGGACGCACTGGCTGCCCAGAAGAAGGCTGTTGAGGACTTGATGGAGAAGCTAAAGGTGGTTGCTTCCCCTGCTGAAGATGAGACCGAAGAGATGAAGAAGTTGTCGACTCGCGCGAAGCTGGTTGCCCAGATCACTCAGGCCGATCACAATCTCCTGGCCATTGGCGAGGAGGATTTTCAGAATGTCGTGGATCAATTGAAGCTGGTGAACCCTGGTGTCGAGCTGATTACCAAAGGCGCGTGGTTTCTCTATTCTGTTAAGGGTGGCAAGATCGTCGTCCCTGAGTTCCTCCAGTTCGGTGAAGGTGGTGAAGAGCACAGGCAGGTGACCCAATAGGAGACTCAGCAGGAGGAGCAGTGAATCTTCCTCGGTTTATATTTTGGCCTGTGTGCCACTTGATTAATCTGTAACTTTATTTTGTGGGGCTTGACCCTGTTTTATTGTAACATACACACTTGCGGCCCTTGTGGCCGCCTTATGTTAAAATGTACTTGTATGCTTGTTTATACATTTTGTTATTTTTCTAAGTGTCCTGCACCGTCCAACGCGGTCGTACGAGGCACTTAGTAATTTGTTATGTTTCAGGTATACTCGACAAATGATATTCGACAGTGTGGGGAACTAGTCGAAAGCCCGTGAATATTTTCGGGCAGGGGAGCGGAGCTCAGGCCGTGTTTGTGGCCTGAGTTCGCGGTGTGAACTTCCCATTGCAAGCTAGGGTTTTGTCTTTAATGGTACTTTGACGACGGAGGGCTCGGTCGAGGAACCGTTGTCGAGCATGAATTAAGTCTCTCTTTGACTAAGATCTGTGTTGGTGGCGCAACATTTGTACCTGGGCACGCACCTGTGGTCGGTGACTGTGCTCGTCGCTTGGGCGAGACACGCCGACAGTGAGAGCCTTATTTGTAATATTATTTCAGCTTTTCGGCATTCCATGGTCAAGCTAATTCTTCCTTGGTAAGGTATTATAGGTAGTAGGCCCAGTCCTCTATCTTTGCTCTAACACGGTAGGGTCCTTCCCAGTTTGCGGTGAGTTTTCCTTCGCGAGAATCTTTGTGATTCCTCTTTATGACGAGGCTTCCTAATTGGAACTCTCGTCGGATAACCTTGGCGTTGTGCCTGATTGTGATTTTTTGTTTCAATGAGGCCTCGCAGAGGGCTGCACCTGATTGGACTTCTTCGACGAGATCGAGTTCTTCTCCCAGGGCCTCGTTGTTTGTTTCTTCGTCCAAACGTGATTCAGTCCGTCTGGAAGGCACATGAATTTCAATGGGGATTACCGCCTTCTGTATGTTAGGCGAAAGGGGTTTCCTTGGTTGAAGAATAGGGTGTAGTGCGATAGGCCCATAGCACATTGTGCAACTTCTCAACCCACTGTTTATTTCTTTCATCTAGCCTTCGTTTGAGGCCTTGTAGGATTACTATGTTTGTTGCTTCGGCTTATCCGTTAGTCTGGGGATGCTCGACGAACGCAAAGTGTTGTTTAGTGCATAGTTGAGCGACGAACTCTTGGAACTTTTTGTCTGTGAACTGTGTCCCGTTGTTTGTGACGATTGCTTAAGGAATGTTGAAGCGGACAAGGATATTCCTTTTGTAGAAATGAAGTATGTTGTGGGTCGTTATCTTGGCCAGAGCCTCAACTTCTATCCACTTAATGAAGTAGTCTATGCCTACTATCAGGTACTTATTCTGGTATGACCCTACGACAAATGGTTCTAGGATGTTAAGGCCCCACCAGGCGAATGGCCACAGGAAGGATATTTCCTTGAGCTCGTTGGGTGGTGCCAGATGCATGTCCCAGTGTCGTTGGCATTTTTCGTACTTCTTCACGTCTTCCCTTGCGTCATTTTGCATGGCCGACCAGTAGTAACCTGCCTGAAGAGCTTTAATCGCGAGAGATCTCATACCGAGGTGATGGGCGTTGATTCCTTCATGGATCTCACACAAGACATGGGCGGACATTTCTTCTTCGACGCATTTGAGGAGCGGTATAGAGAATCCTCGTGTGTACAACTTGTTTTCGACCAGAGTGTAGAAGTATGCCCTACGCCTTACTACACTGGCCTCCTTAGGATCGGATGGTAGTTCGTCTTTTGTGAGGTATTGTACACTAGGGTCATCCAGCAACGGTCGTCGCTGATGACGTGCATGTCTAGGGTTGTGGACGCTCTTTCAATGTTAGGTCGTGGGAGCATTTCTTGGATGACAGATTTGTTTCCCCCTCTTTTCTTTGTGCTTGCTAGTTTCGATAGAATGTCCATTCGGACGTTGTGTTCGCGGGGAACGTGTTTTACCTCTACAGAGGTAAACTTTGCCATCTCCTCCTTAACTAGGGCCAGGTATTCAGACAAGTTATCATTTTTGACCTAGTATTCTCACCGTACTTTGAGGCCCAGTAGCTGAGAGTCGATGCAAATGACGACTTCTTCTGCTCCCAGGTCTTCGACAAGGCGCAGACCGGTCAAGAAGTCTTTGTATTCGGCCTAGTTGTTAGAGGCAGGGAAGGACAATGTGAGAGAAACTTTGATGAGGATTCCCTCCTCGTTTTCTAGGATGACACCTGCTCCGCTCCCCATCGAGCTGGATGCTCTGACGACAAATATGACCACTTGTGGGCGCCCTTGTTCAGTTAGCCGGACGAGGTTATTTCTGCCACGAAGTCAGCTAGTGCTTATACCTTGAGGGCCTTTCTGCTCTCGTACTGGATGTCAAATTCATATAGCTCTAGTGACCATTTGAGCATCCTGTCGACCATATCTGGATGGCCCAGTAGCCGCTTTATGGGTTGGCCTGTGCGTACCACGATTGTGTGGGCAAGAAAATAATGCCTCAGTCTTCTCACAGCATTGATAAGGGCGAGTGCCATCTTTTCTATCTGTTGGTACCTCAGCTCTAGCCCTTGCAATGCCTGGCTCGTGAAATAGATGGGTTTTTGTCCATCAGAAGTTTCACGGATGAGAGTGGCGCTCACAACCTCGGTTGCGACGACGAGGTAGAGAGAAAGGGTTTCTCCAATTTCTGGCTGGGAGAAGACTGATGGTGTTGATAGGGCTTGCTTCAAGTGGAGGAGATCTTTGGTGTATTCCTCTATCCATTCGAACGCAACCTACTTGCAGAGGAGTTTGAAAAAGGGGAGGGTGTATTGGGAGAACTTGGCTACGAAGCGAGAAAGCGATGCGAGCATCCCCGTTAAGGGACTAGATGAACTTTTTTGAGTTCGGCATGGGACAGTCAGAGAAGGCTCTACACTTGTAGGGGTTAGCTTCAATTCCTCGTTAGGTTAGATAGAAACCGAGAAACTTGCCCGCTAGTACCCCAAACATGCACTTCTCCAGATTAAAGCGCATCTTGTACTTCTTGGCTTGCTCGAAAACCTTCATCGAGTGGGTCATGTGATCGAATTCCTATGGGGACTTCACGGTCATGTCGTCCATATAGACTTCGAGCATGTCCCCGATTTCTCCTCAGAAGACTTTGTTTATCATCCTTTGGTAAGTAACGCCAATATTCTTCAGTGCGAAGGGTATTACGTTGTAGTAATAGTTGCCCGATTTTATCACAAAGGTCGTGTACCTCTTGTCGCTTTTTGCCATGTGTCGCGGTGAAATTTGGATACCAAACTATTAATTAGTTTGAATCGTTAATTCAATTTGCAACCGAACTTTGATTTGTTTAAAGGAAGGGATAAAGATCGAAATTCCCACAATGCAATGCAAATGCAAGGTTTGATTGTTTTAGGTTCGGGGGTTGGTTAAACTTAGGGAAGGTACTAGCATCCTAAGTTTCTGTAGTACTCTACAGGAACCTCTTGTTTTATATTGTTTATTGCTAAGTGTTTATCTGCTTAAGAATGATATTAAGGGTTAAAGGTAAAGAGAAAGACCTAAGGGGTTAGTCCTAAGTATACTCGATAAGATGTCGCATCTTATGCCTACATATCCTTACGGGAATGGAATCAGAGTATCTGTAGTTCCCCTCACAAGGGAGGTTAGAAACATCTTGACTGTGGTCAAGGTTTCAAGGGGAGTAAACGTATCTTAAGGACACGCTTACGCGGAGTGTAGAAACTCCAAATCTCTATGTTGAATTGTTAAGTTGAAATTAGGGTTAGGTTAGGGATTCCGCGGCGGGAAACCTTAAAATGAGTGCGGTGGCTCTTTGACCTAAAACTAGGGGTAATTCTGTAATTTTGCCTGCGACGAGTGTTGCACCCTAAAATTTGACCAACTGATTTTCCTATCTGACTCATGGTTTAAATTCATATTCGCAGCTCAGATGTATGATTTTTGTGCACAAGCAGGGGATATCAGAGTTTACAGCTTGATTTTTGTCTATCAGATATGGCAGACCCAGTCCAGATTGCCAGGGTTTTATTTTCAGGAAATTGTGCGCTCCTCGGTGATTTTTCAGTGATTTTGAGGATATTCTGATGCCCGGGGATCTCTGTTCGATTCAATCTGGTCTCGTGCGCTTTTACGGTGGTCATTTTTGCATTCATCTGCATTTTTAGGGTTTAATAGGCTTTTGTGAATTTTTAACAGGCTTTATAGAATTTTTCTGGAATTTAAATAGGTTTATAGAATATTTTAATAGCTTAATTCTCTTTTTTAGGATTTTATAGATTTTTTAAATAGATTTTTAGAATATAAATAAGATTTTAAATAGGTTTAATTGCTTTTTAAATCATTTTTTAGAATTTTCTATGGATTTTTTAAATAGGTTTAAGTGTTTTTTAGATAATATAGAAAATAATATAGTTTGTTTTCTTACTAAATGATGGATTTTGATTAGTTTTAAATAATATTAGAATATTAATAGAGTTAGTAGAGATATAGAATTAATTAGGTTAATTGACTTTTTAGGGTTTAATTAGTTTAATCATTTTTTAGAGTTTAATTAGGATTAATTGAATTTTTAGAGTTTAATTGGGTTAATTGATTTTTTTAGAATTAATTAGGAGTTAAATCTTTTTGTTTAGGGTTTAATTGAATTGGTTAGAGTTTATTAGGATTAACCATTAGTTTAATTGGTGTTAGTTAGAATTAATTGTAGGTTTATTAGTACCGTTAATTAGTTTTAATTTTGTTTTGCAGTTTTTTTTGATTTTTTCATGCTGAGCTCGTATGGGCCCAGGGGGCGTTTTTGGCAAGGCCCAGTTTGTTTTTTGTCCAGGAATTACTCAGCCAGTCCAAAAATGGTCCAGAATTCATCCAAAAGTCCAGCGCAGCCTGGAATATTCTAGAAGCTTCCAGCGCCTGCAAAGGTATAAAAGCTGACACGTGTTGGCCATGCAGGGTCCCACACGTTCACCCAGAATCACGCCACCACAGCCATTCTGATTCCCCAGACGCTCACACGTGGTCCCCACTATCTCTCCCTCCTTCCACGCGTCCAGTCCTCAGCTGCCACCTACCTCCACCGGTCAACCCTACCGGAGACTAGTCGTCGGCCATGCAAACCTCTCTGACCGCCGTCTAACCGTCTCCGGCCGCCGCAACAACTCGCCGGAAACGGATTTTTACCCAGAATCCCCTAATTTTCCCCTTTCTTCTCTGATCGCCACCAAGAACCACCACTAGCTTCATCAGAACGTCCAAAATTTCCTCACGAAAATCATCATCGTCAACGTAACGCCCAGATCTTCGCCCATTTTCTCAGAGAACTTGCAAGAATCTTCATCGTTTTGCTTCTCTATCCAAGAACAACCAAGTTTTACGCCCAGATCTTCATCAATATTACAACCTTCACCCTCCACTTTTCCAGAAATCGTCCTCAACCTGCATCACCTTCATCCCCTAATTCCCAGAAACCACCATTGAACTTCATACTCCATCAATCCATCCAAACCTTCAACAACCTTCATACAAAGATTTCCAGAAATCGCCTTGAGCCTTCATACCATCATCGTCCTCAAGACTTTTTCCAGAAACAACTTCAACCAACATCAATTTTCATCAACTTCTCCAGAACAGTATCAAACCTTCAATCATCCTTCAAGCAAGATCTCCAGAAATCATCCTAAGGCGTTCATCCTTCTTAAGCAGATTTCCAGAAGCTTCAAGATTCGCTCATCCAGGTGCGTTGATTCTTCGATTCTTGTGTGCGTCTCGTTTTGATTGTTGCAGCGTAGGGATTTAATCTTGGATTGAACTGGATTTAAGTTGAATACAGTCTTGATTTGAGGTTCGTTTAGAGGTAGGTTAGGGTTCGATTTCAGGTTGTTGTGAGGGTTTGTTGGATGTTTGAGAGTTGCAGAGAGAGGTGAGGGAGAGGAGAAAGATGAGCAGAGCGGTGTATTAGGGTTAGAGGCGATGAACAGTGAGTGGCGTTTTGGGGAAGGAGGTTAGTTTTGTTGTCTGAGTAGTTAGGGCTTTCTGGTTAGAATATTGGGCTTAAGCCCAAGCGTTTTACTAACGCACCCCTCAATTGCTTCCCCACCCCCCTTCTGCGTGAGAGACAGAGTAACTGGAGTTGGGCCTTAGGCCCCAAATTGCTTTCAACACCCCCTGGGCGTAAGCCCATTGAGGTAGCAACTAGGAGTTTGCTGATGCAACACCCCCCCTCTGGTTTCAATTCAATTCTTTTTGTTTTTTTGGATATTAAGTCATGGGCCTGCGTCCAATTGCTATTGGCACCCCCCAATCAGGGCCCAATGTAGAATCCCTTATAGATCTCTTGCTGTTTAAACCTCCCATGTTATTTCTTTTATTTTTCCTTTTGTATTTTCATGTTAAATAATTCATAAAAAATGTAAATAATTGTTTGTTTCAATAATTCTTTTTTCCACCATTTCATGAAAAATGTTTAGAAAATTAAATAAAAATAAAAGTGACATTTTATTTTTTGTTTGTTATATTTTGCATATTTTTCAATTAATTGATTTGTTGTTTTTTAATATTTTCAATGCATGCATATCATTAAGAAATTCATAAAAAATGGTAGATTTAGTCAAATAATTCCGTTCTTTTTTCTGTAGACTCGTAATTCAGTGTAGAATTTTATAGTGCAGAAATATTAGCTCAATCATGCATTTTCACTTTAATTGCATTTTTTCACTGTTATTGATGTTGAATAATTGGTCTGTTGATATATCTGTGTTGCTGATTTTAATTCTTTCATCTGGTGTTGAATTTTATTCTGATTTTTTAGTATGCTGTCCTAGAGCCATGTAGGTTTCCCATTAGATTTTTATTAGATTTTTGTAGGCTATTCTGATAGGATTTGTCTGAGCCTGAATATAGGAGAAGTCTTGGTGACTTCTGACTTTGGAGTTCAACTGTGGTTGAACTTCAGAGATAGTCTTTTGTGGTTTGTTGGCCTGTGGTTTCTTCTTGAAGGTGGGAGCTGATGGAGGTCCTGCTGGAGCTTGCAAAGTTGCATTGGACTGAGGCTTAGTCTAGGAGCTTGTTGTCTGTTTGTGAGGTTCGAGATCCCAAAGTTTGAAGGGAGTTTATGGTACTTTCCTGAGGAAGGCACTATGAATGACTTTCATCCTTCCTTCTCACCTCTTTCGTAAGTATCCAACGATGTCGGAGCCGACTTGTGAGTTTAATTTCTCCTGAGGAGGAATGTAAACTGATCACCTGTTGTTGAGCCACATGGGATACGATTCCTAAGTGGAAGTCTCCTAGTACTTTCCTGAGGAAGGTCCTATGGGTCTATTCACTTAGTTCCACTAGTTTGTCTAGGACTTCTTAAGTATCCAGTGATGTTGGAGCCGACTTGTGAGTTTAATTCCTCCTGAGGAGGAATGTAAACTGATCACAGTTGTTGAGCCACGAAGGGTACGATTCCTAAGTGTCAGCCTCCTAGTACTTTCCTGAGGAAGGTCCTATGAGTCTGCTCACTTAGTTCCCTTAGTGCATATAGGTTTCTCAAGTATCCCGTGATGCCGGAGCCTTCATGTGAGTTTAATTCCTCCTGAGGAGGAATGTAAACTGATCACAGTTGTCGAGCCGCATAGGATATGACTCCTGAGTAGTAACCTCCTGGTACTTTCCTGAGGAAGGCACTATGAGCTTGTCTGCTTAGCTTCCTTTCTCTGGTAAGCTTGTTCTGAAGCTTGGAGAATGGGATTGATTCCTCTTGCCTGGGAGTTTGTTTAGATCCTTGCTTAGGGTTTTGATTAGATTTGTTGCTTAGACCTTTGCTTAGGGCTTTGTATAGAGTTTTGTTTAGAGAGTTATTAGGAGATTGTTTCAGGTTTGTTAGAAGCCCTGCTCAGGGTTAGTCTCTTTGTATTGTTTGACTTGTGTGATATTGTGTTGCATTAGACTTAGGTGTTCATCTAGATAGTTTCTGAGTAGGCGCATCTTAGAAGTAGACTGTGTGTGCATAAGAAGTTGAGGTGGTCCTCCTTCTGCTTGCTTGTTATTGCGTGGCTTTGCTTGTTGGTATTTGGTAGAGCTGAGCTCCCTTGCCTCTGTGCCTTGTTCGTCTAGTTGTTGCATTCATGCATATTTTCAGTATTCTTTACGTTGCAGTTTCTTGTGTGTAGTTTAGTCCTGTTGCCATGATCCCTTAGGAGCTCTGACTTCTCCGCTGCGGAGTTGTTATGATAGACATTAGGATGGCTAACCAGGTGTGATAGCAATAGGTAGATTCCCCTGTTTCTCAGCTATAGTTCTAGGGTTTCCCTTTCCTTTCTGTAGGAGTTTTTGAGTAGCTTGACCCGTAGTTAGCTGAACTACAGCTGCTCTGATTCTTCGTTCCAGACGAAGATATGTAGGCATAGGATGCGATATCCTAGCGAGCACACTAACGACTAACCTTTGTTCTCTCGCGGCTGTGCGATCGAGACTTTCCCGCTAACGACTAATTGTTTCCCTTTCTCTTGCCCTAGTGCATTTGAGACCTGATCATAGTTGTAGGTTCCCGAGCCTTAGAGACCAGTTTGTTTTCTCACTGCTGTGTGAGAGCCCCTGTTTACCCGTAGTTAGCCGAACTACGTTTGCTCTGATCTTTCATTTCAGATGAAAGTACGTAGGCACAGGACGCGATGTCCTGGCGAGCAACCTTTCCCCCGTTTAGGCGTAGGAAGTCGAACTACGTTGACTCTGACTTTCCCATTGCACGAGGGAATACGTAGGCCCAGAACACCGTATGTTCTGTCGAGTCCTGTCCTTTTATTTTCTTTTCAGACCAGCCATTAGCGTAGATAGATAACACACCCTTTTACCTATAAACACCAAGCGTGGATCCCGTCGAGTACGACGGACGTGAGGGGTGCTAATACCTTCCCCTTGCGTAACCGACTCCCGAACCCAGGTTTTGGTTGCGATGACCATACCTTTTCCCGTCTTTGCGAGGTTTACTTCGAGCGTTTCCTTTCCCGCTCTGAGGGATAAATAACGCACGGTGGCGACTCTCCTGTCAAGCCGGCGCCGATTTTCGCAGTAGCGACAGCTGGCGACTCTGCTGGGGATTTATAGCATCTAGGGACTTTTCCCATCCCTTATGCTGGGACCGTTTCCCATCCCCTACGCGAGTCAATCCTAGCGCTTGGATGTTTATTTGTTGGTTGTTGTGCATATTGTGTTTTACTTTTCTGCACTTTACTTTTCTGTACCTTTACCTTTCCGCATTTATTTTCCAGCATTATATTATCATGATTATTGCTGTGGGCAGAGGGAGGTTACTGTGAGTGAAAAGCCGGACCTGGGCTTGAGTACACACCTAGATATAGTTGTGGAGAAGTAGTAGACGAACCTGTCTGCTGAGCAGGCACAGTTCCCTACGAAAATCTGCGCTCAGACGAGATTCTTGCAGAGGTGCTCCTTTCCGGTCCTGAGGATCTGAGGGGAGTCCAGACGTGAGGATTGTCGACTCTGGGGACCGATCATTTGGAAGTCAGCTAAGTGAGGCCTCTTCATGACTTGATGATGCCACTCCTTCTGGGAATCGTATCGTCACTCATGAACGTCTGTGACGCTGATGACCGCATAGGATGCCGTACCTTTGTCCGTGGATTAGGTTTATCCTACCTGTGAGAGGGACTGGGTTATTGCAGGAAAACTGGCCTTCAGAAACCATGATTCAGTATCTTTATCAGATGGTGTTCTTGATTCATCTCCAGGTGTGTTGTCTGGGTCAGATGGGTTTCTTATCTGAGGTTGAGGCTATCATCAGATGGTATTCTCGTCAGATACAGAGGTTCAGATGGTTTTCTTACCAGGGGATTGATATTTGGAGTATCAGATGGTAGTTAGTGGCATGAGATTCTGATGACCGCGTTGGTTTTCTGTTCTTGATCACAGAGATATTCCTCTTCAGGCTACAGCATAGCCCCTGTGTTCGCAGATTGCATTATTTATCATATTGCATCATTGCATTACCATCTGCATTCAACTAACGTGTGTGTATTGCAGGTACACATTTTCCCTTCCAGTTCTGGTGTTTGTTCCTAGCAAGACATGGAAAACCTGAAGAGAGTATTGCCCTATAAGTTTCCGTCGCCGAATATCAGTCTATTGTTAGAGTTGATTGCTATTGCTAAGAAGAAAGGAATGGGAGACTTCAGAAAGAGATATGGGAGGATTCTGACCTACGTTTATCAGCCATCTGTCTACGAGACCAGCGGCATCTATACTCTGTTACAGTTTTACGACGCGGAGCTCAGGTGTTTTGTATTTCCCGACTTTGTTTTGGCTCCTACCCTGGAGGAGTACTCTGCACTTCTGGATATACCAATCCGTGATCAGATGCCTTTTTATCGTACGGACGCTGAGCCTAAGCTGGCTGAGCTTTCTGCCATCCTGTGCTTGAAAGAGTCTGAGCTGTCTGGGAAGATGATCAGAAGAGGAGACGTATGGGGATTTCCGTTGGATGTCTTAGTGGAGAAGGCTCGAGAGTATACCCAGAAGGGCAAATGGGATGTTTTTGACGTTATCCTTGCTGTATGTGTGTATGGCATCGTGTTATTCCCGAACATTCCTGATTTTGTTGATTCAGATGCCTTCTATATTTTGGCTGCGGGAAACCCAGTTCCTACTTTGCTGGGAGATATCCACCATTCAACTCATTATCAGAATGAAAAGCGACGAGGAAGGAATGTGTCCTGTTGTGTACCTCTCTTATGCAGGTGGTTCACCAGTCATATGCCTAAGTCAGGCCCTTTTGTCACCTCTATCAATTCTCTAGGATGGCCCGAGCGCTTAATGGGATTAACTGCTGAGAACGTGGTATGGGTCATTAAAGAGGTATTTGGAGCTGAAGTCATACTCAAAGGCGAAGGATTCCCGAATGTTCCGTTAATAGGAAGGAAAGGTTGTGTCAACTATAACCCTTCCTTATTGATCAAGCAATTTGGGTACATACCTCAAGGAGCGCCAAAGCCCGAAGAGATACAGGAATCTTTGTATCTCACCGGGGCAATAGGGAAAGAAATGCTGACTAAACTTGAGAAAGCCTGGAAAAACTTGCACAAGAGAGGGAAGCTTTCAGGTAGCAGAGGGGATACTCGAGGTCCTAGCCCATATACAGAATGGATTCGGGAGCGAGCTGTGAAGTTCCTTATGCCGTATCCAGCGGTTCAGCCATTGCATCCTCCGGTAGAGGAGCCTACCACTGTGGACATTCAGGTTTACAAGCAGCTGATGGCGGAGAAAGAAGAGCTAGCAAGGGCTAAAGAGGCTTTAGAGCAGGAGAATGCCCAGCTTCGGCATGAAAATATTGAAACAGGATATATTTCTAAGCAACAGGCTGAAACTCTGAAACATCTGAAGGCTACGCTATTGGAATTGACTGAAACCAAGAAGCGTCTGGAGTTAGATGTAGACTCAGTTAGTAGTGTGTTGGCCACTAAGAAGCAGGAGCTGGAAAGGGCCTACACCAAGCTAGCCAAGTTCAGAGAACACTGGGATCTCACTATGACCAAGCGCAAGGAGCGAGAAGAAGGGCTGAAGACACAGATTGCTCAGTTAGAAGAACAGGTCAAAGTGAAGACTGAGGAGCTTGAAGAAGAAGCCTGTCGCCGATACGAGGCCGAGCGTAAGCTGATAGATGCCATGAAGAATTTGGAAGATCTCCAGCATAGAGCAGATGCCAAGAGACCCAAACCTGGGGGCGGTGCCAATGATAAGGCTTGGGAAGACTTTGTCAGAGACATCCAGGGGACGGTCAGGAAGAGGGATCGACTGATAGAAGGTTTGATTTATCAACCAGATCACGCAGAGACAAAGAAGATGGTCGAGGACTTCCGCAACCGTACCCGTATTTGATTTCTCTTGTATTCTGTATGTTGGGATCACCACCAGGCATGTTGGCTGGGATCCTCCTTATCATATCAGCTGTATGGAGCATAGTTATGTAACTTCTTGACAAGACTGTTATTCTAATCAATATATGAGGGTTTTTCCAAATATTGTCTCTATGGTTTATCTCGTCTTGCTACCACTGACACTGGAATTGGAGGGAAAATATCTCCAATGCACACATGCACGTTAGCATTTTTGTATTTCTGTTTGCATAAATCATATTGCATAGCATTTAGCAGGTCAAAGCACTTATCCAACCTTTGTTTTCACCAGAAGGTGATTCTCGGGGAATTGTTTGAGGCAAGAATGGAGTGTCGAAGACGACCAAGGGGCTGAAGCGGATTTGAGCAGAATCAAGCAGCGTAATCAGTTACCGGTAGTTGGTGGCTATGTCTGAAGGCAATCTCCAGTCTCCTAATACCCAGGGAGGGTTTACTATGGCGCCCAACCATCAGTATGATTTTATGGAAGGCTTCCCGCAAGCGAACAATCTTACTGCAGCCCAAGTTGTGCAGCCTGCTATTGAGAACAGAGATCGGCATGAGCAGTTTCTTGCCCAAAATGAACATTATCCTCCTGTTAACAATCAGTGTGTTGTTTTCCCCGTGATGAATTACCGGAGAGATATCCCAGTGACCGGGTTAGTAGATCCAAGAGCTCTTGACGATATTAGAAGACTTCGAGTGTTGGAAGAGCAAATGAAAGCCTTGGAAGCGAAAGATGCCGTTAACCTGGATGCTGTAGCCATGTGTTTGGTCCCTGACCTCGTGTTACCGCACAAGTTCAAAATGCCGGAATTTGAAAAATACACAGGAGATAGCTGTCCGAAGTTGCATTTGATGATGTTCTGTCGAAGGATGACTTCGTTTGTGCGAAATGACAAATTGATGATCCATTGCTTTCAGTATAGCCTGACTGGGGCATCGTTGAGATGGTATGTGCAATTAGAGAGTAATCAGATTCGATCTTGGGTGGATTTAGCCAGAGCTTTCATAAAGCAGTATGATTACAACTTGGATTTGACTCCTAGTCTCGTAGATCTGCAAGAATTGTTTCAAGCAGAGAATGAATCGTTCAGAGCGTATTTGCGAAGATGGAAAGAATTGTCTGCTAGTGTTCAACCGCCGCTTCCGGAAAGGGAACTGGTTGACATCTTCTTGGGTACCCTGAAAGGCCATTATTTTGACAAATTGTTCAGTTGCACAAGCTTTGTGGGCCTGATGAGGCTGGGAGAGATTGTTGAGAGAGGACTCAGGAGTGGAAAGTTTCGAGGTGTTCCTTATGTCCCAGTTAATAAGATTGAGTCAGTTGTCAGTTCTCAAGAAGAGTGGGAAGGAGATGATGCCACCTCAGAATCTCTAGCATCTCAGGATCAGTTTTCAGATACTTCAAGTCAACGATCATCCTATCGCCGATCGCGTCAGCATGCTCCACGAAGACCAAGGAAGCCTGAAAGGCAGTTTACTCAGCTACCGGTGTCGTACAGCCAGTTGTTGCCAGATCTGGTCAGAAGTAGATTGATAGTGCCGAAAGAGACTAAGCCGGTAATTCCACCTTATCCTCCAGGCTTTGATGCCAGCGCCCGCTGTGAGTACCACGCTGGGGCACAGGGGCATTCAACGAATGATTGTAAAGTGCTTAGAAGTCAGATTCAGGATCTGTTAGACTCTAGCCGTATTTGCATCACTCCTCAAGGTTGTGTTCAGATTAATGATTTTCCGTCTTCTAGTTGTGCGGGTTCGTCAGTTAATGTCATGGAAGACTCCACAGGAAGTGTGTGCTCTGAAGATTGCCAATCAGAAAGTTCGGTTGTATGGGAGAAATTTCTAGAGGTTTTCGCGTCGGATGCCGCATCTGTTTTCTCTGATTAATCCGTTTAGCTTTTTGTGCATCAGTAGTTGTCGATCACCACCAGGATTGTTGGCTGGGGTCATTATATTCATACTCATTTGTGCTTACCTGCTGATTTTGTTGGTTGTACATGTATGGGAGATGTTCGTCTGTTTGCTTATAGCTTGGGTTTCTCTTTATCTCGTTATGAATGTGTGGTTGCTTTCCGCATTGCATTATTTTTTAGCAGGTATATCAGAACCGTGCGTCTTATTTCCTCATCGTCCAGTTTGTTGCAGGAATTCCTTCAGAGATATGGAGCAGAATCAGTTTGAATTGAGCGAAGTCCAAGGCCAGCTGGGGCAGATGATGAGAGACATGCAAGAGTTGCGTCTAGAGCAGAAGATTCTCAAAGAGGAGAACAGTCAGCTGAAGACCCAAGTGAGCTTGATCATGGAGGTAGTCAAGAATGTGCTTAGGAAAGGAGACGATCAGCTATTCGAAGCCGCAATGAAGAAGCTCGCGCCACCTGTGCACGTGGAACCTGAGCAGCAACAGAGGATACATCCGGCCCAACAGAGGATCCAGGAAGGGAAGCCAAAGAGAATGTTTGAGGCACCACCTATGGCCTATGCTGAGCTCTTGCAGATCTTATTGAGGTTTAATCTGGTTGAGAAGAGAACGTTGACACCACCAACAAAAGCGTTTCCTCAGGGATACGATGCCAATAAGCAATGTGAGTTTCATTCCGGGGCATTCGGACATGACATCGAGGGTTGTCATGCTTTCAAACACAACGTTCAAGACCTGATTGACTCGCACGATATTGAATTCACGCCGGGCGGCGTAGCTGTGCATATTGCTCCTGTCTCAGTCGATGCTAAGATGACAGATGTTTCCAAAGCTGCAGTGGGTCAGAAGCGTATCCTGGACTCCATGGTGTCAGAATCTCCAGGCCCACAATTGTTGCCTATTCCTGGGGCAGATCTGAGAAAGCAAATGGCTAAGCATAAGGAGAGCGTTAATCAGTACATCGAAGATCAAGAAGCCGATGTTGCATTTGATACGAATGGTGCTCAAGGGTCAACCCGATACCGGCAGCAGCAGCCTCAGCAACAGAATAATCGGGGGTATAAAAGAGGTCAGAATCAAGGTCCTTTGGCAAGCCGTCATTTGGAAACTCCTCCTATACCATACGCACAGCTTCTGCAGGCATTGCTTCAGCTCCAATTGGTTCATAAAAGGACATTGGCTCCCTTAACGGGACCACCACCACCGGGGTACGATGCTGACGCTACTTGCGAGTTCCATACCGGGGCACCAGGCCATACGGTTGAGAACTGTAAAGCATTTAAGCACAAAGTGCAGGATCTGCTTGATAGTGCAGCAATCAGCTTCGGGCCGGGAGGTCCCCACATCATCTGAATGAAGGAGAAAGGGCTCTATAATTTGGCTGGGTCGTTGAAGCAGATCAGGACAGCATTGGATTGCCCCTAATAAAGATAGCTGGTTCAGCAGCAGGGTAGATGCAAAAGCCCAGTTCTCGGGAGCTAGCATATTTTTTGTTTTAGCTTGTCATTTCTTTGCATTTGTAGTTGCTTTCCTGTTTGAATTTGTAATCTTGTTTGTAAAACTTGGTTGTTTTCATTCAAATTGATGATAATGAAATAAATGTGCATGTTTTGATTGAATCCATTCGTGTTCACTAACTGTTTTGCAAATATCCAACACTTGGTTAAGTAGAATTTGGGGAGGATGACGAAAATGACCGACATGCAAATATCGATAATGTATGCTTTTGAAATAAAACCTGTTGATGATGTACAGGCATTGTTTCAAATCCTTAAACACCGGAGATATAAGGAAGATAATCCCTTGTCAACCCCTTTGAGCCTTGTAGTAGGAGTTTCTTTCTGAAAATGAAAAACCCTAAATCTTAGCCTGGGGCAGGGTAGGTGTTAGCTAATTTGACCGAGCGTCCAAATTGCAAAAGGAGTGTCCGTTCGAGGATAAATCACACCCCTAGAGGTCGTGCCTAAAAGACCACAATGGTTCAATCAGGAGTGGGACAGCCACATCATTTCCCAAAGAGTCAGACAACCAGTGTCACACGACTTGTTCAAAAGCAAAGAAGAATGAAAAAAATCAAAAGCCCGCTAAGTCAAGAAAATTTCAAAACAAATGACTTAGGCAAAAATGAGGGCATCCCGCTGGACTTAAAAAAAGTCAAAAGATACTCAAAAGGAGTCAGTCCAGGCAAAAGTTAGGGATATGAAAAAGAAAAGACGAAAAGGATCAAAAGAAAAATCCTCGATGGAAATACGAGTCGTGTGACCACGAGTGTCAAAGACGAAAGGTGAGTGGCTGTCACTCCCAAATCCAAAAGTTTCTCGAACTATCATTCCTATTTTTTCAGCCTCTGAGAGGTGAGCGGCAGGGTCAAATTAGCTAAACGTAGGATGGAAGAACATCAAGGAGAACGGGTGGGTTAGAATAAACTTCGAGCCTTTATCCTTTCTTTCAAAACCATGAACCTGACCACGTTACAACCTTCAAAAGACCTAATTGAAGCAGGGTGTTTCGAAAGCATACACCGGTAAATGTCGTGTCGATTCTGACTCCTAAAAGGTTCCTCTTACCATGTTGATACTGATGTTGATAAATGTTTTGTGCATCATATGCCATAAACTGTTTTTCCTTTTTCCCAGTGAACAGATTGGATGTCAAAGCTGTCATATGTGTTGCATTAATACATCTTTTATGCAGAACAACTTGTTTTACTTGCGAGTAAGCGCTTGACAGCAGAAAAGCTTCCTACAATGGAAAGTATGGTCAAGATAGAATGTGGAGCGCCCGAATGTTCCGAGAGCAGGGGCAAGCTTTATTGTGATTCCCAGTCAGGTCAGCTTCTCGAAGTCAGTTATTCTGGGGCAATCAGGTTGAGATTCAGGCGAATACGGTTAAGAGCGCTACTCTGAATCAGATAATCGGGGCAAGGTCATTGTAGTCAGGGGCAGACCATCTTAAGCGCGCAGAAGTTACTCGAGAAGCATTCAAGGTGAAGTATCTCTCCGAAGTTCAGAACGCTGAGGCATGTCATATCAGGCCATCAGGGCTCAGGTTTGCAGATTCTCTTTCAAGGACTATCCCCACAGAGGTCCCGTAGGCTGAGGCATATCAGAAGCGAAAGGATTGTTGTTCTCTGTATCAGCAAGGCCATTCAGGGTTATTCGAGCAGATGCAGTCGATTTTCGAGAGCGAGATGGATGCGGGAGGTCGTGTCACTATCCCTTGACTCTTCAAGGCTGTGTATTCAGGAAGAATATTTTCCAGCGTCAGGTGTACCTGACCCAGTAAGATGGCTTAAGAGCTCAAATCCAAGTTTGCGATTACTGTGAAGCCCATCTGTGTTGGCGCATCATTTTCCAGATCCGAGCTTCGTCAGTACGCGGGAGGACTCCCTCCATTGTCTCCAGCAGAGACCAATTTGTCATTGGTATGGATAAGCTATCCCCAGAGGAGTCCAATCATATTCAGCACGTCTGCTATTTCACAGCGGAGTTATATACCCCAGCAGGGTATTACTTCGTCGAGGTGTTCGGTTAAGTTCCCGGTTATCCCCGGCAGAGTTGATTTCACTCTCCCAGCATTTATTTTGCTAGGACGATTCAGTGATACCCGGGTTTATCCCCAGCGAAGTTGGCCTCGCCTTCAGCATTTATTCTGCTGAAGTGGTTTTCTGTACCCGGCCTTCTCCGGCAGCTCGAGCCTGCTAGCATATTGCATGCATCATCATATTTGCATCATACTTGCATATCATTGTCAAAATGCGTAGCATTTCCATCTAGAATGGAGCATTACGCTGTAGAAAGATTAAAGCATTTGCATAGGCATACAAAGCGTAAGTCAGGTTTTCTATCAGCCTCATATGGCACGTGAATTACTCTGTGATCAGTTCAGAGGCATTTATCCAGCAACAGTATTCAGACGATTCAGCGGATTATTTGTATCTCAGATCATACAGCGATTATGCTTTGATCAGTCAGTCATCTGATGTTGACAAGCTTTTCTTCCCGTCAATTCATATTGGCGATGTGTTCCTCCAATGAGTGGATTTCTCCGTCTATCATTAGACGTCGGGAGTACGAATGTGGTTTTCTTTCCGTCTATCCATAGACGATGTGAAGTTGCAGGTGATCACAGTGGGGCTTCCAGAAGGGGTTTCCCTGGGATATGCTTTCCTTCCCGTCTATCAGTAGACGATGTGAAGTTTTGGTTGATCTTCAATAAAGTTCAAAATAGAGTTTCTCTAATAAGTAGCTTTTCTTTCCGTCTATCAGTAGACGATGTGAAGTTTTGTGACTGTTCAGCGGGCTTTCTTACTGTCAGATCATACGTATGATGAGGTGTTTCCCCAGCGAGTCTTCTCCGGCTATCCTTAGTTGTTGAGGAGTTTCAAAATGATTTTGAAGGTTGGTTCTCTTTCTGGTTATTGGATGAGATGACGTTTCAAGAGGGACTTTTCTGACCATCAATCCCTATTGATGACGAGGCTCTTCGAAGAATGTTCAGTTTGCGTGATCGTTGATTCTTATTGACGACATGATTCTTTAAAAGGTGGTTTTCTTCCCGTTAGTCCATACTGACGATGTGGCCCCTTCAAGGATATTGACTTCTCCACCAATTCCCGTAGACAGAAGGATTCTGAAATTCAAGGGATGGTGTGGAATTGCGTTATGGTGTCTTTCCGTCTACCCTTAGACGATGTGAATAATGATTTGTTCATCAATCAGGATGATGCCGTCTACCCTTAGACGATGCGAATATTGATTTGTTCATCAATCAGGATGATGCCGTCTACCCTTAGACGATGCGAATAATGATTTGTTCATCAATCAGGATGATGCCGTCTACCCTTAGACGATGCGAATAATGATTTGTTCATCAATCAGGATGATACCGTCTACCCTTAGACGATGTGAATATTGATTTGTTCATCAATCAGGATGATCCCGTCTACCCTTAGACGATGAGAATAATGAGTTGTTCATCAATCAGGATGATGCCGTCTACCCTTAGACGATGAGAATAATGAGTTGTTCATCAATCAGGATGATCCCGTCTACCCTTAGACGATGAGAATAATGAGTTGTTCATCAATCAGGATGATTCCGTCTACCCTTAGACGATGAGAATAATGAGTTGTTCATCAATCAGGATGATGCCGTCTACCCTTAGACGATGTGAATATTGATTTGTTCATCAATCAGGATGATCCCGTCTACCCTTAGACGATGAGAATAATGAGTTGTTCATCAATCAGGATGATGCCGTCTACCCTTAGACGATGAGAATAATGAGTTGTTCATCAATCAGGATGATCCCGTCTACCCTTAGACGATGAGAATAATGAGTTGTTCATCAATCAGGATGATGCCGTCTACCCTTAGACGATGCGAATATGGAGATTAACGTTGTCTTTCCGTCTATCATTAGACGAGGTGAGTATTCAATCAGGGTATCTTCCCGTCCATCTTTGGACGATGTGAGTATATTTCTCTTCCTGCCTATCAGTAGGCAATGTGAAAGAATCAGGTATGTTGTTGCAACCATCAGGGTTTGTTACATGGGGTATCACAAGCAACGGGTATTCAAATCAGGAGTTCTTTATCAGATGATTAATCGGTTTGGTGCCATAATGACTGGACTCGGTTTTCTGGACTGTACTCCCCAAGCAGCTTTCAGTATATGCTCGCGGTTGGCAAATTTTCGGGTTTTATTTGTATTCAACCGTCTCGTACCTCTGAATGTTTGAAGGCTGAGCGCTCTTCAAACCCTTCAGGTCCAAGTCGCTTGAATAGGGGCAGCTGTTGCACCCTAAAATTTGACCAACTGATTTTCCTATCTGACTCATGGTTTAAATTCATATTCGCAGCTCAGATGTATGATTTTTGTGCACAAGCAGGGGATATCAGAGTTTACAGCTTGATTTTTGTCTATCAGATATGGCAGACCCAGTCCAGATTGCCAGGGTTTTATTTTCAGGAAATTGTGCGCTCCTCGGTGATTTTTCAGTGATTTTGAGGATATTCTGATGCCCGGGGATCTCTGTTCGATTCAATCTGGTCTCGTGCGCTTTTACGGTGGTCATTTTTGCATTCATCTGCATTTTTAGGGTTTAATAGGCTTTTGTGAATTTTTAACAGGCTTTATAGAATTTTTCTGGAATTTAAATAGGTTTATAGAATATTTTAATAGCTTAATTCTCTTTTTTAGGATTTTATAGATTTTTTAAATAGATTTTTAGAATATAAATAAGATTTTAAATAGGTTTAATTGCTTTTTAAATCATTTTTTAGAATTTTCTATGGATTTTTTAAATAGGTTTAAGTGTTTTTTAGATAATATAGAAAATAATATAGTTTGTTTTCTTACTAAATGATGGATTTTGATTAGTTTTAAATAATATTAGAATATTAATAGAGTTAGTAGAGATATAGAATTAATTAGGTTAATTGACTTTTTAGGGTTTAATTAGTTTAATCATTTTTTAGAGTTTAATTAGGATTAATTGAATTTTTAGAGTTTAATTGGGTTAATTGATTTTTTTAGAATTAATTAGGAGTTAAATCTTTTTGTTTAGGGTTTAATTGAATTGGTTAGAGTTTATTAGGATTAACCATTAGTTTAATTGGTGTTAGTTAGAATTAATTGTAGGTTTATTAGTACCGTTAATTAGTTTTAATTTTGTTTTGCAGTTTTTTTTGATTTTTTCATGCTGAGCTCGTATGGGCCCAGGGGGCGTTTTTGGCAAGGCCCAGTTTGTTTTTTGTCCAGGAATTACTCAGCCAGTCCAAAAATGGTCCAGAATTCATCCAAAAGTCCAGCGCAGCCTGGAATATTCTAGAAGCTTCCAGCGCCTGCAAAGGTATAAAAGCTGACACGTGTTGGCCATGCAGGGTCCCACACGTTCACCCAGAATCACGCCACCACAGCCATTCTGATTCCCCAGACGCTCACACGTGGTCCCCACTATCTCTCCCTCCTTCCACGCGTCCAGTCCTCAGCTGCCACCTACCTCCACCGGTCAACCCTACCGGAGACTAGTCGTCGGCCATGCAAACCTCTCTGACCGCCGTCTAACCGTCTCCGGCCGCCGCAACAACTCGCCGGAAACGGATTTTTACCCAGAATCCCCTAATTTTCCCCTTTCTTCTCTGATCGCCACCAAGAACCACCACTAGCTTCATCAGAACGTCCAAAATTTCCTCACGAAAATCATCATCGTCAACGTAACGCCCAGATCTTCGCCCATTTTCTCAGAGAACTTGCAAGAATCTTCATCGTTTTGCTTCTCTATCCAAGAACAACCAAGTTTTACGCCCAGATCTTCATCAATATTACAACCTTCACCCTCCACTTTTCCAGAAATCGTCCTCAACCTGCATCACCTTCATCCCCTAATTCCCAGAAACCACCATTGAACTTCATACTCCATCAATCCATCCAAACCTTCAACAACCTTCATACAAAGATTTCCAGAAATCGCCTTGAGCCTTCATACCATCATCGTCCTCAAGACTTTTTCCAGAAACAACTTCAACCAACATCAATTTTCATCAACTTCTCCAGAACAGTATCAAACCTTCAATCATCCTTCAAGCAAGATCTCCAGAAATCATCCTAAGGCGTTCATCCTTCTTAAGCAGATTTCCAGAAGCTTCAAGATTCGCTCATCCAGGTGCGTTGATTCTTCGATTCTTGTGTGCGTCTCGTTTTGATTGTTGCAGCGTAGGGATTTAATCTTGGATTGAACTGGATTTAAGTTGAATACAGTCTTGATTTGAGGTTCGTTTAGAGGTAGGTTAGGGTTCGATTTCAGGTTGTTGTGAGGGTTTGTTGGATGTTTGAGAGTTGCAGAGAGAGGTGAGGGAGAGGAGAAAGATGAGCAGAGCGGTGTATTAGGGTTAGAGGCGATGAACAGTGAGTGGCGTTTTGGGGAAGGAGGTTAGTTTTGTTGTCTGAGTAGTTAGGGCTTTCTGGTTAGAATATTGGGCTTAAGCCCAAGCGTTTTACTAACGCACCCCTCAATTGCTTCCCCACCCCCCTTCTGCGTGAGAGACAGAGTAACTGGAGTTGGGCCTTAGGCCCCAAATTGCTTTCAACACCCCCTGGGCGTAAGCCCATTGAGGTAGCAACTAGGAGTTTGCTGATGCAACACCCCCCCTCTGGTTTCAATTCAATTCTTTTTGTTTTTTTGGATATTAAGTCATGGGCCTGCGTCCAATTGCTATTGGCACCCCCCAATCAGGGCCCAATGTAGAATCCCTTATAGATCTCTTGCTGTTTAAACCTCCCATGTTATTTCTTTTATTTTTCCTTTTGTATTTTCATGTTAAATAATTCATAAAAAATGTAAATAATTGTTTGTTTCAATAATTCTTTTTTCCACCATTTCATGAAAAATGTTTAGAAAATTAAATAAAAATAAAAGTGACATTTTATTTTTTGTTTGTTATATTTTGCATATTTTTCAATTAATTGATTTGTTGTTTTTTAATATTTTCAATGCATGCATATCATTAAGAAATTCATAAAAAATGGTAGATTTAGTCAAATAATTCCGTTCTTTTTTCTGTAGACTCGTAATTCAGTGTAGAATTTTATAGTGCAGAAATATTAGCTCAATCATGCATTTTCACTTTAATTGCATTTTTTCACTGTTATTGATGTTGAATAATTGGTCTGTTGATATATCTGTGTTGCTGATTTTAATTCTTTCATCTGGTGTTGAATTTTATTCTGATTTTTTAGTATGCTGTCCTAGAGCCATGTAGGTTTCCCATTAGATTTTTATTAGATTTTTGTAGGCTATTCTGATAGGATTTGTCTGAGCCTGAATATAGGAGAAGTCTTGGTGACTTCTGACTTTGGAGTTCAACTGTGGTTGAACTTCAGAGATAGTCTTTTGTGGTTTGTTGGCCTGTGGTTTCTTCTTGAAGGTGGGAGCTGATGGAGGTCCTGCTGGAGCTTGCAAAGTTGCATTGGACTGAGGCTTAGTCTAGGAGCTTGTTGTCTGTTTGTGAGGTTCGAGATCCCAAAGTTTGAAGGGAGTTTATGGTACTTTCCTGAGGAAGGCACTATGAATGACTTTCATCCTTCCTTCTCACCTCTTTCGTAAGTATCCAACGATGTCGGAGCCGACTTGTGAGTTTAATTTCTCCTGAGGAGGAATGTAAACTGATCACCTGTTGTTGAGCCACATGGGATACGATTCCTAAGTGGAAGTCTCCTAGTACTTTCCTGAGGAAGGTCCTATGGGTCTATTCACTTAGTTCCACTAGTTTGTCTAGGACTTCTTAAGTATCCAGTGATGTTGGAGCCGACTTGTGAGTTTAATTCCTCCTGAGGAGGAATGTAAACTGATCACAGTTGTTGAGCCACGAAGGGTACGATTCCTAAGTGTCAGCCTCCTAGTACTTTCCTGAGGAAGGTCCTATGAGTCTGCTCACTTAGTTCCCTTAGTGCATATAGGTTTCTCAAGTATCCCGTGATGCCGGAGCCTTCATGTGAGTTTAATTCCTCCTGAGGAGGAATGTAAACTGATCACAGTTGTCGAGCCGCATAGGATATGACTCCTGAGTAGTAACCTCCTGGTACTTTCCTGAGGAAGGCACTATGAGCTTGTCTGCTTAGCTTCCTTTCTCTGGTAAGCTTGTTCTGAAGCTTGGAGAATGGGATTGATTCCTCTTGCCTGGGAGTTTGTTTAGATCCTTGCTTAGGGTTTTGATTAGATTTGTTGCTTAGACCTTTGCTTAGGGCTTTGTATAGAGTTTTGTTTAGAGAGTTATTAGGAGATTGTTTCAGGTTTGTTAGAAGCCCTGCTCAGGGTTAGTCTCTTTGTATTGTTTGACTTGTGTGATATTGTGTTGCATTAGACTTAGGTGTTCATCTAGATAGTTTCTGAGTAGGCGCATCTTAGAAGTAGACTGTGTGTGCATAAGAAGTTGAGGTGGTCCTCCTTCTGCTTGCTTGTTATTGCGTGGCTTTGCTTGTTGGTATTTGGTAGAGCTGAGCTCCCTTGCCTATGTGCCTTGTTCGTCTAGTTGTTGCATTCATGCATATTTTCAGTATTCTTTACGTTGCAGTTTCTTGTGTGTAGTTTAGTCCTGTTGCCATGATCCCTTAGGAGCTCTGACTTCTCCGCTGCGGAGTTGTTATGATAGACATTAGGATGGCTAACCAGGTGTGATAGCAATAGGTAGATTCCCCTGTTTCTCAGCTATAGTTCTAGGGTTTCCCTTTCCTTTCTGTAGGAGTTTTTGAGTAGCTTGACCCGTAGTTAGCTGAACTACAGCTGCTCTGATTCTTCGTTCCAGACGAAGATATGTAGGCATAGGATGCGATATCCTAGCGAGCACACTAACGACTAACCTTTGTTCTCTCGCGGCTGTGCGATCGAGACTTTCCCGCTAACGACTAATTGTTTCCCTTTCTCTTGCCCTAGTGCATTTGAGACCTGATCATAGTTGTAGGTTCCCGAGCCTTAGAGACCAGTTTGTTTTCTCACTGCTGTGTGAGAGCCCCTGTTTACCCGTAGTTAGCCGAACTACGTTTGCTCTGATCTTTCATTTCAGATGAAAGTACGTAGGCACAGGACGCGATGTCCTGGCGAGCAACCTTTCCCCCGTTTAGGCGTAGGAAGTCGAACTACGTTGACTCTGACTTTCCCATTGCACGAGGGAATACGTAGGCCCAGAACACCGTATGTTCTGTCGAGTCCTGTCCTTTTATTTTCTTTTCAGACCAGCCATTAGCGTAGATAGATAACACACCCTTTTACCTATAAACACCAAGCGTGGATCCCGTCGAGTACGACGGACGTGAGGGGTGCTAATACCTTCCCCTTGCGTAACCGACTCCCGAACCCAGGTTTTGGTTGCGATGACCATACCTTTTCCCGTCTTTGCGAGGTTTACTTCGAGCGTTTCCTTTCCCGCTTTGAGGGATAAATAACGCACGGTGGCGACTCTCCTGTCAAGCCGGCGCCGATTTTCGCAGTAGCGACAACGAGGCATTTGTTAAAATTAGGGTTTGAAGTTTGTAGTTTTGAATTTTTAGGGTTTGAGGGTTTATGGACTATTGGCGCGGCGGCCAAACAGTTAGACCTAACCTTCGGATGTGACAGTGACAGCGATATTGGTGAAAAAATTACGAGGAATTTAAATCATGCAAGCGAAAATTTAAATGCGGGAAGTAAACGCGATTGTTATGTTCGCGAGGTTACAATTGAGAAGCAGTTACAGCAATAATACCATTTAATTTTAAAAAAAGACGTAAACATAAAGGGGCAACATAGTAAGCTGCACAGTGAACAAACTAAGTTAGTAAACAGAATTACGAAACAGAAGTGTGAAATTATGGGATATCTGAGACTTTTATTGTTTTTTTTTTTTTGTGATATTTATATACAAGCTCTAAATAGAAAATTTTAAAAGAAACTAAGTTAAATTTGCAAAAGGAATAATGGTTTTAATTTTGAAGAGTTTTAATTTATTTAAAAAAGTTCTAAAAACTAAATTAGTGGTTATTAACAGGAAAGGAATTTTAATGTTTTTAAGAAGAGGTATTTATTGTCATTAGCAAGAAAACAGTTTTTAGTTATACGAAAATATATTTAGTTATTATATCAAAAAAAAAAATAATTAAAATAAGTAAAGGGGATTAATTTAGTTAAGAAAAAAAGATAGTATAGCTGTATATATCAAAATTAATTGACAAAAACAAACTAAGCATTAAATGGGAAAAGGTTTGGGCCGATGGTCTCTCTCCAACCCGGTACACTCAAAAGGAATAGATCATGTTTTAGGGTTTTGAACCCTATTGGTTTCGCGTCCGCCATTTACTTTCGCATATGGTCTATCTCTTCATTCTTTATCTTCCATCGATCGTTCAATGGCAACTTCCATTCTCAAAGTTCCTGAAAAAAAACAAACAACAACACAGAACAATGTGAGATTTCGAAGTAGATTGCTCAACCTCTTTAGCTTGAATTCGAGTGATCTCGTGGAGGCGATGATGTTGTTCAATCTGAGCCTCGGAATTGTTTGCTCGTCGTCGGATATGGCGGCGTTGGTGAACTTCTCCCGACCCTTTGCGTTCTGATGGATGGCTTTGACGAAACCTCTCTTCCTTCCCTCGCGGCCACTTTATCGTTCGCGTTGTTGGGTGATTCCCTTTTTCCTCACACGCGGTTGCTAGCCCTCTTTCGCGTTTTTCTGCTAGGGTTTCCAAAAGGTTGCTTCTCTCCTTTATATATCTTTGTGATTTTCGTGGGCTTTTGGACTTGCAAATTCCAATTTGATTTACTTCTGATCTTATTTGATTTTTCGTAACCTCCGTAAACCAACATTATTTCGATTTGATTGGAAGTTTGATATGATTTCCTTCCTTTTCTGGGCTTGATTGAGACTTCCATTAGATGCATATTTTTTGATTCATTGGATATTTGATTGGATTCCATCTTACTTTGTCTTGGTAACCGGTTTAGCTGTGGATCCTTTTTTTTTCAGATATCGATCCAGATTTGTTTTGGATATTTGTTTCACTTTGGTTAACCGGATATCTGTTTTACTTTGATTAACTGGTTTCATTGTGATCTGAACTGATGGTAGTTTTAATCGCTGCCTATTTTTCTGATAAACTTGCATTTCTCTGGTCCTTCTGGTGTTTATTTGGATCCAATCCCTGATGTCTGTTGACTTGATTTTCAGATATTGATTTGGATTGTTATTTTCCAGGTGAACTCCAATTCGGATTCGGTCCACAATTATTTACTTGATAAGGGCTGGACCGCTTGACTCTTGGCTTCGGATACGGTGTTTGACGTAACTCTGTTACTTTTCTGTTAGGCTTTTCTGCAGAACAACTTTGTTTTCTGATGAGCTTGACTCCTTGAGATGTCTTGTTGGATATCCGAATCTTGAGCAGCTTTTGGTTATCAGTTGGAATACACTTACTTTTCTTCTTCTTCTTTCAGTGAACTGATACTTCGGATGGATCAATGCCACTGAGAAGATTATACGGTGATGATGACCATTGGTCTGAACCTTCGAGGGTCGCCTTTTGACATTTTGGTTTTGATTGTGTCGCCTTAGCGATGATGACCTTCGGGTCTGAGCTGACATTTTGTGCTTGAGCTGATAGTCCGTGCGAAATCACCGTATGCTCATAATTCGATGTTCGGTAGGGAGTTGGTAACAGTCCCGGTCGTGGCTCTCCTGGCCGCTCGAACTTCACGCCCAATGATGATTAAATTGAGGGCTGATATGACTTCAAATCTCTTTGTTATTTTTCTATTTGCTTCGACTCGCGTATGAACTCGTGTCCTATTACTGATTGTTTTTGTTTTTCTTTTTCTTTTTGACAGGTGAGAGTTTAGTGCTGATGAAGGCGATGATGATGTTATAATCTGAGCCTCGGGGTTGTTTGCCCGCCGTTGAATGAGACGGCGCCGGTGGGCTTCCTTCGGCTTGTTCGCTTGTGTTTTGTACTAATGATCTTTGATGAAGTTCCTTTTCTCTCTCGTTCTCGGCTGTCCCGTATCGATAAGAACAGGAATTGCTTGATCTGATGCCGATGGCGCGGATCGGTAACGGGGGTAGGGTGCGGCTTCGGTCGTGCCGCTCCCGGCACTCGATGATGACAATGTTCTGAGAGTGTCAAACAAATTTCTAACTTTCATTCTGCTTGTTTTGATTTTTTTTGTGTGCAGGTACGAAAAAGTCGGGTACTCGGAGAACTTAATCAGAGAAGTTGAGCATGAAGAAATATTTGGAAATACTCTTTAGGATAGTTAGGAATTTAGAGAATGTGTAATTTCTTTTTTTGTACTTTGTAGTGAAAATACTACTAAACCAATATTCAATAAAATTCCTTTCAATTTTAATACCCCTTTGTAATTGTAAGATAAAAATATTCTGAATAAATTCAAAACACTTTTATATTCCAATTACTTCTCTCTCTTTTTTTTATGAATAAAACACACATGAATAAATTCATGTATATATTATTATTTTCTTTCGAATAATATTCCTCCAATTACTTCTTCTTCCAATTAACTTGCAACCGAATGATCCACCTCATTCTGATTAAACTCCGCCGTCTAAATACCTTTGAATGAACATACGCGATCAAGCATTAATCGAGTAAACTTGAACAGACAGCTTAACTTTACCGAATAGACTTGTACAGGTAAACCTCAAGAACTCAACCGAATCAAACTTGTCATTCCCACATAACTGATGTATCCCACAGAGAAATCGCTTGATTGCTTGCACTGATTTAACCGAACCAAATTTGATGTCCCAACATAATCAAATCCACGTGACAAAATAAATGTCTCGGAAATCCACTGACGACAGAGCTTCGGCCCATAAAATCCTAGAGACAGCTCTTCTTCAAAAACTGGCGGGAAATTCTGTGCAAATGACACTCTTGCCCTTTTCATAGTTAACGCGCACCTGATGTAATTCCTGCAAAATAAACACACTACATAACCTGTTAATGGTTGGCGGATGCGAAAATGAGATGTTATGCAACATGAATCGACTAAATCTGAGGGTAAAATTTAGGGTATGACATTTGAACTATAGTGGTTTCAACAGCAAGGAGGTGGGATCTTAAGGTCAAAAATTAGGGTGCAACTGATGCCCCTATTTAAGTTACTTCTATTCGGAGATATGGAGATTGAAATCTTCGTCTCGACGAGATAGGAGGGACTTAAATACAAACATTGTACGAATTTTTGGCCATAAGAAGCCACCGAATGCAAATGATATGCAATGATATGAAATGCAAAACAAAGAGGATCCTGTGGATTTAAGGTGTCACATGGGAGAAAACTAGACACGACATGCGAGAAACAAAGGAGTAATAAAATCGACGAAGCGGGACTCCGCGGGGACAGGATACGACCATCAATGGGGAATCTCCAAAATGTAACAGCGGCACATACGCCCAGAATATAGCGTTTTAGCAGCAGATGAGAGACTTGTAATTGAAGGATAACTTATTATCACCACGGAGCCATCGAGATGACTGTAATACCCAGAGTGAATTCTCTGATCGAATCAATAATTCAGTTTGGTTTTGTTTTTTTTTTTTATATTTTTTTTTTATATCTTTTTCTCAACTTGAAATAGTAAAATGCATACCTTCCCCAAGTGTCATGATAAGGGTACCATGAGCTGGTCTCAGCCTCTGCCCGAAATGTCAAGATTTTGTAGGTGGTAGAATCGCTGTAGTTTGTAGATGTAGATGTCCTTTGTAGTTGTAGAACTTCCCCTTGTGTCATAGTCTGGATGCTATGAGCTGGTCTCGGTTTCTGACGTAGAACTTCCCCTTGCGTCATGGTATGGGAACCATGAGCTGGTCTCGGTTTCTGACGTAGAACTTCCCCTTGCGTCATGGTATGGGAACCATGAGCTGGTCTCAGTTTCTTGATGTAGAACTTCCCCTTGCGTCATGGTATGAGAACCATGAGCTGGTCTCAGTTTCTTGATGTAGAACTTCCCCTTGCGTCATAGTCTGGATGCTATGAGTTGGTCTCGGTCCCTTCCCGAAATGATGAAAACTCGTGAGAGCACCTTCATAGGGGGTTGTAGATTTTGTAGATTGTGGATGTCGTTGTAGACTGTAAATGTAGTTCGTTGTAGAACCCTGTAGATGTAGTTTATTGTAGAACCCTGTAGATGCAATTCGTTGTAGAACCCTGTAGATGTAGTTCGTTGTAGAACCCTGTAGATGCAGTTCGTTGTAGAACCCTTTAGATGTAGTTCGTTGTAGAACCCTGTAGATGCAGTTCGTTGTAGAACCCTGTAGATGTAGTTCGTTGTAGAACCCTGTAGATGCAGTTCGTTGTAGAACCCTGTAGATGTAGTTCGTTGTAGAACCCTGTAGATGTATTTCGTTGTAGAACCCTGTAGATGTGATTGTAAATGTAGATGTAGCTTCACCGGGGATCTTCGGAAGATATGTGAGCCGGTTGAATTGTAATCTCTGGGGAGATGCCATTTGACGGAGGTAAATTTGTGTGATGAACTCACTGGGGAATACCTTTGTTGTTGTAAAATATGTGAACTCTCAAATGAAGAGAGATGTCTGTAATTACCTTCTCTGCTGGATCAATAATGTTGAGGGACCCCACGGAGGGTGAATGATTTGTCTTGTAGAAACTATTGTTCGTCGTCTCAAATAAAGAGATAGATGTAGATGTTGCTGAAGGGATGTCTGTCTTCATGAATACTCTTCTTGGGGAATAGGGTGCAAAATAAATGCACACTTAATCCATGTTCAAAGGTTGGAGACGTCCATGATGTAATTGCCAAAAGACCGAAGTTCAGTTAAGGGAATATCTGAAGAGAAACTATCAAATAAGACTCGACCATCGAGGTGTGAACTCAAATGGAATTGTACTAAAATAACCATCCTCCATGAGGATTGAACTCCATGGGGAAGAATGAAACATTGTTTTCTGCCTAGGTCGACAAATCTAATTGAAAGGATAAGACATACCCAACACCTAGGGATAACTACGGCCAAAGCGACAGAACACAAAGGATGCAAACAAATGTATATGACATGCTGTCTACTTATATGTTATGTGTATGCCTATGCCGACAAAATAGACGGAAAGAGGTGCCGGAGATGAAATAATCATCTCGACCAATCTTTGAAGATAGAAGCACCGCTGGGAATAAATGGAGAACTAGATATAGGATCACACTCTCGCTTCAGGGCTTCAGAATTCCTCTTGAATATATCGGAGTCGAAACTTCGTGGGGATGAAATAAACATCCACCTTGTTGGGGAAAGCTGTGGTTATAAAAGATTTACTGAGGAGGGAGATAACGCCCACTTCATTCGGGAAGGCAAAGTTTGAGCAAATCACTGGAGAAACAAACAGGTCCTCCACTGGGGGTTTCTTATCATCACCGCTTAAAATAAAGATTCATCAGAGGAATCGTGGCCATCTGAAGTAAAATTCACCAGGGACATAAAGAATGTTGTGGAAACCAAGTAGTTCTGTAATAGTCGCCATTTTGGACAATAGGTGTCGTGAGTGGATGACGTGCTCTTCACTTCTCAAATGCCCCAGAGTACATGCTTTATGAGAAAAAAAATCGTTCCAAGAGGATTTTACAGAGAATAGGGGGTTCAATTGCCCCACTATTTTCAAACTCTTGGAGAGATTGTTGAATCTCGACGTAACTGGCCCGGATTGACGGTGTTATGTATAACTGAGTCTTCAAAACTTACTTCTGAGAAAGTCAGACTTGCATTAGTAGACAACTTGGAAACTACTTGCCCTTGTTCAACATGGTCTTCAAGTTTCATCATTGGTGTCTATATGTAAACTTTCTAATATATCAGGCAAAATCAACACGCATGAAATGTTAATCCTGAAACTGTTAAAGCAACATGTATGTTTGTCTTGAAGTTTTTTTTTCTCTTTTTTTTTGTTGAAAAAAGATATCACAATAACTTGTGACCAAATCACTAGTTAGGATACAAGTTTAATTTATAGAGCCAACATCAAATTGAGCATAGCTTATAGGAGTCAGGAAACGTCATCTCATCGAGTATGCTTTCAAAATAAACCCTACTTCAATTAGGTCTTTTAAAGGTTGTATCGTGGCTTGGTTCACGGTTTAAGAAACAAAGGATAAAGGCTCAAAGTTTATTTGTACCCACCCATTCTTCGTGAGGTTCTCCAATCCTACATTCAGCTAAACTTGATACAAGCACTTATCTCTCAAGAGGATTTTGATATGGTTGAGAATCTGTCGAGGTTTTGGACATGGCAGTCACTCACCCATTTCCTTTTGGTGTTTGATCACACGACTTGTTCTTTACTGGATATTTCTTTGTAACATTTTGTTTTTGCCTAACTTTTGCCTGGACGAAGTCTTTTGAATTTGACTTTGAAATCCAGCAGGCTGTCTCAATTTCTCCTAGTCTCCTTCATAGGTTTTGACTTGGTGGACTTTTCTTTTTCCATTATTTTTTTATTTTTTGAACAAGTCGTGTGACTATAAGTCATTTTGGCATTTTTGAAAGGATTGTGACTGCCCCACTCTTTGGATAGTTGAGGGATATTCGTTTGTGTCTTTTTGACTTCTAGCCTCCTAATATGTTAGGGATGGATAGGATGGATTCTCGAAGGTTCACTCCTCCTTTTTGAGAGTTTGGGCGCTCAATCAGCTTAACTGAAAACTACCCTGCCCCAGGTTACAATTGAGGGTTTTTTATTTGTAAAAGAAAACTCCTACTTCAAGGCTCAAAGGGGTTAAAGAGGGATTATCTTCCTTATACCTCCAATGTTTAGGATTTGAAATAATGCCTTACATCATCAGCAGAGTTTTATTTAAAAAGCATACAACGAGAGATCTTTGCGTTTTTATTCGTCATCCTCCTCCCAATTCTCTGCCAAAGCAAAAGATTGAATAGAGTTGGCATTATAAATTATGAAAAATAATTTTATGAGTGAATACGAATGGATTTCTTCAAGACAAACATTTATTGCATTACTTATTCAAAATAGAAAGTTCTTACACACCAAATATGCTTTCAACCCGAGAAAAAAATGAACAAAATAAAACTTCTTCAGAGAGTCCTTTCTAGGACCTTTATTGTACTTTCACGCAGACTGGAGAGACATGCGGAGATGTCTGGTGCGCAGCTTTCAGGCGCGGTGTTGACGACCTTGAATCATGCCTGTGGAGGACGAACCTTGTTGAGATATGGGGCTATCTCGCACATAAGGGACAGAACCCTCAAAGGACAAGATTCCACATTGGACCAAACTTTGAACGTATGCTTTCATACCGTAACAATTCTCAATGTCGTGCCCCGGAGCACCTCGATGATACAGGCAAAATCTGTTGGCTTTGTACCAGTATGGAAACTTCTTAGGTACCTTAGGTGGAGCTCTTGTCTGGATATGACCTCTTTGAATCAGAGCTGGGAACAAGTCAGCATACTTCACGGGGATGGGATCAAACCGATGAATTACTTCTCTTGGAGTATCTGGAGTCATCCTTTGATACCTTTTTCGGAATCGTCGATTCTGTGGTTGATCTGGAGAGGCCAACCTCTGCCTAGGAGATGGTTGTTGTTCACGCTGAGCGGGTATTGCATACTGACCTTGAGGATGGGGTACCGGAGCTATGAATTCTCTGGAAGGTCCACTGTCATCTTTATTGTCCGGGGCTATACCCAAGTTGTGATGGTATTGCCTCACAAAAGCAACAGCTAAGTCTTCCCAAGACTGAATGTGGTTCCTTTGTAGCTTCATATACCATGTTAACGGTGCTCCACACAAACTTTCTTGAAAGCAGTGAATCATTAGTTTGTCGTTCCCAAGGTAAGCAGTCATCTTCTGACAAAACATCATCAAATGATACCTTGGACAAATCGTACCTCTGTACACTTCGAAGGTGGGCATTTGGAATTCTAGAGGGACAACTCGGTTTGGAACTAGGCGCAGGTCATGAGCATAAAAATCAGGTGCACGGTTCCTCTTCATCATTTTCCATCGTTCTTTGAAGTCACGAAATTCATTTTCGAATGCTATAAGCCCAGGATCGTCCATTTCCTTCTCAGCATGAACATTCTGAAAGTCAGCAAACAGGTTGTCTCGCATGGGCTGAAGTTGCGCTGGCACAAAGTCGTCGGAGGGACGGTGAAATGTTGGTTTGGACCTTACTCTGAAGCTAGTCATGTGATCCATATCTTCGTCCTCTTTACTGTCCTTTAGTAATACTTCAAGCTTGGTCAGATGGGCGAGGTGTCAACTGACAGACAAAAGACAGAGGACCGGATGAGCCACAGAAAAGGAGAGATTCATGCATATGTGAAATGCTGAATGATGGATGCAAAAATGCAGAATGCAGAAATGAAAGGTTTCATGGAACTCAAGTTTTCATAAACGTTACAGAGTTTTCTTTACCCCTGCTTCCTTAGGTCGTCCAAGTTATGACCCTTAAAAGAATACTTCCAAAATATTTTCTTTTACAATACATATCGGTTTCTGTAATGTTTATAACTAAACTAGGAGTCCCATGAAACCAATGCAGAATGATGCTTTATGAATGCAACAAACATAGATAGACAAGGATACACAAACAAAGGGTGCCCTAAGTTTGCGACGATCATGGAGCAAAGGGTATACCCATTCCCAAAGGATAAAGACTAAAGGTTGATTGTACCTGTAGAACCGGGTTCTAAAGAGGTTCCCAAAGTCATTAGCCCATCTTTTGGATATTATCAACTTCCCAACTAACTCCGGGGTTAATAATATTCTCAAGAGAACTTCTTTTGAGTGTAGCATCGCGTAGTACTATTTCGGGACTTGCTCCCTCATAGTCTCGCACTACATCCTAATAAAGGCCAAAGTGGGGGTTAAAGGTAACTACGGTCCTTAGTATCATGGACTCCAATTGAGAATAGTAAAAGTTTTCACGACTAAACTCGTTCAACCGAACCATTTTCAAAAGGGTCTCCACTAAGCGGGATTCTCGAGTCAACTTAGTCGGGACTCACTTCCTATAAGCCTCGTCGAATATATCACCATCCTATCATAATTTCTCTCAAGTCCGGGTGTAGGACTTTGTCTCACCACTCATAGGTATCAACCCAAAAGAAATAAACAAATAATTATACAAATAAACAAATAAGCAATAGACAAATAAATAAAACAAGGTAGGGAAACCCACAAGCGGGTCCCCAGTGAAGTCGCCATTTCTGTCGCGGTGAAATTTGGATACCAAACTATTAATTAGTTTGAATCGTTAATTCAATTTGCAACCGAACTTTGATTTGTCCAAAGGAAGGGATAAAGATCGAAATTCCCACAATGCAATGCAAATGCAAGGTTTGATTGTTTTAGGTTCGGGGGTTGGTTAAACTTAGGGAAGGTACTAGCATCCTAAGTTTCTGTAGTACTCTACAGGAACCTCTTGTTTTATATTGTTTATTGCTAAGTGTTTATCTGCTTAAGGATGATATTAAGGGTTAAAGGTAAAGAGAAAGACCTAAGGGGTTAGTCCTAAGTATACTCGATAAGATGTCGCATCTTATGCCTACATATCCTTACGGGAATGGAATCAAAGTATCTGTAGTTCCCCTCACAAGGGAGGTTAGAAACATCTTGACTGTGGTCAAGGTTTCAAGGGGAGTAAACGTATCTTAAGGACACGCTTACGCGGAGTGTAGAAACTCCAAATCTCTATGTTGAATTGTTAAGTTGAAATTAGGGTTAGGTTAGGGATTCCGCGGCGGGAAACCTTAAAATGAGTGCGGTGGCTCTTTGACCTAAAACTAGGGGTAATTCTGTAATTTTGCCTGCGGCGAGGCATTTGTTAAAATTAGGGTTTGAAGTTTGTAGTTTTGAATTTTTAGGGTTTGAGGGTTTATGGACTATTGGCGCGGCGGCCAAACAGTTAGACCTAACCTTCGGATGTGACAGTGACAAAGATATTGGTGAAAAAATTACGAGGAATTTAAATCATGCAAGCGAAAATTTAAATGCGGGAAGTAAACGCGATTGTTATGTTCGCGAGGTTACAATTGAGAAGCAGTTACAGCAATAATACCATTTAATTTTAAAAAAAGACGTAAACATAAAGGGGCAACATAGTAAGCTGCACAGTGAACAAACTAAGTTAGTAAACAGAATTACGAAACAGAAGTGTGAAATTATGGGATATCTGAGACTTTTATTGTTTTTTTTTGTGATATTTATATACAAGCTCTAAATAGAAAATTTTAAAAGAAACTAAGTTAAATTTGCAAAAGGAATAATGGTTTTAATTTTGAAGAGTTTTAATTTATTTAAAAAAGTTCTAAAAACTAAATTAGTGGTTATTAAAAGGAAAGGAATTTTAATGTTTTTAAGAAGAGGTATTTATTGTCATTAGCAAGAAAACAGTTTTTAGTTATACGAAAATATATTTAGTTATTATATCAAAAAAAAAATAATTAAAATAAGTAAAGGGGATTAATTTAGTTAAGAAAAAAAGATAGTATAGCTGTATATATCAAAATTAATTGACAAAAACAAACTAAGCATTAAATGGGAAAAGGTTTGGGCCGATGGTCTCTCTCCAACCCGGTACACTCAAAAGGAATAGATCATGTTTTAGGGTTTTGAACCCTATTGGTTTCGCGTCCGCCGTTTACTTTCGCATATGGTTTATCTCTTCATTCTTTATCTTCCATCGATCGTTCAATGGCAACTTCCCTTCTCAAAGTTCCTGGAAAAAAACAAACAACAACACAGAACAATGTGAGATTTCGAAGTAGATTGCTCAACCTCTTTAGCTTGAATTCGAGTGATCTCGTGGAGGCGATGATGTTGTTCAATCTGAGCCTCGGAATTGTTTGCTCGTCGTCGGATATGGCGGCGTTGGTGAACTTCTCCCGACCCTTTGCGTTCTGATGGATGGCTTTGACGAAACCTCTCTTCCTTCCCTCGCGGCCACTTTATCGTTCGCGTTGTTGGGTGATTCCCCTTTTCCTCACACACGGTTGCTATCCCTCTTTCGCGTTTTTCTGCTAGGGTTTCCAAAAGGTTGCTTCTCTCCTTTATATATCTTTGTGATTTTCGTGGGCTTTTGGACTTGCAAATTCCAATTTGATTTACTTCTGATCTTATTTGATTTTTCGTAACCTCCGTAAACCAACATTATTTCGATTTGATTGGAAGTTTGATATGATTTCCTTCCTTTTCTGGGCTTGATTGAGACTTCCATTAGATGCATATTTTTTGATTCATTGGATATTTGATTGGATTCCATCTTACTTTGTCTTGGTAACCGGTTTAGCTGTGGATCCTTTTTTTTCCAGATATCGATCCATATTTGTTTTGGATATTTGTTTCACTTTGGTTAACCGGATATCTGTTTTACTTTGATTAACTGGTTTCATTGTGATCTGAACTGATGGTAGTTTTAATCGCTGCCTATTTTTCTGATAAACTTGCATTTCTCTGGTCCTTCTGGTGTTTATTTGGATCCAATCCCTGATGTCTGTTGACTTGATTTTCAGATATTGATTTGGATTGTTATTTTCCAGGTGAACTCCAATTCGGATTCGGTCCACAATTATTTACTTGATAAGGGCTGGATCGCTTGACTCTTGGCTTCGGATACGGTGTTTGACGTAACTCTGTTACTTTTCTGTTAGGCTTTTCTGCAGAACAACTTTGTTTTCTGATGAGTTTGACTCCTTGAGATGTCTTGTTGGATATCCGAATCTTGAGCAGCTTTTGGTTATCAGTTGGAATACACTTACTTTTCTTCTTCTTCTTTCAGTGAACTGATACTTCGGATGGATCAATGCCACTGAGAAGATTATACGGTGATGATGACCATTGGTCTGAACCTTCGAGGGTCGCCTTTTGACATTTTGGTTTTGATTGTGTCGCCTTAGCGATGATGACCTTCGGGTCTGAGCTGACATTTTGTGCTTGAGCTGATAGTCCGTGCGAAATCACCGTATGCTCATAATTCGATGTTCGGTAAGGAGTTGGTAACAGTCCCGGCCGTGGCTCTCCTGGCCGCTCGAACTTCACGCCCAATGATGATTAAACTGAGGGCTGATATGACTTCAAATCTCTTTGTTATTTTGCTATTTGCTTCGACTCGCGTATGAACTCGTGTCCTGTTACTGATTGTTTTTGTTTTTGTTTTTGTTTTTGACAGGTGAGAGTTTAGTGCTGATGAAGGCGATGATGATGTTATAATCTGAGCCTCGGGGTTGTTTGCCCGCCGTTGAATGAGACGTTGTCGGTGGGCTTCCTTCGGCTTGTTCGCTTGTGTTTTGTACTAATGATCTTTGATGAAGTTCCTTTTCTCTCTCGTTCTCGGCTGTCCCATATCGATAAGAACAGGAATTGCTTGATCTGATGTCGATGGCGCGGATCGGTAACGGGGGTAGGGTGCGGCTTCGGTCGTGCCGCTCCCGGCACTCGATGATGACAATGTTTTGAGAGTGTCAAACAAATTTCTAACTTTCATTCTGCTTGTTTTGATTTTTTTTTTGTGCAGGTACGAAAAAGTCGGGTACTCGGGAGAACTTAATCAGAGAAGTTGAGCATGAAGAAATATTTGGAAATACTCTTTAGGATAGTTAGGAATTTAGAGAATGTGTAATTTCGTTTTTTGTACTTTGTAGTGAAAATACTACTAAACCAATATTCAATAAAATTCCTTTCAATTTTAATACCCCTTTGTAATTGTAAGATAAAAATATTCTGAATAAATTCAAAACACTTTTATATTCCAATTATTTCTCTCTCTCTTTTTTTTTTTTTATGAATAAAACACACATGAATAAATTCATGTATATATTATTATTTTCTTTCGAATAGTATTCCTCCAATTACTTCTTCTTCCAATTAACTTGCAACCGAATGATCCACCTCATTCTGATTAAACTCCGCCGTCTAAATACCTTTGAATGAACATACGCGATCAAGCATTAATCGAGTAAACTTGAACAGACAGCTTAACTTTACCGAATAGACTTGTACAGGTAAACCTCAAGAACTCAACCGAATCAAACCTGTCATTCCCACATAACTGATATATCCCACAGAGAAATCGCTTGATTGCTTGCACTGATTTAACCGAACCAAATTTGATGTCCTAACATAATCAAATCCACGTGACAAAATAAATGTCTCGGAAATCCACTGACGACAGAGCTTCGGCCCACAAAATCCTAGAGACAGCTCTTCTTCAAAAACTGGCGGGAAATTCTGTGCAAATGACACTCTTGCCCTTTTTCATAGTTAACGTGCACCTGATGTAATTCCTGCGAAATAAACACACTACATAACCTGTTAATGGTTAGCGGATGCGAAAATGAGATGTTATGCAGCATGAATCGACTAAATCTGAGGGTAAAATTTAGGGTATGACATTTGAACTATAGTGGTTTCAACAGCAAGGAGGTGGGATCTTAAGGTCAAAAATTAGGGTGCAACACCATGGGTATTTGGTTATAGCCCGAATATGCGTCCATGAAAGATAACAATTTAAAATTGACAGAGTTATCAACTATTTTATCTATGTTGGGAAGGGGATATGCGTCTTTAAGGCAGACCCTATTAAGATCGGTATAGTAAATACATATTCGCCATTTCCATTATTCTTTTTAACGAGTACACCATTGGATAGTCAAGTGGTGTACTTGGCTTCCGAGATAAAGTTTGTCTCTAAGAGGTCTTTTACAGTCTGTTCGACAACCTGTGTCTTCTCTGGAGACTGTCGTCGTCTATGTTGAGCTACTGTCCTAACGACATGGTCGGTAGTGAGGTGGTGACAGGCTACGTCAGGGTCTATCCCAGGCATCTTCACGTCACTCCATGTGAACAGGTTTGCATTCTCCCAGAGGCATTCTCTTGGTTGTTTCCTTGTAAGTTCGGAGAGGCCAGTCCAAATCATCACTCCCCGCTGGGGTCGTTGTAACACCCCACTTTACCCTGTACGTGGAATATAATAAATATACAGGAATAATTCATGAAATTCATTAGAGTTCTCCAACACAGTGGGATATCACACTAAGTCACTTCATTTCATTAAAATAATCAATATTATTTAGTTTTCAAGTAAGCAGCGGAATACAAATCAATTCTCCAATATAATTCTCCTCGACACGAGGTCATACAACATAAGTCCAATAAATGAAGATACATAACAATAAACAAATAAAGTAGTCAAATAACAACATAATCCTGTCATCCCATGTTACGTATCAGAGCGACTCCTAAGACTCGATCAAATAGCAACACACTCCAAGCACTACTCAGGTACCTGGTCACCTGTACTCCCAAGAGAGCACAGACACAACAACAAAAAGGAGTGAGAACTACATTCAATAAATAAACGATGAAATACACATGCTAAGGAGTAGTTACACACCACACATACAATTATACATAATTAACGCACATACACGTGCCACCTCAATCATTCGACACTAATAGCCCACATTCAATTACAATAATGCAATGCGACTCACTGACTCGACACAATGCATGTGGTACCAACACAATCTCATACGGTTCATACTAGAACCCAATTCCCGTCGGAATCCGGATAAGTCGTATATACGTTCCTCTGAACTACAACTTATCTCCACAACGACTTCCACAATGGAGTCCGGATGAAACTAGGCACCCATCATGGATTCCCACCTAGCCATCTCCACAAGACACATGATATGAAATGCATGTCAACACAATTATGCAATATAATACATCATGCATAATTCACGATCAATCTTGATCCACACGAGTCATCCGCTCACCGTAATCCTCTCGGGAATTACCACACTCGCACAAGATTGTCCACATTCGACCATCTTGGCCCACATCTATCAAAACACCAAGACATCATTGAACCAGAACATGATTCGTTACTAAAACATATACACATTTGACTTCTCAAACATAATTAGATATAAAAATATTGGGAAAAAATTCCATTATTTATCCTATGTTATAGCTCTATTCATTAGCTTTCCAACGCTTCGAACGGGGGTCAAAATGGACTTACGGATCCAAAGTTACGTCCAAAACAATTTCGACCGAAAACATGAACAATCGTGACGGACAGAAAGACGCTGTTACGCTCCGGAACTGGTTTTCACTCAATTATTCTTGTGAATCACTTACTCAAAGCACTCAAAACATCACTAAAACATTCCTAAGGTTATACGGCAATAACGACACAACTTCTATGGTTTATTAGGCTCATCTGGCAACATTTGCAACACCTAAAACACTATTTCCTGCAATTGCTCTGAGTACTTCAGAGTTACCCACATTTGAATATTCCTATTCCTATATGGACAACATATTACAATTTTTCCTTCAATTACACCCTACGACATTAAATTACTCACTATCTAATATTCAATCCCTTTAGGGTCAGACATATAACAATGTCAAGGTTCTGGCCACGAAGGTTCAATTTTCCATAAGTTTTTCCTATATTAATATTTAATGATATATATCATTTGGTCATTTGGTCATAACCTCAGATTCTTACGGTTACCTCCCTATTTCCCACAACTAACCCAAATCTCTAAACCTTAGGGAAACTTTAGAGCATCGTACTAATAACGATATAACACATTCATTTCTACATATTTACCCAAATCCCTAAACCTTACATCACCACAACATACCGAAAGGTATACATAGAAAACTATGAAAAGCAATACTCCCCATACAATAATCATTCAAGAACAACAACAATTTTATGGAATTTATCATGCTACGAAAATTAGATCAAGAATCCTCAAGAACACATAATTCCTATGAGAGAAAGGACCTCTCACTACCCTCTCATGTTAATTCACCCATATTGAAATCCATTCTCCCCCCTTACCTCGATTAATTGCTCAATCGTTGAAGAATCTTAAATGATTGACAACCCTAGCCTCCTTCTCTTCCTCCTTGTTCTTCTTCTCACTTTTTCTCCCAAAACCTTTCTCATCCTTGTTCTTCTTCTCACTTTTTCTCCCAAAACCTTTCTCTGTCAGTTTATCGTGTTCTAATTCTCTTTCCCCAAAAAAACTTCTCTATTTCCTTTAATCCCGTATTTCTTATTTTATTATTTAAATAATATAATAATAATAATAATAATACTAATATTATTCTCCCACTAATAATAATATTCATACTAATAGTAATAATATGAATAATAATAATATTCCACCAAATAATATTATTAATACGAATAATAATAATAATAATAATAATAATAATAATAATAATCTCATTAACATTATTATTAATAATAGTTGGAATAATATTAATCACTATAATGCTCTCGATATCATAATTAACTTACTCCTTTATCTAGGTCAACAGTATCCCAACTAAGGTCACCTCTCTCCCTTACTCCTAACCTCATACCCTTAATTAAGGACACCACACAACTACACATCACAGAAAATACCAAAGCGACTGAATAATTTAAATGGGGTGTTACAGTCGTCACCGAGTAAGACAAGCTCGAATTCTCCATTCGGAATTAGGCGCATCGGATGGACAGCTTCGTCGCTGCTATAGGGGATGCTCGAGGATGAATCAATCTCGTTCCGCTTTGCCTTTTGAGTCTTCTGGTCATCTTTGAAGACGTGGCTGTCAAGGTCGATGGAGTCGACACGGGGCAGCTACTTCGTTTCTTCGGCGCTGCTGGACAGAGAAGTTTGGCCGAGAGTCTTCGTCCTGGTGGCGATGGTATTTAGTCCCTTGGATGCTGCTTCAAAGCATCTCCTTGCAGCTTCGATGTCCCCGTATAGAGTTGGAACGAGGCCTTTAAAGGTATAGTATTTCATTTTCAAGTCTACCGTTGAAGGTACGACCACCAACTCGGCCAGAGTCGGTCGCCCAACAATGCACTAGTATATTGACAGACAATCTATGACCAAGAATTAGACCTTGATTGACCTGGTCGTTTCAACAGACCCGAAGGTTACTATCAACTCAACATAACCCCAGAACTTTGTCACTGATCTATTGAAACCATGCAGGTCCGATCCCACGTGGAGGGTCAAATGCGATTCGTCCAACTGTAGCATGGAAAACAGTTGGGAGTACATAATATCAACTGAGTTGCCTTAATCGACGAGGATTCGTCGGACTTTAAAGTTTTCCATTTGAGCTCTTATGAGCAGAGGGATGCTGGCATTGGGGGTTCCATCGAGGAGCTCTTCGCGGTAGAAGCAAATGGGAACACACTCTCTCCGGGCCCTATCGAGGGTGGAGTTTTGGTTCGAGTTGTTGCTGACAAGGTGCTCGAATTTTCTTTTGACGGACTCTAATGTCACTTTGTTGAAGCCTCATCCAAAGATGACCATGGCGGAGGGAAACGTCTCCCACGGGTTGTGCACGGAGAAAAGCATTGGGGATGTAGAAATCTTTAGGCTGCGAGATGTAACACCCTTTTATATCCCGCGAAATATATATAAATAAATCTGAGTAATTATCATGCATCTCATAAAAGGGTGTCACATAATTTTTCAAAACATCACACAAACACCTATCATGCTCAATAACACTTAAATAACTTCATGCTTTTCATACATTTTCACATTAGCATGTAACAGCTGATTTACTTTAATCATAATAGACATAATGAAAGTCTCATGCTCATCTCATTCATAATCAATACTTAGGCTTAAAAGCCAATACTTCATATAATTCAAAATAACAACAACAGAATGAAGTAAAGTACATAAAGTATATCTCAAAACATGAAATCGAAACATTCCCCAGTGTTACATAATCAGAGTATGACTCGATCCAAAATAAATAAAGACACAAATCAAGCTACTCCAATGACTACCTCGCGCTATAAGCAACTCTACTCCTCGGTACCTAAGTGATGTCGTATAAAACATTATTCCAACAGAAGTGTGAGAATTTACATAATTATTGAAATTATAAGATAATAATTGACTTCGAGCATGTCCCTGATTTCTCCTCGGAAGACTTTGTTCATCATCCTTTGGTAGGTAACGCCAATATTCTTCAGGGCGAAGGGTATTACGTTGTAGTAATAGTTGCCCGATTTTATCATGAAGGTCGTGTACCTCTTGTCGCTTTTTGCCATGGGTATTTGGTTATAGCCCGAATATGCGTCCATGAAAGATAACAATTTAAAATTGATAGAGTTATCAACTAGTTTATCTATGTTGCGGAGGGGACATGCGTCTTTAAGGCAGACCCTATTAAGATCGGTATAGTAAATACATATTCGCCATTTTCCATTATTCTGTACACCATTGGATAGTCAAGTGGTGTACTTGGCTTCTGAGATAAAGTTTGTCTCTAAGAGGTCTTTTACAGCCTGTTCGACAGCCCGTGTCTTCTTTAGAGACTGTCGTCGTCTATGTTGAGCTACTGCCCTAGCGACGAGGTCGACAGTGAGGTGGTGACAGGCCACGTCAGGGTCTATCCCGAGCATCTCCGCGTCACTCCATGTGAACACGTCTGCATTCTCCCGGAGGCATTCTCTTAGTTGTTTCCTCGTAAGTTCAGAGAGGCCAGTCCAAATCTTCACTCCCCGTTGGGGGTCGTCACTGAGTAAGACAAGCTCGAATTCTCCATTCGGAATTGGGCGCATCAGATGGATAGCTTCAACGCTGCTATAGGGGATGCTCGAGGATGACTCGATCTCGTTCCCTTTTGCCTTTTGAGTCTTCTAGTCGTCTTCGAAGACGTGGCTGTCAAGGTCGATGGAGTCGACACGGGGCAACTACTTCGTTTCTTCGGTGCTGCTGGACAGAGAAGTCTGGCTGAGAATCTTCGTCCTGATGGTGATGGTATTTAGTCCCTTGGATGCTGCTTCAAAGCATCTCCTTGCAGCTTCGATGTCCCCGTATAAAGTTGGAACGAGGCCTTTAAAGGTATAGTATTTCATTTTCAAGTCTACCGTTGAAGGTACGACCACCAACTCGGCCAGAGTCGGTCTCCCAACAATGCACTAGTATAGTGACAGACAATTTATGACCAAGAATTAGACCTTGATTGACCTGGTCGTTTCAACAGACCCGAAGGTTACGATCAACTCAACATAACCCCAGAAATTTGTCACCGATCCATTGAAACCATACAGGTCAGATCCCACGTAGAGGGTTAAATGCGATCCGTCCAACTGTAGCATGGAAAACAGCTGGGAGTACATAATATCAATTGAGTTGCCTTAATCGACGAGGATTCGTCAGACTTAAAGTTTTCCATTTGAGCTCTTACGAGCAGAGGGATGCTGGCATTGGGGGTTCCATCGAGGAGCTCTTCGCGGTAGAAGCAAATGGGAACAGACTCTCTCTGGGCCCTATCTAGGGTGGAGTTTCGGTTCGAGTTGTTGCTGACAAGGTGCTCGAATTTTCTTTTGACAGACTCTACTGTCACTTTGTTGAAGCCTCATCCAAAGATGACCATGGCGGAGGGAAACGTCTCACACGGGCTGTGCGCGGAGAAAAACATTGGGGATGTAGAAATCTTTAGGCTGCGAGATGTAACACTCTTTTATATCCCGCGAAATATATATAAATAAATCCGAGTAATTATCATGCATCTCATAAAAGGGTGTCACATAATTTTTCAAAACATCACGCAAACACCTATCATGCTCAATAACACTTAAATAACTTCATACTTTTCATACACTTTCACATTAGCATGTAACAACTGATTTACTTTAATCATAATAGACATAATGAAAGTCTCATGCTCATCTCATTCATAATCAATACTTAGGCTTAAAAGCCAATACTTCATATAATTCAAAATAACAATAACAGAATGAAGTAGAGTACATAAAGTATATCTCAAAACATGAAATCGAAACCTTCCCCAGTGTTACATAATCAGAGCATGACTCGATCCAAAATAAATAAAAACACAAATCAAGCTACTCCAACGGCTACCTCCCGCTATAAGCAACTCTACTCCTCGGTACCTAAGTGATGTCGTATAAAACATTATTCCAACAGAAGTGTGAGAATTTACATAATTATTGAAATTATAAGATAATAATTAATCTAAGACATACAAGCATAATTCAATTATTCTCACACTTCAAAGTTTCATCAACAAAGTATCATTCAAGTAACCATACCATTCACTAATATATATCCACAATCCACAATTTCACCAACTTCAACAATTCACATAGATACACATAATCTCATAGCACAAACATATACATAATGAGACTCAATGCAAAACTCATGCCATGTGGTACCAACACTTGTTATTATCTTTCAGTTTTTACATTTAAAACGGGTCCGTTCCCTAGATCAATGACACACAAAAGCCCATTCCCTAAGCTTTTAAACCCCGCTCTAGATTTGGGACAAGTCACGAGCTCCCACAGAACTAGCAAGCATTGCCTCTTGGCACAAATGATTCGTATGCAAATTCAACAACCATATACAATTAAGATCATACACAAATCTTAATATCAACGCATATCTTCAATAATTTATCACACTTGAATTACCACACATTTGAATATACACAAGTATCAATACAATCCAACCTCAATTCACAAAACACACATCACTAATTAAATATAGAATAATTAATCCATCATCAATAATTAAATTGAATATTCAATAAATATTCACTGCTCAATTCAATATTCAATAATTATTTACTACTCAATTCAATATTCAATAAATAATTAGTATTTTAATAAATAATCAAAATTTAATAAACAATTAATATTTAAATAAATAATCAATGTTTAATAAAATTTAAATGTTCACTAATTAATGTACATTCAATATTTCTAAAGCTTTATGACATGTGAAAATATATAGGTATCACTGTATTTTCCTGCGCAACAGTATATGAGGGATAAGAATTACATTTCCATTTCTATATCCAAAAAGAAAGATAATGTATTAAGTATAACATCATGATATTTAAATATATTTACTATTATTATTTAATGCCCTACAAATATAAAAAAAAGACATTCACCTTACAGAGTTTTTTTAATGTTCTAATTCCAACTAGACATTCAATAATTTAGTAATGTTCTAATTCTAACTAAAAACTTTTCAATTTTTACTTATTTATAACTATCAGTTTAATTTATGAACTAAATTATCGATAATTTACAGAGTTTTTCAAAAATTCAGTACTAGAAAAATCATCGGAATTTTTTTTTATTTAAGCTAAAAGTCCGATAAACATAGGAACATTTAAAAAATAGTCATTTCTTTTAACATACCTGTGAGATGTTAGATCGAACTCTAATATGGTCGAAATCTGTTAGCGAGTAATGCGTGTTGTAGTCGAAGTTTGTTCTAACATGCATTAGTCAATATTGCTAGGGTTGTTAGCATGTTGAATTGGGTCTTGCTTGTAAGCCCAATTGTTTAAGTTAGCTTGTACCATAAGTTAGCTTGTAATTGATAATTGTTAAAAAGTCAATTAGGTTAGTGTGCTATTTTTCTTATAAATAAGATACTAGTTTCTCAATCTTGTCATAAGGAAAAATAGGAAGATAAAATCCTAATTTCAAGAGAGAGAGATTATTTTGTTATGCTTGTATACTTATAATCTTGTTCTAAGAGAAATGAAAGAGTAGCAGTTTAATAACCAATCCTTGTTGTTTTCTTCTTTATTAACCTTAACCCTTGTGTGTTTCTTGATCATTAAGAAATTGTTTATACTTAGTTTTAAGGTATCTGATTCACAACAAATTAGTGTGGTGAGCGTGGAGAAGATGCCTTCAACAAAGTATGAGATTGAAAAGTTCACCGGAGTGAACGACTTCGGTCTGTGGCGCTTGAAGATGAAAGTCCTATTGGTTCAGCAGGGTTGTTTGGAAGCGTTGAAGGGTGAGGCAGCCATGGACGTTGCGTTAACGGCAAAAGAAAAGACGAACATGATCGAGAAAGCCCACAACGCAATATTGTTGAGCCTTGGTGATAAGGTTCTTCGATAGGTATCAAAGGAGACTACCACATCGGGATTATGGGTGAAACTTGAAAGTTTGTACATGACCAAATCTCTGGTGAATCGACTCTACTTGAAGCAAGCTTTATATTCATTCAAGATGAGTGAAGACAAAGTGTTGGCTGAGCAGTTGGATATGTTCAACAAGCTGATTCTTGATCTTGAAAATATTGATGTGAAGATCGATGATGAAGATCAAGCACTATTGCTGCTGTGTGCTTTGCCCAGAACACATGCTCACTTCAAAGAAACTTTCTTGTATGGAAGGGAGTCCTTGACCTTTGAAGAAGTTCAATCAGCCTTGTATTCTAAGGATTTGAACGAATGAAAGGAGCATAAACCTTCGGCGGTGGGCGAAGGTTTGACCGTTAAGGGAAAATTCTTGCGAAAGGATGGTAAGTTCGACAAGAAGAAAGGTAAAAGTCAACAAATGTCTTATAGTGGCGAAATATCTAGTATTCAATGTTATCATTGTAAGAAGGAGGATCACATAAGAAAGCGGTGCCCTGAACGCCTGAAAGATCATGAAGGTAATGGTAATAATGTCATTGTTCAAGATGACTTCGACTCATCTGATGTTCTTGTGGTTTCAAGTGGCGACTCGAGAAAAGAGTGGATTATGAATTCAGGTTGCACTTGGCACATGACTCCAAACAAAGAATTGTTTCAGGAGCTATGTGATCAAGATGGTGGATCTGTGCTGCTGGGAAACAACAAATCTTGCAAAATTGCAGGTATTGGATCTATGAGATTCAAGCTCCATGATGAATCAATAAGGTTATTGACTGAAGTCAGGTACGTACCTGACTTGAAGAGAAATTTGATTTCTCTTGGTGAATTCGACAAAAAAGGATACGTTTTTCAAGGAGAAAAAAGTATCCTAAGAGTCATGAAGGGGTCGAAGGAAGTCTTGAGAGTTGTGAAGTAACAAGGCTTGTATACCCTTGAGGCTGAGGTTGTAAGTGGTTCGATAAATGTTGCATCCACGAAACCTATGTCGAAGACAGAATTATGGCACATGAGATTGGGTCATGTCAGCGAAAGAGGCCTGATTGAATTGGGGAAGCAGAATCTGCTAGAAGGTGACAAAGTCGAAAAGTTGGAATTTTGTGAATCTTGTGTATTTGGTAAATACTGTAGGGCAAAGTTTAACAAAGGCAAGCAAAGAACACATGGATTCCTGGATCACATTCATGCTGATCTTTGGGGGCCTGCAAGGAATCCTTCACACTCAAGTGCAAGGTATTTTCTATCCATCGTTGATGACTATTCCAGAAAGCTATGGGTATTCATTCAGAAGATGAAGGATGAAACTTTTAAGAATTTCAAAAGTTGGAAGATTCTGGTTGAAACTCAAACTGGCAGAAAGGTTAAGAGGTTGAGAACCGACATTGGCCTTGAATTTTGCAACGAAGCATTCAACAACTACTGTGTTGAGTCTGGGATTGCAAGGCATAAGACTGTAGTAGGTACTCCTCAACAAAATGGCTTAGCTGAGAGATTCTATCGAACAATCCTTGAAAGGGTTAGATGCATGTTGGTTAGTGTTGGATTGAATAAGGTGTTTTGGGCAGAAGCTGTTTCGACAGCAGCTTACCTGATAAATAGATGTTCCTCGACTGCCTTGGGAATGAAGACACCTGAAGAAGTTTGGTCGGGACATCCACCTAGTCTCGACAGACTGAGAGTATTTGATTGTGTGGCCTATACTCATATTAGGCAAGACAAGGTCGAACCTAGAGCTCTGAAATGCATGTTCATGGGATACCCTGAAGGAGTCAAAGCTTATAGGCTATGGTGCCTAGATCTAGGTCACAAGAGGTGTGTCACCAGTCGAGATGTAGTTTTCAATGAAGCAGAGATGGCTTTCAAGAAAACTGATGGTGCTGATGAAGAGCTGGAACAGGGAGAAATTCCTGTTGAGGTGGAGCATGTTGATGCTGAATTGCTTACCCCAGATGATGTCGAAAAAGACGCAGAAAATGTTTTTGAAGATGAGGAGACTGATAATGACTACCTTCTAGCAAGAGACAGGTCTAGGAGAGTTATCAAGCTACCTCAGAGACTTGGGTATGAGATCTTATAACTTATGCCTTAATCTCTGCTAGTGAGGTTCTAGATGAAGAACCTAGAGATTATAAGGAAGTTTTAAGGAGTCAAAAGAAGACTGAATGACTGAAGGCCATGGATGATGAGATGAAATCTCTTCATGATAACAACACATGGGAACTGATCAAGAAACTTGTTGGAGCCAGGTTAGTCAGCTGTAAATGGATTTTCAAAGTTAAGGAAGGAATCGAAGGAGTGACGTCGAAGAGATACAAGGCAAGATTGATTGCTAGGGGGTTCACTCAGAAAGAAGGTATCGACTTCAATGATGTGTTCTCTCCTGTTGTGAAGCACAAATCCATTTGAATGTTGCTTGCCATGGTGGCCCAGTTCGACCTTGAACTGGAACAGATGGATGTGAAGACTGCGTTCTTGTATGGTGATCTAGATGAAACAATTCTGATGAGGAAACCTGAAGGGTATGTCGAAAGGGGGAAGGAAGATTATGTGTGCAAACTGAATAGATCTTTATATGGACTAAAGCAATCTCCTCGACAGTGGAATAAGAGATTCGACAAGTTCATGGCACACATAAGTTTCATCAGAAGTCAGTTCGACAATTGTGTTTACTTCAGATTTCGACCGGGTGATTCATTTGTTATTTTGTTGCTCTATGTGGATGATATTCTAATAGAAAGTAACAATGTCGAAGAGGTAATGAGGGTGAAGGTTGAACTCAATAAAGAGTTCGACATGAAGAATTTGGAAGCTGCGTCCAGAATTCTTGGGATTGACATCCGGAGAGATATAAATCAGTCAAAATTATGCTTATCTCAAGAGGCATACCTACAGAAGGTTCTCGAAAAGTTTGGTATGTCGAATTCAAAGCCTGTTGTGACTCCGACAAACCCTAATTTTAAGCTGAGTATAGATCAGTGTCCTAGCACTGATATTGAAAGAACTTATATGAATAGCATTCCATATGCTAACATAATAGGTTCTTTGATGTATGATATGGTCTGTACTAGACCCGACATAACATATGCAGTAAGTCTTGTAAGCAGGTACATGGCGAATCTTGGAAAGGCTCACTGATAAGCATTGAAGTGGATTTTAAGGTACATAAATGGGTCTCTGAATAAAGTCCTAATTTATGGTGGAGCCTTGGGTGAAGATAGTAAAGCAACAATCAAAGGATATGCCGACTCTGATTATGCAGGTTGTATGGATTCCAGAAAATATATCTTTGGATATGTGTTCACTATGTTTGGGACAACAATCAGTTGGAAAGCAACACTTCAGAAGGTCGTTGCCTTATCAACCACTGACGCGGAGTATATTTCCCTAACTGAAGTTGTGAAGGAAGCATTGTGGCTTGAAGGTTTTGTAAAGGAGCTAAAACTTCAGGGTCGAGTTATCACTGTTAAATGTGATAGTCAAAGTGCAATACACCCGTTGAAGAATTCAACCTATCATGAGCTAACCAAGCACATTGATGTGAGGCTGCATTTCATCAGAGGGGTAATCGAGTGTAGAGAAGTCCAAGTGCTGAAGGTTTCGACAGATTATAATGCTGCTGATATGATCACCAAGACGTTGCCCAGTTGCAAGTTTTTCCACTGTGTGCAGTTAATAAAGCTGTATAAAGAAAGTTAGTTTCTTGATGTTATAGATTTAGATTCAAGGTGGAGATTTATGAGATGTTGGATCCAACTCTAGTATGGTCGAAGTCTGTTCGCAAGTAATGCGCGTTGTAGTCGAACTTTGTTCTAACATGCATTAGTCAATATTGCTAGGGTTGTTAGCATGTTGAATTGGGTCTTGCTTGTAAGCCCAGTTGTTTAAGTTAGCTTGTACCCTAAGTTAGCTTGTAATTGATAATTGTTAAAAAGTCCATTAGGTTAGTGTGTTATTTTTCTTATAAATAGAATACTAGTTTCTCAATCTCGTCATAAGTAAAAATAGGAAGATAAAATCCTAATTTCAAGTGAGAGAGGTTATTTTGTTATTCTTGTATACTTGTAATCTTGTTCTAAGAGAAAGAAAAGAATAGCAGTTTAATAACCAATCCTTGTTATTTTCTTCTCTATTAACCCTAACCCTTGTGTGTTTCTTGATCATTAAGAAATTGTTTATACTTAGTTTTAAGGTATCTGATTCACAATAATACCAGATTTTTCATATGAACAACTGGATTTTTGTGTTTTATACCATATTATTTAATTTGGTCTACCGGATATTCGTACAAATTTTTTTGGATTAAATTTATCCAAAAGGCTCATTTATCTTCTCTATTATTAGAAGTAATTCATATTTATTAGTTGTACTATTTTCTTAGCCCCTAAGTTTGTTATAGGGTATTTTAGTATTTTTATCTTATTCTAGTAACCCTAGTTTTAGCTTATAAATAGGGTAACAATCATTGCAATTTAGTAGTAGTGTGTAGTCGTCATTCTCTTAATAGAATATTTCTCTTTTCATCATTTATTCTACCTTTGCACCAACAATTGGTATCAGAGCTCCGGTTCAGATTCATTGGGAAACACGAGTGAACGTGAAGTCTTGTGTGTTTGATTTTGATTCTTAGATTCGTGTTGAATCTTGAACAAATCTGATCCGAATTTTAATTCTGTGGGTTGGGAAACACTGTGTGAGAAATCTGAGTGTATTGTGCAAGGTAGAAGATGAACGGAAACGGCAACATGAACACCAAACTTCCAGTATTTGATGGTAAAAACTGGAACCGTTGGATGATCCAAATGCGTGTACTGTTTGGTGCTCAAGATGTTCTAGATCTTGTCACTGATGGTTATGTTCCAGTAGCAGCAAATGCAACAGATGAACAGAAAAACGCGCAGAAGGAAGTAAGGAAGAAGGATCAGAAAGCATTGTTCTTCATTCATCAATATGTGGATGTAAATGTGTTTGAGAAGATTGCAGATTCAACGACAGTAAAGGCTGCGTGGGACACACTGGTGAGATGTTATGGTGGTGACGCATCAATGAAGAAGGTGAAGCTTCAGTCCTTGAGAAAGCAATATGAGAATCTCAACATGAAGAATAATGAGAAAGTCCCTAAATACATCTCCAGAATGATACTGATCACTAATGAGATGAAGGCGTGTGGAGAAACTCTTTCTGAATAAGCAATCACGGAGAAAGTATTGAGATCCCTTACCTCTCAATTTGATTACATTGTAGTAGTAATAGAACATTCCAAAGATCTGAGCACCATGAGAATTGAAGAGCTGCAGAGCAGTCTAGAAGCGCAAGAGTTGCGTTGACTGAGAGAACTTCTGAAAAGGAAGTAGAGCAGCAGGCTCTGAAAGCAACTTTTGATAGGAGGTATCAGAAGCAGTCAGAAGCCAGGAGAAGATCTGATGGTGGTCAGAAGTCAGAAAGCTCAACCTCTGATAGACAAAAGAATGCTCAGAAGGGAAAAAAGAAGTATGACAAGAAGAAGATCCAATGTTACTGTTGTAAGAAGTTTGGTCACTTTGCTAGAGATTGTTGGTCAAACAAGGAGAGAAAATCAGAAGAAGCAAATATAGCCAGAAGTTCTGATGACGAATCTGTGCTATTGATGGCCTCTAAATCTGATAATATGGATCTGATAGACTGTTGGTATATGGACACTAGCTGTTCAAATCATCTTACTGGAAACAAGAAATGGCTGGTTGACTTTGACTCTGAAAAGAGAACAAAGATCAGATGTGCTGATGACAAATACCTTAATGCAGAAGGTATGGGAAATGTCAGAGTGATTCTGAACAATGGGAAAACAACATTGATTCAGAACGTGTGGTATGTACCTGGCATCAGAAGCAATCTGATGAGTGTGGGACAATTAATTGAGAAAGGTTTTTCAGTTACCATGAAGGACAATCTTCTGAAGCTGTATGACTGCAATCAGAAGTTTATTATGGAGTCAGAACAGGGAAGGAATAGAACATTCAAGGTAAATGTCAGAACTGCAGACTCAGAATGTCTTAGTGCAACAAGTGCTGAGAAGGAGAGTGAGCTGTGGCACAGAAGATTTGGTCATTTGAATTTCAGAAGCTTAAAACATCTGAATTCAAAGAAGTTGGTACATGGAATTCCTGCAGTTAAGAAGCCTGAAAAGTCATGCAAAGTTTGCATGGAAGGAAAACAACCACGATTCCATTTGTGTCAGAAGCTGCCCCAAGAGCAAAACATGCCTTGGGAGTTGTACATTCTGATGTGTGTGGTCCATTTCCAGTAGCATCAATTGGAGGGAATAAATACTTTGTGTTGTTTGTTGATAAATTCACAAGAATGACACGGGTATCCCTTATTAAGTTTAAACATGAGGTGTTTGATGAATTCAAGAAGTTCAGAATGAAGGCTGAGAATCAGAGTGGTCAGAAGCTGAAGATTCTTAGAACTGATGGTGGAGGTGAGTATAACTCCAAAGAGTTCTAGAAGTTCTGTGAGGAGAATGGAATTGAGCCCGAGGTTACTGCTCCTTATACCCCTCAACACAATGGTCTTGCTGAAAGAAGAAACCGCACTTTGCTTGATATGGTGAGAAGCATGCTAAAGGAGAAGAAGCTTCCTTAGAAGCTATAGGGAGAAGTTGTTGCCACTGCAACGTATGTATTCAACAAATGTCCTACGAAGAAGTTGAAGGAAATAGTTCCAATACAGAAGTGGACTGGAGATAAGCAAAGTGTTAGTCATCTGAAGGTGTTTGGTTCTGTTTGCTATAAACATGTTCCAGAAGCCAGAAGACAGAAGCTGGATGATAGAAGCAAAGTGATGATTCTGATAGGGTACCACAGTACAGGTGCATACAAGCTTTATTGTCCAGAAACCAATAAAATTGAATTCAGCAGAGATGTGATTGTGAAGGAATCAGAAGTTTGGAATTGGGATAAGTCTCAATCTGATTCTGATGTTAGAACCTCTGAAGAAAGGTCAGAGTTAAGAATTTCTGAAGTTGGAGTAAACTCTGACGTTGATTCTGACTCTGGAGAAGACTCAGAGGATGAAGGTGACTCTGATGATTCAGACTCTGATGGTAATCCAGATTCTGGTGGCAATTAAGACTCTGAAGATGGCCAAGGCTCTGGAGGAAGTCAAGCCTCTGAAGCTAGAAATTCTGAAGTTCAAGACTCTGGAAATATGCCAGACCCTGAAGATGGTCAAAGCTCTGGAGGAGGTCAATCATCTGAAGCTCAAGACTCTGAACAAGTTCAAAGACCATAAAGAATCAGAAACATTCCCAGAAGATATGCAGAATTTGACATGCTGCAAGACACTGAAGTAGACTCTGAAGGAGAAGTTATTCAGTGTGCCATGATAGTAGACTCTGAACCCATAAGTACAGAAGAGGCTCTTAAGCAGAAGCTCTGGCTGAAGGCCATGAAAGAAGAACTTGATGCTATAGAGAGAAACAAGACTTGGAAGCTGACAAAACTTCCAAAAGACAAGAAAGCCATCAGCAACAGATGGGTTTTCAAGCAGAAGTTAAAGCCAGATGGTTCAATTGGCAAACATAAAGCAAGGTTGGTAGCCAGAGGATTTCTACAGAAACATGGGCTGGATTATTCTGAAGTGTTTGCACCTGTAGCAAGACATGAAACAATCAGAATGGTGATTGCAATAGCTGCTAACAGGAATTGGCCTCTGATGCATTTAGATGTAAAATCTGCATTTCTGAACGGTCCATTAGAAGAAGAAGTTTATGTGTCACAACCTCCTGGATTTGTGAAAAAGAATTAGGAAGGGATGGTGTACAGATTATACAAAGCTCTATATGGACTGAAACAAGTGCCCAGAGCTTGGAATCAGAAGATTGATTCATTTTTCAAGAAGCAAGGCTTTCAGAAATGTGAGATGGAGTACGGTGTCTATGTTCAGCATACTTCTGAAGGCAATATGACTCTGGTATGTTTATATGTTGATGATATACTATTGACTGGAAGTTCTGAACAGGAGATAGCCAAGTTCAAGAAAGTTCTGATGAATGAATTTGAAATGACTGATCTAGGCAAAATGACATACTTTCTCGGGATGGAGTTCAGATATTCTGAGAAAGGTATCATTTTGCATCAGCTCAAGTATGAATTAGAACTTCTGAAGAGATTTGAACTGAAGAATTGTAAGATTGCTGTCACACCCTCTGATACAAATCAGAAACTGGATTATGACTTTGATGGAAAGGATGTGGACGCTACAACCTTCAAACAGTTGGTTGGTTCTCTGAGGTATCTGTGCAATACCAGACCTGATATTTGCTATTCTGTTGGGATGGTTAGTAGGTTCATGAGTAAACCTAAGTGGTCCCATTACCAAGCTGCTGTCAGGATTTTGAGGTATATCAAGGGAACTCTGAAGTATGGAGTGTTGTTTCCTTCTGAAAGAAAGGATGAGTCAGAACTTCTGAGTTATTCAAATTCTGATTGGTGTGGAGACAGAGTTGACAGAAGAAGTACCTCTGGGTACTTGTTCAAATTTCTGGGAGGTCACATTTCTTGGTGTTCCAAGAAGCAACCTGTTGTGGCGTTATCAACCTGTGAAGCTGAATACATTGCAGGTGTTGTTACTGCATGCCAAGCTGTGTGGATTCTGAATCTGTTGCAGGATCTGAAGATTAAAATAAACAAACCTCTGAAGTTGATGATTGACAACAAGTCTGCAATCAATCTTGCCAGAAACCCAGTGTTGCATGGGAGAAGCAAGCATATTGAGACAAAGTATCATTTTCTGAGACATCAAGTTCAGAGTGGAGTGTTAGAAGTTGTACACTGCAGCACTCAGAAACAGTTGGCAGATGTTCTGACGAAAACTATCAAGACTGATCAATTTCTTAGACTAAGGGATGGAATTAGTGTTACAAGTTTTGATGTAATATGAATTAAGGGATGGTATTAGAAGTAATTCATATTTATTAGTTGTACTATTTTCTTAGCCCCTAAGTTTGTTAGGGTATTTTAGTATTTTTATCTTATTCTAGTAACCCTAGTTTTAACTTATAAATAGGGTAACAATCATTGCAATTTAGCAGTAGTGTGTAGCCGTCATTCTCTTAATAGAATATTTCTCTTTTCATCATTTATTCTACCTTTGCACCAACATCTATCCTAACCAAAAGCACTACAAATTTAAGAACAAACATAAACCACAACCATCAGGTAAACAAAAGCAATGCATATTTTAGAAGAAACATAAATTGCAGCCTACAGGATAATTTCTAGGGAGCATAATGCTTAAAATTGACATTACTTTTATAAGAATCAATTTGATATGCACATGGATGCCAGTAGCTTTAACCGAAATCAATTTTAAAATTATCAATCATAACAAAGATCATTCTACTAATTCCAACTAGCCCAACTCTCATACCTCATTTCAAACTAATTTACTAACTAATATAATCCACTAGGTTCTTTTACACTACAACATGAAATATATATCTATTGTCACTTTCGTTTGGTTTTTAAGGAGTGCTATATTTTATTATCCTCATCTTCTTATGCTGCAGCAACAAGATGCGGTGGAACAAAGATTCACATTTATTCTACCAATATATATTAATTTCAAACAAATTAATTAGCACGTATTAAATATTATGATCATATTAAATATTATCATCAAAACCTAACAATTATCAAATCATTAAAATTTAAGGGTTTCATCATGTTTCTACTCATTCTACACTATCATACAATCCCAATAATTATATAAAAACTTACCCTTACCTTGAATTTCTTGAATTCTAGAGCTCTTGAACTTGAGTTTTCTCCTCTTCTTCTCCACTTCTCTCTTTGCCTATTTATTTCTTTCTATTCTCCTCTTACTCTATGTTAAACCCTATCATTTGTCTTAACTCAATTGAATATTACTAACTCAATCTCACACTTACTATGCACACTCTAAAATAAGCCCAACTAATTACTCTAGCAAATTCTACATTTTATTATACCAATAAAATAAATCACATAAATTAATTTAATTCAATAAATCACATATATCAATTAAATTAATTAAATCGTATAAATTAAATAAATAACTTAATTTATATAAATCAAATATTTCATATAAATTCAATAAATCAACTAATTCAAATATATCAACTAAATCATTTATTTCAAATAAATCACATAAATTAGTTAATTCAATTAGGCACAAAATCACATAATTAATCAATTAATTTAATTAAATAAATAATTACTAAAAATTGGGGTGTTACACGAGACGTTCATAGCGACCTAAAGATTGGCTTCGTCGGAGGAAGTTACCTCTTCCTCGATCTTCTGAGATTCTTGGGCGTCTGGTCGAAGAGCATCCTTTGTCTTAACGAACTACTTCAGATGTCTGTCCCTGATGAGTATCTTTATGGCATCCTTCAGGTGGATGCAGTCTTCAATCATATGGTCGTAGCTTTTATAGAACCGACAATATTTAAACTTATCAGTGTTGGGTTTTGACGGTATATGCTTTGGGAACCAGACTCCCGCCTGCCGGAATTCTGAGTTGGCACACCCAGTGAGGATCTTTTCCCTTAAAACTAAGGGAAATGTACTCGTGGAACCGACCGGAGAATCCTTTGTTATCCAGGGGCTCACGGGGACGGTATTCTCGCATTTTATCTCCCCGACAGGATGTCAAGGGCTTGTCAGACCTGGAGGGTCGGGTATTCTCCTTGTGCTTGGAATCACGGGCAGAGCTGGCAACCTCCTTCTCTTCGTACTGAATGTACACTTGTGCTTTGAGGAGGAAGGTGTCCAGCATTGTTGGGGGCCGGATGCCTACGGCTTTAGCAAATTTGGTGCAGGGACGAAGTCCACGTTTGAGCAGAAACTTTTTCATGTCATCGGTTGTAGAAACCTGGACGACCTCCTTATTGAACCTTTCGATGTAGGCTCGCATGGGTTTATCTCTCCCTTGAATGATAGCCTCAAGGGAGGCTTCGGTTTTCAGATGGCGACGAGAGACCGTGAAATGTCTGGAGAATAGTCTCCCTAATTGTCTCCATGAGGTGATGATGTCATCAAGAAGTTCTTTGTACCAGGCCATCACTCCCTTCCTAAGTGTGTTTGGGAATAACCTGCATTTGATAGCGCCCCAGATGCCGCGGTAATCGAGCAGCGCATTGATATTTTCGATGTGCTCGTCAGGGTCTGTTGTTCCGTCGTATGTGCCTAGAGAGGGAGATTTCTCTAGTCTCATTGGCAGACACATGACCATAATCTCCTAGGACAATGGGTCGCGAGGCTTGTCGTCACTGCTGCTGTTGGTCCAAGACAGGGAGTGGGCATCCCGTCTGTACGTAGGAGGGTGGTCTCGTCGAGGAGACGGGGTTCATGCTCGACCCTTGGATTTGGGCGGAGGCGAACATTGGGATTCTGCCTAGTGGCCTCTTCTGGTTCTCTTGGGTTGCGGGGAATATTGATTCTGAGGAGAGATGTGGTCGCTTTTGCGGATGGTCAGGGTCTTTGGCTCCGAAGGTATCTGACGGTTCCTCTCGCGTCAGGGAGGGGGACTCTGTGGTCGCTGACGCTCCTTCCTCGGCGAAGGGGATCTTAGACGACTGGACTCTTCTAATGCTCCAATCTTCGTGTTTTTGTTGAGGATTAGGAGGTTGGTTGTATTGAGAACCTCGAGGAGGACCACCATGGCCGGGTCGGCGCTGGGTAGAACTAGGACCGATAGATGTTGCGGGACGAGTGCGACTTTGATGTGATCTGTGCGAATAGGGGATGGAGAAGTTGTGGCTCCGTTCTTTTTTCGGAGGACGTCGTCACCACGGGAGGTGGTGGCCCATTCGGCGTTAGTCTTGCTGACGGGGAGGAAAACAGAGTTGCGAGCATCAAGAGTTTTGTCACGGTTGGCCATGATCGGGATTTTGAAGAATTGTTTTGGTCTCGTGTTTACGAAAAGAGAAAAAACGGGGATAATAAGTTCCCCACAATCGGCGTCACTGATCTTACCGGTTGATCATAATCTGAGGTGGGCCAACGACAATCGTCTGTGATGCTGGGTGTGAAAGAGGAGGAGGAGGAGGGTGTACCTGTAAGGCACTTCGATGGCAAAGTAAGAAAACGAACAAGAGAGAGCAAGTACAAAATATGAGTATATCAGGGTGAATATTGGATACCTGATCCTCTCAAGTGATAGGATTTTTATAATGCCCCCAACGCTTGGCTATTGGTCCCTATTTTTGGGGCGAGATAACTGTTTCTCGAAGAATAGGTAACTGCTAGAACTAGTCATTGTAATGGGCAAACATGCCCATAACTAGCCGTTGCTACGAGCAGGGGCGTAGTTACGGGCACAAGCGTCTTGGCTTTTTTCTGGATGGTGGGACCGTGCCTGACGGGCAGAGACTGACGAGGAGAAGTGTTGTGACCAAGGGTAAATTGGTCACCCTCCCCTGTTGGGGGCAAAAAGGTAAATTTCCCCTCAAAATGGTTGGACTTATGCAATTGGGTCGTTCTTGTAGCAGAAGTGGATTGGACCATGCCTAGCTATCGGGCCAGTTCAGAACAGTTCTTATTATTTTGTTATTTTTCACCTGCTTTGTTTGCATTATAACGAGATCTAGTGCTAAGGTTATGACGAGAAATAAATAAAGTAAGAAATGAAAGATAGAGTGACATATAGAAGATTTTGAGATTATGACGAAGAAGAAAAGAGGTATAGAAGAATAGATACAAAAATAAAAATAAAAGAGACTTATAAATTTAGAAATGGTTGATAAGAGTCATGCAATAGAGAAGAAAAAAAAAGCATAGAAAACATGAGGAATCTGATAAAAAAAATAATATAATAAATATGTCAGACGATGATTCCATTCAGAAATTTATATTGAAATCGGAGTATGTAAAATATCTTAATAAAAATAGGTATACAAAAGTAGGAAGATAAAAAAAAGAGAAATTAGCTTCGAGAGAAAAGAAGAAAAGAAAAGAAAATAGTGAGAAAAAATTGATAATATTAAAAGAAATAGAATGATGAAAGGCATTTAAAAGAGAAAGAGATAGAAAATGAGATCATTCTTTCAACAAAATTTACAATTTCTTTCCTATTTTCTCACCCTAAATTTTTGTCTACCTTTAATATTCTTTTAAGCAATATGTTAAAGAAGTGCCTATAAAGAAGAAATTCCATAATATACTGATGTTGAATAAATAAATAAATATGAACCAATTTAAAAGTCTCCTTAAATAAGAGAGTGATTTGAATAAAGAACACTTAGTGCTTTAAGGTAATTGATTAATAATTCCTCAAAAGTGTATTTGCAAATAAATGCTTAGATTGAACTCTAGCAGTTTTAATCTTTCTACTACTTTTATTTGCTAATTAAGAGAACTAATTGACAATATATGTGCATAACTTTTCAATTTATATTATATACATCTTGTTCTTATATGCATCTTGTGTATACAAAAATGCACATTATACAAAAACCCCAAAATTAATAATTCTAATAACTAGAAGCTGGGTGGTTTGTCAAAATCAATTTGTTCACGATAGACATAATAATAGCACATAGATTTTGCACATAACGATTGGTATCCTTTAAAGGCTTCCTAATTGAGTTTTTGAACTTGTGATCACATGTCTCAGCTTGTATACCAGCTGCATAAGCTCTTTGTTTAACAATCTTATAATCATGTTTGTTAAGAGCATTTAGAGCTTCGTGTAGATGTACATTAACTATCATGTTGTATAAAGCAAGACAATCTTTCACTACCTCTTTTTCCATTGGGCAAGTCGTTTGCACATAACCCTTTTTAATATGATCAAGAGTTATGGTAGCATTGGCGTTCACAATCCTAAGTGCTAAACGAGCAAATCCAACGATGTCTTCTTTAGATCTATGATTAATTGACGATCTTAATGTTATCGTGCAAAGGTGATAATGAGGTGATTGACGACATATTTGTTCTAGCAAACTAGTGTGTGACAGAGCGGATTGGATTGGTGGAATGAGTATGATTAATATGAACAATTGAAGAAAAATTGTTGTTGGATAACTTGTTTGCTTCATTTTCTTTGTAGGTTTGTTTTTAAGAAAATGAAAAAGTAATTATATTGATTTGATACTTCTATAATAAGTATAATAGGATAGAATGATACCATTGATTTTTTGTACCTTTTTTAGAAAAACATCTTGAAGGTTTCCTTTGTGCTCGCTAATGGGTGAAGTCTTTGTGGTAAATATGGCTATAAGTTTTTATTTAGTTATATAGTTTTATAGATAATTTTGGCACAAGATATTATTTCATTGGTTGAATTTCCTCATTAAGAATTGTATAAAAAAATTAGATGTTGTGCAAAATTAGATGTTGTGGTTGTAAATTATATAAATTAGATGTCGTGGTTGCAATTTATATGATACATGATACAAATGGAGCTTCTAATTATAAGTCACAATGCTCGAAAGGAATGAAATGTTCTAATAATTATCCACACAAAAATTAAAACAACAATTATCATTGATGACGTCTTACTGGAATTTTTTTTAAACTAACCAATGTTTTTTTTAAAAAAATACTAAATAAAATAAGTTTTCAAAATATTTTTTAAAGTGACTACAATTCAACATGCAGTTGCTAAATAATTTGGTTGAACCATGCAAGTCATAATGGATTCGCCAGCCTATTTGGCGAATCAATGTTATTTGTTTGTTTTTTTTTTTACTTTTTTCTTTTTGTTTTGTTTATAATTTTTGTTTATCTATAAATACGATTGCACACGCATATATTTTTTCACAATAATTTATACCAAACGACTAAAGTCTTAATAATTTTGAGTGGAGTCTAGAATGTCTGCATTTCTAAATCAACATTCTTCGTCGTCATCATCATCGGATGAACCGTTTCCAAAATTTGCTCTAATGAAAAGAAATGCCCTAATTTATTTTCCAGCAACAAAGCCTCCGGTGAAGGTGCTATTGTGGAATACACAGACGTTGGAGCATTTGCATAGGGAAATGAACTGATGGCTAGAAGGAGATATTGCTGCAGGTGAAAAGATTAGGAAAATTGAGAGGTTGGTCGAGGAGTCAGGGAGAAACGGAGTTACTCGTGAATGGAGAAAAGTGGAAAATGATGCTGGTGTCCTTGTGATGATGTTAACACCAAAGAAGATAACATTGATGGTTGTGATATCGTAGACACCTTGATGCATTGTTCTGTTTTATGTCGGTTTGTTGTTGTTATTTCAGAATGTTGTTGTGATATTAAGTTATGTTTGTTTAATTTATGTTGCTTGTTAAATGTAATCGGTTAAGTATGCTTTAAATGGAATAAAATTTGCTAGTGATTTAAAGGGACACAGTTACATTAGACACTATGATCTTGTGCTTGATCCTACGTTAGGATATTTTGTACGATTATGTCCTGGTTGCCGACACGAACTACATAATCTTACCATCTTGTTTGCGGTATCCATCTCTGTTCGAATGCGCGTGCTGTTAGGGAGACCCTTTTTCTTTCTTCGTATCAAATCATTATGCTAGACAATTTCGCCTTCGTATTGAGGCCAATAGTCCTCCTTTGCCACCACCTGAAAGCTACATGTGTAGACATTGCATAAACTTATCACTTGGTGAACTACAGAAAGAAAGTTGGTTAGGTCCTGGCGCGCCTTCGAACATGCTGCTATAACATGAGAGCAAGGCATACGAAATGCCTGAAACTTCCCACAGTCACACCAGCTCCTATCCAGTTCAACCCAGTAACACCCCTTAGGCCTCCCTTCGTTGTGATCAATTGACTCGGCAACACTGAACCAACCTTTATTACGGTCAAAGATTGTAACCACGTGTGTGTTGGCTTTGGCAGCTTCGTCTTTCATGAATGTTGTTGAACTATTACTGTACAGCTGACTAGATTGTAATATTGAACCCCACTTTGTATGTCTGTTATCAAAGAGTGAGTCTAGCCTAAAATATGTTGCCTTTACCAAGGCAATTATCGGTAGGTTTTGAATTCCCTTGAAAACATAATTCATTTATTCAACGAGGTTATTTGTCATGTGACCCCATCGCACCCCATTGTCGTATGCCCGTGTCCATTTCTCTTTATCAATATTATCAATCCATCTTAATGTATCTGTGTTTGTTAGTCTGATCTCGTCACGATAGTGTTTGAATGTGGGCTTTGTTAGTGCATATCATGCGTTCACAACCTTCTTCCTTAGTGTTTAGTCTTTGATTTCCCGCATAAAATTTTGGACAATATGTCTTATGCAAAACACATGGATCGATGGAGGATCCTGCCAACAGTTATCAAGGTTATTGTATGCACCCTCGATTGATGGGTGTCTATCAGAGATCAAACATAAGTTAGGTTTGGGAGAAACGTAAAAGCAAAGATTTTTTAAGAAAAAACTCCAACCCACAACAGTCTCCCCTTCAACTATAGCGAAGGCTATTGGAAAAATGTTGTTGTTCCCGTCCTGTGCCACAACCATGAGTAGCGTGCCCTTATATTTCCTGTATAACCATGTGACATCAACTTGAATTATAGGTTTACAATATGCAAAGCCTTTGATGCATGGTTCAAACGCCCAAAAAAGTCTGTGAAAAATTTCATTTTCACCAACGTAAGTCTCGTCTGGTGTATACGCTGACATTGTCTTCAATATGGAAACAGTCCCTGAAGAGTATTGTTTAAGAGCCACCAAGAATTTTGGATGTTCCTTGTAAGACTCCTCCCAATTTCCAAACACCCTTTCAACCGCTTTAGTCATAACTATCCATGCTTTCCAGTATGAAGAAGTGTAATTGTACCTTTGAACCATATGTGCAATTATGGTACTCACCTTCAAAGACGGGTTGTCGCTAATAACCGATAGAATCTCATCGCAAATTAATTGAGAGCTGAGCTTGTGATGGTCCTGCATCTGATTCAAGATTATACAAGTGTGTGCTGGACCCATTGACCCTATCTTCCATGAATCACTTCTCTTTCTGAAAGATGCTGTTAATCGAAACAAACACACCTCGTTATGACAATAGATCGTATACCGAGTCAGATTTGTTCGACCGACTCTATAATTTGCTGATAAGTCCATGTGGTATTGTTTAATTGCTCTGGCACAATCTTCTTTTGTACGAAACTCGTTACTCTCTTTTAATAGTCCTTCTGTTGTGTAGTTCGGGTTGTAAAAAACATCTGTTGAGGGTTCATCGTCACCTAAGTCGAGAGTTTTCATGTGTTAAGGTGGGCAATAAACATGGCCGGGTGGAACCCCCTCTTCCTCGTTGTTCACCATGTCGTCAACAGTGACTTTAACTGCTTCTTCTTCTTCATCAATGACATTGACTTCAGCGTGTTCCTCATCAGATTCGTAAAAAACTTGAGAAGAATCAAGTTGTTGAGACAGTTGTTGTTGTTGTAACGTAACATATAACACGATTTTTGAGAAACCAGAATACTCATGACTGCAGAACATGCTACGCACATCTTCATCGTCTCGAATCTTTAATGGGAAAAATTTGCATTCACTGTGCCCGCCAAAGAACACTGGATTTTTGTATATTATTCGGCCAACTGGACCACATTGCAGTTTTTTTCTAATCTTGACTTCAAGTGTAAAAAATTTGACCTTCTGTCAATCAAAAATATCGTAACATCAGTATTTATGAAATTGTAACCGACTATGTTACATTCAAAAACCTCACCGTTTAGATTTGCACTAATCATGTATTATGGTGTTTGAGACATAACTAATGTTTTAGTAAAATTGTGTTTGGAGGGATTGTTTTACTAATTGATATGATAATAATTCAGATCTATCTACTGTATTAATAACAACAAAGTGAGCTGCATGACAAGACAAAACTTTGCGTACCTACAAAGTGAGCTACATGAAAAGACAACAATTTGCGTGCCTATAAAGTGAGTTGCATGATAAGACAACACTCTGCGTGCCTAAAAAGTGAGCTGCATGAGAAGACGTTTACACTTTGATTCTATGCAGGCCTACGAGATTCCTTGCATGCCTAACATCTACACTCTGATTCTATGCAGGCCTAACGCGATTCTTACTAATAAATGTATACACATGGCTACAATAACCGTCTGCACTTTGCATGCATGACAACACCACAACATGCATTTCCAAGATAAGACTAAACCAAGTTCAAAGTGTTTTTTGATTTTTTATATTTTATCTAATGTAACTCTAGTTCATTATATTGAAAAAAAATTTACATTGTAACAAAATTTTATTTTCTTAATTTATTAAATAATTAATGTATTTAATTTATATATAAATTAGATGCATTAATTGTTTAATAAATTAATGTATTTAATTTATAATATAAAACATAAGGATTATATGTTCAGAGGATTCTCTTTTGTATATAAATTAGCCTAGCTATATGACAACGCTCTGCATGCATGACAACACCACAACATGCACATCCAAGACAAGACTAAACCTGTACGTTTCCCTTCATCCATGTCACATGCATGCCTGACATTACTCTGCATGCATGACAACACCACAACATGTACTTCCAAGACAATACTAAACCTGCACGCCTCACATGCATGCTTGACATTTGCTCTGCATGCATTTCCAGGTCACATACATGCTTGACACTTGCTCTGCATGCACAACAACACCATACTACTATCATAGCATTCAAGTATTATAAATAGATGTTCATTCACTCTCACACTCTTCTCATCCCAGCAAACTCTTCTCATCCTCATCCCAGCAAACTCTTTTCATCCTCATACATTCTACAAATTCTTCACCCATCAAATTCTTAACCCACAATGTCTCTACTCACAATGGGAAACTCTCATAGAGGCACAGTTGAGAACATCGCAGAGTTTGTAAGTATTTTTCTTTTTGTTGTCTATGTTTACGAAGCTTAATTCTCCTTTAAAACTAATGGCATTTAAATTCTTTTGCATGATACATCAAGGTTTCGTTGTCGTGTGCATGACTACATACTACACAATCCTTTAATAGATGGATACCTTGAAGCATGTGGGTTCGGTGATTTGATTAAAATCAAATCGTACTCACTGGATCCCAAGTTTATTCTAGCGTTGTTAGAACGCTGGAGACTAGAGACACACACATTTCACCTACCTTTCGGTGAATGTACCATAACTTTACAGGATGTATACATGTTACTTGGCCTACACATCAACGGTAAGGCCGTCAATGGCAAAGTTGGTGTTAATGAACAACTTTTCAAAGATTTACTGAGCGCCCCTCTATGTGTCGACACACCTCAGCCACAACGTGAGGGTCGACTGAGGGGGCAAGGTATTAATTTGAAATACCTTAGACAACACTACAATAGTATCATGTTAAATGAGGAATCCATCGAGTATGAGAAGATACTTAAAACTCGGTGCTATATTATGATATTGTTTGGCCATTTTTTTAATTTCCAAACAGTACTGGAAATATTATGTATTTACTGTTGTTGCATAACATAAACAAAGTGTGCACATATAGTTGGGGATCAACTGTCCTCGCCCATCTTTATAGTGCACTATGTAAAAATGCAAAAAAAATTCTTGTACTTTTTATGGCTGCGCCTATCTCCTTCAAGCGTGGGATTAGTCTAGGATGCCAACACTTGCTCCAGCCAACCGCAATTCATTTATATTCCCATATGCTAACAAGTAAGTTTATTTTTAAGACGAATTTACAACCAAAGTTTCTTTGTAACTTAATTATTTGTATGATGTGTATTAGTGTCTAATTTATTTGTGTTTCTTTTTTTTAGGTGGTCTGTTCCGAGGATGGATTACCAAAGATGTCCCAGGAACTCCATAGTCATGTACCGCAACCTTATCGAACGCATTGTGCCAATGATGTAATTTATCAACCTTTACTTTGTCTAATTGATAAACACAAACTTGTATTTCTCATTGCGTATATTGTTATTGTAGTTTGTCTGGATGTCGTACGAGGGTCTCGACCACCAGCCCAACACCGATGATGTTGCTGTGTGGACATCCAAAACACCTATCATTAGGTTCACTACAATGGAGATGCACCAAAGTGACCGGGTGAAACTACAGTTTGGGATGCATCAGGATATTCCAGATGCTTCGACGTTATTGGGACACTGACATCAGCTACGGGTGGATTCACAACGGAGTGTTGGTCATTGGAAGGACTTTGCGAAAGAGATGTGTCAGCATTAGAAGAACCGACATCAACACATCTTAACCGACCCTATTGTGGAAGGGGCTAGGCTAAGTTATCAATATATGATTTAGTTTAGGTCGGTTACAACATCACAACCATTTCTGTCTGAGCCGACATATTTGATTGACCCGAGACAACATGCGTCTTCCTCGATTCCACATCAACAACCAAATGCCTAACATCAACAACAACAACCTTACCATAACCCATACATGTCACCGATCCAATCACAACAACAACAACCTTACCCATATAGCCTTGATACATCTTTTGACCTTACCCCCTCCACCAATAGCCCAGATAACTCTTTTGACCCTACCCCTTTCCACCTATCCATTTTTTGAATACCAAACGCCACAACAACCAATACATCGTTTCTAAACCGATTTGATGTACCAATTCGGACAACCATACCGTTCATACTCCACCCAACCTCCCCGACAATTCTACGAACACATGGGCATTGGGTTTAATTACGGAAGCGCCGTTGATAGTGGCCCTCCCGGCTATTGGGGTTAAAAGCTTCAAAATTCACCTGATACGCCGGAGCCATCCGAACAAATACCTTTTCCACAGGTCAACACCCAAAGACCAGACACATCTCAATAACCCCGTGGTAGACCTCGTCGCCGCACGCATCCTCCACAATGTGGTAACGATGGTCGTTTAGATAGAGCCAACCATTAATTTTCTTTTTTTTATCAATTGTAATTTATATTCTATTATAAATTAATATATTTTACTATTTCTTCCATTTATATATTTTTTAGATTATTTAAATTTTAAATATTATTTTAATTATGTTATAAAACTAAAATTAGGAAAAACAAAAAATAAAACCTATAAAAATAAAAAGAAACAAAAATAGAAACCCTAACGAAAACAAAAAAATACACAATGAACTGATTTGCCATATCATTTGGCGAATCATTAAAAAAAAATTGGATTTTTTTTCCTCTTTCGCCATATCATTTGGCGAATCCATTATGGCTTGCATGGTTCAGCCAAATCATTTGGCGACTGCATGTTGAATTGTAGCCACTTTAAAAAATATTTTGAAAATTTATTTTATTTGATATTTTTTTTGAAAACATTGGTTAGTTTTAAAAAAAAATCGTCTTACCGCCATCGAGATTTAATTTGTTTATTTAAAAAGTGAGTTAAGATGGATAATATGAGAGTTGTCCCTTATAGTCCAATAATTTTGATAAGTATAAAGGACACATCAATATTGAATATTGAAATAAAACCAATTTTAACCCCTCAATTTATGCTTTAATTATTAAAAGTGACGTCTTCTTAAATATTTTATTTTTAATCTAAAAATACACCATTTTTTACCTTGGTTTTATTTCTAACTGAGGTGATATATATATATATATATATATATATATATATATATATATATATATATATATATATATATATATATATATATATATATATATATATATATATATATATATATATATATATATATATATATATAAAATGAGCATATCAAATGAGAGTGATTTTAAATAAGAGATGAGAGTAACAAATAACAACCATTAGATCAAAATAATAAGAGAGATGAAATTCAAGTTAATAAGAGAGAGAAATTAATAGTCACATTAATAAATAACTTTAATCATGATCTAATGGTTGTTGTTTGTTCCTCTCATCTCTCATTTTAAAATTCCTCTCACTTGATATGTCCCATATATATATATATATATATATATATATATATATATATATATATATATATATATATATATATATATATATATATATATATATATATATATATATATATATATATATATATATATATATATATATATATATATATATATATATATATATATATATATATATATATATATATATATATATATATATATATATATATATATATATATATATATATATATATATATATATATATATATATATATATATATATATATATATATATATATATATATATATATATATATATATATATATATATATATATATATATATATATATATATATATATATATGAGGGGTTGCTAAGGTAGATCCTCTTATTTTTATGAAGGTCTATTTTAACAATCTTGAACAAAAAAATCCTTAAATGCACCTTAAGAAAAAGTCTCTATTAAATTCCTTGCAAAATTTATCTGAAACATGTCAGTTCCTCTATTAATATTTTTCTCAAACTGTTTTTTTATTACATCCTATTTGAACCGTGATTGGACTCTTTCATATGTATTATTTTTTATTACATGGAATTATTATTTTTATTTCCAATTATTTTTAAATTCAGGTAATATTCATTTTTTTAATTTAGACTTAATTAGTGTGGAAGTCGTTTAACTTAATTTTAGTTTTCACTTTAGTTCCTTATCTTAATAAATATTATATTTTAGTCTCTTAAAAAGTATTTTGTTAGTCAAGTTGATCTTTTTCGTTAAATTCTGTGAAAAAATGTTAAGTTGTGCATATGTGGCATGACAACATGGTAAGTGATTCAAGAATTTAGTAAAGTGATTAAATTGAAACCTTATATATAGTAAAAGTACCGAATTGAAACTTTTTTATATTAACAGAATCTTGAATATAATAACATTAAAGCAAAATGTTGATACATTACTTATTAAAAGCAAGACATTAAACCAAAACGAATTAAGGTGTACACAAACACAACTATAAGAGTTTATTCTTATTAGAACTTGAATTGTCATCGGTTAAAACAACTTTTTCAGGTTTAACAATTTTATAGCTATTGTATAGATCAGATTCTTCACATGCAACAACTTTTCTCATCTTCCAGATTGTAACGGTATAACTTCCTTGTGAATATGGTATAAACTCTGCGTCATAGCTTATGCGTCATCCAATTACTCTTTTCTCCTAAAAGATTAAATAATTTTACAAGTTTTTGATAACATACTTCAATGCATTAGTATAAAATTCGATAGTAACAAATTTGAGTCTGTAAAATGTTGAAAAGTATATAACTTTGCATTTATTTTTAAGACTTTCATCTTTACCTCTTGAATATAAAATCTTGAAAAGTATCTTGGAATTTTGCATTTATTCCCTCTTGTTCTTCCCATGAATTTAGCCACAGCCAGTATAATTCATCAATTTAAGTTAGTTTGTTAGTTATTTCATCAATGTATAACTAAACCTTAGCTTGTTTGATTCTCATGTTATGACTCACTTGTCTAAATTGTGACAAACCATGAAAATTCTGAAAATTAGCCATGGCTTTGAATTGATTTACTCCTTCAAGACTACAAATTGAAGCATTTGAATTACTTGTTATCCAATTTTCAACCAAATAAGAAGCAAGCTGAAAATGAAAATAATCATAAATAAATTTAGTACTAGTATGTATGTATTTGTATAATTATTATGTTTTTATGAGAATTAATCAATCAAAGTATGCTGAAATTTTCACCATATCCATTCCATGTGGCTATCTTAGATAGAAGTTGAGGTTACTCTATTATATTATGATTTAAAATGTTTTTCAAATTAATTTAGCAAGTGGTGATGTAGCTAATTTTGCTTCTTATGATTGAATTATAACTCTCTAAGGGACACCACAACCCTCAACAACCTAGAATCAACCTGCACAACGCAAACAACAAATTCTCAGAGTAACACAATCCTAAACTAGAAAGTTCAATGCACAAACTTAAGTTCTATAATTGAAAACCAATTCAAGTCCACAAACTAAACACATAAAAATGGATAACAAAGCATCAACAACATATAATAATTTAAATTCTTACTAACCTACACAACATAAACCAGATTTGAATCTAAGATTCAAATTAAAATATAAACAAAAAATAGATATCGGTAAAGAAACTGACCTTGCTCTTAGTAACTGATTCATTGACATTAATAGTAGGGAACAAAAGCGTTCCACTGGTTTGTATCTGATAAATCCTCTTAACACCAGTTGTTGTCTATTTCGAAACACCAACAAATCTCTCATTCATCTTACGGTACCTTTGATGGTCAGTCTTCAACCCACCTTTAATGATGGTAAGCACAAACTGAAACTCAGCGTTATCAATAGAGGTATGATCAGGAACCTTACTAATTTTCTCAAATGTGTTTCTAGGGTTACTAATAAGAGGTAGTCAAATTGAAATAGGTGAAGTGAAAATGAAAATATGAAACGTTCCAGGTTGCATTTTTCTTATTTTATAAACTTAAATTAAAATGTAAGTATAATAATTCCATGTCATCTAATAAACGTCCACCTGGAGTGCCACGCATGCACAAACTAACGGAAGTTCACAAAATTTAACAGAAAGGATCAGACTGTTTTGCAGAAGTATACTTAAGGAACTTAAAATAAACTTTTATTCAATAAGAGACTAAACTAAACCTGAAATTAAGTTAAGGGATCAAATGATGCATTAAGCCTTTAATTTTTTTATTAAACTAAAGGGGTTTAGTGTGTGTCACAACAAGACCGAGCAAACACTCACTATGCATGCCTATAACCCACCAAGTGGTTAAGGAAATGCGAGCATGTGGTTGAGCTAGATAAAAGTATGTTATGCAATTTGCCTCTGAGATTTAGGGATGTTTTTTAGGCGATGACACCAGAGAACACTCCTAGATCATCTTTGATTTCATCATCTTCTGTAGGCATATAGTTAAAGATCTCCAAGAGGAGTTAACATACCTTAAGGAAGTGCAAAACACTGCTAACACTTTGTATTTGTACTTTCATATATTGTACTTTGTTTACAAATTAATTAATGAGATTGGTTGCAATTGTTATCTTTATTTCTTGCTCTTACACTCTTGAATGCCTAACAACTAACAAACACAATGATTCCCTATAAATAAAAGTAATAAATGCATAACATTCTGCATGCATAAAACCATATCTTCATACATTCCAACACAATAAAAAAAACTCATACACATCTCCCTCTTATCCAGTACCGACGTTGACTTCCCGACATTGATACGAGATGCGCATAAACTGCAGAAGAATGATGGAACAAGTTGAAGGCAATCAAGTTACCATTAGGGAGGAAATTGATACATTCATGGGAACTTTATAAGTTCAATACCTTGAGAAGATGGTTGCAAGCAGCTTCTCAGCGTTTGCCGACATCATCACTACGGGAGAAAGGATTGAGAGCCATATAAAGAAAGGCAAGTTACCCTGAACTGCCAATGGCTTGGGTGGGGCAAAAAAACATTACTCCAACTTCCTAAAAACAAGAGGGGGAGAATAAGGTTGTAATGAGGACAAAAAGGAATAGGGTTTACCACCATCTTCTGGTGCCATATCATTTTTACTTCCATATATTGTTCTTTGTTTACAAATTAATAAATGATTGAGATTGGTTGCATTTGTTGTCTTTCTTTCTTGCTATTACGCTCTCGAATGCCTAACAACTAACAAATGCAACGATCCTTTTTAAATAAAATTAATAAAAGCATAACATTTTGCATGCATAAAACCATACCTTCATACATTCCAACACAATAAATAAAAACTCATACATGTCTCCCTATTGTCCATAACCGATACTAACTTATCGACATTGATACGAGATATGCACCAACTACAGAAGAACAATGGAACAAGTTGAAGCCAATCAAGTTGCCATGAGGGAGGAAATACACGCAATGCAAGAAAAGATGAATCACTTATTAGAATAGATGATGTCAATGGCTGGGAAGGAAGACAATCCCCATATAACAACTGATGTTAGGAACATTTCCACCCAGCTAGGCTCTTTCTCACTTCACATCCTCGAAGTGACTAACCATGAGTTCAGTCGGCCTTAGAGATATATTCCTCTATAAGGGTTATTGCACCTTCTTATGTCAGAATCCTCATGTTAAATTTAGCTTCCCAATACCACTATGTTGCCTGGACAAGGCATTGATCCTTATACAACAAAGAGGATCCACGAGATGCTTACTTCATGCCTCCCTAAATTGTGTCCGCTTGTGGTGTTATACCTGTGAGATGTTGGATCGAACTCTAGTGTTGTCGAAGCTTGTTCGCAAGTAATGCGTGTTGTAGTCGAAGTTTGTTCTAACATGCATTAGTCAATATTGTTAGGGTTGTTAGCATGTTGAATTGGGTCTTGCTTGTAAGCCCAAATGTTTAAGTTAGCTTGTACCCTAAGTTGGCTTGTAATGGGTAATTGTTAAAAAGCCCATTAGATTAGTGTGCTATTTTATTATAAATAGGATGTTAGTTTCTCATTCTTGGCATAAGGGAAAATAGGAAGATAAAATCCTAATTTCAAGGGAGAGAGGTTATTTTGTTATTCTTGTATACTTGTAATCTTGTTCTAAGAGAAAGGAAAGAATAGCAGTTTAATAACCAATCCTTGTTGTTTTACCTTGTCTTCTTTATTAACCCTAACCCTTGTGTGTTTCTTGATTATTAAGAAACCGTTTATACTTTGTTTAAGGTATCCGATTCACAACAAATTGGTGCAGTGAGCGTGGAAAATATGCGTTCAACAAAGTATGGGATTGAAGAAGGTGTTTTGGGCGGAAGCTGTTTCCACAGCAGCTTACCTGATAAATAGATGTCCCTCGACTGCCTTGGGAATGAAGACACCTGAAGAAGTTTGGTCGGGACATCCACCTAGTCTCGACAAACTGAGAGTGTTTGGCTGTGTGGCCTATGCTCATATTAGGCAAGACAAGGTTGAACCTAGAGCTCTGAAATGCATGTTCATAGGATACCCTGAAGGCGTCAAAGCTTATAGTCTATGGTGCCTATAGCCAGGTCACAGGAGGTGTATCACCAGTCGAGATGTAGTTTTCAATGAAGTAGAGATGGCTTTCAAGAAAACTGATGATGCTGACAAAGAGTTGGAACATGGAGAGATTTCTGTTGAGGTGGAGCATGTTGATGCTAAATTGCTTACCCCGGATGAAGTCGAAGAAGATGCAAAAGATGTTGTCAAAGATGAGGAGACTGATAATGACTACCTGCTAGCAAGAGACAGGTCGAGGTGAGTCATCAAGTCACCTCAGAAACTTGGATATGCAGATCTTATAGCTTATGCCTTAATCTCTGCAAGTGAGGTTCTAGACGAAGAACCTAGAGACTATAAGGAAGTTATGAGGAATTTGCATGAAGAAAGCTAGTTTCTTGATGTTATAGAGTTAGGTCCAAGGTGGAGATTTGTGAGATGTTGGATCGAACTCTAGTGTTGTCGAAGCCTGTTCGCAAGTAATGCGTGTTGTAGTCGAAGTTTGTTCTAACATGCATTAGTCAATATTGCTAGGGTTGTTAGCATGTTGAATTGGGTCTTGCTTGTAATCCCAATTGTTTAAGTTAGCTTGTAATGGGTAATTGTTAAAAAGCCCATTAGGTTAGTGTGCTATTTTATTATAAATAGGATGCTAAAATCCTAATTTCAAGGGAGTGAGGTTATTTTGTTATTCTTGTATACTTGTAATCTTGTTCTAAGAGAGAGGAAAGAATAACAGTTTAATAACCAATCCTTGTTGTTCCTTGTTGTTTACCTTGTCTTCTTTATTAACCCTAACCCTTGTGTGTTTCTTGATTAATAAGAAACCGTTTATACTTTGTTTAAAGGTATCCGATTCACAATAATACATGATCCTGTTGTTGAAAATCTTTGCGCCCTCGAGGAGAAATTCAAAGTAATAAAGGTCCACTCCATCCCAAGCCTTGATGATATGGACATGTGTTTAGTGTCAGGTTTGGTCATCTCGCAAAATATCAAGGTCCATAACTTTGACAAGTATAAAGGGATTATTTGACCCCGTATTCACTTAATAGCTAATTATCACAATATGGCGACATATGCTGATGATCATAAGTTGTTAATAAATTATTTCCAAGATAGCCTTAACGGAGCATCATTAGAATGGTACATGCAGCTCGAGCGGAACCTTATTTAGTCATGGCGGAATTTTTCCAAGGCATTCCTCAAACATTATCAGTGCAATACTGACTTAGCGCAAAACTGCACCCAACTACAAGACATGATGCAACGAAGTAATGAGTGCTTCAAAGAAAATGCACGACATTAAAGAGAACTCGATGTCAAAGTTAAACTACCACTCGTTGATAAGGAGTTGATAGATATGTTCATGGGAAATTTACAAGTTCAATACCTTGAGAAGATCATTGCAAGACGTTTCTCAGTGTTCGTCAACATCGTCACTATGGGAGAAAGGATTTAGAGCCATATGTAGAAGGGAAAATTATCCAACACTACCAGTGCCTCGGACGGGGCAAGGAAGCCTTACTTTAACTTTCCTAAAAGAAAGGGGGAGATACTAAGGTTATAATGGGGACATAGAGGAATAGGGATAACCACCCTCTTATGGTGCCATATCACTTGTATTTCCACTATTATACTTTGTTTACAAATGAATGAATGAGATTGGTTATTGATGTTATCTTTCTTTCTTGCTCTTACGCTCCTAAATGCATAACAACAAACAAACACAATGATTCCCTATAAATAAAATCAATAAAAGCATAACATTTTGCATGCAAAAAACTATACCTTCATACATTCGAAAAAAATAAAAATAAAATTATACATGTCTCCCTCTTATCGAGAACCGACACAAACTTTTCGACCTCGATACGAGATATGCATTAACTACAGAAGAATGATGTAACAAGTTGAAGCCAATCAAGCTGCCATTGGAGAGGAAATAGACGCAATGCAAGGAAAGATGAATCGATTGCTGGAAGACATGATGGCCATGGATAGGAAGGAAGACAATCCTCAGATAACAGTTGATGCCAGGAACATTGCCACCTAGCTAGGCTCTCCCTGTCATGTCATAAGTTTTACCTTAAGTTTTTCATTTGCATCTGCATAATGTAAACCATTCATTTTGTCATATAGCATTCATCAGGGTTTAGATAAAAAGTCAGGAATTCTAGCATTCTATCTGGTTTTTATGACAATCATTCAGTCATTTGTTGATTCAAAAGTCAAGAATCTCAATGCATCGTTCATTCTATTGTATCTTATTCCAAAGGTTCAGAGGGTGATAATAAAGAGCATTGCCGTCATCTGAATCTTTGTAGGTTTAATTATAATGGAGAATCATAAGTAAATGGTCCAAGGACGACTTATTTGCATCTGTTTGTCTATTCATAATTATTCAGTTAGTAATTCATCGCATTTATAAGACATTTGAATTTTTAACTTATCACAACATGTATTTTATTTCGTATAATGCTTAAAATACCAGGCAAAATGATTTTTTCGAATCTATGAATAGACCTGTTGAACGTTTCTCAAACTGTACGTCAAATTAATGGGCGATAAATTTCAAAGTTGAGCTTGCAGACATCGATATTCTTAATCTACGTTTCACATAGTTTAACCTAGTGTGCTCATTTTATTTTTTTAACTACTTTTTTTGTCGCGTTTTTACCCGCCTGAGCCTTTTAACCGATCATAATTTATTTCAAAATCTGATCAAACACTGTATGTTTCCAATAAGTTTATTCTGCGCTGATCATTTTAATGCGTTTGTTTTTTTTTTCGAGCATCTTTTTTTGCCCGACTTTTTTCATTTTTATTCTTTTATTTATTTTTCTTTATTCAAAATGATCATAAAAAAACAATTAGAATTTATTAAATAATATTTTGTCTTACCATTGTTTTAATAAAAATAGTTTTGATTATTTTGACCATTAAAGTTCAAGAAAAAAAGCGAGACTACATAATGCCTTAGGCACCTCTCTTTGGCTATGTCACGTGGAAAGTAGAGAGAGGAAATTGAAAGAATGAATTTTCAGCTTTTAAAAAGAACACAAACCTCTACACATGATTTTCATTCCCACATACATACTTCAACACACGTACTAAAAGATCTAAGCACAACCATAATATCTCAAAAAAAATTATCTCACTCTACTATTCCTAAGCCGCCTAAATGAAAATCTTTGTTAAATCTATCACACCTCACACTTCATACATGAGAATCACACTCATCTTCAACAAACATCTCCATCACCTTCACACATAAAGCTTTGAAACACCAACACCATAATTCATCTTTAAAACTTCACTAACCTTCCATAAACAAACCAAAACCACCACTCTTCACCACTCGAGCTCGCCTCTCAAACAATCATACAACAACTGAGTTTCGATCCACCGAAATCGCATTCCCACTATTGCAAGCCCAGCCGATTTATTGTGAATCAGATGTCTTAAAACAAAGTATAATCGATTTTTTTATGATCAAGAAACACACAAGGGTTAGGGTTAACAAAGATAACAAGGTAAAACAACAAGGAACAACAAGGATTTATTATAAACTGTTACTTTTTCCTTTCTCTTAGAACAAGATTACAAGTATACAAGAATAACAAAATAACCTCTCTCACTTGAAATTAAGATTTTATCTTCCTATTTTTCCTTATGCCAAGATTGAGAAACTAGCATCTTATTTATAAGAAAAATAGCACACTAACCTAATGAGATTTTTAACAATGACTCATTACAAGCTAACTTAAGGTACAAACTAACTTAAGCAATTGGGCTTACAAGCAAAAACCAATTCAATATGCTAACAACCCTAGCAATATTGACTAATGCATGTTAGAACAAACTTCGACTACAATACATATTACTCTGGCAACAACATACGAACAGATTTCGACCTTATGTTTAATTCCTATCAAACCCGAAGCTACCTTTCGACCATACTAGAGTTTGATCCAATATCTCACAAATCTCCACCTTGAACCTAACTCTATAACATTGATCAGTGATTTTTATACGATATTTTACCATTAGTTTTAGTTAATCATTATATATGTTTAGTCGTATTTTATTCATTTTTATTGCATTTTGCGCGTCGGTTTGGTATTTCCATGTTTTCTAGGTTCAGGTAAGCAATAAAAAATAATCAGAGCAAAAACCGAGAAAAACAGCATGAATTCGGAAGAGTTTTTAAAGTGAACCTGGGGGCTGACACAGCCGCCCGTGTCAGCTAACACTGCTCGTATCAGCATGCCTGGGGGAAAAAGTTGATTTTAGATAGACAATGAGCCAACACGGCCCGTGTTGGCTAAAGTGCTTCATCTTCTAATTTTCTGGGATTTTTGACCTTTGTGATTCCTAAGGGTATTTTGGGTATTTTCCTATTGCTGGGTTGGACCTGAGGCTATTTAAGACGTGTTTTGAGAAGGAAAAAGGGGACTTTTGGAGAAGAGAGGATTATACGATCAGAATTAGAGAGATCAAGAGGATTGGAGAACTAAAGGTTCATGCGCGAAAGCAATTGAAGATCAAGGCATTCCGATTATCTTGTAATGTTTATCTTTTATTCTGTATTGCTTTTAAATGTTATGAATAGCTAAACTCCCCAATGTTAGGGGAATATCCCTGAATTGACTCTGTAATGACCTTATTTCCTTTGAATTAGTAATTTCACTGTTTTCTCATAATCATGGTTATCGTATAATGTTCTTAAAGCTTTTCTTATCTAACAAATAAGATTCGATTTACGGTTAACTTTATGTTTGGAAAAATGATTGTTAACGCTTTTATACGATAATACTATAGTAGATATTTCCTAGGAATGGGGATACCCTATAGTAACCGTAATGTTTTAGATCAAACAAATTGCTTGATATTGTTCCTATACCGCCAAGGAATTGGGGTATTGGGAGAATACCAAAGGGTTTTCTGCTAAAGAATTAAAGTCAACTAATCTTTAAAATCGGTAATGATTGAATTGGACGGTGATTTTGCGACATAGGATTAGTGTTGCTACAAGGAAGTTCATACACCCTACCCTAGCATTGCTTCTCCTTCTGTTCAAAACCTTTATTTTGCTCTTTTTGCCATTTGTATTTTATTTTTACAAATTAAAACCTTTGAAACCCCAAGGCTTTTATTTAACTAACATAAAACCAGAACTCTATATCGTCAAGCAGTCATTGAGATCGACATTCGGGAAATTTTCCGTTATTACTCAATTGGCAAAATGGTACACTTGCTATTTTTCCGATCAAGTTTTTGGCGTTGTTGCCGGGGACTGCCTAAGATCATATATTTTTATAGTTTTATTTTAGTTAAAGTTTTGTTGCTCCACAACTAAAATTTTGTTTTACTTTTTATTTTATTATAAAAAAATTTTAAAATAAATATTTTAGATTATTGTTACTTCTTGAATTCTTTTATACCGTGCTACTGATAAAGTGTCTCAGTTTTATAGTTATGAATATTTTCTATACATTGCCACTTGTATCTCCTGCATGTTGGTCACCTGATTCAGTAATCAGTTTGGAAGATGCGACTAAAATCTTTAACGGATATAGAAGGGAGGTAAGGATCCTTATGAATGAATGTAAGAAAGTTAATTGTTATCGATATAAGTTTACTTGGAGAGAGTTCAAGTTGAGAGAAGAATGTGTGAACGAAGAAGAGCAATTCATGATGTCAGACGAGGAAGATGCATTAGAAATAGAAGAATTTAAGGTGAACAAGAAATACGGGGATGAAGAAAGAAGGCAACTTGAAGATGATATAGTGCTGGATGAAAATACAGATATAACAAATTGTGTAGATGTAGACATCCAACAAGAAAATCTTCAAGAAATTAGTATCCCTAAAAACTATTTTAACAAGGCAGATGAAAGACAAGAAATTGACAAAGTATTGGATTTCATTTATGCCTTGTTCATTGAAGCGCATCTGAAAATGATTTGGAAGCAACATCATCAATACCTCAAATTCATGAGATTGCTTCCAAACAAAAGAAATAAAAAATATTATTTGTTCTTTGTTTTATATATGCCACCTTAATAGAGAGTGAGTCTTCGAGCCATGCAACGTTAAACGAAGCGCTGCGTGGGAGGCAACCCACAAATTTTAAGAATTGATGATTTTCTTTTTGTTTTTATTTTATTTTTGCAGGAAATAAATGAGAACTTGCAGTGACAAAGAGGAAGTAGCAAATTGGTGTTGCATTACCCGTCGACTCCTCTGTAAGGATCTCTGTAAGTACATCTCTTCCTCTCTTATTCCAAAACATTGAGGCCAATGTTTAGTGCAAGTTTGGGGGAGGATTTACTGTTTTGAATTTTCATTTTAAGTATTTTTGTTTGTGTTTGTTAAAAATCGCTTTGAACCCTCCCATATGAAAACCGTAAAAAAAAAGATTCTTGGGAATGCTATGATTGTGTGAGGTAGTCAGGAAAGTATATAGAGTTTGAGTGAAGAAGACTTAGAACTAGGAATTTGGGAAAGTTTGAAAATTAAGGTATAACTTAAACACCCTAGGTTCCCCGGAGTAAGGAAACGAGTCCAACATGTAGATTTGTGCCATAGTACTTGGATTTGAGAAGTATTCTTCAATTAGTTCATAATGATATTCCGACATGATTAAATAGAATTGTATATATAAAATTGATTGAGAGAATTACTTGTGGCACTAAAAAAAAAGATGAATAATGACGGTAAAGACAACTGGTCCTTCTAGGTTGGGTAACCCTCACCCGGTTACTTAGCCTAATGGCGGTTGAATCTCTATAGTCGTCCAAAAAGTGGACTAATAAACGCCAATGAGCGAGAGAAAAAAAAAGAATAAAGGTGCCACGGAAAAAGCCTCGATTAAAATTTTGTACATGTAAAGGAAAACAATCAAAAGTGCCTTAATCTGATTATCCGTATGAAAAGGGTAGAAAATCGAAGAAAAGACTTAATCCCAAAGCATAGTTGGAAAGGTGACCGAAAGGGGGATTTAGGTATGTGGTTTTACCGCGGTGTGTGCTTGTGTAATACCTTCGTTAACAGAAGATTACCAAAAGAACTAGTTTTAGCCGATCGGAGCAAAGACTCACGTATGAGTACCGACACACCTTACATTCATAAGTCCTTCGTTTGATATGTTGTTTGATCTGAAAATTATATCCAAGTTGGTTGTTTGAGGTCAAGCAATGATTTAAGTTTGGGGGAGTTTGATCAGTGGTTTTTATACGATATTTTACCATTAGTTTTAGTTAATCATTATATATGTTTACTCGCGTTTTACTCGTTTTTATTGCATTTTACGCGTCGATTTGGTATTTCCATGTTTTCTAGGTTCAGGTAAGCAATCAAGAAGAATCAGAGCAAAAACCAGGGAAAACATCATGAATTCGGAAGAGTTTTTGAAGTGAACCAGGGGGCTGACACGGTTGCCCGTGTCAGCATTCCTGGGGAAAAAAAGTTGATTTTAGATAGACAGTTTCGTCTTCTAATTTTCTGAGATTTTTTACCTTTGTGATTGCTAAGGGTATTTTGGGTATTTTCCTATTGCTGGGTTGGACCTGAGACTATTTAAGACGTGTTTTGAGAAGGAAAAATGAGACTTTTGGAGAAGAGAGGATTATACGATTAGAATTAGAGAGATCAAGAGGATTGGAGAACTAAAGGTTCATGCGCGAAAGCAATTGAAGATCAAGGCAATCCGATTATCTTGTAATGTTTATCTTTTACTCTGTATTGCTTTTAAATGTTATGAATAGCTAAACTCCCCAATGCTAGGGGAGTGTCCCTGAATTGACTCTGTAATGACCTTATTTCCTTTGAATTAGTAATTTCACTGTTTTCTCATAATCATGGTTATCGTATAATGTTCTTAAAGCTTTTCTTATCTGACAAATAGGATTCGATTTACGGTTAACTTTATGTTTGGAAAAATGGTTGTTAATGCTTTTATACGATAATACTATAGTAGATATTTCCTAGGAATGGGGATACCCTATAGTAACCATAATGTTTTAGATCAAACAAATTGCTTGATATTGTTCCTATACCGCCAAGGAATTGGGGTATTGGGAGAATACCAAAGGGTTTTCTGCTAAAGAATTAAAGTCAACTAATCTTTAAAACTGTCAATGATTGAATTGAGCGGTGATTTTGCGACTTAGGATTAGTGTTGTTACAAGGAAGTTTATACACCCTACCCTAGCATTGCTTCACCTTCTGTTCAAAACCTTTATTTTTCTCTTTTTGCCTTTTATATTTTATTCTTACAAATTAAAACCTTTGAAACCCCAAGGCTTTTGTTTAACTAACATAAAACCAGAACTCTATATCGTCAAGCAGCCCTTGAGATTGAAATTCGGGAAATTTTTCGTTATTACTCAATTGGCAAAATAGTACACTTGCTATTTTTCCGATCAAACATCAAGAAACTAGCTTTCTTCATGCAGCTTTATCAACTACATACAGTGGAAAAAACTTGCAACTGGGCAATGTCTTGGTGATCATATCAGCAACATTATGATATGTCGAAACCTTCAGCACTTGGACTTTCCCACACTCGATTACATCTTCAACATTGTTGCTTGCTATTATAATGTCATCCACATAGAGCAACAAAATAACAAATCAATTACCCGGTCGAAATCTGAAGTAAACACAGTGGTCGAACTGACTTCTGATGAAACTTATGCGTGTCATGAACTTGTTGAATCTCCTATTCCACTATCAAGGAGATTGTTTTAGTCTATATAAGGATTTATTCAGCTTGAACACATAATCTTCTTTCCCTTTTTTGACATAACCTTCAGGTTGCCTCATCGGGATTTTTTCATCTAAATCACCATACAAGAAAGCAGTCTTCACATCCATCTGTTCTAGTTCAAGGTGAACTATGCCACTGTGGCAAACAACATTCGAATAGATTTGTGCTTCACAATGTGAGAGAACACATCATTGAAGTTGACACCTTTGAAGGTGAGAAAATACTTAGAGGGGGGGTTGAATAAGTATATAGAAAAACTTATGGCAATAAAAACTCAAGGATTTTTATCCTGGTTCATTGAACTCAACTACTCCAGTCCACCCTATCAAGAGTGATTTGTCTTTCTTAAACAAGGACTTAATCCACTATTTAATCAACTGATTACAATAGCAAGCACTAAGAACAACTGTTCTAAGTCTTCTCAAGAACTAATGATCCTAATTGGATCTTCTTAAGGTTCTTTTACAATCAAACGTAAGAATAATACAAGTGTTTAAATTGCTTCTAATTAAGCTATATCACAACTGTGATTTTACACTTAAGATTTAAGAACTTAGAAATAAATTCAGCAAAGAGTATAAATTGTATGAGAGCTTTCTTTGAATTTCTTTCAATAGTTTCGTCAACCGAAGAAGAGAGATGGAGTCTTGCTTTTATAGGCACAGAGGTCCAAGTAGCTTTTCACGTTGAAGGTTGTATACTGAAAAGGGATGGGCCTTTTTGTCTTCACATCACATGACCTTTCCTAGAAATAGAATGCACAGAGAAATCCTTTTTGTCTATGTTCTTGTGTCTAGCATAAATGAGGAAAATGTCGTTTGGCCATTCCAACGGACATAAATTTGAATTCTTCTTCAACAAGTTTCAGCAAAATATCATCAGAGTCTTGAGCAGTCAGAGTCTTCTGATGTTCATCAGAGTTTGCTGAATCAGAGCAATGCAGCAAGTGTGCTTTCAACGTGTAATTGTTCAGAGCAGAGTGTGGGATCAGATCCTCAGTACTGGCAGCGTAGTACTATCAGAGTCTTCTGAAATAAACTAAGCTTGAAACTCTTCATACAAAAGTCTTCAATGCTTTAGATGCTTCTGGCTTCTGCTTCAGATTCTTCTGTAGACATCGCTCAGAATCTTCTGTAGGCAGCGTTCAGAATCTTCTAACAGATGCTTCTGACGCTTCAGAGCCTTGCATATTTTCATGTTCATATCTAATTTGCTTCTAGAATAATATTCACTTTAATATCTGCAGCAAACATTACTTGAACAAATTATAGAGTATATAATTCTTTAATACAAAATTTTCATAAGAGTTATCATCAAAACATAAGAACCAATCATTGTTCTAACAATCTCCCCCTTTTTGATGATGACAAAAACATAAGAAATTTTGTTCAATAAAAATATAATTATAACTCCCCCTGAGATTATGAATCTCCCCCTGAATTGAATACTTAGAAGGAATAGAAACTTCCCTTTTTGCATGAGTATTATTTTCAGAATCAGAGCCTGATTGTTCCAAAAATTAGATCTTGACTTTGGATGCACGTTTCAGAATCAGAGCCTGATAGGTTAAAAACTTTGATCTGGGGATCTCAGAGTTACTTTTAAAGAATTTGTCAGATTTTTCAAATATTCTGAAATACTAAGAGATTACGTTAGTTATAATTGATATGTCTAAATTTCATTTAGGTAGAGTTTATTTGAACAGTCAGATCCATTTTCTCCCCCCTTTTTTGTCATAATCAAAAAGTAAAACTTTTAAGGACAAATAAAAGGAAATACAGAAAACATATATTCATGTAGAGAAAATAGCAGAGTCATTCATTCATTCAGATAACAAACAAACACATCATCAGATACATTCAAGTACATGTACACAAACATCAGATACAGAAAAACATAAAACTAGGTTTGCTTGGACAGAATCATCTTCAGAAGTTTAGTGATCTCAGAAGAAGATTCTTCTTGCTTTGTCATCCATTTAGCCATGTTCTCATTCTTCTGATCTTGCTTAGACATCCATTGTGCCATGTTTTCAGTCTTCTAGTCTTGCTTGGCCATCCATGACTTGATCTCAGATTGCCCAACTTCCAATACTGCAATCTTATCTTCTAGATCTGGATTCTCTTTCTTGATCTCAGATGAAGGTGGAGCAGATTCAGAAGCAGGAATAGAGTCAATTTCCATTGGGGATGCAGAGTCAAGAGCAATAGATCCAGAGGGATTTTCCATACTTGTCATAGCCAGTGGATTTTCTTCAGAAGCAGAGTCTGCAAAAGCTTCTGTAGCAGATACTTCAGAAGATGAAGGACCATCTTCAAGAAGCAAAGGTGCAGATCTTTTCACATTCCATATCATGCTTCTGGCAGTCTCAGCAAATCTGAGCTTTGCATCATCAGAACATACATTCTTCAGATTTGAGGCAACAATATTGAATCTGTTAATGAAGCTATTCCAGATAGCATCAGATTCATTTGCACCATGATTGACAAACATCTCTTCTGTACAGAGCCTAAATACATCTTTATCTCTTTCAGAAAATTAGCAAATAAAGTATCAACATTCAGCCTAGTTTTTGGTTTTAGAAGGGTTTCCAAAGTGAATGGTTTGGGTTGAGGTGGAGGTGGTATGGTAAATTCTGGAATGATGATCAGAGGACGAGGGTAGAAAGGAAGAGCTGGATGGTCAGATGAAGTGGTAGATTTGGATCTGGTTAAGGCATTAATCAAACATGGTTTTACATGTGATGCATAAGAAACGACATCAAATGTAGTGGAAGTGTAAGGAGTGAAAACAAATTTATCAGACAACAAAGGTTCTGATGAAATCATATCTGGCAGTTCTTTTAAGTATGTTTAAAGAACAGATGGTAAAATGGTGGAAGTCTTAGGTTTAAAGGGAGTGATAGAGTCAGATGGTTCTATTCTGTCATAAAAATGTTTAATCTTTAAACCAGAGGGAAGTGGATCAGAGGGATGGGGTTTAAAGGAAGCAAATGAGACAAACTCAGATCTCCTGGGTTTAGGTTTTGGAATGGTTTTAGGAATGAGAGTTTCAGATGAAACAGGTGGTTCTGATTGTTTAGATTCAAATTCTCTTAGAGAGGGAGGGGAAATAACATCAGGATGGACATCAGATTCAGAAGAATCAGATGAGGTGGTTAGGGTACAAGATGTAGAAGAAACTTCAAATACAGTCTTGAGAGGTTTAATGTTCAGAACCTCAGTATCAGGTATGTTTGTTTCAATAGGATTGTATGGTTCTAGTTGAATATTAGAAGGTTTGGATGTTGGTGGTTCATATACAACTGGTTCAGATGCAACTTCTTCAGGTGCAACAATTTCAGATGCAACAGTTTTAGATGTAACTGGATCAGATTGTATGGGTTCAGATGCAGCTGGTTGTTGAGTTTCAGATTGTTGTTGTGTTGTAGGTTGTTCTGTTGGTTTTGTTTGTGGTTCTGATTGTGGAATATCAGATGATTTTAATGGTGTTGTGGAAACAGGGTCAGATGATTTTGGTGATTCCGAGGTTTGAGATGGAGCAGGAATTGTTTGATTTTGAGTGGGAGGAGGTTCAGGCACAAAACTAATTGTTGATACATTTACAACAATTTTAGAAATAGAAGGTAAAGATGATTTAGTACCTTTAGTTTTGATGCGCTTGGTGGGAACAAAGGGAACTTCTCCAGAAGCTTTTCTCTTGATCTGCTTATGTGGCTTGTCAGCAACTCTTTGTTTCTTCTGAGCAGCAGCTTCATCTGCCTCTAATTGTTTTCTTTTCCTCATGTTCTCATCATACACATATGGAATGGGTTCTCTTGCTCTTATCAGAATATCTGCAGGAACAGGTGTTCCATCTGCTTTGCACGCATCAATATACCTAACAATAATCTCCCTAGGTTCTTCAACATCAAAGAGTGGAAAGTCTTGAACAGGAAGTCTCATCTGACTTACTTCAGTAACATTCAGCTTCTTAGGAGTAGCTATGAGTTCACCCACAATCTTTAGCCCCTGAAGACTCTTTCCATTCAATGGTTTACCAACTATTGATTCAACTAATCTTTAACTCCAGCTTCATAAAGAGCAGATACCAGACCATTCTTTGTCAGAATGTCTAAGATCAATCTTCCAAAAGGAATCCACGTCCTGATCTTCTGTCCCTTGTCCTTTATAGATTCTCTGGATGCATTGATGTGATTCCACAGATGCATGAAGAGAATGTATGGAAGATCTACTTTTGTACTCTGACTCAAGCAGTACATAAAATAGAGTTGTTCATTATTCACATAGTATGGAGAATTGATTGATTTTCTGTGATTGATGCATCCTAGAAAAATCTTTGCCCAGATTTTGTAATCAGGTTTCAGATCCTTAAATTTGTTGGAGGTCTGTCCAGATGCAATAACTTCCTCATAAACTTCTTCCATGTCAACACGCCCAGCTGGCAGATGACACACTCTATCAGTTTCCTCATACCCTATGAGTTTTCTGATGAGATCTTCAGTGATGATGATCTCTTTTCCCAGAACAGAAGAGAGGATGAACTTTGGGTAAACAGATGCATGTTGTCGCTACTGCGAAAATCGGCGCCGGCTGACAGAAGAGTCGCCACCGTGCGTTATTTATCCCAAAGGAGGGAAAGGAAACGCTCGAAGTAAACCTCGCAAAAACGGGAAAGGTATGGTCATCGTAACCAAAACCTGGGTTCGGGAGTCGGTTACGCAAGGGGAAGGTATTAGCACCCCTCACGTCCGTCGTACTCGACGGGATCCACGCTTGCTTGGGTTGTCTAAAGGATGCAAAAACAATCTATTCTAAGGCTGCTAAATCTAAACGGAAGGGAATTGACTCGATAGAGCGTCGCACTCTATGCCTACGTATTCTCAAGAGAGAAAGTCAGAGTCAACGTAGTTCGGGACTACGGGGAAATTGGCTCGCCAAGACCTCGCGTCTTGTGCCTACGTACTTCCACACTGCATGGAAGATCAGAGCTTTACGTAGTTCAGGCTAACTACGGCTAAACAAGGGTATTCTCACACAGCAGTGAGAAAACAAACTGGTTTCAAAGGTACGGGAACCTATGGGAAAAACTACGGTCTGGTCTCAAATGCACTCAGGCAAGAGAAAAAAAGGGTCGCATCAGTCGTCAGTGGGAAAGTCTCGATCGCACAGCAGCGAGAGAACAGAAGTTAGTCGTTAGTGTGCTCGCTAGGATATCGCATCCTGTGCCTACATATTCTCGTCTGGCACGAGAAATCAGAGCAGCTGTAGTTCGGCTACTTCGGGACCACAGCTCAAATCTCGTTTTATTAACATTCTGAAAAATGATTACAATGATTGAATGCTGAAAATAAATCTCCTAGGAAATACTATCCTATTCTATCCTGGAAAATCAAATGGAAAAGTCCCCTAACAAGTGGACGTCTAAAACTATCTCTAAAAGTGTAAAAGAATATCTATGAAAAAATGCACTCTAAAAAATATTACATCTAATATTTTTTTCTCTTTTTCATACTTCTATTTTCTTCTTTTTTCATGTCTTTCTTTTTCTATTTCAATATTTTTCACATTCTTTCTCCTTTTCTTTTTTCAATATTTTTCTATATTTTTCTTCTATGTTTCTTCTATTTTTTCATACTATTTTTTTCAATAATTCTTTTCTTCAAAATATTTTCTCTTCTTTTCTTTTTCTATTTCTCCATAATATTTTTCTTTTTTTTATTCCCTTTTTTATATTTCTTTCATTCTTTTTCCTATTCAAAGAAAATAAGAAAAAAAACAAAAATACAAGGGAGGGGGGTATGTTTACAAGGGGGAGTTAATCAGCAGAAAAAATAAACAAACTGGGCCCAGCCCAGTATACAACAAAAAACGGGGGGAGGGGGTATGATGCTGAAACTGGGGTGATACCAGCAAAATCTCGTTGGGCTTGGCCCATTGCCACAAACACACGAAAGGGGGGGATGGAGGAGAATGGGGGTTAATGATAACAAGTTATAAGCCCGGCCCAAGAAACCTCAACAAACATACACACGCATGGGGGTAGGGGAAGTAATCCAAAGGTGTAGTCCGGAAAAATCTCTGTTGGGCTTAGCAAAGCCTAACTACACGATCCACTATCCACAACTTCTTCAGCACACAAAAACCCTAGGTGCACTTCAATTCGTGTCACTGTTCACCATCCATGACCTAGCGCCGTTTTCGTTCTCTCCGAGTCTCACTCTCTCAACTCTCTCTTCTCAGAAATTCCGTCTCAGCTTCTCACACAACCAAAAAAAAATCTTCCAAATCCTTTCTACTTCAACAACCCTAACATCGTCTCCTATCCTCTTCCTTCGTTCTCCTATTCTACTCAATATTGTTCCAACAAACGACGACATAAATCTCTGTTGATGATCGCCTTGGAGTTCTGGATCTAAATTCACGCGAACATGGATTCGAAGATATTGGCGGAGATTCTCATTGATTTTGAAGGTCTCAGAGGTTTTAATGAAGGAAGATGAAGATCTATACATAACTTTGGACGAACCTGGATCGGAGTTCCCTTTGAAGATTCGCATGCTTAGCGATTTCTGGAGAATGAAACGAAGGCTTGATGTTATTGACGGCAAGATCTATAAACACTTGTTGTTCTTGATGTGATGTTAAAAGATCTTGATCGGAAACGAGGCGGAGTTGATGATCGCTGACGAAGATGTTAAAGTTCACGAATCCGGAGAGTGTTCGATGAAATAATGAAGAATCTGAGGGAAATCTTAGCAATCTACGATGAACTTCGCTGCAGAATTCGTTGAAGTTCTTGAAGTAATCTTGGCAATTTCTGAGCAAAGTTGGATGACTTTGGTGATCAATGACGTTGATGATTCTGTTAACGATTTGTAGATGATGAATATCCGTTATTGATGGTGTTGATCGGAAACTGGAAAAATTGTTATTGGTGATGTTGAAGATGATTGACGAATGGTTTAGATCGGATACACTGATGATTTCTGATGAAGATTGGAGGATTGAATGTTCTGATTCTTTGGATGATGTTAATCAGAAGAGAAGGATGAAGATTCAAAGAAACGGTGAAGATTTCTGGAAAAAATGAATTTCCGGTGAGGTTGCACGGCGGAGAGCGGTGGTCGGAGACGGTTGGTAGTTTGTTAGGGAGGCCAGAAACTGTTTGCTACGGTGGTTGCATGGCCGCCGGCCATGCAACCGGTGATGCTGGGTGGTGGACGCGTGTCAAGGTTGGGTGTTGGAGTAGTGGCAGAGAATTGTGAGAAGGTGCCAAGTGTGATGTGAGGTATCAGAGTGGGAAACGCGTGGAAGGTTTCTGAATTAGTGGAATTATGCGTGGCCAGTTCTGATTGCAACACGTGTGCGAATTTATAGTACATGCAGATTTTTGGACTCTTGTGAACTGGGCCTTGGACAAACTTGGATAAAAAAGCCCAAACGCAATGCTAATAAAATGGACAAATTAACATGATAATTGGACTAATGACTCAATTAACACTTGAACCTAATTAATCTAATGTTCTAATTAAATCTGAAAGCTAATTAAACTCTAAAAAGAAATAATATTCTAAAAACACTAATCAAAATCTATCAAACTATCTAATATCCACAAAATCTATATTAATAAAACTAAATGATCCTATTAACTATTAAAACTCTATTAAAAGAAAATCTATATTATTTATTTATCCTATTATTAAAAATGAAGCCTATTTATTTTTAATGAAGCCATTTAATTTCTAACAAATTCTAAAAAAGATTAAAACTATTAAAAATGTTAAAAACCTATTAATATTCTATATCTAAAAAAATACATTCAAAATTCAATTAATATTCTAAAAGAAAAATCTATTAATATTCTATATTTAAACTAAAAATGATTTTAAAGCTATATAAAAAATCTAAAAATAGCTAATAAATTCTAGAAAAATCACAATAATTCCCGAAGGAACAAAAATAGCACCGAACGGAAAATAACACTGCGAGAGCGCACCGGGGCAACCGGTAAAAATAAACGGACACCGAAACATCCTCAAAAACACGATTCTATCTATCCAAACTGATAAAAAACACCTGAAACACGAGACGAGGGCTGCGATCCCGATAAAGCCAAAACAAATTACAAATGCACTGTATGCGATATGCAGATGCGAATGCGGTCATGCGTCGAAACATAGGACCAAATACGGGACCCGGTTGGTCAAATTTTAGGGTGCAACACATGTATCCAAAATTCCTTCACCAAGTGTGGATACACTGGACCAAATAACCTGTCAAAATACTTGACCCAGCCTTATGCATCAATAATAGAATGTAACTCAAACCCATTTTCAGCCAGAGAGTCAAATTCCACCATGGATTCACAAAGAACTTCAAGCTTGTCCACAGGGGTTAACAATGTTCTCTTAGGTTCCTTAAAGGGAGTAACACCCATGTTTGCTGATGCAACTGCAGCCATAGATGATTGAAACTGAGCTGATGTTGATGATGATGTTGCCATTGTTGAATATGAAGAAGATTTGGACGAAGGTTTAGGGTTTTTACGAAGAGCAAAGAGAAGACAGAAATGCATAAAATGTTTGTGAAGTGAAAAGTGTGAAATAGTATGATTTGTGGTATTTATAGAGAGAAAATAGGGCACACAAACAGTCACAAATAAGCACGTTCTCACATAGCAATTAATGGCATTTAATGAAAAGAATAAAAATCATTTCAAAACATTAATTGATTCTGACAATTTAGGGGGAAAACCAAGATTTTCACTATTCAAACAATACCTCAAATGTCTCTTCAGTAATGTGCATGCCATCTTTTCAGATTCAGAGTGACACATGTTTGCTTGCATGTGCTTCTGAATTCTCTTGAGAAATGAAATGTTAGCCAACGTTCAGATCCTCTAAGACTTGTTAGTTCAGATACACACAAATAATAAATCAAGAAATTAAATGATTCAATAAATCAAATAATTGACAGATGAAATACTTCAGAGTTTTAAACATTTTGCATCTGAGAAGTTTGCTTCTGATAAATATCATTCTGGACAAAAATCCACACCAACATTTTTCAGAATAAACTTGAACCTATCTTCAGCAAGGGGTTTTGTGAAAATATCAGCCCACTGATGATCAGTATCAACAAAGTCTAAATTTATAATACCCTTCTGAACATAGTCTCTGATGAAATGATGTTTAATTTCTATATGTTTTGCCTTAGAGTGTAAAATAGGGTTTTTAGACAAACATATAGCAGAAGTATTATCACAGAATATAGAAATGTTACTCTCAAAGATCTAATAGTCTTCTAGCTGACTTTTCATCCAGAGCATCTGCGTGCTACATCCAACAACAACAATATATTCTACTTCTGTAGTTGATAGTGCAATTGTAGGTTTCTTTTTGCTATACCAGAAGATTAGATTTCTTCCTAGAAATTGACAGCTTCCAGAAGTACTTTTTCTTTCCACTCTGTCTCCAGCGTAATCAGCATCACAAAATCCAACTAATTTGAAATCATCAGATTTTCTGTAACACAAACCCACATTAGAAGTACCTTTCAGATACCTTAGAATCCTCTTAACAGCTGTTAAGTGTGATTCTCTAGGATCTGATTGGAATCTTGCACACAATCATACACTGAACAAAATTTCAGGTCTAGAAGTAGTTAAGTAGAGAAGAGATCCTATCATACCTCTGTAGAGTTTCTGATCTACTTTCTTACTTACCTTTTCCTTACCAAGTATACTTGTTGGATGCATGGGAGTCTTTGCCATCTTACTATCAGTCATGTTAAACTTCTTCAGAAGCTCTTTAATATATTTGGTCTGATGAATGTAAGTGCAATCTGGAGACTGGTTGACTTGAATTCCCAGAAAGAATCTCAACTCTCACATCATGCTCATCTCAAATTCTGCCTGCATACATTGAGCAAACTTCTTTCCCAGCATAACATTGGTAGATCCAAATATAATATCATCCACATATATTTGACAAATTAAAAGATCTTTCTTAAATGTTTTACAAAAGAAAGTTGTGTCCACTTTGCCTCTGATGAAATTTTTCTCCAGAAGAAAATTGCTTAATCTCTCATACCAAGCTCTGGGAGCTTGTTTTAAACCATAAAGAGATTTCTTTAGTTTGAAAACATGTTCTGGAAAATTTTCACTTTCAAAACCAGGAGGTTGATGAACATAAACTTCTTCTTCTATAATACCATTTAGAAAGGCACTCTTAACATCCATATGATATAGAGTAATGTTATTTTGTGCAGCAAAAGAAATGAGTAAACGAATAGACTCTAACCTAGCTACAGGAGCATACGTCTCTGTATAATCAATTCTTTCTTGCTGGCTATAACCTTGAGCAACAAGCCTTGCTTTATTTCTTTCAACTTCTCATTTTTCATTCAACTTATTTCTGAAGACCCATTTAGTTCCAATTATGTTGAATCTTTTTGGTCTTGGAACCAAATCCCAAACATCATTTCTTGTGAACTGATTGAGCTCTTCTTGCATGGAAATTATCCAGTCATTGTCTTGTAGAGCTTCATCCACAGAAGTGGTTCAATAACTGACACCAACCCAAATAATGATGCTTTAGATGATCTGAGGAAGGATCTTGTTCTTATGGGATCATCCTTCTTTCCAATGATCACATCCTCTGGGTGAGAGGCCTTGATTCTGGAAGATGGTCCTCTAACAGTTGATTCTTCAGAAATGTTCAAGTTGTTCATTTGAGAAGCTAAAGGAATTGCATCTGGCGTTGCTTCTGGTTCCTTCACTTGAGCTTTATCTGCCTCTGAGCCTTCAGAGTCTGTGAGAATTACTTCTTTATCTGCAAAACTTTCAAACTGCTTTGGCTTTTCCATGCCAAGCTTATCATCAAATCTAACATGTATAGATTCTTCCACAATCTGTGTTTCAGTATTGTATACTCTGTAGCCTTTAGAGCGTTCAGAATAACCAAGCATGAAACACTTTTGTGCTTTAGAATCAAACTTGTTAAGATTCTCTTTAGTGTTCAACATATAACAAATACATAAAAAAGGATGAAAATATGAAATGTTGGGCTTTCTGTTCCTCCACAACTCATAGCGAGTCTTTTCCAAAAGAGGTCTTACAGACACTCTGTTCGGAATATAACAAGCTGTGTTTATTGCTTCTGCCCAAAAGTGTTTTGCCAGATTGGTCTCGTTGATCATGGTTCTAGCCATTTCTTGCAGAGTTCTATTTTTCCTCTCTACAACTCCATTCTGTTGTGGAGTCCTAGGGCAGGAGAAATCATGAGCAATGCCATTTTCATTAAAATATTTTTCAAAATACTTATTTTCAAATTCACCACCATGATCACTTCTGACTTTAATAATTTTGAAATCCTTTTCATTTTGGACTTGTTTGCAGAAGTCAAAGAACACAGAATGTGACTCATCCTTGTGTTTTAGAAACTTTACCCATGTCCATCTGCTATAGTCATCAACAATGACTAATCCATACTTCTTGCCTCTGATGGATGCAGTTTTCATTGGTCCAAACAGATCAATGTGAAGTAATTCTAATGGTCTTGAAGTTGAAACAACATTTTTGATTTAAAAGAAGGTTTTGAAAATTTTCCTTTTTGACATGCTTCACAAAGAGCATCTGAGTTGAACTTCAACTTAGGAAGTCCTCTAACCAGATTAAGTTTATTAATCTGAGATATACGTCTCATATTAATATGCCCTAATATTCTGTGCCAGACCCATTGCTCATCATTAACAGACAAAAGGCATTTAACATTTTGAACCTTAAGTTTTGAAAGATTGATTTTGTAAATGTTGTTCTTCCTCTTTCCATTAAATAGGATTGAGCCATCCTTCTGACTAACAACTTTACAACATTCTTGATTAAAGATTATATCATAACTATTGTCACTTAATTGACTTATGGACAATAGATTATACTTTAATTCTTCTACAAGAAGAACATTAGATATAGAGGGAAGGTTACCATTGCCAATAGTACCAGAGCCAATGATCTTGCCCTTCTGATTCCCTCCAAACTTCACTTCTCCTCCAGATTTAAGCTCCAGGATTTGGAACATAAACCTTTCTCCCGTCATGTGACGTGAGCAGCCAGAGTCCAGGTACCATGACTGGCGTCTTGACTTTTCTGCTAAATACATCTGCAATAGGGATAATCTTATCCTTAGGTACCCAGATCTTTTTGGGTCCTTTTGGGTTAGTTGCCTTGAAAGTTTGTCTGAACTTCTGTCTTTTTATGACAGTTCTGTTCTGATTGACTTTTGGCTTAAACACAGGAACATTTTGATCAGAACGTGTGTGTTTAATATCATTTAGATGACCAAACTTGAAATGAGAGTATAGGGGAGTTTTCTTAATTATAAGTTTATCAACAGACATTGAATTTAAATCCTTTCCAGAGGAAGATTCATATCCAATTCCTTTCCCGTTGTTTCTGCTAACCCCATAGATCATTGAAGCCATCTTGCTTCTATCTATGCTTTTAGCCAGAAACTTCTGAAAGATGAAGTCATATTCTTCTAAAATATTTTTGCATTTAGACTCACTTTCAGATTTAGAGTTTTGTTGAGCTTTTTCAAAAATTTGCTTTCATTTTCAAATTATTTTCTTTTAGCTCAGCAACTTCTGATCTTAACAGATTATTCTCAGATCCAAGATTGCATTTAAGCTTCTTGCATTTGAGCTTAATCTGATTATAATTTTTCAGGACTTCTGATAAGACTTTAATAAGCTCTTCCCTAGTGAGATCAGAAAGTACCTCTTCTGAATCAGATTCAGAATCAGATTCAGATCTAGATGATCCTTCATTCTGATCTTCCACTCCTGCCATCAGAGCCATGTTGGCGCATTCATCTTCAGATTCTGATGAGGATCCAGATTCATCAGAGTCATCCCAAGTTGCCATTAGAACCTTCTTCTTTTTGTCAAACTTCCTCTTTGGTTTTTCTTTTAGAAGCTTTGGACATTCATTCTTGTAATGGCCAGGTTCTTTGCATTCAAAGCAGACAACTTCCTTCTTTTCAGATCTTTTTGGTCCAGAGGACTCCTTGCGCTGATCTGGATTTTTGAAGTTCTTGAACTTCCTCTGCTTGTGCTTCTAGAGTCTGTTGATTCTTCTGGACAAGAAGGACAGTTCATCTTCTTCTTCAGAAGAAGATTCTTCAGAGCTTTCTTCTAACACCTGCAAAGCTATCACAGATTTGTTAGATTTTAAGGCAATTGACTTACCTTTCTTTTAAGGCTCATCTTCCTCAAGTTCAATTTCATGGCTCCTTAGTGAGCTGATTAGTTCCTCCAAAGTGATCTTGTTCAGATCCTTAGCAAGCTTCAGAGCAGTGACCATTGGTCTCCATCTGATGGGCAAGCTTCTGATGATCTTTTTCACATGATCAACAGTTGAGTAGCCTTTGTCCAGCACTTTTAGACCAGCTGTGAGGATCTGGAATCTAGAGAACATAGTTTCTATAGACTCAGATTCTTCCATCTTGAACGCTTCATACTTCTGTATTAACGCCAGAGCCTTGGTCTCTTTAACTTGAAGGTTTCCTTCGTGAGTCATCTTCAAAGACTCAAACATGTCAAATGCAGTTTCTCTATTTGTGATATTTTCATACTTAGTGTGAGATATTTCATTTAACAAGATTGTTCTAACCTTGTGGTGATTTCTAAACTCCTTCTTTTGGGCTTCAGTCATAGATTTTCTGTCTACTTTCTTGCCATTCCCATCAGTGGGATGAACATACCCATCTATGACCAAGTCCCACAAATCAGCATCATAACCAAGGAAGAAACTTTCTATCCTGTCCTTCCAATAATCAAATTTCTCCCCATCAAACATAGGGGGTTTTGTGCTGATTCTATCCATTTCTTCATATCTGTTGTTACTGTTAGATGTTGAAGTTTCAGCCATAATAATAACCAAATATATATCAAAGTTTTCTCACTGGATCTTTTCTGTCACTGTGAAGTGGTAGCACACACAGAACCGGAGCTCTGATACCAACTGAAGGTGAGAAAATACTTAGAGAGGGGGGGGGGGGGGGTTGAATAAGTATATAGAAAAACTTATGGTAATAAAAATCAAGGATTTTTATCCTGGTTCGTTGAACTCAACTACTCCAGTCCACCCTATCAAGAGTGATTTGCCTTTCTCAAACAAGGACTTAATCCACTATTTAATCAACTGATTATAATAGCAAGCACTAAGAGTAACTGTTCTTAGTCTTCTCAAGAACTACTGATTCTAATTGGATCTTCTTAAGGTTCTTTTACAATCAAATGTAAGAATAATACAAGTGTTTAAATTGCTTCTAATTAAGCTATATCACAACTGTGATTTTACACTTAAGATTTAAGAACTTAGAAATAAATTCAGCAAAGAGTATAAATTGTATGAGAGCTTTCTTTGCATTTCTTTCAATAGTTTCGTCAACTGAAGAAGAGAGATGGAGTCTTGCTTTTATAGGCACAGATGTCCAAGTAGCTTTTCATGTTGAAGGTTGTGTACTGAAAAGGGCTGAGCCTTTTTGTCTTCACATCACATGACCTTTCCTAGAAATAGAATGCACAGAGAAATCCTTTTTGTCTGTGTTCTTGTGTCTAGCATAAATGAGGAAAGAGTCGTTTGGCCATTCCAACGAACATAACTTTGAATTCTTCTTCAACAAGTTTCAGCAAAATATCATCAGAGTCTTGAGCAGTCAGAGTCTTCTGATGTTCATCAGAGTTTGCTGAGTCAGAGCAATGCAGCAAGTGTGCTTTCAGTGTGTAATTGTTTAGAGCAGAGTGTGGGATCAGATCCTCAGTACTGGCAGCGTAGTACTATCAGAGTCTTCTGAAATAAACTAAGCTTGAAACTCTTCATACAAAAGTCTTCAATGCTTCAGATGCTTCTGGCTTCTGCTTCAGATTCTTCTATAGACAACGCTCAGAATCTTCTGTAGGCAGCATTCAGAATCTTCTAACAAATGCTTCTGGCGCTTAAGAGCCTTGCATATTTTCATGTTCAGATCTAATTTGCTTCCAGAATAATATTCACTTTAATATCTGCAGCAAACATTACTTGAACAAATTTTAGAGTATATAATTCTTTAATACAAAATTTTCATAAGAGTTATCATCAAAACATATAGATATAATTAAGAACCAATATGTGTTCTAACAACCTTCTTTCCTAGTGAACCCCTTAGCAACCAATCTTGCCTTGTATCTCTTCGACGCCAATCCTTCGATTCCTTCCGTAACTTTTATTTACAGCTGACTAACCTGGCTCCAGTAGGTTTCTTGATCAGCTCTCAGGTATTGTTATCATGAAGAGATTTCATCTCACCATCCATGGTCTTCAGCCATTCAGTCTTCTTTTGAATCCTCATAACTTCCTTATAGTCTATAGGTTCTTCGTCTAGAACCTCACTTGCAGAGATTAAGGCATAAGCCATAAGATCTAAATACCCAAGTCTTTGAGGTGGCTTGATGACTCTCCTCGACCTATCTCTTGCTAGCAGGTAGTCATTATCAGTCTCCTCATCTTCAATAACATCTTCTGCGTCTTCTTCGACTTCATCTGAGGTACACAATTCAACATCAACATGCTTCACCTCAACAGTAATCTCTCCATGTTCCAGCTCTTCGTCAGCATCATCAGTTTTCTTGAAAGTCATCTCTACTTCATTGAAAACTACATCTCGACTGATGACACATCTCCTGTGACCTGGCTCTAGGCACCATAGCCTATAAGCTTTGACTACTTCAGGGTATCCTATGAACATGCATTTCAGAGCTCTAGGTTCGACCTTGTCTTTCCTAATATGAGCATAGGCCACCCAACCAAATACTCTCAGTCTGCCGAGACTAGGTGGATGTTCCGACCAAACTTCTTCAGGTGTTTTCATTCCCAAGGAAGTCGAGGGACATCTATTTATCAAGTAAGCTGCTGTTGAAATAACTTTTGCCCAAAACACCTTCTTTAATCTAGAACTAACCAACATGCATCTAACCCTTTCAAGGATTGTTCGATTGAATCTTTCAGCTAAGCCATTTTGTTGAGGAGTACATGCTACATTTTTATGCCTTGGAATCCCAGACTCAGCACAATAACTATCGAATGCTTCGTTGCAGAATTCAAGGCCATTATCGGTTCTCAACCTCTTAACTTTTCTGCCAGTTTGAGTCTCGACCAGAATCTTCCAACTTTTGAAATTCTCAAAAGTTTCATCCTTCATCTTCTGAATGAATACTCATAGCTTTCTGGAATAGTCATCAACGATGGATAGAAAATACCTTGCACCTGAGTGTGAAGGATTCCTTGTAGGCCCCCAAAGATCAGTATGAATGTAATCCAGGTATCCATGTGTTCTTTGCTTGCCTTTGTTAAAGTTTACCTACAGGATTTACCAAATACACAAGATTCACAAAACTCCAACTTTTCAACTTTGTCACCTCCTAGCAGGTTCTGCTTCCCCAATTCGACCAGGCCTCTTCGCTGACATGGCCCAATCTCATGTGTCATAATTTTGTCTCCGACACAGGTTTTATGGATGCAACATTTGTCGAACCACTTACAACCTCATCCTCAAGGGTATACAATCCTTGTTTCTTCACATCTCTCAAGACTTCCTTCGACCCCTTCATGACTCTTAGGATATTTTTCTCTCCTTGAAAAACATATCCCTTTATGTCAAATTCACCAAGAGAAATCAAATTTCTCTTCAAGTCAGGTACAAACCTGACTTCAGTCAATAGCCTTATTGACTCATCATGGAGCTTGAATCTCACAGATCCAATACCTGCAATTTTGCAAGGTTTTTTGCTTCCCAGTAGTACATATCCACCATCTTGATCACATATCTCCTCGAACAATTCTCTATTTGGCGTCATGTGCCAAGTGCAACCTAAATCCATAATCCACTCTTTTCTCGAGTCGCCACTTGAAACCACAAGAGCATCAGATGAGTCAAAGTTATCTTGAACAATGGCTGCGTTGCCATTACCTTCATGATCTTTCAGGAGTTCAGGGCTCACCTTTCTTGTGTGACCCTCCTTCTTACAGTGATAACATCGAATACCAGATGTTTCGCCACTATAAGATTTATGTTAACTTTTACCTTTCTTCTTGTCGAACATAACATCCTTTTGCAATAATTTCCCCTTAACGACCAAACCGTCACCCGCCGTCGAAGGTTTATGCTCCTTGCGTTTGTTCAAGTCCTTATAATACAAGGCTAATCGAACTTATTTAAAGGCCAGGGACTCCTTTCCATACAAAAGAGTTTCTTTGAAGTGAGCATGTGTTTTGGGCAAAGCACACAGCAACAACAATGCTTGATCTTCATCATCAATCTTCATATTAATATTTTTAAGATCAAGAATCAGCTTGTTGAACATACCCAACTGCTCAGCCAACACTTTGTATTCACTCATCTTCACTCACCAGAGATTTGGTCATGTACAAACTTTCAAGTTTAACCCATAATCCCGATGTTGTAGTCTCCTTTGGTACCTGTCAAAGAACCTTATCACCAAGGCTCAACAATATTGCGTTGTGGGATTTCCCAATCATGCCCATCTTTTCTTTTTTCATTAACGCAACGTACATGGCTGCCTTTCCCTTCAACGCTTCCAAACAACCCTGGTGAACCAGTAGGACTTTCGTCTTCAAGCGCCACGGACCAAAGTCGTTCACTCCGGTGAACTTTTCAATCTCATACTTTGTTGAAGACATCTTTTCCATGCTCACCGCACCAAATTGTTATGAATCGGATGTCTTGAAACAAAGTATAAACGGTTTCTTTATGATCAAGAAACACACAAGGGTTAGGGTTAACAAAGATAACAAGGTAAAACAACAAAGAACAACAAGGATTGGTTATAAACTGTTCTTCTTTTCTTTCTCTTATAACAAGATTACAAGTATACAAGAATAACAAAATAACCTCTCTCACTTGAAATTAAGATTTTATCTTCCTATTTTTTCTTATGCCAAGATTGAGAAACTAGCATCCTATTTATAAGAAAAATAGCACACTAACCTAATGGGCTTTTTAACAATTATCCATTACAAGCTAACTTAGGATACAAGCTAACTTAGGATATAAGCTAACTTAAGCAATTCGGCTTACAAGCAAGGCCCAATTCAACATGCTAACAACCCTATCAATATTGACTAATGCATATTAGAACAAACTTCTACTACAACACACATTAGTCCAACAACAACATGCGAATAGACTTCGACCTCATGCTTAATTCTTGTTGAACCAGAAGCTATCCTTCGATCATACTAGAGTTCGACCCAATATCTGACACAATTATTTTATTTTTCTCAACAAACAAACGTTTCTTCTTACAAATAGCATTTTCGATAACTATCTCATACCACTTCTTTTTTTTTATAAAAAAAACACTCTGTATGATTCATATACTTTTTGTTTTCTCTACGTAAATGATAGTCATTGACATGTAATTTTGTGTTTTGGATTTGTTTTTACCTACTACTTTCAAATGAAGGTAGTGTTTATTGTTTATAAAGGAGAGTTTTTAAAATGCTTTTTTAAAAAGAAAGTAGAAGTTTATTTTGAAAAATGGAGAAGAGAAAAATTTTGGTTTTCTTATTCTTCCACTGTCGCGCTGTTAGCTCTCATTTTCAATGCCAGCCAAATCAGAATCATATCAAGTCAGAATGTTAGTTTAAACTTCATAAGAAGAGTTCGACACAACTGTGAGAAAGTCTGAGTCGAAGAAAGGTTGACAAAATTTATAGAAAATGCTAAGTGTTGGAGAAGCCTTCGACCAAGATCGTGCTGGAAGGAACGCGTGGCAGTTATCATTAAGGCTGGGGGGAATTCTTAGTATCTGAGTTTCAAATTAATAGTGGGCGAATGTGGGAGCGGTTGAAGTTGGAAAAAGTGCCAAAATGACACGTTGGGAAGCAATAACCGTCATTTAGTAGTTATTTGATAACATTATAAATAGGTGTTATTTTTTTAGAATAAGGGTGTTCATTCATCTGGTACTAGTCACTCCAAATCACTCAAAGTATCCGCATGTAGAGAAACGAGTTAGCGAGAATGTACGTGATAAAACACCAACCCCTTTTTATTAATGAAATTTACTTATCTTTACCATTTGCATGTTGTTACTCATTCTGCATTTTAACATTCGCCTTCTACGTTTGAACTGCCTTTTCAAGCTTTTTGCAACTTTACTTTCATTTATGTTTCATGCTATTTAACATTCTGCACTTCACCTTGACCTGTAAATTTCACATTCTGCACTTTCTTTTAAGCATTTACTTTCAAAGTCATTTACTTTCCAAGTCATTTACTTTCCAAGTCATTAACATTACTGCATTTATACTAATGCATTTACTTTTGACATTTACTTCCAAAGTCTTTTACATTGGTGTTTTTACTTTCAAAGTCTTTTACATTACTGCACCCTTTACGTTATTGCCTTTACTCTTCGATGCATTACGTACTTTCTTTTACATATTTCCTTTAATCCTCAAGTTACTTTTACTTTACAAAGATTTTATATTCGAACGTGGAGTTCAGATTAGGGTCTTTTTGCATGCTTAACACATGTCCTAGGATTTAGTATGGTTGATCCTGCAAGTCATTCAATTTTACCCTAAAATAAATTGGTTCCCGGTGGGACCCGATGCTAAGCCTTCCAAAGTTTACATTAACCAAATTCATCTTTTGGTGCAATACTTCGTTGTATGTTGTTAAGGAGCAGGAAGTTAGCCACGACACACGAAGAAGTACCATAGAGAAGATATACTAAGAGAATGGCAACCAGTGTTAATCAACAAGTTGATCCTCAAGGAAGAGTTTCAAATACTCAGTCAAGTAGCATGGGGTCTCAAAGTACTCCATGTCCAGTTTCTTCAATGGGAGGACAGACGTCACCACCAGTAGTTGTGTCTGAACAAATGCAGCTTATGGCCAGTCCAGGATCAACATGTGTGCGAACGTACACTCAACCTGTGTTGGAATATATAGGACCACAAAGTTCTAACCCACCAACACCTCCAGGAAGTTCAATACACCAGCCTTTTCCTCCTCCAGGTTTCTCATAACCAGTACCAAGGAACCCATCTTATGGTATGCCTACGTCAATGATGCAAAATCTGCAAAATGCTCCACCCATATTTTCAGAAAATGTAGTGTCGTCGCCAGTGCAAGGATCTGGATCAGGTGGTCGAAATAATCCAACATAGGTGTTGGTTATTCTGTTCAAACACCCAGCCTTACAAATACATCCATAAACTGTTTGAGACAACAAATGGATGAAAGTAATATGCAAATGATGCACACACTGTCTCAGACAATGGGAGAAGTTTTTCAACCTTTGATTCAGAATACTGCTCAAACTAATCAATAATTGGCAACACAATTAGCCCGTATGGCTACTTTTATGGGAGTACCAGCATTTGATCGAAGACCAACAATTGGCGAAAATATTCCACAATGTCAGCCATGGAACGTACCTGAGGCGAACATAGAAGACCAGGAGATGGGAAAACCTTTCAGAGTCGAACCGCAAAGGAACCAGGTACCAGCCCATATAGAGGAAGAACTAGGAATAGTCATGGTGAACAGGAATAAAAATGCTGACCAAATACTCAGACAAGTTCGACACCAGGGTGCAGTAGAGGAAAATAATCTTGTAGCCATGGTCGAAAGAATAATGACCAAAAATGGTGCAAACTTTGGTTTCAGAAGGCCAAATTATACTTCACCCATAGTAGATTATATTCTGCAAGCTGAATTACCTCCTAGGACGAAGATTCCAAAGTTCAGCAAGTTCGCAGGAGATACTACTAAATCAACAGTCGAACATGTGGCTAGGTATATGATTGAAGCAGGAGAGATAGCAGGTGATGAAAGCCTTAGGATCAAGTACTTCCCAAGTTCTCTCACAAAAAATGCTTTCACATGGTTTACCACTTTACCTCCTAATTTAGTTTATAATTAGGCTCAATTAGAATGCTTGTTTCATGAACAGTTCTACATGGGACAAACTAAGATCAACCTGAAAGAATTGGCTAGTATCAAACGAAAATTCACTGAGCCAATTGATGATTACCTGAATATGTTTCGGCTTCTTAAAGCCAGATGTTTTACACAAGTACCGGAACACAAGTTGGTCGAAATGGCTGATAGGGGTCTTGATTATTCCATTAGGAAGAAGTTAGACACCCACTATCTCAGAGATATGGCGCAGCTAGGTGATAGAGTTCGACGGCTTGAAAGGCTAAGAGAAGAGAAAGCTAAGTTCAACAAGGGTAAAAAAGTAGCTTTTGTCAAATGTAATGAAGATGTAGAGAATCTCTATGATGAAACATCTTATTTTGACGAACATGATGTTGATATTGCTGAATTAAAGCAGGGTCCACCTTATGCTTGTAAACTCTTAGCTCCTTCAAATGGGAAAAACCCCACTGAGTCTAATGGCAAATTTCCTAAGAAAACATATACTTTCGACGTTACTAAACGTGACAAAATATTTGATTTGTTAGTTAAGGATGGGCAAATAATAGTGTCTGTTGGTGCTAAAATACCTCATTTAGAACAAAGAAAGAAAAAAGGCTTTTGTAAGTACCACAATTTCTTGGGTCATAAAACTTCTCAATGTTTTCTTTTCAGGGATTAGGTGTAAAACGTCATCCAAGAAGGAAGGCTGAAGTTTGGGGACAAGGGGAAGACTCAAATGAAGATTGACTCTGACCCATTACAAACTGTAAAACCTAACTATGTAGAGCCTGAAGAGGTACAGATGGTCAAAGCCATTGAAAAGGTTAACTTTCCAGTCAACATGGTGGAAATCACTAAGAATTTCGCCACACAACCTAAAACGACCAAAATAACTGAAGGCTGTAACGCAACATCAGCAAGCCCAGGAAGAACTAATGGTAGTAATCTGACGCTGGTGACCAAGAAGACTGCTGACGAGTTTGTTCAGATAGATAAAGTTGCTAAGGGATTAGACATGGCAGGAAAAAGGCTGGGAGAAAATGCTGCTGAGAGCGCCAACATGGTCGAATTAAGTGAAGAATCTGAGGCTAATACAGACAGCATCAACACCAAGGAGGCTATGGGCGGAAATATTCCCAGGGTCGAAATCACCAAAAAATGGGAGGACAGCGTGTTGTTGATAGGAGGGATGACAGAAGTAGAGGGTTGTGTGTTAGAACAATGGATATGCATGGCAGCAGAACAATATTTCAAAACGTCTCCTAACATCGAAAGAATTCATGCTGAAGAGGCCACTTGGGGAAAGGTAGCACAAGAGGCAGACGATGAGTGCGTAGAGGAACACACTAAAAACCTTGAAGCTCATTTTTTCAAGATGCAGTTGGAAGAAAATATTGACGTGAATATGATCGAAATCACAGATCAAAAGATTGAAGAAGTAAGGGAGACGAACAAACAAGAAGAATGTAATAAAATGGTTTACCCCAAGTAGGAGGAAACCATTATTGATTTCTTGCATCGCTGCCAGAAAAAAGAATCAGGAGTAATGCTATGTCCCAGATGTAGTGTAATTTTTGATGAAAAAGCTGCTCACGAGTTAGAGGGAGTCAAGGAAGTCAGTAGAGACTGGTAGCAGAAAAGAAACCAGGGCCCAAGAAACTTTGATCCCAGAAGACCCTTGGCAGGGATAAAAACGCCAGCTAGGCCCATCACATTTAAACCAGCTGGGAATATGTCAACAGGAAGCTGGATGAAGCCCGTCGAAGGGAGAGGGCAGAAGAAATGGCAAAATTTTGACGTAGAGAGAGGTTCCTCATTTGAATATCTAAAAGAAAGTCATACAACTAATAAGTCAGCGTATGTTTCTCAAAACTACAAGGGTAAGAACCCTATGACCAGGTCACAATGGCGAAGAGAACAATGTATGCGAAAGGCTATCAGGGGCGCTCAGGTACCAAGACAGGGAGAGTCGAGTAACAATATTGACAATCTAGATGAAAAAGCTGAGAGGAGGCCTATAAGGCGAGAGCTATTTAGTGTTCCGCGATACCAGCCAGAAAGGAAAGTCGAAGAGGATGAAAACATGACTGATAACTTCGACAGCGAGTCAGCAGCTTTCCTCAATATTATAGTGAATGTCGTATTTGTTATGCCTAAAGAGTTTGGCCAGATTACAGAAGTAGAAGATGTGGATCTGAACACTGAGATGGAAATGCTGGCACACAAGCCTATGTGTTATTACATAATGAATAATGGGTGTGTAGAGGAGTAAAATGCTTTCTATAAACGCCATACAGAGGCTGTGAAAGGTCATTTAAAGCCTCTTTACATTACTGTAAAAGTGGAGAACGTGCCTGTGAACAAGATACTGGTAGATTGTGGCGGAACGATGAACCTGATGCCCCGGTTCCTACTGAGGAAAATTGGGAAGTGTGACGATGATACCAAACCCCACAACATGGTTCTGTGAAACTATGAGGGGAAATTTGGCTCTATGCTAGGAGTAATTCAAGTTGATCTCACTGTGGGAACAATTACTAGACCTGCAATTTTTATGGTGGTTGAAACTAAAGCCAACTACAACCTGCTTTTAGGAAGATAGTGGATCCATGGCGTAGAAGCCGTACCTTCTTCCATGCATCAGAGAATTGCCATTTGGAAGCCAGATGGTATAGTAGAGAATATTAAATCAGATCAAGGGTACTTTAAAGCCCCTATCAATCAGGTTGACAGGAAACAATTTGATAAGCACCTAGCGAACATTGCTCAATGTCCTCTAGCAGATTTTGAGTTCACGCTAGACTAAGACACATTCCATTCATTGTACTTGTATCCCATCGAAGGTTTTAAATGGGGCAAGGAGGTTCTAGGAGGAAGGATTCCATGCTTAAGCAAGCCTCCAATAGACCCCACAGGGTTGGGAAGTAAGTTTAGTGATCATGACTGAATTCGAAGCGTTGTAGAGAATTTCGGCCTATGTGGCTGAAACAAAATTACAAACGGCTCTGGAAGCTGCTAACAACAACATGGATGATAAAGCCAATTCTAAATTTCACCAAAAAAGTCCTGGTAGGGACTTCGACCCAAAACCTAGAGAGTAAAGCCAGAGGCTCGACGCCATTTATGAGGATGAGCCTTTGGGGTTCGAAAAAGATCCGCTGGTGAATAATGCTAAAATGCTAGCACAAGATCCTTTACAAGAAATTGACCTAAGTGAGGGGCGCTCAAAAGGCCTACGTACATCAGCACCAATTTGAACCCCTAGCTAAGGGTCAAAGTGGTTCAGCTGTTGAAGGAGTTCAAAGACTGCTTCGCTTGGGACTATGACGAGATGCCTGGTTTAAGCAGGAAATTAGTTGAGCATAGGTTACCTATGACACCTGGGAAACAACCAGTCAAACAAGGTCCAAGACGGTTTGCACCAGAGATACTGTCAAAGATCAAAGAGGAAGTCAAAAGACTGCTTCGCTGCAAATTCATTCGCACTGCTAGGTACGTTGAATGGTTGGCTAATATAGTACCTGTCATAAAAAGAATGGTTCTTTAAGAGTTTGCATAGATTTTAGAGACTTAAACTCTGCAACTCCAAAAGACGAGTACTCAATGCCAATAGCAGAGATGTTGGTGGATTCTGCAGCAGGGAATGAATACCTTAGCATGTTGGATGGATATTCTGGTTACAACCAAATATTTATTGCTGAGGAAGATGTTCCTAAAACTGCTTTTTGATGTCCTGGGGCTTCAGGAACCTACGAATGGGTAGTAATGCCTTTTGGCCTTAAAAATGATGGGGCCACATACCAGAGGGCAATGAATTCAATCTTCCATGATTTTATAGATACGTTCATGCAAATTTACATTGATGATATTGTTATAAAATCTATTTCTGGGAAGAACCATATTGTCTCAAAACGAATCCTCTTAAATGTGCTTTATGTGTGGAGGCAGAAGATTTTCTAGGCTTTGTGGTCCACAAGAAAGGGATCAAAATAAATCAAAATCAAATCAAATCCATAATGGAAGCGAAAGCGTAAACAATGCTCTAAAGTTATATCCAACCTGAGTGGCAAGACACAAGCTTTTTCACCATTGCTTCGTTTCAACAAAGATGGTTTCGAATGGGGGAACCTACAAGAGGAAGCCTTCAACAAGCTCAAGGATTACCTAAGTCACCCTCCAATTCTGTCACCACCTTGTAGAAATAAAAGTATGAGATTGTATATAGCTGCATCAGATAAAACTTTAGGGAGCATGTTGGCTCAAGAAGATGAAAATGGAGTCGAAAGAGCCATTTATTATCGTAGTAGGGTTTTGAATGATGCATAAACTAGGTATAGATTGAAAAGTATGTTTATGCTTGTATTTCTCTTGTACTAAATTAAAGCAATATATAAAGCCTGTTGATGTGTATGTTTTGTCTCATTTTGATGTTATAAAACATATGTTATCTAAACCTATCTTGCATATTATAATTGGCAAATGGGCATTAACATTAACGAAATATTCGTTAATATATTAACCCCTAAAGGTTGTGAAAGGGAAAATAGTGATAGACTTTATAGTTGACCATTCAGTCAATGAAAAGGATTTAAATTATGTTGAGTTGAAATCCTGGAAATTATACTTTGATGGATCGAGCCATAGAAAAGGAACAAGAGTAGGTATATTCATATTTCTCCTGAGCGAATTCCAATAAAATTTAAATTCAGAGTCGAAGGGACTTGTTCTAACAATAAGGCTGAATATGAGGTCCTGATTGCTGGCCTTGCAATTTTGTTAGAATTGGGGGCAACTAGAGTCGAAATAATGGGATACTCAGAGTTGGTGATAAAGCAAATCACAAAGGAATACAATTGTGTTAAAGAAAATCTCATTATGTACTTTGTGATAACAAATAGGCTATTGAAGAAATTTGAAGTAGTGACCATCCAACACATGCCCATAATAGAAGATCAGATTGCTAATGACTTAGCTCAGATTGCTTCAGGATACAAAGTGTCGAAGGAAAACCTTTAGGAAGTAATTGAAGCAAGAGGGAAAGTGGTAGTTGTTGGGTTATGCCCATCAGATTTGGAAAGAATTAAGCTTGGGTGCATGAATGGTGAAAATTTTGAAATTTTTGCTATAGATGGTCTAACAGATGGAGATTAGAGAAAGCCTATAGTTGAATACCTGCAGAATCCAACAGCTTCGACAGAATGAAAAATCAGGTATCAAGCCTTAAGTTATATACTTATAGGTAATGAATTGTTTAAGAAGACCCCTGAGGGAGTCTTGCTGAAATGCCTTAATGAAACAAAGGCGTATTTGGCGCTTTCGATAGTTCATAGTGGGGCTTGTGGAGCACACCAAGTTGGCCATAAAATGAAATGGTTGTTATTTCGACAAGATATGCATTGTCCTACTATGCTAAAGGATTGCATAGAGTTCGCCAAGAGTGTTAGATACACGCTGGCATACAACATATTCCTGGAAGTGAGTTGCACTCCATAGTGAAACCATGGCCTTTCAGAGGATGGGCTTTGGATATAGTGGGAGAAATTCGACCAGCATCATCAAAGAACCAAATATTCATCTTGGTAGACATTGACTATTTCACCAAATGGATTGAAGCAATACCATTAGCAAACATAGGTCAAGAAGATGTTATCGAATTCATCCAAAATCACATTATCTACTAATTTGGTATTCCATAAACAATTACCATAGATCAAGGGTCAGTTTTTATGGGTCGAAAGATGCAGGAGTTTGCCAAAGAAATATGTTTCAGACTTTTAACTTCCACGCCTTATTATGCTCAGGCGAACGGGCAAGTCGAAGCTTCCAACAAGGTAGTGAGTGGACTAATTAAGAGGCATGTGGGAAAGAAGCCTAGAAATTGGCATAAGACGTTAGACCAGATCCTGTGGGCATGTCAAACTTCCCCAAAGGAAGCTACTAATACTATTCCATTTCGACTTACTTTTGGTCATGATGCAGTAATGCTTGTGGAGATATGTGTGCAATCTGTAAGAATCCAGAGACATCATGAGATCCCTGCTGAATCCTACTGGGCAATGATGATGGACGAACTAGTGGATTTGGATGAAGAAAGGCTTAGAGCCTTAGAGTTATTAAAAAGACAAAAGAAGAGGGTCGAAGAATCCTATAACAAGAAAGTTAGGTCAAAATCCTTTTTATGTGGGGAACTAGTTTGAAAAGTAATTTTGCCTATATATCGAAAGGATAGAACTTTAGGCAAATAGTCTCCTAAATGAGAAGGGCCATTTCAAATTATACAAGTATTATCCAATGGGGCCTATGAGATTGAAGAATTAGATAAAGATAAAAGAATATTGAAAGTAAATGTCAAGTATTTGAAAAAATATAGGCCTATCTTGCAAGAAGTTCAGATCAAAACATAAATTTTATTAAAAGGCACAAAAGCCAAAGTGGGAAAAAAGAGGCTAACATGACATACAAAGAAGAGGAGAATCAACACAGCAATCTGGAAAATCAAACAGAAAACTACTCATAATCTCTCCAATCAAGGGATTTGAGGAACTCCATGTATTCTTTGTCAGCTTCATCATCAGAATTACTGGTGTTGGAACACCCCTTCTTGGGAAGTTTCATCCTGGTTTCACTCTTCTTGGCGCGAGAAGTTACTCCATCAGAGGCTTCAGGCTTCTTTGCCTTTTGAGCCTTCTTAGGAACGTCAAGCGTCTGTGTTTCTTCAACCTCCTCCTTAACGGTTGGTTTCCCTGAAGGGTTACTCATGCTTGCTTTGATGGGTATAAAACGTAGTCCTTGAAGAGAGATTTTATAGAATCAAGGTTTGGTTGGGAGTGGCCATTCAAACGGTGGAGACACATAGATTAGTTGGAGGAGTACACCTAAGAAGGCTACACTTCAAATACTATGGTAAAGTTAGAGGCTTATGCCGTTGGAGCATTACGTGGAACTAGAAATATGATGTTTTCTAGAAAAGAGGTAGAAGGCTTTAAATGCAAAGTTTACTCAAAATTAAGCCCATGGATAAAATACATCATAATATGTGCCGTAAAAATACGTGTTGAAAGATGTGATGTGGCACAAATAATTAATTCAAAAATATCAGAAAGCAGAAAATTGTCATTACATAGAAGGCTTGAAAAGGCCAAGAAATAAGTGATAATTAAACGATACTATAACAGAGGTCAGTGAGACATCAGAAGGGAAACTTCGACTTCAGCTGAGCAAAAGTCTTCATATGATGACTGAGGCGAGGCTCACATAGATATTTGTCAAGCGTGGTTGTTGCAAGCTCTTTCTTAAACCGTTGAGCTGCATCAATGAGGTCGATGGCGCTCTTCAGTTCTTGGGCCATTTCAGGATCGTCGAAGTGCTGTAACTCAAGGTTGTGTTTTTCAGCATTAGAAATTTTTGTTTGAAGTTCCTTGAGTTGCTGCTTCCATGCCTCAATGTCTTTCTGATTGGAGGATATCTCTTCTTGGCGCTGTTTTTGAGCAACCTCCAACCGTTCGACCTTAGTTTCTGATTCTTGTTCACCAGTCCAAGCTGCACTCTCACGACCTGCAGTGTCCACAATAGTTTTTTTGGATAGAGGGGAGCCGTTTGATTTCGAAAGACAAGTCATCTACCACAGCAGTCAAATCAATAAAGAAACCAGAAATTTCTGGACTAAGAGTGTTAAGGTCAAGTTTCTTGAGTTGGTCCTTTAAAAAGAGACAGGTTGTTAGGTCTGAAGCCAAAGCATTGTGAATATCTCCCCTAAAGAATTTCTTCTTGATAGACTGGAGAATAGGACCAACAAAGTCATTTGAGGCTGGATGACCAAAAGGAGTCAAAGAGCCAGAAGGGAAACCACATTTCTGCCCAAGGATGCGTTTGGCATACTCCCTTGGGTTCGACCACTTAAGTGTCGCCAAAGGATCTTCAAGAGTTAAAATAGAAGCGAAAGTTTTCTTCACCACAGGTGAAGAGGTCTGGTGAAGTTCAGGACCTTCTTGTCTTCCCCCTTCCTTTTCTTCTTCCCCTTCATCTCCGTCATGTTCTTCTTCCTCTCTTTCTTATTCTTCTTTGTCTTCTTCCTCTTTAATCCCAACTTCTTCAACCCTATCGCTGGTGGACGGATGGTTATCTTGGTTGTGAACCGGTTCAGGGCGTAGTTCCCTCGAGTCCTCAAGAATAGCTTGATTTAGGTTGTCAATGGTTGGTTGGTCTGTAGGAATACTTGCCTGTTCGACAACCAATTCTGCAGTAACCATAGGTTCATATTGATCGAAAGAAGGTGGACTAGAAGCCTCATTATCCCTAAAGTCAGAACTTTCAGCCTGAATGTGTTGAGTATTGGTCTGAACCGGAGGAAGAACATTTTCTGCGGCAGGGACAAGTTGGTTAACCTCACTCAAACAAACCAGAGCCAATATCAGAAGTAGGATGATAAGTTGGCTCACCTTGGCGATTGAGGAGAATGGTGGCAGAATTTCCTGAAGCTGGCGGAGGGTTGGAGATGATTGTATCAGCCTGATAACACAAGTAAAGAAAATAAGGCTAAAAAAGTTGAGTAAGAGATGTAAACATAATAAAAAGTGGTGTGCATACCTGAGCAAGTGCAGCACTAGGACTTGAGTTGTCACTCCCATGGTCACCAGAAGTTGGCTTCGAAGTCACCGTGGAAGGTTGTCTTTTGACACCACTTATAGTAGGCGTCTTCTCGAGAATTTTGGCCACCTTCAAAGGAGGTGGGCCAGTAGAGCCAGATGCCTTTGCAGGTTTTCTTCTCTTTTTTGTAAGAGTCTCCTTAGGAGACTCGTTAGCATCTGAGGCAACAACAATTTGAGCGTCCTTCTTGCCTTTCTTAGAAGGTGTTGGAGGTTTTCGCCCAGTCTAGGAAAAGGGACAATACTAGTGTGACAAAAGAATTACATAATAAGAGAATAGGCAAAGGATGTGAAACATACATGTTTGCCTTCTGGTTCTTTGCCACTTTGAGACGTAGCAACCCTAGTAGAAAGGGTTTTTCTAGGCACAACTGGAAGACAGGAGATGATTACAAGTTAAATATTGTATGAGTAGTTATAGAACCATAAGTACAGGACATCAAACCTTCATATATGTTAGATTCGACACGAACATCCTGAATCCCTATATGAAAGTGTCCTTTGAAACTGTCTAAGGTATGCTTAGTCGGAACCACTCGTCAAGCCTTTGGTTGAGACTGCTGTCAAAGGAGTTTTAGATCCGCGCCATAGATAAACCAATCTGGAAATGGAGGGGCAAGCGCCACTCCAAAATCAGCAGTAGGCAGGCGAGGGGACTTTGGAGGAAAAGGTTTAAGAGCTACCTCATAACGTTTCTCACGAGGGACGTTGGGGGGGGGGGGATTTTTAACTGATCCAGTTTTTGCAGAAATTTTCTCTTTAAAGTGATAGTAGCTTCATGAACGGAGATCACACAAATCCTTAATTTGATCATTTGCTTGAAGTTCTTGAAGTAAAATCCTAACTCGTAAGCAAAGCAAGCAAAACACATATATTTTGTTTTTGTATTTTTAAATGGGGTTAGAAAAAATATAAAAATACACACACAAAAGGTGTTTGATGCTATACAAATGATGCAAATGAAGGTGGAATCTTATGGTTTAAAGTTAGGGTGTGACAGACGGTTCTAGTAATAAGGAGGAAACGGGAGTTGGAGTATTGATTATTTCTCTTAACAAAATTCCAACAAAATTCAAGTATAAGGCCGAAGGCCTTTATTTAAACAACGAAGCTGAATATGAAGCTTTAATTGCTAAATTTGAAATATTGTTGAAATTGGGGGTAACTCGAGTCAAAATAATGGTAGACTCAGAGTTGGTAATAAATCAAATTACAAAGGAATATAAATGTTTAAGGAAAATCTTATCATGTACTTTGTGATAGTCAATAGATTGTTACGAAGATTTGAAATGGTAGGCATTCAACACATACCTCGAATTGAGATTCAAGAGGCCAATGATTTGGCCCAGATTGCTTCAGGATACAAAATTTCGAAGAAAAAATTACAAGATGCAATCGGAGTTAGAGGAAGAGTAGTATCAAATAAATTATCCCCAACACATTTGGAAATAATGAAGTTAGGATATGCTGATGAAGAAAGCTTTAAAATATTGGCTATAGATAGTTTGACAAACGAAGATTAGTGGAATCCAATAATATATTACTTGCAAAATCCAACAGCTTCCGTCGAACGAAAAGTCAAATGTTGTGCCTAAGCTATGTTCTGACGGGGAATGAATTATTCAAAAAGACGCCTGAAGGTGTCTTACTCAAATGCCTTAGCGAATCTGAGGCATATTTAGATCTTTTGAATGTCCATTGTGGGGCATGTGGAGCACATCAAGTAGGCCATAAGATGAAATGGTTACTATTTTGACAAGGAATGTATTGTCCTACAATGCTTAAAGATTGTATTGAATTCGCCAAAGGATGTCAAGAATGCCAAATACATGCAGACATTCAACATATTCCTGTAAGCGAACTACATTTCATTGTAAAGCCTTGGCCCTTCAGAGGTTGGGCTTTGGATTTAGTTGATGAAATTCGACCAACATCATCCAAGAGTCAGAAATACATTTTTGTGGGAATAGATTATTTCACAAAATGAATTGAGGCTATACCACTAGTAAATGTGGATCAGGATGCAATGATCAAATTTGTCCAGAAGCATATTATTTACAGGTTTGGAATCCCAGAAACTATTACAACATATTAGGGATCAATTTTTAATGGTCGGAAAATGCAAGAATTTTCTAAAGAAATGAGGTTCAAACTTTTAATACCCACACCTTATTATGATCGTGCTAATGGTCAAGTTGAAGCAACAATTAAAATGGTGATTGGGTTAATTAAGAAGCATGTGGGGAAGAAGCCAAGAAATTAGCATAAGACATTGGACCAAGTCTTGTGGGTTTGTCGAACCTCCCCTAAGGATGCTAAAAATACTACGCCTTTTCGACTAACATATGGTCATGATTTTGTGTTACTAGTCGAAATCTATTTACAGTCAATCAGAATTCAGAGACAAAATGAGATCCCATCTGATTCCTATTAGAATATAATGTTGGACGAACTAGTTGACATGGATGAAGAAAGACTGAGTGCCTTAGAATTATTAAAAAGGCAAAAGAAGAGAGTGAAAAGAGAAAAAATGATGCTTTCCACTATTTTATAGATGGATAAAGTGGAACGGTTACTGTGCAACATTAATGGTGAGAAGAATCCTGAGACACATGTCATGTGAGGGTTATGTGATGAGATGGTAGTAGTAGCTTAAAATCTGACCTATGATCTCCTAAGGACTAGACGCATGATGATTGAAAAGACTCACGCATGGGTTTGAGGAGATGTTTGGGGAAAGTTGCCATGACGATAATAATGTCATAGCAGTCCAAAGGTTTTCTGGCGTCGAATATGAAAAACTTCAAAAAATTCTCTTTTATCCATTTAGTCGAAATGACATTTTTCGGGGGCAATTTATTGGTTGAGAATTTTGACGCCATGTTCCCATTTAAGAGACTAAGTGAAAATTAAAGTTTATTAAATTTGGTCGACTTCGACAGAAGTTAATGTGAAGTTCTGTCGAAGTGGTTCTCATAAAGAGACATGCTTGGACAAAACTTAGAAATATTTTCTAAGTGTATAAGGTCACTTTGACGAATGGATGTTTTGGAGCCTTCCTTCGACAGAAGTTTGAATTTGAAAATAGGGATATATAATTGTCTTTTGTTCTTATCCGTTTATCAAGAGAGACGCATGGAAAATTATGGCGAAACAAGGGCATGCAGAGCAAAACGTGTCAACGTTTGGAGAAATGCTCGTTGGAGACAGTTATTTTGACGTATTATAAATAAGGGTCTTAAGTATTAGGATTTCCGTGTGTTCAATTGTTGTACTATACTCAAAATTTACTCAAAGTATCTAAGTTAACAAGAGAACAGAGTTACTGTTGAGAAATGTACATTTGAATAACCATTTATTTTATTCAATAAGAATTTACTTTCTTTTATCAATTGCTCTTTAATGCATTTGTTTTACTTTGGAGTTATTTTTTTCATTGCATTTCCTTTATAAACTTTTGTAAAGTTTAATCTTTTCAACAAACAATCAATATAATCTTTTTACACTAATGAATGTTGTCAAAGTGTTCATTAATCTTCTAGAAATATATTAATACAATAGCTATGTCCTTAGGATTCACTGGTTGATCCTGCAAATAAACCAAATTTTTGGAAGACCAGCGGTTGTTTACCAATTTTCACGGTAAACAGGGACATCTAGTCGAGTACGTAACATGACATACATGATAGATCCTATTGTAGATGCATACGAAATCTTATTCATGCGATCCCTTTCTTTCTTAGTAGGAGAGGATTGTGTTATGACAGACACATGCCATGTTGCATAGGTATGAATTCTTTCTTGGAATCATGCATATTAAAGCATCTCAGCACTTTGTGTATATATGTACTCTGGCTTAATCCAAGTAGTTTTTGTGATCTATCTCTATAGTTCCTGGTTCTTAATATATAGGTTGCTTCACCAAGGTCCTTCATAGAAAAGCGTTTTCCTAACCACGTTTTCACTAGTTGCAAGATAGGGACATCATTTCCAATGAGTAATATGTCATCTAAATATAATACCTGAAATATGATCATGCTTCCACTAACCTTCTTGTAGACACAAGGATCATATTCATTCTTTATGAATCCATATTGAAAATTCTGGCAAGCACACGATGGATGTTATTCCCAGAGTTATAACATCCACTGTGACATCTGCTTATAAACAACCAATACTCAGTAGTAATAAAAGCAGTAAATAACACAACAATTATTTACCCAGTTCAGTGTCAACAACACTTACATCTAGGGGCTACCAAGCCAGGGAGGGACTTCACTATTAGCAGAATTAATTCAGAGTCAAACACCACAGTTTGCACTCCTCACTTAAAACCTACCCAATGAAAATTCAACCTAGAGACACTCTAGACCTGAGTATACCCACTCACTCCCCTCAATCACACAACAGTGATATCAAACAATTACAGACGACAATATGAAGAGACACTTCATACACACCTTGATTTTGCTTCACAACTTTGATCAAGGAACTAACACACTTTTGCTTCAAAGCTTTGAGTGAGACACATCCTATAATCTACCTATCCAATGCAATTATCCACCAGACAATTGCTTGGAGTACAAGTATTCCTAGACAGACTTCACACGTGAAGACTAGCCTTCTTCACTTACAAGGACTCTGCAATCTGCACTTTGTATTCTTCTTCTGTTGGCAAGTCTGCCGTTCAAGATTGCATCTTCTGATCTTTATAGCAGCTATCAGTCCTTTTGGGCCTTGGTGCATTAATTAGGTTTTATCCATATCAAAACCTATTCTCAAAGAGCTGCACACTTGCCACTCAATTCAGGAATCTTCTAGTTTGCCTAGGGCTTCTAGAAATTCTCCTGATATCCAACTTGAGCATTTATTCTGTTTCCTAGTTCATAGATACCAGAAAAACAACCTTGCCCGCTTATGTTTAATGTTATGACATTCTATATGACATTTAGTTCAACTAAGTTAACTTATAGTTAACTTACCCTGCATACACATCATTAAGTATGTCCTAACAGTCAGTATGACATACATGCACACTCTAAAGTTTTGCCATAAAATGTAGCCAATCCAGAGCACTTACCAACTCCCCCTTTGGCAAATTTTTGGCTAAAACAACCTGTTAACATATCAGAGTTTACACACAGCAGATGACTTATGATGTGTTCAGTCATGCAGCTAGTTTCTAGATCAAGCCACTCAGAGTCCTCACAGTTAGTTCTCACTGTTGGCTCATTCTGTTAATCATCTGGTAGTTATCACTACAGATGTCACATCTCTTTGAGTAACACTCTGGTGTTCTCCCCCTCAACTGATCATGGCTTTATCAGTTGAACACTTCACCCGCACACCCTGCAGTTACAAAGACAAGCCTCCATTCTATGGATGTACAAACATTCTGAATACCCTTCTGAAGTCACACATACCTTTGCTAATCCCCCTGAAGAGTTGCACAAGACTCTCTGCACATATCTATCCAGTCTACTCTGGATGTTATGACCTTCAGGCTAACATCCTGAAGTACACACACAAGGTTTGCACCTAGTTCTAGCATACATTCATTCCTATCCAGGCTAGACATGCATATCACTTTATTGCTAACATCACTATTAGCTGTTATCACTCATTTCATCAGCTTCACCTGTGGTTATACCTGCAAGCATGCAAGTCTCATATCATATGCACAAAGGCACATATGTTCAAGCTAGTTCTCCTTGTTCTTTCACCTGCTGTCCTCTATTACCTTCTGTGCTTTATTACTCTCTCTCCCTCTTTTTAGCCACAAATTAGGATCCATAGATCATCATAGGTAACATCACAATTGTTAGGGGTTACATTACAACAAAACTTCTCTTTGAAGAGCATTACAAATTCAAGTTGTCAACCACATTTTAATGAAGTCTAACTTAACCAAAACAAAAAAAAAACAGCAGCACCTCTTCCTTATCAACTCAACAACCAGCAGTCTGAGCCACACAATCAGGTTATCACCACATCAAACTTCTTCCTCAGAGGAAGAACTGGAACCAATGTCATTGGCATTGATTGGGACATTCTCACAACTGTCATCAACCTCTTCTTCTGACACAGCTCCACTATTATCTGCATCTCTTTCAAGCCTTTGGATAAGAGCTTCTAGCTTGATTTTTATGGCAGTAGTTGTGCTGATGGTTTCTACCAACTTATTACAGGTGTCCTTCAATTCTACAATCATCATTCTTTTGGAGATCTTAACTGTCTCAGCAGATGTAAACTTCATATCTGGAACATGTCTCCCTTCAAACAGTTTAAAGTGAAGTGACAGTTCAGGCTCCCTCTTGCTGACAACATCACTTGAGGTCAGGATTCCAGGATGTTGATTTAGGACGATCTCACAAATGAGGGAGGGAAATGCAATAGGTAACCTGACAGCACTGGTTATGGAGTGCTTAACAGTCTGATTAAAGATGTATAAACCAAAATCAAAATTAACTTTGGTACCTATGGCATGAATGATCTTGCCTAGTCCAACAACAATGGAGGATGTATGATTGGTAGGCACCCAATTAGTAGCTCCAATTCTATGAAGAATGACATATTTTACACTGAGCAATGCTGCAGACAACTTCCCTTTGGATGGCCATGTTGTGACTTGATTTGCAGTGATGATCTTGCAGACCTGGTTGTCTAAAGTATCCAATCCTATTATACCATCATTTACTCGCCCCATATACCTGTTGATCACAGCAGGAGAGAATTTCACACACTTTCCTCTAACAAATGCCTTCATGAACTCCTTTTTGTTTCTACTAGAGATTGAGTCAGGTATGTTTACAATGAACTCCTTGACCAGTCCCTCGTAGCATCTGGAAAATCCAGTGACTGTCTTAAGCAGTCCAGCCTTATTGATGAGTTCCATTACCTCCTTGATCTCCAGGGCATCCTTCACTAATTCTCTTTCAAGGGCTATTCTCCTTTGATAGACATATCTCCATTTGGTTACACTGTGAATGGAGTGAAAGGAGATGTTGTCCAGAGGGGTAGTTGGCATGGGTTTAAGTGGCCTCTTACCTAATGAATATTTGACATTGACGATGTTAAGAACATCTGTTATGACATCACCTTCAGACTCAGGGCTACTCTCAGTAACCTTCCTTTTCTTAGAGGCATTTTTGCTCCTAGGTTTGGAGGACCCAACATGAGCTCCTTTTCTCTGACCTTTGAGAGAGTTGTCTTCCAGACTAGGTTTGCCTTTCTTGGTCATTAATTTCTGAGCTATGCCCGGAGCAACATTCTTGAGGAATTCATCATCTGAAGATACATCAACATCATTGGCAGGAGCTTCATTCAGATCATCATCCTGTCCTTCCTCCTATACTACATAGTTAGCTAAATTTGCTAGTTTTTCTGTGGTACCAGAATTGTCCTCAAGGTTCTTATTCGATATTGGAGAAGGATCAACCCTAGGCAGTGGAATGGTGATTCCATGTACATTATGACCTTCTTGGTCTGCATGTGAAGTAGAGGACGACTGGTCTTCACTCTTTCTTCCATAAATCATACCAAGAGGGTTCACATTCATCACAAAGATGCTCTTGTGCTGAGCAAGGTCGGGCTTGGTGGGGTTGGAGGTATGTTGTTGAGACATTGTAGATGACTTAGGTTGTAACGAAAGAGGGTTTTTGATGGGGTTGTGTGAGATAAGGCAGAAGGTGGATTGGAAGACGAGAACGAGTTTATAAGGCTTTACTTGTAGAAGATGAGGGAATTCAATATTTTGACCAATCAGGATGTGATTATTTTTCAAAATATAATTCCCTATTAATTGCTAGAATTCATCATTACTAGAGGTCCTCAACTTTCTTAGAGACTTTTTAAATTGAGTGTCCTTGAGGCCTCGTGTAACCACTTCAACATCATTTAGGTCAGAATCACCAAGCTTTACACCAACCTTTTGATATTGACACCAGTTATCCCTGAGTATGTCTTTCTTGCATACCACAAATTTCATACTCTTAATGTCACAGAACAGGGTCATGACATCCTGAGTGACATTGCTTCCTTTATGCAGGCCATCTTTCAGGGACTCCATCAAATTCCAATATAGCAAGTCCAGATGTCTGTGATGTACCTTCTTTGGATATTCTATCTTGACTTGCCTGCTGTCTACACATTCATCATATCATGTTCTCCCATTAGGTGGGCACTTTGGAGTACCTCTTCCTGACTCCTTGGTCTTCTTTATCCTTGTTGGATGTCTCCCTTTTTTCAACCATCTTTGCTCCTTCTTTTCATCATTGATTAGCCCAGTGGGGTTACTTATAGACTCCCATAAATAGCAATTATTCTTTGCTATGGATCCCCTCATGACTCCTTTACCTTCTTCATTGATGACAACATTTAGTGAATTCTACACTGAAGCCTTGATCGCAGAGCTGACTGATACTGATGAGATTAACAGTCAGTCCTTTAACCAACAAGACATCATTCAGTCTTGGAACACCAGGGCCATCTAGTTTTCCAACACCTTTAATTTCTCCTCTAACTCCATCACCAAATGTTACATGACTAGATGAATGAGGTTTGAGATTTATCAAGTGATCCTCAATTCCAGTCATATGTCTGGAGCAGCCACTGTCAAAGTACCAATCCTCTTTGGTTGGCATTCTTGGGGAATTGTGAGCTACTAAAGTCATATTCTTGGCAACCTAATGTTTTTGCTTACTAGGTGCATTCTTCTTAGGTTTTGCTTGAGTTTGTCTTTTGACATGAGCTCTCTGTTTAGATTTCCCTTGATGACTAGGAAATCCATGCAGCCTGAAACACACAGATTTGATATGACCCAGTTTTCCACAATGGTAACATCTATACCCTTGGAATCTACTTTTGACTTGGTTCCAGTTTCTGTGTGGTGGATGATGTGACATTCGTCGTGACAATCTTTTCACCTTCTGAATCTCAGGTTGCAATCTCTTCAGTTTCAGAACAGGATTTTGTCTATCAACAAATCCCAGTCCAGACCTATTTCCTGAGTTCTGACCACTATGCAGAATCTCTTCCAGAGTGTTAGTCCCTGGATTTAGCATTCTTATGGATTTTGCCATCTGCTCCATTTTGGATTCCAACAAGTTGACCTCACTTTTGAGTGAGTCTATTGTTGCTAGCTGCTCTATCTTCTCAGCCTCTAATTCCATTATGCACTTCTTCTGATGCTCTTCATGCTGGTGCAATTCAATGATTCTGATGGACAGCTTCTTATATGATTATGCTAGTTCATCATAAGTTAGCTCCTCTTCACTTGAGTCACCATTAGATACACATACACTTTTCAGATTTGTGACATGTTTTGCAGACTCATCTTCTGATCCACTTTCAGAATCTCCATCAGACCAAGTGATAGTTAGGTCTTTTTCTTTCCTTTTGAGATAGGTGGGACATTCCTTTCTTATGTGGCCATATCCCTCACATTCATGACACTGTACTCCTCTGCTTTGGCTGACTTTATCTTCAGATTTCTCTTTATCAAAAGGCATGCTTTTGGTATAAGGTTTAGACCTAGCATCTATCATTTTGACTAGTTTGTTGAACTTTCTTCCAAGCAAGGCAATTGCTTCAGACAAATTCTCCTCCTTATCACCATCTTCTTCATCTGAATCAGCAGTGTTTGAGACAAGAGCTATACTTTTGCTCTTTTTCTCCACAGACTGATCACACATGGCCATCTCAAATGATTGGAGAGAACCTATAAGTTCATCCACCTTCATGTTGCATATGTCTTGGGCTTCTTCAATGGTTGTTACTTTCATAGCAAACCTTTTAGGTAGTGACCTTAGAATCTTTCTTACAAGCTTCTCTTCAGCCATCTTTTCTCCCAAAGCTCCTAAGGTGTTTGCAAGTTCAAGAACATTCATGTAAAACTCATGAATGGTCTCATCTTCCTTCATTCTCAGCTCTTCAAATTTGGTGGTCAGCATTTGAAGTCTTGACATTTTGACCTTGGAAGTTCCCTCATAAGTAGTTTTGAGAGTGTCCCAAACATCCTTTGCTAGTTCACAGTGGTGTACCAGCCTGAAGATGTTTTTATCTATGCCATTGAATAGAGCATTCAATGCTTTAGAGTTCCCAAGAGCTAATGCCTCTTGCTCTTTGTTCCATTCCTCTTCAGGAATTTGCATAGATGTTCCATCCTTGTCAATTTTCACTGGATGTTCCCATCCTGAATTCACAGCTCTCCAAGCCTTGTAGTCTATAGATTTCAAGAATGCAATCATCCTTGGTTTCCAATAGTCATAATTAGATCCATCCAAAATTTGAGGTCTATTAGTGAAGCCTATATCTTTATCCATAGTACCAGAATTTGTTTTCCCTAGATCTCACCCAGATTTAAACAGGCAGGGTGCTTGCTCTGATGCCAATTGAAAATTCTGGCAAGCACACGATGGATGTTATTCCCAGAGTTATAACATCTACTGTGACATCTACTACTTAACAGCCAATACTCAGTAGTAATAAAAGCAGTAAATAACACAACAATTGTTTACCGAGTTCAGTGTCAACAACACTTACATCTGGGGGCTACCAAGCCAGGGAGGAACTTCACTACTAGCAGAATTAATTCAGAGTCAAACACCACAGTTTGCACTCCTCACTTAAAACCTACCCATTGATAATTCAACCTAGAGAAACTCTAGACCTGAGTATACCCACTCACTCCCCCTCAATCACACAACAGTGATATCAAACAATTACAGACGACAATATGAAGAGACACTTCATACACACCTTGATCTTGCTTCACAGCTTTGATCAAGGAACTAACACACTTTTGCTTCAAAGCTTTGAGTGAGACACATCCTAGAATCTACCTATCCAATGCAATTATCCACCAGACAATTGCTTGGAGTACAAGTATTCCTAGACAGACTTCACACGTGAAGACTAGCCTTCTTCACTTACAAGGATTCTGCAATCTACACTTTGTATTCTTCTTCTGTTGTCAAGTCTGCCATTCAGGATTGCATCTTCTGATCTTTATAGCAGCTATCAGTCTTTTTAGGCCTTGGTGCATTAATTAGGTTTTATCCATATCAAAACCTATTCTCAAAGAGCTGCACACTTGCCACTCAATTCAGGGATCTTTTAGTTTGCCTAGGGCTTCTAGAAATTCTCCTGATATCCATCTTGAGCATTTATGCTGTTTCCTAGTTCATAGATACCAGAAAAACAACCTTGCGTGTTGGATGTCATACGTTCAATGTTATGACATTTTGTATGACATTCAGTTCAACTAAGTTAACTTATAGTTAACTTACCCTACACACACATCATTAAGTATGTCCTAACAGTCAGTATGACATACATGCACACTCTAAAGTTTTGCCATTAAATGTAGCCAATCCAGAGCACTTACACATATTGTTTTACAGTTTCATCAAAATGAAGATTCCAACTTTTGGAAGCTTGCTTCAATCCATAAATTGATCGCTGTAACTTGAATATCTTTTGGGCTTCTTCTGGTATGTAAAACCCTTCAGGTTGTGTCATGTACACATTCTTAAGAATATTCTCGTTAAGGAAAGCAGTATTGACGTCCATCTTCCATATTTCGTAATCATGATATGCAACGATAACAAGTAAAATGCGAACAAATTTAAGCATTGTAACAGGTGAAAAGGTTTCATCATAGTCTACCCCATGAATTTGTTTATAGCCTTTATCAACCAGTCTTGCCTTATAGATATGTACCTTACCATCCATATCAGTCTTCTTTTTGAAGACCCACTTGCATCCTATAAGATTAACTTCTGCAGGAGGCTCAACCAAGGTCCAAACCTGGTTTGTGTAAATGGAATCTATTTCAGATTTCCTGGCTTCTATCCACTTCTCAGATTCAGGACCAGTTATAGCCTCTTGGTAGGTTACAAGATCATCTTGATCCATGAGTAATATATCATCTTGATCAGTTACGAGATACCCATATCTCTCTGGTTAGTGATGTATCCTGCTCGACCTACGTTGGTCTTGTTATACATGAGCAGGTTGCTCTTCCATAACTACTTGTGATTCATGATCTAATTCCTCTATAGGTGTATCAATGCTTTGTGATTCTTGAATTTCTTCAAGCTCTACTTTCCACCCACTAATTCCTTTGGAAATAAATTCCTTTTCTAGAAAAACTCTAGTTCGAGCAACAAACACTTTTCCCTCAAAAGGATTGTAGAAGTAATACCTTATTGATTCTTTAGGATACTCCACAAATAAGCAATTGTCAGATTTAGGCTCAAGCTTAATTGAAATTTCTTGTTTCACATAAACTTTACAACCCCAAATATTCATGTAAGACATATATAGTTTCTTACCATTCCATATCTCATATGGCGTCTTCTCAACCTTTTTGGATGGAACACGGTTAAATGTGTAAGCTGTTGTCAGTAGTGCATGTCCCTAAAAGGAGTTTGAAAGATTGACGTGACTCATCATGGATTGGACCATGTCTAACAAGGTTCAATTTATTCTCTCAGATACACCATTCCATTATGATGTTCCAGGAGGAGTGAGTTGGGATAGAATCCCACACTCTTTTAGATGGTCATTAAACTCTAGGCTTAAATATATACCGCCTCGATCTAATCGAAGAGTTTTAATACTCTTACCTAGTTAGTTTTGTACTTCATTATTGAAATCCTTTAACTTTTTAAAGGACTCAATTTTGTGTTTCTTTAAATTCATATAACCATATCTATTGAAATCATCAATAAATGTGATGAAGTATTAAAAACCTCCTCTGGTTGGTATATTCAGTGGTTCGTATACATCAGTATATATGAGGGCCAAAAGATCATTAGCCCATTCACATTTTCCTGTCAATGGGGACTTTGTCATCTTTCCAATTAATCAAGATCTGTATGTCTCACATGATTCATAAGCAAAATAGTTCAAGAGTCCATCTTTATAGAGTTTAGAAACGTGTTTCTCATTTATCTCGCCTAATCTACAATGCCAAAGGTAAGTTAAATTTAACTCATTAGGTTTCATCCTTTTAGTATTAATGTTATAAATAGGCATTTCAAAATCAAGTAAATATAGTCCATTGGTCATTTGTACAGTAGCATAAAATATATCATTCAAATAAATGGAGCAACAATTGTTCTTTATTATGAATGAAAAGCCAAACTTGTCCAAACAAGAAACATAAATAATATTTTTGCTAATTGCAGGTACATAATAACAGTTCTCTAACTGAACTATTAAACCACTAGGTAAAGTCAATACATAAGTTCCTACAGCTAAAGCATCAACCTTTGCTCCATTGCCAACTCGTAGGTCAACTTCACCTTTTTCCAAATCTCTACTCCTTTTTAGCCTCCGCACGTTAATACAAATGTGAAAAACACATCCAGTATCTAATGCTCATGATGCAAAAGTAGACAAATTTATTTTTATAACAAAAATACATGAAGTCGAAGTCTCCACTCCATTCTTCTTGTCTTCTAGGTACTTTGGGCAGTTTCTCCTTCAGTGTCCGTCTTACATCAATAAAAGTAAGTGCCCTCCTTTGTTATTCCTCCACTAGACTTCAAAGTAAGAGCATTATGTTTGAGTTTGGCAACTTCCTTGCATTTCCATTTACCACCCTGCTTAGTGAGCTTTTTGTTCTGTTTCTTTTTATTATTGACCATTAGAATGGATTTCCCTTTTGACTTAAGATTTTGCTCAGCAGTTCTTAACATGCCTAGCAATTCAGGAAGAGTTTTGTCCATATCATTCATATTTAAATTAAGGACAAATTAACTAAAGCTTTCCAACAAAAATTGCAAGATAAAATCTATGGTAAGTTCCTTTCCGATGGTAAACTCCAACCTTTCAAGGTTCTCCACATACCCAATCATCTTTACTACACGGGGACCTACAGGGGCTCCCTCAACTAACTTGTCTTGAAAAAGGGCTTCTAAACTTCAAAACTTTCATGCCTTGCCTGCTCTTGATAGAGCATCTTCAGGTGTTCGATCATATTAAACACTGCCATGTTCTCATGTTGCTTCTGTAACTCCGAATTCATGGTAGCCAGCGCGAGGCAGGCAACTTTATTGGCATCATCGACATACTTTTTATAAGCATCTCTTTCTTCCTTAGGTGCAGAACTAGGAGGCTCCTCTTCGGGAACAAGTATCTCTAAGACATAAAATTTTTTATCATGTTTGAGGATAATCCTCAGGTTTCGGTGTTAATCCAAAAAAATTATCTCAGACAATTTTTCCTTTTTAAGGATTGATCACAAAATGTTGTTAGAGGTGTTTGTTGTCATGGTAATTTACATGAAAAAACATGACATTGTAAGTATCAATTAAAGCCAATATATTCAATTAGACCTTTAATTAGATATGCTATCACTATTTTACTCAAACCAAATGACCCTCACCATCTGATTCAGAAAATCTCATTGGAAGATTTTCTAGGGGATCAAGATCCATATTTCACTTTGTTTTAAGTCAGCGTTAGGCTGATTACACAAAACTCAGTTATTTAGGTAGAAGCTCCTTGCAATTGTATCTAATACAATTCTCAAATATTTTCAGTTGGATGAATAACTCCTTATTCTAATCCATCATATGGATCATTCCCAGCTCTTGCTTCTAAACATATATAATCTTAATATAATTTGTTTAGTTAAGTTTGACACGTTGTTTTAGAAATTGGATATTACATTTATGCCATTGCATCTTATTAATATAGAACATGCATCTCGCGTTAGGCAAAACCTACATTATTCGATACTAGTCTTGATGAGTGCCAAAACTTGGAATGTATAAACTTAATATTCAATTTTGAGGGAATTTTCAATTAGTTTGATCTAACCGGCTTATTTAGCATATAAATCGTCTCTCACATGCATCAACATACATACAGAATGAAACAGTTATGGCCCCTAGCGCAATTGTTCTCCCAAGCCAATGAGAGAACCTAAGTTAAACCTAATAATGATCTACGCTTCTCCAAGCAAGATCTCCATAGGTGTCCTCCTTTGATCTTGTATTCTTCTCTTTCTTCATAATATTACATTACATCAAAGAATACTCATTTTACATACAAGGGAGTGAGATGAGAAAATAAGTTATATCAAGAGATTAAAAGAGAGGCACGACACGTAGGTCGCATTTTAAAATCCCAAAACAGAATAAAGGAAAACTAAGGTCATAAGTGATCACCATAAGAGAACAATAATAAATATTTTTATTATTATTAAATCAAATCTTGTTAATTAAATAAAACAAATTAAATTTTGGAAAATGATCACAATATAGAGAGTAGTCAAGGGTTCTGCTACCCGGTCAAGGGGGTTAAGGGGCAGCGCCCCTTGCGGGGTTGTTACGGGCAGCACCCCGATGCAAAATTTTAATGAACAATTTATTTGAAATTGGCATCGTTTTTCACATCAACACTTGATACTTTTCATAAACATTAAAGCACAACTTTTATGTCATCACAACCTTAATCATATGCCTTTTTGACAGCACAACCCTTGTGTCGTCATGAACCTTAATGCAACAAATTCATATTGTTAAAATACCATGATCAATAATTGAGTATGATTGATCGACATGCCATTGCTTCACCATACTAACTTTGGAATCTGAAGAAAATGAACATGGATCGCTTAAAATAATAACAATCATTAGGCGATTGAATGGACGAATAGAAACAATATATTCAATATACCATATGTGCACCAAAGTTACTTATATTACATATCAAATTTGTTCTATCATATTTATGTAACTTAAGAACGATCGATGTATCGCTACTTCACCATACTAATGTTGGATTCTGAAGCATAGTCAATATCGATCATTCAAATCATAAACAACCTCTTGCCAAAATTCAATTACTCGATTATAATTTAATTTATTATGTGTTTTAATCGAACTAAAATAGAAAGTACAAAAAATAAACAACTATTAGATGCATGGTTTGGTAAGTGGCTCTGATACCACTGAAGGGAAATCGTGATCTAAAATGCAGCAAAAATTAAAATTTTCCCTTTAGTGATCCTTACAAATAGACATGATCATTGATAGAAACAATCACCTCTTGTGGCGATAAAACCTTTGATGTTGAATAGAAGGGGTGATCACGAGCGTTGAATGATAAACAACGCCTCTACTCATTCCACACGAACAAATTCCTTCAGTCTCAGTGCTAGCTACTATGATTGAAGTCTTTGAGTGAGAGAGAGATAAGAAAAATACAGTTAGAGTTTCACAGACCGAATTTTTATTAAGTGTCAATGTTTATGCACAAGGGTTTTATTTATAGAACCACTTGTGTGGGCTGCAAGCTAAAAAGTCCACTTAAGTGCACGCATATCATATCTTACGGTGTACCGTATATCACTTAAGCGCGAGTACCTTACCATATTCTGTATTCTCTTTAAGTGCACCGTACCTTACGATGTTCCTTATTTACTCTACCCCTTATCAATCTATCCTTATGTGTGTAACCCTGTAGGTTTTCACGATATTGACAATTATATTAAATCACACATTTAACATAATAAACAGTGAACAATATCTAGAAACACATCATTTCTACCCAAGTCACGAAAATGTCACGCGATTTGACAAAACTTTTTGTGATAATACTTGTGTTTAGAATTACTCTTTTGCCCTTATGTCTATATTAAACATCAGGCATATACCGTCTCATCTTTGTGGAGGCAAATCGCCACACATCACACGAGTCTGTAAGACCTTACTCGATATAGGTTTCGATGATGACAAATTACAACCTTGGGTGGATTGGAAATTATAAACTCCAGATCTACTAAAACAAATGCAACGTATCACCTACCATATCCTTTTATTTTTGTCTTAAAACTGTTGTAATAAATATACTATGTGTAGATAAAATGAAGTCATGACCAGAGGCATGAAAAACCACAAAAAGATCAATTTTTGCAGGTTTGCAGGGCATGAGTCGACCATAGGGTCAGCGCATGCATCAGAGCATTTTTCAACGGGTCAGCGCATGAAGGCATGAGTCGACCATAAGGTCGGCGCATGAATGAAATATTTTCAACGGGTCAGCGCACGCCGACTGTATGGTCGACGTATACTGATACATTTTCCAGATTTCCAAAAAACGCAGGCTATGCATCGATGCACAGACCTGCTGTGGTCGACCGTTCGCGCGGAAATCCAGTTTTTAAGTGATTTCCTCTACTATTTGAAAAGCTGTTATGTCTTTGGTTGGTCTGGTACTATATATACAAGTTCAACCACTTATGTCAGATAAACATTTGATAAAAACTGATTCATGTGTTCAAGAATAAGAAAGAGTGAAATAGGTGTCCAAGATTCATCATCTTCATCTTCAACATCTCACAACACATCAATTACACACAGCCATTTTTGAAGTGCATTGTGAGTGATTAAAGATGATAAGGTTCGAAGCTTAGATTGGATAATCAAGTTTGGGTTGAAGCTTGTGACAGGTTCTTTCTTGAATAAAACCGTAAGGGTTTTATCCTCCAAGATTGGTTTGAATTTTGGGGGTTTTTGGACGAGATTCTTCATCAAGGATCAACTGAGCAAAGGTGATTGTGAAGAGGTGTTCTTCAACAGTCTAGTAGCGGATTCGGTGATATTGAAGGGAAGATCTCGGGTTCGATTCATTGTAGTTGAGATCAGTCGGACCGAAAGTTTGAATAACTGAGGGTTGTTTATTAAGGTGGCTGGAACCGGAGGTCTATCAACAACAAATCGGAGGACTTGATTCATCTTGAATCAAGGGGCAAGGAGTGAAAGCAACATTCAACGTCTTGAGATTTCTGTTGTATATTTGTTGTTCAATCCTTGTATAAACTGTTACATTCAACATGTGATATCTATTAAATCTATCTCAATTCTAGTTTTAGAATTGAGGACAGACGTACCCCAAAGCGAGGACGACGGGGGAATTGCCTCACCAAATACTTGTCTTCTCTATTTTTTAGCATTTACGTTTTAGCTCAAAAATAAGTGATTTTTGTATAAGCATTATTGTCAAACTGTGATATCAATTGAGTAAGAGGTTAAAACTCTGTTTTTGACTCCAAAGTACAATAAGACATTGTACTAGGCTAGTTGGAATCACTTACTCAACATAAATATCACTTGGAGTGTTTTGCACACCAAGTGTTTGACAAATTGCCTAAACCAAAATTATCTTACTTGTGTATTTAGTTTTGGTTTGCTCTTTAAATCATTGGAACTAGGAATCCTAACAAGTGAATTAGATCATTGATAAGTGTGATTAGTGTTGTGATTCTATTTTCCATATTGTCGTTAATCCAAAGGCTTACGCATATCCGGTTTTCCAATAACCGTTCGTTTTAGACTATATTTTCCTCGGCCGCTTCCGCACTTAAAACATATTGTCAAAACCAATTTTTAAATTGGTAGCGCCGACTCAAATTTTAATTGGGATCTATTCAACCCCCCCTTCTAGATCTGTGCCGTAGTCTAACAAGTGGTATCTAGAGCTCCGGTTACTCGGTGCTTCAAATACAATGTTGATAGAAAATGGCTAACGAACCAAAAGGGGCGTACAATAGAGCTCCCGTTTTCAACGGTGAAAACTATAGTTATTGGAAAGACTGTATGCGGGTGCACATAAACTCCATAGACAGAAAAATATGGAACGTCATCCCCAATGGTCTAATAGAAATTACTATGACCAATGTGGATAACGTAGTTGTGCTAAAGCCCGAAGCACAATGGACCGATGACGATGAGAAAAAATACAATTATGATTGGAAAGCCAAAAATATCTTAATCTCCTCATTAGGTGTAGATGAATACTATCGTGTATCCCATTGTCCTACTGCTAAGGCCATGTGGGATTCACTACAAATCGCCCATGAAGGGACAAACAATGTCAAGTTGGCTAGAATCAACACATTAACTCAAGAGTTTGACCTCTTTTTCATGGAGCAAGGGGAAACCATTGCTGACATGCAAAAGAGATTTACTCATCTCATTAATCGTTTACATTCATTAGGTATGCCTGTTTCCAATGATGTTGCTACTAATAAGATCTTAAGATGTCTTAACAGGGAATGGCAGCCAAAAGTGACCGTCATCAAAGAAGCACATGATCTTACCTTATTAGACTTGACAACATTGTTTAGCAAATTACAAGAGCATGAACAGGTACTCTTGAGCCTAGACCAACGCAAAAAGATGGAAAAGAAAGACAAAACGAAGGTGAGTGAAAAGAAATCGATGGCTCTCAAGAACTCCTCCTCGAAGTCTCAAGCAAAAGAGAAAAGTGATTATTCCTCAAGCGACGAAGAAGAAGAGGACAAGAGCGAAGATATGGGGTTGTTTGTTAAACGGTACAACCGTTACGTGAGAAAGAACGACATCCAACATTCCGAGAAGAACTTGGTAAACTTCCGGAAACAATCGAGGTACTCCAAAGATGATGATTCAAAAGGCAAAAAGACTAGAGGGACATGCTACAAGTATGGAAAGCCCGGTCACTACAAACCGGACTGTCCGATGAATAAAAAGGCAAAGGAAAAGGAATCATCAAAGTCACACAAGAAATCATCCAAGCCTAGGAGAGCGTACATAGCTTGGGAAAGCGACAACGACTCTTCCTCCTCTGATGAAAGCTCTAGTGATGAAGAAGAGTCTGTGAATCTATGCCTCTCCGCTCATCAGAAAAATAAGAAAAATCAGGTACGTCACTCTAAATATGATAAGTCCTCAAATATGTTGCATTCAGAATTACAAACCGCATTCAATGCTTTACACAATGAAGCAATTGAAGCCTTCAAGAAACTTGCCTCTAATAAAAGAATTTTTACGTACTTAGAGCACAAAGTTAAAGAGTCCGAAAAGAAACTAGAGGACCTTAAGGCTTCCATTGTGGAAGGTAATGAATCGGATTGTAAGGACAATAGAAATCCTTTCGACTTTGGGTGTGATACTTGTCATATTTGGCAAGGTGAGGTTAGAAACCTTAAGGCCAAATTAAACAAGGCACTTGAGCCTAAAATTACATTTGCTATTGATAAAAGGGATTTTAGAAAAAGTATGATAAACCCATATCAAAAATATGCATATGTAATTAGGGATAAAGCAAGTAAAAGTGATTCTAAAGTAGATTTTGCATGCTTATATTGTTGCAAAAAAGGCCACTCCATTGGTAAATGCCGATTTAGGAGATTTCTTGTTCCTAAAGGCATCTATCAATGGTTGCCCAAACGCAACCATTTTGTCGCTAACCTATTAGGACCCAATATGCCATTGGGTACCTCCTTTTGCTAATTATGTTTTGATAGGTGAAATGTGTCGAGACCACCGAGAGAAGATGGGTTCTCGATAGTGGGTGCTCAAGACACGTGTCTGGAGACATATCCTTATTCATAGACTTCGTGGCTAAGAAGAAAGGTTATGTAACTTATGGTGATAACAACCGCGGAGCAATACTAGGTAAAGGTAGTGTAGGTAATCCCTCCTCTACTACGATTTCCGACATGTCGCTTGTCGAAAACCTTAAACATAATCTGCTTAGTATTAGCCAATTATGCGACAAAGGATACAATGTATCTTTTTCAAAAGATTGTTGCAAAATTGAGCATGAAAATGATAAGAGGAATATGTTTAATGGTTTTAGAGTAAACAACGTATATATGCTTGACTTAAATGAAGTATCGTTAACAAGCGATAAATGCCTCATAACTATGAGTGAAGACTCATGGCTATGGCATAGGCGTTTAGCGCATGTTAACTTTGACTTACTCAATAAGGTAGTCTCAAAAGACTTAGTCTTAGGACTTCCCAAAATAAAGTTCACCAAGGATCACCTTTGTGATGCTTGTCAAAAAGGGAAGCAGACGAGGATCTCATTTAAATCCAAAAAGATAGTTTCAACAACGAGACCTCTCGAACTACTTCATATGGACTTGTTTGGGCCGTCTAGGATTAAAAGTCTAGGAGGAAACTATTACGGGTTCGTAATAGTGGACGACTTTTCTAGGTTTTGTTGGACCATCTTTTTAGTAAGTAAGAGTGATACATTTGCCGCTTTTGAAAGGTTTTTCAAGCTTTCTCAAAATAAGTTAAATACAAACATAGTGTCAATTAGAAGCGACCATGGAGGTGAGTTTGAAAATCAATTGTTTGAAGAATATTGCGGTAACCATGGTATAGATCATAACTTCTTCGCTCCACGCACCCCTCAACAAAACGGGGTTGTTGAGCATAAAAACCGAATTTTAGAAGAATTGGGAAGAAAAATGATTAACGAAAGTGGTTTACCAAAATATTTTTGGGCCGACGCCATCAGTACGACGTGTTATGTTTTGAATAGGGTGCTTATTCGCCCCATTCTAAATAAAACACCGTATGAACTTCTAAAAGGGAAAAAGCTAAATGTTTCTCACTTGCATGTGTTTGGCTGCAAATATTTTGTATTAAACAATGGAAAGGAAAACTTGGGCAAATTCGATTCCAAGGCCGATGAAGGTATCTTCCTCGGATACTCTCAATCGAGTAAAGCATATAGAATATATAATAAACGATTGCTTGCTGTAGAAGAGTCTGTGCATGTCACTTTTGATGAGTCCTATCCGAGAAATGTCGGAAAGGATAGTGTTGTTCGTGGTGCAGGTACATCTACAGAAGACATACTCAAAGGTGGTGAGACGGGGACTGATCAACCTGACAAAATCAAAGTTGAGGAGGATAAGGATGTACACCATGATATACCCGAGGAAGTTCATCCGCCTTCAAACGATGATCTCCCTCAAGCTTGGAAGTCTTCCAAAGACCATCCAATTGAGAACATTCTCGAAGACATCACAAAGGGTGTAACAACTCGATCGAAGCTAAGTAATTTCTGTTATCACTTCGCGTTCGTTTCACAAATGGAACCTAAAAACCCTAAGGAAGCCCTACTCGATGAACATTGGTTCTTGTCAATGCAGGAGAAACTGAATCAGTTCACTAGAAATGAGGTTTGGGACCTTGTCCCTCCTCCGCGAGGTCATCGAGTAATCGGCACCCGATGGGTGTTTAGAAATAAATTGGACGAAAACAGAGTAATAACTCGCAACAAGGCGCGGTTAGTCGCGCAAGGGTATAACCAAGAGGAAGGCATCTACTATGAGGAAACTTATGCGCCGGTTGCCCGACTCAAGGCTATACGCCTTTTGCTTGCTTTCGCTTGTGCGAAGGATTTTAAGTTATTTCAAATGGACGTTAAGAGTGCGTTCCTTAACGGGTTCATAAATGAAGAAGTCTATGTTGCTCAACCTCCTGGTTTTGAGTCTCATGAATATCCTGATCATGTCTACAAACTGAAAAGAGCTTTATACGGTCTCAAACAGGCTCCTAGAGCTTGGTATGAGAGACTAAGTAAATTTTTACTTGATCAAGGCTACTCAAGAGGAAAGGTTGACACTACTCTCTTCATTAAACGTCAAGGAAAGCACTTAATTCTTGTACAAATTTATGTTGACGATATCATATTTGGATCCACTAACATGAGTCTTGTAAGAGAGTTTTCTGAGCTTATGCAAGGTGAATTCGAGATGAGTATGATGGGTGAACTCACATACTTTCTTGGTTTGCAAATCAAGCAACTGAAAGAAGGAACATTCGTGAGCCAAACAAAATATTGCTTGGAGCTTCTCAAGAGATTTGACATGGCAAATTCAAAAGCCATAGACACTCCTATGCCAACATGTGTAAATATGAGTAAAGATGAAAGTGGCAAGGACGTTGAGGTAAAAAGGTATAGAGGTATGATTGACTCTCTTCTCTATCTTACTTCTTCTCGTCCCGACATTATGTTTAGCGTGTGTATGTGCGCAAGATACCAATCATGTCCTAAGGAATCCCACCTAAAATCTGTCAAACGCATACTTCGATACCTATCTGGTACCCCGAAGTATGGACTGTGGTACTCCAAAGGTAATGATTGTTCATTGGTAGGTTTCTCCGATTCCGATTTTGCCGGTTGCAAATCGGATAGGAAAAGCACCAGCGGTATGTGTCACTTATTTTCAAATTCCTTGGTCAGTTGGCACAGTAAGAAACAAGTGTTTGTTGCTCTGTCAACCGCCGAAGCGAAATACGTAGCCGCCGGTAGTTGTTGTGTGCAGGTCCTATGGCTTAAGCTGCAACTATTGGACTTCAATTTAAAACTAGAACGTGTTCCAATATTTTGTGACAATACTAGTGCTATAAACCTTACTAAAAATCCGGTGCTACACTCGCGTACCAAACATATAGAGATTCGACACCATTTTCTGAGGGACCATGTAGAGAAAGGTGACGTTGTCTTTGAACACGTCGACACCAAAAATCAACTAGCGGACATTTTCACAAAGCCGCTAGCCAATGAACCTTTCTTTCATATCCGTCGAGAACTTGGCATTCTCGACATTTCTGATCGGGTTTAATGATTAGTAGTTTCGTATTACTCGGTTTACACTTATATACTTGTACTTCTAACAAGTTTAACGTTTGTTGCAAGCACAAATATGATGTTATCAAGTGTTGTTGGTATAGAGGTGATATTGCTCCTTTCTCTCTCTCTTTCTCTCTCTTTCTCTAAACATTCATGACTTAAACTAAGTATATCGTTTGACAATCATGTTTTTTATTTATATATATGACATTTGGATGCAAATTATTTTGTAAAAGGGTAAATAGGCATGGTAAATAGGCAAGTGTGGCATTCTACATGTCATAAAACTGAAAAATTGAGTTTTTGATCACTATGAGTCGACCAAAACAGGACAGCGGTCGACGCATGCTGTAGACTTTCAAAATTATCAAAAATCACACAGTATGCGTCGATGCATACAGGGGTTATGGTCGACGGCTCGCGTAAAAACCCAGAATTTTTTTCGAAAACCGTTCCATCTCTTCATTTCTTCATTAATGTGCAGTCAAAAGCATCTATGATTTGAAAGTGCATTTTCTTGTAAATTGCATCTAGACATCTATTGTGTATCCTTGTCTCCTCCCTCTTACCAAAACCCTAAACCTCTCCCTATAAAAAGGAATAGTCTTCATCTTCTCCAAAATCATCCCCAACTACTCTCTCCAAAAGCATTAAAGTTCATCTCTACAAAATCTTCAAAAATCATCATCAATGTCTTCTCTATTTCGCAAAAATACAGGAAAGAGATCAAGGGCCTCATCATCATCCGGTTCAGTACCCGTTACTGCTGTCTCACTAGTTCCTCCACCTGTGGTTGAAAACTTCAACAGAAATCTCAGCAAAAGAGCAATCGTTCCACAACATGCCTTTTACAAGGCAACGACGGAGCGCATGCATCTCACCCAAATTCTGTCTCTGGTGGAGTTTCAGGGATTCTTCAACTTTCTGGAGTGCAACACAAAATACAGTGAGGATTTAGTCTGGGTGTTCTACACGAGTCTGCGTGATAACTTTCAAAGTCAATATTTCCACACCCCGATCGACAATAAATTGGTAAACATAAATTCTGAAGTCTGGAATAAATATTTTGATTTGAATGTAGATGCTGATGCACCACCTCTTCATGAGGTCACGAACTCTCGTACGGTGCCGGGATACGAGTTCAACAGTGCTTTGAATGACATGCTCAAAAGGCCATACTCAGACGCTATTGTCAATAGCGATGCTTTCCCTAGAACGGTTACATCAGGGAAACTCCAAACAGGGGAGCGCATCCTTCAGTGGATTGTTGCTCGCATCCTGCGACTGAAAAAAAGGTGGCCTATCCCGTGTCGAACAAGTTGAGGTACATCTCATCTATATCTTGAAACATAAGATCAAAATAAATTGGTCATACTATATTGCGAGCAAGATTTTTGCTCTGAGAGACTCAAGTAGAGGCACTGCTCTAGCCTATGGATCGTTTATTTCGGAAGTTCTTGCCGTAGCAAATGTTGTATACCCAACATTTCCTTGTGTTTCAGTATCCTCTGACAAAGAATTTAGCACCAAAACCTTTGCCATGATGGGGTATTTTTGGTGTGATGAACGACAAACATACAAGTTTGTCCGTCGCGCAAACATTCCTCGGGTGACTCATGACAGCTCTGATGACAGTTCTGAACAGGAAAGTGAAGAACAAGGTGAACAGGATGATGATGAAGAAAATACAGCGGAAGAGGTACAAGAACCTGTATGCGAGACGCAAGACTATTATCAATCGCCGGTTCAACATGAGACTCCAAATATCGATTGGCTCTAGCATTCAGCTCCATCTGAAGAACAGGAAAAAGGTTATACAAATCAGGGATGGGGTGAATGGCAATACACAGGCTGGACCACCCTGGGTAGATTCTACGATCCATATCACGGCTACCCTCAAGATCATCAACCTTCCCAGCACTCATCACCTCCTCCACCATCAGACAACTCTGAAGTACTTCATATGCTGCAGACCATGCAGTTAGATCAATAGACCTTCACGAGGAGTCAAGATACGCAAATGGAACAGATTAGAGCTGAGCTTCGTACTCAAAATGAAAGGTTAAATTCATTTTCAACTCGGATAGACGCCCGTCTTGAAGGGCTTGTTGCATCACATGAAAGGCAAGACTTGGAAATCACTGACTGTCTCCATCACCTCAACATGTCCGTAGAAGCGTTTGTGGACTTCTCGGATCCTTACCGCAATCCCGATATTGCATACCGGGGGAGGGGCCGAGGTCGGGGTCGGGGATATTAGTTACACAGTTGCATATTTTTTTCTTTTGTGTACTTTCCATTTTTTCGTTTAATGTTTGCCTGCATATTCACCTATTTGCATGTAATTTTCTTTCACTATCTATTAATTCCAGTTTTTTTTTCTATTATCACTCTTATGTGTGAAGTTTGATAATCGACTAAGCTATCACCTATTGTATGTTTTTATGTTAATTGATGCATTCTCCTTCTCTTTTTGATGTTGTCAAAGGGGGAGAAGAACAGGTAACAAGCACCAAAGCTAAGTCAGGATGTTCACAATAGTTGATGGTTGTTTGTTCTGCAGCCTCATATTACAAAAGAAAGGGGGAGTTTGTGTATACATTGAATATTGTTGCACATTGTTGTGGTCTTGGTTGTTTTGGTTATATACAGGTTGTCATCATCAAAAAGGGGGAGAATATGGAGACAAATCGCCACACATCACACGAGTCTGCAAGACATTACTCAATATAGATTTCGATGATGACAAATTACAACCTTGGGTGGATTGGAAATTATAAACTCCAGATCTACTAAAACAAATGCAACGTATCACCTACCATATCCTTTTATATTTGTCTTAAAACTGTTGTAATAAATATACTATGTGTAGATAAAATGCAGTCATGACCAGAGGCATGAAAAACCACAAAAAGATCAATTTTTGCAGGTTTGCAGGGCATGAGTCGACCATAGGGTCAGCGCATGCATCAGAGCATTTTTCAACGGGTCAGCGCATGAAGGCATGAGTCGACCATAGGGTCGGCGCATGAAGGAAATATTTTCAACGGGTCAGCGCACGCCGACTGTATGGTCGACGCATACTGATACATTTTCCAGATTTCCAAAAAACGCAGGCTATGCATCGATGCACAGACCTGTCGTGGTCGACCGTTCACGCGGAAATCCAGTTTTTAAGTGATTTCTTCTACTATTTGAAAAACTGTTATGTCTTTGGTTGGTCTGGTACTATATATACAAGTTCAACCACTTATGTCAGATAAACATTTGATAAAAACTGATTCATGTGTTCAAGAATAAGAAAGAGTGAAATAGGTGTCTAAGATTTATCATCTTCATCTTCAACATCTCACAACACATCAATTACACACAACCATTTTTGAAGTGCATTGTGAGTGATTAAAGATGATAAGGTTCGAAGCTTAGATTGGATAATCAAGTTCGGGTTGAAGCTTGTGATAGGTTCTTTCTTGAACAAAACCGTAAGGGTTTTATCCTCCAAGATTGGTTTGAATTTTGGGGGGTTTTTGGACGAGATTCTTCATCAAGGGTCAACTGAGCGAAGGTGATTGTGAAGAGGTGTTTTTCAACAGTCTAGTAGCGGATTCGGTGATATTGAAGGGAAGATTTCGGGTTCGATTCATTGTAGTTGAGATCAGTCGGGCCGAAGGTTTGAATAATTGAGGGTTGTTCATTAAGGTGGCTGGAATCGGAGGTCTATCAACAACAAATCGGAGGACTTGATTCATCTTGAATCAAGGGGCAAGGAGTGAAAGTAACATTCAACGTCTTGAGATTTCTGTTGTATATTTGTTGTTCAATCCTTGTATAAATTGTTACATTCAACATGTGATATCTATTAAATCTATCTCAATTCTAGTTTTAGAATTGAGGACAGACGTACCCCGAAGCGAGGACGACAGGGGAACTGCCTCACCAAATACTTGTCTTCCCTATTTTTCAGCATTTACGTTTTAGCTCAAAAATAAGTGATTTTTGTATAAGCATTATTGTCAAACTGTGATATCAATTGAGTAAGAGGTTAACACTCTGTTTTTGACTCCAAAGTACAATAAGACATTGTACTAGGCTAGTTGGAATCACTTACTTAACATAAATATTACTTGGAGTGTTTTGCACACCAACTGTTTGACAAATTGCCTAAACCAAAATTATCTTACTTGTGTATCTAGTTTTGGTTTGCTCTTTAAATCATTAGAACTAGGAATCCTAACAAGTGAATTAGATCATTGATAAGTATGATTAGTGTTGTGATTCTATTTTCCATATTATCGTTAATCCAAAGGCTTACGCATATCCGGTTTTCCAATAACCGTTCGTTTTAGACTATATTTTCCTCGGCCGCTTCCGCACTTAAAACATATTGTCAAAACTAATTTTTAAATTGGTAGCGCCGACTCAAATTTTAATTGGGATCTATTCAACCCCCCTTTCTAGATCCGTGCCGTAGTCTAAAAATCTTTGTCCAGTTCAATATTGGGCCCTTAAATATTTATCCTATTACGCAGGATGGGCAAATTCCATCTACGTCACTCATGTCCCTTAGCATGCTTTGTGGAGTACCCATCAACTGTCTTTATGGTCATCCAGTAACGGACAATGTTTGATCAACAATAAAGTACTTGACTCTACATCTAAGGTCCATAGTGATTTCAGGTCGAAGGGTGATATACACCACTATCACTATGAGAGTAACTTATGACATTTTGCATAACATTTTATGTAGTACTCTCATAACGGGTCAAACTAATATAAATATTACTCATAATATTCATACATATGTTAAGACTTGATAACTCTTTATTCATGATCCATGAGATGTGGTCATTAGTCTATCTACATAATAGTCTTAATGCTTTGAGGTTATCCCACTTCATAGTAAAACTCGACTACAGATACTTTAAGAATAATGTCCTTATGTTTAATGAGATCTCATGATTAAGTCACACTTAATATTTCACTAAACGGACTAGCTATTTTAGGGACTTTATTGTTTTGGAAAACCAAACATAATAAAAAATGCATTTTATTATTAATAAATATTTCGATACAAGTACCAAAAGTATTGACCTCTAGGGCTTACACTAACAACTCGAGCCTTGCCCTAGACGTAGGTACGATCGAGAAAGGATGCTTTGCGATGTTTTCTGAATAATGATTTGTTGAGTTAAGTGAACTCAAGTTACATGTTTCCATCCAATACAAATATCTCTTAGATGCTTAAGTCTTGTTCTATTGTGTAAGTGAACACAAATAAGACGAAGTTGAATGGCTTATGTTAAGAATCGATAAGAGATCTCAAAAGAGTCGAGTGAACTCATTGGATAGGGGAGCACACTGAGATTACTATTTCGTCCCACTATTATTGTTATTTTCAGGCGGTTCTATGTAGGTGAAAGACAAGAATAAGCTTGCCTAATGATGTCTCAAATACTTTCTTTTGGCGATATTCCACAGTGGATTCCGTACATGACACAATGTGTACAGAACTCCTAATTTTTTATTAGGAACCTTTGTATAGCGTGTGTCATATTGTATATTATTATTTTTTGGACATGTGTATATATTAAAGTCGTTAAACACTTATGTGTATCAATATCAAATTAAACTATATGTAATATATTTTCTAGATGTATATTATATATAGTTATTATCTCTCCTGACGCCTGAAGAGTAGTTTTCAGATTCTCAAATGTGTGGTATACATATGTAAGAGTGGGAAGAATATTCCCTTAAAAAAAACCTTTTTAAATTTACACTTCATGATTTTATATAATGCAAGCTTTGTTCATGGTCTTATTTAATTTTTAAAATTAAAATTGGCCTATTATTTTTATTTTTTGTTATTTTAATTAAAATAAATAGTTAATGTGTTTTCGTTTAAATTTAAAAGCTGACAAAAGAAAAATAAATAATATTAAAAATTAAAATAAAATAATTAAAATATATCTAAGTTAAATATAGGATACACAAAAAAAATATGTATTATTAATATAAATATTTGTATAAACGAGAAAACGTATATTATTGATATAATTTTTTTTTAAATTAAAAAAGTGTATTATTAATATAAATATTTTTATAAACAAAAAAAGTCATTAATATATTTGAATAAATAGTATTATTTTTATAATCGAAGTTCTATTTTTATTATTGATCAAAATACTTTTATAAGCATTCTTAAAGTAGAAATAATCTTTATATGAAAAAAAAATAGGAAGATAATCTCTTGTATATAAACTTTTTTTTAGTACAAGTTCAATAAAATAATAACTTTAGTTTATATTTCTTATGTCCCATAATAAATAATTTATTTATAATAAACAAATGTTCTAAACAATTTTCAATGCACTTTTTATAATTTTATAATTTAATTAATACTCTTTCAGTCACATAAAGAGGAGCTTTATTGATCAAATTAGAAAATAAAATAAATAAATGAGAAAAGATGATATTTTTATTATGTACAATAGAAACTCTTTAAATTAATAATGTCAAGACTGGAGAAATTTATTAATTTAGAAAGTTATTAATTTATCGATAAATTAATAATTATTAATTAAAGAGTTTTTAAGTAATTATACTATACATACCAAACAAAAAGGAAAATTAGTCTATGTCTCTTAGAATTACGTTGCAGCGAACCTTGAGACTCAACGTAAATTAGTAACTACTGTGTTCATATGCATTGAAAATCTAATGACTTTTGAAGTACAGTAAATGTAAACAAGAGGAACAAATGCGTTCAATGTATTCTTAAGCAAGTTTGCCATATATATATATATATATATATATTACATGAATGTGTTAGAGTATTCAAACCATATCTCACAAAATGACTTCTCATTTAAAAGGTGTTGCAAAATCAATTATGTCACATCAAATACATAAGGAGTTGTGTGAGTATAAGAGAGATAATTCTGCAAGCACACAAAAGACTTGCAGAAATGGCTTGAGGGAAAACTTCAGTTCAAAGTTAGTCAAGAACTAATATCAAACACACTTAAACAGTCAGATGACTATCTCTCTGCTGAAATAGAAAAGGGAAGAGTAGAGATCAAAAGACACAAACCAGCAAAATATCCTGACATGGAGAAGGTTGTTTATAAGTGGTTTCTCCAGCATCAAGAACATGTGAATATCACAGGAGAAATAATTTTGCAGAAGGCAAGAGATACAATGAAACTCATGTACCCTCATGATGATTCTGATTTTAACTTCTCTATAGGATGGCTTGGGAAATTTATGAACCGACACGGCATAAAGTCATTTCGTCGTTTTGGCGAGAGTGGGTCTGTTGATGTACAAAACATGGAGCATAAATTGGTATCGATTCGGGAGAAAATTGATCAGTTCCCTATGAAAGATGTTTTCAATATGGATGAAACTGGGTTGTTTTATAGGCTACAAGCTGATCATTCACTGGCAACAAAACAGCTTGAAGGAAGAAAACAAGATAAAGAAAGGCTGGCAGTAGTTATTTGTTGCAATGAAGATGGCTCTGAAAAAATCCCTCTATGGATTATTGGGAAATATGCAAAGCCTCGTTGCTTCAAGAATGTCAACATGAATAGCTTGGATTGTCAGTATCAAGCTAACAAAAAAGCATGGATGACTAGTGTGTTTTTGATGAATATGTTCGTTCATTTGACCAAATGATGCATGGTAGAAGAGTTTTACTTGTGGTGGATAATTGTCCAGCACATCCAAGAAATATTGAAGGGCTAAGAAACGTCGAGTTGTTCTTCTTGCCACCCAACATGACATCAAAGATTCAACCTTGCGATGTTGGGATAATAAGAGCTTTTAAGATGCATTACCGTAGAAGGTTTTACCGCAAAATATTGGAAGGTTATGAGGTGGGACAATCTGATCCAGGGAAGATAAATGTCCTTGATGCTATCAATTTGACAATCTCAGCTTGGACGATAGATGTTCGAAAAGAAACAATAGTGAATTGCTTCCGACACTGTAAAATTCGTTCAGCTAGTGACGTTGCAAGAAATTTGGATGAATCCACTTTTGATGAAGAAACTCAAGACCTCGAGACTATGATCAATCAATATGGCTATCTTAATAAGATGGATATCGATAATCCAATGAACTACCCATGTGAAAATGAAGCATGTTCGGAGGTTTAGAGTTTAGAAGATATTGTGGGTACTATCATTGAGAACAATGCAGAGGATGACGGTGAAGATGATACGATGTCTTTAGAGCCTGTTACGCGAAAGGAATCACTTATGGCGTCGAACACTCTTCACAACTTTATGATGCAATACAAAAATATAACACCGGAGCTATTGGATGCAATAAGAAAAATTAGAGATGAGCTCCAAATAGACTTGAACTTTAAAGGAAAACAGACAACTATTGAATCATATTTCAATAGAGTGTAATATATTTTTTTTCAGTTTCTATGAATTATTAATTTATGATTTTCTTGAGACCGAAATTATAAAGGGATCTCTCGAAAAATTATTATCTTATTATTTTATCGAGTTTTTCAATTTTTGACATTGGCCTAAATCGAGACCGGACAAATTTATTACTTTAGAGAGTTTATTAATTTATAAAATATCAATTAAAAAAATTTCTACTATATTAAAAATAATAAAAGTAATATTAATTAGACGATAAAATTGAAATATATTAAAATGAATCATTTTATTATTATTTTAAGTATTTAATAAAAGATACTTTAATAAAAATATTATTTTTTTATTTATTCTTGGAGGAAGTAATTTATTCAAGTCACAGTAAGTGGGACTGAAAACGACTGATAACGAGGAATAACCAAGAATTATTAAATTCACGTGAGCATTGTCACTGCCACGTAACTCATCTTCACCGTTTACATTCAAATCAGCACCAAAAATATTCTGTCATTAACAAATCCTAATAATATCCATTTTTAGTCCTACAATTTAATGCAAAAATATCAAAAATTCCGAAAATTATCCAGATAAATTAAAAAACAGTTTCACATACACTTCCATAAACACACAGAAATTCGGAAACTCAAATCGTGAAATTGCAAAAACAGATAACCAATAATGGCGAAGCACGAAGAACTTCCGATCCCGATTTACGATAACCTAGAACCCGTGTATGGCGGAGTTTCATCTCTCGATGAAGCTCAGCTTCGTTTCGAAACTCTCAAATCCAAATTCGCCGAAATCTTCGGCCACGCTCCTCAACTCTTCGCTCGCTCACCTGGTTCGATTCTTCCAATTAAGTTTTCATTACTTGGATCATTGATTTGTGGCTTTTTTTTTGTATAATTGATTAATTATTGGTTAATGATTTTGTTGTGTAGGGAGAGTGAACTTGATTGGGGAACATATTGATTATGAAGGATATTCGGTTTTGCCTATGGCAATTCGTCAAGATACGATTGTCGCTATTAGGAAAAATGAATCCGAAAAGGTTCTTAGAATCGCTAATGTCAATGATCAGAAGTATTCCATTTGTACTTATCCTGCTGATCCTCTTCAGGTCCATTCTCATATCAATATTCCATTCTCATATCAATATCCTCTTTCTCAATTAATTTTCACCTCACACTTGTACTAATAATAGGCGTTAAAAAATATCCCAAAGTGTCTGCGTCGACACACATCTGTGATTACATTTAACTTATTTATTTTTTAAATTATTACCGATGTGAACGTGCCAATGTTGATGTGTTGTTTTGGTGTCCGTGATTTATAGTTAAAGAATATTATTTGTTTTTATCTAGTTTGAGATGTTATTAGTCCATAGAATTATATTCAATTTCAATCCCTATTTTTGGTAGTTTTTGCAAAAAAAAGTTGTACTTTTAGTCCCTGCGATTAGTCCATCCATGTAAACCCAAAATTAGGCTAAAATTGAACACATTTTATATAGGGAATAAACAAAGAAAATATTTAACTCTAGTAAATGTTTCTAAAATTGTTCTAAGGATGTATTTTGGTGTTATTTATAATTCAAATTGTCAAATGATATTGTGTTTTTGAGCAGGAATTGGACTTGAAGAATCACAAATGGGGCCATTATTTTATATGTGGGTGAGTTAATTTCGTAGTGTAATGTGATTTTTTTTTACTATTTATAGAGTGAAATGCAATATGATATGCTATATACGAATGAAGCAGAAGAACAATCAAGTCAGTCAGTATATGAGGAAAATATATGTAGCACTTTTTTGGATTCGGTATCAAATGATAGTGATTTCTATAGGTACAAAGGTTTCTATGACTATGCAAAATTGAAAGGAGTGGATGTTGGCAAACCGGTTGGACTTGATGTTGTTGTTGATGGGACTGTGCCAACAGGTGTGTTGATTTGTTTTCAATTAATTTTTTCTATCTAGGTATTTTTCAAATTTACATAGTGAGTTGTTGACCTTTTTGTTTGTTTAGTTAAAGATGATGGGCTCGTGACTTTTGTTTTATGTTGGGGTTAGATTAAGAAAATCATATTTATTTGTTTCCAGGTTCGGGACTATCAAGCTCTGCGGCATTTGTTTGCTCTTCCACGATTGCTATTATGGCTGCTTTTGATGTGAACTTCCCAAAGGTATGTGATAGGTCTCTAATTGTTTGTAAGTTGTTACTTATTAGGTAAACTGTTACTTATTAGTTAAGTAGTTGGTTAGTTAGTTAATGAGTAGTTAGTAGTTTGTTGAGAGGTAGTTAGGTCTCATAAGATATGCTGCCTATAAATAGATAAGTGGTTTAGAAAGGGGATCTTGTAATTTGAGAGGAATAGCGCCTTATGATTTATAATAATGACTTTTAGTTTTGTTCTATTTACGTGAAAAAGCTAAAGTTCTATAGTGTTATTGAATAACTTTTGTTTTTAGAAATCAGATATCACTACGAGGCTTTTATTGAAAGCTTGTCTTTGTTTTTGAAAATACTTTTGTTGTTTATTTAGTAGTTACTCTTATTTAGTTTCTAACATAGATTATCATATATTGTTGACAGAAAGAAATTGCACAAGTTACATGTGATTGTGAACGGCATATTGGGACGCAATCTGGTGGGATGGATCAGGTTGTGCACATCTTTCAGTACAGATATTTTATATTAATTTTAATGTGGAAGTCTCTGAGTTTCCAATTTGTATCATATCTTCTTCCAAATCACCTTTCTTTAGAAGCATTGCCGCTTCTTGATGATTGACACTGATTGGTTAATGATGTTTGTAACCAAAACTCAAATTAGTGTCTCGGGCGACCTATCTGTACACAGGCTTCTTGTATTTCATCATTTAGTATGAAACTAGTTAACAATATTTTACCATCTCTTATTTGGTTTCACTTTATATTTCTATAAAATATGAATTTTAAAACACAAGCTCTACAATACTGTGTTTCAGATGAGTGGTTTTCCGGGTTGGAAGTTCTTCAGATTGTTTTATTAATTTACATAGTTTCTGTGACTTTGGCCTCAAGTTTAGAATGATCGTAGCCTTCTGAATTAGGGAGCAGTTAGAAAAATAATTATGTGAATTTATAGTATAAACACTATTGTAAGTGTTTGGAAAAGTTTATGAAGAGCTTTTGATATGCCCATCAGCTGATTTTAGCAATTTCTATACATTGCTCTTGCTCAGTATACCATAGAAAAACAGCTTATCGAGAACTTATTTAAAAGTTCCTGTCATTCCCTCTTTGTTGGTATAGAGTAGAAACAAAGTACAAACACACTTGTTGAATAAGCACTTAATTGAGCTATAATGCCGTCATAGACCATCGGTGCATCACACTACTTACAACTAGCTTCTATCATAAATATGTTCTGAATATTCTTATTACATGGTATAGCAGACTTTATTCAAAATGCATAAATGCCATCTTTTATTGTTCTTGGGTCTTTCTGACATTTTTCATGGTTTTACATTTTTTCTTTCTTATTTTACCCGACAGGCAATCTCTGTCATGGCCAAGACTGGGTTTGCAGAACTGATTGATTTCAACCCAATTCGCGCAACAGATGTACAACTGCCTGCTGGCGGGACATTTGTGATAGCACATTCTTTGGCGGAGTCTCAGAAGGCTGTTACTGCTGCCACAAATTATAATAACAGAGTTGTTGAATGTCGTTTAGCTGCTGTAAGTACATTTTAAGCAAATTATGATTATGATTAGCTGTTTTTGTACTCACTCCCTATATACTAGTACTAAGTATTCTTTGGCGGAGTCTCATGTTGTGGTTGATCATTGTTTACACCAGCATGTGCGCAAACATCGAAGGCTAGTTTGTTTATCCTTTTGTTATTAATTTATATTTAATAACACACAAGTACTATTATGAAATGTCCCAGATTGTGCTCGCCATAAAGCTAGGAATGAAGACAACTGAGGCAATATCAAAAGTGGCAACACTGTCCGATGTTGAAGGGTTATGTGTATCATTTGCCGGTACTAAAAACTCATCTGATCCTGTACTTGCTGTAAAGGTAATTTAACCTGGTATGATGCCATCCTTATATTCATTAACCATCAACTACTCTGCGTTAACTACATATTTGAACTATGCTGACCATCTAATTTGACGTCAAATTTTTGTCCCAATAACATAACTCTTATAAATATGTTCTTTCTGGTACAGGAGTATTTGAAAGAAGAACCATATACAGCTGAAGAAATTGAAAATATTACCGGCGAAAAGCTGACTTCGTTTTTGAATATTAATGCATCTTACTTGGAAGTCATAAAAGCTGCAAAGCAATACAAGTTACATCAGGTTCGTTGTTGCAACCCCCATTAGATTTCATGTATGACTAGGGCTGGCAATGAACCAAACCAACTCGAAGATAGTTCGGAATTCGACTCGACAATTAAATCGTTGAACTAGGTTCATGAACCAAATGAGTTGAGTATGAGCGAAAAATTAAGTTCGTTAACTAAATGAGCTGAACTTGAACTATACATAGTTCGACTCGTTAGGTTCATGAGTCAACTCGATTACATATGAAAAGAATTATACTGTCTTTAAGATTAAGTTTAAATATTTACTTCAAATCTTAGACAAATTTAATCTTCAATTTATTAGTTTTTGAATTAGACTCTCAAATGTATCTCTTGAAAGTTGTGTAGGTTTTGAATTAGTAGATTTCGAAGATAAAGTTAAATTTCAATATGATAACTTTTATTTTATTTTAATATTTTATTTTAAAAATATATATTTATTTAAAATGTCAAATATACTAAAAAATATATATTTTTTAAAAAATAGTTTTTAAGTTCGTGAACCATGTGAGCTGAACCTAATGAGATGAACCTAACGAGTCGAACCGAACTGTTCGTGAACTTATAACGAGTCGAGTTTGAGCTTAAAAAAAAGTTCGTGTCGAACTCGAACTCGAACTCGAATTCGAACAATTCTTAACGAGTCGAGCCGAGCTGAGGTGAGTTCGACTCGACTCGACTCATTTCCAGCCCTATGTATGACGAACCACAGTTGGGAAATATCTACAAATTTCTTGTGGTTTTTTACTTTCACCATTGACAACAACCTTACAATTGGTTTTAATAACTAAAGTATATGCCTTATTATTTAATTTGACACATGTTTCTAGAGAGCTGCTCACGTGTATTCAGAAGCCAAGAGGGTATATGCTTTCAAGGATGTTGTATCATCAAATCAAAGGTATGTCTATAATGTAAATTGGAAGAGGAAGTGTCTTGAGTTTCTTCTGACAGAGTCTTACACATAACGGGGATGAAAGAGCTAACTGATATTTTCTCTCTAATCTCATTAGTTTGCATAATTTGTGATTCTTTTGTAATTGAATTATGCTTTTTGCATTTAACAACCCAATATTTTCAGCGATGAGGAGAAACTAAAGAAACTTGGTGACCTTATGAACGAGAGTCATTATAGCTGCAGTAATTTATATGAATGCAGGTATTGATTGACATACAATATTACTCATTTTCATTGGAAATATTTGTGTACTGTCAATTATTAAATTCTCTCTATAGAAGGATGCATAAAATAAGACGGTTTGTTAATTTTTTGTTTTTATAATTATGAAATCAGCTGTCCGGAGTTGGAAGAACTTACAAAGATTTCTCGCGACAATGGTGCATTTGGGGCAAGGCTTACTGGAGCTGGATGGGGTGGTTGTGCTGTTGTTTTGGTGAAAGAGAACATAGTCCCACAATTCATCCTTAATTTGAAGGTTTGTGATCATATATCTGAAGTACTTAACAACCTTAAACACTGGAAATCTGCAATTAGTATGTTGTTATTGATTGATTCTATATCATTGCAGGAATATTACTACCAAACTAGAATAGACAAGGGCGTCATTAACAAAAATGATCTTGGTCTTTATGTATTTGCGTCCAAGCCATCAAGTGGTTCTGCTATCTTCAAGTTTTAGAATATTTCCTACATCCACTTCCTTGTTGATATTTATGTTCTTTTAAGGATCTTAACTTATAACGTTGCACCAAACATAATTTCTGGTGGATTAATAAGATAACATACCCAATTTACCGTAAAGTTTTTATTTTTAATTTTTATATTTTTTATATTAATGTTAGGCCATGCAACCAAAATGAATAATAGCATTACAGTCATATTTTTTAATTAGGACTAAGATGAGTGCTAAAAACACCTCCGCCCAAATACTCTCTTTCTAGCAATATGTAGGTCTTCCATCCCTCTTTGTGAGTGCAAAAGAACCATTGTAAAAAGCGCTTTGTGAGTGCAAAAGAAGATGATTTTTTTTCCACCTTATAACTTTTTTTTTAGCCCTTTTGCGATTTTTCAAAAATATATTTTATTTTTGGAGATATATTATAATATACATATTATATTTGTTTCTGAATCAGATTTTAATTTTATGAATATATTTATTCTAAAAATATATCTCTAAAAAAATTTGAAAAATATATTTTCAAAATCTGTTAAATTAACTAAGTAGTGTTCATCTTCTTTCACCACTTGTGTCTACATAATTCTATAACCATTCTTTTGAAAAAAAATTGAAAAATTGAAAACGCTGTGATGGAGCAAAATAAGGAAAATTCTATAACCTTTCTTTTGAAAAAAAAATCTGAAAACGCTGTGATGGAGCAAAATAAGGAGGTAAATTTCTAACCTTTTTTTTTTTTCTTAACCAATTTTGTTGCTAAATTGCATAATTTTTACTTTTCTTTTTCCAATTCATGTTTTAATTTCTATGAATTTATGTAAAATCACATAAAACAGAGTTGATCTATTATCTCATAATATATAATTAATATTTTCAGGCTTGAATTCACTGTATTCAACTTTATTTCAGGAAAGAAAAAATAAAAAACAATATATAATTAATATTTTCAGACTTCAATTCACTGTACTCAATTTCATTTCAAAAAAGAAAAAAATGAAAAACAAAATTGACACTAACAAGAGTTACATGAATTCATAGAAATTGAAACATGAATTGGAAGAAAAAAAAGTAAAATCATACAATTTAGTGACAAAATTGGTTGAGGTAAAAAGTGAGAAATTTGCCTCCTTATTTTGCTCCATGATATCGTTTTCAGAGTTTTTTCAAAAGAAAGTTTATAGTTATGTAGACACAAGTGATTCAAGAAGATGAATAATAATTTAACAAATTTCAGAAATATGTCGTGTTTGAAGCTGAAGCTATGACTCTTAAAGAAACAATCCACGAAACCATTATCTTGTATATAAATAATGTGGTTTTTGAATGTGATTTTCAGAAAGTTGTTCAAATCATTCACTTCAGTTATAACGGTGATTCAAAGTTTTATGTATTTTTAATTATATAAAAGCTTTGGTATCTGTCAATTTAAACTTTGAGGTAAAGTTTATTAGACGCCGAACGAAAATGGTTGCACACTCTTTTATTAGGGTGGTCAATTCATGGTATATACATAATTCGTTTAATTTAACTCCTCTTTGTACTAAACAGTTACTGGTTAATGATATGCATTAAGTTTGTTTTGGTAAAAAAAAAAATCAGAGAATATATTTTTGAAATATTTTTAAAAATATATTTATAAAATAAATGTATTTATAAAATTAAAGTCTAACTCAAAAACAAATGAAATGAATGTATTAAATACGTCAGAAAATATATTTTTAAAAATTTGAGACATTTTAAAATTTTTGCATTAATGGCTAACAAACATTTAAGATGGAAAAGAAACTCTCCAAAAAAGAATCATTGTAAAAAGCGTTATGTGAGTGCAAAAGAAAGAACACTTGTAGGGGTTGCTTGCACTTTTAGTATTGCTTCTCCACTTTAAGAAAAAACTAATTCTAACTATAGAATTTGAAAATCTATCTTTAGACGCTCTATAAATACATCAAATTTATATATAAATTAATCAGATTTTTATTTTATTTTTTTAAATTCAAAAGTATATTTTTGAAATAAATTTAGTAGTTATGAAAACAAAAACATACTGATAGTCTCTAGTTGATTTTAGGGGCATTTTATAGTCACATTTATGTCACTTTATTTAAACTCAAATAAACTCTTATTTTTGGATTAATTTATTGGATTGACACTTATACAATAAGCACTTATTTCAAAAAATAGCCGCATATGTTATAAGTGTCTAATTAATATGTAGTCAAACAAATAATCTATAATTTTATTATTAAGTGTCTAGAAACTGAATGTTTGATGTGTTTGCATAACACTTCTTTAATGGACAATTTGATTAAACATTTGTGTATCTTTTGGAAAATGCTATGCTTAATCTTCCGTCGGGTTAACAACAAATGGCAAGGTCAATAACTAACAAAGTGCTCCTTAAATAGGGACGGGAATAGGTCTGATAAATCTCTAGGGGTCTATAATTTAACTTATTTAAATTCATGTCAGATCTATTTAATAAATTAGTTAAATTTAAACTTTTTTAAAAATCTATTTAATTATATAAGTCAGATTTAAGTCATTATAAAAGCTTATAAAATCTTATAGGTTGAGTTATATATATATATATATATATATATATATATATATATATATATATATATATATATATATATATATATATATATATATATATATATATATATATATATATATATATATATATATATATATATATATATATATATATATATATATATATATATATATATATATATATATATATATATATATAATAAACTATTTAAAAGTCTTAATATAAAAGAGACTTTTAAAGAAACTTAAGTCTAAATTATAAAAGAGACTTTTAAAGAAACTTAAGTCTAAATTATAGTTAGAGAAGTTTCTGAAATATGAGACTTTAGTATTTTTTTTTTATAGCTCGTATCCTTGAAATATTTTTGGTGTCAAGCAAATACATAAAAAATTAGGTCTTGCCCGATTTGAACAAAAATTCAATTTTATAAAATTTGTATACTTCATTACTTTGTTCTTTTTTTCTGTTTTTGAGTTGAGTTGTATGAGGACAATCAACGATTCTAATTTGGGGGAGTTTGATAAGTGGTATTTATATCGTTTATTGTTTGTCTTTAGCAGTATTTATTATGTTTTAATTATTTGTTTCATTTCACTTTTATGCGCTTTTGGTGTGTTATTATTTTTTTCAGGCAATAAGGGAGTGTCGGACTGAACTGGAGCGAAAAAAATCAAGAGTCATGCAAAAATAAAGTCCTTCCATACACAAAGCCTAAGGCCAACACGATTGGGCCATTTCAGCTGACACTGACCGTGTTGCCTTGAAGTGCCTCGATCATACATAATATCTGGGGACAACACGGATTAGCCGTGTTCCTGACACGGGTTGTGTTGTTCCCAGACTTCCCCCTATATTTTTAGAGAACAATGTGAAGGTGAAGGGAAACACAAGAAAGGGGAGGGGGTTGAATTGAGTTTCTAAAAATGAAAACTTTTAACCCAATAGAAGAAATAGAGAATGAAATAATAAAAATAATGACATAATTATTTTTTATACTGGTTCGCTATAACACAAGATACCTCTAGTTCATCCGCCAAAGTGATTTTGCCTTATCAATAAGGACTTAATCCACTATAATCAAACTTGATTACAACAAAAAGACCAAGAGTCAATGTCTTCTTGGGTTTGAAATGGTTCTCCAAGGGTAACATGCGGAAATTAAAAGCATAAAAGCAAATAAATAAACACATTCTTTAGAAATAAGAAACTCGTCAGGAGTTGCATTTCCTTATATCCATCATGTATGAGAAAAAACTTATCGATCAAATGCGCTCACCCTAATACTCGTCAAAACCTCCACGTATTGCTCACAAACGGAGGTTATATCTAACATAAAGTCCGAGAGATCAACCTCGTTCTTTCAAAGGTAATATCTCACACGATAAAACAACACAGAGCATTAAGCTCCAACACACACGCGTGAATATTTAGACCATTTCCCATAGCCAATAGATCATCATCTTAGGTCGAGTTTGAAAAGTATATGTCTACATCGATCCAAACCCATTAAGATAGATATTAAATCAAATATAACATCGATTAAGATTATAAAAGGTATTTTATACAAAAATCCATATATGAACATACAATCTAAGTAAACATACATACAACAACCCCAAAATAATGAAAAATACAAAGAGAAGAAGGAAGAAGAACAAATTTCTCACGGTTTATCATCTCCGATTAAACTTCTCACGGTTTGTCATCTCCGATTGAAGTGTGATTTGGCTCCGAATCATCTAGATGCATCATCCATGTGTTGTTTCTAATCTAAAATTACTAAAGAATAGGATTCTGATCAATTGGGTCCAAAGGTTCCCAAAAGATAACCTAAAAAATCTAAGAAGTAAAGTATATACACAAGTCTGAAACTACCAGGTTTGCACTACAAACTCTACTTTATTGCACGTGGTCTGGCAGGAAATCTACTTAAACCACCTTATAAAAAATATATTAGCTTGCACTGCGAGCTTATTCACCCCACCTTCACACTGCGAAATTTGATTCAAAAAGTTACTCCCAGAATAGTATTTTTCTTCGCTTCCTCTTCGCTTTTTGTTCGCACTACAAACATGACAACATGGGGAAGAATTGTTTCTTCCTTTCATCACAACTTATAATCTGATAAGTGCCAATTATTCACACTAACATTCACTATAATTTAGCACTTATCATTCTTCCACCTCCAACCCCTGATCAAAGCTTGATCAAGTGACCAACAATGCAGCTACAATCCACTGATTATTCCGAGCGTGCAACTTGTTGAAACCCAAGATTCCCGAATATAATTCATCATCTCACACTACTCCTTTGCAAGAAAGCCAACTTGTCCCAAGCCTTTCACTCGTTCGAATATGTGTTAACGTGATCTTGTCAAAAACCTTCAAATCAACCCGATCTTGAAAGAAAACTCCACTTTGGTTTTCTTATTTGAAACACACAAAGTTCCCAACCCAATATTCTCGGTTACACCAAACCTAATTGGACGTTATCAACCCTAATCTAGATGGTCACCCAATAGAAAAATGATTATGTGTAGATTATGTGTATGCATAGAAGAAGGGATGAAGATGATGGACAACTTTGTAATTTGGTCTCGTTTAGGTTTTACTCACTAGAAACCTTACCTAGAAGAAGATGCATGTATGAGTATATATAGGTATGTGAAGAAAAATGGGCAAAAGGATGCAAGAAAAATAAGAAGCAAAAACAATTTTTCAAGTTTTAAATTGCATAGGTCGGTCTATAAAAGTCATAGGTCGGCCTATAAAGGTGTTTAGGCCAGCCTGTGAGCCGACTTGAGAGGCGACCTGTGGGTAGAACTTACAAGCTTCGTTCTTGGAGCACGGGAGTCGACCTGAAATATGGATGTGCCGGCCTATACTGAAGCTAATGCTTCCATAGGTCGACCTGATCACGTATATTTCAGCCTATGCAGTTATTTTGACACATAAACATGATTCTTTGATGTGTATGACATGCCTAAGACCTATCAAACTTGTTCAAAGACTCTTTTTATGCATCCTAAGGCTAAGGGGACAAATGAGCATCTAAACGTAGGTTGATACCATCCAATATACAAAAGCACTATAATATACTACATTCCTTGCTTGACATCATTCAAAACACGGTTGAATTTGTAGTTAACACTCACATACTCCCCCTTTTTTATGATGGCAAACATATATGATATAGTTGTAGCCTATTACGCTTATTATCTTGGTACATGGAACAACTACCCCTAAATTTATACATTGTTCTTGATAGCTCTTTGATAGCTCCCCCTAAGTGTATGCATATCTCATGCATAACCCTCTTCATTATCTTCTCCCTCTTTGACAACATCAAAAAGAAAGGAAAAAAGCAATTCGTCAGAAGCATCATGTAGATGCACAACTCACATATTTCAAATACTAAACAGAGGCAATTACAAAGAAAAAGAGATACATTCACATACAACACATATGTAAATATCACAAGCATAATAATTAACAACAACAATATCCATCAGAAATACACAAGTCAATACTTAGTAAAACAAAGAAAATGCTTAAAACATTGTTCTAACCATCAAGAAGTAGCAAACAAACAACCATAATTAAGAAATGAAATAGATGGCACACAAAGGACACAACCAAAAGAAGAGACCCCAAATAACACCATATTATAAAATCCAATCGATGCCTTCCGCGTCATCTCGGCCTTGGTCTTGCATTGAATGTACCAATCTCACATAGCTCGAGGTAAAAGCTATCATAATGATTTTCATCCGTTTCTTGGGTATGAATAATGTGATTCAACCGTTATATTTCATTAATGTTGTTGTACCCCAAAATTTGCCCAACCTTTTCTCTACTTGATTTATGTTTCATTTCATTGTTCTAGCATATTGCATTGCATAACATTTTGCATTTACAGGGGATCAAGATATGTGTGTGCAAGAGGAATTTGTCAAGGGTTCTAAACCTAATCAAGAGTTTGTATTCAATTCAACAGGGGGGTTATCATCATCATCGACAAGTCAAAGCCCTTTGGATAAGCAGATAAGTGTATGTGGTTCACCTCCTGTCTAGGAGACCATTTGAAGGTCATCTAAGGATCACAAGCCCATGGTTATGGAGGTAGATTATCACTTAAGCTCATTAAAGGCCTTTAGGGTAATTATGGAGTTCATTCAAGTATTTATACCAAGTGTGAAGAGTTACGGTTGAAGATGGTACAATTAGGGTTTTCATCTGGTCAGCCTTAAGTCAATAGTGAAATTGAAGGAGATTAAAACTTAATTCCAAGTCTTAATGGTCATGGAATGTTGTGTTAGGATACGTGGGATGTCATTTCAAGATCAATTCATCAAGAATCAAGAGTGTGAGGAGTGACTGAATTAGGGTTCTTAGTGTAAAATCCCGTGTTCAGTGCCTAACTTCAAGACCACCTATCTCAAGATACAAGCCTCATCTCATCTTGACCCTAACATGAAACTTATAGAGAATGTTCTTAGATTTATTTTAAGTACTAGAAGTCATTCATATGATTTCTAGAACTCAAGGTATGATGCAGACAAGTTACAGGTCCTCAGATGAATGTGATTTTGGTCAACAAAAGTCAACCAACTTCCAAGCCATTTTTGACCTAGAAAGATGTTTCTCCTCAACTTTTGATGAACATGAAAGTTGTTCTTAATGATCTTAGATTTCCAAAGAGTACTAGAAGTCATTCATATGATTTATAGAACTCAAGTTATGAGGCTTGCAAGGCAGGGGTATTTTGTGAAAGTAGGATTACAGGTCATTTTCATTATAGATCCATTTCACCACTTTGCACACTTCAAATGGAAATCTTTCCAACATCAAACTTGCTCCAAATGGGGTCATTTGCTCAAGAAAACATCAACGCATCAAAGTTTTGGCTTGGATTGAAGAATCCCTAATGAAATTTCCATGAAAAAGGCTTTAAAAAGGAAAAATCAAATTTAATTCATTTGAAAACATTTTGTACCAACCTTGTGCATATTTTGAGTACCAAACATATTTCAAATACAATGACATCTTTGTATTTAGGATTTGAGTGCATTTTGGTGGCCATTTTCATGGTTTCTTCAAGATTAAGTGACATATCAAAAACATGCCATAAGATGAAATCAAGGAATACTTTTCAGCCCTTTGATTAACCTACTTCAGATGCAAGCTAAAGGAGCCATTTTTACAGCTGATCAAAGTGATTTCCGTGCACTATTCAAATGGCCATAAAGTGAAAAATTGAAAATCCAATTGGGCCCAAAGAGCATAGAATTGGGCTTGCTTTCCATCTAAATCCAACATATGTAATCCCAGGATTCTTCACAAGCCTTCAGAACTAGTTTTGGTGAGATTTTAAGCAAGAATAGATTGAGAAAAGAGAGAAAAAAAGTCAAATACGTTTTTGAGGTTTTACTGAGTTTCAGTCCAAACAAAAGATTCCAAAACGTTCCTTGAGATTCATAGAACCTTTCTGGGTAGTTTATTGCAAGCTTCACTAACACAACAAGCTCTGTGGAAGCTTATTTTTAGGTTTCTTTCTTTTCAAAATATCTCTCTGTTCAAACACTTTTAGCACGCCATTTTCATATATTTGCAAACCTCTTGATGTGTAGTTGGATTCTGGATTGATTTGGTAGCCGTTTGTGAACTTTTTTCATTTAAGCTTTTCTCTATTTCTTTTCGTTTTGGCTTTTTAAAGCATGATCAATGAAAATGGCTAGTGGATTCATGATCCACGTAACCTGGAGATCATTTCTGGCTTTTATTTTACGCATTTTGGTTGAGTTTTGATGATTCTGGGTTTTTGGCTGTGAAGGGTGTATGATGGCACGCCGGAGAAGACGACCGAAACAGTGGTTCCAGCGTCTGGTTCTCCCTCCATATTTTTTAAACACGCCTGAGCCACGTGGATGCATTACAGCCATGTGATTTGCTTACTTTTCATTTTAACGTCCCAAATTAAGATGTATGGTGGACTTGCTTTGACTAAACACACTGAATCCAACTGGGAAGTTCATTAAATGACTTGGCACGCTGTGAAGCCTTGGATGGGATTACTTTTGATCCAGTGGCCCTTGTTTGCTTTCTACCATATGCCTTGTTTGACCAAACACACTGAACCTACACGTTTTTATTTTCTTTTTCATTTCTGTTGGGTTGGGCGTGCTATTGGCACCCTCCCTTTTGAGCCCATTTGCAGTTTGAACGTTTCTGGGTTACTTCTTGCACCCCCCCAGCCCATTGTTTTATTTATTTCTTTTTCTTTTGTTTTATTTTATGCTGTTTGGATTTTAATCATTTTAAAATACCTCTATTGACCCAAAAATTCCCCAAAAATATATTTTGGACTCCTTGAGATGTCCTCTAATTTTAGAAATTTTTATTTTATTTTTTTAAATTATTTTTCAATTAAAAATGGAATTTATCATTAGAGGTGTTTTATGTGACTTAAATCTTGACATGTTTTGGTTTTTAATTTGTTTCTCTCATTCCCTTTTGATCCAATGAGTAAGATTCAATCCTCATATCAATGATGAGTTGAAGAATTTTTTAGGACCATTTTGCCCCTGGTTGGTTGAGTTTTGATGCCCTTCATTTGACCCTAAACAATCCTCCTTCACAATGGAGCACCCTTGTGAATCAATTTCTATGGTGATGTTGTGAAGTGATTTTGATTACAATATTTTGGCCTCTGGTTGCCAACACATTTTTGAGCTTCTTGCATTTTATTTGATAATTTTTGAATCATTTTCCTATTTTTAGAGTAACTTGCAAGTCAAGCTACCCTAAGGGTCTGTTTGGTTCAAATGAGGGGGAGGGGAGGGGAGGGATTTTAATGAAGGGGAGGGGAGGGGAGGGGAGGTGAAGGAATTTTTTAATCAAATAAGTGTTTGGTTCAAAAGAGTGGAGGGGAGGGGAGGGGAGGGATTTTAATTAAAAATGTGTTTGGTTCAGAAGGGGAGGGGAGGGGTTTTATTAATAATTTACATTTTTATCCTTATGATCTTATATAAGTCATATGATATTACAATGTGAAAAATCCGTGCGTATTTTTGTTGGTAATAAAATTTCTAGTATTGAGTGATTAAAAAAATATTTATTTGTCACGTAAAGTTAAAAAAATTGAGTACAATCGATTCGAATTATAACTTTCCAACATAAATTAAACTATATGTCAATAACATCGTTTAAATTGTGATGAATCATATAACAAAACAAATATATAAAATAACTTATTACAAAATATTAATGGTTCAAAATATTTAATAAAATGAATAAACAAAAATAAATAAAATGATATGGTTTACAATTTGATATAAAAGAAAATATTATAAAGTACATAACAAAATTAAAAGAAAAAAACGAATATAACGAAACATAATTTTTTTTATAAAAAAAAAGACAATGATTATGATTTATATTAATTATAAAAATTATAAAATAATTTGAAGGTGGAGAACAATTATAATAAGTTGATGAAAACAATCGAGAAAAAACAGTAACACAAAAGATAACAAATAGTTTTGAAATAATAAAATTAAACTGAGGATATTTTAGTAAATATAATAATTTTTAAATATCAAAACTCATATTCCCTCCCCTCCCCTCCAAATCCCCCCAATTCGGAGGGAACCAAAAAGTGTGTTTTGGAGGGATTTTGCTCCCCTCCCCTCCCCTCCCCTCCCCTCCTAAAATTTGAACCAAACATATTTAATTAAAAATTTCCCCTCCCCTCCCCTCCCCTCCCCTCCATCTACCCCGAACCAAACACACCCTAAAGGAAGATTCACACATGCATCTTGACATAGTTTGGCTTGGATATGACTTTTTTGGATCCTTTGAGCTCTCAATACCTTTTGATTCATGTTGCTAACATGTTAAGGGTGATTCTTGCTCATTTTTAGGTCATTATATTGTATTTAGCTTGTTCATTTGGTTGTTTGCTTTTGAGTTCTCAATTAGGGTTTCATTGTGAAACATGATTGCTTTCCTTTGGGAGTTTGCTTGCATTTCCTTGTGGTTTACTTGCCTATCCTTTTGAGAACTTTCATTTCATTCCTCTTGCTGTCCAAGGACTTTGGAACACCATTTAGGTTTGTCTAGTCCCTCCTTTGGAGGTATTTGAAACATGACATTGAATGGTGAACCATGAGGACACTTTTGTTGCATCTTTTGCACAAATCATGATGATGCCTTGGTTGGATGATATTTGGGGAATGCCTTGCTGTTTTCTTCTCTTATTCTAACCCCTCTTTGAGTTAGGTTTCTTTTCTTTGTTCTTTTCATGTTGTTTTGCTTTGTGGCATTGTGGTTGATGTTGTTTGGTTTAGGCCATTTCATCCCACTTTTGATGCTCATGTGTGTTTCTATTGATTAATTTCTTGTTCCTTTCATTTCTTGCATTTGTCATATTGTTGCTTGAGGTTGAGATGAGCTTGTGGAGGCTACTTCCCCATACTAAATTCCTCCCTCATTTGCATTTCATGTTTGCATTCTTGTATGTTTATGTTGTTTCTTGTTGTTTCTTTTGCCTTCTTTCCCTTAGGACCTCTAATCTCTCTTGTTCAAGGGGGATTATGTTAGACATTAGGATCTTAACCATGTATGATAACATTAGGTAGTCCTTTTTTGAATCTCAATCTTAGGACCACATTGTATGACAACTTTAGGTATGTGTTAGTCCCCCTTTAGATGTCTTTTCTCTTCTCATCTCAAAACCATCTTAACACACTTAATAAAGATAATGGATGTTGTGCCATGAGCCTTATACTTAGGAAATGGGGATTGAGGGGCCACCTCTCAATTGCCTAGAATGTTTAGTATATGTCCTTAGGGCGATATGCGACGCGTTCGATCCTAGGTTTTAGACTTTAGTATAACATGCATTATAAACACTCCAATTCAAAACACTTCTTCTCTAAAAAACACAAAAACATTTCAAACCTTTTTTTCATCCTTCGGGATTCTAATCAGGAAAATATTTTTAGATAGAAAGAGTGTCGTTAACTTTTAGTTCTACCGCAAACGGTAACGCCTAAGTCTCCAATGGTCGAGCTGCATACACCAACTGCTAGAACTACTTGTTAACCCTACTCGGGCCTAAAAAACAGTTGAACAAACATGTGTTCCCTTTTAGCCCGAACTACGTTTGATCTGATCTTTCATACCATATGAAAGTACGTAGGCACAAGACGCGATGTCTTAGCGAGCAACCTTCCCCCCTTTCACCCATAGTTAGCCGAACTATATTGACTCTGACTTCTCACTTCAGATGAGATACGTAGGCACAAAGCGTCGTTGCTTTGCCGAGTCACTTATTTTTCTTCTGTCCTCAAGCCTGTAGCTAAATAGTTTCAATCACCCTTTTAGATAGACAACAAGCATGGATCCTGTCGAGTACGACAAACGTGAGGGGTGCTAACACCTTCCCCTTGCGTAACCGACTCCCGAACCCGAGATTTGGTTGCGATGACCGATCTTATCCCTCTTTTCGTTAGGTTTTCTCTAAGCGTTTCCTTTCCCTCTCTTGGGATAAATAACACACGGTGGCGACTCTTCTGTCATTACCGGCCTCGATTTTCGCAGTAGCGACAAGTGTGATTCTCATCAACAGTGTTACACAAATTCACAAGGCCTTCCATTGTATAGGCATCAAAGGAGTGAAAGTCGACATCTTGAGTAGCCATGTGCTTCTACATTAGACGAAACTGCTCCTACTGTGCAACATATCTCTCATCTTGTTGTACATACATATTTTGCAACATGGTAACGATAGCAACAGTGTCGTTAGGACCAACATAAAGACCACTAGCATGACCAACTCCCTGATCCGCATCCTACATGGTTGTATCACCATCTAGAGCACCATGAGGAATCTCATTAGGCTGCTCATTCTCCATCTGATTTTCTTCAGCCTCGTCAACAACCATGTTTGGATCATTGAAGTTAAAAATCTTCCTACCATTCATACAAAGATAGTACGCTTGATGCTCAATGTCCCAAAAATAGCTCATATTTGTGAGAGTCTGTTGTGAGAGGTACTTTGTGACTTGTAGATGATATTTTTCACACCGATTTTGAAATGATTTAAAAAATTTGCAATCATGGACGTATAGCATAAAGAAGGACCTTTGTTGCAAGATCGTACAAAAAACATACAACAACAAAGTAATGTGGCCAGCTGATTTTGACCTTGTGCAGCAAGACATACACAAGATGAATTTCAGCAAAGTCATTTCTTGAAAATCCACCATTCTTCAGACGCAATACACAAGACACAATCCACAGTAAAATTTGAGGCAACATCTTAAATTGACCCATAGAAATAGGATCATAGTATTTAGTAGCACGAGGAATCTTAAGCATCACATTCAAGTGAACAATCCAATTGAAATATTTATGTTTGTCTGAGTCGGTAACTACTTCATCAGTCACTTTTTCATCAAATTCATCATCAATGTCTGGATCACTAACCGTAATACCAAACAAGGTAATCCACATTTCATTTGTCAAATGATAGACTTTGTCACCCATGGAGAATTTGAAGCTTGTCCCCTCTTGTTTGTGTAGCCCGAAACAGAATACGCGAATGAGATCCTCATTGTAATCTTGAGCCAATTGAAGAAAATAATCTATGTCTTGATGCTCAACACGAGCCATAACTTTGGGTAGAGCCAAACCTTCAATCATCTTCTTCTTCCACATATATTGCCTAACGACTAGATGAATCACAAGCTTTAGCTCAAAACCCTTCTCATATTTCTTTAAAACCAAGGAGAGTGGATTCTCTGAGGTAGGAGTGGACAAGGAGGTCTTTCCTTTGCCTTTAGATGCATTCTTTGACTTAGAGGCCATTGGATTTGTGAGATACAACTTGCCCACAAGGTGTTTGTGAAAATGTTTGAATGAAACATGTGAGAGAGTGAGTGACACAACAACACCCACACACTCAAATAGAAGGAACAACAACAAATTAATATTAATATGCAACTGCAAATACCAAACAAGGGGGAAATTTTGAAATTTGGATGATAATTGATAAGTTTGAGATTTTTCAACAAGAGAGGAGATAACATGATGAATTTAGGTAGGAAAAGACTAGATTTGATGATTAATGACAGATTTGTGATGTTAGATTGAAGTCAAAAGCAATAATATTGGTGTGTTAGAATTTTTTGAGTGAATTTGGAATAATGGGTATCTTTGTGCATGCAAGAACAAGAGTAAGAATGAAGAGAAATTCCCAAAATGCACTTAAGAGTCGACCTGATATGTGTAGACCTGTCCATGCTATAGGTCGACACATACTGAAGCAAGTAACACAAAAAAATTTAAAAAAATTGACATGAGTCGACCTAAAATAACATAGGTCGCCTTATATTGGAGCATTTCAAGCAAATTCAAAACTTGACTTGCACAGGTCGAGCTGTACCAAATTGTATCGATCTAAAGACTTCAAAATTTCACTATGATTTGATTTAATTGAATTTTAGTGACTTTGAGAGACTTATAATGACTCATGAACAAAAGGTTTATGAGATGCACATGATTAAATTTTATGGATTATTTGCTTGACACATGCAACATAAAAAAATACAAGCATGACTTGGTTTAAGATGAAAATGAATCATGATGGTATTTTTGTATGGTTACTATAAACATGTAAAATGCAACATACAGCAGTCACATTTGATATTTTTGGAATTAAACACATATCAAAAACATCACACATAGTTCATCATATATCCTTATGAAGTAAACAGGTAAAAGAAACACTTACGTACATAACAAGAAATAGGGTTCAAATGATATTACCTCACCGTACACGAGATGGGGGATACACAATCATTTCATGAAGAACATTTGAATGAAAGTTGAAATGAATGCAACACGTGCCATGAAACAAACAAGACCACAACGTTCTTACCATTTTCCTTCTTGTACAAGTATTTGCTAGTGAGATTAGTAATGTATCCAAGAACATCATTTGATGATTATTTTCTCAATTATGATGATAATCTGGCTTCTTCTCATGTTTCATCATTCTAGGTTGATCAATCCTAGTTTGATGTACTTGAGCAAGTCTAGTCAAAGATAACCTTTATAATTGAATATAACATCCTTCTGACACTTCTCGGATAACTTATTAGTAACCATTCATACAATTTTACCACTTAAAAGAAACAAACACAAGGAGTTAACCTGGTTGGTAAAAAAAATCGCCTTGATAGTCACATAGATCAAAATAATAAGGACATGTTACCGTGTTGTGCCTTGATGCTCCAAAAAAAAGATCCAATACTCTCTCCATAGAGTCAAGACATTTTTCCTGCATGATTAATAACTTGTGTTAGGTACCCAATATTCATTGGGTTCTTGTGGACTAGTAAAACCTTGATTGCATTTAGGCATTCAATGAAAGGCACCATTAGGAACATGGAGTTTCCTAAATATGCACTTTGCAATAATGTGTCCCTTTTTGCAACAGTAGTGACATTACAAGTTTAGAGAAGATAACATTTTGCTATTTGGTTCCTTTTTAACGTAACTATACCTTCGATACGGATTGTGAGATGGTAAGTCATACTTGGAAGTATCTATAGCAAAGGTAACCTTGGGTTGAAAGCCTTATCAAGTTTAGCTTTAAGAGTCCTTGACTCCTTTTTACCAAATATGACATATTTAGGAACCAAAATTCCATAAGGATCTAGGGTCCTCATCTTGTCCTTCTAGAATATTTGATATAGATTTCCTTAGTGCTTCCACATGTTTTTCATTTTCAGCAATCTTAGCTTCCAAATGAGAAATGATTCTCTTGTTTGAAGCTAATTTTTTTGAAAGCATCTATGGCTTGTCTTTGTAGATTCTCAAAGGATTCTTGAAGTTGAGAAAAAGCTAAGTCACGAGAAGCTTGAAGTTTAGAGTGACTTACAACCTTTTTCTTTCCTTTTTTTCCATATAGCAAAGATTGGATGATCCCTCACTTGAAGTATAACTATCATCACTTGACGAATCATTTTCACTTTCCCAAGCAGCATAAGCTTTTCTAGCTTTTCTATACATTTTGTGACGACCTCTTTCATTCTTGATTTTTGGAACTCCTGCTTAAAGTGACCGGGTTTACTACCGTTGTAACACGTACTTTGTGACTCTCCCTTTTTGATCTCACCTTCTTCTTTTTAGGAACTTGATAACCTTCTTGATTTATCAAGGTTCTTGTAGGGATATTTTTTGCCATGTTTTGACATGTATTTATTGACTCGCTTTATGAAGAATCCCTTATCTTCTTCGTCAAATTCATTGTCATCTTTAGATTCACTATCCCTTTGCTCATATTGAGAAGGCCTTGAGCTAGAAGTCTTTAGAGCAATAAACTTCTTCCCTTCTTCTTTTTCTTTCTTTTTCTCACTCTTTGATCACTTTTCATATTACTTCTCGTATTTTTCCAAGCAAGTAAGGGCTTGCTCATGCTCTTCCAACTTACCGAACAAAGTCGTAAGATCAAGCAACTTAAGATCATTTGCTTATTTAATAGCGGTGACCTTTGGTTGCCATTCCCTACTTAAATACCTCAAAATTTTGTTAGTGTCAAGTTCATTGGAAACAAGATTACCTAGTGCATTTAATTGATTTATAAGATGAGTGAACCGTTTTTGTATATCCGCAATGGTTTCACGATGCTCGATATGGAACAGCTCAAACTCTTGATTTAATATATTGATCCTAGCTTGTTTGACATCTGTCATACCCCAAATTTGTTCTACCTATATATACTTTTCATCTGTACATCTATCCACTAACCATTATTCAAAAATCCCAAAATATGTCATTGTTTTCTTTTTCCCTGAAGTGAGATTCATTTGAGGCTGTTAGGACAGGTGTATATGTAGTATTGGTCGAAGTTTAGTGGGTTTGACCTAATCTTAGTTAGGCAAAAGGAATTGTTTAAAGAATCAAGGTCAGGGTGCATTAATTTAGGTGTTGTGTGACTGAAGCCTCAACCAGAGCTTTTGTGCCATTTCAAGTCACTTGTATATGGATCAGGTTACCAGGCTATGATAGGATAAATGCTTCATTAATGAATGTTTCATTTGGATTAGGGTTATGTGCAGAGTACTGAAGGTCATTTCTCAAGTCATAAACCTTTGATTTTAGGGCATGTTCCTGTTCATTTGGTTCATAGTGAATTCTTGGGCTTATTTATCTTCAAGTGGCTTTAAGTTCAAGATTGATATGTGATTAGTTCATTTCAATATTTTTTCAGAGAGGAATTCAAAGATGATGGAATGTGTTTGTTATGGATTCAATTTAGTCATCGCCATTCAAGTGCAATGAATGTTATGGTCAATTTCAAGATGGTTTCAAAGTTCAAGGTTCATTACAACAAAATCCAACAAGCCCATACATTCATTTTAATTACAAAAAAAATCCAATTCCAATTCTTATAAGAAATTCATGCCCATGATTATAACAAAAGCCCATTACTTTTTTTTTTCAAAGTCCTTTTTGTCCATTGGTCTTTAAGCCATGTTCATGGTTTACAAAGTCATGTGGATCAAAATGCAAAAGCCCATTACTTTACAAAATCATTACATCATTAAAAAAAAAACACAATTACAAAATAATTGCCAAGACTTTTTTGACATAAACCAGCAACAAAGATCTTGCATCAGCAACAATTCAAAAATACCAAGCCATGTTCTTGAAGAAAGCACAACATGACTTGTCCATCATGTTACACCATTCCCAGTCATCCCACAACCTTCTCCTGCAAAGATTCTGAATCAACAACCTTCACCATCTTCATAAGCTCTCTCAATCTTCTCCTTCAACCACAATAGCCTAACAACCATCCTTCGCAAACATTCCATTTCTTTTTCCTCAAACGTGACACTTTTTTTCAACAACATCAAACCCAATACCCTTTCAACACAACCAAATTCAAAATTAAAAACTAAAATCAAGAAATAGAAAGGGAGAAGAAGAGATGAATCTGAAGTGAAATGAATAATCCAAATTGAATCAAGCCATACAAAACTGAGTTAAGCGAGCACGAATCGAAGTAGGAGGAAAAAATATTTTCATTCGTGTCAGAAGGTTGGAAAAATAATTATTGTCTTGACTCATTGTTTTCGTGTCGATGCGTTCATAACATTTACGTTCATCCATCTTTTCTTTTTCTTCAAATTTTAAAAGGTAGGTATTGGGACGGTGGAAATCTGATCGAGTGGTGGTTTTGTGAAACCAAGTTGTGGCACTATTTTGACCTGCTGGGTTTTATTTAATTTCCACCCTTCTTGTTTTCTAAACCATATTTATTGTTATTATAGTGAAATGTTGGGCTCAACCCATGATGATGGATTGACCAGACCACCCATCTAGGCGCCACACCCATTTCTCTTTGTTTTTGTTCTTTCCTTTTTTTTTTTATTGCTATTTTCAAATTCCCTTAGTTATCTTCTTTGGTTTTATAGTTTTTCTAGTTTTTCAATTCTAGCACTTAATATTTATTATGGGTATTCCATTTCATTTTGAAATTTCGTTTTCATTTTCTTTTCGATCCTGATCAATGAAACTCTTTAATATCACGAATGTTGGTTGATTGAGGTTTCTAACCTTCATTATTTCAAATCTGTAGAAAATGATCATCGAGATCATTTTCTATACTTTGGAATCGCGATAGGTTACCCTCGATTAATTAACACAAGTTTGTGATTAAGACGAGACCGTCACCTTTTCTTTTCGTGTGGCACGATTACTTTGGAAAATGAACCTCAATATCATTTCTCCATCGTGTTTTTAGCATGAACATCAACTTGCGCGACCTCCTATAGTTTTTTATTCGTTATAGATCGAGCTACAACAGTTTAGTGCTACATTTTGACTCAATTCATTCAAAAATGACTAACAACTAACTTTAATTTTCGTCAATATACTCTTGGTTTATTTTTCAGTTAATATATCTTGATTTTATTATCATTGTTCATATACTTGTTAATATTATCTTGATTATACTATTGTGAATATTATCTTGATTATATTGTTATATATCTTGTCATATTATTCACATTGTTCATATCATATTCATATTCATCATATCTTGTTCAAACTTATTCAAAACACACTAACAATTATCGAAACCCTAAGTGGTTACTTTTTCGAGCAACGGAACTTGGACTATATACAAAAACCATAACTTGGAGCTTTTGTCTGACTCTTTCTCAAGGCTTAGTTTAGGACACTTCACACACACACTACTTCCTCTTGGGCTACCTTACAATGAACCCTTTTATTTTGTGCAATTCCGTGTAACGTACATGTACCTCGCTCCCATTCCGATGTACACATTCGTATTGCTTTTATTGTGGTTTGTTTACTAGGAGCGCCCCAAGGGACTAGCATAAACTAAACCGTTTTCAAAATAATTCTCAATTCATCATCGAGCCATTTTGAAACACCCCTCGTAAGTCGATTTCTCTTTAGCATTCGCCATCAACCTATTGCACGCACTGGCACATTTCGTCGTGGTTTCGTTATTATGAGAACCCCTAGGGACTAGTATCGATTCTCACCTTTTTTCAACCAAACCTTCTACTCGTCGTCGATCCATCTTCAAATTAACTTCCTTCCACCAATCTCTTTGCACGCAAATATAATTAAACTCTTGATCCAACGTCAAGCGGATTTTCTCAATCAAACTATCAAAACAATTAACAATTATCTAACTCTTTTCAAGGTCAAAAAGAGAGGGATTGAGTCTTTGATATCTCTTCAGTTGTTTGGATGCAAGTTCTCTTACTCGTGTGTGAGCGATTGACGCCTCTAAAACATCTCAATTCAACAACCTTCAACAATCTTCCAACCACTTGTAATTCAACACTCTTCAAACACCAACTCGTTTCAAGATCAAAAAGAGAGAGAGTCGCGCCTTTGACTCATTCTCCCGATTACTTGGGCCTGAGGAGCTTTTCTTAAGCTTTGAGTAATCGTCATCCAAACAAACTTCAACACGTTAACCCTCCTCGTTCCGTGGTCGTCTTCCCAAACTATGGACGCTATGATTCTTCATTCATTTTTGAATTTAAGATAGATAGACACAAGATTGCGATGATCTTAACGAGCTACCTTTTATCCATCTTCCATTTCCCCCTCTATGTTACCCGTAGTCGAACTACGAGAGCTCTGATTTCTCATTCTCGTCCGAATGAGCATACGTAGGCACAAGAGCCCCAATCTTTGGCGAGCACTTAATCTTTAAACAACTCATTTCCCCTTAGCATCGAATCCCTTTTACCATACCATTTCTCATTTATCATTGAGAATAAAACAAATAAGCTTAGCTAACGTTCATCACAATTCGAATTAAGAGGTTCCTGTTGAGTACAACGGAGGTGAGGGGTGTTAATACCTTCCCCTTACATAACCGACTCCCGAACCCAGAACGTGGTTGCGACGACCGTGTTCTTATCTCTTTTCAAAGGTTTTCTCGATATTTTCCTTTCCCTCTCTTTTGGGATAAATAAAGTTCTGTGGCGACTCTATCGAACCGTATTTCCGTGCCTTTCGTGCGAGGGTTATGTTCTCGATAATTTTTCGAGGTGCGACAACATCATTAGTACCCTAATAGGAAATCTCTAATGTGTACCACATAGCTTTGGCAGTCTCACAATGAGAAACGTGATAAAACTCATCAACTCCCAAGGCGGAAGTGAGGATGTTTTTCGCTTTCCAATCATGTGACCACAATTTCCTATCATTATCATCCCATCATGCTTTCGGTTTAGGTATTGTGACACCATCCTTACTGGTTATAGTTATTTCATTTGGACCGTTTTAGATAGCATCCCAAATACCTCTGCCAACGGAGTTGACATGAATACGCATTAGTGCTTTCCAATAGCCATAAGTTTCGTCGGTGAAAATTGGTGCTCTACTGTACGCACCCTTAGGTTCGTTAGCCATTCTTCTAAGTAATGTATCTCAAGAACAGAATGAATCAAAGCTCTTGATTCCACTTGTTAGAAAATATACTTCGAACTAGAGTGGGTGAATAAATCATAAATTTTAAAAATAAAAACTTTTGGCAAAAATCGTTTTCAAAATATGGTGCAGTGGAAAAACGACCTTGATCGAATCGCCTAACTGAACCTACTATCGAAAAGCAATATACGTAACACAAACCAAACGAAGTGATAATGAACGTAAATGTTCAACAACAATCAAGCTACGAATCAATTAAATGCAATACTAATTGTAACTCGTATATCCAATGAACCAAGACACACTTGAAATACGCACAAATAATTTATCTAACATTTAGTGTGCAATCGACAACAATTGGAAATTTAGTTTGTTTTGTTGATGTTAAAAGTCAATCACAATCAAAGTAATTATGATTATATCAACAATAATACTTTTAAAATATAATAGAAAATAATTTCCAATCGAATTGATCAAACAACAATGAACTCAATAAATTGTGAAAACAACAATAAAAGTGATAAAGAGATAAAGAGTGAGAGAGACCAAGATTTATTTAGGCAGTTCCCTAATAGGTCTCGCTATGGGTATGTTTGCCCTCAATTCCAAATCTATTTGAGATATTGCTATTAACCTTTTTTTTGTAAAATCGTTTATACAAGAGATGAAGAATGCAAACCTCAAAAACCCTATTGTTTTGTGTTGATTCTTCCACCCCCAACCCTTGATCAAAGCTTTATCAAGTGAGCAATAATGCAGTTACAATCCTCCGATTATCTCGAACGCGCAACTTGTTCAGACCTAAGATTCCCGAACACAATTCACCGTCTCGCGCTACTCCCTTGCAAGGAAACCACTTTGTCCTAAAGCTTTCACTCGGTCGAATATGCGTTGACGTGATCTTGTCCAAAAACTTCAAATTAACCCGATCTTGAAGGAAAAATCCACTTTGGTTTTCTTATTTGAAACACACAAAGTTCCCAACTCAATATTCTCGGTGACACCAAACCTAATTGGATGTTATCAACCCTAATCTATATGGTCACCCAATCGAAAAATAATTATGTATAGTTCAATTGTGTGTATGCATAGAAGAAGGGATGAAGATAATGGACAACTTTGTAATCTAGTTTCGTTTAGGTTCTAATCACTTGGAACCTTACCTAGAAGAAGATGCGTGTATGAGTATATATAGTTATGTGAAGAAAAATGGGAAAAAGGATGCAAGAAAAATAAAATACAAAAAGAATTTTACAAGTTTTAAATTGCATAGGTCGCCATATGGAAGTCATAGGTTAGCCTATGAATGTGTTCATGTCGGCCTATAAGGTGATCTGAGAGGAAACCTGTGGGCAGATCCTATAAGCTTCGTTCTTGGAGTGTGGGAACTGACCTGAAATATGAATGTACCGACCTATATTGAATCTGATCCTTCCATAGGTCGGCCTGTGCAGTTATTTTGACACACAAACATGATTTTTTGATGTGTATGACATGCCTAAGACCTATCAAACTTGTTCAAAGACTCTTTTTATGCATCCTAAGGATAAGGGGAAAATTGAGCATTTGAACGTAGGTTGATACCGTCCAATATACAAAAGCGTCATGATACACTACCTTCCTTGTTTGACATCATTCAAAATCCGATTGAATTTGTAGTTAGCACTCACATGAACTTTTGCTTTAAGTTCTTATGAGTTTACTTTGTTGTATTCTCTATTTTCTTGTAGGAGCACTCAAGTATTGTTGAAGTTTTTCCTTATTATAATTCAAGTATTGTCTTCATTCATGTTTACTCTTTCTATCACTGTCACTTTTACTTTATTTTCTTGATATATCTACTTTCTGTTTATTTGTGATTAATATCACCATGAGTGAGTAATCCATTATGGACAAGGGGTTGTGAGACCTATCTCATAAAAAACGCCGATTGAATATTCCTTATATGAATAACGAGAAAAAACAAGAGCAAGAATTATTTTAGAATCCGAAAGATTAAACATGTTTGTGTCGGTTTCAAAAGCAAAGGCAACTCAGATAGCAATATTGAAAGGTAATGATTCGATATCCGAGAGCGGATTGCTAAACAACCAAGTTATGGTGCCACTGGTAAGGCGCCTTAGTCTTAGTTGAGAAAGTTGCATAGTTGTGCTAAAATGCGAGTTCTCAGATGAATAATATAAGCTAGCGAAAGCGGACAGATGATTCATCTAAGAAAGTTCACACATTACGAAAAATTGTGTTGTACAAAGTTTTTTCTATTTTCTATAACTTGATATATTTTTCTCGTACTCAATTAGGAGAGTCAATTGGGTATGTCGAGATAGATAATCATATACCCAATGTTTTTCTTTTTACTCTGCTAATTTTATTCATCTACACCGAACCCCCAATTTTTCGATCGCCTTAGAAACACATTGCCAAAGTAAAAATCGGTAATCAAACATATCTCCCTATGGTTTGATATCTTTTACTACTTCGCATTGCCGTGAACTTGCGACTTGCATCAACAGTCCACAATCTCTCAAGCACTAGGTGTGTAAGGGTGAAATGGTTAAGAGACATGATAGTTCATAGTCCCTCAAACACGAGGTCTATAAAGGCGAAATGGTTTACAGTTTTTTCGTATGCAAAGATGACACCATTTATAAGATTAAGGTTAAGTTTGATCATGGTCGTTTGATTGGTGTAGACTGTTGGCTTTTAGATGAAACATCCGAATTATAATATTAAGTGTGTCATTAATGATGAAAGTGATTAAAATACCTTGAAAAGACAAGTTAATCTAAGCCATCCGTTGATTTGGATGCCTGTGAGCAGAGCCTTTAATGCTCTATCACACTAATGATGGTTGTTTGTGCTAGCGGGGGGGTTTCCCTTCTTATAATACCAGAATGTTTGCGTCCCATTTTTATCGTTCTCTTGTTTGACAACTGTTTTACTTAACACCCTTTTCCTTTTACTATTTCGATTGCTCTTGCGAACTTGATTTTATTATTATCTCACAAAGCCTTACTACAAATATTTCATTCTCTCTTTTTATATCCTTTTCATTTCATACTCAAATGATGGCGTTTATTATATTGTTGGGAAGATTCATTGAAATATATGACAATTGATCGTTCTTTATTACTTCCAAACGATGTGTCAATACCCTATCAATTTTCAGACTTTCAGTATTATTTATTACCATCTCAGTAAGTGATCTGATTATATTCCTTCCTTAAATCTAGCCTTAATATTTTTTCCTCTCAGTACATATATCACATATCCTAACACAATATGAGCTTTAATTAAAATGAGTCTTTTTTTATACCAAACAAACGATATTGATTAAGAGAGAGCCAAAATGGCATTACAATGGGGAATCTCAGGTTGGGAATATATCCCACCGAAGCCTCAGCAAAGCTATATCTAGGATAATACCTCCCCTTGAAGAAATTCTCAAGAAGCGATCCATCACACTACATTAGTCTCTAGAACTGCTTCCCAAGCAAGCTAGAATTAAAATCTTAAATGCCACTAAACCCCAGGCCACCTTCACCTTTTCCTTGGGACAATCTTTCCCAACTCATCCAATGTATTTTCTGTTCTCCATCTTTGGAACCCCACCAAAACTTAGCCAACATAACTTCTATCTCCTTACAACAATGGTCAGGAACTTTATAACATCTCATTATATAAGTAAGTATCGATTGTGCCACTGCCTTAATAAAAATATGAATTTTTTTTCATATTATTATTATTAATGAATAAAGAGAAGCAACTCTCTACTTTTTTTTTAATTTGACACCCAACTTTAAAAATGACTAAATCAGAGTTATGAAATTCTGTTACTAATATATTATTTTGCATTTAGCTAGTTTTTATTTTAAAACTACAAACTCGATATAAAAAATAAATTTAAAATAAAATATATAAAAAGAAAGAGAAAATAAGTGATGCACCGATAATGTAAAAAAGTTTTATACTGTCAATCAATGGTATTTATATATTCCGTCAAATTAGGCTAAAAATTTTAAATGATTTAAATGACATATAAGAATGATATATTTCTATTAAATAATTTTTACACTATCAATCAATCACCATTAAATCCAAAAACAAAACTCGATATTTAATTATTCAAATTAAGAGTAAAATCATTAACAAAAAGGAATGAAATAATTTTAAGAAAAATTGTCCAATAAATTTTAACGAGAACTGGTTTTTGTACAATTATTTATTTCCAAATCCTGATATCTGGGATCTATAAATACCCATGTATTTCGAGGTGATAGAATTTTTTACGCGAATAACCCAACTTTTAAAAAAAAATCCCAAAATAACCCACATTTCAAAATTATTCCTAAAGTTCCCCAGTTAGGATTTGGGATTACACAAGGGAGTCAGATGAATTGGCGACACCTTGTTAAAGCTATAAGGGAGTTGCCAATTGGATTGGAGACTCCTCATGCAGTCTCTAATCCAATTGGCGACTGGGTGTTGTACTTACAAGGGTGTCGCCAATTCATCTAGAGACCCCTTGTATTTTGAAAAAATTTTTTCTATAAATAGAAGTGTTCTGATCATTTACTTCCATATTTTATCTGATATCTTTATCTACTGATAACATGTATCGTCGTCGGTGGGGAAAAGTCTTCTATTTGAGAAAGAAGCCTCTGATGGACATGTTGTTTTAGAACATACAAAGTTTCAATCAACTTAAGAGGGAGCTGAATCGGTGGTTGGAAGGAGACATTGGTGAAGGGGAAAAGATCTGTAGTATCGAGAGACTTGATCGGCTACATGGATGGGTTCGTGTTAAGACATGAAAAGATGCGAGGGAAGTCATGTTTGGACCGAATGAAATTAGTTTGGTTGTTGTAATCAGTTAGGAATGTCGTAATCACCTAGTTAATGTTTTATGAAATTAGTATGTGTTTGTGTTGTTAGTCTTGTTTGTTGTTAAGACCGTTGTAACAAAGACTCATTAATATATGAAAATATTTGGTTACAACAAATGAAACGATAAGCTAAATCATGATGCAGGTGTGCCTCCGAAATTGGGACATTTTTTTCGGTTGTGTCCGGGCTGGCGACATATACTGCACAATCTTATCATTTTATTAGCCGTATCCATTTCAGTTATTATACGCTTACTGTTTGGGCGTCCCTTTTTCTTCCTTCTCATGTCATCGTTGTGCCAAACTGTGTCACCTTGGTATGGAGGCCAACAATCCTTCATTGGTAACACTGCGAAGCCTTCGTGGTATACGTTTGTAACATTAATCGCCTTGTAGACATTAGATAAATAGCCATAAGCATCCTGACGAGCATGTGCGCATGCCGCAATGACATGTGAACAAGGTACGCGGAAGGCCTGGTACTTGCCACAGTCACGCCAACATCTATTTAGTCTGACGACATAGGATAAATTGGGTCTCCCCTCATTATGGTTCATTGTTTCTTGTACACTGAATGTTTGCCTATGACGATCGAAGATTGTAACTACATGTGTACTGGCTCTGATAGTATCCTCTTTCATCAATTTCATAATGCTTTCACTAAATATTTGATCGGACGTTAACACTGCACTCAATCCCTCGCCTCTTGTTGCGAAAAGTGATGCCAACCTATAATATGTTGATCTCACCAAAGCGGTTATTGGAAGGTTTCTAATTCCTTTGAATACCCCGTTTATGGATTCCACAAGGTTTGTCGTCATGTGGCCCCAACGACATCCACCATCAAAAGCCCTTGTCCACTTTTCGAGTGGAATTTTGTCTAACCAGCTTCCTACATTTGGATTTGACATCCTAATTTCGTTAAGGTAGTATTGAAATGTTGGTTGAGTTAGAGCATACTCGGCATTCACAACTTTTTTACGAAGGTTCTTGTCTTTGATTGCACGCATGAAGTTTTATGCAATATGTCTAATGTAATACACATGGGTAGAAGGAGGATTATGCCACCCGTTATCATGGTTATTGTACGCACTCTCTATAGCAGCATGCCTGTCTGAAATCAAACAGAGGTTGGCTTGTAGAGCGACATGTGTTCTGAGATTCTTAAGGAAGAAACTCCAAGCAGAAGCAGTCTCACCCTCAACCAGAGCAAAGGCTATGTAAAAGACATCATTGTTAGTGTCTTGTGCAACAACCATAAGCAAGGTGCCCTTGTATTTCCCGTAGAGCCATGTTCCATCAATTTGAATAACAAGTTTGCAGAATGCAAAACCTCTTATACATGGTTGAAACGACCAAAAAAGACGGTGAAATATGACATATCTATCAATAGTTGTTCCATCTGACCTACATACAAGCATTGTCTGTATGGTTGCAACATTCCAGGTGTGTATGTCTTTAGCGCTACCAAAAATTGGTAATTCTTTGCATGAATCCTCCCAGTTTCCAAATACTTGTTCAACAACCTTTGTCCTTGCAATCCACGCTTTCTTGTACGATGGAGTATTATTATACCGCGTTATGATATGAGAGATTATTATACTCACCTTGACTGCATGTAACAAGGCTCAAGCTACGTTGTTGAGCTAGATTCCCTAGCAGGGGTCGCCAATTGGACTGGCACCCCTTTGTAAATGTTAAACTAAGTCGCCAATTGGTCTGGCTTGCATGTTCAGACGAATTCTCTATAAAAGGATGATACAAGCATGGGTAAAATGCATCATCTGATTCTTACTTGTTGTAGAGAGGTAATATTAAGTCTATTTGTGTCAGTATACTAGTTATCTGATTCACATTTAATCAGTTATATTGGCATTGTTGACAACGGGTGAAACACATAGAGGCATTGTCGCAAATATCGTGACTTATGTAAGTGTTCATTATTTCTTGTATAAGTTAATTTTTAATGATTCTGTTAATTTTTTTTACTCTTATAATTTTTTTTACTCTTATAATTTTTTTACTCTTCTAATTTTTTACTCTTATAAGTTTTTTTACTATTATGTAGAAAGTCTCTAAGTTTCGGTGTCGTGCCCATGAATATGTTGCACCCGACAAATTAATTCAACCATATATTGAGCTTACCGGCTTTGGACGTGTAAGTAAAATCATGTCTTATTTCGTTGATGCAAAGTTTATACTAGCTTTGCAAGAGAGATGGTGCCCAGAGACACACACCTTCTTTTTTCCAACCGGTGAATCTACCGTGACCTTAGAGAACGCGTACATGTTACTCGGTTTGTGTATTGATGGCAAGACGGTCAATGGAACAATAGACCTTAATGGTTCAATTTGTGAGGAACCTTTGGGTGCCGAATTGATAGATGAGAACTCGAGAGGCCAAGGTATCTTACTTTCGCGCCTAAAATCATGGTACGCCGGTTTTATATTAGGTGAAGATTCTATAGAGGAAATGAAAATAATAAAAACCAGATGTCATTTAATGCTTTTAATTGGTTTATTTTTATTTCCCAAGGACACTGGTTCTTCTATGCACATAATGTATTTACCTTTATTGAGAGACCTGACTAAAACAAGAGAGTATAGTTAGGGCTCCGCTTGTCTGTGATATTTATATAGCTCTTTATGTAAGTGCGCAAAAAAAAATACATCTACTTTTTCTGGATGCGCCGTTTTGCTCCAAGCATGGGGTTGATCTAGATTGACATCCCTAGCGCTCGTCAACCACAACGACTTTTTCTTCCTGTATGCACAAAAGTAAGTTCCTCACTTAATCTTTGTTTATTTTACCTTAATAATTATTGTTTCTAACTAATTGAGTTTGAATTGTTTTTGGTTTAGATGATCGGCTAAGGGTATGACTTACAATAGATGCCCTAGACATTGTATCATTCAATACCGCAATTTGTTGGGTCACCTAACACCTGCAGATGTAAGGCTTCTAAACTACATCAATTTGTATTTTATATCAACTATTTAATGATCTAATATTTTTCTCTTCTTCAGTTTATATGACATCCATATCTAAACATGAAACACCTACATGAAGTCAGACAGGAAGATGCTGCCGTTTGGACTGCATGCGTCCCGATCATCAGATTCACAACTGTGGAGATGCACAATAGTTACCGTGTCAAACTACAATTTGGGATGCATCAAAACATTCTAGATCCTCATGTTGACATCAGTAAATGACATTTAAAAAGAGTTAATGATTAATGAGAGTTTCTCGACTGAAAGGATTTTGCAAAATCTGAGCGTCGTAAATGGATGACCCGCATCGCCCATGTCTTACGTGACCCAGTGATGGCAATACCATCTATACCAACTATTAATTATATGGCTTGGTACAGATCGGTTGCAACTGGGTTTGTCTCCGAAGACAGATATTTATACGACCCACGCTAAACCACTTACACACAAGATGCTTCAACGTCTAACCCACCAGAAAGGCCGTGTTACTCACAACCCCCTACCCAACAGAGGTACCAACCCATTCACCATCAAAACATGCCAAACACCCAACCACAATACCAAGAACGTGCCCCATACCATCTCCCACACACTAACTACTACCTAAAATCTCAATATGGCTATGACCCCAACACAACATCAAGATATAGCCATAACGAGGGTACATAATACTATAGCCATAACGCCCAAACATCTTTCCATAGCCAAAGCGCTCCGAAATCATACCCTGGCCTACCCACTCAACCATCTCAACAATCTTATGGCTTTCAAACACCACTACCATTTCAACCTTTCACCAACGAATCATTCACACCAATGTCACCTTACAACCATCCAGGCCGCACACCAATGACTCCTTCATCACATCCGAACTACTCTGACATGGGTCGCACACTCAGTTTCAACACACGAGACCTAATGGAAATGCAAGAGATCCTTCGGGAACCATCTGCGAATGTTCCTGAAACTTCAACTCCTGAAACACCAGGCGTGAATCAACGTGGGGGACGAACGCAATGAGTTAGGGTGCCTAGGAGATGTGAAACCGGTGGCCGGTATGCCCAACCCGATCGTAACATTAGTTTATGTAATACTATTTTTAATTAATGATAACATTTATTTTCCCCTCTGACTTATTTTATTAATTATTTTTGGAAGTATTTTTTTTTTGAATTTTTTTTTTTTAAATACAAGGGGTCTTAAGATGAATTGTCGACACTCTTGTAAGTACAACACCCCGTCGCCAATTGGATTAGAGACTGCATGAGGAGTCTCCAATCCAATTGGCGACTCCCTGCCTTAACAAAGTGTCGCCAATTTATCTGCCTCCCTTGTGTAATCCCAAACCCTAACTGAGGTACTTTGAAAATAATTTTAAAATATTTTTTGAAAAATTAGGTTATTTAGGTAAAAGATTCATTGAAAACACATAAGAAGCTACGAATTTGAAAAACCAAAGGAGAAAAAAGAATGCGAGTCTTGTCAAGTTTTTCATTCGTTCCAAATACAGTTAACTTGTGATAACGCAAAATGTTGCATATCAATCAAATTCATCAATTTTGAAACTTTTATATCTACTGTGATTTTTTATTTTACTTTTCAATAAATCTTCATTCTAGCAGCCGCGAAACGCCAGCGACGGCAGTTTTATATCCCGCGACGGCAGTTTCACAGGCCGCTGTGTTGAAATCGTGAAGCTCATCTGATGCTGCCGCGACAGTGTTGTGCGCCGCACCTGGCATCACTGTTGCCGCCGCTGGCCTGATCACGAAGCAGTTGGCCATAATTAACTACCTAGGTTGTGTACATTTTGGGAAAAATGGAAATTGATTTAATTTCTGTGTTTAATTTGCCTTGAATGATTGATAAGCCAAATATAAATAATAAATGTTAGATATGTTAATTCATTTTGGCCGCACAATATATGAAGAACTTTGTAGTTTCGAAGCTTCGGAAAGTAATTGATGAAAAGAAGTAAATTTTACATTCTACATTGATGAGGGAGAGTCATAAAGTTATACTGGAACCTTCAAAAGTGAACTGCAAGCTGAAGAAAGATAATGTTGATGTCTGTTACTCTCCGATTTTTCAGAGTGGAGAGAAGTTTGATCTTATGCCTGATGCTTTCAGCAACAATGAGGCGCTTTACTATGCATCTGCCAGTGTAATTATATGTGCTTTCGGTGCCCAGTACAAGAGCTACTGCTCAAATATAGCTAGGACCTTCTTGATTGATCCAGACCCTATTCAAAGTGAGGCTTATGAGGTTCTCTAAAGCCTAACTGAGATTGAGATTGTGAATCTAGAGAGGGTTGTCCTTGGGCAGATGAACTTTGATATGACAATTGTATTTAAGGATTTCAAGCGGGATGTCGTAAGGATCGATTCTATCCCTTCTACATCACTTGAACTGGCGATTGGTGGTTCAAATTAGTCACATAAACTAAATATAACTTTTATAGAAGTACCATATTTTTGAACCAATAAGAACCACGATATAAATGAACCTTTTTTAAAGATGTAATAGAAATTCTCTTAATATAATCAATTTGAAGTTCGATGCATAAGAAAGATAATTAGAATTTTTTTGAATCTATGAGGAATTTCAGAGTTCAGATTAGTCACATAAACTAATTGGGGAGACTAAAAAGAAGGGGATGTTATTTTAAGAGTGTGATTGGTTGTTATTCCTATATGGTTAAGACAATCAGTGATATGTAAAGAAAGAGTTCTTCGAGTATGATATGAGTTTTTGATGAGATTGAGTAATGGTGGGTTTGGAAGGTTTACATTTTAATATTCAAGGCACTGAAGTCATAGAAGTGTAACTTGTAAGAGCGGATGGTTATATATGAGGGATGGTTGAAACCGCATCAGCTTGACCTGAAGTGAAATGCAGAAGACCGTCCAATTGAATCCAATCCAACGAACGATGATAGAAAGATAGTCTGAATCTACTATGTAATCCTTGGAGAGAGTTTATGTAACACTCCGATTTATTTAATTAATTTTTTTAAATAATATTGTGTGACTGTATATATTGATTGATGTTCTGATGTGTTTAAGGAGTCCTTGAGTGTAGGATAGTAGTCTCACAGGGTAGAATTTAAGGTGTTGGTGAAATATGTGCCTTTGAGTTAGGAATATGGAGAGATGATAAAAGTGAGTAGAAATGGTTTAGAGTTGTTTTAGTAATTAAAAATAATGTTTTATTTATTTTATTGTATTAATTAGTGAAAAATAAAATAAATAGTATGTGTGTAGAGATTTTAGGACAAATAAGAAAAAATCATATTGTGAGAATAAGTTTATTAGAAAAAGAAAAAATTGAGAGAAGATTGATCAGTTTTTGTATTGTACGTAAAGTTGTGAGAAGATAGCAGAAAAAGAGGTTAGGACAAGTTAAGAGAAGAGATAAATCATTGTTGAAGTGCTAATTGCTAGGAAATCTAAGGTAAGGGTGAGATTTCCGATAATATAAGGGATTGCATGATCGTATGTGGGTGGATGTCTGTTTTCTTTTGGTTGTAATTTTCTCTCTATGATATGAACCGTGTAATTGTGTGATAATGCCAGTGTGATGAATATTGGATGAATTGGGAGATAGATGAAATATTGTGTTGTTGTGTGTTGTTAGGAGTCAGAATGTGAAACATGGGTATTTTTTTTTTTTTTGAAATTTTGGGATTTTGGGGAGGTTCCAAATCAGATTTTTGTACCAAAAAGTTGCAGAAAAATTAACTCTGTCACAGTTGTAACCGGTTACCACTTTTGATGTAACCGGTTACACGTAAGACAAGTTTTATGAAAACTGCATTTTTTAAGGGTGTAACCGGTTACGAGTTTTGATGTGACCGGTTACACTGTCAAAAAGTAGTGTAACTGGTTACACTGAGATGTGTTAGCCACTGTTTTTGATGAAGTGGTAACCAGTTACTTATTTTGGGGTAATCGGTTACACCTGCTGTGTCAACTTTAAAAATTTATAACTTGAGTTTTGAGTGTCCGTTTAAGGTGTCGTTTGAAGTGTTAGTAAGCTGATGCAGTGAACTTTATTTTAAAAATTATTGTGGTGCTTGGAAATAATTTTTACATGGTGCATAATGGTGTTGAATGATGTGCGGTGTGTATGTTGCGGTGTTGCATTGTGTGCGAATGGTGTGTTATTACTTGTTATACTACTATACAACTATTGTTGACTGCTTGTAGTGTATGTTTGATGTTTGCTGGCCAGCTGATGTGGTATATTGATTAAGGTGAATATCATTGTATGTTGCATTATTGTTATTGTTGTTACATGTTAATTATGAATCATGCATCATGGTGTTGGACGGTTCCAGGTGAAAATCGGTGAAGCGTTACCTATGATGATGTTAACAATTTTTGGTGGCCTTTGGTTCTATGGTGGGGATCGGAGCAAGTGAACCTGAGAGTTCACATTTGTTACCACACGCATTGAGTCTTAAGTTGAGTCTCATTGCATTTGCATACATGTTGCATTATGATGTGTGGATTGTGTGGAGTGTGAATTGCAGATTGGGTGATTATGCATATGTTGTTGGTGTGCTTACATATTATTGTACATTTCTTTATATGATTGTGATTTCTCACCTCTTTTGTTTGAATGTTGCTTTTACATGGACATCGTACAGATAATCCGCAGTAGAGGCGTGGATGTGAGGAAGAAAGTACTATTTGTTATGCTTTTGTTGAGTTGGTGTCTGCTCTGATATGTAACACTAGGGGGTGGTACGTTTATTCATTTTAATTGTGTTTGGTGGAGATTTTATGTTGAATAAATCATTATGATTACTGTTTGTTATGATTGTGTATGAATAGTCTAAATAATCCGTTGTTGATACTTTTTCGTTGCTAATACAATGTTGGAGTTCATACATTATTATTATTATTATTATTATTATTATTATTATTATTATTATTATTATTATTATTATTATTATTATTATTATTATTATTATTATTATAGTTATTATTATTATTATTATTATTATTATTATTTTCAAAATCATTATGTGTTACATATCCAATTGCATGAGCTAGTTTGAGTTGAGGTAACATCCTAATTATTTGGTGATTTTTAAATTACTCTGATTTTTATTTAAAATTACGCGGAGAAAATAAGGGTGTTACATCATGGTATCAGAGCAAGTCAATCTGTTCGGCCAAGTTATCGAGTTGGTGTGGTGTGACTGTTGAATACTGTCAATGTAGTCTTTTAACCATTGTTGTTGTTGTTATGGTGAAACAAAAATTAGCTGGAAGGAACGATATTGCGATTGTTGTTGTTGCTTTGCAAGTTGTGGCTCAGGCTATGCAGAATCGGCCTAATGTTAGGGGGAACGATTTGTTTCGTCATCTAGGGAAGTTTTAGAGGAACAATCTGCCTACTTTCAAGGGTAGATATGATCCTAATGGAGCGCAAGCTTGGCTCAAATAAATTGAGAGAATCTTCCATGTGATGGATTGTTCAGAAGCATGGAAGGTACGGTTTGGTACACACTTATGTTGGCTAATGAGGCTGATGATTGGTGGATCAACACTCGTCAGGTGTTGGAAGATGCGGGTGAAGTTGTCACTTGGGTTGTGTTCCGCAGAGAGCTTCTGAGGAAGTATTTTCCTGAAGATGTTTGCGGGAAGAATGAGATTAAATTCTTAGAGCTGAAGAAGGGGAACTTATTTGTTACTGAGTATGCTGCCAAGTTCGTGGAACTTGTGAAATTCTATCCTCATTACAATGAGGCAACTGCTGAGTTCTCAAAGTGTGTTAAGTTTGAGAATGATTTGCGTCCTGAGATCAAGCATGCAATTGGGTATCAACATATACGAAGGTTTCCAGAGTTTGTGAGCAGCTGTAGGATTTATAAGGATGACAATAAGGTTCGGTCAGCTCATTATAATAGTCTGAGTGAGAAGAGGGGGAAACAACATTTGAACCGTGGGAAGCCTTATAGTGCTCAAACTGAGAAAGGCAATCAAAGGGTCGCAGATGATAAGAGGCCAAGTGAGGGAGGTGCTTCTGCTTCTCTCAAATGTTTTAGGTGTGGTGAGCTGGGTCATCGTGTCAGTGAATGCAAGAGTGATGTGAAAAAGTGTTTCCGGTTTGGGAAGACAGGACATTTGGTTGCTGATTGCATGAATAATGTGGTGACTTGCTACAACTGTTGTGAACCAGGACATATCAGTACGCATTGTCAGAAGCCGAAGCAAGCTCAATCCGGAGGGAAGGTGTTTGCTTTGTCGGGGACTCAGACTTCCAGTGACGACATGTTGATTAGATGTGTATGTTACATTAATAGTACCCATTTGATCGCTATTTTTGATATTGGTGCTACTCACACGTTTACTATTGTTGATTGTGTGAAAAGGTTGGGCCTTGTTGTGTCCTCTATGAATGGGGAGATGGTTGTCGATACTCCTGCTAAGGGATCAGTGACTACTTCTTTAGTTTGTTTGACCTGTCCTCTGTCAATTTTTTATAGAGATTTTGGTGTTGATCTTATTTGCTTGCCACTGAGGGATCTTGATGTTATCTCGAGAATGAACTAGTTGGAGTTTAATAATGTTCATACTAATTATTATAACGAATCGGTGAGAAAAACATTGTTAAGTATTTAGCACATACCTTTCTCTGATACCAACTGAAGGTGAGAAAAATGCAAGACGAAAGGTTGAGTTGTGTTGGATTTTTCACACTTTTGTTGCTACTACTTCTGATTTATCTTAATTAGAGTTTGAACCTGCTGTTCAGATTCTTACTTTAGAATCACTCAGAGTATGAACTCTTAAAATTATTTATCAGATTCTGCAATAGAATCTGATTCAGAGATAAATAATAGATAGCAATGTATTGATTTTCAACACTTGTTTATGTTGACATTACCTTTTCAATACTCGTTCGTATTAATTTCCACCATTGTCTGTATTGATTTCTAACACTCGTTCATGTTGACACTCTCTTTTCAGTACTTGTGTGATTTTCGACACTCGTCTGTGTTAATCATTTTTCGACACTCGACCATGTCAACCTTGTTTCTCCAACAGAATGTTTCAATCAATTCCCGGTAGATCAACCTACAAAAGTTTGTCTGCCATCCTATATCCCCAATAAACAAAGTCCCCATAATACGCTTACCTTTCTTACATTACATCTATTCCATCAACAGACAAATTTTTGAATATTCTTATATTTAATCCTCTTCTACCTTGAATGCTTGAAAAACTATCACCATTCACACATTCAGGTCCAAGATGATTAAATAGGGGGAACTGTCATATCCCAAAATTTACCCTAATTTTTTCATTTTTATCTGGCTCATGATCCTCATTTCATTTGCATATTTGCATGCCCTAATCATTCATCATAAAATATTCTTTTTGCATAACAAACATTTGATTCAAAGGTCTTTATTTAAGAAACAAAGCATTAGTTTATGACTGGCAAAATTAAGTCATCTTTACATTTTGAACTTTAGCTAAGAGCATAAGATGTTTTGGTTAATTCCTTATGAATCGAGTATCTTTGAAGTCCTACCATTGGATCATTATTCTTTGATCATGTTAGTTTGCATCATGGCATTAAGGTTTGAGGTCCTACCATTAGATCATTATTCTTTAATCATGTTAGTTCACATCATGGCATTAAGATTTGGGGGCCATTTTCATTTAAAATCTTATTTGGTGATCATCATTGTTTGTTTGATTCATGGTATGGTACCTAATTTAAGTGGTAAAAAACAAATCAAGATTCTAGTTCATTCAAGCTCATCTATTTAAAATATTCAAACATAGATTTGGAGAGAAATTACTTCTTTCTTGAAATACAAGTTACACATATTCATTCATTTCAAAAGGCCATTTATTTTCAAAAAAAAACTAATTTCATTACAAAAAATGTCCAAAATCAAGATTAAAAAAAAAATACATTTTTGTCCTACTTTTGATTTTTGGTCAACTGTTGACTTTTTAGTCAAACATTTGACCAAAGTCAACGACTTAATCATAATCCTAAACCTTAATCCCATTTTTCTTCATTTACAAGGCATCCCTCCAAAACCTTTAAGTGCTTCACAATTCTTGATGTTTTACATGCCATGACTTGTTCTTTGATCCAAACCTCCATGAACCTTGCCATGCCAACCTTGATCCATATTCTTCATGACCAAGCCATGCCAAAGTCTTGTTCAAATACACACCACCCCTGCACCAACCAAACATGCATAATCAACATTCATTCATGTGACATAACAACAAGCCACCAATAATTTGAACTTGACATATAATTCTCAGATTATTACATCACATAACATTCCAACATTCACTAACATATCATATACAACAATGTTATCTTTACATCCTTCTTTACACCCTTCTTTACACCTACACCGTATGCACTGTTCACAAATACGGTGAACAGTGAAACCATACATGAACAGTAGTTTGACCAGTGTCATGTGAACAATGTCATATGTATGAACAGTACCCGTGAACAGTGTTCGTGAATAGTACGTGAACAATGACTTTTAATAGTAAATCAAAGTTGGTTAATGAAATGTAAAAAATTGGTTAATATAGTGATGAAGTTGGTTAACAAAAGTCCAAATATTAAAAATAATTTTACTAATAAAATAAAGTTAGTTAATACAATGTAAAAAGTTAGTCAATAAAATTGGTTAATAAACGTCTAGATATAAAAATAATTTTGACATTCTCTTTTTAATTCAATTCAAGCTAATACTCAATTAAAATCACAATTCAATTGGTTTCCCAATCATTCATTAACAAGACCAATCATTCCAAACCCAAGCCATACAAACCAAAACATGAATATGGCCAATCATCAACCAAATGTCTAAACCCCAAATTCTGATTCCTAACATCTATACTATAGTCCAAGGACATTGCAAAACCATTCAACACAACAATTAACAATAACATCCTAACCAACTTCCATAACCAATTCTAATAAGTTACCAACAACCTGCAAATAAAGTCCCATAAAGCCATACCAGTTCAAGTAATGTAGTCATCGTAGCAATATTTACTAATTAACACATCTCTAACAGTCCAATATTTACTAATTAACACATCTCTAACAACTAACCTACTGCACTTAGCATCTTCCATTCCAGCATAACTTTTTTTGTCATAGCATAACAAGAACTATATGCTTTGTGCGTGTGGGCTCAAGGTGAAGCCCATTACATTTTGTTGTTCGCCCCTGCGTTTTACTTGTGCGTCCCCCTCCTGAAACACTCATAAACAACAATTCCTTGGGCTTCCTAATAAGCCCAACGCCTCAATGACCAGGGCCACACCCCCTGCCCTTAGTTGTTTTTTTTCTTCATTTGTTTTTATTTTGGCACTTTTTTTTATATACATGTTAACCATTTTATTTCATTTTTAATCCATGTTAATACTGTTTTGTTAATACATTTTAATTTGACATAAAAAAATGTTTTGAAAATTCATGATAGTATTTAGGAGTTTAGTTAGATTTTAATTGATTTTAATCTCATTAGTCCACCTCTTGATAAATAAAGGAATAATCATGATAATTCACATTAGACGATAATTACGAATTAGATAGCTCTTAGGTGAAATTTTAGAATTAATTCCATCAAATTTCATTAATGTCTTTAGAATTAGAATTTATGCTCAATTTAAAATTCATGTGCTTGTGATTCATATCTTGATCGTGTCTCTGGTTGATTGATTGGTCAAATCCATCTTTGATCAATTAATCATTTGACATTTATCTGTTTTCCCTGTCCAGCCAAGTGATTATAAGCCTCTTGATCACTCGATGAGATTAGACATTTGCGTTGGCACTACACTAGATCTCAATTCAAGATAAAGCTTCACACTCAAGGTTGTGAAGACTCTGGACATCAAGACTGAATCATTGCTTCATCATTCAAGCACAACAAAAATATTCTTCTTTCAACACTTGTCAGTTATGATGCAAATTATGAGTCACGAGGCTTAGTCAATGAAGAAGAATGAGAGGGATTGTTTCTATCCTTTTTTGAGTACCTTTGAATATGGGACGTAGGCCCTAGTTATTCAGATTATTCAGCTGAGTTCATAGACTTTATTGTGATTCAAGTCAAATAATTGTTAAGTCTTCTTCCCCATAGACCACACTCCAATAATCAATATCAACAATACTTGTCTATTTGGACCAAACATATTCTCTTTGATATCCATATATATTTTGGATTAATCACCTTCCTGGTTAAAACACCCACCTCTGAACCAAACATCATTCTCTTTGGGTTAATCACCTCTTATGGTTAAAACACCAATCTTTTTCATGCATTTCCATGTGAGCTCCATGCTTAAGCAACCTTCTGCATTGGTTAATCACTATTTATCGGTTAAAATACCACATTATCATTCATGGGTTAATCACCATTTCTTGATTAACAAACCCTGCAACTCATGCATTAGTTAATCATTGTTTATCGGTTAAAATACTAAATTCTCATTCATGAGTTAATCATCATTTCTTGGTTAACAAATCCTACAACTCCTACATTGGTTAATCACCGGTTTTCATTTAAAATACCACATTCTCCTTCACAGGTTAATCACAATCTTATGGTTAACATACCTTCATCATTAGTTAATCACCATTTATCGATTAAAATGCCACATTCTCCTTCATGGGTTAATCATCATCTTATGGTGAACACACCCTTCTGCATTGGTTAATCACCGATTCTCGGTTAAAATACCACATTCTCATTCATGGGTTAATCACCATCTTATGGTTAACATACTCTCCTACATTGGTTAATTACCGATTCTCGGTTAAAATACCACATTTTCTCTTTAGGTTAATCACCATCTTGGTTAAAACACCTACCTCTTTGGTTTAAACACCACATTTTCTCTTTGGATTAATCACCATCTTGGTTAAAACACCCACATCTTTGGTTTAAACACTACTCTTAGTTTTCTCTTTGGGTTAATCACTGTCTTGGTTAAAACACCCACCTCTTTGGTTTAAACATCACTCTTATTTTTCTGTTTGGGTTAATCATTCTCTTGGTTAAATCACCTACCTCTTTGGTTTAAACACCACTCTTATTTTTCTCTTTGGGTTAATCACCATCTTAGTTAAAACACTCACCTCTTTGGGTTAAATACCACTCTTATTTTTCTCTTTGGGTTAATCACCACCTTGGTTAAAACACCCATCTCTTTGGGTTAATCACCACATTGGTTAAAACACCCACCTCTTTGGATTAATCACCACCTTGGTTAAAACACTCACCTCTTTGGTTTAAACACCACTCTTATTTTTCTCTTTTGGTTAATCACCACCTTGGTCAAAATACCCACTTCTTTGGGTTAATCGCCACCTTGGTTAAAACACCCACCTTTTTGGTTTAAACACCACTCTTATTTTTCTCTTTGGGTTAATCAACATCTTGGTTAAAACACCCACCTCTTTGGTTTAAACATCACTTTCCTTTTCTATTTAGTTTAAATACCATTTATATTTTCTGTTCGGTTTAAGCACCACTTATATTTCATGTTCGGTTTAAACACCACTTTTATTCCTACTCTTGTTTATGACACCATTTGTATTTTCCTCTTTGGTACCATGAACTAAGAAGCTCTGATTTTCTCATTGCACTATGAGAATACGTAAACACGAGGGTTCGAATCCTATACGAGCACACTAATTTAAAACTTATTTTCTCCCTTTCTCAAGTAACCTTTAGATAGTAACACTTATTCACGCAAAGAACAATCAAAACGATTCTGGTTGAGTACAACAGATGTGAGAGATGCTAATATATTTCCTTCGTATAACCGACTCCCTTACTCGTTTCTCTTTGCCTTTAGTTTTATCGATATTTTCCCTTTTTCTTTTGGAATATATAAAATTCGGTGCGACTATATTGTATCTTCGAGCGTGCGATGTACTTGGGTATTTTTTGCGTCGCCACACCATAAACGTTACAACATCACCCTCTTTGCTGTCTAACTCCTTCAAACAAATTCTTCAACCATACAACTTAACACACATACAACGAAACTATAATATATTCGGATTTACTAATTTGATGTCAAATATTATAATTATTCACAAACCTTATAATTTTAAGTTCTAACATAAAATAAAATAATTCAAAAAGTATTCCGTGTATGGTATAGTCATGGTCTAGCCTTCTAAATTTTTACATTTTTCTATTTATTTTGTCGAATTTTCTTCTCCTACACTGTAACTCTTTTCATGCATTTTGTTATATTAAATTTGATTTATAATATAAAAAAAAATAAATTTGATTTATAAAAAGAAAAAAAATAATATATATATATATATATATATATATATATATATATATATATATATATATATATATATATATATATATATATATATATATATATATATATATATATATATATATATATATATATATATATATATATATATATATATATATATATATATATATATATATATATATATATATATATATATATATATATATATATATATATATATATATATATATATATATATATATATATATATATATATATATATATATATATATATATATATATATATATATATATATATATATATATATATATATATATATATATATATATATATATATATATATATATATATATATATATATATATATATATATATATATATATATATATATATATATATATATATATATATATATATATATATATATATATATATATATATATATATATATATATATATATATATATATATATATATATATATATATATATATATATATATATATATATATATATATATATATATATATATATATATATATATATATATATATATATATATATATATATATATATATATATATATATATATATATATATATATATATATATATATATATATATATATATATATATATATATATATATATATATATATATATATATATATATATATATCAAAGGCTTAAGAGTAAGATTTTATATCACGTGGGTAAACCCATTTCTTTTGTTGTTTATTACTACTACAATTATTGCAACTACTGGCACAAACAAATGCACTTTAAAACAGAAGTGTCGGTGAAGAAGTACTATTGACATTTTTTTTTGTGCAAGAACTATTTGTAATTTAAAATCTAGTGGTGTCTAAAGTAGCACTAGTACTTTAAAAAATAAAATTAGCATTAGCATTTATTAAAAGTTTATAAAGAAAAGAAATAGACACTTTTCAACAAAGGAAAGTTAAACTATATAGCACTTGTATAAAAAATGTAGCACGAGTATATAGTTAAGAAAATTTTAAATAATAAATAATTTAGAATTTAATGGAGATAATAATTTAGAATTTAATAGAGATGTATTGTTTTATACATTCTATTGAATTTAATCCAATTTAAGAGAGTACACATCATTAATACCTTCATCGAATGAAATACCTTTCAATCACATCCTATAAATAATTTAAAGATTTTAATCCAATTTAAAAGAATACACAATCATTGAATAACGATATAAAATTAATTAGATTTAATAGTTTTTTTCCTGAAAAGTTATTGAAATTAATTAAAATATAAAAAATATATATTTTACTAATAAAAATATATCATATAATTATTTTAAAATTTTTAATATAATTTTATAAAATACACCTCGGTCATTAGTTAACCGTATAAAAAAAAAATTTACATTATTAGAACATCATCTTTCTTTTCAAATTAATTTATAGTTTCTAATACATCATTCATTTTTTCAACTATTTAAAAGAAATTATAGATTACAAGTCTTCCATATTTAATTTATTAATCTTTCTTTCGTACAGTTTTTTTCTACATCAGCACAATCTTAGCCCCATTTTTTTTCTGAGTTAATCATTTAAAAAGGAAGCATACTCAAGAGACTTAATAATAGTAAAATAATAAAAATATTAAAAAGAAAATAAAAAATATATAATAATATAAAATAATTTTATACGAACAATTAATATGTATTTTATCTAAAAGTGTTTACGGCACAGTTTGAGCGATTTTGATATTAAAAATTATCAGAATCGTAAGATAAAAAAATGTGATTCACATATAGAGGATAACGTCACTTTATGTTTAATCATTCATACATTATCAAATAATAAATAAACTCATTATATTTTGACATCAAATTCTCATTTAATTTAAAAAACAAATTAGAGAAATGTGAAATAAAAAACATAAAACAATATAAAATAATATCAAAAACATTATAATAAAATAAAAAATAGAGAAAATGAGAGATTAGAGAAGATGAAAAAGAAAGAATAGAAGAGAGGAGAGATTAAAGAATAAGAGGTGTAATAAAAACAAAATTGAAAGAAATAAGGTAAACATAAAGATGAGAAGATGAAAAAGAAAGAAAATAAGAGAGGAGGGTGAAATGATACAATAAATGAACAACGAGAAACTAGGAACTTGTAATGATTAATACCACCCTCTACAAATGTAGAAAGAATGATTTGCAATACAATTGTGAATACATAGAAAACATTTAGAGAGAGAAAATGATACTTCATAATTCACTTGGTAAACAAACACTACTACAAATAATGCTTATAACATCGCACGTGAAAGAGATGTAACCTCGGTTACGAAGCCGAAGTAACAAATGGTGACATGAAAAATTGTCACTTAACACCTCGGTTAATGAAAAATAGAAGGGTAAAGTTATATTTACACAAACAGTACCTCAAACCTCTCGGTTTATTTAAAAATCAAGGGGTTAGATAGTTTGTTTTTTTAAAATAAATTTATTACATTGTTTACACATAATATTAATAAATTATTTTATTTAAAAACTACATTGTTTACAAAGAATATTATATTGTTTACACCGAATATTAAAGTAAAAATGTTGTTCTTCATCGTCATCGTTGTCGGTGAAGAACAAATGTTGGATATCTTGGAGAAGAGAAAATGTTATGGATCCTCATTTCATAGATCAAGTGCAATATATTCACTATGGCTTTCATTCATTTGTTTGTGATATAAAAGAAAAAAAATGGTTAGCTAAATAAAATAAATATTTAGATATATGATTATTTAAGAACACAAACCTTGAATCCAGGATAATTTTCTGCACTTGCAATCCATCACATAAATCTTTGACAAAGTAAATACACTCTCGCCAGTCACATATCAAATAAACCTACATTTTTTTTGCTCTTGCAATTTATCACGGTGATACTTTTACTTTATAAAATCTCATGACGCTCTAACTAAACATAGTGTTTCACAACTATGTTTCTTGTGGATTCACTACTATCTAATTTAAATATTCAGAATGTTTTTATAATGAGGCTTTTAGGTTTCACGAAAATCACTAATGACAGTATCTTGAGTGTTGATAGTTATTAAATGGACGGTGAATATTTGTTTAAGGACGGTGAAGAAATAAAAAAAACACGCTAATATGTTGCCTTGTTTATTACTCAAAACCGATGTGAAAAATCTTTATTTTTTATATATATTTACATTATTTACAAAGAATATTAAAATAAATTACTTAGCCAAATCAAGAGTTTGACAATGGATTCTTTGAGAACAACTCAAAGGAGTTATGTGTTTCAAACAAGGAATTTTTTTTTTTTATATTTACGTTGTTTTCAGATTTTTGAGAAATTATCCATTCCTACTAAGAGAATTTTTTTCTGTACTTGCAATTAATCCTAGATTATATTGAGCAAATGTTTTCATGACAAATGCTTTCACATGAAAAAAACATGAAAGTGAAATGAATGCATATATTTAGTAATAAATTTCTCAATGATGTCAACCGAGGAAAACAATATATTTCTTAATGTTTTCTTTGGTTGACAACATAGGAATGTTATTACATAAATACAACAACATCAACACCATTATGTGAGATAGATTGTAAGAGCATAAAAATATTTTGTTCAAGATAGAAGAGCATTGAAGATTTTTTCTATCTTGCAATCCATCCCAAAAAATGATGCTTAGGATGGATTCATATTAGTATGGATTAAGGTAAAATCTATTTAACGAGTGTTTTTATAGTAAAATCTTACTATTTAATACATTGGCTATAGAAAACCAAAATGTTAGAACACTTTTTTTGCACTTATAGACAAATAAAATCATAAACTGCGATAGTTGGGAATCGAAACTTGTACTAAGTTGTTTTTTCACCTAGTTTTTTTTTTTTTTAAAACCCAAGGGATTTATATATTTTTTTAAATAATAAAAAATGACGCGTCTTGGCTTCGTCATGAAAAGTGTTATTTGTTGTAGTGGAAATACCCTTTCACAATTCTATTTAATACTAGCAGTAATGAAATCCTTCATTTAGGTGTTAGACTTCAATTAGTACTACATTGTGTTGTAAATTTGGTAGAGCTAGGAATGGTGCAGAAGTGATAACTAATTGTAGTTCTTCAAAAGCTTGTTATATTGTTTCATTCAAGTAAAATGAATCTTTCCTTAACAAGTCTATTAATGACATTGCTATCTTAGCATATGACTTAATGAATCGTCTATAGTAGTCTGTCAATCCAAAAAATCCATTCAATTGCTTCAAATTAGTAAGCTTTGGCCACTTGAGAAATGCTTCCACTTTGGTTGCCTCCTGATCTGACCTGATTAGAAGGGGATCACGGGCTGACCACACGCTGTTGGACTGCTACCTGTTCATCGGTGATGAGGAGGAGAAAGGAGGGTGTACCTGCAGGACACTCCGATGCCAAAGTAAGAATTTGGGCAGAGTGAGAGCAAAGTACAGAAAGTGGGTAAGAATTGAATTACCTGACCCTCTTATGGAAGAGGGTATTTATAGAGAGACCCCAGCGCTGTGCCAACGGTCACTTGTGTTGGGCTGGATTGCCAGGCCCAACCCAGGTGACTGCTAGGGCTTACGTGGCGTAGTGAAGACCGGGATGTGGTCTTCGCCCTAGTTCAACTGCCCCATGATCTCCAGAAAGTGAGTTTGACCCGCTCTTTCGGAGGTGGGCAGTTGGTGGATGACATGTCCCTGCAGAGGGGAGCATGTGGAGAACGCGCACAGGGCACGTTGTTCTCTCCGCGGAAGGGAGCTCGCGAGGTTCACCGGAGCCGTGTTGTTCTCCCCGAGGAGGGGAGCACACGTGGACGTGGGAGAGCCATGGGGTCTTGCTCGGTGGCATGGGGAATACCGCCCGTGGAGGTTGTTCTTCCGGCTAGGGGGGGCGCCGAGGACGCTTAGAAGCGTGTCGTCCTGCTTGACAGGGAGTGTATCCTGCCCGTCCGGTGGAGGGCGCGTGCCCGATCAAGCTGCCTCACTTATTGGGCCTTGTGCGTTATTGGGCTGGGCTGCGAGGCTGGGCCCAGGCCAGAACACCTCCATTATTACACATTTCCCTAACACCACATATCTAAAGTACTATATCTCTTCCACCCTAAAAAGACATTTTGATATTTTCACGTATAAGGTATTTTACTCTAGTACTTGTAAAATTGTTTCCAGGTGTGTGAGTGATCCTTCTAAGTAGTGCTATATACAAGAATGTCATAAAAAAATTAACAGATATTTCCTCAAAGCATGTTGAAAAATATGATTCACGAGGCATTGGAAAGTAGTTGGTGCATTGGTTAACCCAAATGGCATGATTAGGCATTCATAATGACAATGGTGGGTTATAATAGCAGTCTTGTGTCTATCATTTGGTTGAATCAAGATTTAGTGATAACCAGATCTCAAATCCAACTTTCAGAAATACTTAGCACCACACAATTCTTCCAGCAACTCATCTACAATACGCATAAGGAAATTATCCCTCACTGTAATGGCATTCAAGGCTCGATAGTCTCCATCTTCCACCCTCTTTTTTCACTAAGACAATATGAGATGAGAATGAGATATTATTAGATTGAATGATTCCTTCATCCAACATTTCTTTGACCATATTTTCAATCTCCTCCTTTTGACTATGAGGATACTGTTGTAAATGTGCCTTAAAACCTTTGTTGATGAAGAGAAAGAAAATATATTTTGCAGATTGCATTTATTGCAAAAATTGGACAAAAAGTCAAAGGAAATAAAATCAGTCGGTGAATAGTGGCACCCGTACGGTAAATAGTACTATCTGTACGGATGAATAGTGACGTCCATACGGTGAATAGTGTTGTCCGTACAGTGAGTAGTGTTTTCGAGTTTTCAGGATTTTTTCGATTCGGTCCATGGATCCATGTGATTTTGGGCTTTGCTTATTGGGTATTTGCTATTATAAATATGTATCTCTTATATGCTTGGTGTTTGACAATCTTAGAGTTTTCACCAACAAGGGAGACCAAGAATTTAAAGGTATAGCATAGGGTTTCAGTTATGCACAAAGAAAACCTTGGATTACACCTTAGGTTTGAATGATTCATATATTGAGAGTTGGAGAGGTAGGAAAACACTTGGGTAGAAAATAGAGTTGTTCTTGGGCGCCTTCAGGGTTGTTCTTAGGAATCTGAAGGCGAAGGTTATTTTCTTGTAACTCATTTGTAATCTCTTGTATCAACTTTTTGAGTATAGTGAATTGGAGACCTGCTCTCTCCCCCAGAGTAGATCGTTTAATCGAACTAGGTAAACAAACCTTCGGTTTTTTCTTGCCTTATTCTGTTATATTATCTGTGTACGAATTATTATTGTTGAAGACCATTTATTTTGGTTGGTATTATTCTTTGCCTCACAAATTGATATTGAATTTTATCGTAATTCACAACAAGATTCACAACAGATACCTATAATGTTTTACTTTGGCATGATTTAAGCCTGGTTTTAAGGGAATAACATGGTTTTGAAGTATTTGTGGTGGTAAATCTTTTGGTGCCTAGAAAATTCCTCTGTAGGTGTATAAGAACATAGCCATTTCAGGTGACATGTTAATCGACATCTTCTCCCAGTGTCATTAGTTGCATGAGTTTGTACTCTCACTATAATGAACACTTCATCAATAATTCTAGTGTTCTGCATCCTTCTTAACTAATGAAACTGAGCTTGCCCCGGTCCCATGCTTGTGTCACCTTGTAGTGCAATGAATTTTCCCTTGTGGAAAAATTTTATGGTCAAAGGTGAGCAGTCTGCCACGTAGGGCCCTAAAATAGCCAACCAAGTTATGCATAGAATCAAATTTTTACCAACTATAGGTAAAAGGTACACATAAGTAAACATTTCATGCTCTTTAATGACAACCAACAATTTTGTCACTATCCCCCCTGCTGTCATAGTTTGTCCATTTCCCACCAACACCTTGAAGTATGGTGATGGTTCCACTGATAATTTTAGAAAATGAGCAATTCTTTGTTGCATAAAGTTATCAGAGGTTCTTCCATCAATTAGTATTTATAATTGGAGTTTGCCAATTTTCCCTATAGACGTATTGTCCCTAGACCGTTGGCCCATTTCATAGCATTTAGGGACATGTGATGTTCTGTATCTGTTTGGTATGGTGTTTTGTGGCTGGTCTGGTGGTTTTATCTCCCCATCTCCCTTCTCCCCATTTCAACTTCTAGTTCATATTGCAATAACATCAAGTGTTTATTTGGACATCTATGGCTAAATGAGAATTTCTCATTGCACCAATAGTACAACCCTTTGTCTTTTCTCAATTAAATCTTAACATGGGTAATTATTTTGATGTTTGGGTTCTTTTGGATAACGTTGATTGGTCTGGTAAGGGGTGTTTGTAATAAGGGTGGGTTGTTTGGTTTTTGGTTGATATCTGGTTTATTTGAATTGAAGAGAGTTCTATTTTGGTATTGAGTGTTTTAGTTTTAAGTTTTTTATGGTTTGGTGGTGGAAATGTACTATAGACTTTGGCTAGGGACACAACTTTCACAATGTTAATAGGAGTGTAAATCACCAAATCTATCCTAGTCTCAGGATTTAAGCCACTGATAAAATAGTCTACCAGAGCATCAGTTCTTAAACCATATTTCTTGATTGCTAATTCAATAAATTGAAGATAATAATCACCCACAATTCCAGTTTGGTTAAGCTTAAACAATGTAGCTCAAGGACAATCATAGATTGAAGGTCCAAAATGCAATTTTAAAGCTCTAGTGAACTCAGCTTAGGAATTAAAATGATGTGATCTATGAATCATTTGAAGCCAAATAACAATATCTTGGTCCAGATAAACAGATGTGATAGTCAATCAATCCTTATTAGGGGTTTCATAATAACTGAATACTTGTTAAGCTCTGAAAATCCATTCCATCACATTTTTTCCATAAAAACGGGAGAAATCGAGCTTGATATTTCTTACCTGAAACAAAGCTTTGTTTGAATTCCCAACACCATGGAAAGAACCATGAGGAGTGTTGGGTAAGAGCTTTTGAAGAGCTTCATTGATCTGATCCATCACTTGATGATTGCACATCCTTTATATGTTGAAAACTAGCATCATTTGCTGCACCAAAAGGCTCAAATTGGATTTGGAAATCATCATACAAGTTTCTAATGTCCTCAACATTCTTTTTAACTTCGACGTTAATTGATTTCATCCTTGTATTTTATACCATGGTGAGATGAAAACACCAATGAAATTATAAATAAATGAACAGGGAGAAACTAGGGAATTGTATTGATTAATATCACCCTCTAAAAATGCATAAGTGAATACAAAGAAGGTATTTGGAGAGAGAGATACTTCACAATTCACTTGATAAACCAAATATCCTTTCACAGTTCTATTTAATACTAGCAATAATGAAATCATTCATTTAGGTGTTAGCCTTACGCACCCTGGTGCTCCTACGCCTTCCCTGAAATTCTAGATCCTACACAATTGAATTCTTCTCTTGCATTCCATGTGAGCCCTTACACACTTGAATTGCTGACTCAACATTCTCTAGGTCCTTCTCCATATTTTGTCTTATTACAAAGAGATTAGAGAAAAAGAGGTGAGATGTACTATCAAAGAAGATGAGAAGAAGATGTCATACTATTACGAGAGATTCGAGGAAGGTGAAACTAAAATTTTAAATGTGAGGAAGAGAACATATTTGTAATCATAAAGTTAAGACATAATAGGTTTAAGTTTGAGTTAGATGTGAGTTAAGTGAAGTTTGAATTGTAATATAATACAACTTGATTTGATTTTATTTAGTTTATGAAATACAAACCACAAACTAAACCCAATGGCATAATATTGTTAAAATATAACTCAAACACATCCAAATCAAATACAATTTTTATAATTTTTAATTTGATTCGATTCGGTTAATTATTTTTTATGAAATGAAATCGATTTTAAACACCCTTAATTTTATAATTATTATATCTATAATCTATAACATGTATAAAGACAAAACATGATATTTTGATGTAACCTATTTCTCTTTCAATTTTACCCTTATTTTATATGTAACTTATTCAATAACTTTCAACATAATTTTTTACTATTAACTTTTTACTTAATTTTTATTTAAAATTAATATTAAATAAAAAATATCATTTAAATTTAAAAAAAAAACGCGTAGATGCATAATTGAAAACGGTATTAATGCTGAAAACAGATACACATGCCAAAATTTCAAAAAGATACAGAAACAACTATTATTAAATAATCACCATAAGAAAAGAAAAGTAAAATACAGCGTTGCCAACTGTCGGTGGACTGTCAAGCCTCTCTTCTCTTCTGTTACGCTTTTTCCTTTCTTCCTATTATTCTCTCTCTAACTATATCTATATATTTTTCTATATATACACTCCATTTTTGAAGACAGCACATGTTAGTGTATCTCAGAGAGAGATAGAGAGAGATTTGAATGCAACAGATGAAATTGCAGTGAGGCAGTTTCCCGGTAAAGCTGGTATCCGTCTCTTATGCTCTTTGTCCCCTCATCGGATCTTGAGTTCCTTCTGTTTACCTCAAAGGTATTTTCACTTTTTCTCACAATAAAACCTTCTCTCAGTTTCTCTACTTTCGTTCATTCTAGATTCTGTAATATGTTGCATTCATTGTATATTTGTATTTGAATTCGGTATTTTTTTTTATGCAGGGTGATTCCATTTCTAAACCTAATTTTGCAGTGTAGGTTAATTTCAATTTTTTTGTTTTATTAGGGTTAGTTTTTAGGGTTTGGAATGGATGATAGTAATGTGAAAGAGGAGTGTGGTGGTGAAGTTGATATTGAAAGTGGATTGGTAATAATTGAAGATGATTCTGGTAATACTAAACAAGGGAGAACATTATTTGAAAAAATTTATTGTGATTTTGTTGGAGATTCTATAAAAAGTGATGATAGAAATAGTGATTTGGGTGGAGTTTCCATGGACATGGTGAAAGTGACAACAGACAAGTTGTTACCGGGGAAAGACTCTGTGAAGAGTGTAGAGAATTGTTTAGTTAAGGAGAAAAGGAAAAAGTCTGGTAACAAAAAAGCGGCGAAACCTCCACGAGCTCCACGTGCACCGTCGTTGGATGCGGCTGACCAGAAGTTAATTAGGGAGATCACTCAACTTGCCATGGTGAAGCGTGCGAGGGTAGAGCGGATGAAGGCGTTGAAGAAGATGAAAGCGGCTAAATCGTTGTCGCCGTCTCCCGGTAGTGGCGTATTTTCGTTGGTTTTGACTGTTGTCTTCTGTATTGTGATCTTAGTTCAAGGTAATATTTGTAGTTAAAGTTGTACTTATGTATTTTTTACTGCAACATGATAGGGATTTTGGTTTGAGTTGACAATTGATAAATGATATAATGATAATACTGTTGCTAGTGGTTGATTTGGATATTGTTTTGCCACCTATGGCTGTGGCTATTGCGAACGAATCGAATAAGATGATTCTATCTCTCGATCTTTTCGACCTTGGTGTTCATTTTTAAGGTGTTCTCTTTGCAGGCATGTCAGCATCATCTGGAAAGAGTTCAGTAACAAGTTTCCAGGGGTCTCCTGTATCTGCAGAAGGAGCTGAGGCTGGTCTTATCGCAGTTCAACTTCAACACCACTTGAATCCATCTTCAATTGAACATCGTGCACCTTTAGAGTCTCACAAGTAAGTCGAGATTCACACCTTTCATTGAACCTCCTTTGGCAGCATATTTAAAAAAAAACAAAACCTTGATGTGGAGACCTGATTCTAATATCCTTATTCTTACTTATGGTATCTTGCAGAATTGTTCATGTTTCATATTTGCCTAGAAAGCTGAGATGAGATGAAGATTAGTACAGATTTCCTGACAAAAATAAAGACGGTTTTATGGCCTGTCATCCTGTGTATTTCTAGATAGAACATTATCACAGAAGTTGATCCATGTAGCCGACTCCTAAGATAAGGCTTGTTGTCCCCCCGAAGTGTATAGATATTACCCAATGATGGGGTGAAGTTATATTCCCTTCCTTGATTCCTTGAAGTTTAGGCTTGTAGAAAATTTTGCTTTTGAAGCTTTATATGACTCTGTAATTTGCAACCACCTAATAATTTTGTATCAATGTCTATCATTTTCAATTGTGAAGGAAAAGGTGAATGCCTTTTATGTAATGTTGTTACCTGTTTCTTTCTTTGTTAGTTTTTCTTTATATCTCCTCTTCTAAGACTCGTGAAACTCTGTTAAAGTTTAATTTGACAACTGTTGGGAAACATGATAAGATTCATCATGTAAAGAGACTATACTGCTTTTGGGAGAAAGGAGTCCATGGTTATTTGTGTGAGCTTCTGCATACTAATATTTAGATTTTGTTTGAAAGTTATGGAAAAGCAGACATGGTTTTGAATTTGAGGGGAAAATCTCCACATTGTATGGAGACTTTTTTATGATTAAACTTTTCAAATTTGGTGAAAATGCAAATATAATTTGAGAATGACTTGGGATTTATTTTTTCAATTTTTTTTCCAAATCTCTTAGGATGTGTTGATTTGAGGTATAAAAGTTATATTTCTAGAGGGGGATAAAATAAAAATATTCTAACCTTAGTAGAAAGAAATAAAAATAACAAGTTTGGGAATAAATGATACCCAAGAATTTACTTGACCCATTTTTTAATATTAAATTTTACAAACAGAATCCGTATTAAGGCGGAAAAAAACTCAAAATTTGTTAAGATTAAAACATGACTAAGTAGGATTTTAAAAAAGATTCTTTGAGAGTGTATACCGCGGAAAAAAAATTCAAAATAAAAATTACATCATTAAATCATAATTAAATAGAGTTTTTATTTATTTTGTCATGATTAACTAAAATTTATACAAAATTTTCAAAAACTTGAAACCATCCTACTTATGAGAGGAGGGTGTGAACTAATTTTAAAAGTATTTATTTCATGGATTCAAATCTTATTTTCACGAAGAAATGTGAAGTTGAAAATCTCATATTCTTTTATTTTAAATTTTATTAAATTATATCCAAGTGTTTTTTTTTTATTTCTAAGAATATAATTTACTTATAAATTTTTTATTTTTTATTTTCACAGAAAAAAAGTAAGAATCTTACATTCTTACAAGAATAACAAGTAAACATTTATAATCTTTCACTCCAAATTATTTTAATTCTACTATATTTTCTTAAATTTGTAAATTAAATACTTTTTATAAATATATATGAAAAAATCAATTGCTCACCAAACATATAGATAGAAATTAAATTAAATTCCTAGAAATAATATTTCTAGAATTATAATCCTTTAGACAAACATACCTGTATTAACGCCTTTGATGAGAGTATTAGGCAGAAGTCTTGAATGAAATTATTTGTCCACACACATACTTTTCTGTTCAAGAAATAAATGAAGATTGGATGAAATAGAGTTAATAAATGAAGATTGGATGAAATAGAGTTTTAATGTAGTGGAGTGAACTTCTGATACAAAATAGCGTGGATGTATATGTAAGGTTAACATTCCAACGCTCAAGTCAGTGAATGATTAAGTAAATAATTTTGGAGTGTGTTTTCGAGAGTATCTGAAATCACATATTTTAGGATTTATGTAATATGGATGGTTAAAATCGTCCATGTGAAATCTGACGCCTTACACGAGGGTCTTCCGATTATATTTGACGGGGGATGATCCTTTGAGAACTAGGATTAAATGCAGGTCTTGTGGTACTTTGAGTCCTTAATTCTTCGAGTGTGCGCGTTCTTAGATTGTGCCTTATCATGATTGGAGTTTTTGCCTTTGGACTTATGGTCGGTCGAGAACACTTATCCCTAAGGCCTGACATTGCGTAGTAATGGAAAGACTTAAAAACTACAAAATCTTTGTTCCCTTCGATTGTGGTCTTTGTGGTAGATTTCTATCTTGAAGAAGTGGAAAGGTTTAGAGAGTGAAAGCGAGTGAATTTGAGAACAAGTACATTAAATTCATACCTTGTTGGTGAAACATTTTGCAAAATTGTTCTGACATGTGGCCCTAGATCCCTAGGTTAGGATTTGACATTGCTCTTCAGGGTACTTCAATGTACTCAAGTTTGTTGTGATCTCGAGGAGAATTTGTCCGTTGATGTTTTTCTAACTACCTTCCTCCATTCTAGGCCATCAATTTGTCTATTTTACTTTTTACTATATAAACGTGGTTTTCTCCTTTTCGGGTTAGGTTTCACCCATTGGGAAAATTGTATTTTACCTTACTTTCCAATTCCGGTGTTTCCTCCTTGAACTCTGGTGATATCTTGCTCTTGACCGTTTATTTTCTTTGTTGGATTTTAAACTCCTTGTCTCTTGAGTTCTATTTAGTTTTTTCATCATTGACTTGTCTTATCATCTCCAGTTTTTTTCAGATACCATATTTCTCCCTCTTGTTCATTATTTCCCTCTAGGCAGATATTCACCCTCTTGTTAATCTCATAGTCCTTAGTAATAAGTATGAGTCCATGGGGGTTCTATAGAAAGTGGTAGTGAACCCCTAAGTATTCAGTTGGGTGGAAATACAAATGAGCTCATATAAAGAGTTAGATGGGAGTCTTGGATCGTCCCATTATGGAGAAGTCGATCCTGGTCCCTCCTCCTTCGCTTTTCTCATGAAAAATCATAAGTCTTTTAGGCATATTAGGAAGATTTGAGGGTTTGTTCTTACATAAAAACATTTAGGCCTTTGAATGATCAGGAACCCATCGACAAAAAAGTTAGGGAACATCTTGATCTTCTGGGTCATTCTAGAATTTACAATAAACATTTTATTTTTGTTGACAGTGGGGTAGAAATGGTTTAAAAGGACCATAAAAGTCTTGTCTTGCCCACAAACGTTGCCCAATATTTTTGGGTGAAGGTGGAATTGGTAGAGAAAGCTTATATTTTTTTGGCAATTCTCAAAGTTTATATGACGCCTACTAGGATGTGATGCCATCCTCTGATTGGATTGTTTCTCACGTCAAGCTCGACAAGAGATTGTGTACCTCTTTTGACAGATGTTCGGTTCCTTTCCATGAATTTATGTTTTCCAGACTGAGATTTAAGTCTCCTTTTAAAGAATTTGATGTGGGGGTGTTGAATCACTTGAGAATCATTACCTTTCAATTGCACTCGATAACTTAGGCTTTTCGTGAAGATGTTCCAAAATTGGTGCGAGTACCAAAATGGAGTGCCAACTTTAAAGTTATTTTTCAACATCTTTAACGTGACACGTATTTCTGCTAATGCAGAGCGGGGGCAAGGGTTGCTCTCTCTTTTTTTAGCCAGAGAAGGTGCTCGACGTTTATATTGACCATTGAAATAATTTCAAAGATCATTACTTCTTGGTTGTCTTTCAGAGTCAAGAGGCCATTCTAGCTTTTGTGTTATTCCAAAAGGTGACCCTAATCCTTCCGCCTCCCTAGTTTGGATTCGACTTGATGTGGGAATAGATTCCAGAGAGGAATGATTCACGACCATTTCTTTCAGACTTAGGACTAGTATTCATTCCCATCAGACTCTCTGAACCCAGAAGAGGTATAATTGACATTCTTTCCCTACTATATGATATTATTGGCTTCGTCTCTCTTATGAGCAAAGTGATAGTGGTGACAAACTATATGAGTAGCAATGTAACAGTGACATCTTGCAAAGAAGAGTGAGTTGACAAAATGAGTTGATTTTGGAATACAAAGAAGACAAAAGAGAGGTTTGAGTTGAAATTGGGATTTTAAGTTGAGAAATTATTTTAGAATGAATGTGTGTAACTGTGATTTGATAATTGTTTATTTGTGTTCATAGATAATTTGGTAGTGTGTAGCCGAAGCATGTTGTGTCTTGTTGGTGAAAGGGTAGAGGAAAAATGAGGAGGGAGTTTACTTGTGTAATGATGAGGAGAAACGAACGAGAAAAATAACTTTAAGTGATAGTTGTTTGGTGGCTTCACATATGCCAACTAGACAATAGAGCCGACGAGTTTCATAATGTGTAATTATCATCTAGATAGAAAAAGAAATAGGTGACGAGAACAATATAAGCTTTTGGTGCAATTGGTGGATTTGTAGGGGGAAACTTAAAAATGTTTTTTTTAAAATTTATTCTGTTTGTCCTTAGATAAATCAAAGAAGATTGGCGAGATTATGAGAATAGAAAATGGAGTGAGAGAGTGGACATTGTCGTGGAATAGAGATTTGAATGAGGAAGAAAGAGAATCCTTACATGAGATGATAAAATTAGTAGAAAGTGTTGAGTTGAAAGAAGGTGTGAAAGTAAATAGGCATGGATAGAAGGGAGCTCAAATGTATATATTGTCAAAGAAACTCACAAAGTCCTAATATCCAAGTTACCTTATGAGTCTAACTGAAACCTCTCTAGAGCTTGGCATAAATCAATTCCCTCAAAGGTGTTAATGTTGGTGTGGAAAGTCTTTCAAGATAGAATTTCCACTAAAATTAACCTAACTATGAGAGAAATACTTAGCCAAGAGAATATTTGATGCATTAGTGGTTGTGGAGAGGAAGAATCGACGTCACATCTTTTTTTAGTGTCCAATTTTTAAAGGTATGTGGAGTAAAGTTTGCAGCTGGTTCGGAGTGTCAACAAAATTACATAATGACGGTATACTGCATTTTAATCAGATAATGGGATTGATAAGCATTGGTAGATCATATTCTCATGGAGTAGTTGTGGTTTGCTTTACTTGCATCTGGAACATTTGGAAGGCAATAAATAGAAAGGCATTTCATAATATCTATATATGTTTGGATAAAATGTTTGAATAAGTGAAGGTGTGGTTTTAGATATGGTTGAACATCAAATCTAATATTTTGGGTTATATTTTATCTCAATGGTGTTTGAATCTTTCAGCATGTCTTTGTATGTATGTATCTTAAATTTGGAAATATTAATGATTCAGACATAGGCATGGCAAGGAAACCCAGACCTGCCCCGAAATTAACGGAGGAAACCCGGTTTAACTGGGTGCGGGTGCGGGTAAAACCCGATTTAGATACAAGCATTCTTCGTTAACCCTGTGAGTCCTTCTACTGCAATTAAAAACAAGAAAGGGGGTGACGAATCCCCCTGATGAAGACCTCTCCCCACTTCAAAGTGTGTAGAAGGAATACCATTAATCAGAACAGACATAAAACTAGAAAAGACTAACATCTCCATCCACCTAAGCCATCTCGAACCAAAGTTCATCCTGCCCAACATGTACCTCAAGTACTCCCATGAAACACAATCATATGATATTACAAAATCCATTTTTACTAAGAGGAATTCCCTTTTATATCTAGTTGCATAGTCTATGATTCAATTAAGAGCTAACACTCCATCCATCATGACTCCTCCTGGAACAAAAGCATATTGTTGAGAAGAAATCAACTTACCCATCACTTATTTCACTCTATTGGCTAACAACTTCAACACAATCAGATAAAAGGACCCCACAAGATAAATTGGCTTAAATTCCCCCAACCTTTGATAGTTAGCCGCCTTTGGAATCAAAGTAATAAAGGTGGCAGTCACTGCTTTAGGCATTCTCTTGTTAATATATAAATCATTGACGAAACCGACTACCTCATCTTTTACAATGCTCCAACAATTCTTGAAGAAACTCATATTATACCCTTCTGAATCGGGACTTTTATCCCTCTCACTGTTCCACACCAGCTTTTTGATCTCTTCCAACAAGAAAGGCACCTCTAAAGAAGAAGATTCAGTACTCGTGAGCAACTATTAAGTGTAAATTTTGACTTAAAATGAACTATCTTTTTTGTCACTTTTCAACTCAATTCTCATGTTTTCGTAGATTTAATTCTTGCTTTTGTGTGATTCTTCAATTACATTGCAAATACCTTTGGATTATTTGATGCGTGTGTTATTGTGCATAAATTAGACATAAAACATCAATGAGTAAGACACAAAAGATTGGACAAGGAAGCCAAAGAAATGTGAAGATTCTGCAATGTTTGCTGGGAGAACAATAGCGAGCAGCCAATGAATGTTCGTTGGGAAAAGTAGCAGCAAGGTCCCAGCGAGGAGGAAACCTTGGAAGTCAGTAGCTAAAGGACCCAAAGTTCGCTGTGCGAACTTGTAGTGAGGTAGTTCGCAGTGCGAAGAATTGCTCGCACGACGAACTCAGATATTTTTCAAGGGCAGTTTAACTGTTCCTGAGGCACTTCAAGTGGAAAAAAAAGGGAGTTCGCTAGGTGAATAGGTTATTCGTAGTGCGAACATGACTGATTTTGCAAATACTATATAAGTACTTTTCTTGCTTTTTAGAAACATGTGTTATATTTTGGGGATCAGAACTTTATCTCTCTTCATTTCAAGCTTATTTTAGAGAGAGAAATACAAACCCTAAGAGGGAGAAAGTAAGATCTTTGATCTCTTGTTGGGGTTTGGATGTAACCTTTTGATACCTTATGTATTTCATCTAATTTATGTGTTGTGAACTAGTTTTGATTATCTATTGTTGATTGTCTTTGATTGCTTATTTGTGGGTTTTGACAAAACTCTTTTCAAATCTTTGATCTTAGACTTTCATCTATCAATGAGCAAACTTTTGATATGGTTTTGTAAGTTGATATTCATTTGCATCATTTTTATTTTATTGTGTTGATTAAGTATCATGAGTAGCATGAGTATGACCAATATGGTAAAGACCGTGATAACGCTTGACAAGCGGTATTACGAAGATGCATGATAATAAGGATGAAGAAAGATGTTCACATACATATGGAAAATTAGGTGAATGCATGTAAAAAAGGTTAATCATGTGTACATATTCTGATCATGACGTTAAATATGAATGAAATCATTAACTTGATATGGATGTTATAGTAATATCTGTTGGGTATAAACTTTAGACATAAATTTAGGTTAAAAATTCATGTGAGTATCACCGATGAGACAATACGATTATCCTCTCGACTTTGCGTTAGACATAACCTTTGTTGTGGGTGATACATGATGATATGAGACGAACGTTTGAGTTGTGTATATCATGATTAGAAGAATGTATGTGTTACCAATTGACGAGATCCAATCCCAACAAGGCTCTGTTTATATTTCAGTATTTACTTTATATTTCCCGTCTTTATATTTTCTGCCTTTATTTATGGTACCGTGAATCTTTTAACCAAAATTTCACAAAAAGCTTAGAAATATAGAGACCTTTGAATGGTGTTCTTTCCCTTGCACCGATCCCCGTGGAGACGATATAAATTTCGGAGGGAATTCCTCCAAAACTAGATTTTTGCTTCCAACCGCTTTACTTTAGTTCGAACAAAATGGCGCCGTTGCTGGGGATTGGTGTTTAGATATTGAGTTTCTATGTTTTTGAGCTTTGTACAATTGTTTATATTGTATATATTCTTGTTTCTTTTTATGTTTTCTCTAGTGTTGATTAAGAATGATGAGAACTTCTTCTAGATTGGTTGCTTTTTGTATAGAAGTATCCAATGAAGATTCTCCCAAGTCTGGATGGGGATGGTAGGATGTTGAGTGTGTGAATGCAAGCAAGGTAAATTGTACCGCTTTATAGAATGTTAGAATGATTTAAGTATTTTGTGCTTTGTGCAAATGTGTATTCTTGTTTCATGTTGCAATTTGTTTGAATGATTGTTTCACTTAGGACCAAAAGCCACAAATTGTGAGAAACCTCCATTGTTTACTATATGCTAGGATGACTGATAAACTTTGTTTAATTCACTTGATTCATGCTTTATTTTTTGATTATTGTGATTTTGTGGAAGCATTCAAAATGATCAAGACATTTGTTTATATTTAGCACAACCATATCCAAAAGTAACTTACTCATGAGTAGATAGTATTTGTCATCTTCTTTGAGCCTAAACAGTTAAGATCTCATTTTAGTGATTAGCTTGGTTTATATACATAATTTGAAAGTTTTGTTCATTATTGAATTTTATGAGATTCTAAAAATTTCTTCTTGAACCTTTGAACATTGTTTAAATTGATTTCCTTGCCATAAAAAGAAAGGAACATTCACTTGAGGTCTGGTTGAATTCAAGTTGAGGAGAATGAAAAAGAAGAATGGTAGGTTGCTAAAACTTTTGAAAAATTTCAAGCAAGTATGAAAAGAAAAAGTGTGAATATGAATGTGAAAAATAAAAGAAAAAGAATACTTGTTTGAAAAAGAAAAATAGAGAATGAAATAATTGTGCATAAGAAAGTTTAAGAAGGTTTGTAATAGAGGAAAGAAAGTGGTGAATGTAGTTGGGATGTGTAAATAACTTGTATAGTGAATGTATCTTTTTGCATCGACAATTTCGATTCAATGACCTTTAGAAATGACCCTTTTGTTGTGAACCCGACCAAGCTAAAACCTTAAAAGCCCTTAGTGATCTTTTTGATTCCATATTTTCATTTTTGATTGTTGGATGAATGTATTAATTAGATTGTTATTAGCATCATTATTCATGTGAGTGAAATTGCCCCGCGGTTGCAAACACGTCAATTTCTTCATTCTTATTTTGAAGAGGAGTGTTAGAGTGATTCAAGTATGAGAATTTAGTTGTTATTTGAAACATTCCATGATATTTGTTTAAGAACTAAATCTTTTGTGATTGTTCGATTCTATTGAGTGGTGAACATTTCTTGTGCGCATTCTCTTGCTTGACCAAATCCTCTTATTTGAGCAAATTTCACATGTTTGAATTTGAACCGTTAATCTTTTCTTGGTTGAATCTTATTCTTGAGAAAATCCTCTTGTTTGAGAAAATTTCTCTTATTTTCATGAGAGGCATACTTTTCTTGAGGACAAGCAAAAATCTAGTTGGGGAGAGTTTGTTAAGTGCAAGTTTTGACTTAAAATAAACCATCTTTCTTGGCACTTTTCAACTTAACTCTCATGTTTTCATAAATTTAATTCTTTCTCATGTGTGATTCTTCAATTACATTGCAAATACCTTTGGATTCTTTGATGTGTGTGTTTGTCACACCCCAATTTTTGACCATAAGATCCCACGTCCTTGTGCATTTTCTTACATGTTATCTTTATACTTTTGTGTGCATGTTTATCACGGCTAACCAGTTTGTGCAGGTGCAGTAATACTAAGCACAGATCCTTACAGTCAAATACCACAAGGTGATCGTTGGATTATAGAGATTCTGGAATTATTCTATGGGTCGTTTCCCCAAGGCTTCTCAAAGCTTCACTGTTCGCCCCGGAGGTTTAGGATTTTCCTAAGGCATGATTCGCATACCAGGCACCTTGGTTTCAAGTAGAATTGGATGTCTCAAAGGGCTTTGTGTATGTCTCAAGGAGAATTAGAACTTCCTGATTATTGGTATGGAACATGGTTGTATAAGGGTTGGTTATGGTTTTCATAGTAATTTGCATCATAAGTTGTATTATTACTTTCAGAAGACTCTTCAGGGCATGGTTAACGTATCATGATTCATCATCATATCTTTGGTTATGCAGGCAATACCTATCAAGTTGATTTTGTTGTGTTCATAAAGTTGGATTATCATAATTAACAAGAAGTTTTAAGATGGAATCCATCGCTATACTTCCAAGAACGTTCAAAGTCAAATGATGGTGTTTATACTTTCAAATTTGGGCATGTGATACCGCGAGAGGTGTAGGTAATTGGCATCAAGTTTTGAACTCCAAAACCCAAGGTTGATGATGGTTAAGTTTGATTTAATTCCAAAAAGCTCAAGTTTACAAGTTTAATTTCCAAATATCAAAGAAGGTTACAACTCACTACAAGTTGACAAGATACAAGACAAGTTCAAAAGCCATTCCAAGTTTTAAAAAAAAATAGAAGACCATTACAAGAGTTAATTATCCAAAAGCTCCATTACAACCGTACATCGAAGCATTACAAGAGAAGATTTACAAATATATGCTTGACTTGATGACTACAATCCTCCATGACCAAATCTTGCCTTGCCTTTCATTTGAAAATACTGTATAAGAAAAACAATATTACATGAAAAGAAAAGAACACAGTGTAAGTAAGAATTGCGCCTAAGAGGGGGGGGGGGGTGAATTAGGTTCTTTTGAAATTTTCTGGTTTTAAGAGAGTTATGTTACTTTCTTTTAGCAGAGTCATGTTATGAAAGCTTGTAAAGGCAGAAAGTAAAAGAGATACAAGAAATTATAGTGGTTCCCCTCACACTCCGAGGGTACTCCACTCCCCTTTCGACTCGAAAGAGATTTCACTATAGTTAGGATCAGTGTACAACTTTCTTGGAACAAGACTTGAAATCTAAGGTTTTAAAAATAAATGAAACTAAAATCGAAGTACGTGTTAAAGTAAAAATGACAGGAAATGTAATGCAAGATCAAAATGTAATTTAATGCAAGAAGAAAACTTGAATATAAAAATGATTGAAATTTGTAAATGGTGGAAGCATGCGTACATTTTCCTCACTCGTTTCTCAAATGTCCAGATACTTTGAATTTACAGAAATATAAGTACAATTACGGACCCCTCACACAATGAACATGAGCCCCCTTATACACTACTCTAAAATAACTACCTAAGAATGGTCGACTAACCTATCACGACACGTTTCAATCCCATGCATTCGTTTCTTCCAACAAGCTTCCACGTGTCTTCGGGTAATCGTCTGTGTTAAACTAGTTCCTGCTCTTATAATACCATTTAAATATCTTAACTACTTTTACTGGTTATCAGGAACTGAGTCAACTACATCGAAGTCCCTAAGATCGACTACGCTACGACAACACACTCTGTAGTACTTTCCACATGCAATATCCAAGTCGACATTGTTTCCATTGTAATGATGAACTCCAACCTTAGCTAACATTGCATAGTACTCAATTTCACTAAGTCCCAAACTCTAAGAACATCCTTTGATTTCCAACCTCATTGACCAACCTCATTATATGTAGTTTCTAACCTCTAATCACATTGACTTCCATTTGATTGCATTTAATTTCTACTTTTCCACGTGGCATATTTGTTGTCTTCAGTCGCCATTTATAGTTGAGTCAAAAAATCCAAGGTAACAAATTGCCCCTCAAAAGGCCATGTTTTGATTTAGATAAAACAAGAGAGACGTGGCCTTTTTTATAACATTTTTTGAAAACACTTCACTTCTGCTGACGTCATTGTCATCATTGCCTCTTTTATGATGCATTGTCATTTTCCATGAGATCTGCTCAAAATCTCATCATTACTCCTACTTCCTAGGAGGTCATGGGTTTGCACATTTGCAATAACTGCTCCCACTCACATCAATGTTGTGCTTCTTAAACCTATGAAACTTTTCAATCGCCCCCACACGGATGCCATGTGTCCAATTTGGGACATGCAACGAGAAGCTAATAAATATCCATTTTCAGCTCTTTTGTTCTTCTTCTTCACTTCAACTTCTTCCATAGTTTCTTTTCACGCAGAGCTCATACCATTATCATCTTTCCCCAAAGAACTTCATTTTCATCCATGGCAACCACTCAAGCAATGCCATCCAAATCCGACCCTAGCAATAATCCACTAGCTTTCACAATCTTACCAAATGAGGATTAAGAAGTTAGAGAGTTCATCTCTGGGCCTCCATTGTCAAATGAGAAAATTGTTATCTGGGCAAAATAGGTACTCATCCATTATTCCTTGTCCAACAAACTCTATGCTTTCTTAGGACCTTATCCTACAAAGAGGTCGCATGATCGTTCCTGCCAGCCATTTCTCTCTATACCTCTAGTCAAAACCAGTTAAGCAGTTGTAAACAATATAGAAAATAACTGTTACAAGAACCAATAACACCAATAGTATTTAACACACATGTTGCACATAAGGGTATAAACAAGTTCACAAAACCTAGGTCGAATGAACCGATATGCTCTTATACCAACTATGTAACATTCTAAAACCCCAAACACTTAGTTTATAAAAACATATGGATAATTTACTCAAAAATAGGGTGTCACATTTTCTCAGCAAAAAAATCTTTCTCAATTATCATATTATAGCAGCGGAAAATAAATAATAAAACAACAACTCAATTTAAGTGTTTCGTAAACAAAATCAAATTCATTTCAAATCATGAAAGAAACAGTTCAATAACTCTCGGGACATAAAATATAAAGATAACACGTCCCAATGTTACATTATCAGAGTGGCACACATAAATTAAAATAAACTCAAAAGCAATAAATGACGAAGAAGGCCAATACGCCATCCTCAAAAAACACAACAACAACTAAGGCTCTTCTACTTTAGTATTTGCACCACATCCGTAAAGAATAACACAAACAAGCAAACAATGGGTGATAGTACATTCACACATGTTAGCGGTGTATAAAAGAACAAGGATAGTGTAAATAATATCACTCATCAATCACAGGAATCATCCATAACAAGATTCAACTACAAATGCGGTTATGTATGCAACCTATCTCATCTCCTCTACTCCAATGCATATGGTACCAAGGTTTTTGGATATCAGAGGTATGTTAATGGTTAATCTAGTCGTCATTGGTTCCTCTCAGAACCTGGTTCCATCTATGAACTATCAGACTCATTATCGGTTCCTCTCTGAACCTGGTTCCATCTCTGAACCATCATACTCATCGTAGGTTCCTCTCTAAACCTGAGACTCGTCACTGAAATTAAGTATGTCACCTATCTACGATATACATGATGCATGAATGCAACAAACCAAATGCAATACTCGTCTCAAACCTTCAACTCCAATACTCGTTATTGGTTCCTCTCTGTACCTAAAACTCAACATAACATCGCCAATACAAAGCCACAATAATGATTCCCCTTTGAACCAACACCTCAACATAAATCAACATTTTTATCATATCTCATCAAAATAATTAAATTATGTAACTTCTCAAAAAATTCATCAATACTTATCAACAACATGAAAACAACATCAAATAAACATCAAAAATAGAATCTACTAAAAAATAGAGTCGACGATCCAAAATCGATCAAACAAGGGTATGACGGTCACCCAACAGGCATGCCGACCTTCATGCCTACATGTCAGCACTACTTCCCACACAACTCATCATCATACTCACGCATGGAAAAGAAATCGTACATGAGATCCATGACTGTCTCTCTACCACCTTGTCGACGCTCGTCAGCTTAATCAACACAGTGACGATTGGCATGTTACGAAGGTGATGCCTGTCACTATTGTGCAGAATGCAAATTCTTCATTTTTCACCATTGTAGTACTTTCAAAGTTCTAATTTCGATTCTAGAAAACCCAAAACTCACAACAATTATCACATATCCATTATACAACATTGAGCACATCAACTCTGCACGACATAACCATTTATATCATCGATTGATGAAAAGATCATTAGCATGTTCATCAACTCTAAGGATCTCAACATGAACATCAGAATATAGATTTGCGCATGCATTTTTATACGAAAATCAATCACCAATACAACACAAATTTTACAACATATCAAAGTAATCAAGAGAGATTTTGCACAAACCATCTCTAGATTCAATAAATTTATCAAAGTAAGAAAATAGAAAGAAATGGGAAAGAGGATAAGGAATCCTCTCTATCATTATACCCTAAACACTCATATCATGAACAATTCTCCTACCTCGAATTTGCAGCAAACTTCAAGATACAACAATGGGATTTATCTTTTTTCCTACCTCTTGCTCTACTAGGACGTTTCGATTAGATGAGCCATTGATTTTGTATTCAATTGTTGTGTAATTGAATTTTATAAAATAATATTATAAGTTATTTTTTAATTTATTTATTTATTTCAGTTTTCTTAATTAAAATTATTAAAATTAAAAAATAAAAAAAAAACAAAGTAGTAGCCATTACTGCCTGTGGCGCATGCTTTACTACTGCCTGTGGTGCATGCTTCTATTGGATGGATGCATGGGCCACTTGTAGTGGCATCATGTAAATGCATTCGCAACTAGGAGTAGCGTCTTAGTGCAAAATACCATAGCACACACCACCTAGAGTGACTACTCCTCTTGTCGTACAAATTTTTATTATTGAAATATGGTTAATTATCTTACCGAGCGATCAGGACATTAGATGGGCCGAAGACGATTGTCTGTGATGCTGGGTAAAAAGGAGGAGGAGGGGGTGTACCTGCAAGGCACTCCGATGGTAAAGTAAGAAAACGAGCAAGTACAGAATATGTGTTTCTAGGTAAGAAATTGGATACCTGACCCTCTCAAGTGAGAGAGTTTATATAATGCCCCCAGCGCTTGGCCATTGATCCCTATTTTTAGGGGGAGATAACCGTTTCCCGAAGAATAGGTAACTGACCGAAATAGCCGTTAAGACGGGCAGACGTGCCAATAACTAGCCGTTATGACGGGCAAAGGTACAGTTACAGGCACAAGCGACTTGGCTATTTCTGAATGAAGGAACCGCGCGTGACGGGCAGAGACTGACGGAGAGAAGTGTTGTGACCAAGGGTAAATGGGTTAGCCTTCCCTGTTGGAGGGGCAAGAAGGTAAATTCTCCCTCAAAGAAGTTGGACATAGGCAATTAAGCTGTTCTGGGAACAGAAGTGGATTAGGTCGTGCCTAGCCATCGGGGCAGTCCGGAACAGTTAATTTAGTAAATAATTTAAAAAAGTGATGATTTTAATAGTTAATTTTAAAAAGTGGTTATTTAAAAAAAAACACTAAATATTGAGTTGCTCTATTTATTAAAATTAAATATTGAGGTTCTATTTTATCTATTAAAAAGTGCTTTATAAAAAAATAATCGAAAAAGAATAAAAAAGTGATTATGGGTCAAATAAAATTTCCAAAATACTCTTTAAATAGAACTCAAAGTAACAGCATTATTCATTCAATCCCAATCTTGATTTTTAGTCCAAATTGAAAATGAAAAAACCCTCTACTTTTATGTCATTTTTTCAAATTCTTCTCTTTTCTTGTTTTTTTCTCCAACTCCCTCAATCCTCTATTCAAACGAATGAAATAGTTCTTGATGATTTGGTGGATGACATATGCAAAAAGACACCAAATTTTAACCTATGTAGCTCAACTATACATTCCAATCCTCAAGCAGGCAAAAGTGCCGCAAATGGTATAGCCGTCATTATGGTTAATGACATTCTACAAAGTGTCACTGATACATTGAGTTTTATACAAGGTCTTGTGAAAGAAACCAAAGATCCTGAATTGCAAAGAAAGTATGTTGTTTGTGCTGAGACATACAATCCATTAGTGAAAACCATTCTTCCACAAGCAGTTGATTCTATAAACAAAAAAAACTATGGACTTGCCATTTACTCTATGGGTTATGTTGGAAAGGATATTGATTCTTGCAACAACCAATTCTCAACTGGTTCACCTTTCGCTGATAAGACTAGCAGTTTGCATAAATTGCTTGATATTGGTTCAGCCATTCTAAAACAATTATAAAATATGGCTGATAATTTTATTGATGTATTCTTATTCAATAAATTAAATAAATAGTTTTTATGGATAATAATTAGTATTACTACAATACTCCCTGTATACTTTGTAGCAGCTGTTTTGATATACTAGTAGTACTTTTATTTTTGTTAATTTTCTTTCTTACTCTTTATTAAGATTTTGTCAATGAATGGGTGGAAAGTATAAACAATATATTGCTTAATTACTCTGTCATTTCATTTCATGTAATAAATAATTTATTCAATTTATTATTATATAAAAATGCAATAATATATTGAATTTAATCTGTTCATTTTAAAATATGGAATAATTCAATCCATTCAACTTATGTTAACTTATGTTATATTTTAAAGATTATTTTTATTGTTTATTTAAAATCTAGAATCAAACTGTTTTACTATGTTTATTTAAATAATTTGCTATAAATTTATTTTTGTAAATACAAGTTTTAAAAAAATTAAAAATTAATTACAAATAAAAATAATATATATACTTCTAAGTTAAAAATAATAAAGTTCAGTGTTACATTATGATTCTATTTGATAATTTTTTTATTTCCTGAAACTACCAGTAACACACGATAAATATTATGTATTTGCCATTGTTACGAAACATAAATAAATTAGAAACATATAGTAGGGGTTCGAAGATTTTGTCCCATCTATATAGTTTGTTGTGTAAAAATGAAAAAAAAGTATACTTATTAATTTTATTCTTGTGCCTTTTTTCTACAAGCATGGGGTTGGTCAAGAATGTCGTCACTCGCCCCGGTCAACGAGAAGTCATTGCCATTCTCATTCGCAACAAAGTAAATTTATCTTAATACTTCGAATTTGTTAGGCTTTATATTACGGCTAACTTAAATAATGTATTTTCAATCCTTTCGCTTTAGGTGGTCTGTTCCGGGGATGAATTACAATGGATGTCCCAAACACGCTATAGTAGTGTATCACAATCTTTTAGACCATCTTAGACCAGGCGATTTATTAAAACTAAACAACTCTAAATTTGGTTTTAATATTACCAAATTACAAATCTTCTAATCATGTATTTTCTTATACAGTTTATTTGGAGACCTTGTCTAGGTATCGATCATGAGGTTAACCCCGAGGATGTCGTAGTTTGGACAGCAAAAACACCAATCATCAGCTTCACTATTATGGAGATGCACCAAAGTGACCGTGTGAAACTGCAGTTCGACATGCAACAACAAATTCTAAACCCTCCGACGTGTTTGGGAGACTGGCATCAGCAAAGAGCCAATGTTCAATGGGGTTATTCCGATTGGAAAGACTTTGCTAAAGAGATGTGTCTTCAATGGAGGAATCGACGTCGATACATCTGAAATGAACCTATCATACAAGGTGCTAGACCAACTCTATATTATATGAATTGGTTTAGGTCAGTTACAATAACATAGTTTATGTCTGAGCCTAGGTATTTGATCGACCCATGTCAACGAGCTTCATCATCATACGCCCAACAACAAACCCACGCCCAACAGCCAACCCCACACCATTACCAAACCCAACAACCTACCTAACACCATTACCAAACCCAACAACAATATCAACCCACCCAAACCCAATGACCAACTTCACAACATCACCATACCATATACACCTAACCTCACAGCCAATACATGCCACACACCCAAACACAAAACCAAGAGCATGACCCATACCACCAACAACCATATGTCGCCACCACATCTGTCTATAGCCCCGATAATTTATATGATTCCACCCCATCCCACCATACCCCCCCACCAATTAACACTCAAACATCCCGCCGCCAAAGCACCCAACCACCATATGAATTTCTTACACCACAAGAACCATTGCTTCGTTTCAAAAATGATTAAATGCACTACTACAGAAATGATTTTTAGCAGCGCATCAAAAGACAGTGCTTTTTGAAAAAGCGCTGCTAAAGAGTCAGGGAAAAAAAAGAAAAAAATTAGTAGACTTTAGACAGCGCTTTTAGCAAAGCGCTGCTAAACGTGATGGTTATTGTTAACGATAGAAAGCGCTTTATAAAAAGCGCTGCTAAAAGTAGGCCCTACAAAAGCGCTTTTAAAAAGTGGTTATTTAAAAAAAAAACACTAAATATTGAGGTTCTATTTTATCTATTAAAAAGTGCTTTATAAAAAAATAATCGAAAAAGAATAAGAAAGTGATTATGGGTCAAATAAAATTTCCAAAATACTCTTTAAATAGAACTCAAAGTAACAGCATTATTCATTCAATCCCAATCTTGATTTTTAGTCCAAATTGAAAATGAAAAAACCCTCTACTTTTATGTCATTTTTTCAAATTCTTCTCTTTTCTTGTTTTTTTCTCCAACTCCCTCAATCCTCTATTCAAACGAATGAAATAGTTCTTGATGATTTGGTGGATGACATATGCAAAAAGACACCAAATTTTAACCTATGTAGCTCAACTATACATTCCAATCCTCAAGCAGGCAAAAGTGACGCAAATGGTATAGCCGTCATTATGGTTAATGACATTCTACAAAGTGTCACTGATACATTGAGTTTTATACAAGGTCTTGTGAAAGAAACCAAAGATCCTGAATTGCAAAGAAAGTATGTTGTTTGTGCTGAGACATACAATCCATTAGTGAAAACCATTCTTCCACAAGCAGTTGATTCTATAAACAAAAAAAACTATGGACTTGCCATTTACTCTATGGGTTATGTTGGAAAGGATATTGATTCTTGCAACAACCAATTCTCAACTGGTTCACCTTTAGCTGATAAGACTAGCAGTTTGCATAAATTGCTTGATATTGGTTCAGCCATTCTAAAACAATTATAAAATATGGCTGATAATTTTATTGATGTATTCTTATTCAATAAATTAAATAAATAGTTTTTATGGATAATAATTAGTATTACTACAATACTCCCTGTATACTTTGTAGCAGCTGTTTTGATATACTAGTAGTACTTTTATTTTTGTTAATTTTCTTTCTTACTCTTTATTAAGATTTTGTCAATGAATGGGTGGAAAGTATAAACAATATATTGCTTAATTACTCTGTCATTTCATTTCATGTAATAAATAATTTATTCAATTTATTATTATATAAAAATGCAATAATATATTGAATTTAATCTGTTCATTTTAAAATATGGAATAATTCAATCCATTCAACTTATGTTAACTTATGTTATATTTTAAAGATTATTTTTATTGTTTATTTAAAATCTAGAATCAAACTGTTTTACTATGTTTATTTAAATAATTTGCTATAAATTTATTTTTGTAAATACAAGTTTTAAAAAAATTAAAAATTAATTACAAATAAAAATAATATATATACTTCTAAGTTAAAAATAATAAAGTTCAGTGTTACATTATGATTCTATTTGATAATTTTTTTATTTCCTGAAACTACCAGTAACACACGATAAATATTATGTATTTGCCATTGTTACGAAACATAAATAAATTAGAAACATATAGTAGGGGTTCGAAGATTTTGTCCCATCTATATAGTTTGTTGTGTAAAAATGAAAAAAAAGTATACTTATTAATTTTATTCTTGTGCCTTTTTTCTACAAGCATGGGGTTGGTCAAGAATGTCGTCACTCGCCCCGGTCAACGAGAAGTCATTGCCATTCTCATTCGCAACAAAGTAAATTTATCTTAATACTTCGAATTTGTTAGGCTTTATATTACGGCTAACTTAAATAATGTATTTTCAATCCTTTCGCTTTAGGTGGTCTGTTCCGGGGATGAATTACAATGGATGTCCCAAACACGCTATAGTAGTGTATCACAATCTTTTAGACCATCTTAGACCAGGCGATTTATTACAACTAAACAACTCTAAATTTGGTTTTAATATTACCAAATTACAAATCTTCTAATCATGTATTTTCTTATACAGTTTATTTGGAGACCTTGTCTAGGTATCGATCATGAGGTTAACCCCGAGGATGTCGTAGTTTGGACAGCAAAAACACCAATCAACAGCTTCACTATTATGGAGATGCACCAAAGTGACCGTGTGAAACTGCAGTTCGACATGCAACAACAAATTCTAAACCCTCCGACGTGTTTGGGAGACTGGCATCAGCAAAGAGCCAATGTTCAATGGGGTTATTCCGATTGGAAAGACTTTGCTAAAGAGATGTGTCTTCAATGGAGGAATCGACGTCGATACATCTGAAATGAACCTATCATACAAGGTGCTAGACCAACTCTATATTATATGAATTGGTTTAGGTCAGTTACAATGACATAGTTTATGTCTGAGCCTAGGTATTTGATCGACCCATGTCAACGAGCTTCATCATCATACGCCCAACAACAAACCCACGCCCAACAGCCAACCCCACACCATTACCAAACCCAACAACCTACCTAACCCCATTACCAAACTCAACAACAATATCAACCCACCCAAACCCAATGACCAACTTCACAACATCACCATACCATATACACCTAACCTCACAGCCAATACATGCCACACACCCAAACACAAAACCAAGAGCATGACCCATACCACCAACAACCATATGTCGCCACCACATCTGTCTATAGCCCCAATAATTTATATGATTCCACCCCATCCCACCATACCCCCCCACCAATTAACACTCAAACATCCCGCCGCCAAAGCACCCAACCACCATATGAATTTCTTACACCACAAGAACCATTGCTTCGTTTCAAAAATGATTAAATGCACTACTACAGAAATGATTTTTAGCAGCGCATCAAAAGACAGTGCTTTTTGAAAAAGCGCTGCTAAAGAGTCAGGGAAAAAAAAGAAAAAAATTAGTAGACTTTAGACAGCGCTTTTAGCAAAGCGCTGCTAAACGTGATGGTTATTGTTAACGATAGAAAGCGCTTTATAAAAAGCGCTGCTAAAAGTAGGCCCTACAAATGCGCTTTTAAAAAGTGGTTATTTATAAAAAAAACACTAAATATTGAGGTTCTATTTTATCTATTAAAAAGTGATTTATAAAAAAATAATCGAAAAAGAATAAGAAAGTGATTATGGGTCAAATAATATTTCAAAAATACTCTTTAAATAGAACTCAAAGTAACAGCATTATTCATTCAATCCCAATCTTGATTTTTAGTCCAAATTGAAAATGAAAAAACCCTCGACTTTTATGTCATTTTTTCAAATTCTTCTCTTTTCTTGTTTTTTTCTCCAACTCCCTCAATCCTCTATTCAAACGAATGAAATAATTCTTGATGATTTGGTGGATGACATATGCAAAAAGACACCAAATTTTAACCTATGTAGCTCAACTATACATTCCAATCCTCAAGCAGGCAAAAGTGACGCAAATGGTATAGCCGTCATTATGGTTAATGACATTCTACAAAGTGTCACTGATACATTGAGTTTTATACAAGGTCTTGTGAAAGAAACCAAAGATCCTGAATTGCAAAGAAAGTATGTTGTTTGTGCTGAGACATACAATCCATTAGTGAAAACCATTCTTCCACAAGCAGTTGATTCTATAAACAAAAAAAACTATGGACTTGCCATTTACTCTATGGGTTATGTTGGAAAGGATATTGATTCTTGCAACAACCAATTCTCAACTGGTTCACCTTTAGCTGATAAGACTAGCAGTTTGCATAAATTGCTTGATATTGGTTCAGCCATTCTAAAACAATTATAAAATATGGCTGATAATTTTATTGATGTATTCTTATTCAATAAATTAAATAAATAGTTTTTATGGATAATAATTAGTATTACTACAATACTCCCTGTATACTTTGTAGCAGCTGTTTTGATATACTAGTAGTACTTTTATTTTTGTTAATTTTCTTTCTTACTCTTTATTAAGATTTTGTCAATGAATGGGTGGAAAGTATAAACAATATATTGCTTAATTACTCTGTCATTTCATTTCATGTAATAAATAATTTATTCAATTTATTATTATATAAAAATGCAATAATATATTGAATTTAATCTGTTCATTTTAAAATATGGAATAATTCAATCCATTCAACTTATGTTAACTTATGTTATATTTTAAAGATTATTTTTATTGTTTATTTAAAATCTAGAATCAAACTGTTTTACTATGTTTATTTAAATAATTTGCTATAAATTTATTTTTGTAAATACAAGTTTTAAAAAATTTAAAAATTAATCACAAATAAAAATAATATATATACTTCTAAGTTAAAAATAATAAAGTTCAGTGTTACATTATGATTCTATTTGATAATTTTTTTATTTCCTGAAACTACTAGTAACACACGATAAATATTATGTATTTGCCATTGTTACGAAACATAAATAAATTAGAAACATATAGTAGGGGTTCGAAGATTTTGTCCCATCTATATAGTTTGTTGTGTAAAAATAAAAAAAAAGTATACTTATTAATTTTATTCTTGTGCCTTTTTTCTACAAGCATGGGGTTGGTCAAGAATGTCGTCACTCGCCCCGGTCAACGAGAAGTCATTGCCATTCTCATTCGCAACAAAGTAAATTTATCTTAATACTTCGAATTTGTTAGGCTTTATATTACGACTAACTTAAATAATGTATTTTCAATCCTTTCGCTTTAGGTGGTCTGTTCCGGGGATGAATTACAATGGATGTCCCAAACACGCTATAGTAGTGTATCACAATCTTTTAGACCATTTTAGACCAGGCGATTTATTACAACTAAACAACTCTAAATTTGGTTTTAATATTACCAAATTACAAATCTTCTAATCATGTATTTTCTTATACAGTTTATTTGGAGACCTTGTCTAGGTATCGATCATGAGGTTAACCCCGAGGATGTCGTAGTTTGGACAGCAAAAACACCAATCATCAGCTTCACTATTATGGAGATGCACCAAAGTGACCGTGTGAAACTGCAGTTCGACATGCAACAACAAATTCTAAACCCTCCGACGTGTTTGGGAGACTAGCATCAGCAAAGAGCCAATGTTCAATGGGGTTATTCCGATTGGAAAGACTTTGCCAAAGAGATGTGTCTTCAATGGAGGAATCAACGTCGATACATCTGAAATGAACCTATCATACAAGGTGCTAGACCAACTCTATATTATATGAATTGGTTTAGGTCAGTTACAATGACATAGTTTATGTCTGAGCCTAGGTATTTGATCGACCCATGTCAACGAGCTTCATCATCATACGCCCAACAACAAACCCACGCCCAACAGCCAACCCCACACCATTACCAAACCCAACAACCTACCTAACACCATTACCAAACCCAACAACAATATCAACCCACCCAAACCCAATGACCAACTTCACAACATCACCATACCATATACACCTAACCTCACAGCCAATACATGCCACACACCCAAACACAAAACCAAGAGCATGACCCATACCACCAACAACCATATGTCGCCACCACATCTGTCTATAGCCGCGATAATTTATATGATTCCACCCCATCCCACCATACCCCCCCCACCAATTAACACTCAAACATCCCGCCGCCAAAGCACCCAACCACCATATGAATTTCTTACACCACAAGAACCATTGCTTCGTTTCAAAAATGATTAAATGCACTACTACAGAAATGATTTTTAGCAGCGCATCAAAAGACAGTGCTTTTTGAAAAAGCGCTGCTAAAGAGTCAGGGAAAAAAAAGAAAAAAATTAGTAGACTTTAGACAGCGCTTTTAGCAAAGCGCTGCTAAACGTGATGGTTATTGTTAACGATAGAAAGCGCTTTATAAAAAGCGCTGCTAAAAGTAGGCCCTACAAAAGCGCTTTTAAAAAGTGGTTATTTATAAAAAAAACACTAAATATTGAGGTTCTATTTTATCTATTAAAAAGTGATTTATAAAAAAATAATCGAAAAAGAATAAGAAAGTGATTATGGGTCAAATAAAATTTCCAAAATACTCTTTAAATAGAACTCAAAGTAACAGCATTATTCATTCAATCCCAATCTTGATTTTTAGTCCAAATTGAAAATGAAAAAACCCTCGACTTTTATGTCATTTTTTTCAAATTCTTCTCTTTTCTTGTTTTTTTCTCCAACTCCCTCAATCCTCTATTCAAACGAATGAAATAATTCTTGATGATTTGGTGGATGACATATGCAAAAAGACACCAAATTTTAACCTATGTAGCTCAACTATACATTCCAATCCTCAAGCAGGCAAAAGTGACGCAAATGGTATATCCGTCATTATGGTTAATGACATTCTACAAAGTGTCACTGATACATTGAGTTTTATACAAGGTCTTGTGAAAGAAACCAAAGATCCTGAATTGCAAAGAAAGTATGTTGTTTGTGCTGAGACATACAATCCATTAGTGAAAACCATTCTTCCACAAGCAGTTGATTCTATAAACAAAAAAAACTATGGACTTGCCATTTACTCTATGGGTTATGTTGGAAAGGATATTGATTCTTGCAACAACCAATTCTCAACTGGTTCACCTTTAGCTGATAAGACTAGCAGTTTGCATAAATTGCTTGATATTGGTTCAGCCATTCTAAAACAATTATAAAATATGGCTGATAATTTTATTGATGTATTCTTATTCAATAAATTAAATAAATAGTTTTTATGGATAATAATTAGTATTACTACAATACTCCCTGTATACTTTGTAGCAGCTGTTTTGATATACTAGTACTACTTTTATTTTTGTTAATTTTCTTTCTTACTCTTTTTTAAGATTTTGTCAATGAATGGGTGGAAAGTATAAACAATATATTGCTTAATTACTCTGTCATTTCATTTCATGTAATAAATAATTTATTCAATTTATTATTATATAAAAATGCAATAATATATTGAATTTAATCTGTTCATTTTAAAATATGGAATAATTCAATCCATTCAACTTATGTTAACTTATGTTATATTTTAAATATTATTTTTATTGTTTATTTAAAATCTAGAATCAAACTGTTTTACTATGTTTATTTAAATAATTTGCTATAAATTTATTTTTGTAAATACAAGTTTTAAAAAATTTAAAAATTAATCACAAATAAAAATAATATATATACTTCTAAGTTAAAAATAATAAAGTTCAGTGTTACATTATGATTCTATTTGATAATTTTTTTATTTCCTGAAACTACCAGTAACACACGATAAATATTATGTATTTGCCATTGTTACGAAACATAAATAAATTAGAAACATATAGTAGGGGTTCGAAGATTTTGTCCCATCTATATAGTTTGTTGTGTAAAAATGAAAAAAAAGTATACTTATTAATTTTATTCTTGTGCCTTTTTTCTACAAGCATGGGGTTGGTCAAGAATGTCGTCACTCGCCCCGGTCAACGAGAAGTCATTGCCATTCTCATTCGCAACAAAGTAAATTTATCTTAATACTTCGAATTTGTTAGGCTTTATATTACGACTAACTTAAATAATGTATTTTCAATCCTTTCGCTTTAGGTGGTCTGTTCCGGGGATGAATTACAATGGATGTCCCAAACACGCTATAGTAGTGTATCACAATCTTTTAGACCATCTTAGACCAGGCGATTTATTACAACTAAACAACTCTAAATTTGGTTTTAATATTACCAAATTACAAATCTTCTAATCATGTATTTTCTTATACAGTTTATTTGGAGACCTTGTCTAGGTATCGATCATGAGGTTAACCCCGAGGATGTCGTAGTTTGGACAGCAAAAACACCAATCATCAGCTTCACTATTATGGAGATGCACCAAAGTGACCGTGTGAAACTGCAGTTCGACATGCAACAACAAATTCTAAACCCTCCGACGTGTTTGGGAGACTAGCATCAGCAAAGAGCCAATGTTCAATGGGGTTATTCCGATTGGAAAGACTTTGCCAAAGAGATGTGTCTTCAATGGAGGAATCAACGTCGATACATCTGAAATGAACCTATCATACAAGGTGCTAGACCAACTCTATATTATATGAATTGGTTTAGGTCAGTTACAATGACATAGTTTATGTCTGAGCCTAGGTATTTGATCGACCCATGTTAACGAGCTTCATCATCATACGCCCAACAACAAACCCACGCCCAACAGCCAACCCCACACCATTACCAAACCCAACAACCTACCTAACACCATTACCAAACCCAACAAAAATATCAACCCACCCAAACCCAATGACCAACTTCACAACATCACCATACCATATACACCTAACCTCACAGCCAATACATGCCACACACCCAAACACAAAACCAAGAGCATGACCCATACCACCAACAACCATATGTCGCCACCACATCTGTCTATAGCCCCGATAATTTATATGATTCCACCCCATCCCACCATACCCCCCCCACCAATTAACACTCAAACATCCCGCCGCCAAAGCACCCAACCACCATATGAATTTCTTACACCACAAGAACCATTGCTTCGTTTCAAAAATGATTAAATGCACTACTACAGAAATGATTTTTAGCAGCGCATCAAAAGACAATGCTTTTTGAAAAAGCGCTGCTAAAGAGTCAGGGAAAAAAAAGAAAAAAATTAGTAGACTTTAGACAGCGCTTTTAGCAAAGCGCTGCTAAACGTGATGGTTATTGTTAACGATAGAAAGCGCTTTATAAAAAGCGCTGCTAAAAGTAGGCCCTACAAAAGCGCTTTTAAAAAGTGGTTATTTATAAAAAAAAACACTAAATATTGAGGTTCTATTTTATCTATTAAAAAGTGATTTATAAAAAAATAATCGAAAAAGAATAAGAAAGTGATTATGGGTCAAATAAAATTTCCAAAATACTCTTTAAATAGAACTCAAAGTAACAGCATTATTCATTCAATCCCAATCTTGATTTTTAGTCCAAATTGAAAATGAAAAAACCCTCGACTTTTATGTCATTTTTTCAAATTCTTCTCTTTTCTTGTTTTTATCTCCAACTCCCTCAATCCTCTATTCAAACGAATGAAATAATTCTTGATGATTTGGTGGATGACATATGCAAAAAGACACCAAATTTTAACCTATGTAGCTCAACTATACATTCCAATCCTCAAGCAGGCAAAAGTGACGCAAATGGTATATCCGTCATTATGGTTAATGACATTCTACAAAGTGTCACTGATACATTGAGTTTTATACAAGGTCTTGTGAAAGAAACCAAAGATCCTGAATTGCAAAGAAAGTATGTTGTTTGTGCTGAGACATACAATCCATTAGTGAAAACCATTCTTCCACAAGCAGTTGATTCTATAAACAAAAAAAACTATGGACTTGCCATTTACTCTATGGGTTATGTTGGAAAGGATATTGATTCTTGCAACAACCAATTCTCAACTGGTTCACCTTTAGCTGATAAGACTAGCAGTTTGCATAAATTGCTTGATATTGGTTCAGCCATTCTAAAACAATTATAAAATATGGCTGATAATTTTATTGATGTATTCTTATTCAATAAATTAAATAAATAGTTTTTATGGATAATAATTAGTATTACTACAATACTCCCTGTATACTTTGTAGCAGCTGTTTTGATATACTAGTAGTACTTTTATTTTTGTTAATTTTCTTTCTTACTCTTTTTTAAGATTTTGTCAATGAATGGGTGGAAAGTATAAACAATATATTGCTTAATTACTCTGTCATTTCATTTCATGTAATAAATAATTTATTCAATTTATTATTATATAAAAATGCAATAATATATTGAATTTAATCTGTTCATTTTAAAATATGGAATAATTCAATCCATTCAACTTATGTTAACTTATGTTATATTTTAAATATTATTTTTATTGTTTATTTAAAATCTAGAATCAAACTGTTTTACTATGTTTATTTAAATAATTTGCTATAAATTTATTTTTGTAAATACAAGTTTTAAAAAATTTAAAAATTAATCACAAATAAAAATAATATATATACTTCTAAGTTAAAAATAATAAAGTTCAGTGTTACATTATGATTCTATTTGATAATTTTTTTATTTCCTGAAACTACCAGTAACACACGATAAATATTATGTATTTGCCATTGTTACGAAACATAAATAAATTAGAAACATATAGTAGGGGTTCGAAGATTTTGTCCCATCTATATAGTTTGTTGTGTAAAAATGAAAAAAAAGTATACTTATTAATTTTATTCTTGTGCCTTTTTTCTACAAGCATGGGGTTGGTCAAGAATGTCGTCACTCGCCCCGGTCAACGAGAAGTCATTGCCATTCTCATTCGCAACAAAGTAAATTTATCTTAATACTTCGAATTTGTTAGGCTTTATATTACGACTAACTTAAATAATGTATTTTCAATCCTTTCGCTTTAGGTGGTCTGTTCCGGGGATGAATTACAATGGATGTCCCAAACACGCTATAGTAGTGTATCACAATCTTTTAGACCATCTTAGACCAGGCGATTTATTACAACTAAACAACTCTAAATTTGGTTTTAATATTACCAAATTACAAATCTTCTAATCATGTATTTTCTTATACAGTTTATTTGGAGACCTTGTCTAGGTATCGATCATGAGGTTAACCCCGAGGATGTCGTAGTTTGGACAGCAAAAACACCAATCATCAGCTTCACTATTATGGAGATGCACCAAAGTGACCGTGTGAAACTGCAGTTCGACATGCAACAACAAATTCTAAACCCTCCGACGTGTTTGGGAGACTAGCATCAGCAAAGAGCCAATGTTCAATGGGGTTATTCCGATTGGAAAGACTTTGCCAAAGAGATGTGTCTTCAATGGAGGAATCAACGTCGATACATCTGAAATGAACCTATCATACAAGGTGCTAGACCAACTCTATATTATATGAATTGGTTTAGGTCAGTTACAATGACATAGTTTATGTCTGAGCCTAGGTATTTGATCGACCCATGTCAACGAGCTTCATCATCATACGCCCAACAACAAACCCACGCCCAACAGCCAACCCCACACCATTACCAAACCCAACAACCTACCTAACACCATTACCAAACCCAACAACAATATCAACCCACCCAAACCCAATGACCAACTTCACAACATCACCATACCATATACACCTAACCTCACAGCCAATACATGCCACACACCCAAACACAAAACCAAGAGCATGACCCATACCACCAACAACCATATGTCGCCACCACATCTGTCTATAGCCCCGATAATTTATATGATTCCACCCCATCCCACCATACCCCCCCCCCCCACCAATTAACACTCAAACATCCCGCCGCCAAAGCACCCAACCACCATATGAATTTCTTACACCACAAGAACCATTGCTTCGTTTCAAAAATGATTAAATGCACTACTACAGAAATGATTTTTAGCAGCGCATCAAAAGACAGTGCTTTTTGAAAAAGCGCTGCTAAAGAGTCAGGGAAAAAAAAGAAAAAAATTAGTAGACTTTAGACAGCGCTTTTAGCAAAGCGCTGCTAAACGTGATGGTTATTGTTAACGATAGAAAGCGCTTTATAAAAAGCGCTGCTAAAAGTAGGCCCTACAAAAGCGCTTTTAAAAAGTGGTTATTTATAAAAAAAACACTAAATATTGAGGTTCTATTTTATCTATTAAAAAGTGATTTATAAAAAAATAATCGAAAAAGAATAAGAAAGTGATTATGGGTCAAATAAAATTTCCAAAATACTCTTTAAATAGAACTCAAAGTAACAGCATTATTCATTCAATCCCAATCTTGATTTTTAGTCCAAATTGAAAATGAAAAAACCCTCGACTTTTATGTCATTTTTTCAAATTCTTCTCTTTTCTTGTTTTTTTCTCCAACTCCCTCAATCCTCTATTCAAACGAATGAAATAATTCTTGATGATTTGGTGGATGACATATGCAAAAAGACACCAAATTTTAACCTATGTAGCTCAACTATACATTCCAATCCTCAAGCAGGCAAAAGTGACACAAATGGTATATCCGTCATTATGGTTAATGACATTCTACAAAGTGTCACTGATACATTGAGTTTTATACAAGGTCTTGTGAAAGAAACCAAAGATCCTGAATTGCAAAGAAAGTATGTTGTTTGTGCTGAGACATACAATCCATTAGTGAAAACCATTCTTCCACAAGCAGTTGATTCTATAAACAAAAAAAACTATGGACTTGCCATTTACTCTATGGGTTATGTTGGAAAGGATATTGATTCTTGCAACAACCAATTCTCAACTGGTTCACCTTTAGCTGATAAGACTAGCAGTTTGCATAAATTGCTTGATATTGGTTCAGCCATTCTAAAACAATTATAAAATATGGCTGATAATTTTATTGATGTATTCTTATTCAATAAATTAAATAAATAGTTTTTATGGATAATAATTAGTATTACTACAATACTCCCTGTATACTTTGTAGCAGCTGTTTTGATATACTAGTAGTACTTTTATTTTTGTTAATTTTCTTTCTTACTCTTTATTAAGATTTTGTCAATGAATGGGTGGAAAGTATAAACAATATATTGCTTAATTACTCTGTCATTTCATTTCATGTAATAAATAATTTATTCAATTTATTATTATATAAAAATGCAATAATATATTGAATTTAATCTGTTCATTTTAAAATATGGAATAATTCAATCCATTCAACTTATGTTAACTTATGTTATATTTTAAATATTATTTTTATTGTTTATTTAAAATCTAGAATCAAACTGTTTTACTATGTTTATTTAAATAATTTGCTATAAATTTATTTTTGTAAATACAAGTTTTAAAAAATTTAAAAATTAATCACAAATAAAAATAATATATATACTTCTAAGTTAAAAATAATAAAGTTCAGTGTTACATTATGATTCTATTTGATAATTTTTTTATTTCCTGAAACTACCAGTAACACACGATAAATATTATGTATTTGCCATTGTTACGAAACATAAATAAATTAGAAACATATAGTAGGGGTTCGAAGATTTTGTCCCATCTATATAGTTTGTTGTGTAAAAATGAAAAAAAAGTATACTTATTAATTTTATTCTTGTGCCTTTTTTCTACAAGCATGGGGTTGGTCAAGAATGTCGTCACTCGCCCCGGTCAACGAGAAGTCATTGCCATTCTCATTCGCAACAAAGTAAATTTATCTTAATACTTCGAATTTGTTAGGCTTTATCTTACGACTAACTTAAATAATGTATTTTCAATCCTTTCGCTTTAGGTGGTCTGTTCCGGGGATGAATTACAATGGATGTCCCAAACACGCTATAGTAGTGTATCACAATCTTTTAGACCATCTTAGACCAGGCGATTTATTACAACTAAACAACTCTAAATTTGGTTTTAATATTACCAAATTACAAATCTTCTAATCATGTATTTTCTTATACAGTTTATTTGGAGACCTTGTCTAGGTATCGATCATGAGGTTAACCCCGAGGATGTCGTAGTTTGGACAGCAAAAACACCAATCATCAGCTTCACTATTATGGAGATGCACCAAAGTGACCGTGTGAAACTGCAAGTCGACATGCAACAACAAATTCTAAACCCTCCGACATGTTTGGGAGACTAGCATCAGCAAAGAGCCAATGTTCAATGGGGTTATTCCGATTGGAAAGACTTTGCTAAAGAGATGTGTCTTCAATGGAGGAATCAACGTCGATACATCTGAAATGAACCTATCATACAAGGTGCTAGACCAACTCTATATTATATGAATTGGTTTAGGTCAGTTACAATGACATAGTTTATGTCTGAGCCTAGGTATTTGATCGACCCATGTCAACGAGCTTCATCATCATACGCCCAACAACAAACCCACGCCCAACAGCCAACCCCACACCATTACCAAACCCAACAACCTACCTAACACCATTACCAAACCCAACAACAATATCAACCCACCCAAACCCAATGACCAACTTCACAACATCACCATACCATATACACCTAACCTCACAGCCAATACATGCCACACACCCAAACACAAAACCAAGAGCATGACCCATACCACCAACAACCATATGTCGCCACCACATCTGTCTATAGCCCCGATAATTTATATGATTCCACCCCATCCCACCATACCCCCCCACCAATTAACACTCAAACATCCCGCCGCCAAAGCACCCAACCACCATATGAATTTCTTACACCACAAGAACCATTGCTTCGTTTCAAAAATGATTAAATGCACTACTACAGAAATGATTTTTAGCAGCGCATCAAAAGACAGTGCTTTTTGAAAAAGCGCTGCTAAAGAGTCAGGGAAAAAAAAGAAAAAAATTAGTAGACTTTAGACAGCGCTTTTAGCAAAGCGCTGCTAAACGAGATGGTTATTGTTAACGATAGAAAGCGCTTTATAAAAAGCGCTGCTAAAAGTAGGCCCTACAAAAGCGCTTTTAAAAAGTGGTTATTTATAAAAAAAACACTAAATATTGAGGTTCTATTTTATCTATTAAAAAGTGATTTATAAAAAAATAATCGAAAAAGAATAAGAAAGTGATTATGGGTCAAATAAAATTTCCAAAATACTCTTTAAATAGAACTCAAAGTAACAGCATTATTCATTCAATCCCAATCTTGATTTTTAGTCCAAATTGAAAATGAAAAAACCCTCGACTTTTATGTCATTTTTTCAAATTCTTCTCTTTTCTTGTTTTTTTCTCCAACTCCCTCAATCCTCTATTCAAACGAATGAAATAATTCTTGATGATTTGGTGGATGACATATGCAAAAAGACACCAAATTTTAACCTATGTAGCTCAACTATACATTCCAATCCTCAAGCAGGCAAAAGTGACGCAAATGGTATATCCGTCATTATGGTTAATGACATTCTACAAAGTGTCACTGATACATTGAGTTTTATACAAGGTCTTGTGAAAGAAACCAAAGATCCTGAATTGCAAAGAAAGTATGTTGTTTGTGCTGAGACATACAATCCATTAGTGAAAACCATTCTTCCACAAGCAGTTGATTCTATAAACAAAAAAAACTATGGACTTGCCATTTACTCTATGGGTTATGTTGGAAAGGATATTGATTCTTGCAACAACCAATTCTCAACTGGTTCACCTTTAGCTGATAAGACTAGCAGTTTGCATAAATTGCTTGATATTGGTTCAGCCATTCTAAAACAATTATAAAATATGGCTGATAATTTTATTGATGTATTCTTATTCAATAAATTAAATAAATAGTTTTTATGGATAATAATTAGTATTACTACAATACTCCCTGTATACTTTGTAGCAGCTGTTTTGATATACTAGTAGTACTTTTATTTTTGTTAATTTTCTTTCTTACTCTTTATTAAGATTTTGTCAATGAATGGGTGGAAAGTATAAACAATATATTGCTTAATTACTCTGTCATTTCATTTCATGTAATAAATAATTTATTCAATTTATTATTATATAAAAATGCAATAATATATTGAATTTAATCTGTTCATTTTAAAATATGGAATAATTCAATCCATTCAACTTATGTTAACTTATGTTATATTTTAAATATTATTTTTATTGTTTATTTAAAATCTAGAATCAAACTGTTTTACTATGTTTATTTAAATAATTTGCTATAAATTTATTTTTGTAAATACAAGTTTTAAAAAATTTAAAAATTAATCACAAATAAAAATAATATATATACTTCTAAGTTAAAAATAATAAAGTTCAGTGTTACATTATGATTCTATTTGATAATTTTTTTATTTCCTGAAACTACCAGTAACACACGATAAATATTATGTATTTGCCATTGTTACGAAACATAAATAAATTAGAAACATATAGTAGAGGTTCGAAGATTTTGTCCCATCTATATAGTTTGTTGTGTAAAAATGAAAAAAAAGTATACTTATTAATTTTATTCTTGTGCCTTTTTTCTACAAGCATGGGGTTGGTCAAGAATGTCGTCACTCGCCCCGGTCAACGAGAAGTCATTGCCATTCTCATTCGCAACAAAGTAAATTTATCTTAATACTTCGAATTTGTTAGGCTTTATATTACGACTAACTTAAATAATGTATTTTCAATCCTTTCGCTTTAGGTGGTCTGTTCCGGGGATGAATTACAATGGATGTCCCAAACACGCTATAGTAGTGTATCACAATCTTTTAGACCATCTTAGACCAGGCGATTTATTACAACTAAACAACTCTAAATTTGGTTTTAATATTACCAAATTACAAATCTTCTAATCATGTATTTTCTTATACAGTTTATTTGGAGACCTTGTCTAGGTATCGATCATGAGGTTAACCCCGAGGATGTCGTAGTTTGGACAGCAAAAACACCAATCATCAGCTTCACTATTATGGAGATGCACCAAAGTGACCGTGTGAAACTGCAGTTCGACATGCAACAACAAATTCTAAACCCTCCGACATGTTTGGGAGACTAGCATCAGCAAAGAGCCAATGTTCAATGGGGTTATTCCGATTGGAAAGACTTTGCTAAAGAGATGTGTCTTCAATGGAGGAATCGACGTCGATACATCTGAAATGAACCTATCATACAAGGTGCTAGACCAACTCTATATTATATGAATTGGTTTAGGTCAGTTACAATGACATAGTTTATGTCTGAGCCTAGGTATTTGATCGACCCATGTCAACGAGCTTCATCATCATACGCCCAACAACAAACCCACGCCCAACAGCCAACCCCACACCATTACCAAACCCAACAACCTACCTAACACCATTACCAAACCCAACAACAATATCAACCCACCCAAACCCAATGACCAACTTTACAACATCACCATACCATATACACCTAACCTCACAGCCAATACATGCCACACACCCAAACACAAAACCAAGAGCATGACCCATACCACCAACAACCATATGTCGCCACCACATCTGTTTATAACCCCGATAATTTATATGATTCCACCCCATCCCACCATACCCCCCCACCAATTAACACTCAAACATCCCGCCGCCAAAGCACCCAACCACCATATGAATTTCTTACACCACAAGAACCATTGCTTCGTTTCAAAAATGATTAAATGCACTACTACAGAAATGATTTTTAGCAGCGCATCAAAAGACAGTGCTTTTTGAAAAAGCGCTGCTAAAGAGTCAGGGAAAAAAAAGAAAAAAATTAGTAGACTTTAGACAGCGCTTTTAGCAAAGCGCTGCTAAACGTGATGGTTATTGTTAACGATAGAAAGCGCTTTATAAAAAGCGCTGCTAAAAGTAGGCCCTACAAAAGCGCTTTTAAAAAGTGGTTATTTATAAAAAAAACACTAAATATTGAGGTTCTATTTTATCTATTAAAAAGTGATTTATAAAAAAATAATCGAAAAAGAATAAGAAAGTGATTATGGGTCAAATAAAATTTCCAAAATACTCTTTAAATAGAACTTAAAGTAACAGCATTATTCATTCAATCCCAATCTTGATTTTTAGTCCAAATTGAAAATGAAAAAACCCTCGACTTTTATGTCATTTTTTCAAATTCTTCTCTTTTCTTGTTTTTTTCTCCAACTCCCTCAATCCTCTATTCAAACGAATGAAATAATTCTTGATGATTTGGTGGATGACATATGCAAAAAGACACCAAATTTTAACCTATGTAGCTCAACTATACATTCCAATCCTCAAGCAGGCAAAAGTGACGCAAATGGTATATCCGTCATTATGGTTAATGACATTCTACAAAGTGTCACTGATACATTGAGTTTTATACAAGGTCTTGTGAAAGAAACCAAAGATCCTGAATTGCAAAGAAAGTATGTTGTTTGTGCTGAGACATACAATCCATTAGTGAAAACCATTCTTCCACAAGCAGTTGATTCTATAAACAAAAAAAACTATGGACTTGCCATTTACTCTATGGGTTATGTTGGAAAGGATATTGATTCTTGCAACAACCAATTCTCAACTGGTTCACCTTTAGCTGATAAGACTAGCAGTTTGCATAAATTGCTTGATATTGGTTCAGCCATTCTAAAACAATTATAAAATATGGCTGATAATTTTATTGATGTATTCTTATTCAATAAATTAAATAAATAGTTTTTATGGATAATAATTAGTATTACTACAATACTCCCTGTATACTTTGTAGCAGCTGTTTTGATATACTAGTAGTACTTTTATTTTTGTTAATTTTCTTTCTTACTCTTTTTTAAGATTTTGTCAATGAATGGGTGGAAAGTATAAACAATATATTGCTTAATTACTCTGTCATTTCATTTCATGTAATAAATAATTTATTCAATTTATTATTATATAAAAATGCAATAATATATTGAATTTAATCTGTTCATTTTAAAATATGGAATAATTCAATCCATTCAACTTATGTTAACTTATGTTATATTTTAAATATTATTTTTATTGTTTATTTAAAATCTAGAATCAAACTGTTTTACTATGTTTATTTAAATAATTTGCTATAAATTTATTTTTGTAAATACAAGTTTTAAAAAATTTAAAAATTAATCACAAATAAAAATAATATATATACTTCTAAGTTAAAAATAATAAAGTTCAGTGTTACATTATGATTCTATTTGATAATTTTTTTATTTCCTGAAACTACCAGTAACACACGATAAATATTATGTATTTGCCATTGTTACGAAACATAAATAAATTAGAAACATATAGTAGGGGTTCGAAGATTTTGTCCCATCTATATAGTTTGTTGTGTAAAAATGAAAAAAAAGTATACTTATTAATTTTATTCTTGTGTCTTTTTTCTACAAGCATGGGGTTGGTCAAGAATGTCGTCACTCGCCCCGGTCAACGAGAAGTCATTGCCATTCTCATTCGCAACAAAGTAAATTTATCTTAATACTTCGAATTTGTTAGGCTTTATATTACGACTAACTTAAATAATGTATTTTCAATCCTTTCGCTTTAGGTGGTCTGTTCCGGGGATGAATTACAATGGATGTCCCAAACACGCTATAGTAGTGTATCACAATCTTTTAGACCATCTTAGACCAGGCGATTTATTACAACTAAACAACTCTAAATTTGGTTTTAATATTACCAAATTACAAATCTTCTTATCATGTATTTTCTTATACAGTTTATTTGGAGACCTTGTCTAGGTATCGATCATGAGGTTAACCCCGAGGATGTCGTAGTTTGGACAGCAAAAACACCAATCATCAGCTTCACTATTATGGAGATGCACCAAAGTGACCGTGTGAAACTGCAGTTCGACATGCAACAACAAATTCTAAACCCTCCGACATGTTTGGGAGACTAGCATCAGCAAAGAGCCAATGTTCAATGGGGTTATTCCGATTGGAAAGACTTTGCTAAAGAGATGTGTCTTCAATGGAGGAATCGACGTCGATACATCTGAAATGAACCTATCATACAAGGTGCTAGACCAACTCTATATTATATGAATTGGTTTAGGTCAGTTACAATGACATAGTTTATGTCTGAGCCTAGGTATTTGATCGACCCATGTCAACGAGCTTCATCATCATACGCCCAACAACAAACCCACGCCCAACAGCCAACCCCACATCATTACCAAACCCAACAACCTACCTAACACCATTACCAAACCCAACAACAATATCAACCCACCCAAACCCAATGACCAACTTCACAACATCACCATACCATATACACCTAACCTCACAGCCAATACATGCCACACACCCAAACACAAAACCAAGAGCATGACCCATACCACCAACAACCATATGTCGCCACCACATCTGTCTATAGCCCCGATAATTTATATGATTCCACCCCATCCCACCATACCCCCCCACCAATTAACACTCAAACATCCCGCCGCCAAAGCACCCAACCACCATATGAATTTCTTACACCACAAGAACCATTGCTTCGTTTCAAAAATGATTAAATGCACTACTACAGAAATGATTTTTAGCAGCGCATCAAAAGACAGTGCTTTTTGAAAAAGCGCTGCTAAAGAGTCAGGGAAAAAAAAGAAAAAAATTAGTAGACTTTAGACAGCGCTTTTAGCAAAGCGCTGCTAAACGTGATGGTTATTGTTAACGATAGAAAGCGCTTTATAAAAAGCGCTGCTAAAAGTAGGCCCTACAAAAGCGCTTTTAAAAAGTGGTTATTTATAAAAAAAACACTAAATATTGAGGTTCTATTTTATCTATTAAAAAGTGATTTATAAAAAAATAATCGAAAAAGAATAAGAAAGTGATTATGGGTCAAATAAAATTTCCAAAATACTCTTTAAATAGAACTCAAAGTAACAGCATTATTCATTCAATCCCAATCTTGATTTTTAGTCCAAATTGAAAATGAAAAAACCCTCGACTTTTATGTCATTTTTTCAAATTCTTCTCTTTTCTTGTTTTTTTCTCCAACTCCCTCAATCCTCTATTCAAACGAATGAAATAATTCTTGATGATTTGGTGGATGACATATGCAAAAAGACACCAAATTTTAACCTATGTAGCTCAACTATACATTCCAATCCTCAAGCAGGCAAAAGTGACGCAAATGGTATATCCGTAATTATGGTTAATGACATTCTACAAAGTGTCACTGATACATTGAGTTTTATACAAGGTCTTGTGAAAGAAACCAAAGATCCTGAATTGCAAAGAAAGTATGTTGTTTGTGCTGAGACATACAATCCATTAGTGAAAACCATTCTTCCACAAGCAGTTGATTCTATAAACAAAAAAAACTATGGACTTGCCATTTACTCTATGGGTTATGTTGGAAAGGATATTGATTCTTGCAACAACCAATTCTCAACTGGTTCACCTTTCGCTGATAAGACTAGCAGTTTGCATAAATTGCTTGATATTGGTTCAGCCATTCTAAAACAATTATGAAATATGGCTGATAATTTTATTGATGTATTCTTATTCAATAAATTAAATAAATAGTTTTTATGGATAATAATTAGTATTACTACAATACTCCCTGTATACTTTGTAGCAGCTGTTTTGATATACTAGTAGTACTTTTATTTTTGTTAATTTTCTTTCTTACTCTTTATTAAGATTTTGTCAATGAATGGGTGGAAAGTATAAACAATATATTGCTTAATTACATTATCATTTCATTTCATGTAATAAATAATTTATTCAATTTATTATTATATAAAAATGCAATAATATATTGAATTTAATCTGTTCATTTTAAAATATGGAATAATTCAATCCATTCAACTTATGTTAACTTATGTTATATTTTAAAGATTATTTTTATTGTTTATTTAAAATCTAGAATCAAACTGTTTTACTATGTTTATTTAAATAATTTGCTATAAATTTATTTTTGTAAATACAAGTTTTAAAAAAATTAAAAATTAATCACAAATAAAAATAATATATATACTTCTAAGTTAAAAATAATAAAGTTCAGTGTTACATTATGATTCTATTTGATAATTTTTTTATTTCCTGAAACTACCAGTAACACACGATAAATATTATGTATTTGCCATTGTTACGAAACATAAATAAATTAGAAACATATAGTATGGGTTCGAAGATTTTGTCCCATCTATATAGTTTGTTGTGTAAAAATGAAAAAAAAGTATACTTATTAATTTTATTCTTGTGCCTTTTTTCTACAAGCATGGGGTTGGTCAAGAATGTCGTCACTCGCCCCGGTCAACGAGAAGTCATTGCCATTCTCATTCGCAACAAAGTAAATTTATCTTAATACTTCGAATTTGTTAGGCTTTATATTACGACTAACTTAAATAATGTATTTTCAATCCTTTCGCTTTAGGTGGTCTGTTCCGGGGATGAATTACAATGGATGTCCCAAACACGCTATAGTAGTGTATCACAATCTTTTAGACCATCTTAGACCAGGCGATTTATTACAACTAAACAACTCTAAATTTGGTTTTAATATTACCAAATTACAAATCTTCTAATCATGTATTTTCTTATACAGTTTATTTGGAGACCTTGTCTAGGTATCGATCATGAGGTTAACCCCGAGGATGTCGTAGTTTGGACAGCAAAAACACCAATCATCAGCTTCACTATTATGGAGATGCACCAAAGTGACCGTGTGAAACTGCAGTTCGACATGCAACAACAAATTCTAAACCCTCCGACGTGTTTGGGAGACTGGCATCAGCAAAGAGCCAATGTTCAATGGGGTTATTCCAATTGGAAAGACTTTGCTAAAGAGATGTGTCTTCAATAGAGGAATCAACGTCGATACATCTGAAATGAACCTATCATACAAGGTGCTAGACCAACTCTATATTATATGAATTGGTTTAGGTCAGTTACAATGACATAGTTTATGTCTGAGCCTAGGTATTTGATCGACCCATGTCAACGAGCTTCATCATCATATGCCCAACAACAAACCCACGCCTAACAGCCAACCCCACACCATTACCAAACCCAACAACCTACCTAACACCATTACCAAACCCAACAACAATATCAACCCACCCAAACCCAATGACCAACTTCACAACATCACCATACCATATACACCTAACCTCACAGCCAATACATGCCACACACCCAAACACAAAACCAAGAGCATGGCCCATACCACCAACAACCATATGTCGCCACCACATCTATCTATAGCCCCGATAATTTATATGATTCCACCCCATCCCACCATACCCCCCACCAATTAACACTCAAACGTCCCGCCGCCAAAGCACCCAACCACCATATGTATTTTTTACATCACAAGAACCATTGCTTCGTTTCAAAAATGATTAAATGCACTACTACAGAAATGATTTTTAGCAGCGCATCAAAAGACAACGCTTTTTGAAAAAGCGCTGCTAAAGAGTCAGGGAAAAAAAGAAAAAAATTAGTAGACTTTAGACAGCGCTTTTAGAAAAGCGCTGCTAAACGTGATGGTTATTGTTAACGATAGAAAGCGCTTTATAAAAAGCGTTGCTAAAAGTAGGCCCTACAAAAGCGCTTTTAAAAAGTGGTTATTTAAAAAAAAAACACTAAATATTGAGGTTCTATTTTATCTATTAAAAAGTGCTTTATAAAAAAATAATCGAAAAAGAATAAGAAAGTGATTATGGGTCAAATAAAATTTCAAAAATACTCTTTAAATAGAACTCAAAGTAACAACATTATTCATTCAATCCCAATCTTGATTTTTAGTCCAAATTGAAAATGAAAAAACCCTCGACTTTTATGTCATTTTTTCAAATTCTTCTCTTTTCTTGTTTTTTTCTCCAACTCCCTCAATCCTCTATTCAAACGAATGAAATAGTTCTTGATGATTTGGTGGATGACATATGCAAAAAGACACCAAATTTTAACCTATGTAGCTCAACTATACATTCCAATCCTCAAGCAGGCAAAAGTGACGCAAATGGTATAGCCATCATTATGGTTAATGACATTCTACAAAGTGTCACTGATACATTGAGTTTTATACAAGGTCTTGTGAAAGAAACCAAAGATCCTGAATTGCAAAGAAAGTATGTTGTTTGTGCTGAGACATACAATCCATTAGTGAAAACCATTCTTCCACAAGCAGTTGATTCTATAAACAAAAAAAAACTATGGACTTGCCATTTACTCTATGGGTTATGTTGGAAAGGATATTGATTCTTGCAACAACCAATTCTCAACTGGTTCACCTTTAGCTGATAAGACTAGCAGTTTGCATAAATTGCTTGATATTGGTTCAGCCATTCTAAAACAATTATAAAATATGGCTGATAATTTTATTGATGTATTCTTATTCAATAAATTAAATAAATAGTTTTTATGGATAATAATTAGTATTACTACAATACTCCCTGTATACTTTGTAGCAGCTGTTTTGATATACTAGTAGTACTTTTATTTTTGTTAATTTTCTTTCTTACTCTTTATTAAGATTTTGTCAATGAATGGGTGGAAAGTATAAACAATATATTGCTTAATTACTCTGTCATTTCATTTCATGTAATAAATAATTTATTCAATTTATTATTATATAAAAATGCAATAATATATTGAATTTAATCTATTCATTTTAAAATATGGAATAATTTAATCCATTCAACTTATGTTATGTAAATTTAAAAGATTATTTTTATTGTTTATTTAAAATCTAGAATGAAACTGTTTTACTATGTTTATTTAAATAATTTGCTATAAATTTATTTTGATAAATACAAGTTTTTAAAACATAAATAAAAATTAATCACAAATAAAAATAATACATATACTTCTAAGTTAAAAGTAATATATAAGATTTAGTTTTATAAATTAGAATAACGGATAAAGATATTATCATTGGTTTATATGAAAATTTTAAGGATATTTTTTATTAGAAAACAATTGATTAGAGAAAGAGAGTACAAAACGTATTCTAACCCTTATTAAGGAGACAAACATTTACGTCACTTACAACCAGAGAGAATGATCATGAAATCAATCATACTAACCACAGATTTTAGAAGAAATACTACCCAACAACTAACTATTTACAAGAAAAAAACTTAACTTCATCTACATAGAAAATTTCCTCTCCGACCAAATAATCCAACAAGCTGCTATCTAAAACATCCCAACTTCTAACAAAATTGTTTCATCAATGGTTTATATGAAAATTTTAATGATATGAAAATAATGGATACCAAAGCAATGCACCGATACACCTTATTTTTAATTTATTCTATGCTAAGTTTTAATTATTTATGATTAAGTTTGATTTTTTATTTGTTAATCTTTGAAAATTTTAAAGTAAAATTTTAATTTTATTTTATAAAATTACATTAAAAAATATTATAGTGAAAATTTATATGATATCTTTAATAATTTGTTTCAATAGATAAAATACTTGATGAAATTCATTTTTTATTTATTTTATATAATTATATTTGAAAAATAGTGTAGTAAAAAATATGTCGGACATGACCAATTTTCAAAATTCTAAGTTTGGAAAATTATAAGTTTGGAAAATTCTAAGTATGGGGTGGGGTACTAGAGAAAATTGGTCAAATTTTCAAAAATGTTGAGAAAATAAGAAGTGGAAAAAGACATTTCTGCAAAAAAAAAGATTAAAAGAATACAAAAATGCATAATAAAAACCAAGTCTCTAGTACCGTCAAGAAGGAACAAAGGGGTATGAGAATAGAAGGAGAACTAGGCACCTAACTCCAAAGTTTTAAGCCTACTTTCCTAAAAATGTCATACCCAAACGTAAGCCATGATACAACCTAAAAAGACCTTAAATGTGTGTTTTTTGATTTCTATGATGAATTATATTAGAACATGATCAAGCTAAGCATAACTTATTTTGCATGTTGATTGAGAGAATACCTTATCCATTGAGTGAGTCAAAGTGAGTTGAGAGACAGGTTCAGTACTCGTCAAGGTTCGAGGACGTTTTTCGAACTTGTCGGATGGAAGTTGGAAGCTAGAACGGTGGTCAGGTAACGAGAAAAATTTATATGGTAATGTTCAATTGTTATTGTGCGACTAATTTTCTGTTGAAATGTACATTTGCACGCGAGTTATTTAAGGACAAGCAATGATTCAAGTTTGGGATTGTGATGGCAGTCTTTCATTGCACGAATCTAGTCAAAGAATCAAATGAAAAAAATTAAAAAGGGGCTAAAATGAAGAAGAAATACCAAAGAATGAGGAAAAATAGCTAAGTGTGAGGAAATTGGACTTAGTGAAAAATCAGGTGAAAAAGGAGCAAAAGCGTGCAGCTACTGGAATAATCATGCGCAACATCGCACATCATAACACGTGTGATAGATCTGTATTAGTTGTTTACTCTATGTTATTCTTCTTTATTCATTTGGTATTGTAATTAATCTGAATTATGAGTAGCTGAACTCCTCTAAGTTAGGTTGTGTGTGAAGAACCTGTTTCAATATTGTTGGGTAATATGTTGCTTTAACTTTGCATGAATACTTTGATCTATAATTCTATTCAATTGCTTATTGTTCTTAATGCTTTTTTTTACCTCAGATACTCTTTTAAACTAATTTTGGGCACATAGAGAATACTGATCATTAGTCTATATGTTGGACCTAGGGCAATTGTTGTACTTACGCTGGTTGAATAAAAATAGGATACCATAAGTAGTGGTATATGGAATTAATATTTTGTGCATCGTCTAATCCTGCTTACGCAGGTGGACTAGGGATTGGAAACTTCGAGTACTGATTAATGAGCTATTTCTCAAGGGATTGGCTATAGCTATTTTGTTAATTTATCGTGGGATTATAGTGATGAGATTATTCATGTTAGTCATAAAACATCAACAATAGAGAAATAGGGGATTCAACACACAACCTGACCACTTTCGTAATTTTTTTTAAACACTTTCTTTATTTTTGCATTCAAACTCGAACCCCCCCCCCCCCCCCCCCCAATTTACTATTTTATACACATTGCACGATTATTTATTAGAAAGCAGACCCTTTGGATTCAGACAAACTAAAAGATGTCAATGATGGAAAAAATTGATGCTTGAACAATGACTTTACATTGAGGGCTCTAATTTATGTCACAAAGGTTCAGTATGCTGATAATATTGTTAGGCCAAGGAACTTTGATCAAATATAAAAACCAGTGCTACAATTCGAAAGAAAAATAATATAGGAAAAAGGTTCAGTATCCATATTTTAAAATGTATAGATTGAAATCAATATATTATTGCATTTTTATATAATAATAACTTGAATAAATCATTTATTACATGAAATGATGGAGTAATTAAGCAATATATTTTTTGTATTTTCCACCCTTGACCTGTCCAATTTTAAAAGTAAATCAAAATCTTAACAAAAAAAATACTAGTATATCAAAACAGCTACTACAAGTATTGTAGTAATACAAATTTTTATAAAAAATAAACTATTTATTTAATTTATTGAATAAGAATAAATAAATAAAATTATCAGCCATATTTTATAATTGTTTTAGAATGGCTGAACCAATATTAAGCAATTTATGCAAACTGTTAGTCTTATCTTCTAAAGGTGAATCAGTTGAGAATTGCTTGTTGCAATAATCAATCTTCTTTCCAACATAACCCATAGAGTAAATGGCAAGTCCTGGTGTAATCTGAATTATGAGTAGCTAAACTCTTAACTAGTATAAAAATCAAATGACAACTCGACTACACAGTCACCTTCATACTTTGAAACAACTGAAGATTCCATTCATCGACAAGATGACAGTTTTTATGCACAAATATATCAAGCAGATCATCGGTGTTGTGGAGGACAATTGTTGCGGTTACCGAGCCATTTTGGCTTTACTCGGTAAAGGAGAAGATAATCATGCACTTGTTCGTCATCAATTTATCCAAGAGTTGAAGACGCATACAGAATCGTACACGCGGTTGTCGCTACTGCGAAAAAAGGTGCCGGCAAAGACAGAAGAGTCACCACCTATCGTTATTTATCCCACAGAAGGGAAAGGAAACGATCAGAGAAAAACCTAGCGAAAAGGGATAAGATCGGTCATCGCAACCAAATCTCAGGGTTCGGGAGTCGGTTACGCAAGGGGAAGGTATTAGCACCCCTCACGTCCGTCGTACTCGACGGGATCTACACTTGTTTGTTTATCTGACGGGTTGATTATCTATCTACGCTAATGGTCTGGCCAAAAGGAAAAAAAATGGACCCAACAGAGCGTCGCTGCTCTGGGCCTACGTATTCCCTCGTGCAATGGGAAAGTCAGAGTTAACGTAGTTCGGCTAACTACGACTACAAGATGCGGGAAGGTTGCTCGCCAAGACATCGCGTCTTGTGCCTACGTACTCTCAACAGGTATGAGAGATCAGAGCGAACGTAGTTCAGAATAAAACAGAACACACGTTTGTTCAATTGTTTTTACCCGAGTAGGGTTAAACTACAGTTCCAGCAGTTAGGGACAACGCCTGTTTGCGATAGAACCGAAGCTTAACAATACTCTTTTCATCTGAAAAGATTTTCCTGGATTAAGGCCCCAAAAGGCAAAAGAAGTTTGATGTTTGTTTTTGTCTTTTATCGGAGAAGAAGTGTTTTGATGAATGTTTGTAATTCATACTGCACTAGAGACTAGGACCTAGGAGTGAATGCGTCGCATGTCACCCAAAGGGTGCCACACTAAACATCCTGGATACTGAAAGGAAACCCTCCAATAACCATTTCCTGGGTAGCTTAAGGCTCGTAACGTACACTGCGAATTGGCCTTTATTAGGTGAATTAGTATGGTTTAAGATTAGAAAGAGAGACACACGGAAGGTCTAAGGGAAACTCGGCCCTAACATTGTCATGCAAAGTGATCCTAAAGTTTGGATTGAAAGGGGAAACATCTACCCTAATATTAGCATACTTGGATTGAACGCCTAATGTCACTCCTACTCCCATCCTAAACAGAGGGACTAGGAATCTTATGGGGATCATGGCAAGAAAGCACAAGAAGAACAAAGGAAGAATCAATCACAAGTAGTAAAATGCAAACATGAAAATGCACATTTAGAATGGTGGGAGGGAGGAAAATTGTGTGGGGAAACGGCCGCCACAAGCGCGTCTCGACCTCAACATCGATGCAAGAATGATACAAACATGTGGAGAAAAGCGAGAAATGAAAGAAACTAAACATGCAAACGAATGATCAATTCGAACCACATACACAAGCATGTAACAAATGGACGAATGAACATACATGTCAACAAAATCATGATTAATCAACCACAAACAGTGACAATTATCCAAAACAATTCAATCCTAATGCATCACACTGATCTATGATGATTCGAATCGAATCGGTATGCGAACAAGCAAACAAAACAACAAATATGACGTTCTGGTACAGTGTTAATCGGTTAACACCTTGAAAGTTTGAAGAAAAACTGAAGTTTTGAACAGGTTAATCGGTTAACCCTATGCGTTAAACGATTGACACTGTTAACGTTTAGAAAAAAATTGAAAGTTTGAAATGGTTAACCGGTTAACCATATAGGTTAACCGATTAACACTTCACCAGAAGTGAAAAACAACAGCAGAAAAAACACTTAATGCACAAAATCACTTAATCAAGTGATCCAACAGATCAACTTATCAAATAAGCACGAAATTACATCTGCAAACAGAAAACCAATAGACATGCAAACATGTCTACACAGCACAATCACAATTCACACGGATCGAAATCCACCAAAATTTAATCGAATATGAAAATCATCAAGCAAATGCAAATAAGCTCAAAAGTGTTATGGATCTAGAATCTCCAACCTTCAAAGCGGAGATTTGCTTCGGTTAGTGTTGATCTTGCTGTAATTGAGTAGTTCAAACGCTAGAAATCCGAAAAACTTTAAGATCCAAGCCAATTGTGGTTGTACAAACGAAGATCCACCAAATTCGAGTCGAAACGCTTCGAATAATCACTTCCAACTCAAGCTCCAAAATCAGATCTCAATTTGCACGAAAATTGATTATGAAAATGGATCCAAAGATGAGGATGGATGAAGGTTTATGCTTAAGAATCCATTGATTTCAATGAAAAATCAATGAATCCTAATGAAAAAGAGCTTTGAGTGAGTTTTGGAAATGGAGAAGTTGAGAGAATTTGAGAGAGAATTCTTGATCAATTCTGAAAAATGAATGTGAGAAATGAGAATTGGCTCCTTTTGGTTTGGAGTAGATCACTTAAGTACTCTCTAGGCTTGGATCCCAAAGGCGGGGTTTGGACTTTGGATTGGAAAGTTGGTTTGGAGCTAGGCATGGGAATTTGGTGGGAAAATTGAAATAACCACCTTCCAAGAACATTCTAGATCCTTCTTTTGGCAAAAATGAGCTTCAAGGTGATCAAAATTGGACCCCAAGTGCAAATGGCTTGCAAAATCACGTACATGACAAAATCTGATATGGTTAACCGATTAACCATATGCGTTAATCGGTTAACACTGTTAAAATTTCAACTCTGAGCTGATTCACCAATGGTTAATCGGTTAACCATATGTGTTAACCGATTAACATCTTCAAAAATTTGAATTTGGCGCCTTTTGGAGGGAAACTTGCCCGTTTGCCTGTTTCTCGCCGTTTTGAACTCTGCTAAGCTTTTGACACTTGATCTTGAATACTGTAACTGTGATAATGCTGGATATAGACTGAATGTTGTCTCCTGATATGAGCATACCCTACAAAATAAAATCGGTCGTTCGACCGCTGGGAAAAATAAATGTCGTCTCTTCTGATGCTCGTGATTTCTCGCGCTAAAAATGAGTTTCGAGCCACAGGAAAACCTTGATCCCATGCCTCGAGAACCAATGCTATGCAAAATGCTAATGCTATGAATGTAAAATAAAAACGAAACACAAGCCAAGCACGAGAATCGGTTGGTCAAATTTTGGGGTGCAACAACTGCCCCTATTCAAACGGCTTGGACCCGACTGGGTGAGAAGCGAACGACTTTCAACCAATCAAGGTATAAGACGGTTGAATACCAATGAACCCGGAAATTTTCCAACCGCAGAAATAAACTGCCAACTCTGCTCAGGGACAAAAACTCCGGAAAGAATCGATAATGCGCAACCAGCTGAATGATTGACACTCAATAGGAACGTCAAACATTGCCGTCAGGCGTTCATACTTAATTGACGCTATCTCTGGCCTTGCCGTCAGGCTCCTGTTAAACAAAACAGGTAACAACTCCACGAATTAGATTACCAAAGAAACGCACAGTATCTGACACTGCCGCCATGCACTCGCGGGGGATAAAACTTTCTGACCTTGCCGTAAGATAACCATCAGGTAGATAACATCACTTGGCATTACCGCCAAACTCCTGCAGGAGATAACCAATTCTGACACCACCTTCAGGCATACACAAACATGATGAACACCTGACATCACCGCCAGACCACCACAAAGTTAATAGAATACCCGACATTGCCGTCAGAAACTTGCAAGAGAAACTGTAATCATTTGACCTGAGGATAAGGAGATCTGACATTGCCGCCAGGTCCTCGCCAAATAAAAGCGAGTAAAAAACCTAAAAAACAGATAGGTAAGAAACTGATAATCACCTAACATTGTCGTTAGGCCTTCACAGGATTAACAACCATCTGACATCACCGCCATATATCCGTAGAGTCGATAAGCGCCTGACATTTCCGCCACGCTACTTGCTGAAGATAATGAAGGTCTGACATTGCCGCCGAACAAATCAAAAAGTTGGTAGAATGCCCGACATTGCCGTCATAACACCACCATACTAAAGCACATCTAACATTGCCGCCAGAACAAACGGAACCTCTAACATTGCCGCTAGAATCGAAATATCCAACATTGTCGCTGGAACAACTGATACATCTAATATTGCCGCTAGAACCAAGGCATCCCACATTGCCGCTAGGAAACCAAGTAACATCTGACATAGCTGCCAGAAGAACCGAAACATCTAACATTGCCGCTAGAAACAAGGCTGAGAGAACGCTTGACATTGCCGTCAATAACCATGAAACCAGTTACCATCTGTCCTCGCTGTCAGAGAATACCCAAACACCTGACCTTGCCGCCAGAAAAACCAAGACATCTAACCTTGCCGCTAGAAAGCCAAAACATCTAACATTGCCTCTAGATGAGCATAAAGATCCATTAGCGTCTGACATTGCCGTTAGAAAAACACGAACGTCTAACATTGCTGTTAGATGGTCCTGGATTGAAGGAATGTTTGACATAGCTGCCAAACAAGTACAACATCTGACGTTGCCGCCAGAAAAACGTAATACCTGAGATTGCCTCCAGAAAACTAAATCATCTGCAACCATTTATAAACCTCTGACCTTGCCGCCAGACAACCGGGAAATATCTGACATTGCCGTCAGCACACCCCAAAGGTCCGACATTGCCTCCAAAACACTACAGAGACCGATACGTCTGACCTTGCCGTCGGATATCTGCTAAATAAAAGCGGACAATCGAACCCGAAAGATGGATCCATGCGAAGTTGAACCCATCCGAGGATAACAATCGCGAGGAAACTCCGCTGGGGAACAAGTAACCCTACTTTGGGAGTGCAAGGAAACTTAACCAGGCCACTTTGCTGGAGAACAAAGAGGAACTTAAACAAGCAACTTTGTTAGGGCACATATGATGAGATATACACATCTATCATGAATCTCCTGCCAAAGCCCGAACGCTTGCTCGGACTTGGGGGACGGACTATCACCAATCGAAATCCGGCGACGCCACTAGGAATCACATGAACCGAGGGCGAAATAAACACGTCAAGTCTGTCAAGACTGAAGACCAACACGGGTGAAGACAACGGTCACCTGCTGAAAATATACCTGAAATTAAGGAGGTAATTACCTAGCTTATGTTTCAGAATGCATATGTTTGAAAATGGCGTAATTCTCCATACGAAATGGAAATGCTACGCATTTGAGGATGCTATGCACGATGCAAAATGCAAAGGGATCGCTCCAGCAAAATAAATGCTGGAGAAATGAGGCCAACTCTGCCGGGGAAACAACCGACCCGACAGGGGATAACCTGCACGTGCCAATAGTAATTGGACTTAGGCTGAGGATGCGAAACTTGAATGGCTAACTCAGCTGAGAAAAGAAGCAACCCTGCCGGGGAAAGCTCGTACGTGCTGAACCACTACGGGGATAGATCCTGCAACTGTCTGGTGGACGGAACATGATCTTGACTCGCTGAGGGAGTAAGCATATACCTACAATCCGCGGGGATTAATTGTGTATCTACCCACTGTCGGGGACAACAGGTACATACTTGACCGTTCTTGCTATCTTGCACATAACTCTACTAGGGGTAGAGATGCCAACTCCAACTGCTGAGGAATGCACTCTGGTTGGGGAGAATCTATCTCTGCTCACAGTCTAACGCTCAGACTCTATGGGGAAACACAACTGAATTTGCTGAGGAGCTTCCACTTCTGCTCGTGGATTAGATGCACAATGATCAACCGTCATGATCTACCAACAATTCTTAACCATACCCTTTCTGCTTGGGGAAATAAACCCATGTTACCAGTCCGACTCTAAACTGGACTCATCTAGGGAAACACCTCTGCTTGGCGGAAAGAAATTCAACCTTGTCTAACCGGAGAGTAGGTCTCACATCTGCCACTGGTGACTTTGTTAGGGGAATAACGAGGATACATCTCGAACAAAGTGCCCCGAGGATCACAATCCTGCAACAAAATGAACAAACAGACAAGATATCCTTCACAAGTAGTGTCGATCGAAACTTTTCAAACCAAACTCTCGGTGCATGTTTCAATCCATATAAAGATCGTTTTAATTTGCAAACAGTGTTAGGTGAAGGTGTAGGCATACCATTAGGAATTTTGATATAAACTTCCTCCTGAAGATCTTCGTGGAGGAATGTGTTTTTAACATCCATTTGATGTAGTGACCAAGCTTGTGACGCAGCAATAGCAAGAATAGTGCGCACAGTTGTCATCTTGGCAACCAGAGCAAACGTCTCATCATAGTCAAGTCCATATTCTTGCTTATTTCCAAGTACAACTAAATGAGCCTTGTATCGATCTATGGATCCATCCGATCGCAACTTTATGGAGAACATAAACTTGCTGCCTAAAGGTTTAACGTATGAGGGACATGGCACTATATATCCCAAGTTTGGTTTTCTTCCAGGGCAAGAAGTTCTATTTCAATAGCTTTCTGCCAACAATTATTCTCCATGGCCTGTTTATAAGATGAAGGAATAGGTATAGAAGATAATGATGCTGTCATGCAATTGATATACATTTCTGGTGGTTTTTTATCGCGTGTGCTGCGTCGTAGAGGAGCTGGTTCTGGTTCTTCTTCTACTGGACCAGCAACCAAGGAATTATCTTGAGGGGGTCCATCTGTTGGTTGGTTTTGAGTGACAATACTACCTCTTTTGTAGGTCAAGAGAGGTTTAGAAGATTGTTGACCTGAATGAGAGTTAGAAAACAATGGTAAAACAGAAACTAGAGAAGAGACGAAGTCATGATGTGATGCAAAAAAAAATATTTTCTAGGAAAATGACATTTCTAGATACGCGAATCCTATGAAGGTTAGGATCATAACATAGAAAGCCCTTTTGATGAGGAGAATATCCGAGAAAAGCACATCCAACAGATTGTGCAGTGAGCTTGGTGCGTTCTTGTGGAGTAAGATAAACATAACACACACAACCGAAAATACGAAGAGTGGAGTAATTTGGTGGGTGACCATATAACTTAACGAAAGGGGATTCATTACCTATTGACGGAGATGGAATTCTGTTTATAAGATGGACAGCGGTGGAAAGGGCTTCACACCAAAATTGTGACGGCACATGAGACTCCAACAAAAGGGTGTGGACAACATCGAGCAAATGACGATTTTTTATTTCCGCTACTCCATTTTGTTATGGAGTTGAGGGGCATGACCTTTGAGATATAATGCCATTGGATTGCAAATATTCCTGAAATGAGTGTGACATGTATTCCCCTTCATTGTCAGAGCGAAATATTTTTATTTTTGATGAAAATTGGTTTTGAACATAAGCATGAAAAAATTTAAAAGTGGAAAAGACTTCATCTTTTGATCGCAAAAAATAGACCCACGTGAAACGACTATAATCATCAATAAAAGTTACAAAATATTTGTAATTAGCATGGGATATAACTGGTGCCATGCCCCAAACATCACTGTGGATGATATAAAAAAGTTGGGTTATAAGGAATACAAACAAAATGAACAGAATTAAGAGATGGAATGTGTTTATTTCCAAGAAAACTAGATTTTAGCAATTCATGAAGTACATTTGTGTTTGGATGTCCAAGACGCTTATGCCACACTTGGTAATCAACAATAGCAGAATTACACGAAACTAAAAGAAGAGAAAGACTTGGAGGCAATGAGAACTGAATTGGGAAAAGACGTCCAACTTTAGGCCCCTTCGCGATTATCTTCCCCGATTGTTGGTCCTACACAAGACAACCAGATTGTGAGAATTGTACTTGACAATCATTCTCGACTAATTGACCAACTGAAATGAGATTACTAGTAAGATCAGGAGAGACAAAAACATTTGTTAGAGATGAAGAAATATCACCGGTGGATGTGATAGGCAATTGATTTCCATCAGCAGTATGTATCTTGAAATTTCCAAAGAATTTTTTGATATTAGTAAGAAATTGGGCATTGCTGTTCATGTGGTTGGAAGCCCCCGAATCAAAGTACCAAGAGGAAGAGGATTTACCTGAGAATCCTAGAGCAGAGAATGCTGAAACGGTCATTTGTTGAACCATTTCAGGGGTCACCGTTGAAGTAGTAATGGAAGTATTTTGTTGAACCGATGCGAAATTGGCGGAATTGTTAGGAATAGATGAATCAACCGAGGCTGTAAAAGTTGTGACATTTCTCTTTGGTGGCCTGATTGGGCATTCCTTAAGAATATGTCCATCTTTTTTGCAATAGTTGTAAAATTGTTTTGAACAGTTTGAAGCATAGTGTCCTAATTATTTGCAACAAAAACATTGAAATAAAACTCATGTCATGACTTCTTGATTTTCCTCGTGCTACATATGCCACTGGAACAATAGATAAGTTTTTATCTTCAATGATGGATTGTGTAAGGAGATGTTGTTCTTCACGTAATAGATCATTGAAACACGCATCCAATGATGGGATAGGGTTTCGATGCATGAGATTGGACCGAATGCCTTCAAATTTAGATCTTAATTTCATAAGAAATTGATCTTATTTAGTAGTTTCATGAACAGATTGTACAAAACTTAGACCTTCAGGAGTCAAGTCTGCATAAACTATATCGGTGTATTCAGCCCATAGATTCATGAATTGAGAGTAAAAATCAGAGATGGGGAGACTATCCTGTTTAAAGAGAGCTATGTCATGTTCAAGCTGGAATCTTCGAGCGGCATTGTTCTGATTATAGACTTTCTTCAAATATTTACACATTGTGGCTGCTGTTTTGTAAGGTCGAAGATTCAGGACAATGTTGGGATCAACAGAACCTAGAACCCAGGACATGACTTGAGCATCTTTGACCACCCATTTGGCATGTGCAACTTTATCTTTGTCTTTGCAGGGGCTGGAGTGTTGCCATCAACATGACCCCACAAATCTTTTCCTGTGACGAAAATCTAGAAATGGAATGCCCAAGATGCGTAGTTTTTGCCATTAAGGCGAACCAACAAGACTTCATGCTTTTCGGTAGACATGGATCTATAGAAATAGGAATTGGAGAAGAACGACGAATTGAGCGAGAAACAAAAGAGAGAAAAAAACGAGAACAAAGATGAAACAAGATCGTGAAAAAAAAGGACTAGGTTCTTGGATATTAACCTAGGCTGATACCATGTTAACTAAGAAAGTTTTGGTCAAAGAACCGTATCTCTTTTCATTCTGATCTCTCGTATAAATATTGTAGTTACAAGCTGTCAGGATGAATATTCAACCCACTAAATTAGCTAAACTTCCCTATTTACATTTACAGCTAATTATGTTAATTAAGAGAATAAATATTACAAATAGATATGCAATCTCAACAAAATTATTTCTAATAATTAACTCATTATTGCCAATAATTCTGTTGACATATGCAACCTATCTCATCTCCTCTACTCCAATGCATGTGGTACCAAGGTTTTGGAATATCAAAGGTATGTTAATGGTTAATCCAGTCGTTATTGGTTCCTCTCAGAACTTGGTTTCATCTCTGAACTATTAGACTCATTATCGGTTCCTCTCTGAACCTGGTTCCATCTCTGAACCATAATACTCATCGTAGGTTCCTCTCTAAACCTGAGACTCGTCACTGAAATTAAGTATGTCACCTATCTACGATATACATGATGCATGAATGCAACAAACCAAATGCAATACTCGTCTCAAACCTTCAACTCCAATACTCGTTATTGGTTCCTCTCTGTACCTAAAACTCAGCATAACATCGCCAATATAAAGCCACAATAATGGTTCCCCTTTGAACCAACACCTCAACATAAATCAACATTTTTATCATATCTCATCAAAATAATTAAATTATGTAACTTCTCAAAAAGTTCATCAATACTTATCAACAACATGAAAACAACATCAAATAAACATCAAAAATATAATCTACTAAAAAAATAGAGTCGACGATCCAAAATCGATCAAACAAGGGCATGACGGTCACCCAACAGGCATGACGACCTTCATGCCTACATGTCAGCACTACTTCCCACACAACTCATCATCATACTCACACATGGAAAAGAAATCGTACATGAGATCCATGACTGTCTCCCTACCACCTTGTCGACGCTCGTCAGCTTAATCAACACAGTGACGATTGGCATGTTACGAAGGTGATGCCTATCACTGTTGTGCAGAATGCAAATTCTTCATTTTTCACCATTGTAGTACTTTCAAAGTTCTAATTTCGATTCCAGAAAACCCAAAACTCACAACAATTATCACATATCCATTATACAACATTGAGCACATCAACTCTGCACAGCATAACCATTTATATCATCGATTGATGAAAAGATCATTAGCATGTTCATCAACTCTAAGGATCTCAACATGAACATCAAAATATAGATTTGCGCATGCATTTTTATACGAAAATCAATCACCAATACAACACAAATTTTACAACATATCAAAGTAATCAAGAGAGATTTTGCACAAACCATCTCTAGATTCAATAAATTTATCAAAGTAAGAAAATAGAAAGAAATGGGAAAGAGGATAAGGAATCCTCTCTATCATTATACCCTAAACACTCATATCATGAACAATTCTCCTACCTCGAATTTGCAGCAAACTTCAAGATAACACAATGGGATTTATCTTTTTTCCTACCTCTTGCTCTACTAGGACATTTCGATTGGATGAGCCATTGATTTTGTATTCAATTGTTGTGTAATTGAATTTTATAAAATAATATTATAAGTTATTTTTTAATTTATTTATTTATTTCAGTTTTCTTAATTAAAATTATTAAAATTAAAAAATTAAAAAAAAAACAAAGTAGTAGCCATTACTGCCTGTGGCACATGCTTTGCTACTGCCTGTGGTGCATGCTTCTATTGGATGCATGCATGGGCCACTTGTAGTGGCATCATGTAAATGTATTCGAAACTAGGAGTAGCGTCTTAGTGCAAAATACCATAGCACGCACCACCTAGAGTGACTACTCCTCTTGTCGTACAAATTTTTATTATTGAAATATGGTTAATGATCTTACCGAGCGATCAGGACATTAGATGGGCCGAAGACGAATGTCTGTGATGCTGGGTAAAAAGGAGGAGGAGGGGGTGTACCTGCAAGGCACTCTGATGGTAAAGTAAGAAAACGAGCAAGAGAGCGAGCAAGTACAAAATATGTGTTTCTAGGTAAGAAATTGGATACCTGACCCACTCAAGTGAGAGAGTTTATATAATGCCCCCAACACTTGGCCGTTGATCCCTATTTTTAGGAGGAGATAACCGTTTCCCAAAGAATAGGTAACTGACAGAAATAGCCGTTAAGACGGGCAGACGTGCCAATAACTAGCCGTTATGACGGGCAAAGGTAGAGTTACAGGCACAAGCGACTTGGCTGTTTCTGAGTGGTGGAACCGTGCGTGACGGGCAGAGACTAACGGGGAGAAGTGTTGTGACCAAGGGTAAATGGATTAGCCTTCCCTGTTGGAGGGGCAAGAAGGTAAATTCTCCTCCAAAGAAGTTGGACATAGGCAATTAAGTTGTTCTGGGAACAGAAGTGGATTAGGTCGTGCCTAGCCATCGGGGCAGTCCGGAACAGTTAATTTAGTAAATAATTTAAAAAGGTGATTATTTTAATAGTTAATTTTAAAAAGTGGTTATTTAAAAAAAAACACTAAATATTGAGTTGCTCTATTTATTAAAATTAAATATTAAGGTTTTATTTTATCTATTAAAAAGTGCTTTATAAAAAAATAATCGAAAAAGAATAAGAAAGTGATTATGGGTCAAATAAAATTTCCAAAATACTCTTTAAATAGAACTCAAAGTAACAACATTACTCATTCAATCACAATCTTGATTTCTAGTCCAAATTGAAAATGAAAAAACCCTCGACTTTTATGTCATTTTTTCAAATTCTTCTCTTTTCTTGTTTTTTTCTTCAACTCCCTCAATCCTCTACTCAAACGAATGAAATAGTTCTTGATGATTTGGTGGATGACATGTGCAAAAAGACACCAAATTTAAACCTATGTAGCTCAACTATACATTCCAATCCTCAAGCAGGCAAAAGTGACGCAAATGGTATAGCCGTCATTATGGTTAATGACATTCTACAAAGTGTCACTGATACATTGAGTTTTATACAAGGTCTTGTGAAAGAAACCAAAGATCCTGAATTGCAAAGAAAGTATGTTGTTTGTGCTGAGACATACAATCCATTAGTGAAAACCATTCTTCCACTAGCAGTTGATTCTATAAACAAAAAAAACTATGGACTTGCCATTTACTCTATGGGTTATGTTGGAAAGGATATTGATTCTTGCAACAACCAATTCTCAACTGGTTCACCTTTAGCTGATAAGACTAGCAGTTTGCATAAATTGCTTGATATTGGTTCAGCCATTCTAAAACAATTATAAACTATGGCTGATGATTTTATTGATGTATTCTTATTCAATAAATTAAATAAATAGTTTTTATGGATAATAATTAGTATTACTACAATACTCCCTGTATACTTTGTAGCAGCTGTTTTGATATACTAGTACTACTTTTATTTTTGTTAATTTTCTTTCTTACTCTTTATTAAGATTTTGTCAATGAATGGGTGGAAAGTATAAACAATATGTTGCTTAATTACTCTGTCATTTCATTTCATGTAATAAATAATTTATTCAATTTATTATTATATAAAAATGCAATAATATATTGAATTTAATCTGTTCATTTTAAAATATGGAATAATTCAATCCATTCAACTTATGTTATGTAAATTTAAAAGATTATTTTTATTGTTTATTTAAAATCTAGAATCAAACTGTTTTACTATGTTTATTTAAATAATTTGCTATAAATTTATTTTGATAAATACAAGTTTTTTAAACAAAACTAAAAATTAATCACAAATAAAAATAATATATAATTCTAAGTTAAAAGTAATCTATAAGATTTAGTTTTATAAACTTAAATAACGGATAAAGAGATTATCATTGGTTTATATGTAAAATTTAACGATATTATTTATAAGGAAACAATTGATTAGAGAAAGAGAGTACAAAACGTATTCTAACCCTTACTAGAGAGAATGAACGAGAAATCAATTATACCAACCACAAATTTTAGAAGAAATACTACCAACAACGAACTAATTACAAGATAAAAACTTAATGGAAATGACAACTTCATCTACATAGAAACTTTTTCCAAATAAATCAACAAGCCTCTATCTAAGAGTAAGAAAGAAAATTAACAAAACTAAAAGTAGTAAGGGTTAGAAGAAATACTACTTTTAGTTTTTATTAATTAATAAAGAGTTAATGGAAGAAAATTAACAAAAATTAACGAACTAAAAGTAGTAGTATTTTTGTTAATTTTCTTTCTTACTCTTTATTAATTAATAAAGAGTAAGAAAGAAAATTAACAAAACTAAAAGTAGTACTAGTATATCAAAACAGCTGCTACAAAGTATAGAGGGAGTATTGTAGTAATACTAATTATTATCCATAAAAACTATTTATTTAATTTATTGAATAAGAATACATCAATAAAATTATCAGCCATATTTTATAATTGTTTTAGAATGGCTGAACCAATATCAAACAATTTATGCAAACTGCTAGTCTTATCACCTAAAGGTGAACCAGTTGAGAATTGGTTGTTGCAAGAATCAATATCCTTTCCAGCATAACCCATAGAGTAAATGGCAAGTCCATAGTTTTTTTTGTTTATAGAATCAACTGCTTGTGGAAGAATGGTTTTCACTAATGGATTGTATGTCTCAGCACAAACAACATACTTTCTTTGCAATTCAGGATCTTTGGTTTCTTTCACAAGACCTTGTATAAAACTCAATGTATCAGTGACACTTTGTAGAATGTCATTAACCATAATGACGGCTATACCATTTTCGTCACTTTTGCCTGCTTGAGGATTGGAATGTATAGTTGAGCTACATAGGTTTAAATTTGGTGTCTTTTTGCACATGTCATCCACCAAATCATCAAGAACTATTTCATTCGTTTGAGTAGAGGATTGAGGGAGTTGGAGAAAAAAACAAGAAAAGAGAAGAATTTGAAAAAATGACATAAAAGTCGAGGGTTTTTTCATTTTCAATTTGGACTAGAAATCAAAATTGCGATTGAATGAATAATGCTCTTACTTTGAGTTCTATTTAAAGAGTATTTTGGAAATTTTATTTGACCCATAATCATTTTCTTATTCTTTTTCGATTATTTTTTTATAAAGCACTTTTTAATAGATAAAATAGAACCTCAATATTTAATTTTAATAAATAGAGCAACTCAATATTTAGTTTTTTTTTTTAAATAACCACTTTTTAAAATTAACTATTAAAATAATCACCTTTTTAAATTATTTACTAAATTAACTGTTCCGGACTGCCCCGATGGTTAGGTACGACCTAATCCACTTCTGTTCCCAGAACAACTTAATTGCCTATGTCCAACTTCTTTGGGGGAGAATTTACCTTCTTGCCCTTCCAACAGGGAAGGCTAACCCATTTACCCTTGGTCACAACACTTCTCCCCGTCAGTCTCTGCCCGTCACGCACGGTTTCACCATTCAGAAACAGCCAAGTCGCTTGTGCCTGTAACCGTACCTTTGCCCGTCATAACTGTTAGTTATGGGCACGTCTGCCCGTCTCAACGGCTATTTCTTTCAGTTGCCTATTCTTCAGGAAACGGTTATCTCCCCCTATAAATAGGGATCAATGGTCAAGCGCTGGGGGCATTATATAAACTCTCTCACTTGAGAGGGTCAGGTATTCAATTTCTTACCTAGAAACACATATTTTGTACTTGCTCGCTCTCTTGCTCGTTTTCTTACTTTAGCATCGGAGTGCCTTACAGGTACACCCCTCGTCCTCCTTTTTACCTAGCATCACAAACATTCGTCTTCGGCCCATCTCATATCCTGATCGCTCGGTAAGATCATTAACCATATTTCAATAATAAAAAATTGTACGACAACAGGAGTAGTCACTCTAGGTGGTGCATGCTATGGTATTTTGCACTAAGACGCCACTCCTAGTTGCGAATGCATTTATATGATGCCACTACAAGTGGCCCATGCATGCATCCAATAGAAGCATGCACCACAGACAGTAGTAAAGCATGCGCCACAGCAGTAATGACTACTACTTTTTTTTTTTTTTAATTTTTAAATTTTAATAATTTTAATTAAGAAAACTGAAATAAAAAAGAAAATTAAAAAATAACTTATAATATTATTTTATAAAATTCAATTACACAACGATTGAATACAAAATCAATGACCCATCCAATCGAAACGTCCTAGTAGAGCAAGAGGTAGGAAAAAAGATAAATCCTATTGTTGTATCTTGAAGTTTGCTGCAAATTCGAGGTAGGAGAATTGTTCATGATATGAGTGTTTAGGGTATAATGATAAATCCTATTGTCCTTTCTTACTTTGATAAATTTATTGAATCTAGAGATGGTTTGTGCAAAATCTCTCTTGATTACTTTGATATGTTGTAAAATTTGTGTTGTGTTGGTGATTGATTTTCGTATAAAAGTGCATGCGCAAATATATATTTTGATGTTCATGTTGAGATCCTTAGAGTTGATGAACAAGCTAATAATCTTTTCATCAATCGATGATATAAATGGTTATGCCGTGCAGAGTTGATGTGCTCAATGTTGTATAATGGATATGTGATCATTGTTGTGAGTTTTGGGTTTTCTGGAATCAAAATTAGAACTTTGAAAGTACTACAATGGTGAAAAAGGAAGAATTTGCATTCTGCACAACAGTGACAGGCATCACCTTCGTAACATGCCAATCGTCACTGTGTTAACTAAGCTGATGAGCGTCGACAAGGTGGTTGGGAGACAGTCATGGATCTCATGGATGATTTCTTTTCCATGCGTGAGTATGATGACGAGTTGTGTGAGAAGTAGTGCTGACATGTAGGCATGAAGGTCGTCATGCCTGTTGGGTGATCGTCATGCCCTTGTTTGATCGATTTTGGATCGTCGACTTTATTTTTTTAGTAGATTCTATTTTTGATGTTTATTTGATGTTGTTTTCATGTTGTTGATAAGTATTGATGAATTTATTGAGAAATTACATAATTTAATTATTTTGATGAGATATGATAAAAATGTTGATTTATGTTGAGGTGCTGGTTCAAAGGGGAATCATTATTGTGGTTTTGTATTGGCGATGTTATGCTAAGTTTTAGGTACAGAGAGGAACCAATAACAAGTATTGGAGTTGAAGGTTTGAGACGAGTATTGCATTTGGTTTGTTTCATTCATGCACCATGTATATCATAGATAGGTGACATAATTAATTTCAATGACGAGTCTCAGGTTTAGAGAGGAACCTACGATAAGTATGATGGTTCAGAGATGGAACCAGGTTCAGAGAGGAACCGATAATGAGTCTAATAGTTCAAAGATGGAACCAGGTTCTGAGAGGAACCAATGACGACTGGATTAACCATTAACATACCTATGATATCCAAAAACCTTGGTACCGCATGCATTGGAGTAGAGGAGATGAGATAGGTTGCGTACATAATCGCATTTGTAGTTGAATCTTGTTATGGATGATTCATGTGATTGATGATTGATATTATTTACACTATCCTTGTTCTTTTATACACCGCTAACATGTGTGAATGTACTATCACCCATGTTTGCTTGTTTGTGTTATTCTTTACGGATGTGGTGCAAATACTAAAGTAGAAGAGCCTTAGTTATTGTTGTGTTTTTGGAGGATGGCGTATTGGCATTCTTCGTCATTTATTGCTTTTGAGTTTATTTTAATTTATGTGTGTCACTCTGATAATGTAACATTGGGATGTATTATCTTTATATTTTATGGCCCGAGAGTTATTGAACTGTTTCTTTCATGATTTGAAATGAATTTGTTTTATTTACGAGACACTTAAATTGAGTTGTTGTTTTATTATTTATTTTCCGCTGCTATAATATGATAATTGAGAAAGATTTTTACGCTGAGAAAATGTGACACCCTATTTTTTAGTAAACTATCCACATGTTTTTATAAATTAAGTGTTTGGGGTTTTAGAATGTTACATAGTTGGTATAAGAGCAAATCGGTTCATTCGACCTAGGTTTTGTGAACTTGTTTATACCTTTATGTGCAACATGTGTGTTAAATACTATTGGTGTTGTTGGTTCTTGTAACAGTTATTTTCTATACTGTTTACTATTGTTTAACTGGTTTTGAATAGAGGTGTAGAGAGAAATGGATGGCAGGAACGATCATGCGACCTCTTTGTAGGATAAGGTCCCAAGAAAGCATAGAGTTTGTTGGACAAGGAATAATGGATGAGTACCTCTTTTGCCCAGATAACAATCTTCTCATTTGACAATGGAGGCCCAGAGATGAACTCTCTAACTTCCTAATCGTCATTTGGTAAGATTGTGAAAGCTAGTGGGTTATTGCTAGGGTCAGATTTGGAAGGCATTGCTTGAGTGGTTGACATGGATGAAAATGAAGTTCTTTGGGGAAAGATGATAAGGGTATGAACTCTGCGTGAAAAGAAACTATGGAAGAAGTTGAAGTGAAGAAGAAGAACAAAAGTGCTGAAAATGGATATTTATTAGCTTCTCGTTGCATGTCCCAAATTGGACACATGTCAAACGTGTGGGGGCGATTGAAACGTTTTATAGGTTTAAGAAGCACAACATTGATGTGAGTGGGAGTAGTTATCGCAAATGTGCAAACCCATGACCTCCTAGGAAGTTGGATTAATGATGAGATTTTGAGCATATCTCATGGAAAATGACAATGCATCGTAAAAGAGGCACTAATGACAATGACATCAGCAGAAGTGAAGTGTTTTCAAAAAATGTTATAAAAAGGCCACGTCTAAGGTGGTCTAAAAGATTGTGATACACTATTATAGCGTGTTTTGGACATCCGTTGTAATTCATCCCCAGAACAGACCACCTAAAGCGAAAAGATTGAAAATACATTATTTACAGTTAGTCGTAGTATAAAGCCTAACAAATTTGAAGTATTAAGATAAACTTACTTTGTTGCGAATGGGAATAGGAATGGCTTCCCGTTGAACGGGGCGAGTGACGAAATTCTTGACCAACCCTATGCTCGTAGAAAAAAGGCACAAGAATAAAATTAACAAGTATCATTTTCTTTTCATTTTTACACAACAAACTACATAGATGGGTCAAAACCTTTGATCCCCTTGCTTACTGTGAATTTTGGTAAACAACCGCTGGTCTATCAATTTAGGGTAAAATTGAGTAACTTGCAGGATTGACCATACTAAATCCTAGAACATGTGCTAAGCATGCAAAAAAACTCTAATCTGAACTTCACGTTCGACTATGAAATCTTTGTAAAAAGTTACTTGAAGATTAAAGGAAATATGTAAAAGATAGCACGTAATGCATCGAAGAGTAAAGGCAATAACGTAAAATGTGCAGTAATGTAAAAGACTTTGAAAGTAAATGTCGAAAGTAAACGCAGTAGTGTAAATGACTGATAGACCTAAAATATATTGTTTTCTTGGCTCGATTTGCACACGTTATTTAGGATTTTATTTCCGTTTTCTTGTATTATATCTTTGTTTTGTTTCTTTTTCAGGTTTTTGTATTTTCAAGGCTACTCGAGAAGAAAGAAGGAAAATGAGCTAAAAGACCTACTTTCTGAGGAATTGTACACATGGCTTCCACCATGGGGGCGCCATAGGGGATGCCACACATTGGATAAAAGCCAACTGCTGGCAACTTCCACGTCTCCCACTCCTTTCCACCCTAGTTCATGCCACAAGGGGGTGGCGGGCGCCACCTTCACATGCTTGTTTCCCTCCCAAAAGGAATTGGGGGGCATTCTTGTCCTTACCTGTACTTTCCTACCACTATAAATAAAGGAGTTCTGTTTCATTTCTAATCATCCAAGCTTAGTTACAAAACTCAAGTCATAAATTTCACCTATTGTAAAGTGATAAACTTCTCACATAAAGGGGTTATCACATTATTTAATCGAGTCTATAATCGAGTTTTGAGCACTTGGGTAGAAGTTAATCCTGCCACCATTTTATTTTAGTCTTTTTACTTCCAGTTGTACAAGATTTTGAAGCCTCTCGTTTAGAGCAGGTTTCTGTCTATTTATTGCCTTTTATTTATCCGCTTTTATTTATCGCACCGCTTTTATTTCTTGCACCATTTATTTATCGCACCTTTTTTATTTCTTGCATCGTTTATTTATCGCACCTTTTACCGCACTTTATTTATTTACTCGCACTTTATCTACTTGCATTTATTTATGATGTTTATTTACTTTACCATGTCCAGCTAAATTTTAAAGGCTAGGATGCGAGGATTGTAGTTATAATAGTATTCCATACGGCTATCGGTAGAATTACTTAGGGGTTATTTTAACTTTTAACACTTATTTTCTATACTTAAAATCTGTTGGTTAAGATCGAAAGTCGTCCAACCTTTAGATAAATTTGGTTAGTTTTAACTGTTCCAAGGAAGCAAAAGCGCTTGGCTCAGTTAATTAGAAATCTTTAATGTTTAAGAAAACCGATTTTAAAACTGTTTTTAGACGCTTTATGGAATTAAAGTCCGGTTCGCAAGAACCTCTTTTTGTTAAAAATTTCAGGTCAAAATACTTTTCAACTATGTCAAGAAACTATATTTCTTAAAAATAGGTTTATTAATCCTAACGCAATACGCACCTTTTTATAAGTGACAATAAGAGAGATCGATTATGGATAAACTCGGTTCTGATTACGCGAAAGCGACAGTTCCCGTTAAATTAGTTCTTTTCATGAGTGGAAAACATTACCCCATAAGGCATCCTATATGTACACATTTGGATTACTACATAGCTATATGAATTGCATCTATGCCTGTTGTTTTATTATTGAATTTATTTATGCACTTTCCTTTTATTTCGCACAATCTAACCTTTTATTTGACTTGTCTTAGATAAACACCGTAACACTAGCGAACGATAGATTGACGTTTGGTCTTTGTGGGATCGATAATCTTTTGTATTACTTTGACATTATTCGTGCACTTGCGAATCACCCATCAAGTTTTTGGCGCCGTTGCCGGGGACCAATTACGTCAAACATTTGTACCCTATTGTTACACCATCTAGACTAAGGCTATACCCACCAGTCAATGCGAAGAACTCGCAACACCGGTATCCTTATAGATCCTTTAGAGGAACCTGAACGTTACACTCGCGCACATATCTTATTTCGTAGGATTAAGAAAGCTATGGACGAAGACCGTAACCAAAGACCCCTCAAGGATTTCGCCCAACCATCTAATGAAGAACCTAGTTCTAGTATTGTGAACCCCAATATCCCTGCTCACAATTTCTAGCTAAAACCATCCCTATTACAATTAGTGCAACAAAACCAGTTTGCGGGACTCGCTACCCAGAACCCGAACCAACATTTAAAAACATTTATTCAACTAGCTAACACTTTTAAAACCAATGGTTCTACCCCTGAGGCGATTAGGTTAAGATTATTCCCTTTTCCCCTTAGAGACAAAGCCCTCACTTGGTTAGATTCCCTTCCAGCCAATTCTATAACAACATGGGAAGGCCTTAGGAGAGTTTTTCTCGCTAGATATTTTCCCCCGAGAAAAACCGTTGTTCTTAGAAACCAAATAACCAGATTCACCCAAAACCAAGGTGAATCTCTTCGAGGCTTGGGAAAGATATAAAGACCTGTTGAGAATATGTCTACACCATGGTCTGGAATCATGGTTGATCATTCATGCCAATAATGGGCTTCACTATAACACAAAAATGACCATCGACACCGCCGCAGGTGGCGCTCTGATGAATAAACCTTACCCTGAAGCTTGCGCTCTCATTGAGGATATGGCTCAAAACCATTGTCAATGGGGGATAGAGCGAGCAACGGTGGAAAAGAAATAAGCCCACGGAGGAATACATGAGATAAGTTCTATAGACATGATGCAAGCCAAAATAGACGCCTCGGCCCTTAAGGTCGAACATATGTATGCAAACCCAGTAGCTGTGGCAACAGTCTCAACTGAGTGCGAATTATGTGGAGCCAAAGGATACCAATCGGTGGAATGTAATCTGCTGAACGAAACTCATTCAGGAGAGGTCAACTATACCCAAGGGAACCCATTTTCGAACACTTATAACCCTGGATGGAAGAATCACCCTAACTTTTCCTACAAAAATAATAACCCTATCCAAACCCTGCACCCCCGAGACCATCCGGTTTTCAAGCTCAAAGACAAAACCCATCTATGCAAGCTGTGCAACCTAAGCCGAACCTTGAGAAAATCATGGAGAACTTTATCACGGCTCAGACCCAGCAAAACAAAGAATTCCTAAACCAGAACATTCATGTAAATGAATTGATTACCCAGTTAGGAACCAAAGTAGACCAGATAGTCACCCACAATAAGATGCTTGAAAACCAGATATCTCAAATAGCTTTAAAACAAGCTCCTAAGAATACACCTGGAGGACAGTTCCTTGGTCAACCTCAACAGAACCCCCGAGGGCAAGCTAATGCAATCATCTTATGGAGTGGGACCACTTACGATGAACCGGTTAACCCAACATTGAGCGAACCCAAGACTCCTGAGGAAAACATGGTACCCACGAGCGAAGTAGAGGAACTAGTAGGATATGAAAAGTAGAAGGATAAGGACAAAACCAGCGAACCACCTCCACCATATAAACCTCCCATACTCTATACGCAAAGACTAAAACAAACCAGGATCAATAACCAATACCAAAACTTTATTAAAGTCATAGAGAAACTTCATGTGGAAATCCCTTTCACAGAAGCCATCACCCAAATACTGTCATATGCAAAGTTCCTCAAAGACATCCTTACCAATAAACGTAGACTTGACGGTCCAAAACCTTTAGAATGCAATTCCATTTCCGAAAATAAACTTGCCAAGAAGGAGAAAGACCCTGGGAATTTCTCCATACCTTGTATTTTGGGAAGTCATGTCATCAATAAAGCTTTTCTAGATTTAGGAGCTAGCGTAAGCCTCATGCCTCTGGCAGTTTTTGAAAGGTTAAAACTAGGAGAATTGCAACCTACCAAGATGTCACTTCAATTAGCTGACAGATTCGTCAAGTATCTAGTTGGCATATTGGAAGACGTCCCCGTTAGGATCGGTCAACTATTCATCCCGACCGATTTTGTTGTCATGGACATTAAAGAAGATGATGACATTCCGATCCTTCTAGGCAGACCATTCTTATCAACCGCTGAAGCCATAATAGATGTTAAGAAAGGGAAGTTGACTTTTGAGGTAGGTGACGAAAAGATAGAATTCATTCTATCGAAGTTTCTTATGGCACCAGTATTAGGAGATGCATGTTTTGCCATAGACATCATCGATGAATGCATTAGGGGGCTAGAATTAGAGGAAACCATCAAACTGCCTTCAACCTTCATAAAGGAAGATGACAGATTCATAGAACCCTACATTGATGATAACATGTATGGATGTTTATCCCTTACCCTAGATCCTACACCATGCCTAAAAAAACAACTTTAGAACTTAAGGAACTACCTAAGAATCTAAGATACGAGTTCTTGGACGAAGAAATGAACCGTCCAGTTATAGTCAGTGCTACCTTAAACCAGGGAGAAACAGACCAACTCTTATTTGTCTTATGTAAATATCCATCTGCCTTAGGATATAACATCTCTGACCTAAAAGGTATAAGTCCATCCATGTGCATGTACCAGATCTCACTCGAGGAAGACTCAAAACCCTCTAGAGAACATCAGAGAAGGATAAACCCTATAATGAGTGATGTTGTAAAAAAGGAAGTCCTCAAGTTACTAGAAGCAGGTATAATTTATCAGATCTCAGATAATAAGTGGGTAAGCCATGTGCATGTAGTACCTAAAAAGGGAGGCATCACGGTCGTGCAGAACAAAAAAGGAGAACATGTAGCAAAACGGATAGAAGGAGGATGCCATATGTGTATAGATTATAGGAAATTAAACAAAGCTACTAGAAAAGACCATTTTCCCTTACCATTTATAGACCAAATGGTGGAACGTTTGGCCAGACACTCCTATTTCTGCTACCTGGATGGATATTCATGATTTTTTCAAATTCCCATACATCCAGAAGACCAAGAGAAAACAACCTTTACATGCCCTTATGGAACTTTCGACTACAGACGAATGCCTTTCGGTCTCTGTAATGCACCAGCAACCTTCCAACGTTGCATGATGGCAATCTTCGCTGATTACCTTGATGGAATTATGGAAGTATTCATGGATGACTTCTCGGTGGGCGGATTTGATTTTAACAACTGTCTCGCTAACCTTGAGAAAATCATGAAAAGATGTGTTGATGTTAACCTGGTATTGAACTGGGAGAAATGTTACATTATGGTCACCGAAGGTATAGTTTTAGGACATATAGTCTTTGAGAGAGGTTTCAAACTAGATAAAGCCTAAATAGAAGCGATTAAAAACCTTAAACCCCCTAACACTGTCAGAGAAGTCCGAAGTTTTCTTGGACACGCTGGTTTCTATCGGCGTTTTATTAAAGACTTCTCTAAAATAACTAAACCTTTAACCGGCCTCCTAATGAAATATGTCGAGTTTAACTTTGACGAAAAATGCCTTGAAGCATTTAACTTTCTAAAACAAGCCCTAATCTCGGCACCCATCATTCAACCTCCAGATTGGGACGAACTGTTTGAGATCATGTGTGACGCTAGTGACTATGCTGTAGAAGCTGTTCTAGGGAAAAGAAAGGATAAGAAATTACATGTTATATACTATGCCAGTAGAACCTTGGATGCTGCTCAGCTTAACTACACTACCACGGAGAAAGAACTTCTTGTCGTAGTTTTTTCTATGGATAAGTTTCGATCCTATCTTGTAGGAGCCAAAATCATAGTTTATACAGATCATGTTGCCATCCGTTACTTATTGAGCAAGAAGGATGCCAAACCTAAGTTACTTAGATGGGTCCTCCTGTTGCAGGAGTTCGATCTGGATATTAGAGACAAGAAAGGCACGGAAAATGTAGTTGCTGACCACCTTTCTAGGCTCGAGCATCTAAAACCAGACCCACTCCCCATTAACGATGATTTTACCTATGACAGGTTAATCGCTAGGATAGAAACCATAGAAGAAAGAAACCTAGAACCTTCTAAAAACCCTGAGAGATCTCTAGCAGTAAGCAACGTACCTTGGTACACAGATTTTGTGAATTACCTAGCTGCAGATATTATACCCCCTGATCTTAACTACCAGCAGAGAAATAAGTTCTTTAGCGATGTAAGGCACTTCTATTGGGACGAAGCACTCCTTTTTAAAAGAGGCACGGACGATATTTTCCACCGTTGTGTCCCAGAAGAGGAAGTAAGAAAGATAATAGAACACTGCCACTCTGCACCTTATGGAGGACGCTCTAGCACGTCTAAAACTCACACCAAGATTCTCAGAGCAGGCCTGTTTTGGCCAATAATGTGGCGTGATATACACACCTATACAGCCAAATGCGACCGGTGCCAGCATACTGGAAACATCTCAAGACGTGACAAAATACATTTAAGGAACACTCAAGAGGTAGAACTCTTTGATGTTTGGGGCATAGACTTTATAGGACCATTTCCGTCTTCCTTAGGAAACAAATACATCTTAGTTGCATTTGATTACGTGTCTAAATGGATCGAGGCCATAACTTCTCCCACCAATGACACACATGTAGTCATTAAGCTGTTTAAGAATTACATTTTCCCTAGATTCGGAACCCCTCGTCTTGTTATCAGCGACAGTGGATCGCATTTCATATCAAGAATATTCGAAAAACTTTTAAGAAAATATGGAGTTAAACATAGGATAGCGACACCTTATCACCCACAGACCAGTGGCCAAGTAGAAGTTTCCAATAGAGAAATTAAACAAATCTTAGAAAAAACAGTCTCTATATCAAGAAAAGATTGGTCTCAAAAGCTGCAAGATGCTTTATAGGCCTATAGAACCGCCTTCAAAACCTCTATTGGAACAACTCCTTACCAACTAGTCTATCGAAAATCATGTCATCTACCCTTTGAATTAGAACACAGGGCCTATTGGGCCATAAAAACCCTAAACTTTGACTATTTGACTGTTGGACAAAACCGCGTCCTTGATATACATAAACTAGAAGAACTCCGCCAATCCGCCTATGAAAATTCCATTATATATAAAGAAAGAACTAAGGCCTGGCACGATAAGAAGATCGTAAAGAAATATTTTCATGTAGGAGACCCTGTTCTCCTGTTCAAATCTAGATTATGACTCTTTCTTGGCAAGCTCCGCTCAAGGTGGACATGCCCCTTTACAGTTACTAAAGTTTTACAATCAGGAGCAGTCGAGATCCAGAACCAGTCATGTAGCCTATTTGTTGTAAACGGGCAGAGATTAAAATTCTATGAAGGAGGAGACATTCCTGACGATTACTCCATCCATACCTTGATCGATCCACCTTTGCCTACTTCAGACATATAGTTTCTATTCGTCAAGCTAACGACGTTAAACAAGCACTGCCTGGGAGGCAACCCACAGTTTTCTTTATTTTCCTTTATCTTTTTTTTTTAATATTTTTTTTTCTTTTATGTGTCAACTGACGGCTTATGATGATTGTGCTTTAAGGTTTTGTTCTCTGAGTTTTATTTTTCAAGATGCAGCAGCATGATGACATGCACGTCGCCTTCAGAGACGACAAGCAGAGAGAGAGGTACTCAGTTCTTCGACAGCGGCCTATGGCACCGACCCGGTATCCAGATCAAGCCTGCATGAAAGCTCTAGGGATCGAACCCAGCATATGGTTTCTCTGTCATTAGCTTCATTGGGGCGAATATACCGACCAGTTGAACCAGACCTACAGGCACCTTACATTGGAGTTCCTCAGCTCGTTCCACCATGAGCCATATGCCGATCAGGACAGACTAGCAACATTCAGATTCTTTGGGAAAGAGTATGCATTCACCCATAAGGGATTCAGCGACCTACTTGGATTTTTGACCACCCCGGATTCTATTCTTGACCTTCTGATGGGCTATTTTATGAGCAGAGATATCGATCAGTTCTGGAGAGAGATTACTGGCGAAGGAAGCCTAGACCCATCTGTCGCTTGCGCGAAAATAAGGTGCCGGCATGACAGAAGAGTCGCCACCTTTCGTTATTTATCCCTCAGAGCGGGAAAGGAAACGATCGGAAAAACCTGACGAATAAGGGTAAGACAAGGTCATCGCAACCATTGTCTGGGTTCGGGAGTCGGTTACGCAAGGGGAAGGTGTTAGCACCCCTCACGTCCGTCGTACTCGACGGGATCCTCGCTTGTTTGTTTACTTGGACGGGTTGGTTATAATCTATCTACCTATCAAGGCTGGCTGAAAAAGAAAAGAAAAATGACTCGGCAAAGCGTCGCACTTTATGCCTACGTATTCCCATCAGAGAATGAGAAATCAGAGTCAACGTAGTTCGGCCTACGAAGGGAAAAATGGGGAAGGTTGCTCGCTAGGATATCGCATCCTATGCCTACGTACTTTCATCTGGTATGAAAGATCAGAGCAAACGTAGTTCGGGAAACTACGGGAAAAAAGGCTCAACTAGGAGGGAGACTATCAAGTCCTACTGTTATCATGCCATAGATTCATCCTATGGTTGAAGTTTGAACAGGGAACTCCTAGATGTTGTCATGCATAGGTTTCAACCTAAAAGTCTATCATCAAATCCTCATCAGAGGAAATGAGAGTCCTAAGGGATCATGTCAATGATACACCAAAACAGACAAAAGCATCAGCTTTAACAGTAAAATGCATGCAATGCAAGTGAGGGAGGAAATGTGTGTGGGGCTTCAGCCTCCACAAGCTCGTCTCGACCTCAAGCCAGTCATGAAATAACAGTAATCATACTGAAAATAAACATCATACTATCAAGCAATATACAGATAAAAGAAATGAAGTGCCATCAGGCAAACAAGCCACAAACTTGAGAAAGAATCATCTACTCTCTAATCCTAACCTTAACACAGAATCTGAACAAATCTAAGCAAAGCCCTCAAGCAAAACCCTAGCAAGAGAAATCAATCCCAGCCTTCAAGCTTCAGAACAAGCTTACCAAAGACAGGGAGCTAAGCAAGCAGACTCATAGTGTCTTCCTCAGGAAAGCACTAGGAGGTGTATACTCAGGAGTCATACCCTATGTGGCTCAACCACTGTGATCAGTTTACATTCCTCCTCAGGAGAAACTAAACTCACAAGCAGGCTCCAACATCACTGGATATTTAGGAAATCCTATTTGAACTAGTGGAACTAAGTGACTAGACTCATAGGACCTTCCTCAGGAAAGTACTAGGAGGCTTCCACTTAGGAGTTGTATCCCATGTGGCTCAACAACATGTGATCAGTTTACATTCCTCCTCAGGAGAAATTAAACTCACAAGTTGGCTCCAACATCATTGGATACTTGAGAAATCCTAGATAAACTAATGGAACTAAGTGAATAGACCCATAGGACCTTCCTCAGGAAAGTACTAGGAGGCTTTCACTTAGGAGTTGTATCCCATGTGGCTCAACAACTGTGATCAGTTTACATTCCTCCTCAGGAGGAATTAAACTCACAAGTTGGCCCCAACATCATTGGATACTTAAGAAAGAGGTGAGAAGAAAGAATGAAAGTCATTCATAGTGCCTTCCTCAGGAAAGTACCATGAACTTCCTTCAAACTTCAGGATCTCAAACCTCACAGACAGGGGACAACCCAAGCTCTGGGTCTATGAATCTTGGTCTACAATCTTCTCTCTATGATGCTCTCCATCAATATCCTCAAGACAACACAAGCCTTGCAACAAATTCCCCTCAATGAACCCCAGAGATGGACAGATAACCACAACACAGACAAAAACAATAGGCAACTTCAGAAAATACCTAAAAATGCTAAACTAATGGGGAAAAATCTAACAAATATTCACAAGGGTTCTCAACACCTACTCATAACATCTACATAGGCCTCTACCTAAAAATCAAGACAAAACTCAATCAAAGAAAGTGATTCATCACCTAAACACAATTTAAACCCTAATTAGGACACCCTAAGTCTACCCTAATTAAACTAACCAAGATTTAATTCTAAAAATCTAGAAAAAATCCTATGGGGAACTATGATTCATCATCTAATTGCACAAAAAAGAATGGATAAAAAACCCTAAAGGAAGGTTCTGAAACAATTCCTACAAAATCAGATACCAAATTAAACATTTAAAAGCTATTTATTTGGAAAATTTATTAAAAATATTAAACCTAAAAATAAAATCTCATTTTTATCTTTACAATTTTCTACACACTTTCATCTAATCAGGAAAAAAAAGAAGAATTAAAAAAGAATTAATTTCCAATTTTTAATGAATTTTACAAAACAGAAAAATAAAAGAAGAAAATTAAAACAATTAAAATGAATTAAGGGAGGGGGGGTGCAACAAGCAACTCACGCTAGTTAAATCCATTGGGCCATAAAAAAGGGGGGGGCGAATAGCACTCTGGGCCCAGCGCTGGTTTAATGAAACGCAGCGTTTGGGATTATTTGAATTTTCCCTCTCACTCTCAGATTTAACCGTGGCCACACGATCGTTCCCCCAGTCAATCCCTTGACTTCCATCCAACGGCCACGAACCCTTCTTCTTCCTTGGACCAAACCCTAACCTGCAAACCCCTCCTCCATGCCCGAAACTTCGAGCTCCTCTATCTCTCTCCACACGCCATGATTTCACTTGATTCAAAAATGAAAAATGATCTACTAAATGCCTAGAATAAAATGGTACGATTAGTTTTTCTTGATTCGTTCTCAATAATCCCAACAGAATGCTTCAACATATTGGTACCACCATGCTAACCTGATATCTATCTTCACCAAACTTCAGTCTAATAGTATACAGATGCTCTACATGTTATGCTAGCTATCATACACTAATTCTTGCTGATTAAAATGCCCTAAACAACTAATTCTTGAAACTTAAAGATTTATGCACCTGCCATGGAACTCAATGAATCGTGCCCTAACTTTCAGAAATTGATCCTCTACCCTAGTACATCAATTATACACCTAAAGAATGAACTAAAATTGCTTAAATTAAGAGGATTAAGGAGGAGAAAGAACCTGTCAAGTAATGATGGAGGAGGCTCGTGGGGATGCTTGCAAGGCTTGAAATTGGTTCAAGATGATCCTACAATGGTCCTCAACCTTCTGTTTGCACTTGTGATGGTGGAGATGGCTTGTAGTGGAAGATATCTTGGATTGCTTCAACTTGAAGAAATGGCTTCAATGGCTATCTCTCCTTCTCTCTCCTCTGACTTGGCTCAAGTTTCACCAACCTTTAACACTCCTCATGGCATTCTTTATATAACAATCAATGGAAGTGGCTAGAAGTGTCTAGAACCATCTAGAAAAGTCATGAACTTCTCCTTGAATGAGAAGTTGAAAATATCATATCCCTTGCTTCAAGCCTTCAATTCTATGCCAAATTGTCCTTACATGAGTTATTGAGTGATAAGGAATGCAAATCAGCCTTTAGTTTCACTTGTGTAGGGTTTTTCAATGTTACCTTCTTTTGCAAGCAACAAATTTCCAAAGGAACCTCATTTTTTAAGCCTCAAATGAAAATTCTACTTAAACCAATGTTCTAAAAATGGTTTTTCCAATCAAAATGATATATTGGATGACCTATTTTGGATTTATGGATCTCCCAAATCACTTTTCAATTTCAACTTTTCAAAGTTATAAGCCATTTTTAGTTCATTTTTGACCAATCATGTAATCTTGTGCTATGAGCTTTTTCAACAATTTGTGACCTTCTTTCTAGACTTAAAATCACATTTTGAGCAACTTTCATGTTTTGAGTTTTTCCATTTGAGGCTTGGAAATAGGAGTTTTAGGCATTGGCTAAAATGACCTATAACTGACAAATGACCAAAATACCCCTGCCTTGTTCAAACCATAAGTTGAGTTCCACAAATCCAATCAAGGACTTCTACCACTAAAATTAAAGCTAAGAAGATCCTCTTCAACATTCATGTTGACCAAGAAATCATAGGAATCCTCCTACTAGGGCAAAAGTTATCTGCAAGTTGGGTGACTTTCAAGGACCTAGATTCACACACCTCTGCTGACCTGTAATTTGTCAAAACCATAACTTGAGCTCTGTAACTCCTATCAAGGACTTCCACCACTCAAATTAAAGCTTAGAACAATCTCTACAACATTCATGTTGTGGGGAAGATGAGATATCAATCACATCTAGAGCTAAAACTGCCTGGAAGATAGGGATCAAATTAGGTTTTTTCACTGACAATCCTTGGAAACCCTGACTTGAAACTTCTCAAACTCCTCAATCATGATGAGTTGGTCTAGGAATCATCTTTACAACATCTCTATGCATCATTCCATGATCTCATGGCTCTTGGATTAGGTCTCAACCTTCTCCAAATTCTCAGTTATCCTAGGGTTGACCCAGTCAAAACCCTAATTCTACCATTCATGGTTGAATCTTCTGAACTCTTGCATAATGACCTCTTTGGACTTCATGATGGCTATCAAGACATCTCATAAGATTTCTCAAAACATCTAGTCCATTCTCAAAGTCTCAGAATCATCTGAGGGGCACCCACAACCCTCAAGCTATGAAGCACACAACCCTGGTTTCAAACCACTCCTCTGAGGATCTCTTGAACTTTCTGATGAAGGTATCCACTTTCAAACACTCAATGAATAAATAATTGTTGGTCAAATTTTGGGGTGCAACAGCTGCCCCTATTCAAACGGCTTGAACCTGACTGGGTGAGGAGCGAACGGCTCTCAACCAATCAAGGTACGAGACGGTTGAATACCGGTAAACCCGAAAATTTGCCAACTGCACAAGCACACGATACTCTGCGGGGAACAAATCTTTGAATACTGCAACACTAGCCGCACGGCAACTAGCTGGAGAAATATCGATCTGACATCGTCGTCAGTTATCCACATTAACTCCTTCTGACATTGCCTTCAGACAACCACAACACCCAACATCGCCGCTGGAGAAACACATCTGACAGAATACCCTGTATCGTCGCTGGAAAGCTGAATCTGACATCGCCGTCTGAAACAAACATCGCCCTGAGAGACACTCGACATCACCGTCGTTCAAACATCATCTCTGCTGGGGATTTAAGGAGTCTGACATTGCCGTCAAACAAACATCTAATCTGACCTCGCCGTCAAATCCAAACGTTCAACCTCGCCGTCGAACACATTCAACATCGCCGTCGAACACATCATAATCTGACCTCGCCGTCAAACAGACATCCAACCTCACCGTCGAACAAAATACAACACTGGACAAATCTGACCTGGGGTTCACCCCTGGTAAAGTACACTTGCGTATTTGAAACTGCTCCGCTGGGAATGAGAGACTCAAACAAGCACGTTCCGATCTAGGGTTCACCCCCAGAACCGTAACGAACATCGGAATACTACTGCACAATGATCCCACTGTGGAAATTCAACATTAAAGATATATGAAACCCTGGCCCCTGGCCATTTCCAGCCTCAGCTAGAAATTTTTTTTAAGTATTTCTAAAAATAGATGGAACCCTGGCCCCTGGCCATTCCAGCTTCAGCTAGAGAAACATCTTTGGCCTTCAAGGATATAAACTTTGCCCGTCGGCAACTCTGCAGGAGGTATCTTCGACTTCAGTCTGAAGAAATGGTCCTTGGCCTTCAAGGATACATGGATCTGCCTTCAGGCGACTCCGCCTCTGCTATAGAGCATCCGTGACTTTAGTCAGGGATATACTTCGGCCTTCAGTCCGAAAAATGAATCCTAGGTCAGTCATGACCTTGGGGGATAACCTTGCCCTTAGGCACCTTCGCTTCAGCTTAAGAAATCTGAGACCTCAGTCAGAGAAATGGTATCCAGAGCCATTCATGACTCTACGGGGATTCAAACACTTTGCCTTCAGGCAAAACTCCGCTTCAGCTGGAGAAACATCTTCGACTTCAGTCAGAAGAAAAACTATCCACTTGATCGCAATCAATCATCTCCTCAGGACAACTGACTCGGTCTTCAGACTCACACGAATCACTCTGTTGTATCTACAACCCTGGAACCTTGTCTTCAGCCACCCGTTGATTCATCAACACGGAAATCTGAACTCACAGGAACTTTCTGATATCGCCTTCAGGCGCTTACGAAATCCATCTTCAGATTAGACATCATTGTTGGAGCAGACATATCACGCTGCTGAGGACTTCAAGGATCATCTTGAACAAACAGATCCGTCGGGCATCTTCAAGAATCGTCCTGAACTGATAACCTTTCTGGAGCAAACATTCTGGTTGGGTATTCCAGGAATCTTCCTGGGCAACTCTTGCTGGAGGTGCTACCGGGGAGCTCGAGAATCATCCTGAGCAAACAACTCGGGAAGCTGCACTGAGGTCTTAAGAATCATCTTAAGCAAACGGCCCTGCTGAGGGACTTGAGAATCATCTCGAACTGACGACTTCGCTGGGGATCTCAAAAATCATCTTGAGCGAGCGACCGTGGGGATCACACCGGGGTCTTTTAGAATCATCTAAGAAAACAACCTTGCTGGGGAGAACATCAAGAATCGTCCTGAACAGCCGGTCTTTTGGTGGTACACCTGTACAACAAGGATGATAATGACCTAGGTCATGCTTATGATGCGTATGCTTTTGCGCTATGCCCCACATGGGAATGATATGCGGTTATGCTAAATGCCATGCAATCATGCACAATGCTATTGCAACGTTTAAATGCTATGCAGTCATGCACAATGCTATGCAATCATGCACAATGCTATGCAATCATGCACAATGATGTGATCCCGTCAGCAAAATAAATGCCGAAGGGGAATTCTCCTGTCAAGGAGAAAGAACCACTCAGATAGAGGAATCATCCTGCTGAGGGGAACGTGAACACGCCAACATTGATCTTCCGCGAACTGCTGCAGGGGAACAACTTCAGCTGACTGCTGCAGGGGGTGAAGCTCTACGAGAACTTGGATCTGCTGATATCAATCGCGAGAATGAACTGTGCGGCCGTCTCGGCTACTCTTCTGGGGATAACCACTCTGTGGGGAACCAACTTCAGCTGCTCCACATTCCACTGGGGAAAAACCAATCATGATTTGATCAACTTCCAAGGATTCTGCTTTTCTGCGGACTCAGCCGGGGAGAGAAATCATTCTACTTCACTGGAGAGTACGACTCTGATGAGGGATTTCAATTCCGCTAGGGAAGAAAGAATCATCTGACTTCGGGGGAGAGAGTACAATTCTGCAAGGGGATACAACATCAGCTGTCCCAACGCTCTACTGGGGAAGAGGGAATCATCGATCTTCAGGAGATAGCCTGACTCTGGCGAGGAATCTCAATTCCACTGGAGACTTCAGTCTGGCACCATCAGTTACTGCATCCTTCGGCATACGAACAACCTCCTGCGAAACCTGCACTTGTGACCCGGTGCGGGGGAAATCCTGCTTCAGTGACTTTACTGGGGAAAACACGAGCTTCGGCACCCGAACATTTCTATGAACTCTGCACTTGCGACCCGGTGCTGGGGAGATGAGCTTCAGCCCTCGACTCAGCTGATGAGGCGACGTTCCGTCAGGATGCGTCTGCTTGGGGAAGAGAATCACCTCTATCTGGGGAAGACATATCAATGCTCACTATCTGATTCTGATTCTGCGGAGGAGAGACTACTGAACTCTGCTGGAGAGGGAGGACTCATCCTGCTTCGGGGATACGCACGACACATCTTCTTGCAAGGGCTATACCTGCAACAACACAAACAGACAAGATACCCTCCTCAAAGGGGCCTATCCAGGTTATTATCTCGTGACAATGTTCAGTTAGTTAATTGTTTCAACAATCAATGGGCTTAGGCCCGCAAGTTTATGTATGCGCATTTTATCAAAAAACACATCGGCGTTCTCATTCGCAAACAAAACAGATAAATGCTAAACAGACAAGTAGAATTGCTGAATAATGTGCATTTTATTGATGATGAACCCCTGAATGGGCAAAAATGTTTTACAACAGAGGCAAGCTCCTGGAATGAGGAAGCCGCGCAAAAAGAAAACATAAATATACATCAGTATATACAAATGTCGGCAATCGAGGCGTAGACGAACACCATGAGTTGATCCCTCTAAGACCCACTCGACTTCGATACTTCTCCGATGCTTCAGCTTTGGAAGAGATTGATTCAGATAAACGGCCCTCAGGTCTTCCGAACCACTAAACAATGAAAGTCCATACGCGGAACGCAGTCATTTGCTTATTCAAATCCCTAACTTTTGCGTGAACCGCCCTTCACGGGTTTTCAGTTCACCGGGATACCCTTTTTTGCCGAAGCCGCCCAGTGTAGGTTTTCGACTTCGCGGGTGTACATTTTTTCAATATATCCCTAATTTTTGCCCGAACCTTTTATTCTGTTTTTGGTTCGCCGGGATGCCCCTTTTTTGCCTGGACTCTCTTTTTTTTGTCCAGCGGGTCGCTTTCAAGCAAAGTATTTTTTAACTGCGTCCGCGTTCACCGGGGATGCAAAATCTTCACCATCCATCGTGGATAACAACAAAGCTCCTCCCGAGAAGACCTTGCTGACGACATACGGCCCTTCGTAATTCGGAGTCCACTTGCCCCGGTGATCGGAGTGTGGCGGAAGAATTTTCTTCAGGACGAGATCACCCGTCTGAAAGCTTCGAGGACGCACCTTCTTATCATAAGCTTTCTTCATTCGGCTTTGGTACAGGCGACCAAATGCAATCGATGCTAACCTCTTTTCGTCCATCAGGCTGAGTTGGTTCAAGCGATTCGTAATCCATTCTGCCTCATCAAGTTTCACATCAACCAAAACTCGCAAAGAGGGAATCTCCACTTCTAGCGGTAGGACAGCTTCCATACCGTACACCAAGGAGAAAGGAGTTGCCCCGGTCGACGTACGCACCGTGGTACGATAACCGTGCAAGGCAAACGGCAGCATCTCGTGCCAATCTTTATACGTCACAACCATCTTCTGAACAATCTTCTTGATGTTCTTATTGGCCGCTTCAACGGCGCCATTCATTTTCGGCCGGTAAGAAGATGAGTTGTGGTGTTCGATCTTGAAGCTCTGGCACAGCTCCTTCATCATCTTATTATTCAAATTCGAACCATTATCAGTAATGATCCGCTCGGGAATTCCATAGCGACAGATGATGTCCCTCTTTATGAACTTAGCTACCACCTGCTTGGTCACATTAGCGTACGAGGCTGCCTCCACCCACTTGGTGAAGTAGTCGATAGCTACCAGAATAAAACGATGACCATTGGATGCGGTGGGCTCGATCTTGCCTATCATGTCGATGCCCCACATGGAGAACGGCCAAGGGGAGGACATGACATTCAATGGGCACGGCGGCACATGAACTTTATCAGCATAAATCTGGCATTTGTGACATTTCTTCGCGAATCTGAAGCAATCCGACTCCATAGTCAACCAGTAATATCCTGCTCTCAGGATCTTTCTCGTCATGGCATGCCCGCCGGCGTGTGTACCAAATGTGCCCTCATGGACTTCCTCCATGAGCATACTTGCTTCTTTCTCATCTACACATCTGAGTAGCACGAGATCGTGGTTTCTCTTATACAGCACTCCATCAGGATTGAGGTAAAAGTTTCCAGATAGCCTCCTCAGAGTCTTCTTATCCTGGGTAGACGCACCCGCAGGATACTCCTTAGTCATAAGGAAGGTCTGGATGTCGTGGAACCATGGCTTGCCGTCAGTGGCATCCTCGATTGCGAACACATATGCTGGTCTGTCAAGACGCGAAAGAACAATGCTTGGAGCTTCATTCCAAAGATTGACCTTATACATTGAAGCCAGGGTGGCTAAAGCATCAGCCATTTGATTTTCAGCCCGGGGTACATGATGAAGTTCTACTCGGTCAAAGAACGGAAGCAGCCTCCTGGCATAATTCATGTACGGCACTAGATTCGGTTGACGAGTTTCCCACTCCCCTTTGATCTGATTGATTACAAGCGCTGAGTCACCATATATGTCTAGATTCTTGATTCTCAAATCAATTGCCTCTTCTAGACCCATAATACACGCTTCATACTCGGCTTCGTTGTTGGTAACTGGAAACGTCAGTCTCGCAGTAAACGGGATGTGGGATCCGTGAGGAGTCGTGATGATAGCCCCGATACCACTTCCATAGGAATTAACCGCTCCGTCGAATATCAACTTCCACTGAGATTTCCTATCCGGCCCCTCGTCGGGCAATGGCTCATCGCAATCCCTTGCCTTGAGAAACATAATGTCCTCGTCAGGGAACTCGAACTTCATCGGCTGATAGTCTTCGATTGGCTGTTCGGCAAGGTAGTCAGACAGTACGCTCCCCTTGATGGCTTTCTGAGAGACGTACTGAATATCATATTCTGTTAACACCATCTGCCATTTGGCAATCCTGCCCGAAAGAGCCTGCTTCTCGAAGACGTACTTGATCGGATCCATCTTCGAAATCAGCATAGTGGTGTGATTGAGCATATACTGTCGTAGACGTTTGGCGGCCCAAGCTAATGCACAACACGTCTTCTCCAGCATCGAGTATCGAGATTCACACTCAGTGAACTTTTTACTCAAATAATAAATGGCATGCTCTTTCCTGCCCGTCTCGTCGTGCTGACCGAGAACACACCCCATGCTATTCTCCAGAACTGTCAAGTACATGATTAATGGCCGTCCAGCCACTGGGGGTATCAAGATTGGAGGTTCTTGAAGATACTGCTTTATCTTGTCGAATGCCTTCTGGCAATCTTCATTCCAAGTAATCGCCTGATTTTTCTTTAACAACTTGAACATCGGTTCACAAGTGGCCGTGAGCTGAGAGATAAACCTTGCAATGTAGTTTATTCGGCCCAAGAAACCACAAACTTCTTTTTCTGTTTTCGGCGCTGGCATTTCTTGGATAGCTTTTATCTTTGCAGGATCAACTTCAATACCTCGTTCACTAACGATAAACCCCAATAACTTTCCGGACCGCACTCCGAAAGTGCACTTGTTAGGATTCAGCCTCAGCCTGAACTTCCTAAGCCTTTCAAACAGCTTCAACAAATTGACCAGATGCTCCTCCTCCGTTTGGGATTTTGCAATCATGTCATCAACATAGACCTCGATCTCATGATGAATCATATCATGAAACAAAGTTACCATTGCTCGCTGGTAAGTGGCCCCTGCGTTCTTCAGACCGAAGGGCATTACCTTGTAGCAAAATGTGCCCCAGGGAGTAATAAACGTCGTTTTCTCCATGTCCTCCGGCGCCATCTTAATCTGATTGTAACCGGAGAAGCCATCCATGAACGGAAACACGGAAAACTGGGCTGTATTGTCGACCAACACATCGATATGAGGCAACGGGAAATCATCCTTAGGGCTCGCCCTATTCAAATCCCGATAATCGACGCACATGCGTACCTTACCGTCCTTCTTCGGTACAGGCACTATGTTGGCGACCCACGGAGGGTAAGTGGTAACGGCTAGAAATCCTGCGTCCAACTGCTTCTGGACTTCTTCTTTGATTTTTACAGCCATGTCTGGTCTCGTCCTCCTGAGCTTCTGCTTGACTGGAGGGCAATCTTCTCGCAACGGCAAGCGATGAACCACGATATCTGTGTCAAGTCCGGGCATATCCTCATATGACCAAGCAAAGACGTCACTATACTCTCGAAGCATCTCGACCAGTCTATGCTTGACATCATTCTGCAGCGCAGCCCCAACTCTGACATTTCTGATAAGCTCCTCAGAACCCAGATTTACAATCTCAATCTCCTCCTCGTGAGGCAGAATAACCTTCTCTTCTTGTCTCAACAAGCGGGCCAATTCTTCCGGAAGGTCTTCGTCTTCATCAATCTCATCCTCGGCTTGATAGATCGGGCAATCAAAGTCGTAGTGAGCCGTAGAGGGTCCAGAGTCGATGTCATCTGTTACGTGGATCCTGCAATAACAAGGGTTAAGTTTAAAGCAAGAATATGCAGGTCAGCACGAACCTCGTTGCCATTTTGCTGTTTTTTGAAACAAACATAAAGCATGAATAACAGAGAACACAATATTTGATTACGAAGAAAACGCCTTTTATTTATTAACAAAATGCATACACATAATCCAACAAGGCCCTGACAGTAAAACCAATATGCCCCGGGCAGGACATAGGGTTGTACAAAGATTGTAAAAAGCAAATCATTACTCTTCACTTGTCAGCTTGATAATCTCCTTGATGGTCCAGTTGTGAAGGTGCTCGCCTGGCTTGCTCGGTTGAATCCAGGCATCAAGATCGCAATCACTGTCCCCGCTGTCCTCTGACGCGGCGTTGATACTCTCGAAGATTACTCCTCCCTTGGTGAATAGGATCGGCCCTTTCCCACGAGACGAGCTACCTGAAGAAGATGAAGCTTCAGCTTCAGGAGAATATCCCAATCCAAACTTATCCTGTTTGAACGGTATATCCAAGACATGCCCCCAGCCTGGGGTGGAACCAGCTTCGACAGCAGCCCTAGCTTCCTTAAACGAAGAGAGGTTCACCTCTTGCTTCTCTGCAACAACGGGAGCTACCTCCTTCACCCTGACGGTTTCAAAAGCCTGGCAAAGAGTCTCATGGATCTCCCCATCCATTTCGACATATTTAAAGGACGACAGGTGGCTTACCATGATGTCCTCTTCTCCACAGACTGTCACTATGCTGCCCCCAACAGCATATTTCAGCTTCTGATGCAGCGTGGACGTTACGGCGCCAGCAGAATGGATCCACGGCCGACCTAGGAGGCAACTATAGGCGGGCATGATATCCATAATATAGAATACCGCATTAAACGTCTCTGGACCAACCTGAATTGGCAGGGTTACTTCTCCGAAGACGTGGCGCTTGGTTCCGTCAAAGGCCTTCACGACCAGATCACTGGGCGTGCACAGCAGTCCACGGGTATCCAACTTCATCAGTGCTTTCTTCGGAAGCACGTTAAGCGAGGAGCCCGTATCTACGAGGACATGTGACATAATTGTGCCTCTGCACTCTATCGAGACGTGCAAGGCATTATTGTGATCTCTTCCCTTGGGCGTCAGCTCCAGATCTGTAAATCCCAGCCCATTACCAGCGTTGACATGGGCTACTACTTCCTCGAGCTGATTAACTGATATCTCCTGCGGCACGTATGCAGCATTCAATACTTTCAGCAACGCGTTGCGGTGCGCTTCAGAACACAGCAACAGGTTAAGAATCGAGATCTTCGACGGAGTCTGGTGAAGATGATCTACAATCTTGTAGTCACTTTTCCTGATCAGTCGCATGAACTCTTCAGCATCTTTAACCAACAAGTCTTTTTCTGCCCCTGCAGGAACCTCTTCAACAGCTTTACCTTTGCCCTTGTCCACAGCGTCAGCCCGGACTACTTTCTCTGCTGCACCCTCTGCCGGCGCGAACACTCTACCACTTCTGGTGATACCACTGGCCTCAGCAAGATTCTGCGCAGTCGATCTGGACGGCTCAATCTCTACCTTCTGACCATCACAATACACTTCGGCACCATAATGCCATGGAACGGCATTGGTACTCTCGAACGGGATTGGTCCAGCCCTGGTGATGGTGATAGTAGGCGGACGAGGTGCAGAAATAGTGATAGGGTGGCGAGGAATGGTAATAGTAGCAACTTCGTCCGCCTGCTTCAGCACGACTTCCCCTGACGCATTCTTAACGCTTCGACTGAACTGTAAAATACCCTCGGTCATCAGACTCTGGATACCTTCGATCAACTGCTCACACCCATCAGGAAGTGTAGCACATGCCATACAAAACTCTCCACACCCGGGAAAGAAGCCTTTCTTTAGCAGCTTAGCTTTAACAAAACTCAACGGCGTCTTCAAATCTCTGACATCAGTCAGCAAGTCTGAATTCTCTTCAGTGATGATAGCATTTACTCCACCCCCCCTATGATGAGGCATTGGATTTTTGGTGACGTTGGGCACGCTGTCAGAAAAGTTGATCACCTTGGCGTCAACCAAGTCCTGGACCTTGTGCTTAAAAGCTTTGCAATTTTCAATTGTATGGCCAGGTGCCCCAGAATGAAATTCACAAGTAGCATTAGCATCGTACCCCGGTGGTGGTGCCCCTGTCAAGGGAGCCAGCGTCCTCTTCTGAACTAGTTGGAGCTGAAGCAGCGTCTGCAGAAGCTGTGCATACGACATAGGAGGAGTTTCAAACTGACGATTTGCCAGGGGACCCCGATTCTGATATCTCTTATATCCCGGATTATTCTGCTGCTGAGGCTGCTGCTGCGGCTGCGGGGGTGCAGCTGGGATGTTTATGCTAGCGATCTGAGACTGAGGGCCCTTGCCCTTTCTCCTAGCATTAGTGACAGCACTAGCATCGCCCTCTCGATGTTTGCCAGTATAGGGTTTCTTGCTAGCTCCTCCAGATGAGGATGATTCGCCCTGAATCTTTCCGATTTTTATACCGTTTTCAACATGCTCGCCCAAAGTGATGAGGGCCGAGAATGTTCCGGACATGCCACTAATCAGCTTCTCATAATAGACTCCGGGAAGGGTAGCCACGAACATCTGTACCAACTCACGCTCAACCATCGGCGGTTGAACCCGAGCAGCCAATTCACGCCACCGCTGGGCGTACTCCTTGAAGCTTTCATTGCTCCGCTGCGAGAGATTCTGAAGCTGAACTCGGTTGGGAGCCAAGTCGCTATTATATTGATAGTGGAGGACAAACGCTTCAGCGAGATCTTTCCACGTGCGCACAGCAGCGGGCTCCAAACCCATATACCATTCGAGCGATGGGCCAGAAAGACTATCCTGAAAGAAGTGCATCAGCAACTTCTCATCATCAGAATAAGCGGACATCTTTCTGTAATAAGATCGGAGGTGAACACGGGGACAAGTAGTGCCCCTATACTTCTCAAAGATAGGCACCTTAAACTTGTGAGGTACTTTAAAGTCAGCAATCAACCCGAGTTTGGACATGTCAACGCCCAATGTGTTCTGATTTTCTATATCTCTCATTTTATCTTCCAGCGCCTTGAACCTGAGTCGAGCCTCAGCAGTCAACTCAGCCTCTGCACCTCTCTGAGAGAAAATGTCGTCCTGATGGTCCTCCAGCCATGGTTGAGGCACCACCATATTTCCTGCACCGACATTGCCGTTGACCGGCCCCACGGTAACATTGGCTCCCAAACCACCATTGACGGCGCCCGCCGCATTAAGTCCGAGATTAGTCATAAGATTGCCGTTAGCACTACCGTTGCCCCCGGCAGCAGGAACAACGTTCTGTGGAGTATCCCCTTGAGGAGGAGTGGGCACGGCCCCGCCGTGAAGTATTCCATTACTGTAAACCCTGGAGATGAGAGGTTGAACCAAAGTACGAAGCTGATCTTGCCCATTCGCAACTACTTGCATCAGCTCCATAAAACGATCCATCCGTTCACGAAGCTCTTGAACATCTGATTGTACCTGGTCCATGATTCTCGTTTGATTGGCGCGAGTTGAGTAGCGGTGGATGAATCTTTGATCAATCCTGGAGATCGAAAGCGGCTCGGAACCTGAGTACCTGAAAAACCTGTCAACATCAAAGGTTAGGAAAAGGTAACAGAATGTATGTCATGCAAGAATGCTTTATGCAGATGCATGCGTGTGTCTGTGTGCTTGAGAGATTTCCCCCGATCCTGGCGCCTGCTGGCAATAATAAGGAGAGGAATCCGGGCCCAATCATGGAAATAGTAACCTCACATAGCAATAGTCAGATTCGACACATCAAGGACCGAGAATTCATACGCATCAGTCTTCCTGAGAACGGCTGCCGTAACACGATGAGAGATCTTGGATCGGGGAAACGGTACCTGTCACAAACACACGCTAATGGAATGATTATGCAAGCTAATGCAAAATGCAGGTATGCAATAATATATCCAGGTGGCTGCTGTGGAGATTCGATGTCAACAGTCGCTGATGAGAAGGAAACCCCGGTGTGAAACCACTGATCTGATCTGCTGTGAATAACCATCTGGTAGGATCGAGATCAAAATTCTGCTCTGACAAGAACGAAGGCCTGATAATAAAGACCCCGGGTGCAATATCAAGGAATATCTGTTGATGAAGTCTTCGGACCCCAAATCAAAAATCTGCCCTCTCAAGAACAAAAACACAGCTGCTGATGAGATCTTCAAACCCCACTCAAAATCTGCCCTATCAAGAACAAACAACAACTGCTGACGAGATCTTCAGACCTCACTCAAAAATCTGCTCCATCCAGAACAAACTTCTGATAATAATACACTGATCAAAGCCTGCTCTATCAAGAACAGACATACACCCGATGATACAATCCTCTGATCAAACCCTTGCTCTATCAAGAACAGTCAAATCTGCAACTGAGAACCCAACATAACTGATTCACTGTCAAGAAAACCAGGTAGTCTGGAGGTCAAAGTTTCCTGCGATATCCCAACCCCACTCACAGGTATGATGGACCTAATCCACGGACAAAGGTACGGCATCCTATGCGGTCGTCAGCGTCACAGACTTTCATGAGTGACAATACGATTCCCAGAAGGAGTGGCATCGTCAAGTCATGAAGAGGCCTCTCTTAGCTGACTTCCAAATGATCGGTCCCCAGAGTCGACAATCCTCACGTCTGGACTCCCCTCAGATCCTCAGGACCGGAAAGGAGCACCTCTGCAAGAATCTCATCTGAGCGCAGATTTTCGTAGGGAACTGTGCCTGCTCAGCAGACAGGTTCGTCTACTACTTCTCCGCAACTATATCTAGGTGTGTACTCAAGCCCAGGTCCGGCTTTTCACTCACAGTAACATCCCTCTCCCACAGCAGCACAGATAATCATATCAAACTGGAAATAAAATGCGGGAAATAAAATGCGGGAAGTAAAGTGCGGGAAGTAAAAATGCGATAAATAAACGCAACCCAACAAGCAAACACACAAACGATAGGATTGACTCGCGTAGGGAACCGGAGAACCAGAGATTCTGGGTTCGTTCCCCAGCAGAGTCGCCAGCTGTCGCTTGCGCGAAAATAAGGTGCCGGCATGACAGAAGAGTCGCCACCTTTCGTTATTTATCCCTCAGAGCGGGAAAGGAAACGATCGGAAAAACCTGACGAATAAGGGTAAGACAAGGTCATCGCAACCATTGTCTGGGTTCGGGAGTCGGTTACGCAAGGGGAAGGTGTTAGCACCCCTCACGTCCGTCGTACTCGACGGGATCCTCGCTTGTTTTTTTACTTGGACGGGTTGGTTATAATCTATCTACCTATCAAGGCTGGCTGAAAAAGAAAAGAAAAATGACTCGGCAAAGCGTCGCACTTTATGCCTACGTATTCCCATCAGAGAATGAGAAATCAGAGTCAACGTAGTTCGGCCTACGAAGGGAAAAATGGGGAAGGTTGCTCTCTAGGATATCGCATCCTATGCCTACGTACTTTCATCTGGTATGAAAGATCAGAGCAAACGTAGTTCGGGAAACTACGGGAAAAAAGGCTCAACTAGGAGGGAGACTATCAAGTCCTACTGTTATCATGCCATAGATTCATCCTATGGTTGAAGTTTGAACAGGGAACTCCTAGATGTTGTCATGCATAGGTTTCAACCTAAAAGTCTATCATCAAATCCTCATCAGAGGAAATGAGAGTCCTAAGGGATCATGTCAATGATACACCAAAACAGACAAAAGCATCAGCTTTAACAGTAAAATGCATGCAATGCAAGTGAGGGAGGAAATGTGTGTGGGGCTTCAGCCTCCACAAGCTCGTCTCGACCTCAAGCCAGTCATGAAATAACAGTAATCATACTGAAAATAAACATCATACTATCAAGCAATATACAGATAAAAGAAATGAAGTGCCATCAGGCAAATAAGCCACAAACTTGAGAAAGAATCATCTACTCTCTAATCCTAACCTTAACACAGAATCTGAACAAATCTAAGCAAAGCCCTCAAGCAAAACCCTAGCAAGAGAAATCAATCCCAGCCTTCAAGCTTCAGAACAAGCTTACCAAAGACAGGGAGCTAAGCAAGCAGACTCATAGTGTCTTCCTCAGGAAAGCACTAGGAGGTGTATACTCAGGAGTCATACCCTATGTGGCTCAACCACTGTGATCAGTTTACATTCCTCCTCAGGAGAAACTAAACTCACAAGCAGGCTCCAACATCACTGGATATTTAGGAAATCCTATTTGAACTAGTGGAACTAAGTGACTAGACTCATAGGACCTTCCTCAGGAAAGTACTAGGAGGCTTCCACTTAGGAGTTGTATCCCATGTGGCTCAACAACATGTGATCAGTTTACATTCCTCCTCAGGAGAAATTAAACTCACAAGTTGGCTCCAACATCATTGGATACTTGAGAAATCCTAGATAAACTAATGGAACTAAGTGAATAGACCCATAGGACCTTCCTCAGGAAAGTACTAGGAGGCTTTCACTTAGGAGTTGTATCCCATGTGGCTCAACAACTGTGATCAGTTTACATTCCTCCTCAGGAGGAATTAAACTCACAAGTTGGCCCCAACATCATTGGATACTTAAGAAAGAGGTGAGAAGAAAGAATGAAAGTCATTCATAGTGCCTTCCTCAGGAAAGTACCATGAACTTCCTTCAAACTTCAGGATCTCAAACCTCACAGACAGGGGACAACCCAAGCTCTGGGTCTATGAATCTTGGTCTACAATCTTCTCTCCATGATGCTCTCCATCAATATCCTCAAGACAACACAAGCCTTGCAACAAATTCCCCTCAATGAACCCCAGAGATGGACAGATAACCACAACACAGACAAAAACAATAGGCAACTTCAGAAAATACCTAAAAATGCTAAACTAATGGGGAAAAATCTAACAAATATTCACAAGGGTTCTCAACACCTACTCATAACATCTACATAGGCCTCTACCTAAAAATCAAGACAAAACTCAATCAAAGAAAGTGATTCATCACCTAAACACAATTTAAACCCTAATTAGGACACCCTAAGTCTACCCTAATTAAACTAACCAAGATTTAATTCTAAAAATCTAGAAAAAATCCTATGGGGAACTATGATTCATCATCTAATTGCACAAAAAAGAATGGATAAAAAACCCTAAAGGAAGGTTCTGAAACAATTCCTACAAAATCAGATACCAAATTAAACATTTAAAAGCTATTTATTTGGAAAATTTATTAAAAATATTAAACCTAAAAATAAAATCTCATTTTTATCTTTACAATTTTCTACACACTTTCATCTAATCAGGAAAAAAAAGAAGAATTAAAAAAGAATTAATTTCCAATTTTTAATGAATTTTACAAAACAGAAAAATAAAAGAAGAAAATTAAAACAATTAAAATGAATTAAGGGAGGGGGGGGGTGCAACAAGCAACTCACGCTAGTTAAATCCATTGGGCCATAAAAAAGGGGGGGGGGGGGGCGAATAGCACTCTGGGCCCAGCGCTGGTTTAATGAAACGCAGCGTTTGGGATTATTTGAATTTTCCCTCTCACTCTCAGATTTAACCGTGGCCACACGATCGTTCCCCCAGTCAATCCCTTGACTTCCATCCAACGGCCACGAACCCTTCTTCTTCCTTGGACCAAACCCTAACCTGCAAACCCCTCCTCCATGCCCGAAACTTCGAGCTCCTCTATCTCTCTCCACACGCCATGATTTCACTTGATTCAAAAATGAAAAATGATCTACTAAATGCCTAGAATAAAATGGTACGATTAGTTTTTCTTGATTCGTTCTCAATAATCCCAACAGAATGCTTCAACATATTGGTACCACCATGCTAACCTGATATCTATCTTCACCAAACTTCAGTCTAATAGTATACAGATGCTCTACATATTATGCTAGCTATCATACACTAATTCTTGCTGATTAAAATGCCCTAAACAACTAATTCTTGAAACTTAAAGATTTATGCACCTGCCATGGAACTCAATGAATCGTGCCCTAACTTTCAGAAATTGATCCTCTACCCTAGTACATCAATTATACACCTAAATAATGAACTAAAATTGCTTAAATTAAGAGGATTAAGGAGGAGAAAGAACCTGTCAAGTAATGATGGAGGAGGCTCGTGGGGATGCTTGCAAGGCTTGAAATTGGTTCAAGATGATCCTACAATGGTCCTCAACCTTCTGTTTGCACTTGTGATGGTGGAGATGGCTTGTAGTGGAAGATATCTTGGATTGCTTCAACTTGAAGAAATGGCTTCAATGGCTATCTCTCCTTCTCTCTCCTCTGACTTGGCTCAAGTTTCACCAACCTTTAACACTCCTCATGGCATTCTTTATATAACAATCAATGGAAGTGGCTAGAAGTGTCTAGAACCATCTAGAAAAGTCATGAACTTCTCCTTGAATGAGAAGTTGAAAATATCATATCCCTTGCTTCAAGCCTTCAATTCTATGCCAAATTGTCCTTACATGAGTTATTGAGTGATAAGGAATGCAAATCAGCCTTTAGTTTCACTTGTGTAGGGTTTTTCAATGTTACCTTCTTTTGCAAGCAACAAATTTCCAAAGGAACCTCATTTTTTAAGCCTCAAATGAAAATTCTACTTAAACCAATGTTCTCAAAATGGTTTTTCCAATCAAAATGATATATTGGATGACCTATTTTGGATTTATGGATCTCCCAAATCACTTTTCAATTTCAACTTTTCAAAGTTATAAGCCATTTTTAGTTCATTTTTGACCAATCATGTAATCTTGTGCTATGAGCTTTTTCAACAATTTGTGACCTTCTTTCTAGACTTAAAATCACATTTTGAGCAACTTTCATGTTTTGAGTTTTTCCATTTGAGGCTTGGAAATAGGAGTTTTAGGCATTGGCTAAAATGACCTATAACTGACAAATGACCAAAATACCCCTGCCTTGTTCAAACCATAAGTTGAGTTCCACAAATCCAATCAAGGACTTCTACCACTCAAATTAAAGCTAAGAAGATCCTCTTCAACATTCATGTTGACCAAGAAATCATAGGAATCCTCCTACTAGGGCAAAAGTTATCTTCAAGTTGGGTGACTTTCAAGGACCCAGATTCACACACCTCTGCTGACCTGTAATTTGTCAAAACCATAACTTGAGCTCTGTAACTCCTATCAAGGACTTCCACCACTCAAATTAAAGCTTAGAACAAGCTCTACAACATTCATGTTATGGGGAAGATGAGATATCAATCACATCTAGAGCTAAAACTGCCTGGAAGATAGGGATCAAATTAGGGTTTTTCACTGACAATCCTTGGAAACCCTGACTTGAAACTTCTCAAACTCCTCAATCATGATGAGTTGGTCTAGGAATCATCTTTACAACATCTCTATGCATCATTCCATGATCTCATGGCTCTTGGATTAGGTCTCAACCTTCTCCAAATTCTCAGTTATCCTAGGGTTGACCCAGTCAAAACCCTAATTCTACCATTCATGGTTGAATCTTCTGAACTCTTGCATAATGACCTCTTTGGACTTCATGATGGCTATCAAGACATCTCATAAGCTTTCTCAAAACATCTAGTCCATTCTCAAAGTCTCAGAATCATCTGAGGGGCACCCACAACCCTCAAGCTATGAAGCACACAACCCTGGTTTCAAACCACTCCTCTGAGGATCTCTTGAACTTTCTGATGAAGGTATCCACTTTCAAACACTCAATGAATAAATAATTGTTGGTCAAATTTTGGGGTGCAACACCATCGACTCAGCTATCTCCGGTCATCCATAACCCAATGATGAGGTATTTTCATATGACTCTGGCTCACACCTTTCTTGGAAAGGAGGACTCCGATATGCATGTTAGTGAGGAAGATATATTCTTCCTATTCTGCGCAAACAGGTTTCGCTCAGTGGCATGTGGAAACTTCTTGCTGCATAATCTCGAGGGTATAGGTAGATCCTTCAAAGGGGTTATTCATGTGGGAGGAACTGTCACGCATATAGCCACTACATTGGGACTCACCAGCCTGTTACTGCATCTGGCTATTTATTGTGGACACACCCTGTTGGACATCGATTTTTGTTTGGACCGTGGGTTGATGAGGAGAGCATCTTTTCAGCCTGATGCTTTCAGACTTCTGATTAATTACCAGACTGTCCATTATTTTACATTACCTGACCCAGTTGTGACCAGTGCACACGATCCTTCAAATTGGAGTTACGCATTAGAAGGCTATGGAGAGACGATCGATGAGCCATGTACACCTCCCTCAGCAGAATACCATCCTTCACCACCATCCCCAAGGACGACAGTGTACTCGAACAATCATGCATTATGAAGGACCGACTTGCACACCCATATAGCAGCGCTACGTCTAGAGATAGTTTGACTCCAACAGACTGTAGCCGATCTCACCTTATTGGTTCAGATTTCAGACATGACCCATGCCACTGAGGCAGACGTTTTGTATCAGGAGATCTCAGATTTACACAGAGAGCTGCACTCACTCTATCATCCCGATCAGTTAGACGAGTAGCCAGTTCCGTGATGACACTATTTCATCGCTTTCGTTATTTGCTTTATTTCCCTTTGCATTTACAGACTTATTGCATTTTGCTTACGCTTTTTATATTTTTTTTTATGACATTAATCTTACCGTTCGTATATATACATATTTGTGAAAATTACTATTTCACGCAATTTATTTCTATTTTTAATTTTTATGTTTTCTAATTTTTTATGTCGAAATATGGAAAAAGAAAAAAATATATACAGAGAAAATTAGTGTGCCAGGACAGATGAATTCTACTGCCAGCACACCCCCAAAAGTCAAGGAGCACCAAGGCCCAAACAAAGCACACAAATCCGGCCCAACCACCTTTACAAAGGATGGCGCCCGCCATGGGGTCTGGACTAATGCGGGGCAGAAGTTGAGAAACCACCATTTTTGCATCCAAAACTCCATTTTTGGCTCCATGAAAATCCTCCCCAAAGCACCAAAAGTTCATACTTTCATCTTCCACTCACCAACCCATTAACCATTCCAACTTCCATTTTCACTTTCCCTCACCAAAATCCATCAAAAACCCATTTTTACAAAAACTCAAAAAAATACCCATTTTTAATCATCTTCCACCTCAACAGTTCATCCATGGAGTACGAAGGTTACATCTTGCACCAAGGGAAGCCCGTAGAATGACAGCGAAAAATTCTCGACAAACTGCAAAGTCGGGACATCGCTTTGATACGGTACGTGGGTGATAAATGTCTCTATTCTTTGGGTATTTACCATAGCGTTTATCACTTGTTAGATATTCTAGGACTGCATGAAATATTTTCCAGGCGTGATCCTACTTTTGAGAGGCTAACCAGGGAATTTTTGAGTTCCCTGATTTATGTTGTCAGACCCGACACTGCTAGTACCGTCGGTACCATACAATTTCAAATGTTTAATATGGAATATGCTTTTAGTACTGATGAACTCGCAGAAAGGCTAGGACTGCCTTTTGGTGCAGGTGCTATTTGTGAAGCACCTCTGGATTCTGAATGGTTTGTGGAGGAATTTTCCTTCTGGCACAGGTTGTCAAATTTCACTATTTCATCTTTCGAAGGGATACATGCCTCCAGGATCCATAACCCAGCCATCCGCGTGTTTCGCTACATGCTAGCCTGTACTGTCTTTGGCAGGGAGAATCCTAACAAGGTAAATGCAAAAGAGTTACTATTCTTGCAGAGGTGCCTTACAAATAGGAGATTTAATGTGGTTTCATTCATGATTGCCCATATGAATGCCTCTATTAAGAGCATTGGGACCATTGCCTTCGAAGGACTTATTACGTCCATTGCAAAGGCTCTGAACCTAGATACTGAGATAGCCACTTTAGAACCTCTTCCTCCTCACACAATTAATTTGAAATTTTTAAAAGATATCAAATTGTGCAAGGTCGGGAGTGAAGGGGGCTTCGAGCTTATGATACACGGGAGGGCTATCCCATCTGTCGTTCTGCCTTGCACTAGACCTATGATTTAGATGCTCCACCCATTACAAGACCAATACCCCCAAATATTCCTGTTGGTGAAGGCGATGATACTGATGACGAGTATGTCCCCCAAATATGAGATTCATGCAAGAGTCTCAGCAGTAGATGAACTAGTCCATGCATACTATCATGCAATCTCAAGCTGCTCTGACCATCCGATTCGACGCGTTTGATGCTGCTCAGGCTGATCGTCGTCGCAACAAATCTCGCCGCCCTAGGTACTCGCCGCACGCTGGCGACAGCACTGGCAGCATGCCTTAGGCCACTTCAGGTACCTCTTCCCTTGCTTATTTTAAAACATTGGGGACAATGTTCAATATAAGTGTGGGAGGAGACTTTATTTATAATTATTTTCCCGCTTTTTTATTTCATTTACCGCTTTTTAGTTTATTTTCCCTTCGTATTTTTTGTTTTGTTTTTAGAACATACTTGTGCTTAACGAGTCACACCGCAGTATAATCTTATTCTCTTATTACTTTGCCCCACCAAAAAAAATTTTACTGACAAATAGTGTACTATCCTGAAAATTTTCTAGGCTTTGAGGCAAGTTCGAGTTAGGATGCGGATGATTTGGAAAATTCTCTTTGAAACATCAGTACCATTATAACACCTTAGACTTCGCAAATGCAGAAATCAACCCCGAAACCCTGTGTACCACGGCCTTAATAGAATGTCCATAGTGAGTCCTTAGTAGTTTATTCTAGCAGTCAGCTCTGGCCAAAAACATTATCTAAGTGAAGGATCAATGAAAATAAGTGAATGATCGGTATGCTAAAATAAAATAATTACAACTCGGGTATAGGTAACCCTCACAAGGTCATTTGACCCAAAAAGTTGTAATTTCAAAAAAAAGAAAAAAAATGATAAAGACAAAACAAAACAAAAATATCTTCCCATTGTCAGTTGGTTCAGAGGTATCTGGTACTGAACTCGGTAGGACGGATTACAATCTGATCCCCCACAGCTGCGAGTGGGCCAATAAAAGAGGTTACACCACTTTGTATACCAGAACCCCATGCTTAAGATCAGAAACACTAATCGGTCACTTCACCATGATTTCGTACGGATAACGGGTTTAATGTGATTGCACCAGAATGAAAAGGACTCAAAAGGATATTTGAAAGTAGACCTAGGTACAATAAGGTAGTATGAATTGATTTGTGTAAAAATGAAGCTTATGTCCGTATTTATGGAGAAGTGTCATTCCAATACCCGTGGTTCACGGAGTCATCACCTATCGCTTCACCCCAGCTTAAACTTATAAGACCTTATTGCCTAGATCATTGATGGATATCACCCTGTTTTCTGTCATGATGTTTTTCTTGAGGACAAGCAAAGGTTTTAGTGTGGGAGAATTTGATAGACCTAAAATATACTGTTTTCTTGGCTCGATTTGCACACGTTATTTAGGATTTTATTTCTGTTTTCTTGTATTACACCTCTGTTTTGTTTCTTTTTCAGGTATTTAGACCATTTACAATGGTTTACAAACTCAACACCCATTTTTTCAACTCCCAACACTCCACATCATTTTCTCTTTCTTCCACCTAATAACTCAACACCCATTCAACTTTTACCCTCTCCAATGGTTTTTCACTCAACACCCTACCCCACCACTTTTTATTTTCATATTCTTATTTAAATTTTATTTTTATTTTTATGATTACATAAAATTACAATTATCGATTAAAATTAAATTAAAATAATAAATACTTAATAATTTATTTTTTAATTTTTTGTAATAAAAACAAAATTTATTTAAATAATTGGATACGATACAAATCATCTTAAATTAATTTAAAATACAACACACAATTAACGTAATTAGTACGTTACAAATAATTTAAAATGCAATACAACACACAAGTAACGTAATTAGTACGATACAAATAATTTAAAATGCAATACAACACACAAATAATTCAATCACAGAACATTCCAAACTTTGTCCATATGTGCTTCACTAGATCGGCTTGCAATTCTTGATGAACATTTGGATCACGGAACTCTGATCTAGCACGCACATGATTTGCAAAAGCGGGTAACACCTCGGTCGAGTATGGTTGTGGTGCACTAGATCCACTTTCCCCAGATTGCTCAAAATCGGTCCAACGTTGAGAATATGAATCTCGTTCATCCTCAACAATCATATTATGTAATATGATGCATGACCTCATGATGATACCCAAATCAGCTATGTCCCACAAGCGAGCTGGTTCACGGATGATTTTAAATCGAGCTTGGAGCACTCCAAATGCACGTTCGATGTCCTTCCGACATCCCTCCTGAAATTTTGCAAATAATTTATCGGGTTCACTTTGAGGAAGTCTAATCGATTTGACGAAAGTTGGATAAGAAGGGTAGATACCATCAGCTAGATAGTATGCCATATTATATGGACGTTGATTCACAAAGAAATTCACACTTGGAGCCTTTCCCTGTTCCACGTCATCAAACACTGGTGACCGGTCTAGAACGTTTATATCGTTCAACGTTCCCGGACATCCAAAAAAGGCATGCCAGATCCATAGGTCATGAGATGCAACTGCTTCAAGAATAACTGTGGTGGTTCCCTTATCCCCTCTAGTAAATTGTCCTTCCCATGCTTTAGGACAATTTTTCCACTCCCAGTGCATGCAGTTAATACTCCCAATCATCCCTGGGAACCCCCGCATTTCACTAACATGCAGTATTCTTTGCAGGTCATCTTGGGTTGGTGCTCTCAGATACACTTGCTCGTACAAGCGTATGATTCCTTTACAGAATCTACGTAAGCACTCCAATGCTGTAGTACCTCCTATTTTGATGTACTCGTCGACCGCATCTGCTGCCACACCATATGCTAACATTCGCATTGCTGTGGTACATTTTGCTAAGGGTGATATACCTTCTTTATTGGCTGCATCAACTCGCTGGGTGAAGTAGTTATCACTACTTGAAAGGTCCCCAACGATTCGAAGGAAAACATTTTTTTTCATCCGGTACCGACGACGAAACATTGCATCGTCATATGTAGGCTCATTGGCAAAGTAGTCGTCAATTAGTCTTTGGTTTGCCGCTGCATGATCTCTATTGAGATATTTTCTACTACGAGGTGCATTATCTTCCGATATTTTGTTTCTACGCTCTCTAAATCGATTGACTATATAACGTGGTTGATCATTCTTTGTCCACCACCTCCGAGGCATATTCCTTGCTTTTCTTTTTACCCTTTTTTTTAGCTGTCTCCCTTCCTATAGGACGAGCACTGGATTCTACAGTGTTTGAGCCACATGCATCACTCTCGCGAGATCTCTTAGATCCACTACTTCCTGAGCCAATATTTCCTCCTACTTGACTACCATAACGTGGTTGATCACGGAGAGCGTGCCATTCTTCCATTAAAGTGAATCTAACATTCTTCCCACATGTATATAATTCCTGCGCTTTTGCCAAAACATCATTCTCCGACCAACCACTTCCTTGCATACGCTTAGCGCCATCATAAGCGCCAATCCATTTACCCAACACTTTGTTCATATAATTAAAACGGTTTCGGCATGCAGGTCCATCACGCGGAGGATCGAATGAGCAATGCTCATTACAATACTCAGCAATTTTACCCCAATATGTTTCACCTTTCTGGTTTCTCCCGACAACACTGCTTGTTCCAAATTTAATCCACCCACTAATTAGCACCAAATTTTGTTCAGTGTTCCATGCTGGTTGCTGAGTTTTCCTGCTCTTAGGAGTTGAATCCTCTGAATTCGGACCGACTTCATTAGAAACTATCATGCCACCAATAGTTAGTTGTGTTGAAAACTCGGAAAATTCAGATACACCACCACTTGGAAAATTTGCATTCGCCATTGTCACATAACCATTAAACGGGGGTGTTTGAGATGGATTTCTCGGCATAGATCCATAATATGTTTGAAAGTTTGGAACAGAGGATGTCTGGTTGAAATTTGGTGGAAAACCAAAATTAGGTATGTTTTGAGGATGTTGGTTGGAAAATTGATTTGGATTTTGATAATAGTTGGGATTTTGATAATTGTTGGGATTTGGAAAATTGTTGGGATTTTGGTTAAATGGAAAATTAGCAGAATTTTGAGTGTTAAAATGATTATTGGGATCCATTTTACTAAAAAAAGACACTTAACTTCAAAATAAACACTAATAATAAAATTAAGATAGTGAAAAACTTAGTTTTTTTTTTCTGTGTCCAAATCAAATGAACCAAGTCTCTATTTATAGAGAGAAAAAAATCATGAATTTTGGTAAAAAAAAAAAAAATAATTTGCAACGAAATAATTGAGTTCAAAGTATTAAATGGATAAAAATCTGGTCAGCCAATCAAACACAGCCACGTGGCAGATTAAATGGTGTTGAGTTTTCTCAACATCTCTCTCCTCCAACACACACTCAACACTACATTACACACCCATTGCACATGATTTTGTGGTGTTGACTTTAAATAAATCTACCATTGTAAATGGTCTTATATTTTCAAGGCTACTCGAGAAGAAATGAAGGAAAAACGAGCTAAAAGACCTACTTTATGAGGAATTGTACACATGGCTTTCACCATGGAGAGCGCCATAGGGGATGCCACACATTGGATAGAAGCCAACTGCTGACAACTGCCATGTCTTCCACTCCTTTCCACCCTAGTTCATGTGGCGGGCGCCACCTTCACATGCTTGTTTCCCTCCCAAAAGGAGTTGGGGGCATTCTTGTCCTTACCTGTACTTTCCTACCACTATAAATAGAGGAGTTCTGTTTCATTTCTAATCATCCATGCTTAGTTACAGAACTCAAGCCATAAATTTCACCTATTGTAAAGTGATAAACTTCTCACATTGAGGGGTTATCACATTATTTAATCGAGTATGTAATCGAGTTTGGAGAACTTGGGTAGAAGTTAATCCTACCGCCATTTTATTTTAATCTTTTTACTTCCAGTTGTACAAGATTTTAAAGCCTCTTGTTTAGAGCAGGTTTCTGTCTATTTATCGCCTTTTATTTATCCATTTTTATTTATCGCACCACTTTTATTTATCGCACCGTTTATTTATCGCACCTTTTTATTTCTTGCACCGTTTATTTATCAAATCTTTTACCACACTTTATTTATTTACCCACACTTTATCTACTCGCATTTATTTACCATTTTTATTTACTTTACAATGTCCGACTAAATCTTAAAGGCTAGGATTCAACGATTGTAGTTATAATAATATTCCATACGGCTGTCGATAGAATTACTTAGGGGTTATTTTAACTTTTAATACTTATTTTCTGTACTTAAAATTTGTTGGTTAAGATTGAAAGCCGTCCAACCTTTAGATAAATTTGGTTAGTTTTAACTGTTCCAAGGAAGCGAAAGCGCTTGGCTCAGTTAATTAAGAATCTTTAATGTTTAAGAAAACCAACTTTAATACTGTTTTCGGACACGTTTATGGAATTAAAGTCCGATTCGTAAGAACCTCTTTTTGTTAAAAATTCCAGGTCAAAATACTTTTCAACTAAGTTAAGAAAATATATTTCTTAGAAATAGGTTTATTAATCCTAACACAATACGCGCCTTTTTATAAGTAACAATAAGAGGGATCGATTAGGGATAAACTCGGTTATGATTATGCGAAAACGACAGTTCCCGTTAAATTAGTTCTTTTCATGAGTGGAAAACATTACCCGATAAGGCATCCTATCTGTACATATTTGGAATACTACATAGCTATATGAATTGCATCTATGTATGTTGTTTTATTATTGAATTTGTTTCCGCACTTTACTTTTATTTCACACAATCCAACCTTTTATTTGACTTGTCTTAGATAAACATCGTAACACTAGCGAACGATAGATTGACGTTTGGTCTCTGTGGGATCGATAATCTTTTGTATTACTTTGACGCTATTCGTGCACTTGCAAATCGCACATCAAGTACTTTGAAAGTAAATGACTTAGAGAGTAAATGGCTTTGAAAGTAAAGGACTTTGAAAGTAAAGGACTTTGAAGGTAAAGGACTTTGAAAATAAAGGACTTTGAAAATAAATGTGCAAAAGACTCTAATCTGAACTCCACGTTCGACAATGAGATCTTTGAAAGTAAATGTGTGAAACGTTAAATTGCATGAAATGTAACTGAAAATAAAGTTGTAAAAGGGCTTGAAGAGGCAGTTTATGAACGTGAGAAAATACTTAGAAGGGGGTTGAATAAGTATGACAAATAATCAAAGATTCAAACACAGTTATTTTTATCCTGGTTCGTTGAACTCAACTACTCCAGTCCACCCTCTCAAGAGTGATTTTCCTTTCTCAGTCAAGGAGTTAATCCACTATTTAATCAAACAGATTACAATAGTAACACCTAAGAACAACTGTTCTTAGTCTTCTCAAGAGCTACTGATCCCAACTGGATCCTCTTAAGGAAACCTTTTACAATCAATGTAAAACTATTACAAGATTAAGAATGCTTCTAAAAAGCTATTATCACAACTGTGATATTTCTCTTAAGTTTAAGAACAATGTTACAGCAAATAGAATATAAGAGCTTTTGAGAGATTAGCTTTGATAAGTGATTTTTGCAAGAAGTTCGTCTTATGAAGAAGATGAAGTGGAGTTCTTTATATAGGCACTTAGATCCATGAAGTCTTCTCAACGTTGGAGACTATGCTGAAAAAGCCTGGTGCCTTTTGTCTTCACGTTGCAGAAACTTTCCTTAGAATGGAATGCACAGATAAAACCTTTTTGTCTGTGTTCTTGTGTCTAGCATAAAAGAGGAAAGAGTTGTTGAGATATGCCAAATGACATATTCAAATCTTCTTCACTAAGTAATTTCAGCTATCAACATCAGAGTCTAGATCTTCAGAATCTCCAAAGTAGAGATCTTCTGGATCTTCAGAATCTTGGGATGTTCTTCAGATTATGCTGAATCAGAGTATATGCAGCTTGTGTGCTTGAGCGTGTAGTTCTGTTAGAACAGAGTCTTCTATATCAGATTCTCAATACTATGCAGCGCAGTATCTTCAGAGTCTTCTGATGACTAAGCTTCTGAACTCTCAGAGTCTTCTATTCTTTAGAGGCTTCTGCTTCAGAATCTTCAGTAGACAGCACTCAGATTCTTCTGGAGACTGGGTTCAGATCTTCATTTAAGATGCTCTTGAACCTTTGAAGCCTTTCATAATATCATTGTTCAGATCCAAATTTGCTCTTTAAGAATATTTTCTTTAGTACCTGTAGCAAACAGTCTAGAACAAATTTAGAGTATATAATTCTTGAATACAAAATTCATAAGTGTTATCATCAAAACATAGAGATATTACTAAGAAACAATCTGTGTTCTTACAATCTCCCCCTTTTTGATGATGACAAAACATGAGAAATTTTGTTCAATAAAAAGTATGAATTATAACTCCCCCCGAGATTAACAATCTCCCCCTGAAATGAATACTCTATTAGAAGAAAACACTTCCCTTTTTGATTAAGTATATTTCAGATTCAGAGCCTGATGCAAGAGGTTTGACTTTCAGAATCAAATCTTGATGCCAGATAATTATGACTTCCTTCAGTCAGAGCGCCTAGTTATCATCTTGCTTGAATTATCTTTCAGAGTAAAGGTATCAGAGTAAGATATCAGAGTTGATTGAATACTCAGATTTGCTTTGAAGATCAGGTTCTGGTTGGAAAAGTCTCAGGGTAACTTCAATGAATTATGTCAGATATATCAATGTAATCTGAAAGACTTAAATTCAAAGTAAGTTAATAAAATGTCTGAATTTCAGTTTTAGTAATTGCTTATAGGTTGAACAATCAGATTCTCTTTTTCTCCCCCTTTTTGTCATAATCAAAAAGATTTTTAAAGACATAAAGATACAGAAGAAGAAGAAAAAATATAGAAGCAAAAACATCAACTTTCATTTAAACAGATCAGAGTTCACAATCAAACAGAGTCACAAAAGAACAGATAGATGCCAAAATGCATAACAAAACAATAAGAAAACAACAGAAGCAATAACATGTGCAAAAACATCAAATAAAACTAAGTTTGGCGTGACGAAATAAGGGTCAGAAGCTCTGTCATTTTGGCAGTTGACTCTTCTTGCTTAGACATCTAGGTCTTGATCTCATCAGTTGTCTTCTCTTGCTGTACCATCCAATCTTTTATTTCCTTGACATCATTCACAAGCTCTGTGACCACGGATGAAGAAGAAGCAGATGCAGTAGCAATAGTGTTCTTGTCAGACTGGTTCTCTTCAGAAGCTTGGTCAACCAATTCAGATGCAGGAGCCTCTGGAAGAGCAGCTTCCAGAAGCAACACAGGAGGAGGAGGAGGAATGTTCATCAGAGTTATCTTGATTAACTCTGCAAATTGAGTCTTTGCAAGCTTAGAACATTTAGCTCTAACTTTTAAAGCAGCTTTGTTGAACATCCAGATGAAACGTTTCCAAGAAGCATTTGAAACAGCCGGATCCAAACTTGACAAGCACACTTCCTTAACACGAGCATACTCAGAATCTATCTCCTTCTTGAATATTTCAAACATAGTATTAACACATGATCCTAGATCTGACTGTTCAAAGGGTTTAGGATTAGGAGAAGGTTCAGATGGTGTAGGTTCAGATGGTTGTGGTTGAGGTGGTGTTGGTTGAGATGTTTGGGTGTCAGACTGAGGGAGTTCAGTTGGTTGAGGAATGGTTTGGGTTTCAGATGGTTGAGGGATGGTTTGGGTTTCATATGATGAAGTTTGAAACATAGAAATGTTAACGTGTTCCTTCATAGCAATGTCAGAACGAGCTTGTTTGAGAGACTCTGGTTCAAAATCAGATGATTCAGATGATTCACAATCAGAAGATTCTTCTGAGTGAACAGATGTTGAAGAAATATTAATGGATTGATTCAGGGGTTGGATATCCAGAATATCTTCAGAAAGATTTGAATCTTCTGGTAGATCTGGTTGTGCAGAGTGTTCAGATTGAACAGTCTCTGGTTGGTTTGGTTCTGAGATGATTATATCTGGTTGGGGAATTTCTGGTTGTGGAATTTCTGGTTGTGGGGGTTCAGATGTAGTATGAGGTTGGGGGTCAGAGGTTATTGGTACAGAAGATGGTTGTGAATGTACTGGGGGAGATGAAGGTGGTTCAGATGAAAGGTTTGCAGATGGTTGGGGTTTATAAGTTCTATGTCTAAGGGTTGGAGAGAGTTGAGGTGATGGAAGGGGTGAATGAACAGCAGGGGTAGGATCAGATGTTAATACCTGATGAATAATGTCTCTTATCTCTTCCAGAGTAGCATCTCTAGAATTGATTCTGACTTTATTTACTCCTTTCTTCTTCTTCCTTGGAACTTCAAATTCTTTCCTTTTCTTCTGAACAGAGCATTCTTCAGCTTTTATCTTACTACGCCTTTCCTTCATCTGATTGGGCAATTCTTCTCCTTGTTTCTGAACAAGGTTAGTAGGTAGAGGAATTCCATTCTTCAGACAATCTGCACCGTAAGCCCATACAATACCTTTTGGTTCATCTGCGCTGAACATTGGAAAATCTTCTACTGGTATCCTTCTGCCATTGACCTCCTCAGAGTTTATCTTCCTTAGTTTACCATTCAGCTCTGAAATGATCTTCATTCTTTTCAGAGTAAGTCCGTTTATCTCAGATCCAATGATGTAGGACAGATCCTCTATCGTGTTTGCATCTGTCAGATGCTTCACCAACTGATTCTCTGTAAGGATGTCTGAAATAAGTCTTCCCAGAGGTATCCAAGTTATAACTTTCCCAGCTTTAGCTCTGACCTCTTCTCTAGTCTCTTTGACATGAGTCAGAAGATGACTGAAAATCAGATAGGGCAGATCCACCTTAGTATTCTTGCTGATGCAGTACATGAAGTACAGATGCTCTGTACTCACATAGTCTGGTGAGTTGGATGACTTTCTGTGAAAGATTGTACTCATAAATATCTTCGCCCAGATCCTATAGATAGGTTTCAAATCTTTAACCTTGCTTGTTTATGTTCCAGATACAGTAATCTCTTCATACACCTTAGCCATATCAATACGTGCAGAGGCTAGGTTTGTAACACCATCAGATTCTTTATAACTAAACAGCTAGCTGATCAGTTTCTCAGTGATCACTATCTCCTTCCCAAGGACAGATGAGTGAATGAACTTAGGACCAGCATTAACGTGAATCCAGAACTCCTTCACAAGAGTTAGGTACGCAGGACCCATCAGTCTATCAAAATATTTCTCCCAGCCTTGAGCTTTAATGGCAGTTGTTAGGTCAAACCTATTTTCTTTTATTGATTCAATATCAATGAAACTCTCGCACAGAACCTCAAGATCCACAACTGGAGTAAATAGAGTGCGTACTAGTTCCTTGTACATTATATTGTTGTTGGAGATTTCAGCAGCATTTGATGAAGAAGCCATTGATGAAGATGAAGATTTTGATTTGGGTTTAGGGTTTTGGTAGAGATTGAAGAGTGAGCAAAAATGCATAAGTGTAGTGAGTGTGAAAAGTGTGAAAATGGTGTGATAGGTGGTATTTATAGAAAACCAAAAAATCAACATTGGGCACATCAATAGACACATACGCACGTTTACACATAGCATTTAATGAAAATAATCATTTCAATTTAAAGATATGACAAATGGGGGGAAATCCAAGAAAAATGAGATTTTCAAAGCAGAACCTCAAACGTCAATTCAGTAGAGCACTCCATCTTTTCAGATTCTGAGTGACACGTGTTTGCTTGCATGTGCATCTGATGTCTCTCAAGAAATGAAACGTTTCCAACGTTCAGATCTTCTGAGATTGTTAGTTCAGAGTTTCACACAAATAAATCAATCAAAGATAAATGAACAAATAATCAGATGAAATACTTCAGATCTTTAAACATTTTGCATCTGATGAGTTGCCTCTGATAAATATTACTCTGGACAAAAATCCATACATATATTTTTCAGAATGAACTTAAACCTATCTTCAGCAAGGGGTTTTGTGAAAATATCAGCCTATTGATGATCTGTATCAACAAAAGCTAGATTTATTACACCCTTCTGAACATAGTCTCTGATGAAGTGATGTTTAATTTCTATATGTTTAGCCTTAGAGTGTAAGATTGGATTTTTTGACAAACATATAGTAGAAGTATTATCACAAAAGATAGAAAGATTACTCTCATAGATCTGATAGTCTTCTAGCTGACTCTTCATCCAGAGCATCTGCGTACAACATCCAGCAGCAGCAATGTATTCTGCCTTTGTAGTTGATAGTGCAATAGTGGGTTGCTTCTTGCTGTACCATGAGATCAGATGACTTCCAAGAAACTGACAGCTTCCAGAAGTGCTTTTACGTTCAATTTTGTCTCCAGCATAATCAGCATCACAGAATCCAACTAATGAAAATTCATCAGATGTTCTGTAACACAGACCCATGTTAGTAGTACCTTTCAGATACCTTAGAATCCTCTTAAAAGCTTTTAAGTGTGATTCTCTAGGATCTGATTGGAATCTTGCACATAAGTAGACACTAAACAGAATATCAGATCTAGAAGCAGTCAAGTATAGAAGAGATCCTATCATACCTCTGTAGTGTTTCTGATCTACCTTCTTACTTACCTCTTCCTTACCAAGAGTGCTTGTAGGATGCATTGGAGTCTTTGCCATCTTGCTATCAACCATGTTGAACTTCTTCAGAAGCTCTTTAACATATTCGGTCTGATGTATGTAGGTGCACTCTGGAGTCTGGTTGACTTGGATTCCCAAAAAGAATCTCAATTCTCCCATCATGCTCATTTCAAACTCTGCCTGCATACATTTAGCAAACTCCTTTCCAAGCATAATATTTGTTGATCCAAAAATAATATCATCTACATATATTTGACAAATCAACAGATCTTTCTTAAGAGTTTTACAGAATAAAGTTGTATCCACTTTTCCTCTGATAAAATTTTTCTCTAGAAGGAAATTGCTCAACCTCTCATACCAAGCTCTGGGAGCTTGTTTTAAACCATAAAGAGATTTCTTTAGTTTAAAAACATGATCTGGAAAGTTTTCACTTTCAAAACCGGGAGGTTGGTGGACATATACTTCCTCTTCTATAATACCATTAATAAAGGCACTTTTAACATCCATCTGATATAGACTGATGTTATTCTGTGCAGTAAAAGAAATGAGTAAACGTATAGACTCTAACCTGGCAACAGGAGCATAAGTCTCTGTATAGTCAATTCCTTCTTGCTAACTGTAACCTTGAGCAACCAGCCTTGCCTTATTCCTTTCAACTTCTCCCTTTTCATTCAACTTATTCCTGAAGACCCATTTTGTTCCAATAATGTTGAATCCTTTAGGTCTAGGAACCAGATCCCAAACTTCATTTCTGGTGAATTGATTTAGCTCTTCTTGCATGGCAATAATCCATTCATTATCTTTCAGAGCCTCATCCACAGATGTTGGTTCAATTATTGACACTAAGCCAAACAATGAAGATTCAGATGTTCTGAGATAGGATCTTGTCCTGATTGGATCATCTTTCTTTCCAATAATCACATCTTCTGGGTGAGATGCCTTGATTCTGGAAGAAGATCCTCTGACATTTGATCTTTCAGAAATGTGTAAGTTGTCCAATTGAGAAGATAAGGGAATAACATCTGGAGTTGCTTCAGATTCCTTCTCTTTAGCCTTTTATGCCTCTGAGCCTTCAGATTCTGTGAGAATCACTTCTCTATCTGCAGAACTTTCAAACTGCTTTGGCTTTTCAGAGCCAAGCTTATCATCAAATCTTACATGAAAAGATTCTTCCACAATCTGTGTTTCAGTATTGAATACTCTATAGCCTTTAGAGCGTTCAGAATAACCAAGCATGAAACACTTCTGTGCTTTGGGATCAAACTTATTAAGATTCTCTTTAGTGTTAAGCATATAACAAGTACATCCAAAAGGATGAAAATAAGCAATGTTGGGCTTTATGTTCCTCCACAATTCATAGGGAGTCTTTTTCAGAAGAAGTCTTACAGACACTCTGTTCTGAATGTAACAAGCTGTGTTAATTGCTTCTGCCCAAAAATACTTTGCCAGATTAGTCTCATTGATCATGGTTCTGGCCATTTCTTGCAAAGTTCTATTTTTCCTTTCTGCAACTCCATTTTGTTGTGGAGTTCTAGGACAAGAGAAATCATGAGCAATGCCATTTTCAGAAAAATATTTTTCAAAATGTTTATTTTCAAATTCGCCACCATGATCACTTCTGACTTTAATAATTTTAAGATCTTTCTCATTCTGGACTTGTTTGCAGAAGTCAAAGAACACAGAGTGCGACTCATCCTTGTGTTTTAAGAACTTTACCCATGTCCATCTGCTATAGTCATCAACAATGACTAATCCATACTTCTTGCCTCTGATGGATGCAGTTTTCACTGGTCCAAACAGATCAATATGAAGTAGTTCTAATGGCTTGGAGGTAGAAACAACATTTTTTGATTTAAAAGATGATTTTGAAAACTTCCCTTTTTGGCATGCTTCACAAAGAGCATCTGAGGTGAACTTCAGATTAGGAAGTCCTCTGACAAGATTAAGTTTATTAATCTGAGATATACGTCTCATATTAATATGCCCCAATCTTCTGTGCCAGACCCATTGCTCTTCATTAACAGACAAGAGGCATTTAACATTCTGAACTTTAAGTTCTGAAAGATTTATTTTATAAATGTTGTTTTTCCTCTTACCACTAAATAGGATAGAGCCATCCTTTTGACTAATAGCTTTACAACATTTTTGATTAAAGGTAATATCATAACCATTGTCACTTAATTGACTTATGGACAATAATTTATGCTTTAAGCCTTCAACAAGTAAAACATTAGTTATAGAGGGAAGTTTACCATTTCCAATGGTGCCAGATCCAATGATCTTGCCTTTCTGGTTCCCTCCAAACTTCACGTCACCTCCAGATCTAAGTTCCAAGCTTTGGAACATAGACCTTTCTCCTGTCATGTGTCGTGAGCATCTAGAGTCCAGGTACCATGACTGGTGTCCTGACCTTGCTGCTAAGAACATCTGCAACAGGGATTATTTTGCTCTTAGGTACCCAGATTTTCTTGGGTCCTTTAGGGTTAGTTGGTTTGTAGGTTTGTCTAAACTTCTGTTTTTCAACATAATGTTTATTCTGACTTGCCTTGGGTTTAAACACATAAGTATTCTTCTTAGAGCTTGTGTGTTTAATGTCATTTAAGTGACCAAACTTAAATTGAGAGTACAGAGGTGTCTTCTTGATGAAGAGTTTGTCAACAGATTTTGGATTACTTCCAGAGGAAGATTCATATCCAATACCTCTTCTTTTGTTCCCACTAACACCATAGATCATAGAAGCCATCTTGCTTCTATCTATGCTCTTAGCAAGGAATCTCTGAAAGCTAGAGTCATATTTTTCTAAAATGTTTTCACATGACTTAGTCTCAGATTCATATTCTTGTTGAGCTATTTCAAAGTCATTTTTGATTTTCAGATCAATTTCTTTTTGCTCAACAACTTCTGTCTTCAGAAGATCAATCTCAGATTCAAGACTGCTTTTCAGCTTCTTGTATTTGAGTTTGATCTTGCTGTAGCTTTCCAACATTTCAGACAAACTCTCAACAAGTTCAGCTCTGGAGAGTTAAGAAAATACCTCTTCAGAGTCAGAGTCTGATTCAGCTTCAGATTCTGATGTTCCCTCTTCCTGATCATCTGTGCTGGCCATCAGTGCAACATTAGCACATTCTTCTTCTGATTCAGAAGATGATTCAGATTCATCTGAGTCATCCCATGTTGCCATCAAAACCTTCTTCTTTTTGTCAAACTTCTTCTTGGGTTTTTCTCTTTGAAGTTTGGGGCAATCATTCTTGTAATGCCCAGGTTCTTTGCACTCATAGCATACAACTTCTTTCTTGCCAGATCTTCTGTGCCCAGAAGATTCCTTTCTATGATTAGATTTTCTAAAGTTGTTGAACTTCTTTCCCTTATGCTTCCAGAGTTTGTTGATCCTTCTGGACAGCATAGATAATTCATCTTCTTCTTCAGAAGAAGATCCTTCAGAGCTTTCCTCAATAACCTGCAAAGCTTTAGCAGATTTATTAGATTTTAAAGCAATAGATTTACCTTTCTCTTTCTTTTGAGGTTCATCTTCCTCAAGCTCAATTTCATGGCTCCTCAGTGAGCTGATGAGTTCTTCTAAAGAGATCTTGTTCAGATCTTTAGCCATCTTCAAGGCAGTCACCATTGGTCTCCATCTGGTAGGTAGACTTCTGATGATTTTCTTTACATGATCTGATGTGAAGTATCCCTTGTCCAGAACTTTTAGACCAGCTGTGAGGATCTGAAATCTAGAAAACATAGTTTCTATATTTTCAGAATCTTCCATTTTGAACGCTTCATACTTCTGTATAAGCGCCAGAGCCTTGGTCTCCTTCACTTAAGAATTTCCCTAATGAGTCATTTTAAGTGACTCAAACATTCCATGAGTTGTTTCTCTGTTAGTAATCTTTTCATACTCAGTATGAGAGATTGCATTAAGCAATATTGTCCTAGCCTTATGGTGATTTTTGAAATCCTTCTTCTGGGCTTCTGTCATTGATTTTCTATCAATTTTATTTCCATCCTCATTTGTAGGATGTTCATAGCCATCAATGACCAAGTCCCACAAATCAGCATCATAACCAAGGAAGAAACTTTCTATCCTGTCCTTCCAGTAATCAAATTTCTCTCCATCAAACATAGGAGGCTTTGTGCTGATTTTATCCCCTTCATATTTGTTACAATTGGATGTATTGGATGTAGAAGCATCACCCATAATGACAAACAAATATATATCAAAGTAACTTTTCTCACTGGATCTTTATTGACACGGTTAAGTGGTAGCACACGCAGAACCAGACTCTGATACCAACTGAAGGTGAGAAAATACTTAGAAGGGGGGTTGAATAAGTATGACAAATAATCAAAGATTCAAACACAGTTATTTTTATCCTGGTTCGTTGAACTCAACTACTCCAGTCCACCCTCTCAAGAGTGATTTGCATTTCTCAGTCAAGGATTTAATCCACTATTTAATCAAACAGATTACAATAGTAACACCTAAGAACAATTGTTCTTAGTCTTCTCAAGAGCTACTAATCCCAACTGGATCCTCTTAAGGAAACCTTTTACAATCAATGTAAAACTATTACAAGATTAAGAATGCTTCTAAAAAGCTATTATCACAACTGTGATATTTCTCTTAAGTTTAAGAACAATGTTACAGCAAATAGAATATAAGAGCTTTTGAGAGATTAGCTTTGATAAGTGATTTTTGCAAGAAGTTCGTCTTATGAAGAAGATGAAGTGGACTTCTTTATATAGGAACTTAGATCCATGAAGTCTTCTCAACGTTTGAGACTGTGCTGAAAAAGCCTGGTGCCTTTTGTCTTCACGTTGCAGAAACTTTCCTTAGAATGGAATGCACAGATAAAACCTTTTTGTCTATGTTCTTGTGTCTAGCATAAAAGAGGAAAGAGCTGTTGAGATATGCCAACGGACATATTCAAATCTTCTTCACTAAGTAAGTTCAGCTATCAACATCAGAGTCTGGATCTTCAGAATCTCAAGATTAGAGATCTTCTAGATCTTCAGAGTCTTGGGATGTTCTTCAGATTATGCTGAATCAGAGTATATGCAGCTTGTGTGCTTGAGCGTGTAGTTCTATCAGAACAGAGTCTTCTATATCAGATTCTCAATACTATGCAGCGCAGTATCTTCAGAGTCTTCTGATGACTAAGCTTCTGAACTCTTAGAGTCTTCTATTCTTTAGAGGCTTCTGCTTCAGAATCTTCAGTAGACAGCACTCAGATTCTTCTGGAGACTGCGTTCAGATCTTCATTTAAGATGCTCTTGAACCTTTGAAGCCTTTCATAATATCATTGTTCAGATCCAAATTTGCTCTTTAAGAATATTTTCTTTAGTACCTGTAGCAAACAGTCTAGAACAAATTTAGAGTATATAATTCTTGAATACAAAATTCATAAGTGTTATCATCAAAACATAGAGATATTACTAAGAAATAATCTGTGTTCTTACAGTTTAAACGTAAAGGATGAAGGTTAAAACGCAGAATAAGGAACAACACATAAATGGTAAAGACAAGTAAATTGCATTAATGAAAAGGAGTTGGTGTTGTATCACGTACATTCTCGCTAACTCGTTTCTCTACACGCAGGTACTTTGAGTGATTTGGAGAGACTATTACAAGATAAATGAACACCCTTATTACATAAAAATAACAACTATTTATAATGCTAGTAAGTAACTACTACATGACGGTTACGGCTTCACAACGTGTCCTTTTGGCGCTTTTTTACAACTTCAATTGCTCCCACGTTCGCCCACTATCAATTTGAAACTTAGACACTAAGACTTCCCTCCAGCCTTCATGGTAATTGCCCTGCATTCCTTCTAGCACGATCTTGGTCGAAAGCTTCTCCAACACTTAGCATTTTTTTAGAAATTTTGTCAACCTTTCTTTGCCTTAGGCTTCCTCAAAGTTGTGTCAAAACCTTCATATGTTTTTTGAATAACATTCCAACTTAGGATAATTCTGATTTTGCTGGCGTCGAAAATGAGAGCTAACAAATTGCCCCCAAGAAATGTCCTTTCGCCATCCTTGGTAGAAAGGTCATTTTTTCCAACAGTTTCGACGTGTTTGAATTTGCATGGCCTTGACTGAACAATCCACTACTTATTTAGTGGCTAACTGTTCACTTTCTTTTATACCACGCTTATAACATCATGCCATCATGATAAATCCTTAAACATCCTTTCATCCGTATTTATCATTATTTTGTCTTGAAAACGTATGTTTTGCAGTTTGACCATAACTGCCAACACTCATCATTTCTCAACATCAAACATGCGTCCCACTATCTGATTAACTTCAACGGTGGATTTAAGCCTTCAGGATTTCTAAACGCCTATAAATACCTTCCTTTACCATTTTGTGAACTTTTTACACTTTCTAGAATCTCAAGCATCCTGTCTCTTTTCTTTAGTTTTCTTTACCAAACTTAGAGAAAAAACCATTTTCTTTCACTTCCTGCAACAATGGCGTCTTCCCACTCCAACGTTCATGAAAAGAAAACCCAGAAGGGTAGAGTTACTCAGTTCAAGCAAACCATCCCTCCTTTTGCAAATATTTCTGGCCCTCAACTAGTGGAAAATCGCCACTGTGTGCCAGAACCTACCACTGAAACGGCACAGATCATCTACCAATCTCAAGTAATGATTCCTTTAATTGTTTCAGATAAACCCTACGCACTTTCTAGTCCTTTAGCTCAGGTTGGCACTTCTGGTAGGAGGCTAAGTGAGTTTCTGACCTCTTACCGGAGATCCAGGCCGTTAGGGAAAAAAGGCTTTTCCAGACTAACCAATATTGCTGCTGAAGAACCCTCATTTCCTAAGATTGACCTGAAGTATCTTACTGATGGTACTAGGTTAGTGAGAGTCGTCAGTCCCCTTAAGGACTTTGATCTTTTGATGGCGAAGCTGGAGAAGGTTAAAGCTAATCATTGGAAATCCATAGGGATCTATGACCTCTTGATGCTGTCGAAGACTAACATACCATACTATCTGAACTTGCTGGCAGCGTCTTTATACTTCTGGGATAGCACTCACTACACCTTCCATCTGCCATGTGGGATGGTTACGCCGACCCTTTTTGACATAGTTGCTATTACAGGGCTTCGCCCAGATGGCATCCCCTATCACCCAAACATAGATGTTGAATACACTATCAACATCTCGAGCTCCAAACTCACATACACCCTTTTTATCAAACACCACTTCAAACAAAACCAAGAAGACGTTTCTGACGAAGAGCATATAGCGTTTCTCTCCGTATGGCTGTCGAGATACGTTTTTTGCACCAAATCCTTGCAAGTAGCTAAGAAGTACTTGCCTCTTGCTAACCAACTTCATCACAATAAAGGGGTCTGCTTGAGTGAACTCATTTTGGCGAACCTCTATGAGTCCCTCAGTGAAAGAGCTTCTCGACTGAAGCATCTGGAGGCCCACGGTTCTGTACATTTGAATGGTCCTCTCTGGCTGCTTCAGTTGTGGCTCAACGCAACTTTTGAAGCTAGCCTTCCCAAAAAAGGGCTAGTTGACGAAACCTATGTTGATATCATAGGGAGGAGCATCGAAGGTCCCTGTTTGGTCCAGTTGACTCCCAACGATGATGGCAAAACTCTTAGAGGAGCCTTCACCAGTTATATCATGATGTTTTCCAAGCGCCATAAGTTTACTCCAAGCATGGCACCCTTTGCTGAAAGAAAATATGGCCTTGTGTGGTTCACGAGGCCATTTCCCAATTCTCATGGGAAGTTTGACAATGAATCTGTTTCTATATGGGAAGCCTTTTTAATTCCCAGATTTATTGTCAACAGGCTAAACATGGGAAGAGGTCTAGCAGCCTTGATTGCATATCAACCAAACCTTGTTTCTCGACAGTTTGGGTTGGCTCAAAGTTTTCCAAAATGTTTATATGAAAAGAAAGGCCAAGTCATTCTTCACACTGCCAGCTTCGACAAAGAGTTGGTTACCGCTGTTCTCGAGGACTGGAATGAGAAGAAAGGAGTCCTCTCGCCTGTGTTCTTTGAGCCTTCTTTTCTATGCACTTCCTCATTCCACCACTGGTGGTCAAAGCAATACACTGAACATTTTCTTAATGTGACCACCTTTTCTTCATTACTTGACCAAGCTTTCCTTGATGTGCAAGACAAGACAAAGAAGAGTAAGCTTGCTCATATCCAAGAAATTCAAGCTTTTCTGAAATACTTTGAAACTGTCTATCGACCAGATGATCTTAGTCAAACCATTCACGAGGCTGCCGCTACTTTAAAAAGAAACTTTCTGCAAAAAAACTAGATCAATTAAAAATCCCTTCCAATGTTCCTCGTGAGAAACGTTATGAGGTGGCTTTTAAACTTTTTGCTCCAAAGTTCCCTCACCTGCCCACTGCTGATTTTGGAGTGGCACTTGCCCCTCCATTTCCAGATTGGTTTATCTGTGGCAAAGATCTTAAACTCATTCGACAGCAGTCTCAACCAAAGGCTCGACGAGTGGTTCCGACTAAGCATACTTTAGACAGTTTCAAAGGACACCTTCATATAGGGATTCAGGATGTTCGTGTCAAATCTGAGATATATGAAGGTTTGATGCCCTGTACTTATGGTTCTATCGCCATTCATACAATATTTAACTTGTAATCATCTTCTGTCTTCCAGTTGTGCCTAGGAAAGCCCCTTCTACTAGGGCTGCTACTTTACAAAGTGGCAAAGAACCATAAGGTAAACAGGTATATTTCACATATTTGCCTATTTTCTTGTTATGTGATTCTTTTCTCACACTTGTATTGCCTCTTTTTATTTTTCTAGCCTGGGCGAAAACCTTCAATTCCTTCCAAGAAAGGCAAGAAGGACGCTCCAATTGTTGTTGCCTCAGATACTGACGAATCTCCTGAGGAGGTTCTTACAAAAAAGAGAAGAAAGCCTGCAAAGGCATCTGGACCTACTGGTCCACCTCCCTAGAAGGTGGCCAAAATCCTCGAGAAGACACCCACTACAACTGGTGTCGAAAGACAACCTTCCATGGAGACTTCGAAGCCAACTTCTGGTGACCATGTGGGTGATAACTCCAATCCTGGTGTTGCACTGGCTTAGGTATGCGCACCAAATTTTATTATGTTTATATCTTTTCCTCGACCTTCGTAGCCTTATTTTCTTTACTTGTGTTACTAGGCTGATACAAACATCTCCAACCCTCCACCAGCTTTAGGCAATTCTGCCACCATCCTCCTTAATAGCCAAGGTGAGCTAACTTATCATCCTTCTTCTGATGTTGGCTCTGGTTTAAGTGAGGTAAATAAACCTATTTTTCCTTCCACAAAAAACACTCCTCCTTTGGTTCAAACCACTACGTGACATGCTTAAGCTGATGGCTCCAATTCTGGGGATGACAATGCCTCAAGTCCCCCACCTCTTAACCAAGCTAAACCCATAATTATTGATGAGGTGGTTGTCGAACAATCATACATTCCTATAGACCAGCCAACCAATGACAATCCAAATCAAGTTGTTCATGAGGAACCAAGGGAACTGCACCCTGAATCAGCTCATAACCATGATGACCATCCATCCGCCAGTGATAAAAGTGATGTAGTTAGAATTGAAGAAGCAGAGGAAGAAGACAAAGAAGAAGAATAAGGAGAGGATAAAGAACAATATGAAGGGGAAGAGGAAGAAGAGAAGGAAGAGGAAAACCAAGAAGGTCCTGAACTCCACCAGACTTCACCTGTGGTAAAGAGAACTCCAGCTCCTATCTTAACTCCTGAGGATCCTTTGGTAGATCTTAAGTGGTCGAACCTTAAGGAGTATGCCAAGCGAATCCTTGGGCAGAAATGTGGTTTTTTTTCCAGTTCTTCGACCCCTTCTAGTCATCCAGCCTCAGATGACTTCGTTGGTCCTATTCTCCAGTCTATCAAGAAGAAATTCTTCAGGGGAGATATTCACAATGTCCTGGATTCAGACCCAACAACCCGTCTCTTTTTGAAGGACCAACTCAAGAAACTTGACCTTACCACTCTTAATCCAGAAATTTCTGGTTTCTTGATTGATTTGACTATTGTGGTGGATGACTTGTCTTTAGAGATCAAACAGCTCCCCTCTATCCAGAAACATTTTGTGGACACTGCAGGTCATGAGAGTGTGATCGCGACTTTCTGAGTCTATCGGAACTGACTGCAAGTGCACAGTCTATCGCGTAGTAATAAAGATATTGATCCCACAGGGACTCGTAATTAATCTAGTGCTATCGAGTGTTACTATGTTTAGCTAAGTCGGAAAGGGTTTCTAATAAGCAAGTGCGGAATTAAAGACTAATTTAAAGGAAAGTAATAAGGCTTTTTAAAATAATGACAAGGGAAATCGGTATGCAATACCTTAGTGTTCGGGAATTCAATAAGTTACCCGCGCGGTTTAACATTTTCAAAGTGGTTTTCAGAAGAAAATAATTGTTTAAAGACTCTCGTCTCACGTTGGTTGTTGACGCTAATCACAACTCTAAGGCAGAATGTATGCTTTCGCTATCCCATTCGGGGTTAAAATTGCTTTTTGAAAACTATTAGGTTCTGATTCCTTTTAAAGCGCTTTCGCTGTATTTAAAATGAATGCCTAGTTTTTACTATCTGGTTTGAACCTCAGCTTTCGCATGTCGGTTCGTACCTTAATGAATCTCCCACTGTCGTGGCGAGATTACTATAAACAAATTCTCGTTGTCGCGACGAAGTTTAGTTTAATAAATTTAGATTAAAAACTACGGCCAGAAACAAGTTTGAAAAAGTGGAAAAACACCGGATGTTATCGAATCCCGTCCTACTAATTTATTACATACCGATCAATACGGTTTAGCTAGACATGGATTTTAAAGCAGACATAATTGAATGAAAACAGCAAAATATGTAAACATACATTATAATGGCAAATGTAAACTTAATTAATAGTAATGAACCTGTAAACAATTCAGCTTCGGCACTTGAGTAATCCCCCACAATGTCGGAAGGATTATTACTTCAGTGACGATTAACGTACGGGCAATTAAAGCAAACAGTACAACTGGAATTTTAAAGGAAAATAAAGAAAAAGAAAGCAGGAACAATGTTTGGCTTTTGTAGTAAAATTGGGCAGCACTTCGTGATCTTCAATGCGGCTCCCCTCTTCCAGTCCTGAACCTCTCCTTTTATAGTGGAGGTTTCTTACGTGAAATACCTCAGGAAGTGGAGTTGAGGGTGAGAGAATCCAGGGAGACGTGGTTATATTTTCTTAGCTTCTGTTGACACGTTCTCAAAAGTGAACGTTATTCTTTTTTGCAAGTGTGACGATCGTGAGGGAGATGAGACGTTCGTGATGAGCATGACGATTGTGATGGGTGTGACGGTCGTGAGACACGTGACGGTCGTGAGGGACCTGTGACGACCGTCATATCAGCAAAAACTCATTTCTGCTATTTTTTTCGTCCTTTTTCTTCTGTTTTGTGTCTTCTAACATTTGTTTTCTTTGTCTTTCTCTATTTGAGTGTGAACTTCATATACCTGCAAAACACTTAACGAAAAAGCTCGAAACGATCTAAAATCGTGGCGAAACCAAACATTAGTAGCATAAAATCATGGCATTTAATATATACGTTTTCGCGTTATCAAACTCCCCTAAACTTGAATCTTTGCTTGTCCTCAAGCAAAAAGCATAAGAGCTGAGACGATGCAGTCACACGACGCGTTCCATTGCATTTTCAAAGTAGCTTCAGAGGCACTGAGTCGGGAAGTCGGAGAGGATTTAAAACAACACGCATACGACAGTGACATTAAGAGGTATGCACTCGAAGGCCTCCTTCTTATACGAGCCGGTTCCAATCATGCTGCTGTAGCTTGGCGTAAAGTTCATCGTACCAGGTTTTTGCTCAGTTTTGTTCCAGCGCAATCACATTAAGCCCTTTACCTCTTTGCACGCACGTAGTGGAAAAACCTATTAGTGATTTCGGTCTTTCTTTGCACGGGGTCTGATGCACGAGTGCGGTACCCTTCGATATGTCCTCTTTGTAAGTTGTGGGGGATCGAACCGTAATCCTCCCTACCGAGTCCATAACCAGAGACCTATGGACCAACTGACAGAGGACTTCTTTTCTTTAAGAGCTTATTTTTGTTATTCCGAGATATCAGAGGTAGATAATCACTACATGGCTGCGGAGCAATTCTTTTCTTTATGATCTTACCGATCACTTATTTGCATCGGCTTTCCATGTGGTATATGCTTAAGGCGGTGCTGACTGCTTGTATAAACTAATAAGGGCTTCGCTTGGTGCTCGAACCTGAGGCTTTGGTACAGTAGGTAGTGGAACTGACTCGCATAAACCGGAGGTCTAAGGTGTCAAAGCGGTATGGGTATCGTTGGCAATCGTTCTCGAGGTTCCCTGACTCGGCTTTGTCTTGGCACATCAGGTGTTACATCGATTTTGGAAAAAAATTTGTATAGCTTGAGGAAAACGGATAAAGCGGGGAAATTCATGTAACGGAAAAGAACATAGAAGTGCGCTTTATTGTACTGAATTGAAATGACTGGATTAAAATAGTTGAAATGGAAATAGAGTACATAACAGAAGTGAATGGAAATAAAGTTCCGCTCCCACACCATCTCAATTAGTGTCCTCACTAATTTGAAACGAATGTGGAAGGTGTACAACAACAAAAATGAAATTGCAATAAATAAAACAACAGCAAGATAGCTATGGAGTACACTACTGTCTATCTCTTCCTCTTCCGCGATGTCCTCCTCCTCAGGTCGTGGGGTGCAGAGCGCTGGTGTGATAGATGGTTTCGCTTAGGCCCTCCACATAGACGGTTAGAGCAGCCATCTCATCAATGACGCTGTTGAGGCGTTCCCCTTGGGCTACCAACAAATCCACCAACTGCTGGTGTTGTTCTTGGTGACGATGTTTGAGTCGGGCTGCTGTCTCGTTTTGTTGCCAAATGCCGCGAATGATTTCTTCGTTTGTTGCCTCGGTCTCAGGTCGGCGGCGGCGGCGAGAGGAAGGACCTTCAGGAGGTGGCGGATGTGGGGCATTAGCCTAAGCAGCTCTGTCCAATTCTTCCTGCACTTCATCAACGTGCACTTGGGCATTTTCTTGAGTTGCTGCTGCATTAGCTTCTGGTGCCTCTGTGTCAAAGAGCCAGTTGGCTCTGTTTTAAGGATGGGCGCGGTCACGGCACAATAAGATGATGTTGCGGATAGTGCGGTTGCAAACCACCAGATGATATTTTTCGTCGGCTCGGACCTTGATGAGGTGGGAGGAACGGCAGTAGTCAATGTCGAGAAAGACCGGAGGCAGGGACAGGAGCTCCTAGAGGCGGTTACCGAGGTCGAGGGCCACGACAATGGAATTAATGATACCTCAGAAGTAGAAAGGCTTGGAACCTCGACCACAGTTGGCTTGGATGTGGGCCAAGAAAAACGGTGCAGCATTGATGGCTTCAGGAGCGAAGACGCAATGTAGAAAGAAAAGCTCCTTGGAGTTGACCTTATGGTTACTGTCTCGTGCACAAATGGTGTTTCTGAGCACCCGGTGAAAGTAGCGGATGACGGGGTGGTGGATGTAAGTGGTGTTGAGGCTGTCCCACCCATCGGCAGTGGTGCCGGTAAGTTGATTCCAGAGTGCAAAGGCTTCTTGAAAGAAGTGATCTGAGGGAACTCTACAGTGAGCATCGGCACCATGGAGGAACTATAACATTTGAGCAAGTTGAGTTTAGGTAAGCTGGTATTCGGTGCCGAACATTCGAAAACATGCGACACCAGTGAGTTGGTTAGTTTCGCCGGTAGGGATGATGTATGAGAAAGAACTCAAGAACTCCAAGGTTAGCTTTTCGTACATCGATTGCGGAGTCGTGCATAGAAATCATAGACCGGCATTCTGCAGCATCCATTGGACGCCTTCCAAAATGCCTAACTCAGTTAAGCAGGCAACATCAACGTACCGAGTCGGCTGAATAGATCGTTGATAGAATGTAATACAGTTTGCTCGCTGTTGTTCTTCGCGTTCGCCTTCTCTGAAAACGATGGTAGACATGTCAGGGATTTCACTGTGGCGTGCCATTTGTTGTGGTTGTTTAGTGTGAAAGAGGGTGGAAAATAGAGGGGGTTCGTTGGTGCAGACCGTGGAACAGAGGGGTTTATAAGGGAAAATGGGAAGTTGAAGGAGTGAGTGGGTAATTGATGATGGAGTGAATGAGGAATTTGAAATGGAGATAGTGGGAAGTTATGAAGTAAAAGGAGGGGGTGGTTCGTATTCTGTTGATAGAGCATAATTTTAATCGCGTGACGATCGTGAAGCTCGTAAAGAGCGTAACGGGGGGGGGGGGGGTGACGGTCGTCACAGCAGCAAATTCTGGCAGCTGCAGAAAATGTGTTTTGTGGTTCATACTGGAGTTTTGTATTATAATTGATTCACATTGCAGGCCAGTATGTCAAACAAAATAAGGAATTGTAAAGGAAGAATTTTGGATTAAAACTAAAAATGCAAAAGAAATTTCATTAATTAAAGTAAATGTTGAATGGAGTACAATAATTAAAATGGAGTTCAAATTGTAAAAACAGAAAACAGGAAATAATTCAGAATGCAGTAAAACTAAAATAGAACTAAAGTTATCAATCCTTATGCTGCTTCAGTTTGTCAAACTGTTGGGTAATGTAGTCAAACTGCTCACAAACTACATCCATGAAGGTTGTGACATCCATCTGCAGTCTTCTTAGCTCATCCTTGACTGTTGTGATTTCCAACTTGAAGTCATCCATTGTTTTCAGAATGGTGTCCAGCTTTTCTGTTCGTTGGTCAGGAATGAGGTCAGGGAAATTATGGTAATTCGGAGGGGTCTCAGGGTCTGTCTCAGCTTCTGACACATAGTCTTCATAATACATAAAGTCTTGTGCTTCTGATATATGATCGCTGTCGTACATGTAAGCCTGAGGTGTAGAATGAGGTGAGGGAGGACCCATAGGCTCATCCAACTCATATAGCCAATTGTTTCGGTTATGGATACTTGTCAGCGCATGGTTAGGCAATGTGAAGAGTTGGACCGGTCGGTCAGCAATAAGGTACTCGTAAGTTTCTGGTCCTAAGTTACCTATGATATGTTGGTTAAAGCAAAACGGTATGTCCATAGGTATGATGTGTCCAAAAGGAGTGATTCTATTCAGTTGGTACCTAAGTTCAATTGTGTGTGCAATCATGGTGATGAGGCCTCCTATTAGGATAGGTGAATTTGGTTCCTGATTAAGCTTTTCGAAGGTTCTCATCATAAACGGTACGGCATTGACGGGACGACCTTGTGATGCATAATACAGGATAAACAGCTCTTCCTTAGAAACTGCGGTAACGTTTTCCTCCTTCCCAAAGAGGGTATGGGCTTATATCCTATGGAAGTAGTGGAGTGCAGGATTATGTATCTCGTTAGTATTCATGTCGTTCAGCTCAGGGTGATAATTACCTGTAATGGTACCCCAGAAATAATCTAACTCGATATCCATATCAGCTTCATGGACATCAATATACACAAAGGGTCCGTTAGGGAAGCCTAAGAGGTCAGCCAGTGATTTATGGTTGTATGTGAATTCTGTCCCAAGCAGTCTAAAGCATATCAACTCCTTGGTGGATCCATAGCCGTATTCGGGTATGTAGCCTAGGGAGCTAAGGAATTTGAATGTGATTTCGCGATAGGTGACAAAACGGGTCTTTAGAGCAGTTCGCTCCCAACCTAATTGGTTAAACAAAAAGAGGATGTTATCATAGATTCCTAACTGATCCACAGTGGATCCATCAAAGTACAAGGTCAAAGCAATGCCTCTCTGAGTCAGGGCCTCAAATCTGGCTTGCTGAGCGGGTCTTATAAATACGGTAACCATGTAGTAGATGTTAGCCATGCTCAAGAGTTAGTCAGATAAAAAAGGAGTGAAGTAGGAAGGCTTTAAAATCCTGGAAACAGTTGAAAGCAGATTTACTCAAATTAAATTTTTAGAAACAGAACGTGTCGCGGTGAAATTTGGATACCAAACTATTAATTAGCTTGAATCTTATTCATTTTTGCAACCGTCTTTGATTTATCCAAAGGAAAGGTTAAAGGAAAGAAAACCTATTTTGCATTGTAAACACAACGCGGGGAGAGATCTAAGGTTCGGGGGTTGGTTAAACTTAGGGAAGGTATTAGCATCCTAAGTTTCTGTAGTACTCTACAGGAACCTCTTGTTTTAATTTGCTTATTGCTAAAGTTATCTGCTTAAGGGTAATGCTAAGGGTTAGAGGTAAAGAGAAAAGACCTAAGGGGTTAGTCCTAAATATACTCGTCAAGACGTCGCATCTTGTGTCTACATATCCTGACGGGAGTGGAATCAGAGTATCTGTAGTTCCCCTAAAGGGTTTGAAGAATTATTGACTGTGAGTCAAAGTTCCAAAGGGAAATAAGCGTTCATATGGAAACACTTACTTGGGGTGCGAAGACTCCTATATACGTTAAAAGTTAAATTGAAAAGGATGAAGGTATGTCCACGACGGGACGCCTAAAAGGTGATACGGGGATTCAAATCCTAAGGCTAGGATAAACGGAGAATGTCCACAGAGGGACGCCTAAAAGGTGAGTATGGGGACTCAAATCCTAAGACTAGGGTAAACGGAGAATGTCCACGGAGGGACGCCTAAAAGGTGAGTACGGGGACTCGAATCCTAAGACTAGGGTGAGAGTAAAGGCATTGACACGGGGGGTCAAACATGTGAACCTTTCCTTTGGAGGGGAATATCGGTAAAATGGATGAATAATTGAAAATGTTGATAAGTGATGAAATATGCAAATACCGTATGGTAAGGATGAGTAGTAGTTGAATAGAAGTTGAAGTTAAATATTTTGAGAATTCTATGGCTAAGTTGAAAATGTGCCTAGAAATTAATTTGCAAATTAAAAGAGTTTATTTATTTATTAAGAAAAGCAATTAGTTAGAAAAACAATAACTTAAGTTCTAAAAAGCTAAAATAAATTAAATTAAATTAAGTATATTTTTTATGGTTTTTTTTTAAGAAAAGAAATTCTAGTTTTAAGAGAAAGACTAACCTAATTCTATGATCCTAAAGATTAAGATCAAGTGGGAGATTATGCTAATATTATCGTGCAATGAAATACCTTAACGATTACGGTCGATGGCGATCATGAATGATCGACTTACAAGGTATGAAAATGGCTTGATTAAATCAAGAATTAGTTTTAAAACAATTTAAGTATGAACAAGAATAAAATATATACACAATATTAACATCATACATCAAATAACTCAAAATAAGTTGAAACGAAAAGTGCACGGATTAAAATCATGACGCAAGTATGCAATTCCAAGTCGCGTATACGAAGACGTGGAAAGACTATTACAAGAAATTAGATTTAATAATAACGATAGCGATGTTGAATTATTAAAAAATAATACGAATTAAAATAGCAAATTGCTACCGCATTAGCGATCATCGCAAGTCAGATCAAGAAACCGAGATAAAAAAATTAGATAAAATCATAATTTGTGAATCAAAATGCGAATAGGTAAGCGCAAAAAAAATGGATTATTGCTTTGCTAAACCATCAGCGTATAAGATTGAAACACAACAATAGATCCACACATAAACCAATAAAATTTACTACTAATTTGCTACACTCAACGTGATCATCGCAATAGAGATCAAAATTGTGCATATCTGAATTTATAAAAAACGTAAAGCAAAATAACTTTTAAAACATTTTAAAATAATAATGTTGCTAACGCAAAAAAAATGCGATCATCGCAACCTAATAATAAAGAAAAAGGAATTTTAAATGTGCCAAATAACCCAACAATATTGCTAACGCAGAAATGCGCTCATCGCAACCAGATCTAAATCGGACGAAACAAATTTTATCGCAAAGAAAAAGAAATTTTAAGCAAAAAACAGTATTGCTCACGCAAAAAATACGATCATCGCAACCGGATCGAACTAACACAAATGTCACGCGTCAAGCACACAAATGTGCAAACATCGTATAGACATAATTCGATCAAAAAATAATCTTATATATATATATATATATATATATATATATATATATATATATATATATATATATATATATATATATATATATATATATATATATATATATATATATATATATATATATATATATATATATATATATATATATATATATATATATATATATATATATTTCGGTAATAGATGAAGAAGGAGAAATAAGAAGAAGAAATCAAACTATATCAATAATAGATGAAGAAGGAGAAATAAGAAGAAGAAATCAAACTATATCAATAATAGATGAAGAAGGAGAAATAACTGTAAATGACACTCCTCTTAGATTTTTTTCGGTCTCCTTTTCAACAATACAACATAATATATATAGGGGTCAAATTAGGGTTAACTATCAATTGTCAATAATATCCCTAAAGCCCATTTTAAAACCCAAATTAAATAATTAGTTAAAACTAAATAAAATTTAAATAATTTAAAGTAATTAAAATAAACTTAAAGTTCTATTTATTTATACTAAACATTTACAAAGAACAATCTATTTTCTAATATTTTATTTTTATGACTTTTTGGATATTTTTATGAATAATTTAGAAAAAAATGAAAAAATAATATTTTAAAAAATGATTTAATTAAAATACGAAAATAATAATTAAATAATAATAAAAACTATTTTTGTTATTTTTTAATGAAAAATAGAAAAAAAATTAGAGTAAAAATAATAAAAAACAAAAGGTGACAAAGGTGTGATTCAAACTCTCAACCTCTCACACTCACAACTCCTTACACATGCCCTCTTGCCAATTGTGACATTTTATTCATTTGAAATAAAGTGGCACTAGAAATCATGTAAAGGTAGGACAAATTTGGGGTATTACTTGAACAATAGTGGTTTCAATAGCAAGGAGGTGGGATCTTAAGGTCAAAAATTAGGGTGCAACAGCTGCCCCTATTTAAGTTACTCCTATTCGGAGATATGGAGATTAAAATCTTCTTCTCGACGAGATAGGAGGGACTTAAATACAATCATTGCACGAATTTTGGCCCTAAGAAGCCACTGAATGCAAATGATATGCAATGATATGAAAATGCAAGACAGACGGGCCTGTGAGGAAACGATGTCACATGAGAAAACCAGACATAACACACGGGAAGGACATGCTTAACAAAGCGAGACTCCACGCGGAAAGATTGACAATCACAAAATGTCTAAAAATATGTTGTGGAGCATTTGGCGAGAGAACCACTTGAAGAACTTGCTGCACAAGTCAAATGCAATTATCAGCCGGAAAAGTCTATTGTCAAGACTTGTAAATTTAATTGAGAATACTTTTGCCAAAGTATGTACTGTTAAAATTTGTAAGGGATCTACTGCCGAGATTCTATGTTGAAATTTGCTGGAAAGATACTTCTGACGAAGTCCTCTAGAAATCTACTGCCGAGATTAGCCAGGAAATAAAACAGGAATACCTACTGCCGAGGTCTTCTGGGAATCTACTGCCGAGATTAGCCAGGAAAAAAAAAGACGTCTTCGAATAAACCTCCCCACGCCTCATGGTCTGGATGCCATGAACAGGTCTCAGTTCTTGAAATAACCTCCCCGAGCATCATGGTAAGGGTACCATGAGCTGGTCTCAGTCTCTTGATGTAGAACCTCCCCGAGCGTCATGGTATGGGTACCATGAGTTGGTCTCAGTCTTTTGATGTAGAACCTCCCCGAGCGTCATGGTATGGGTACCATGAGCTGGTCTCAGTCTCTTGATGTAGAACCTCCCTGAGCGTCATGTTATGGGTACCATGAGCTAGTCTCAGTCTTTTGATGTAGAACTTCCCCGAGCGTCATGGTATGGGTACCATGAGCTGGTCTCAGTCTTTTGATGTAGAACCTCCCCGAGCATCATGGTATGGGTACCATGAGCTGGTCTCAGTCTCTTGATGTAGAACCTCCCCGAGCGTCATGGTATGGGTACCATGAGCTGGTCTCAGTTCTTACCCGAAAGGATGAAAAACTCGTGAGAGCATCTACACAGGGGGTTGTAAATTTTGTAGATTGTAGATGTCATTGTAAACTGTAGATGTCATTGTAGGTTGTAGAACTTCGGCTGTAAGCCATAATGTACTGGAGTTTGTAAAGTTTTATCAGGGATCTTCGGAAGAGATGTAAGCCAATTAATTTGCAAAACATGTCTTCTCAAATAAAGAGATATTAACTGTAATAAACTTCACCAAACTTCTCTGAAGAGATGCCATTTGATGGGATTAGACTTGTGTAATGAACTCACTGGGAAATACATTCCTGAGGAGTGTCTTTGTTGTAGCTGTGAAAAATGTAAATTTCTTGAAGTGCAAATTCTCAAATAAAGAGAAATATGTGTAAAGTCTTCGACAAACTTCTCTGACGAATTTCCAGAGAGATGTCATTCGACTAAGTGATAATCTCAGTAAACCCATTGGGGATGGACAAACTGTCTAGTAGAGACTGCCATATGTCATCTTTAATAGAAAACCTGATCGAACAAGTTGCTCAAATAAAGAGGTTACCACTTACTGTCTGGGTATAAATTGCTGAGAAGATCTTGTAACAATGTTGGAGAAGCATCTCGTCTTCAAGGATGACCCTCATAAAGAACCTTTTCAGAGCAAAGTGCAAAATAAATGTACACTTAATCCATATTCAAAAGTTGGAGATGTCCACAATGTGATGGCCATAGACCAAAGTTCAATTCAGGAAATAACTGAAGAGAAACTATCAAGCAAGACTCGACCATTGAGGTATGAACTCAAATGGGATTTAACTAAAGCAACCGTCTTCCACGAGGATCGAATTCCATGGGGAAATAGAAATGTTGTACTTTTTCTGCCTATGGCTGGCAACTCTACTTAGAAGGAGGAGACACAACCCAGTCCTTGGGGATAAACGCGACCAAAATGACAGAACAAATAGACATAAAGATGCAAAATGCATATGTCATGCTATCTATTTATATGTTATGTGTATGCTATATGCCGATGTTGACACAACAAATGGAAAGAGGAAACTAGAGATGAAATAAACATCTCAGAACAAACATCCGACCAATCCTCAAAGATAGAAGCACTGCTGGGGGATAGATGGAGAACCAAATATGGGATCACAGTCCTGTTTCAGGGTTTTAAAATTCCTTTAGGGGATAGAAAACATTCCACTTGGGGTGTAATATCCCTTTTTTGTTATCGACGGGTTCGTCAAGATGGATCTCATTTTAGAAGAAACTTCGTAGATAAGATACATATCCCTCTTCGCTGGAGGGGTTCCTACTGGAGTTGTAGATGGAGATACTCGAACTGAGGTCTCATAGGGGGGTAAGATATATATCCACTTCGATGGGGAAAACTAGCGTTATGAAAGATCCACCGAGGAGGGAAATAACGTTCACTTCATTCGGGAAGGTGAAGTTGAGCAAATCACTGGAGAAACAAACAGGTCGCCCACATTTATCACCACTGCTTAAAATAGAGATCCATCGGAGGAATAATGACCATTTGAAGTAAAATTCGCCAGGGACATGAAGAATGTTGTGAAAACCAAGTAGTTTTGTAATAGTCGCCATTTGGACAATAGGTGTTGTGAGTGTATAACGTAATCTTCATTTCTCAAATGCCCCAGATTACATGTATCATGAGAAAAAGTCGTTCCAAGAGGATTTTACAGAGAACATGGAGATCAATTGCCCCACTATTTTCAAACTCTTGGAGATATTTGTCGAATCTCGACGTAACTGGCCCGGGTTGACGGTGTTATGTATAACTGAGTCTTCAAAACTTACTTCTGAGAAAGTCAGACTTGCATTAGTAGACAACTTGGAAACTACTTGCCCCTGTTCAACATGGTCTTCAAGTTTCATCATCGATGTCTATATGTAAACTTTCTAAGATATCAGGCAAAATCAACACGCATGAAACGTTACTCCTGAAACCATTAATGTAACATATATGTTTGTCTTGAAGTTTTTTTCTTTTTTTCGTTGAAAAAGATATCACAATAACTCGTGACCGAATCACTAGTTAGGATACAAATTTAATTTATAAAGCCAACCTTAAATTGAGCATAGCTCATAGGAGTCAGGAAACGTCATCTCATCGAGTATGCTTTCAAAATAAACCCTACTTCAATTAGGTCTTTTAAAGGTTGTATCGTGGCTCGGTTCACGGTTTAAGAAACAAAGGATAAAGCCTCAAAGTTTATTTGTACCCACCCCTTCTTCGTGATGTTCTCCAGTCCTATGTTCAGTTATACTTGATACGAGCACTCATCTCTCAAGAGGATTTTGATATGGTCGAGAACTCAACCGAGGCTTTGGACATGGCAGTCACTCACCTATTTTCTTTTGGTGTTTGATCACATGACTTTGTTCTTTACTAAGGATATTTCTTTGTGATCCTTTGTTTTTTTCTTTTCGCATTTTTCTTATTCCCTAACTTTTGCCTGGACGAAGTCTTTTGAATTTGACTTTGAAATCCAGCGGGCTGTCTCAATTTTGCCTAGTCTCCTTCATAGGTTTTGACTTGGTGGACTTTTCTTTTTTTCATTATTTTTTATTTTTGAACAAGTCGTGTGACTCTAAGTCATTTTGGCATTTTTGAAAGGATTGTGACTGCCCCACTCTTTGGATAGTTGAGGGGTATTCGTTTGTGTCTTTTGCCTTCTAGCCTCCTAATATGTTAGGGATATATAAAATGGATTCTCGAAGGGTCACTCCTCCTTTTTGAGAGTCTGGGCGCTCAATCAGATTAACTGAAAACTACCCTGCCCCAGGTTACAATTGAGGGTTTTTGTGGAAAAGAAAAAAAAACTCCTACTTCAAGGCTCAAAGGGGTTAAAGAGGGATTATCTTCCTTATATCTCCAGTGTTTAGGATTTGAAACAATGCCTTACATCATCAACAGGGTTTCATTCAAAAGCATACGACAGGAAATTTTTACGTTTTTATTCGTCATCCTCCTCCCAATTCTCTGTCAAAGCAAAATATTGGATAAAGTTGGCATTATAAATTATGAAAAATAATTTTGTGAGTGAAACGAATGGATTTCTTCAAGACAAACATGTTTAATGCATTATCGTTCAAGGAAAACAAGTTCCTACATGCCAATTATGCTTTTATAATCAGAGAAGTAAAATACATATAAGCAAACAAAATGAACAACCATACAACCCCTCTAAAATATTTTATCGACACAACAATGTTTCATTCAAGACCGAGCTTTCTCTTCTGAAGGTCAACAATTTGTCGTCGATTATCTCTTGAACTTTTTCTTGGAAAACTTTTCATTCTTCAATCCTCCATCATGAACTTCACGGCTGGTGTTCTAGTCGATCCTCTTAATATGAATAATCAGAGGGTGTGGTATACACCATGGAAACTGGGATTTCTTTCATCAACTTAAACACACAGGTTATCTGGCATAGGCTGACATTGTATAGGAATATCCACTTGTTGAACGTTGTCATCAGAGGGAAAATCAAATATAGGATTAGTTATCACCTTGAAACCGATCATGGAATCCATATCTTTTGTTCTCTTTACTATCCTTCAATGATTGCTTCGAGTCTGGTCAGATGATTAAGATGTCACTGACAAGACCAAGACAGAAGACCAGATGAGCCACAACAGAGAAGAGACACATGCACATGCAAATGCTAAATGAAGGATGCAAAATGCAAAATGCAGGATGAAAGGTTTCATGGAACTCAAGTATCTATAAATGTTTAGAGAATACCGAAGAAAAATTTATTTACTATTTACTTTTGATATCGAATTATAGATGAATATCTTAAAAGAGCTAAATAAAAGCTGATAAAGTCCTAAGGAAGTCTTGTATTGCTTCTTGATTTTCTTTTCTAGCTGGATCTTCTCGGATATAAGCTTGTCCATGATCCAATTCCAAGGAGTAGTCTGATAGAGAAAATAAATCCTCCATCTCTTGCTTGTTAGAAAAATTTATTATTCACTTGGATCGTTAGGAACAATAAAAGTTCCTTGGACTTGTATTTGAATTTCTGGATCTTCAAACAGAGCTTCTTCCTTCCATAGGACACCCAAATTAGGGCTCTTAAAAGAATGTATCAAAGTATTTTCTTTTGTAATCCATATTGGTTTCTGTAATGTTTATAACTAAACTAGGAATCCCATGAAACCAATGCAATATGATGCTTTATGGATGCAACAAACACAGGTAAGCACATAAGGACACAAAGATAAACAAACAAGGGGGACCCTAGGTTTGCAACGAGCATGGAGCAAAGTTATACCCATTCCCAAAGGTTGTTTATACTTGCAGAACAAGGTTCTAAAGCGGTTTCCAAAGTCATCAGCCCATCTTTTGTATATTATCAACTTCCCAACTAACTCGGTGATTAATAATATTCTCAAGAGAACTTCATTTGAGTGTAGCATCGCGTGGCACTATTTCGGGACTTACTCCCTCATAGCCTCGCACTACGTCCTAATAAAGGCCAAAGTGGGGTTAAAGGTAACTACGATCCTTAGCATCATGGACTCCAATTGAGAATAGTAAAAGTTTTCACGACTAAACTCGTTCAACCGAACCATTTTCAAAAGGGTCTCAACTAAGCAGGATTCTCGAGTCAACTTAGTCGGGACTCACTCCCTATAAGCCTCATCGAATATATCACCATCCTATCATAATTTCTCTCAAGTCCGGGTGTAGGACTTTGTCTCACCACTCAAGGATAACAGCCCAAAAGAAATAAAGAATAAATAAATAAGCAAATAAGTAAGTAAGCAAATATATAAAGCAATAAAGAGACAAAACAAGATAGGGAGACCCACTGAGAGTCCCCAGTGAAGTCGCCATTTCTGTCGCGGTGAAATTTGGATACCAAACTATTAATTAGCTTGAATCTTATTCATTTTTGCAACCGTCTTTGATTTATCCAAAGGAAAGGTTAAAGGAAAGAAAACCTATTTTGCATTGTAAACACAACACGGGGAGAGATCTAAGGTTCGGGGGTTGGTTAAACTTAGGGAAGGTATTAGCATCCTAAGTTTCTGTAGTACTCTACAGGAACCTCTTGTTTTAATTTGCTTATTGCTAAAGTTATCTGCTTAAGGGTAATGCTAAGGGTTAGAGGTAAAGAGAAAAGACCTAAGGGGTTAGTCCTAAATATACTCGTCAAGACGTCGCATCTTGTGCCTACATATCCTGACAGGAGTGGAATCAGAGTATCTGTAGTTCCCCTAAAGGGTTTGAGGAATTATTGACTGTGAGTCAAAGTTCCAAAGGGAAATAAGCGTTCATATGGAAACGCTTACTTGGAGTGCGAAGACTCCTATCTACGTTAAAAGTTAAATTGAAAAGGATGAAGGTATGTCCACGACGGGACGCCTAAAAGGTGAGTACGGGGACTCAAATCCTAAGGCTAGGATAAACGGAGAATATCCATAGAGGGACGCCTAAAAGGTGAGTATGGGGACTCAAATCCTAAGGCTAGGGTAAACGGAGAATGTCCACGGAGGGACGCCTAAAAGGTGAGTACGGGGACTCGAATCCTAAGACTAGGGTGAGGGTAAAGGCATTGACACGGGGGTCAAACATGTGAACCTTTCCTTTGGAGGGGAATATCGGTAAATTGGATGAATAATTGAAAATGTTGATAAGTGATGAAATATGCAAATACCGTATGGTAAGGATGAGTAGTAGTTGAATAGAAGTTGAAGTTAAATATTTTGAGAATTCTATGGCTAAGTTGAAAATGTGCCTAGAAATTAATTTGCAAATTAAAAGAGTTTATTTATTTATTAAGAAAAGCAATTAGTTGGAAAAACAATAACTTAAGTTCTAAAAAGCTAAAATAAATTAAATTAAACTAAGTATATTTTTTATGGGTTTTTTTTTTAAGAAAAGAAATTCTAGTTTTAAGAGAAAGACTAACCTAATTCTATGATCCTAAAGATTAAGATCAAGTGGGAGATTATGCTAATATTATCGTGCAATGAAATACCTTAACGATTACGGTCGATGGCGATCATGAATGATCGACTTACAAGGTATGAAAATGGCTTGATTAAATCAAGAATTAGTTTTAAAACAATTTAAGTATGAACAAGAATAAAATATATACACAATATTAACATCATACATCAAATAACTCAAAATAAGTTGAAACGAAAAGTGCACGGATTAAAATCATGACACAAGTATGCAACTCCAAGTCGCGTATACGAAGACGTGGAAAGACTATTACAAGAAATTAGATTTAATAATAACGATAGCGATGTTGAATTATTAAAAAATAATACGAATTAAAATAGCAAATTGCTACCGCATTAGCGATCATCGCAAGTCAGATCAAGAAACCGAGATAAAAAAATTAGATAAAATTATAATTTGTGAATCAAAACGCGAATAGGTAAGCGCAAAAAAAATGGATTATTGCTTTGCTAAACAATCAGCGTATAAGATTGAAACACAACAATAGATCCACACATAAACCAATAAAATTTACTACTAATTTGCTACACTCAACGTGATCATCGCAATAGAGATCAAAATTGTGCATATCTGAACTTATAAAAAACGTAAAGCAAAATAACTTTTAAAACATTTTAAAATAATAATGTTGCTAACGCAAAAAAAAATGCGATCATCGCAACCGGATCCAAGTCGTACGGATCTAAATTTATCGAAATAATAATAATTAATAATAACAACAACAACAATAATAATAATAATAATAATAATAATAATAATAATAATAATAATAATAATAATAATAATAATAATAATAATAATAATAATAAATACTACTACTACTACTACTACTACTACTACTACTACTACTACTACTACTACTACTACTACTACTACTACTACTACTACTACTAATAATAATAATAATAATAATAATAATAATAATAATAATAATAATAATAATAATAATAAAGAAAAAGGAATTTTAAATGTGCCAAATAACCCAACAATATTGCTAACGCAGAAATGCGCTCATCGCAACCAGATCTAAATCGGACGAAACAAATTTTATCGCAAAGAAAAAGAAATTTTAAGCAAAAAACAGTATTGCTCACGCAAAAAATACGATCATCGCAACCGGATCGAACTAACACAAATGTCACGCGTCAAGCACACAAATGTGCAAACATCGTATCGACATAATTCGATCAAAAAATAATCTTATATATATAAATATATATATATATATATATATATATATATATATATATATATATATATATATATATATATATATATATATATATATATATATATATATATATATATATATATATATATATATATATATATATATATATATATATATATATATATATATATATATATATATATATATATATATATATATATATATATATATATATATATATATATATATATATATATATATATATATATATATATATATATATATATTTCGGTAATAGATGAAGAAGGAGAAATAACTGTAAATGGCACTCCACTTAGATTTTTTTCGGTCTCCTTTTCAACAATACAACATAATATATATATAGGGGTCAAATTTGAGTTAACTATCAATTGTCAATAATATCCCTAAAGCCCATTTTAAAACCCAAATTAAATAATTAGTTAAAACTAAATAAAATTTAAATAATTTAAAGTAATTAAAGTAAATTTAAAGTTCTATTTATTTATACTAAACATTTACAAAGAACAATCTATTTTCTAATATTTTATTTTTATGACTTTTTGGATATTTTTATGAATAATTTAGAAAAAAGTGAAAAAAATAATATTTTAAAAAATGATTTAATTAAAATACGAAAATAATAATTAAATAATAATAAAAAAACTATTTTTGTTATTTTTTAATGAAAAATAGAAAAAAAATTAGAGTAAAAATAATAAAAAACAAAAAGTGACAAAGGTGTGATTCAAACTCTCAACCTCTCACACTCACAACTCCTTACACATGCCCTCTTGCCAATTGTGACATTTTATTCATTTGAAATAAAGTGGCACTAGAAATCATGTAAAGGTAGGACAAATTTGGGGTATTACTTGAACAATAGTGGTTTCAATAGCAAGGAGGTGGGATCTTAAGGTCAAAAATTAGGGTGCAACAGAAGGTGATAAAAATAAAGAAAGAGAAAAAAAATAAAATTGGATAAGTAATAGAGAAACAGTATAAAAGTATAAATCAAATGGAAAACATAAAATAAATAAACTAAGAGGGAAAAACGAGGGAAAATGGGTTGCCTCCCATGCATCGCTGTTTTTAACGTCAAAAGCCTGACGATAGCTTGGTGACCAACTAGTCAGGGTGTTGAGCAGGAAGCTCTAGCAGTTTCAAACTGCTCACGTGGTTACTGTGGTCATTTTGATTGTAGTGCTTTAAACATTGTCCGTTGACTATGAACGACGCATTATTTTTATCGCTAATTTCGACAGCTCCACTATGAAGGATTTTAGTTATCTCGAAATGACCTGACCATCTTGACTTTAGTCTCCGTAGGAAGAGTTTCAATCTTGAATTGAATAGGAGCACGACGTCTCCCACACTGAACTGTTTCCTGACTAAACGCTTATCGTGCCACTTTTTGGTTTTTTCCTTGTATATGCGGGCATTCTCGTATGCGTCCAATCTATGTTCTTCCAATTCGTGCAGATTCAAGATCCGTTTCTCTCCTGCTTCAGTGTAGTTAAGGTTTAGCGTCCTAATAGCCCAAAAAGCTTTGTGCTCTAGTTCCACTGGCAGGTGACACGATTTCTATATAGACTAATTTAAATGGTGTAGTTCCCATCGGCGTCTTGTAAGCAGTCCTATAGGCCCATAAAGCGTCGTTTAATTTGATGACCAATCTTTCCTGGAGGTGGCAACGGTCTTTTCTATGATTTGCTTTATTTCTCTATTTGAGACCTCCACTTGGCCGCTGGTCTGCGGGTGATACGGTGTTGCAACACGGTGTTTGACTCCATATTTCGATAGCAGTTTGTCAAAGATTCACGCTATGAAGTGTGAACCACTGTCGCTGATGACAAGTCTGGGTACACCGAATCTGGGAAAAATGGTGTTCTTAAAGAGTTTGATGACTACTCGTGTGTTGTTAGTTGGAGCGGCAACGGCCTCAATCCATTTTGATACGTAGTTGGCAGCGACGAGTATATATTTGTTTCCAAAGGAAGATAGGAATGGACCCATGAAATCGATCTCCCATACATCAAAGACTTCCACTTCCAAAATACCTTTTTGGGGCATCTCGTCGCGCCTCGAAATGCTTCCAGTGTGTTGGCACCGGTCGCACCTTAGTATTGCAGCGTGGACATCTTTCCAAAGGCTAGGCCAGATTGTAGGATTTTTGCACAGTTCTTTGAAGTACTGGCATGTCCACCGTAAGGGGCGGAGTGACAATGAGAGATGACGTCTTCAGTTTCTTCCTCTAGGACGCATCGACGAAATATGTTTCCGGCTCCTCTCTTGAAAAGCAGAGGTTCATCCTAGTAATAGTGTTTTAAGTCGTGGAAGAATTTCTTCTTTTGCTGATAAGTTAAGTCCGATGGGAGCACGCCTGCGGCTAAGTAGTTTACAATATCAACATACCAAGGCAGGGTGACTTGTCCATAGACGGCTTCCACGACTTTTTCTAATTATGGTTCTTCCGAGGTTAAGTGGTGCATATCACTTTCCAATCTGGCTATCAGGCGTTCATAAGGGAAATCGTCGTTGATAGGCATTGCTTCTGGCTTAATGTCTTCTATTCGGGATAAGTGATCGGCCACTACGTTATCGGTTCCTTTTTTGTCTTTGATTTCTAAGTCAAACTTTTGTAACAATAGGATCCAACGTAATAATCGCGGCTTGGCCTCCTTTTTGCTTATCAGGTACCTAATGGCAGCGTGGTTTGTGTAGATGATTATTTTTGCTCCTACCAAGTAGGAACGGAATTTGTCAAGGTCGAACACAATTGCTAGAAGTTCTTTTTCTGTTGTGGCGTAGTTCATTTGGGTAGGATCTAAAGTTCTACTGGCATAGTAGATTGCGTGAAGCTTCTTGTATTTCCTTTGTCCGAGAACTGCACCTACAGCGTAATCACTCGCATCGCACATGATTTCGAATGGTAGTTTCCAGTTTGGTGGTTGCATGATTGGTGAGGTGATGAGGGGTGTTTTTAGAGTTTTGAATGCTTCCAAGCAGTCCTCTTCGAAGATGAATTCAACATCTTTCATTAACAGACCTGTTAGAGGTTTTGTAATTTTCGAGAAATCTTTTATGAATCGTCGGTAGAATTTGGCGTGTCCTAAAAAGCTCCGTATTTCTCGTACGGTTTTCAGAGGTTGAAGATCCTTTATAATTTCTATTTTTGCTTTTTCAACCTCAATCCCTTTGTCAGATATGACGTGTCCTAGAACTATGCCTTGTCGGACCATGAAATGGCATTTCTCCCAATTGAGAACAAGGTTCACTTTCGCACATCTCTTGAGTACCATCTCTAGGTTCGACAAACACCCTTCAAAACTTTGTCAGCATACAAAGAAGTCATCCATAAACACTTCCATGATGTCATCTATGAAATCCGCGAAGATTGCCATCATGCATCTTTGGAACGTTGCTGGAGCATTGCAGAGTCCAAACGGCATTCGTCGATAAGCAAAAGTGCCATAAGGACACGTGAATATAGTCTTCTCTTGGTCATCGGGGTGAATAGGAATTTGGAAAAATCCCGAATAACCGTCTAGAGAGCAGAAATACGATTGTTTGGCCAATCTCTCCAATATCTGGTCTATGAAAGGTAAAGGGAAATGATCTTTCCAAGTGGCCTTGTTCAGTTTTTTGTAATCAATACACATCCTGCTTCCAGTTACAACTCTTTGTGTTATTGATTCAACTTTCGAGTTCTTTACCACGGTGACGCCTCCTTTTTTGGGTACGACGTGCACTGGGCTAACCCATTGGCTGTCGGAGATCGGATATATGATTCCTGCATCTAATAACTTTTTCACTTCGTCTTTGACCACAATGCTTAGGATAGGATTTATCCTTCTCTAATGTTCTCTAGAAGTTTTACAGTCTTCCTCTAGCATGATTCGATGCATACAGATGGAAGGACTTATACCCTTGAGGTCAGTTATACTATAGCCTAACGCAGTTGGGTATTTCCTTAGGACTTCTAATAGTTTCTTGGTTTCTAACTATCCTAAATTGGCGTTGACTATCACTGGTCTTTTGAATTCGGTATCTAAGAACTCGTACCTGAGGGTCTTAGGCAATTCTTTAAGCTCTAAAGTTGGGTTCTTCGGACTTGGCATGTGATTAGGAGTTAGTGCTGAGATTTCTCTTAGACTATCTTCTTTGTATGGCACACGCCAATTGTCTTCTTCATGAATTTCAGGGATTTGGATTTTCATGATTTCAGAGTATTTAGTTTCTTCCTTCTCTAGTTCTCTTATGCATTCGTCAATGACGTCTACTAAATAGCATGTGTCGTCTATGGCTGGTACTTGTAAGAACTTGGTGAGGATGAATTCTATCTTTTCTTCTCCTACTTCGAATGTTAGCCTACCTTTCTTCACGTTTATAATAGCTCCGGTTGTTGCTAGGAAAGGTCTTCCTAAGATAATCGGGGTAACAGAATCTTCCTTAATATCCATGATTATAAAGTCGATTGGAATGTAGAATTGACTTATGTGCACTGGAACTTTTTCCAGTATACCGACGCGATACTTGACTGATCGGTCAGCCAATTGCACGAACATTTTGGTTGCTCTTAGTTCACCCATATTCAGCTTTTTGCATATAGATAGGGGCATAACACTTATACTGGCTCCTAAGTCGCATAAAGCTTTGTCTATGACGAACTTTCCAATGACACAAGGTATGGAGAAACTACCTGGGTCTTTTAGTTTAGGAGGCATGTTATTTTGAATGATCGCGCTACACTCGGCAGTAAGTGTAACTGTTTCATTATCCTCGATTTTTCTTTTGTTAGACAAGATTTCTTTGAGAAATTTAGCATATGAGGGCATTTGAGTGATAGCTTCTGTGAAAGGAATGGTGATATTCAGTTGCTTCAGAAGTTCTACAAATTTCTTAAACTGCCCTGTAGTTTTGGAATTTATGAATCTTTGAGGATAAGGAATCTGTGGCTTATACGGCGGTGGAGGCACATACGGGTTTTCATTTTTGGCGGCCTCCTTCTCGTTATCTTCCTTCTCTTCAGTTTCAGACTCCTTTTCTGCCTGTTTATCAGTTTTCTGATGCATGGCTGAGTCTTCACTCCTAGGATCGATCGGCCCGTCCAGTTCTTTTCCACTTCTTAATATGACAGCGTTTGCATGACCTTTCGGATTAGGTTCTGGCTGTCCAGTAAATGTGCCAGCGGGTGTGGATGCAAAGGCTTGTTGTTGGGCCACTCGTGATATCTATGTTTCAAGCATTTTGTGGTGGGTGGCTAAAGCGTCTACTTTGCTGGTTAGCTGTTTAATCTGCTCGCTAGTGTGTATGTTTTGATTCAGGAATTCTTTGTTCGTTTGAGCTTGAGTAGCTATGAATTTTTCCATCATCAATTCAAGATTTGATTTTCTAGGGGCATTTGGAGCAGCTACGGCTGATTTCTGATATCCTGGTGGAGCAACAGGTGCTTGCAATGTGTTATCGCTTTTGTAGGAAACATTTGGGTGGTTTCTCCAGCCTGGGTTGTAGGTGTTCGCGTAAGGGTTACCTTGAGTGTAGTTTACTTGGTCTGGTGGGATTCCTGCCAATAATGGGCATTCGGGCGCATTATGAGTGGCGATTCCACATAACTCACAGTTTGGAGCTACAGCAGCTATGGTAGCAGCCAGTGTTACAGTTAAACTGTCAATCTTCTGCGTCAAGGCATCTACCTTAGCGTTGAATTTTTCAAGACTGCTGATCTCGTACATCCCACCTTTTGTTGCGGGTTTCTTTGACGGAGTTCTTTCACCTCCCCATTGGAAATGGTGCTGAGACATGTTCTCGATAAGTTGATAGGCTTCATCTTAAGGCTTATCCATAAGTGCATCGCCCGCGGCGGCGTTGTAACCCGGTGAACTGACTTTAAACAATGTTGCGGATAGCAAGAGTCGCCACCGACTTTTATTTTATCCATAAGGAAAGGTTATAAAAGAACAGGAAAGACCTTAGAGAATATTTTGGGTCCGGGGGGTAGGTTATGAAAAGGGAAGGTATTAGCATCTTTTTCATCCATGGTTATCCATGGGCTCTTAGGTACTTAAGCTCACTTTTGAATTGTTTTGAAATTGTAGTGTGTGAATAGAAAATTTCCAGAATAGTTAGTAAATAATCCATGTAAGGATGTGTTAAGAACTTGTTTGAAAACTTGTTGAAAATTTGTTTAAGTGCGAAACAGTTTTGAAGTGAGCAAGCACCTAGGAGTAACTTACCCTAATGTTTAAAGGTCTTTCTTATTCTTCATTCTTTCCTTTAGTAAGACTATCCCTACTATAATGGAGTAGGTAGTCCTTACTTTGGATGTTAAGGGGTATGTGAGGGACAATTTGACTTTGAAGGCCATTGTGGGATGTAATAAGCACATATAAGGGACAATCATCATTTTTCGAAAGGGACTTGATTCGTAAAGGCAACCATAAGGGACTTTGATGATTTTTTTATTTGAGGGACCTGCTTTATACACCCCACTTAACCATTATTCGTAGGCAACTTGAGGGATATCCTTAGGAAGTGAGACGGCGATTAAAATCGACTTACGTGTGTGACGTGTTTATTTTAATTATCTTTATTTAAAAGTGATCTAAATTTATTTTAATATTACATACATGTTATTACACTCCCTAATTACTAACCATAATAATAATTAAATAATTAAACAACTTTACATCCAAGAAAAAAATAGCAAAGATAAATAAAATATAAATAAGCAATAATAAATAATAAAGGGGGTTAATTCTAAGTTTACTCGGCAAGACATCGCATCTTGTGCCTACGTATCCTTACGGGAGTGGAATCAGAGTAATCGTAGTTCCCCTCAATAGGGAGGTTAGAAACTTCTTGACTGTGGTCAAGGTCTCAAGGGGAATAAACGCATCTTAAGGACACGCTTACGTGGAGTGTAGAAACTCCAAATCTCTACGTTGAAATGTTAAGTTGTAATTAGGGTTAAATTAGGGATTCCACGGCGGGAAACCCTAAAATGAGCGCGGCGGCTCTTTGACCTAATGCTAAGGGTAAAATTGTAATTTTTCCTGCGGCGAGGCATTTGTGAAAATTAGGGTTTGTAGTTTGTAGTTTTGAGGATTTGTGTGAAGTTTTACGGACTATTGGCGCGGCGGCCAAACAGTTAGACCTAACCTTCGGATGTGTGCAATGTGACAGAAATAATAGTAAACGCGTGAGATAATTGAATCATGCAAACAGAGAGATAATGTCATAATTTAAACCATGCAAGCAGAAATTTAAAGGCAGAATTTAAAGAGCGATTGTTAAGTTCGCGAGGTTACATGAGAGGAGCAGATACAATATGATAATGAAATTTGAATTGAACAATAATAAAATAAAATAAATAACGGTTCTAGTTATTATTTTAAAAAAAAGATTTTAGTTATTATTTTAAATTTATCTAAAAAAAAAGTTTTTCTTAAAAATAATAGGTTTTCATATTAATTTGGAAAAGATGTTAATGTTATTTATTTTAAAAAAACAGATTTTTATATTATAACAAATTTTAATAAATTAATGATAACAATAATAATAATAATGGTAATAATAATGATAATAATGATAATAATAATAAATAATGATAATAATAATAATAATAATAATAATAATAATAATAATAATAATAATAATAATAATAATAATAAAGCAATAATGAATTTTAAATGTGCCAAATAACCCAACAATGTTGCTAACGCAGAAATGCGCTCATCGCAACCAGATCTAAATCGGACGAAACAAAATTTATCGCAAAGAAAAAGAAATTAAGCAAAAAATAGTGTTATTGCTCACACAAAAATGCTATCATCGCAACCAGATCGAACTAACACAAATGTCACGCGTCATGCACACAAATGTGCAAACATCGTATCGACATAATTCGATCAAAAATCTTATATATATAAACTCTAACAATTTAAAAATTATATATATATAAACGTAACAGTAATAGATAAAGAAAAAGAAATAACGGTAATAGATGAAGAAAAAGAAATAACTGTAAAAGATGAAGAAAAAGAAACAACACTAATAGATGAAGGAAAAGAAATAACGGTAAACGATGAAGAAAAAGAAACAATAGTAATGGATGAAGAAGAAAACTAAATAACGGCAAACGGCACTCACTCCTCTTAGGTTTTTTTCATTCTCTCCTTTTTTCCAACAAGGCAACACATGTATATATAGGGAACAAATTAGGGTTAACACCAAATTGTCAATAATGCCCTAAAGCTCATTTTAAAGCCCAAACTAAATAATTAGTTAAGAAAAAATAAAATTTAAATAATTTAAAATAATTAAAATAAACTTAAAATAAAAACTAATAATCCTATTGATTCCTAAAATAAAAAATATTATAAAAAGAACAAAATTTTTTTCAATATTTTTTATTTTATGATTTTTTGGATATTTTTATGAATAATTTAGAAAAAAGTGAAAAAAAATAATATTTTAAAAAATGATTTAATTAAAATACGAAAATAATAATTAAATAATAATAAAAAACTATTTTTGTTATTTTTTTAATGAAAGATAGAAAAATTTAGAGTAAAAATAATAAAAAACAAAAAAAAGTGACAAAGGTGAGATTCGAACTCTCAACCTCTCACACTCATAACTCCTTACACATGTCCTCCTGCCAATTGTGCCATTTTTACTTTTTAGAAAAAAAATGCATGCCATATGATATTTACCTGCAAAAAGTCAAACGACTACACAAATTTGTTAGTAATTGATTAAATGCAATGAAATGCGACGACAAATCTTAGGGCAAAATTTGGGGTATTACAGTTATTATGATAATATTTCTCACCCAACCTCTCTTTGATGTTGGCAAAAAAAAAATCATGAAGTTTGACTTTGGTTTGACCACAGTTGACCTCAGTTTGACCTTTTAACTGCATTGACTGCTTTTGACTTATCTGATCATCTGACTGAGCAAACTTTTGAGAAAAGTCTTGAAACTTGACATGGGGGTTCTTATACACATATAAGATGTTATGAAGCTCACTTGAAGTCTTGGAAGTCCATTTAGCCTGATTAAAGTCAAAACCCTAGTTTTGGATGCACTGCTTAGGAGGTGCATTGTCTGAGGGAATTGTCAACTCTTCTAACCAATTGTGAATTTTGTGAACCTTGTGAACCTTCTTGGAACACAAAGTCTTGTATTGTGAGGGCAAATTTTGGGGTGCAACAGCTGCCCCTGTTCAATTTTCTGAAACCTGAGGGGTTAGATTGGTATATTTGTCAGTCGTAACCTGGAAGGTTGAAGGGGATTGAACACAAAAGCCCAAAAATTTGCACTCACCAGTGCATGGAGTGATATTGATGGTTGGTTGAACATGATTGAGTGGGCTTAAAGATGCCACTAGGGGAAAGTTCTTCAGTAGTATAATGAGAACTGTCAGGAGTCTGGAGTAATACTGATGTAACAGCATGTCTTCATGAGGATAGAGCAATCAATAATGATAACCCTAAAGCAGTCTTGAAGTGATAAATCTGACCTCAGGAGGATAGAGCAATCAATAGCTCTAAAGCAGTCTTGAAGTAATAATGGCTTCAGGAGGATAGAGCAATCAATAGCTCTAAAGCAGTCTTGAAGTAATAGAATGGCTTCAGTAGGATAGAGCAATCAACAGCTCTAAAGCAGTCTTGAAATAATAATGTGATATGTCTTCAGGAGGATAGAGCAATCAATAGCTCTAAAGCAGTCTTGAAGTAATGATTTCAGGAGGATAGAGCAATGGATAGCTCTAAAGCAGTCTTGAAATAATAATGTAATTTCAGGAGGATAGAGCAATGGATAACTCTAAAGCAGTCTTGAAATAATTAGATGGCTTCAGGAGGATAGAGCAATGAATAGCTCTAAAGCAGTCTTGAAGTAGTAATATGACCTCATGAGGATAGAGCAATGAATAGCTCTAAAGCAGTCTTGAAGTAATAGGATGATTTCAGGAGGATAGAGCAATCAGTAGCTCTAAAGCAGTCTTGAAGTCATGAGAGGCTATCAGGAGGATAAAATAACCCTGAGGTTACAATAAAGCAGTCCCAAAGTAATAAGAAGCTCATCAGGAGGATAAAGTAACCCTGAGGTTACAATAAAGCAGTCCCAAAGATCATAAGATTGTTTGTTGGATAATTAACCTGAAAACAAGGTAGCATTCTGTATAACAACATTAGTTTATGCTTTATGTATGCATGTATGACATGATGCACTTAGGTAATGTACTATAGACATATATGTTATGGTATGATGTAAATGATGTATGTATGCTATGACACTGCTGGAAGTGTCTGGATATCCTTGTATAACAACTGCTGGCCAAGGAAAATAAATCCCGATTCGTTGTTGAAGAATATATAACCCTCCGTCTGCTGGGGATAACAAGGTATAGATAACCTCCCGTTGTTGGGGATAACAAGGTATAGATAACCTCCCGTTGTTGGGGATAGTAGGGTATAGATAACCTTCGTTTTCGTTTGATAGTAGGATAAGTATAACATCCCGTCTTCGTTCATCGTGCCCTTATTGGAAAGTAATTTCCCGTATATCCATATGAGGATAAAAGAGATGGATATAAATTCCAGGGGAGATTAGACTTTGTGAAAATGGATTAGTCCTACTGATGGTTTGTAACTGTCTTGTAAAGATGAACCGGCGAAGCTTCGTTGAAATCCTTCCCTCGTTCGTCCTTAGTAAATACTATTACTGCATTTTCATGCATTTCTGGTAAACATCAATCATATTAAAAGCATACATGCGTTTCTGGTAAACATCAATCATATTCAAAGGCATACATACATTCAAACACAACCAATGGACGTTTCGCTTATGTAAATAGGGTAAAAGTGAATCTGGATTCAAAAGATGGAATTTATTTATATCAAAAGTGACCCATACACGGGTAAGTTTGTACAAGGAGACATAAACCCTAGTAAGAGAATTTTGTCATGAAGTTTTACAAAAAGAATCAGCTATGTGGGAAATAATCCTATTGAGTTTCAATTCTACTATTGCCACTCAAGTATCTCATCTTCTTGTTGTTGAGACGGAAACGATTGGATTGAGCTTTATCTGTTTGAGCTTGAGTAAGTAGTACAACTGGTTGCAGTTTCATGAGTGATCCAAACGAGACATAGTCATACGCTTTAATCCCTAACTTTTGCCTGGATTGCCCTTTCAGGTTTTCAATCCACCGGGATACCCTTTTTTGCCCAAGCCGCCTTTTCAGGTTTTCGACTTGCCGGGTGTACATCTTTTTATATATATATCCCTAATTTTTGCCCAAACCCTTTTGGTTTGCCGGGATGCCCTTATTTTTGCCTAGGCCTGTCAACCTAGCGGGTCTCTTTTTATGCGTAGTATTTTTTAACTATGTCTGCGTTTACAGGTTGTGGGAAGTCTTCACCATCCATTGTAGTCAGTATCATGGCACCTCCTGAGAACACTGTCTTGACTACAAATGGTCCCTCATATGTTGGAGTCCACTTGCCCCTAGGATCACCCTGTGGTAATATGATACGCTTGATTACCAAGTCACCAGCCTGATATACCTTTGGCTTAACCTTCTTGTTAAAAGCTTTGATCATCCGTTTCTGGTACATCTGGCCATGACAAACTGCTGCTAACCTTTTCTCATCAATCAAATTTATCTGGTCAAGTCGAGTCTGAATCCACTCATCTTCATCCAAGCCTGCATCCTTCATAATTCTCAAGGAGGGGATCTGAACTTCAATAGGCAGAACTGCTTCCATACCATAGACTAAGGAGAATGGGGTTGCCCCTGTTGAAGTACGTATTGTAGTACGATAGTCATGCAGAGCAAATGGTAACATCTCGTGCCAATCCTTGTAAGTAATAGTCATCTTCTGTACAATCTTCTTAATGTTCTTATTAGCAGCTTCAACTGCCCCATTCATCTTTGGGCGATACGGAGAAGAGTTGTGATGCTTAATCTTGAACTGCGTACAGAGATCAGTAATCATAGTGTTGTTCAGATTAGAGCCATTGTCAGTGATAATCCTTTCAGGGGAACTAATCACAACACCAACACCATTATCATGTGCATTGGAGGCACCATCAAAAACCATAGTCCATCGGGATCCTTGTTCAGGTCCGTCATATTGTCCAGGTTCTTTGGTAACAGACATAATGTCTTCATCAGGGAACTCAAAATTCATTGACTGGTAATCATCTACTGCTTGATGAGCCAAATGATCAGCAACAACACTCCCCTTAATGGCCTTCTGGGTAGTATACTGTATATCATATTCCGTCAAGATCATTTGCCATCTTGCAATTCTTCCGGAGAGAGCAGGTTTCTCAAATATGTACTTGATTGGATCCATCTTCGAAATCAACAAGGTAGTATGGGTCAACATATACTGTCTTAGTCGGCGAACAGCCCATGCCAAAGCGCAGCAAGTTTTCTCGAGCAGTGAGTATCTTGTTTCACAGTCGGTAAACTTTTTGCTAAGGTAGTATATTGCCTGCTCTTTTCGACCAGACTCGTCATGTTGCCCCAATACACACCCCATTGAGTTGTCTAATACTGTTAAATACATAATCAAGGGTCTTCCATCAACTGGTGGTATTAAAATTGGAGGTTCTAGCAAATATCTCTTGATTTCATCAAAGGCAGTCTGGCACTCATCATTCCATTCCATCACCTGATCTTTCTTCAACAACTTGAAGATTGGCTCACAGATGGTAGTTAATTGGGAAATAAATCTTGCAATGTAGTTCAATCGTCCCAAGAAACCTCTAACCTCCTTCTCAGTACGGGGAGCTGGCATCTCTCGTATAGCTTTCACTTTTGCAGGATCCACTTCAATACCTTTTCCACTGACAATGAAACCCAGGAGCTTTCCAGATCTAACTCCAAAAGTACACTTGTTTGGATTTAATCTCAACCTGTATTTCTTCAACCTCTCAAACAACTTGTGCAGATGATCAAGATGTTGTTCTTCATTCTGAGACCTGGCTATCATATCATCCACATATACCTCTATCTCATGATGAATCATATCATGAAACAAAGCCACCATAGCACGCTGATATGTTGCCCCTGCATTCTTCAAACCAAATGGCATTACCTTATAGCAAAAGGTGCCCCACTGTGTCACAAATGTAGTCTTCTCCATATCTTCAGGTGCCATCTTGATTTGATTGTAACCAGAGAAACCATCCATAAAAGAGAATACCTTATGCTGAGCAGTGTTGTCTACCAGAATATCAATATGAGGAAGTGGAAAGTCATCTTTAGGGCTAGCCTTGTTCAGATCTCTGTAGTCTACACACATACGTACCTTACCATCTTTCTTAGGAACTGGTACCACATTTGCAACCCACTGAGGATAAGAAGTTACGGCCAAGAACCCTGCATTGAACTGTTTCATTACCTCTGCTTTGATCTTTTCTGACATTTCGGGACGTATATGACGAACCTTCTGCTTCTTTGGACGACAATCTTCTTTCACTGGCAAATGGTGAACCACAATGTCTGTATCCAACCCTGGCATATCTTCATAAGACCAAGCAAAGATCTCCACATAGTCACGTAGCATCTGAATCAACCTGCTCTGGACACTGTCCTCTAAATCAGCCCCTATCTTGACCTCTTTTCTGTTTTCTTCAGTTCCCAGATTCACAACTTCGACTGGCTCTTCATGTGGCTGTATAGCTTTCTCTTCTTGTTGTAACAACCTAGCAAGCTCTACAGGTATTTCACAATCGTCCTCGTTTCCGTCTTCAGTTTGATAGATCGGATTCTCGAAATTGTAATTGGCAATAGTAAAACTGTTATCAACTGGATCCAGAGTGGATGAGGATCTACATTTTAGTGACGTGGGTGTGTGTAAGAACACATAGCTGATAAAGCAAAAATAAAAGAAAAAGAAAGACAAGGAACACAATATTTACGAAAACGAAACGTCCACTGATTTTATTGAATGAAGTATGCAAATGAAATGACAACCCGTAACAAGCACACCATTGTGCCCCGGGTAAGGCACATGGCTTGAAAGTTTTAATTGTTCCAGAAATTATAAATTTAAAAACATAACACAGTAATAGTATTTACTCCTGACTAAAGGAGATAGGGATAACATCTTCAGCTGTCCAATTATTGAGTCCAGCACCCACAGTAGGAAAAATCCATGCCTCCAAGTTGTAGTCTTCATCTTGATCTCCCACAGCATTGATAACCCCTTGATTGGTGATACGAACAGCACGGGCACGACGGACAGCCTTCTGGGACTCTGCAGTGAAACCCAAACCAAACTTGTCAGACTTGTATGGAATATCAGGAAGCTGACCCCAAATAGTACAACCACCTTCTTCCACCACAGCTTTTGCATCATTGAGGGAGGCCATTGCCATTGTTGGAGGGTTTTTGATGACCACAGGAACCTTCTTCACCGCAGGAGGAGTCACACCATCCTTAACAGCCCAGGGAACCACTTCAAATGACTGACATGGAGTTTCAATGTATTCACCTTCTACTTCCAGATACTTGAAAGTGTTTACATGGCTGACAAAGTATTCTTCCTCTCCAAAGACAGTAACAACTTTTCCATTCACCGGATATCTCAACTTTTGATGTAATGTGGAGGTCACAGCACCTGCCCCATGGATCCAGGGACGACCAAGCAGACATGAGTACGAAGGACGAATATCCATCACATAGAATATAGCAGTAAACACCTGAGAGCCAACCTTGATTGGAAGATCAATTTCCCCATGCACTACTCTTCTAGAACCATCAAAAGCCTTTACCACAATATTACTGGGCTTCAATACCGTATCTTCAGGACTCAGCTTGTTCAGGACTTCCTTAGGCAACACATTCAGAGAGGAACCATTGTCTATCAGCACATGAGACAGGGTAGTGCCCCTGCATTCAATTGAAATATGCAAGGCCCTGTTATGGTCCCTCTTGGCAGGGGTCAAGTCAGCATCAGAAAATCCTAACCCGTTGTCATAGGTCAGGTGAGCAACACAATTCTCAAACTGGTCCACAGAAATTGCACTGGGTACATGAGCCATCTTTAGAAACTTGATCAATGACTTGGCATGAGCCTCAGAACATAATAATAGGGAGAGCATAGAAATCTTTGAGGGAGTATGCCCCAGCTGATCAACAATATCATAATCACTCTTGCGAATGATTTTCAATACTTCTTCCATCTGCTTAGAGAGGTCATCAGCAGCTGGCACATCAGTAGATACAGGCTCAATAACAGGACCCTTGCCCCGAACATCAGTGGTGGAAGTAACAGCAGGAGTAACTGCACTCTTAGAAGCAACTGGAGGAGAAAAGACTCTTCCACTACGAGTGATCTTGCTAGATCCAGCAATATTATCAATGTCAACAGGCATATCAGGTAAAGGCTCCTGCTTGACGTCATGGATGTAAACATCAGACCCATAGTGCCAAGGCACAGCTTTGTCAGATGTATAAGGAATAGGACCAGGAGTGGTAATGATCAGAGGAGCTACTCTGGCTTCAGCAACAACTTTCACAGGACCTTCAGCAGTAATCTTGATTGGGCCCTGATGAGTGATTTTAATGGGACCCTTTGAAGTGATTCTTAGTGGTACTTTGTCAACCATGTCAACCTCTTCAATCTTCTTACCCTGAGTCAGATGATCCACCATACTTTCTACAGATGCTGGTCTTCTTTCAAACACTATAGTATATTTATCCATGAGACGTTGAATCCCATCTCTCAAAATGAAGCAACTATCCGGCTTATAGGTACAATATAGACAATCTTCATGACAACCTGGAAAGATCCCAGCTTGTACTAACCTCTTTTTGATAACAGACAATGGTGTGCTCAACTCCATAACTGAATAGACATGCAGATCTTCATCAATATCTTCATCAATGGCGTTGACAGTCTTCTCGTGATTTGGCATTGGAGCTGTAATCACATTTGGAGTACCTGGTGGATCAAACTCAATTTCTCCAGCATCAATCATATCCTGAATTTTGTTCTTCAAGACCCAGCAGTTATTAGTATCATGTCCTGGACAGTTTGAATGATATGCACATCGTGCATTGGGATTGTACTTGGGAGAGGTAACATTGGGATTCTGAGGAGCCTCCCTCAGGGTAATAAGTTTAGTCTTCAACAAGTGTTGCAATGCCTGAGCCATTGACATGTTGATCTTCGTGAACTGTCTTCTAGCCCTCTGTTGGTTGCCCTGAGGCTGCTCTGTTGTTGCAGGAGTTGGATTTGAAATATGAACTGCACTAACAGACTGATGCCTTCTGTTACGATCAGGCTGACCATACACAGCATTAGATTCTTTCTTCCCAGTGGGAGGCTTCTTTGCAGCACCTGATGAAGAAGTGCCCACTTGGATCTTACCACTCTTGATACCATTCTCTACTCGCTCTCCTGTCATGATCAACTCAGTGAAGCCAGATGATGAGCTTCCAATGAGATGACTGTAAAACGGACCATTCAGCGTACACATGAACATATCAACCAACTCCCTATCAGTCAAAGGGGGTTGAACTCTTCCGGCTAAGTCTCTCCACTTCTGAGCATACTCCTTAAAGCTTTCTTTGGCACCCATAGACATGCTTTGAAGCTGCATGCGAGTGGGGGCTAAGTCAGCATTGTATTGATACTGCTTGTAGAAAGCTTCAGCAAGGTCATTCCAATCTCTGATGTTGACACTCTCCAACTGATAATACCACTCTAGCTGAGCTCCAGATAAACTCTCTTGAAAGAAATGGATCCACAACTTTTTATCAGCAGTGTGGGGTTGAATTCTTCTGACATAAGACCTCAGATGCAATTTGGGACAAGAGACCCCATCATAGACAACAAACGTAGGAACTTTGAAACCAATGGGTATCACAACCCCAGATATCAAACTCAAATCCTCAAAATCCAGCCCAGATGATTTCTGTAATTCCATAGCATCCATTCTATCCACCAGCATCTTGAATTTGTCTTCATTAGGCTCATGGTAATAATTAGCCTCAGAATCAGAGTCCCCCATAGTGTTGTGGAGACTGCCTCTCTCTTTCTCAGATTCCTCAGATTCATAGTCTTCAACCTCTTCCTTGGTCTTGACAGGACCTTTGAACCTTCTTCCCATGTTGAGAAACCCAGCAGACCTTCTAGTCTTCTTTGTCTTCTTGGCCAACAGTGCCTTCAAATCATCTTGCCCCTTGGATAGGTTCAAGATCAGCTCTTGGAACTGTGCATTCTGTGCCTGAAGATCCTTAACTGATTGTTCAAGTGCCATTGCTGAAATAAACAGCGAGAAGATGAGAAACCTGTGCACAATTACAAATCTGTGATGCAATGAAATGATATGGTAATGTATATGCAATGTTTTCAAGGACCGCAGGATTTAAATTTGCTTAAACAAACAAGAAAGTAACTTTTTATTAGTAATAACTTGTTTTGCCTTTTAGGCTTACAAAAAATGAAAACGAAATAAGTACAAAAGATGGGGTTTTAAGTCTCCCATGGACGTTTCCTCTTTGTGTTGAGGTATGAGTTGAGGTTTCGTTCCTCATGAAGTAGCTTTGTTAGCTCTAGGATCCTTGCTTGGCTTGCTTTGTAATGAGCCTCGAAAGTATCCCTTTGCTCTTTCAGTTGGATCCATGATCTCTGCAAGTCTTCCATATCAGTAGGCATGTCTGGGTGAAGGATGGTATAAGCTGTGTCTCCTTCAGCAACAGGTTCCATGGTAACTGGTAGGATGGCAGGATATGGCATCATGAGTGTCTGAGCACGAAATCGTACCCATCTGAGATAAGCTTCCATAGGAATGGTGTACTTAGGCTCCAGTGTCTTGCTGTCAATCCTGTTTACCTTTCCCCAAGCTCGTATGAATCTCTGACGGTAACCCCGAAGATCGTTGTTGTAGTCAAACACAATGCCCTGAATCAACATGTCATGTGGACCATCGCTCCGGGCGTAACCAAACTGTCGTAAAGCTAGAGATGGGTTGTAGGTGATGCCTCCTCTTATGCCTAGAAGTGGCACATTAGGAAACTCCCCACAACGGTCAATGATGGTGACATTCTCCATAGATCTGGAGCACCAATGGATGTCTGAGTGAGCAAGTGACATGATCCTCTTGGACCATCTGAACCCTTGCTCATTCTTCATTACTGAGCGAGGAAGGTGAGAAATAAACCACCTAGAAAGTAAAGGTATGCAGCACATCAAAGTTCCTCTTGCCCTTGTAGTACGGGTGTGAAGAGAATGTAGGATGTCTCCAAGTAAGGTAGGCACTGGATTGTGACTCAGGAATATGTTGATGGCATGAACGTCTATGAACTGATCAGGATTGGGGAACAACACTAAGCCATAAATCAATAAGGCTAAGATCTCCTCAAAAGCATCGTAGCTCATAGCCTTCAAGAACATTTGAGCTTTATCCACTAATACCTTGGCAAGAATACCTTTAACTCCACTTCTCGTCTCTAGAACAATGTCAGACTTCTTCAGATGTAGAGCTGCAGCAATAACTTCTGGTTTAAGCTCCTTCTCTAAGCCTGTGAATGGCTTCTGATCAAGAACAGGTATACCCAGAAGTTTAGAGAACTCCTCCATGGTTGGAACCAGCTGATAATCAGGAAATGTAAAGCAATGGTGCTTAGGGTCAAAGAACTGAAACAACACACTCATCATGTCTTCACTGAACCCTGAAGTAACTAGATCCAATAAGTGACCATGTCTCTTGTTGAACTGGGAATGATCAGGCACTAGGGAAACCAACTCCTTGAGCTTAGCAGGTATCCCTACAAAGTTGATCCTGATGGTGTTTCTACGAGCAGAAGCCATGACCTGCAACAAAGAACAAAGATAAATCCTTTGGTCCTTGAAATGGTTAGGGAAAATGATATGCTTATGATGCATGATGATGTCATGATGTCATGCTCAATCACAAACATGTGGCACACACAAACAAGTCACACCATAGCCCTAGGTTTAAAGGCTTGCATGAGGTTCAAAGGCAAGTACCCTCCCCTGAAGTTAGATGGTTCATCCTGTCCTACAAAAGTAACCAGGTTCTAAGGGATCTCAATATCATTGATCCTTCACAAGGGTGGTTGTTCAGAAGGCAACTTACTTGCCAACCAAAACCCTCCAAGTTTAAGATCTCAATGAGCGTAGTATCGAGTGTCAACCAACTTCAGTCTGCACCAAAGCCGGTTACCTCACTACTTTCTAAAGGCTAAGATGAGTTAACTAGGGTTCTAAAAGTCAGTTAGTGCATTGACAACATATGGCAGCCTCAATATTATCCTCAACTTGACTTAAGGAATATAAGCACCAACCAAGAAGTCGCACTAACTATGGCCACCAGATCAACCGTATCGATATACGTCGTACAGTTTCCTTGGTCTATTGCCATTTACCTAAGGTACACTAGATCCGGGTTAGGACCTTTCACACATAAGAGCACCCCAACAATATAATAATAAAGCAAACAAGGCAAACAATTTAAACTGATCTTAATTCCTAAGGGTACCCCTCTTAAATAAATCCCCAGCAGAGTCGCCAGTTCTGTAACCCGGTGAACTGACTTTAAACAATGTTGCGGATAGCAAGAGTCGCCACCGACTTTTATTTTATCCATAAGGAAAGGTTATAAAAGAACAGGAAAGACCTTAGAGAATATTTTGGGTCCGGGGGGTAGGTTATGAAAAGGGAAGGTATTAGCATCCTTTTCATCCATGGTTATCCATGGGCTCTTAGGTACTTAAGCTCACTTTTGAATTGTTTTGAAATTGTAGTGTGTGAATAGAAAATTTCCAGAATAGTTAGTAAATAATCCATGTAAGGATGTGTTAAGAACTTGTTTGAAAACTTGTTGAAAATTTGTTTAAGTGCGAAACAGTTTTGAAGTGAGCAAGCACCTAGGAGTAACTTACCCTAATGTTTAAAGGTCTTTCTTATTCTTCATTCTTTCCTTTAGTAAGACTATCCCTACTATAATGGAGTAGGTAGTCCTTACTTTGGATGTTAAGGGGTATGTGAGGGACAATTTGACTTTGAAGGCCATTGTGGGATGTAATAAGCACATATAAGGGACCATCATCATTTTTCGAAAGGGACTTGATTCGTAAAGGCAACCATAAGGGACTTTGATGATTTTTTTTATTTGAGGGACCTGCTTTATACACCCCACTTAACCATTATTCGTAGGCAACTTGAGGGATATCCTTAGGAAGTGAGACGGCGATTAAAATCGACTTACGTGTGTGACGTGTTTATTTTAATTATCTTTATTTAAAAGTGATCTAAATTTATTTTAATATTACATACATGTTATTACACTCCCTAATTACTAACCATAATAATAATTAAATAATTAAACAACTTTACATCCAAGAAAAAAATAGCAAAGATAAATAAAATATAAATAAGCAATAATAAATAATAAAGGGGGTTAATTCTAAGTTTACTCGGCAAGACATCGCATCTTGTGCCTACGTATCCTTACGGGAGTGGAATCAGAGTAATCGTAGTTCCCCTCAATAGGGAGGTTAGAAACTTCTTGACTGTGGTCAAGGTCTCAAGGGGAATAAACGCATCTTAAGGACACGCTTACGTGGAGTGTAGAAACTCCAAATCTCTACGTTGAAATGTTAAGTTGTAATTAGGGTTAAATTAGGGATTCCACGGCGGGAAACCCTAAAATGAGCGCGGCGGCTCTTTGACCTAATGCTAAGGGTAAAATTGTAATTTTGCCTGCGGCGAGGCATTTGTGAAAATTAGGGTTTGTAGTTTGTAGTTTTGAGGATTTGTGTGAAGTTTTACGGACTATTGGCGCGGCGGCCAAACAGTTAGACCTAACCTTCGGATGTGTGCAATGTGACAGAAATAATAGTAAACGCGTGAGATAATTGAATCATGCAAACAGAGAGATAATGTCATAATTTAAACCATGCAAGCAGAAATTTAAAGGCAGAATTTAAAGAGCGATTGTTAAGTTCGCGAGGTTACATGAGAGGAGCAGATACAATATGATAATGAAATTTGAATTGAACAATAATAAAATAAAATAAATAACGGTTCTAGTTATTATTTTAAAAAAAAGATTTTAGTTATTATTTTAAATTTATCTAAAAAAAAAGTTTTTCTTAAAAATAATAGGTTTTCATATTAATTTGGAAAAGATGTTAATGTTATTTATTTTAAAAAAACAGATTTTTATATTATAACAAATTTTAATAAATTAATGATAACAATAATAATAATAATGGTAATAATAATGATAATAATGATAATAATAATAAATAATGATAATAATAATAATAATAATAATAATAATAATAATAATAATAATAATAATAATAATAATAATAATAATAAAGCAATAATGAATTTTAAATGTGCCAAATAACCCAACAATGTTGCTAACGCAGAAATGCGCTCATCGCAACCAGATCTAAATCGGACGAAACAAAATTTATCGCAAAGAAAAAGAAATTAAGCAAAAAATAGTGTTATTGCTCACACAAAAATGCTATCATCGCAACCAGATCGAACTAACACAAATGTCACGCGTCATGCACACAAATGTGCAAACATCGTATCGACATAATTCGATCAAAAATCTTATATATATAAACTCTAACAATTTAAAAATTATATATATATAAACGTAACAGTAATAGATAAAGAAAAAGAAATAACGGTAATAGATGAAGAAAAAGAAATAACGGTAAAAGATGAAGAAAAAGAAACAACAGTAATAGATGAAGGAAAAGAAATAACGGTAAACGATGAAGAAAAAGAAACAATAGTAATGGATGAAGAAGAAAACTAAATAACGGCAAACGACACTCACTCCTCTTAGGTTTTTTTCATTCTCTCCTTTTTTCCAACAAGGCAACACATGTATATATAGGGAACAAATTAGGGTTAACACCAAATTGTCAATAATGCCCTAAAGCCCATTTTAAAGCCCAAACTAAATAATTAGTTAAGAAAAAATAAAATTTAAATAATTTAAAATAATTAAAATAAACTTAAAATAAAAACTAATAATCCTATTGATTCCTAAAATAAAAAATATTATAAAAAGAACAAAATTTTTTTCAATATTTTTTATTTTATGATTTTTTGGATATTTTTATGAATAATTTAGAAAAAAGTGAAAAAAAATAATATTTTAAAAAATGATTTAATTAAAATACGAAAATAATAATTAAATAATAATAAAAAACTATTTTTGTTATTTTTTTAATGAAAGATAGAAAAATTTAGAGTAAAAATAATAAAAAACAAAAAAAAGTGACAAAGGTGAGATTCTAACTCTCAACCTCTCACACTCATAACTCCTTACACATGTCCTCCTGCCAATTGTGCCATTTTTACTTTTTAGAAAAAAAATGCATGCCATATGATATTTACCTGCAAAAAGTCAAACGACTACACAAATTTGTTAGTAATTGATTAAATGCAATGAAATGCGACGACAAATCTTAGGGCAAAATTTGGGGTATTACAGTTATTATGATAATATTTCTCACCCAACCTCTCTTTGATGTTGGCAAAAAAAAAATCATGAAGTTTGACTTTGGTTTGACCACAGTTGACCTCAGTTTGACCTTTTAACTGCATTGACTGCTTTTGACTTATCTGATCATCTGACTGAGCAAACTTTTGAGAAAAGTCTTGAAACTTGACATGGGGGTTCTTATACACATATAAGATGTTATGAAGCTCACTTGAAGTCTTGGAAGTCCATTTAGCCTGATTAAAGTCAAAACCCTAGTTTTGGATGCACTGCTTAGGAGGTGCATTGTCTGAGGGAATTGTCAACTCTTCTGACCAATTGTGAATTTTGTGAACCTTGTGAACCTTCTTGGAACACAAAGTCTTGTATTGTGAGGGCAAATTTTGGGGTGCAACAGCTGCCCCTGTTCAATTTTCTGAAACCTGAGGGGTTAGATTGGTATATTTGCCAGTCGTAACCTGGAAGGTTGAAGGGGATTGAACACAAAAGCCCAAAAATTTGCACTCACCAGTGCATGGAGTGATATTGATGGTTGGTTGAACATGATTGAGTGGGCTTAAAGATGCCACTAGGGGAAAGTTCTTCAGTAGTATAATGAGAACTGTCAGGAGTCTGGAGTAATACTGATGTAACAACATGTCTTCATGAGGATAGAGCAATCAATAATGATAACCCTAAAGCAGTCTTGAAGTGATAAATCTGACCTCAGGAGGATAGAGCAATCAATAGCTCTAAAGCAGTCTTGAAGTAATAATGGCTTCAGGAGGATAGAGCAATCAATAGCTCTAAAGCAGTCTTGAAGTAATAGAATGGCTTCAGTAGGATAGAGCAATCAACAGCTCTAAAGCAGTCTTGAAATAATAATGTGATATGTCTTCAGGAGGATAGAGCAATCAATAGCTCTAAAGCAGTCTTGAAGTAATGATTTCAGGAGGATAGAGCAATGGATAGCTCTAAAGCAGTCTTGAAATAATAATGTAATTTCAGGAGGATAGAGCAATGGATAACTCTAAAGCAGTCTTGAAATAATTAGATGGCTTCAGGAGGATAGAGCAATGAATAGCTCTAAAGCAGTCTTGAAGTAGTAATATGACCTCATGAGGATAGAGCAATGAATAGCTCTAAAGCAGTCTTGAAGTAATAGGATGATTTCAGGAGGATAGAGCAATCAGTAGCTCTAAAGCAGTCTTGAAGTCATGAGAGGCTATCAGGAGGATAAAATAACCCTGAGGTTACAATAAAGCAGTCCCAAAGTAATAAGAAGCTCATCAGGAGGATAAAGTAACCCTGAGGTTACAATAAAGCAGTCCCAAAGATCATAAGATTGTTTGTTGGATAATTAACTTGAAAACAAGGTAGCATTCTGTATAACAACATTAGTTTATGCTTTATGTATGCATGTATGACATGATGCACTTAGGTAATGTACTATAGACATATATGTTATGGTATGATGTAAATGATGTATGTATGCTATGACACTGCTGGAAGTGTCTGGATATCCTTGTATAACAACTGCTGGCCAAGGAAAATAAATCCCGATTCGTTGTTGAAGAATATATAACCCTCCGTCTGCTGGGGATAACAAGGTATAGATAACCTCCCGTTGTTGGGGATAACAAGGTATAGATAACCTCCCGTTGTTGGGGATAGTAGGGTATAGATAACCTTCGTTTTCGTTTGATAGTAGGATAAGTATAACATCCCGTCTTCGTTCATCGTGCCCTTATTGGAAAGTAATTTCCCGTATATCCGTATGAGGATAAAAGAGATGGATATAAATTCCAGGGGAGATTAGACTTTGTGAAAATGGATTAGTCCTACTGATGGTTTGTAACTGTCTTGTAAAGATGAACCGGCGAAGCTTCGTTGAAATCCTTCCCTCGTTCGTCCTTAGTAAATACTATTACTGCATTTTCATGCATTTCTGGTAAACATCAATCATATTAAAAGCATACATGCGTTTCTGGTAAACATCAATCATATTCAAAGGCATACATACATTCAAACACAACCAATGGACGTTTCGCTTATGTAAATAGGGTAAAAGTGAATCTGGATTCAAAAGATGGAATTTATTTATATCAAAAGTGACCCATACACGGGTAAGTTTGTACAAGGAGACATAAACCCTAGTAAGAGAATTTTGTCATGAAGTTTTACAAAAAGAATCAGCTATGTGGGAAATAATCCTATTGAGTTTCAATTCTACTATTGCCACTCAAGTATCTCATCTTCTTGTTGTTGAGACGGAAACGATTGGATTGAGCTTTATCTGTTTGAGCTTGAGTAAGTAGTACAACTGGTTGCAGTTTCATGAGTGATCCAAACGAGACATAGTCATACGCTTTAATCCCTAACTTTTGCCTGGATTGCCCTTTCAGGTTTTCAATCCACCGGGATACCCTTTTTTGCCCAAGCCGCCTTTTCAGGTTTTCGACTTGCCGGGTGTACATCTTTTTATATATATATCCCTAATTTTTGCCCAAACCCTTTTGGTTTGCCGGGATGCCCTTATTTTTGCCTAGGCCTGTCAACCTAGCGGGTCTCTTTTTATGCGTAGTATTTTTTAACTATGTCTGCGTTTACAGGTTGTGGGAAGTCTTCACCATCCATTGTAGTCAGTATCATGGCACCTCCTGAGAACACTGTCTTGACTACAAATGGTCCCTCATATGTTGGAGTCCACTTGCCCCTAGGATCACCCTGTGGTAATATGATACGCTTGATTACCAAGTCACCAGCCTGATATACCTTTGGCTTAACCTTCTTGTTAAAAGCTTTGATCATCCGTTTCTGGTACATCTGGCCATGACAAACTGCTGCTAACCTTTTCTCATCAATCAAATTTATCTGGTCAAGTCGAGTCTGAATCCACTCATCTTCATCCAAGCCTGCATCCTTCATAATTCTCAAGGAGGGGATCTGAACTTCAATAGGCAGAACTGCTTCCATACCATAGACTAAGGAGAATGGGGTTGCCCCTGTTGAAGTACGTATTGTAGTACGATAGCCATGCAGAGCAAATGGTAACATCTCGTGCCAATCCTTGTAAGTAATAGTCATCTTCTGTACAATCTTCTTAATGTTCTTATTAGCAGCTTCAACTGCCCCATTCATCTTTGGGCGATACGGAGAAGAGTTGTGATGCTTAATCTTGAACTGCGTACAGAGATCAGTAATCATAGTGTTGTTCAGATTAGAGCCATTGTCAGTGATAATCCTTTCAGGGGAACTAATCACAACACCAACACCATTATCATGTGCATTGGAGGCACCATCAAAAACCATAGTCCATCGGGATCCTTGTTCAGGTCCGTCATATTGTCCAGGTTCTTTGGTAACAGACATAATGTCTTCATCAGGGAACTCAAAATTCATTGACTGGTAATCATCTACTGCTTGATGAGCCAAATGATCAGCAACAACACTCCCCTTAATGGCCTTCTGGGTAGTATACTGTATATCATATTCCGTCAAGATCATTTGCCATCTTGCAATTCTTCCGGAGAGAGCAGGTTTCTCAAATATGTACTTGATTGGATCCATCTTCGAAATCAACAAGGTAGTATGGGTCAACATATACTGTCTTAGTCGGCGAACAGCCCATGCCAAAGCGCAGCAAGTTTTCTCGAGCAGTGAGTATCTTGTTTCACAGTCGGTAAACTTTTTGCTAAGGTAGTATATTGCCTGCTCTTTTCGACCAGACTCGTCATGTTGCCCCAATACACACCCCATTGAGTTGTCTAATACTGTTAAATACATAATCAAGGGTCTTCCATCAACTGGTGGTATTAAAATTGGAGGTTCTAGCAAATATCTCTTGATTTCATCAAAGGCAGTCTGGCACTCATCATTCCATTCCATCACCTGATCTTTCTTCAACAACTTGAAGATTGGCTCACAGATGGTAGTTAATTGGGAAATAAATCTTGCAATGTAGTTCAATCGTCCCAAGAAACCTCTAACCTCCTTCTCAGTACGGGGAGCTGGCATCTCTCGTATAGCTTTCACTTTTGCAGGATCCACTTCAATACCTTTTCCACTGACAATGAAACCCAGGAGCTTTCCAGATCTAACTCCAAAAGTACACTTGTTTGGATTTAATCTCAACCTGTATTTCTTCAACCTCTCAAACAACTTGTGCAGATGATCAAGATGTTGTTCTTCATTCTGAGACCTGGCTATCATATCATCCACATATACCTCTATCTCATGATGAATCATATCATGAAACAAAGCCACCATAGCACGCTGATATGTTGCCCCTGCATTCTTCAAACCAAATGGCATTACCTTATAGCAAAAGGTGCCCCACTGTGTCACAAATGTAGTCTTCTCCATATCTTCAGGTGCCATCTTGATTTGATTGTAACCAGAGAAACCATCCATAAAAGAGAATACCTTATGCTGAGCAGTGTTGTCTACCAGAATATCAATATGAGGAAGTGGAAAGTCATCTTTAGGGCTAGCCTTGTTCAGATCTCTGTAGTCTACACACATACGTACCTTACCATCTTTCTTAGGAACTGGTACCACATTTGCAACCCACTGAGGATAAGAAGTTACGGCCAAGAACCCTGCATTGAACTGTTTCATTACCTCTGCTTTGATCTTTTCTGACATTTCGGGACGTATACGACGAACCTTCTGCTTCTTTGGACGACAATCTTCTTTCACTGGCAAACGGTGAACCACAATGTCTGTATCCAACCCTGGCATATCTTCATAAGACCAAGCAAAGATCTCCACATAGTCACGTAGCATCTGAATCAACCTGCTCTGGACACTGTCCTCTAAATCAGCCCCTATCTTGACCTCTTTTCTGTTTTCTTCAGTTCCCAGATTCACAACTTCGACTGGCTCTTCATGTGGCTGTATAGCTTTCTCTTCTTGTTGTAACAACCTAGCAAGCTCTACAGGTATTTCACAATCGTCCTCGTTTCCGTCTTCAGTTTGATAGATCGGATTCTCGAAATTGTAATTGGCAATAGTAGAACTGTTATCAACTGGATCCAGAGTGGATGAGGATCTACATTTTAGTGACGTGGGTGTGTGTAAGAACACATAGCTGATAAAGCAAAAATAAAAGAAAAAGAAAGACAAGGAACACAATATTTACGAAAACGAAACGTCCACTGATTTTATTGAATGAAGTATGCAAATGAAATGACAACCCGTAACAAGCACACCATTGTGCCCCGGGTAAGGCACATGGCTTGAAAGTTTTAATTGTTCCAGAAATTATAAATTTAAAAACATAACACAGTAATAGTATTTACTCCTGACTAAAGGAGATAGGGATAACATCTTCAGCTGTCCAATTATTGAGTCCAGCACCCACAGTAGGAAAAATCCATGCCTCCAAGTTGTAGTCTTCATCTTGATCTCCCACAGCATTGATAACCCCTTGATTGGTGATACGAACAGCACGGGCACGACGGACAGCCTTCTGGGACTCTGCAGTGAAACCCAAACCAAACTTGTCAGACTTGTATGGAATATCAGGAAGCTGACCCCAAATAGTACAACCACCTTCTTCCACCACAGCTTTTGCATCATTGAGGGAGGCCATTGCCATTGTTGGAGGGTTTCTGATGACCACAGGAACCTTCTTCACCGCAGGAGGAGTCACACCATCCTTAACAGCCCAGGGAACCACTTCAAATGACTGACATGGAGTTTCAATGTATTCACCTTCTACTTCCAGATACTTGAAAGTGTTTACATGGCTGACAAAGTATTCTTCCTCTCCAAAGACAGTAACAACTTTTCCATTCACCGGATATCTCAACTTTTGATGTAATGTGGAGGTCACAGCACCTGCCCCATGGATCCAGGGACGACCAAGCAGACATGAGTACGAAGGACGAATATCCATCACATAGAATATAGCAGTAAACACCTGAGAGCCAACCTTGATTGGAAGATCAATTTCCCCATGCACTACTCTTCTAGAACCATCAAAAGCCTTTACCACAATATTACTGGGCTTCAATACCGTATCTTCAGGACTCAGCTTGTTCAGGACTTCCTTAGGCAACACATTCAGAGAGGAACCATTGTCTATCAGCACATGAGACAGGGTAGTGCCCCTGCATTCAATTGAAATATGCAAGGCCCTGTTATGGTCCCTCTTGGCAGGGGTCAAGTCAGCATCAGAAAATCCTAACCCGTTGTCATAGGTCAGGTGAGCAACACAATTCTCAAACTGGTCCACAGAAATTGCACTGGGTACATGAGCCATCTTTAGAAACTTGATCAATGACTTGGCATGAGCCTCAGAACATAATAACAGGGAGAGCATAGAAATCTTTGAGGGAGTATTGTTGCACCCTAAAATTTGACCAACTGATTCTCCTATCTGACTCTTGGTTTAAATTCATATTCGCAAATCAGATAGATGATATTTGTGCACAAACGGAGGATATCAGAGTTTACAGCTTGATTTTCGTCTATCAGATATGGCAGATCTAGTCCAGATCACCAGGGTTTTATTTTCGGGAAATTGTGCGCTCCTCGGTGATTTTTAGCTTGCACAGTGATTTTGAGGATATTCTGATGCCCGGGGATCTCTGTTCGATTCGATCTGGTCTCGTGCGCTCTTTTATGGCGGTCATTTGCATTCATCTGCATTTTTAGGGTTTAATAGACTTTTGTGAATTTTAGATAGGCTTTATAGATTTTTCTGGAATTTGAATAGAGTTTTTGTATTTTTTAATAGTTTAATTCTCTTTTTAGAATTTTATAGGATTTTTAAAATAGGTTTAATTGTTTTTTAAATCAATTTTAGAATTTTATATAGATTTTTAAATAGGTTTAATAGTTTAATTCTCTTTTTTAGAATTTTATATAGACTTTTGAATAGGGTTAATTGTTTTAATCTTTTTCTTAGAGTATAGAAGAATTTAAATAAGTTTTAATTGTTTTTTAGATAATATAGAAAATAATACAGTCTTTTCTTTTATTAATAATAGATTTTGATAGATATTAAATAATATTAGAATTTTAATAGAGAATTAGTAGAAGTTAGAGTTAATTAGATCTTAATTGATTTTTTTAGGTTTAATTAGGATAATATAGAATTAATTAGAGCTTTCAATCACTTTTTAGAGTTTAATTAGGTTAATTGATTTTTTTTAGAGTTAATTAGGTTCTTAATCATTTTCAGAATTAATTAGGTTGATATAGAGTTAATTAGGGTTTTAATGTTTTGTTTAGAGTTTATTAGTTTTAATCAAGATATTAATCAGTTTTTTTTTTTTTTTTTGGGGGGGGTTTTTGTTCACTTTCGTGGGCCCAGGAGGTGTCCTTTTTTGAGGCCCAGTTCTCAATTGGTATCAGTCCAGAAAAAGGTCCAGGAAAGTCCAGCGAAGACCAGAAGCTTCTGGGAGCTTCCAGCGAATTCCAGTGGTATAAAAGCTGGAGGCCACGTGTTGCTTGGGGAGCGAGCCCACGTTGCACACACTCAGACCCACACGCGTTCCCTCTCACTCTCTCTCCGAGGACACGCGGCGCACATGCAACCCGCCACTCACACCAACTCTGTAACACCTGTCACAGCCTCATCTCACCGGGAATTGTCACCGGACTACATGCAAATCCGGTGACCGCCGCGCCTAACCAGATCCGGCCACCGTCAACTACCTCCGGCCACCGTCTCACTCACCGGAATCTGCAAACATCCAAAAATCCCCAGAAACTCATCTTCTTCTTCCGATCAACTTCCCATCGTCTTCACCAACATCCAATCCTCTCCTCTTTCTTCTCCGTTCATCAGCTACCACCGATCAACATCAACAACAATCTTCCAGATCTTTGAAGATCCTCCTCAGAACGTCTCCAGAAATTTTCAGTTCATCATCAACCATCAACTTCATCCGTTTTTTCAAACAGTCTTCACCGGCCATCTCCAGGAATTGTTCAACCTTCAACATGTTCGAAGACCTCCAATGATCTTCGTAGAAGCTTCAGATCGTTGACGACCTTCATGCGTTTCATCAGCGTATTCATCTTCCAACGCCACTTTCCAAGAAATTCATCGTCGTTCTTGAACATGATCGTCACCAACAATCTTCGTCAGCATTCATCAACATGGATCTCCAGATCCTTTTATCGTTCAAGCTAAAACTCGTCCAAGAACTTTCACAGATCCAGATCCCTCGTTCCCCTCGCGTAAACCCAGGTTTGTCTCCCTTCGTTATATCTCCATCGCCATTGATGAATGTAGCTTCGATTAGGTTAAACTGTTTGATTAGGGTTCGAGTTTGATTCGTGTTGGATATGAGAGAGTGGTGAGATTGTTGTGGCTGCTTGATTGTTTCGTTTGAGTGTGGAGAGCTTTGGCTAGTTGTCTGAGAGATTCAGAGAAGGATTTGGGGGAGACGGACGAAAGCGGCTAGGATAGTGAGAGTGAACAGTGTTAGGGTTTGGGGAGGGGGATCAGTTTTGTCTAACTGAGTAATGGGTTTAGGGTTAGGGTATTGGGCTAAGCCCAAGCGTGTTTTTTCTGATGCATATCCCAAATTGCTCGTTACCCCCCCCCCCCCTGGCGTGTGAGATCAGAGTAATCAGTTTGGGCCTTAGGCCCTAATTGCTAACAGCACCCCCTCGTTTAAGCCCATAGTAGCTAATAACTGAAATTCATTGCTAACAGCACCCCCAGGCGTTTTTTTTCTTTTCTGAGTTTATTATTTGTTTTTGAGGAGACTGGGCCCTGCGCCCTAATGCTTTTAGCACCCCACCTGTGGGGCCCAATGCATTAATAACTCATAAGTCTTGCTGTTAGCACCCCCCTCCCATTTTGTTCAATTTTAGTTGTTAATTTCTTTTTTAATATTTTTTTGCATTAGAAAATTCATAATAAAATGTAAATAATTGATTTTTCAATTCTTCTTTTTTCTACCATTTCATCATAATTCCTAGAAAATTAAATAAAAATAAAAATGTCACTTTATTTTTGTTTGTTATTTTTTGTATATTTTCCATTTTAATTGATGTTTTTTAATATTTTCAATGCATGCATATCATTAGAAAATTCATAAAAAATGGTAGATTTAGTTAAATAATTCCGTTCTTTTTTCTGTAGACTCGTGATTCAGTGTAGAATTTTATAGTGCAGAAACCTTAGCTTAATCATGCATTTTCATTTTAATTGCATTTTTTCACTATTATTGATGTTGAATAAATTGGTTTGTGGATATGTCTGTGTTGCTGATTTTAGTTCTTTCACCTGGTGTTGAATTTTGTTCTGATTTTTCAGTATGTTACCCTAGAGCCATGTAGGTTTCCCATTGGATTTTTGATAGATTTTTGTAGGATATTCTGATATGTTTTGTCTGAGCCTGAAGATAGGAGAAGTCTTGATGACTTCTGACTTTGAAGTTCAACTGTGGTTGAACTTCAGAGATAGTCTCTTGTGGTTTGTTGGCCTGTGGGTTCTTCTCAAGGTGGGAGCTGATTGAAGTCCTGTTGGAGCTTGCAAGGATGCAGTGGATTGAGGCTTAGTCTAGGAGCTTGTTGTCTGTTTGTGAGGTTCGAGACCCTGAAGTTTGAAAGGAGTTTATGGTACTTTCCTGAGGAAGGCACTATGAATGACTTTCGTTCTTTCTTCTCACCTCTTTCGTAAGTATCCAATGATGTCGGAGCCGACTTGTGAGTTTAATTTCTCCTGAGGAGGAATGTAAACTGATCACATGCTGTTGAGCCACATGGGATACGATTCCTAAGTGGAAGCCTCCTAGTACTTTCCTGAGGAAGGTCCTATGGGTCTATTCACTTAGTTCCATTAGTTTATCTAGGATTTCTCAAGTATCCAGTGATGTTGGAGCCAACTTGTGAGTTTAATTTCTCCTGAGGAGGAATGTAAACTGATCACAGTTGTTGAGCCACGTAGGATACGATTCCTAAGTGTCAGCCTCCTAGTACTTTCCTGAGGAAGGTCCTATGAGTCTGCTCACTTAGTTCCCCTAGTGCATATAGGTTTCTCAAGTATCCAGTGATGCCGGAGCCTTCATGTGAGTTTAATCTCTCCTGAGGAGGGATGTGAACTGATCACAGTTGTCGAGCCGCGTAGGATATGACTCCTGAGTAGTAACCTCCTGGTACTTTCCTGAGGAAAGCATTATGGGCTTGTCTGCTTAGCTTCCTTTCTCTGTTAAGCTTGTTCTGAAGCTTGGAGGCTGGGATTGATTCCTCTTGCTTAGGGTTTTGATTAGAATTGTTGCTTAGATCTTTGCTTAGGGTGTTGTATAGAGTTTTGGTTAGAGATATGTTAGGAGATTGTTTCAGGTTTGTTAGGGGCCTCGCCCAGGAGTAGCTTCTTGTTTTATAGATAGAGGCTTGTCAGGTTAGCCTGCCTTCTCTTTGGATTGTTTGACTTGTATGATGTTGTGTTGCATTAGACTTAGGTATTCATCTAGATAGTTCCGAGTAGGTGCATCTTAGAAGTAGACTCTGTGTGCATGAGAAGTTGAGGTGGTCCTCCTTCTGCTTGTTTGTTATTGCGTGGCTTTGCTTGTTGGTATTTGGTAGAGCTGAGCTCCCTTGCCTCTGTGGTTTGCGGCCTTCGCGCCTTGTTTGTTTTGTTGTTGCATTCATGCATATTTTCAGCATTCCTTTACTTTGCAGTTTCTTGTTTGTAGTTTAGTCCTGTTGCCATGATCCCTTAGGAGCTCTGACTTCTCCGCTGCGGACTTGTTATGATAGACATTAGGACGGTCAACCAGGTGTGATAGCGGTAGGTAGATTCCCCTGTTTCTCAGCTATAGTTCTAGGGTTTCCCTTTCCTTTCTGTAGGAGCGTTTGAGTAGCTTGATCCGTAGTTAGCTGAACTACAGCTGCTCTGATTCTTCGTACCAGACGAAGATATGTAGGCATAGGATGTGATATCCTAGCGAGCACATTAACGACTAACCTTTTGTTCTCTCGCGGCTGTGCGATCGAGACTTTCCCGCTAACGACTAATTGTTATCCCTTTCTCTTGCCCGAGTGCATTTGAGACCAGATCGTATTTGTAGGTTCCCGAGCCTTTAGGACCAGTTTGTTTTCTCACTGCTGTGTGAGAGCCCCCGTTTACCCGTAGTTAGCCGAACTACGTTTGCTCTGATCTTTCATACCAGATGGAAGTACGTAGGCACAGGACGCGACGTCCTGGCGAGCAACCTTTCCCCCGTTTAGACGTAGGTGGTCGAACTACGTTGACTCTGACTTTCCCATTGCACGAGGGAATACGTAGGCCCAGAACACCGTATGTTCTGTCGAGTCCTGTCCTTTTATTTTCTTTTCAGACCAGCCATTAGCGTAGATAGATAACACACCCTTTTACCTATAAACACCAAGCGTGGATCCCATCGAGTACGATGGACGTGAGGGGTGCTAATACCTTCCCCTTGCGTAACCGACTCCCGAATCCAGGTTTTGGTTGCGATGACCATACCTTTTCCCGTCTTTGCGAGGTTTACTTCGAGCGTTTCCTTTCCCGCTCTGAGGGATAAATAACGCACGGTGGCGACTCTCCTGTCAAGCCGGTGCCGATTTTCGCAGTAGCGACAAGTATGCCCCAGCTGATCAACAATATCATAATCACTCTTGCGAATGATTTTCAATACTTCTTCCATCTGCTTAGAGAGGTCATCAGCAGCTGGCACATCAGTAGATACAGGCTCAATAACAGGACCCTTGCCCCGAACATCAGTGGTGGAAGTAACAGCAGGAGTAACTGCACTCTTAGAAGCAACTGGAGGAGAAAAGACTCTTCCACTATGAGTGATCTTGCTAGATCCAGCAATATTATCAATGTCAACAGGCATATCAGGTAAAGGCTCCTGCTTGACGTCATGGATGTAAACATCAGACCCATAGTGCCAAGGCACAGCTTTGTCAGATGTATAAGGAATAGGACCAGGAGTGGTAATGATCAGAGGAGCTACTCTGGCTTCAGCAACAACTTTCACAGGACCTTCAGCAGTAATCTTGATTGGGCCCTGATGAGTGATTTTAATGGGACCCTTTGAAGTGATTCTTAGTGGTACTTTGTCAACCATGTCAACCTCTTCAATCTTCTTACCCTGAGTCAGATGATCCACCATACTTTCTACAGATGCTGGTCTTCTTTCAAACACTATAGTATATTTATCCATGAGACGTTGAATCCCATCTCTCAAAATGAAGCAACTATCCGGCTTATAGGTACAATATAGACAATCTTCATGACAACCTGGAAAGATCCCAGCTTGTACTAACCTCTTTTTGATAACAGACAATGGTGTGCTCAACTCCATAACTGAATAGACATGCAGATCTTCATCAATATCTTCATCAATGGCGTTGACAGTCTTCTCGTGATTTGGCATTGGAGCTGTAATCACATTTGGAGTACCTGGTGGATCAAACTCAATTTCTCCAGCATCAATCATATCCTGAATTTTGTTCTTCAAGACCCAGCAGTTATTAGTATCATGTCCTGGACAGTTTGAATGATATGCACATCGTGCATTGGGATTGTACTTGGGAGAGGTAACATTGGGATTCTGAGGAGCCTCCCTCAGGGTAATAAGTTCAGTCTTCAACAAGTGTTGCAATGCCTGAGCCATTGACATGTTGATCTTCGTGAACTGTCTTCTAGCCCTCTGTTGGTTGCCTTGAGGCTGCTCTGTTGTTGCAGGAGTTGGATTTGAAATATGAACTGCACTAACAGACTGATGCCTTCTGTTACGATCAGGCTGACCATACACAGCATTAGATTCTTTCTTCCCAGTGGGAGGCTTCTTTGCAGCACCTGATGAAGAAGTGCCCACTTGGATCTTACCACTCTTGATACCATTCTCTACTCGCTCTCCTGTCATGATCAACTCAGTGAAGCCAGATGATGAGCTTCCAATGAGATGACTGTAAAACGGACCATTCAGCGTACACATGAACATATCAACCAACTCCCTATCAGTCAAAGGGGGTTGAACTCTTCCGGCTAAGTCTCTCCACTTCTGAGCATACTCCTTAAAGCTTTCTTTGGCACCCATAGACATGCTTTGAAGCTGCATGCGAGTGGGGGCTAAGTCAGCATTGTATTGATACTGCTTGTAGAAAGCTTCAGCAAGGTCATTCCAATCTCTGATGTTGACACTCTCCAACTGATAATACCACTCTAGCTGAGCTCCAGATAAACTCTCTTGAAAGAAATGGATCCACAACTTTTTATCAGCAGTGTGGGGTTGAATTCTTCTGACATAAGACCTCAGATGCAATTTGGGACAAGAGACCCCATCATAGACAACAAACGTAGGAACTTTGAAACCAATGGGTATCACAACCCCAGATATCAAACTCAAATCCTCAAAATCCAGCCCAGATGATTTCTGTAATTCCATAGCATCCATTCTATCCACCAGCATCTTGAATTTGTCTTCATTAGGCTCATGGTAATAATTAGCCTCAGAATCAGAGTCCCCCATAGTGTTGTGGAGACTGCCTCTCTCTTTCTCAGATTCCTCAAATTCATAGTCTTCAACCTCTTCCTTGGTCTTGACAGGACCTTTGAACCTTCTTCCCATGTTGAGCAACCCAGCAGACCTTCTAGTCTTCTTTGTCTTCTTGGCCAGCAGTGCCTTCAAATCATCTTGCCCCTTGGATAGGTTCAAGATCAGCTCTTGGAACTGTGCATTCTGTGCCTGAAGATCCTTAACTGATTGTTCAAGTGCCATTGCTGAAATAAACAGCGAGAAGATGAGAAACCTGTGCACAATTACAAATCTGTGATGCAATGAAATGATATGGTAATGTATATGCAATGTTTTCAAGGACCGCAGGATTTAAATTTGCTTAAACAAACAAGAAAGTAACTTTTTATTAGTAATAACTTGTTTTGCCTTTTAGGCTTACAAAAAATGAAAACGAAATAAGTACAAAAGATGGGGTTTTAAGTCTCCCATGGACGTTTCCTCTTTGTGTTGAGGTATGAGTTGAGGTTTCGTTCCTCATGAAGTAGCTTTGTTAGCTCTAGGATCCTTGCTTGGCTTGCTTTGTAATGAGCCTCGAAAGTATCCCTTTGCTCTTTCAGTTGGATCCATGATCTCTGCAAGTCTTCCATATCAGTAGGCATGTCTGGGTGAAGGATGGTATAAGCTGTGTCTCCTTCAGCAACAGGTTCCATGGTAACTGGTAGGATGGCAGGATATGGCATCATGAGTGTCTGAGCACGAAATCGTACCCATCTGAGATAAGCTTCCATAGGAATGGTGTACTTAGGCTCCAGTGTCTTGCTGTCAATCCTGTTTACCTTTCCCCAAGCTCGTATAAATCTCTGACGGTAACCCCGAAGATCGTTGTTGTAGTCAAACACAATGCCCTGAATCAACATGTCATGTGGACCATCGCTCCGGGCGTAACCAAACTGTCGTAAAGCTAGAGATGGGTTGTAGGTGATGCCTCCTCTTATGCCTAGAAGTGGCACATTAGGAAACTCCCCACAACGGTCAATGATGGTGACATTCTCCATAGATCTGGAGCACCAATGGATGTCTGAGTGAGCAAGTGACATGATCCTCTTGGACCATCTGAACCCTTGCTCATTCTTCATTACTGAGCGAGGAAGGTGAGAAATAAACCACCTAGAAAGTAAAGGTATGCAGCACATCAAAGTTCCTCTTGCCCTTGTAGTACGGGTGTGAAGAGAATGTAGGATGTCTCCAAGTAAGGTAGGCACTGGATTGTGACTCAGGAATATGTTGATGGCATGAACGTCTATGAACTGATCAGGATTGGGGAACAACACTAAGCCATAAATCAATAAGGCTAAGATCTCCTCAAAAGCATCGTAGCTCATAGCCTTCAAGAACATTTGAGCTTTATCCACTAATACCTTGGCAAGAATACCTTTAACTCCACTTCTCGTCTCTAGAACAATGTCATACTTCTTCAGATGTAGAGCTGCAGCAATAACTTCTGGTTTAAGCTCCTTCTCTAAGCCTGTGAATGGCTTCTGATCAAGAACAGGTATACCCAGAAGTTTAGAGAACTCCTCCATGGTTGGAACCAGCTGATAATCAGGAAATGTAAAGCAATGGTGCTTAGGGTCAAAGAACTGAAACAGCACACTCATCATGTCTTCACTGAACCCTGAAGTAACTAGATCCAATAAGTGACCATGTCTCTTGTTGAACTGGGAATGATCAGGCACTAGGGAAACCAACTCCTTGAGCTTAGCAGGTATCCCTACAAAGTTGATCCTGATGGTGTTTCTACGAGCAGAAGCCATGACCTGCAACAAAGAACAAAGATAAATCCTTTGGTCCTTGAAATGGTTAGGGAAAATGATATGCTTATGATGCATGATGATGTCATGATGTCATGCTCAATCACAAACATGTGGCACACACAAACAAGTCACACCATAGCCCTAGGTTTAAAGGCTTGCATGAGGTTCAAAGGCAAGTACCCTCCCCTGAAGTTAGATGGTTCATCCTGTCCTACAAAAGTAACCAGGTTCTAAGGGATCTCAATATCATTGATCCTTCACAAGGGTGGTTGTTCAGAAGGCAACTTACTTGCCAACCAAAACCCTCCAAGTTTAAGATCTCAATGAGCGTAGTATCGAGTGTCAACCAACTTCAGTCTGCACCAAAGCCGATTACCTCACTACTTTCTAAAGGCTAAGATGAGTTAACTAGGGTTCTAAAAGTCAGTTAGTGCATTGACAACATATGGCAGCCTCAATATTATCCTCAACTTGACTTAAGGAATATAAGCACCAACCAAGAAGTCGCACTAACTATGGCCACCAGATCAACCGTATCGATATACGTCGTACAGTTTCCTTGGTCTATTGCCATTTACCTAAGGTACACTAGATCCGGGTTAGGACCTTTCACACATAAGAGCACCCCAACAATATAATAATAAAGCAAACAAGGCAAACAATTTAAACTGATCTTAATTCCTAAGGGTACCCCTCTTAAATAAATCCCCAGCAGAGTCGCCAGTTCTGTAACCCGGTGAACTGACTTTAAACAATGTTGCGGATAGCAAGAGTCGCCACCGACTTTTATTTTATCCATAAGGAAAGGTTATAAAAGAACAGGAAAGACCTTAGAGAATATTTTGGGTCCGGGGGGTAGGTTATGAAAAGGGAAGGTATTAGCATCCTTTTCATCCATGGTTATCCATGGGCTCTTAGGTACTTAAGCTCACTTTTGAATTGTTTTGAAATTGTAGTGTGTGAATAGAAAATTTCCAGAATAGTTAGTAAATAATCCATGTAAGGATGTGTTAAGAACTTGTTTGAAAACTTGTTGAAAATTTGTTTAAGTGCGAAACAGTTTTGAAGTGAGCAAGCACCTAGGAGTAACTTACCCTAATGTTTAAAGGTCTTTCTTATTCTTCATTCTTTCCTTTAGTAAGACTATCCCTACTATAATGGAGTAGGTAGTCCTTACTTTGGATGTTAAGGGGTATGTGAGGGACAATTTGACTTTGAAGGCCATTGTGGGATGTAATAAGCACATATAAGGGACCATCATCATTTTTCGAAAGGGACTTGATTCGTAAAGGCAACCATAAGGGACTTTGATGATTTTTTTTATTTGAGGGACCTGCTTTATACACCCCACTTAACCATTATTCGTAGGCAACTTGAGGGATATCCTTAGGAAGTGAGACGGCGATTAAAATCGACTTACGTGTGTGACGTGTTTATTTTAATTATCTTTATTTAAAAGTGATCTAAATTTATTTTAATATTACATACATGTTATTACACTCCCTAATTACTAACCATAATAATAATTAAATAATTAAACAACTTTACATCCAAGAAAAAAATAGCAAAGATAAATAAAATATAAATAAGCAATAATAAATAATAAAGGGGGTTAATTCTAAGTTTACTCGGCAAGACATCGCATCTTGTGCCTACGTATCCTTACGGGAGTGGAATCAGAGTAATCGTAGTTCCCCTCAATAGGGAGGTTAGAAACTTCTTGACTGTGGTCAAGGTCTCAAGGGGAATAAACGCATCTTAAGGACACGCTTACGTGGAGTGTAGAAACTCCAAATCTCTACGTTGAAATGTTAAGTTGTAATTAGGGTTAAATTAGGGATTCCACGGCGGGAAACCCTAAAATGAGCGCGGCGGCTCTTTGACCTAATGCTAAGGGTAAAATTGTAATTTTGCCTGCGGCGAGGCATTTGTGAAAATTAGGGTTTGTAGTTTGTAGTTTTGAGGATTTGTGTGAAGTTTTACGGACTATTGGCGCGGCGGCCAAACAGTTAGACCTAACCTTCGGATGTGTGCAATGTGACAGAAATAATAGTAAACGCGTGAGATAATTGAATCATGCAAACAGAGAGATAATGTCATAATTTAAACCATGCAAGCAGAAATTTAAAGGCAGAATTTAAAGAGCGATTGTTAAGTTCGCGAGGTTACATGAGAGGAGCAGATACAATATGATAATGAAATTTGAATTGAACAATAATAAAATAAAATAAATAACGGTTCTAGTTATTATTTTAAAAAAAAGATTTTAGTTATTATTTTAAATTTATCTAAAAAAAAAGTTTTTCTTAAAAATAATAGGTTTTCATATTAATTTGGAAAAGATGTTAATGTTATTTATTTTAAAAAAACAGATTTTTATATTATAACAAATTTTAATAAATTAATGATAACAATAATAATAATAATGGTAATAATAATGATAATAATGATAATAATAATAAATAATGATAATAATAATAATAATAATAATAATAATAATAATAATAATAATAATAATAATAATAATAATAATAATAATAATAATAAAGCAATAATGAATTTTAAATGTGCCAAATAACCCAACAATGTTGCTAACGCAGAAATGCGCTCATCGCAACCAGATCTAAATCGGACGAAACAAAATTTATCGCAAAGAAAAAGAAATTAAGCAAAAAATAGTGTTATTGCTCACACAAAAATGCTATCATCGCAACCAGATCGAACTAACACAAATGTCACGCGTCATGCACACAAATGTGCAAACATCGTATCGACATAATTCGATCAAAAATCTTATATATATAAACTCTAACAATTTAAAAATTATATATATATATATATATATAAACGTAACAGTAATAGATAAAGAAAAAGAAATAACGGTAATAGATGAAGAAAAAGAAATAACGGTAAAAGATGAAGAAAAAGAAACAACAGTAATAGATGAAGGAAAAGAAATAACGGTAAACGATGAAGAAAAAGAAACAATAGTAATGGATGAAGAAGAAAACTAAATAACGGCAAACGGCACTCACTCCTCTTAGGTTTTTTTCATTCTCTCCTTTTTTCCAACAAGGCAACACATGTATATATAGGGAACAAATTAGGGTTAACATCAAATTGTCAATAATGTCCCTAAAGCCCATTTTAAAGCCCAAACTAAATAATTAGTTAAGAAAAAATAAAATTTAAATAATTTAAAATAATTAAAATAAACTTAAAATAAAAACTAATAATCCTATTGATTCCTAAAATAAAAAATATTATAAAAAGAACAAAATTTTTTTCAATATTTTTTATTTTATGATTTTTTGGATATTTTTATGAATAATTTAGAAAAAAGTGAAAAAAAATAATATTTTAAAAAATGATTTAATTAAAATACGAAAATAATAATTAAATAATAATAAAAAACTATTTTTGTTATTTTTTTAATGAAAGATAGAAAAATTTAGAGTAAAAATAATAAAAAACAAAAAAAAGTGACAAAGGTGAGATTCGAACTCTCAACCTCTCACACTCATAACTCCTTACACATGTCCTCCTGCCAATTGTGCCATTTTTACTTTTTAGAAAAAAAATGCATGCCATATGATATTTACCTGCAAAAAGTCAAACGACTACACAAATTTGTTAGTAATTGATTAAATGCAATGAAATGCGACGACAAATCTTAGGGCAAAATTTGGGGTATTACAGTTATTATGATAATATTTCTCACCCAACCTCTCTTTGATGTTGGCAAAAAAAAAATCATGAAGTTTGACTTTGGTTTGACCACAGTTGACCTCAGTTTGACCTTTTAACTGCATTGACTGCTTTTGACTTATCTGATCATCTGACTGAGCAAACTTTTGAGAAAAGTCTTGAAACTTGACATGGGGGTTCTTATACACATATAAGATGTTATGAAGCTCACTTGAAGTCTTGGAAGTCCATTTAGCCTGATTAAAGTCAAAACCCTAGTTTTGGATGCACTGCTTAGGAGGTGCATTGTCTGAGGGAATTGTCAACTCTTCTGACCAATTGTGAATTTTGTGAACCTTGTGAACCTTCTTGGAACACAAAGTCTTGTATTGTGAGGACAAATTTTGGGGTGCAACAGGCGTTTACTGTTAATCTGGTGTTGTACAGAAGCCCGTTGTAGAAGGTATGAATAGTCATCCAGTTTTCTAAACCGTGGTGAGGACATGCTCTCATCATATCTTTGAATATTTCCCATGCTTCGTAGAGAGATTCGGCATCTTTCTGTCGAAATCCGTTAATTTGAGCTCTTAGCATAGCAGTTTTGCTTGGCGGAAAGTATCTCTCTAAGAAATTGTTCTTCAACTGTTCCCACATCGTAACAGAGTTGGATGGCAAGGATTGTAACCAAGCCCAAGCTCTATCTCTAAGAGAAAAAGGAAAGAGACGAAGTCTTATTGCGTCTGGAGTTACTCCATTTGCCTTCACTGTGTCTGCGTATTGCACAAACTTCGTTAAATGTTCATTCGGATCCTCGGTTGCATTTCCTGAGAATTAATGTTGTTGTACATCTGATAGCAATGATGGTTTTAGTTCGAAATCGTTCTGATTGATAGCGGGGGCAATAATGCTACTATGAGGCTCTAACTGAGATGGGGTAGCGTAATCCTTCAGAGGTCTGCTCTGAGGTCCTTCAGCCATCGTTGATTCTTCTTCAGATTTAGGAGTGTGAGCGAGAATTTGGGGAATATTACGTCTTCATTGATGTTCTACGAATCGTCTTCCTAAGTGTAGGAAGCGCTCAAGTTCGGCGATTGTTGGTAGCAAATTTCGCTTTGTGAGCGAGTAATTGGCATGCAATCGATGAACGAGTAAAAGGGAAATAAAATAGTTAACCTAGTCTATACTATGTAACAAAGGTTTACACTATTGACTAAACGGGTCCCCAGCAACGGCGCCAAAAACGTGATCACGACTTTCTGAGTCTATCGAAACTGACGACAAGTGCACAGTCTATCGCGTAGTAATAAAAATATCGATCCCACAGGGACTCGTAATCAATCTAGTGCTATCGAGTGTAGATTTAAAGACTAATTTAAAGGAAAATAATAAGGCTTTTTAAAATAAAGACAAGGGAAATCGGTATGCAATACCTTAGTGTTCGTGAATTCGATACGTTACCGGCGCGGTTTAACATTTTCAAAGTGGTTTTCAGGAGAAGATAACTGTTTAAAGACTCTCGTCTCACGTTGGTTGTTGACGCTAATCACAACTCTAAGGCGGAATGTATGCTTTCGCTATCACATTCGGGGTTAAAATTGCTTTTTGAAAACTATTAGGTTCTGGTTCCTTTTAAAGCGCTTTCGCTGTATTTAAAATGAATGCCTTGTTTTTACTATCTGGTTCGAACCTCAGCTTTCGCATGTCGGTTCGTACCTTAATGAATCTCCCACTGTCATGGTGAGATTACTATAAATAAATTCTCGTTGTCGCGACGAAGTTTAGTTTAATAAATTTAGATTAAAAACTACGGCCAGAAACAAGTTTGAAAAAGTGGAAAAACACCGGATGTTATCGAATTCCGTCCTACTAATTTATTACATACCGATCGATACGGTTTAGCTAGACATGGATTTTAAAGCAAACATAATTGAATGAAAACAACAGAATACGTAAACATACATTATAATGGCAAATGGAAACTTAATTAATAGTAATGAACCTGTAAACAATTCAGCTTTGGCACTTGAGTAATCCCCCACAATGTCGGAAGGATTATTACTTCGGTGACAATTAACGTACGGACAATTAAAGCAAGCAGTACAACTAGAATTTTAAAGGAAAATAAAGAAAAAGAAAGCAAGAACAATGTTTGGCTTTTGTAGTAAAATTGGGCAGCACTTCGTGATCTTCAATGCGGCTCCCCTCTTCCAGTCCTGAACCTCTCCTTTTATAGTGGAGGTTTCTTACGTGAAATACCTCAGGAAGTGGAGTTGAGGGTGAGAGAATCCAGGGAGACGTGGTTATATTTTCTGGGCTTCTGTTGACACGTTCTCAAAAGTGAACGTTATTCTGTTTTGCAAGTGTGACGATCGTGAGGGAGATGAGACGTTCGTGATGAGCATGGCGATCGTAATGGGTGTGATGGTCGTGACACACGTGACGGTCGTGAGGGACATGTGACGACCGTCATATCAGCAAAAACTCATTTCTGCTATTTTTTTTGGGTCCTTTTTCTTCTGTTTTGTGTCTTCTAACATTTGTTTTCTTTGTCTTGCTCTATTTGAGTGTGAACTTCATATACCTGCAAAACAATTAACGAAAAAGCTCGAAGCAATCTAAAATCATGGCGAAACCAAACATTAGTAGCGTAAATTCATGGCGTTTAATATATACGTTTTCGCGTTATCAGAGTGCATCCTGGATTGGTGCACAAGAATCAGAAGCCAAGGTTGAACAGTTGGAGGTTTCTCAAAAGCAAAGACAAGAAGAGATAACCTCCAATTAGAAAGACATTGAGGCATGGAAACAACAAATCAAGGAGCTTCAAACAAAAATTTCTAATGCTGAAAAACGTAACCTTGAGTTACAGCATTTCGACGATCCTGAAATGGACCTAGAGCTATAGAGCGCCATTGACTTCATTGATGCATCTCAAAGGTTTGAGAAAGAGCTTGTAGCAGTCAGGCTCGACAAATCCTTGTGTGAGGCTCGCCTCAGTCACCATATGAAGACTTTTGCTCAGCTAAAGTCGAAGCTTCCTTTCTGATGTCTCACTGACCTCTGTTATAGCATCGTTTAATCATCATTTATTTCTTGGCCTTTTCGAGCCTTTTATGTAATGACAATTTTCGGCCTTTTGATTTTTTTTTGAATTAATTATGTGCGCCACATCACATCTTTCGATACGTATTTTTACGGCACATATTATGATGTATTTTATCCATGGCCTTAATATTGAGTCAACTTTGCATTTAAAGCCTTCTACCTCTTTTCTGGAAAACATCATATTTCCAGTTCCACGTAATGCTCCAACGGCATAAGCCTCTAGCTTTACCATAGCATTTAAAGCGTAGCCTTCTTAGGCGTACTCCTCCAACCAATCTATGTGTCTCCACCGTTTGGCTGTCCACTCCCAACTAAACCTTGCTTCTATAAAATCTCTCTTCAAGGACTACGTCTTATACCCAGCACAACAAGTATAAGTAATCTTTCAAGAAAACCAACCCTTAGAGAGGAGGTTAAATAAACAAAGACGCCTGACGTTCCTAAGAAGGCTCAAGAGGCCAGAAGCCAGAAGCCTATGCTGGAGCAACTTCTTGCGCCAAGAAGAGTGAAACCAGGATGAAACTTCCCAAGAAGGGGTGTTCTAACACCAACAATTCTGACGACGAAGCTGATGAAGACTATACGGAGTTCCTCAAGTCCATAGATTTGAGGGATTTTGACTGATTCCGGCTTGAGTTATGAATTTGTTGTATTGATTCCCCTTTTACCTTGTATACCATGTTAGCCTTGTTTGACCCATTTTGTCTTTTGTGCCTCTTAATGAAATTTACGTTTTGATATGAACCTCTTGTAAGATAGGCCTATATTTTTTCAAATATTTGCCATTTACTTTTAAGATTCTTTTATCTTTATCTAAATCTTCAATCTCATAGGCCTCATTGGAGAACACTTGTATAATTTGAAATGGCCCTTCCCATTTAGGAGACCATTTTCCTAAAGTTCTATCCTTTCGATCTATAGGCAAAATTACTTTCCAAACTAGATCCCCATATAAAAAGGATTTCGACTTAACTTTCTTGTTATAGGATTCTTAGACCCTATTCTTTTGTATCCTTAATAACTCCAAGGCTCTAAGCCTTTCTTCATCCAAATCCACTAGTTCGTCCATCATCATTTCCCAGTAGGATTCAGCAGGGATCTCATGATGTCTCTGAATTCTTACAGATTGCACACATATCTTCACAGGCAATACTGCATCATGACCAAAAGTAAGTCGAAATGGAGTAGTATTAGTAGCCTCCTTGGGCAAAGTTCGACATGCCCACAGGATCTAGTCTAACGTCTTATGCCAATTTCTAGGCTTCTTTCCCACATGCCTCTTAATTAGTCCAATCACCACCTTATTAGCAGCTTCGACTTGCCTGTTCACCTAAGCATAATAAGGTGTGGAAGTTAAAAGTCTGAAACCTATTTCTTTGGCAAACTCCCGCATCTTTCTACCCGTAAAAACTGACCCTTGATTTGTGGTAATTGTTTCTGGAATACCAAATCTGCAGATAATGTGATTTTGGATGAATTTGATAACATCTTCTTGACCTACGTTTGTTAATGGTATTGCTTCAATCCATTTGGTGAAATAGTCAATGCCAACAAAGATATATCTTTGGTTCTTTAATGATGCTGGTCGAATCTCTCCTACTATATCCAAAGCCCACCCTCTGTAAGGCCATGGTTTCACTATAGAGTGCAACTCACTCGCAGGAATATGTTGTATGCCAGCGTGGGTCTGACATTCTTGGCACCCCTTGGCGAACTCTATGCAATCCTTCAGCATAGTAGGCCAATACATACCTTGTCGAAATAACAACCATTTCATTTTTTGGCCAACTTGGTGTGCTCCACAAGCCCCACTATGAATTGTCGAAAGCGCCAAATACGCCTTTGTCTCATTAAGGCCTTTCAACAAGACTCCCTCAGGGGTCTTCTTAAACAATTCATTAGCTATAAGTACATAACATAAGGCTTGATACATGACTTTTCATTCTGTCGAAGCTGTTGGATTCTGCATGTATTCAACTATAGGCCTTCTCCAATCTTCATCCGTTAGACTGTCTATAGCAAAAATTTCAAAAATTTCACCATTCATGTACCCAAGCTTAATTGTTTCCAAATCTGAAAGGCACAATCCAACAGCTACCACTTTCCCTCTTGCTTCAATTACTTACTGAAGGTTTTCCTTCGACACTTTGTATCCAGAAGTAATCTGAGCCAAGTCATTAGCAACCTGATTTTCTATTCTGGGTATGTGTTGGATGGCCACTACTTCAAATTTCTTCAATAGCCTATTTGCTATCACAAAGTACATAATGAGATTTTCTTTAACACATTTGTATTCCTTTGTGATTTGCTTTATCACCAACTCTGAGTCTCCCATTATTTCGACTCTAGTTCCGCCCAATTCTAACAAAATTTCAAGTCCAGCAATCAGTGCCTCATATTCAGCCTCATTATTAGAACAAGACCCTCCGACCCTGAATTTAAATTGTGTTGGAATTCGTTCAGGAGAAATAATAAATATACCTACTCCTGTTCCTTTTTTATGGCTCAATCTATCAAATTATAATTTCCAGGATTTCAACTTAACATAACTTACATCCTTTTCATTAACAGAATGGTCAACTATAAAGTCCGCCACTGTTTGCATTTTCACAGCCTTTAGGGGTTGATATGTTAAAAAATATTCTATTAATTCTAATGCCCATTTTCCAATTCGACTATGCAAGATAGGTTTAGATAACATATGTTTTATAACATCAAAATGAGACGAAACATACACATCAACAGGCTTTGTATATTGCTTTAATTTAGTACAAGAGAAATACAAGCATAAACATAACTTTTCAATCATGCTATACCTAGTTTATGAATCATTTAAAACTCTACTAAGATAATAAATGGCTCTTTCAACTCCATTATCATACTCTTGAGCTAGCATGCTCCCTAAACTTTTATCAGATGCAACTATATACAATCTCATACTTTTATTTCTACAAGGTGGTGACAATATTAGAGGGTGACTTAGGTAATCCTTGAGCTTGTCGAAGGCTTCCTGTTGTAGGTGCCCCCATTCAAAACCATCTTTAGTGAAACGAAGCAATGACGAAAAAGCTTGTGTCTTGCCACTTAGGTTGGATATAAACCTTCTCAAGAAAGTAATATTACCTAAGAGTGAATTCAACTCCTTCTTGGTTGATGGCACTTTCACTTCCATTATGGCTTTGGTCTTATTTTTATTTATTTCGATCCCTTTCTTGTGGACCACAAAGCCTAGAAAATCTCTTGCCTACACACAAAAAGCACATTTAAGAGGATTCATTTTGAGGCTAAACTTTCTCATCCTTAAAAAGGACTGTCGAAGATGGTCAATATGGCTCTTTCCAGAAATAGATTTTATAACAATATCATCAATGTAAATTTGCATGAATGTATCTATAAAATCATGGAAGATTGAGTTCATTGCCCTCTGGTACGTGGCACCAGCATTTTTAAGGCCAAAATGTATTACTACCCATTTGTAGGTGCCTAAAGCCCCAGGACATCAAAAAGCAGTTTTAGGAACATCTTCCTTAGCAATGAATATTTGGTTGTAACCAGAATATCCATCTAACATGCTAAGATATTCATGTCTTGCTACAGAATCCACTAACATTTCTGCTACTAACATTGAATATTCGTCTTTAGGAGTTGCAGCATTTAAATCTCTAAAATCAATCCTAAAACGCGAGTTTCAGATCGATGACCTAGTCCTGCGAAGAAACCAGAAGGACTCTCACGAGGGCAAACTAGCCGTGAATTGGGAAGGCCCATATCGTGTTCGCGACAAGACGAAACGCTGAAAAGCTTAAAAGATACTACAATTAAGTGTTGCTCACGACGCCCACGCGCCGCGGCCACAGGGGGCGATATGGTACCATCGCACCTCCTCGCGTCTCCTAGAGACCAACAAAATAGCAAGCCCTAACTTTGTGTGCGTTGGCAAAAGGCTCTGCTCAACGGAGAATACCTCAACCGAGGCTCCCCGTCGCTGTACCCGTATCAGCAGGATACCCAACTCGCGATGGGACGCCCACACCGCAGGGATAAACTACCCCCGAATAGACCGGGAAATCAAACCGGGTGACCGGCCAGTTCTCCTCACTACCAGAAACAAATATCGTCGAGCCACCAACCCCGAACAAGCCCAAAGGTATGATAAACATACATCTCAAATTCACGAACATACAATTTGAACATACAAAGTGCAGAAGTAAAACAAGCATAACACCATGCAAAAACAAAACAAAGCGCACACTTAAACAAATTTCAGAAATTCTGCCATATAAAAACGGGCACCAGCCCAGTAGTCAAGGTTACAACACCAAAAAGGGCACGCATGCCCGATAAAGCAAACACTTGGAAAAAACAAAATATCAGGCACGCAGGCCCAGAGCTAATCTACGCCTCCTCCTCTTCCTCCACTTCAGGCTCGTCAGAGCGAGCATCGTGGCCAGCATCCTCAAGATTGGGGTCGACCACCCAACCATCTACTATCTCGTGGAAAGGCCCAATGCCATCCTCGACCAGGGCGACACCAGGGTTAACCACCTTAAGCTGTGCGACAGCGCCATTAAAACCAACCGCGAAGGCCTCCAAGCAGTCGCTCTCCAACACCTGGATCCTAGCGAGCAAGTCTGCCCGAGTGACCATCTGCTTGTCCTCTTTGGTCTCGTCCTCGGCAGGACGAAGGGCACTCTCCAGCTTCCCCACGTGAGCCTTCAATGCTCGCACGCTCTCTTCAGCAGCCTTCAACTTCTCCTCAGCACTGTCCCCCCTCTTGCGCTGGTCGACAACCTCCCCCTTGCTCTTCTCCATCTCCTCGGTAAGTTTGTTCAAGCGTGACTGCGCGAAGGTGAGGTCCCCTTGCAGCTTGGACAGCTCGGCAGCCGAGCAACTCTCATCACTCAAGACCATGGCAGTGGTGAAAGTCCGCATCAAAGCAGCCAAGTCCTCCGTCAAGACCTGTCGACGAGAAGCCCGGTTCGTGCCAAGTACCGTCTTCACTTCCTCAGCCAGGATGTTAGGCGACCTTGCCCCGTGGAAGTAACTGGGGTGCTGATGGCAGGGCGGGATTGAGAAACCCTCCTTAGCGGAGCCAACCTTCAAGTCGACCACGCTCTCCGTCTGCTGAACCCTAGGCCTCTTCGGGGGCCCCTGAGACGTGGGGGACTCACTGCTCTGAGGAGACGAGGAAGAACCCTTACACCCTGGTCTTCAGCAGCTACCTGAATCAAACGTGTATTCGCAACAACAACGGGCCTCGACGCATGCAACTTCTTTACCCTCTCTTCGACAGAAGACATGCTCCCTGCAAAACGAAAGAAATAAGTCAGTAACAGGCGAAAAAATGAGAAGTAAAGGGAAGAAAGAGCCGGCCACCACCTAAATAGCTAAGGGCTTCCTCCTCCGAGGAACACTCGAGCAGGGCCTTCGTATTGATCAACCTTGCCCTCTGACGGATATACCCCTGACTGTCGAGGATGTACCGACCATCAGGTGTCACTAGGTTCGACGGGGGGAGGCTGCGCACGAACGCAACTATCTTCAAATAGCTGGCCATGTCCTCATCGTTGAGGGACCCCGCACGCACGATGTACCGATCGGTACCCTTGGTGAAATGCTCGTCGGTCCACTCCACAGGAACTTTCGGCAACATGACGGCTTCCTTCCGGCCATTCACTACTCGCTCCCCCTCCTCGTACAATGAGTCAACCCCTGCGAGGGTGATCGGGCTGACGACGAAGAAGCGCCCCTTGAAATCTCGAATAGAATCCATGTACGTCTTGAAAAGCTTGTTCGGTTATTTGAATGAAACCCAACCATGCCGACCATTCATCGTCTGCCGTTACAGATGGAAGAGGCGGAAGAACAGCGGCAACGTGGCCCCGACCTCTAGGAAACGGCAAACGATCTCGAACGCTCGAACAAAGGCTACGGTGTTCGGATGCAACTGCGAGGGGGCCAACCGCATCCAGTCGAAGAGCCCTAGATGAAAATCCGAAAACGGAAATCTGAGCCTGGCCTTCCGAAAGTAGAACTCATACATGGGGAACCGCATCCTCCCATACTTCGAGCATATACAGTGGTGTTCTCGAGGCCGGTAGACCTACCAGTTCTGGAGATCATCTTCGCCCTATCCTCCACGGTGGCGTAAGCTCCAACCGGATCACTAGCGAAATACGAGGGCGTGGATAAAGGCGCGTCGGCCACCCACTCCTCGATAGAGCGGACGCGTTTGTCGGCGAGAGAAACGCCTGACTCTTCATCCGCGACCATAGTCCCCGGGGTCCACGAAGACATGAACACCTGAAAAGCAGAAGGTAACGGTGAATTCGATGACAAAGATCAAATTCACCCTTCCACCGCGAGTCAAGTGAAAGGGCGGCGAGGACAGCCCCGTGAGCAACGATCGAAAAGCACCCGGGCATCCTCCTCGGGGGCTCATTCCTAATCCTCTCTTCTCCCCGAGACACCTATCCGCCTAAGCTACTCACTCCCCCCGGGACGTTCAACCATCCTATCGTCTCTCCCCTGGACATTCATTGGAGTAAGTGTTTGTCCCCAAGAGCTTCAACCGTTCCTTCGCGCGTCCTCGACGCCTTCATCTAAAAACCCTATAAAACACTGCATATAGCGGCGAAGGCGCACCTCTCTCCTCGAGGCATTCAACACACCCCGACCCCAGTTTCGAAACAGACAAGAAAAACAAGAGAAAGGAGAAGAAAAACTTACTAGGTTGCGATTAACGACGGAGTACGCGACGGCAGTCACGGCGGAGATGTCTAACGGAAGCGGAGCAGCAGATCCTCGTGTTTGAAAGCAAGTAAGACGAAAGTGAAAAATGGACGGGGACTCACCTACTTATACCCCAACACGGGACTCGAAGCGTCACTAGACACTCGAGTACCCTAGGGTAGGCGCCCTCATGGCCATCCAACGAATGACACGTGGTGAAAGCTGATAGTCGCGTCCCCTCACATCTCTCCGCCAACACGTGCCTTCAAACCCCAGACACCCGATGTCGAGGAAAGACTCACACGCACGCGTCTCCGTGGAGTACGAGCCGACAGATTCTCTCCTCGTGCTGACCTCTCCCCCCGGCACGACATCATCAAGTCCTCGCTCCCTCCCACGGAGCTACGACTTAGGGGGCTCATGTTCTAGCCTGGGCCCCGACTTGACCGGGCAGGCCCAACCCAATGATATTCTGTTAAGCCCAATCCAGCTTGGGCTACATCCGTCAAGCACAGGTTTCCCGCCAGGCAGACAATGGTCCTTCCGTGGGCAGAACCTTCTCCCTTGTCGAGCAAAACACGTGTCCTTCACACGTGCTCCACATGCTCCCATCTGCGGGGACACGTCACCAACCAACTGCCCACCTCCGAAAGAGCAGGTCAAACCCACTTTCCGGAGATCACGAGACAATTGAACTAGGGCAAAGACCACGTCCTGGTCTTCACTACGCCACGTAAGCCCTAACAGTCACTTGGGTTGGGCCTGGCCATCCAGCCCAACTCAAATGACTGTTGGCCTTACGCTGGGGTCTCTCTATAAATACCCTCTTTCACTAGAGGGTCAGGGATTCAATTCTTACCCTTTTTCTGTATTTGCTGTCACTCTGTCCAAACACTTACTTTGTCATCGGAGTGCCTTGCAGGTACACCCCTCATCTCCTTTTCACAACACCGGTGAACAGACAGTAGATCAACGGCGTGTGGCAAATCCTTGATCCCCTTCTGATCTGATCAGATCAATAATTAAAACTTTAAATAATATATTTATGGTTGAAATATTAAATAGTTGAAATATTTAATAAAATAATTATTTAATAAACTAAATAGTTGAAATAAAATAAATATTTAATAGACTAAATATTAAACATTTAATAAAATAATTATTAATATACTAAATATTTAATATACTAAATATTTAATATTTAATATTTAATAAATTAACTATTAATAGAATAAATATTTAATAGAATAAATATTTAATAGAATAAATATTTAAAAGACTAAATGTTTAAAATTTAATAAAATAATCATTTATAGAGTAAATATTTAATGGACTAAATATTTAATATTTAATAAAATAATTATTAATAGACTAAAATTAATATTTAATAAAATAATTATTTAATAGAATAAATATTTAATAAATTAAATAGTTGAAATATTAATAACTGAAACATTCATATTTGAAAAATTTAGTAATTAAAATAATATGACATAATTAATTAATATATAATAGTTGAAATAATTTATAAACTATATAATAATATTAATATTATTTCATAATATCAATGAAAATAAAAATAAAATATAATATTAAATAATTTTTAAATAATATGAAATAAAAATTAGTTAGTTAAGCAGTTATTTCAACCATAAATATTAATATGAAATAAAAATTAGTTTATTAAATAATACAAAATATTAATATTATTTAATGTTTCAATCATAAATAAATTCTGAAGTACTTAATGTAATATTAAATAATATATAGTTGAAATAAATTAATTTATCATTAGTAGTTGAAATGTTAAGTAATTTATTAAATACTAAATCATTTAGAACATCTTTAATGCAGATTTTTAATAGTCAAATTTTTTATAGTTAAAGATGATTATAAAGAATTTGCATTAGAATGACTATGACATGACATTTAATACACTAACTTTTAGCTTCTCACAATTATATAACTAACTTATGCTATTTATTTTGAAATATATAATATTATTATTTATATTATTGAAAAAAGTTATTACAATTAAATAATATAAAATATAGGGTCAAGTTTTGGTTTTTTATAAATAATTATTATTAAAGTAAAAACAACTCAAATCAACTATAAATTTTTAAAATTCTACAAATCACTTTGGGCCCACAAAAAAATCTTAATTTATCCACTTAAGATACTTTATGAAATATTTATTTTTGTTGCAATATTGTTATCTAATGGAATGGTTGACCTAGTAGAAAGATAATGATTTGTAAGTACAAAGGACATGGAATCAATTCCTTTTAGATCAATTTTTTAAACTAAAAAAAAGATTTAAAGGACCAAAACAAAAAAGTCACCAACTTATAAGACTATTTAAACTTATTTTAATTTTTGAGTCAATTCTACCAATAACTCATGTCATATTTAATAAAAAGTTGCATTTATTGGATTAGTTTTATATATAACTCATTACATTTTATAATAACATCATGAATATTAATTTAAACTCAGTCACCACCGGCCTCTCCACCTGCACCACCTCCAAAACCACCACCCGCGCCTCCGCCATGACCACCTCCAAAGCCGCCTCCCACACCTGCTCCAAAACCTCCGCCTGCACCTCCACCAGATCCACCTCCAAATCCTCCGCCTGCACCTCCGCCAGATCCACCACCTCCACCAATGCCTCCCCCTGCACCACCACCATGTCCACCTCCAAAGCCACCTCCAACCCCTCCACCTGCTCCAGAACCACCTCCAACCCCTCCACCTGCTCCAGAACCACCTCCAATGCCTCCTCCGCTACCTCCTCCTCCACCTATACCACCGCCACCGCCATTTCCTCCTCCTACACCACCACCATTACCACCTCCAAAGCCTCCACCTGCACCACCACCATGTCCACCACCAATTCCTCCTCCTACACCACCACCACTACCACCTCCGAAGCCTCCACCTGCACCACTACCTCCACCTAATCCACCACCATGTCCACCACCAAATCCTCCTCCTGCACCACCACCACTACCACTACCTCCACCTAATCCACCACCATGTCCACCACCAATTCCTCCTTCTGCACTACCACCACTACCACCACCAATTCCTCCTCCTGCACCACTACCACCACCACTACCTCCACCTAATCCACCACCATGTCCACCACCGATTCCTCCTCCTGCACCACCACCACTACCACCACCAATTCCTCCTCCTACACCACCACCACTACCACTACCTCCACCTAATCCACCACCACTACCACCACCAATTCCTCCTCCTGCACCACCACCTCCACCTAATCCACCACCATGTCCACCACCAATTCCTCCACCAGCACCACCACCTCCACCTGCACCACCACCATGTCCACCACCAAATCCTCCTCCTGCACCACCACCACTACCACCTCCGAAGCCTCCACCTGCACCACCACCTCCACCCAACCCACCACCATGTCCACCACCTATTCCTCCTCCTACACCACCACCATGACCACCTCCAAAGCCTCCACCTGCACCACCACCATGACCACCTCCAATTCCTCCTCCACCACCACTACCACCTCCAGCACCGCCTCCAAAACCACGACCAACTCCAACACCTCCACCGTGTCCAAATCCTCCTCCAAGACCTCCACCACTACCACCCCCAAAACCTCCACCTAAACCACCTCCACTGAAAGTGTCAATAGATTCTTCTTTTTTTAGTGTTCGGCATTCAAATGTTCCTATCACCAATGCAAATATAAAAGCAAGTACTGCAACATACTTGTGTAAATTTCCCATCTTAATAAAACAGAAAATTGTAGTAGAGCCGTAAAAACTTGCTTTGCTCTTGTAATGAGAAAGCTAGGCAACTGGAGTTCTATTTATAGGAACACATACCATTAATACACAAAGACTTGGGGACATCTCTCATGTACTGTAGCTCTTCTGACTAACTAACATGGCCTAGATTTCAAACTTGTTTGAAAACAATCTAATGGCTGGTATATTCATAATTGCCATATCCCCAACCATCAACAACCTTATTCTTTTTCATAAACAATATATTATCACACTGTTAAATAAGTGTAAAGGAATAGAGAAATAAAAAGCAAAGAGATCTGATAAACTAAAAAACAGAAATAAATATAGAGAAGAGGCTAAAAAGTGATGTGTAAAAAAGAATAGACTTGTGAAAATGTTAATGTTTTGCCAAGTGCAAGTGCTAAATAATTTTTTATTTTATTTAAAAGACGTTTTTTAACTTATATAAAAGTAAACTTTATATTTTCACATTGGTAAAATAGTTTCCAAAACTAAATAAAACAAGGCCATGATATATTGACTAAATAAAGGATATATATATAAGCATTAATTAGCTTCTTTTTATTTTCAGTTTCTAAGTAAACTCTGTAGCTATCAAAACAGTGATTGCATTAATGAATCGATGAAGAAACTCACCTTTATAACTGGCAAGAGTGTACCCACCATGTATATAATTGTTAGCCTAAAACCGTGTATGTAATGTGATCGGGTAGAATATCAGCTATCAAAGTCGGTGGCAAAATTAATAATATAGTATTCCATATTGGAATACAAGTAAATGAAGAGTTATATATATATATATATATATATATATATATATATATATATATATATATATATATATATATATATATATATATATATATATATATATATATATATATATATATATATATATATATATATATATATATATATATATATATATATATATATATATATATATATATATATATATATATATATATATATATAATTTCGTAGGGATGATAAGATGGGTTAGATTCATCTGTTTGTTTGTCCGCTAAATTTATTATTTTTAGTGGGTCGAAGTCAGGAATGGAGTTAGAAATTAAGCATTATATTATATATACAATTTTTCATATTTAAAAATTTTAACAACTTTTCAAAATATAAATATACATCACAATTACTTTATAAAAATTTCATATTTAAAAATAATTAACATCTTTTCTATATTTAAAAGCAATTAAAAATAAAAATAAAAATTATTTAAAAGTAGAGAAAATATAATATACATTAATAGTGTAAATTAATTTTATATTATCAGTCAATATATGACAATTGTATATCTTATTAAATCAGAAAAATATTTTTATATTATTAAAATCTATTATTAATATGATAAGATAGAGTGGTAAATTTCAAATGGGATAAAATAAAATTGTTTTATATTAATTAAACTCTTAAAAATAACTGACAATTTTTTTGGTTCATGTATATATGTGCCACTATAACATGTGTGTAAATTTGATTCAATTCAATTTTGTTTAAACTTTTAAAATTACATGTTTTAAATCTAATTGTACATTTAAAATGATTTTGACATCAGTTAAATATGTATATAATTAAGGTTGTGGCATTGTTACGTTACGTGTCTACTAATGAAGGTTAGAACTCTATGGGAGCACCCCTACCCATGATATATGAAACCAATTTTAAATGAACTATTTATATAATAGTATCATATGATATATTAGTATGATATATAGTATTATATAATGGGGTATATAATTTAAAAGTTAGTGGGGACATGGCCCACACTTCAGTGTGAATAGCTCCGTCTATGGTCGGAGGTGAGGTTTTTGATTCGGTAACTTAAGCTGGTCCGTTCTGCCTAACTCACTTTTAAAACGAGTTGAGGGTGGGTGGGGAGGGTTTTACCCACGGTCTTTTTGTTAAAAAAAAATTTTTTTATTTGAAATTAAAACAATATTAATGTGGTCTATAGTACACATACTTTTAAAACAACCATCGTTTCTTCAAACCCTAATGTTCATTTTTCACATAACCACAAACACCTCATTTAGAAGACATTAATTGGTCATTGCTTCTTTATTTATTTTCACTCATAGTAGAAAAAGTCTTTATTGCAAAACATAGAGAATACGTTCTTTTCTATTTTCTATTACTCGTTGTCATTGGAGTCAGGTTCTAAAGTTATAAGGTAAGTTTTGCACATAGGAGTTTGTTTCTCATTATGATAATAAATTTTTGATTTGTATTTTATTCTATTTGAGTTCTCATTTTATTTATTTTTTGACACTAAAATATTCAACTAAGTGTTTTTGTATTGATAATTTTTAAATAATGAAGCTTTAATTTTTCTTAGGTTGTTTTATTTTTTAGATGCTTTCATTATTAAATATTGATAAATCTACTTAGTTGTCTTTGTTTAACCTGTGCTAGTTTGTTTTCTTGATTTGTGTTCCTAGGTGGCCTTAACTAAGTTATGTTTGTTGATTTTTTGAACCAAAAGAATTATTTTGGGATTTTAGTGTGTTTTTTTAATAATGTTTTTGGTATTATAATTACATTTTTTGTTTATGTTGAAGAATATGACATTTACATTAAGACTTGTTAAATTTTTACTATGCGTTGTTAAAATTTGTCGGTCTCTTTAGTAATGATTAATAATTTTATAAATTATGTAGTAAATCAAATTGTATAATAAAAATTTGGCGGGTTGGCGGGCCGACTTTTGACACCTAAGTTAGTAAATGGGGCGGACTTGACTTTTGAGGTCAGACACCTAAGTTGGCCCACCCCGCTTTTGGATGGGCTTAAATGGGACGAGACTAAATGGAACGGGCCGCCCGCTTTGCCACCCCTAGTATTTCGTGTTGGAACAAAAGCATATGAAATGTTGAAGATAACCATGGTAGTGATGTTTTTGGTATGGTGATTATGGTTCTACAATGAATTAGATAATTATTTATAAAAAGTTAAACTTTTTTCAACGCTCAAGTGTATAATTAAATGAGGTGTAATTTTAAAAATATGAAAAGAATATTGTATGTTATTGAATAAGGTGTAAATTTGAAATTTTATAAAAAGAATATTCAGGCATGATTAAATATCACATTTATATTGAGGAGACAATTATAATAATTCCCACTTTTCCAATGTGTTGTGTAGACGACCGTTGGAAGTGGATCATCGGTCAAGACGAAGAAGATGTCGTGGTCCTACACTATAAGGAAAATTTTCATTATCTAGTATAAAAAAATCCTTTGTAATTTAATATATATTAATTTGGTGGGCGGCAGACCCAAAATGCCAACCCAAACAACCTTTTTTTGGCTGGTGCGCGAGCCTGTCCGACAAACCACGATTTGTTTTGCCATCATATATATATATATATATATATATATATATATATATATATATATATATATATATATATATATATATATATATATATATATATATATATATATATATATATATATATATATATATATATATATATATATATATATATATATATATATATATATATATATATAAAATGAGAATGAATAAGTTATATGAGAATGTGAGCATGAATAATAACCCGTCGATTTAAAAGAAAAGTTTGAGATTAAATCATATCTTTCATTGAATCATGTGCCAAAAATCTATATCTTTCATTGAATCATGTGCCAAAAATCTAAAAAAATCAGGCGCTTTTAAGAGAAGTGAGAAATTAATAATCAATTTTAGAAATATATTTTAATTCAATGGCCCAAATTCATTCTTATATTCTCATATAAAGATAGCATTCTCATATGTTATATATATATATATATATATATATATATATATATATATATATATATATATATATATATATATATATATATATATATATATATATATATATATATATATATATATATATATATATATATATATATATATATATATATATATATATATATATATATATATATATATATATATATATATATATATATATATATATATATATATATATATATAGACACATACAGGGGTGGCAAAACAGATCGTCCGCCCCGCCCCGCCTTAAGCCCGCAATAAGACAGGCCAGACAAGCCCTCCAAGTGAAAATTGCCATAAAATCTAGCTCGCCCCGCCAAGGTGGCGGGTTGGCGGGCGGCGGCCTTGCCCGCCTACTTTTTAATTTATTCTTTTTATTTTTTTAATAGATTAAATTAGATTTTTCATTTATTATTTAGAATGATTTTTATAAAGCTTCATTTTAACAAATTTTACTTCAAAAAATATTGCATATATTCTCAAATAAATGTATAAAATAAAACCATCAAGAATTGAAATTACTAGAATTAACTAAAAAAAGGATGTGTTTAAGACGGGACAAGCTGAAAGAATAGGTTCGGCGGATTTTGGCGGGTGGTGGTCTTTTGCTACCTATCCCGCTATTCTTTTGCGCGTGCACGAGCCATCCCGGCGGGTCACGACCTGTTTTTCCACCCTTACATACACAAGACTTTTATGATGTATGATAGATATAGTAGTACAACAATACACAATGGAAACTTATAACTACCATATGTAACAAGTGTAACCACTTTTAACAAACTAAAAACCTCTAACTAATTTGTGAATGATAGCTTGAGGAACAAGTTAGTCATCTCTAACTTGTTCATGGTGTAATAATAACGACTACTACGACCATGTAAGTCTAATATATTGTATGCGTCTGAGCTTTCACAAGTGGCTGCGGCGAGGGCACGATATTCAACCTCAGATGATGATCGTGACACTGTGAGTTATTTCTTCGTGTGCCATGAAATGAGAGACTTGTTAGAACACAGATTGATTCTTAATAATATCTCTATGTTTTGATGATAACTATTATGAAATTTTGTAATTAAGAATTATATACTCTAAAATTTGCTTGAGAGTGTTTACTGCAGATATCAAAATAATTATCACTCCAAAAGCAAATCAGAACTGAACATAAGAAATATGCTAGACTCTGAAGCGTCAGATGCATCCATTAGAAGATTCTGAATGCTGCCAACAGAAGATCCTGAGCGCTGTCTCCAGAAGGATTTGAAGCAGAAGCTCCAGAAGGATCTGAAGCAAGAGCTCCAGAAGAATCTGAAGCAAGTCAGAAGCATCTGAACTAAAGAAGAATTCTGTATGAAGAGTTTTCAAAGCATAGTTACTACAGAAGATTCTGAAAGTACTAAAGCTGCCAGTACTGAGGATCTGACTCAAATATGCTCTAAACTTACACACGCTAAAAGCACATCTGCTGCAAAGACTCTGATTCAGCAAAGCTCTGATCAACATCAGAAGGCTCTGATCAAATTAGACTCTGATGAATCTTGCTGAAAATTGAAGAAGAAGAATTCAAAGATTATGTCCGTTGGAATAATTCAAACGACTTTTTCCTTATTTATGCTAGACACAAGAACACAGACAAAAAGGATTTCTCTGTGCTTTGTTCTTCTAGGAAAGGTCACTTGATGTGAAGACAAAAAGGCTCAGACCTTTTGGACATTATTCTCAACGTGAAGTTCTCTTGGATCAAGCTGCCTATAAAAGCAAGTCTTCACCCATCTTCTTCAATTGACGTTTTATCTGAAAGAAATCAATATCCAACGCTCTCATACAATTCACATTCTTTCTAAAAATTAATTTCTTTGTTCTTAATACTAAGTGAAATATCACAGTTGTGATAAAGCTTTTTAGAAGCAATTTAAACACTTGTATTTGTTATTACATTTGATTGTAAGAAACCTTAAGAAGATCCAGTTAGGATCAGTAGTTCTTGAGAAGACTTTGAACAGTTGTTCTTAGTGCTTACTATTGTAATCAGTTGATTAAATAGTGGATTAAGTCCTTGTTTGAGAAAGGCAGATCACTCTAGGAAGGGTGGACTGGAGTAGTTGAGTTCAACGAACCAGGATAAAAATACTTGAGTTTTATTTCTAAGTTTTTATCTTCATACTTATTCAACCCCCCTTCTAAGTATTTTCTCACCTTCAGTTGGCATCAGAGCTCCGGTTCTGTGTGTGCTACCACTTCACAGTGACAGTAAAGATCCAGTGAGAAAAACTTTGATATATATTTGGTTGTTACTATGGCTGATAATACAATATCTAACATTAACAACAAATATGAAGAAAAGGACAGAATCAGCACCAAACCCCATATGTTTGATGGGGAGAAATTTGATTATTGGAAAGACAGAATTGAAAGTTTTTTCCTTGGATATGATGCTGATTTATGTGATCTGGTCATAGATGGATATGTTCATCCCACTGATGGGAATGGCAAGAAAGTAGACAGAAAATCTATGACAGATGCTCAGAAGAAGGAATTTAGAAATCACCACAAGGCCAGAACAATATTGTTAAATGCAATATCTCACATTGAGTATGAAAAAATTACAAATAGGGAAACTGCATTTGACATGTTTGAGTCCTTAAAGATGACTCCTGAGGGAAACTCTCAAGTCAAGGAAACAAAGGCTCTGGCTCTAATCCAGAAGTATGAAGCCTTCAAGATGGAAGACTCTGAATCTGTTGAAGTTATGTTCTCCAGATTTCAAATACTTACAGCTGGACTGTTCTGGATAAAGGATACTCTACTGTTGATCATGTGAAAAGGATCATCAGAAGCTTACCTACCAGATGGAGACCTATGGTGACTGCGCTGAAAATGGCTAAAGATCTGAACAAGATCTCCTTGGAGGAACTAGTCAGTTCACTAAGAAGTCATGAAATTGAACTTGAGGAAGATGAACCTCAAAAGAAAGGTAAATAAATTGCTTTAAAATCTAATAAATCTGCTAAAGCATTGCAGGTAATAGGGGAAAGCTCTGAAGAATCCTCATCTGAAGATGAAGATGAACTATCCATGCTGTCTAGAAGAATAAACAAACTCTGGAAGCATAAAGGAAAGAAGTTCAGAAACTTCAGGAAACCTAACCAAAGAAAAGAATCTTCTGGACACAGAAGATATGACAAAAAGGAGGTTGTCTGTTATGAATGTAAAGAACCTGGACATTACAAAAATGAATGTCCAAAGGTGCTGAAAGACAAGCCTAAAAGAAAATCTGATAAGAAGAAAAAGGTTCTAATGGCCACCTGGGATGATTCAGATACATCTGAATCTGAATCTGAGTCAGAAGAGGAATGTGCCAATGTAGCTTTGATGGAAGACATAGAAGATCAGGAGGAAGGAACTTCAGGATCTGACTCTAACTTTGACGCTGAAGAGGTATTGGCTAAACTCACTAAAGAAGAACTTATCAAAGTGTTATCAGAAGTTCTGAAGAGCTATAATAATATTAAGCTCAAATACAAGAAGCGTCAAAGCAATCTTGTATCTGAGAATAATATTCTCAAATCAGAAGTAGCTGAGCTAAATGAAAAGAACTTAAAATTGAAAAATGATTATGAATTAGCTCAACAAAACTCTGATTCTGAAACTGAATCTGAATGCAAAAATATTTTGGAAAAATATGATTACAACTTTCAGAAGTTTCTTGCTAAAAGCATAGACAGAAGCAAAATGGCTTCTATGATCTATGGAGTTAGCAGAAATAACAGGAATGGGATTGGATATAAATCTTCCTCTGGAAAGGATTTAAATCCAAAACCTGTTAATAAAATTATCATCAAGAAAACTCCTTTATATTCCCACATTAAATTTGGGTACTTGAATGATATTGAACAAACACGTTCTGAAAAGAATATTCATGTGTTTAAATCTAAGGCTAGTCCGAATAAACCTTATGTTGAAAAACAAAAGTTTAGACAAACCTTCAGAACAACTAACCCTAAAGGACCCAAGAAGGTCTGGGTACCTAAAAGTAAAATAATTCCTGTTGCAGATTTTCCTAGCAGCAAGGTCAGGACGCCAATCATGGTACCTGGACTCTGGATGCTCACGACACATGACAGGAGAAAGGTCTATGTTCCAAAGTCTGGAGCTTAGATTTGGAGGTGATGTGAAGTTTGGAGGGAATCAGAAGGGCAAGATCATTGGATCTGGCACTATTGGAAATGGTAAACTTCCCTCTATTACTAATGTTTTACTTGTAGAAGGATTAAAGCATAACTTATTGTCCATAAGTCAATTAAGTGACAATGGTTATGATATAACCTTTAATCAAAAATGTTGTAAAGCTATTAGTCAAAAGGATGGCTCTATTCTATTTAGTGGAAAGAGGAAAAACAACATTTATAAAATAAATCTTTCAGAACTTAAGGTTCAGAATGTTAAATGTCTCTTGTCTGTTAATGAGGAGCAATGGGTCTGGCACAGAAGATTGAGGCATATTAATATGAGACGTATATCTCAGATTAATAAACTTAATCTTGTCAGAGGACTTCCTAATCTGAAGTTCACCTCAGATGCTCTTTGTGAAGCATGTCAAAAAGAGAAGTTTTCAAAATCATCTTTTAAATCAAAATATGTTGTTTCTACCTCCAGACCACTAGAATTACTTCATATTAATCTGTTTGAACCAGTGAAAACTGCATCCATCAGAGGCAAGAAGTATGGATTAGTCATTGTTGATGACTATAGTAGATGGACATGGGTAAAGTTCTTAAAACACAAGGATGAGTCACATTCTGTGTTCTTTGACTTCTGCAAACAAGTCCAGAATGAAAAAGATTTCAAAATTATAAAAGTCAGAAGTGATAATGGTGGTGAATTTGAAAACAAATCTTTTGAAAAATATTTTAATGAAAATGACATTGCTCATGATTTTTCCTGTCCTAGAACTCCACAACAAAATGGAGTTGTAGAGAGGAAAAATAGAACTCTGCAAGAAATGGCCAGAACCATGATCAATGAGACTAATCTGGCAAAGCACTTTTGGGCAGAAGCAATCAACACAGCTTGTTACATTCAGAATAGAGTGTCTGTAAGACCTCTTCTGGAAAAGACTCCATATGAACTGTGGAAGAACAGAAAGCCCAACATTTCATATTTTCATCCTTTTGGATGTATTTGCTATATGTTAAATACTAAAGAAAATCTGAACAAGTTTGATTCCAAAGCACAGAAGTGTTTCATGCTTGGATATTCTGAACGCTCTAAAGGCTACAGAGTATACAACATTGAGACACAGATTGTGGAAGAATCTATTCATGTTAGATTTGATGATAAACTTGGCATTAAAAAGCCAAACCAGTCTGAAAACTCTGCAGATAGAGAAGTAGTCTTCACAGACTCTAAAGACTCAGAGGCAGACAAAGCTCAAGGGAAGGAACCAGAAGCAACACCAGATGCTATTCCTTTAACTTCTCAGATGAACAATTTAAACATTTCTGAAGAATCAACTGTTAGAGGATCATCTTCCAGAATCAAAGCTTCTCATCCAGAGAATGTTATCATTGGAAAGAAGGATGACCCTATCAGAACAAGATCCTTTTTAAGATCATCTGAAGCATCATTATTTGGACTGGTGTCAGAAATTGAACCAACTTCTGTAGATGAAGCTCTGCAAGACAATGATTGGATTATTGCCATGCAAGAAGAGTTAAATCAATTCACCAGAAATGATGTGTGGGATTTAGTTCAAAGACCAAAAGGATTCAATATAATTGGAACTAAATGGGTCTTTAGGAATAAGCTTAATGAGAAAGGAGAAGTTGAAAGAAATAAGGCAAGGCTTGTTGCTCAAGGGTACAATCAACAAGAAGGTATTGATTATACTGAAACTTATGCTCCAGTGGCAAGGTTAGAATCTATACGCCTTCTTATTTCATTTGCTGCACAAAATAACATCACTCTGTATCAGATGGATGTTAAAAGTGCCTTTCTAATTGGTATTATAGAAGAAGAAGTTTATGTTCACCAACCTCCTGGTTTTGAAAATGAAAAATTTCTAGATCATGTTTTCAAACTAAAGAAATCTCTGTATGGTTTAAAACAAGCTCCCAGAGCTTAGTATGAGAGATTGAGCAATTTTCTTCTGGAGAAAAACTTCATCAGAGGCAAAGTGGACACGACACTCTTTTGTAAAACACTTAAGAAAGATCTTCTAATCTGTCAAATATATGTTGATGATATCATATTTGGATCTACCAATACTATGCTGGGAAAGGAGTTTGCTAAATGTATGCAGGTAGAATTTGAAATGAGCATGATGGGAGAATTGAGATTCTTTCTGGGAATTCAAGTCAACCAAACTCCAGAGTGCACTTACATACATCAGACCAAATATGTTAAAGAACTTCTGAAGAAATTTAACATGACTGATAGTAAGCTGGCAAAGACTCCCATGCATCCAACTAGTTCACTAGGCAAGGAAGAGGTAAGTAAGAAAGTAGATCAGAAACTCTACAGAGGTATGATAGGATCTCTTCTTTACTTAACTGCTTCTAGACCTGACATATTGTTCAGTGTATGCCTGTGTGCTAGATTCCAATCAGATCCTAGAGAATCACACTTGACAACTGTCAAGAGGATTCTAAGGTATCTGAAAGGTGCTTTTAATGTGGGTTTGTGTTACAGAAAATCTGATGATTTCAAATTAGTTGGATTCTGTGATGCTGACTACGCTGGAGACAGAGTGGAAAGAAAAGTACTTCTGGAAGTTGTCAATTTCTAGGAAGAAATTTAATCTCTTGGTACAACAAGAAGCAACCCACAATTGCACTATCAACCACAGAGGCATAATATATTGCTGCTGCTGGATGTAGCACGCAGATGCTCTGGATGAAAAGTCAACTAGAAGACTACCAGATATTTGAAAGTAACATTTCTATATTCTGTGATAATACTTCTGCTATATGTTTGTCTAAAAACCCCATTTTACACTCTAAGGCAAAACATATAGAAATTAAGCATCATTTCATTAAAGACTATGTTCAGAAGGGAATTATAAATTTAGCCTTTGTTGATACAGATCATCAATGGGCATACATTTTCACAAAACCCCTTGTTGAAGATAGATTCAAATTTATTCTGAAAAATATTGGTATGGATTTGTGTCCAGAATAATATTTGTCAGAAGCAAATTTTACAGATGCAAAAATGTTTAATGTTTTGAAGTATTTCATCTGATCAATTATTCATTTCCTTAAATTACTTATTTTTGTGAAACTCTGAACTAACAATACTCAGAGGATCTGAACGTTGATTAACGTTTCATTTCTCAAGAGAATTCAGAAGCACATGCAAGCAAACACGTGTCACTCTAAATCTGCAAAGGTGGCGTGTACACTACTGAAGAGACGTTTGAGGTGAAGTTTGAATAGTGAAAATCTTGATTTTCCCCCCAATTTGTCAGAATCAATTAATGCTTGAAATGATTTTTATTCCTTTTCATTAAATGCTTTGTGTGAACGTGCTTTTATCTGACTGTTTGTATGCCTAAGTGTTCACTATAAATATCACACTTCTCACCATATTCACACTTTTCACATCTCAATTGTTTATTCATTTCTGTCTCCTCTTCTCTCTTCACAAAACCCCTAAGCGTTTGACAAACTCATCTTCAATGGCAACTTGCTGCTCAGTTTCAATCTACCATGGCTGCAGTTACTTCTGCAAATATGGGTGTGACTCCTTATACGACACCAAAGAGAACTCTGTTAACACCTGTTGAAAAACTAGAGGTTCTCTGTGAATCAATGGTGGAATTTGATTCACTGGCTGAGAATGGGTTTGAGTTTCGCTCCATAATAGATGCTCAAGGATGGGTGAAATATTTTGACAGACTTTTTGGACCAGTTTACCCCCTTTTAGTGAAAGAATTCTGGATCCATGCTGGTGTATACCCTAAGTTCATTTTATCTTCTGTTCTGGGTAAAGAGATAATCATCACAGAAGATCTGATCAGGAAACTCATTGGATATGAGGAAACAGATGGAGTATCTCACTTGCCAGCTGGGCGTGTAGATATGGATGAAGTATATGAGGAAGTGATGACTGCTGGACAAGCTTCTAATAAGTTCAAAGATCTGAAGCCTGACTACAAGATCTGGGCTAAGATTTTCATGGGATGCATTCATCACAGAAAGTCTACAAACTCTCCAGACTATGTCAACAATGAACAACTCTACTTTATGTTTTGCTTAAGTCAGAGCACCAAGGTAGATCCTCCCTATATTCTGTTTATGCACCTATGGAATCATATAAATGCCTCTAGAGAATATGTGAAAGAAAAAGGTCAGAAGATCAGAACTTGGATTCCTTTTGGAAGGTTAATTTCAGATCTTCTAACAGAAAATGGACTTGTAACTGCTCTATATGCTGCTGGCGTCACAGATGAACTTGAATTTATTCTGGGAAAACCTCTGAATGCAAAGAGTCTTCAGAGACTAAAAATAGTAGAAGAACTCACAACAGCACCCAAGAAGCTAAACATCACTGAACTTAGTCAGAAGAGAATCCCTGTAGATGAATACCCTCTGTTCTTTGTTGAGGAACCCAGAGAAATTAAGTAAGTTATATTGATGCTTGCAAGGCAGATGGAACACCCATTCATGCAGATATTCTGAAGAGAGCAAGGGAATCATTGCCTGTTGTAGAAGAAGAGATGCCAAGAAAAAGAAGTCAATCAGAAGCAGAAGATACACCTGTTCAGAAGAAGCCAAAAGTTGTTGACAAGCCTCAGAAGCTTATCAAGAGGAAAGCATCTGAAGACACTCCTTCTGTTCCTGCAAAATGCATCAAGATTAAAGGTAATAAATCTTATGTATCTTCTGTAAATAATACTGTTGTAAATGATTCAACACTTAAGTCTATTCCAAAACCACCTTCAATACAAAAACAATATGTTCCTGCTCTACCTCATACATCTGTTCCACCTCCACAAAAATCATCCAAACCTATTTCCATCTCAAATGTAAAACCCTCTACTACACAACCATCTGAAAAATCACAAGAAAAACCATCTGAACAACCACAAGAAAAACCATCTGTATCACAACAAACCCAACAACCAGAAAAACAATCTGAACCACAAACACAACAACAACAAAAACAAACACAAACAGAAAAATCACCGTCAAACACATCTGAACCCATTGCATCTGTTCCAGTTATCTCTGAATCAATAAAAGTTACATCTGATCCACCCACATCAGAACCACCTGCATCTGAACCCCCATCAAAACCTTCAGAATCAACCAAACCATCTGCAACTCATATCCTTGAGACAGAAGTTCTAGATGTTACACCTCTCAAAACTGTCTTTCAAGTATTATCTACCTCTTGCACACCAATCACATCCTCCAATTCCTCAGAATCAGATATTCACCCAGATTTTCTGGTATCTCCATCTCACAGAAATTCTGAAGTTAACCAACCAGAACCATCTGTTTCTTCTGGAACCCTTATTCCCAATCCTACCACAACACATAACCCAACTTCTGAAATCCTCATTCCAAATCCTATCCCAACATCTACACCAAGAACATCTGTAACTTCTACCTCGTGCACACTATTCTCATCTTATCTTCAACCTTTCCTATGGTTTAAAATTAAGAGATTTCTATGACAGATTTACACCATCTCAAACTATCACTCCTTTCAAACCCAAACCAACAGTCATTCTACCTTCTGTTCTTCAAAAGTATATCAAAAACCAACCAACAGTAATTTTATCAGATGCAAACCTTTATTCTGCTAAATCTACTAAAACTGCTTCATCTGTTTTACCTGCTAAATCTGATACATCCACCAAATCTTCTAAATCTGATCCACCTGCCAAATCTGCTTTCAAACCTTACATTAATAAACCATTTGATGTTGTTCCCCATGCTTCAACCACATGATTTATCTCATTTATTGTTTCCTTTTCTTTGTCTCTTCAAATTATTACTTTTCGCTTATGACAAAAAAGGGGGAGAAAATATAGATCTGAACTGTTTAATTAAACTTCACCAGAATGAAACTTCAGACATATCAACTTTATCTAACAAAAATTCTAAGTATTTCAGAACATTTGATAAGTACACTCTGTAAAAGAAACTCTGAGACTCTCAGATCATTATGACAATTATCAGACTCTGACTTTGAAATATACAAGACATTCTGACTCTCAAATGTTAAAGAACAATCAAACTCTAACTCTGAAAATTACTCAAGACAAAAGGGAAGTTTCTATTCCTTATTTATATTTAATTCAGGGGGAGATTCATCATCTCAGGGGGAGTTTTAATTACTCTATGTTCAATTAAACAAAATTTATGATGTTTTTGTCATCATTAAAAAGGGGGAGATTTTTAGAACACAGATTGGTTCTTAATAATATCTCTATGTTTTGATGATAACTATTATGAAATTTTGTAATTAAGAATTATATACTCTAAAATTTGCTTGAGAGTGTTTGCTGCAGATATAAAAATAATTATCACTCCAGAAGCAAATCAGAACTGAACATAAGAAATATGCTAGACTCTGAAGCGTCAGATGCATCCATTAGAAGATTTTGAATGCTGCCAACAGAAGATCCTGAGCGCTGTCTCCAGAAGGATCTGAAGCAGAAGCTCTAGAAGGATCTGAAGCAAAAGCTCCAGAAGAATCTGAAGCAAGTCAGAAGCATCTGAACCAAAGAAGAACTATGTATGAAGAGTTTTCAAAGCATAGTTACTACAGAAGATTCTGAAAGTACTAAAGCTGCCAGTACTGAGGATCTGACTCAAATATGCTCTGAACTTACACACGCTAAAAGCACACCTGCTGCAAAGACTCTGATTCAGCAAAGCTCTGATCAACATCAGAAGGCTCTGATCAAATTAGACTTTGATGAATCTTGCTGAAAATTGAAGAAGAAGAATTCAAAGATTATGTCCGTTGGAATAATTCAAACGACTCTTTACTTATTTATGCTAAACACAAGAACACAGACAAAAAGGATTCCTTTGTGCTTTCTTCTTCTAGGAAAGGTCACTTGATGTGAAGACAAAAAGGCTCAGACCTTTTGGACACTCTTCTCAACGTGAAGTTCTCTTGGATCAAGCTGCCTATAAAAGCAAGTCTTCACCCATCTTCTTCAATCGACGTTTTATCTGAAAGAAATCAATATCCAACGCTCTCATATAATTCACATTCTTTCTAAGAATTAATTTCTTTGTTCTTAATACTAAGTGAAATATCACAGTTGTGATAAAGCTTTTTAGAAGCAATTTAAACACTTGTATTTGTTATTACATTTGATTGTAAGAAACCTTAAGAAGATCCAATTAGGATCAGTAGTTCTTGAGAAGACTTTGAACAGTTGTTCTTAGTGCTTACTATTGTAATCAGTTGATTAAATAATGGATTAAGTCCTTGTTTGAGAAAGGCAAATCACTCTAGGAAGAGTGGACTGGAGTAGTTAAGTTCAACGAACCAGGATAAAAATACTTGAGTTTTATTTCTAAGTTTTTATCTTCATACTTATTCAACCCCCCCTTCTAAGTATTTTCTCACCTTCAAGACTTACCAATGAAGAAACATTTTTCTGAGATGGATCTTTGTGTGCCTGTACAACCTGCATAATCTGCATCTGAAAAACCAATCAACTATATGTGAGATTCTCTTGAGAAAAATAATCCACGAGCAGGGCATCCTTTTAAGTTGCGGATAACACGTGTTGCAACATTATGATGAGCAGTGATAGGGTTGGTGAGGTATTGACTTAGTTTTTGAGTGATAAAAGTAATTTCGGGTATGGTAGTTGTAAGGTAGAGTAAACAGCCAACTAAACACCTGTATGCAGAAATATCATGATATGCAGAACCCGTGTCATAGTGGAGTTTGAAGACTTGATCAGCAGATGTTGACACTGGCTTTGATCCAAGAAAACCCGTGTCAGAGACGAGATCAAGGAAATATTTGCATTGGCATACAATGATTCCTTGTGAGAGGTGTGTAACTTCGAGACCAAGGAAGTATTTGAGCTGACCAAGGTTTTTGATTTGGAAAGTTTGGTGGAGAACTAATTTCATGTGATCAAATTCAATTAAATAATTCCTTGCAATAATTTTCAACATACACTAAGAGAAGTATGAATGTGTTGCTACTTTTCTTGGTGAAGAGAGAGTGACCAGAGTTGGCTTGTTTGTAATGTTAAGTAAAAAGGGTAGATGTAAGATTTTCATGCCAATTGTGACATGCTTGTTTAAGACCATATAAGGACTTGATGAGCTTGCAGACTTGATTTGGTTTGGTTGATGTGATTCCTGGGGGGAGAGTCGTGTAGACATCTTCTTGCAAGTCTCCATGCAGAAATGCATTATTGACATCCAATTGGTGAAAAAACCAATTATGGATAGTTGTTTATGCAATCACCATTCTGACTGTGGTCATCTTAGCTACATGTGAGTATGTATTAAAATAGTCGAGGCCTTCAATTTGATTTAATCTTCTGGCCACGAGGCATGGTTTGAATCTCTCAACTGAGCCATCTACATGAAATTTTACCTTGTAAACCCATATGCACCCAATTGGTTTGACCTTGGGTGGCACATCAAAAAGTTTCCACGTGCATGTTCTTTCAAGAGATGACAGTTCAGCTTGCATGGCTTGATTCTAACACTCAAACTTGCTAGCTTCAACATATGTCCTTAGCTCATGAAGGGTATTGATGGACATTATGAGATGATGAAAGGAAGGAGACAAAGAAGAATAAGACAAATATCCAGAAAGATTATATGATGTACCCGATGATGATTGGTGTGTCTGATCCTTGAAAGAGTTGCACAAGTTATCTTGGAGGTAGGGTGGTGTGCATTTGATTCGAGTCGATTCTTTAGGTACTTGGTCAATTTGGTTAAAGGTGTTTGGTGGTGCATCAAGTATGATGGTGTGAATAGTTTCTTCATTGTCAAGTAAGGTAGGTGTTAATGAATTGGTGGGTTGTGCATGGGAGGATGGGTTAAGAATGGGCGATAATGTGTTAGTAATAGGTAAGTCAATTGTTGTAGGGATTTGGTTGGTGGGTGTTGTGTGAGAATTGTGATCAGGTTTATGGATTTGGTAAATATGCTAATTTGAGGTGGATGAAAATTTGTGGGTGGCATAAGGTATAATGTTCTCATGAAAGGTTAGGTGTCTTGACACAAATATTTCATTTATGTATAAGTCAAGTAAAATTCTTCCTTTAATACTTGCCTTGTATCCTAATAAAACTGACTTTCTAGCCCTTAGATCAAGTATTAACCTATGAGATTATAGGGTTGAGGCATAGGTCAGGCATCCAAACACTTTGAAGTCTTGAATGTTAGAAAGCTTGTCATATGAAATGTGATATGGTTATTTTTGGTTGAGTGATGATGATGGAATCCTATTCATGAGGAAACATCATGTTAGAGGGTATAAGACCAAAAATGTTATGGAAGTTTAGATTGGTAAAGAATGGCTCTTCTTATATTGAGGATGATTTAGTGTTTTCTCTCAACACGACCATTTTGTTGAGGTGTCTCATCACAAGATCTTTGTTGTTGAATACCTTTAGAACCATAAAATCAAGGCATGATGAACTCAAAACCATTTTCTGATCTGAATATCTTGGGTGTGACATAGTATTGAGTTTCAATCATGGTAATGAATTCTTTAACACGTGAACCAACATCAACTTTGGATTTTAAAATCCTTGTGAATCTGATATGGTCATCAAGAATACTAAGGAAGTATCTATGACCATGGACATATTGAATGGAAAAAGGGCCTTAAATATCAAAATGCAATAAATCATGTTTTGATTGAGCATGAGATGTACTAATTTGAAATGGTAACTTCTTTTGTTTGGAAAAATGACATATGTCATAAATGTTTAATTTATTATGATAAATAATTGGGTACAATTGTGTCATTTGAGTCAATATATTATTAGACAAATGGCCAAGTCTAAAATTCCATAGGGAAAAAGGAGGAACTGTCATAGTACAAGGGGAGATTTCTAGTGTATTTACATTTTTTAGGTCATGAAAGATATGGTTGGGCTGATAGTTGGTGCTAGTGTTTACTTATAGCTGATATAGCCCATTCATGTCTAAGATGTCTGAATATCATGTATGTGACAATAAAGTGCAGTGAGTGTGACTTGACAATTTAGAGGTTGACAAAGTTTTGAGATAGATATGAGGTTCAAACGAAATTCAGGTGAATATATCACATTTGTGATATATAAGTGGGGTGAAAATTGAACGTTACTAGCACGGTGAACTAAAATTAGTTACCATTTGGTAAATGCACTTTAATAGGCTTAATTCTATAGAATGATGTAAAGTATGATAAGGAAGAACAAATTTGGTCATTAGCTCCAGAAACAATAAGCCACACTGTGTTATTATGACTTACAGAGCAAGCAATTACACTAAGGATACCTGACTGATGAATCTCACCTAATGAATGATTAACATGAGCAAAAATTGAAGTGTGCAGTTGGTTGGTGCTTAAGCAAGTTTCAGGACCTGCTGAAGGAATCAAGTTTGCTTGTCGAAACAAGTTCATGAGCCGATCATACCTCTCTAGAGTGATGCCAAGAGTAGTGGTTTCTTCTTGATTAACCTGAGAAGCATTGGATTGAGACTCAATGGAATTGCTGCTAGATGAATGAGGCTTGTTAATGTTGGGATGTTCATGCTTCTGATAACAATTTTCTATTGTATGACCGTACTTGTGGCAATGCGTGAAGTATCTTGAATTTCCCCTTCCATGAGTAGTCCCTTTGCCTCAACCAAAACCTTTCTTGGAGTCATATGTATTAGCAAGAATAAGGTCCCCCACAAGTGGTGCAACATTGCAGTTGTTTTCTTCTTGTGCAACTACAAAATATACTTTGTTGATGGATGGTAAGCATTCCATGAGTAGAACTTGAGTTTTCACCACTGAAAATTGATCATTCATTCAATCTAGTTAGAAATTGAATGACTTGATCTTCAAGAACATATTGTCTTGTTGATCTCATGACTTCACATATACATGGGTAAGGGTAAGTACATGATGGAATTGGACGATAAACAGTCATCTCATCCCAAAGAGCTTTCATCTTAATGAAGTAGTCAAACATAGCTTTGGCACCATGTTTCATGTTATTTAGTTGTAACCGCAAATGACCTGCACGAACTTGATCAATCTTATAGAATCTTTCTCTGAGATCATTCCGCACATGAATGAAATTTTTATGAAAAACAATGGTTTGGGCAATAGAATATGAAACAGAATTGATGAGACAAGAGTGTACCATATGGTTGCATTGTTCCCATGCAACTTGATTTAAATCATCAAAATCAGGAATCTCCATGGATCCATTAATAATAGCAAGATTGTTCTTTACTCCAAGGGGTCGACACATTGATCTGCTCCAAATTGCATAATTGTTTCCATCGAGCTTAGATGCAATGGTAACTGAGTTTGGACCATCACTAGGTTGCACATAAAATGGTGAATCAATTTGTGTGGGTGGTTGAGTCCTTGGTAGTATGGTGACACGATGCAAATCAGAGAAAAAGAAGCGGAAAAATGATGAAATGTAGTGGTTTGATCAAAGAAAATCACAAGTTTTAGTGGGAAACTTGGAACAAATAAGAACATTCAAGGAACTTGAGAAAATAAAGTGGAAATGCTCAAGAAGCTTGAAGAATAAGAAGAAGAATGAAGATCACAAAATCTCTCTAAGAGAGTGCTCTAAATACGATGTAATGAATAGAAAGTGATGAGTAAAATGATCTTCATTAATATGTAAGAGGTTACATGCTATATATAAATCTCTCTAAGGCTAATAATTATCATTATCATTATCATATAAAAAGAAAATTCTCATTATATATACACACACACACACACACACACACACACACATATATATATACACACACACACACACACACACACACACACATATATATATATATATATATATATATATATATATATATATATATATATATATATATATATATATATATATATATATATATATATATAAAATGAGAATGAATAAGTTATATGAGAATGTGAGCATGAATAATAACCCGCCGATTTAAAAGAAAAGTTTGAGATTAAATCATATCTTTCATTGAATCATGTGCCAAAAATCTAAAAAAATCAGGCGCTTTTAAGAGAAGTGAGAAATTAATAATCAATTTTAGAAATATATTTTAATTCAATGGCCCAAATTCATTCTTATATATATAGACACATACAGGGGTGGCAAAACAGATCGTCCGCCCCGCCCCGCCTTAAGCCCGCAATAAGACAGGCCAGACAAGCCCTCCAAGTGAAAATTGCCATAAAATCTAGCTCGCCCCGCCAAGGTGGCGGGTTGGCGGGCGGCGGCCTTGCCCGCCTACTTTTTAATTTATTCTTTTTATTTTTTTAATAGATTAAATTAGATTTTTCATTTATTATTTAGAATGATTTTTATAAAGCTTCATTTTAACAAATTTTACTTCAAAAAATATTGCATATATTCTCAAATAAATGTATAAAATAAAACCATCAAGAATTGAAATTACTAGAATTAACTAAAAAAAGGATGTGTTTAAGACGGGACAAGCTGAAAGAATAGGTTCGACGGATTTTGGCGGGTGGTGGTCTTTTGCTACCTATCCCGCTATTCTTTTGCGCGTGCACGAGCCATCCCGGCGGGTCACGACCTGTTTTTCCACCCTTACATACACAAGACTTTTATGATGTATGATAGATATAGTAGTACAACAATACACAATGGAAACTTATAACTACCATATGTAACAAGTGTAACCACTTTTAACAAACTAAAAACCTCTAACTAATTTGTGAATGATAGCTTGAGGAACAAGTTAGTCATCTCTAACTTGTTCATGGTGTAATAATAACGACTACTACGACCATGTAAGTCTAATATATTGTATGCGTCTGAGCTTTCACAACACTAAAAGAGGTTTTTATTAGCACTTTTTGACCTTTAATAATGCTTTTAATCAGTATTAAAGCCCATGTTATTACAATTTGTGTTGTAAATGGTATGATTGTGAATGTACATATATGAGTGGATTTCATATTGATTTTCCATTCATTACATATGTCCTATAAATATGACTCTTATTGTATTCAAAAGATGCACTCATAATGAGAATAATACAGTACACTATGTTTTCTCTTTTTTCCCTTCTACTTATTTTGTTTATTTTCGTAACACGTTATCACCATGAAACTCTACCATATAAATGTTGACTAATATAAGAGGTTTTACAAATAATTTAACAACAAAGCTCTAACCATAGCAAATAATATTGATTCTTGTTTTACTCATTTTATTTTACATTACTTGTTTTTTTTTATATTATATCATATCTTATTAGATAATCAAATACCCTTGAAGGATTACAAAATAATGTGTATGTTATATAGTTCTTGAAGAACTTATCAATCATTCATGAAGGATAGAAAAATAATAATTTATTATTATATATTTTCTAAAGAACATATCAAGCATCCCTGAAGGATAGCAAAATAATAATTTATAATTATATAGTTTCCGAAGAACTTATCAAGCATCTCTGAAGATTGAAGGATAACAAAATAATAATTTATTATATAGTTCCTGAAGAAATTATCAAGCATCCATGAAAGATAGAAAAATATGTTTTAAAGAACTTATCAAACACCCCTGAAGGATAGCAAAATTATAATTTGTTATATAGTTCTTGAAGAGCTTATAAAGCATTTTCGGAGGATTGCACCAAAATTGTTTTTCATCTTTATCATTGTTTGAAGATCTATGATCCAACTCTCGAAAAAAAATATACATATTATAAAGGATCCCTAGAGGATTGCACAAATAATATTTTTATTATAAATTTATTAAGATTGACAAATACTTATTTCAACATTGAATTTGATTAATTTGTGATTAATTTATTAAGATTTACAAAACTAATGTGATTAATTTAATATTTATTTCATTATTGAACATTATAAACTTGAAACTAATTTATTAGGATTGACACAAAAATGTTTGGGTATTGTTTGTTCTCATTGTGTTTTATAAGAAAATAAACCATTCAATAGAAAAGGTGTTAAAACTAATTTATTAGGATTGACAAATCTCGTATGCCGTGTACCCTGATGATGATAGATCATTGGATGTGTACAAGACTCTTTTAGACCTTGAGAAGAGGTTGAAAAACTAATTGATCCTAAAGTACCATATCTCAATGTAATTCAAGCAATGATCTATCCTTTTAATTATACAGACCATGATATATAAATTTCTATTACTTTATTAGTAAGATATAGTTTTTCACCTACACGGAGACATTGGAACGAAGTAAAACATATACTTCGTTATCTTAGGGGTAGATTAGAGTTAACAAGTTATGCAGATGCATGTTACTTATTAGACCCTCACAATGGTAGATCACAAAAAAAAATCATTTGTTTACTTATGGTGATATAGCTACTTCATGGAGACATGTGGAACAAAACATAGGAGAAATTTCATCTAATCACGAAGAAATTTTTAGCACTACATGAGGCAAGTCAAGAATGCATTTGGTTAAGATCTCTAATTCAACACACGCAATAGACTTGTGGTTTGACTTTTGGAAAACTGTATACGACAACAATATATGAAGATAATATGCATGCATCACTTAATTGAAATATGAATACATTAAAAGAGACTGAACAAAACATATTTTCTAAAGTTCTTTTCACTCACAATCTTCAAAAAAGTGGCATTATAAGCATCCAAAGACTTCGTTCATGCGATAACCTTCTAGACATTTTCTCAAAAACACTCACAAATAGAACTTTTATCTAACTAGTATGGAACATTGATCTTCATCATCAAAGAAATGATAGTTCAATTGAAGGGGAGAAATAAATTTATCGTAAAAGGATATTGTATGGTATTTCCTACATTAGATTTTTTTCCCACTAGTTTTTTTTTCTAGAAAGGTTTTAACGAGACATATCCTAAACGAACATCTCAAATAATTTTTTTCCTTGTTTATAATAATTTGTATTGATTAGTATCAAGTCAGTTCTCTCATCATGATTGTACTCTTTTTCCTTCACTAGTATTTTTCCCATTGGATTTTAACTAGTAAGATTTTAATGAGACATATTCTTGATGGAGATCCAAGGGGGAGTTTTATAAATGACATGATTGTGAATGTCCATAAATGAGTGGATTCTATATTGACTTTCCATTTATTACATATGTCCAATAAATATGATTCATATTATATTCAAAAGTGAGAATAATACAATACACTATATTCTTCTTTTTTCTCCCTTCTACTTGTTTTTTATTTTTATTTTCATAGCAGTTTGGATATTATTATAGTTTGAGTCTTTAATAATACTATTTAAATAAGCACTATAATAGGCCTTATCGGAAAATAAGATTTAATAACACTTTATAGAAAAGCATTGTTATAAATTTCATTTTTATAAAAAAAAAATGAGATCATTGAAAGAACTTATTTTTTTAAAAATGAAAAAAATTAAAAATTATATTCTTTCCATCCTAAAATAAATGTTATAGTTGATACTTTCACACAAATTAAGATAATGTAATAAACGAAGAAAAAGAGAATGGTGATTTTATCAAATTATGAGTATTAACTAAAAGGTAGAACTGAAAGATAAAATTTAACGTTGCATTGGAAACTAGACCTTTCTTTTGGGACAAATTATATTTGAAATTCGATACTTACTTTAGGATGGAGAAAATATTATTTAGTCATTCAACTTATTCTCTATAAAATAATCTAGCAAATATGAAAATTACATGTTTCATCATAAAAGTATAACTAAAATATATTAATTTGATAATTTGTGAAAAATAATTTTTCGAAGAATGAAAGTGAAGTATGAAATTATGCATGTTAAATTTATACTCTATGATGACAATATTTTTTTTAGTCAAATAAATAAATAAATAAATATATATATATATATATATATATATATATATATATATATATATATATATATATATATATATATATATATATATATATATATATATATATATATATATATATATATATATATATATATATATATATATATATATATATATATATATATATATATATATATATATATATATATATATATATATATATATATATATATATATATATATATATATATATATATAATATAAAGGCAATACATTGTTTTGATGTAGTCTATTTTCTTTCCTCTTTTACCCTTTAAAACTAAGAAGTTACACAAATAAAAATTAACTACTCCCTCCATTTTATATTTGAATATTGTACAAAGTAATCTATAACAATATATAAAGGCAATACATTGTTTTGGTGTAGCCTGTTTTCTTTCCTCTTTTACCCTTTAAAACTACTTAGAAGTTACACAAATAAAAATTAACTACTCTCTCCATTTTATATTTGAATATTGTACAAAGTAATTAGTTATTTGAAAGGAAAACTCACTTTAACTTCTAATTAAAAACTATATTTAAATAGCTTCTCCTTATAAGTTATGTCTTTCATTTCTAACTCAATAGATCCATAGAAGTCAAAAATGGAGAAGAAGAAAGACTGCAGGAGGAAAATTAGAATCCAGATAATGTTCATGATGATGGTAGAAAAGAGAAAGCTACAATTTACCGATGTCATAATATGGATTGTGAATCACACAATGATTTGTGTTAGAGTTAATAATTAGGGCATTTAGATTCTTCAATCTAATTTTTTGATTTGGTTTTTTATTTATTTTCATTTACTATTTTGTTCTTTTTACATAAACAAATCCATATGTGAAATTGGGGTTTGAAAATTGAGATTATTGGATTTTTTTTAATGTCTAATACTTTAATTTTTCTCTCTATTGTAGAAGAAAAATGAATCATTATCTCTTACGAAAGAAAAAAAAGTGTGTTCTAATGTCTATGATCAAATAAGAATGACTATTTTTATTAAATTTTTTAAAAGTTGGTTTTCTCTCTTGAATCTTTATCTATTATTGTTCCAATTTTACCTGTGTAATTTGCAAAAATTTTAAAATATAAACAATATCTCAATTTTTAAATTGTATAATTTCTACAATGTGACGTAAACATTAATCTATACTTATCTATACCTATAGATAGAGACAATATAACATTTTGGACTAACCTATATTTGTTAGATATTTGACCTTTAACTGTTATTTTAAAATCAACCACATATACAAAATAAATTTAGTAAATAATAATTGTGTCATTCTCAATTTAAAACTTTAATAATTTTTTATCATCCTTATCTTTAACTTCCTAAACAATTATCTCTCTTTCACTTGCAAGTTATTTTTCTCTCTCTCATGAATTGTTAATTTCATCTAAATTCTCTTTCACATGCAATTTTATCTTTCTTTCCATTATTATTGAATCTTTGAATTGTGTGAATTGTGTATACTGTCAATGTGTCTTTGTGATTACCTACAGTATAAATATAAAGAAAAGGTTTTGTAGAAAGTTAGAGTTGTTACAAACCATTGTATATCACTGTATATTTTACCAATTATCAAGTCATTTACTATACCATCATTCAACTCCTCAAAAATACAAACTTGAACTATATATATTTAATTTTTTTTATTAATGCATCAGAAAATAATTGATCATTTTTAAAATATCCAAAAAATTATATGATACTTAATTATATTGTTTAGGTTGCTATTGAGATTAATCTCTAATCTTGTCATCTATAAGACTCACATTCACAAATAAAATTACAGTAATGGTAAATATAGGCTTTAGAGTTTTTTTGTATAATGTCAAGTCTAAGGCTATGAATGGTATTAAGGGTTGAATATCGTTTAAAGATTGAATATATTTGTGTTTATGTTTTCATCATGATTTTTTGTTTAATGATAACCAATTATTAACTACTTAACAAAACAAAGAAAGAGGAACAAATAAATGCCATGTGCAAAGGAGATTGGGATATATAGAGAGGTAGAGATACTGATGAGTGATATAAAAAAAGAGTTAGAGAGAGATGAAGAGAAAGTGAGAAAGAGAGAGAGAGAGAGAGAGAGAGAGAGAGAGAGAGAGAGAGAGAGAGAGAGAGAGAGAGAGAGAGAGAGGAAACACATATTAGTGGCAACATCCACATATAAATTATAAGAAAGGTGAAGTTACAAAAATAAATAACAGCTACCACATTATTTTCTTTTCTAAATATGCCTTTTTTTATTAAACAGAACATCGAGCATGAAAAATAATAGTAAGATTATTAATGTTCTTTATTGTAAAATATGTGAATATTATTTGTTGTTATTTTATATTCATTTATAATTCGTATGATTTCTACATTGTGATATTATTAAAATTTTAAGACATTAACAATATACATTAGTTGTCTTCTTACTTTTATTTTTTTTAATTATGTAATAATATTATTTTATGTAACATTTAATTTATTGATAAGTTTTAATTTTCACATTCTACTCTTTATATTATTAAATTAATTTTAAGTTGACATTTGCATTGTTAAATTGGTCTGAAGATATTTTTTTAGTATTAAATTGGTATGAAGACATTACTAAAACATATTAAAGTTAATATGTATCATTATATTTTTATGTTTTTTATAATTGTTCTTAATTAATATTATTTTTAATGGAATATACACTACAAGAAAACATTGAATTAGCTAGGGGCATGGGCTAGGGGGAAAACCCTTCACTAAAATAGAACCATTTGCTTGTGGTTAAACCCCTCGCAAAATGCAAAATAGGAGATAGAAAAAATATAAACATTTAGCTAGGGGATACCCCTCGAAATGAAGGAGGGAAACTTTTTTGAATTTTGAAATGTACTTTTACTAGGGTTCAGCGCAGTTTTTGGTGGAAAAGCTGAACAATTTGCGAGGGGGTAGCCCCTCACCACGTCACGTTCACAATTTGCGAGGGGCATCCCCTCACCACTTGTCCTACTTTAGTCAAATCCCACTGAAAAAGCATTTATTCCTCTGCATTTCTCTGCAAAATGATCTGTCACACGCGAAAGGTGGCTAGGGGAAGCCCCTCGCAAAATGCTTACTGATACCCTGCGTGGAGGGGCCCCTCGCAAAATAAAATATTAAATGCCAAATTTATTTCACACTGTAACAGCCCACACATTTATACGTTTATTCCCTTCTTTCTTCTCCATTTCTCCCACAATCTTCTTCTTTTCCATTTCTCCCACAATCTTCTTCTTTTCCATTTCATTTTCAAAGTTTTTCTTCCCTATTCTTCTTCTTGCTCCTTCATGTTCCAACATTTTTATTCCATTTGATAAAAGTAAATTATTTTATTTATTTATATTATTTTTGTATTTATAGTTTATTTTATTGTTTAGATTTATTAATTAATTTTATTTATTTATTTGTTGTGTTGCATGTACTGTGGATAATATAAGCTATCAAATTTTTGTTAAGAGGAGCTAGGAATTTGGAAGAAGATCAAAATGTACACACTTTTGTTTTTTCTTAAAATTTTAGATGAATATTTATTTCGAAAGTTATGTGTGTTGGTGGCGGTTGATAAAACAAATTTTAACATAACATATTTATGTATATTTTTATGAAATAAATTATGTGTGTTGGTGGCTGTTGAAAATTATATATATTTTTATGAATATAACAGATATATATATATATATATATATATATATATATATATATATATATATATATATATATATATATATATATATATATATATATATATATATATATATATATATATATATATATATATATATATATATATATATATATATATATATATATATATATATATATATATATAATTATAAAACAGATTTTAATATTTATATTATAAATAGATTTTAATTAAAATATTAGTATTACATATATATTATAAAACATATTTATCAAACAGATTTTAATTAAGATATTAGAACGGATAATATAAAACATATTCAGATTTATATTATAAACAGATTTAAAACATATATTATAACCATATATTATAAATATATTATAAACAGAATATTATAAAACAGATTTATATTATATATTTATTATTTAAAACAGAATATTTATTTAAAGCAGAATATTATATATTATATATTATTTATTTATATAAAACGGAATATTTATTTATTAAATATTAAATAGATTATATAATTAAACAGAATATATTATTTATATTATATAAAACAGAATATTTAAAACAGAATATTTATATTATATCATATTAAAACAGAATATTATTTATTTATATTATATTAAATATTAAACAGAATATAAAACAGATTTATATTATATATTATTTATTTAAAACAGAATATTCTTGTAAAAAGTATGTAATAAAAATTTTAAAAAAATTATAAAATGTAATAAAACTTTATTATAAAATATATTAAATTATAAAATGTAATTATAATTATAATTATAAAATGTAATTAGTAATAAAATTATAAAATGTAATTAGTAATATATTTATAAGAAACATAATATAATTAGTAATATATAATTATAAAATGTAATAAAAATTTATTATATAATATATTATTATTCTAATTTAATTATTTCAATATAACTATTAATTTTAAAAAAAATAATATAATTATTGGCTAGGGGTTAACCCCTCGCAAATCCCAAAACGTGGGACAGCTGGCTAGGGGTTTAACCCCTCGCAAATGTATTACACAACTGGCTAGGGTATTCGCCCCTCACTAATTTCAGGAATCACGTGACTTAGCTAGGGGCTTATCCCCTCGCAATCTGTTCTGACAAGTCTGAACCCCTCTCTAACTCTAGTCTGTGGCTACGTCTGTGGTGTAAGAGGAGGATTTTTTTTAATTACATTTTGCGAGGGGCTTATCCCCTAGCCATTTTTGCGAGGGGCTTATCCCCTCACCAATTATTTGCGATGCCCTGATTAGCTAGGGGCTTTGTCCCCTCGCAAATTATGGTTTTGTGATGAGTTTTTTGATTTAGTGAGGGGTTTAACCCCTAGCTAAATCCGTTTTTTCTTGTAGTGATAGGTCAAAAACACCATTAAAAAAATTACACGTGTTAGCGAAATAAAAAAAAGCGGACAAACGGACACGGAGTGCCCGTTTGAACGCTAGTATATATAACCAAAAGAAAAGAGAAAAGTCCAAAAGGGAGAACCACCTCAAAAAACTTCAAGACGTAAGAAGTGTCCAACAAAAATCACCACAAAACATAAAAAAAACTCCAAAGAGAAACCCATAACACCCAAGGAAACTAGGCCCACCAAAACACCACCAAGAGCATCGAAACACCGGGAAAGAAAAACAAGTAGAAGAAACAAATTAGATCTAAGACCACCAGACCCACTATCAACTAAAAAAGAACACAATTGGCAACGCCAAAACCACTAAACACTGAAGGAGCGAGCCATACCACTCAAACTTCTATTGGCTAAGACAAATAATAAGATACCAAAACTAATTTGAGAAGGAGTGAGAGTTCAACCTTGACCTATTAAGAAACCAAGTCTAGGCCAAATGAATACTCTTATTCTCTACCTCGTTCACATTAGATGACAAACCAAAGACAAGCTTATCGTTTCGCACTAGCCAAATAGACCAAATCATCATTTTTCAAATCATAATAAAACCGAATCTATATTTAGAACTCCCTTCTAACGAGTACACAAATGCGAAAAAACTCCTTAGATCCTTAGGAAGAACAACCTGGAGCCCTAACCACCCAAACACCTGATACCAAACAGTGGACAAGATATTACAAGTAACAAAAAGATGGGAAATAGTCTCTAACCAATTATCACAAAAATGACAAGAAACTCCCCTTAAATCCAAAATAACCTTCCACTTGAAAAGATTCTCCTTAGATTGGAATTTATCTTACAAGACTTGCCAAGGAAAAACTGAAATCTTAGAGGGAGCCTAACTTTCCAAAATCAGAGTGAGGGACTTCAAAGGATCATGGGAGTCCACCTAGAAATGTTAAGCAGAAGAAACCAATAATAAACTATCTCTAAAATGCCTCTAGACCCAACTATCCCTCTCATTCGATAATTGAAAATTGTTGGAGGATTAATAAAAATGCAACAACCATAGATTTTTTATGAATGAAAAAAAGTTTCCTCGAACCAAGATCCCACACAACCCTCCCCTTTTCCCACCTCCCCATCTTTCCCACCGAGGAAAATTGCCTTTGGGAGATAGTGATGAGCCTATAAAACTTCGATCTCAGGGTAATATTCATAACCCAAATATCGCCCTAGAAAGAGGTCAAATAAACATACCCAAAATTTTCTCAATAGCCTATTTTCAAACAAATTGGTGGGGTCATCCTTCTTAGACCCAAGGAGGGACACTCCTTTCCACTAGGAAGAGACCAAATTGGACCCTAAGACCCAATCCCCATCCATGGAAGAGACTCTGAAAATACCATATCTAGAAACCAAAACATCAACCCACAAACTAGAAACACCAGACAAGAGACGCCATCTCCATTTATCCAAGAGTGCTAGATTAACCACCCTAAGATCTCTAACCACAAGACCACTAGCTTCTTAGGCGGCGTAAAATAAATATATAATGTTTGCAATATAAAAATGCTTACAGAATGCTCAGATTAAAGTAATTCAAGTGTAAGGATAAGATCATGAAAATAATTTTAGACAATTTAAATATTTAATTTAGAGGAAGAAGTTATTTTAATTGAGTATTTATTTTAACTATTTTAGACAATTTCTAGTCAATGAAATATACTTCTATCACACCCTCATTTTCATCTTTTTCATGTGAAATTCTTCCATCTTATTCCACACACTCATGTTACACCTCCATCACCAATTTCGTATTTAAATTTAATCATGGTTATACACCACTAACATTTAACCCATATCCATTATATTTAACATCTTGTTACTCATATGTTTACCCTTCAAGACCACCAGACCTACCGTCACTAAAGATTGGAGATCTTCATGGAGACCTTAAGCAAGCTAGATTTGCACTTGAAATGGATGGTGTGTTGAGATTTGATGGTTAAGACTTGTGGACTGGTGTAGAAAATGGGATGATTCAACTTGGAGATATATTAGATCGGGGTGAAGATGAAATTTCTATCTTGTCATTGATATTATAATTAAATAAACAGGAAAAAGAAAAAGGTGGATTTATGTTTCATGTAAATGGAAACCATGAGACAATGAATGTGGAAGGGGATTTCAAATATATTGAATCTAGCAGGTTTGATGAATGTAATGATTTCATGAATAATTTAGAAGATGATTGGGAAGAAACATTTATCGATTAGGTCGATGTATCTAAAAATTGGAATAGAGATCAAACAATGTCTAAGAGTCATTGGGGATATTGGAATTTAGTGAAGAGGAGAAGAGATGTATCATAAACAAAAAGAGGAAAGAGAAATGAGGAAAAAAACAAAGAAAAAAAGATACTCCCTACGTCCCAAATTATAAGACGTTTTAGGTATTTCACACAATTTAAGAAATGCAATTATTGTTGTGTGGGAAAGTGAAATGATCTACAACTTAACAAAATAGATGTAACACCCTTACAAACCCCACGGGAAATATATGAATAATCAGAGTAAATTATCATGCATTCACAAAAGGGCGTCACACATAACTTTCAAAACATCAAAAAAATATCTGTCATGCTCATTAACACTTTAATAAATAATTATGCTTTTCAAGATTTCACTTTGCATGTAGCAGCGGATTCAATTTATATTCATATTTCTCTCAACAGAACATTCGTGTTCATCACATAAATCAACATTACATAGGCACTAAGGCCAACATCATAATAATTCTATAAATATAAAAACATAGTATAGAGTATATAATGTATCTCTAAAATATATAAACCAAGCGATCCTAGTGTTACATGACCAGAGCATGACTCGACCCAATGAATCATCAGTTTATCATTCTCGACATGGGCAGCCATTTTGCGATAATACATGATCAGATGACTCTTAGGACAGGTGGCACCTTCATAACGATCGAAGTTTGGAGTTTTGAACTTCGGGGGAATAACCAAACCTGAGACCAAACAAACATCCCTTGCAGCAGTCCCAAAAATTTGATCGCCCTCTACTTTTTTCAATCTCTGGACGATGGTGTCTACTTCCTCACGAAGCTTGTCATGTTTCTCATGAACTTCCACATTCTCATCGAGATTATCAAAGACTGTCTCATTGAAATACGGTTGCGCACGGGTGTGTACAACAGGTGGTGCAAAGATAGGAGCCCCCCTAGGAACTTCAGAAAATAAAGGCACGGCTTGCTGAACAGGCTGATTAATCGGAACAGTGGCTTGAGGAGGCACAAACCCGGGAGCAAGACCATAAGGTGGGTCCCTTGCTACGGTCACACTTGGTGGAGGGTCCACAGTAACACCGGTAATCTCGGAAACAACAGTGGGCTGGGTATCCATCTTAGCATTCATGACCTGTAACAATTCCATCATACGCCCCATACCCCCTCGAAGGTCTTCAAGTTCATTGCTAAGGCGATCAATCTCTTTTGCCTGATCCTCCATTCTTTTCCGAGTTTGAGCTCTGGTGTTGTACTGGTGCCGAGAACTCAGGGTGACGAAACTGGAAGGCGAGAGAACCGATCATGAGAAAACGGAAGACACATGCAATGCAAGAAAGTATATGATGCTATGATGCAAATGCAAATGAAGATTTCATGGAATTCAAACATTTACGAATGTCGTGGGGTACCAAGGAAATCTCTTTCTTGTTTTTCATTTTATTTTTTTATTTATGGTATCCCGCGGTATCCATAAATGATATTTGAACTCCATGAAATACAATGCAATGAGATGCTTTATGGATGCAATGCATGAAAACACACAAAGTCCTAGGTTAAAGGAACGTGAGCGGAGTCAAGGTCTACCCATCCCAAAAGGAGTGTACTATAGGTTAGTTGTACCTGCCGAACAAGGTTCTACAAAGTGCCCAAAGTCATCAGTCCATCTTTCGGATATTATCAACCTTCAGACTGACTCAGGGGTTAATAATATTCTCAAGAGAACCTCTTTTGAGTGTAGTATCGCGTGGCAACCATTGTAGGATTACTCCCACATAGCTCCCGCACTACGTCCTAAATAAGGCCAAGGTGGTGTAAAGGTACTACGGTTCCCAATATCACAGACTCCAATCGACCATGGAAAAAGTTTTCGCGATTACTCGTTCAACCGAACCATTTTCGAAAAGGTCTCAACTGAGCGGTGATTCTCGAATTAGCTTGGTCGGGATTCACTCCCTATAAGCCTCATCGAATATATCCCCATCCTATAATAATGTCACTAGTCCGGGCGTAGGACTTATCTCACTGCACAAGGAACAATCCCACCATCAAAGCACAAATATATACATGCAAATGAATAACAACACAGATAGTAGTAAATATGAACAAGTTAGGGATAACCCTCAAAAGTTTAGAAGAGTCCCCAGTGAAGTCGCCATTTTCTGTTGCGGTGGAAATAGGATCACAAACTATTAATGAGTTTGAATCGCAATTCAATTCACAACCGCTCTTTGATTTATCCGAAGGAAAAGGTCAAAAGAGGGAAAACCTATTTTGCATCGTAAACACAATGCGGGGAAAGATCTAGGGTTCGGGGGTTGGTTAAATTTAGGGAAGGTATTAGCACCCTAAACTTCTGTAGTACTCTACAGGAACCTTTTGTTCAGATGTTTACTGAGACAGCCTATGTCCCATTAGTGGAATTCTAATGAAACCTTATAAAAATACAGAAAAATTTGAAATTTTTAAAGGACAATACTTAATTATTTAAAAACATACTGTTTCACATACATATGCTTCAAATATATTTTACAGAGTTTGACACCGTTAAGACTAGCGGCCTTGCCACATAGATAAAACATAAAATAAAAGTACAGAAAGGAAACCAAAAAGAAAGCATACCAAAAGGGACCTCCTAAGTCCAACAAGACTGACACTTATACTGACTGTAGTAGTAGGGATGTGATTAGCGTTTGACAAAACACTAACAGCTCCCAATCTAGATGTTATAGTAACACATCTCCACGTCACTTCATATCCTTTCCTTCTGAGTTGTCGGGAAGTACGCAAGATTCGAGCTCATCGTCTGATCGTCATAAAATAATCCAAAATGCAAAACAAAAATGACACAGGGCTAAGATTCATGTACAAGTTTAAAAGTGGGAATGAATGTGTAAAATAATAATATATATGGAAACCATATTTATACAAACAAGCGTATCTTATACCCACAATTACATATACTTTATTTATTCTAATGCATCCCTGAACTATATGCTGACTCAGGCCACTAAACGCTGTCAATGATATCTATCCCATTTACCAAGATCAGATATCACTAGACCACATGCCACCAACGTACTCCCAATTACCAAGAGCTACGCCACCTAACTTCACATGGAGCCTAGGTGTTATAAGTCGATCGTCCCTGAGAATTCAGGCCAAGAACCTTGTCTTGCCTAGCATGCATAGATAATAATCCCCGTCGGGATTGCAGGCGACTGATCAACCTCGTGCGTCCCATACCGCACGGCGGTGGACTTACACATTCCTTAATGCAAGTCTATATGATCACTCACTCATCTTGTGGCAACTCTTAGCCATAAGTATTAAGTTAATAATGGGGAATTATCGTATCAACTTTTCAAGTTATACTTATTATCTAGATACTTAGGTTGAGTACCAAATCCATCCAATGTCTTGCCATATTTGATCTTTGTCCTTACATAATAAGTTCAGTTTGTATAATGGGTAATTGTATGGTTAACTTCCCAGGTAAGAGAGGTGGACTGTAAACGGCATAGTCGACCAAGTCTTTCCTTAGCCAGAACCCAACCAAATATAACTACTCATTGTATCCAACTTTCCTTATGTTAATGGGGATCAATTACTTAATATCTAGCAATGTTTTTCTCTCATTAACCGATTATTTCCTTAATCTATCAATCACAATCATTCAAGTATAAATAAAATAAACAATTATAAAATTAACCGAATAATGCAAGCACAATACAATACCAAATTGTCAAAGATTATTCCTATGATAATTAATTAAGGCCGGCGTAACCTCGCCTAGTGATTTGTGAAAATCATTATTTGAGAATAGGCTCTCCTTAATTATTTATCGCTAGTAGGGCTTAGGTCACCACTACACACATATATATTAAGTTATTTTACGCTAACCGTCCCAATCGTATACGAAATCTTGCCCCCACCTTTTGTTGAGTGTTGTTGAAAGTCCACAAGTGTTGTCTTCGATCTTTGCCAAGAACCTAATTTACGATAACCGTTGGATTGTACGAAATTTATGAAATAATTAGAATATAATTTATGGTTAATTGAACATAATCCCGTTATAACTTGAAATATTTATTTATTTAAATATATCATAATAACCTCCAAAATAATTATTAAATTCAAATATAAATTATATTATACCTCCTTTTGAATTTGTTTGTTTTAGAAAATTGTCAAGAGTATATTTCTAATAACATTTAAATTATAATAAAATTTGGGCATTATAACGACTTAAAATGGTAAAATTTATTTTGGACTTTATAAGTTCAATATATCGACGTCTGAACGGAATTTGCATAGAAAATTTAAAATAACCTTTATATAAATAACATAATTAAAATAATATAATTAAAATAAAATGGACATTATAACGGCTTACCGATTACTTATGAAAATGATTTGGGCAGAACTTTGACGTATAAAACTCCCTTGAAACTTTAGAAGAACTTTTACCACAAAATACTCTAAAGGTTACGAACCGATATCGTGGGAACTTCGATAACTAAAACTAATATTGCTATATGAAGAAATTAGAGAAGGAAAGAAGTAAAGAAGTAAGAAAGATGATTTGTGAATGAATGAATGAAAATGGGGTGGAAGAGACCCCTATTTATACTAGTTGTAAAATATTAAAATAACATAATTTATCATCTTTTGCCCATACCTTCCAACTTTTCAACTCTTGCTAGTAAATATGTCTCTATCAAATATTTACTAATCTTTCATCAATAGTGCTTTAGGTGTTCTAGTATGACTTTGTGAAAATAATTTATGACAAAGGTATGGGAGCTTGATTTCATGACATAATATTATGTAGGATATTAATAGAAAATGAGATATATATTTCTTTTATAAAAAGTAAAATGTTAATAATATTAATAATAATAAAAATAGTAAAAAGGATAGTTATTTGATATTTTTATTGTCTTAAGATTATTTTATTTATTAATTGGTTTATAGAGTAAAATGATAATATTCAAATAAAATAAAATCAATTAATAATAACAAAACAAGAACAACAATAATGATAATAATAATATGAATAATTAATTAACTTAAAGTTAAGGGTTTTAAGTACCAATTTAAATTTCAAAGTTTAGTTTATAAAATGAAACGATGATATTCAAATTGAAGAATAAAAGTAATAAATATAAAAAGTAATTAATTAATAAATTAATTATTATAAGTGTTAGTTTCAACATTTAATTTTTAATAACTAGCATTGTTAAAATCTCAAATCTAACTAGATATATTATTTAGTGTATGGAAAAATTAGGATGTTACATTACCACCCCCCTTAAAAGAAATTTCGTCCTCGAAATTTAGCGTACCTAAAACATATGTGGATACTTCTGACGCATGTCTTCTTCTCTTTCCCAAGTAGAATCACCAGTTACATCATCCCACACGACTCTAACCAATGGTATTTGCTTTCCACGAAGTTCTTTAATACGATGATCTAAGATCTTGACAGGTATAGCCTCATATTCCAAATTATCTCTAAGTTCCACAGTTTCAGGCTCAATGACATGTGAAGGGTCCGGATAATACTTCCTCAGTTGTGATACATGAAATACATCATGAAGATTAGACAAGTTTGGCGGCAAAGCAATGTGATACGCTACAGGTCCAATCCGCCGTAGAATTTGAAAAGGCCCGATAAACCTTGGTGTTAACTTCCTAGTTTTGATTGCTCGTGCAATTCCCGCCCTAGGAGTTACCCTAATGAACACGTGATCTCCTGCCTCGAACTCCAAAGGTCTTCTCCTCTTATCATTATAACTCTTTTGACGGTCCTGTGCTGCCTTCATTTTTTCTCTAATAAGTTTAACCTGATCTGTCGTTTGTTGCACGAATTCTGAACCCAATATTTTATTTTCTCCAACCTCATACCAACATAAAGGTGTACGACACTTTCTTCCGTATAATGCTTCATATGGAGCCATGCCGATACTTGAGTGAAAACTATTGTTGTAAGTAAACTCAATCAATGGTAAGAACTCGTCCCAACTTCCTTTGTGTTCAAGAGCACAAGCTCTCAACAAATCCTCTAACGATTGAATCGTCCTCTCAGACTGGCCATCCGTTTGGGGATGATAAGCTGAACTTAACCTCAGTTTTGTTCCTAACTCTAAATGCAACTGATGCCAAAAATTTGATGTGAATCTGGGATCTCTATCATTGACTATACTTGAAGGTATTCCATGCAATCTAACAATCTCCTTTACATATACCTGAGCTAGTCTCTCTAATTTAAACGTCTGGTTGATGGGAATGAAATGTGCACTCTTTGTCAACCTATCAATGATCACCCAAATTGCATCATGTTGTTTCTGAGTCTTAGGCAAAGCGGTTACAAAATCCATGGCTATTCCGTCCCACTTCCACTCTGGAATATCTAAAGGTTGTAGCAATCCGGCTGGCTTCTGATGTTCAATCTTTGCCTTCTGACATACCAAGCAACTTTGAACATATTCTGCTATATGTCTCTTCATTCCAACCCACCAAAACATTTTCTTCAAGTCTTGATACATCTTTGTGGCTCCTGGATGAAAACTCAACTTACTTTTGTGGCCCTCTTCCAAAATCAACTTTTGAATATCCTGATTTTGAGGTACACACAACCTTTCTTTAAACCTTAGGATTCCATCACTCCTTATGTTAAACTCTCCATTTTGACCATTTCTTATATTTTCCTTTATGCTCACTAGACGGTCATCAAGTTGTTGTTCATCTTTGATCCATTTCAGAAATTCATTAGACACGACAATAGCGCCTATGAATATACTTCCTTCATTGTGATGTACTCCTAAGTTTAAATCCACGAATTTGTCAATCAACTCTTCTTCCTTCAACATCATTGCAGATACATGAAGTTTCTTTCGACTCAAAGCGTCTGCTACAACATTGGCCTTTCCGGGATGATATTGCAACTCAAAATCATAGTCCTTCAAGAATTCCATCCAGCGCCTTTGTCTCATGTTTAAATCTTTCTGATCAAATAAATGCTTCAGGCTTTTGTGATCACTTAACACAGTGAACTTTGATCCATAAAGATAATGCCTCCAAATCTTTAAGGCAAACACAATTGCCGCTAACTCTAGGTCGTGAGTTGGGTAGTTCCTCTCATGCACCTTCAATTGTCTTGATGCATAAGCTATCACTTTCCTTTCTTGCATCAACACACACCCAAGACCTTGATATGACGCATCACAATACACATCAAAATTTCCTAATGGGTCTGGTAAGATGAGTATTGGTGATGAAGTCAATCTTTCCTTTAGCTTCTGAAAACTTTCTTCACACTCTTTAGTCCATTCAAAGTTTTTACCTTTCCTCGTTAACTGAGTCATGGGCAAAGCGATCTTTGAAAATCCTTCAATGAACCTCCGATAATATCCAGCTAGTCCAAGAAAACTTCGAATCTCGCCAACATTCTTTGGACTCTCCCACTTTGTTATTGCTTCGACTTTACTTGGGTCTACTGCAATACCTTCTTTACTAATTACATGACCAAGAAATTGTACCTCCTTCAACCAAAATTCACATTTCGAGAATTTCGCGTACAATTGAAGGTCCTTTAATATCTGTAGCACAATTCTCAAATGTTCTCTGTGCTCTACCTCATTCTTGGAATAAATCAGAATGTCATCAATGAAAACTACAACAAATTGATCTAAGTATGACCTAAAGATCCTATTCATGTAATCCATGAATACTGCTGGAGCATTAGTCAAACCAAATGGCATAACTAAGTACTCATAGTGTCCATAACGGGATCTAAAAGCTGTTTTTGGAATATCATCTTCCTTCACCCTGATCTGATGATATCCAGACTTCAAGTCAATCTTTGAGAATACTGATGCTCCTTTTAACTGATCCATCAAGTCGTCGATTCTAGGCAAAGGATACTTGTTTTTCACAGTGGCTTTATTGAGTTGTCTGTAATCCACACAAAGTCTAGAAGAACCATCCTTCTTCTTCACAAACAAGATTGGAGCTCCCCATGGCGATACACTTGGTCTAATAAATTCTTTCTCTAACATCTCGTCTAATTGTTTCTTTAACTCCGCAAGCTCTGAGGGTGACATTCGATAAGGAGATATAGAAATTGGTCCAGTTCCTGGAACCAAGTCTATAGAAAATTCCACTTCCCTAACCGGTGGTAAACCTGGAACTTCTTCTGGAAAGACTTCCGGGAATTCACAGACTACGGGAAAATTTTCCACACTAGGGGTTTCTCCTACTGACATGGAGAATAGCATCATAAAACTTTGAGTGAGGGTTTCAGCTTTGCTGATTTCTCCACTATCTTCTCCAAATGTAAAAATTTTCTCCTTGCATCTCAAGTTGACATCGTTGGCTGATAACCAATCCATTCCTAAGATGACATCTAGGTCTTGTAGCGGGAGTACCACAAGATCTACTAAGAATCTTCTATTTTCTAAGATTATTGGACAGTCTACACAGACTGAATAAGTTACCATTCTTTCTCCCGAGGGAGTTGTGATAGTCAACTTATAATCGTGATCAACAATTTCGAATCCCAAAAATTCAGCACAAGAGGTAGATATAAAAGAATGTGTAGCTCCTGAATCGAATAAAACTGATACCAACTTATCTCCAATTAAACACATACCTTGAATTAACCCAGCTGACTTTGAGATCTCAGCTCCTCTAATTGTAAATACTCTTCCTGTGGTTGGCTTATTTTGATTCTGAGGTCTCTGACCAACACTTGGGCCTCCATTTCTTGCTCTCCCTATGTTGTTATTGTTTATTAGGCCGCTCCTCTGGCCTGTTGGTTGACTTTGTCCTTGGGGACAATCTTTGAGAAAGTGGCCTTTCTGACCACAGCGAAAACAAGTTCCAATATTTCTATTTGGACAATCTTTGTTAAGATGTGCCCCTCCACAGCTGTAACACTTGAACATTAACCTTCTAGAATCCTGGTTATGATAAGGTGTAGGCCTTTGATATGGCCTACCCCCTCGTTGGATTCTTCCTCCGTGGCCTCGGTTAAAGTGGCCCTTGTGATTGTTGTTTTGGGTTGATCCTCCTGATCCATATTGATTCTTCCTATTGTCAATCCCTTCCAACTCCAGACACCTTTCTACTAGCTCACCAAAGCGCATAATATGCAGAGGTAAAACTGCCCTCTGGATATCATATTTCAATCCATCTTGATACTTTTCACACATCCATTCTTCCCTTGGATGCAAGCGGTAAAACTCAGAATACTTTAGCAAGGATTCAAACTTCCTAGTATATTCTCCCACCGTCATCACACCTTGACGTAGATTCTGAAATTCTCTCTCCTTCTCTTTCCTACATAACTTTGGAAAATACTTCCCCAAAAATTCTTCTTTGAACAAGGTCCAATTGATTTCTCTTCCTTCCTCTTCCAATAATCTATACTTTCCTCTCCACCAAGCTTCAGCATCGCCTGTCAGCATGAATGTTGCATAACCAACCCTTCTATTCTCTCTACAGTGAGTGAAAGAAAATATCTTCTCCATTTCTTGCAACCATTTCTCAGCACCCTCCGGATTAAAGTCACCACCAAACTGTGGTGGTTTTCCTTTCAGAAACGAGTTCAATCCTGTATCCTCATGCACCATTTCCCTTTGTTGTTGCTGAAAGAGTTGATGATCTCGAGTGATTTGCAGGATTTGAGCATTTTGTTGTGTTTGAACTAACACAGCTGCAGCAAGTTCACGAACATCTCGAGTGTCAGCTTGAGAGTTCGTTCCAGTTTGGGAATGATCTTCTCGTCCAATGGGAATGGTAGGTGCTCCTTCAGGAGTAACTTCATCACTCGCATTCCTACGTATACCTCTAGTAGTGCCTCTAGCAGCACTCCTACCACGCCTCGCACCTCTGACGTTCTGAACCATAACTTCCTGAAAAGGAATAGTTATTAGGTTCAATCATTCACAAGACATAAAGAACATAACAATTATGTATATTTATATCCCAATGAATGATTCATCGATAAGGATTTTTATCAAGTCTCCCACAGGCAAGGGATAATTGTGTCTAAAATGTTGAATTAATATCTTAAATATAACTAGAATTCAGGAAAACATAATCAACATTTAATGTATAAACAAAAATGTATCAATTTATTTAATAACAACGATTACAAAAATCGTGACCATGTCTCATTCAAAAACCTCTACTTGTAAACCAAGCTAAGACTAATAGTGGTAAAACTATAATTATCATTATTGCTACGAAATCTTTACCTAATTCTTCATGCTTGATGATACCAATAACAAACAAAATAATGACAAGAAGAGTGATGAATAAAAGAAAGGATTTAGCCATTTGAAAGGTATAGATAAATATTTAGGAATTGATATGAAAATAATGGATGGGTGTGAAGTATTTATAAAGTGAATTTTGTGAAGTGTCCGTTACGTTACCGTTGGGTTTGTGACCGTTGGGGAGGAAAAATAAAGTGTGCTAAATAAGTTTCCTAGACCATTATACTAGAAGGCTCTCAAGATGAAGACTCAATGCACAGAAGAAAAGTTATCATCCAGTTTGGAATCCAACTTGATACAGTCAGTATAATTCTAGACACTTACGGTCCGAGCTGAATCGACCAGCTCTGATACCATTAAATGAGACAGCCTATGTCCCATTAGTGGAATTCTAATGAAACCTTATAAAAATACAGAAAAATTTGAAATTTTTAAAGGACAATACTTAATTATTTAAAAACATACTGTTTCACATACATATGCTTCAAATATATTTTACAGAGTTTGACACCGTTAAGACTAGCGGCCTTGCCACATAGATAAAACATAAAATAAAAGTACAGAAAGGAAACCAAAAAGAAAGCATACCAAAAGGGACCTCCTAAGTCCAACAAGACTGACACTTATACTGACTGTAGTAGTAGGGATGTGATTAGCGTTTGACAAAACACTAACAGCTCCCAATCTAGATGTTATAGTAACACATCTCCACGTCACTTCATATCCTTTCCTTCTGAGTTGTCGGGAAGTACGCAAGATTCGAGCTCATCGTCTGATCGTCATAAAATAATCCAAAATGCAAAACAAAAATGACACAGGGCTAAGATTCATGTACAAGTTTAAAAGTGGGAATGAATGTGTAAAATAATAATATATATGGAAACCATATTTATACAAACAAGCGTATCTTATACCCACAATTACATATACTTTATTTATTCTAATGCATCCCTGAACTATATGCTGACTCAGGCCACTAAACGCTGTCAATGATATCTATCCCATTTACCAAGATCAGATATCACTAGACCACATGCCACCAACGTACTCCCAATTACCAAGAGCTACGCCACCTAACTTCACATGGAGCCTAGGTGTTATAAGTCGATCGTCCCTGAGAATTCAGGCCAAGAACCTTGTCTTGCCTAGCATGCATAGATAATAATCCCCGTCGGGATTGCAGGCGACTGATCAACCTCGTGCGTCCCATACCGCACGGCGGTGGACTTACACATTCCTTAATGCAAGTCTATATGATCACTCACTCATCTTGTGGCAACTCTTAGCCATAAGTATTAAGTTAATAATGGGGAATTATCGTATCAACTTTTCAAGTTATACTTATTATCTAGATACTTAGGTTGAGTACCAAATCCATCCAATGTCTTGCCATATTTGATCTTTGTCCTTACATAATAAGTTCAGTTTGTATAATGGGTAATTGTATGGTTAACTTCCCAGGTAAGAGAGGTGGACTGTAAACGGCATAGTCGACCAAGTCTTTCCTTAGCCAGAACCCAACCAAATATAACTACTCATTGTATCCAACTTTCCTTATGTTAATGGGGATCAATTACTTAATATCTAGCAATGTTTTTCTCTCATTAACCGATTATTTCCTTAATCTATCAATCACAATCATTCAAGTATAAATAAAATAAACAATTATAAAATTAACCGAATAATGCAAGCACAATACAATACCAAATTGTCAAAGATTATTCCTATGATAATTAATTAAGGCCGGCGTAACCTCGCCTAGTGATTTGTGAAAATCATTATTTGAGAATAGGCTCTCCTTAATTATTTATCGCTAGTAGGGCTTAGGTCACCACTACACACATATATATTAAGTTATTTTACGCTAACCGTCCCAATCGTATACGAAATCTTGCCCCCACCTTTTGTTGAGTGTTGTTGAAAGTCCACAAGTGTTGTCTTCGATCTTTGCCAAGAACCTAATTTACGATAACCGTTGGATTGTACGAAATTTATGAAATAATTAGAATATAATTTATGGTTAATTGAACATAATCCCGTTATAACTTGAAATATTTATTTATTTAAATATATCATAATAACCTCCAAAATAATTATTAAATTCAAATATAAATTATATTATACCTCCTTTTGAATTTGTTTGTTTTAGAAAATTGTCAAGAGTATATTTCTAATAACATTTAAATTATAATAAAATTTGGGCATTATAACGACTTAAAATGGTAAAATTTATTTTGGACTTTATAAGTTCAATATATCGACGTCTGAACGGAATTTGCATAGAAAATTTAAAATAACCTTTATATAAATAACATAATTAAAATAATATAATTAAAATAAAATGGACATTATAACGGCTTACCGATTACTTATGAAAATGATTTGGGCAGAACTTTGACGTATAAAACTCCCTTGAAACTTTAGAAGAACTTTTACCACAAAATACTCTAAAGGTTACGAACCGATATCGTGGGAACTTCGATAACTAAAACTAATATTGCTATATGAAGAAATTAGAGAAGGAAAGAAGTAAAGAAGTAAGAAAGATGATTTGTGAATGAATGAATGAAAATGGGGTGGAAGAGACCCCTATTTATACTAGTTGTAAAATATTAAAATAACATAATTTATCATCTTTTGCCCATACCTTCCAACTTTTCAACTCTTGCTAGTAAATATGTCTCTATCAAATATTTACTAATCTTTCATCAATAGTGCTTTAGGTGTTCTAGTATGACTTTGTGAAAATAATTTATGACAAAGGTATGGGAGCTTGATTTCATGACATAATATTATGTAGGATATTAATAGAAAATGAGATATATATTTCTTTTATAAAAAGTAAAATGTTAATAATATTAATAATAATAAAAATAGTAAAAAGGATAGTTATTTGATATTTTTATTGTCTTAAGATTATTTTATTTATTAATTGGTTTATAGAGTAAAATGATAATATTCAAATAAAATAAAATCAATTAATAATAACAAAACAAGAACAACAATAATGATAATAATAATATGAATAATTAATTAACTTAAAGTTAAGGGTTTTAAGTACCAATTTAAATTTCAAAGTTTAGTTTATAAAATGAAACGATGATATTCAAATTGAAGAATAAAAGTAATAAATATAAAAAGTAATTAATTAATAAATTAATTATTATAAGTGTTAGTTTCAACATTTAATTTTTAATAACTAGCATTGTTAAAATCTCAAATCTAACTAGATATATTATTTAGTGTATGGAAAAATTAGGATGTTACATTTACTATTTGCTTTATTTATTTGCTTAAGGTATATGTACAAAGGATTAAAAGTGAGAAAAAGAGACCTAAGGGGTTAATTCTAAGTTTACTCGGCAAGACATCGCATCTTGTGCCTACGTATCCTTACGGGAGTGGAATCAGAGTAATCGTAGTTCCCCTCAAAAGGGAGGTTAGAGACTTCTTGACTGTGGTCAAGGTCTCAAGGGGAATAAACGCATCTTAAGGACACGCTTACGTGGAGTGTAGAAACTCCAAATCTCTACGTTGAATTGTTAAGTTGTAATTAAGGTTAAATTAGGGATTCCACGGCGGGAAACCCTAAAATGAGCGCGGCGGCTCTTTGACCTAATGCTAGGGGTAAAATTGTAATCTTGCCTGCGGCGAGGCATTTGTGAAAATTAGGGTTTGTAAGGGTGTAATTTTGAGGGTTTGAATGTGTGAGGGTTTATGGACTATTGGCGCGGCGACCAAAAGCTAGACCTAATTCCTTCGGCAGTGCGTGCAATGTGACAGAAATATTGATGAAGGTGTGAGATAATTGAGTTGTAAACAGGGAATAAAAACAGAAGTTAAAGTCATGCAAACAGAAATTTAAAGGCAGAAATTTAAAGTGCGATTATTAGATTCGCGGGGTTACATATGAGAAGCAGTTACAATATAATAATGAACTCTGAATGAAAAATAAGATGAAATAAGTAATGAGCTGCAAAATGAACAAACGACGTTAGTGGGCGGAGTGAGACGACAATCAAATGAGATACGAGACAATGAAGAAAAAAGATACAAATTTGAGATTTTATTATTGTTTTATTAAAAAAAAAATTTAATATTAGCTTGCGAAAAAAAGTTTAAAATGTTTTACTCTTTTAAAAAAAAGTTTTATTTTTTAATATTTTTAAGAAAAGTTTTTCTTATTTTATTTTAAAAAAAGTTTTTTTACTTATTTTTAATATTTACATAAAAAGGTTTATTTTATTTTATTATTTTAAACAGTTTTTTTTTTTTGAATTATAAAAGTAAAATATAAAAAAAAAATTAAAAAAACATAAAAACAAATTTTTTAAAAACAAAACAAAAAAAATTAAATAAAGGGAGGGGGTTGGGCCGGTCATCACACCCGGACCCAACCCGGTTAGTGGTTAAACTAAAAAACATTTAGGGTTCTGGGAACCCTAATGTTATCGCGGCGCCGTTTACATCTTCTTCTCCTCTCTCGTCTTTCTTCTTCCTCGCGCTGTGATCCTCTTATTTCCTGAAACAAAACATGAAAAATAAGGACATGTGAGTTAACGCGTGAGGGTTTACATTTGTCTTTAGCCGATGATGTAAAGCTGAGGCTACGGAGTTGATTGCTCGCTGTTTGAACGGCGAAGGCGATCTCCTCCTTTGGTGTTTCGCGGCCGCCTTCGTTCGCAGATCATGTTGATGATTGGTGATGCTCTGAACGATGATGACGATCCCCCTTCGTCTGAGTTCGTGGCCGTTTGTTCACGACACCTAGGGTTTTCGCTCTCCTTCGTCCGTTCCTCTCTCGTGGTTACCCGTTAGGGTTTTCGCGATGGTGGTTCGTTAGGGTTCGCTCGCGATCTTCGTTCGTTCGCCTCTTTCTCGCGGCTACCCGTTAGGGTTTTTGATGGTGAGATTGTTCCCTTCTTATACTCTTCCGATTTCATCTTTTTGGGCCTTTAATCCGTGTTGGATTTGCGTTATTCTTTCACTTTCATGCGATTTGATTTTACCTGGATTTGATTTTGTCTGATTTGTTTGTTCTTTCAGATACTGATTGAATTCCAATGGGATACTTTCTGATACGAATTGGATTCATCTGATACATGATTGAATCCTGTTTCCTCTTTTAGGATTTGATTGGCCTTTCTAATTTCCAGCTGATATGATTCTTCTGATTTGATTCGGAGCTTTCTATTTTCAGAACTCTGTGATTGAATATTACATGACCCTATTCGATTTGTTTAATAATCTGAACTGATTTGTTTTGATCTGTTTTGGGACCAAACCTAATTGGATATCTTTTTTTTGAAACTGATTTGGATTCTTTCCTTCTCGAACAGGGGTTTTGATTTGGACTATGGCAATCTGTTTGATAAACCGTATTGGATTTGTTTTGGTTTCACAGATGCGTATTGTTGTTTAACTGGTTTCCAATTGTCTCTTCTGATGAAGGTTTCTGGTTTCATGGCAGATTATGGATTCTTCTCCTCTTCTTCTTTCAGAGAGGGCTGATGCTACGGCTTCGGTCGAGTCAGAATTGTCGGGAAAGGTATACGACAATGATGACATTGTTCTGAGCCTTCGAGGGATGTTCTTCGATGATGTCGTGGTTGCCTTCTGCTGGTTGGTTTCGATGCTCGGTTGTGACTGTGAGCTGGGCCATGATGCTGATTAACTGAGTCGTGGTGACCGATATGAACTGTTATGGTTTTGTGCACTCGTTTATCTTATGAACTGATATGTTTATGTTAGCTTATTCTTGTTCGTTCAAGTCATGCCATGATTTCATGCTGTTTGCATTCTGAACTGATATGAACTTCGGCTCTTCTGTGCAGTTTTGGCAGGTTGCTCTGATTGAATTGGTGATGATGATTTGGGCTATGATGTTGATTAACTGAGCATATGCCCTGCATTCCCAATTTTCCAATGTGACCTTCTTATTTGGTTTGGAAATGCCACAAACTGTTATGGCTTGGAAGTGATCCTTTTGTTATTGGAAATACTAACTGTTGCTTTGATTCTCTTTTTGCAGATGTTAGACTTGATGCCTTTTGTCCCTTGGCTCGAATTTTTCCGCAGCTTGGCCTTACCATAATGCCTTCGACAACACTATTGTTTGTGGTTATTCATTGATACTTGGAGTTCCTTTATGAATTTATGAGTTCATTTGGGGCAGCTTGGTTTTCGTTCTGAACTATTTTGCCGCAATTAGATGCGGCCTTGGCTTCATTTCACTTTTCTTGTTCTGTGTTGAACTTGGCTTTCATTTGTTTCTTTGTGCCTCTTCACACTTGTACTGGCGCAGGCTCCCTTTCGCCTAGTTTTGTTTATGCAGCTTGTTATGCTGATGATGTTTGTGGCTTTTCAGGTGTTAGAAATTTCGGAACCAAAGCGACTCAGACCTGCCGGCATCCGGGTCTGAGTCCAAACTTGCCTATGTTGCCTTATTCTCGTATCAGTTTGGAAATCCAATCGCGGCAAAACGAATCAGTCCCGCTTCTTTTATTACTTCTATCTCTCGGATGTCCCGTACCGATAAGAACAGGTGTTACCTGATCTGACGCCAACGGCGCGGATCGGTAACGGGGGTAGGACGCAGCTTCGGTTGTGCCACTCCCGGCACTCGATGATGACACTGTTCTGAGAGTGTCGAAAACAAAATCTAACATTTTTTTCTATCTGTTTGTTCTGTTTTGATGTGCAGGTTAATCGAGGACTCGTGGAGAAGCTCAAGGGCTATCATGAAGACACTTAGCAATTTTAGGACTTAGGATTTTTAGAGTTAATGTAATATCCGTAATTGTAATTTTATCACAATTAAGAATGCGAAACAATTCACTCCCTTTTGTATGATGATCCTTTTTATGAAATAAAATGTCAGATTTTCCTTTATATTCATGACCTGCTCTTGAATTTACTTACTTTATTTCTAGTTATAAATTATAAATATTTGTGAATAAATCCACAAATGTTTAAACTCATTAACGTAGTCATAAACTGTAAGCATTTCCCGAACAACCATTCTCGTTCGTTCATTTGTAGTCTTAATCTCAGCACTTGATTAAATTCAAATCGCATTCCAACTTTAAATTCTAACCAATCATTTTATAACCCAGACCCGGATGCGCGCTGTAATCAACACCGATTTAATATCAATGATAACCTTGCCCGTAATTGAATTCCATCGACCAAAGACTGTGATCGACAATCCAATAATACCCCAGTAAAACTGTGCCTTATTAACGGAGGTGTGCCGGAAATAAAATAAGTCTTAAATCCAGTTGTGCTCGACAAACTTTAATATCGACCACGTCGAATTGGCACCTTGATATAATCAGACCCGGTGATAGGTAAATGCCTCAAAAATAGTGTATCAAACGCCTCAGAACTTAATAACAGCCCGTCTTCAAGGAATTAGCAGAATTTTTGTAAAATGACCAAAATACCCCTGGAACCAAATCTGCAAAACAAAACACCTCCATAACTTGTTAGTGGTTAGCAAATGTACATATGAGATGATATGCGAAATGACTGACTAAATATAAGGGTAAAATTTGGGGTATTACAACTCGCTACAGTGAATAAGGGTCATTTCCATTCTACCCAAGTCTGGGGATGTTCGCTGGCAGCTCGCTACCAGCTCGCTTAGCGAACGACTCGCCACTCTGCTCGCCTAGCGAACATGCTAGCGAGTGTCTGCGTACTCAAAAACCCCAACCGTCCAAAAACCTCAGAAACTACCAAAATCACCCGATTCAATTCCAACAAGTTCCAGTAGTCTTAACCTAACATTCCTCGACTAAATTACACCATTAATTCCGGATTCTAACCGTTACCGATTAAACCATTTCTGACCTAGAATGGGAAAAGATGGAAAACATCCAAACAATCCAAACACACACATACATAATCACACACATTGATAGAATAATAAGATTTCACACCCTTACCCGATTAATCGAATCCTAGAGATTTGCTCTTGATGATTCTACAAGTTTCCTCTCTTTCTCTTCTTCCTTCTTCTCCCTCTATCTTTCTCTTCTTTTTCCTTTCTTTCTATTTCTATCATTTTCTTTTCTCCCTCTTTCCACTTATATCTCTTTCTATTTTATTTCCCTCCAAACATCTACTAAATCATTTTCTCACAAAATATCCAACTTAACATTAAATACTTAATGTCTAAAATACCCTCTAATCTATTTTCCCCGAAAACTCTCAAAATCGGTAAAATAGCATAATATGCAAACATAACATATTAACACATTAATTCCACAAATAAAATAATAATCATCCAATAATTAAAATAATTAAAATAATCCCAATAAATCAATTAATTAATAGAAATAATTAATTATTAAAAATTGGGCTGTTACAATAGAGGGTATATTCGGAAGAAAAAAATCATTAATGTTGTATTTGAATTCTAAAGTGACTTAAAATTTGGGACAAATATGGTTTGCAAAATGACTTATAATTTGGGGCAGAGGTTGTAAATGGTGTTGAAATATGGAAAAGAGAGATACATAAGAGAGATAAAACAAACATTCTTCCTCTCACACAGCTGGTGACATGTGGAATCACACCTCACAAAGCATCAAATCAGTGTGCAGCAATGCAGAAACACCTGTCGCACGTGCAAGTGCCTAGGTCAGTGCATCACCACCAATCACGTGGACAAATGTTCCTCTACCTTTGGATGGGAAATAAATTTTTTTCTCTTCCCACCAAAACTGGACATGAAACTAACCGTTATACTTCCCATTCATGAAATAATTTTACCTCATCAATTCAACATATTGGATAAGTGACTTCATGCATAAGAGGGGGTTAATTCTTGTATTTAAAATTCGTAATTACTTTTGTAGTTTTCTTAAATACACTTGAAATTTTGTTGTTAATTTCTTAATAATGAGTAAGTAGTTGTAGAAATAAAAATAGAAACATAGAAAATAAAAACTACAAGAGTTAGAGAGATTTCACCAGAGATTTATCCAAGTTTGGTCAAAAATTGACTTATTCTTGTCTCAGAGAGATTTTCTTGATATTTTGACTATAAACTTTGAGTTTTTATAGGTTATACTCATGAAACTTAATACAGTATGGTCTTTAGATTCCATGGACTTATCCCCAACCAAAGATATCTCTTACCCTAAGCAAAGCTAACAAACCGTTTAGAGATTTTCAAGCTTATCTCAATAACCAAAACAATTTTTTTTTCCAGGAAAAGTTCCAAAAAAAATAAATAGAAAATTTATTATTGATTTATCTCATGAACCAAAATCAAATTCCCAAGAGTATTACACTCTCGAGAATTAAAACAACCGCACAACCAATAAAAATTGTTCATTACAAGTAATGTTTCACTCAAAAGCACCAAGACAACTTAAGTGAAAGAAAAATTATTTCTAGAGAGAGAAAGAGAGAAAATATAGAGATACATTCTAAAGAAAATGTAAAGTTTTGGAAAATGGTGTTGAATAAAGAGGACATGACTCTCATTTATATAGGAGAAGTAAAATCCTAAAAAGGAAAAGATCCATGGGCGCAATTAAATTCCCAATCAATTGGCTTTTAGCTCCAATCGATTTGATGATCAATTTTAATCAATTTACTTTTTCCCAATATGAAAATATTTTATTGAGAGTCGTTATAAGCCATTAAGATGATGTCCTAATTGTTTGGTTAACTTTTTAAGCCTTCTCCAATGGATTGGCTTAACGCTCAAATCAATTGGCCAGTTGAAAAAAAGTATTTCCAATCGATTGGCTTCAGGCCCCAATCGGCTGGGTAGTTCAAAAAACCTTTTAAAAGGGAGTAGACAGTTTCTTAATCACTTGACTCAGTCTTGAAAACAATTTTAAGGGAAAAAATAGGTTGAAAAAGATGTTTATGTGTGTGTGAGTTTCCTTATTACTTAGGAGTTACTTCCTTACTTTTACAAAACTATGGTCACTCAGACAGAGAGACCACACGACCTGGAAATTTTTCACACTTCCTCTCTTTCATATCTGTGACGCTTCAAATATTCTTTATATAAGAACTTTAATCTTGAGTATCTTTTCTTGATGAGGCTTGATATGTTTTTCTAGTTGGGTTACCATCTGCTCGAACTGTAGTAAAGTGGCAAGAAGCAAAAATTTAGATTTGGAAGGATTCCCTACAGTATTTATATCATCTCCTCAGAGATCGGAGCGAGGGAAATGTAAGTACAGAGTATGCCTAAGAGGGGGGGGGGTGAATTAGGACTTTAGAACTTTTTCCGGTTTTTATGGTTTCTAGAAATTTTACTGGTTTGTGTTCTTAGTTATGAAAGCAGTCGAAAGCAAAAGAAAAGTGAACACCAGGATTTATAGTGGTTCCCCTCACAATCCGAGAGTACTCCACTCCCCTTTCAACATGAAAGAGAGTTTTCACTATTGTTTAATAAAGTAGAACCTATCACGCCATCAACCGGTGAGGCCTACTATCAAACAATAAAACTAACAAGTGTACAAGAACAATCCTCTTGTAAACACTCACCCTTGTGTCCAACAATCCTGGATCACAAGTCATAATACAGATACTTGTAATGATTTTGTTTTGAGAATAATAATATCAATCAAAGTTGATCTTCTCCAAATGATCAAAATTCACTCTTATAATTTTCAACACAAGTGTTCAAAAGATGAATATGAAATTTTTATGCAAATATGAACACTTAGAAAAGATTTTGAAAATGGTGAATTTGATTCTAAGAATATTCGAAAATGAATGTTGGAAGTGTTTGGAGGTTGGAGGTGTTTTTCAAAATTGAAAAACTCAGAATTTATATGTGTAAACACACCTTTTCCAACAGGTATATTTGAGTATATTTCAAAATGTGAAGTGGTATAATTTTCAAACCATTTTTGAATTTGAAACAAATCCATTTTTCAAAATTCGTTCAGTGTTAATCGGTTAACCTATATGGTTAATCGGTTAACACTTGAACGTTATACCAAAATATTCAAAATTTGAAATGGTTAACCGGTTAACCTATATGGTTAATCGGTTAACACTGCTGTTTTTCAGAAAAATACTTTTAAAAATAAATGTTATACCAATTCTAAAGTTTCAAAAACATGCTAATGTAATATGCCAAAATGATTGATGTTTTTGAACACTTGTATATTAATTATAAGAATAGATTATGATATACCCGCAATGCATCCAAGTCTTGAAGAATCATATTTCCATATGCAGCTTGACTTGAAAGATAGCTTGACTTGATCTTGATTCCTTTGAAAGACTTGACTTTTTGCAACCAAGAGATGAACTTGAGTAGTGTTGTCATCATCAAAACTAGAGATTGAAGCATGCTTCTACAAGAAATAACATCTTTCAACGATTTCTACATTTCTAAGCTTGTTGTGAAAAATTGGTTGAAAGACCAAAGGTACAATAAATAAAGGAAAAAATATAAAGACGGAAAATGTAAAGTAAAGACTTAAAACATAAACAGAGCCTTGTTTTTATTAATTGATAACACATGCATTCTTCTAACCAATTAAACATAAATAAATCATTCGTCTAATATCCTCACGTATCACCCGCAACTGAGGTTATGTCTAATGCAAAGTCGAGAGAACAACCATATTTTCTCATTGGTAATGTCTCACGCAACTTAACAACACAGAGTATTAAGAACTGATAATAAAGAAAATGTTAAGTCTAAATATATGTCTAGAGTCTAGAGCCTAACAGATAATCATCCTAGATCCAGATCTGAAGAGTATATTTCTATAACGGTTCAAATCAAAGATAAACAGGTAACTAAAGATGACATCCATATCAACTTCATGATTGATTCATATAAAATACCATGATCAGAATACGTACATACGCTTAACCTTTTTTACATGCATTCAACTAATTTTCCAAATGTTAGTGAACATAGTTCTTCATCTCTATTATCACGCATCCTCACAATACCATATTGATCCTACTAATGCTTCTAATCAATATAATAAAATAGAATATACAAGTCAATATCAACTTACAAGACTATGTCAAAAGTTTTCTCATTAATAGATGAATATCTAAGATCTAAGATTCGAAAAAGGTTTTGTCAAGACCCACAAATAAGAAATCAAAGACAACATCAATATTGAATCAAAATTAGTTCACAATAAATATATTAGATGAAATACATAAGGTATCAAAAGATCACATCCAAACCTAACAAGATATTGAAGCTCTTACCTTCTCCCCTTTAAGGTTTGTGCTTTTGTCTCTAGAATATGCTTGGAATGAAGAGAGATAAAGCTCTAATCTCAAAAATGCAAGTTATCTTTCTAAAAATAAAGAAAAGTACTTAAATAGTATTTAGAAAATTTGTCCTATTCGCTTAGCGAACACCTTCTTCGCCCAGTGAAGACCATTTTTGGGCACTTCAAGTGCCTTGGGAACAGTTAAATCGCCCTTGAAAAATATCCGAGTTCGTTGTGTGAGCACTTCTTCGCACAACGAACTACTTTGCTTCATTTTCGCCCAGCGAACCCTGGGTCCTTTTCCTACTTCCTCTAATATGGGTTTGTTGGCTAAGGCTTCGCCAGGACCTCACACAGCAAGCATTCGCTTTCACCTCGCTGGTGTTCGCACAATGAATATGTTGATTCCTCTTCTTTTCTTTGGCTTCCGTGTTCAATCATTTATGTCTTAATCATTGATATTTTATGCCTATATTCTGCACAATAACACGCACATCAAAGAATCCAAAGTAGTTTGCAATATAATTGAAGAATCACACAAGAACAAGAAGTAAATATATTAAAACATGAGAATTGAGTTGAAAAATGCCAAGAAATATGGTTCATTTCAAGTTAAAATTTTCTCTTAACAAACTTATCTCAACTAGACTTTTGCTTGTCCTCAAGCAAAGCATGTCCCTCATGAAAACAAGAGAGATTTCCTAAAATAAGAGGATTTTCTCAAGCATAATATTCAACCAAGAAAGGATTAACAATTCAAATTAAAACAAGAGAGATTTTCTCAAATAAGAGGATTTGGTCAAACATGAGAATACGCACAAGCAATGATAACCACTCAATAGAATCGAACAATGATAAAAAAATTAGTTCTTAAGCAAATATCATACAATGTTTCATATAAAAACTTAATTCTCATACTTGAATCACTCTAACACTCCTCTTCAAAATAAGAATGTAGAAATTAACGCATTTGCATTCGAGGGGCAATTTCACTCACCTGACAAACAAAGCAAATAATAATCCAATTCATACATTCATCTAACAATCAAAAATGAAAACATGGAAGCAAAAAGATCACTAAGAGCTTTTAAGGTTGTAGCTTGGCCAGGTTCACAACAAAAGATCATTTCTAAAGGCCATTGAATCGAAATTGCCAATGCAAAAGAAAAAATTCACTATACTAGGTATTAACACATCACAACTTCACTCACAATTTCTTTCCTCTATTGTAAACCTTCTCAAACTTCCTTTTGCACAATCATTTCATTCTCTATTTTTCTTTTTCAAACAAGCATTCTTTTTCTTTTGTTTTTCACATTCATATTCACAATTTTCCCATACTTGCTTGTAATTTTTCAAAATTTTTAGCAACCTACCATTTTTCTTTTTATTCACCCCAACTTGAATCCAACAAAACCTCAAGTGGATGCTCCTTGATTTTCACGGCAAGGAAATCAATTTAAAATAATGTTCAAAGGTTCAAGAAATTTTTTCAGAATCTCACAAAATTCAATGATGAACTAAACTTTCAAATTATATACATAAACCAAGTTCATCACTAAAATGAGATCTAAATTGTTTAAGCTCAAAGGGGTTAACAAATTCTCACTACTCACGGGTAAGTTACTTTTTAGATACGATTATGCTCAATATAAATAAATTCTTTGATCACTTCTAATGCTTCAACAAAATCACAATAACCAAAAGATTAAGCATGAATCAAATGAATTAAACAAAGTTATCAATCATTCTAGGATATAGGATATAGTAAACAAAGTTATCAATCATTCTATGGACCACATGAAAAATACATTTATGAAATATAATATTTTCAAAATTTTAATTTATTTTCGTTTCTGATTTTTAGAAAATTTAACAGTGTTAATCGGTTAACCATATAGGTTAATCGGTTAACATCTTAAAAAATTGAGTCAGAATTGAAAATTTAACAGTGTTAATCGGTTAACCCATATGGTTAATCGATTAACACACTCGAATTTTTGAAAAATACTTAAAAACAGAATGCATACACATGAAAATACATCACAAATAGTGCATACACATATTAGAGAAAAGGTCAGATGTCACCTTTATCAAGAATCCCAAGTTCTCGCCGAATTTTGTAGAATGGTTCTTTCGCCTAGGGTTTGGTGAAGATGTCGGCGAGTTGATTGTGCGTGTCGACGAAAGTAACATCTACATCTCCATTCAATACGTGATATCGAAGGAAGTGATGTCGGATATCTATATGTTTTATTCTTGAATGCATGACCGAGTTCTTTGTAATATTTATGGCACTTGTATTATCACATCTAAGAGGAATGCAGCCGAGATCTATACCGTAATCGAGAAGTTGTTGCTTGAGCCACAGAATTTGTGCACAACAACTTCCTGCTGCAATATATTCCGCTTCGGCTGTACTGAGTGCCACACATGCTTGCTTCTTGCAGGCCCATGACACTAATGCATTTCCGAGAATGTGACATGTACCTCTTGTGCTTTTTCTATCAGTCTTACATCCTGCATAGTCAGCGTCAGAGTAACCAACTAAAGAACAAATACTACCTTTAGGATACCATAATCCGACGTTCATTGTCCCTTTGAGATACTTTATGATTCTCTTTACGGCTGTGAGATGTGATTCCTTCGGACTTGCTTGAAAGCGTGCACACAAACAAACGCTAAACATAATGTCAGGACGGCTTGCCGTCAAATATAGTAATGAACCAATCATACCTCGATATTTTGTTATATCAACTGGAATACCGAATTCATCTTGATCAACGTACGTTCCGGATCCCATAGGAGTGGACATTACCTTGCAACCGTCCATATCGAATTTCTTCAACAATTCCTTGCAATACTTGGATTGGTTGAGGAAGATGCCATCCTTGGTTTGCTTGATTTGTAGTCCAAGAAAATAATTCAATTTTCCCATCATGGACATCTCGAACTCTCCTTGCATCATAAGTGAAAATTCTTCGCAGAGTTCTTTGTTTGTTGATCCGAAGATGATGTCGTCGATATAGACTTGAACCAATAAAGTGTTTCCTTTGATCTTCTTTATGAACAATGTCTTGTCAACCTTTCCTTTTGTAAATCCTTTCTCACATAAGAAATTGCTAAGGAGGTCATACCATGCTCTTGGTGCTTGTTTTAGTCCGTAGAGTGCCTTTTTCAGTTTGTAGACATGTGAGGGATTTTTGAAGTCTTCAAAACCCGGAGGTTGTTTGACGTAGACTTCCTCATTAATGTACCCATTCAGGAAAGCGCTTTTGACATCCATCTGGAACAACTGAAAATTCATAGAACAAGCGTAAGCAAGTAGTAATCTAATTGCTTCTAACCTTGCTACCGGAGCGAACGTTTCATCAAAATCAATTCCTTCCTCCTGGTTGTAGCCTTGTGCGACCAATCTTGCTTTGTTACGAACTATGATCCCATTCTCGTCAAGTTTGTTCTTGAACACCCATCTTGTTCCTATGATGTGCTTATGGTCTGGTCTTGGTACAAGACTCCAAACTTGATTTCTTTCGAATTGATTGAGTTCTTCTTACATCGCTACAATCCATTGGTCGTCGCCTAAAGCTTCATTAATCTTAGTTGGTTCAATTTGAGATACAAAAGCCATGTTGAGACAAGCATCCTTTAGATTAAGTCGAGTTGCAACGCCTTGCCTAATATCACCAATAAATTTATCTATCGAGTGATCTCTATGCGTTCTCCATTCCTTCGGAAGATCTTGATGTTCTTCAATGATTTGAGTGACATCTTCTTGTGGTATTTCTTGATCCTTTGGAATCTCTTCTTGTTGTTGTGGAGAACCTACTATATCATCATCATCATTCATAATAATATTATCCTTTTTCGAGGGGTTAGTCTCATTAAACGAAACATGAATGGATTCTTCAATAGTAAGTGTTCTCTTATTAAAAATTCTAAATGCTTTACTATAAAGGGAGTAACCAAGAAATATACCTTCGTCTGATTTCTCATCAAACTTACCGAGATTATCTTTGTTGTTGTTGAGAACAAAGCATTTGCATCCGAATATGTGGAAGAATGCTATATTTGGTTTTCTTCCCTTGAACAACTCATACGGAGTCTTTTTGAGGAGTGGTCGAATATTGACACGGTTGCTTACGAAGCATGCTGTACTAACTGCATCTGCCCAAAAATATTTCGGAAGATTTGCATCGCTGAGCATTGTCCTTGCAAGCTCTACCAGTGATCTATTCTTCCGTTCTACGACACCGTTTTGTTGAGGCGTCCTTGGTGCTGAAAAATTATGAGAAATTCCATACTCTTCGCAAAGTTCTTCAAAGTCTGAATTTTGGAATTCTCCACCGTAATCGCTTCTTATAGAGGCTATGGTGAGTGATTTCTCATTTTGAATTTGCTTTGCATATTTCTTGAATGCTTTAAAAGCATCACTTTTCTGCACTAAAAACAATGTCCAAGTGTATCGAGAGAAATCATCAACAATAACTAAGGCGTAGAAATTACCTCTGAAGCTTTTTGTTCTCGATGGACCGAAAAGATCCATATGCAACAATTGAAGTGGTCTTGATGTAGAAACCACTTGCTTGGATTTGAAAGTTGTCTTGGTTTGTTTTCCCTTTTGACATGCATCGCATAACTTATCCTTGATGAATTTTATCTTCGGAAGACCAACAACTAGATCATGCTTTATTAACTTGTTTAAATGCTCCATGTGAATGTGAGCAAATCTTTTATGCCACAGCCATGCCTCGTTATTGTTCGCCATAAGACATTTTACCTTCAAGGAAGAGTCATCAAAAGAAATCATAAAAATGTTATTATATCTTTTACCTTTTAGCAAAATGTCATGAGTAACTTCATGTTCTATCAGGCATTCCTCCTTTGTGAAGTTGATTCGGAACCCTTTGTCACACAATTGACTTATGCTAAGTAGGTTGTGTTTAAGGCCTTCCACATAAAGAACGTCTTCGATGATTGTACATGGAGGTGCACCAATGGTTCCAACTCCAAGAATTTTTCCTTTATTATCATCACCATAAGTGACGTATCCTTTGGCCTTTAATGATAGACTTGAAAATTTGTTTAAGTCTCCCGTCATATGCTTCAAGCAACCACTATCAAGATACCATTGATTTGTGGTTGTCTTCAAGCATGCCTACAAAACAAAATTAGGTAGTGTTAGGTACCCAAATTGCTTTGGGTCCTTGATAGTTAGTACCCTTTTCAACCCACACATAATGCCCCTTTGCAACACCAATATTACGTACATAGCAGGCATTAGGTGTGTGCCCTTTAATTTCACAGTAAAAACACGTAGGTTGAAAATGACTTCTATACCTAGGAATATAATTCTTTTTCTTATCAGTTCTTTTCTTGTTATGATTTTGATGCTGAATTTTAGAAGTGCTTGTCTCTTCTTTAACAATTTGTTCACTTGCTCTTACGAAAATGGTCTTATTGGTGCTTGGTTTTGAGAATTTAGAGTATCCCAATCCACTTTTATCATTAGGATACCTTTGATGTTTAAGAATTTCTTCCAAACTAATTTGACCTTTTTCGTATCTTTCTAAAACTCTTTTAAGTTGAACAATTTGAAAAGACAAAGACTCACAATTCTTACATACAAGACTTTGTTTTTCATCCATCACTTTTTGTTTTTCATCTTCAATATTTTTCAAGAAATCAGAATTTTGTTTTTCTAAAAGTAAAATTCTTTTCTTTTGTGATGAGATGTCTTTATACAAAGTCTTGCACTCTTTTAGAAGTTCATTTATAACTTCTTGTGCATCATTATCATATACAGAAAAATTACTACTAACCTCATTTTCGTCATCGGAATGATGAGAGGCCATTAAAGCCATATTTGCGTATTCATCTCTATCTGATTCCGATGATGAACTCACTCCGTTGTCGTCCCATGCGACATAAGCCTTCTTCGTTTTGAAATCCTTTTTGCCTTTGAATTTTCCTTTATTTGCGAGTTTTGGACAATCTGGCTTTATGTGACCTTGTTTCCCACATTCGTAACATGTAATTTCTTGGTTTGATGTGGGTGCCTCCTTTTTCCTGAAATGTCTATTCTTTTTAGAAAAAGAAGAAATTTTATTATTATTAAAAAACTTACCAAGCTTCTTTACTAGAAGCATGAAATTTTCGTCTTCGGAAGATTCGTCATTTTTATCATCCCTTGTGTCAATCTTCAAGGCAATTCCTTTGGACTTCTTGTCTTGACTTTCATGTTTCTCAAGCCTTCCAAGTTCCAATTCATGCTCTTGAAGTTTTCCGAATAAGGACGCGAATGTCATTGTTGAAAGACTTTTCTTTTCCGAAATGGCGGTCACCTTCGTTTGCCATTCTCTTGTCAAGGATCTTAGGACTTTTAAGTTGAGATCATCATTGGTGAAGGTCTTCCTGAGAGCAATCAGATGATTTGTTAGATGAACGAACCTTTTTTGCAAGGCAACAATAGATTCACCGGGCTGCATACGGAACATCTCATATTCTTGACTTAACGTGTTAAGTCTTGATCTTTTTACTTCTGTTATTCCTTCATGCGTTTCTACCAAGGTATCCCAAATCTGTTTTGCTAATTGACACTGTGATATGCGAAAGAATTCATCCATACTGAAAGCGCTTTGAAGTATGTTGATTGCTTTCTTCTTATTCAAGATTCTCTTTTTGTCATCTTCATCATATGAGGATTTTATCTTTGGAGTTCCAACACCATTTACCACACTTGTAGGAACATGTGGACCAGTTTCTACGGTTTCCCATATACCATCTCCTTGAGCCTCAAGATGTGCCTTCATCCGGATTTTCCAAAAGTCGAAGTATTCTCCAGAAAAGAGTGGTGGCTTGTTACTACTTCCACCATCTTTGAAAACCGGGTTAGTACTAGCGGAAGCCATTAGGATCGATAGGAACAGGTTACCTTAACCTGCTCTGATGCCAATTATAAGTACAAAGTATGCCTAAGAGGGGGGGGGGGGGGGGGTGAATTAGGACTTTAGAACTTTTTCCGATTTTTATGGTTTCTAGAAATTTTACTGGTTTGTGTTCTTGGTTATGAAAGCAGTAGAAAGTAAAAGAACAATGGACACCAGGATTTATAGTGGTTCCCCTCACAATCCGAGAGTACTCCACTCCCCTTTCAACATGAAAGAGAGTTTTCACTATTGTTTAATAAAGTACAACCTATCACACCATCAACCGGTGAGGCCTACTATCAAACAATAAAACTAACAAGTGTACAAGAACAATCCTCTTGTAAACACTCACCCTTGTGTCCAACAATCCTGGATCACAAGTCAGAATACAGATACTTGTAATGATTTTGTTTTGAGAATAATAATATCAATCAAAGTTGATCTTCTCCAAATGATCAAAATTCACTCTTATAATTTTCAACACAAGTGTTCAAAAGATGAATATGAAATTTTTATGCAAATATGAACACTTAGAAAAGATTTTGAAAATGGTGAATTTGATTCTAAGAATATTCGAAAATGAATGTTGGAAGTGTTTGGAGGTTGGAGGTGTTTCTCAAAATTGAAAAACTCAGAATTTATATGTGTAAACACACCTTTTCCAACATGTATATTTGAGTATATTTCAAAATGTGAAGTGGTATAATTTTCAAACCATTTTTGAATTTGAAACAAAGCCATTTTTCAAAATTCGTTCAGTGTTAATTGGTTAACCTATATGGTTAATCGGTTAACACTTGAACGTTATACCAAAATATTCAAAATTTGAAATGGTTAACCGGTTAACCTATATGGTTAATCGGTTAACACTGCTGTTTTTCAGAAAAAATACTTTTAAAAATAAATGTTATACCAATTCTAAAGTTTCAAAAATATGCTAATGTAATATGCCAAAATGATTGATGTTTTTGAACACTTGTATATTAATTATAAGAATAGATTTTGATATACCCGTAATGCATCCAAATCTTGAAGAATCATATTTCCATATGCAGCTTGACTTGAAAGATAGCTTGACTTGATCTTGATTCCTTTGAAAGACTTGACTTTTTGCAACCAAGAGATGAACTTGAGTAGTGTTGTCATCATCAAAACTAGAGATTGAAGCATGCTTCTACAGGAAATAACATCTTTCAACGATTTCTACATTTCTAAGCTTGTTGCGAAAAATTGGTTGAAAGACCAAAGGTACAATAAATAAAGGAAAAAATATAAAGACGGAAAATGTAAAGTAAAGACTTAAAACATAAACAGGGCCTTGTTTTTATTAATTGATAACACATGCATTCTTCTAACCAATTAAACATAAATAAATCATTCGTCTAATATCCTCACGTATCACCCGCAACTGAGGTTATGTCTAATGCAAAGTCGAGAGAACAACCGCATTTTCTAATTGGTAATGTCTCACGCAACTTAACAACACAAAGTATTAAGAACTGATAATAAAGCAAATGTTAAGCCTAAATATATGTCTAGAGTCTAGAGCCTAACAAATAATCATCCTAGATCCAGATCTGAAGAGTATATTTCTATAACGGTTCAAATCAAAGATAAACAGGTAATTAAAGATGACATCCATATCAACTTCATGATTGATTCATATAAAACACCATGATCAGAATACGTACATACGCTTAACCTTTTTTACATGCATTCAACTAATTTTCCAAATGTTAGTGAACATAGTTCTTCATCTCTATTATCACGCATCCTCACAATACCATATTGATCCTACTAATGCTTCTAATCAATATAATAAAATAGAATATACAAGTCAATATCAACTTACAAGACTATGTCAAAAGTTTTCTCATTAATAGATGAATATCTAAGATCTAAGATTCGAAAAAGGTTTTGTCAAGACCCACAAATAAGAAATCAAAGACAACATCAATATTGAATCAAAATTAGTTCACAATAAATATATTAGATGAAATACATAAGGTATCAAAAGATTACATCCAAACCTAACAAGATATTGAAGCTCTTACCTTCTCCCCTTTAAGGTTTGTGCTTCTGTCTCTAGAATATGCTTGGAATGAAGAGAGATAAAGCTCCAATCTCAAAAATGCAAGTTATCTTTCTAAAAATAAAGAAAAGTACTTAAATAATATTTAGAAAATTTGTCCTATTCGCTTAGAGAACACCTTTTTCGCCCAGTGAAGACCATTTTTGGGCACTTCAAGTGCCTCGGGAACAATTAAATCGCCCTTGAAAAATATCCGAGTTTGTTGTGTGAGCACTTCTTCGCACAATGAACTACTTCGCTTCTTCTTCGCCCAGCGAACCCTGGGTCCTTTTCCTACTTCCTCTAATATGGGCTTGTTGGCTAAGGCTTCTCCAGGACCTCACACAGCAAGGATTCACTTTCACCTCGCTGGTGTTCGCACAATGAATATGTTGATTCCTCTTCTTTTCTTTTCCTTCCGTGTTTAATCATTTATGTCTTAATCATTGATATTTTATGCCTATATTCTGCACAATAACATGCACATCAAAGAATCCAAAGTAGTTTGCAATATAATTGAAGAATCACACAAGAACAAGAAGTAAATATATTAAAACATGAGAATTGAGTTGAAAAATGCCAAGAAATATGGTTCATTTCAAGTTAAAATTTTCTCTTAACAAACTTATCTCAACTAGACTTTTGCTTGTCCTCAAGCAAAGCATGTCCCTCATGAAAACAAGAGAGATTTCCTCAAATAAGAGGATTTTCTCAAGCATAATATTCAACCAGGAAAGGATTAACAATTCAAATTAATACAAGAGAGATTTTCTCAAATAAGAGGATTTGGTCAAACATGAGAATACGCACAAGCAATGATAACCACTCAATAGAATCGAACAATGATAAAAAATTTAGTTCTTAAGCAAATATCATACAATGTTTCATATAAAAACTTAATTCTCATACTTGAATCACTCTAACACTCCTCTTCAAAATAAGAATGTAGAAATTAACGCATTTGCATTCAAGGGGCAATTTCACTCACCTGACAAACAAAGCAAATAATAATCCAATTCATACATTCATCTAACAATCAAAAATGAAAACATGGAAGCAAAAAGATCACTAAGAGCTTTTAAGGTTGTAGCTTGGCCAGATTCACAACAAAAGATCATTTCTAAAGGCCATTGAATCGAAATTGCCAATGCAAAAGAAAAAATTCACTATACTAGGTATTAACACATCACAACTTCACTCACAATTTCTTTCCTCTATTGTAAACCTTCTCAAACTTCCTTTTGCACAATCATTTCATTCTCTATTTTTATTTTTCAAACAAGCATTCTTTTTCTTTTGTTTTTCACATTCATATTCACAATTTTCCCATACTTGCTTGTAATTTTTCAAAATTTTTAGCAACCTACCATTTTTCTTTTTATTCACCCCAACTTGAATCCAACAAAACCTCAAGTGGATGCTCCTTGATTTTCACGGCAAGGAAATCAATTTAAAATAATGTTCAAAGGTTCAAGAAATTTTTTCAGAATCTCACAAAATTCAATGATGAACTAAACTTTCAAATTATATACATAAACCAAGTTCATCACTAAAATGAGATCTAAATTGTTTAGGCTCAAAGGGGTTAACAAATTCTCACTACTCACGAGTAAGTTACTTTTTAGATACGATTGTGCTCAATATAAATAAATTCTTTGATCATTTCTAATGCTTCAACAAAATCACAATAACCAAAAGATTAAGCATGAATCAAACTAATTAAACAAAGTTATCAATCATTCTAGGATATAGTAAACAATGGAGATTTCTCACAATTTGTGGCTTTTGGACCTAAGTGAAACAAGCATTCAAACAAGTTGCAACAAGAAACAAGAATACACATTTTCACAAAGCACAAAATTCTTAACTCATTCTAAATTTCTATAAAGCGGTACAATTTACCTTGCTTGCATTCACATGTTTAACATCCTACCATCACCATCCAACTTGAGAGAATCTTCATTGAATACTTTTATACAAATAGCAACCAATCTAGAATAAGTTCTCATCATTCATCTCTAATCAACACTTGAAAAAACATGAAAGGAAACAAGTATATATACAATATAAACAATTGTATGAAGCTCAAAAATATAGATACTATTGCAATGCGATTCAATATCAAAACAACAACCCCAACAACAACGCCATTTTGTTCGAACTGTAGTAAAGCGACAAGAAGCAAAAATTTAGATTTGGAAGGATCCCCTCCAGGATTTATATCGTCTTCACAAGGATTGGTGAGAGAGAAAGAACATCGTTCAATGGTCTATACATTCCTAAGGTTGTTGTGAAAATTTGGTCGAAAGACCAAATGTACAATAAGTAAAGCCAGAAAATATAAAGACGAAAATTGTAAAGTAAAGACTTAAAATATAAACGGATCCTTATTAGGATTGGATCTCATCAATTGATAACACATGCATTCTTCTAACCAGTTAAGCACAAATCAATCATTCGTCTAATATCCTTACGTGTCACCCACAATCGAGGTTATGTCTAATGCAAAGTCGAGAGAACAACCGTATTATCTCATTGGTGATGTCTCACGCAACTCAACAACACAGAGCATTAAGAACTGATACTCAAGCAAATGTTAAGCCTAAATCTATGTCTAGAGTCTAGAACTTAATAGATAAGCATCCTAGATCCAGATCTAAAGTATATTTCTATAACGGTTTAATTCAAAGATAAACATGTAAATAAATATGACATCCATATCAGCTTCATGATTAATTCATGTAAAACACCATGATCAGAATATGTACTTACGCTTAACCCTTTTTACATGCATTAAACTAATTTATCAAATGTAAGCGAACATAGTTCTTCATCTCTATTATCACGCATCTTCACAATATCGTATTGATCCTACTCATGTTACAAATGCTACTAACCAATACAATAAAATTAAAGATAGAAGTGAATATCAACTTACAAGACTATGTCAAAATTTTGATCATTGATATATGAATATCTAAGATCTAAGATTTGAAAAACGTTTTCTCAAGACCCATAAATAAGAAATCAAAGACAACATCAATATTGAATCAAACCTAGTTCACAATACATATTTTAGATGAATTACATAAGGTATCAAAAGATTACATCCAAACCCAACAAAAGATCAAAGCTCTTATCTTCTCCCCCTTAGGGTTTGTGTTTATCTCTTTAGAATATGCTTGGAATAAAGAGAGATAAGGTTCTGATATCATTAATACAAGTTATGTTTCTAAAAAACAAAATATACTTAAATAATATTTACAAAGTCTGTCATGTTCGCCTAGCGAACACCTTTTTTGCCCAGCGAAGAACACTCATGGGAACTTGAAGTGCCTCAGGAAAAATTATACCGCCCTTGGAAAATATCTGAGTTCGCTGTGCAAGCACTCACTTCTTCGCATAGCAAACTGCTTCGTTTTAACTTCGCCCAGCGAACTTTGGGTCCTTTTCCTACTACCTATAATCTGGGCTGGTTCGCTGGGGCTTCGCCAGGACGCCGCGCAACGAGCATTCGCTTTTACCTTGTTGGTGTTCGCACATCGAACATGTTGAACCCTCTTCTTTTCTTTGGCTTCCTTGTCCAAACATTTGTGTCTTAATCAAAGATGTTTTATGCCTATATTCTGTACAATAACACACACATCAAAGAATCCGAAGGTATTTGCAATATAATTAAAGAATCACACGAGAACAAGAAATAAATCTTTTAAAACATGAGAATTGAGTTGAAAAATTCTAAGAAAGATGGTTCATTTTAAGTCAAAATTTGCACTTAACAACATCATTAGAGAGTTGAAATTTATTGCCACCGATTTCAACAACTGTTGATGTTGTCTTCATTAAAAATTCATAAAGAATCTTTTACAGGATTATCTGATGTATACTTGCAAGCATATAGATCCATATTCTCCCCCTTTCTGATGATGACAACACATCTCTCAAGGAAGTTCTAAAAGAGAACTAGATAGATATATAACCAAAGTAGTTAAACCCCCTTAAATAAGTAGGTAATATACTCTACTCTGCCCCCGAGACTATATTTCTCCCCCTTTAGAATAATTAAAAAGGTGGAAAACAATGCATATAAATCACATGGCATCAAGTTGATAAGAAAAAAATGTAGGCATATTAATCCCTATAAAATTTGTTTAATATTCATAGTTCATTTCTTATGGAAAAAAAGTTTTCTTTAGGAAGGGGTTTAGTAAAAATATTTGCAAGTGGAATAGATAAGGTCACAAATTCAAGTAAGCATTCCCATTTTCCAACATGATCCCTAATAAAGTAATGTCTAGCTTACTTCTACGTGTTTAGTTCTAGAATGAATAATCGGGCTTTTATGAAGTTTATAGCGCTAGTGTTGTTGTATTTTATCGGGATAACTCCAAGATTAATATTGTAATCATTGAGATCCTATTTCATCTAGATAATTTGAGCATAACATCTACCCATATAAATTTATGTTGACTCAATTATAGATAGTGCACGCTTGTTTATTTGTTTTTATGCCATGAGACACATGAGTTCCCAAATAAGTGGCACATACCAAAAGTACTCTTCCTAGCTAATATGCATCCAACAATATTAGAATTGGTGTATCCAAATAAGTTACAATCCTCTCCCTTGGGGGTACCATAAACCCATTTTTTGGGTTCCAGAGAGATATATCATGATACGTTTGACCGTAATAAGATGAGATTCCTTCGGGGATGCATGAAAGTGTACACTCACACAGATAACAAAAATTATAGCAGGACGTGATGAAATTAAATATAGAAGAGAGCATATCATACCTCAATATTTTCTTTCTTCAACTGACTTTCCATTTTCATCCTTGTCAAGATTGCACAAGTTTGACATTGGGGTTGCTATTACCTTGGACTTCTATATATTAAACCATTTTGATAACTCTTTACAGTATTTAGCTTGATTTATAAAAGTTCCTTCTTTAGTTTGATGGATTTGAATTCCTAGAAAATGTTTGAGCTCTCCCATCATTGACATTTAAAAGTCATTCTGCATAATTTCATAAAATTCCTTGAACAAGGATTCTTTAGTAGCACCAAAAATGATATCATCGATGTAGATTTGACCTTTTAAGATGCCATGTTCAATTTTCTTGATAAAATAGTTTTATCAATATGTCCTTGTTGGAATGTGTTTTCAAGAAAGATTTTCTCAGGCGATCATACCAAGCCATATGAACTTGTTTCAGTCCATATAGTGCTTTCATAAGCTTGAAAACATAATTTTGAAAGGTTGATTTAAAAAATCCCGGAGGCTTACCAAGATATACCTCCTCTTAGATGTAGCCATTTAGAAAATAATTTTGTACATCCATTTGAAATAATTTTAAATTCATGATGCAAGAAAAAGCTAAAAACATCCTTATGGCCTATAATCTAGCCATATGAGCATAGGTTTCATTTAAATCTATTCCTTCTTGTTGATTGTATCCCTTCGTAATGAGTCAGACTTTATTTCTTAAAAAGTTTCCATCATCGTGCAGCTTGTTGCAAAATACACATATGATACCAATCACTAGATTAACTGAAGATTTGTGAACTAGTTAACACAAGTTATTTCATTCAAATTGATTTAACTCTATGGCAAGAGACCAATATTTTTTCGATGATAACTCTTTTTATTCCCATTGGATCAATTTTCAAAACAAAATCCACAAATTTACTCACTTCTAGTTGACCACCATTTTTTCCCGAAAGATCTCGATATTCTGGTAGAGTATCTGTAATTTGATCATGAGCTGGTTCTTCGTTTTCATTTTTACGTTGGGCTTGCATCAAATTTTGCAAGGTTATCTTTCCCATTGTTAAGGATAAAGCATTTGCATCCAAAAACATGTAAGTGAGAGATATTCGGCTTTCTTCCTTTGTATATTTCATAATGCATCCACTTTAAAATTGTTCTTATCAAGACATGATTCATAACATAACATGTTGTGCTTACTCATCATCCCAAATATATTTAGGAAGATTAGTATCATTAAGCGTCATCCTTACAAGCTCTGCCAAAGATCCATTTTTCCTCTCTACTACTCCATTTTGTTGGGGACTTCTTGGAGTAGAAAAGGTGTGACAAATACCATTTTCATTTTAGAAAATTTCAAATTTCTCATTTTGGAATTATACACTATGGTCACTTCTGATGGATGCATTGCTTACTCCTTTTTTATTTTGGATAACCTTAGCTAGTTTTCGAAAGGCAGCAAACACGTCTCTTTTCTGAAATTAGAATAATGTCCAGGTATAACGAGAATATAAATTCACAATTATAAGAGCATATAAGTTTCCACCTAGACTTACGGTTCTAGATGGGCCAAAAAGATTTATATGAAGCTGTTGTAAGGACCGACCCTTGCAATTACTTCACATGGACCTTTTTAAATGATCTAGAACCGTATGCCTAGATGGAAAAGTCTACGCCCTTGTAATTATGGATGAATACTCTCGATATACCTAAAAGTTATCCATATATCTCACTTTTTTCAAACAGCTTCTTTTCCATCTTCTTCACCATCATTATTCTCGATATACCTACCTTATACCACTTAACAAGATTCAAATAACTCAACAACAAACATTCCGCCATCACCATTACTTCAGACCTCACATCCAACAAACTCACCACTAAAGACCATCTCTTCCATCACTCCATTTCTCTCCGCTGTTAACTTATTTTTTTTGGAGAATAAAACTCAGCAAATTAAAACCACAAGATACATTCCACACCAACAAACCATCACGTTAGCTCAGCTCCTTCAACACCCTTTTCTTCTTCAATCCCACTCTCAACACCACCAAACCACCACCTCTTTCCACAACAAAGTCAATCCGCCATACAACAAAACCAACAACAACAACATTTGTCTTCATCAATTCCTGTCACAACATAAAACAACCACATAATATTCAAGCAAAAAAGAAGGATCATCAAGAAAGAATAGAGAGTTGATCTTGCCGACCACCAAGACTTCTCTAAACAACCACAACTCGCCATCAAACTGCCGCACGCTGTCAACAACACGATTTAGCCACAACTACCACCAAGCATGTGCTTCTTCATATCCTTCTTCGCCACACTTTGATCTCGCCAAAAACAACGTTCATAATGACCGCGTCACACCTTCACTTGTTAGAAAATTTGGTATGATAATCTTAGATATCTTCGAGGAATCGTGTTCGTACACTTTCCGAACAAAGTATTTCGACCCTATTATTTGCATGGGTTCACAAAATCTTTGTGGGGATAATTCTTGAAGAACAATCTGCTTCTGGCAATAGAAAACAGATCAAGAATGTAGAGAGAAATATGATTTTTATTCAGTGTGTAAAACTGAGGCCAAATGACTCCTTATATAGGAGATTAAATAACAGAAAACAAAAAGGGACATCTGTTCAAAATTTTTGAACGGGTTCATCTTTTCAAATTTAATTTCGAATGGGTTCAAATGTTCAGAAAGATTTCGAACAGGTTCAACTGTTCAGAAAGATTTTGCTCGGGTCAGCGGGACCCCAGCCAGGGGCTCTGCCTCTTGGAACCCCACGGGGCGCTGCCCCGCACCCCGCCAGGGGCTTCGCCCCTTGGAACCCCAGCGGGGCGCTGCCCCGCACCCCGCCAGGGGTGTAACATCCTAATTTTTCCATACACTAAATAATATATCTAGTTAGATTTGAGATTTTAACAATGCTAGTTATTAAAAATTAAATGTTGAAACTAACACTTATAATAATTAATTTATTAAGTAATTACTTTTTATATTTATTACTTTTATTCTTCAATTTGAATATCATCGTTTCATTTTATAAACTAAACTTTGAAATTTAAATTGGTACTTAAAACCCTTAACTTTAAGTTAATTAATTATTCATATTATTATTATCATTATTGTTGTTCTTGTTTTGTTATTATTATTAATTGATTTTATTTTATTTGAATATTATCATTTTACTCTATAAACCAATTAATAAATAAAATAATCTTAAGACAATAAAAATATCAAATAACTATCCTTTTTACTATTTTTATTATTATTAATATTATTAACATTTTACTTTTTATAAAATAAATATATATCTCATTTTCTATTAATATCCTACATAATATTATGTCATGAAATCAAGCTCCCATACCTTTGTCATAAATTATTTTCACAAAGTCATACTAGAACACCTAAAGCACTATTGATGAAAGATTAGTAAATATTTGATAGAGACATATTTACTAGCAAGAGTTGAAAAGTTGGAAGGTATGGGCAAAAGATGATAAATTATGTTATTTTAATATTTTACAACTAGTATAAATAGGGGTCTCTTCCACCCCATTTTCATTCATTCATTCACAAATCATCATTCTTACTTCTTTACTTCTTTCCTTCTCTAATTTCTTCATATAGCAATATTAGTTTTAGTTATCGAAGTTCCCACGATATCGGTTCGTAACCTTTAGAGTATTTTGTGGTAAAAGTTCTTCTAAAGTTTCAAGGGAGTTTTATACGTCAAAGTTCTGCCCAAATCATTTTCATAAGTAATCGGTAAGCCGTTATAATGTCCATTTTATTTTAATTATATTATTTTAATTATGTTATTTATATAAAGGTTATTTTAAATTTTCTATGCAAATTCCGTTCAGACGTCGATATATTGAACTTATAAAGTCCAAAATAAATTTTACCATTTTAAGTCGTTATAATGCCCAAATTTTATTATAATTTAAATGTTATTAGAAATATACTCTTGACAATTTTCTAAAACAAACAAATTCAAAAGGAGGTATAATATAATTTATATTTGAATTTAATAATTATTTTGGAGGTTATTATGATATATTTAAATAAATAAATATTTCAAGTTATAACGGGATTATGTTCAATTAACCATAAATTATATTCTAATTATTTCATAAATTTCGTACAATCCAACGGTTATCGTAAATTAGGTTCTTGGCAAAGATCGAAGACAACACTTGTGGACTTTCAACAACACTCAACAAAAGGTGGGGGCAAGATTTCGTATACGATTGGGACGGTTAGCGTAAAATAACTTAATATATATGTGTGTAGTGGTGACCTAAGCCCTACTAGCGATAAATAATTAAGGAGAGCCTATTCTCAAATAATGATTTTCACAAATCACTAGGCGAGGTTACGCCGGCCTTAATTAATTATCATAGGAATAATCTTTGACAATTTGGTATTGTATTGTACTTACATTATTCGGTTAATTTTATAATTGTTTATTTTATTTATACTTGAATGATTGTGATTGATAGATTAAGGAAATAATCGGTTAATGAGAGAAAAACATTGCTAGATATTAAGTAATTGATCCCCATTAACATAAGGAAAGTTGGATACAATGAGTAGTTGTATTTGGTTGGGTTCTGGCTAAGGAAAGACTTGGTCGACTATGCCGTTTACAGTCCACCTCTCTTACCTGGGAAGTTAACCATACAATTATCCATTATACAAACTGAACTTATTATGTAAGGATAAAGATCAAATATGGCAAGACATTGGATGGATTTGGTACTCAACCTAAGTATCTAGATAATAAGTATAACTTGAAAAGTTGATACGATAATTCCCCATTATTAACTTAATACTTATGGTTAAGAGTTGCCACAAGATGAGTGAGTGATCATATAGACTTGCATTAAGGAATGTGTAAGTCCACTGCCGTGCGGTATGGGACGCACGAGGTTGATCAGTCGCCTGCAATCCCGACGGGGATTATTATCTATGCATGCTAGGCAAGACAAGGTTCTTGGCCTGAATTCTCAGGGACGATCGACTTATAACACCTAGGCTCCATGTGAAGTTAGGTGGCGTAGCTCTTGGTAATTGGGAGTACGTTGGTGGCATGTGGTCTAGTGATATCTGATCTTGGTAAATGGGATAGATATCATTGACAGCGTTTAGTGGCCTGAGTCAGCATATAGTTCAGGGATGCATTAGAATAAATAAAGTATATGTAATTGTGGGTATAAGATACGCTTGTTTGTATAAATATGGTTTCCATATATATTATTATTTTACACATTCATTCCCACTTTTAAACTTGTACATGAATCTTAGCCCTGTGTCATTTTTGTTTTGCATTTTGGATTATTTTATGACGATCAGACGATGAGCTCGAATCTTGCGTACTTCCCGACAACTCAGAAGGAAAGGATATGAAGTGACGTGGAGATGTGTTACTATAACATCTAGATTGGGAGTTGTTAGTGTTTTGTCAAACGCTAATCACATCCCTACTACTACAGTCAGTATAAGTGTCAGTCTTGTTGGACTTAGGAGGTCCCTTTTGGTATGCTTTCTTTTTGGTTTCCTTTCTGTACTTTTATGTTATGTTTTATCTATGTGGCAAGGCCGCTAGTCTTAACGGTGTCAAACTCTGTAAAATATATTTGAAGCATATGTATGTGAAACAGTATGTTTTTAAATAATTAACTATTGTCCTTTAAAAATTTCAAATTTTTCTGTATTTTTATAAGGTTTCATTAGAATTCCACTAATGGGACATAGGCTGTCTCATTTAATGGTATCAGAGCTGGTCGATTCAGCTCGGACCGTAAGTGTCTAGAATTATACTGACTGTATCAAGTTGGATTCCAAACTGGATGATAACTTTTCTTCTGTGCATTGAGTCTTCATCTTGAGAGCCTTCTAGTATAATGGTCTAGGAAACTTATTTAGCACACTTTATTTTTCCTCCCCAACGGTCACAAACCCAACGGTAACGTAACGGACACTTCACAAAATTCACTTTATAAATACTTCACACCCATCCATTATTTTCATATCAATTCCTAAATATTTATCTATACCTTTCAAATGGCTAAATCCTTTCTTTTATTCATCACTCTTCTTGTCATTATTTTGTTTGTTATTGGTATCATCAAGCATGAAGAATTAGGTAAAGATTTCCTAGCAATAATGATAATTATAGTTTTACCACTATTAGTCTTAGCTTGGTTTACAAGTAGAGGTTTTTGAATGAGACATGGTCACGGTTTTTGTAATCATTGTTATTAAATAAATTGATACATTTTTGTTTATACATTAAATGTTGATTATGTTTTCCTGAATTCTAGTTATATTTAAGATATTAATTCAACATTTTAGACACAATTATCCCTTGCCTGTGGGAGACTTGATAAAAATCCTTATCGATGAATCATTCATTGGGATATAAATATACATAATTGTTATGTTCTTTATGTCTTGTGAATGATTGAACCTAATAACTATTCCTTTTCAGGAAGTTATGGTTCAGAACGTCAGAGGTGCGAGGCGTGGTAGGAGTGCTGCTAGAGGCACTACTAGAGGTATACGTAGGAATGCGAGTGATGAAGTTACTCCTGAAGGAGCACCTACCATTCCCATTGGACGAGAAGATCATTCCCAAACTGGAACGAACTCTCAAGCTGACACTCGAGATGTTCGTGAACTTGCTGCAGCTGTGTTAGTTCAAACACAACAAAATGCTCAAATCCTGCAAATCACTCGAGATCATCAACTCTTTCAGCAACAACAAAGAGAAATGGTGCATGAAGATACAGGATTGAACTCGTTTCTAAAAGGAAAACCACCACAGTTTGGTGGTGACTTTAATCAGGAGGGTGCTGAGAAATGGTTGCAAGAAATGGAGAAGATATTTTCTTTCACTCACTGTAGAGAGAATAGAAGGGTTGGTTATGCAACATTCATGCTGACAGGCGATGTTGAAGCTTGGTGGAGAGGAAAGTATAGATTATTGGAAGAGGAAGGAAGAGAAATCAATTGGACCTTGTTCAAAGAAGAATTTTTGGGGAAGTATTTTCCAAAGTTATGTAGGAAAGAGAAGGAGAGAGAATTTCAGAATCTACGTCAAGGTGTGATGACGGTGGGAGAATATACTAGGAAGTTTGAATCCTTGCTAAAGTATTCTGAGTTTTACCGCTTGCATCCAAGGGAAGAATGGATGTGTGAAAAGTATCAAGATGGATTGAAATATGATATCCAGAGGGCAGTTTTACCTCTGCATATTATGCGCTTTGGTGAGCTGGTAGAAAGGTGTCTGGAGTTGGAAGGAATTGACAATAGGAAGAATCAATATGGATCAGGAGGATCAACCCAAAACAACAATCACAAGGGCCACTTTAACCGAGGCCACGGAGGAAGAATCCAACGAGGGGGTAGGCCATATCAAAGGCCTACACCTTATCATAACCAGGATTCTAGAAGGTTAATGTTCAAGTGTTACAGCTGTGGAGGGGCACATCTTAACAAAGATTGTCCAAATAGAAATATTGGAACTTGTTTTCGCTGTGGTCAGAAAGGCCACTTTCTCAAAGATTGTCCCCAAGGACAAAGTCAACCAACAGGCCAGAGGAGCGGCCTAATAAACAATAACAACATAGGGAGAGCAAGGAATGGAGGCCCAAGTGTTGGTCAGAGACCTCAGAATCAAAATAAGCCAACCACAGGAAGAGTATTTACAATTAGAGGAGCTGAGATCTCAAAGTCAGCTGGGTTAATTCAAGGTATGTGTTTAATTGGAGATAAGTTGGTATCAGTTTTATTCGATTCAGGAGCTACACATTCTTTTATATCTACCTCTTGTGCTAAACTTTTGGGATTCGAAATTGTTGATCACGATTATAAGTTGACTATCACAACTCCCTCGGGAGAAAGAATGGTAACTTATTCAGTCTGTGTAGACTGTCCAATAATCTTAGAAAATAGAAGATTCTTAGTAGATCTTGTGGTACTCCCGCTACAAGACCTAGATGTCATCTTAGGAATGGATTGGTTATCAGCCAACGATGTCAACTTGAGATGCAAGGAGAAATTTTTTACATTTGGAGAAGATAGTGGAGAAATCAGCAAAGCTGAAACCCTCACTCAAAGTTTTATGATGCTATTCTCCATGTCAGTAGGAGAAACCCCTAGTGTGGAAAATTTTCCCGTAGTCTGTGAATTCCCGGAAGTCTTTCCAGAAGAAGTTCCAGGTTTACCACCGGTTAGGGAAGTGGAATTTTCTATAGACTTGGTTCCAGGAACTGGACCAATTTCTATATCTCCTTATCGAATGTCACCCTCAGAGCTTGCGGAGTTAAAGAAACAATTAGACGAGATGTTAGAGAAAGAATTTATTAGACCAAGTGTATCGCCATGGGGAGCTCCAATCTTGTTTGTGAAGAAGAAGGATGGTTCTTCTAGACTTTGTGTGGATTACAGACAGCTCAATAAAGCCACTGTGAAAAACAAGTATCCTTTGCCTAGAATCGACGACTTGATGGATCAGTTAAAAGGAGCATCAGTATTCTCAAAGATTGACTTGAAGTCTGGATATCATCAGATCAGGGTGAAGGAAGATGATATTCCAAAAACAGCTTTTAGATCCCGTTATGGACACTATGAGTACTTAGTTATGCCATTTGGTTTGACTAATGCTCCAGCAGTATTCATGGATTACATGAATAGGATCTTTAGGTCATACTTAGATCAATTTGTTGTAGTTTTCATTGATGACATTCTGATTTATTCCAAGAATGAGGTAGAGCACAGAGAACATTTGAGAATTGTGCTACAGATATTAAAGGACCGTCAATTGTACGCGAAATTCTCGAAATGTGAATTTTGGTTGAAGGAGGTACAATTTCTTGGTCATGTAATTAGTAAGGAAGGTATTGCAGTAGACCCAAGTAAAGTCGAAGCAATAACAAAGTGGGAGAGTCCAAAGAATGTTGGCGAGATTCGAAGTTTTCTTGGACTAGCTGGATATTATCGGAGGTTCATTGAAGGATTTTCAAAGATCGCTTTGCCCATGACTCAGTTAACGAGGAAAGGTAAAAACTTTGAATGGACTAAAGAGTGTGAAGAAAGTTTTCAGAAGCTAAAGGAAAGATTGACTTCATCACCAATACTCATCTTACCAGACCCATTAGGAAATTTTGATGTGTATTGTGATGCGTCATATCAAGGTCTTGGGTGTGTGTTGATGCAAGAAAGGAAAGTTATAGCTTATGCATCAAGACAATTGAAGGTGCATGAGAGGAACTACCCAACTCACGACCTAGAGTTAGCGGCAATTGTGTTTGCCTTAAAGATTTGGAGGCATTATCTTTATGGATCAAAGTTCACTGTGTTAAGTGATCACAAAAGCCTGAAGCATTTATTTGATCAGAAAGATTTAAACATGAGACAAAGGCGCTGGATGGAATTCTTGAAGGACTATGATTTTGAGTTGCAATATCATCCCGGAAAGGCCAATGTTGTAGCAGACGCTTTGAGTCGAAAGAAACTTCATGTATCTGCAATGATGTTGAAGGAAGAAGAGTTGATTGACAAATTCGTGGATTTAAACTTAGGAGTACATCACAATGAAGGAAGTATATTCATAGGCGCTATTGTCGTGTCTAATGAATTTCTGAAATGGATCAAAGATGAACAACAACTTGATGACCGTCTAGTGAGCATAAAGGAAAATATAAGAAATGGTCAAAATGGAGAGTTTAACATAAGGAGTGATGGAATCCTAAGGTTTAAAGAAAGGTTGTGTGTACCTCAAAATCAGGATATTCAAAAGTTGATTTTGGAAGAGGGCCACAAAAGTAAGTTGAGTTTTCATCCAGGAGCCACAAAGATGTATCAAGACTTGAAGAAAATGTTTTGGTGGGTTGGAATGAAGAAACATATAGCAGAATATGTTCAAAGTTGCTTGGTATGTCAGAAGGCAAAGATTGAACATCAGAAGCCAGCCGGATTGCTACAGCCTTTAGATATTCCAGAGTGGAAGTGGGACGGAATAGCCATGGATTTTGTAACCGCTTTGCCTAAGACTCAGAAACAACATGATGCAATTTGGGTGATCATTGATAGGTTGACAAAGAGTGCACATTTCATTCCCATCAACCAGACGTTTAAATTAGAGAGACTAGCTCAGGTATATGTAAAGGAGATTGTTAGATTGCATGGAATACCTTCAAGTATAGTCAGTGATAGAGATCCCAGATTCACATCAAATTTTTGGCATCAGTTGCATTTAGAGTTAGGAACAAAACTGAGGTTAAGTTCAGCTTATCATCCCCAAACGGATGGCCAGTCTGAGAGGACGATTCAATCGTTAGAGGATTTGTTAAGAGCTTGTGCTCTTGAACACAAAGGAAGTTGGGACGAGTTCTTACCATTGATTGAGTTTACTTACAACAATAGTTTTCACTCAAGTATCGACATGGCTCCATATGAAGCATTATACGGAAGAAAGTGTCGTACACCTTTATGTTGGTATGAGGTTGGAGAAAATAAAATATTGGGTTCAGAATTCGTGCAACAAACGACAGATCAGGTTAAACTTATTAGAGAAAAAATGAAGGCAGCACAGGACCGTCAAAAGAGTTATAATGATAAGAGGAGAAGACCTTTGGAGTTCGAGGCAGGAGATCACGTGTTCATTAGGGTAACTCCTAGGGCGGGAATTGCACGAGCAATCAAAACTAGGAAGTTAACACCAAGGTTTATCGGGCCTTTTCAAATTCTACGGCGGATTGGACCTGTAGCGTATCACATTGCTTTGCCGCCAAACCTGTCTAATCTTCATGATGTATTTCATGTATCACAACTGAGGAAGTATTATCCGGACCCTTCACATGTCATTGAGCCTGAAACTGTGGAACTTAGAGATAATTTGGAATATGAGGCTATACCTGTCAAGATCTTAGATCATCGTATTAAGGAACTTCGTGGAAAGCAAATACCACTGGTTAGAGTCGTGTGGGATGATGTAACTGGTGATTCTACTTGGGAAAGAGAAGAAGACATGCGTCAGAAGTATCCACATATGTTTTAGGTACGCTAAATTTCGAGGACGAAATTTCTTTTAAGGGGGGTGGTAATGTAACATCCTAATTTTTCCATACACTGAATAATATATCTAGTTAGATTTGAGATTTTAACAATGCTAGTTATTAAAAATTAAATGTTGAAACTAACACTTATAATAATTAATTTATTAAGTAATTACTTTTTATATTTATTACTTTTATTCTTCAATTTGAATATCATCGTTTCATTTTATAAACTAAACTTTGAAATTTAAATTGGTACTTAAAACCCTTAACTTTAAGTTAATTAATTATTCATATTATTATTATCATTATTGTTGTTCTTGTTTTGTTATTATTATTAATTGATTTTATTTTATTTGAATATTATCATTTTACTCTATAAACCAATTAATAAATAAAATAATCTTAAGACAATAAAAATATCAAATAACTATCCTTTTTACTATTTTTATTATTATTAATATTATTAACATTTTACTTTTTATAAAAGAAATATATATCTCATTTTCTATTAATATCCTACATAATATTATGTCATGAAATCAAGCTCCCATACCTTTGTCATAAATTATTTTCACAAAGTCATACTAGAACACCTAAAGCACTATTGATGAAAGATTAGTAAATATTTGATAGAGACATATTTACTAGCAAGAGTTGAAAAGTTGGAAGGTATGGGCAAAAGATGATAAATTATGTTATTTTAATATTTTACAACTAGTATAAATAGGGGTCTCTTCCACCCCATTTTCATTCATTCATTCACAAATCATCTTTCTTACTTCTTTACTTCTTTCCTTCTCTAATTTCTTCATATAGCAATATTAGTTTTAGTTATCGAAGTTCCCACGATATCGGTTCGTAACCTTTAGAGTATTTTGTGGTAAAAGTTCTTCTAAAGTTTCAAGGGAGTTTTATACGTCAAAGTTCTGCCCAAATCATTTTCATAAGTAATCGGTAAGCCGTTATAATGTCCATTTTATTTTAATTATATTATTTTAATTATGTTATTTATATAAAGGTTATTTTAAATTTTCTATGCAAATTCCGTTCAGACGTCGATATATTGAACTTATAAAGTCCAAAATAAATTTTACCATTTTAAGTCGTTATAATGCCCAAATTTTATTATAATTTAAATGTTATTAGAAATATACTCTTGACAATTTTCTAAAACAAACAAATTCAAAAGGAGGTATAATATAATTTATATTTGAATTTAATAATTATTTTGGAGGTTATTATGATATATTTAAATAAATAAATATTTCAAGTTATAACGGGATTATGTTCAATTAACCATAAATTATATTCTAATTATTTCATAAATTTCGTACAATCCAACGGTTATCGTAAATTAGGTTCTTGGCAAAGATCGAAGACAACACTTGTGGACTTTCAACAACACTCAACAAAAGGTGGGGGCAAGATTTCGTATACGATTGGGACGGTTAGCGTAAAATAACTTAATATATATGTGTGTAGTGGTGACCTAAGCCCTACTAGCGATAAATAATTAAGGAGAGCCTATTCTCAAATAATGATTTTCACAAATCACTAGGCGAGGTTACGCCGACCTTAATTAATTATCATAGGAATAATCTTTGACAATTTGGTATTGTATTGTACTTACATTATTCGGTTAATTTTATAATTGTTTATTTTATTTATACTTGAATGATTGTGATTGATAGATTAAGGAAATAATCGGTTAATGAGAGAAAAACATTGCTAGATATTAAGTAATTGATCCCCATTAACATAAGGAAAGTTGGATACAATGAGTAGTTGTATTTGGTTGGGTTCTGGCTAAGGAAAGACTTGGTCGACTATGCCGTTTACAGTCCACCTCTCTTACCTGGGAAGTTAACCATACAATTATCCATTATACAAACTGAACTTATTATGTAAGGATAAAGATCAAATATGGCAAGACATTGGATGGATTTGGTACTCAACCTAAGTATCTAGATAATAAGTATAACTTGAAAAGTTGATACGATAATTCCCCATTATTAACTTAATACTTATGGTTAAGAGTTGCCACAAGATGAGTGAGTGATCATATAGACTTGCATTAAGGAATGTGTAAGTCCACTGCCGTGCGGTATGGGACGCACGAGGTTGATCAGTCGCCTGCAATCCCGACGGGGATTATTATCTATGCATGCTAGGCAAGACAAGGTTCTTGGCCTGAATTCTCAGGGACGATCGACTTATAACACCTAGGCTCCATGTGAAGTTAGGTGGCGTAGCTCTTGGTAATTGGGAGTACGTTGGTGGCATGTGGTCTAGTGATATCTGATCTTGGTAAATGGGATAGATATCATTGACAGCGTTTAGTGGCCTGAGTCAGCATATAGTTCAGGGATGCATTAGAATAAATAAAGTATATGTAATTGTGGGTATAAGATACGCTTGTTTGTATAAATATGGTTTCCATATATATTATTATTTTACACATTCATTCCCACTTTTAAACTTGTACATGAATCTTAGCCCTGTGTCATTTTTGTTTTGCATTTTGGATTATTTTATGACGATCAGACGATGAGCTCGAATCTTGCGTACTTCCCGACAACTCAGAAGGAAAGGATATGAAGTGACGTGGAGATGTGTTACTATAACATCTAGATTGGGAGTTGTTAGTGTTTTGTCAAACGCTAATCACATCCCTACTACTACAGTCAGTATAAGTGTCAGTCTTGTTGGACTTAGGAGGTCCCTTTTGGTATGCTTTCTTTTTGGTTTCCTTTCTGTACTTTTATGTTATGTTTTATCTATGTGGCAAGGCCGCTAGTCTTAACGGTGTCAAACTCTGTAAAATATATTTGAAGCATATGTATGTGAAACAGTATGTTTTTAAATAATTAACTATTGTCCTTTAAAAATTTCAAATTTTTCTGTATTTTTATAAGGTTTCATTAGAATTCCACTAATGGGACATAGGCTGTCCCAAGGGGCTCCGCCCCTTGGAACCCCTTTTCAATTATTCGCATTCAATTGTACGTTGGCTCGACGAGCGTGCACTCCGCACTACCCTAACTCGTTTCCAAGCTATACGTATAATTGCATCGCCCTACAGTAAATCACATTACTACTAAAATACATTGATGATACTAAAATCACCAACATCACTTGTGGTAATTCCTTTTTTCCATAAATCTATGCTTTGATACAAGTTTGCAATTGATAGATCTGGATTTTTATTGTCTTTGTTGAAGATTTCAAACTATTGTTGTTGTGGTTTTACATGAAACATCATGAAACAAACAGAGGGTGTCATTTTGTGTTGTTATTATATATAGTATTGCCATTTGTTTTATTGCAATTTCTTTTTTTTATAATTTTTTTCAAAAGAAAAAAGAGAGGAACGAGAAGTACACGTGAGGATATGTGGCATTACAGGCTGATGTTTTCAGATTGGAATCCCTCGTGTAGTTTCTTGTTTCTGCATTAGACCTTCAACTTGTGTGTGCATTAGACCTTCAAGCCCGTCGAAAGCTGCTACTCACACCCTCCTATGCACAACACGCCATACCCTCCTCTATTTTTTTTTTTTTTTTTTTTTTTAATTTTCTACTTCTATTTTCATTTTAAATAATTTCCATATTGTAATATCTTTTGAAACTCTTGATCATCATTTTCTAATAATTTCAATTTCAATTTATTTTCTATTATGTAGTTAATTACCTTTTTTATCCTTTTGATTCTATTTTCTATTTATTTTCATTTTCAAAATCTATTTCAATTCATTTTTTCATTCAACATTTTGTTTCCTTTCGATTTTCTTTTTTGCAATCATTTTGGTCAATGAAATCTTAATTATCATAGAGGAATGGTTGCAAGGTTGATTAAACCTTCAATGTTTCAAATCTGTTGATGAAAGATCATTTGGATCGTTTTTGAATCTTTAAGGCATTGATAGGTTGCCATTGATTAATCTTTGAGATCTTGATAAAAGACGAGACCATTATGTTGAATTGAACTTGCTTACCATTGACTTATTGAATTTACTTTCTTGCATCCATAGTTTTTATCCTTTATTTTCTATTATTCATAACTCATACTCATATTTAACTTGGTTAACGACTCTTTTTCATTCTTTATACTTGATGCTTCCATGTCTTAGTCTTGATTTATCTTGATAATTCATCTTGACGTTTGAGCTATACCTTATTTATTTGAATTCACATGTTCCCTTAGGTGACCTTTAATTTAATTTAATAGGTTGTTTAAACTGATTGATTTGAATTAGAGGTAGACATTAGGATGTTTATCCTTGCATGACAACATTAGGTTATAATTCCTTCATCCTCAACTCTAGGTTCATCTTGCATGATCATATTAAGATAGACTTTTCCATTAAATCTAACCTTTGGACCACTTTGCATGATAACATTTAGGATCCAGTTCCCCTAGATTTTCTTTCTTTTTGCATTCAAGTCTTTTCTTGCATCAAAAATCCAAAAACACTTAATAAATATGATGCACATAATATGTCACGAGCCTTAAGTACAAAGAAAAAGATGAGTGGGAGTTTTCCTTACCTCTTCTTAGAGTATACGCGTCTCAAACCCTTTTCAACATATTAAAAAAAAATATTTCAACAAATTCAAATTTTTTTGTCCTTCAGGATTTTGTCCTTAACCTTTTTAAAAAGGGCATGTTATTTCCATTCTACCGCAACACAGACTAAACCGTAAGTCTCCTCACGTGCGAGCAACAAAACCTAACTGCTAGAAAATGAATGTTAGCATCATCCATAAAATCACCCAACAACCTGTAGTCCCAAAAACTATGGACGCTCTGATTTCTCATTCCTGTTGAGAATACGGCACTAGGGCCCCAATCTTTGGCGAGCAACCTTCCTTCTTACTGTATTCCTCCAAACTACAATTGCTCAGACTTTTCCATTTCACGAGGGAATACGTAGGAACAGGATTGCCAAATCCTGGCGAGCTCCCTTTTTGCTTTCCCTTTTTGTTCATGTATTCCCTTAGTAGGTAAGCTTTAGATATACACACACTTTAATAAGAACAGTAAGAGTGGATCCTGTTGAGTACAACAGACACGAGAGGTGCTAACACCTTCCTCTTGCGTAATCGACTCTCAAACCCCGAATTTGGTTGCGAGATCATGTCCTCTCCCTTCTAAGGTTTTCTCGATGTTTTCCTTTCCCCGTTGGGATAAATAGTTCGATGACGACTCTATGTCTTTATCGGTTGTTTTTTCGTGTAGCGACAACCACATATCCACCTAAAACCTTAAGGTGATAGGTGTGTGGGTTATCCCACTTATAAATGCTTAATTCCTCACATTTATAACCCATGCGGGACTCCAACTCACACTGAACCTATTATTCTCAACATGTAGATGGGGTCTCTGTCCGACAACGTGAATAAAAGAGAGAAAAATAGGACTCTTCAATAAATTTCTAAGTTGATAAACTTTAAAGTTTTTAAGAGGATAAATGTTAGAATTAGTAACTCTTAGAAAGATAAAATATATTAAGATAAGGCAATTAAAAGGTAGAAAGTATTCTTGTATTCCTTTTTGTTTCATATTTTAGTAGAGAAAATAAGATAAATTGAGGAAACAGAAAGTGGAAAAAACAATATCTAGATTAGGCAATTAAAGGGTAAAAAACTGCATTTTATTCTTTTTTGTTTCACATTTTGGCAGATAAAATATGATAAATTGTGGAAACAGAAAATAGTTAAAACATAGAATCATGCTAATTCAATGCTCTGTCATGGCGATAATGTTCAAAATAAAAACTTTTTAATTGGGAATATTTAAAAAAAAACAGTTTGAAGAGAAATGTAATGGTGAAGATCTTATTAAAGACTAAGATCTACTATTCCTTTTCTAGATAATAAAATTCTTGTTTGTCGATAATATAAAACAATGGTTATTAAATGATACATGCTCAAACAAAAGCATAGAAGAAGCAGCGAACCAAACAACTCTCAATTATGTAAAATCAAACTATTCAACACTAAAGAAAATTTAAGAACCAATTGAGGGCAAATATAATCCATGTAATGATAAAAAAGATTGAAATTGGGATGACATATATTCATGAATATTATCAGTGTATAAATTTTAATGGAAGTTTTAAACTGGCTTTTTAATTTTGGCATAAAACTCTTGGAATATATGGAAGACACCTGGGCATTTTCTCTTAAAAACTAACCAAGTTCATCAAGAAAAATCATCTATGAAGGTTACGAGTATTTTTTCCTAATTAACATGGACAAACACTCAATTGACATTGTAGCTTATCAGCTATAAGCTATTGTTGTAGCAAACTCTATCGAATTCGAATGACGTTGTCAAAGTCGAAGATGTGCATGCTGATGAATGCTCGAAAAATGTATCGATAATGTGGCAGTAATAAAAAAAGATTGAATCCATAGGGACTACTATTTAACAATACAAAATTTTGAAATGCGTAGAAAGTACTAAATTAAGAGGGGGTCCTAGTTTTAATTGCAAAAATAAAAGAAAGTGTTCTGACAAATTTATGAAAGCGGTTAGGTTGTGTATAAAATCCCCTATTTATTTATTTATTGTTCATGTTCGACGTATTACATGAATAATATCGTCAATATAATCCCACAATAACTTAACAAAATCGCTATATCCAATCCCTTGGTGTATAAGTCACTAATCAATACTCAGAGTTTTCTATCCCTAGTCCACCAACGTAAGCAAGATAGGCAATGCAACAGAGCATTAATTCCAATCCACTACGCAGGGTCTCTTATCCCTCTTTCAACCAGCGTATGCACAACAAATGCCCTAGGTCCAACACATAGACTAATGGTTAGTATTCCTTATGTGCCCAAAATCAGATTAAAAGGGTATCTCAATGAAAAACATTAAGAACAAGGTGTAGTTGAATAGAATTATAGATCAAATTATTCATGCAATATCAAATCTAACATATGTCCTAACAATATCAAAATAAGTTCATCAAACCTAGGGAGAATTAACTACTCATTATTCAAATTGCAATACCAAATAATAACAAGAGGTTTTCATAAGAGTTCCCTTGAAGAATTATCCTCTAATGGCTTCGAATGGTCTTCGAATATGCCTTATGGTGTTGTAAATCGTCATTTTTCGTGTAAAGTTGCAAAACCGTTGAAAAAGTACCAAACTTCCCCTTAAAAGGCCTTCAGAATGGATCAAAATGCATCAGAAAAAGCCTAGAAAAAAGGGTCATCGCGCGCGTGATGACGTGATTCGCGCGTGCGTTACAGATTTTACTTCTATATCACGTGCGCGATGCTGCACATGATTATTTTAGTAGTTGCATGCTTTTGCTCCTTTTTTCACCTGATTTTCACTAATTCCCTATTTCTCCACACTTAGCTATTTTTTCCTCTTTTTTTGGCCTTTATTCTTCATTTTTGCTCCTCTTTAACTTGTATTGATCCATTTCATTGACCGAAATCATGCAATGACAGAGTGTCCTCACAACCCCAAACTTGAATCGTTACTTGTCCTTAAGTAACTTGCCTACACTGCTAATTCCAAATAGAAAATAAGTTGCACAATAATAATTGAACATAACCATATAACTTTTTTCTTTACCTGACCATCATTCTAGCTTACGATTTCCATCAAAAAATTCATAAAAACGTCCTAAAACTTTGACAAGTACTCGACATGTCTCTCATCTTACCTTGAATCACTCAATGGATAAGGTAATCTCTCAATCAAAAAGAAAAAAAGCTTATACTGAGTTTGATCGTGTTCTAATATAATTCATCAAAGAAATCAAAATACACACATCTGAGGTCTTTTTCAGTTGTATCTTGGCTTATGTTTGGGTAGGATATTTTTGGGAAAGTAGGTTTAAACCTTTGGATTTAGGTTCCTATTACTCCTTCTATTATCATACCCCTTTGTTCCTTCTTAATGATACTAGAGATATTACTGTTGTGGTACTTATTATGAACTTTGCATTCTTTTAATTTTTTTAAAGAAGTTCCTTCTTTTTCAACGTCTTATTTTCTCAAAATTTTGAATTTTTTTTTACCATTTTTCTCTTTTCTATAGTCACCCAACCCCAAACTTAGAACTTTGCTCACTTCCAAGAGCAACCCCAAACTTATTATTTTTCATACCACTTAAAAACTACAATTCTGCCTAACTCTAATGAGAGGGTGGAAAGATAAGATCTTTCAAGTCACACGCTTATGAATTAAGGCTAAGTCACCGAAAGAAAGGGTAAGCTCAAAGTGGTTAGCAAACAGGGTGGTTAGAAAAGCTCAAAGTTAAGAATAAATAACTGCCTTAGTGTGTGTCATTCAATCTAGACAAATTTTATCGAAAATAGTTCAAACCAGATAAACTAATAATGCAAGGATACACTCAATAAGAAAGAATAGTAAACAATGAAATTTATTTGGCTCAAACCTTACTCGTTGAGGTATCTGAAGGTTGAACACAAGTCCTTTTATTCTATTTTCATCCTTTCTCTTCAAGTTGTCAGTTGTTTTCCTGATGATCAAGTTTCATTTTGGTTCATTTGTTCAGTGCTATAGTTGTAAATTTGTAAATTTGAAAGAAACAACATCTACAACATGTTTATTAAAGACAAACATAAATTTATTGGTATAAAATGGAACCAAGCATTTTAGCTAATAATCTAGATTGACTTAAAAGATTGACTTGTTCGACGTAAAAGGGAATCGCAAAAATTAATACAAATTCAAAAAAATTCAAATTAACATGTGTTTGGAGCGGAAAATGTCTTGCACGTCTTGCATGGTGTTGTTGAATTCTTGGTTCTGTTTGGTCCACTATGCATTAGTCTGATTGATGATGATGCTCGAGAGGAACAACTTCTCTTTGGACCCATTCCCTGAAACAACAATAACAACACTACAAGTGTAAAGAGATTAGGAAAAAAATAATAGGATTAGAGAGAGTTTTTAGTCTTTCTTTATTCTTTCAATCCCTTTCTCAAGTATTTGTTCTAGTGCTCCTAAATGTGACATGCTACAAAACAAAAACAATAACTTGAAATATATTGAAATTTAAAATTTTCAAATGAAATAAAAACTTATCTAATGGGTTGCCTCCCATTAAGTATTTCTTTAAGGTTCGAAGCTTGACCTTTTGATTTTTGTGTTAGGGTGGCATATATGACACGAAAAACACATCATCATTCTTCTTCTTCCTTTTGTTTGGTAGGAATTCCATCACTTTAAGAAATTGAAGGTTTTTCTTCCATATTCTCTTTAGTTTGATAGCATTGAACAAGGCATAAATCTCATCCAATATTTCATCTATTTCTCCTCTTTTATCAGTCTTGTTGCTAGGTGTAAGACTACTCTTTTATTGAAGATCTTGTAGTTGGATATCTAAGTCTGAACGAATTATTGAAATTGAAGCTTCCTCCAAAACGATATAATATTCATCTTGCACTCTTGCTCTTGTCCCACATATCTCTTTCACCCCTGTTGCTTCTATTTTTATTTATATCCATTTATCAGTTGTTTTTCATTTTTCCTCTTCTTTCTCTTTTTCAACTCCTCCTTCATCGAATACCTCACATTTCTATTTGACTTCTCTTTGAATTTCCTTATCTCTAGGACTATATAACATATTTCATAGAAATGCCCACTAGATCTCAGTTTTAATGCTAATTGGTTAGATACTTGACCAAGTTGCATCTTTAAACTCTCAAAGGATGTTTCGATGTCACTTTGTATGGTTTTTTGATGCCTTTTGAATTTTTTAAAATTGAGTTGAGTCATCTTTTTAAATTGAGTCAAGGTTTCTTCAAGTTGAGATGATGAATCCTCCTCCCATGAATGATCAGTGTTGATGTAAGGTTTTGGCTCTGAATAATTTCTAGCAGTTTCCAGAATGAGCAATTTTGCTGCAAGCTCCACTAAATAAACATCAAACTTTGCCAAGGTAGCATTGATGTCATCTTGCATGATTGTCTTGACCTTACATACAAACAAAAAGGAAAATACCTTAGTAGCACTACACTAGATAAAAAATTAAAGAAAAATAAAACTAAAATAAATAAAGAATGGAAAAGAAAATTTAAGAAGAAACAAAAATAAATAATTAAAAATATATATATTTACAATTTAAAAAAAAACTATAAAAAAAAATAAAAATAAAAATATGTTGCACAAGCGTTTTAATTGCAAAAATAAAAGAAATTGGTTTGACAAATTTATGAAAGTGGTTCGCTTGTGTATAGAATCTTGTATTTAATATCGTCACTATAATCCCATGAAAATTTAAGAAAATTGTTATACTCAATTCCTTGGTGTATAGCTCACTAATCAATACTCGGAGTTTTCTAACCCAAGTCTACCAGCGTAAGCAAGATTAGGAAATGCAACAGATCGTTAATTCCTAAGCCACTACTCAGGGTCTCCTATCCCTATTCAACCAGCATATGCACAACAATTTCCCTAGGTCCAACACATAAACTAATGGTCAGTATTTCATATGTGCCCAAAATCAGATTAAAAGAGTATCTCACATAAAAAGCATTAAGAACAAGGTGCAATTGAATAAAATTATAGAAGAAATTACTCATGCAATATCAGATCAAAATAGGTTCATCAAACACAACCTAACCAAGAGAGAATTAGCTAGTCATAATTCAAATTACAATACCAAATAATAAAAAGAGTTTTGCATAAGATCCCCCTTCAAGAATTGGACTCCAATGGCTTCAAATGCTTTCTAAATATGCCTTATGGTGTTATAAATCATCACTTTTTGTGTAGTTGTAGAACCCTTGAAAAAGTAGATAAATTCCCCTTAAAAAACCTTCAGAATAGATCATAATGCGTCACAAAAATACCATAAAAAAGGTCATCGTATGCGTGATGAGCTGCATCGCGCACACGACGCTACTTTTACTTCCATATCGCACGCGCGATGTTTTGCGTGATTATTCTAGTATTTGCATGCTTTTACTTCTTTTTTCACCTAATTTTCACTAAGTCCCAATTTCTCCACACTTAGCTATTTTTTCCTCTTTCTATGGCCTTTAGTCTTCATTTTTGCTCACCTTTAACTTGTTTTGATCAGTTTCCTTGACAAAAATCATGCAATGATAGAGTGTCATCACATGTCGTAGTTAAAGTTTATTATTGCTTGTAGATGTCTTAGTTAGCTTGTTGAAATATGTTAGCTTGTTGTTTAAGTTAGCATGCTGAATTGGGCCAGCATGTTGGGCTAATTGTTTAGTATGTTAATTAAAAGCTAGGGTTTAATTTCATTATAAATAGCATACTAGTCACCACTTCTCCTTCAATCCCTGATAATCCTATTCAGGTGGAGAGAGATGTGTGATTAAGATTCAATTGTAAATATTGTTCCCTAATGTGTAATTGAATCAAGAATCTAGTTTTTTAACCACTTTGAATTGTCCTTCTCTTCTCTCTTTTCTTTTACTTTATGGTTGATAACGCGAAATCATATCGTTTATTTGGCTTGATTTGCATGCATTTATTTGTGACTTTTATTAATTTATCTTGATTTATGTTCTATTATATGATTAATTTACTTTGTTTTGCAGATTGGGGAGAATTTGAACCAAAGAAAGAAAAAGAGAAGAAAATACAGAAAATAGCAGAAAACAGAATTTGTGACTGTCACGGTCGTCACGGCCATGTCACGACCGTCACAGCCTTCACGATCGTCACGGCCACGTCACGACCGTCACAGCCTTCACGATCGTCACGGCCATGTCACGACCGTCATGCATCAAATAACAGAAGTTCGTTCAAGACAGAAGTGGCCACGAGCACTTTTCTCCTTTTTCTCCTACTTTTTCTCCACTCATTGCCCACTACTGGAAGTTACTCCCACTTCCTCCATAATTCACCCATGATCTCTGGAAGTTGAAGAATGAATTATTTCCTATAAATAGGCCTTAGATTTAGAGTTTTGGGGGGAGCCTTCGATGTATCGAAGTGCTGCCAAAATTCCCATTGAAGCCAAATTTACTTTCCTGCATTATTTTCCATTTCTCTTCCTTTTATTTTATTTGTATCGCTTTATTTGTTCCTGTACCTTTTAATTCTCGCCAAAGTAGAATCCTGCCGACATTGTGGAGGACTACTCTTCAATACCAGAAATTGTTATACGTATTTGTTTCTAAACCTTCAGCATTCATTTTTAATTTCCGCCTACTCCGAGCTTTCCGGTCTGTGGAAGAAGGAGTCTGCTCAATTATCTGTTAACCAGGTTTTTATTACATTGCAATTTAATTTATTTATAATGTTTATTTATTTTTCTGCCATGAGTACATTATTATTAAATTCCCTGTCTCTGTCTGGTTCAACATCGATAAGTAGCTAAAAACCTTAGGGCGGTATGTAGTTATAACAAACTTAACCGGTGAAATATAACTATAGGCTAAAAATAATTAATCACTTAATATTCTGGCTGATACTTTTTAATTGAAATAGACCTTTTCGTTACGAGAGTAAGAAAAGAGTATTAGGTTGGGTCAAGACCACGAGAGTGTGAGATTTTAACCAGATAGCTAAGGTTAGGCATTTAAATTAAATACAGCGAGAGCGCTTTAAGATAAATTAGAATTATTTAGTTTCCAAAAATTATCTCTAAACACTTATGGGCTAGCGAGAGCAGGCATAGGGCTTTGGGGATAAGATCTGATATAAGACCACGAGAGTGTGAGTTGAGGGTATTTAGACTGGTAATCTCTACCGAATAGATTAAGTGACACCTTTATAAGCCTAGGTTAGATTGACCCACCTAAGTTAGTATAATTACATACCGACCGCCTTAATATTACTTTATTAAAACTTAATTTTAATTCCGCCTTTAATAGTCTTAAAAACCAACAAAAATCGTGACAACCATTAGCCTTAGCTTTACGCCGTAACAATAGATAACGGTAGATTGACATTGGTCTCTGTGGGTTCGACAATCTTTTATATTACTTCGATATTTCCGTGCGCTTGCGGAGCGATCAAGTTTTTGGCGCCGTTGCCGGGGACCAACAGTCAATATTGTGATTCCGTTGTTGCATAGTATAGACTAAGGCACTCTTATCTAAATCATTATGTATAACCCATATTTCCCTTATAATTACCACCCTCCATATTATAACTACCACCCCCAATATTTCGAGGAACCACAAATTCCTCTTAAATCCGACCTCGAAATATTATTAGAAGATTTCAATACTACGCACTCTCACCCAAATTCCCTCTATGATGACGACTCCCAATGTTTTGAGGAAACGCAAGATCTTGATACATCCAACCTCGAACTACTACTAGAAGAATTCAATGAGACGTCTACTCACGCTAGGATAAAATCTATGATGGAGCGCTTTGTGGAGACACAAACTCTCCAAAACGAAGATTTTAGAAGACAACATCTCCAAATTAATGAAGACCTTAGGCAGATGAACGTTATTGTCGATTCCCTCGCAACTCACAGCGAGACTTTGGAGACTCAAACCTCCCTGCTTAGACAAACACCTCTAGCACCCTTCCCAGAAGGACATGTGAATGTTGTAACAACCGTTAATGAAGAACAAATAGAAGATCCTAGGGAGATTGACGATGAGCCTGAGGAGAGTTTTGGTGAGAAAAACATACATATTGAGAAAAATCCACCGACACCAACCGAAAGGGAGGTTGTCGAAGAGATAGAGAAGGAAGCACGTATCGTTGCTCCTCCTCCCTATACCCCACCTATTCCTTTCCCACAAAGGTTTGCAGAAGTTAAGGTAGACTCCCAATCCAAAACATATGTGGAGGTATTGAAAAATATACACACCAATGCACCTTTGGCTAAGGCCCTTCATAGAAAAAGAAAATTCGAGGACCGTGAAACTAGGGTCATTATTACTGTAAAAAGGGTACGATTAACTTTTGAGGTGGTGGATGAAATAACAAAGCCCAAATTTGAAAAACTGATACGCAGAATAGATCCAGAACCACCACCACGCGTTCAAAACAAGCAACCACCCTACAGAAGAAAGAAACGGAAAGGTGAGGGATATGAGAGATGGCTTGATAAGTGGCCATGGAAACCGAAGACTATACAAAGTTCGATCGAGGAACCATTCTTGAAAGAACCGCCATGAGTACTTGCACTCCTTAGCCGTCGAGCTATCGACGCTAAACAAAGCGCTGTGTGGGAGGCAACCCACAAGGTCTTTATTTTAATTTGTTTGTTTAAATTTGCAGAAAATAAAGAAATGTATCGCTTGTTACTCCTTAGCTATATCTAAGCGAAAACTCTCTAGATGACGATCTGAGAAGATGAGCTATGCCCACGGACATTCCTACGAGTGTCGCTGCTGGTGGGAACACTGATGATGAGTACTTCCTCTTGACGCGAGCAACATGATGAGCTGGTTCGAGAATTACACAAACAAAGTATCTCAAAATGCCCGCCACCGAAGTAGAAGTGATCAACAAAGACAAGGATAGCAAGAGCAGTAGCATTCATACAGGTTCTATCTTTCCTTTTCCACCTTTTACTGAAACATTGAGGACAATGTTTGGTTTAAGTGTGGGGGAGGAACTCTATCGCTTTCATTTTATTGCCTTTTAGTTTGATTTATTGTTTTTATCTATTTTTAATGCTATGTCAAAATCTTTACATGTGCTGTCGAGTCTCTATGAGTGGTTTTCGCCTGTTATTCAAACTTCCCCAAAATTTCAAAATTTCAAAATTTTAACCTCCAACAAAAACTTTTTGATTCATGACATGGTACTCTGAAAGTATATAGGCTGTTTAGGCTATGTTAGAAAAACTTGGGAAAGTTTTGATAAAATTGATATCGTCCTGACAACCTTAACCCCCTAAATATGCAAAATAAATTTGAGTAACCATTATGCCGAGACCTTAAAACTCCAGGTTCTTGTAGTAATCCCTAAGTAGTTTATTTAAGCAGTCAGCACCATCCTAAACACACTAAGTAAGAAACCAATGCAAATAAGTGTATGATCTCTAGTTTAAAATAAGAAATTTAGAAAGAAAAAAAAATATGAATAAAAAGACATGTTCCTTCTAAGTTAGGTGCTCCTCACCCGATCACTTAGCCCACCGGTACAAACTCTTTAAAGTTCAATTGATGCTTAAGCATAATTGTAGTGAAAAAAAAGAAATAAAAATAAGATCATAGTCACTAACAGGTTTACTTGCCATGAATGTGTATGGATAACGGGCTTAATGTGATTGCACTATAATGAAATGGGGTGAAAGAGAGCATGAGTTATAGGTTGAGTTATAATGGCATGATTCCGATTGGTTTGCATAAGTAGGGAGTTTTTGAAATTGTGTCGTTACGATATCCTTGGTATTAATATTTAGTACCTATCGATCTAACATTAGCCTAGCAGCCACGTATGATTAGAGTTTCGTCGTGACTTTGTTTCGAACTATGCTTATTTCTTTTTACTGTGTTGGTCGATTGCTTGAGGACAAGCAATGGTTTAAGTGTGGGGATGTTTGATAACGCGAAATCATATCGTTTATTTGGCTTGATTTGCATGCATTTATTTGTGACTTTTATTAATTTATCTTGATTTATGTTCTATTATATGATTAATTTACTTTGTTTTGCAGATTGGGGAGAATTTGAACCAAAGAAAGAAAAAGAGAAGAAAAATACAGAAAATAGCAGAAAACAGAATTTGTGACTGTCACGGTCGTCACGGCCATGTCACGACCGTCACAGCCTTCACGATCGTCACGGCCACGTCACGACCGTCACAGCCTTCACGATCGTCACGGCCATGTCACGACCGTCATGCATCAAATAACAGAAGTTCGTTCAAGACAGAAGTGGCCACGAGCACTTTTCTCCTTTTTCTCCTACTTTTTCTCCACTCATTGCCCACTACTGGAAGTTACTCCCACTTCCTCCATAATTCACCCATGATCTCTGGAAGTTGAAGAATGAATTATTTCCTATAAATAGGCCTTAGATTCAGAGTTTTGGGGGGAGCCTTCGATGTATCGAAGTGCTGCCAAAATTCCCATTGAAGCCAAATTTACTTTCCTGCATTATTTTCCATTTCTCTTCCTTTTATTTTATTTGTATCGCTTTATTTGTTCCTGTACCTTTTAATTCTCGCCAAAGTAGAATCCTGCCGACATTGTGGAGGACTACTCTTCAATACCAGAAATTGTTATACGTATTTGTTTCTAAACCTTCAGCATTCATTTTTAATTTCCGCCTACTCCGAGCTTTCCGGTCTGTGGAAGAAGGAGTCTGCTCAATTATCTGTTAACCAGGTTTTTATTACATTGCAATTTAATTTATTTATAATGTTTATTTATTTTTCTGCCATGAGTACATTATTATTAAATTCCCTGTCTCTGTCTGGTTCAACATCGATAAGTAGCTAAAAACCTTAGGGCGGTATGTAGTTATAACAAACTTAACCGGTGAAATATAACTATAGGCTAAAAATAATTAATCACTTAATATTCTGGCTGATACTTTTTAATTGAAATAGACCTTTTCGTTACGAGAGTAAGAAAAGAGTATTAGGTTGGGTCAAGACCACGAGAGTGTGAGATTTTAACCAGATAGCTAAGGTTAGGCATTTAAATTAAATACAGCGAGAGCGCTTTAAGATAAATTAGAATTATTTAGTTTCCAAAAATTATCTCTAAACACTTATGGGCTAGCGAGAGCAGGCATAGGGCTTTGGGGATAAGATCTGATATAAGACCACGAGAGTGTGAGTTGAGGGTATTTAGACTGGTAATCTCTACCGAATAGATTAAGTGACACCTTTATAAGCCTAGGTTAGATTGACCCACCTAAGTTAGTATAATTACATACCGACCGCCTTAATATTACTTTATTAAAACTTAATTTTAATTCCGCCTTTAATAGTCTTAAAAACCAACAAAAATCGTGACAACCATTAGCCTTAGCTTTACGCCGTAACAATAGATAACGGTAGATTGACATTGGTCTCTGTGGGTTCGACAATCTTTTATATTACTTCGATATTTCCGTGCGCTTGCGGAGCGATCAATGGTTTTCTTCCTAATGAAGAAATCAACCATACTCTGTTTTATGAGCATCAATTTCACAACAAATTGGTGTGGTGAGCGTGGAGTAGAAGATGATGTCAAACAAGTATGAGATTGAAAAATTCACCAGTGTGAATGATTTTGGTTATGGGGATTGAAGATACAAGCCCTATTGGTTCAGAAGGATTTGCTAGAATTGTTGAAAGGATCGGAGAAGATGGATGTTTCCCTTGCGGAGAAGGCAAAGAAGACGATGATCGAGAAAGCCCAAGTGTTATCATATTGATCCTTTGTGATAAGGTTCTCTAGAAGGTCTCGAAGAAGAAGATGATAATAGGTGTGTGGAGCAAACTCGATGGTTTATATATGACCAAATCTTTGGTCAACCGGCTATACCTAAATCAAGCATTATATTCAGTCAAGATGAGTCAAGACAAAATCTTGGATGAGTAGCTGGATATGTTCAACAAGTTGGTTCTTGATCTTAGAAATACTAAGGTCAAGATTGATGATGAAGATCAAGCGTTGTTATTGTTGTGTGCTTTACCAATATCGCATGCTCACTTCAAAGAAAGTCTCTTGTATAGAAAAGATTTATTAACCTTTAAAGAAGTTCAATAAGCTTTTTACTCTAAGGATTTGAATAAACGAAAGGAGCACAAACCATCTTCTGTTGGTGTAGGTTTGTCCATTGAGAGGAATTTCTTGAAGAAAGATGATAGGTTAGAGAACAAGAAGGGTAAAGTTCTACAAAATTCTTATGGTTGTAATGCTCTTGCAATTAGGTGTTATCATTGTAAGAAGGAGGTTCACACAAGAAATATGTGCCCTGAACGTCTGAATAATGTTGGTTGAAAGGATAATGGTAATGCAACCATTATACAAGATGATTATGAAACATCTGATGTCCTAGTGGTTTCAAGCAACGATTCTAGTAAGGGGTGGATTATGGATTCAAGTTGTAATTGGCATATGACTTCAAACAAGGAAGTGTTTGATGAATTATGTGATCAAGATGATAGATTAGTGCTGCCGGGAACAATAAAGCCTACAAGATTGCAGGAATTGAATATGGCAGATTCAAGCTCCATGATGAGTCAATAAGGTTATTAACTGATGTCAGGTATGTACCTAATCTTAAGAGGAATTTTATTTCTCTTGGTGAATTTGACTACAAAGGATATCTTTTCAAAGGAGAGAAAAGTATCCTAAGGGAAATGAATGGGTTGATGGATGTCTTGAAAGCTGTGAAGAAACAAGGCTTGTATACCCTTAAGGTTGAGGTTGTAAGTGAAAAAGGTTTGGTCGAATTGTCAAAAATAATATGCTATGTGGTGACAAGGTTGAAAAACTAGAGTTTTGTGAACTTTGTGTATTTGTTAAATTATGTAGGGTAAAGTTTAATGAAGGTAAAAAAAGAACATATGGATCTATTGATTACATTCATACTGATCTTTAGGGGCCTGTAAGGAATCCTTCACACTCATGTGCAAAGTATTTCCTATCCATAATTGATGAATATTCTAGAAAGTTATGGGTATTCATCTAGAAGACTAAGGATGAAACTTTTGAAAATTTCAAAAGTTGGAAGACTCTGGTTGAAAACCAAATTGGAAAGAAGGTAAAGAGGTTGAGAACCGATAATTCTCTCGAATTTCGTAATGAGCCTTTCGACAACTATTATATTGCGTATAGTATTACATGGCACATAAATAATGAAGGTACTCCCCAAAAAATGGTTTAGATGAAAGGTTTAAGCGAACCATTCCTGAAAAGAGTGAGGTGCATGTTAGTTAGTGCAGGATTGAAGAAGGTGTTTTGGGCAGAAGCTGTTATGACTGCAGCGTACCTAATAAATAGGTGTCCCTCAACTGCCTTAGGTATGAAGACACTTCAAGAATTCTGGTTGAGACGTCCACCTAATTTCAACATATTTAAAGTATTTGGTTGTTTATCTTATGCTTATATTAGGCAAGACAAGGTCGAATCTAGAGCTCTGAGATGTGTGTTTCTTGGATACCCTAAAGGAGTCAAAGCTTATAGGTTGTGATTCCTAGAGCCAGGTCACAAGAGGTGTATCACAAGTTGAATTGTAGTTTTTGACGAAGCTGTGATGGATCTTAAGAAAATTAACAATGTTTGTCGAAGTACAAAGATATCTATAATAGAGTTGGAATATGAAGAGGTTCCTATTGAGAGGAAGCATAGTGATGTTGAATTGTATAACCTATATGAAGTTGAAGAGCAAGCACAAGTTGTTGATGAAGATGAGGAGACTGATAATGACTTCCTCTTGGCAAGAGGTGGGTTGAGAAGAGTCATTAAGCTACCTCAGAGACTTGGTTATGTATTTCTCATAACTTATGCCTTAGTCTTTGCAAGTGAGGTTCGGGATGAAGAACCTAGAGTCTATAAGGAATTTATGAGGAGTCGATACAAGAATGAATGGCTTAAATCCATGAATGATGAGATGGAATCTCTTCATGACAATTACACAGGAGCCGATCGAGAAACCTACAGGGGCCAGGTTAGTCAGTCGTTAATGGATTTTCAAGGTTAAGGAAGAAATCAAAGGAGTGATGTCGAGGAGGTTTATGGCAAGGTTGGTTGTTAGGGGGTTCACTAAAAAAGAAGGCATTGACTTCAGTTATGTATTCTCACCTGTTGTAAAGCACAAATCCATTAGAATGTTATTAGACATGATAGTGAAGTTCGACCTAGAACTTGAACAGATGGATGTAAAGACAACTTTTCAGATGAGGTAACCTAAAGGCTATGCAGAAAAAGGAAAGGAGGATTATGTTTGCAAGTTGAGTAGGTCCTAGTATGGCTTGAAATAATCTTCTCGATAATGGAATGGGAAATTCGACAAGTTTATGGCACACATTAGTTTCACTAGGAGCAAGTTCGACCACTTTGTTTACTTTGATTTTCGATCTAGAACTTATTATTTTGTTGCTTTATGTGGATGACATCCTCATATCAAGAAAAAATGTCAAAGATGTCATGGAGGTGAAGGCTGAACTTGATAAGGAGTTTGACATGAAAGATTTGGAAGCTTCAACCATGATTCTTAGGATTGACATCCAGAGAGATAGAAACAATTCGAGATTATGCTTATCTCAAGAGACATACCTAGAGAAGATTCTTGATAAGTTTGGTATGTCGAATTCAAAACCTATTGTAACAGCGACTAATCCTCAATTTAAGCTGAGTATAAATAAAAGTCTTAGTACTGAAGTTGAAAGAGCCTATATGAACAACATTCCATATGCTATTATAGTAGGTTCTTTGATGTATGATATGGTCTATACAAGGCCAAACATAAGATACAGAGTGATCCTTGTAAGCAGGTATTTGGCTAACCCTGGGAAAACGTATTGGAATGCAGTAAAGTGAATTCTAAGCTACATAAATGGGTATCTAAACATAGTTCTGATTTATCGTGGAGCTTGTGGTGATGATACAAAAGTCAAAATCAAAGGATTTGTCGACTCTAGTTATGCAGGTTGTATGAATTCTAGAAAATATATTTCTGGATATGTGCTCACTATGTTTGACACAACAATCAGTTGGAAAGCAACACTTCAGAAGGTTGTTTCCTTATCAATCATTGAAGTGGAGTATATTTCCCTAACTAAAGTTGTGAAAGAAGAATTATGGCTTGAAGGTTTTACAAAGGAGCTGAAACTTCAAGGTCAAGTTATCACAGTTAAATGTGATAGTCAAAGTACCATACACTTGTTGAAGAATTCAGTCTATCATGAGTGAACCAAGCACATCGATGTGAGGTTGCATTCCTCCAAAAAGATAATCGAGCGTGTATAAGTCCAAATGTTGATGGTTTTAACTAATAATAATGCTACTAATATGATCACCAAGACATTGCCAAGCTGCAAGTTTTTCCTCTGTATGTAGTTGATAGGATTGTATAATGACTACTAGTTGGTTTTGTGGTTAAGAGTTTGTTCCAAGATGGATATTTATAGCTTATGGGTTATAAGCTAGTGTTGTAGCAAATTTGTTAAAGTCGAAGGCCTCTGTCGAAGTCAAAGATGTGCATTCCATAATCAAAGTATTTTCTTGCATGCCGATGTCTTAGTTAGGTTGTTGAAATATGTTATCTTGTTGTTTAAGTTAACATGTTGAGTTGGGCTAGTATTTTAGGCTAATTATTTAGTATGTTAGTTGAAAGTTAGGATTTATTATTCTTATTAATATCATACTAGTCACCACTTCTTCTTTAATCCCTAGTAATCCTATTCAGGTGGAGAAAATGGTGTGGTTGAGATTTAATTATAAACATTGTTCCCTAATGTGTAATTGAATCAAGAATATAATTTTTAAACCATTTCGAATTGTCCTTCTCTTCTCTCTTTTCCTTTTCTTTGTGGTTTTCTTGTTAATAAAAAAAATTGACCATACTATGTTTTGTGAGCATCACTTTCACAATAGACGTAAGTTTAGAAAAACTAGGAACTGAAAGACGCATTTATTAAGGCTAAGGTGAACCAAATTTTGATGTGAAGGCTTTGAGAAGTAATATAAGCAAATGCCATTGGGTGTGATAGATGATATAATCCTTCAGACTCACTCCTTGTTTCAATCATCAATCCTGGACATAAACAAAATTACCAATAAATAGAATTGAACAATCAAGAGTACGAGTGAACTTTTTAATAGATATTATATTGAAAAGACAACTAGGAATATAGAGAACATAATCTTAAGAGAAGTTTGGAAGTGGGTGTGCCTGACTAAGGCCTTGAACTTTTATTTTAGAGCTATCTCTTATAGTGACAAAAGGTAAAAAAATCAAAATAAGACAAATGAGATAAAAGAAATTTATTACCAGTCATATGATTCAATGGATATCCCGATTTCGTCCACCACGACCATAGTAGTGGGAGGCAAGCACAAATGATTCAATGGATATCCCGATTAATTTATTGCACAGGATAAGAACAACTTTGATAAATGCGATGGAATCTTCGTCTGCCATGAGATTTGATGGCTAGAAAATGTGTAAACAACATCAGTTAATAGTGGGAAAAGTCAACTATGTTATAGTCATTAGACCGAATATTACATTTGCGGTGAGTATTGTGAGCTAGTTTATGAACACTCCTAGTGATAGTCTTTAGGATGCAGTAATTCAAATTCTTAGATACATAAAGAATGCACCAGGAAGAGGACTATTATATGAAGATAAGGATGATGCTAAAATTATTTGTTATTCAGATGTAGGTCGGGTCGGATAGGAGATCCACGTCTGGATATTATGTTCTTATTTGAGGTAAAATGATCTCATGGAGAAGCAAGAAATAAAATACAGTTGCGCTATCTAGTCTTGAAGTTGAATACCATGCTATGGAATTAGCCTCAAAGAAGCTTGCATGGCTTATTGGGAGATCTCATAGCACAAACTCATATGCGATAATCAAGTGGCACTTCACATTGTACCTAATCTGGTTTTCTATGAACAGACCAAACACATAGAAATAGATTGTTATTATGCAATGGACAAGGTACTTTCAGGAAAAGTCACCACATATTTCATCAAACCTGAAGACCAATTGGCTAATATATTTACAAAGTCTCTTAGAGGTTCTTGAGTGGATTATATTTGTAACAAAAGCCCGACTCATATGACATATATGATCCAGCTTAAGGGGGAGTCTTAAGAATATTTGTATATAGAAGGTCCCACATCAATAATAACATGTAATTAGTTGTAAATCCTTCTTTATATATAATACAATCTTCGTATTTCTATTTGAACACATATTTTGTTCAAATATCTCTCATTCTCTCATGCTTTAATAGAAGATATACTGTAAATTTAAACTATATCCAAAGAATTATATATCCTTTACATTCTCCTATGTAATAATGATCATCAAACCTAGAAAACCAAATGTTATTGTAAGTCAATCAAGCTCCAAAACCAATGAAATATAACTTTAGTTACAACAAAAACAAAAATCCCCCAAATTTTAGGGATCCAAACAACTGGAGGAGGGGTTTCGAGGGTTTTGGAGGGCTTAGGCTAATTTTTTAAATATAGTTTTGTTGTGATAGTATTCCAAAAATTATTATTATAAATATGTTAATGGTAAACATTCTTTTATCATTCTATTCTATTAAAAAAAATTCAAAAAATGTTAAATATTTTTATATACTTAAAAAAATATCATTTTCAAACCCTACTTTATCCTCCCCTCCAAACGCCTAAATAAATCCTTAAAGGAAATACTCATTTTTCCCTATTTATGGTGAATGATGTTTAACCCTGCCCACATTTCTTGGCCGATGGATTTTAGTGTTGCGAGCTGGAAACACCTATTGGTTTCATATACAAACACAAAGTCCCATTACATACAAGTTAGATTTTGATGTCTTAAAATTTCAATCCTTGAAAGAATGATAGCAAAAAGTTGTTAATATGTAAGAAATATTACATCTTGTGTGGAGAGCATGAGTCATCACGATGATGTCCTCTTGTACGACATAGAAGAAGATGAAATACCTTTACTTAAACCAAAAATTGAAACAAAAACTAATAAAAGAAATGTTGGTAGTTGAAGGGAAAAACAAAATTGATATAAAAGGTGGAAGAAATTGAAACCGTAAATGAAATTGAAAATAGAAGACTAGAAATGAACATGTGAGTTTGTATGTGCTCGTTGACATAAGGAATATGTCACCAGACTGAGGAATATAAATACGCCATTTGAGATAGGGCATAGGTCACCAAAACATCACCTATGGTGGTTTGAGGGATGGTAAAGATGGTGGCTGCCATAAGGATATTGACGTCGACAACAGTTGTATTAGGATTTGAGATGAATTGAATGAAAAAGTGTTCTTTGTGATTACGAGTGAGATAAATGATAAACATGTTTTTTCCATGTTTTTTTAAAAAAGTGGGTGTGCCTTGTGAGTGAGGAAAAAGATAGAGAAGAACGCCTATAAATAAAAATAAAATAACTTAGTAAGAGCATGGAAAATAAAAAATGTTTGAAATTGTATTTTTAAGTTAACAGATTAATTATTTACATCAGGAGAAAAATAATAAACATGAAATTTTTCTAAATTAAAATTATATGTGACAACGACAGTGATATCATGGAAAAGGATGGCTTAGCCCTATGTAATTTAAGAATAACTAACAGTCATAAGCCCTAGGTAACACGTTGTTTGTAATTTAAAGTTTTCTTGTGGTGTGTGGGGTGTGCATGAGTGAAGGTACACTGGTACATTAGTGAATGGAGTGCTCTTATTGCATTTGGCTTATAAGTTTGGTTGGTCTAAATGGGCCTTTGGCCTTCCCAATATGGTTTCCCTCTAAGTTTGTTGATATCAATCTTTAGAGACGAGTCTTGATTAAAAACCAGTAAGATCGGTCTAGGAATTGGTACCGTCGAGAGAGATGGTTAGGTCTTTGGTTTCTAATACCTTGAGAAAAGAGAGAACGGGAATAACCTTGAGTGGGGACGTAGTCTTGATGATGAATATACACATTAATTGATATACATTTGGTAGAGTGAACGTTACGCATAACGCCTCCATATGCATATACGTTAAGGATATCACATGCATATGGTCACTCGTGTGCACTTAAATCAATTACAAATTTGTGCCTTCATCTGAGCCATGTAAGTAATCATTGATCCTATGATGAACTGTGATAGTCAAACTCTGAGACTTTTGTGTCTATAGTGCGGGAACTTGAGGTTTAGTTTCACCTTTTGACTTCTTAATCATTTCTTGAGCAACATCAAAGAGTGTTTTGTGACCAACTTATTTGTTTGCCTAAATTTCTAGGATTTTGGACATTCACATTTGAGCTTTTCTTGCATTAATTCTCGCTTCAAGTTCCTATAAACCACATTAAAACAAGGTATTGATGTCTTCTTCCTTTGTTCATTTATGTACTTTTCTATCTTGTTTGAGTATGGAAAACCTGAGGAACACATACTTAGATATTCTCTTGTTAGATCTTTGTGATGTAGAAGTGAGAAAATTTGATTCCACTACTGACTCTGAAGTGGTTAATTTTAGATATAGAGATCTTGAGTCCACTATGATAGAACAAGTTAATGTTGGGCTTACCTTTGGTAAAGTCAATATGAATGACCTCATTTATGTACAAATCTCTATTGACTAAGTGACTCTAAACACGAAAAGGGGATGGGTGAGTTGTGATATTTGAAAACTAAAACTAAATTATTAAATCTCTTGATTTTAAACAAGTTTATCTTAGAATAAATAATTAATCATAGAAAAAGTAACAAAATGATAGTGAGGAGAAGAAGTAGAGAGATGGGCAACGAAATGAATATAAATGACTGAAAATGAAGAACATAAGGAATAGAAGGATCACACCAAACAATTATTTTAGTTCTCCTAAACCACGTAGCCTACTCCAGTCCCTAAGAGATTGCAAGAAAAAAGGCGTTTTGCATCAGTTTTTTCTGATTATCATGGTGGTTGAAATCGCCTAAATACCTGGGTTGCACATTTCCTTAACTGTTGAAAAAGCTTGTGGTGCTAGAATGATCTGTGATGGTTTAAAAAATCGTTGCTCCAACCAATGTTACTATTTGCGACAGTTGTAGAACAACCTTAAAAAGTAAAATCGTTGCCAATTTTATTTGGTTTTTTTGTTTTTGAATTTTTTTAGTGACGACTGTAACAGTCACTAATGTGAATTGCGAGAGTTTAAATCATTGCAATGCTTTGTAGAAATCATTAACATAATATATTTTGTAATAGTTTATAGTGCTAGTAATTATTTATTTTTATACTTTTGACAATTTCTGCAAGATAGACTCCTGACTAAAGAGAATATGTAGAGAGGCGTGATCCTAGATACTTGTTTGATTTTGTGTCCTATGTGTAGATTTTTGTTGAAGTCAGTTTCTCATCTCTTTGTCACTTGTAAATTGGCTTTGTCGGTTTGATATGCGATCTATAAGTGGTTGGATTTAGATTTACAGGTTGTTATCCCCAACAACGCTAATATTATTTTTTATATTTTTCATTCTTTTGGAGATAAGAGTAGGTTTATGGAAGATTATTTGATTATTTGACATTCTATTGTTTGGTCCATTTTTAAAGCTATCAATAATGTCATATTCAACTGAGTCATAAAAACAGTGAAAAAGTGTGAAAGAGAGGAATATTTTTTTTTGGTCTATAAATAGTTACAAAGTATATCATATGTGAACTCTTGTCCCTTCACTAATTTGCTTTCAGAATCATATCCTCTATCGCAACTTTAAAGCATTGAGTGTTTGCCATGTTTCTAATGTAGGTTTTGGTATTGCATTTTTTGGTGCTATTTTGGTGGTATCTGGTTTGTTAATAAAGGATCTAATAAAAAGAGTTCTAATATTTCTCTAGTGAGGTGAAATTTTAGTAGCTCAGATCTCTTTCTGTTTAGTAGTATGTAGTAGATTGTCTTTTATTGTTTGTTGTTTCTCACTTTTTTCTTTTATTGTTGGATTGATCGACACTTCTTTTGTTGTTATCATTCTCTTTTGTATTTTGGTGAGTTTTATACCCCTATTTAGTATATATTATATTTGTCATTCAAAATAAGTTATGAATGGTTGAAAAAGCTAAACAGGACATTTATATTTAATCATACATAACAATTGAAATTACTTTATCCATGAATTATATCAATAAATCAAAAGACTATTTATTATAAATTTCTACGATCGAAAATAGAGCAATTTTTTAATTTAGTAATTAACTATGAATATGTAATTATAAAATTGTGACTAGAAAATTAATGCACGGAGATCGCTTAGTTTAATTTTGAATTTGTCTAATAAATTAAGAAGTTGTTGTCTAAATTAATGAGTTGTATACCAAAGAATTGAGAATAACAGTAATATTAATTTGTCGTAAAATTTTTAAATAAATTCGATTTAAATAATGCATAATCATCAACACGGAAAAATTAAAAAAAAATTCTAAGAAATTAAGCAGTTGTTATCTAAATTAATAAGTTGTATATCAAAGAATTGAGAATAACAATAATATTGATTCGTCGTAAAATTATCAAGTAAATTCGATTCAAGTAATGCACCATCGTCAACACGATAAAATTAAAGAATAAAATATAATCTCTTTCTCATTATCTTTAACTTTTATCAAATTCTATTCAGGTAACTATTTTCTTTAAAACCAATATGAAAACTGTTAAATATAATTCATTGTTTTGATTTGATTTGATATAATTAGATTTGATTTGAATATTTTGGGCCTTTTACGTTTTGGGCTTTTGTAAACCTAAAACTATAAATAGGGTGTCTTGCTTTGTATTCAATCATAACATTGAACAGATTTCACAGTTGCAGTTTTAGCAAGTGAAAGTTCTATAAGCAATCAGAAATCCCACAGTTTGTGGGTAACAATTTTCTCCAAATATTTCTTCTCTCATTCTTCTCTTTCTTATTTGTTATTCTTCTTCTCTTTTGTTGTTCTTGATAATTACTTGTTATTACCATTACTATCATATTGCGGGTTTGTTCATCAATCTTGAGATTAAGATTGAAGGGAATTCTTCATAGGGTGCGAGGTGAATTTCCAACATCTGGTATCTAGAGCTCCGGTTGAGATATTCAAGGAAGGAAGATAGTGATGGCGATGAACTATCCGAACGGCAACTTTCCGGCGACCCTGCCAATTCTCAAGAAAGACAATTATGAGAATTGGTGCAAGCAGATTAAGGTGATTTTCTATTATCAAGATCTTTGGGATCTTGTGAAGGACGGAGTAACATCGCTTGGAGAGAACGCAACGGAGGCGGAAAAGGCTGCGCACAAAGAATTGAAGAAGAAGGATTATAAAGCACTCTTTATAATTCATCAGTGTGTTGATCCTGATAACTTTGAAAAGGTTAGTGATGTTGATTCAGCAAAAGAAGCATGGGAGATTCTTGAAAAGTCGTTTGGAGGCGCAGAGAAGGTGAAAGAGGTGAGGTTACAAACTCACAAGAGAACCTATGAGTTGCTTTAGATGGAAGACAACGAAAGCATTGCAGATTTCTTCACCAGAGTTACAAGGTTGGTGAATCAAATCAAAGTATGTGGAGAAACGCTGACGACGAAAGCAATTGTCTCAAAGATTTTGAAATCGTTGGCTCCAAAATTCGATCATGTGGTAGTTGCCATAGAAGAGTCGAAAAATCTATCAGTGTTGACGAAGGAAGAGCTTCAAGGGACTCTTGAGTCTCATGAACAGAGGATGACTGAGAGAGCTGCAGGAAAGTCGAAAGATATGGCTTTGCAGGCGCAGACAGAAAAGGAAAGAAAAGGCAAAGGTAGCTGGAATGACAACAAAGAAGGAAACCAATCGAATCAGAAGAAACCTTGGAACTAAGGCAACCAAAGAGGTGGTGCTGCAGGTAAAGGAAGAGGTGGTGGTCGAAAGCTAGATAAAAGCCACATTCAGTGTTTCAATTGCCAGAAGTATGGTCATTATGCTAGTGATTGTCAATAAAGGAAGAGAAATCAAAAGACTGATGCAAAGCTGGCGAAACATGAAGAAGAAGAAACGTTGCTAATGGTCACAACAAAAGATGAAGAAATATTCCAAGATCAGTGGTACTTGGACTCAGGATGCTCATCACACATGACTGGAAGGAAAGATTGGTTTGTCAACATGAAGCCCTCGTCAAAGAACACAGTGAAGTTTGCAAATGACAACACTCTAACAGCTGAAGGTTTTGGTGATGTTCTGATTATGAGGAAAGATGGCAAAAGGTCAACAATTTCCAATGTGTTGTACATACCAGGCATGAAGAGTAACTTGCTCAGTATAGGGCAACTTGTCGAAAAGAACTACAAGGTAGTTGTCGAAGACAAGATGATGAGAGTTCTCGACGCAGGTGGTAGATTAATCTTGAAGGCTCCAATGTCTCAGAATAGGACCTTCAAGATTGGACTAAATGTGATGGAGCACAGATGTCTAGCAACTACAGCCAGCAGAGATGAATGGTTATGGCATTTTCGACTAGGTCATCTCAACTTTAATGACATCAGATAACTGGAGAGAAGAAATATGATTTCAGGATTACCAGAAATCGACATTCCAAGTGAAGTCTGTGAGGAGTGTGTTCAGTCGAAACAACACAAGAATAGCTTCAGCAAAGATGCAGGAAGGAAGTCGAAGGCAATACTTGAAGTCATATACTCTGATGTATGTGGTCCAATCTAGGTGGATTCGGTTGGTGGCAATAGATACTTTGTCACATTTATAGATGATTATAGTAGAAAGCTGTGGACTTACCTCATCAAGAAGAAAAGTGATGTGATTGAGGTATTTTCTAGATTCAAGTCCATGGTCGAAAGACATAGTGGTCGAAAGCTGAAAATTCTGAGGACTGATGGTGGTGGAGAGTATGTGTCGAAAGAGCTCGATACACTATGTGTAAAAGAAGGGATTCTGCATGAGGTGGTTCCACCTTACACTCCACAGCAAAATGGGATTGCAGAACGCAATAACAGAACCATCATGAATATGGTGAGAAGTATGTTGAATGGAAAGCATCTACCCAAAGAATTATGGGGAGAAGCAGTTTCGACAGCAACATATATATTGAACAGATGTCCGACGAAGAAGCTTGAAGGAATCACACCAGAAGAATGTTGGTCTGGTGTCAAGCCTAGTCTCAGTCACTTGAAGGTGTTTGGATCTATAACACATAGACATGTGCCAGATCAGTTGAGAAGGAAGATTGATGATAAGTCGAATCAGATGATCTTGATAGGATATCATTCGACAAGAGGTTATAAACTGTTTGACCCAGTGAATAAGCAGGTAGTGATTAGCAGGGACGTGATCATAGATGAGCTTAAAGAATGGGATTGGACTAAGAATGCCAAGAAGGATTCAGTGAGAATCTCTTGTGAAGAACCAGCCACTGAAGTCGAAATAGAAGTTCGACAGGAACCAGTTGCAGATGAAGCAGGTTCAAGCAGACCTCGACGAACAAGACACATGCCTGCAAGGTTGCAAGAATGTGTAATTACATCAGATGATGTAGTCGATGAAGAGGGTGAGCTGGTACACTATGCTTTCTAGGCAGATGTCGAACCAGTCAATGCAGCTGAGGCATTGAAAGATTCGAAGTGGATGAAAGCAATGATTGAAGAGTTGGAGTCCATCGAAGTCAATGATACCTGGTCACTTGTCGAATTGCCGCAAGGCAAGAAGGCAATTGATGTGAAGTGGGTTTAAAAGGTGAAGGTAAATCCTAAAAGAGAAGTAACTCAACACAAGGCGAGATTTGTGGCGAAAGGATTTCTTCAGAAGGAAGGAATCGACTTCGATGAAGTATTCACACCTGTTGCTAGAATCAAAACAATCAGGTTGTTTGTTGGTCTAGAAAATATGAACAACTGGCACACATGTCAGATGGACGTGAAGTGTGCATTCCTTAATGGCCCCTTAGACGAAGAAGTTTATGTTGCACAACCAGCTGGGTTTGTGAAACAAGGCGAAGAAATCACAGGGAAGAATCATGGAGCAATTACCATGAGGATAGACAGCATGTCAGCTATATCAACTTGGCGAAGAATCCAATAGCTCATGGTCGAAGCAAGCACATCGAAATGAGGTTCCATTATCTTCGAGAGCAGGTAGCAGAAGGGAAGATGAAGTTGGAACACTGCAGAACTGAGAATCAGATTGCATATAGCATGACGAAGGGAATGCAGGTCGAAGCCTTCAGAAGACTAAGAGCCATGATGAATGTAGACAGTTTAGACACAATGAATTAGGTGGTGTGGTAAATGTAATTAATTGTTTTGATTTGATTTGATATAATTAGATTTGATTTGAATATTTTGGGTCTTTTACGTTTTGGCCTTTTGTAAACCTAAAACTATAAATAGGGTGCCTTGCTTTGTATTCAATCATAACATTGAACATATTTCACAGTTGCAGTTTTAGCAAGTGAAAGTTCTATAAGCAATTAGAAATCCCACAGTTTGTGGGTAACAATTTTCTCCAAATATTTCTTCTCTCATTCTTCTCTTTCTTGTTTGTTATTCTTCTTCTCTTTTGTTGTTCTTGATAATTACTTGTTATTACCATTACTATCATATTGTGGGTTTGTTCATTAATCTTGAGATCAAGATTGAAGAGAATTTTTCATAGGGTTTGAGGTGAATTTCCAACAAAAACCTCCTAGTTACTTTAAATTGCACTATTACAATCACGTTAAATTTACAATCTTCATCGAAATGATCTTATTTTTATTACTTTGATTCTATTAATACACTTGCTAAAAAGTAAAATAGAGAAAATATTTAAAGATAAGACAATTAAAGAATATAAACGGCCTTTTACACACACACACACACATATATATATATATATATATATATATATATATATATATATATATATATATATATATATATATATATATATATATATATATATATATATATATATATATATATATATATATATATATAATATCCTGCTTATTCAATGTTTTGCTATGGAAATAATGTTCATCATATAATATTAGTTTTTAACAAATGATACACACTCAAGCAAAAGCATAGAAGAAGCAGTGAACCAAGCAACTATCACTTATGTCAAATGAAATATATAACAATAAAAAAAATTTAAAACAAGTATGTTGTAAATTTAAACTATAGACAACCAAGCAACTATCACTTATGTCAAATGAAATATATAACAATAAAAAAAATTTAAAACAAGTATGTTGTAAATTTAAACTATAGACAACCAAGCAACTATCACTTATGTCAAATGAAATATATAACAATAAAAAAAATTTAAAACAAGTATGTTGTAAATTTAAACTATAGACAAATAATTATATAATCTTTACATTCTCCTATCTAACAGTGAACATAGAAAACCAAATGTTAAAACTCTGCCTACATTTCTTTGCTGATGGATTTTAGTGATGCAAACTGACAACCCTTATTGGTTTCAAATGCAAATACAAAGCAACATCGCCTGAATGTTAATTTTTAAAGTTCTTCATTGGTTTTTCCAAACCCAAACAATATTTTCTTTTTGTGAACCAGTGGAGTTGGCCACAGTGGCCAACCGTTGCATTGTGAAGCAACCTTCATCAACTTAACATAATTAATAAATTAATATTAAAACTAACACTATTATACTACTTTCTTTTCTTTCTTTCTTTTTTTTTTCAATTTTTTCCTTTAATAGATTATTTGCTTATAAATGATTTATTTATTAAGTTTATTTTATATTAATAATTTTTTAAATAATTTTTTTTATAAATGTTAAATTTATTTTAATAGTTTAATAATAATAATAATAATTTTATTTTAATTATTGTTATAGAATTTAAGTTTAATTAGATTTATTTATTTATTTTATTACACATTAATATTGATTTAAATAATTTAAATTAATATTTTGAGTAAAAATAAATTTTGATATAATTAAAATATTAATATATGAGATAAAATTGTGGAATTCAGTATGAATTTTTTAGAGTTGTTCCGTTAAAGTGAAAATTAAATGAGTTGTTTTAATATGACGGATATAATGAATTCCAAAAACACTCTGAATTGCACCATTGATAATATTATAAAGGTGTTGACGACTATGACAGTAGTAGTAGTAGTAGCGTTTGAGATGATTTGAAGGAAAAATATTCTTATAATTACGAGTGAGATAAATGTAAACATATCTTTTATTTATTTATAAAAGTATGTGCGTATTTTGAGCGAGAAAGGTCCCTTAAATATATTTTTGGACGTCAATAACTTTAGAATATTATCAATGCTGCAACTCAGAGTTATTTTGGGATTCATTAAATCCATCCTATTAAAACAACTCAGTAGTAGCAGTAGATTTGTGTTAGATTTGTCTTTAACTCTCATGTTAGTATTTTTTTGTCTTATTAGTGATAATAAAAATTAAAAATTGATCGCTAAATTCATCACTAATTGAACAAAAAGGATATCATGACATATTTTAAGAGTTAAGAGACTAATCTGACACAAAAAATTAAGGGATTAATCTGACAAAAAAATTAAGAGATCAACCTGAATTTAAGGGTATAGTTAAGAGAACAAAAAGAATATTTTTTCAATATAAAATAAATTCTTAAGAGCATGAAAAATAAGAAATGTTTGAAATTGTATTTTTAAAATTTTAAATTAATTATATATTTGAAGAGATATAATAAAATAAACAGGAAATTTTTTAGAGTCTACACCAGACATCACTTAGAGAGTGTTCTTCAAATTCTGCACCACCAGAAGCTTACAATTCAGCTTCTCTCAAGTGTGCTCTTGTATATCAGATTCTGAATATACATATATAAGTATTAAAACCTGCATACATAAAATACACATCAAATATAACCATTGTTATTTTAATACTTTACTATCATCAAAACCCAAGAAATATATGTCATGAACAAATTTTGTTATAAAAATCTCCCCTTTTTGATGATGACAAACATAAGTATTTAAAGGATAATATTGAGCAGTTATAATTTTCTTTGCAACATCGTAGTATGAGGTTTGTAAGCTCCCCCTGAGTCTAATAGTCCAAAGTTGAGTTTTGTAAACCCACCCTAAGTACTAATTTCAAGAAAAAAATATTTTAATTTTCTTAGTAACATCAGAGTCTAAGGTTTGTAAGTTCCGCCTGAGTCAAATAGTCCAAAGTTGAGGTTTGTAAGCCCCCTCTTAGACCTATATTTAAGAAAACTAAAAATAATATTTTAACTTCCTTTGGCAACATCAAAATACACGGGTTGTAATAAGCTCCTTCTGAGTCTGATAGTCTAAAGTTGAGATTTGTAAGCTACTCCTTAGTTCTATGTACAAGAAAGTTAAAATGTGACGCCCGGAAAAATTAATCATTATGTACAAAAAATTAAATACAAGAATTATAAATGATCATTGGTACAAACTGAATGGATTCAGTTTCTAATTAAATACTTACTATCTTTTCTCCCCTTTTTGTCACATAAAAAAGAATAAAAAGAGAAAAAAAGAAAAGAATTATAGTCATAAATGCATAACAGACCATCATTACAAGATCAGTTTTCAAGGAAGGGAAAACGATCAAGTAACAGAGATCAATAAAGGATCGTGCAATGCATGTTAAATATTTATTGGTTGTAACGGTCTTAAGAATTAAGTAAAGGATCTTATACTGTTGATTAGGTTACTCATAAGCCATTATAAAAGCAACCAAAACCTAGTTCATTTTCATCAATATCCACCAATATGTCATGGAGTAATCACCTGAGAGCAATAAAATCTTTGTTTTAACATAAGTCACAGAGAGCTCTACGAATTTGAATATCCAAAACCTTCGGAAGCCAGCAGCTTCAGAAGCATCTTCTACTTGGCCTATACCCTCTACCATGAATACTTCAGAAGAAGTTTCGTCAGCAGTACCTCAACAACCTACAGATACAGGTTCTTCGGTAGCTATGATGAAGCCAAAGAAGGAGTCTATGAAGAAGAAAAGGAGGAAGAGGCTCAACAAGATGTTTTACCGTCCTGTTGTCCCAGAGGCAGAAGAGGAGGACATAGATGAAGATGAACCAGATATTGATTATGGCAACTGCTTCTCCTACAAGGAAATGTATGACTTAGATAAGAATTTATCCTAAGTTCATACCAATTCCTTTTGTAATAATTATTTTATAATCCTTTAACTTGATGAAGAAGAAGTTTTGACCAATTTATTTCTATATACATTGCATGCAAATAATCAATTTATTTTTCCTTTAGTGATTTTCTGATAAAAATATTAATGAAGTAATAAGATAACCAGAAGCAACAATTAACATGTTAACAATACTATTTACAACTGTTAAAAGAATCTTAATATGTCAAAATACTAGATATCATTTCCAAGAGTCAGTATTTAAAATTGATTTGACTTAATCAATAATAAAATAATTAATACTCAAAGGTAATGAATGTCGTGATTCTATAAAACCCCTTAGCAGACTCACTTTCATAACCACTTAATCTTCTAAACACCAAAATGTATAAGGAAAAGAAAATTTGAGTTCCAAAGAGAGATTTAAGAAATATAGCCATGCTTAATGCAACAACTCAAGTAAACAAGAGTGATGCAGCAACTGAAGGATCTAGAAGTAAGTAGATGGCTTCAGAAGCACACACTTCTTCAGCAATCTTCGTTGAGACACCTAGAAGAATAAGAACTTCTAGGTCAAAACGTAGAAATCAACTGAGAAAGGAAGCTGTAGAGTTTTCAAAGGAAGAATGGAAAGATTATTTAGACAATATACATATGTTAGATGATCCTAGGGAATACCTTAGGGAAAATACGAATTCCTAGAAAGTATTAACAATTTGTAATAGCTTATAGTTAATGAGAATGTTGCATATTTAGAGTTTTTAATCATATTTGTTTTATCCTCTTAAACAAAAATATAATTGAATATTTATAACAATTAAGATGCCCAAAATCATGAACAAACATGGATTAACAATAAGATTGCTTAACACAAAAAGTCTTAACAATTACATGAAATAAATTTGCAGAAGTCTAACATCAGAATCTCTCATAGATAGCTTCAAATATGTCTCTCCATATTTTAGAAGAATCAGCCTTTGAACTTATGATAACTCCCTGCTGGACCAGTAGTTCTGAAAGAACTTGTCCATAAGGAATGAAGAAAGTCCTTCCCTTGTGAAAAGAAGAAAGAATCCTCTTTAAATAGTCAAACATAACTTGAGGAAGATCAATATACAAGTTTGAATTAAGAAGTAATAACAAATCCTTTTCAATAGAGTCCACGAGGTCTAGATCCTTATCCTTAGGAAGCAAGTTTGAGTTCAGAATCTGATTCCAAACAATTGCATCAAGACAAATATTTCAGACCAAAGATGTTTTAGATGGATCTACAAAGATACGTCAAGTAGGAAGATAGTGTTCTCAAACAAGAGTTCTTGGGATTTTTCCAATCTCCTCATAATTGATCACATTAGCAATCGATTTAGACGTTACTATTATAGAAACACTAATCACTTTAGAAAGAATAACACACTCATAATTCAGCTCAATAATGGAAGCATTAATCCAAAACTCTTTGGAAAGACTTGGATAAGTGAAACCACAGAGCATCTCAAAGTATCTATTCAAACTTTGTTGAGACACAATCTTCCAAAATTTAAAACCTAGCTTAAGTAACTCATGAAAATGCACAAAATTTTCATTGATAACAACTAGTTTATTCAAAGGAGAATTGACAAGAGAATTCATCTCAGGTTTGGTTTGATCAGCACACAACCAAAGAAAATAAAATAACTGAACAAAACTCTAAAGGAATAATAATTTTGTCAGAAAAAGGACACAAAATGATGTTTCACAAGAAATGGGATAGATATAATAATAATATATAAAAATAAAAACATCATTACCCAAAGGTTCTTATCCAGCAGATTTCTTGAACCCACTAGATGATTTTCACCTTTACGAATATTTAAGTAGTATAAAATTTTTTGAAAAACCTTTTACTTAAACTACATTATCAGAAGTAAAGAATCATTTTCTGAATCTTAAAGTCTAAATTTTTTTAGAAGCTATCATCCATCGGAGTCTAGTAGATCTAGACTTAGAGTGAGACATCTTCCGTTAGTCATCAGTCTTCAAGATTCTATTCAGAACCAGACATTTTTCTCTTGAAACAAGAGTCATGAGTGATTAATGAATATTGAATTGGTTTCTTTAACAGCTAACAAGTAGCAGTATCATCACCAAATATGAGGAAAATGTTTCCATAAATATGTCCATCATCTAGCTAATGATATATTCAGTATAGACATATACAACACAGTTTTTTCTTAAAGATCTCTCAAGATTCTTTTATCAAAATAACTTCTCTAGAAATCTAACAAAGACTTTGTATTTACATATACACAAATATCTCATTGATTCAAGTAATAAGCCAGAAAAGAAAAAACATACGTTTTTTCTCGGTCAGACTCGTATGAGTATTTAGATTTGACCATAGAATCTGAATACTGTTTTGAGTGAATTCTGATTCAATGGCTATTAAACTATTTACTCCACTTCTTTCCCCAAACTTAGTACCTCTAGCACTTGAGTCTGGGTTGTAGGCTCTTCTTCCATCAAATATTGTAAACAACCTTTGATAAGCAACATGGAAGATGCCTTTGCTCATTTCTTCGATATCTGCAGCAACTACACTTAAATAATGATACCCATATTTCTATGAGTCCATACATGTTAGTTCATACAGGCTTTCCTTTGCCTTATGCCTCAATCTGATAGCAATACCATGATTTATTTCAGAGTATTAGTCTAGAATGAGTCATGATATGAACAAGATCTTGTTCTTACAAGAATCATTGATTTCATTGTCTTGGATTAAATCTTTTGACTTTGAAATCTTTGACAAGCATAGAATTAGATAGTGTTAGCTATCAGAGATTGGCATAAAACAAATTAAAGCACTGTTGTATAATTGCTGGCAAAACACGAAGAAAAATTGAAGGTTTCTCATAGAATTGTCCTTTAACACAAATTTCATAATGACCCTCAATCAAGGAGAAATGGAGTCACTTAAGATATCACCTTAAAGAACAAAGTCCTTATTATCAAATATTGAAGCAAGATAGATTTGGAATAATATCTTTCTCTTCAATACTTGATTTTTGTTCTAGGATTCAAATGCTCCTTTAGAAGCAGTAATGAGCGACATAGCCAGATTATGCTTTCTTCTGAATTCTGCGCTAATGTCAGCTTCAAATGAATATGGAGTGAAGACCTCTGACATTAGGTTCTGGTAGTGTTTCTCTTTGTTTTTAGATTTGGGCAATCACTTGAAATACAAATATCTCATAAGCTTCTGAAGTTAGTCTTCTAACAATAGATGTCACATTCCATTCAGGCAGTTAAAGAAATCTTTTGATTAGGAAGGTTAATTCCTTATCCTCAGACATTCCGTATGAAGTATCCTTCAACAGGGTTTAGAAAAGATGATTTCTTATATAGCTTTTCATCATCTAATTCTATTTGTTTTCTTTGGAGATTGCAAGATTAACCTACAAGGCAGAGTAAACTCAAGTTGTATGTGTAGTGGGAAAATTTTAGATTAAGCTATTAATTAACTTAACTCGTAATGAAAGAATCCACACCGCACTTTTATTTTTCCAAAGAAATGGGGAAAAGAACGGATAAAATCCAAATAAGTTTTAAAATAAAACTAATAAAAATAGAGACAATGGTAAGGGGTTAGTTATACAATGGGAAGGTGTTAGCATCCAAAACATTATAGTACTCTATAGGAACATCTTATAAATCTATGCTTGGCTTAAAAAGGTTGTTTGCAAAATATGGTGAAGATGAGAAGAGAAGTATTTTTTATGATTTTATGTTTGACAAGACTTCCTGAGCCTCGTGCCTACGTATCCACAAAGTGCAATGAAGGATCAAAACCCCGTAGTTTATGGTAAAAATAACAAAAGAGATTTTTTTTGATTGATTTTAAATGGGAGGATGAGTTGTCATTTTAAGAAGAACATTCAACTAGTCACTCACAAGTGTATGAAAATGGACTTTTGCATCACTATTGGGAATGGCTCCAACATGTATTAAAATTAACAAGTATACCACTAGCTCCCTCAAGTGGAAAAGAATCAACACTTAATCATAACTATGGAGATAGGATAATTACATCTCAACTATGGAAATGACTCATGTCTAAACCTTATGAAAGAGTTTAAGAGGAAAAGTGCACAAAGGGCACAAAATTATTTGAATGAGTTAAGTATTTTTTTATTAGTCTTTTGAAAATGGTCTTGATATGCTTAAGGTTGATTAACACTTTATTCAAGAAAATTAGTTTGAAAATTCAGTTGACAAAGTCAAAGTTTATTATAAAAGTGGTTCAAATTTTAAAAAGAAGATTTTGAAAAAAGGGAGAAGATTTTGAAAATTTAATAATGGGAGGAAATGAAGAGACTACTCTAAAGCATAAAATAAAAGCTAAGGAAGAAAATATCTAACCAATATACCAAGCTATCTCATCCTTTGGATTCAAGCAATAAGTCACAACAAGCAGAGAAATAACCAAGCATTAGATGAAAACCAAGTTTCCAAGCCAAGTCTTCATAAGAGGTCAACTCAAGGTCAAAATACCAGATAAGATCCAAGGTCTCAAGTCATAACTCCAAAGCATATGGCAAAGAACCTAACTCTAACTCCAAAACTCCAAACCCGTGCAAGGGATACTAACTAATAGTTCAAGAAAACAATTAAGGTCTTTTAGGGTGTTTAGCCTTTATTAATGTCTTAAAAATAAAAAAGAAAGTCCAAGTGGCCAAAGAGAAAATGGCATAAACATAAACAAGATGAAAATATGAGCCTAAAATAAAGAGCAAGAAATAAAGATAAAAGTGCATAAAAATAAATTGCATAAAGTAAAAGTTAGCACAATTAAAGTTAGTGTTAGTGTTAAAGTTAATGAAGAAAACAATTAAGGTCTTTTAGGGTTTTTAGCCTTTATTAATGTCTTAAAAAGAAAAAAGAAAGTCCAAGTGGCCAAAGAGAAAATGACATAAACATAAACAAGATGAAAATATGAGCCTAAAATAAAGAGCAAGAAATAAAGATAAAAGTGCATAAAAATAAATTGCATAAAGTAAAAGTTAGCACAATTAAAGTTAGTGTTAGTGTTAAAGTTAATGAAGACGACATTTTGTCATTTAAAGTAGATTACTCAACTAATCAACCCAGCAAGTATGAGAACTTTGCATCATCCTTTGAGAAGGGCTCCAACTTGGATAAAATTAACAAGTATTCCACTAGGTCTCTTAGGTGAAAAAAGAATCAACACATTATGGAGATAGTAGAATTACATCTAAACTAAAAATGAATCATATCTAAAATTGGACCAAATGATCGCTTTCCGATTATGGACAAATTTAGCGCTATGTTCAAATTGTAGCATAATCTATAAGGAAGGTCATACTATGGGAGGTCGGTCAATAATAATTAATGTACCATACATGTTAGAGATATGATATAAAGATCATACTCCTAAAACATGTAGCACAAGTCAAAACAAGGTGGATCAAGACCTAAGTCAAGGAAAAATCCATTACATCAATCAACCTCTCATGGTGCTTAGGACAAATTTATGCATCAATCTAAAGTACATCAATTGATCAATCGATCAATCAAATGGTAGATTTTAAATGATGAAAGTTCATCAAGTACCACTCAAGATATCATGAACAAGATGACCTACACATCCTACAATTGATCAAGAGGAAAGGTGAAAAAGAAAAAGAAAGAGATGAAGAAGAGATGATCAAACAAGATAGCAAAACCAAATTGGATCCAAGTGATGATCAAGTTATCATCAAAATCAATCATCCATTTTGGTGGATTAGGGTTTTCACCCGATCAACACCCAAGATCCATTAAGTTTGATGAAACTTTTCATCAAATCAACTAAGTTTCAAGGCCAACAGGAGTCAACACAAGTCAAACAAATATAAAATGCAATAATATGAATTAAAATGCATAAAAATGATTTTTAAATGAAAACAAAGACGAAAATGAAAATGATGCTTCAAATCAAATAAGAAATGACTAAGAAATTTCATGCAAGTCAGAAACAAGTTAAGAATGATATACAAATTTTTTGAGAATTTTAAAATGCATAAAACAATCTAAAAACAATTTAAAATGCTTCAAAAATGAGAAAAATCATGAAAAATAGAAAATGATGAAAATAAAATATGGAAAATATAAAATCAGAAAGAGAAAAATAAAAGAGAATTTTAGAAATTACTTTGGGATTTTTTTGGAGTTAAAATGGATTTTCTATGAATTTTTGAATGAAAAACAAAAAATTAAAATAAAACAAAAAACAACATGCGTTGGATCTCGCCTCATTAATTGACGTGGCAGATCCAGCGTGCCTTAGCTGCTAGAGCACGATGGAAATTAGTGGAAAAATACACACATGATCACATTCAAATTGAACCAATAAAGACATTTCAAAGTGCCAGCGTGGGACAACTCAAGCTACCACCTTCAACCTCTCCAGTCATTGCAATCATGATATCACGAACATAAAACAAAAATTAAAAGATGATATCATGAGATCACTATCATTGCAATCATATCATCAAGGCAAACTCTACTACTTGTTTCACTTTTTCATTGATTGAAAGAGAGCAGAAAGAATTTTGAGAAAAATAAAAAGAAAACACGAACACTAAAACAAAAATTAAATTATGAACACAAAGAATCAAATCCAGCTAGGTTAGGGGAAACAATCAGAAGGCAAAGAACTACATTGTGGTAACTTGTTTGATTGAAAATGGAGTCTCAAACTACCTAGTCCAAAAACGACCGGAGGAGCTTTAAAACTGGATTTGGTTGGAGTGATTCAGGGACTCTTAGAGTTTTATTCTTGTTGCAGAAGCTTCAAAGAAGTACAATGGAGCTAACTGAATCAAGAAATTACATTGAAACTAGCTAGAAATTAAAACCCAATAGCTCGCTTTTTCTGAAAAATTTGAGTGGAGCAGGGGTTTTTTGGCTATCAAAAGCTTGGAGCTGAAGGTAGTAAGGCTCTCTATTTATAGGAGAAGTGAATGAGCTCACACATGTGGAGGTTTGATCAGAATTCATATGAAATTATCAACACCAAAAGTGTGATCAAACTTACACATGAGGTCACTCAAAACGCAACTAAACATGGCCATTATGAGTCGTTTTCACTTGGTAAACAACCCTTAATATGATTAGAGTGCAAATCACATCGCAATTTGGCTTGTAAAAAATTTTGATTGAGGTAAAAATTCTGATCATGGTGAAAGCTTTAGTTCTAATTAACCATGTTCAACTCAACAAGGCATCTTGTACACGAGACCTTTTGATCGCATTCTTTTTGCATCTTGTTAACATCATAGCAAAGATCACAATATGCCAAGAAAGGTTTCATTTGGACATCTAAGCAAAAAGTTATGTCATGTTGAAGTTGGCATAAAAAATCTGGCAATCCATACTTGAAAAATTCTAAGTTCAAATAGCTAAAAATGACCTATAATGTATCAATGAATTCCATGGCCTTCCAAGCATAATTTGACTTTGATCATTGAAGCAATCTTTTAGAGGCTATCACAAATGATATTATGCAAAAATAATTAGCTCCAACTTTTAAAAATTGAAGAAGTTATGATTCTTAAAAGTAGAGAAAAGTCACTTGAAAAATAGGTTATAATGAGCTCCACAAATGACCTATAATATCTTCAAACTTTTGATGATCCTCCATGCATAATTGACTCTTGTCATGTAAATAGAAGTTGAAGAGGATGTTGAGAAGATTCATATGAAAAATGAATCATTCAAAAATATTGAGAATTGAATGAGTTGTGATCCTTGGAATTTTGACTTGAAATGCTGACTTTTTAGGTCAAACTTCCTTGAATCAACTTGTAAACTTGGGCTTTCCTTGAATTTCAAATCACATGGATAATCATATGAACTCAAAATAGTGTGTCCTTAAATTTCATTTTACTATTTTGACCAAAGCTTGAGGTAACATGTTGATGAAGGTATGGAAATAAACACATGAACCTTTGACCTTTCTTGAGGAACAAGCTAATAAGACTTGAAATATCTTTAATCAAAATGAGATTGAATGATGTTTAAAACCTTTTATGTTTATATTAGAAGCAACAATTTAATGAGATAGCCCTTGGGAATCAATGGTTGACCATACTTTAACCTTGATGGAGAAAAACCCTAGTTGATGAATCATATTTGGTGTTCTTGATATAACACCCTACCTTACAAAGAAACAAAAGGGTACAAGACTTATTTTTGGTATTTTGATTAGAGGTTGGTAACATAAAGCATATAAAAGCAAAGGAAAAGAAAATACATAGAAAGGTGCTTGGTGATCTCTGCAAAGCCAAACCCAAGGATGAGAGAGCTAGAGGAGAACCAAATTTGTAATCTTGATGCATTGTGAGGATGTAAATGAGGTGGGATCTTAGGGGTAAAAATTAAGGTATGAAAATATGACTTCTTGAATAACTGTCACCTTAGGTTTGAATTCAAAACAATCTTCTCAGAATTTTCTTGGAAATATTAGATGAAGTGTAACTGGACAAGCTTCATAATTGATTCCTACAAATATGAACACAAAGATTCAAAGATAGTATGAGCATTAGGTGTATCAATGATGCTGATATACTCAAAATCAAGATAGCGCACCTACCAAAATGCATCTACCTTTGAAGATATTTTCAATAAGCTTTTTCTGAGCTGGTGAGAGAGACTTTCAAACTTTGATCATCCCTACACCATCAACTTCTATACTAATACCTTTTTCAAGGGTATTCTACAGACCTTCACAAAACCCTTTATCAATTATAATATATTAAAAATATATTTAACTTTTCCATTATTTAAATTCAGCAGAATCACCCTTTGAATATGGTAGGAAAAGTAGTGTAATATTTTTTATGTGGCACTTGATTCCTTCTTAAAGGAAAGTCTTTAAAATACATACTTTTCTCATTGGATCATTATCTGCACCACTGTTAAGTGTTATGTACAGACCATGCTCTGATACCAACTGAAGGTGGGAAAAGTACATAAGACAGAGGGGGTTGAATTGTTTTTTTTTCATTTTATTAATTTGAGTCTTATTAGAGTTCAGAATCTAAATTGGTGTTCATATTCTGGTTATACTTAGCAACAGAATGTTAATAGAGGCAAATAATTAATAGCAGAAGACACAAAGATTTATACTGGTTCCTCCCAAATGAGAGTAGTCCAGTCCCCTTGTTTCACAAGAGATTTTCACTATAATCAAATCATGATTACAATCGCTTATGCATTCTGCATAAGACTTTTACTGCTCAAACCTATAACCTAAGACTTTATGCTTAATCAACACCTAATCAAGACTTCTCTTCTTAGATCCTCAAATCCAAAGACTTCCATTGCTTAAATCCTCCTGGTTCAAGACTTCCTTGCTTAGACCCACTATCTAAGACTTCTTTGCTTAAATCCTCGATCCAATACCTCACTGCTCAAACACACCGTCTAAGTCTTCTTTGCTCAGATTCTCAATCCAAGACTTCACTGCTCAAACGCACCGTCTAAGTCGTCTTTGCTCATATTCTTAATCCAAGACTTCATTGCTCAGACATACTGTCTAAGACTTGTTTGCTCAGATTCTCAATCCAAGACTTCACTTGCTTAATCAAAACAGATCAATACTTTCAATGCTCAAGCATATAGCAAGAAACTTACTTGGCTCAAACTTTTCAACTAGATACTTTTATGCTTAAGCACTTAGCAAGAGACTTTGATCTAAACTTTTAAACAAAATGTTCAACCGAATAGAGAACAAGGTATACTTGATACAAATATCAGAGGTACAGGAAAATCACCATAACAAAGACCCAAAACTCTTAAGATTTCTAAGATATTCAATGTTTAAGAAAACTTAAGGCTTTTACAGTTACAACCTACAACTAAAATTCTACATACTCCATTGTATTGATAACTGCTGATCTTGTTACTCCTCCATCAGAATGATCCTTGTTAAAGGTTCAGTTTGAACCTTCATATACTTATATAGCATTTGCATAAGATTAGCCGTTGGAGAAATAACTTGATGAAATGTCTTTTCTTTCTCCATAGTACAAAAGACGTTAAAGAGAGATACACCAAAAGATCTTGATCCATTGTGTAATACCTCGGGATACACACATCAAATATATATCTATAAGTATTAGAACCTGCATACAAGATACACACATCAAATATAAGCATTGTTATTTTAATACTTTGTTATCATCAAAACGCAATGAATATTTGTCATGAACAAATATTGTTCTAACATAACAGTACCTTCGAGGGAGATGTTTATTTTTTTTTCTAATACCTCAGGAAAAGAGAGAATCACAATAGAACTTAGTGAGGGTAGTTACGATGGGGAACATACACAATAATTGATACAACTTTTGTAGAGTGAATGGTAGGAGAAAGCCTTCACATGCATCCACACGCGTAGGGTAGAGAGATAATTAACATGCATAGGCCCACCCAAGTGCATCAAACCATTTACAAAATTGAGACTTCATCTGAGCTTTGGAAGTAATCCTTGTTCTTCTAACAAATTGAAACCATCAATATTGGCGCCCTTTGTGCCTATAATGTGGGAACTTATGTTTTAGTTTCACTTTTCGCATTCTTATTCATTTTTTGAGCAATATCAAAGAGTTACACTTTTGACCCACTAGTTTATTTGCCTAAAGTTATAGGATTTGGACTGCCACATTTGAGTTTTTCTTGCAATCTCGCTTCAAGTTCCTAGACACCTCATTTACACAAGGTATCGTGTTTTCTTCCTTTGTTCCTTTATTACTTTTCAATCTTGTTTGAATATGGAAACCCTAAGGATCCCAAAATTTGATATTCTTATGGTAGACTTTTATGATGTAGGCGTGAGAAAAGTTGATTCTACTAGTGAATTTGAAGTGGTTAATTTTCGAGATAGGAAGATTGCCCCCATCATGATAGAAAAAATTGGTATTTTGTTTACCTTTGGTGAAATACCGATGACTGACATCATTCCTATAACAACCCTCTATTGACCAAGTGACTCTAACCACAAAAGAGGGGAGTGATTTATAATATTCAAAAACTAAAGTCAAAATTTTAAAATTTTTTATTTTAAATATGTTTACATTAGAATAAATAATTAAGAGGAAACATAGTAGCACTAAGATATAGACGAGAAGAAGTAAAGAGATGAGCAACAAAATAAACATAAAAGTTTTAAAATGAAGGAGATAAGGAATAGAAAAATCACACCACATGATTATCATGGTTCGTCCTAAACTAATAGGCCTACTCCAATCGCTAAGAGAATACAAGAAAAAAAGTGTTTTGAGGCGGTTTTTTTGTTAGTGCGGTGTTGGGAATCACAAGAATAATTGGGTTGCAAGTTTCTTAACTGTTGCAAAAGTTTGTGTTGCTAGCATGATCTACGAAGATTTGGAGAACCATTGCTCCAATCATCATTATTATTTGTGACAATTACAAAACCGCCTTAAAAATTTATTTGCGATAGTTTTAAACTTCTGTCAATTTTGTTTGGTGTATTTTTTTGAATGCTCATTGTGACAGTTGTTACCGTCATTACTATAAATTGTGACAGTTCAAATTGTCACATTGTTTTTTAGAAATTTTTTACATAATACATTCTATAACAATTTATATTGCTACTAATTATCTATTTTTATACTTCTACAACTGTTTAAAAATCATAGTATGTTCATTAGTTGTTATTATAACAAACATCTATACACTTCAACACTAATTTTGATGTAACTTAAGTAAGAGATTAAATGGAGAGTAAAAATCAACAAAATATGACGAAGGGTTTATGCAAAATGTGACGAAGGGTTTATGCAAAAATCAACAAAATGTGACGAAGGGTTTATGTAAAATGTGACGAAGGGTTTATGCAAAAATCAACAAAATTAGAAGAAAAACAACTTACTTAGGGTTTTAGGATTTTAATACACTAACATCTTGAATTTCCTTGGTGATGACACTCTGTCATTGTATGATTTCAATTAAAGAAACAAATCAAAACAAGTTAAAGAGGAGCAAAAAAGAAGAATAAAGGGCAAAGAAAGAAGAAAAAATTACTAAGTATGGAGAAATAGGGACTTAGTGAAAATTAGGTGAAAAAGGGAGCAAGATCGTGCATCTACTGGAGTAATCACGTGCAACATTACACACGCCATAGGGAAGTAAAAGATGCATCGCACGCGATACATGTTATTACGCGTGCGATGTGTAACACCCAAAACCCCGTGTAACACCCCCTTCTATACCCCCAAATAAACAATAAATCATTTAAGCACATATTAAAATTTCATCAGAGTATAATTAAAACATGGTATAAAAGAGGTATGTAACATCACACACAAAATTGAAACATACAACACTTGCTCTATAAAAGACATGCAACCGTGGGGTAGCTTCAACAGAGGAACTTAGTCCTTGCATCCACATCTCAATATTTAGAATTAAAAGCGGAAAATCTAAACATTGAATCATTCTAAACATGTAATCATATAAATACATATCATCCAGTTTGATTCACCACATCATTCAAGTTTACATAAACATTTGTCAGCAGATACATATAAAAATGTATCACAAAAGAATGCTATACAATCCTAACTACCCGGTGCTACATATCAGAGATAACCGACCAAAAGAATGAAGTTATACTTCACAAAAGATATCCAGCAAACCTAATCTGCAATGCCTCATAGAGCATTATAAAATAGCAGAAGGGTGAGAAGCATTATCATAATAATCAATGCATATAATTATATATATACAAGCATAGAATACACATAATCTGCATTTCTCACCACAGTTCATTATCATTCATCATATACGTCACAATATATGTATAAACAAATACGGATAATCACCAAACATGTTTCATCATGTGCACATCCATAATTCTCATCAATCCACATAATATACACAATATGCATACATTCACACAACATTTATCTCTATGCCATGTGACTCAATGCAACTCAATGCAACTCATGCCATGTGGTACCAACACTTGTTATCATTTTTTGGTTTTTACATTTAAAACAGGTCCGTCCTCTAGACCGATAACAACAAAAGCCTGTCCTTTAAGCTTTCAAACCCACTTTTCTAGGTTTGGGGCAAGTCACTAGTCTCCACGAAACTAGCAAGCATTGCCTCTTGACCAAATGATGCGTATGCAATCAACAATCAAATGCACTTAAGACCGTTCTCGCATCTTAACCTCATGCATTCTCAAATAATTCATCACATAAGAATTATAACATGATTGCACACTCACACATCATATCAAAGTATTCATACTTTCAACATCATCACATTTATCAAGCAATGCACACATATTCACAATATGTTCTCATGCATTATTCACAATATTGCATACAATCAATATGCATTCACATCATCGTGCCAAACGACAACAAACTTCATCACAAATCATCATGTATTTTTAATCAATTCAACGATGCACATATTTGTCAAAGAAACCACATTCCACAATTGATTCCACGATCTAGGATTCACGTCATACGGCTACCCACAGCATATATATATATCAGCTCACAATTACTCATTTCAGATCAAGATTGAACACAATCGAACCAAACAATCAACATTGGATGGAATCACAAAGAAATGAGAATGCTATTATGCTCGCTGGCTTGCTCGCCTAGCGAGTTCCTAGCGAACACTCGCTACTTGTTCGCCTAGCGAACAAGCTCGCGAAGGGAAATAGAAGCTACTGTAAGGCTTCACTACCTACTCGCTGGGGCTTCGCCTAGCGAACCCCTCGCTACCTCGCTCGCTACCAGCGAAGAGAGCCAATTACATTCTGCCCAAGTCTGGGACCATTTGCTACTAGCTCGCTACAGCGAACACTCGCAACCTGCTCGCCTAGCGAACGTCTGCGATGTTCAAAACCCCAATTGTCCAAAATCACCAAATCCTCACAAAATCAACCGATTCAATTCCAATGAATTCCAGTAGTCTTAGCCTAACATTTCTCGACTAACCTACACCATTTAATCCAACTTCTAACCGTTCAAACATCAATTTTACCGATTAAACTCATTTCTGCCCTAAAATGGAAAATGGAGAAAAACATCCAACAATCCAAACCAATCATACATAATCCTACACATTGACAAGATAATGATATTTCACACCCTTACCTTGATTAAATCGAAGCTAGAAGTTGTTCTTGAGCTTTCCAAGCTTTTTCCTTCTTCTCCTTCTCTTTTCTCCTCTTCCTCTTTTTTTCTCTTCTCTTTCTCTTATGTTTCTATTATTTCCTTTTCCTTCCACTTTTCCTTATATGCCTTTCTATTATATTTCCTTCCATCATATTTCTCCTCTCAAATATCTACCAATAATTCCAATAATTAAAATCATCCAAATAAATCAATTAATTAATATGAATAATTAATTATTGAAAATTGGGTTGTTACACCCCGCACATAAAACTACCATGGAATTTGATTAAATATAATACAACCACTCAGGGTGTCACACATAACAAACAAATAACCTGCTTCGTAACTCGGGTTACAACAGAATAGTTTAATACACAAATTTGTACCTAGGATTCTTACACGACATCAACTCATCTGATCTATACTTGGGATGTTTACACGACATCCAACTCATCTGATATTTAAGGAGTCATTGTAGCGGAATCATTAATAAAGAAATTAACAAAAATATTGCAACTTAAAACATCTAGTCTCATAAACGTTAACTTCATAACATAAGCAAAAAGAAGTTCATAACATTCAACTCAAAACAACTTAGAAATCTCAACAATACAAATAGTCTTGAGTTTAAACACAAACGACATAAGAATCAATTCAAGCGTTTGTCCCCAACTCGATGTTACATGATCAGAGGAAGGCACCACTAGGAAAAGCGATAAACTAAAGAAGTAACTCAATGAGCTATCTTCTACTTACTCCAATAATGCTACTCTTAAGTATCTGCATGATGCCCATGTAAAGGCAACATTCAAATAGATGGGGTGAGAAATACATTCAAATAAATAATTATGCATAAAAAATCAAAGTAAATTAAATACAATGCAGTTAAAACATAATCCACTATGCACCACAACACATGTATTCAAGTTTCACCATTTCACCATAATACATAATCAATATGCAATGTGACTCTCAACAACATTATAGACTCATATGCATGCCATATTGATTCTCCATTCGGTTCTTTACACGAACCAGGTCCCAATCAACTATGAACCCATGGGCTTCACTCAGTAAACCTAAGCTCTAACATCAAGCTCAGAGCCTCAACATCAAGATTGGGACAATTATCAGTCACCAACATCAAAACCTATAATCGCCTCTTTCTTAACAACAATAACTCATGATGAATGAATGAATGTATGCATCATCACAATAACTTAACAACACAAACAATATCACATCAAACCGCATAATTTACTATACAACATCAACAAGATAGCTTCATATCTAAACTACACATCTCAACTCAGCTCACAAGTCATCAAAACATGAAAAATCAAACAACCTGCAATTATGTTAGGAATTTACCACAATAATTCATTAACCAAGCATATGACAAAACTTCACGAACATAGTAGGTATAGGAATAATACTTAAACAATTCACCTATTTATACCATGTTATATTTCTGACTATCAGCTTCCTAGCACCTCAAACGGCAGTTCTATTGGATACACGGTTAAAAATTTATGAGTTAAAATGTCAAAACATATCATAATTCAAAATACAACGACAACCAATTGTCAATAGGTGACAACCGATTGTCACCAAGTGCCAGACCCCAAATATCACGTTTTGGCAAATTATGAGAATCGATTGTCCTTATACTATAATTGATTATCATGAGTGTAATTTCTAAAATTTACACTTGTGCAATCAGTTGTCATCTAGGAACAACCAATTGTCACAGTGTTTTTCCAAAAAATCTCAATTTCCTCTATTACACGACATCATCAATTTCCAAACCTCCAAACCTCATACCAGTCCCATATTAATCGATTTAAAACTCTCAAAATCACATTCTAACACCGCCAATGGATCGATATAATTAAATCGACACAACTACTATTTTTCCTCATGATTTCATCACTCAAAATCATGCCCTAAAACACCAAATTTTTCATTAAAACTCAAGAACACCACAATATAACAATAACACACCATTGTAATTCAATTCAATCATATGAAAACAGAATTATCAGCATACAATTTGAATCAATTCATGGCAAACATAATCAATATCAACATACAAACAGATTCACCATTCAAATATTTATCAATTCACATCACATATTCATAGAAAATCAAACACAATTTGAGGTTAAGGAAACCCCTATACTCTTTCATGATTTAGCACCCATAGATGAATATTTTCCCCTCTTACCTTAGATTTTAGAATTTCCAGCAAAATCAAGGTGAAATGTGTTTATCCCTCAAGCCCTAGCACTCATCTTCAAGCTTTCTCTCCAAAACCCTTTTCTACTTCACGTACTGTTAGAATGAGAGATATTTCTCTCTAATTTTATGTCTTTATAAATAATAAACTATCCCTCTCTAATTACATCTTTGGTTCAACTAATTAAACCTGTTACTCCTTGCTCCCCTTTATTTCTATTAATTCACACTTTCCACCACAGTCTTACTAATTTTCTATTTCTAATATTTTAATTAATTAATTCTACCCAACAACTAATTAGTTCATATAATTCACACAAAATAATTATTTAATTAATTATAAAAAAATTAAATTAAATAAATAAATAGAATAATTGATAATTCTAAATTGGGGTATTACATGATGACCCTTTTTCTGTGCTTTTTCTGACACGTTCAGGTTCATTCGGAAGGCTTTAAAAGGGGACAGTTGGTATTTTTCAAGGATTCTGAATTTTTACATGGGAAAGAAGAGTTTACAGTACCATAGGGTATATTTAGAGAGCATTTGAAGCCATTGGAGGTCAATCCTTCAAGGGATTTCTTATGTAACATTTTATTTGATTTAGGTGTTGTAATTTGAACTATGAGTAGCTAATTCTCTCTAGGTTAGGTTGTGTTTGATGAACCTATTTTGATATTATTGAGACATATGTTTGATTTGATATTGCATGAGTAATTTGATATATAATTAAATTTAATTGTTCCTTGTTCTTAATGCTTTTTACTTGAGATACTCTTTTAATCTGATTTTGGGCATATAGGGAATATTGACCATTAGTCAATGTGTTGGACCTAGGGAAATTGTTGTACTTATGCTGGTTGAATAGGGATAGGAGATCCTGAGTAGTGGCTTAGGAGTTAATATTCTATTGCATTGCCTAGTCTTGCTTACGCTGGTGGACTAGAGATAGAAAACTCCGAGTATTGATTAGTGAGATATACACTAAGAGATTGGGTATAGCGATTTTGTTAATTTGTTATGGGATTATAGTGACGATATCATTCATGTTATACATCAAACATTAACAATTGAAAAATTGAGGATTCTATACACAATCTGATCACTTTTGTAAATTTGTCTGAACACTATTTTATTTTTGCAAGTAAAAACTCGACCCCCCCTCCCCCCCCCCCCCCCCCCCCCCCACAATTTAGTCTTATAAAATAACATTTTTTGTGGTTTTGACCTCTATTATTACTGCGACATTATCGATACACTTATCGAGAAGTCATCAAGGTAACGCTTGTGCAACACTTTAATTTTTACGTTTACAACATTTTATCAAATTATTTTTTATTTTGTTGCAAATTATTTATGAGAGATGCTATGGGGGGGGGGGGGGGGGTATTTGTTCTTATTGGTGCATTACAGGCCTCAGGTGTTGAAAATCTTACCATGGCAGAAACAATAACACAAACCATGAGGGACTACTGCAGGCTTACTGACGGAACACAGGTTTCTTTGGGTTTCGTCCCAACAACTCCCATAATTTCAACATCAAATACTATGTGCTTTCAGATCTGAGAGATAAGAAATTTGACGAGAACATAACTAGTGACCCATGGGAACATCTAGGGAGGTTCTACGAGACAACATCGATGTGTCAACCGGAGGGTATTATAGAGAATCAGGTTAAATTAAAATTTTCATCTTCTCTTTAGCGGGGAGAGCAAAGGGTTGCCTATTGTGTCTTCCAAATGGAGTAATAAGAACTTGGAGATAATTGGAAGACAAATTTCTGGAAATATTCTTCACTACAACATAATTCATATAGAGGAAAGCTTAAATTACACACTTCGAGCAACAAGAGATAGAATCTTTCTTTGATTCTTGGGAGAGATTTAAATTATTGTTACTTAGATGCCTTAATCACAATATGAGCAGTATGGACAAAATGTAGAGTTTGGTAAATGGTCTAGAAACGCAAGTACAAATGCTTTTAGATGCATTTGCTGGAGGTATGATCCGTACACTGACCAAACTGCAGGTAAAAGAGCTGATAGAGAAAATGAGTCTAAACTAGTACAACTTTGCAAATGCTAGAGGCCTTAAAAAAGTGGAAACAAAGAGTAGATCTCTCAGTGAGTTGGACTTAAAAGGATATGAAGAGCTTCTCACAATGTTGGAAGTACTAAATCAAAAGTTGAATGTAGCAAGTACAACTCAGGAGTCCTCAAATGAGGTAGTATTTGTATTTTGTGCTAACTCTGGGGAAGAACATTTTGCAGGTAATTATGCTAAAGAACAACTTATGGGATAAGTACAGGCCGTAACCATAATTCCAATCATAAAGAACTATAAACATATGCTAAAGTCAAGATCTCATTGTTGGAAGAAACATTGACTCAATTTATGTTGGTAACTCAAAATGAATTTTTGAAGGTTTACAAATTACTAAACTTGTTGAACGAAAAACATGAGGAGACTGGAAGGAAAAATGTGTAGTTTATCCCAGTAAATCACATCACTAGCATAGAAAGGAGGAAATTGTGACACAATAGAACTGAGAAATCGCACGGTTCCCTCAGCTTCCAGTGGAAACCAACATAAAAATGGTGGAATAGAGCAGTGAGAAAGATGAGGAACCAAAATCCAAACCAACATAAGGTGAAGCTTTTAGCGAGACTCTTGGGAGGGGGGAGACACTAGATAAATTCATTGATAAAGACTCACCTTTTAGGAGAACAAAAAACCAAACCATCAATGAACTAACCCCTCGCTTACCTGATTACATTAAAACCCCTTACCCTTTGAGTAAGAAAAAGCTGAAGAGAGAGATAGAAGTAGGGAAGTTTAAAAAGTTCATGGAGATGCTCATAGTGTTACAAGTAAATATCTCGTTTTGTGACGCCCTGGAACAAATGTCCGTCTATGCAAAATTCATGAAAGAGTTTTTAAATGGTAAACACAAATTGAAGGATGACAAAAATGTAGCTTTAGAGGGGGAATGTAGTTCCATAATTCAATGCAAGTTACCACCTATACTAACAGATCCAGGTAGATTTATTGTTCCTTGCTCTACGGGTTCATTAAAAGTTAGCCAGACACTCTATGATTTAGGAGAGAGAATCAATTCAATGTCATTGTCTATGATGAAAAAGTTAAATTGTGGAGAGCCTAAAACCTACAAAAATGACTTTGACTCTAGTCGGCCGATCAGTCACTTACCCCTATGGTGTACTGAAGGACGTGTTGGTAAGGGTTGATGATTTACTATTTCTTGTTGATTTTATCATCTTGGATATGTCGGAAGATTCTGAAACACCATTATTGTTAGGAAGACCTTTCCTTGCAACAGTAAGAGCTTTGATTGATGTGGAAAGAGGAGAATTGATTCTCTGGTTCAATAAAGAGCAGGTAGTATTTAATGTGTCTCAAGCCATGCAACATGCTCATGATGATTTAAAATGCTACTAAATTTATTTAATTGACAAATTGATAGATAATGTTTCAAAATAAGAGGATCCTTCATCTCCAATTGAAATTTTTTTAGTGCAATCTATTGAAGAAATAGGTGAAGACGACGATAATGTTAAGGTAAATAAGTTGGTACTACAATTGCAATCAATACAGTTGGAGCGTGCTTATAAATTTTTTAAAGAATCAGGACGAAATAGTTAAGAGAAACCTACAAAACCTGAACTAAAAAGACTTCCTAAGCATCTAAAATATGTTTTTATAAGTCAAAGAAATAGGCACCCCACAATTATCAATAGTACTTTGTCAAAAATCGAAGAAGAGATGTTGTTACGAGTACTAAGAGAAAATAAAGACGCATTGTGATGGAATGTATCCGACTTGAATGAGATTAGTCCAACATACTGCATGCATAAAATTAAGCTTGCGGAAGAATTCAAATCAGTTGTACAACCTCAATGACGATTAAATCTAGCAAGGAACGAAGTGGTAAGAAAAGAAGTCCTTAAATTACTTGAAGCAGGTATGATTTATCATAATCTGATAGTTCTTGGGTAAGCCCAATACATGTAGTTCCAAAAAAAAGTAGGCACCATTGTTATTCGTAATTTAAAAAATGAATTAATCCCAACCCGTACTATTATGGGATGGAGAATTTGTATTGATTATCGCAAGTTAAATCTATCCAGACGTAAGGATCATTTTCCATTGCCATTCATGGATTAAATGCTTGAAAGACTCGCCGAACAAGTCTACTATTGTTTTATGGATGGATACTCGGGATATAACCAAATTGTCGTAGATCCCACTGATCAAGAGAAAATAGCATTCACATGCTGATTTGGAGTTTTTGCATATCAAATTATGCCTTTCAAACTTTGTACTACGCCAACAAAGTCCCAAGGGTGCATGGTTCCTATTTTTTTTTCCTACATGATTGAAAACTCAATAAAGGTATTTATGGATGACTTTTCCATATTCAGTACATCGTTCGACTGTTGTCTTGATCAATTAAATAATGTCCTAAAGAGATGTACCGAGACAAATGCGGTGTTAAATATGGAAAAATGTCATTTTATGGTAACTGACGGAATTGTTCTCGACCACAAAATCTATGATAAGGAAATAGAAGTCAACCAAGCTAAAATTGAAGTGATAGAAAAACTCCCTCCTCCCATAAATGTTAAAGGAGTAAGGAGTTTTCTAGGTCAGGTAGGTTTCTACAGGAGATTTATTAAAGAATTTTCAAAAATTTCAAAACCTTGATGTAACCTGGTGATCAAAGAAAATGAATTCAACTTTGATAAAGATTGCCTACACTCTTTTTCTGTCATAAAAAATAAATAAATAACCACTCCGACCATTGTGCCACCAAATTGGGAGCTTCCTTTTGAAATTAGGTGTGATGCCAGTGATTATGTTGTTGGCACAATACTTGGCCAAAGGCACACCAAATTTTTCCATGCAATTACTATGCCTGAAAAGTTTTAAATGAAAATCAAGTTAACTACACCACCACTGAAAAATAATTGCTAGCAGTAGTATTTGCTTTGATTTTTTTTTCTTCATGTATTTAATTGGTTCAGAGGTTATTATTTTTACAAATCATGCAGCTTTAAAGTATTTATTCAATAAAATTGATTCCAAACTAAGATTTCTACCATGGTTGCTTCTGTTGCAAGAATTTGATCTAAAAATTAAAGATAAGAAAAGAGTAGAAAATGTTGTGGCAGATCACCTTTCCAAGTCAAAAAATGTTGAAATGAAAAAAAGTATTGTAGAGACATTCCCAGATGAGCATCTAATGGCAATCAGTGAAACACATTGGTTTGTAGACATGGCAAACTATAAGGCGACAAATGCAGTACCATAAGAATACACTTGGCAGCAAAGGAAACACTTCTATAAAGAAGCAAATTTGCATGTGTGGGATGATCCATACTTGTTTAAGAGAAGTACTGATGGTTTACTTCGCAGGTATATTGCAGGTAAAGAAGCATACAACATTTTGTGGTGCTGCCATAGCTCAGCATATGGATGACACCACAATGGCCAGGGAACTGCATCTAAAATACTACATAGTGGGTTTTGGTGGCCTACTCCACTTAAGGACTTTAAATTATATGTGTCTACATTCCCCAAATGCAACAGAACTGGTAACATCTCAAAATGAGACGAGATGCCTTTAAATATTATACTTAAGGTAGAACCATTTGATTGTTAGAAAATTGTTTTCATGGGTCTATTCCCCCAATCAAACTTGTATCTTTATATTCTTGTATGTGTTGATTATGTTACCAAATGGGTGGAAGAAATTGTTTGCAATGCTCATCATGCCCGAACTGTTATTGATTTTTTGAAAAAGAATATTTCTATCAAGTCGGTGTACCCAGAGTATTAATTAGTGATGGAGGGACACATTTTTGCAATAGGTATTTCGAAAGACTGCTAGAAAAACACAATGTTAAACATAAAATGTCAATGTCATATCATCCTCAGACCCGTGGTCAAGTAGAAGTATTGTCAGACAATAGGCTTCGATCTAGATGAGGTGAATGATCACAAATTTAAAATCAAACTTTTGGCAAAAATGGTTTTCAAAAGTTATATGACACATCAGAAACAATCTGAATCGAATAATCTAACCGAACCTCTATAGAAAAGCTTGGATATGCTTAAATGTACACAATTGTATGATAATAAACACAAATTATTGAACAATGATTAATCACAAGAAATTAAGTGATATCATATACGTAGAGCTTATTTCCAATGGTAAAAAACACACAAAAAAAAATGGGCAATTTATCAAACACTTTGTGTGGAATCAATATCGTTTGGAAATTTGATTTGTTTTGTTGATCAGAAAAAACCAATCACAATCAAATGGATTGGTATTATATCAACAAAGTCAATTTCAAAAAGGTAATAGAAAATTAATTTCCAAATGAATTGATTAACCAACAATGGATTCAATAATTTTCAAACATAAAAATTAAAATAGAGAGAGAGAGAGAGAGAGACAGACAGACAGACAGAGACATGTATTTGTTTAGGCAGTTCCCCAATCAGCCTTGCTATGGGTATGTCTTCCCTCAATTCGAATTTGAATTGAGATTCTTTCAATTAACCTTATTTTGAAAAAAAAATTATATACAAGAGATAAAGATCTCTAACCCTACAAACCCTATGGTTTGTTGTTGATTCAACCACCTCCAAAACACTTGATCAAAAATTGATCAAGTCACCAGCAATGCCACTTCAATTCACCAATTCTTGCTAATTTCTGACAAGGATGCTCCTTGTCCCAAGGCTTTCACACGGTTGAACTAATCCCAAGCGCACACTTATTGAAACCTAAGATTTACCAACACGATCCACTATCTCACGCTACGACCTTGCAAGGCACCCCTTGTCCCAAGGCTTTCACTAGATCGGATCCAAATTGTTTAATATTGTCCAAAACCTTCAAATACTCAATGATCTGGAAGGAAAGCCCCATGTCGATTTTCTTATTTGAAACCATCAAAAAACTCAACCCAATTTTCTCGGTACAACAACCTAATTGGACGTTATCAATCCTAATCTAGATGGTCAACCAATAAAAAAAATTATTATATGCAGTTTGATTGTGTGTATGCATAGAAGATAGATTAAAGATGATGAGTATGCTTTGAAATTCTGGTTTCATGTAGGTTTTACTTTAGAACCTTACTAGAAAATAATGTATGAATCAAGTATTTATAAGTATGCAAGTTTGGAAGCAAAATGAATGCAAAAGGGGGGAGAAATTGTGATTTTTAAAAAATGCATCACATTTGTCGACATATGAAAGTTATTGATTGACCTATCAAAGAAAATGTGTCGACCTATAATGGTCTTGTGTCAATCTTATGTCGACCTATGTCAGTCAGCACATAGACACTGGCTACATGCTTTATTATTGGGGCATGGGTGTCGACATAAAATTCCTATGGGTCGACCTATGCTGAAGAGCAAGCTTCTATAGGTCAACCTAAACACGTGTGTATCGACCTATATTGTAGTGTTTTTGCAAAAACCTTGTTTTTAATGCATTTAAGATGTATGTACCTTTTCCAAAACATTTTAATGCTAAGATGCACATCTAGAACCAGAGGATATCGTCCAATATACATTAACGTTAAACTATTGTAGTTTTGACATCATTCAAAATACGTCTACCAGAAATATGCACTCACATACTCCCTCTTTATGATGATGGAAAAATTTGAGACGATGTGTTTTGCGATATTTTGTGTCTTCCATGAAAACTCCCCCTGAATATATGCATCCAACTTCATATTGTCTAGTCTCCCCCTTTGACAACATCCAAAAGAGACGAAGCAAATCATGAGAAGTATCTTATATCACATACAAACCAATACTATACATATGCATTTTGCAAAGATAAGAACATCAACATGATAACATTCACATAGATTGATTTTCATATTGAAAAAGAATGCCTAAACATAAATACAAGCATATTAAGCAACAACAAAACATAATTGCCAACATATTATGCCAAATAGCATAACATAAACATGAAACATGAAGGATACTATGTAATTAAAAACTCTTGAGTTTGCTACAAAAGCGACACGGTTACGTGACATATGCCTTTGGTGCTCTTGAAATGCTACACATGCATGTGCTCTAGTAAGGCGACATACTAATTCATCACCACTCAAACCAAAAACAGAGATGTTATCATAACAATGACACACAGCAAGAATTTTGCTAACATTATAACATGTTCACCTATATTTCATGCAAGAATACATAACAAGCCAAGTGCACCAAGAGTATATTTCAAGCATATAGATGAAATAGTACAAAATTACTATAAGCATATAATCGACATATATCAATAGAAATTTTTGAAGTGAATATTCATGAACTATTTCATACATCAAGAATATCAATTATTTGGAGCATAAGCAAACTACAACAATAAAAGCTTACAAAAGAAAAGGAAAATGGAATAATATTACCTCACTTATAAGATGATGAAGGATGCACTCTTAAGTAATAGAACTTTCAAGAAAAGTTAGAGAAAAATATATATAAAGTGCATGCAGAAATTCATATTTAGGCCAGACTTGAGATATCAAGTATCCCCAAATCTCTTCGAATATTGAAAAGTGGCTCAGCCGCAAGTGGTTCTGTAAAAATATTCGCAAGTTGACTTTTACTATTAACATGCTCAAATACGACACCTCCTTTTTCAACATGGTCATGTAGGAAGTGGTGACAAATCTCAATATGCTTAGTGCTATAATGTAACACCAGATTTTTGGTTAGACTAATAGTATTAGTGTTGTCGCATATAATATGAATACTTTGTAGTTTTATATCAAAATTAAGTAGTTGTTGTTTAAGCCATAAAATTTGAGCACAACAACTACCTGTGGTGATGTATTCCACCTCGGCGGTTGACAAAGCAACTGCAACTTATTTCTTGCTATGCCAACTTTAAGGCATTTGAAAACACATTGCAAGTCCTACCAATACTTTTCCTATCCGATCTGCAACAAGAAAAATTGGAATCGGTATAACTAACCGAATTACAATTGCTTCCCTTAGAATACCAAAGTCCATACTTAGATGTACCATGAAGATACCTAAGAATGCATTTTACGTCTTTTAAGTGAGATTCCTTAGGAGCCGATTAATAACAAGCGCATATACACACGCTAAACATAACATTCGTCTTAGATGAAATAAGATATAGAAGAGAACTAATCATGCCTCTATATTTCTTCACATCTACATCCTTAACATTTTCATTCTTTTCCAATCTTTCATTATGGCCATAGTAGTCTCAAAGAATTTTACATCTTTCATGCCAAATATCTTTAGCAAGTCTTTGCAATATTTGGTCTGACACACAAATGTACCTTCATTGAGTTGTTTGATTTGAAGACCAAGGAAGTAATTCAACTCCCTCATAAGGCTCATCTCAAACTCACCTTGCATAATCTTAGAAAACTCCTCTACAAAATGCATGTTAGTGGATCCAAAAATAATATCATCGACATAAACTTGAACTAGAAGAAGCATAAGCATTGAAAAATAACCAGGTACAAGAAAGAACTTCCATACAAAGCTAAAGTTGAAAATATATTACCTCACTGTATGAATGACAGAGGATGCACATGCATTTCACAAGGAACTCTCAAACGAAAGTTGGAATAAACACAAAACGTGCCACAAACTCTTTAGGCAACAATGATCTTACTATTTTTCTTTGTGGAAAAGCACTTGAAAGTGTGATTAATAATGTATCCAATAAGATTATTAATTTGATGATCATTGGATATTCTCAAAGTCAAAAGAAGTTCGTCCACTACAACTGGACTTTCAACCTTCCCCTTTTCATAATTTTTATCTTCATCTTTCTCATGTTCCACTGCTTTAGGCTGATCATTTCCTTTTTAGATTTCTTTGAGAATGTCTTGTGATGATATACCCATATTATGAAAATAAACACATATCTCAAAATTCCTCGGATAAAAAATTAATAGTAATCAACACGCTTTTACCAATTAAAGAACACCTGATGTTAATTCCTTTTGGTTACACAACTCTTCTTCCTTGCCACAAAGTCACATAAATATGGATATGTAACACGTCACATGTCTTGAGCATCCACAAACCAGATCACATACTCTCTTCATAGACCCAAGACATTTATCCTGTAAAATCAACAACAAGTGCTTGGTACCCAACCTTCATTGGGTCCTTGGGGGTGAGTGAAAACAAAGTTGCATTTGGGAAACCATTGAACATCTCCTTTAGGGATAAAAAGTTTCCTAAATTTGAACTTTTCAATAGTATGACCATTCTTGTAACAATAGTAACAAGATAGGTTGTGATGAGATTTATTCTTGCTATTTGAGTCCTTATGCACATATTTATGCTTTTTATTTAAGTGGTTCAAATATTTTTCAAACTTTGAAGGATCAATAGCAAGTGCAATCTTAGGTTGTAAGGCTTTTTCTAATTTGACTTGAAGACTATTTACCTCCTCTTGTAAATTTTGACAATGTTCACAAGCAAACCTGAAGGTTTTACATCCTCATTCTTGTCACTTTGAATATTTATCATAGATCTCTTAATAGCTTCTAACTTCCTTTTGGATTCTAACACTTTATCTTTTAAGTTTAAAAAGACTTTTGCACGTGAATTTAACTTGTTAAAGGCTCTTAAGGCCTTTCTATGAATATCTTCAAAGGATTTTTGTAATTGAAGATAAGATAAGTCATTAATAGTTTCAAGCTTAGAAATACTTGCAATTTTCTTCTTCTTTTTATTTGTCATGAGGAAAATTCAGGCCGATTCAACACTTGAAGTTGTTCTTTCATCACTTGAGAAATCACTTTTTCTTATGATGGTTGTTCTCTTTGTCTTTCTTTCTCATAGGACATTGTGGTCTATAGTGACCAAATTCTCCACAATGATAGCAAGATATTCTAAGTTTACCTTTCATATCCTCATCATCACTTAAGGAGCTTGTTAGCCTTATAAATTTGACTAGATTCTTGTTGGAGTCTCTAACTGCATTTTTGCTTTCATACCTATGATATCTTTTTACAAACAACCCTATATCATCATCATAGGATTTCTTGTCATCTTCACTTTCACAATCACTTTTCTCATTATGGAAGGACCTTGAGCTTGAAGTCTTTATATCAATATACTTCTTCTCTACTGCCTTGTCTTTACCTTTCTCCTTCTTCACCTTGTTTTCGTACTCGTTTTCATGTTTTTCTAAGCAAGAGAATTCTTGCTCATGCTCTTCCAATTTTCCAAACAAAGCTATGAGATCAAGTACTTTAAGGTCATTCTCCTTTTTGATAGCGATGACCTTGGGTTGTCATTCCCTATTTAAACATATCAACACTTTGTTAGTAGCAATCTCATTGGAAATAGGCTTACCTGTAGAGCATTCAATCGATTGATAAGATGTGTGAACTATTTTCGCATGTCCGTAATGGTTTCACCATGCTCCATAAGAAATAGATCAAAATCTTGATTTAATGTGTTGATCCCAGCTTGTTTTACATCATTAGAACCCTCACGGGCAACTTCTAATGCGTCCTACATAGCCTTGGTAGTCTCACAATGAGAAACACGATAATACTCATCAATACCTAAAGCGGATGTGAGAATATTTTTTTTCTTTCCAATCATGTGACCATAATTTCCAATCATTTTAATTCCATTGTGCTTCCGGATTAGGTACGGTAACACCCTTAGCATTGGTCACAGTAATTTCATTAGCACCATTTTTGATGGCGTCCCATATACCCTTATCAACAGATTTAACATGAATACACATACAAGCTTTCCAATAGCCATACTTTTCACCGGTAAAAATTGGTGTTATATTGTATGCTCCCTTAGGTTCAGTTGCCATTTTTCTATTTAAAAAACCTTAAGCACAAAAATAATCGAAGCTCTTGATACCACTTGTTATACGATAGGCTTCAATCTAGAGAGGGGTGAATAGATCACAAATTTAAAATCAAAACTTTTAGAAAAAAATGAATTTCAAAAGTTTTATAGCACAACGGAAACAACCCGAATTGAATCGTCTAACTAAAACTCTATCAAAAATCTTGGAATGCGTAAAGGTACATAATTGAATGATAATGAACACAAATTGTTCAACAACGATTAATCACAAACAATTAAAAGCTAAGTTATATGTAAAGCTTATTTCCAATGATAAAAAACACACAAATACACAATGGGAAATTTATCAAACGCTTTGTGTGAAATTGATATGGTTTGGAAATTTGATTTGTTTTGTTAATCCAAAAAACAAATCCCAATCAAATGGATTATGATTATATCAACAAACTCAATTTCAAAAAGAAAATTGAAAATTAATTTCCAAAGGAATTGATCAAACAACAATGGATTCAATAATTTACAAACACAAAAATTAAAAGAGAGAGGGAGAGACAGACAGAGAGAGAGAGAGAGAGACAGAGAGAGAGAGAAAGAAGCATTTGTTTACGAAGTTCCCCAATCGTCCTTACTATGAGTATGTTTTCCATCAATTCGACTTTGAATTAAGATATTTGCAATTAACCTTACTTTGCAAAAAGTGTATATGCAAGATATGAAGAACTCTAACCCTACAAACCCTATAGCTTGTTGTTGATTCTACCACCTCCAAAACCCTTGACCAAAAATTGATCATGTCACCAACAATGCCACTTCAATTTACTAATTCTTGCTACTTGCAAGGCACCTCCTTGTCCCAAGGCTTTCACACGTTTGAATTAATCCCAAACACACACTTGTTGAAACCCAAGATTTACCAACACGATCCACCGTCTCACGCTACTCTCTTGCAAGGTACCTCTTATCCCAAGACTTTCACTCGATCGGATCTGAATTGTGTAATCTTGTCCAAAACCTTAAAATCCTCAATGATCTTAAAGGAAAACCCCTGCTCGAATTTCTTATTTGAAACCCTTAAAGAAATCAACCCAATATCTCGATATAACAACATAATTGGATATTGTCAACCCTAATCTAGTTGGTCTCCCAATCAAAAAATGATTATGTGTAGTTTGATTGTATGTATGCATAGAAGAGAGGTTGAAGATGATAAGGGGGCTTTAAAATTCTGGTTTAATGTAGGTTTTACTCTAGAACCTTACTAGGAAATGATGCATGTATCAAGTATTTATAAATATGCAAGTTTGGAAGCAAAAGGAATACAAAAGGATGGAGAAAATTGTGATTTTTTTAAAAAAATGCATCGCATGTGTCGACCTATAAAGGCTATAGGTCGACCTATCAAAGCAAATATGTCGGCCTATGAAGATCTCGGGTTGACCTATAAAGGTCTTGTGTTGACCTTATGTTGACCTATGTCAGTCAGCACATATACATTGGCTACATGCTTTATTATTGGGTCATGGGTGTCGACCTAAAACTCCTATGTGTCGACCTATGCTAAATAGCAAGCTTCTATAGGTCGACCTAAACACGTATGCGTCGACCTATGTTCTAGTGTTTTCATAAAAACCTTGTTTTAAAGGCATTTATGATGTATGAACCTTTTCTAAAACATTTTAATGCTTCCTAATGCTAAGATGCACATCTAGAATCAGAGGATACCATCCAATATACATTAACTCTAAACTATCCTAGTTTTGACATCATTCCAAATACGTCTACCAGAAAGTTGCCTCTTAAGTATCGATTAGACAACTGAAGCAAATTCTAGAGAAAACAGTGGCAGCATCACGAAAAGATTGGTCAAAAAAATTGGATGACGCCCTATGGGCATATAGAACGACTTTTAAACACATATAGGATTTTCACGGTATCAACTGGTTTTTGGTAAAGCATGTCATATCCCTGTAAAACTGGAGCATAAAGTTGATTGGGCAATAAAATTCCTAAGTTTTGACGAAAAATAGACTTAGAGAAAAAGATTACTGAAATTAGATGAATTGGAGGAGATGTGATTATCTCTGTATGAGAATGCGTTATTATACAAGGAAAGGACCAAAAGATATCATGAAAAAAAAAAGCTCATAAGGCAAAACTTTTAAGTCATCCAACAAGTCTTACTTTTCAAATCAAGACTGCATTTATTTCTAAGAAAACTAAAATCCAAGTGGTCAGGACCACTTGTTGTCACAGAAGTTTGCCAAAGCGGTGCCATTGAAATTCAAGATCCTAGTGTTATGAGAAGATTTAAAGTGAATGTACAACAGTTAAAGCATTATTATAGATGGGATATTCCAAATGAAAATGTTTCCCTAATACTTTCAAACCCCTGAGTCCAACCGTCAAGCTAATGACACGAAACGAGTGCTTCATGGGAGGCAACCCATGTGTTATAACCAATTTCCTTGTTTTTATAGGATTTATTTTATGTTCGTAGCGAGATTCGGATGAAGGAATTAGCCACTAGTGCATGCCTTTAAATCACCATTTATGATTGTCTTTAAGGAACAAGTTTGTAGTTGTGATTTCTTTCAGATTTACAAATTTGCAACTATAACATTAAACAAATGAACCAAAAGTAAACTTGTTCATCAAAAAAGGAACTTACAACTTGAAGGCAAAGGATGAAAAAGAAAGAATCAAAGGACTTGTACTCAACCTTTAGATACCTCATCTAGTAAGGTTTGATCCAAATAAATTCCATTGTTTACTATTCATTCTTATTTAGTGTATCCATACATTATTGTTTTATCAAGTTTGAACTATTTCCAATTAAATTTATCTACTTTGATTTTTTTTAGATAAGCAAGCAATATTATTTAGATGGGAGTACTAGGGGTACTCCAACCCAAATAGAAAAGTTATCAACTACAAGAAATCACATGGATGAGTAAACCATTCATAATAGTTACAAACACTTCTATTTTTTGACACTAAGACTAACCACCACCAAGAAATTGACATGATTCTTTGAAAAATAACGTCCGGATTGCCGACCTCGCCGTTAAAATGATTTCATTTCTATATAACCAAATACACCAACAAGAAGCAAACCAAAAAATACATGTTATTTGAATATAACATTTGCTTCTAAGCCTCACAAACCATTCCAACAAGAAATTAACATAGTCCTCCTAAAAGAAATGATGTAATCCCAGTCAATCAAACACCTTTATTCAAACCAATTTTGTTTTATGGCAACTACAAAAAACATGGTTGAGGTCCTCTTCATATTAAAAATAGAACAAACACTAAGGCAGTTGTTTGCTTTTAACTTTGAGCATTTTTAACCACCCTGTAGTAATAGGTATATCCATTACTAACCACTTTGAGCTTATCCTTTCTTTTGGAGACTTAGCCTTGATTCTTAGTTGTATGACTTGAAAGATCTTATCTTTCCATCCTTTTTTGGGGTTAGGTAGAATTGTAGTTCTTAAGTGGTATGAAAAAGATTAAGTTTGGGGTTGCTCTTAGAAGTGAGCAAAGTTCTAAGTTTAGGCTTGGGGTACTAGAGAAAACGGTAAAAAAATAAACATTTTGAGAAAATAAGAAGTGAAAAATGGATCTCCTTAAAAAAATATTAAAAGAATGCAAAGCGCATAATAAGGATCACAATAGTAATATCTATAGTACCATAAATAAGGAACAAAGGGGTATGATAGTAGAAGGAGAACTAGGCACCTAACTCCATAGTTTTAAACATATTTTTCCAAAAATATCCTACCCAAACATAAGCCAAGATACAACTGAAAAAGCCTTTAAATATGGGTGTTTTGATTTCTTTGATGAATTATATTAGAACATGATCAAACTTCATATAAACTATTTTGCATGTTGATTGAGAGATTACCTTATCCATTGAGTGAGTTAAGGTAAGATGAAAGAAGAGTTGAGTACTTGTTAAAGTTTGAGGACGTTTTTTGAATTTGTCGGATGTAAGTCGGAAGCTAGAATGATGGTCAGGTAAAGAAAAATTTATATGGAGATGTTCAATTTTTATTGTGCAACTTGTTTTCTATTTGGAATTGGCAGTGCAAGCAAGTTACTTGAGGACAAGCAACGATTCAAGTTTGGGGTTGTGATGACACTCTGTCATTACATGATTTCAGTCAAAGAAGCGGATCAAAACAAGTGAAAGAGGAGAAAGTATGAAGAATAAAGACCAAAGAAAGAAGAAAAAAAGATTAAGTATGGAGAAATAAGGACTTAGTGAAAATTAAGTGAAAATTAGGAGAAAAAGGGAGCACAAGCATGCAACTACAGGAATAATTACGCGACGCATTGCACACGTAATGCAAGTTATCATGCGCGCGATGAACCTTTTTCTGACTTGTTCTGGTCCAATCTGAAGGCTTTAAAAGGGGAAAGTTGGTATTTTTTCAAGGGTTCTGAATTTTTACACATGAAGGAAGAGTTTAAAACTTCAGAAGGCATATTTGGAGAGCATTTGAAGCCATTGAAGGCCAATTCTTCAAGGGATTTCTTACGCAACCTTCTTATTTGATTTTGGTATTGCAATTTGCACTGTGAGTAGCTAATTCTCACTAGGTTAGGTTGTGTTTGATGAACCTATATTGATATTGTTGGGACATATGCTTGATTTGATATTGCATGAGTAATTTGATCTATAATTCTACTCAATTGCACCTTGTTCTTAATGCTTTTTATTTGAGATACTCTTTTAATCTAATTTTGGACACAAAGGGAATACTGATCATTAGTCTATGTGTTTGACCTAGGGCAATTGTTGTGCTTACGATGTTTGAATAGGGATAGGAAACCTCGAGTAGTGGCTTAGAAGTTAACATTATATTATATTGCCTAATTTTGCATGTCGTCGGAGAGGGAGATTCCAAAACATTCGCAACCCCTTTTACTTGGTTGAATTTTGCAGAGCTTTGGGGAGGGTAGTTCAAAACTTTTCACAACCCTTTTTATTTGAAGGTGTTATGTGTGGCATTGAAGAAGGGTGGTTCAAAGTCGTGACAGTCTAACGACAGTTGTCCAAAACCACCATGAAAATTCTCTTAATAAGTGGAAGAAGCCAGTTTCTATTGAACCGTCACAACTTACACTAGTGCATAAATGACTTTTTACATCAGGCGAAAATGACTTTTTACATCGGGTCTTAGTCCGATGTAAAGACAGGAGATGTAGTAAATCGAAGACATTTTACATCGGATTTTGGACCGATGTAAGAAATACACCAAGCACATCGGCTAAATTTTTAAGTCTGATGTGAAAAAAAAATATAATCGTAAATTTTAATTATAAAAGGGTGTTTTTACATCAGTTCTCTTATTCACCCGATGTAAAAAGTTCTGTAGTAAACAAAAAATAAATTTTACTGACACTTTTTACATCTGTTCTCTTATTCACCCGATGTAAAAAGTTCTGCAGTAAACAATTTTTTTTTATGCTGACATTTTCAAATCGGTCTACAATAGAACCGATGTAAAAAGTCCTAGGTGACACTTTTTACATCGGTTCTCTTATTCACCTGATGTAAAAGGTAGTTTTTTACATCAGTTTATTCGTTCGCCCGATGTAAAATGTACTGTTAAGAGTATAAATTATTTGCCTATTTTTTAGCCGTTCCCTGTAACTTTTTTGGTTCCTATTTTTTCATATTTTTCCAACAACACACAGACCATAATTAGGTCGCTATTTTCCATAGTGCACATCATATATACCACGTTTAGGTCGCTATTTTAATAGTTTTCCAACATCACATAACCATATTTAGGTCGTTATTTTCATATTTTTCTCACAAATCTAATTTCATTACACCAAATATCTAGTATATATACACATAATTGATTTACAAAAATACTGATACAAAAGTACTGATATAGGATATACACAAATGTACTAAATTATAAGGAGGTTTGCACGATGGATCACTACAACAACAAAAAACTTAACCTTTATATAACTCAAAGAAACATGTTGCCCAACGGAGTCGCAAATCATACAACTCATCGTTTTCCAAATTTTCTAGCTTTAATGGATCAATGGCTTTACAACAAATTGCATTGACAAATAAGCACAACCTAGTTATAGTCTTCCTAACATTGTTAGGCAATATCCCACGAATAGGCACAGGTAGTAGCTGTTGCATTAAGACATGACAGTCATGAGATTTTAATCCAATTAATTTGAGATCTTTACCTGAGACAAGCCTATTGACATTTGATGAGTAACCATGCAGCACTTTAATACTTTGTAAACACTCACAGAAACTTATTTTCTCTTTTTTAGACAGAGTGTAGCAGGCAGGAGGCAAATATATCTTGTTACCTATATGTTATGGAATTAACTCTTCTCGTATACCCATCAAACTCAAATCCAGACGAGCATTATAACCATCTTTTATCTTGCCTTGAATGTTGAGAAGTGTTCCAATTAAACTATCACATACATTTTTCTCCACGTGCATCACATCAATACAATGTCTTACATCAAGACTAGACCAATATGGAAGATTGAAGAAAACGACCTCTTTTTCCACAAATTTTTCACAGTAGATTGCTTTTGGTACTTTCCAAAGACAACATTAATGCCCTGTTATCGTTGATAAACTTCCTCTCTAGTTAAGGGCTTTGGAGCAACATCATGCTCTTGTTCCCCATTGAAAGCTTTCCGCAATCTACGATATGGATGATAACGATCTAGAAATTTTCGATGCCCGAGATAAACAGTCTTCTTTCCTTTTACAAGTTGATGGTAACATGTGTCTTTTCACATATAGGACATGCTATATGCCCTTTAACTTTATAACCAGACAAATTTCCATATGTCGGGAAATCATTGATGGTGCAAAACAATATGGCATGCGTATTGAACTATTCACCAGAATACGCATCAAAAACATCCACCCTTCCTCCCACAACACTTTTAAATCATCAATCAAAGGACTTAGATAAACATCTATGTCATTTCTGGGTTGTTTTGGGCCCGAAATCATTATCGATAACATAATATATTTACGCTTCATGCACAACCTAGGAGATAGGTTATGGATCATTAGGAGAACATTCCAACAAGTATGGTTATTACTTAGATTACCAAACGGATTCATTCCATCAGTTGAAAGTCCAAGTCTAAGGTTTCTCGACTCTTTGCCAAAATTTGGAAACAAAACATCTATTTTCTTCCATTGTAAAGAATCAGCTACATGGCAAATTTTTCCCTCACACTTTCTTTCTTCTGCATGCCATCTAAGATTCTTTGCGTCATTTGCATTAGAGAATAGTCTCTTGAACCTTGAAATTATTGGTAGGTACCATACCACTTTCCCGGGAGGAACTTTTTTTACCGCCTCATCATCACTAGAATCACCAGCTTTCTTTTTGTAGCGCGACGCCTTGCACTTCGGACAATGATTATAGTTTACATACTCTTTTCTGTATAATATGCAATCATTAGGGCATGCATGTATCTTTTCATACTCCAAACCCATCGGACGCAATATCTTTTTCACCTCGTAATAACGATTTAGCATTACGTTACCTTCTGGAAGCATTTGTGTTAACAATTCAAGCAATTCAGTAAAACTTTTGTCAGTCCACCCATTATTTGCCTTCAAATTAAACAATTTTAACACGGCTGACAAACGTGTAAAATTTGTGCATCTCGGGTACAAAGGTTTATCCTTGTCACTGCATAAAGTATCATACACATGCGCCTTCTTAAACGAATCTTGTCCAATATCACGCATCATGTCTTCCAGACGATCATCCATTTCTGCAATAACATTATCTCTTTAGGACACATTTGACTTTGTTACTACCTCACCGTGCCATATCCATTGTGTATAACTTTGACAAATCCCATGACAAATTAGATGATCCATGATTTCTTTCTTATTGAGTTTTGGTTCGTGATTTGCACAACGAACACATGGACAGAGAAAAAGCAGATGAAGACTTTTTTCAGCATCACTCTTAGAAGGAGCAAGATTTTTTTTAGCATTACTTTCAGCAAGCTTTAAAAATTCCATCACTCCTTGTTCGTACTCGAAACTTAATCGATTGGCTCTCATCCAACTACGATTCATACCTATGTTCCGGAATTATTAATGCATACAGAGTTAAATCATTGGGAGCCTATAATAGTCCCTCTTTTGGACATTAGAGAGAACAAAAGTCTCTACGTGTAAACACGTGGCATAAAAGAAGAATTGAGAAGTTATAAAGAATGAAAAGAGAACATGCAATTACGTGGTGGCCGTATGACTCGCGGTTAAGAGAAAAAGAGGGACACAAATCCTGCGAGAAACGAAATATCAATTTTTATTCCATGAGACACCACTCATTACTCGTAACTTTTACATAAATTACTATTGGTAAATAAGACTTCAAATTTGAGCTTACAAATTAATAAAAAAATAGCAACATTGATTAATCCAATTAATTTGTGTCCACTAATTTGATTCTCTCATGCAATTCTCTATAAGAATAGTAGGAAATAGCAACAACAGTATACTAATTTGGAGAACAAGCAATATCATCATCTTACAAATTAATCACAAAATTTCATCCAGAACCACCAAAGAAAATCAAGAGTTCAGTCATAAAACACCATTGATTAATCCAGAAACATACATGTGACACATGATTCCAAAAGAAACATACACAAAAAATAAAATAAAGTCATAGGTGTACTATCTTTGAAGATGATGATGATGATTATACCAAAATCCGCATACATACACCACATGCAAAAGAAAGAAAAAAATTTTAAACTTGAACTAACAGAGCAACCTCCATTGAAACCAAAAGAAATGTAGAACAAAAAAATGTAAAATGAGTTCATTTGAGACCATTTCCTGATGTAGAAATTGCAAGTCAAAATGTAAAGTCAAAATGCACAGCAGGGGGACTAAAGTCTGTACCTTATGTTGATAACCCTCCCTATTTCCAAAACATGCACGTGAAAAAAGGAAGAATGAGATACTGTAGGAGGGATGAACGGCGACGGCGCGAGCACAGTAGGAGGGATGAACGACGACGGCGCTGTAGGGAGGAAGGCGAACGGACGGCGCTGTAGGGAGGAAGGTGAACGGACGTCGCGGGCGGGAGGGAGAAATGAAGGTTCGTCGTGGGAGGGTGAGAGAAAATGAACGTAGGAAATGTGCAGGTTTTGGTTAAACAATATTAGAGGGTTTTAAATTAGTTTTTAAATCGGTGGAATTTCCAACCGATTTAAAATCCATGGGCCAATGAACATTTTACATCGGTGGGAACAAAACCGATTTAAAAATCATATTGTAGTTTACATTTTAAATCGGTTGGATACTTAAAACTGATGTAAAATCCATGTTTTTTGTTTTTACTTTTCGGGGGCTTTTTAAATCGGTTGGTAATGTACCCGATCTAAAAACCCTTTAAATATTTTTTTCAATTTTTTTAATATTGTTTTTTACATCGGTTGCAAATACAACCGATTTAAAAACCCTTTAAATAATTTTTTTCAATTTGTTGGGGGCTTTTTAAATCGGTTGGTAACGTACCCGATCTAAAAACCCTTTAAATAGATTTTTTTCAATTTTTTTAATATTGTTTTTTACATCGGTTGCAAATACAACCGATTTAAAAACCCTTTAAATAATTTTTTTTCCAATTTTTTTCAATTTGTTGGGGGCTTTTTAAATCGGTTGGTACCGTACCCGATCTAAAAACCCTTTAAATAATATTTTTCAATTTTTTTAGTATTGTTTTTTAAATCGGTTGGAACTATAACCGATTTAAAAACCCTTTAAATAATTTTTTTCAATTTTTTTTAACATTGTTTATTAAATCGGTTGGAAAGATACCCGATATAAAAACCCTTTTAATATTTTTTTTTCAATTTTTTACATCAGTGGATTAAATGGCCCGATGTAAAAGATCTAATAATTTTTTTTTATTATTTATGATACTGCCACCGTGTTTATAGTTTCACATTTTACATCGCTTCGAGTGGATGCCCGATGTAAAAACATTTTCCCAAAAGTCTTTTTTCTAGTAGTGTTATGTGTCACAAATCATGTTTATTTTTTTAGTGAGTTTCCCCTTGAGATTTCTAAAATCATCTCAAGCTTTTACATATAATCAACTTAAAGAACCGTCAACAACAACTTGAGCTTTTGCATAATATCATCCCAAAACCTTTTACAAATAACCACAACTTTAACACATGTTCAACTCAATAATCTTTATTCAAGATTTTTTTAGGTTTAGCTTGCAACCTTAAAATTTATTACAAATAGATCACACAAGAGAAATTTGTTGGATAAGTGCCTCCAAACATAAGATGGGGGTTGAATTGTGTAAGATGAAAAACAATGGCCACTTATAAAAATCTTAATTAATATGAATGTTAAAAAAAATATATATAAATAAACCAGAGAATAGGCAGCGAAATAAAAAAGATAGAGAGAATAGATGGAAATACCACAGAAAGAAATAAAAAACTGAAATGTAAAGAGATAAGGGAAAACAAATATACACTAGCGAATTTATACAGGTTCGGCCTAACTACATGACCTACTCATGTCTCCAAAAATTTCTTCTTGAGAGTTTCCATTATATCAGAGGTGAGTTTTTCACAAGTTGTTCACATGATACTTATTACCACTAAACATGAGAAATTACACTGATTGATCCCCAAATCAAATGAGATATTTTACATTAGGTTAATCTAAGAACCAAACAAAAATTTTACACTAGGCAAAACTCAAGAAGCTTATAGATTTTTTGATGGGTAAACTCAATAATCAAATGAGACCTTTTGACAGGCTTAGCTCATGAACCAAACAGAGATTTTACTTGACTAATCTCCATAACAAACAGAGCTTTAAACTAGAGTAAATAAAGAACTAAATAACTTCTTATTCTGAAGATATTACATAAGAGACAAGCCCTCTTGAGTAAATTACAAACAATTTCAGTAGTACCAGAACAAACAAAATGTTTTATTGATATTTTTCCCTATCAAAACACTAAACCAATTTCTTGAAAAAAATAGGAAAAGAAAAAGGAGAGAGTAGAAAGTGAGAAAGTATTAAGAAATTAGTTTTGTGGTGTGTTTAAGAATAAGGAGAGACCCTCTATTTATAAGAGAAAATTTTGGCTCAAAATGAAAAAAGATTCATGGGCCTTCAAATTATTTAATCGATTAAGCCATATGGTTAATTGATTAACAGGTTAAAAAATACGACAACCCTAATTCCAAAAAAGAAATCCTACAATGGTTATTTGTTTTAATCGATTAGGAGTCCTCTTTATCAAATAATAAGTTTTTTTCTTACTCTAATTGATTGTTTAAGGTCCCTAATCGATTATATAGTGTATAAAAGCTTCTTAAATGATTATAAATATTCTTAGTCAATCTTACATGCGTTTTAAGATATTTTAGTAAGAGAGAGGTTCATTTTAGTAAGAGAGAGGTTCGAAACAATTTTTATGTATGTGTTGCCTTAGTAATTCGAGATTTGTTGTTATGTCTTTTGCATTACACTGGTCACTTAGACATGTATTATGTAGACATAAGTTAAGCGATCAAAATAAAATTTAAAAACCAAAATCAATTAAAAGGATAAAAAATGTAATTTGACTTTCTTTTTCTTAATCAAACCAAATTATTATATTTAATAATAAACATTTTCAAATTTAAATCAATTATACGTAGAAAACCATGTTATATTTAATAAAAAGTATAATTTATTTCGTTACTTTCATAAATAACACATTACATTCATAATAACATCATGAATATATTGATTTAAATTCAATCACCACCGGCCCCTCCACTAGCACCACCTCCAAAACCACCGCCTGAACCCCCACCCTGATCGCCTCCAAAGCCACCATCTGCACCTCCTCCAGATCCACCTCCAAAGCCACCACCTGCACCTCCTCCAGATCCACCTCCAAAGCCTCCGCCAACACCTCCACCCGTGCCACCACCCCCGCCAATTCCTCCCCCTGCACCACCCCCATGTCCACCTCCAAAGCCACCGCCCCCGCCAATTCCTCCCCCTGCACCACCCCCATGTCCACCTCCAAAGCCACCGCCAACACCTCCTCCAGAACCACCTCCAATACCTCCTCCAGCACCTCCTCCTCCACCTATTCCGCTACCACCACCACTTCCTCCTCCTAAGCCACCACCACTACCACCTCCAAAGCCTCCACCTGCACCACCACCTCCACCTAATCCACCGCCATGTCCACCACCAATTCCTCCTCCTGCACCACCTCCGAAGCCTCCACCCGTACCGCCACCTCCACCTAATCCACCACCATGTCCACCACCTATTCCTCCTCCTGCACCACCACCACTACCACCTCCAAAACCTCCACCTACACCACCACCTCCGCCTAACCCACCACCATGACCACCTCCAATTCCTCCTCCACCACCACTACCACCTCCAAAGCCACCACCTCCTCCAACACCTCCACCGTGGCCAAATCCTCCTCCAACACCTCCACCACTACCACCTCCAAAACCTCCACCTGCACCACCACCTAAGCCACCTCCTCCAAAAGTGTCAACATATTCTTCTTTTTTTAGTGTGCGGCATTCAAATGTTCCTATCACCAACGCAAATATAAAAGCAAGTACTGCAACATACTTGTATAAATTTCCCATCTTAATAAAACAGAAAATTGTAATAGAGCCGTAAAAACTTGCTTTGCTCTTGTAATGAGAAAGCTAGGCAACTGGAGTTCTATTTATAGGAACACATACCATTAATACACAAAGACTTAGGGACATCTCTCATGTACTGTAGTTCTTCGGACTAACTAACATGGCCTAGATTTCAAACTTGTTTGAAAACAATCTAATGGCTGGTATATTCATAATTGCCATGTCCCCAACCATCAACAACCTTAGTCATTTTCATAAACAATATATCCTCGCGTATCTCCATTAGTGTGCACCATTAAGTATGTACCGGAAGGAATAGAGAAATAAAATGCAAAGAGATTTATAATTAACAAGCCATCTAAACTGAAAAACAGAAATAAATAAATAGAAGAGGCTGAAAAGTGATATGAAAAAAAAAAAGTTTTGTGAACATGTCATAGTTTTGCAAAGTGCAAGTAAATAACTGACTCATAAAAACACTTCCTGAACCTTTTTAAAATAAAAAAATATCAAATAATTTATTTATTTATATCAGACATTTTTTAACTTATATAAAAGTAAACTTTTTATTTTCACATTAATAAAATAGTTTCCAAAACAAGGCCATTATAATGTATGTTGACTACATCAAACGATGTATATAGAAGTATTAATTACCCTTTATTATTTTTTTATTTTCAGTTTCTAAGTAAACTCTGTACCTATTAAAAAAGATAGTGCATTAATGATTCAACGAAGAAAACTCACGTCTTCGTATAGCTATTGTCATGTATAACTGGCAAGCTTGTCCCCACCATGTGTATAAGTACAATTGTTAGCCCAAAAATGTGATCGGGTAGAATATCAGCCATCATATCGGTGTCAAAATTAATAAGCTCACAACCTATAGTCTAACAAAAAATCCATATACATTCCATATTAGAAGAGAAATAGATGAAATGTTAAGATAGCCACACTAGTCAAGTATTATGTAATGTGGTTATGGTATTATAGTAAACAAAAATGCTATTCTTACACCCATTTTTACACCCAATACTTACACCGTATGCACTGTTCACCGTATTTATACGGTGAACAGTGTTTTTTTATTAAAATAATATATATTTTTTAAAATATTAATTTTTTAAAAAAAAATATTTATTTTTAAAATTTATTTTATAACACAAATATAAGATTGCGCATTAACCAACTTCACAGTTGCATTAACCACAAAAATCTACATCATTAACCAATTATTTTACCTATAATTTATTAACCACTTTCACTAATTCATTAACCAATAAAATACACACTATTAACCAGGTTCTGAAGAATTTGTTCAAGTATTTGTGAACAGTAAATTGGGTGTAGGGTGTAAAAAATGGTGTCAACATAGCAATCCTGTTATAGTAAATTGTGGGGATAATTGCAAAACGTTAGCTATTTAACGTCTGAGTCGGTGTTTGAATGAGATGTAATTTTGCAAGTGTGTAAAAAGAATTCATGGTGTGATTGAGAGTCACATATATAGAGAAGGCAATGATAATCGTCTCGTTTGTCTGACATATTGTGCATATGACCATTGAATCTGGATCAACGATCATGATTAAGAGAAATGTTGTGCTCCTATAAGATGCACGAGAATGAAGTTTCACATATACGATAGTAAATGAAGCGCTCTTACTACATTGAGTCCATGATTGAGATGGTTTTAATGGGCGCATATGTTCACCCTAAAAATCTTTTCTCGAGTCCTTTCTATCATCTCTGAAGAGATGAGTGTTTTGATTTAGAAATCGATGAGATTGGTGTAGAATAAATATCATACAGGGAGATTGTCTGTTGAGAATATACCTCGGGAAAAGAGATCTCGATAGTAGCGCTAAGTAAGGGTAGTTTCCATGGAGAACATATGCAATAATTGATGCATCTTGTATAGACGAAACGTTGTACCGGTGAAGGGCTCCACATTGTCACAACTGCGAAAAACAACCGGCGGAAAAATAGAAGAGTCGCCACCGAACGTTATTTATTCCGACGGGGGGAAGGAAACGATCGAAAAAACCTCAAAAGAGAGAAGACATGTTCTCACAAACAAATCTTGGGTTCGAGAGTCAATTACTAGATGATATCCATATTCTAAAGATTTAGGAATTAGCTAAGTGATATCTTAAATATCTAAATCAGTAGACATAATATTTTTAACTTTCACTGCATCTCTCATCACTATACTACAAATAACATATGTAATGTTGGACGCGAAATGAATTTCATCTCGATTACAATGCCGAGGTAACGAATGATGACATGAAAAGTGAGAAATGTATCCCTCGATTTTTATGAAGTCGAGGTTAAAATACAAAAGGTCAATGGTTTGATCCCTAAAACAACTTATTTTTATTTTCAAAACTAACTAACGCGCGCAACATACCTCTCGTTTTTATTCAATAACCGATATAATAAGCTATGTTTGTACGTCGATTTTTTATTTTAATTGGGCGTAATCAATTTTATTACTATATAAATTTATTTTGATTCTCGTTTTACTGACAGACCTATCATTTTGTACATATTTGTAGAAACTATAAAATTCTTACAAGATATCAAACTAACATAGAATACCAAATTTATTTTGATTCTCATTTTACTGGAAGGTCTGTATCATTTTGTACACATGCAAAAACTATAAAATTGTTACAAAATATCAAATCAGAAACAAATAAAACAAAATTGATATTCATTTTTTAAATTACAAATTTACATTGTGGCAAAATCAAATGTACAAATTTACATTGTTGTCATCAACACATAAACCAAAAGTTAGAGTTTTGCACATGAAAATGTCAAAACCTATATATGTACAAATTCAACTTATAACAAAAGATAAATTATTGTTGTTGAAATTCATTCCAAGATAAGAAGACACCATCCCAAATTGATCAGATATCATTTATATCTTCTTTAAAGAATGATGTTTTGTCACTAAACTTTTATGGTTAGAACAAAGTTTAAATTATGGTAATCTAACAACAACAGTATTAACTTAAGAAATATACATAAATTACATGTATATTGATTAAAATAATACCTTATGCTTAGCTCATCCATTTGTAATGCCTCGGGTGACAATATCATGCATATGTTTCATAACATAGTATCCACAAACAAAATTAAAGTGACTTAGGACATGTCAGACGCTATCATCAAGGGTGGTCCTTCTAAGGAGTAAATCTATCCAAAGGGCTCTCTCATCTCTGAGAATGCACTTGGAGTAGATATTAATCACCACACACTTAGTCTTAGAGAACCCTCACTCTAGACAAATCCCAAGGTAACTAGGACCCACAAAGGAGAACACGCAATTCCCTTCCGAGCGACACCAAATAGAAAGAAGGGCACCACTATTACCAATAGACTGGGAAAAGCTCCAATCACAAAAAGGATCCCTCAAAGGGAATGGACCAAAGAGGTAGAGACCTCAAAAAGCTTAGTCTCCTGGAATGCAAGGAGCTCTAGAGACTTAGAGATAATAAGATCTCTAACCTTACCCTTTTTTTATCTTACTTCTCAAACCACTGACGTTGAAAGATCCAATAAACATCAAGCACAACTCTTAGATAGCCTAGTAGGCCTCAACTGTTTGTCTCTAGATTCAAGACCCAATAACATTTTAATCTCATCCTCATCACTCAGGAGAAAGGTACAACCTAGTTTCTTTGCTTCCTTGAAAACCCTTGCCGCTTTATGAACCCATAAGAAGAGTTTTGGATATTCTACAAAATGTACTACTTCTGCTTCTATGGAGGAGTTCTGGATTCTAAAGGCTTCCAAAGTTCTTATCCACCTTCTCAATGCCTCTCGAGTTATTAAACTTATTGGGACTCCTCCCGTACATTTATGGACCAAGTGCAACTGTGATGGAACCGTTTCAAGTGCCTTGGGGGCTACTGCTTGTGTTGGTTTATTTAGAAAACATAATTATGAGTTTCTTGAACGTTATGCTTGTTAGATCTTGTGTTGGAGGTTTGATGTAAAACATGAACAAGAAGAAGATGATGAAGACGGTACGATAAAAGTTGCACAAAATAATTCTGAAATGTGTATTTGCACTAAGCTTTAGGTTCAATTCGCTCCCACCAATTTATGCAAATTGGATGCAAAAGGGTTAACTGGCGAATCCCCTTCAGGATTTTTTGTAAACCTTAACATGAATCGCACATCCACATTAAACATATCGATTAATGATATTTTACTGAATAAAGTTTCCTCATTTATTCTCGTGCACAAGAAAATTAAAAGAATGACTTAGATATAATTTTTGGAACTTGAAACAAGTGGTTTTTGTGTCTTTTTTTATGCTTAACAAGTATCTCTATTTGTAGGAAAAACTTGTACCAATTGGTGAGGAGAAACAATGTTTCAATGGTTTAAACATGACCATTCGCGAACCATTATATATCAATAATAACAAACTATTTCATGAAAAGTTGTGTTAATCTGGTGGTTGCACCTTATGACCACATGTCTTATCATAACAAGGTCTTTGGTTCAATTCTTCTAGTGAGTTGCAACTTTTGGCCATTTATTTTGGTAATTTCACCATTATTATTTATCAATTTAATTTTTTGGAAATTTCTCAAACAATCCCCCACCATTTTTAAAATATATCTAAATCCATTATTCAGGAAATTTGATGCTTTCAGATAAATGTATCTTACAATTTGAAACAATACTTAGTAAGTTAAGTTTTTACTCATTTCCGAATAGATTGGTAGACAAGCTTTGAACCAATTATTCATTAGAACAAGCGTGCATGACTCACACATGAAATATCGGTATCATTGATCGAATTATTAATATGACACATTTAATAAGGTATTGTGTCTCATATCCTTTTCATAAGAATTTAAGAGTCAAGCCCTTGAACTCTATGAAGGGGCACCACTTCATTCTCATATAAGTAGACTATATCAAAAATACACCCATAATTATGCATTCCAGCAAACATATACTATATGTCTTGTGAGATGTTGGATCGAACTCTAGTATGGTCGAAGTCTGTTCACGAATAATGTGTGTTATAGTCGAAGTTTTTCTAACATGCATTAGTCAATGTTGCTAGGGTTGTTAGAATGTTGAATTAGGCATTTCTTGTAAGCCCAATTGTTTAAGTTAACTTGTATCCTAAGTTAGCTTGTAATGGGTAATTGTTAAAAAGCCCATTAGGTTAGTGTGCTATTTTTCTTATAAATAGGATGATAGTTTCTCAATCTTAACATAAGGAAAAATTGGAAGATAAAATCCTAATTTCAAGAGAAAGAGGTTATTTTTTTATCCTTGTATACTTGTAATCTTGTCCTAAGATAAAGGAAAGAATAGCAGTTTAATAACTAATCCTTGTTGTTCCTTGTTGTTTTACCTTGTCTTCTTTGTTAACCCTAACCCTTGTGTGTTTCTTGATTATTAAGAAACCACTTTATACTTTGTTTAAAGGTATCCGTTTCACAAAAATTGGTGCGATGAGCATGGAGAAGATGCCTTTAACAAAGTATGAGATCGAAAAGATCACCGAAGTGAACAACTTCAGTTTGTGGCGCTTTAAGATGAAAGCCCTACTGGTTCACCAAGGTTGTTTGGAAGCGTTGAAGGGAAAGGCAGTCATAGACGATGCATTAACGGTAAAAGAAAAGACGGGCATGATTGAGAAATCCCACAGTGCAATATTGTTGAGCCTTGGTGATAAGGTTCTTCGAAAGGTATCAAAGGAGACTACAACATCGGGATTATGGATGAATCTTGAAAGTTTATACATGACCAAATCTCTGGTGAATCGACTCTACCTGAAGCAAGCTTTGTATTCATTTAAGATGAGTGAAGACAAAGTGTTGGCTGAGCAGTTGGATATGTTCAACAAGCCGATTCTTGATCTTGAAAATATTGATGTAAAGATCGATGATGAAGATCAAACATTATTGTTGTTGTGTGCTTTGCCTAGAATACATGCTCACTTGAAAGAAACTCTCTTGTATGGAAGGGAGTCCCTGAACTTTGAAGAAGTTCAATCAGCCTTGTATTCTAAGGACTTGAACGAACGAAAAGAGCATAAACCTTCGACGTTGGGCGAAGTTTGGCCGTTAAGGGAAAATTCTTGCAAAAGGATGGTAAGTTCGACAAGAAGAAAGGTAAAAGTCAATAGAAATATTATAGTGGCGAAACATTTGGTATTAGATGTTATCACTGTAAGAAGGAGGGTCACATAAGAAAGGTGTGCCCTGAACGCCTGAAAGATCATGGAGGTAATGGAAACGCAGCCATTGTTCAAGATGACTTCGACTCATTTGATGTTCTTGTGATTTCAAGTGACGAATCGAGAAAAGAATGGATTATGGATTCAGGTTGCACTTGGCACATGACTCCAAACAGAGAATTGTTCGAGGAGCTATGTGATCAAGATGGTGGATCTGTGCTGCTGGGAAATAACAAATCTTGCAAAATTGTCGGTATTGGATATGTGAGATTCAAGCTCCATGATGAGTCAATAAGGTTATTGAGTGAAGTCAGGTATGTACCTGACTTGAAGAGACATTTGATTTCTCTTGGTGAATTCGACAGAAAGGGATATGTTTTTCAAGGAGAGAAAAGTATCCTAAGAGTCATGAAGGGGTCGAAGGAAGTCTTGAGAGGCATGAAGAAACAAGGTGTGTATACCCATGAGGATGAGGTTGTAAGTGGTTCGACAAATGTTGCATCCACGAAACCAGTGTCAAAGACAGAATTATGGCACATGAGATTGGGCCATGTCAGCGAAAGAGGCCTGGTCGAATTTGGGAAACAGAACCTGCTAGGAGGTGACAAAGTCGAAAAGTTGGAGTTTTGTGAATCTTGTGTATTTAGTAAATCCTGTAGGACAAAGTTTAACAAAGGAAAGCAAATAACACATGGATCCCTGGATTACATTCATGCTGATCTTTGGGGGCCTGCAAGGAATCCTTCACACTCAGGTGCAAGGTATTTTCCATCCATCGTTGATGACTATTCCAGAAATCTATGGGTATTCATTCAGAAGACGAAGGATGAAACTTTTGAGAATTTCAAAAGTTGGAAGATTCTGGTCGAAATTCAAACTGGCAGAAAGGTCAAGAGAGATAGCTTATTGTTAAAAACCCTAAGTTAGCTTGTAATGGGTAATTGTTAAAAAGCCCATTAGGTTAGTGTGCTATTTTTCTTATAAATAGGATGCTAGTTTCTCAATCTTGGCATAAGGAAAAATAGGAAGATAAAATCCAAATTTCAAGAGAGAGAGGTTATTTTGTTATTCTTGTATACTTGTAATTTTGTCCTAAGAGAAAGGAAAGAATAACAGTTTAATAACCAATCCATGTTATTCATTGTTGTTTTACCCTGTCTTCTTTGTTAACCCTAACCCTTATGTGTTTCTTGATCATTAAGAAACCAGTTTATACTTTGTTTAAAGGTATCCGATTCACAACATGTCTATTAAGAGGAAAACCTCATCCTATCACACTTATTCTTATGGTCCAAGTACTTTTACTCCTTTTGATGTATCTATCATTAAGTACTTCAATCACTCTAATAGTGTACTTTCATTATTGAACTCAAGACTTAACAATAATCAAGTGTGAGTCGAGTTTCCACTATTGATGATTAATTAGATGCGAGCTTGTTCCACATCCCTAATGATGTCTTCATTGTATTCAGTTATATCCAAAAATATCATATCTTTGTCAATCCTTTCGTTAAAGAATTGCAAGATTTTCCAAACTTTAATAAATTTCAAATATTCAATTTTTCAACTAAACATGCATATGATTACTTTATGTACTCTTGATAGTATTTGCCATCTATCATCAAATCATAACACTTTTGTCATATTAGTACAATTTCCATATATAATATATGTTCTATATTCTTGATAGTTTCGATAAAATATCATCATGACACTTTTGTCATTTATTTTGTCATATACACATTTTATGTCATTCTTCATTTGCTAACCTTTTTAATTTAAAGTTTTACTTCCACTTAAATATATCCGAAATATATTTAATTCATTAAATATTTATAGCAATCGCTGATAGACCTAAAATATACTGTTTATTTGACTCGATTTCGCGCATGTTATTTAGTACTTTATTTCCATTTTCTTGTATTATACCTTTGTTTTGTTTCTTTTTCAGGTTTTTGTATTTTCAAGGCTACTCGAGAAGAAATGAAAAAAAACGAGCTAAAAACCCTACTTTCTGAGGAAATGTACACATGGCTTCCACCATGGCGGACGCCATAGGAGATGCCACACATTGGATAGAAGACAACTGCTGACAACTGCCACGTTTCCCACTCCTTTCCACCCTAGTTCATGTGGTGGGCGCCACAAGGAGGTGGTGGGTGCCACCTTCACACGGATGTTTCCCTTCCAAAAGGATTTGGGGGACATTCCTGTCTTTACCTGTACTTTGCTACCTCTATAAATATATGAGTTCTGATTCATTTCAATCCATCCAAGCTTTGAGAACATAACTCAAGCCATAAATTTCACCTATTGTAAAGTAATAAACTTATCACATCAAATGGTTATTACATTGTTTAATCGAGTTTGTAATCGAGTTTGGAACACTTGGGTAGAAGTTAAACCTGCCGCCATTTTATTTCTGTCATTTACTTCCAGTTGTACAAGATTTTAAAGCCTCTCGTTTGAGCAAGTTTCTGTTTATTTATTGCCTTTTATTTATCTGCCTTTTATTTTTCGCACCATTTATTTATCGCACCCTTTTATCGCACTTTATTTTTTTACCCGCACTTTAATTTCTCGCATTTATTTATCATGTCCGGCTAAACCTTAAAGGCTAGGATGCGAGGATCATAGTTATAATAGTATTCCATACGGTTGTCGATAGAATTACTTAGGGGTTATTTTAACTTTTAACACTTATTTTCTATACTTAAAATCTGTTGGGTAAGATCGAAAGCCGTCCAACCTTTAGATAAATTTGGTTAGTTTTGACTGTTCCAAGGAAGCGAAAGCGCTTGGCTCAGTTAATTAGGAATCTTTAATGTTTAAGAAAACCGATTTTAAAACTGTTTTCGGACGCGTTTATGGATTTGAAGTCCGGTTCGTAAGATCCTCTTTTTATTAGAAATTCCAAGTTAAAATACTTTTCAACTAAGTCAAGAAACTATATTTCTTAAAAATAGGTTTATTAGTCCTAACGCAATGCACACCTTTTTATAAGGGACAATAAGAGGGGTCGATTAGGGATAAACTCGGTTCTGAATACACGAAAGCGACAGTTTCTGTTAAATTAGTTCTTTTCATGAGTAGAAAACATTACCCCATAAGGATACCTATCTGTACACATCTGGAATACTACGTAGCTTTACGAATTGCATCTATGCCTGTTGCTTTATTATTGAATTTATTTCCGCACTTTACTTTTATTTCGTACAACTCAACCCTTTATTGACTTTCCTTAGATAAACACTGTAACAATAGTAATCGATAGATTGACGTTTGGTCTCTGTGGGATCGATAATCTTTTATATTACTTTGACGTTATTCGTGCACTTGTGAATCATCCATCATGTTTTTGGTGTCGTTGCCAGGGACCAATTACGTCAAAATCTCGTACCTTGTTGTTACACCGTCTAGACTAAGGCTATATCCTCCGGTCAATGCGAAGAACTCGCAGCACCGGTACCCTTATAGATCCTTTAGAGGAACCTGAACATTACACTCGCGCACGTATCTTAATTCATAGATTTAAGAGAGTTATGGACGAAGACCGTAACCAAAGACCCCTTAAGGATTTCGCCCAACCATCTAATGACAAACCTAGCTCTAGTATTGTGAACCCCAATATTCTTGCTCACAATTTCGAGCTAAAACCATCCCTATTACAATTAGTATAACAAAACCAGTTCGCGGGACTCGCTACCGAAAACCCGAACCAACATTTAAAAACTTTTATTCAACTAGCTAATACTTTTAAAACCAATGGTGCCACCCCTTAGGAAATTAGGTTAAGATTATTCCCTTTTTCCCTTATAGACAAAGCCCTTACTTGGTTAGATTCCCTTCCAGCCAATTCTATAACAACTTGGGAAGACCTTAGGAGAGTTTTCCTCGCTAGATATTTTCCCCCGAGAAAAACTGTTGTTCTTAGGAACAAAATAACCAGATTTACCCAAAACCAAGGTGAATCTCTCTTTGAAGCTTGGGAAAGATATAAAGATCTGTTGAGAATATGTCCACACCATGGCCTGGAATCATGGCTAATCATTCATACCTTCTATAATAAACCTTACCCTGAAGCTTGCACTCTCATCGAGGATATGGCTCAAAACCATTGTCAATGGGGGATAGAGCGAGCAACAGTGGAAAAGAAAGAAGCCCAAGAAGGAACACATGAGATAAGTTCTATAGACATGATGCAAGCGGACGCTTTAGCCCTTAAAGTCGAACATATGTACGCAAACCCAGTAGCTACAGCAGCAGTTTCAACTGAGTGTGAACTATTGGTACTCAAGGACACCAATCGGCAGAATGCAACCTGCTGAACAAAACTCACTCAGGAGAAGTCAACTACGCCCAAGGAAACCCATTTTCAAATACCTATAACCCTGGATGGAAGAATTACCCAAAATTTTCCTACAAAAACAATAACCCTATCCAAAACCCTGCACCCCCGAGATCATCTGGTTATCAAGCCCAAATACAAAACCCGTCTATGCAAGTTGTGCAACCTAAGCCAAATCTTGAGAAAATCATGGAAGATTTCATTTCGGCTCAGACCCAGCAAACCAAGGAATTCCTAAACCAAAACATTCATGTAAATGAACTGATCACCCGCTTAGGAACCAAAGTAGACCAAATAGTCACCCATAATAAGATGCTTGAAACCCAGATATCTCAAATAGCTTTAAAACAAGCTCCTGAGACTACACCCGGAGGACAGTTCCCTGGTCAACCCCAACAGAACCCCCGAGGGCAAGACAACGCAATCACCTTATGAAGTGGGACCACTTACAACGAACTGGTTAATCCGATATTGAGCGAACCCAAGACTCCTAAGGAAAGCATGGTACCCACGAGCGAAGTTGAGGAACCAGTAGGATCTAAAAAGCAGAAGGATAAGGACAAAACCAACGAACCACCACCACCATATAAACCTCTCATACCCTATCCGCAAAGACTAAAACAAACCAAGATCAATAACCAATATCAGAAATTTATCAAAGTCATAGAGAAACTTCATGTGGAAATCCCTTTCACAGAAGCCATCACCCAAATACCGTCATATGTAAAATTCCTCAAAGACATCCTTACCAACAAACGTAGACTTGACGACCCGAAACCTTTAGAATGTAATTCCATTTTCGAAAATAAACTTGCCAAGAAGGAGAAAGACCCTGGAAATTTCTCCATACCTTGTGTTTTGGGAAGTCATGTCATCAATAAAGTTTTACTAGATTTAGGAGCTAGCGTAAGCCTTATGCCCCTAGCAATTTTTGAAAGGTTAAAACTAGGAGAATTACAGCCTACGAAGATGTCACTTCAGTTAGCTGACAGATCCGTTAAATATCCGGTTGGCATATTGGAAGACGTCCTAGTTAGGATCGGACAATTGTTCATTCCAACCGATTTTGTTGTCATGGACATTAAAAAAGATGATGACATTCCTATCCTCCTAGGCAGACCATTCTTATCAACCGCTGGAGCCATAATAGATGTCAAGAGAGGGAAGTTGACCTTTGGGGTAGGTGACGAAAAGATAGAATTCATTCTATCGAAGTTTCTTATGGCACCAGTATTAGGAGACGCATGTTATGCCATAGACATCATCGAGAATGCGTTAGAGAGCTAGAATTAGAAGAAACCATTAGACTACCTTCAACCCTCATAAAGGAAGATGATGGATTTATAGAACCCTACATTGATGATAACATGTACGAATGTTTATCCCTTACCCCGGATCCTATACTATGCCTTAAAAGACCAGCTTTAGAACTTAAGGAACTACCTAAGAACTTGAGATATGAATTCTTGGACGAAGAAATGAATCGTCCAATGATAGTCAGTGCTACCCTAAACCAAGGAGAAACCGACCAACTCTTAGTCGTCTTACGAAAATATCCCTCTGCCTTAGGGTATAACATCTCTGATCTAAAAGGTATAAGTCCCTCTGTGTGCGTGCACCGAATCTCGCTCGAGGAAGACTCAAAACTCTCTAGAGAACACCAGAGAAGAATAAACCCTATAATGAGTGATGTTGTTAAGAAGGAAGTTCTCAAGTTACTAGAAGCATGTATAATTTATCAGATCTCAGATAGTAAGTGGGTAAGCCCTATGCATGTAGTACCTAAAAAGGGAGGCATCACGGTTGTGCATAACGATAAAGGTGAACATGTTGCTAAACGGATAGAAGGAGGATGGCGTATGTGTATAGATTATAGGAAATTAAACAAAGCCACTAGGAAAGACCATTTTCCCTTACCTTTTATAGACCAATGTTAGAACATTTGGCCCGACACTCCTATTTTTACTACCTGGATAGGTATTCTAGATTTTTCCAAATTCCTATACATCCAGAGGATCAATAGAAAACTACCTTCACATGCCCTTATGGAACTTTCGCCTACAGGCGAATGCCTTTCGGTCTTTGTAACGCACCTGCTACTTTCCAATGTTGCATGATGGCGATCTTCGTAGATTACCTTGATGGAATCATGGAAGTATTCATGGACAATTTCTCGGTATGCTGTTTTGATTTTAACCATTGTCTCGCTAACTTTGAGAAAATCCTGAAAAGATGTGTTGACGTCAACCTAGTATTAAACTGGGAGAAATGTCACTTTATGGTCACCGAAGGTATAGTTTTAGGACATATAGTTTTAGAGAGAGGTATTGAAGTTGATAAAGCCAAAATAGAAGTGATTGAAAACCTTAAACCCCCTAACACTGTCAGAGAAGTCAGAAGTTTTCTTGGACACGCTGGTTTTTATCGGTGTTTTATCAAAGACTTCTCTAAAATAACCAAACCTTTAACCGGCCTCCTAATGAAAGATGTCGAGTTTAGCTTTGATGAAAAATGCCTTGAAGCATTTAACTTTCTAAAACAAGCCCTAATTTCGGCATCCATCATTCAGCCTCTAGATTGGGACCAACCATTCAAAATCATGTGTGATGCTAGCGACTATGCTGTAGGAGCTGTTCTAGGGCAACGAAAGGATAAGAAATTACATGTTATATACTATCCCAGTAGAACCCTAGATGCTGCTCAGCTTAATTACGCTACCACAGAGAAAGAGCTTCTTGCCGTAGTTTTTGATATGGATAAGTTTCGATCCTATCTGGTAGGAGCCAAAATCATAGTTTATACAGATCATGCTGCCATCTGTTACTTATTGAGCAAGAAGGATGCTAAACCTAGGTTACTTCGATGGATCCTCCTATTACAGGAGTTTGACCTGGATATTAGAGACAAGAAAGGCACGAAAAATGTAGTTGCCGATCACCTTTCTAGGCTCGAGTATCTAAAACCAGATCCACTCCCTATTAACGATAATTTTACCTATGACACGTTAATCGCTAGGATAGAGGCCGTAGAAGAAATCAACCTAGAACCTTCTAAGAACCCTGAGAGATCTCTGGCAGTAAGCAACGTACCTTGGTACGCTGATTTTGTAAATTACCTAGATGCCGACATTATACCCCCTAATCTTAACTACCAGCAGAGAAATAAGTTCTTTAGCGATGTAAGACACTTCTATTGGGACGAACCGCTCTTTTTTAAGAGAGGCACGAACGGTATTTTCCGCCGTTGCGTCCCAGAAGAAGAAGTAAGAAAGATAATAGAACACTGCCACTCTGCACCTTATGGAGGACACTCTAGCACATCCAAAACTTATGCCAAGATTCTTAGAGCAAGCTTGTTTTGGCCAACAATGTGGCGTGATATACACACCTATATAACCAAATTTGACCGGTTCCAACGCACTGGAATCATCTCAAGACGTGACGAAATGCCTTTAAGAAACATTCAAGAGGTAGAACTCTTTGATGTTTGGGGCATAGACTTTATGGGATCATTTTCGTCTTCCTTAGGAAACAAATACATCTTAGTTGCAGTCGATTACGTATCTAAATGGATCGAGGCCATAGCCTCCCCCACCAGCGACACACGGGTAGTCATTAAGCTGTTTAAGAATTACATTTTCCCTAGATTCGGAACCCCTCGTCTTATTATCAGCGATGGTGGATCGCATTTTATATCAAGAATTTTCGAAAAACGTTTAAGAAAATATGGAGTTAAGCATAGGATAGCGACACCTTATCACCCACAGACTAGTGGCCAAGTAGAAGTATCCAATAGAGAAATAAAACAAATTTTAGAAAAGACGGTCTCTATATCAAGAAAAGATTGGTCTCAAAAGCTGCAAGATGCGCTATGGGCCTATAGAACCGCCTTCAAAACCCCTATTGGAACAACCCCTTACCAACTAGTCTATGGAAAATCTTGTCATCTCTCCTTTGAGTTAGAACACAAGGCCTATTGGGCCATAAAAACTCTAAACTTTGACTATTTGACTATTGGACAAAACCGTGTCCTTGATTTACATAAACTAGAAGAAATTCGCCAATCCGCCTATGAAAATGCCATTATCTATAAAGAAAGAACCAAATCCTGACACGACAAGAAGATCGTAAAGAAAGATTTTCATGTAGGAGACCCTGTTCTCCTGTTCAACTCTAGATTACGACTCTTTCCTGGCAAGCTCCGTTCAAGGTGGACAGGTCCCTTTACAGTTACTAAAGTTCTACAATCAGGAGCAGTCGAGATCCAAAACCAGTCATGTAGTCCATTCATTGTGAACGGGCAGAGATTAAAACTCTACGAAGGAGGAGACATTCCCGACAATTACTCCAGCCATACCTTGATTGATCCACCATTTCCTACTTCAGACATATAGGTTTTGTTCGTCCAGCTAACGACGTTAAACAAGCACAGCCTGGGAGGCAACCCACAGATTTCTTTATTTTTTATCTTTTCTTTTATTTTATTTTCATTTTACTTCATTTTATTTTTCTTTTATGTGTCAATTGACGGTTTATGATGATTATGCTTTCAGGTTTTCTGAGTTTTTTTTCTTCAGGATGCAGCAGAACGATGACATGTACGTTGCCTTCAGAGACGACAAGCAAAGAGAGAAGTACTCGATGCTTCAACAACGTCCTATGGCACCGACCCGATATCCAGATCAAGCTTGCATGGAAGCTCTAGGGATCGAGCCCAGCATACGATTCCTCTGTCATCAGCTCCAATGGGGCCAATATGCTGATGAACTGCACCAAACCTACAGGAACCTCACATTAGAGTTTCTCAGCTCATTCCACCACGAGCCATGTGTCAATGAGGAAGGGCTAACCACATTCAAACATTTTGGGAGGGAGTACGCCTTCACCAATAAAGGATTCAGAGACCTACTTGGATTTTTGACCACCCCTGATTCCATTCCTGACCTCCCGGTGGGCTACTTTATGAGTAGAGACATTGATTAGTTCTAGCGAGATATTACAGGAGGAGGGAGCCTAGATCCATCGACCCAGCTGTCTCCGGTGATTCATAACTCGACTATGAGGTATTTTCATATGACCCTGGCTCACACCTTCCTTGGAAAGGGAGATTCCGACATGCATGTTAGTGAGGAAGAGATATTCTTCCTATTCTGCGCAAACAGGTTACACCCAGTAGCATGTGGGAATTTCTTGCTAAACAATTTCGAGGGCCAAGCTAGATCATCCGAAGGATTTATTCATGTGGGAGGCACCGTCACGCATATAGCTATTGCATTGGGACTGACCAATCAGTTGCTGCATCTGACCCCTTATTATAGACCTACCTTGCTTGACATTGATTTCTGTTTGGATCGTGGGCTAATGCGGAGAGCATCTTTTCAGCCTGATGTTTTCAGACTTCTCATCAATTACCAGACGGTCCATTATTTCACTCTACCTGACCCAGTTGTGACTAGTGTGCACGATCCTTCCAATTGGAGTTACGCATTGGAAGGGTATGGCGAGACGATCGATGAGCCACATACACCGCCTTCAGAGGAATACCATCCCTCTCCATCTTCTCCGAGGAAGACTGTGTTTTCGAATAATCATACATTACGAAGACTTGGCTTGTATATCCAGATAGTTGAGCTACGTTCAGAGATAACTCGACTTCAGTAGACAGTAGCCGATCTTACTTTACAGGTCGAGATTTCAGACATGACCCATGCCACTGAGACGGACACTTTGTATCAGGAGATCTCAGATTTACACAGAGAGCTGCATTCACTTCGTCATCCCGATCAGTCAGACGAGCAGCCAGCTCCTTGATGACACTATTTCACTGCTTTTAGTATTTGCTTTATTTTTCTTTTTCATTACTAGACTTATTGCATTTCTGATTACGTTTTTATTTTTTCATGACATTATATCCTATCGTTTATATTTTAATTGTTATGTCATTTTTAATCAATTTTTATGTTTTCTGATTTCTCAACTTCTACCCCACATATAGTCCAGACCCCGTGCGGGCGCCATGGACTATATGGCGAGCGCCATCCTTTGTAAAGGTGGTTGAGCCGGATTTTCATGCTTTGGTTGGGCCTTGGTGCTTCTTCTTGATCTAAGGGGGTGTGCTGGCAGTATTTGTCCATTCACCAAACCATTTACCATTCCATCTTTCAATTTCATGTTCCTTCACCAAAATCCATCCAAAAACCCATCTTTACGAAACTTCAAAAAATACCCATTCTTCATCTTCTTCCATCTCTAACATTCATCTATGGAGCACGAAGGTTACGTTTTGCGTCAAGGAAAACTCGGGGAAAGACAACGGAAAATGCTTGACAAACTGCGGAACCGGGACATTGCTTCGACAAGGTACGTGGAAGATAACGGTCTTTATTCTCTAGGTATTTACCATAGCGTATATCACTTATTAGACACTCTAGGACTGCATGAAATATTTTCCAGGCGTGATCCTACTTTTGACCGGCTAACCAGGGAATTCTTGAGTTCCTTGATTTATGTTATCAGACCCGACACTGCTAGCACCGTCAGCACGGTCCAGTTCCGGATATTTAACGTTGAATATGCATTTAGTATTGATGAACTTGCAGAAAGGCTTGGATTGCCTTTTGGTGTGGGTGCTATCTGTGAAGAACCTCTGGATTCTGAATGGTCTGTGGAAGCATTTTCCTTCTGGCACAGGTTGTCAAATTTTACTATTTCATCTTTTGAAGGAATACTTGCCTCTAGGATCCATAACCCAACCATCCGTGTGTTCTGCTACATGTTAGCCTGCACTATATTTGGTCGGGAGAATCCTAACAAGGTGAATGCCAAAGAATTACTATTCTTGCAGGGCTGCCTCACAGATAGGAGATTTAATGTAGTCCCATTTATGATTGCTCATATGAATGCCTCTATTAAGAGCATTGGGACCATAGCCTTCGGAGGACTGATTACGTCCATTGCAAAGGCTCTGAACCTAGATGCTGAGATAGCCACTTTAGAGTCTCTCCCTCGTCGCACAATCAATTTGAAATTCTTGAAAGACATGAAATTGTGCAAAGTCTGGAAGGAAGGAGGCTTCGAGCTTATGATTCATGGGAAGGCTATCCCATCTATCTTTTTACCCTACACTAGACGCACCGATGTAACTAACCAGGGAAACTGGACCTATGATTTAGATGCTCAACCCATTACAGATCCAGTACCCCCTAACATTCCTGTTGGTGAAGGCGATGATACTGATGACAAGTATGATCGGCGAGAGCAATCTCCCGATCATCCTATGCCGCCTCACCATACACCACAGACACACACTGCACCATCTTCCTCTTACCATTCTGCAGGTACCGCACCCGGCTTTTATATATTTGAGCAAATGTGGCAAGAACAATTAGCCAGAGAGGAGAGACACGACAATTTTCTCAACACCATTTCGCAACAACTATCTGAGAATATGAGATTCATGCAAGAGTCTCAGCAGCAGATGAGCCAGTCCATGCAAAGCCTTATGTAATCTCAAGCTGCTCTGACCACCTGTTTCGACGCGTTCGAAGCTTCTCAGACCGATCGCCGTCGCAGCAGATCCCTCCTCCCTAGGTACTCCGAGCACGCTGGTGACAGCGCCGGTAGCATGCCCTAGGCACCTCAGGTACCTCATCCCTTGCTTATTTTGAAACATTGGGGACAATGTTCAATTTAAGTGTGGGAGGAGACTTTATTTACTTTCCCGCTTTATCTCGCATTTATTTATTTATTTATTTTTATCGCATTTTAGTTCATTTCCCTTCATTTTTCTTTTTGTTTTCTAGAACATACTTGTGCTTAACGAGTCATTTTACAGTATACCTTTATTCCCTCATTAATTTGCCCCACCAAAAACTTTTGACAAATAGTGTACTATTTCGAAAATATTTTGGGCTTTGAGGCAAGTTCGTGTTAGGATGCGGATGATTTGGAAAATTCTCTTTGAAACATCGGTATCATTATAACACCTTAGGCTTCGCAATAGCATAAATCAACCGCGATACTCTGAGTACCATGACCTTAATAGAATATCCATAGTAAGTCCTTAGTAGTTTATCCTAGCAGTCAGCTCCGGCCAAAGCGTTATCTAAGTGAAGGATCGATGAAAATAAGTGAATGATCGGTATGTAAAAATAAAATAATTGCAACTCGGGTATAGGTAACCCTCACAAGGCCATTTAACCCAAAAAGTTATAATTTAGAAAAAGAAATAAAAAATGATAAAGACAAAACAAAACAAAAATACCTTCCCATTGTCAGTTGGTTCAGAGGTATCTGGTACCGAACTCGGTAGGGCGGATCACGATCTGATCCTCCACAACTGCAAGTGGACCAATAAAAAGGGGTTACACCACTTTGTGCACCAGAACCCCATGCTTTAGATCAAAATCACTAACCGGTCACTTTACCATGATTTTGTACGGATAACGGGCTTAATGTGATTGCACCAGAATGAAAAGGACTCAAAAGGAGATTCGAAAGTAGGCCTATGTACAATAGGGTAGTATGGATTGATTTGTGTAAAGAATGAAGCTTATATTCGTGTTTACAGAGAAGTGTCATTTCGATACCCGTGGTTCACTAAGTCATCACCTATCGCTTCATCCCAGCTTGAACTTATAAGTCCTTTTTGCCCAGATCATTTATGGTTATCGCCCTGTTCTGTCATGATGTTTTGCTTGAGGACAAGCAAAGGTTTTAGTGTGGGAGAATTTGATAGACCTAAAATATACTGTTTATTTGACTCAATTTCGCGCACCTTATTTAGTATTTTATTTCCATTTTCTTGTATTATGCCTCTGTTTTGTTTCTTTTTCAGGTTTTTATATTTTCAAGGCTACTCGAGAAGAAATGAAGAAAAACGAGCTAAAAACCCTACTTTCTGAGGAAATGTACACATGGCTTCCACCATGGCGGGCGCCATAAGAGATGTCACACATTGGATAGAAGACAATTGTTGAAAACTGCCACGTCTCCCACTCCTTTCCACCCTAGTTCATGTGGCGGGCGCCACAAGGAGGTGGCGGGCGCCACATTCACACGGATGTTTTCCTCCTAAAAGGAATTAGGGGGCATTCCTGTCTTTACCTGTACTTTCCTACCTCTATAAATAGAAGAGTTCTGATTCATTTCAATCCATCCAAGCTTTGAGAACATAACTCAAACCATAAATTTCACCTATTGTAAAGTAATAAACTTCTCACATCAAGGGGTTATTACATTGTTTAATCGAGTCTGTAATCGAGTTTGGAGCACTTGGGTAGAAGTTAAACCCGCCGCCATTTTATTTCTGCCATTTACTTCCAGTTGTACAAGATTTTAAAGCCTCTCGTTTGAGCAGGTTTCTGTTTATTCATTGCCTTTTATTTTCCGCACCCTTTATTTATCACACCCTTTTATCGCACTTTATTTATTTATCCGCACTTTAATTTCTGGCATTTATTTATCATGTCCGGCTAAACCTTAAAGACTAGGATGCGAGGACCATAGTTATAATAGTATTCCATACGGTTGTCGATAGAATTACTTAGGGGTTATTTTAACTTTTAACACTTATTTTATGTACTTAAAATCTGTTAGGTAAGATCGAAAGCCGTCCAACCTTTAGATAAATTTGGTTAGTTTTGACTGTTCCAAGGAAGCGAAAGCGCTTGACTCAGTTAATTAGGAATCTTTAATGTTTAAGAAAATCGATTTTAAAACTGTTTTCGGACACGTTTATGGATTTGAAGTCTGGTTCGTAAAAACCTCTTTTTATTAGAAATTCGAGGTTAAAATACTTTTCAACTAAGTCAAGAAACTATATTTCTTAAAATTAGGTTTATTAATCCTAACGCAATGCACACCTTTTTATAAGTGACAATAAGAGGGGTCGATTAGGGATAAACTCGGTTCTGAATACACGAAAGCGACAGTTCCTGTTAAATTAGTTCTTTTCATGAGTAGAAAAAATTACCCTATAAGGAATCTTATCTGTACACATCTGGAATACTACGTAGCTATACGAATTGCATCTATGTCTGTTGCTTTATTATTGAACTTATTTCTGCACTTTACCTTTATTTTGCACAACTCAACCCTTTATTGACTTGCCTTAGATAAACACCGTAACAATAGTAATCGATAGACTGATGTTTGGTCTCTGTGGAATCGATAATCTTTTATATTACTTTGACGTTATTCGTGCACTTGCGAATCTCCTACCAATCGCCAACCACGATCAAACAAATTTTTCATGACTAATTTTTAGTTAATGAAGTGAATTCAAACATGTAATTCATAAACTGCATATAAATACAACACCATAGAATTCGTTTCTATTCTTTTTTTAAATAAATAATTTTCTTGCATAACTAATATGCATAATAATTTTATATGATAAATCCATGTTTCATATTTAACAATGTTCTATGGTATATGCAAATAAAAATCATAATACAAAGTAAACAATGAATTCACATCATTAATATTTTCTATAACTTTTCTCTATAAATATTTGTCAACATACAGTAACTTTAAAAATGTCAAAATTACTTTTAATATCAGGATGAACAAATATAATACTTTCATATTATGATACACATATAATATATGATACATCATTTTAAATTTAACAAATTCTTGAAAAAACTAAAATGCAATTTAAACATGTTCTTGATATTTGTAACATTTTATTTACGTCATTTCATGTTACAAATACATACACCATACATTCAAATTCATGATTTTTTCACCAAATTATTTTATCTAAAATTTGTGCATTATTAATTAAAACAAATTACTTGCACCAAAAATAATATTTAACATGTATTTTATATTCAAGTATACACCATAAACCAAACATATTCTTAATTATTCAAATTCACATACTTGAATAATTTATAAATCATGCATATATAAATTTATTCCATATGTTAAACTTAACATAAATAAATATTATTATCAACATATTTTACATGAATTTAAAACATCATATAAGTGACATATTTATTTAATATGATTATGTACCTTTCACCATATTGATCAATAAGATAAACACAAATGTTCATTTCTCCGTTATAGTCACAAATTAACCACAAACAAAAAGATCCATAAATCAAAATTCCATAATTTAAAAAATTATATGAATAAATTGTGTATTTTTCGCCGATACTGAAAATTGTTACCATCTTCTTTAAAATTGCATAATTTAATATTAATTATAAGTAAAGTATGGATCAAAATTGAAAATCGAAAGTTGAACCAGAAGATTGTTAGATCTTGTGTGTTTGGGGTCTGCTACAAAACATGAACAAAAAGAAGATGATGAAGACGGTACGATGAAAGTTATACAAAATAATTCCAAAGCGTGGGTTTACACTAAGCTTTAGGTTCAATTAGCCCCCACCAATTTATGCAAATTGGATTCAAAAGGGTTAGCCAGCGAATCCCCTTCAAGATACTTTAGAAACCTTAACATGAATCACACATTCACATTAAGCATATACATTAATGATATTTTACTGAATAAAGTTTCCTCATTTATTTTTCCTGCATAAGAAAAATAAAATAATGACTTAGATATAATTTTTGACACTTGAAACAAGTAGTTTTTGTTAAGTATTAACAAGTGTGAGTAGTGTGGATAATAGTCCAACATTGGATAGGAATATGGTGACTTGAGCATTTATAAGTGAGAGAACCCATACATCGTTCACCTTAAGATTTTGGATGAGTATGTGGTGTATCTCTCACAAAGGTGTTGCTCTAGAAACAAAAGTCCCACAATGTTCAATGTTCCCTAGTTAAAAAATATCCCCTAACAGTGGTATCATGAGCCTTTGGTTCGAGTGAGGGATCGACTTACTTGTATCAAAAGTACCCCCACAGGTTGTGGGTTGAGTGTCTCGTTGAAGAGTGTCAATGGAGGTACAAGGGTGCAGTTGTACAGTTGAATCTTCCGCTTAAGGGGAAGCATTTTAGAAGCATTATAGATAGACTCATACTTGAGGGGGAGTGTTAATTATTAACAAGAGTGAGTATCTCCCCTAACAGTGGTATCGTGAGCCTTTGGTTCGAGTGAGGGATCAAATTACTTGCATCGAAAGTATTCCCACAGGTTGTGGGTTAAGTGTCTCGTTGAAAAATGTCAACAGTGGTACAAGGGTGCAGTTGTACAGTTGAATCTTCCGCTTAAAGGGGAAACATTGTAGAAGCATTATGGATAGACTCATACTTGAAGGGGAATGATAAGTATTAACAAGTGTGAGTAGTGTGGATAATGATCTCACATTGGATAAGAATATGGTGACTTGAGCATTTATAAGTGAGAGAACTTATACACCTATCACCTTAATTAAGATTTTGGATGAGTATGTGGTGTGTCTCTCACAAAGGTGTTGCTATAGAAAGGAAAAGTCTCATAATGTTCAATGCTCCCTAGTTGAAAAATCTCCCCTACCAGTTTTTGTGTCTTTTTTTTATATCTAACAAGTATTTCTACTTATAGAAAAACTTGTACCAATTGGTGAGTAGAAACAATGTTTTAATAGTTTAAACATAACCATTCGCAAACCATTATATATCAATAATAGGAAACTATTTCATGAAAAATTGTGTTGATCTAGTGGTTGCAAAATCTTAAAACCCAAATAAACTATAAATTATTAAAATTTACCACCTAGTCTCAATCATCTTGTAATCGCTTTCAAAATATTTAGTCCATTTTTTAGCGTGTGCTATTATATGCCTTCTTGTGTCTTTTCATATATATATATATATATATATATATATATATATATATATATATATATATATATATATATATATATATATATATATATATATATATATATATATATATATATATATATATATATATATATATATATATATATATATATATATATATATATATATATATATATATAAAAGACACCGATGTTAAACATTAATTTTAACACCATATCTTATTCATTAAATAATATTTAATCCAATAATTTTTATTAACCTATTTAATCATTTATGTGTCAAATATTATTTTTGACATCATATCTAATCTCGTTAAGTAGTATTTTATATAATAACTTTTATTAACGTAACATATTGGTTAAATTTATCAAATTCGTATTCAAATCAATCAACATAGGCATTTTATCTTAAAAAACTTAAGGGGCAAAATTTGATGTCAAATTAAATTTGACATTTGGTTTCAACAATTCACTAAGTTAATAATTTTTATATGATTTTGTTTTTATTTATATTATTATAATTTATATTATAAAAATAAATTCTTTCTACTTAATCAAAATATTTATAAGAATAAAATAATATATTATTTTTTAAGTTAACATTAAACAAATATATATTTTTTTAATTCTATAAAAATATCCCAGTGAATTATTGACTATAATAAAATAATAATAATAATAATAAGTTTGGAAAATTATAATACTTTGAAAAATAAATTATATTTTAAATAAAATATTTAGAGAATCAAATTAAAGTAATTTATGTATAGGTTTAAAAATATTTAAAACATTTTTTCAAATGATTATACTATAATAAAAAACTATTAGTTAAATTTGAAAGATGTTAATATATTAGTAGAAAAAACTACTAAAAAATGTATAGTTTTAAAATGAAATCTCAAACAAAAACAAAAAACAAAAACCATCTATATATATTATGTTATGTGATTGATGTGAAACCATATAGTTCTAAAATTTGTATGGAATAGATTTATATGGATCAAATTTGTGGAGACACAGATTTAATGGTCTAATAGTTATAGAATTTGGTGTTCTCAAAGAAATCTGTTTGAGAACAAATATGTTCGCATACAAATCCAAAAATTATTAGAACTGTATGATTTCACATCAATCACATAATATATAGATGATTTTTGTTTTTGTTTGATATTTCATTTTAAAACTATATATTTTTTATAGTTTTTTCTACTAATATATTAACATCTTCCGAATTTAAATAATAATTTTTTATTATAGTATAATTATTTTAAAAAATGTTTTAAATATTTTTAAAATTATATATAAATTACTTTGATCTTATTTATTAAATATTTTATTTAATTTGAATTAATTTTCAAAACATTCTATTTTTCCAAATTTATTATTATTATTATAGTCAATAGTTCACTGAGATATTTTTATAGAATTGTTTTTAAAAAACATTGTTTAATTCTAACTTAAAAAAATACAATATTTTAATCTTATAAATATTTTTATTAAATAGAAGTGACTTCTCTTCATAATATAAAGTATAATAATTTAAACAAAAACAAAATCATGTAATTATTAAATTAGTGAAATTATAATTTTAATTAAAATTGATAATAAAGAAAAATGAAAAATAAAGAGAGAGCGCGATTTTAAAAAAATCTGATTAGAAAAAATTATATCTATTATTAAAATAAAATAAATTATATTAATTAAATTATCAAATTCGTATTCAAATCAATCCACATAGGTCTTTTATCTTAAAAAAAACTTAAGGGACGAAATTGGTGTCAAATTAAATTTGACATTTAATTTTAACATATTCTAACTAGATGTGACAATGAAATCCATTTAGATAATATTCATCCAATCCATCCAATAATTTATCCATCCAATTCATCCATAAGATAAAAAATAATTTAATGGATTTGATATAATCCATCCACTAACTCATATGGATGAATTGAATTCATCCATCTCATTTTATAAATTCATTGGATATTATGTTGTCACTTATTAAATTAAGAATGTTTAAATTAATTTTTTGGATGGATGGATATTCATCCATTAGAAATATGTTAATGAATGGATTAGATGGATTTTATCTTTTAATGGATGGATTGTATTGAATTTTTATTAAGAGAGTTTAGTGGATGGTTAATGGATTAATGGATTGCTTTGATCCATCCATTAACAATCTAATCCATATACATCCAATCCATCCATTTTGCCACCCTTAATTCTAACTAACTTTGAATGAGTAATTAGGTTAATAAAAATCATTATATTAAATAGTATATAATGGGATCAAATATGATATCAAAAATAATATTTAACACATAAATGATTAATTGAACTAATAAAAATAATTGATCAAATATTATTTATTAGATAAACTATGATGTCAAAATTAATGTTTAACACTGATGCCAATTGATGACCTCCCTCAAATGAAAAAGATATACTTCATCATTAAAATTCATTCTAAAATACACATTTTTTAAAAATTTATTTATTAAACATTAAATAGGATAGTGAATTGTTGAGCAAACTAGCTAGTTCCCTCGAATGATTTGAGAATCTGCGCTGCTATGCTTACTATAAGTTTCATCTCATCTCATTATTCTCATCAGTGAGTGGTGTGCGTATGCCATCACCAGCTCTCCCATGAAATGCCAACTCACATTCAATGACTTTCCCTACCACACCATTTGCAACGTCTAATGATTTTTTAGGATCTCCTCTGGGTAAATTACCACGGCCTCTTTGATAATCAGATGTTGCAATTTCTTTGTATGAATGACCACATTGCTGAAGTGCTACATATTTGTTGGTGCAAAGGTGAATAGATGATGAACAAAGGAAATATTCTATTAAGAATGACGGCTAAAAAACATGATTAAAAGTTACAATGATTGTCACCCTATTTATAAGCTAAAACTAGGGTTACTAGAATAAGATAAAATACTAAAATACCCTCTAACAAACTTAGGGGCTAAGAAAATAGTACAACTAAATAAATATGAATTACTATTAATATTCTAATACCATCCCTTAATTCATATTCCATCAAAACTTGTAACACCAATTCCATCCCTTAGTCTGAGAAATTGATCAGTCTTGATAGCTTTCGTCAGAACATCTGCCAACTGCTTCTGAGTGCTGCAGTGTACAACTTCTAACACTCCACTCTGAACTTGATGTCTCAGAAAATGATATTTGGTCTCAATATGCTTGCTTCTCCCATGCAACACTGGGTTTCTGGCAAGATTGATTGCAGACTTGTTGTCAATCATCAACTTCAGAGGTTTGTCTACTTTAATCTTCAGATCCTGCAACAGATTCAGAATCCACACAGCTTGGCAGACAGTAACAGCACCTGCAATGTATTCAGCTTCACAGGTTGACAACGCCACAACAGGTTGCTTCTTGGAACACCAAGAAATGGAACCTCCCAGAAATTTGAACAAGTACCCAGATGTACTTCTTCTGTCAACTCTGTCTCCACACCAATCAGAGTCTGAATAACTCAGAAGTTCTGACTCATTATTTCCTCCAGAGGGAAATAACACTGCATACTTCAGAGTTCCTTTGATATACCTCAGAATCCTGACAGCAGCTTGGTAATGGGACCACTTAGGTTTACTCATGAACCTACTAACCATTCCAACTGAGTAGCAAATATCAGGTCTAGTATTGCACAGATACCTCAGAGAACCAACCAACTATTTGAAGGTTGTAGCGTCCACATCCTTTCCTTTAGAGTCTGAATCCAGTTTCTGATTTGTATCAGAAGGTGTGATAGCCATCTTACAATTCTTCAGATCAAATCTCTTCAGAAGTTCTAATTCATACTTGAGCTGATGCAAAATGATACCTTTCTCAGAATATCTGAACTCCATCCCTAGAAAGTATGTCATTTTGCCTAGATCAGTCATTTCAAATTCATTCATTAGAACCTTCTTGAACTTGGCTACCTCCTGTTCAGAACTTCCGGTCAGCAGTATATCATCAACATATAAACATACCAGAGTCATATTGCCTTCAGAAGTATGCTGAACATAGACACCGTACTCCATCTCACATTTCTGAAAGCCTTGCTTCTTGAAAAATGAATCAATCTTCTGATTCCAAGCTCTGGGCGCTTGTTTCAATCCATATAGAGCTTTGTATAATCTGTACACCATCCCTTCCTGATTCTTTTTCACAAATCCAGGAGGTTGTGACACGTAAACTTCTTCTTCTAATGGACCGTTCAGAAATGCAGATTTTACATCTAAATGCATCAGAGGCCAATTCCTGTTAGCAGCTATTGCAATCACCATTCTGATTGTTTCATGTCTTGCTACAGGTGCAAACACTTCAGAGTAATCCAGCCCAGGTTTTTGTAGAAATCCTCTGGCTACCAACCTTGCTTTATGTTTGCCAATTGAGCCATTTGGCTTTAACTTCTGCTTGAAAACCCATCTGACACTGATGGCTTTCTTGTCTTTCGGAAGTTCTGTCAGCTTCCAAGTCTTGTTTCTCTCTATAGCATCAAGTTCTTCTTTCATGGCCTTCAGCCAGAGCTTCTGCTTAAGAGCCTCCTCTGTACTTATAGGTTCAGAGTCTACTAACATGGCACACTGAATAACTTCTCCTTCAGAGTCTACTTCAGTGTCTTGCAGCATGTCAAATTCTGCAAATCTTCTGGGAACGCTTATGATTCTTTGTGGTCTCTGAACTTGTTCAGAGTCTTGAGCTTCAGAGTTTCCAGCTTCATATGGTTGACTTCCTCTAGAGCTTTGACCATCTTCAAGATCTGGCATATTTTCAGAGTTTTGGCCATCTTCAGAGTCTGAATTTCCACCAGAATCTGGATTACCATCAGAGTCTGGATCATCAGAGTCACCTTCATCTTCTGAGTCTTCTCCAGAGTCAGAATCACTATCAGAGTCAGAATCAACGTCAGAGTTTACTTCAACTTCAGAAACTCTTAAGTCTGACCTTTCTTCAGAAGTTTTAACATCAGAATCAGATTGAGACTTATCCCAATTCCAAACTTCTGATTCCTTCACAATCACATCTCTGCTGAGTTCAATTTTATTGGTTTCTGGACAATAGAGCTTGTATGCACCTGTACTGTGGTACCCTATCAGAATCATCACTTTGCTTCTATCATCCAGCTTCTGTCTTCTGGCTTCTGGAACATGTTTATAGCAAACAGAACCAAACACCTTCAGATGACTAACACTTTGCTTGTCTCCAGTCCACTTCTGCATAGGAACTATTTCCTTCAACTTCTTCGTAGGACATCTGTTGAGTACATACGTTGCAGTGGCAACAGCTTCTCCCTAGAGCTTCTGAGGAAGCTTCTTCTCCTTTAGCATGCTTCTCACCATATCAAGCAAAGTACGGTTTCTTCTTTCAGCAAGACCATTGTGTTGAGGGGTATAAGGAGCAGTGACCTCATGCTCAATTCCATTGTCCTCACAGAACTTCTGGAACTCTTTGGAGTTATACTCACCTCCACCATCAGTTCTAAGAATCTTCAACTTCTGACCACTCTGATTCTCAGCCTTCATTCTGAATTTCTTGAATTCATCAAACACCTCGTGTTTGAACTTAATAAGAGATACCCATGTCATTCTTGTGAATTCATCAACAAATAACACAAAGTATTTATTCCCTCCAATTGATGCTACTAGAAATGGACCACACACATCAGAATGTACAACTCCCAAGGCATGTTTTTCTCTTGGAGCAACTTCTGACGCAAATGGCAAACGTGGTTGTTTTCCTTCCATGCAAACTTTGCATGACTTCTCAGGCTTCTTAATTGCAGGAATTCCATGTACCAGCTTCTTTGAATTCAGATGTTTTAGACTTCTGAAATTCAAATGACCAAATCTTCTGTGCCACAGCTCACTCTCATTCTCATCACATGTTGCACTTAGACATTCTGAGTCTGCAGTTCTGACATTCACCTTGAATGTTCTATTCCTTCCCTGTTCTGACTCCATAATCAACTTCTGATTGTAGTCATACAGCTTCAGAAGATTGTCCTTCATGTAACTGAAAAACCTTTCTCAATTAATTGTCCCACACTCATCAGATTGCTTCTGATGCCAGGTACGTACCACACGTTCTGAATCAATGCTGTTTTTCCATTGTTCAGAGTCACTCTGACATTTCCCATACCTTCTGCATTAAGATATTTGTCATCAGCACATCTGATCTTTGTCCTTTTTTCAGAGTCAAAGTCAACCAGCCATTTCTTGTTTCCAGTAAGATGATTTGAACAGCCAGTGTCCATATACCACCAGTCTGTCAGATCATCAGATTCAGAGGCCATCAATAGCACAGATTCGTCATCAGAACTTCTGGCTATATTTGCTGTCGTTGAATCTGCAATTTTCTCAAACACATTTACATCAACACATTGATGAATAAAGAATAATGCTTTCTGATCCTTCTTCCTTACTTCCTTCTGCGCGTTTTTCTGTTCATCTGTTGCATTTGCTGCTACTGGAACATAACCATCAATGACAAGATCTAGAACATCTTGAGCACCAAATAGTACACGCATTTGGATCATCCAACGATTCCAGTTTTTACCATCAAATACTGGAAGTTTGGTGTTCATGTTGCCGCTTCCGTTCATCTTCTACCTTGCACAATACACTCAGATTTCTCACACAGTGTTTCCCAACCCACAGAATAAAATTCTGATCAGATTTTGTTCAAGATTCAACACGAATCTAAGAATCAAAATCAAACACACAAGACCTCACGTTCACTCGTGTTTCCCGTGTTTCCCAATGAATCTGAACCGGAGCTCTAGATACCAATTGTTGGTGCAAAGGTGAATAGATGATGAACAAAGGAAATATTCTATTAAGAATGACGGCTAAAAAACATGATTAAAAGTTACAATGATTGTCACCCTATTTATAAGCTAAAACTAGGGTTACTAGAATAAGATAAAATACTAAAATACCCTCTAACAAACTTAGGGGCTAAGAAAATAGTACAATTAAATAAATATGAATTACTATTAATATTCTAATAATATTCACGATAGCCAAGACGAGCTTTAGCAAGAAGTTGAGGGATTTTGGTTGAGGTATTAATTGCTTTGTCTCTCATTATATTAAACATGGTTATTACTACCTCTACGGGATTTATTGGACTAGGTTTATAGGGCCTCACGTACTTAATACATTCCAAAAAATATTGAGGAGCCCTATGGCAAGATTCTTCTATTATATCTTCTGCATTGTTTGGTTGGATAGTGCACAACATGAGAATGAATAATGCCAATGGTTTCAACATTCTCATGTTTTTGAGTTTGCAAGATGGAGGGGATGAATGAATTCTTACTAGGAACCCACTTATATATACTACATCATTAAAATAAGGATTACATGAAAAGTCAAAAAAACACATTAAAAATACATAAAAACACAGAAAATATACTATATAATATGTTAAAAGGCTCAGATAAAAACACTAGTAAGCAACAAAAACCAAAAAAGTCATATAAAAACACAAAATAACAAAAACGTGGTCATTAAGAAAACCCAAAATCTCTGTCCCAAATGAAAAAGATATACTTCATTAATTGATTTGAACTTATGTATTTATTTCAATCAAACTTCATTTTTTATTGAATAAAATATTATATAATAATTATTTTGTAAATTATATATATATATATATATATATATATATATATATATATATATATATATATATATATATATATATATATATATATATATATATATATATATATATATATATATATATATATATATATATATATATATATATATATATATATTTAAATTTGTAGTCTTCAAAAATATAACATATTTCACTGTTAGTATTTTAAATTTTTTTTATAAATAATGGTCCTTCTAAAATATTTTATCTGATTTCTTCTACAATTTAGCGACGGTTTTTACAATTTAAAAATAGAATTAGTGGCAATTTTAACGAAGAGTTGCTATTTAACAATTGAATTAACGACGATTTTAGTAGGAGTTACCAAAAGCTTGGATGAAAATTTTTGATGAAATTTTTTTACTGATTAAAAGTCTAATATAAGATATTTAGAGGACCAAAATCATATATATATATATATATATATATATATATATATATATATATATATATATATATATATATATATATATATATATATATATATATATATATATATATATATATATATATATATATATATATATATATATATATATATATATATATATATATATATATATATATATATATATATATATATATATATATATATATATATATATATATATATCAACTTACTTCAAAAGTAAGTTTTTTTTTAATTTATTCTAAATCATAACTTTTGAATTTAATATATTAAAAACTAAAAATTACATAAAAAGTCAAAAATATCATTAAAAATATAAAAAAAATACTATATACTATAATAAAAAGCTCAGATAAAAACACTAGTAACCGAAAACAAAAGCAAAAGAAAAAGTCATAAAAAAAGGAAGAAAAAAAAAAGAAGGTGGGCATTAAGAAAACCCAAAATCTCTATCCCAAATGAAAAAGATATACTTCATCATTAATTGACTTGAACTTATGTATTTATTTCAATCAAACTTCATTTTTTATTGAATAATATATTCTTTTGTAATATATATATATATATATATATATATATATATATATATATATATATATATATATATATATATATATATATATATATATATATATATATATATATATATATATATATATATATATATATATATATATATATATATATATATATATATATATATATATATATATATATATATATATATATATATATATATATATATATATTAAATATGTTTGTGGTTTAGTACTTCAAAAACATTTCTATAAATAATGGTCCCTCCTAAAAAATTTTAGGTCCCTCCTAAAAATTTCTATAAATAATAATTTCAATGAAGATTTAATATTTAAAAATTAAATTAACGATGATTTTTGCGATGGTTTTAGTAGGAGTGACCAAAAACTTAGATAAAAATTTTTAGGAGAATTATTTTTTGAAGGAAAATTTTTACGACGGTTTTAGTAGGAGTGACCAAAAATTCAGATAAAATTTTTTAGGAAGATTATATTTTGAAGGAAATTTTTAGAGATTAAAAATCTAATATGATATATTTAGAGGCTCAAACCCATATATATATATATATATATATATATATATATATATATATATATATATATATATATATATATATATATATATATATATATATATATATATATATATATATATATATATATATATATATATATATATATGGCAAAGTCCTAGATTACGGCGTTGATTGCCTGACAATTTGGTCATTTGGGTGGAATCCAATAGGCTCGTCCAAAATTGAGGTTAAATGAGAGAAAGTCCTCATTTACTTCAGAAATGTAGTTGGTCAATAATCTCCCTAATAAAGGGGGGGCAACTAAGACCAAGTTTAGAAGGGGTTATAAATTCAAGCCCTCGAGAATTACTATAAATAGACTACCCCTCAAAGGGGGAAGGTGACATGATACACATTTACTACAACCTAACATTACTCATAAAACACTCCGCTCCAAGTAACGCTAACAACATCACTCTAACCTCTTGGTTGCATCCTAGCAGCGCCAACTGCCAACAGGGCCTCTCACCGCATGTGAGTTGGTCCATTATACATCCTCAAAAATGGCCATACAAGGCTACTCTCCACCGTGAGATAACCATCATCCCATTCGTGTAAAATACCTACTATGGCCTATGAGTCTCCATGCCCTTGTAGAGGGAACACACACATATACTTTTTTAGATAGTAGAATGACACCCACCGTGGGCCCGGTAAAACTAACTTGGGCTACACCTCTCTCTAAAAAACCATCATTGTTCCTACCGTAACCTTAACTCCCATTTGTAACCATTACCATACATGGTGAATATAAGAGCCCCATCCCGTACTCCTGATGGTACCGGCAGTATAGGCAATGCCAAGGTCATGGCGGAGATGTGAACCGCCATGGAAAAATTATGAAGCCATAACCAGATGTTGGAGTATGATGTCAAATGCATTAAACAATGCCAACAGGTGGTGAATCCCTTAGAAGAGACAAAACTACTAGATACCTTCCTCTCTCTGACGAAATACGAAAGGGGGCTATTACTGAAGTTTCAAACTTCCATCCTTGGCAAAGCTTGATGGATGCAGTGACTCCTACAAATAGGTCGCCTCCCTCAACCCCATGAGCCTCTATTAACAGCTATCAAGAATTATTGAGAAAGCTGATACACCAATTCACCGCCAGTCGCCACAGGAAGATGTCCAATATTGTCCTGTTCAACATCCGCCAGGGTCTATTAGAGTCGTTGAGGGATTATCTGTCTGCTTTAATGAAGCCACGATCAATGCAGTTCCTCTACACCAATAGATGTTTGTGGGAGCGTTCTATAATAGACTCATGGCAGGACACCTCAATGACTCCCTCGCCCAAAAGTCGGCGCTCTAGTTGGCCGAAGTAGTTACCAGGACCGAATGCTAAATCAAAGATGATGAATGCAACGCTGAAAATAACAATGCGACACTGAGGAAATAAAGGTTAAGTACTTAGTCATTGACGTCCCCTCTTCATATAATATGATTATTGGGCGTCCAACCATTAACCGGCTAGGAGTTTCTTTATCTACCTTGTATTTATGCATGAAATACTTACTCCCTAATGGGAGAGTGAGAGCGGTTTGAGGAGATTCGAAAATCTCCAGGAAACCTTGTGCAGAAATCCTCGAACTAAGGATAGCACACCCTCCAGGAATAAGGGAAAAAGAGGCCAACTCAAGGATTACTCTACCCAAAGAAGCTGATGATAACAAGGAAGCTTTCAACCTAACCCCGCCAAGAAGAGCCTTATCCTTGAGAACTGTTGCACTGTCATTCTATTTTTGTTATACATGTAGTTGCTTTATCTTCTGTTATTTTTATTAGCTGGCATTTTTCCATAGGTGAGTATTCAAACTTTACTAGTTATATGGACAAGTTTTTAACTTGGATGCACTATTTTCCTTCTACACCTCCCGAGGATCATGGGTTTTTAATAAGGCACCTCGTTTTTTTGTATATGTTTATTTAGTTATGTAGTATCTACACACGAAATCCAATTTTATGAGGAACAAAACATTTATATTTGCTCGATACCCCAAGGGTCAATCCTAGTCGCCCATAGAGGAAATTATATTTTCTATATCCCCCAAGGGCGGATCATTGCCACATATAGATGAAATTATACTTGTTAGATCCTTGTCGCTCATAGAGGAAATTATATTTACTGAATCCCCCGAGGGTGGATCCTTGCCGCTCATAGGGGAAATTTTACTTGGCAAATCCCCAAATGTTATATCCTTACTGCTCGTCAAGGCAATTATATTTGTTGGATCCCACAAGAGTGGATCCTTGCCGCCCATAGGAGAAATTATATTTGATGAACTCCCTAGGGATAGATTCTTGTCGCCTGGATGGACGACCATAGTTACATGGAATCTAAAGATAAGAACGACAAGAATAGTTTAACATTAAAAAGTAAATATAAAGACGCCTTCTAAGGGGAACCACTATTCCAAACAATTACAAAATCCCCCGAGTAGGTCAAAAGGGAATACAACAAAAAAAATCCATGGAGGGAAAAACATCATTCTTTGGGGACTTTCTTATCAACAACAACAGGCTTTGACTGCAGACTCTTAAGATTTCCTCCCTCTCTGACCACACTTTTCTCTTGTGAGGGGAGAGGCTCGGGTTCAAGGAAGGTTATCGACTCCTCATTCACCATCGCCCCATCTTTCAAAACCTTAAAAGTATCCAAAAGAATCAAATCTAAATCAGGGTATAAGAATAAGACTTGCTCTTTGGCCCGTTCAAAGGATACCCTAGCAACTGACACTAATTCGTTAGTTAAATTTGAGACCTCCTTCTCCAAACCTTTTTTGTTGGAGGAGAGACTCATCTAAGGAGTCTTGCCGAGATTTTTTACTTGAAGGAGACATCCCTAACTTTAGCCTCGAAATCGTCCATCCTTTTTTCCCACTTATCCTCGTCCCGCTGGAGGAACTATAACAACCACTAAATTTCATTATAGGCTTTCATTTGCTCGTGGAGCCTTACCTCTAGCTTATTCATATCCTTGTCATACCATAATCGTTCAACATCCTAAAGCATTAGCGCCTGACAGAGTCACCCTCACCGAGGGTAAATAACTCTATAGAATAACCTAGTCATTATCCCCTGATGAGGAGACACCCATTCTCGCCAATAAGACAAATATATGTTCATCGGAAGAGAAAATGAAGACTAAGTCACATGCGCCCTTGAAAACGACAAAGGAGGAGGAAAATTTATTCTTGAGAAAACAATAGAACAAACGGAAGTCACCTCCACCGTTGTGTTATTTTATAGAGTGCACAATCTAGGGGAAGGGTGAATTAGACTTGTATTTTTCTAGTTTATGCAAGTTCCTTTTCTTTTTACATTTCAGAAAAAAGTTAAGTGTTATAACTTAATTAGAACAATGTTATTTAGAAAATTAAATAACACAAAGATGTATCCTGGTTCCTCTTTTCAACAAAGGGTACTCCAGTCCCCTCACACCCTGTCAAAGATTTCACTATTGTCAGATCTTTTTACACGCCTACCACTAAAAATTCTCTTAAAGTCTTTGAACAATAACAAAGAAGAACACTACTTAATTGATTTCCAATAAAACCAACAACTATGGTGTATTTTGAGTCAAACCAATTCAAAGGACCTTTTTACAACAATCACCAACAACTTGATGATCACAATGATACATATTTAACACTTTCGATTTTGTATCACTTTTGACTTGCTTGCATTACAAAATTTATAAAAGTTTTGGCTCTTCTCTTTTTTCTATGATCACAATCCAAACACATAGACTTAAGTGCTCATAAATGATATGAATGAAACTTGTTTAATGATGTGAAAGTTTATGCATAAAGTTTCATTTTTTTTATGGATATATGAATACTTGAAAAACTTGTTTGATTGTGTGAAAATGATGTACGCAAGAGGTTAATTTGAGATCTGAAAAAATGATTTCTATTTATATGACACAAGCATCCTTTGATCTATCATAAAAATGTTTGATATCTCATCAGAAAAATAATTCTAATGGTTTGGGAAAAGTTGCCATGAAGAGATACCATGAAGTGGTGTGTCAATGTTTCAGAAAAATGAAAAAGCTTCAGGAAAAAAAGATTAGTACTTGATGTTAATATATTGGTCCATTCTTTACAACATTAAAATTTTGAAATTTTACACATGAAAATCTATTGGTTTGTAGCATCAATTAATTGGTCCATTAAAAAATCTGGATTTTATGAAACAAAGAGTTTGTGATGACTTCTCAGCAAGTTTACAAATAATGTCGCAGTAATAAAAAGATCCAACCCACAAAGACTGTGTTCGAACATGTAGCATCGCTTTTGTGACGCGACCACCACTGAGGAAATGTTTTTGTTGTTTTAGGGTTTTTTATTGTTTTTGGAAAGGTATCTGGACCTAATGTTTTTTATTAGTGCACTCGCTAAGGTTTTGCAATCTTATGCCGACGTATTCCCGTAAAGAGATTTGGGGAAATCAGAGCGTTCGTAGTTTTCTCTTTCCTTAATCAAGTGGGACACTTCTATCTAAGGAAATCATTTCAAAATTTTCAAATTTTTTCTCCCTTTCGTCATCTCTCCTTTGTGTTTTTTTCCCTCTAGACTGTTGATCTTCCATCTCAACAAGGATACCTTCTTCTATTCTCTTCAAAACATTTGTAGTCAACTTTCTCCCAAGATGTCACAACATCACGTTCCATCCATAACAAATACTTCTGAAGATTTGTCTCCTTCAAAGGTTAGGATTGGTCCTCTCTCAACTATGGGAACTACAAACAAGGAAGTGCTTAATGTAATGTCGCTGTCTATGGTACCATGCACTAATAACATGCAAAGAAGAGATGAAACCCCTTATTCCAAGACTACGAAGAGCCATGCTAAGAGTAAGTCTTTTGTATCTTCTTTTGAGGTTAAAAAGGTTGACACTATGACTAACCTATATGTTGACCCTATTAGAATTAAGACCACTAAGGTGGATTCTAAGAAAAATTATGAACATGTGACTGAAAAACCTAATCAAGATGAATTGAGAAAAAAGGGCTATTGATAGAAATATTTGTAGGATTGTTTATTCGGTGTTGAGAGAGGTTAGGACATAAGATGCGCCAGATGTTGAAACATCTATGGCACAAGAAAATGCCACTGCTGATATCACCATTGTTGGCCTCACCAGTGATGCACTTGGTTCTTCTGAATATCAATACCCAAATTCTAATGAGGATCAGGGTACGACTGAAAAAGAAAGGATTCCAAGTAGGAGAAAGGTTGTGCCTATTGATGTCTTCGACATTGATGAAACAGTATCTGATGAAGAGGTCATCACTAAAAATCTTGCCCCAGGAATTGCTAGAAGGCTAAATAGTAGAGTTGCGGTGAGAATCATATATCAAATTATTGAATCAACTTGAATCACAAATCATGAAGTTCACCATCGATCTTTAATTTATCCAAAGGAAAAGGTAAAGGTCAAAGAAAAACCTAAGTGCACTATGTAACAACAAAGCTAAGAGAATTTAAGGTTCGGGGGTTAATTATACCTAGGAAAGGTGTTAGCATCCTAAGCACCTCTTATTAGTATTTATGTTATGCTAAAGTTTGCTTGCTAAGGAAAAGGTGCTAAGGTAAAGACTTAGGGTATATACAAAGTATGATCGCCAAGACATTGCATCTCGTGCCTACGTATCCTAACTAGGATGGAATCAGAGTAATCGTAGTTCACCTAACTATAGGTGAGGAACTCTTGACTGTGGTTAAGATTCCAATAGAGAAAGTAAGTATCAATGGCAAGACATCTTCATAGAGCTAGGCAACTATAAATCTAAGGCTAGGTTAAAAGGGGAGGAAATGTCTACGGAAAGTGACCTACATAGAGTGCGGCGACTCTAATCCTAAGGCTAAACTAAAAAGGGAGATAAGTGTTGTTGCACCCCAAATTTGTCCTACCTTTACATGATTTCTAGTGCCACTTTATTTTGAATGAATAAAATGGCACAATTGGCAAGAGACCGTGTGTAAGGAGTTGTGAGTGTGAGAGGTCGAGAGTTCGAATTCCACCTTCTTCACTTTTTGTTTTTCTTTTATTTTTATTCTAACTTTTCTATTTTCATAAAAAGAAATAACAAAAATAGTTTTTTTTATTATTTAATTATTATTTTCGTATTTTATTTAAATTATTTTTTTAAAAAAAAATATTATTTTTTCACTTTTTTCCATATTATTCATAAAAACATCCAAAAATCATAAAATTAAAAATATTAGAAAAGATTTTATTCTTTTAAGTTTGTTTTAGTTTGTTTTTTTAGCTTTGACTAATTATTTAAGTTGGGCTTTAAAATAGGCATTAGGTTAGAGTTAACCCTAATTTGGTTACCTATATAAACATAAGTGAGGGAAGAGCACACAAAAGGAAAAAACGGCGGCCGTTCTCACGACTTATCAGAAGAGGAAAGCGTCAGCAAATCCACCAAACGGCGCAAAACCACCGCGAACCGCTTCGAACCCCGAACGAGGTGAGCAGTTCTTTTTGTCAATAAAAAAGTTTTTCTATTGTTTTCAGGTGGAACAAACCGAAGAAGAAGGAGAGAAATCGTTTCTGGCCATGCAAGAAAGGAGCAAAGCTCAAAGGAGCTGCAACGACGCCGCCACCGTGATGAAGAAGAAGATGGGGTTTCTAAAAACCTAAAGATTGAAATGCTTCAGCGTGAAGCCTACTTTTCCCCTTTTATTTTTTTTAATATTTTTTATTTTTCTTATTATTATTATTATTATTATTATTATTATGATTTTCTTTAAATTGTAATTATGTCATAATAAATGGTTAGTTTAATTAAAAAATATTTGCTAGTTAAACCTTGTTTTAAAACTCTGTTCTTATAATAATAAAAAATTAAAACTAAAACTTCTTTTTTTAAAAAAATTTAAATTGAATCCTTTTAAAAAAAATTAAAACTAAAACATTTTTATTAAAAACCATTGTTTCAAAATTAAGATTAAATTTCTTTTTTCAGAAATTAAAAATAAAGTTTTTCAAAATTAATAAAATAATAAATTTTCAAATTGCATTTTCTTTCTTTCATTATTAATTTCTTTATTATTTGTCATTGATTTCCGCCTAACTTTTTTTCACTAATGTTCTCTATTTGTTTTCCGCTAGGTTTTAGTCGGTCTCCGATTATTATTAATTAAATATTTCGTTATCATATTTGTAATTTGTTCCATGGATGTAATTTACGCGAGGCCATGGTCGCGGTTTATTTTATTTTGCATTTTTTGGGGATTTGTAATTTACGCGAGTGTTCGTCGCGACGCTTTCTTTACTTTCCGCACTTTATTTCTGCCATATAATATTTTGTCATGTTTTGCATGATTTAGCGTTATGTTCCTTCCGAAGGATTAGGTCTAGCCGTTTGATCGCCGAGTCAATAACCCTAACGTTTGACCATTTCAAAACCCTAATCGCCTAGGTGTCCCGCCGTAGACGAAAATACCCTTTACCCTAGCATTAGGTCAAAGAGTCGTCGTACTCTGTTTTAGGGTTTCCCGCTGTGGAATATTTAATTTAACCCTAATTTCAATTAACAATTTCAACGTGGAAGTAGGAGTTTCAAGACTCCACGTAGGCGCTTCCCTATGAACGCTTACTCCCCAATGAAACCTTGACCACAGTCAAGACGTTTCTAACCTCCCTTTCGAGGGGAACTACAATTACTCTGATTCCATTCCCGTCAGGATATGTAGGCACAAGATGCGACGTCTTGCCGAGTAAACTTAGGACTAACCCTTATGTCTTTAGGTCACTCTATCATTTAGCTCAATATATATTAAAACAGATAATAAAATATAAAAAAAGCATACAATAAACAAAAGGTTCATGTAGAGTACTACAGAAGTTTAGGGTGCTAGTACCTTCCCTGAGCTTAACAAACCCCTTACCTAGATCTCTCCCCGCATTGTCTTTACGATGCAAAATTAGGTTTTCCTCTTTTGACCTTTTCCTTCGGATAAATCAAAGAGCGGTTGTAAACTAAAGATGCGATTCAAATTAATTAATAATCGATATCATATTCTAACCGCAACAAGTGTCCATGGAAAGACACTTACATAGAGTGTGGTGACTCTAATCCTAAGGCTAGGATAAAAAGGGAAAAGTAAGTGTCCATGGTAAGACACCTACAAAGAGTTAAGCAACACTAATCCTAAGGCCAGGATGGGCAAGCTAAAGACTCTAAAAAGGTCTCAAGGTGGGTATGAGGTAGACTAAGATATCATAAATATGACATGATAGTCAACAGAGGGGATCCTTTCCTTTGGAATTTAGGGAACAATTATATTGTCACAACAGGGAGTTAAAAGATAAAGCTTAAAGCAAGAATGATAACAATCAAGGATAAAAAGACATTATAAACAAGGTACATGCTAAAGGGGATGATCAACTAAAGATAAAACATAATGTCAATTATTACGACATGTCAAAATTTCTTATCAAACAGACAAAGCACAAACATGCAAGAATATGGAACTCTAATCAACACCAATGATCAAAGTATCAAAGCTAAATGGACCAAGTAAGATAACCATCAAGGAAAGGTCAGTAGATACAACATCAACCTCATTATTGTATCGATGATAAGTGAGAGACCGAAATAGTATATCAACTTATTTCATAATCACTTTTTCTAAATAAAATAAAACCCCCTTATTCCAATAGTTTGGTTAATTCATACAAGAATCCTTTTGATACGACATTCGAATGTCGCCTCCCGTTACTACATTTTCTAAACTTGTTTTTGACCTGTGTGCGACAATGGATCACGCCCCAAAGCTCCAATTGGGACATGAAATTACTAAACTTAAAACAAAGAGAATCCTTTTCCCGGTGCTTGGCGAAGCCACCATAAAGCCTCTTAAAGTGACCTATGATAAGTCAAACGCTACCACCAAGGGAGGTCCTTCTAAGGAGTAAATCTCTCCAAAGGGCTCTCTCATCTCTGAGAGTGTACTTGGAGTAGATATTAAGCACCACACACTTATTCTTAGAGATCCTTCGCTCCTGACAAACCCCAAGGTAACCAGGACCCACAAAGGAGAACACGCAAGTCCCATTCGAGCTACACTAAATAGAAAGAAGGCCACCACTATTACCAATAGATGGGAAAAAGCTTCAATCACATAAATGATCTCCCAAAGGGAATGAACCAAAGAGGTAGACACCTCATAAAGCTTAGTCTCTTACTTAGAGACAATAAGATCTCTAACCTTACTCTTTTTTATCCTACTTCCCAAACCACAGATGTCGAAAGACCCAGTAAACATCGAGCATAACTCCTAGATAGTCTAGTAGGCCTTAATTATTTGTCTCTAGATTCAAGACCCAATAACCTTTTAATCTCATCCTCATCACTTAGAAGAAAGATACAACCTAGTTTTTTTCTTCCTTGAAAACCCTTACCACTTTATGAACCCATTAGAGGAGTTCTAGATATTCTACAAAATGCAATACTTCTGCTTCTATGGAGGAGTTCTGGATTCTAAAGGATTTCAAAGTTCTTATCCACCCTCTTAATGCCCCTCAAGTTATTAAATTTATTGGGACTCCTCCAGTACATTTATGGACAAAGTGCAACTATGATGGAACCATTACAAGTTCCATGGGGGGCTACTGCTTGTGATGGTTTATTTAGAAATCACAACTATGGGTTTCTTGACCGTTATGCTAGCAACATTGGATTTTTTTTTGGCTTTCATGTGAGTTAAGTGGTGCAATGAAAGACGTAAAACTATTGACTCAAAAAGGTTATCATCTTTAACTAGAAACAAATTCCAAATTAATTTGCTCAAGCTTTTAGGAATCCCTCTATAATTCCTTGAAAATTAAGAAACCTATTGAATTATCTTCATATTGTCACCAACATATATAACCTTCATAGTCTCCCACATTTTTAGAGAGGAAAACCATTATGCAAAAATGATAGTAACCTGAATCTTTCCATTCAAAGAAAATATTTGTGGAATTCCATCCTCTATTAAGTGTGACTTTGTTCGTAATCCTCTAAAATTACATTTATTTTCGTTTTTGTTATCTTCAGAAGATTTTGGTATCATGCCCCAATTTTTTTTTTTTTAATAATGTGCAAACAGAAATCACTTGGTTTAACAACTTTATCTTAAATCTTTGAACCCAAATAAACTATAAATTATTAAAATTTACCACCTAGTCTCTACAATCCTATAATCGCTTTTAAATATTTAGTCCATTTTTTGGCGCATATATATATATATATATATATATATATATATATATATATATATATATATATATATATATATATATATATATATATATATATATATATATATATATATATATATATATATATATATATATATATATATATATATATATATATATATATATATATATATATATATATATATATATATATCTTCTTGTGTCTTTTCATTCATATATATGGGAGATGATTAATTGACACCAATGTCAAACATTAATTTTCACACCATATCTTATCTATTAAATAATATTTGATCAAATGGTTTTTATTAACCCAATCAATCATTCATGTGTCAAATATTATTTTTGACATCATATCTGATCCCGTTAAATAGTATTTAATATAATGACTTTTATTAACATAATATATTAATTAAATTTATCAAATTCGTATTCAAATCAATCAACTTAGGTCTTTTATCTTAAAAATTTTAAGGGACAAAATTTGGTGTCAAATTAAATTTCACATTTGATTTCAACAGATTCCCTAATTTAATAATTACATGATTTTGTTTTTATTTATATTATTATAATTTATATTATGAAGAGAAGTGCTTTATATTTAATCATAATATTTATATGATTAAAATGATATATAATTTTTTTAGTTAACATTAGAAAAAAAATATTTTTTTAATTCTATAAAAATATCCAAGTGAAAAATTGACTATAATAATAATAATAATAATAATAATAATAATAATAATAATAATAATAATAATAATAATAATAATAATAATAATAATAATAATAATAATAATAATAATAATAATAATAATAATAATAATAATAATAATAATAATAATAATAATAAGTTTGGGAAAATAGAATGCTTTGAAAAATAAATTCTATTTATATGAAATATTTAGGGAATAAGATTAAAGTAATTTATACATAGTTTTAAAATTATTTAAAACATTTTTTCAAATGATTATACTAAAATAAAAAATGTTATTTAAATGCAAAAGATGTTGATTTATTAGTAGAAAAAACTATCAATAAAACTTATAGTTTTAAAATTAAATACTAAACTAAAACAAAAATCACACACACACACATATATATATATATATATATATATATATATATATATATATATATATATATATATATATATATATATATATATATATATATATATATATATATATATATATATATATATATAGTTCTAGGATTAGTATGAAACAAATTTGGATGGAACAGATTTATGGAGACACATATTTAGTGGTCTTATGGAGACACATATTTAGTGGTCTAATAGTTTTAAAATTTGATGTCTCCATGCAAATCTAGAACAAATTTGTGTCTCCACAAATTTGTTCCATATATATTTGTTCTATACAAACCCTTGAACTATTAGAACATATGATTTCACATCAATCATATAATATATGGATGGTTTTTGTTTTTGTTTGGATTTTATTTTAAAATTATACATTTTTTTAATGATTATTCTACTCATAAAATAAATTTAATTACAGTTTTCACTACGCCAGAATTGACATTTAACAGCGCATACAAAGACAGCGCTTTTAGAAAAAGCGCTACTAAAGAGGAATAAAAAAAAAAGAAAAAAATTGATAACCAAAGACAGCGCTTTTTCAGAAAGCGCTGCTAAATGGGGGTCCTAAGACAGCGCTTCTAAAAAGCGCTGCTAAAAGGGGGGTCTAAGACAGCGCTTTTTAAAAAGCGCTGCTAAAGGGGGGTCCTAAGGCAGCGCTTCCAAAAAGTACTGCTAAATGGGGGGTCTAAGACAGCCCAAAGACAACGCTTTTCTAAAGCGCTGCTGTAGGTCTAGTCTACGAGAGCGCTTTTTCCATAAAGCGCTGCTATATGGGTTACATTAGAAGGTCTTTGAGAGTGCTTTTTAAAGCGCTGCTAAAGCTATTAAAAAGCGCTGCTATAGGTTTATTAGAATTAATTTAAAATATCCACCAGAATTTTTATGAGAAACAGAACAGTCATTACGTATTTCTTTCTTTCTTTTTCTCTGGCGAACAAAGAACGTTTCCCTATAAATCCACCGTTGCCGTCCAATCGTCGTCGTCCGTCCAACCATCGCCCTCCTCTGTTGCGTTTCTCCGCCGTTCACCGTCCCTCTGCTTGTCTGCATTGCATTTCCGCCATTGTTACGATATTTGAAGTTTTACTCTGGTTTTCTTTTTTACGTATATTTTCACCATTGTTGTTGTAATCTTTAAGTAGAACTGAATATGTTTTTATTATTTGAATGCAATCAAGTTAAGTAGAACTGAATATGTTTTCATCATTGTTGCTGTAATCTTTAAGTAGAACAGAGAGTTTTTATTTGAGAATTTATATGAGAGTTTATATTTGAGAGTTTAGATTTGAGAGTTTATATATGAGAGTTAAGTATTTGAATTGAATATGTTTTCTACAAGAGTTTATATTTTTTAAGAGAGTTTATATTTTGTATGTTTTAAGAGAGTTTATAAGAGAGTTTATAAGAGAGTTTTGTTTGTGATAACTGTTTGGTCATGAAATGTTTAAGAGAGTTTTGTTTGTGATAACTGTTTGGTCATGAAATGTTTAAGAGAGTTTATAAGAGAGTTTTTAAGAGAGTTTTTAACCATTGTTTGAGAGAGTTTCAATGTTTAAGAGAGTTTCACCATTGTTTGTGATAACTGTTTGGTCATGAAAATGCAATGTTTATAAGAGAGTTTATAAGAGAGTTTTTAAGAGAGTTTTATATGTATAAGAGAGTTTTTAAGAGAGTTTATATTTTTTAAGAGAGTTTTATATGGATAAGAGAGTTTTATATGTATAAGAGAGTTTTTAAGAGAGTTTTATATTTTTTAATAGAGTTTTATATGGATAAGAGAGTTTATACATATATTTTTTAAGAGAGTTTTATATGTATAAGAGAGTTTTTAAGAGAGTTTATATTTTTTAAGAGAGTTTTATATGGATAAGAGAGTTTATAAAACCAACATGAATATGGTTTTATATGATATGGTTTTATATGTTATTATGGTTTTATATGTTTAGTTAGGATTTCTCAATGTTTAGTAAGGGTGTCATTTTGGTTTAAGGATTATCTAGTAATTTTAATATGATTTGTTTTGGTGGATTATCTAATATTTTTGTCTTGGTTAATTATTAATATGATTTTAATAAAATTTATATTTTGTCTGCTATAGGGGTTACCTGTGAAGAGCAAAGTTGTGATCGTTTTCAAGCATCCTATTGCGTAGCATTCTTAGAAGTTAGTGATTTCCTTACAGGTATTCTCTGTTTTGTTTAACTTTTATAGTTTAGTGTAGATTACTCAATTAGTATGGATAAAAAATGGATGTCTGGTAATCGATTGTCAAAAGAGTACGAGAATGGGGTATCGAAGTTCGTTAAGTTTGTTGTTGAACACGCCAAAGACCCCAGTAGGATCACATGTCCTTGCTTAGGATGCTGTTATGGGCGTCGAGTTGACGCCGTTCAGTTGGAATCTCATTTAATGAGACATGAAATTGATCGAAGTTACACATGTTGGACATTACATGGCGAGATAAGTAACGAGAATGTTGAACCCTGGAATAATACGACATGTGCTTCAAAGGACAATGGCAGGGATACATATGATTGTGATCGAGTCGAAGAGATTGCAGAAGCACTTGAAGAAGATCTTCAAGATTGTCCCAAGATGTTTGAGAGGTTGGTAAGCGATGCAGAGAAACCGTTGTATAAAGGTTGCACTACTTTCACAAGATTGTTCGCGGTATTAAAGTTGTACAATTTAAAGGCGGGTAATGGATGGTCGGATAAAAGTTTCACAGAGTTGTTAGCCCTACTTCAAGAGATGCTTCCGGAGGATAATGTTATTCCCAATCAAACCTATGAAGCTAAAAAAGTGTTATGCTCTATTGGCATGAGCTATGATAAGATACATGCTTGTCCAAATGATTGCATTTTGTTTCGAAATGAATATGCATCATTAAACGAGTGTCCTAAATGCAGTGTATCTCGGTATAAGAAAAAATTGTCACCAGCAAAAGTATTATGGTATTTTCCTATAATTCCGAGATTCAGACGCATGTTTCGTAGTGAAACAGATGCAAAACACCTGACTTGGCATGCAGATGATAGAATTATAGATGTGAAGTATCGACATCCGGCAGATTCACCACAGTGGATGAAAATTGATAATGATTATCCTGATTTTGGAGAAGAAGCTAGAAACCTTTGCTTGGCATTATCGACTGATGGAATGAATCCGCATGGTCTGCAGAGTATCTCACATTCCACCTAGCCTGTAATTATTATGATTTATAACCTACCTCCATGGCTATGTATGAAGCGTAAGTACATGATGTTATCTATGTTAATTTCTGGCCCTAAATAACCAGGGAATGACATAGACGTATACCTGACACCTCTAATCGAAGACTTAAAGAGTTTATGGGAGAATGGTGTGAAGGTTTATGATGGATATAGGAAAGAAAGTTTCGATTTTAGGGCGATGTTGTTTGGCACAATTAATGATTTCCCAGCATACAGAAATCTATCGGGGTATAGCATTAAAGGTCAATGTGCGTGTCCTATCTGTGAAGAAAACACAGATTGGACGCGATTGGAATTTGGTCAGAAGAATGTCTTTCTTGGTCATCGTAGATTCTTAAATTCTAGTCATCACTACCGTGGGTGGAGAAAAGCATTCAATGGAAATTCAGAACAACGTAAAGCTCCACCTACATTGACCGACGGACAAATTTTTGAAAAGGTGAAAGATGTGAGCACTAAGTTTGGCAAGTCTTTTGCTCATACGCTTGTCACACGTGGGTGGAAGAAGGGGTCAATTTTGTTTGAGTTGCCGTATTGGAAGTCGTTGTATGTAAGACATTTTATTGATGTTATGCATATTGAAAAAAATGTATTTGAAAGTGTTATTGGTACGTTACTCAATATACAAGGAAAGTCTAAGGATGGCCTTAAAGCAAGAAAGGACTTGGTAGCAATGGGAATAAGAAATGAATTAGGACCCTTGAAAAAAGGAAACCGCACATATCTACCACCTGCTGCTTATACTTTATCTAGAAAGGAGAAAAAGATAATGTGTAAGTTTCTTAGTGAAGTTAAAGTTCCAGAAGGATACTCTTCAGATATTAGAAGACTTGTTTCTATGAAAGACCTCAAGTTAAAAAGTTTAAAGACACATGATTGCCATGTTATAATGGAACACTTTCTACCAATAGGTATACGTTCTATTTTGCCAGAAAAAGTGAGAGGCGCAATAACTAAATTGTGTTTTTTCTTTAGGTCAATCTGTAGTAAGGTGATAGATCCTGCGATCTTACCAACATTGCAAAGAGAAATAATTATTACTTTGTGCGAGCTTGAAATGTATTTTCCTCCATCATTTTTTGACATAATGGTACATCTAGTTGTTCATCTTGTGAAAGAGACACAATTGTGTGGACCTGCCTATATGAGATGGATGTACCCTGTTGAACGTTATATGAAAATATTGAAAAGGTATGTGAAAAACTAAAGTCGACCAGAGGGATGTATTGTTGAACGATACATTGTTGAAGAAGCTATTGAGTTTTGTACTGAATATTTGTCCAACGTTCAATCCATTGGCCTCCTAAAATCTCATGTTGTTGAAAAAATAGTAGGTAAACAATTAATTGGAAATAAAGTTGTGACAGTTTCAAGGGATGAACGGGAGCAAATGCATTTGTATGTTCTGCACAATGACATTGAGGTTGAGCCGTATGTTGAAATGCACAAGGACGTTCTCCGAGGTTTAAATATGAATAGAAATGAAAATTGGATAGTACGTGAGCACAATCGAAGTTTTATAACATGGTTCAAGGAGCATATTTTTTCAAAGTTTTATTCTGATCCCGCTTAAATAATAGAAAGGTTGAGATGTTTAGCATATGGTCCAAGTTTGCATGTGTTTTCTTATAGCGCATACGCAATTAATGGATACACATTTTATACTAAGGAACAAGATGATAAAAGTATAATGCAAAATAGTGGTGTCACCGTGCTTGCCGAAGCAATGCACATTTCCTCGTATTATGAGGTTATCGAGCGCATTTGGGTGTTTGATTATGAGAAGTTTCAGATTCCTATCTTTGGATGCAAGTGGGTTGAAAATAATAGTGGCATACAAATGGATAAATCAGGTTTTTTGAAAGTGGATCTTAATAAGGTAGGGTACAAAGATGAGCCTTTTATTCTAGCCACGCAAGCTAAACAAGTGTTCTATGTCACTGATCCGACAAGTACGAAATGGTCTATAGTTCTTTTTTCCAACAAAGTAATCGATGATAACATTGGAGAAAAGGGGGATGTTGATGTTGAGAATGAATCTTATATTATAGATGATCCATATGAGAATATTAGAGTGGACGAATCATATATTAGAAATGATCACAACGAGGGAATTTGGATCAATCCATCTGTCCGTGTTGTTAAGAGACAAGTAAACCCCGTTACAACGAAAAAAAGAAAGAGATGTTAAAGGTACTTGTAACATATTATTTCTTATTTATACCATGTTTTTCTTGTTTACACATTTCTTATGTATATATTTGTTATTTACATATTTGCATGTCATTCATTTGATACTTTGGTTTTTCTGAATTACAGGTATATATATTATGGCCAGCAACGAGGAAACATCACATGATGGAAACCAAACAACAAAAGACGTGGAAGGCGATATTAAAAGAGGCATAACAATAATGAAAAAAATCATTCGTACGAGAGATAAAGGAGTAAAGTATGATGTCCATTGGAATGAAAGAGATCAGTTAGTTGAGCCTAAGGGTGCGTTGCTAACAAGTTACATCGGAGCACTTGTACGTTCGCAAGTTCCGATTACTTGCGATAATTGGAGAATTGTTTCATTACAACCGGCTAAAGATAAGATTTGGACCGAGATTCAGGTATGATATTTGATTATTTTTAACTATGTTGACAGTTACATCTTTAAATTAATTATACTAACATGTTATATGTATGTGTGTTTGTTTGCAGAGATCTTTTAATATTGAAGATCGTAGGAGAAAATATTGTATTCAATTGGCCGGAAAACGCTTGAGGGGATTTAGAGCGTTTTTAACAAACAAGTTTCTAAAAGATTCTGGAGGAAACTTTGTTGACTCGGAGCGTCCAATGAAGTACGCGGATTTGGTTTCGGAGGAAGAATGGGAGACGTTTGTTGCAAAGCGAAGAACAAAAGAATTTGAAGTAAGTACAACTTATCATGAACTATGTATAATATATATACTTCTTCCACAAGAGTTCTGATAAACTTGTTTTTTCAGGTTGTTAGTGGCGTAAATCTTCAACGGGCATCAAATCCCGCATATCCATACAGAAAGGGCCGTTTGGGATATGCACGATTAGAACAAAAAATAGTAAGTACATATAAATGCTTTAATATGATATATTTACAAAAAATAGTAAGTATATATAATAGGATATAATGCTTTATTATCCGTCTTAATGCGTAGTTGGAAGAGGAGAAGAGTGATGCGACATCTCTTCCGGACCATGTTGTATGGAAGGCTGCCCGTGTGGGACGAGATGGAGTCGTTCAGGAAGAAGTTCAACAAGTCTTTGAACAATGTGTAAGTACAACGTTATCTTTGTCAGTAACTGATCAAAAGTGTATAATATATTTATATATGTTTTTATCTATATTTCAGGAGACTCTATCCCAGACCATAACTCCCGCTGAGGACGATGATTGCAGGAGCTTACTGAGCCGGGTGCTGAATATTCCTGAGTATTCTGGGCGTGTGAGGGGTAAGGGATTTGGTGTCACTCCATCCAAACTGTATAAGCAGCCAAAGAAAAAAATCCAACCAATAAAGAAGTGATGGATACTTTGGAGGAATTGAAAGCGCGAATCTGTGAATTACAGAAGGATAAGGAGAGATACATGTCGGAAAGACGCGCTCCAGAGGGTAAAGCTACTAGTGACAAAGATAGTATCAGTTGTCCGCAGAAGCTTCTAGAGGTAATTGTATATATTACATTGAAATTAATTTAGCACAGTTTACTTAATTGACACATTAACTGATCATTATTTATTTAAGGCATTTCACTTTGCCGACTATATTTATCGTCAGCTACTCATCGAATGGTTGGCAAGGGAAAGGTGCATAACTTTCTGGGAGACTTACTTCACCATAAACCGCTCCCTTCTGGATTTTTGAAAGTATCTATTGATATTGCATTAGAGGGGAGTGCGTTGTTGCCTATACCAGATGATATTTCAGGCGCAACAGTGGCGGGAGACGCAATAGGAGCGTATGTGGCATGGTCGACAAATCTCATTTGCATAGATGATGAGGTAGGTTGAACCTTTTAATACTCAAATGTTTTATGATCCATACATGAAATTTATTCTTACATCTACATTTTCTTATTTACATGATGATCTTAGACTCCTACAAAATCCAAATCAAAAGATGATAGAATTATTATGCGGGATACCGATTCAGCTGCATCAAATAAATAGGTACTACTACAGTTACATGATTATCTTGTTATACATTAATTACTGAACTTATATATGACTTTTAGGTTCATGATCAGCAATCGCAACAAGTCAGCAAGGGTAAGATGCCTGAAACTTCCAAGGTTCCCAGAAAAGCATTTGTTCCTCGATTTAGGATGTGCCTTGAAACATATGTCGGAACATCAGATGTGCCTGAGGGTGGCATCCGTCAAATACATATGGAGGCAGGTATTTTCGGTTTTGAATATCCCGAAACAATTGCTAAGGAGGATTTTGATCAGGTTTTCAACCATTCTGAACTGGGTGTCGGTGTTATGCATTCATACATCAGGTACTTCGATCCATTTTAATTAAATAATTGAACATTTTAAAATTTGCTCGTTTAACTGAATATTCTAATGTTGATTATGTTTTTTTAGGTTCTTGTATGACAAGTTATTGGTCCCGAATGAATTGACTTCAGTATTCGTATTCTTATCTGCTAGATGTGTCAACTCACAGATAATAGACCAGACACCATATACAGTCAAAAAGTACACAGTGCAGAGATTTATGCGCGCGACTACGGAGAAGTTATTCTTGTTGCCATATAATACTGGCCATGGGTTAGATTTTATTCTAAATTCATTTATTATAATTGTTCGATTTTTCCCTTTCTATATAACATTTCCGTCTAAACTGTTGTCTTATTTTATAGTGGACATTGGTTGTTGATCGCGATTAATCCGACGAAAGAAATAGTGTATTATATAGATTCATTGGATGGCGATACAACAAAATATGAAAATCTGAGGAACATGGTTGATACGTAAGTGATGAGATATATTGTTGTCTTTAATTATATATCTTTATTTATTATGTGACATTGTTCTAAATATGCGTTTATATTATGTTAGAGTTATACAAATATTCAGAGCACAAAGAGATGCAACGGTGCCAAAAAGTAAGGCTAACAACATCAACTGGATCAGAGTGGAGGTATATTTTCGCATGTTTGTCTGTTATAGTGGTTCTACTTGATAAAACTATTTAAACTATATATCCTGATAAATGTTCGTTTGTTTTTTCCATTTACAGTGTCCTCGGCAGCGCAATGGTATTGACTGTGGATATTTTGTTTTGCGCTTTATGAGGAAAATTATTCTTTCTGGTCAACTTGAGATTCCAGTCATGGTATGGATCAATTCATTATATAAGTTATATGATTCATTTTGATAATTATCCGATACTTCATCTGAGTAATTAGTTTTAAAATTAAATCTTATTCGATCTGTTATATTATGTAGTATTTTGATGAATTCAAGTGTGCTACTTACACGAAAGCAAAATTGGAAGAAATTAAAGAGGAATGGTGTCAATTTATTCTTGGGTTGAGAATTGTATAGAGTTATCGGATTGGAAGAAATGTAATTATATGTAAATTGAATGTATTTGTGATGTTGTAATTCTGAGGATCGAATTTTGTTGTAACATATTTAAACAGGTTTATGTGTATATTAAAATGTTTATGAACAAAGTGATGAGTTACAATGTATCCAAAGTTTTGAATTGTATATATAAGACCAAAGTTTTGAATTGTATATTTAAGGCCAAAGTTTTGAATTGTATATATAAGGCCAAAGTGTTGAAATAAAGGCCTGAATTATAAGCAGGTTTGTGTAATATAAGCAGGTTGTTGGTAAATATACAAAACAGGGTGAATATTTAAAAAAAAAATTTAAAATCTGGGACATTAGACAGCGCTTTTACAAAAAAACGCTGCTAAAGGTCACAAACATTGCGCTACAAAAGCGCTGCTATAGGTTTGGAAGGGGGGGGGGGTCTAAGACAGCGCTTCTAAAAAGCGCTGCTAAAGGGGGGGTTATGGCAGCGCTTTGTAAAAGCGCTGCTAAAGGTGGTCTCTAAGACAACACTTTGTGAAAGCGCTGCTAAAGGGGGGATGGTTGGGGGGAATATGCAGCGATTATGAAAGCGCTGCTAAAGGGCTATAAAAGCGCTGCTAAAAGTGTTGCTGAAGGGAGTCTTTAGCAGCGCTTTTTCCATAAAAAAACGCTGCCTTTACCTTTAGCAGCGCCACTTTTGGCAGCGCTTTAAAGCGCTACTAAAGGTCTTTTTTGGCATAGTGTTTGGTCCTCTTATTTTATTTGACTCACGAAATTGATCCTCATGTTTTAAATTTAAACCGTTTTGATCTCTCTATTTTAAATTTAAATAGTTTTGGTCTCCCTATCATATTTTTAAACTTAAAATGAACAATGCTTTCATTTTTTAAATGACAATTTACATCTAAAACATAACAAATCACCGTATATAAACCTATTATTAAACTTTGTAGATAAAAATATTATTTTAAAAACAAAATTTTCATCGATTTTCTATGAAAAAATTAAGAGAGGAATTAAAACTGTTTGAATTTATTATAGAGAGACCAAAACTGTTTAAATTTAAGATATGAGAACTAATTTCGTGAATTAGACAAAATAGGGGAACCAAAACTGTAATTTAGCCAATAAAATAACATTTTTTGAATTTAAATAGTAATTTTTTATTATAATATAATCATTTGAAAAAAATATTTTAAATATTTTAAAACTATATATAAATTACTTTGATCCAATTCTCTAAATATTTCATTTAATTTGAATCAATTTTTTAAAACATTATATTTTTCTAAACTTATTATTATTATTATTATTATTATTATTATTATTATTATTATTATTATTATTATTATTATTATTATTATTATTATTATTATTATTATTATTATTATTATTATTATTATTATTATTATTATTATTATTATTATTGTTGTTGTCGTCAACAATTCACTGAAATATTTTTATAGAACTTTAAAAAAATTGTTTAATGTTAACTTAAAAAACAAGTATTTTAATCTTATACATATTTTTATTAAATAGAAATCACTTCTCTTCGTAATATAAAGTATAATAATTTAAACAAAGACAAAATCATGTAATTATTAAATTATTGAAATTATAACTTAAATTAAAATTTATAATATTGAAAGTGAAAAATAAAGAGAGAGAGTATGTGATTTTAAAAGAATCATATTAGAAAAAAAAGTATCTATTGTTAAAATAAAATAAATTTAAATTTATCAAATTCCTATTCAAATCAATGAACATAGATATTTTATCTTAAAAAATTTAAGGGACAAAATTTTGTGTCAAATTAATTTTGACACTTAATTGTAACATTTTCTAACTAACTTGTTAACAAGCAAACTAAATTCATTTAATTATTGAATGAGTAAATAGATTAATTAAAATCATTATATTAAATACTATTTAACGAGATCAAATATGATATTAAAAATAATATTTAACACAAATAATTAATTGAATTAATAAAAGCTACTTGATCAAATATTATTTAATAGATAAAATATAATTTATTTATTTATTAAACATTAAATGGGATAGTAAATTGTTGAGCAAAGAAGCTAGATTACAATAATGAACCGAGAATCTGCGCTGCTATGGTTACAACAAGTGTCATCTCATTATTCTCATCAGTGAGTGGTGTGCGTATGTCACCACCAGCTCTCCCATAAAATGTCACCTCACATTTACTGACTTTCCGTAACACATCATTTGCAGTGTCCAGTGAAAATTTAGGATTTCCTCTGGCTATACTATAACGGGCTTTTTGATAATCAGATGTTTCAATGTCTTTGTATGAATTATCACATTGCTCAAGTGCTTCATATTCACGAGTGCCAGGACGAGCTTTACCTGCAAGAACTTGACTGATTTTGGTTGAGGTAGTATCTGCTTTGTCTCTCATTATATTAAACATGGTTATTACTACCTCTATGGGATTTTTTGGACTAGGTTGATAGGGTTTCACGTACTTAACACATTCCAAAAAATATTTAGGAGCCCTATGGCAAGATTCTTCTATTATATCTTCTGCATTGTTTGGCTGGATAGTGCACAAGATGAGAATGAATAACGCCAATGGTTTCAACATTCTCATGTTTCTGAGAAAAAATGATAAGTTTGCAAGATGGAGGGGATGAATGAATTCTTACTAGGAACCCACTTATATATACTACATCACTAATTGGCTTTAAATTAGGCATTTTTTTTAGTCAAACTCTTTTTTATTTTTAATTTAAAAACTTATTATATAATATAATGAAAAATAAGAATTACGAGAAAAGTCAAAAAAAATCATTAAAATATATGAAATATGTTGAAATCAAATGTTAAATTTAAATTCATTGAATAATCAATCTATATAGTCTATAAACTGATCAAATATATTAATAATTCAGTTGCTATATATTTATTTTTTAGCAAATAAATTAACGACGATTTTAGTTCGAGTGACCAAAGGTCTAGATGAAAATTTTTAGGAGGATATTTTTTGAAGAAACTTTTTTTAGAAATTAAAAGTCTAATATGAGATATTTAGAGGATCAAAACCATATATATATATATATATATATATATATATATATATATATATATATATATATATATATATATATATATATATATATATATATATATATATATATATATATATATATATATATATATATATATATATATATATATATATGGCAAAGTTCTGGGTTAAGGCGCCTATTGACAATTAGGTCATTCGGGCGAAATCCAGTGGGGTCGTCCTTGCGGTCTGTCCAAAATGATAGTTAAATGAGAGAAAGTTCTTATTTATTTTAGAAATGTAACCAGTCAATAATCTCCTTAATAAATGAGTACGATTAAGACTAGGTTTAGAAAGGGTCATAAACTCTAGCCCTCGGAAATTACTATAAATAGACTATCCTTCAGAGGGGGAAAGGGATGTGATACACACTTACAATGACCTAACGTTAATCATAGAACACTCTACTCCGAGTAACCCTAACAACATCAGTCTAACCTCCTGCTTGCATCCTAGCAGCGCCAACCGCTAGTAGGGCCTCTCACCTCACGTGAGTTGGTCTCTTAAACAACCTCAAAAACGACCGTATAAGGCTACTCGCCCCATGATCTAACCCTCACCCCATTCATGTAAAATTCCTACTAGGGTCTTTGAGTCTCCATGCCCTTGTAGAGGGATCACACACATGTACATTTTTTGATAGTACAATGTCACCCACTGTGGGCCTAGTAAAACTAACTTGGGATATACCTCTATCTAAAAAAACCATCATCATGACTACTGTAACTTTAACTCCCACTTCTAACCATTACCAGAAGTGGTGAATATAAGAGCCTCATCCCTTACTCCTGATGGTACTCGTGATATAGGCAATGCCGCAGCCAAACAAATTATGACGCCACAATCGAACGTTCGAGGATGATGTCCAAAGCATCAGATATTACCAACAGGAGGCGAATCCCCTAAAAGAGACGAAACTACTAGATACCATCCTCTCTCTGACGAAATATAGGGGGGTTATTCCTAAAGGTTTCAAACATCCATCCTTGGCCAAGTTTGATGGACGCAATTATCCCTACGAACAGGTCGCTTCCATCAACACCTAGATGTTACACATGCCTCCCCCGAGCCTCTATTAACAACTATCAAGAATTATTGAGAAAGCTGATACACCAATTCACCGCCAGTCGCCAGAGGAAGATGTCCAACAATGTCATCTTCAACATCCGCCAAGGTTTGTTAGAGTCGGTAAGGGACTATCTCGTCGCTTTAATGAAGCCACGATTAAGGCAGTTCCTCTAAACCAAGAGGTGTTTGTGGGAGCGTTCTAGAACAGACTCAAGATGAGGCACTTCAATGAGTCCCTCACCCAAAAGTCGACGCTCTCGCTGGCCGAAGTAGTTTCTAGGACAAATGCTACATCAAAGACAATGAAAGCAACACTGAAAAGAAGGATGATGAAGCTAAGGAAATAAAGGTTAAATACTTAGTTATTTACGTCCCCTAATCATATAATATGATTATTAGGCGACCAATCTTTAACTGGCTGAGAATTGTTTTATCTACCTTGTATTTATGCATGAAATACTCGCTCCATAATGGGCGCGTGGGAGTGGTTTGAGGAGATCAGAAAATATCCAAGAAATGTTATGCAGAAATCCCCGAATTAAGGATAGCACACCTTGAGGGAATAAGGGAAAAAATTCCAACTCTAGGATTACTCTACCCAAATAAGCTGATAATGACAAGGAAGCTTCCAACCTATCCCTTCCATGTGACAAATTTTTGGAGAAAGAAGAGATCCATTCTCCTCGGGAATTGTTGCACTGCCATTCTATTTTTGTTTTTCATGTAGGTGCTTTATCTTCTGTTATTTTACTTAGCGTACATTTTTCCATAGGCGAGTATTCAAACTCCACTAGTCATAAGAACCAGTTATTAACTTGGATGCACTCTTTTCCCTCTACACCTCCCGAGGGGCGTGGGTTTTTAATGAGGTACCTCATCTTTTGTATATGTTTATTTCATTTTGAAATATCTACACAGGAAATTCAATTTCATAAGGAACAAAACATTTATATTTTATGGATCAACTAAGGATGAACCCTTGTCACCCATAGAGGAAATTATATTTTCTGGATCTCTCAAGGGTGGATCCTTGCCACCTATAGAGGAAATTATACTTGCTGGATACCCCAAGTGTGGATCCTTGTCGCCCATAGAGGAAATTATATTTATCGGATCCCCCGAGGGTGGATCCTTACCGTCCATAGAGGCAATTATACTTGACTGATCCTAAAATGATGGATCTTTGCCGCTCGTAGAGACCATTATATTTTTTGGATCCCTCAAGGGTGGATCCTTTCTGTCCATACGAGAAATTATATTTGATGGACCCCTAAGGATAGATCCTTGCCGCCCGAGTGGGTAGCCATAGCTACATGACATCTAAAGATAAGAACGACAAGAATAGTTAAACATTAAAAAGTAAATATAAAGATGCCCTCTGAGGGGCGCCGTTATTCTATAAAATTACAAAAGCCTCTGAGTGAGTAAAAATAGAATACAAAAAAAGCCATTGAAGGCAAAGCATCATTCTTCAGGAACTTTCTCCTCCACAACAGTAGGCTCTAACTGCAGACTCTTAAGATCGCCTCCCTCTCTGACCACACTTTCCTCCTATGAGGGGAAAGGATCAGGGAAGGTTGTCGCCTCCTCATCCACCATCACCCCACCTTTCGGAAAAAACTTAAGTATTTCAACTTGATTGGAATAGTATTATGCATAAAATTATAGTGCAGAAAAGTAAATGACACAAAGATTATCCTAGTTCCCCTTTCTAACCAAGGGTACTCCAGTCCCCTCACACCCTGTCAGAGATTTCACTATTGTCAGATCTTGGTACATGCTTACCCATAAGACTTATCTTACAATATTCTAACAATAACAAAGAAGCACACCACTTCATTTATTTCCAATAACATCAACAACTATGATGGACTTTGAGTCAAACCAATTCAAAGGACCTTTTTACAACAATCACCAATAACTTGATGATTATAATAATGCATATTTAAAACTCTTGATTTTGTATCTCTATTGACTTGCTTGCATTACAAGGTATATAAAAGTTTTGGCTCTCTTCTTTCTCTTTGATTACAACCCAAACATATACACTTAAGTGCTCAGAAATGATATAAATGAAACTTGTCTAAATCATGTGAAATTTTATGCACAAAGTTTCATTTTTTTTTATGGATATATGAACACTTGAAAAACTTGTTTGGATTATGTAAAAATGATGTCTGCAAGAGGTTAACTTGAAATCTGAAAATTTGATTTATATTTATATGACACAAGCATCCTTTGATATATCTTGGAAAATGTTTGATATTTCATCAGAAAAATAATTATAATGGTTTGGGAAAAGTTTCCATGAAGAGATATCTTGAAGTGGTGTGTCAATGTTTCAGAAAAATAAAAAAGCTTCAGGAACAAAAGATTGGTCCATTCTTTGTGACATTAAAATTTTGAAATTTTACACAAGACAATCTATTGGTTAATAGAATTAATTAATTGGTCCATTGAAAAATCTCAATTTTCTGAAATAGAGTTTGAAACAATCGCTAATGGTTATATGTCAATCGATTGGTTTACTTGGAAATTTGAAATTTTTTTTGTTAGGAAATCATGCACATATGGTGTAATTCCCTGTATAATATATACCTATAATGATATCATATAAGTGTTATTATTTGGTACTAACACCATCATAAGTGCCTATTGGCAACATTTACATACTTGACCCTTTCTAAAACAATGAAACAACCTATGGTACAAAATATGGAAAGTGACAAACAATAAAATCTAAGATCTAAGTACAATATCCTTCATTGTACAATATACACAAAACACATCAGAAAGATCATAATCTAAGCTTTCCTTTAAACATCCATGCATAGCTCCAATTGTAAACTAAACCTGCAAATAATACCTGAAAAACAACAACAATGACTGAGTGAGATGATAATCTCAGTGCGTTCCCCTATCTTATGGGTTCACTTGGCTCTACGGGGTTCTAATCAAATTCTAACTCAAGTCAAGAGGAAAATGGAAATAAGACTTGAGTTCACACAACTCGCAATGTATGGAAACATGCCTCTTGAGTTCACCAACTCAAAAAATCACTAATCGGAAACCATACCAAGGTAAACTTTCCCGCTGCCTCACCTACGTCTAGGACTTTTAACTTGGGCCACAGATCCTTGTATCATGATTTAACATACAAAATGGATTCGGATTCAAGGTGTTTTTCACATGAACCGTCACTTCCCATGGGACCCTACCCATCTCAAGCCTTTTAACCGTAGGCTCCATTCGTACACACAGGATTGAAACGAATGGATTTCGGAATCTAAGGGACATATAATCAACCTTACGAATTGTCTCTTCCCATGAGACTCTACCCATCTCAAGAATTTTACCCATAGGCTCCGTTCGCTTAAGGGAATTCTTGCCAAAGTATTAGTGTGTACATTCCAAATGAGCTTTACATAAGTATCAACTCTCGGGATGACGCATCTCAAGGGTTTGTTTCCGACTACATGATGAATACACAAAGCGTGATCGTATTCGACAATCACAAGGTGATCACATTAACTGTAATCATAAAGCAACACACTAACCATACATGTTCCATACAATGCATCTCACTCACAACTATGGTAACCATTCATCCATGACACATACACGCACACCTAGGTATCATAACATGAATGTCACCCTGTAGTGTTATCTAAGTCATACTTGCAACCTATTTCTCTTTTTAATCCATTTTCCTAGTTTTAAGCTTAGGTTTCCTCACTTATCTTCATATTGTTTTAAGCATGTTATCACACAATCAAACATATGAACATACATATATATCATATATAAAACATGTATAGTGATATAATAAGTCAAGTATGTATAATGTACACAACACATATGATCATCATAATAAATAGGACTTTGGAATCCAAGCATCTCACCAAAATATCAAACCATTCACATGGTACTCATCACAACGCTAGGTGTTCATCTTTACCCATTCACATGTTCACTTGAAAACTATCAAGCTAATCCAGTCCACCCGTCAAGGTGATTTCACCTTATACATAAGGACTTAATTCATCATAATCAAATGATTACACTGCACTAGCAACTACTGGTGACTAACAACCAAAAGACTAATTATCTCTTCTTAAGGAGCCTAACCTAACTAGTCCCTTAAGGAATCAAAAATAATAGTTTGAACAAAAATATTTACAATGAATTGCTTTTACACAAGCAGATATAAACATTATTAATAGCTCAAATAACTTAAAGAAAACTTATACAGTATGAACAATTTTCTTTCTTTGTATTGTGGTGCTTCAATAATGTTGCTTTTGTTCTTCATAGTTCGTCTTCGTTCGTCACTCATTTATTTTCTTCAAGTAATCAAGTCCTTATATAGCCAGAAAAATATTCGTTGGAGGGTAAATCAAGAATATCCTTTAGATAGCTGGCAACTTGAAATAATTTCGTTACGCAAGGATGAAAACTGTACACAAAAGTTGTCCTTTGTACCACCAAATCAGGGTAGTGGAATGGTAGTGGAATAGAACGTGTTTTATATGTACTATGTACTATTTCTATCGTAAACATTTGATCTTATCTTCTGTACATTAGAAGCTTCTGAATAGAAGTGATTGAAGCATGAGTAGAAGAGTTGATCACTGGGTCTTCAGAGTCTTCAGAACTTGTTCACTAGAATCTTGTCTTCAGAGTCTTAAGCACTCAGTCTTTAGAAGCCTTGATCTTTAGTAACTTAAGTCTTCAGAGTCTTCAGAATGTTGTTTAGCAGAGCTTTGTCTTCAAAGTCTTCAGCACTTAATCTTCAAAAACTCAAGTCTTCAGAGTCTTCAGAACTTTGTTCAGCAGAACCTTGTCTTCAGAGTCTTCAACACTTAGTCTTCAGAAGATAATGACTTCAGAAGCTAGACAACCTTCAGAAGTAAGACATCAGAGTCACGCTCAAAACCAGAACCCAAGAGAGCATTGCAGCAACAACATATTGTCTTCTTAGAATATTTATGAATGTGAGTAGATTAGAAGCAAACTTGCTTCTATGGCGCATAAGCGGCTTTGGTCAGATCAGAGTGACGTTGCACATAGTCTCTATCAGAGTCAGAGCTTTCTCTATCAGAGTTAGAACCTGTTTGTTAATTCTTCAAAAAAACAAACGTTAGAGCACCAAAATTATTCTCACACAAAGACTACTTTGTTATTATCAAAACTTAGAGATATCCGGAAGAACCAAATCTTGTTCTAACAATAGATTTACAAATTTTGCATTATAATTTGTGAATTCTTGAGCTAAACCTCCACTACATCCTTATTCTTGGTTCAATTTTGCATTTGAAGTTTGTTTAGATCTATATTCATGTTTTGGAAGCCATTCTTAAAGAAACTTTGAAGCAAGTTCATCAAATTGCTTAGATCTTGAGGTTTCTTGCTAGGATTGCTTTGGATCTTGGATTTCTTGTGCTAGATCTGTCCATTTTCGTTTCCAACACTCACCAAAGTAATCTTCCGCTTTGTAGGTTAGTTAATCAATTAACACTGGTGCAAAGTGTAATTTTTGTGCATTTTCAAGTGTGTTTTGATTTCTTTCCACTTTTAATCTTCATGGATTGATATGATACATATATGTGGATTGTTCTTGAGTTGTTTTATCTTCATGGTTTGAATGTGATTCTTCAACGTGCGACTTTTGGTTTCTGTAACGCATGTACACGATTTGTTCGTTTTGCATTCTTGATATATTGATCATGTTGCGTAATCCTTTGTGCCACTGTGATTGCTTGTTCTTGATGTTTACGTTGCTAGATATATGATTCATTTTCATGTTTGTTTCTGATTCCATGTTTGCGTGTTCTTTTCAAGCGAGTAATCATATAATTATCCATGATGATTTTGATGAATGCTTAAGTATACAATGTCATTGAATTTTGTTCATGTCTATTTATTCGTGCTTAATTGTCTACGCATGTTAATCAATTTCTCTTGCTTGATGCTTGTTTATGTTTGCAATTCATGTGTGTTTGCTTAAATCTGAAGGCATGCTTTTGAGCTTTTATTTTGATGCATGATTATGCTTGGTAATTGAACATGTTCATTATTGATTGATCAATCTTGGATACATACTTAATATTATGTTATTACATGATTATACACGATTGATGCCTATCCATATGAATTTGTCTTGATGCATTGCTTGTTGTTGTATACACTATTGTTGTGTTGCATACATGCTATTAAATGTACATGTTCTCCTTTGCTGACTTTTACACATGTTTCTGCCTGAAAACATGCGCTGTTAAATGCTATTGTGCTACTTGCTGGATTTTTATAGCTGTTATGAAGTTGAAGCGTTGTTGTAGCTGTTGTTTTTGTTTTGTTTTCTTGGTTTTAGGTTTGCTTTTGCATGTTCACTTAGGGCTTCCTAGTCCAACTTAATATTTGATTAAGCTTGGAGTAGGATAGACATTAAGAGTTTAACCCATGCATGATAACAATATGTTATCCCTTTTTAACCTCAACCTTAGGTCCACCTTTTGCATGCTAACATTAGGATAAAATTTCCTTCCGCATCCCGACCTTAGGGCCATTTTGCATGACAACGTTAGGACCGATTTTTCCCTTAGACCTTCTGTGCGTCTTTCTTTTCTCTCTCAAAATAACATCAAAACACTTAATAAAGATAATGTGCATTGTATGCCACGAGCCTTAAGTACATGGGAAAAGATGAGCGGATGAATTTATAACCTCATCTTAGGATACTTTATGCGCGAGGCGCTTGGATTGTTAGTGTGAAGTATTCGATCCTATGTCATAGACTTTAGTGCGATGCATATTCCAAATAAAGTCAATTCATTTCTTTAAAACTCACAAAAAAATGTAAATCATTTTCATCCTTCAGGATTGTTTGTCAAACCCTATTTTCAGAAAGAGTACGTTATTTTTCCGTTCTATCACAAACAAGCATTGACCCTAACTGCTGGAATGGGAACTTAGCGTCGCTCGTAAAAAACACTAAGCAACCCGTGGTAGGCCAAACAACGACTGCTCTGATTTCTCATTCTAAATAGGGATACATAGGCACAAAATAACAATGTCTTGGCGAGCAACCTTCCTTCCTTCACCCGTAGTTTTTCGAACTACGTGGATTATGAATTTCTCATTATACGATGGAATACGTAAGCATAGGACGACGATGTCCTATCGAGTCTCGTTTTTCTTTTTGTCCTCGTTTCCGTTTAGCAGTAGACTTTAGATAACACACCCTTTGATTAGACAACAAGTGTGGACCCCGTTGAGTACAACGGACGCGAGGGGGTGCTAATACCTTCCTCTCATGTAATCGACTCCCGAACCCAAGATTTGGTTATGATGACCATGTCTTCTCCCTTCAATTAGGTTTTCTTCGATCGTTTCCTTTCCCTTCGTCGAGATAAATAACGTTCGATGGCAAATCTTCTGTCTTTTCCGCCAGGTGTTTTTTCGCAGTTGCGACACATATATAGAGAAATCAAAAATTAGAATCTTGGTAAATAGGTTAACAAGCAATTAAATGAAAATAACTTAACGAAAAAATCACTTAAATCTCAAATTGGGATAAACAAAACCTAGGGTTACAGTTCATATTTCTAACACAATCATATGATCCTTGTTACATCTATTGCGAGTCTTTTGCATAAATTATAGAAAATAGATAAAATTGGGTACTACCTACTTTCACTAGCGCATTGCCCATATCGTCGACGAATAATCTGTTGACTTTTGCATCGTCTGGATCATTATTCGATGATTCCATACTTTTTCCTAGATATATGTTTTCTCAAATTCGTCTACCGACTTTCGCATCATCTGAATTAGGTTGTTTAAAAATCTGCGCTCGAGTATCAACACATATCCTTTCAGGCTAGGGTCGATACTTGAGAACCACTTACTTTCATAACGAAGTTTGAATGCATGAACTCACATTATAAAATAATTTTAATTAAAATTCTAGCAATCGATAGTAACAGATCATACGATAGGTCATAAAATAATTTTAATTAAACCTCTAGTCCCTAGAGAACTACTCACTCACGGTGAGGCCAGTCATAATGACAAAGTTGTTCATTATCAAACTCATATAAAACAAACATATGAATAATAGAAAGATAATGAATTATAAAGCCTAAATTATGATTAAACATTGTTCAACAATTGCTCCCTTTTAAACTTGAGTTATAAAGAAAAGTAGAACAAAAACATGTAGAAAATTAGGAATGAAAATTGTGACAAAAGTTGGGAACCTTAAACTCATAACAGGCTATGAATTTTATAGCAAAAGTTTAAAGTGAAAAATATATTTGGTTTAATGTGAAATATTGAGATTTAATACAGATCTAATAATGCCTAAGAGCCACAAATAAGAGGATATCATTCAATTTAAGGAAGCAAAAACAAATGTTCAAGTTTGTCTCTCCTTCCTACTACGACCTGTAGCAGCTACTATGGGTGGCCGTAACAGGTCTCTGAAACTTCTAGTAGAAGGCATCAAATAGGGAAGCTAGGGTTTCTTGTTGCTACGACCGCGTATCAGTTGCTATGGGTGGCCGTAGCAACCCCCTGATTTTTGTTTGGGAGAAATTGTGAAATTGTCATTTTTGCTTGTCTTTGATCCCTCTTTGTCTTGAATGTTCATTAGATTATGAATTTAACTAGAAAACACAAATAAAAGCATAAAACGTGATAAATGAAAAAAAAAACTGAACAAAATACAATAAAATACAAAAGAAAATGTCACTTATCAATCATCACAATGGATATATTCCTCCATGATATCTTGAAGACCCAATGGACCTAGATCACCAACCTTCTGAGAATTAAGATGCAAGAGTATTAAAGGGAATGAGACAACAACAATAGATATCATCTTTCCTAATTCAATAATGGTCACCTCCAAAATTTTGCTAGAGTTGTTCACCTTCATTTCTCGAAATTAATTAAATAATTTCTCTCTAATAAAGTTAAATTATTCTTTCAATATGACTATTATACAATTTATTTATTAAATATTCCTTTTTAAATTTATTTAAATATATAATATTATAAAAATTTATCAAAAAAGTTAATTATCAATAAAGATTTTATAAGAATCTTTTCATAAGTAATGAACTTATGATAATTTATTCAAAATAACTTTAAAATTTAATAGTTTTTTTTTTATTTTTTAAATATTTATAAATTTTAATAAGAATCTATTTACAATACTTTTTATTTGAAGTTTTTTCTTAAAAGTATATTTTACCAAATTTATCTTTTTTTTTTAATTTTCTATCAAATGCTCATATTTTAAAAAATGATTAAATATATTTATGATCATCCTAAATATTATAAATTTTGTTTTTAGTATCTCAAAATACTGCCTTTAAAGAATGGTTTTTCTAAGATTTTTCATCCATCTATTTATCTCTTATGCAACTTAGCGACATTTTTTAAAACATAGAGACAGAATTAATAATAGTTTATTAATCAGCAACTAAATTAACGACACTTTTAACATTAAGAACCAAAATTTAAAATATTTAGGAGGATTACAAACATATTAAAATTTTTAAAAATCTATAACAAACAAATATCTATCGTATAAATCTAAATATTTTAAAAAAAAACTATTTCATATTTATAAAAAGTAAAAATTCAACTCTTGTTTAAGAAAACTCTATAAAACTATAAAAATTAATATATGTATTGAAGTTTCTTTGTGTATAGCATTTTCAAAATATAATTTTTTTATAGTATTACATATATTTGATGGAAAAAAATTAAATGACTTCAAATAGAAAAATTCTTAATAGTTTCTTATAAAAAAAGATTTAAATATTTTATCATTTTGCTATGACTTTTCTAAATATCAAATTTTTTGAATAATCAATAAAATTTTAACTTTGAGACACAAATAAAAATATCTAGAATGAAGATATAAATATTATCAAAGAGATTATGATCAAGTATTTGGTAGTGTTTAACTAATATTAATTTATTAAATATAATTCTATCAAAATATTTAGAAATTCATTTGTTATACCTTTTTTTAATATCATTTTTTAGCATAGCATATATTTAGTAAGAAAAAATTCTTAAAAGAAAAATTATATTAAAATACTTTAAATAGATTCTTATCAAAATTATATTCAAATAATAACTTTTTGTAGATGTTAAAATTGTAAAAAATCTAAAAATATTTTAAAATTTATTTACTAAATAAATAGTATAAATTTCATATTTAAAGAATCATTTCATTTTTTTCTAAAATATTTTTTTAACTAATATTAAAATTTGAGAGTAATTAATTAAATAATACAGTTGCTCACATATTTATTAAAATAAGATAAAGTTTAAACCATAAATTTAATATAATACAATATAATAATTATAATTGAATAAAAGCCAACAAATACTATTATTTTTATTAACTTTTATTAAACATGGATAATGAAATGTTGAATAAACTAGCCAGTTTGTCTGAACAATTTAACAATATCTCCTGCTATTGTTGCTACAAGTATGATTTCATTGTTGTCATCAGTAACTGGTGCGGGAGGGGGGTCGATTCTTTTTCCATGAAAGTTAACCTCACATTCATTGGCTTTCACTACAACATCATTTGCAGCATCTATCGCAACTTCAGGATCTTCTCCTACCACAGATCCTTTGGCGCCTCTATTAGCATTAGATGTTGCAATTTCTTTGTATAATTTTTCACATATCTGAAGTGAATCATATGCGCGAGAGCCGTCAGGAATAGTACTCCCGGCAAGAAGTTTATCGATTTTGGTTATGGTATTCAGTGCTTTGGTTTTCATGATATTGAACATGATTACTGCTAAGTCGTTTAGAGATGCAGCAGGGCTTTTGGGATCGGATTTTAGGTATTGAAGACATTGGGTGTTGTTTAAAGTTCTTTTGCATGTTTCTTCTATTAAGTTATAGGCATTGTTTGGTTGGATAATGCACAAGATGAAAATGAGCAATGTTAGTGGTTTCAACATTCTCATGTGTTTTTTAGAATTCAAATAAATAAATAAAAGGAAGATAGATAGATACAATACAAGTTTGTAAGAGGAAGAGGGGGTGAAGGAATGAATTCTTACTAGGAATCCAGTTATATACTGCATCATAAAATGAGTTTAAAGTATGTATTTATTTTAGTCAAAGTGTAATTTTTTTTAATTTAAAAATATATTCATTGTCTATTATAAGTAAAATTGACTGTTATGATTAATTTAACTTCCGTATATGTTTTCTATATATTCATCCATATTTTTCTCCTCCAAACCACCGCACAAAAATCTGTTATGAATGCTTTCTATATCTTTTCAAATAAAGATAGGAGCTTTATAGAAGGCCATGAAGAAGATAGACAAACTCCCAAGAACTGATTTAATTAGCGTAGTTCTTCCACCAAGCGATAAAAGTTTTCCTTTCGACAAAGCATGTCTAGCTCGAATTTACCCCACCAATGACTTCCAAGTTATAATATGCCTAGGATTATACCTGATAGGTAAGCCTAGAAAGATAAAAGTTTTATCCTCCAACCTGCAAGACAGAGAACAAGCAACAACAGCAATAAAGTGGGGATTTAAATTCAGCCCAATCACACTATTCTTGAAGAAGTTAACTCCTAAGCCATAAACAATTTCAGAGCCTCTTAAAATCGCTTTTATGGCCCAAACATTCTTCTAGCTTCCATCTTCGATGATAAGGGTATTTTAATATCCTAATTTTTATTTTTAAAATTCCACCTCATTTGCATCTTTGTAATGCATCAAGATCACAAAATTGGTTATCTCTTAACCCTTTCATTTTTGAGTTTGCCTTTGCAGAGATCATTAAACTCTATGCCAAAAATGGCCTTTAGCAGCGCTTTTTTTGACCTTTAGCAGCGCTTTAAAGCGCTGCCTAAAGTGGCGCTGCTAAAGGTAAAGGCAGCGTTTTTTTTTGTGGAAAAAGCGCTGCTAAAGGCATCCCTTTTAGCAGCGCTTTTTTACCCCTTTAGCAGCGCTTTCAAAGCGTTGCCTATTCTCCCTCCCCCTCCCCCCCTGTAGCAGCGCTTTTGTAGACCACCCTTTAGCAGCGCTTTTTTAAAGCGCTTTTTTAGACCCCTCCTTTACTAACCTATAGCAGCGCTTTTTTATGCCTATTTTTCTCCCTTTAGCAGCGCTTTCTTGTAAAAGCGCTGTCTATACTTCACGTTTTAAAAAAATTTTTTTTGTAAAATCACATTTTTTATATATTTTTAGACAAACCTGCTTATAACAATTAAATTCCCTGCTTATAATTCAGGCTTTAAACATAACTTGGCCTTTAAACATTGTAATTCAACACTTGGCCTTTAATTCAACACAATATAACTAAACATTGTACATTATACAATAACACTTTGCAATTTACACATAATTAACTCAAGTATAATTTACACATAATTTAAACATTGTACATTATACAATATACAATATACAATTTACACATAATTACAAATCCAATATACATTATAGAATTCTTAACTCAATCATAAATTGACACCATTCTTCCTTAATTTCTTCCAATTTTACTTTCGAGTACGTAGCGCATCTGAATTCATCAAAATACTACATAATATAACAGAACAAGCACGATTTAATACTAATTACTCAGATGAAATATTAGTTAATTATCAAAATGAATCATATAACTCATGAATTGATCCATACCATGATTGGAATCTCTAATTGACCAGAAAGAATGATTTCCTTCATAAAGCGCAGTACAAAATATCCACAGTCAATCCCACCACGCTGACGAGGACACTGTATTAGGAAAAAAGCGAACGAACATTTATCAGGATATATAGTTTAAATAGTTTTATAAGTAGAACCACTATAACAGTCAAACATGGGAAAATATACCTCCACTCTGATCCAGTTGATGTTGCTAGCCCTGCTTTTTGGCACTGTTGCATCTCTCTGTGCTCTGTATATTTGTATAACTCTAACATAATATAAACACATATTTAGAACAATGTCACATAATAAATAAACATATATAATTATTCAGAACACTATACATCATCACTTACGTATCAACCATGTTCTTCAGATTTTCATATTTGTTTGTATCGCCATCCAATGAATCTATATAATACATTATTTCTTTAATCTGATTAATTGCGACCAACAACCAGTGACCACTATAAAATAAGACAACAGTTTAGACGGAAATGTTATATAATATGGCAAAAATCGAACAATTATAAGAAATGAATTTAGAATAAAAACTAACCCATGGCCAGTATTATATGGCAACATAAACAACTTCTCTGTATTCGCACCCATAAATCTCTGGACTGTGTACTCTTTGACTGCTTCTGGTGTCTGGTCTATTGTCCGTGAGTTGACACTGCTAGCAGATAAGAATGCGAATACTGAAGTCAAATCAGCGGGGACCAACAACTTGTCATACAAGCGCCTAAAAAAAATATAATCAACATTAGATTATTCAGTTAAACGAGCGAATTTTAAAATGTTCAATTATCTAATTAAAATGGATCGAAGTACCTGATGTAGGAATGCATAACCCCGACGCCCAATTCTAAATGTTTGAAAACCTGGTCGAAATCCTCCTTAGCAAGTGTTTCGGAATATTCAAAACCGAAAATACCTTGATCCATATGTATTAGACGGATTCCGCCCTCAGGCACGTCTGTTGTCCCTACATATGTTTGAAGGCACGACCTAAATTGAGGAACAAATGCTCTTTTTGTCTCAACCTTTTTTTTGGGCACCTTGGAAGTTTCAGGCATGTTTCCCTTGCTGACTTGTTGCGACTGCTGATCAAGAACCTAAAAGTCATATATAAGTTCAGTAAATAATTTATAATAAAATAATCACTTAAACTGTAGTACTATTACCTGTAACTTTGATGCAGCTGAATCGGTATCCCGCACAATAATTTTATCATCTTTTGTTTTGGATTTTGTGGGAGTCTAAGATCATCATGTCAATAAGAAAGTGTAAATGTCAGAATAACTTTCATGTATGGGTAATAAAACATTGGAATATTACAAGGTTCAACCTACCTCATCATCCATGAAAATGAGATTCGCCGGCCATGCTACATAAGCTCCTATCGCGTCTCCCACCACTGTTGCGTCTGATACATCGTCTGGCATAGGCAACAACGCCCCCCCCCCCTCTAATGCAATATCAACAGATACTTTCAAAAATCCAGCAGGGAGGGGTTTATGGTGAAGTAAGTCTCCCAGGGTGTTATGCACCTTTCCCTTGCCAACCATGCGATAAGTCGGCGACGATAAATATAGTCGACAAGGTGAAATGCCCTAAACAAATAATGATCGGTTAATGTGTCAATTAAGAAAAATGTGCTAAATTAATTTCAATGTAATATATACAATTACCTCTGGAAGCTTCTGCGGACAACCGATACTATCTTTGTCACTAGTAGCTTTACCGGCCTCTGGAGCGCGCCTTTCGGACATGTATCTCTCCTTATCCTTCTGTAATTCACGAATTTGAGCTTTCATTTCCTCCAAAGTAGCCATCACTTCTTTATTGGTTGGATTTTTTTCCTTGGCTGCTTATACAGTTTGGATGGAGTGACACCAAATCCCTTGCCCCTCACACGCCCAGAGTACTCAGGAATATTCAACACCCGACTCAATAAACTCCTGCAATCATCGTCTTCAGCAGGAGTTATAGTCTGGGATAGGGACTCCTGAAATATAGATAAAAGCATATTTAAATATTTTATACACTTTGTTCAAACACTTTGTTTAAAAACTAATGTTGTACTTACACATTGTTCAAACACTTGTTGAACTTCTTCTTGGACGGCTCCATCTCTTCCCACCCGGGCAGCCTTCCATACGACATGGTCCGGAAGAGATGTCGCATCACTTTTCTCCTCTTCCAACTACGCATTAAGACGAACAATAAAGCATTATATCCTATTATGTATACTTACTATTTTTTGTAAATAGATCATATTAAAGCATATATATGCACTTACTAATTTTTGTTCTAAGCGTGCATATCCCAAACGCCCCTTTCTATATGGATACGCAGGGTTTGATGCCCGTTCCCGATTTACGCCACTCTTAACCTGAAAAAACAAGTTTAAGTCATATCAGTTTGTTTGTGGAATATGTATATATACTATACATTGTTCATGATAAGTTGTACTTACTTCAAATTCTTTGGTTCTTCGCTTCGCAACAAATGTCTTCCATTCTGCATCCAAAATCAAATCAGCGTACTTCGCTGGACGCTCCGACTCTACAAAGTTGCCATCAAAATCTTTAAGATATTTGTTGGTTAAAAACGCTCTAAATCCCCTCAAGCGTTTTCCGGCCAACTGAATACAATATTTTCTCCTAGAATCCTCAATATTAAAAGATCTCTGCAAACAAATACACATACATATAACATGTTAGTATAATTAATTTAAATATGTAACTGTCAACATAATTAAAAATGATCAAATCTCATACTTGAATCTCGGTCCAAATTTTATCCTTAGCCGCTTTTAATGCAGGAATTCTCCAGTTATCGCAATTAATCGGAACTTGCGAACGTACAACTGCTCCAATATAACTTGTCAGCAGTGCACCATTAGGCTCAACCAACTGATCTCTTTCATTCCAATGGACATCGTACTTTACACCTCTATCTCTCGCACGGATGATACTTTTCATTATCGTTATGCCTCTTTTAATTTCGCCTTCAACGTCTTTGGGTGTTTCTTTTCCATCATGTGATGTTTCCTCGTTGCTGGCCATAATATACCTGTAATTCAGAATAACAACAACAACAACAACAAATATCAACAACAATAACAATAAATGTCATATTAAACAACAACAACAAACCATCTATATCAAATATAAACTATAACACAATATCATATATATCATATATCATATTAACTATATCAAATATAAACTATAACAAACCATCTATAAACCATCTATATCAAATATAAATCATCTATATCAAATATAAACTATAACACAAACCATCTATATCAAATATAAACTATATCAAATACAAACCATCTATATAAACTATAACAAATATAAACCATCTATATCAAATATAAACTATAACACAAACCATCTATATAACACAATATAAACCATCTATATCAAATATAAACTATATCAAATACAAACCATCTATATAAACTATAACAAATATAAACCATCTATATCAAATATAAACTATAACACAAACCATCTATATCAAATATAAACTATATCAAATACAAACCATCTATATAAACTATAACAAATATAAACCATCTATATCAAATATAAACTATAACACAAACCATCTATATAACACAATATAAACCATCTATATCAAATATAAACTATATCAAATACAAACCATCTATATAAACTATAACAAATATAAACCATCTATATCAAATATAAACTATAACACAAACCATCTATATAACACAAATATAAACCATCTATATCAACTATAACAAATACAAACCATCTATATAACACAATATAAACCATCTATATCAAATATAAACTATAACACAAACCATCGATATCAAATATAAACTATATCAAATACAAACCATCTATATAAACTATTTTACATCAACAACAACAACAATATCATATATATCTCATATATCATATTAACACAACAACAAATAACACAACAACAACAAAAACCATCATTGAAAAGATAAAAACCATCTATATCATCAGAACAACAATGGTGAAAAGATAAAAAAAAACAAGAAAAGCAGAGTAAAGCTTCACGTACCGTAACAATGGTGGACCGGCAATGCAGACGGATGGATGAACTCAAAAACGGACGGTGAACGGTCGGTGATGGTCGGAAGGATGATCGGACGGAAGAAGTTGATGGTCGGACGATGAACAGTGGTTCGTTCGTTCGTTTTCGTTCGCCAGAGAAAGAAGAAATGTGTTGCGTGACTGTTCTGATTCTATTAAAATTCTGGAGGGTATTTTAAAATTATAATATGAATACCTATAGCAGCGCTTTTAAAGGCCTTTAGCAGCGCTTTCATAGGGTGCCTTATCAATTCCATATAGCAGCGCTTTATATAAAAAGCGCTTTCTAAGGGTCCCCCTTTAGCAGCGCTTTTGAAAAGCGCTTTCGTAGGCCCCCCCTTTAGCAGCGCTTTTTAAAAGCGCTTTCTTAGGCCCACCATTTAGCAGCGCTTTTTTAAAAGCGCTGTCTTTGGTAGGCGTTTTTTTTCTTTTTTTTTTTACTGGCCCTTTAGCAGCGCTTTTGTATAAAGCGTTGTGTTTCTATGCGCTGCTAAAAGTGATTTCTGGCGTAGTGAAACATATCTTTATGTCTTTTATCATTTATTGTACTTATATGCTTTAATTCATTAACCACTAATCAAAATACAAAAATATTCCTTGTCCCTTTTGTTTCTTTTGCAAGGTAGGGTTTCGAATCAAAAGCATTAAGTGGTTGTCTCCTCAGCTAGGGTTGAGTTTCTCAAGTCAAAGTATGGTCCACCAATGATTTTCAAAGGCTACTCATTAAAGCATGACCTATAATCTCAAAGCATGGGGTCTCAAGCATTATTCAACTTCATTTGATCAAGGACATTTCAAAGTTTGATGGCTTGTTTCTCAAGAAATTTCAAAGGTTCATGTGTTTATTTCCATGCCTTCATCAACAAGTTTCCTCAAACTATTGTATGTTTCATCAGGGGACAATCAAGAATGCATCATTTTGAGTTCATATGATCATCATTGTGCCTTGAAATGCAAGAAAAAATTCCAAGGTTGCAAGTTTGTCCAAAGAGGTTTGACTAAAAAAGTCAACATTTCAAGTCCAAGTTCAAGACTTCATAATTCCTTCATACTTCAACATTTTTTATTGCTTCTTTAGGAAAATGACTCTTCTTGACATTACCTCCCACTTCTATTCACAAGTCAAGATCTAATTATGCTTGGAAGATCATCAAAATTTTGGAAACATTAGAGGTCATCTTTTGGACTTAGAAAATTTTGACCTAAAACTCAAGTATGGTATGCCTATGTTCCAAAGATCATAACTTCTTCAACTTTCAAATTTTATGGGCTCTCCTTTTTTTTCAAATATTCTTCTTGATGTCGTATACAACTTTTGTTTAGAGATCAAACATCAATTCATGCTCCAAGGACCTCAAATCTTGAAGGATATTTGTGCACAAAACTAGGTCATGACCTGTTTGACCTAATGTCAGACCAAATTTTCAATAATTTTTTCTCAACTTTCCAAACTTGCCATTTTCTCACCAGACATCCAATTCAGTTAATTATTTTTGCATTGTCTTCCTTTTCAAGAAAGGAATATTTGGCTCAAAAAAATCATAAAATACATGAAGGAATTTCATTTAGCCTCTGTTGGAACAAGGTGAGATGAACTTTGCTCACACCGTGACCTACAATTTTGGAAAGAGTGTGTACTCTCAACTTGAGGACCACAACACATGTCCAAATTAATTCTAAATGATAAAAAAAATTTTGGTACAACTTAAAATGACTTGAATGAGCTTATAATGACACTTTTGATAGGCAATTTCACACAAGCAATGACCTCACTCACTTCCCTATAAATAGAGGATCAATTCCCCTTCATTTACAAGCTTGAATAGCCAAAGAAACCCTACTTCCATAGAACCTGAAACCTCTCTCAAACCAGATCTTCATTTTTTCAAAATCAAGCTTGTTTCTCTTTGTTTTTTGCTCATAATCCACCATCGGTCTTATCTGAAGCTAACTGAAGCACTGTTGTGACTTGAAACAACTTGAATCCAAGCTTTCCATTTCACCATTGTTGAACCTTTGAGGTTCGACTTGAAAGGTAGATAATTGTAAAATTACACCTCAAACTAGTTATCGGTAGCTCCATCTTGCTTCACTAATCAATAACCTTCTCTTACCTTGTATTTATATTTCATATTTGAAATTTAACTTTACTTTCTAGTTTTAGGGTTCTTGAGTTTTCTGAGCAAATTCTCCATGCTCAGAGCAAATCAACTGCTCTAAAGCATGGAGACATGAACAATGATGTATGCTTATGCTAAAACATGTGGAGCTTTGGCTTAAAACAACAAGTTCATGGTTTTGTAAAATCAAAGGAACCGAGGTAGAATATGAAGTGATTCCTTCGTGTTTCAGCTTTCGCTCCAAAATTTAAATATCCTTGCCAATCTTGTGTTGCCACACTTTTTTTAAAATTGTTTTGTCTGTTTTGTTCAAGTGATGTGATCTTAATGTGAGCGTGTGTTTCACTTTTCATCTGGATCCTTGGATGTGTTTAAAATAAATATGATGGCCACGCGTGTGTGTGCTTTCTAACCATTGATCAGATCTAGTGGTTCAGGTTTTTTGCTTCTTTTAAATTTCACTTTTATTGTTTTTTTAATTCCATTTTCTTCTATAATTTTCTAAAAATATTTTCTATCTTATGTGCATTTTTTCATATTTTTACTTCATGATTTGACATTTTTCTTTATTTTTCACATTTTCATGCATTTTAATTTGTTAAAAAAAATATTTTTATGCATTTTAAAAATCTCCAAAAAAATTTTTGTGATCTTTGACTTGTTTCTAACTTATCTTAATTTTCTTGAGCATTTAGTATTTGTTTAGAGACTTCATCTTGATTCTCTCATTTATTTCCATTTTAAAAATCTTTTTCATACATTTTTAATTTTTTAATATTGCATTTTATCTTGGTTGCTGGTTGTTGTCTTGGATCATGGTTTCGTGATCAAATTTTCTCAATTTCAATGGACTTTGGGTGTTGATGAGGTTGGATGAATCTTCATCAATTCAAATCTATCATTAAATGAATCATTGATTCATTTTTGGTGCTTTGGATTGATGATAGGTTTAGTGCCTTAGTCCACCAAGAAAGGTGGTTGAAATTGATGATAAATGGATCTCAAGCCTTGATTCAATTTGGTTCCTCTCTTCATATTTCCTTCTCCTTCTTTTTCTTTTTATTTTCTCTTGATCGATTGGATGATTTGGTATCCATCTTGTTCATGATGTTTGAATTGATACTTGATGAACTTTCATCATTTCAAATCTACCATTCAATTAATTAGTGATCATTGGAGGTACTTTAGATTCATGTATAAGTTTGTCCTAAGTTATCATGAAGGATGATTGATGTAATGGACCAATCTCCTTGCCTTAGTGCTTGATATCTCCTTGGTTTTTACTTGTGCTACATGTTTTAGGAGTATGATTTCTATCATATCTCTAACATGTATGGTATATAAATAGTTATTGACCGATCTTCCATAGTATGATCTTCCTAATATATTATGCTACGATTTCTTAATATAGCGTTAAATTTGTCCCGAATCGATTCATTAACATTAACACTAGCAATATTATTGTGCTAACTTTTATTTTATGCCATTTACTTTTCTTGCACCTTTAATATTTGTTATTTAACTTCTTACTCTTTACATTATGCCTTTACTTTTAACATTTACATTTCATTTTTTTATATTTATGCTTATTTTTTCTTTGTCCACTTGAACTTTTCTTTTTCTTTTAAAGACATTAATAAAGGAAAAACCCCTAAAAAAATTGTAATCTCTCTTAGACTATGGCTATTATCCTTTGCTTGACTTGGAGTTTGACATATGGACTTAGAGTTAGGCTTCCCATGCTTGGAAGTGGTTACCTGAAACTTGGAAATTCATCTTATGCCATGCTTTTCCTAAAACCTTGAGTTCCTCTGATACATGTGGCTTTGAATCAAGCTTGGATGTCTTATCTGTTTGCTGAGACTTTATTTGTCAGGATCATCTTGTGTTTATCTACTTATTGTTTGTGGCTTACTCCAAAGGAATGAGATTTTGTTCTTGACTCTTGTCAAGTTTTGGCTAGATTCTAGTTAGTCCACTTGCATTCACTTGCACTTTATTGCTTTTAGTAGGATAGTCTCTTCATCTCTTCCCTTCTTAAATTTTCAAAATCTCCTCCCTTTTTCAAAACCTTCTTGTTTTCAAACTTGAACCACTTTCTCAATAAACCTTGAATTTTGTCAAGTGATTTTCAAACCTTTTTTCTTAAATAAATTTTATTTCATATTAAGCATATCAAAACCATTTCATAAGACGTAAAAAGCACACAACTCATTCAAACTATTTTGTGTCCTTTGTGCATTTTTCTTTTTTAAAAACCTTTTCCCAAGGCTTAGACATGAGTCATTTTCATAGATGAGTTGTGATTCTCCTATCCCCATAGTAATGTTTGATGTTTATTTCTTTCCACTTGAGAGATTTAATGGCATACTTGTTGGTTTCTATCCAAGTTGGAGCCCTTCTCCATAGTGATGCAAAGGACTATTTTCACATACTTGTGGGTGATTAGTTGAGTTTTCTCCTTAAAATGGAAAATTATCTTTCCATTTAAAATCAATCAAAACAAACTCTTTTTTTATTTTTACCATGAACTACGAGGTTTTGGTCCTCCATTGCACTTTGTGGGTACGTTGGCACAAGGAACAAGAAGTCTTGTCAAACACCAAAAACCATAAAAAAATATTTCTCTTCTCATCTCTCCAATCTTTTGCAAACAACCCTTTTTTAAGGCAAATATAGATTTTAAAGAGGTTCCTATAGAGTAATATACATATTTTGGGTGCTAACACCTTTTCATTGGATAATTAACCCCCTTACCCTTTGTCTCTCTGTTTTATTAGTTTTGTTTTAAAACTCTTGTAGATTTTATTCGCTCTTTTCTCATTCCTTTGGAAAAAATAAAGTGTAGTGGCGACTCTTGCTTTATGAGTTGAGTTAACCAATAACTTAATCTTAAATTGTTCTCCTCTACAGGTATCATCCGCAAATTGAAGAATATCAACTTTACAAGCCTCACTAAAAGATAACCCCTTAAACTATCCAATTTCTATTGCCTTCCAACCAAGCCCGTTAAGCCTTCCGCTACCAAAATGAAAAGGAAGGGAGAAAGAGGATGTCCCTGCCTCAAACCCCTTTCCACTTTAAAATCCTTCGTAGGGTTGTCGTTAACCAACACTGACATGTGACTAAAAAAGACTAAAGTTTTCATCCACTTCAACGAAATAGCTCCAAAGTGCATGGTCTTCATCATGAACTTAAGGAAACCCCATCTGACCATATCATACGTTTTCTCGATGTCAACCTTGAATATGATACATTCTTTTTTCTCTCGAGTAGGATAGTCCACCGTCTCCTTTGTAATGAGCACCCCGTCCAAAAGTTGTGTACCCGGTACGAAAGCAGACTAACTACAAGATATCAAAGACCCCAAAACTCCTTTCAAATGGCTAGCCAACAGTTTCAACAAAATTTTATAAAGACAACCAAAGAAACATATTGGTTTAAATTAATCCAAGCTAAGTGTATTAGGATTCTTCGGAACCAAGGTCAAAAAAGAAGAAGTTATCAATTTAGAGAACTTATCCTTGCTGTGAAAATCCTTAATTAAAGTAGTTATGTAATCTTTCAAAAAGTGCCAACAGTTCCTAATGAAAACGAAATTTTAACCATCCAGACATGGGCTTTTCGACCCCTTACAACCCCAGAGGGCCTCCTTGATTTCCAAATCTATAAAATCAGCTTCAAGAAGACCAGACTCCAAAACTGTCAAAGATTTAAAATTGGAACCTTCCAGAACTGGTCTTCCCGATTAGTTTCCAAAACATTTTCCTTAAAATTACTCCTAACCTCCTCCTTTATCTCCCTTATGTCTTCTAAAATACCTTTAACGGTCAGAATGGAACTGATGAAGTTGCACCTTCGCCTCCCTTTAATCACATTGTGAAAATTCTATTCAACTCACTGTCTCTAATCCAGTTAACTCTAGATTTTTGGATGAGAATCCGATCTTGATATGCAAGGCTCCTCCACAAAGAAGAAACAACTTCACTTCTTTTTTCCACCAAGTTCTCCACCTGTTCCTCCTTACAATGTCCTAATAAGTCATCTGCTACATTGATAATATTTTTGTTATCCTCCACCTCCATGTTGATTATGAAAAAGACTTCATCATTCTATTTCCTAAGGCACCCTTTAAGCAGTTTGAGTTTTTCCTTAATCACAAAATCACTTCTCTCTCTCACCCTTAATTTCTCCCACTCTTTCTCTACAAAACTGACAAAATCTTTATCGTCGAACCAACAATCAATTAACCTAAAAGGTTTTAGACCTTAGTCAGATTTATTAAGGATAAGCCAAATAGGACAGTGATCGGAAACGTCTCTCTTGCCAATCAATTGGCCCATAATATCCCATATATTAATCAAAGAGCCACACACTAGAAACAATCAATTCTAATCATAGACCCACCATCTCCACTAAACCAGGAGAGTTTACTACCCTTACAAGGAACATCAACAAGATTAAGGTCATCAATGAATTCTGAAAACTCCCTCATTTTAGATGCTCTATTAACATTCCAACTTCTTTTCCTTTCCTTCGAATTAATAGTGGAATTGAAGTCCCTTCCGATGCACTAGTCCTCATCAACAAACTTCTGCTTCAGAGCCCCTATTTCCTTTCAAAATAACCTCTTAAGATATAAAAAACACGAAGAATACACGTTAACAATGTAATGGAAAGAGTTCTTCCAACGAACCTTCAACCCCAAGAAACCATTGCCCTTAAAAGAGAAAATCGGCTCAATTCCTTCCATTAGCTTCCTTCCACAGAATCAACAGACCCCCTGTCTGACCTAAAGATTCAGAATGTGACCAACCCACATTCTAATGAAGGCAAAAACTAGACACCACCTTAGAATCTACTATCTTAATCTTTTATTCCTAAATCAAAAAAAAAAAAAAGATCAGCCTTACCCGAAGTAATAACAGTGTCGATTCTTCTCCTCTTGATCTTGTTTCCCTCTCCTCTAACGTTGAAAGATCCTATCATCGTTTGACATGATTAGATGATGCCTTTAAACCCAACATGTTCTTCTTATTGTTCATTTCCATCACCTCAATCTTCTTCCTGTAATATCTTCCATTAGCCTTAGGAATAATCCCCAAATTAGAATTTTTATTCTAAACTTTCTCCTCCACATTTGAATCCATGTTACCCCAAAATCTAGAGTTTCTCTGACAAATATTTGAGTCGTTCGTAGATTCACAACAAAGAATATCTCCTCCTATAAAATTTGTCTTTTTCTCAGGTGAACTAGGAACAAATTCCACTTCAGCCAAAGGAACGAGAATGATAGAAGATGAATGACCTTATTTTACTTTTATGAACCCTCTTAGTTTTTTTCCTTGTAAGAATAGTATTACAATGAAAACCAACCGAACCGATGAAAACCAACCGAACCGATGTAAAATTTGAGAAACGGTTTGGATTGACTCGGTTTGCGGGTTGATTCAAAAAGATGAAAGGGGTTTCGAAGGATCTTCACAGTCGGATTCGGACGTTGGTTTTGGATCCGTCAGAAATTCAATTCTACCGAAACAATAATTCTTACATGGGAAAGGCCCAATCTAATCCTAGCCCAGTCCAGCCCAGTATGAGGAATTATATCATGTTCTGCTTTCAATCCAACACTAAATTTGTTTCTAACCTAAATCTACACCGTCTTCAAACTGTATTACTGACCGACGAGTATCGCATACTACTTCTCTGTTTGTGTTTGTGCCTCTTTCACCATTTTCGTGGTTCAATCTCCTTGGATCATGTATATTTATGTATCGTGTTCGTATCCTCTCCACCTCCATGTCACCGCGACCATTCGACCATAGGTTTGTTCTACCATCTCTATATCTTAATTATTTTGAGGTATGTGTTAAAGTTAAAATCATTTAGAGTTTGTGTGTTTTAAATTCTTTTAAAAACCTAATTTTTATTTTTATTTCTCTATGTTTAGACTTTATTTTTTCTACAAATCCTGATATTATTTGGTTGTTGTATGTTTGATTTAAGTTTTGTATTTAATTTTTGCGTTCTCTTGAATTAAAATGGATGATTTACTTATTTTGTTTGTTTGAAATGTGTATGAACATCACTACAAAGATATTTGTATGTGGGAGGGACTGCTTCTTGCTTCAATTTTTGTTGATCTGCTTGGTAATCTTCACTCTATCTGCAGAAATTTTAGGATAACTTCACTCTATCTGTGTGAAAATTCTATTAATTAAGCATATTAACCATACAGTTTTTAGATGTTTAACTTTTGCTAAAATAGATTGCACTTTCTCAAGGGTCTGTTAATTTTGTATTTGACAGAAAAGAAGTTGAGAATAGTACAAGTAAGTGATTAATTAACTGAACTTCATTGTTTATAAGTTGTCTCCTAAAAAAGAAGTTAACCCTTTTTTCTTTAAGGAAACATTTTCTTGTAGGGTTATACTCAACTCATCAATAATCAAATTTAAAGGTTAGTTTATGATATAATATCCAATGTTATTTTATTTTTGTTTGGATACATTGTTTGAGGCTTTAATCCATTGCAACTTTATAGTTAGTCAATACATTAACTAATTTTTCTACACATATCAAATTTTAAAATGAAATAAATGGATTAGAGTGGAATATACGCAGAGTGTTATGCCAACCTCTATGCATATCAATGTACAGGATCTCGTTTTACTTTCCAAAGATTGATATTAGTTTTGACTATTGATTTTATGAGAATACTAATACATGTATAATTTTCTTTATAGATTCACTTCTTTTCTTTATAGGTTCATTGTTGTAGCAAGTTGACCTTTGATATTCATAATCAGTTACTTTATAAGCATTTTGAGGTGACTTTTTAAAGGAGAATTCTCGCTATATATTTCAATAAAAAGTGTTATTGATTTAGTTATTTTTATAATAATGATTATGAGATATTTTTTGAGAAATTTTACAGAATAACCTTGTTTATAAGAATGTATACTCTAAGATAATGTGAATAATTTGGTTAGAGGTTTTACATTCTTATTCTGTTTATTTACCATGTTTATCCTTTGTTATAAAAGATTATGAGTCTTAATGTTAGGATGTTAAATCAAATATAAATATTAATTATAGGAAATTATTTATAGTTATAGTATAATTATGTAAATAAATATGCTAATTAAATTTAAATAGCATTAAAATTGTTACTATTTATCAATTTTAAACTTTATTCAATATTAATTTATTATTTGTAGAATTGTTATTATTGTTTTGACTAGGAGAGTGGATTGTTGGTATCATATTTGATTGGGTTTATATTGTTGGCAACTATTTGAGATCTGGAGTGGTGTTATGTTCTTTGCTTATGGCACAATTGAGCCTTGGTTCTTTGTTTCTTCAGGTTCTGCAGTGTATGGATTGTGGAGTGGTAATTTCATACCTTTAATCATTCGCATCATGACATATCATGTACATTTAGCATGCTTCCGGATCTTTATTTGTTACCTTTATCTTGCTTGTTAAATCCAGTTGTCACCAGCGTCTTTCGTTGACCGATACTTGATTATCACCAACGTTTCTACCCCAGTTGCCACTGATTTATCTCTTCAACTTATGGATGGTTACCTGCTTTCCCTTTGAAGTCTGGTCGTTACTAGAAATCTTCAGAAAAGTCCAGTAGTGATTGCAATTATTTGAAAGTCCAATGGTAATTGGCATTTTATTTGAAATTCAGTGGTGACTGACATTGTTTTAAAAAAGTCCAATGGTAATTGGCATTCTATTTTGAAAGTCCAGTAGTGACTAGTATTATTTGAAAGTCCAATGGTAATTGGCATTCTATTTGAAATCCCAGTGGTGACTGGCATTGTCTTAAAAAGTCCAATGGTAATTGGCATTCTATTTTGAAAGTCCAATAGTGACTGGCATTATTTGAAAGTCCAATAGTAATTGGCATTCTATTTGAAAGTCTAGTGGTGACTGGCATTATTTTAAAAAAGTCAAATGGTAATTGGCATTCTATTTTGAAAGTCCAGTAGTAACTAGCATTATTTAAAAGTCCAATGGTAGTCTATTTGAAAGCCCAGTGGTGACTGACATTGTCTTAAAAAGTCCAATGGTAATTGGCATTCTATTTTGAAAGTCCAGTAGTGACTGACATTGTTTGAAAGTCCAATGGTAATTAGCATTCTATTTGAAGGCCCAGTGGTGACTAGTATTGTTTTAAAAAAAGTCCAATGGTGATTGACATTTCTTTTAAATGTTCAATAGCCATTGGCAATTTCACATGACTCTGTTATAGTTTGATTATTAGTTGTTACCCACGTTCCCCATGAAGTCCAGATCTCATGGGAATTTTCTAAGTCCAATTCACTTGGCATATTCCAAATTTTGGTTTATCATATTTTCTTTTCATATTGTTTCTTAAAGATCCCGTTTGAACTCTTCACTTTAAGGAAATTCTTAGTTTTGTCTGATCTCTTGTTAGAAGATCATTATCGTCTTGTTCGATTCTCTTGTCAGGGGTTAACGCTTTGTTTAATTCAACCCCCAATGGATACCACTTGTTTGGCTTTATCTCCATGGAGAATCTTCCTCTAGAGTGTCATCCTGGTCATGTTTTAACCACTTTAGATTTACCTAGTGTTGTTGTGATCCCCAGTGAGTAGTTACTTATTATGGTGACTCTCTCCTTGTTTGCTTTTGCTTTTGTCTACACTTTTATATTTAACATCACATCATGCTAGAGTTCATGGAATGTCAACATTCACATAGTTCTTTTTGTCCTTTACTTAGCATTTCATCTAAGGGCAAAAATTTTAGTTTTCTATATTTAAATACCCTTCGCCCTGATTTTATGAGGATTATCATCGCTCACGTCATTCAAGAAAGATATTTAAATAGAGACAACTGTCATACCCCAAATTTTACCCCTTAGACGTCATCAACATCGGCATGGAGCATCATAGGTCAATCATCCTTGCATCACTAACCAAATCATCAAGCTTTGTTTCTTTTGTTTATTTTGTTGAAATTAGGGTTTTATGGAGAAGAGGAGGAAGCTTTGATGAATCATGAGTTGAGTGGGAAATCAAACAAGGAGGTCCTCACACATTCATGAGTCCCTAAGAGGTCATTTGGTTCAAAGAAATCCAAGTAAAGAGTTTCTTAAGTGAATAGGAGAGGCATTGACTTCATCTGATTCAAAAGTCAATTGTGGCATCAGAAAAGTCAACTCTTGAGTTTTTTGGCCAACCCTAAGCTTTAGAGGTCTTAGTCTATGATCTCATGTGTTTGTATTATCAAAAGTCAAGTTGGAACAGTAAAATCAGGAGATTTGAAGAATTAGGGTTTCTTGATGAAAATTTCTAAGTTAAAAGTCAACATTTGAAGTGAGTTTCAAGGCCAAATTCAAGATGGTTCCAAGTGTAACTTATATTGGTCATCAAAATTAAAGTTGTATATAATCTCTTTAGCTTTCTTTTGATACCAATAACTCATCAAGATCATTTTTATAACTCAAGTTATGATGTTTTCAAGTGGAGGTCAAAGTAGGGCAAAACCTATGGCAGCATTTTTGCAAGAGCTTCTAACCAAGGCCTCATGGGTTTCTTGACCTCAAATCAAAATTCAGACAACATGAAAGTTATTCCTCATGATCTAAGCTTTCTAAGCATATAAAGAAATCCTCAATTGGATCAAGAAGTGAAAAGTCATGGCATCACAAAGTTTGGTGATTTTGGGCACAAGTTAGGCAACTTGCCTTAGTTGTCAAGGCACCATAAGTCATGTTTTTGCTCAACTGTCCACTTTTATTTTTGATAGTTTCAAATCCAAAAGTTTACAACATAAAAGTTTTTCTCCTTCGTCTCAGCTTTCTAAGCATCTAAAGAACTCCTCAATTAGAATTCTACAACTCAAGATATGATGTGATGAATATGGGTGCCAACAGCTGCCAAAACTTGCCAAAGGCATGACCAGGTCACGCATGCCAAACCCTAGGCCAGAGTGTTGGACCATTTTTTATGTCCATTTTTCATAATGTTACAAGCTCCAAATCAAAAAGTTTAAAACATGAAAGTTGTTCATTTACATCTCAACTTTCCAAAGAACTTGAGATCTCCTCATTTGAGTAATTATCCATGGAGTTATTGTGTGCCAAAGTGAGCTTCCAATCATGTCAATACTTGTCAAGCTTGCCCAGAGCCAAAACCATTATTTGCCCTAAATCCTTCCAAGACTTTGCAGCACCCCAAATGTTGGTTCTTGTGCACCAAAACCTACAGAATTTGATCCCAGAGTTTTCCCTTTTTAGCTCTCAGCATAGGAACCAACAAAAAGCACAAAAAGCCTCTTGCACACATACTTGAAACATCCCAAATTTGCAGTCACGCCTTGTACTTCCCTCACCTACCTTATGTTGACCTTTCTCTGTCCATAACACTCTAAAACACAAAGCCCCAAGAACTTGAACCATGTTGACTCATGCAGCCCTACATAGGTCACTTTCACTTTTGACCAAAGGTAGATTTTGATTCTTACATCTCTCCAAAACCCTACAATTAAAAGGAGATAGAAAGATAATAGATGACTCATAGGAGAGAGAGCAAAAAACTCAGAGAAAAACCCCCCAAGAAACCTTACTTTCGAGCAAGTCACACAATCACTTGTTTTTGCCAAAACTCATCCAAAATATTTTCCACTCATATGAACTCAAAATCAACTCTATAAACCTTCATTAAACACCAACTCAAACACATACCAACCATAAAACACAAGCTTTAACACCTTCATCGTCATTCATCATCTTCAAACTTCATTTTGCATCAAAGTTCAGGTTTGAAGAAGGAAGGTGTTTCCAACCAAACTACTCATCTATTCCTACTCACTGGAGGCTAAGGAGGCTGAGCAACATCATTTTCCATTTCTGTAAGGCCATTTGAAGGGGCCTTGAACTATCTATAAGAGGTAGACATCTATTCCTTCAAACTCTTCATACTCATGTTATCTCTGCTTCCCATGTGCATAAAAAATGTTCATTATGTTGTTTACTTTGTGTTTGTATCATTACATGTCTTGTATGCATTGAAAATGTTTGGTTTTCATCTATGGTGTTGTTATGGTACCACTAGGTTTGACCAGTTGTCATGATTTGTATGCTTAGTTTTTGGTCATGATAATTGCATGTTTAGATTCCTGGTGAAAAATTCTCCAATTTCGATCTTTACATTTTTGAGTTTCGTTAAGAGATGAGAAAGATATGATGAAGAGAATGGTGGTGCAATGTTGTTTTCATTGGGGGGTCGAGTGAGAAGAAGAAGCGGAGAAGAAGATGATGATGTGGATGTCACTTATTCTGACGTGGCCGAGTTCATCCGCTTTCAGTATATTATTATTTTTTGGTGGCTTATACAACTGATGTATAGCCACCCCAGTGGTAGAGGCTACGTGAATTGGCCTTGGGAGTCTGAGGTTCGAATCCCCCCTTGCCCCAGACTCTTTTGTTCCTTTTTTATTTTCTTGTTTTTGCTTTATTTTACATATTTATTCTATTGTAGTCATAGAGTTACCTAAAGTGCGCAGTGGTTGTTTTGGTAATACTTTGGACTATGAGTAAGACAACGTGGGTTCAAACCTTCCAAGTGCATTTCCTTAGTTTTTTATTCAAGGCATTTTTTATTAAACATGGGTTCAAACCTTCCAAATGTTTATTTTCAAGGCATTTTCATGTGTTTAAAGTTTGTGTGTCTTTTAAGGTTTTAAGGTTTTTTTTTTCTTTTTTTCTTTTGGTGATTCTTTTGGTTTTCCTTAGTCAATTTGAATTGAATGAGTGTTATATGTATTTGGTAAGAAGCTTGGTTATTGTGGTGAGGTTGTCCTCCTTGGTTTTTACTCAAGAGACATCTTTTGTGTGTATGTCCACATATGGTTATACCATGAGCTTCACTTGCCTCTTTGGTCTATTGATTGATCTTTTATATTTGTTGTTTGACTCATCTTTCATGTTTGGTTGGATAACCTATATACCTATGTGTCTTCATGCGGAGTATACCATGTTTATGTATATTTAAATCATGATTTTAATTTTAACATGTCATTGTGTGTATGCTTGTGGTTTTGTTTTGATATGAGCTTTATTTATGGTTCTTGAGGCCATGTTGATACCTTTGATATTTTATGATGAACTTGCTAATCTCCTTTGGTTGTCATCATGTTGAGTCTTTTGCTTTGATAATCTTATTTTAGCATTGATATGCTTATGATGTTATTTGTGCATTTTATGGTTATCATTTCCCTTTGAGTTTTTCTCTATCGTTACTTGTTCTTACAAGTGGGTGCCTTCATCAATTTCCAAAGGAAATATTTGTGGATTTCTTTGTCATCTCCCTTCAATGATAGCATAGTCTTCCTACCATATCTTATGACCTTGTTAGATTCATCATCTTGGCCTTATCAGAGTTATTCTCCCTCCTTCTGGTCTTGTTATAACCAATTGGTTTCATCACTTAGAATTAGGTGTAGAGTTTGTAAACTCTATGTGAGTATCATTGTTATGAGTACTCATTTCCCTTTTGACTTTTGTTAAATTCAACCTTAGTTAGTTTTTCAACTTAGACTTAGGGAGTTTGTTAACTCCATGTGAGTACCATGGTTATGAATACTTATTCCCCTATAGAACCTTGATCGTTATCAAGAGTTCCTCACCCTAGTTAGGAGAACTACAAATTCTCTGATTCCATTCTAGTTAGGATACTTAGGCACGAGATGCGACGTCTTGGCGAGCATACTTAGTGTACATACCCTAGGTCTTTACTTTAGCATTTTCCTTAGAAAGCAAACTATAGCATAACACAAAAATTTACAATAGGTTCCTGTAGAGTACTACATATATTTAGGATGCTAACACCTTCCCTAGGTATAACAAACCCCCGAACCTTAGATCTCTAGTTGTGTTGTTACATATCGCACTTAGGATTTTCTTAGATATTTACCCTTTCCTTTGGATAAATCAAAGCTTGGTGGTGAACTTCATGATTTATAATTCAAGTTAATTAATAGCTTGATATTCGATTCTCACAGCAACATAACCCCTCTGACATTGCTTAACTTTGATATTGTGCGTGAGTTCCATGCGAACACCATTTTGATCGAGGGGCAGATGTATACTTTCAGGACGTATGTCAGAGGGAGGAAGGTATCATTCTCGATATATACGATTAATGAGTATTTGGGTAATCCATTGGTCTTGGTTGGAGGTGAGCAGTACTCTTACTATAGGAGGGTAGCTAGGAGGAATTGGAATTTGGAGAACTTTTTTTTAGCCTTGGCACACCCAAGACGCAAATTTGAGTTGAATGCGGCGGGTAGGCCGAAGATACTGAAGAGGGGTGATATGAATACGACAACTCAGGTTCTTATGACTCTTGTCCTGCATAACATCAGGCCAAGGAGTCATACCTCCTCTATTCTGGTTGACATTTCTTGTATGTTGTACTACATCATGGAGGAGAGGCAGGTTGATATGGCGAGGATCATTTCTGATGAGATCCGAGCCATAGCCGCTAGTGGACATCACTTAGGCACAAAGGTCCCGACTATTTTGATTTTTCGTGGACTTATTATGGGCTTGTGCACAAGAGTAGGTGTTCTGATCACAAGTGTGGTCCATAACACCATTAAGGGGGTAGTGACTAAAACTTAGATTAAGAGTCTTTGCATGTCGAGACTTAACCAACCACCACCATCACCACTAGTCCGCACAGATTAGCAGCCACAGCAGCACGAAGAGGTTCCACCAGTTGACCAGGCTTTTGATGAGCATGTTGCTTGCATGTATACATAGGATATGCATATGGCTCATCAGAGGGCCTTTTCCTTTTTGCAATCATCTATGAGAGCTTTGCATTTGCAGGTTCGTGAGCCGCAGGTTGAACACTATTTCCTGTCTCAGGAGGACTTTGATGTGTTTGTAGCTTGGCCGAGGGACAAGCCTTTTCATTTTCAGAGGGGGCAGGTTCCACCTCAGGGAGATCAGGTACCCTAGCCTGAGGATGTTGGGTATGATGAGGATGCAGGTAGTGCAGAGGATGTTACTGCAGTAGGCGAAGGTGATGGCGATGGAGATGACAATGACGATTAGCGGAGAGACCACAAGGGAGATTGGTTCTGAGGCCAGTTCCGAGTAGTTGATCATGGGTTATCTTATATTTTGTTGTTTTTATATTTATGTCTGAACTTGTTGGATTTTATTGTTATGTTTTTATTGTTTTCCTAGATTATTTTGTACCATCCATGGAAGGATGAGGAACACATGTGCGGCACCATTGTTTTGGTTGTCGCAAATTTTGGCATTATGATATTATGTTGGTATTTTGAGTAGTTTTTTTCTTTTGCAATTGCTAGTTAGTATAATTTTTTATTTTGTATTTGTCCTAAGTTGAAAACTTGAAGGAACTTGTGAACTAATATCAAGATTGATGAATCAATAGGCAATTGAGTGGTAATGATATGATCGAGTAAAGGTACCGCACAAGGTACATTTTTATCGATTTCTAAACTAAGCATAGAAATGAAACTTGTGGTGAGTGTAAGAATTTGTAGTCATTACTTCTTTTGAAATACTTGTTCATTTTTGAATCATTTAGAACATTGCCTTTGTGAGAAAGCTTTCATTGTAGAATATATGCAGGATATCGACATTCTTGTTTGACTCGTTCTTATTATGTTAAAATCATGCATGTGTGTTAGTTTGTGAAAAAGGAAGAAAAAGGTCAAGGCAATTTTTGTGCATTTTGAGAAAAACCATTTGACCAAATAATAGTGATCAATCTACCGTGCGAGTGAATGAGCATTTAATAAACCCCTTTTGAGCCTTCATTTCAAGATCCGAGTGAATAATTGAAATGTGTAAATATTTTGCATAAGAGAAATGTTTTGAAAGGATCTTGAAATTTTGTTGTGAAAATTTTTGAACCCAACCTTAAGTATGGTTGCGTAGTTTGTTCCTTGTCTTAGATGTGTGAGAGCATTCCTAATTATCATGTTTTGGTCGTGATCAAAGTTAGGGAGAAAAAGGTAGATTGAGGCATCATGAAAAAAAAGAGAAAAAAATTAAAATAATGTGTTTTTGAATGATGAAAGAGCTTGAAACAAACAAACAATTGAAAAATAAAGGGAATTGGGCATGAATTGCCATCAAAAAGATCAAAGTTGTAATGATGCTTTATAGAAAGAAAACAAGAAGGTTGAGGTCTTGGAGTGCTTTGATATTGAGATTGGAATGCTCTTTAGGAATAAGTAATTTTGTTTCAATGACTTTGATAAATGACCATTTCTTAAAGCCAAGCCAAGTTACAACCCTAAAAGACCTTGTGATTCCTTCTTTTTCACTCATTAATGCATGTTGTATGTTGAAAGCATAATTCGTGCCAGATGTTTGCATGATTCTTTGGTGAGTGATAAAACCTTATTTTGTTTTCATCCATTGATGAATGTGCGCCTATGTGTGATTCAATTATGAACTTGTATTTCTCAAGAAGTCTTGAAGTGTGTCTTTTGCACTTAGCTTTAGTCTCATCTTCATGAGGAGTTTGGAGTTTGATAAGTTATCTTGTTGTTACTTTTACTTTTTGAACCATGAAATTGTCATTATGCATTTGAGTTGGTTCTGATTTATTGTGCGGGTTCTCAGGTTTGTTTCTAGTTCGAGACACTTTTGTTTGAGGACAACAAAATGATAAGTTGGAGAGAGTTGTTAAGGGAAAAATTGGCATACCTTTGACTTTATTTTATGGCCCTTTCAATTGGTTTTCTTGATAACTTAGTATAATATCTAGTAGTTTTAGTGCATTTATGTAAATTTTAGATTTTCTTGTAATTATTGTGAATTATGATCATTTTGATGCTCTTTGACAGGCCTTCTTGCTTATATTTGATGATAGGAACAATTGGTGAAGAAAAGAAGGCCTGAAAGTTGATTTTCGAAGATTTCGTGTTGGTAAAGTGCGCTAAGCGAGCTTTTTAGCGCGGAACCAGTGTGCCATTTCTGCAAATTCTAGTAGCTAAAGTCTCCAACCGTGCTAAGTGAGTTGCTACCGCGCTTAATGCGATTCCTGGGAAATTGTCTATGTTTTGCTGGTCGTGCTTAGCGCGCCCCTTATGGCGCTTAGCACGGTGCCACTTAGTGCACTTTGTACACTTGCTATAAATATCTTCCCTTTGAGATATTTTCACGAACTCTTGTACTTTTACACTTTTCATCATTTTGAAAGAGAAAATGGGTTTTCTAGGTCAAAAACCTTAGGAACTCAGGGAGAAGTTAGAATTAAACCTTTGGAGCATCAATCCTCGATTCTTCGACTTTGATGCTAGCAAAGCTTCTTTTCGTACTTTTTGATCAAGCTATCATGGTGATGGGTAGCTAAACACTTTTGTGTCAAGATTAAAGGTAGTTAATCTTGCTTTTATGTATTTCTTTTGATATTTTGTATGTGAACAAGGTTTGAATCACTTTAGACATAGATTTTCCAAGTCCTGATCTAATTTCTTCATCTATTAACCAACAAACTCTAGACATAGATTTGAATGTTAATATTTGCTTTGTATCGATCTTTGTGTTTATCATTTCGATTTCTCTTTCAAGAAATCATCTAGAGATTAAAATAATAATATTCACGGAGCCACTTTAGAAATGAACGGATTCGCGAGGATACGCGATTGTATTGGTCGAAACTGAGTTCACATGCTTGATTAATCGGATACATTTGAAAAGGATTAAAAAAATCTAATCTTGACATGCTTTTCTTGAAACAAAACAACTTTGCCCTAATTTACTCTTTTCAACAAACTTATGTTACAAAACAAGAAATCTTTTGAAAACTCTTTACTTAGAACATTAGACTATTGAATAGCGAGCATCGATATATCTTGCGTACAATCCTTGTGGATACGATAAAAAAACCACCTAAAATAATTTTCAACAGGTGGTTGACCCGACCAAACTTCTTCAGGTGTCCTCATTCCCAAGGAAGTCGAGCGACATCTATTTATCAGATAAGTTATTGTCGAAATAGCCTCCGCCCAAAACACCTTCTTCAATCCAACACTAACCAACATGCATTTAACCCTTTCAAAGATTGTTCGATTGAATCTCTCAGCTAAGCCATTTTATTAAGGAGTACCTGCTTCAGTCTTATGCTTTGTAGTCCAAGACTCGACACAATAGCTATAGAAAGTTTCATTAAAAAATTCAAGGCTATTGTCGGTTCTCAACCTCTTGACCTTTCTGCTAGTTTGAGGTTCCACCAGAACCTTCCATCTTTTGAAATTCTCAAAATTTTCATCCTTAGTATTTTGAATGAATACCCATCATTTTCTGGAATAGTTATCAACTATGGATAGAAAGTACATTGCACCTGAATGTGAAGGATTCCTTGCAGGCCCTCAAAGATCAGCATGAATGTAATCAAGGGATCCATGTGTTATTTGTTTACCTCTGTTAAACTTTACCCTTCAGGATTTTCCAAATACACAAGGTTCAAAAAACTCCAACTTCTCAACTTTGTCACCACCTAGCAGGTTCTGTTTCCCCAGTTTGACCAGGTCTCTTTCGCTGACATGGCTCAATCTCATGTGCAATAATTCTATCTTCAACACTAGTTTTATGGAGGCAAAATATGTTGAACCACGTACAACCTCAACCTCAACCTCAAGGGTATACAAGCCTTGTTTCTTCACGCCTCTCAAGACTTCCTTTGACCCCTTCATGACTTTTAGGATAACTTGCTCTCCTTTGAAGATATATCCTTTCTTGTCGAATTCACCAAGAGAAATCAAATTCCTATTAAGAACAGGTACATACCTAACACTTGTCAATAGCCTTATTGACTCATCATGGAGTTTGAATCTCACAGATCCAATACTTGCAATTTTGCAAGCTTTATTATTTCCCAACAACACTGATCCACCATCTTGATCACATAATTCTTCAAACAAATTTTTTTTAAGTCATATGTCAAGTACATCCTGAATCCATAATCTACTCTTTACAAGATTTGTTGCTCGACACCACAAGAATATCAGACGATTCATAATCATCTTGCACAATAGTTGCAGTGCCATTGTCCTTACCTCCACAATTATTCAGGCGCTCAGTACACATCTTTCTTGTGTGACCCTCCTTCTTACAGTGATAACACCTAATACCAAAAATATCACCACCATAAGAATTCTGCTGAGTTTTACATTTCTTATTCTCGAACCTACCATCTCTTTTTGATAATTTTCCTTTAACGGACAACCCTTTGCCAACTGATGATGGTTTCTTCTCCTTTCTTTCGTTAAATCCTTAGAATACAAGGTTGATTGAACTTCTACAAATGTCTGCGACTCTCTTCCATACAAGAGGGTTTCTTTGAAGTGAGCATGCAACTTAGGTAAAGAACACAACAATAAAAATGCTTGATTTTCGTCACTGATGGTAACTTCAATATTTTCAAGATCAAGAATCAGCTTGTTAAACGTATCCATCTGCTCCACCAACGCTTTATCTTCATTCATCTTGAATAAATATAAAGCTTGCTTCAAGTACAAACTATTCACTAAGAATTTTGTCATATATAATCCTTCGAGTTTAAACCAAACACTAGTTGTCGTCGTCTCCTTTGAAACCTGCCTGAGAATCTTATCGTTCATCATTGTCTTATCTCTCTCCATCAATGCAGTATCCACGGCTTCTTCTCCCTTTAACACTTCTATCAAATCTTGTTGAACAAGAAGGGCTCGCATCTTCAAACTCCATAAACCTAAATCATTAACTCCGGTGAACTTCTCAATTTCAAACTTTGTTTGATGACATCTTTCTTCACGCTCACCACGCCAGTTTGTTATAACAAATTCTTGATTAAGAAACAAAGTTTCTTAGGTGAACAATGAAACGGTTAGGTTAACAGAGAGAGAGAGAGAGAGAGAGAGAGAGAGAGAGAGAGAGAGAGAGAGAGAAGAAAGAAGGAGAATAAGATTAGGGCAAACTATTTTCTATTCACTTACTCAATTTGAGTACAAATGATTACAAGTGAATAACAACAATTTGTCTATCTCAATAACATGAGAGATCTAGCCTATTTATAGGCTACTATGTTAACTTAGATAACAAGTTAACATAAACAATTAGATCCATAACACAAAGCCCAATTTGTCATTACATTTCGACATTACATACTAGAACTAACTTCGGCTACAACATGTAACACTTCAACGTCAGCATGTGAACTAGCTTCGACTTCATGCTTGTCTTCTGTTGAAACCTAAAAGCTATCCATGGTGATAACATCCCTATCGACAACACTAGAGTTCGATCCAATATCTCAGAAACTCCACCTTGGAACAAACTCTAGAATAACAGGAAATAAACTAGCTTTCATCATGCAGTTTTTTATCAACAACATACAGTGGAAAAACTTGCAACTCGGAAATGTCTTGGTGATCATATCACAACATTGTCATTAGTCGAAACCTTCGGCACTTGGACTTTTCCACGCTCGATTATCTCTCTGACAAAGTGCAGCCTTACATTGTTGTGCTTGATTCGCTCATGATAGGCTGAATTCTTCGACAGGTGTATTGCATTTTGGCTATTACATTTAACAATGATAACTTGACCTTGAAGTTTCAACTCCTTGGCAAAACCTTCAAGGCACAATGCTTCTTTCGCAATTTCAGTGAGAACAATATACTCTGTTTCAGTGGTTGGTAAGGCAATAACTTTTTAAAGTGTCGTTTTTCAACTAATTGCTATATCAAACATAGTAAATTGCACTACAAATAAGTAAAATTTGACCATTTTATTTGAGTATAGAGAAAGAATGAAGATTCTAGTCAAATAAAAAAATTACTTCAGTCAAGAATATAAAAATTTGATTTTGCACCCTTAATTCGAGTCAAATCAAACAAAATGAATTCCAAAATGGGAAGTTATGTCATGCCTCAAAACAAATTGTTATGTGATTTAAAACAAGCTCTTGTATCATTTGAATATGGAGATTTCTTCTTTATTCAAATCACACTTTCAATGACAATTTCTGATTTGCTCATTAAGTTCATAATTTTAGATTTGCATTTTGGAAAAATAAAATGTTTATAAATGAATCGATGATTTCTCAAATTTGAACCATACTTACGTGAGTTTTTTCATTCAAGTTTTACAATTATTGAATTGAATCATTTTTCAAATGTTGTTTTATGCATGTAAAAATATATTTTAATGAAAACGTTCAAATTGTAGAAAATGTTGTATGTCACATTCTCTTTCCCTTCATTATACAACAACTGAAAAGCTCCATAGCACACGTACCCTTAACAATCAAGGGTTCAAGACCTGAATAAAGTTAAAAATTACATCAAGACATTAATTATACTAGCCACATCCCTAACAACATCTTTAATGCCCATGTAAGTCAAAGTGAAACTAAGTGAAGTGTCACTATAATGAATCAACATCTATCTATACCTATACCAACAATAATAAAAGTAACTAACCTATATACAACAATGATCATAAAAGACAAGACAATGAATATATTATATAGTGCATCAACCTTATCGCTTATGCCCCACATTTAGTAAAGAAGAATGAGACAAGCTTTACTAAAGTGGGATAAAGGGAAGGCAAAGATAGATATCATCTCAACTCAATAATGATACAGCTCAAAGTTATCCAAAGTTTGGCAATTTCTAATAATTGAAAAGAATTATATACGTGTGTGTTTTGATAGAATGTAGGTAATCTGAAAATGATTAGTTTCTTATTTGTAAGCATGATTTTGGTGTACGTAATTACTTTAAATGAGAACTTAATCTGAAAATATAAATAAAATTGATTCGGAGATTCTTTGATATCAGGTATTTTTGAGAATCCTGATGTCCCACTTACTGAACCTTTAGAAGTTCACAAATCTAATGATCTCAATGGAAAAGTATATATGTAGGCCCATTCTGGTCTTGTTTTGCCTTAGCCTGACATGCTGTACAAATTTCAAAGGTTCTTAAATGGTCTCAAACAGGTTAGCAGGTTGTGGAATATCAAGCTTACTGATACTTTGATCCACTCAAACTATGTTCAATCTAATGGTGTAGCCTTCACAGTGATCTGTTGGAGGGTGAAATTGGAATATCCTCAATATCACATTTGTACGAAGACACTAGACTATACAACAAGAGAGTAGCATTTGTAGCATAAAGTGGTTGAGAGGATGGAATAAAAGGAACCACAGTGGTACAATAGTACAATCATTTTCTCGATCTTTAGGGTAGTGGAAAGGATATTTGATTTTGTACTGATTGTGATCTTGTCATATATTCTCCTTTGAGTTTTTAACTTCTAGTCAAAGACTTCGTATTTAAGTTGATGAAGATTGAATAAAGTTCCTATCTTCATAATCTGGTGAAAATGAGACTTCAAAGTCTATCGAGTTTAGAGTCCTGAAACTTCGGAGGCTTGCAGAAGCGTTGACTTGGTAATCTAAATTCTTGACTTTCATTTAAAACAGGCCTTTGTTTCCTCATTTGGTTCAGAGTGCGCCTACAGTTTACAGTCTGATTCATTCAGAGTTTACTTCTTTAGAGTCAAAATTGATTTTCTTTGATCTGTGCACTTAGCAAAATAATTATAGTACAAAAATATTCTCTAAACATATTATACTTTGTTATCATCAAAACTTCAGGGTAGATGCATAACAAAACTTGTTTCAACAATCTCCCCCTTTTTTATGATGACAAATGCGCGTATTTTGATGAACAATTTTTACTTGGATAATCAAATTTTTAAAACAAAAGAATTAGGTTTGTAAGTTCCCCCCGAATTTTACATTGCTAAAATTATTCTCAACTTTTTGAGAGTGATGTTTGTAAGCTCCCTCTGAGATTTAGAATAGAAAAATTTTGACATTCCAGAAAAAAAAATTAGCAAGATAATAAATGTTGTTGGATATCATAAGTGTTTCAGTGGTTGGTTATTATCAATAAGAAATCTAATTTTATAATTGATAAACTTAACAACACATATTTGATTTCCTGGTTAATAAATCATCAAAAAACTAAGGCATAAGAATATAACATGTTTGAGATTTATTATGGGATAAATATATATCAAAATCATATTCGTTTATCCCCCTTTCTCATCAATAAAAAAAATAAGATAAAACAAAACCAAACTTTTTATATATTGAAAGATTAAGTAACAGACAGTTAGAGTAAGAAAAAAACTTAAAAGCTGGTTAAGAAAATTAAAGGAGAAAATAAGATTCATGGTGGGGGTGGAAGTCTAGAAAGGATGACATACAACATGTTCTGAATTTGAGATTTTGTCTCATCTTGACGATCCAGCCTAGTCTTGACTTCTTCATTTTCCTTCTTTAAGGTGTTCAGAATTACAGAGGGAACTGCCTCAGAAGCATAGGGTCAGAAGTAGAAATCCTAAAAGTTGCTCCAACTTAATATTTGTTCAAAAGGAGCTTCAACTTCATACTGAGCAGCTGACTTGGATTCAACCTTAGTTAGAACTGGTTACGGTGCTGGGAGTGCCAGAATAATAGATCTTGCTTTTAGCTCATCCATAAAATTCTTAATCTCCAGAAATGAATTCACCACTTTAGAGAGTCTGGCAGAGAATTTTTCAGTACTACCTCATAAGAAAGATCTCTGAGAAATTTGGAGTTGTAAACTAACCAATCCGTGCATTAATCCCATAATGCATCATTTTCAGCAAGGTTGACACAATTTGTGATAGCCTACCTTATAAAGCATAGACTTTCAACTACTTTTGATTATATTTTAGTTAAAGCTTCCTCAAAAGAAGGTGTTGGATTGATATTTTCATAGATATTGGTCATTGGAGGGGCAGTTTCAGTGATATTGGTCCTTGGACTGGTATTTTTTGAAATATTGGTCCTAAGGATTTCTTCGTTAGAGAGGTTTATAAACTATTTATTGTGTACATAACGTGTACTAGTTTTAGAGTCAGAGGTGAATTACATATGGATTCTCATTATTGAAAACTTCTTTTTCAATAGAAGAATCGTCTAAAGAAACATGGGTTCCATGTATTATGTCATCATAAAAATGTTCAAACACAGGTGTATCAATCTTATGAGAGGGAGGAGGTGAGGTGTTCATGGGTGAGGTTTTAAGAGTGTGTGGATGTTTAGAGAGAGTGTGTTCAGATGAAGGTGGAGGTGGAGGTGGAGTTGAAGGTTGTTGTTGGCTGGATTCATTTGTGGTTTCTGTTTCCTTTGTAGTTTCAAGTTCTTTTGTTGGTTTGGTTATGGTACCAAACGGTTCGTTTTGAATGGCCAAGTTTGGGAAAAGAATTGAGGAAGAATTATGATTAATATAGTTTAAAAAATAGTATAATTCTAAGCATTAGAGGATTTACTTGGATTATGGTTAGGAGAAACTTCAGCAGAGTCCTTTTCAGCATCCTTATTATGTTCTCCAGATCCTTCAGCATCATCTTTTATGAGTGCAATTTCTCGTTCAATGTAATTTCTATGATGACAAAACTAGGATGTCATTCGCGAATGTTTATACTTTACAATTAGGAAGTGAACTCAAATATTTGTGGATTTTTATTCATAAATATTTGTGATTTACAACTAAGAAGTAAATATAAATATGGAGAATTATTTGAGATTTCAATTTGAGAAGGGAATAAGTATTTGTGGAATTTTATTTCATAGGTATTTAATTTACAATTGAAAGAGATAAACAATCTTTGAATTTCATTCATGAATATTCATCTTGGTGTTTACATGAAGTGTCATTTACACTGAACATCTACTCTAAAAAGGTCCTAAAGAATCCTAAGTGTTCTTCATGATGCTCCCTCGATCTGCTCCGCAAATCTCCGATTAACCTGCACAAAGAGAAACAAAACAAAACAGAAGCAGGAAAGGGTTAGAAGTTTATTTTCGACACTCTCAGAACAGCATCATCATCGAGTGCCGGGAGTGGCACAACCGAAGCTGCGTCCTACCCCCGTTACCAATCCGCGTCGTTGGCGTTAGATCAAGTAACATTTGTTCTTATCATGCGGGACATCCGAGAGATAGAAGTGATAAAAGAAGCGGGACTGATTCGCTTTTGCCGTAATTGGATTCATTTCAAAATCAAATAAATCCCAATTTACTTTCCAAGACTGATACAAAGAGTGAAGCGGCACAATCAATTTGGTCATAAAACCCGGATGCCGACGGGTATGAGCCACTTTGTGTTCAAAATCTGTCAACACCTGAAATTCACCACAACAGCATCAGTATAAAGTGCATAACAGAACTCAACACCAAAACAGTTCATAAGTTGCAACTAAATGGCATAAACCAAACAATTCACAGGATGTTCAAATTGAATGAAATTACAATTCACAGCCAGAGAACAACAGAACAGTCCCGGAAACAAAGTTCGTTCCTACCATAGAAAGAGTACCCAACAAGGTCAAAAAAGCAGACGGCATCAATTCAGAAAACAAGTCAGCAGAAGGACCAGAAACATGGCAGTTCAGTAAAACATCAAACCCAGGTTAAGATCCAAAGTTTGGATCATACCAGTCAAGCTCGAGGCGCGCATGAAAAGGACATGGGCTCAGTCAGAGCATCATTGCCCTAAGTTCAAGCTCCAAGATAAGTTGCAAATTGTTTTGCAATCAAATGCAGTACCGAATATTGCAATCTCGTGACAGAAACCGCAAGGCGTAGTTCCGACGGTTCAGGCCAAAGGGTCATCATCACCGCGTAACTTTCTCGGCAGTTTGGATTCGACCAAGGCCTTAGCATCAGTTCACTGAAAAAAGAAGAGGAAAAGTTAATTCACAGTGGGAAAAAACCGAAAGTACGGGACATGAGCTCATCGCAAACATCATAGCCCAACATAAGCTGAATTCAGGCTTGAAAGAATTAAGCTCGTGTGCAAGAGGACCAACTCCGATTACGAGAGAGAAGCAGAGTCCTGTTCAGAGACATAAGATGTCATCAAAAAGATCAGAGAAATTCATCAGAAAAAAACAGGGCATCAGCAATCCATATCCAATTCAGTTATCAAACAAATCAAATGAAAATCCAGAAAATACAAGTCAATACTGGATATCCACAAATCAAAACGAATCCAGTTATCCAATTGAATCCAGATAAAATCAAAGCGAATCCAATCAGCATAAATCCGAAAAAGGAAAATCTCCAGTCAATCAGAGGATCTCCATTAGAAAATCAAATCAATTTGAGGCAAATCATATCTCAGTGGAAAATAACGCAAATCCAAGGCCCAAAAGAGAGTCAAATCAGAAATTATAAAAAGGGACAATCTCACCATGGTGAAACCCTAACGGACAAATCGCGAACAAAACCCTAACCCTCCGACGGCGGATACGTAAGTCACAAAACGAGGCAACCATAACCACCAGGATAATAGCCGAGCATCATCACCATCAGCAATGTCAAAAACGGCGGAAAAATCATAAATATAAGACAATCTCACCAATCCGTGAAAAACTTCGGCACAGCAATCATCATCGAAATCAAAAGCAACCGCGAGCAAGACCGCCTTCACCATTCATCAACGGCGGGCAATCAGCAGCCGGCCTCAGTTTCCATCATAGGCCCTTCAACGCGGATCATTATCGCAAACGTAAGCCATCGCACGGACACTAATTTCTGCTGAGTTTTCTTTGTTTTGTTTTTTCAGCATATTATGAGAAGAGAATCGCAGCAAAATGAATACGAGAGATGGAAACAAGAGTGAGAGAAAGCACAACGGCGCCGCGAGTGTGATAGCAGGGTTTCAAACCCTAAAAAACCAATTGCTTTTTTTCTTTGGCCATCTGTTTGATGAGTCGGGTTGGGTCCGGAGGTGATTACCGGCCCAACCCCTTTTATTTTTGTTTTTTTAAAAAAATTTGTTTTTAAAACCTTTTTCCTTTTTTTTTTATATTTAGTTAATGTAAATCTTATTAAAAAAATTAAGTATTAAAATAATTTTTTGCCATATAATAAAATTAAAAAAAACTTTTTTATAATAAAATTAAAAACCTTTTTTTTAAAAACAAATAACTTAAAATCTTTTTTTTTATATATAATAAAATTAAAAACCTTTTTTCCAAATAAATAACTTAAAAATCATTTTAAAATATGTAAATTAAAACTTTTTTTAGATTAAATTTAAAATATTTTTAAAATTAACATTACTCTTTCTTTTATAAATTTAATTAACACCTTTTCTTTAAAAACAATAAAAATCTCCAACCTTGCACTCTTGTCTCATGACTCGTCCAATTACCGTCTGACTTTGCCCATTAACGCGTGTGCTCATTTTGCAGCTTATTACCTTGTGTTTTATTTAAGTTTCATCATTCTTGTAATTGCTTCTCGGTTGTAACCTCGCGAACCCTAATAATCGCGTTTTAATTTCTGCCTTTAAATTTTTGCATGTATGGTTTTAATTTCTGTCATTATTCTCTGTTTGCATGATTCAATTATTTCACACATTTATCAATTATTCTATCACACTACACCTATCCGAAGGTTAGGTCTAACTTTTGGTCGCCGCGCCAATAGTCCTCAACTTCAAACCCTTACAACTCTTACAAACCCTAATTTTCACAAATGCCTCGCCGCGGACAAAATTACCATTTTACCCCTAGCATTAGGTCAAAGAGCCGCCGCGCTCATTTTAGGGTTTCCCGCCGTGGAATCCCTAATTTAACCCTAATTACAACTTAACAATTCAACGTAAAGATTTGGAGTTTCTACACTCCACGTAAGCGTGTCCTTAAGATGCGTTTATTCCCCTTGAGACCTTGACCACAGTCAAGAAGTCTCTAACCTCCCTTTTGAGGGGAACTACGATTACTCTGATTCCATTCCCGTAAGGATACGTAGGCACAAGATGCGATGTCTTGCCGAGTAAACTTAGAATTAACCCCTTAGGTCTCCTTTCTCACTTTTAATCCCTTTGTACATATACCTTAAGCAAATAATAAAGCAAATAGTAAACATCTGAACAAAAGGTTCCTGTAGAGTACTACAGAAGTTTAGGGTGCTAATACCTTCCCTAAATTTAACCAACCCCCGAACCCTAGATCTTTTCCCGCATTGTGTTTACGATGCAAAATAGGTTTTCCCTCTTTTGACCTTTTCCTTCGGATAAATCAAAGAGCGGTTGTGAATTGAATTGCGATTCAAACTCATTAATAGTTTGTGATCCTATTTCCACCGCAACAGTTTCAAATAAGAAAATTAAGGTGGGGTTTTCCTTGAAGATCAATTGCAGATTTGATGGTTTTGGACAAGATTACGCATATTTGAATTCGATCGAGTGAAGGGTTTGAAGAACGGAGAGTTCTTGCAAAGGAGTAGCATGAGACGATGAATCAAATTGGTAAATCTTGGGTTACAACAATTCATAATTTAGATTGGATCGAGTGAAAACTTAGAAGAACGGGGGTTCTTGCAAAGGAGTAACATTAGACAATGAATCAAATTGACATTGTTGGGTGACTTTATCAAGCTTGATCAAGGGAAGAGAAAATGTTATTACTAATATCAAACTTAGGGTTTGTAGGGTGTCATTGCTACATATCTCTTGCAAACTACTTTTGAAAAGTAAGGTAAAATTTCATATCTCAATTCGAGTTCGAGTTGAGGGCAACGTACACATAGAGAGACCAATTAGGGATCTTCCTAAACAAATCCTTGTGTAATCTTTCTCTCTCTCTCTCTCTCTCTCTCTCTCTCTCTCTCACCTTTCATTTGCAAATTATTAAGTTCATCAATTGTGCGATTAATACATTTTTTTAATTCTTTTGAAAAACATGTTGTTGAGTTGATCATAATCCTTTAGATTATGCTTAGATTTTAAGATCAACAAAACTATATAAATTTCCAAACAAAATTGATTGTATACAAGGTGTTCAAAAATTTATCTCAATAGTATTTTTGTGTGATTTATCATTGGGAATATTGTTACTTGTTGAGTAGCTTTCAAGGGATTGTGATTAAAGCATATTTATTGAATTGCTTATCATTATCTTTAATTGGTTTTGATATATGAGTATCTGAGCTTTTCAATAGCGGTTCAGTTTAGACTAATCGATCCAACACTCTTCCGCTAGCCATTGTTTTTTAAAACAATGTTTATAAAGAAACTTTTTTTGGGGATCTATTCAATCCCCCCCCCCCATCTAGATAAACTGCCTTTGTCTAACATCTTTCAGACCTTAGAATCCTTTTGAAGGTCTCAAACTTCTTCACCTGCTTAGATGGAGAAGGAGGAGGAGGATTATAGGGTCCTTCTACAGACTTCTTTATCCTTATCTTCCACTTATGAGGTCCTTCTAGAGAGGCCTTTATCAGGTTGTGGATGACCACCATTAGGTCAATACCATCTTCCAATCAGCTTCTCATGTATTCCATCAGAACTTTTTAGGGGTCCAACTTTGTGAAATAATGGTAATCTTCAATCTCTACCTTTTTGATAGAAATAGATTCCCTTTCCAATACTTCAGGATTCACACATTCTGAAAGCATGAGCACGTTTTTCAAATTATTTCCATTAAAGGGCTTGCGCACATCAGTATAGAGATCTTTAGAAAATTCATCTTCTTCAGCTCTTCCGCGAGCTTACTCTCAATCAATATATCAGAAATCAACCTACCCAAGGGAAATCACTTCTTGCGTTTTAAACCTGTGTCTTTGGTTTCCTTGACCATCTCCCTCTGATACTTGAACATTATTGAAGGAAGATTCATCTTAACTCCTTTTTCCAGATAATACAACATTTATTTTTTGTCAGAGTTGATGTAGTCAATTGAGTTTCCAGATGGACGATGGTGAATGGACCCCAGGAGAATCTTAGCCCAAATCCTCAGCTTTGGTTGGAGAGCCTTGGTGTTTATTGTAACACCCCAACTTATGATTAGAGTATTTTTTTATTTATTCGTGTGATTTATTTATTATATTGAATTTTGTTGTTTTTGGAGTGTAAGGGTAAATTGGTAATTTACTAATTACCGGGTTTATGAGATCTGAGAGTAGATAATTAAAATAATATTATCTGGACTGTTGCAGATAATTATCATATAAATTATTTGGTAAAAAGATAAAATAATAGAAATTATATAATCCTGATTAAATATTTATTTAAGTTGAATATTTATTTTAGTTAAATAATAATTTAATTGAATAATTGGGAGGTTGGGCCATTTTTGTGAATATAGAAGAGTATGAGGTGAGAGGAGAGAGGTTTGAATTAAATTTGGGCAATAAGTGTGATTTTGGGAAATAAGTCTCGTATAAATTCTAAAGTTTGGAGAGAAGTTAGAATTGCTTAGCATAGTGAAAAAGAGGCAGAAGGAACATAGAGGTTTTGGGAAGAAGAGTGGAGTCTGAGAAGAGGAGCAAGGCTTTAGTTGCTTGAATCATCATCCTTACTGCAAATCTAAGGTAGGGGAGATTGTCTACTCATGGACGATTTTAGGCATGCATGATAGTGAGAGTTCCTTACCCTCATACTAACGCCTTAGGATAAAAATGATTTTTTGTAATTTCACTTGTCTACTTATGATCTGTTTGAGAATGTTTGATATGTGTTTGTTCTGAGACCCTAATAGGGGGTTGGGATAAATTCCCTAAAGTCTATATAACATGTTGTTGTATCTTATAACCTTGTAGCAATGATGATTTAATTGTATGAGTTATCTATTTTTTTGTTGGTTTGATTTTTGTTGAGTTTGTATTTTGCCTCCTGTACTTCGAACGAATCCAATTGGGTTGTTGAGTTCCCAAATGCGTGATATTGGGACCTCTGTTTTGTTTCCCTAAACTTTTTCTAAGTTGATTAATTTGAAAATTTTCCCAAATACAGATAAACTTTAATTTTTAATTATTTTACAAAAAAAATTAGGTTTTCGACAAAAACATAAAATTCAAAAATTTTGAAAAATCAAAACTTTTTAAAATAATAGAAAATTTTTTCAATAGGGAGAAAAACGCAGAAAAGTTGGAAATAGACTTGGAAGGGGATTGACCGTCTTATTTTAGGAATATCTTGAGTTTCGGGACTTAGAATGAGGCACAGTTCAAAGCTTTCAAAAGCTAATGCGATAATCTTTTTTTTAAGTAGAGAAATTGGGTCTAGGGGCGCTACAACAGTAGTAGTTTACTTGTTTTTATACGAAAAGCATAGTCAATTTCAGTCTTGCGTTGGTCATCATGGTTTATGCATAACTTGAGTTTCATAAGTCCTTTTGGGATTCCATCTATTGAGTTATAAAGAGGGTTTAATGATATTTTCAAATCGAATTTTTCATTATTTTCTCATAAGTATACAATTTTTGGCGCCATTTTGAAGTCAGTCAAAACATTATTTCTGATGCGAGTACCTGCTCATATTGTTTGATTAAGCTGAACCGACTGGTGTATTAAGTCCTGAAGTAAAAATCATATTCTTAAAATGGAATATCTAAGATTTTCGTAACATATTTATTTTCTTGATTCCGACTCCATTTAATATTTTAAATAATTATTCAAATATGATGTGTGACTAGTAGGAAGCATGATTTTAGGGTTGTTTAATGAGTTTATAGTTGTTATCGAGTAGTCTTGAGCTGTTTAGAGTTGTGAGAGTGTAATTGGTAGTTTGATATGTTTTATAGTTTCCTTTGAACCACTCTGATAAGTTTTAGAGTTATGTTGATAAGCTTAAGAGAGAGATTTGTTACCTTAGAGTTGTCTGAGTTACTACTTGAGTAACTCTGATATATTTTAGAGTTGTGTTGGTATGCCTTGGTGTTAAGGGTTATTACCTTGTTGGTGGTCTGACACAAGTAATAATAATAGTGAGTTACTCTATTGATGAGTTTTTTAGACATTTCTGAGAAATTATGAGTTTTTGGGAATTGGGTTTTTTCATAATTTTGAGAATTATAAATTTTTTAGACATTTTGAGCTCCCTGAGTAATTTGAGAAATTGATAATTTTTTGTAATAACATAACTTTACCCTTTTGAGGATAAATAATTAAAATTCTTTTAAAAACATATTTTTGAGTATAGCAATCCAGAGAGAGATTACAGTGAGGCCTTTATTGGTGATTTAAGTATAGTAATCTAGAGAGGGATTACAATGATGACCTTGATTAGCAATTTGTGTATAGTAATCCAAAGGGATTATAATGATCTCCTATGATTGGTGAATTATAGGTTCAAGAGTGGAACATTTTTTGAGGATGTTTTGAGATTTAATTTTTTGCGATTCTGTGATCTTGATGTTGTTGCATGTTTGTATTGTTCATAGCCATGCATTCATTTATTCTGGAGATAGGTATCAATCAGAGACATGGTGTTAAAAAGTACAGTCGTGAGTGTTTTATCGTATCCGCAGGGATTGTACGAGAATATTTGATGCTTGTCGTTCAATATTTTAGTGACTTAAGTAAAGGGGTTTTCAAATGGTTTCTATTGGGTAACATAAGTTTGCAAGAAGTAAAACAAGGTAAAAGTTGGTTCTTGTTTGATAAAAAGCATGCCAAGATTAGGGTTCACTAATTTGTCTTAAACGTATCCAATCAATCAAATATGTGAACTTAGTTTTAACCAATATAATTGTGTATCCTCGCAAAACCGTTTATCTCTAAAGCAATTTCGTGAATATTATTGTTTCGACCGTTACATGATCTCTCTAAATAACACCTGAAACAATAATCGTTAAGATTAATACAATATAAATATCAACTTCTAAATCTATGTCTAGAGTTTGTTAGTTGATAGATGAAGAAATTAGGTCAAGACTTGAAAAGTTTATGTCTAAAGCAATCCAAACCATAAATACAACAAAATATAGCAAATACTTCATCTATATTGATCAAAGCTTTGTTCACATACAAAAGATTAAAATAAATACATAAAATCAGAATTAGCTACCTCTAACCTTGACACAGAAAGGGGTTTAGCCACCCATTTCTATGGTAGCTTGAGCAACAAGTTTCGGAAGAAGGTTAATCAACATCCAAGTCAAAAAATCAAGATTGGATGGGAATTCACATTCTTTTGGTGAAATATGGCTAAGAGATGATGAAAATGGGAGAACTAGGGTTTTCTTGCTAAAAAATATAAAGTTATGAAAAGGTATTAAAAAGTTGTTTTTGCTAAAAAGTAACCTCAAGTACTTATAGCCATGCCGATGTGCTATCACATTCGCACTGCAAACCTTATGTTCGCTTAGCGAACATCCAAATGCAGCACTTAAAGTGCCAGTGTACAGTTAAACCTTCCTGAGACATTTCCTCATATTCTCTATGCAAACAATCCTTCACACTGCGAAACCTTCGCCAGCAACTTCGCACAGTGAGTTTCTATCCAAATACCTACTGCCTCAAGTCTGGGACCATTTGCTAGCACTTCGCTACTTCTTCGCTCCAGCGAACCATTCGCTAGCTTCTTCACACAGCGAGTTGCAATCCCTTTCTTCTCTATTTGAACAGTGTCAAGCTCCCAAGGGTCTTCGCTGGCAAGTTCCCTGTGAACTTATTGATGATTTTTCTGGGGAAGTTCGCTAGCACTTTGCACGGCGAACTTCATGTTGCTTTGCTGCTGTCTTGGTTTCCTTGTCAATGTTTTTGTGTCTTACTCTTATTGTTTTGTGCCTAATTCCTGCACAATAGCACACAAATCAAAGCAACCGAGGCATTTTGAAGCACTGAAGCATATCATCCAAAACATAAGTGATTCAAATCAATTTATCTATAAAAATAATGAAAGATGTCAACATTTTATAGAGCAATAAAGAAAAGTTTGACATCTAACACATGGGAAAATCACGTCCATAGAGGAATCTGAGACATGGGAAAATCAATAACATACATCTGATCCTAGTGATTTTGGTACCACATGCATTTAAGAAGAAGTTGGTGGGATTTGCATTGCATTGTTATTTATTTGATTGCATTTTGGGTGTGGTTGAGCTATTTTATAATTCATCATTTACTATCATATTTTGGTGAATTTCGCTGTTAACATTTGTTGGATGTATTCTCACCCCTTGTTCGTTGTTGTGGCGTCTATACTCTTCGATAGTACAGACAATTCGGTGCAGGAGTAGCCGCATGAATTAGAGGATGGTGTCAATTACTCTTTAGCTTTTATCATTGGGTCTTAGAGGATTCGCTCTTATATGTAGCACCTGGGATGAGATGTCATTCGTTATTTGTTTTATGCTTTATTTATGTTGGAGTGTTTTTTTGTTGTTGAGACTTTTATGTAAAACTTGTTAATTTTTCGCTGCTTATTTTCATATGACTACCTTGTGGTTGGTGTTTTTATGCTATGGTGAAACATGCATGACACTCTAATTGTGAAATTTTATTTGAATTATTTTATTAAATGTTAAGTCAAGGAATAGGGTATTACATAGTGGTATCAGAGCTTGGTCGATCTGTCTGGCCAGGTTTTGTGGTTTTTTTTTGTTTCCTAGTATGCAACATGTATGTGAAACACTATCGACGGTTGTTTATTTTCTTACCACTTACCAACAAAAGAGGGATTGAAACAAGTGAGGAAGAAGCTTTTTCTTCTCTGAGGGTCTTCTAGTGTTGAGGATTGGTTCAACAAGCTACTGATTGTAAGAGAGCAGGTGTTGTTGAGGATATATTATTTCTTGAACCCGAAAAGAGTACGGATTTGAGTTTCATTCTGTAGGTCAAGTTGAGATGTCAAAGCTTTATTTGACAACTTCCTTTCAAGTGATATCCACTTGTAATACAAATACTACATCTTCAGTATATTTTCCTAATAATAGAAGAACATTTTGTGTTAGGAAGCAATAGAAACAATTGTGGGAATCTTATTTTCATTAACTATTTTATTTGACTTCTTGTTAGCCCTTTTACAAAGACCAGTATCTTTAGTAATACCTTTATTTACTGGAGTATACCTATCACTAACTTCTTTGTTCTTAGGGAAAGAACCATTATCACTATTGATAGAATCATTTATAACATCATCAATGTTGTCACTCATATAGTTCACCACATGATCCTTTTCTTGAGTAGCCTTGTCTTGAGACTGGTTATGTTATCCATGATTCTCTTTTATTATGTTGGAAAAAGTAATGTCATCAACTTCCACATAATCATCCTTCTTAACGACACCATTCTTGTAAGAGACATAATTCTTAACATCCTGATTGACTTTCACACATCCATCGGATAAAGTTTGAGCTTCAGAATACATGGCAGTCTTGGTATCAATTTGATGGATCCAAGATAGGAAATAAGAGGAAAATTTTTAGCATTATAAAAATTTCCATCTTCTTCAATAAACATCAAGATATTTCTTGTTTTGACAGCAACATCAAGACCAATGAGATCAGGATCTTCATCTTCATGCGAGACATATTAATATGAACATCGTCTATATATTGTGTTCCCTTGGTAAATAATCTATATACCTTACAATTAATAGCACAACCCTGAAATATGCTTTCATGTATATCTTCACATAATGTCTCAACATTTTTCCTCACATCTTCTACTACATGACCTTTTTTCCTTTTGATGCAGATTTTGTTTTATCACATGGTTATTGACTACACCAACATGAGTTACAACAATATCATATTTAAAATATTTATGAACAACATCACTTATAGAATTATTCTCAATAATTATATCATCATTCTCCTTATGAATTTGAGACTCTGTCAACATGCCGAACATGATGTCTAGCACATCTTTATCAACATATGGATTTCCCAAATTGGTTTCCTGGGTCTCTTCACTAAAATACTTTTGAATGAAATGATGATTTCTCATAGGATCGTACATGAGTGGGACATCAATCACATTTCCACTAGCAGCTAGATCAGACTTATCAACATGTGAAATGTTGTGGAGAGCAATATTTGGTTCATATTTCTTGACATACAGGATGTAGTTGGACTCCAATACACTAAGAGTAATACCAATTTCACCAAACACAATATCATGTATTTGGTTAATCAAAACGACATACACATGAGAAAGAATTCCAATACGAAGAATTATGCCATAATCACTATTCTTCGTTAGCCTCTTCTTTTGAACCACTATTGGTTGTTAAATGTTGGGAGGACCTCCAGCCTAACCATCAACCTTCCCTTTAATGACAACACCTTGCTTGAGTCTCATAAAGTTCATAAGTGGTAATTCAAAATCATGAGTAAGACGTTGAAACATCTTGATTTGCTTTTCAAGTTGACAAAATTCATAGATATTTCGTTTTTAAATTTTGAGTTCAGTACACATATGACAACTTTATTTGCATCAAGCCCCAAGTTGTATGTACCATTGCTTAGTTTCAGTTTCTAACATGTCTTTCATGATGCCTAAAACATGATTTTCAACATTCTGCTTTACAGTGCCAACAACCACCATCTTCAACTTTACATATTTCTTTCTCTTATGGCTATCACAAGATGTAACATAGTTTATTTCTCCTATTAATTATATATTGCAACTAATTTAAAAATAAAAATCTTCACAAGAAAACACCTTATGGGGGGGTGGGAACAAGCAATATGAATAAGAATATTAGGCTTGCCAAGTCAAACCTGTTAATAATTCCTTTGAAACTTCTCATTCCACTGATGCTGATGGTTTGGTTGAATACCATACAACTTATAATATTATAAAGGAATGGAGGAGATACAATTAATGTATTGGTAATCATGTCTGGCCAGATATTGAGACATGGTACCTGAGATTGTGCAATCTGCTTTCTGAATAGGAGTAATACACTTTGAATTTGATGGCTCACTGATATGTATACCCTTTTTCATGCCTTTGAAGGTTACAACATTGTTTGCTTGGTTAGATTCGCCTTCTTCATCATTAGAGACATTGAAGATTCTTCTTTGTTTCCTTGAAACACTTGAGCATTCAACTTGAATATGTCCAAAATATTTGCAATTAAGACATTGGATTCCTTTGTACCTGAAGGAGTAGTTGAGATTTTGTCTTTCACCATCCTTTTTTTATGTTGATTGTTCATAACATTGGTAGGACATTATTAAAAAATCTCTTGTCAAGTTTTCTCATTACTTTACTAAAAATCTTGTCAAGCCTGAGATTTTCTTTAGAATTACATTCTACTTGGTCTTCACAATCTTCCTAACTTCCTTTGGCTCTATTCTTTGGATGATGAATAATCTTTGATTTATGAATTGCTCCTCCTTTATTAAAATTCTCCATATTGAACAAAATAAGAACCATGTTACACAACCAAACAGAATAAGGTGCTTGCTCTGATGCCAATTAAATTTTTATTCTCAAGAGGACAGGTGTTGGACCAGATGTCAGGGATAACGTGAACAACTGATTTATGATAAATAATAGATTTTAGGGACATTGTATATTAGAATAAAAACGAATTTAAAATACCAAGAGAAAACATGTTGGTCCTTTTGGAATTGGCTGCATTATGCAAAGCAATATGAAGTTTGCTCAAGATGGTTCTGAAGCAAAAGGGACACGTGTTGAACAAGATGTTCCAACATGTGGGCTGCAACATATTGTCTCTTGGAAACAGATAGATGGAAATTGTAGTTTGTTTTGATGTTTTCTATCCAAAATTCTTTCTATAATAGAAGATCTACAAGTCAACAAAATAAGATGAATTTGGATGCACTGGTGCAACATGCTGAACCCGATGTTCCAGCATGTGTTGTACAACATCTGACGTTGATATCAAGCCATGTTGGATGTTATTTATTGTGTATTTTTTGAATGGTTTTCATTCAGATTTGATGTATTTATTTTAGCATTATTTTAATTGATTTGTTGATAGATGGAGTTATTAAAATCAAATTTAAATGTGGTTTAAATTTAAACTTGAATTAGAACAAATCATATCTTTTGTGGGAGAGATTTGAGAAGCAAATCATATCCAATTGATTTAGTTTTTTCTGGACGAATTAAATGCAGATCCATAAGGAGAAAAAATCCAGAAGACATTGGGATATAAGGAGACTCAATAATCATTGTTCGACAAGAGTTTTAGTACGCAAGAACTATGTTATTTTTGCTAGGGTTTGAGTCTTTGTTTATTATATTCCAAGCTAATGCCTGGATTAGTGTGGAATTTATTATTGTACACCTCTATGTTTCAGTAACTTGACATAGAAGGTTTGTCTTAGTTGAGTTGTAATATTCAACATTGTTCATTGAATTGTAAACAACAATCACGAGGTGTGTGATTGAAAAGAAAGTGTGTAGGCTCTCATATTTAGGGGAATTTCTTATATAGAAAGTCAATAGGATTAGGAAGAGGCTTTGAACAACATAAGGTTTGTTGGTTCTTGTAAGACTAAGTGTATTAATTCAAAGTAGTGAATTTACTTTCTGCGGTAGAGTGCCCCTCCCCAAATGTAGGTGTGGTTTCACCGAACTAGATTATCAATCTCTTGTGTTATTTTACTGCCTTCTGTACTGTTTTATTGCTATCTTTCTACTGTCATTCTGGTTTATAAAGTTGGAAAGATGTATCAATATATGGTCCAACATCTATCCCTTGAGGAACAGAATTACAAAATAGTTTAGCTTATGCAAGATGATAAATCAGAAAAGCAATAAAATAACACAAGAGATTGGTAACAAAGTTTGTTGAAACCACACTTACGTCTGGGGGAACTCTAAATAAAGGAAATTCACTACTTCGAATCAGTATAATGTCTCTTATAGGAACATCAACCCCCATGATGTTCAATGCCTCTTCCCAATCCTAGTGACTTTCTATTTAGCACTCTCCCTTAATATGAGAAGACATCTCACTTTCTCTCAATCACTAACCTCTAGTAATCAACTTCAATAACAATTATATTGATTGTTGAATTTATAACTCAACTACGACAAACCAATAACTATGCAAATTAATTGAAAAAGTAGAGTGTTGCTCACAAATGTATTCAACACTAATCTTTATGAGAGCATTAGCATGGAATGCAAGAAACATAAACACTTTGTTCTCAAGCTAATAACATCAATATCTTGGAATAAAGCTTTATAACTCAACTAGGAAATCAACCTTTATGTCTTAAGATATGAATGGAGGCGCTATAGCGGTGTACGATAATAACTCAAAAAACAATGAGTCTTCAAAACGTGCACACCTCAAACACTAGGTTTAAGTCTCCTTATATAATAATGTTTCTTTGGGCTTTTTCCAATAGGCATTAGCAACTCTGATTTCATCCAAAATTATTGAGGATTTGGTTTTAATTTGTTCCAAAAAAAAAATCCTCCAAAAGATATGATTTATTTTTTATTCAAATTCAAATTTAAATCTCTATTTAAATTGAATTGATCTCAGCCAATATTTAATAAACAAATCAAATAATTGAACTGCTGAAATACAACAACAAATTTGATTGAAATCAATCAGAAATTTCGCTCCTAACAACATCTATCATGGCCTTCTGATAGGGGACAAACATTGTACTGCCCACATGCTGGAACATCGTGTTTTACATGTTGCACCAAAACATCCAAATTAACTCTCTTATTGTAAATCTTCTTTGTAGATTAAATATTGGATTAAATCAGAATCAATTCATCCTTCAAAGCAAATCCAATTAAATCTTCTTTGACTAAATCAAATCCAAGTCTTTTCAAAATTGATTTGGATTAACAAAACAAACTTCTTCCAAAAGCAAACTTCTGCATCTTCTGAAGAAATTAACACTACAACAGTTCTAAATGAAATCTATAGATGGTCAGAATCCAATCCTTACACCAAAATGTCACACAGCATGTGTTGAACATCTTGCTTAACAAGTTTGTTAGAACCAAATCTTTCTCTTAAGCACTTTGGCTGAACCTTTGGTTGAACAGATCTTCTTAGAAACAAACACAATCACACTCAGATTTTTTCATGAAATCTAGCTAACAAACTGAGGCCATATGTTAAAACATCGTGTTTCATATGTTGCCTCTACATAAAATACATCTCGTACATATAATATTTTACCTAATGTAGCCAATCACATCAAACAATAATGTAAATAATATTTAGAATTGTTTAACAATTTAATACTATATTAAAGTCATATTTTGATGCTTAATATAATGTGTGTATAGTGGTGCATCAAATACTATATAATATGTTATGGCTGAGAATTAAACTCATGACTTATATGGATTACACCACAATTGTTTAATACGATCATGAATTTTCCTTCCCGGTACAAACCTAATTTGGAAAGGAGACACAATCCAATTAAAGAAATGCAATCCTTTCAACGTTCAACAATCACCTTGCTCACCACCTTGTAAATGGCATTTCATTAAGAAATAGGCCTAAATTGATTAACAAACTTGGAATAAGCCACCTTGAGAATCAAACTATCAACCATACCTTATTCCCATAAGGGATACATCATCACTGTTTGTGACCACTCCCTGTTCTCTTATTTTAATCAAAATTAGTTTGTAGTCTCTTATTTTATTCTTTTATTCATAGCATTTTTAGGTATCAAAAATCACTTTAAAAAATCTTAAAGTGAAACTATATTTCTTTTGCAAAATTAAGCTTTCCAACTTCAACAGCAACATCATTTCAAAATAAAAATCCCAAAATTATAAAACAAAATGATATAGAAATACATTTAAATCAAATATCTTTAGAACAGAATCTCTCCATTGAAGATATTGTAACTTTATTAGATTAGAAAACACTTACATAATTAAAACTACTAATTAATTTCCATAGACATAACATATAATAATTAACTTATTGATCATAATCATAAAAGTAACTTAAAGTAATTGTCTAACCATAGCAGCAGTAACAGCTGAAACATCATGCATATCATTGTTCTGTTTAGTAAGTGGTGATTTCCCATTAAACTCACTCTCACAATAACTTGCTTCATTAGCTGCATCATTTGCACCATCTTCTGCAAATTTTGGATCTCCTTTCTCCAATGCTTCAATAGCCTGAGGCACATCAGCCACCAAAATTGCTCTATATTTGTCACCACAAGAACTCAAAGCTTTTCTAGCTCCACCATTTCTCACCCTTTGTAGCTGGTGGATCTTACTCAATCCATCATTTGCTTTTGCTTTCATCACTTTCACCATTATTTGAGCTAGTCCTGATATATCAGCTACAGAAGTTCCAGAGTTTTGTTTGAGAGATTGAAGACAGATATTGTAGTTTGGTGTTTTTTTGCAAGTGTTTTCAATAAGTGATAGTTTTTCATCCTTTAATGGGAAAGTGCTTCTGGAGTAAGTTGTTGGTATTGAGGTTATGAGAAAAATAGCTTGAAGGAATAAGCAAAGAGTTAGAGGCTTCAAATTTGTCATTGTTTGGTAACTTGATTGATTGATTGTAGCTAGAAAGCAATGTTAAGGACATTTTATAGTGTTGGAAAAAATTATTAGAGATTGATTCTTGTACGCATTTTCCCACTTATGTAATGGCTTTCTTAATCAACTATTCTATAAAAAATTATTATGGTATAACTTTTATTAAAAAAATATCCAACTACATATCATCTTTTCAAGTTCAGATCTCTTATTACATATATTATATATACAAATCTCTGCCATATTGAGGTATTTTGCTTTATATATGATTGTGTTTGTAAAAGTAGTACTAGTTGCTAACCTCATACATTTTTTTAAAAGTAGTACTAGTTGCTAACTTTATACATTTTTTTAAAAGCAATGATATACTGAAAAAGAGTACAAAAGCTACTCAACCCAAATATAAGAAAAGAAGAGAACTATCACATATAATATAAAGAGCTTGTCATCCAATCTTCTTTAAAAAAAAAGAGAGAGGATGTGCTTAAATCTAGTTCCAAACTAAGTCCTAAAACAACAACTTCACAACTAAAACAATATCATTAGATCCCTTCATACCTCCATTAAATAAAGTGTCTTTTCTAATCAACCAGATGACTCTAATAACTGCTAACTGAATAAGGATTCTAAATTTCTTCTTAGTTTAATCTCGTAAAACCAGATTAAAAACCAATAAATGGTCCGCTATACCATCACCAACAAAAGAAAGTGAAGGCAAGTTAACCCAATCCAAAACAGGATTCCAAGTCTATGAAGCAACCGAAATAGCAAAAAACAAAAAGATGGATGTGGGATTCATTTGCATCGAAGCACAACGGACAAACAAGAGAATGTGGTTCTGAAATAACGCTCATTTTCTCTAACTCATCTCTGATTTGAAGCCGATAGAGGAGGAGACGCCACGCGAAGACTTGAATATTAGATAAGACATTTGCTCGCCAAAGGCAATCCAATGCGGGTTTCAAAGATGAATTCGAAATGACAGTAGAGTGAAGGCTACAAAACAGTTTGGTGTAAGCCGATATCACAGAAAAGCAGTTTGGATCAAACCACCAAACACACCTATCAGGCATTTCCACAGTAGGAAAAATCCCTGTCAAAATGCCATATAACAAATCTGCTTCTGTCAAAGAATCTCCCTACAGCAGTATCACCGAAGGCTCATTAATATTCCAAAACCATAACCCCCTTCCCATTACAACAAAAGCCCACATTATCCATTTTCACTTCCTATGCATGTTCATATGCTTGTATGTGTTTTTGTATGTTTGTGGAGAATGTTGCTCGACGCTTTTGTATGTATATCCGGTAGTGTAGAGAACTGGCCGGTTGAACGGGGTGGTTACCTGGTCGGTTACGGAGATGGCCAACGGTCGGGGACCTATCCCTGCGGCGTAAATGTCCCATCGCGAGCTGAGAGTTCTTCCAACCTTGGTACTGCGGCGGTGACTCTCGGTCGAGTGGTCGCCGTCGAACATAGCATTCTGCCCCCCACACAAAGGGCAGACACTTGTTATCTCGTTGATTTCGAGGAGACGCGATTGTACCATGTCGCGTGTCGTCTTGTCTCGGACACGGTAGGGACCTTCCCAATTGGCGGAAAGCTTACCCTCGCGCGAGTCTTTCGGGTTTCTCTGTAAGACCAGATCGTCTATCTGGAATTCGCGCTTTATGACCATACAATCGTAGCATAGGGCAATTTTTTGTTTCAGTGCGGCTTCCCAGAGATAAGCCCCTGAGCGTATTTCCTCGACTGAGTCGAGCTCGTCTCTGAGGGCCTCGTCGTTGGCCTCCTCTTCGAGGGGGGATTCCGTTCTTCTGAATGGTTCCCTTATTTCGATCGGGATTACAGCCTCGGTCTCGTACGTTAGCCGGAAGGGTGTTTCCTCGGTGGTTGAGTGGGGTGTCGTTCTGTATGCCCAGAGCACGCTGTGGAGCTCCTCGACCCATCTCTTTTTAGCGTCTCCGAGCCGGCGTTTTAGGCCTCGCAGAATGACTTTGTTCGCGGTTTCTGCCTGGCTGTTCGTTTGCAGGTGTTCGACTTACGTGAAGTGCTACTTTATCCCGAGCTTGGTCACAAAATCTTGAAAGTTTTTGTCAGTGAATTGCGCACCGTCACTACGCCAGAAATGACATTTAACAGCACTTTATGAAAAAGCGCTGCTAAAGAGTCATAAAAAAAAAGAAAAAAAATAGCGTGCCTTAGACAGCGCTTTTTGAAAAGCGCTGCTAAAGGGGGCCCTAAGAAAGTGCTTTATTAAAAGCGCTGCTAAAGGAGGGCCCTAAGAAAGCGCTTTTGTAAAGCGCTGTTGTAGGTGTAACCTACGAGAGCGCTTTCTTTATAAGCGCTACTATATGGGGTATGAAAGAAAGCACTTTTAAAAAGCGCTGCTATATGTCATGCCTAAGGCACACCTTAGAGAGCGCTTTTTAAAAGCGCTGCTAAAGGCCATTAAGAAGCGTTGCTATAGGTATAATTAGAATAAATTTAAAATACCCACCAGAATTTTTAAAAGAAACAGAACAGTCGCACGTGTATCCTTCTTTCCTTCTTTCTCCTCTGGCGAACGTTGCCCTATTCACCACGACCGATTCCGTCGATCCCCTCCGTCTGACAGCCGTCGAGCGTCGCCCTCCTCCATTCATTCAGTCTGCATTGCATTTCTCCACCATTTGTCCGTCCGTTTTCGACAGCCTCCATCAGTTCATTCTGTAGTGCATTTCCGCCATTGTTACGGTATTTGAAGTTTTTCATTTTTCATTTTTCATTTTTCTGGATTATTGTCTTAGTATTTGATTTTTCTGTATTATTGTTTGATATGATGTTAGTGTTACTTCTTTTCTAAGTTATTGAGCTCTGAAGGTAGTTCTTTCGAATGTGTTGTTTTCTAATTTATCTTCAATTGTGAATGATTTGCTTCTCTTGTTTTGCTGTTTAACAATAGTGTCTTAACCTCAGTGTCAGTTTAAATGTTAATTTTCTCATTTATCTTCAACTGTGAAGGATTGTGTTAGAATCTTGTTTATGAAAGAAATCTTTCTATTCTTCTGTTAATTTTCTAGCCAAGGGATTTGGGCGTTAGTTGATTTTTTGATTTAATATTGGTGATTTTACTGCAAAATACAACAATATTTACACTGATTTATACTATAAGGAGGCTTTTATGTAGTATTTGTATCCGTTAGAGTATGCATTCACCAAATAGCAATGTTGTTTCAATGAAACATGGTAAGGAACTAGTTTTTCCTCTTGTTGTTGAGGAGGGTTAAATTGTGAGCAAAATTGAGTTTTTGATTTCAAATAAGTTTAGTGCTCTTTGATTTACATATATCAAGCTCTTTTAATAAGAAAATGTTTTTTTTTCACGTCTTAGATACACGTCTATCCTATTTTAATGAACATTTTAGAAGTCTATGCTTGAGATTTCAAAGGAAGAGACACCACTTCCACATTAATGTATACGAGTCTATTAAGAGTTCAAATGTAATTAAAGTTCGACTTTATAAGAGTTTTAGTCTAACTTTAAAATATGAGTAGTCTGTTTGACCCATATAATTAAAAAAATTTAAATTGTACTAATATTTATGTCAAGTAGTTAGTATGAAATATGAGTAGTCCGTTTTATGGTATTTTATTTTGTTCCTCATTTTATAGTTTCTTAGTTGTTCCACCTTTTTCTTTTAATATTATAAGGCTTTATTAAAAGAAATTATCAACTATATAAGAAGTTGTTACATTATTGCAAGTTTTACCAACAATTGATGTTCCAAGAATTATTTAATGTTGATGATGTTATTAATTTTGTCTGTTATAGGGGTTACCTGTGAAGAGGAAGGTTGTGATCGTTTTCAAGCATCCTACTGTGTAGCTTTCTTAGAAGTTATTGATTTCTTTACAGGTATTCTCTGTTTTTGTTTAACTTTCTTAGTTTAGTTTAGACTACTCAATTAGTATGGATAAAAAATGGATGTCTTCTAATCGATTGTCTAAAGAGTACGAGAATGGGATATCGAAATTCGTTAAGTTTGTTGTTGAACATGCCAAAGACCCCAGTAGGATCACATGTCCTTGCTTAGGTTGCTGTTATGGGCGTCGAATTGACGTCGTTCATTTGGAATCTCATTTAATGAGACATGGAATTGATCGAAGTTATACATGTTGGACATTACATGGTGAGATAAGCAACGAGAATGTCGAACCCGGGGATAATACAATCTATGCTTCAAAGGACAATGGCAGAGATACATATGATTGTGATCGAGTCGAAGAGATTGCAGAAGCACTTGAAGAAGATCTTCAAGATTGTCCCAAGATGTTTGAGAGGTTAGTAAGCGATACAGAGAAATCATTGTATAAAGGTTGCACTACTTTCACAAGATTGTCTACGGTATTAAAGTTGTACAACTTAAAGGCGGGTAATGGATGGTCGGATAAAAGTTTCACAGAGTTGTTAGCCCTACTTCAAGAGATGCTTTCGGAGGATAATGTTCTTCGCAATCGAACCTATGAAGCTAAAAAAATGTTATGCTCTATTGGCATGAGCTATGATAAGATACATGTTTGTCCAAATGATTGCATTTTGTTTCGAAATGAATATGCATCATTAAACGAGTGTCCTAAATGCAGTGTATCTCGGTATAAGAAAAAGTTGTCACCAACAAAAGTCTTATGGTATTTTCCTATAATTCTGAGATTTAGACGCATGTTTCGTAGTGAAACAGATGCAAAACACCTGACTTGACATGCAGATGATAGAATTATAGATGGGAAGTATCGACATCTGGCAGATTTATCACAGTGGATGAAAATTGATAATGAATATCTTGATTTTGGAGAAGAAGCTAGAAACCTTCGCTTGGCATTATCGACTGATGGAATGAATTTGCATGGTCTGCAAAGTATCTCACATTCCACCTGGCCTGTAATTATTATGATTTATAACCTACCTCCATGGCTATGTATGAAGCGTAAGTACATGATGTTATCTATGTTAATTTCTGGCCCTAAACAACCAGGGAATGACATAGACGTATACTTGACACCTTTAATCGAAGACTTAAAGAGTTTGTGGGAGAACGGTGTGGAGGTTTATGATGGATATAGGAAAGAAAGTTTCAATTTGAGGGCGATGTTGTTTGGCACAATTAATTATTTTCCAGCATACGGAAATCTATCGAGGTATAGCATTAAAGGTCAATGTGTGTGTCCTATCTGTGAAGAAAACACAGATTGGACGCGGTTGGAATTTGGTTAGAAGAATGTCTTTCTTGGTCATCGTAGATTCTTAAATTATAATCATCACTACCGTGGGGGGAGAAAAGCATTTAATGGAAATTCAGAACAACGTAGAGTTCCACCTACATTGACCGGCGAACAAATTTTTGAAAAGGTGAAAGATGTGAGTACTCAGTTTGGCAAGCCTTTTGCTCATACGCTTGTCACGCGTGGGTGGAAAAAGAGGTCAATTTTGTTTGAGTTGCCGTATTGGAAGTCGTTGTATGTAAGACATTTTCTTGATGTTATGCATATTGAAAAAAATATATTTGAAAGTGTTATTGGTACGTTACTCAATATACAAGGAAAGTCTAAGGATGACCTTAAAGCAAGAAAGGACTTGGTAGCAATGGGAATAAGAAATGAATTAGGACCCTTGAAGAAAGGAAATCGCACATATCTACCACCTGTTGCTTATACTTTATCTAGAAAGGAGAAAAAGATATTGTGTAAGTTTTATAGTGCCAAGAAGAGAATCAATGACCTGCCACGCGTCGTTGATCTACAAGCTGTCCACCGGAAGTAGGGAGGAGGAGGGGGTGTACTTGCAAGACACTCTGATGCCAAAGTAAATGATGGACCAGAGTGAGAGCAAATACAGAAGAGAGATAGAGAATTGAATACATGATTCTCTAGTGAAAGAGGGTATTTATAGAGAGACCCCAGCGCAGGGTCAACAGTCACTTGTGTTGGGCTGGATTGTCAGGCCAAACCCAGGTGACTGCTAGGGCTTACGTGGCGTAGTGAAGACCAGCATGTGGTCTTCGCCCTAGTTCAACCGTCTCGTGATCTCCGAAAGATGGGCTGACCAGCTCTTTCGGAGGTGGATAGTTGGCTGATGACGTGTCCCCGCGGAAGGGGCACGTGGAGAACGTGTGGAAGACGTGTTGTTTTGTCCGACGGAGAGAGTGTTTGCCCGACACTGAGTGATTTGGGTCTATTTAGGTCTTCCTCCAAAGGACGTTGGGCTGAGCCTCCCGACGAATGGGCAGGCTTGGGCTCAGTCCAGAACAATTTCTATTATTTTATAATATAGGTTCAATATTTAAACTGTGTTACTTGGATAATAATATTTAAAAATAGTTATAATATTATTTCAAACACCATACAAGTTTCGGTGTTATCCATCTCCATTATTATAATCTTGGTTATAGCATTACTGAAGTATATGATATATGTCTATGTTTTGGATACAATACAGATAATCTTAAAATGATTAGTTTCGTCTTTGTAACCATGCTTTTGGTGTCCGTATTACTTTAATAAATGATAATTGAATTGACCTTTTAATCTTTTGAATTGATAGTTTTCAAAAAAGTTATGGCAAGTTTTACATCAATACACATTCCATTTTGTTGGGGGTGGTGATATTGCTTTTTACGTTTTTCTTATATGTTTGATTGTTTGTGGTCTCCTAGTCTTTTTTATGTGTTGCCAAATTATATAATATGATGCATCATGTAATTAGTTTTTTTTGTCAATATATGTATAACTAAATATTTTAAAGTTTCTTTATGATTGAAACAGAGAAAAAACAGAGTGTCAGGAGATTAATAAACAGATGTTGGAGAGTAGCACCACAATACATTAAATCAGTTCCTCAAAATGTATTAAATAAGTGTCACAAATAATTATAAATAATTACATTTCAACATTAATTTATTTATTGAATCATTGAAGAGAGAAGCAATTTTACATAATTAACACTACTAAGTTCCATAGACACAGCATATAATAATTAACTTATTGAGAATCATATATATGGCTTAAGTAACCAGTATCATAATTAACAAGTGTTTTCTATAAGTGATACTTTTTCATCCTTCAATGGAAAAGTGCTTCTGGAGTAAGTTGTTGGTATTGAAGTTATGAGAAAAATAGCTTGGAGGAATAAGAAAAGAGTTAGAGGCTTCAAATTTGTCATTGTTTGGTAACTTGATTGATTGATTGTAGCTAGAAAGCAATGTGTAAGGTCATTTTATAGTGTTGGAAAAAGTTATTAGAGATTCATTCTTGTACGCATTTTTCCACTTGTGTAATGGCTTTCCTAATCAACTTTTCTATAGGAAATTATTATTGCATAACTTTAATTAAAAAATATACAACTGCATATCTTTTCAGGTTTCAAATCTCTTGTAATATATGCAAATCTCATACATATTGAGGTATTTTGCTTTATATGTGATTGTGTGTGTTAAAATATAACATGTTGCTAACTTGGTAAGTATGTACCTTTTTATAATTCTATTTTCTTTATATATTTTTACATATTCGATGATCGTGTGTATTAAGATATAGTTTTTTTTTATAATCAAAAGAAGACATAACTAAGGGAGTATTAAGGGTGCTCCAATCCGAAATTTCGAGTTATAAATCACACTAATAAATCAGCCACACCTATATAAAATTAAGAGAATATTTATACCACTCATACAAATTATAACAAAATAACCTATTAGACCTAAGCACCTATCAAGACCAAGAAAAAACAATCATTTTATTCGTCAAATCTACCGACAAAATAATTTGATTCACCAAACTGTCGCTTGCCAAATCGCAAAGATAAAATCTTTGGAACATTTCCTTCTTAACATTGCTTCCCATTCTCTCATATACTCTCCCACAGAAACAGACACCAATGAAGGAATGTCAATCCAAACTACAATGTTCCGCCAAATCGAACGAGAATACGAGTAATTGATAAACAAAAGATCAGAATCTTCAACATGGCAAAAACAATAAACGCAAACTTTATCATAGTTATTAGAGATCATGTTTCTAACTGCAAGATTAAAACGAATGACAATCTATCTAACAGTAACCTCCATCTAAATATCTTGAGTTTTAGAGGAATAGCAGTTTTCCACTGTTGGTGCAAAGGTGAATAAATGATGAACAGAGGAAATATTCTATTAAAGAGAATGACGGCTACACACCTCACTGCACATTACAATGATTGCAACCCTATTTATAAGCTAAAAACTAGGGTTACTAGAATAAGATAAAATACTAAAATACCCTCTAACAAACTTAGGGGCTAAGTAATAGTACAACTAAATATGAATTACTTCTAATACCATCCCTTATCCATCAAAACTTGTAACACCAATTCCATCCTTTAGTCTGAGAAATTGATTAGTCTTGATAGCTTTCGTCAGAGCATCTGCCAACTGTTGCAGTGTACAACTTCTAACACTCCACTCTGAACTTGATGTCTCAGAAAATGATACTTGGTCTCAATATGCTTGCTTCTCCCATGCAACACTGGGTTTCTGGCAAGATTGATTGCAGACTTGTTGTCAATCATCAGCTTCAGAGGTTTGTTTATTTTAATCTTCAGATCCTACAACAGATTCAGAATTCACATAGCTTGGCATGCAGTAACAACACCTACAATGTATTCAACTTCACTGGTTGATAACGCCACAACAGGTTGCTTCTTGGAACACCAAGAAATGGGACCTCCCAGAAATTTGAACAAGTACCCAGAGGTACTTCTTCTGTCAACTCTGTCTCCACACCAATCAGAATCTAAATAACTCAGAAGTTCTGACTCATTCTTTCTTCCAGAAGGAAATAACACTCCATACTTCAGAGTTCCCTTGGTATACCTCAGAATCCTGACAGCAGCTTGGTAATGGGACCACTTAGGTTTACTCATGAACCTACTAACCATCCCAACAGAATAGCAAATATCAGGTCTGGTATTGCACAGATACCTCAGAGAACCAACTAACTGTTTGAAGGTTGTAGCGTCCACATCCTTTCCATCAGAGTCAGAATCCAGTTTCTGATTTGTATCAGAAGGTGTGACAGCAATCTTACAATTCTTCAGTTCAAATCTCTTCAGAAGTTCTAATTCATACTTGAGCTTATGCAAAATGATACCTTTCTCAGAATATCTGAACTTCATCCCTAGAAAGTATGTCATTTTGCCTAGATCAGTCATTTCGAATTCAATCATCATAACTTTCTTGAACTTGGCTATCTCCTGTTTAGAACTTCCAGTCAGCAGTATGTCATCAACATATAAACACACCAGAGTCATATTGCCTTCAGAAGTATGCTGAACATAAACACCGTACTCCATCTCACATTTCTGAAAGCCTTGCTTCTTGAAAAATGAATCAATCTTCTGATTCCAAGCTCTGGGCGCTTGTTTCAGTCCATATAAAGCTTTTTATAGTCTGTACACCATCCCTTCCTGAATCTTTTTCACAAATCCAGGAGGTTGTGACACGTAAACTTCTTCTTCTAATGGACCGTTCAGAAATGCAGATTTTACATCTAAATGCATCAGAGGCCAATTCTTGTTAGCAGCTATTGCAATCACCATTCTGATTGTTTCATGTCTTGCTATAGGTGCAAACACTTTAGAATAATCCAGCCCAGGTTTCTGTAGAAATCCTCTGGCTACCAACCTTGTTTTATGTTTGCCAATTGAACCATCTGGCTTTAAATTCTGCTTGAAAACCCATCTGACACTGATGGATTTCTTGTCTTTTGGAAGTTCTGTCAGCTTCCAAGTCTTGTTTCTCTCTATAGCATCAAGTTCTTCTTTCATGGCCTTCAGCCAGAGCTTCTGCTTAAGAGCCTCTTCTGTACTTATGGGTTCAGAGTCTACTATCATGGCACACTGAATAACTTCTCCTTCAGAGTCTACTTCAGTGTCTTGTAGCATGTCAAATTCTGCATATCTTCTGGGGACGTTTCTTATTCTTTGTGGTCTCTGAACTTGTTCAGAGTCTTGAGCTTCAGAGTTTCTAGCTTCAGATGATTGACTTCCTCCAGGGCTTTGACCATCTTCAGAGTCTGGCATATTTCCAGATTCTGAATTGCCACCAGAATCTAGATTATCATTAGAGTCACCTTCATCTTCTGAGTCTTCTCCAGAGTCTGAATCACTATCAGAGTCAGAGTCAACGTCAGAGTTTACTCCAACTTTAGAAATTCTTAACTCTGACCTTTCTTCAGAAGTTCTAACATCAAAATCAGATTGAGACTTATCCCAATTCCAAACTTCTGATTCCTTCACAATCACATCTTTGCTGAATTCAATTTTATTGGTTTCTGGACAATAGAGCTTGTATGCACATGTACTGTGGTACCCTATCAGAATCATCACTTTGCTTCTATCATCCAGCTTTTGTCTTTTGGCTTCTGGAACATGTTTATAGCAAACAGAACCAAACACCTTCAGATGACTAACACTTTGCTTATCTCCAGTCCACTTCTGTATTGGAACTATTTCCTTCAACTTCTTCGTAGGACATCGGTTGAGTACATACGTTGCAGTGGCAACATCTTCTCCCCAGAGCTTCTGAGAAAGCTTCTTCTCCTTTAGCATGCTTATCACCATATCAAGCAAAGTGCGGTTTCTTCTTTCAGCAAGACCATTGTGTTGAGGAGTATAAGGAGCAGTAACCTCATGTTCAATTCCATTCTCCTCATAGAACTTCTGGAACTCTTTGGAGTTATACCCAGCTCCATCATCAATTCTAAGAATCTTCAACTTCTGACCACTCTGATTCTCAGCCTACATTCTGAACTTCTTGAATTCATCAAACACCTCGTGTTTAAACTTAATAAGGGATACTCATGTCATTCTTGTGAATTCATCAACAAACAACACAAAGTATTTATTCCCTCCAATTGATGCTACTGGAAATGGACCACACACATCAGAATGTACAACTCCCAAGGCATGTTTTGCTCTTGGAGCAGCTTCTGACGCAAATGGCAATCGTGGTTGTTTTCCTTCCATGCAAACTTTGCATGACTTTTCAGGCTTCTTAATTGCAGGAATTTCATGTACCAACTTCTTTGAATTCAGATGTTTTAAGCTTCTGAAATTCAAATGACTGAATCTTCTGTGCCACAGCTCACTCTCCTTCTCAGCACTTGTTGCACTAAGACATTCTGAGTCTGCAGTTCTGACATTCACCTTGAATGTTCTATTCCTTCCCTGTTCTGACTCCATAATCAACTTCTGATTGCAGTCATACAACTTCAGAAGATTGTCCTTCATGGTAACTGAAAAACCTTTCTCAATTAATTGTCCCACACTCATCAGATTGCTTCTGATGCCAGGTACATACCACACGTTCTGAATCAATGATGTTTTCCCATTGTTCAAAATCACTCTGACATTTTCCATACCTTCTGCATTAAGATATTTGTCATCAACACATCTGATCTTTGTTCTCTTTTCAGAGTCAAAGTCAACCAACCATTTCTTGTTTCTAGTAAGATGATTTGAACAGCCAATGTCCATATACCACCAGTCCATCAGATCCATATCATCAGATTCAGAGGCCATCAATAGCACAGATTCGTCATCAGAACTTCTGGCTATATTTGCTTCTTCTGATTTTCTCTTCTTGTTTGACCAACAATCTCTAGCAAAGTGACCAAACTTCTTACAACAGTAACATTGAATTTTCTTCTTGTCATACTTCACTTTTCCCTTCTGAGCATTCTTTTGTCTATCAGAGGTTGAGCTTTCTGACTTCTGACCACCATCAGATCTTCTCCTGGCTTCTAACTGCTTCTGATACCTCCTATCAGAAGTTACTTTCAGAGCCTGCTGCTCTACTTCCTTTTCAGAAGTTCTCTCAGTCAAACGTAACTCCTGCGCTTCTAGACTGCTCTGCAGCTCTTCAATTCTCATGGTACTCAGATCTTTGGAATGTTCTATATGCTACCACAATGTAATCAAATTGAGAGGTAAAGGATCTCAATACTTTATCCATGATTGCTTCTTCAGAAAGAGTTTCTCCACACGCCTTCATCTCATTAGTGATCAGAATCATTCTGGAGATGTATTCAGAGACTTTCTCATTATTCTTCATGTTGAGATTCTCATATTGCTTTCTCAAGGATTGAAGCTTCACCTTCTTCACTGATGCGTCACCACCATAACATCTCACCAGTGTGTCCCACGCAGCCTTTGTTGTCGTTGAATCTGCAATCTTCTCAAACACATTTACATCCACACATTGATGAATGAAGAACAATGCTTTCTGATCCTTCTTCCTTACTTCCTTCTGCGTGTTTTTCTGTTCATCCGTCGCATCTGCTGCTACCGAAACATAACCATCAGTGACAAGATCTAGAACATCTTGAGCACCGAATAGTACACGCATTTGGATCATCCAACGATTCCAGTTTTTACCGTCAAATACTGGAAGTTTGGTGTTCACGTTCTCGTTTCCGTTCATCTTCTACCTTGCACAGTACACTCAGATTTCTCACACAGTGTTTCCCAACCCACAGAATTAAAAATTCTGATCAGATTTGTTCAAGATTCAACACGAATCTAAGAAACAAAATCAAACACACAAGCGCTCACGTTCACTCGTGTTTCCCATGTTTCCCAATGAATCTGAACCAGAGCTCTGATACCAATTGTTGGTGCAAAGGTGAATAAATGATGAACAGAGGAAATATTCTATTAAAGAGAATGACGGCTACACACCTCACTGCACATTACAATGATTGCAACTCTATTTCCAAGCTAAAAACTAGAGTTACTAGAATAAGATAAAATACTAAAATACCCTATAACAAACTTAGGGGCTAAGTAATAGTACAACTAAATATGAATTACTTCTAATATCCACAACTTGCCCAGCAAAACAGAATTGAGATTTTCATTATGTTGACCAGCAACATTTTGCAGCAGTTTAGCATAAAAAGATTTCACATTAAATCTTTTAGCAGCGTCATATGGCCAGATAAGTGAATCCAAACCTGCTATCACAGGAGCCACACCAGCCAGCAACCTGTTCAACTCGATGAAATCAGCAGCAGCGGTCACATTTGACGAAAAAACACCGAGATCCACCGCCCACGCCCACTTCTGGTCAATCAAACTGTCCATCTTCGAACAATTTAATATCATTATTCAAGTAAGCAATTTAGAAACAAAATATAGTATTCTCAACTCGGTGTTACACTATCAGAATGACAAGTGGAATATTAAATATCCGACAATAATGTGGCGAACATAAAACGATAAATAAAGCAACAAAGAGGCCAACTACTCGTGTCAACCTATGTTAGTCAGTACATAGATAGAGTCTATCGACTTTATTATTGAAGCATGGATGACTTTATTATTGAGGCATGATGTCGAGCTAAGTATGATAGTATATGTGTATATTTAGATACAATGCTTGTAATCTAAAAATGATTAGTTCCTTCCTTGCAAGCATGATTTTTGTGAACGTATTACTTTAAATGAGAACTGAAATGACCTTTAAATCTTTTCAATTGATAGTTTTCAGAAAAGTTATACCAAGTTTTACATTCCATTTTGTTGGGGGCGGTGGTATTGCTTTTTAGGTGCTTCTTATATGTTTCATGATTTATGGTCTCCTATAGCCTTTTTTTTCTTGGCTGTGTTGCCAAATTATATTATATGATGCATGCTTCTTTTTTTTCCTTCTATTTTTTCTATTGTTGTTTTATCAGATCTTAAAAGATAGCTGACAAGGCTGTTTTATATTTTTAAGAGGTACTGGGTAGAGAATTCAATTCAAGGGAAATTAAATTCATCTTCTCTAATTTTAAAATATATATTGATCTTCTTCGAGATCTATTTAAATAACATTGATATTTTTCTCTAATGTTTAATGATAACCAAAAACCGTCATTTATCTACAATTTTTTATCTATTAGTAAAAATTATCTTTAGTATATGAATATTTATGAGAGATTTGTGTTCATTTTAAAATTAAATGAAGTGTCGGTATTATTTTAACAAACATGACGAGTATGTCTTGCTGCACAAAATTTTTAAATTTGTCACGATATAGTTGTCATTAACTAGAATTGTGTATATATTTTGTTGAAATGTAATTAAATAAATATTTACACATTTGGCCACCTTGAACCGTAGTTAAAATAAAAATCATAGACATGATCTAAAAAAAATTTTAGGACGACTTTAAACGACTTTATCTAATAACAATTTGATCTGACCTAATCAGAAGGGGATCACGGGCTGCCCACACGCTGCTGGGCTGCTACCTGTTCGCCGGGAATGAGGAGAAGAAAAGGGGGGTGTGCCTACAAGACACTCTGATGCCAAAGTAAGAATTTGGGCAGAGTGAGAGCAAAGTACAGAAAGTGGGTAAGAAGTGAATTACCTAACCCTCTTGTGAAAGAGGGTATTTATAGAGAGACCTCAGCGCTGGGCCAACGGTCACTTGCGTTGGGCTGGATTGTCAGGCCCAACCCAGGTGACTGCTAGGGCTTACGTGGCGTAGTGAAGACCAGGACGTGGTCTTCGCCCTAGTCCAACTGTCCCGAGATCTCCGGAAAGTGGGTTTGACCTGCTCTTTCGGAGGTGGGCAGATGGGGGGATGACGTGTCCCCGCGGAGGGGAGCACATGGAGAACGTGCGGCTAGCACGTTGTTCTCCCCGCGGAGGGGAGCACACGGGGATGTGGGAGAGCCATGGGGTCTTGCTCGACGGCATGGGAATATCGCCCGCGTAGTGCGGTGTTTGGTCGTGCGGGCGATTCTCTTGCCCGACGTGGTTGGGACGGTTCTCCTTCGCGGGGAGATCATTCTAGCGTGTCGGGGATCTTGTGCTCGACGCGGTACCCGGACCGGGCAGGCCTGGTGGAACATTATTGGGCTGGACCAGCATAATTCAGCCCGGGGCCCAGTCCAGAACACAATTTAATAATGATAAATATATATTGAAGCTTTAATTCTAAATTAACTATATCAAAATGTTATATCCTTTACTATAATCCATTTTGTACATGTTTATAACTGGCCCTACTTGCTCTTTCTTTTTTTTTTCTCTTTCGACTTTGCTTATTGGTTATTCACATAAGATTTTTACTGAGATATTCTTTATATTTTCAGTCCAATCTCATTTCTTAATCTCATTTATGATCACGTCACTATTAATCACTACTTGTTTGTTCACTGAGTCGAACAATTTGTATCCTCCATGCGAATGATATTTTATTAATATCACTTGACGTGGCATGTCATTAAGTTTTCTTTTCAATTGACCTGTCATATGTTTATGTGCTATAGATCCAAATACTTTCAGATGACTCAAGCTTGGCTTGACACCAGACGAACATTCTTCTGGCATGATTCCTTCTAACTTTTTCATCGGACATCTGTTCAATATGTATGTTGCAGTCGACACAGCTTCTCCCTATAATTCCTTAGATAGATGTTTGCCTTTCAATATAATTCTCACCATATTTATGATGGTGTTATTCTTCCTTTCTGTAGTTCCCTTATATGGTGGAGTGTAGGGTGGACCACCTCATGCACAATCCCTTCTTTCTCACATAATATGTTGAAGTCTTTCGACACAAATTCTCCACTACCATCAATCCTTAAGATCTTGAGCTTTCGACCGCGTTGTCTTACGACCATAGATTTAAACTTGACAAATACCTCGATCACTTCACTTTTCTTCTTGATCGAGTAAGTCCACAAGTTTCGACTAAAATCATCTATGAAAGTGGCAAAATATTTATTACCTCCAATCAAATCCACCTGGATAGAACCACATATGTAACACCCCACTCTAAACTATCGCGGAAAAATAAGATAAACAACAGAAACAATTCAGAGTGCAGCAAATAAAGTTTCATGACGACCGTCATGGATGTCACGACCGTCACGGTCATGACGAGCGTCAAGGAGCTGTGACGACTGTCACACTCCCAAATTCTCAGACGCATCGGGGTGTCACATTCTACACCTAACCAAAACACATACACCTGCAAAAGATCATTTACTAACATACGTAGCACAAAATTCGGATGAACAGACAACGATAATTTGTTTAACATTTTAATCATAAAACGACAGGTTATAATACACTTCCAACGATTCGTAATAATTAAATTTCATTAAAATTTAGCAAGTAATTATCTTGCATCAATTTACTAAAACAACTATGCATCCAAGCAACATTTGGCATTATCAGAAACAACCAATCTATTTGCCATAGTACTTAATAAAATTCAGCAACAAGGAATTCGGTTAAAACAATAACATTAATCATTTATCCCCCCCCCCCCCCCCCCCGAGTGCTACGTATCAGAGCGACCAACGACCTTAAACATAAAGCGACACTTTCTTCCGAGTTACCTGCAAATTACCACCAACGGAGGTAACATACAATGTAAAGGGTGAGATATCAACAATATAACATAAAGCATGATAAAAGTCATGTCAGAATATTATCACCACATTATAATTCCACCAGTTCGCATAAATATTAGTAAGAATAAACTACAACAACTCTTTATTTGTAACCACAACAATTATCATCATAACTCAGCAACTCATCAAAACAACTCGACAACGCAACTCAACAATGTGACTCAATAATGCGACTCAACTGTGCATATGCATGTGGTACCAGATTGCCATTACGGCCGCCAATACAGGCCAACAATTTGCCACTAAGGGCCTCTAATACAGGCCAACAATTTGCCACTAAGGGTCGCCAATACAGGCCAACAATTTGCCACTAAGGGCCGCCAATACAGGCCAACAATTATGATATGCTATGGGACGCAACTATTATGGACTATAACACAACAACAACAACAACTGTGCAACAACCGTGCAACAAGGCATCAAGCCTACAACCTATTATCCATAACAGAGACATCACATTCCGCATACATCATGTGCTCACCACTTCAACCTGTTCATGTCAGAGAACAAGTAACAATATCGTTCCTACGAATAAGAATCTAACACATTTTCGCAGAAAACAATTAAAAACAACATCGTCTCTACAATTGAGAACTCAACAGTATTTTCATGTCAGAGAACAACTAACAACATCATTACTACAAATAAGAACTCAACACATTTTCATATACTTTCATACGGGTAATATAACTACAACTTCTAATTTAATTAAATAGGGACATAATAACAACACCTTTTTAATAAATGGGAAAATAGCGCGTGCTGTAACACCCCCTTTCTATACCCCAAATAACACAATTAAGTCGTTTAGGCACGAATTAAAAATTCCATCAGAGTATATTTATTTCATGGTATGAAAGAAGTGAGTCACATTACTCACGAAACAACCACATGAATATTAATGTTTACAAAGAAATAATTCAAAAGGGGTAAATCTCAACTAAACAAAAAAAAAATAAACGCATGGTTCTTAAAATAGGCATATTCATGTTTTCAGTTAAAGCGGAAGACTAAAATATTGAATTACTTAAGACATGATAAAATACAAGTACACGCCATTAGGTTGTCCATAATATCAATCACGGTTTACCAAACATCATCAACTATTACATATATAATGTATCACAGAGATACTCTACAAGCCTAGCTACCCGATGTTACATATCAGAGCGACCGACTCAAGAGAAAAAGAGCTATACTCCAAAAGAAACCTCCAGCAATTCTAATCTGCAATGCCTCATAGAGCATCATAAAACAGCAGAAGGGTGAGAAAGATTACCATAATAACAATGCATATAATTGTGTATATAAACAATCATAAAATACATATATACCACATTTCTCAATCAATTCACACACTCACCACTCCCATATCAACATATCGTGTATATATATATATATATATATATATATATATATATATATATATATATATATATATATATATATATATATATATATATATATATATATATATATATATATATATATATATATATATATATATATATATATATATATATATATATATATATATATATATATATATATATATATATACACACACACACATGCACACTTCTCCTAACAATCACATATACATTATGTTTCATTTACCATAAATCATATAAGCATATACAATCATACTTCTATAATTCGTATCATTTTCACATAAACATTTACAATCATTCTATACATCTCAATCATTCCATACATCGCAATGTATCCATATAAGTATCTATATATAAATAGAACATCAAACATATATAATATGCATTCACCAATGTTTACATCAATCCATGTAAACCCACATATATACATATATTCACATACTTATATACATACATATCTTCAAGCATACTCACTCATGCCATTACCGCAATTCACGTTAATTCACATAAACATCTACGTTCATGTTTATTTCACCAATGCATCATATGAAGATGATAACATGCAACTCATAGAGACCGACACACGACTATATGCAGATGCAAATGCGGTACCGACTCATTTCAGCAGGTTCAATTGAAGAACCAAAAATAACCATCGCTCACACCCCACAAGGGCACACGAGGTTCTGCAGATTCTCCGAGGAATCAATATAACCATCGCAACATACGAGGTTCTGCAAATCCTCCGAGGGATCAATAAATAACCATCACTCACACTCCACAAGGGCACACGAGGTTCTACAGATTCTCCGAGGAATCAATATAACCATCGCAACATACGAGGTTCTGCAAATCCTCCGAGGGATCAATAAATAACCATCGCTCACACCCCACAAGGGCACACGAGGTTCTACAGATTCTCCGAGGAATCAATCAACACAGGAATGCACACCATGATGCTTCACATGCAACATGACTCATGACACTCTTGAAATGCACACATGTTTACCAACATACTCATGCATTCGTCACATTCACCACATATATTCATTATTTCATTCACACTATTCAAACATGGTTCACATTTACAATCATCATACATCACATACCAGCACCTATATTCAATATGCATTCGCAAATATCGTGCCAACGACAATAAACTCAATCACATCCATCATGCATTTTTAATCAATTTAAACAATGCGCCACATATGCCAAAAGGCCACATATTCACAATCAACTCATAATCTAGGATTCACGCCATACGGCTACCCACAGCATACATAACAACATATAATTAGTCATCTCAGACAAGGAATGATCGCAACCAAACCACACAATCAATCCACGAATGGAAAACACAAGAAAAGAAAATATGATGTTGTGTTCGCTAACCTTCGTCTGGCGAAGCCTCTGGCGAACCTTCGCCACTCCGTTCGTCTGGCGAACTCACCAGCGAAGACCACTGGGATTTATTCTGGAATTACTCGCTACTCGACTGGCGAACTTGCCAACGAAGACAGGGTGTTTGGTTCTGACTTGATTCGCTAACGTTTGCTGGGCTTCGCCTGGCGAAGCCTCGCTGCCATTTGCCTGGCGAACCTGCGAGATGAGAACTTCCATGGCTGTCCAAAAGCCCAAACCTCACAAAACCAACCGATTAAGTACAAATCAACCCCAGTAGACTTAGCCCATCACTACCCGAGTAAACTACTCTGTTCACTCTCGATTCTAACCGATAAAATGATGGGCTAAAGACGTGTCTACTTATGCGTCTAGCGGTATCTTACTGCAAGTGCACAGCCTATCGAAGTAATATTTAAGATTATCGATCCACAGGGATTCTATTGTTACTTAGTGCTAGATGAACTTCTAGTTTAGCTAAGGCGAATGGTTGTCACGATTGTTGTTGGTTTTTAAGAATATTAAAGGCGGAATTAAATTTAAGTTTTTAATAAAATAATACTAAGGCGGTCGGTATGTAATTATACTAACTTAGGTGGGTCAATCTAACCTAGGCTTATAAAGATGTTCACTTAATCTATTCGGTAGAGATTACTAGTTTAAATACCCTCAACTCACACTCTCGTGGTCTTATATCAGATCTTATCCCTAAAGCCCTATGCCTGCTCTCGCTAGCCCATAAGTGTTTAGAGGTAATTTTTGGAAACTTAGTAATTCTAATTTATCTTAAAGCGCTCTCGCTGTGTTTAATTTAAATGCCTAACTTTAGCTATCTGGTTAAAATCTCACACTCTCGTGGTCTTGACCCAACCTAATACCCTTTTCTTACTCTCGTAACGAAAATGTCTATTTCAATTAAAAAGTATCAGCCAGAATGTTAAGTGATTAATTATTTTCAGCCTATGGTTATATTTTACCGGTTAAGTTCGTTATAACTACATACCGCCCTAAGGTGTTTAGCTACTCATCGAGGTTGAATCAGACAGAGAATTAAATAATAACTTACTCATGGCAGAAAAATAAATAGACATTATAATTAAATTAAATTGCAATAAATTGAAAAACTTGATTAACAAATAATTGAGCAGACTCCTTCTTCCACAGACCGGAAAGCTCGGAGTAGGCGGAAATTAAAAATGAACGAATGCTGAAGGTTGGAAACAAATAAATGTATAACAATTCCCTAATGTTGGAAATTGTTATACGGTTGGTTTGGATACAAATAAAACGAGACAGAAAATAAAATAATGCTGGAATGAAAAATGCTGGTTCGTAAGGTAATTCGGCAGAGCTTCCGCAGAAATTTTGGATAATGAAGTCTGTCCCTGAGTTCACAGAGCTTGTACTATTTATAGAGTCTTTAATGGGCTGGATTCTTGGTCCTTTGTTGCATGGGCCTTGCTGAAGTTGTTGAGGAAATGCTGGAACGTGGCAGCAAAAATGGGAGAAGTCGTCTTCACGTGCTGCCTTGAGGAGAAATAAGAGGAGAAGTGGTCTTCAGTGGTGCCTTGACGTAGTCTGGGTCAAAACCAAGTTTTATCCTTGTCACGGGCGTGACAAGGTCTTCACGTTCGTAAATTGAGGATTTTAAGTGTCACGGTCGTGACTACTTCCTTACGGTCGTGATGGCCCAATTTTTGGGTGTCACGGTCGTGACACCCTTGTAACGACCGTGGCTGCAACAAATTATGCAGGCTTTTTGCAGGCTTCTGTCTTTCTTCATCTCCTTGTGGTCTCTCTTGTTCCTTTTCTCTTAATTCATGATTCGGCCTCACATAACGATGTACCTGCAAAATAGTAAGAAAAACTCGAGAAATCGAGTGTTAAAACGGTGAATGCGCGATAAAACGTCAATGAAATCTAGCGATATAATCGATGCGTTTTCTTGTTATCAAACTCCCCCAAACTTAAACCTTTGCTTGTCCTCAAGCAAATAGTCGGTTGAAAATCGGCGGACAGGATTTTTATTCACGCATACTCATAACAAACCGTACGGTGGATCGTTTTGTCGGATAGTCCGGTACTTTGATAGAACACTACCGATACACTAATGATATAAGCAACAAGCTATGTCGTCGACTTCCCGTCAAATGAAACAATCGGCAATCACATTACGATTTTACCTAGAGTTTTTCGATCTTATTTCGCCCGGTTTCGTTCTAGCGCAGTCACATTAAGCTCTTTGCCTCAGCACGCACGTAGTGGAGTAGCCGGTTAGCGATTTTGATCCTTTTTTTTGCACGGGGTCTGGTACACGAGTGTGGTAACCCTTCATGTTTCATCCGATTCGGAGGTTGTGGGGGATCGAGCCGTAGCACGCCCTACCGAGTTCAGAACCAGTACCTCTGAACCAACTCGAAACGGATTCCTTCTCATATTTCTTGTTTCTTATCTGCGACTGTGTACTTTGGTGCAATTTCTTTTCATTTTGCATCGAGATACGAAGGATCATTTTTGATTAGGCATCAAACGCTTATATTCATCGGCTCCCCACGTGGTTTGTGTTCAGACGGTGCTGACTGCTAATATAAACTACTGGGGGTTACTTTTGAACTGAAACTAAAGGTGCACTCGCAATGGTGATCGGGATGGAATTTCTTAAGCAGGGAGTCAAAGATGTCAAGATTGTATTGGTCTTGTTTAATCGTTCCCGGCTTCGTAGCTACGAACCATTCGGTGGTAAGTCGGGTAATGCGAGTAATTAAAGATTTTTCTGGTATAGCTTAATAATCGGGGAAAGCTCGAAATTAAAGAAAATAGCGCACAGATTTGCTCATTTCATTAATTTGTTAAAAGAAATACAACGGAATTGAAAGTACAACGAAATGAAAAAGTGCTGAAATGAAAGGTACCTCTCCCACACTATATCAGACAATGTCCTCAATGTTGTGATATAAAGGCGGTACAAATACAGTACAAGACTAAAACGAAAAACAAACATAAAGGAAAACTATGGCTGCTGAGGACCGCGGGCTCGGTCTCTGGTGCGAGAGCGGCGTCTGGAGGGAGTCGCGTCAGGATCAGATCCGGTGCCGGAGTTAGCAGTAATGCTGATGCGGAGCGCTTCTAGCTCGCTGAAAAGTTCTCCAAACCGCTCATTAGTGGCCTCCTGGTTTGCAGCAATAGTGTCGAGTAAAGCATCATACTGCGCCTTCTGCCTACGCTCCAGTGCGGCGTTCATCTGGTTCTGCTGATGAATCGCAAGTAGAACCTCCTCAAGTGTGACTGCGGGAGCAGGGGGCTGTCGGGTAGATGTCTCTGGGATATCCTGGACAGGCTCAGCTGCATCCATAGCGTCCTGCATCTCGTCCACTGGAGCGTCTGCCTGATCATCATGAACCGGGACGTGATCGGCAGCAGCAGGTAAAACAAAGAGCCAGTTGGCTCGGTTGGATGGGTCGATGCGGGTGCGGGACGGCAGAGTGATGTGGTGGAAGATGGTTCCATTGACAACAAGGCTATACCTGCCATCCTCTCGCTGCGCGATCAGGTGGGCTGACCTGCAGTAGCTCTTGGTCAGGAATTCGGCGGCTAGGTGAGGCTGATTAACGAGCGCGTCACCAAGCCCCAACTGAATGGCGAGGGCGGTGACAATGCCGCCTATGAAGAACGGGGAGGAGCCTCGCTGTGCAATGGCCTGGATGTGATGAAGCATGAAAGGAGCAGCGTTGATCGGCTCGTCATGAAGAGCGCAGTATAAGAACAGAAGCTCCTTGGAGTTGATCTTGTGGTTGCTTTCTCTGGCGAAGATTGTGTTGCAGATGACCCGGTGAAAATAGCGGATTGCCGGGTTGTGGATGTGTGTGGCGTTAAGGCTCTGGAAGGTGGATGCACGGGTGTTGGTAAGGTCGTGCCATAGAGTGAATGCTTGTTCACTAAAATTATTGGGCACGCGACGGTGGGCTTCAGTGCCGTGATCGAAACCTAACAGCTCGGCTATCCTGGTTTACGGGAGATTGAACTCTTGGCCACGCAATCTGAATGTTACGATGCCGGTAAGCTGACTCTGGGAACTGGGAGGGGTGATGTAACTGTAAGAGCTTAGGAACTCCAGCGTCAGAAGTTCGAAAGTAGGCTGAGGTTGACGACAGAGGTCCCACAGACCGACCTTTTGCAGTAGGCTTTGAACGCTGGCCAACATTCCGAGTTCTCGCAGACAGTCAGTGGCAATGTAGCGGGTAGGTTGCAGACCGCGGTTTTGGAAGCGGATGAAACGGTCTCTCTGGGTTACTCCAGCTTCGCCTTCTCTAAAAATGATGGAATCCATAACATGCAAGAGTGAAGAGTGAGGGAGGAAGGATTTTGTGAGGTTTTGTGAGAAAAATGGTAGAATGAGGGAGATAGAGGTTCGGGTTAAATACGGGAGAGTTTTAATGAAATGGTTGATGATAATGGGGGGTTAATAGGGGTAGTGGAGAGGTTACGGCGGTTGTGGAATGAATGGGTAATGTTTTGGGTAGGTTATGGATGGATAAGAAGAGGGGACACGATGAGAAACAGTTCTGTTTCTCACGATGCCTGTAATAGAGGTCGTCACGGTCGTGACAGGGGCGTGACGGTCGTGACACGCTAAATGAGCACGTCACGATCATAAGTTAGGTGTGATGACCGTGAGGGCATGTTTTGCTGAATAATTCCCATAAAAGAACATTTTCTCACGTTATTCATAAATTAATAATAATTTATTTTATTTAGTAACACTTATATTAAATACACACCATATTGTATATCATTTGCAACACATTATTATACGAACTTGCATGAAAGATTGTATACATGATATAATGCAGGCATAACAGTATATAGAAAAAATATGTAAGTTGCTAAAAATGGAGAAATAATTGAAATTAAAGGTGCATGGCATAAAGTAAAAAATGAAATTACAGAAACGGAAATTATGTTATGAAATTGTTGCGAAAGATAAATTTAACTAAAAACGAAAATAATGAGAAAAAATAATGAGAAAAATTAAACTAAATCACTTATAGCCGTTTCAAAGGCGTTTCTTCAGGTCTTCGATGGCGGAGTCCAAATGATAGAATTGTTCGCAGGCCATGTCAGTCAATCCTATAATGTCCAATCGCATGCTCTTAATGTCTTCTTTGAATAGATTAATGTCAGTTTGGTAGGCATTGAGAGTGTGCATGATGTTTTGTAAGTTGTTAGCATAATCTCCTTGATTCGCTCCAGGGGTTTCATGAACTTTGTCAGTTGGGTCAATGTCATGGTATCCAGGAGGTGTCTCAGGGTCAGTTTCAACAGCGGTCATTATATCATCTGTTATCCTGTGAGACTGAGGTGTTTCAGGAGTCGCTGGATAATCAGGTGGGTTTAACTCATAAAGCCAGTTATCCTTATTATGAACACTTACTCTAGCATGATTGGGCAATGTGAACAGGGTTACTACTTCGTTCCGGATTAGGTACTCAAAAGGTGGGCGTCCTAAATTCCTTATGATATGTCTATTGAAGCAGAATTTAAGATTCATTGGGCGGATGGTTCCCAGACGGGTGCACCTGTCCAGTTGGTACCTAAGTCCTATGGCATCAGCAATCATGGTTACAAGACCTCCTACTAATATAGGTAATTCAGGTTCTTCTTGGATGCGGGTGAAGGTTTGCATCATGAAAGGTACACCATTAACAGACTGCCCATTAGTGAAACATGACATAATAAATACTTCATCTTTAGAAACTCCGGTAATGTTTTCTTCTTTTCCAAAGAAGGTGTGGGCAAGGAATTTGTGGAAGTAACGGAGAGCAGGATTATGGATCTCATCATTATTCATGTCATTTGGTTCAGGGTGGTAGTTTCCGGTTAGAGTTCCCCAAAAGAAATCTAGCTCCACATCCATCAATTCTACCTGTGTGGTAGTAAAAGCGAATGGTCCACTAGGGAAACCTAACAAGTCAGCTAGTTCTTTATGGTTAAAGTCGTATTCTATTCCAAATAGGCGGAAACTAATAAATCCTTTCCTAAATCCAAAACCGCGCTCGGGTAGGTAAAGTAAGGAGCTAAGGAACTCAAGGGTAAGCTCGCGGTAAGTCGCAAACTTATGTTGGATCAATGCATTCTCCCATCCGAGTCGGTTGAACAAGTACATGACACTATCATGTATACCTAAGGTTTCCATAGTCCTATCATCTGGGTACAGGGTCAAATCCATCTGCCTCTGTGATAACTCTTCAAACTTCATTCTTTGGTTCCTACCTCTAAATTTGGTTTCCATATAGTTAATTGGTTGGTTAGCCATGGTCAGTGCAAATATGGGGAAACAAATCAGTGGAAAAGACTTTAGAAAATCTGTAAAAAGTGATTTAAGATAACAATAAGAAAATGAAATGCTAAATGTAATGGCGATAATAGTAATGTAAAATAAAACTGACAAAACAACTTGTACAAATAGTAAAAACGATAATTAACAATGCTCTAAAAGAAAAGAATAGTTTAAATAAGTAAATAAGTAAATGGGTTGCCTCCCACTAAGCGCTGTTTTTATTGTCAAAAGCCTGACGTAATGTTTTGGTTTAGATTAATCAGGGGAATTAGTGGACAATCCTAAAAGCTTTAGATTATTCGCATAATCTCTATTTTCAACTTTATGATAGTGTTTTAGACGTTGTCCGTTTACTATGAATGGTTCACTATCCTTACCCTTGATTTCTATTGCTCCACTTGGGAATACCTTAGTTATATCAAAGGGTCCTGACCATCTAGACTTTAATTTTCCAGGAAAGAGCCTAAGTCTTGAATTAAAGAGGAGTACAACGTCTCCCACACTAAATTCTTTCCTAGACAGGCGTTTATCATGCCATCGCTTGGTTCTTTCTTTATATATCTTAGCATTTTCATATGCATCTAACCTTAATTCTTCTAATTCGTTAATGTCTAGGATTCGCTTTTCTCCAGCAGCATTATAGTTTATATTGAGAGTTCTGATCGCCCAATAAGCTTTGTGTTCTAGTTCTACTGGGAGGTGACAAGATTTTCCATAAACTAGTTTGAAAGGTGTAGTACCTATGGGTGTCTTGTAAGCGGTCCTATAAGCCCATAGAGCTTCATTAAGTTTAGATAACCAATCTTTCCGAGATATGGCGACAGTCTTTTCTAAGATTTGTTTAATCTCTCTGTTTGAGACTTCGACCTGTCCACTTGTTTGTGGGTGATATGGCGTAGCCACACGGTGTCTTACTCCATACTTAGATAGTAATTTGTCAAAGATTTTTGAAATGAAGTGCGAGCCACCGTCACTTATGACGAGTCGAGGCACACCAAATCTGGGAAAGATTATATTTTTGAAAAGCTTTATTACTACTCGTGTATCGTTTGTAGGAAAAGCTATGGCTTCAATCCATTTCGAGACATAATCAACAGCTACGAGTATGTAATTATTACCGAAAGATGATGGGAATGGTCCCATGAAATCTATTCCCCAGACGTCGAAGATTTCTACTTCTAAAATTCCCTTTTGGGGCATCTCATCTCTTCTTGAAATATTGCCAGTGCGTTGACACCGATCGCAATTTATAACAGCGATGTGAACATCCTTCCATAGATTAGGCCAGTATAAGCCGGCTTGCAAGATTTTTGCACAAGTCTTGGAAGTGCTTGCATGTCCATCATAAGGAGATGAATGGCATTGAGCAATGACATCTTCTATTTCTTCTTCGGGAATACATCGGCGAAAGATTCCATCTGGTCCCCTTTTGAACAATAATGGTTCATCCCAATAGTAATGTTTCAGATTATGAAAGAATTTCTTTTTCTGCTGATAGGTTAGATCGGGTGGAAGAGCTCCTGCAGCTAGGTAGTTGACAATGTCAGCGTACCATGGCAGTCCTACAGTTGTCTGTATTGTTTCCACGGGTTCTGGTTCATTTATGTCTAACTGCGCTAGGTCGCTTCCTATTTGTGCTATCAGCTGTTCATACGGAAAATCATCGTTAATCGGCACTTGTTCGGGTTTAATACCTTCTATTCTAGATAAATGGTCCGCTACGACGTTTTCAGTACCTTTTTTATCTTTTAGTTCTAGATCAAACTCTTGTAAGAGTAAAATCCATCTTAAGAGTCTTGGTTTAGCATCTTTCTTAGTTAATAGATATCGGATAGCAGCATGGTCTGTGTAAATGATTATTTTCGCTCCAACTAGGTAAGAGCGGAATTTGTCAAGCGCAAAGACAACAGCTAACAATTCTTTTTCTGTAGTAGCGTAGTTCATCTGGGCAGAATCCAAGGTTCTACTGGCATAGTAAATCGCATGGAGTTTCTTTTCCTTTCTCTGGCCCAGGACTGCGCCTACAACATAGTCACTCGCATCGCACATGATTTCAAAAGGTAATCTCCAGTCAGGGGGTTGCATGATTGGTGCGGTGATGAGGGCTGTTTTTAGAGTTTCGAATGCTTTAAGACAATCTTCATTGAATATGAACTCAGCGTCTTTCATTAATAAACCAGTAAGAGGTTTAGTGATTTTTGAGAAATCTTTGATGAATCGTCGGTAAAAACCGGCGTGTCCCAAAAAGCTTCGTATTTCTCGAACGGTTTTAGGGGGTTGAAGATCTTTTATTACTTCAATCTTAGCCTTATCAACTTCAATTCCTTTGTCTGATATTACATGACCTAATACTATTCCTTCGTTGACCATAAAATGACATTTCTCCCAGTTAAGCACGAGATTTACTTTTACACATCTTTCTAACACCATTTCTAAGTTCGATAAACATCTTTCAAAACTTTGCCCGCATACAGAGAAGTCGTCCATGAACACTTCCATGATGTTGTCTATAAAATCTGCGAAGATTGACATCATACATCTTTGAAAGGTTGCAGGAGCGTTGCATAATCCAAAGGGCATTCGCCTGTAAACGAACGTTCCATAAGGACATGTGAATATAGTCTTCTCTTGATCATCAGGATGGATAGGGATTTGGAAAAATCCTGAGTAACCATCAAGGTAACAGAAGTAGGAATGCTTGGCTAATCGTTCTAACATTTGATCTATGAAAGGTAGTGGGAAATGATCTTTTTGAGTGGCTTTGTTTAGCTTACGATAATCTATGCACACTCTATATCCCGTCACTACTCTTTGTGATATCGATTCGCCTTGAGCGTTTTTCACGACAGTGATACCTCCTTTCTTTGGCACTACATGTATTGGACTAACCCATTCACTATCAGAGATTGGATATATTATCCCGGCATCTAATAATTTCTTGACTTCTTCTTTTACTACAGTGCTAAGGGTTGGGTTGATTCTTCTTTGTGATTCTCTGGAGGTTCTGCAATCTTCTTCTAGCAGAATGCGATGCATGCAAACTGAAGGACATATTCCTTTGAGATCAGATATGTTATATCCTAATGCAGTTGGATATTTCTTCAAGACATCTAAAAGTTTCTTTGTTTCTATAGTTCCTAAACTGGAGTTTACTATAACTGGTCTTTTACATTCAACGTCTAAGAATTCGTACCTTAGGTTATTAGGTAAAGTTTTTAATCCTAATGTAGGTTTATCTTTACTTGGCATGGGATCCGGTGTAAGTGCTAAACTTTCGCTTAGACTATCATCCTGATACGGTTTTCGCCAATTATCATCTTCGAAAATCGGAGGGATTTGAATTTTCATTATTTCAGAATAAGTGGTCTCCTTCAGCTCCATTTCTCTTACACATTCGTCAATTACGTCCATTAGATAGCATGTATCCTCTATAGCTGGTGATTGTAAGAATTGTGTTAAAACAAATTCAACTTTCTCTTCACCTACTTCAAAGGTTAGCTTTCCTCTTTTTACGTCTATTATAGCTCCGGCGGTAGCTAAGAATGGTCTTCCTAGTATGATAGGTGTAGTGGAGTCTTCAGAGATGTCCATGATTATAAAATCAGTAGGAATGTAGAATTGTCCTATACGTACTGGGACGTTTTCTAGTATGCCTACAGGATATTTAACAGAGCGATCGGCTAGTTGAACAGACATTTTAGTTGGTCTTAGGTCTCCCATGTCTAGCCTTTTGCAAATCGTTAAGGGCATAACACTGATACTGGCTCCTAAATCGCATAGAGCTTTGTTAATGACGAATTTTCCTATTACACAGGGTATAGAGAAACTTCCTGGATCTTTTAGCTTAGGAGGCATGTTATTTTGAATTATGGCGCTACACTCGGCAGTAAGTGTAACTGTTCCGTTATCCTCTATCTTTTTCTTATTGGATAAGATCTCTTTTAAAAACTTAGCATACGAGGGTATTTGGGTAATTGCTTCTGTAAACGGAATAGTAATATTCAACTGTTTCAGAAGTTCGACAAATTTCTTAAATTGACCCGTCGTCTTGGAACTTATTAATCTTTGAGGGTACAGAATTGGTGGTTTATAGGGTGGTGGAGGCACATAAGGTTGTTCTTTCTCCACTACCTCTTGACTTTCCTCTTCCTTTTCTTCTGGATCATTCACCACTTCAGTCGGTTTATCCGGTTTTTGGTACATGGCTAGGTTGTCAAGTCTTGGATCGGTAGGCCCGTCAAGTTCCTTGCCACTTCTTAATATTACAGCGTTAGCATGTCCTTTCGGATTAGGTTGAGGTTGTCCAGGGAACACTCCAGCTGGTGCAGCAGTAGGTGTTTATTGTTGAGCTACTTGTGAAATCTGAGTTTCAAGCATTTTGTTATGTGTAGCTAATGCATCTACCTTGCTCACTAATTGTTTAATCTGCTCGCTAGTGTGAATATTTTGGTTTAAGAAGTCCTTGTTTGTCTGAGATTGGCTAGCTATAAAGCTCTCCATCATCAATTCAAGGTTCGATTTTCTAGGGATGTTAGGAGCAGTCTTTTGATATCCTGGTGATGCAGCTGGTGCTTGACCTGGTGCGTAATAAGCATTGTTATTCTTATAGGAGAAGTTCGGATGATTCTTCCAACCTGGGTTGTATGTGTTTGAGTAAGGGTTTCCTTGAGCATAATTCACTTGATCAGTGGGAGTTCCTGTCAATAGTTGACAATCAGAGACTTCGTGTCCTGGGACTCCACATAACTCACAGTTGGGTGTTACTGCAGCCACGGTGGCTGCAGGTGTTATGGCCAAGTTATCGATCTTTTGGCTTAGTTGGTCAAACTTCGCATTGACTTGGTCCATACTACTTACTTCGTACATACCTCCTTTTGTTGGTTTCTCAGTTGCGACTCTCTCGCTTCCCCAAAGGTAATGATTTTGAGCCATACTTTCGATAAGTGCATAGGCATCTCTATATTCTTTGTCCATCAATGCACCACCCGCGGCAGCGTCAATTGTCATTCTTGTATTGTACAAGAGTCCATTATAGAAGGTATGGATGACCATCCAGTCTATTAATCCATGATGTGGACAAAGTCTAAGTAGATCCTTATAGCGTTCCCAAGTTTCGAATAATGATTCACTTTCTCTTTGCTTAAATCCGTTGATCTGAGCTCTCAGCATGGCTGTCTTGCTAGGTGGAAAATACCTATTCAAGAAAACTTTCTTAAGTTCTGCCCACGTAGTTACTGAGTTCGAAGGTAGAGATTGAAGCCAAGCTCTTGCTCTGTCTCGAAGCGAAAAAGGAAATAAACGTAGTCTAATAGCTTCTTGGGTAACTCCATTGGCTTTTACGGTATCGACATATTGCACGAAGATCGAAAGATGAAGATTCGGATCCTCGGTAGGATTTCCGGCGAATTGATTTTGTTGCACGGCTGATATCAATGATGGTTTCAGTTCGAAATCATTTCGGTTGATAGTCGGCGCTGCAATGCTTGAATGCGGTTCACCTTGCGAAGGATTAGCGTAATACTTGAGTGGATGAGTTTGTTCTTCAGCCATCCCTGCGTTTGGTTCTATGACTGGTTTAGGCGGATCTAATTGAAGATCTGGAATATTGGAATTATTTTCGAAATCGAATATGCGTCTTCTTACGTGTAAGAAGCGCTCCGATTCAGGGATTAGAGGTTGCAAGTCTTCGCTTTTAGAGCGAGTACTTGGCATACACTCGGAGATTAGATTAAATTAAATAGTTGATACCTTAGTCTAGACAATGCTACCTAAATGCACTAGTAACTAAATTAAGGAATCCCCGGCAACGGCGCCAAAAACTTGATGGGCTAAAGACGTGTCTACTTATGCGTCTAGCGGTATCTTACTGCAAGTGCACAGCCTATCGAAGTAATATTTAAGATTATCGATCCACAGGGATTCTATTGTTACTTAGTGCTAGATGAACTTCTAGTTTAGCTAAGGCGAATGGTTGTCACGATTGTTGTTGGTTTTTAAGAATATTAAAGGCGGAATTAAATTTAAGTTTTTAATAAAATAATTCTAAGGCGGTCGGTATGTAATTATACTAACTTAGGTGGGTCAATCTAACCTAGGCTTATAAAGGTGTTCACTTAATCTATTCGGTAGAGATTACTAGTTTAAATACCCTCAACTCACACTCTCGTGGTCTTATATCAGATCTTATCCCTAAAGCCCTATGCCTGCTCTCGCTAGCCCATAAGTGTTTAGAGGTAATTTTTGGAAACTTAGTAATTCTAATTTATCTTAAAGCGCTCTCGCTGTGTTTAATTTAAATGCCTAACTTTAGCTATCTGGTTAAAATCTCACACTCTCGTGGTCTTGACCCAACCTAATACCCTTTTCTTACTCTCGTAACGAAAAGGTCTATTTCAATTAAAAAGTATCAGCCAGAATGTTAAGTGATTAATTATTTTTAGCCTATGGTTATATTTTACCGGTTAAGTTCGTTATAACTACATACCGCCCTAAGGTGTTTAGCTACTCATCGAGGTTGAATCAGACAGAGAATTAAATAATAACTTACTCATGGCAGAAAAATAAATAGACATTATAATTAAATTAAATTGCAATAAATTGAAAAACCTGATTAACAAATAATTGAGCAGACTCCTTCTTCCACAGACCGGAAAGCTCGGAGTAGGCGGAAATTAAAAATGAACGAATGCTGAAGGTTGGAAACAAATAAATGTATAACAATTCCCTAATGTTGGAAATTGTTATACGGTTGGTTTGGATACAAATAAAACGAGACAGAAAATAAAATAATGCTGGAATGAAAAATGCTGGTTCGTAAGGTAATTCGGCAGAGCTTCCGCAGAAATTTTGGATAATGAAGTCTGTCCCTGAGTTCACAGAGCTTGTACTATTTATAGAGTCTTTAATGGGCTGGATTCTTGGTCCTTTGTTGCATGGGCCTTGCTGAAGTTGTTGAGGAAATGCTGGAACGTGGCAGCAAAAATGGGAGAAGTCGTCTTCACGTGCTGCCTTGAGGAGAAATAAGAGGAGAAGTGGTCTTCAGTGGTGCCTTGACGTAGTCTGGGTCAAAACCAAGTTTTATCCTTGTCACGGGCGTGACAAGGTCTTCACGTTCGTAAATTGAGGATTTTAAGTGTCACGGTCGTGACTACTTCCTTACGGTCGTGATGGCCCAATTTTTGGGTGTCACGGTCGTGACACCCTTGTAACGACCGTGGCTGCAACAAATTATGCAGGCTTTTTGCAGGCTTCTGTCTTTCTTCATCTCCTTGTGGTCTCTCTTGTTCCTTTTCTCTTAATTCATGATTCGGCCTCACATAACGATGTACCTGCAAAATAGTAAGAAAAACTCGAGAAATCGAGTGTTAAAACGGTGAATGCGCGATAAAACGTCAATGAAATCTAGCGATATAATCGATGCGTTTTCTTGTTATCATAAAACATCGTCTCTACCGATTGAACCAACTTCTGCCCTAAATGGAAAATGAGTAGAAAACCCCAACAAATCCAACACACACATATACATAATCGTACACATTGATTAAGATAGTAAGATTTCACACCCTTACCTCGATTAATCGGAAGCTAGAAGTCGTTCTTGAGCTTTTCCAAGCTTTTCCTTCTTTTTCCTTCTACTTTCTCTTCTTCCTCCATTTTCCTTTCATGTTTTCTATTTTACATTGTCGTTCCTCTTCCCCCATATATATACGTCCTTCCCTTCTATTTCTCTCCATTATATTTCTTCTCTTAAAATATTTGTTATTTCATTTTCTCATAAAATATCTCATCTTGACATTGGTTAGAAAACATCTAATAAATCCTCATAATTCTATCAAATAGAGTAAATCAGTTAAATCCAATAACTCACTTAAACCGTACAAACCAACTAACTAGTACAATTAATCAGTTATTAAAAATTGGGTTGTTACATGTGTCGACACCGTTTCCCAATTTTCCCCAAACTAATGGCATAACACACTCATTCATACGCAGACAGGCATTAACCCTTAGTATTTCTCAGGCACAGGTAAACATTAACCCTTAATATTTCTTCAACCTACGGGAACTAACCCCATGATTCAATTCCCTACCTGAAGTCGATCAAGTATGAGCATAATAACAACCTTTCCTAAACAACTGGGAAATTAGCGTGTGTCGGCGCCGATTCCCAACATTACTACATAGAACTAATGACATAACACTAATTCGGCGTAGACAAACATTAACCCTTAATATTTCTCAACCCACGGGAACATTTACTACGGGAACATTACTACGGTAACATCACTACGGTAACATCACTACGGGAACGTTACTACGGGAACATTACTACGAGAACATTAACCCTATGATTCAATTCCCTACATGAAATCGATCATACCCACAGTTATAGAATTGAACCCCACCCTTACCTTTGGAATTGAGGTCAACTCTACGCTTTCGGTTTCCGTTAGCTCTCCGGCGACTCTTCTGCAACTACCGTGAATTCTCTCCGGTGGTTACTTCTTCTCTTCTCAACTTCTCTCGGTCACCATCTCTTTTTCCTTTGATTTTGGTTCTGAGCAGTTTTAACATGTTTCCTCTTTCTCCCAAAATCTCTCTTTTATATTTACTCCAATAATAATAATAATAATAATAATAATAATAATAATAATAATAATAATAATAATAATAATAATAATAATAATAATAATAATAACAATAGTAATAATAATAATAGTAGTAGTAATAATAATAATAACATTACTATTAATTATTAAATTATCACCAATTATTAATTATATTATATTAATATTAAACTCCAATCGTTATTAATAATTCTTACAGTCTAAGGGCATCCACCAACGCCACTCAGACACACCTCCGTAAGGACACACCAACATAAAAAATAACGCCAAGGAGACTAAATAGTTAAAAAGGGGTGTTACAACATACATCAGAGTATATGACTTCAAGAATTGCCTTCAACTTGCTTCCTACATCCTTGCTAAAGTTGTTCTTATGCTACTTTACCTGCACACATTCTTCGCACATTGCATTTGGAATGTTGATTTTTGGTGACCCTGAAACCATATTTCTTCTTTTCAGATCTCTGATGTCTTTGAAGTTGAGATGGCCAAGTCTATAGTGCCATATCCATCCATCCCTACTAGCTACAGTTGCAAGGCACTTGTGCTACATTACGTTAAGTTCAATCTTAAAGATTCTATTTTGAGACGTGAGAACCTTCAAGATTAACTTTCCATTTGAATCGAGAACTCTTATCGTCTTATTTTCAATCAACACTTTGTAGTTCTTTTCGACCTGCTGGTCTATGCTGAGCAAATTACTTTTCATGTCTGGTATATACAATATATTGGAAATTACTGACCTCTTGCCATCTTTACTCATAATCAAAACATCACCAATACCTTTAGCTGCTAGAGTATTGTCATTTGCAAATTTTACCATGCTTTTCATTTAGGGTTTTATGTTGACAAACCAATCTTTCATACCAGTCATGTGTGATGAGCATCCCGAGTCCAAGTACCATTGATCCTGAAATCTTTCTTCATCTTTTGTTGTGACCATTAGCAACATCTCTTCTTCTTCATGATTTGCAAACTTTGCATCATTTTCTTGACTCTTTTGTTTTTTGGACAATCATTAGAGTAGTGACCATATTTCTGATGATTGAAACATTGAATGTGACTTTTGTCAAGTTTTCGACCACCATCTTTTCCTTTGCTTGTAGCACCACCTCTTTGGTTTCTTTGGTATGAGGACATTCTCTGATTTGGGAAACCTTCTTCTTGTTGATTTCGACCAGTTGCATTATTGTAGCATCCTCTATTTTTATTCTTGAACCACTTCCTTTTTCCTTTCTTTTCTTATGTTGATTGCATCTGCAAAGGAACGTCACTCTTCGACTTGCTTGCGGCTCTTTCAGCCATTTTTTGTTCATGAGATTTAAGTGTCCCTTGAAGCTCTTCCTTTGTCAATGTTGAAAAATCTTTCGACTCTTCTATGGCTATTGTAGCACCCCAAAATTTGTCCTTTTGTTTTTTACTGTAACTGGCTTATGTTTCATTTGTTTTGCATTGTACATGTCATGACTTTGGCTTTTGAGACATGAGATCAAGGTGTTTCTATAGCTCAAGGTTTTCTTTTGTTCCAAATTTGTAAGCAGCAAGCATCAGAGGCTTCAACAGTTATTTTGTTCAGCAATCGGATACCTGATTTTATTTTTCAACTGGTTATTTTGAGCGCATGAGACACTTTATAGGTTATTTCAAGCATTCTACAGGTGCAATATTAAAAGACAAGTTTCAGAGGTAGAACAAAGCTCAGAAAATGTGGGAAGAAGTGATTCTCCAAGTTTCCCTCCTTATGGCGCCAAAAAAATTTAAATTTTGAATGTGGTAATCGATTACCATAATTAGGATAATCGATTACCTCAAGCGAAATTTGCAAAATACTTCAATTTTCAGCACTGCAAAATTTCCAATCATTTCCACCACTTGATTTCACATGATCATCATTGGAAGGATATAGAATGGGTTCATTTTAATTCATTTTCAAAATTCATTTCCACCTAAAATTCAAATTTTCATTCCTAATCTCATTCTTCATTCCCATTCTTTTCACTAACCTACACTCCAAATCAAATTTAATCCCTAACCTAGGGGTTATTTAACCAAATTTACTCTAAACCTCACTCATTCACTCTCATTTTCAGAATTTTCTCAATTCTCTCTCACTTTTTCATTCTCCATCTTCATCTTCAACCTTTCACCAAAACTCCATATTCATAGATTCACAAATTGTGCATTACAATTTGTGAATTCTTGAGCTAAACCTCCACTACATCATCATTATTGATTCAATTTCGCATTTGAAGCTTGTTTGGATCTAGAATCAAGTTTTGGAAGCCATTCTTGACGGAGCTTTGAAGCAATTTCATTATGTTGCTTGGATATTGAGGTTTCTTGCTAGGGTCTTGGATTTGTTGTGTTAGATCTGTCCATTTTCGTTTGTAACACTCACCAAAGCAATCCTCTGCTTTGTAGGTTGGTAAATTTCATATCCACATTTGGTCTAGCTTAATTTCAAATTATGCAATGTAGATCTATTATTTTTTATACGATTTGATCCATTTGCTTGAATTTGATTGTTATGTTCATGTTTGTTGGATCTAATGGATGTTTAATTGTTGTGATATGACCTAATTTTCATGTATAATTGATTGCTTGATCATTTAGATGATTGGATAAGTCACTTTCTATTGAAAGTGCTTTTTAGAAGTTGATTTTTTGCCACTGTCTCAGTGGTAATCGATTACCACAATCAGGGTAACTGATTACCCTGCTCATTTTGCACGTGTAATTTTTTGACTTTTTTAAGTGGGTAATCGATTATGTCCATACTGGTAATCGATTACCACTGGGATAGAATATATTTTTCTTGCTTGTTTGGGTTCTTTTTCATCTTTAAACTTCATGGATTGATACTATGCATATTTGTGGATTTTTTTTGAGTTGTTTCACCTCACATGATAATTTGAATGTGATTCTTCGACGTGTGAATTTTGGTTTCTGAAACGCATGTACACGATTAGTTCATTTTGCATTCTTGATGTGATGATCATGTTGCATAATCCTTTATGCCACTGTAATTGCTTGTTCTTGATGTTTACATTGCTAGATATATATGATTCATGTTCATGTTTTGTTTCCGATTTCATGATTGCATGTTTCGCTTCAAATGAGTAATTGTTGATTTGTCCATGATGCTTTCAATGAATGTTTAAGTATGTGATGTCGTTGAAACTTGTTCATGCTTAATTGCTCAGTGCTTAATTGTTTACACATGTGAATCAATTACTCTTACTTGATGCTTGCTTATGTTTGCAATTCATGTGTGTTTGCTCAAATGTAAAGGCATGCTTTTGATCTTTTCTTTGATGAGTGATTATGCTTGGTGTTTGAACATGTTCATTATTGATTGATCAATCTTGGATGTGTACTTGTTAGTGTGTGTCACATGATTGTACATGGTTAATGCCTATCCATACGCATTTGTCTTGATGCATTGTCGTTGTCTTTTACACCTACTGTTTTGGAGTTTCACATACTGTTAAATATGCACATGTTCTGCCTTGTTGCTTTTTACACCTGTTTCTGCCTAAAAACATGTTTTGTTAAAAGTTGTTTTGCTTGTGTGATGGATTTTATTGTTGTTCTGAGGTTTTCTTCGATCGTTTCTTTTCCATTCGTTGGGATAAATAACATTCAGTGGCGACTCTTTTGTTTTCTTCGTCATGTGTTTTTCGCAGTTGCGACAGCTACTACCACATCATCGAACTTTGGACCTAATGACCTCAAAATCTTTGCAACAATTGATCTTGATGTCAACACTTCTCCACATACCATGATTTGATTCACCATTTTTGTAATTCTAGTGAAAAAATTATTATACTTTCATTGTCTTCTATCTAAACCAATTCATACGTTCTTTTGTGAGTTTATAATATCGCCTATTTCATCGTCTTTGCGTCTCCAAATGATTTCTCCAAGATTTCTCATGCTTCTTTCGTTGATTCTACATCATTGATATTTTTGAAATTATGTGGATCAACATATATTGATGAATTATAAAGAGAGCTTTATAATCTTTTTTCTTTAATTCTTTGTATGCAGCCTTTTCTTGATCCAACATGTTTTCTGCTAGTGGTGTTACTCATTCCTTCACAAGATTCCAAAGATCTTGATAACAGAAAACAACATTCGTCTGTTTACACCAATTCTCATAATTCTGACCCTTCATAATTGGGAGACTCGTTGGCAAATGTCTATTCAGATGATTCATCGCCATTGTGTTTTGCTTCCCATGAATCGCCCAGTCAGGGCTCTAGATACCAGATGCTGGAATTAAACCCAAGATTTTGAGTAATGCTGGAATTAAACCCAAGATTTTGAGTAATTCCAAATCAATCTTGATGAACAAGATTCAGTCAACTGATTGAATTGTCTTCTTGTTCTTCACTCTTCACTCAAGTGAATCAATCACACTTTCATTGCAACATAATTCTGCAGCACAATAATAATGGAGAAGAAGAAAACAAAAATGAATTGGGAAGAAAGAAATTAGGAATTCAATACAAAATAGGAGAAGAAGAAGAATTTCTGCAAAGAAACTCTCTGCTCTCAAAACTGCAATTTTATTCAACTGAATCACACTATAATAATAGATGTTACTTCCTATTTATAAATTGAGTTTTCTTGCTCCCCAAGTAAAGCTCAAATACTTAATTTTGCTAACACTATAAAATTAGACCAAAGTCTAAAATCCATGTCAAAACTACTCCTCCAACACTTAGATAACAAAACAATTTTAACACACACTAAATTATTCGATAACTTATTTATCACTATCGAACAACGTGATTCGGCACAGAGAATTTCAATTCAACAATAATTTTATATCAACCAACACTATTTTGATTATAGCACGGATCATTACCTATCCATAGTTGGCCATTCCTAATAATTGGAAGAAAAAAATTATGTGTATGTTTTGGATACAATGCAGGTAATCTAAAAATGATTAGTTCCTTCTTTGCAAGCATTATTTTTGTGTACGTATTACTTTAAATAATAACTGAATATGACCTCTAAATATTTTGAATTGATAGTTTTCAAAAAAGTTATAGCAAGTTTTACATCTATACATATTCCATTTTGTTGGGGTGGTGGTATTGCTTTTTAGGTTTTTCTTATATGTTTGATTGTTTGTGGTCTCCTATAGTCCTTTTTTCTTTGCTGTGTTGCCAAATTATATTATATGATGCATGATTTTTTTTCTTTCTATTTTTTCTATTGATGTTTTAAAATATGCACTGAATTTCTCCAAAATCTATTAAAATAACATTGATATCCTTCTCTAATGTTTAATAACAATCAACAATCATAGATATAAATTTTATCTTTTTATGATTTTTTGTGTCACTAAAAATTATCCTTAGTATATGTATGTTTATGAGTGATTTGTGTTTATATTAAAACAATAGCAGGTGTCAAACTTCAAGAAATAAAGATTTAAAGATATGTAAGATGTCTTGCAGTCCAAAATTTTAAAATTTGTCACGATTTAGTTGTAATTAATTATATATATATATATATATATATATATATATATATATATATATATATATATATATATATATATATATATATATATATATATATATATATATATATATATATATATATATATATATATATATCACATTTGAAATGTAATTAAATAGATATTTACACATTTGGCCATCCTTAAACTGTAGCTAAAATAAAAATCATAGGCGTGATCTAAAAAAAAATTTAAAACGACTTTAAAGTTAGATAGCGACTTTATCTAATCACGATTTAATTATGATTATATATATAAAGCTTTATTTTATTCTAAGTTAACTATATGAAATGTTATATCCTTTACTATAATACATTTTGCACATGTTTATAATTGACCCTACTTGCTCATGATTTTTTTCTCTTGTATTTACTTATTGTTTGGAAAGTACTCATGTTAGAGCATTCTTCTTCTAAGACACTTCAAAACGGAACTCTCTTGATATTGTTCTCGTCAATTCCACAATAAAATTTTTAACTTCGTGTCTAATAGCAATGATTTAAGGCAATTGTTTCGAACTGGCCGAATAGTTCAATAAAACTAGCTCAACATGTGGGCCGAACACAAAGCTTTTTATTGCTATCACAATATTCATTCATTTGAATATTCATTCTTGATAATCTTCACTATCTTCATTCGTTGTCTCTTCCTATATTCACGATTGATAATCTTCACTATATTCATTCTTGAATATTCATTATTTCCTTCATAAGATTTCGCTATCGCTATCACTTTTTTAGAAAGCGTTTTTTTATAAGCGTTGTCTATTGTGCACTTTTTTAGGAAGCCTTTTTTGTTAAAAGCGTTGACATAAGTCTTATTTTCTTAATTATAAAATTGCAGCACAAACCATTAGAATTCAAATTTTTATCAAAACTTATCACAAACCTTTTATAATTCAACACAATCGTATGTATCTGTGCCATTGTCATTTGAAGCATAGGTCGTATTATCCCCTGGTTCAACATTCTCGTTACATATCTCACCATGTAATATCCAACATGTATAACTTTGATCAATTCCATGCCTTTTCAAATATGATGTCAACTGAACTGCGTCAATCCGACGCCCATAACAGTAACCTAAGCAAGGACATGTGATTCGACTAGGGTCTTTGGCGTGTTCAACAACAAACTTAACGAATTTCTATACTCTATTCTCGTACTCTTTTGACAATTGATTGGAAGACATCCATTTTTTATCCATGGTTTTACTAAGTAAGCTAAACAAAAACACTAATTATTCACGCAACTATAGCAAAAGAACATCTAATTACCTGTAGAGAAATCAACAACTTTTGGAACCACACAGTGTAAGATTCTTGAAAACGATCAGAATTTCACTCTTCACAAGTAACCCTTATAGCATGTGTAGCACCCCTAAATTTTTCTCACCGTTTCTTAATCTATTGGCTTATGTTTCTCTGCATTTTGCATTTCTGCATATCATGGCATTGGTTCTCGAGACATGGGATCAAGGTGTTTCTATGGTTCAGGGTTCTCCTTTAATTGCAGAGTTTAAGCAGCAAGCGTTAGAGGCTTCAGCATTTTTTTTGTCCAGCAATCGAGTGGCCGGTTTTATTTCATTCAGCAGGTTATTTTCAGCACAGGAGACAGGTCATGATCTTTCTCAAGCATTTTCACAGTTATAACATCAAAAGGTAAGTTTCAGAGGTTTAACGTGGCTCAGAACGGGTGAATATGCAAGTTTCTCTCCAAATGGCGCATTTCAAAATTTGTGAGTGGTTAAGCGATTAACCAAAGGAAATTTTGCCCAGATACGTGCATTTTTAATGCTGCCACTTTTGGGGTCATTTTTAACACTTGTGAATTGGTTTTTGCATCAGAAGAAGGATCTAGAATCACTCTAAATTTTGATTAACTTTCAAAACCAATCCAATTTTCCATTCCTAATCTCATTCCAATTTTCAAACCCTCACCCAAAACCATAATTCTACTCCTAGCAAAGAGCTTATTTAAGTGAATTTGCTCCAAACCTCAAGGGAGAACCCTCATAATTTCATATTTCACACTCATTCCTTCTCATTCTTCAGAATTTGCTCTCAAATTCTTTCAACTTTTCTACACTCCAAAACTCCATTAGAGCTATTTCACTTGAATTATTTTATTCTTCATTGGAATCCTTGAATTCTAGAACTAAACCTCCATCATTCATCTCCATCATCTTCAATTCATCATTTTATTTTCGTTTGGATTTGGATATAATTTTGGAAGAAAGATTTTAAGTGATTCTTGGATCAACTTTGACTTATTTTGCTCATTCTTCACTTCCCTTGTAAGAAATCTCTTGGATCTTGAAGTTTTATTGGGTTTCTAGCTTGGATCTATCAATTTGTAGTAGAACAACAATTACCAAAGCAAATCTCAGCTTTGAAGGTTGGTTAATTCTAGATCCACTTCTGTTTTGAGCTTATTTGGATATTCACAATGTAGATCTTCAATTTTAATTGATTTTGTTGATTTGATCTATGTGATTTGTGATCTCAATGCTTGGATAAGTTTAATTAATGTTTGATTACTGATTTTTGGTGTTAAATTCATGCATAATTGATTACATGATCATTTGGATGATTGCATAATGGATTAATTGCTGAAAGTGCTTTTGAATTACTGTTTTTCTGCTTTTGGTGCAGTGTTAATCGATTAACCAGTTGCAGTATAAAACTGGTTAATCGATTAACCAGTGTAATTTTGGACTTTTTTAAGTGGTTAATCGATTAACCACATTTGCATTGCAAATGGTTAATTGATTGACTGGACCAGAATGTGATTTTTTGTTGTTTTCAAGCATGTTTTGATTTCTTTCCACCTCTAACATTCATGGATTTATATGATGTATTTGTGTGGATTTTTTTTACCTGTTTCATCATGCTTGATTATTTGATTTCGATTTTTCAACGCGTCACTTTTGGTTTCCGTTTGAAATGCTTAACATGTTCATGATGCTTGCTTGATGTAATGATCTTATGCTTTGCTTGTTCGTATCATGTTAATTGTTAATTGTTGATGACTATCTTGCTGGACTTGTGATGCATGTTAGCATTTGCTTCTGATTCCATTTGTCGTATGATCGTTTAATTGTTTAATTGATGCGAATTGCATGATATTCTTGTTGATTCTTGATGATGCAATCTTGTTGAACATTTGTGTTTGATTGTTGATGCATGTCCATCTTTGCTTGATACTTATTCATGATTGATGCTTGTTCATGTTGATTGTGTTGAAACATGCTTGCTGCCCTGTTTTCTACAATTGTTCTATTCTGAATTTACATGTTGTTGTATGTCATTCTTGCTTGCTGACTACCTTTTACACATGCTTTTGTGCTGAATTAGTAGCTGTTAAATGTTGTTGTACTGCCTTGCTGGATTTTATTGTTGTTTTGTGCAGGAAGCGCTATTGTAGCTGCTGTTTTTGCCTTGTTTTCTTGTTTTTATCTTGTTTTTGCATGCTCGCTTAGACCTTCTAGTCCAACTTAATTTTCGATTAAGCCTGGAGTAGGATAGACACTAGGAGTTTAACCCATTGTGAACAAGAGGAGAAAGAAGTGGGAGTCGTGACAGTTGACAACAGTTGGGCTCTTATCCAAGTTATGGTCTACCCTATGGTGTCCGCCATTGTGGGTGCCATGTGTACAATTTCCTCAAAAACTGGTCTTTTCTACCCGTTTTTCTTCATTTCTTCTCGAGGAGCTTTGGAAATACAAAATCCTGAAAACGAAACAAAACAAAAGCAAACAAAAGAAAACAACAATAAAATCTTAAGAAACACGTGCAATTCGAGTCAAATACATAGTATAATTTAGTGTTATCAACCTCTCCTAAGAAGTCGCTTTGGGACCACTGCAAACCACCTAATTTCTTCTTTGAATGGAGCGAAAGCTTGTTCGTTGTTTCTTGGTCAATGCGCACCTCCAAGACATAAACAATGGAAACTTCTGCTAGGGCACACTTCTGAAGTTGACTGATTTAGCCATGTTTTATTTTTATCATTTAAGAGGATTATCTTATCAACATTTTTCACGGTGGCGAATTGGAATAAAACATATCACACATAATCAAAGATGTTATTACATGTGGCATGACACATAAGCCTCCGTTAGTGAAAACTAACGGGAGAGACCATATTTAAAGACTGAAAACTTTACGAGGACTAAAGTTTGAAGAAAAATGTTGTAGGGCCTAAACTTGAAAAGTGTCATATTTATAATTACTAAAAACAAATTTAACCCTAAATTTTAATTGAAATCTCATTCTCCTTACTATATTATTTATGTTGTAAGAATAATCCTTATTCGATTAAATCTTTAAAATAGACTTAATTAAATGCAAATTCAAATTTAAAAATAAATAAAGTAGTTTAAAAAATAAACGTTAAAGTTTATAATTTCATATTTAAAAAAACAAAAATTCACAAAAAAATAATAATTATTAATGAGTTTAATTTGATAAGTGTAAAATAATTTTATATTATTATTTAATAAAAATTTATTAATATACTATATTATATAATTAATTTAAAATTTATATTTAAATGTGGAAAAATAGATAAAACGAAGTTGACAATATAAAATAATACATACCTATTAAATTTATTATTAATTACTCCTATCTCACATTTCAATTCAACTAAATATATTTAAATATATTTAGTCTTAGAATCCAATAAATAATTTACTCTCGTGAAAGAAAAAATAAATAAATTTATACACGGAATCAAATATCGAATATTCGTACAAGTAAATGCAAAACCCTAATACGCTAACTAGAGTTGCACGTGACACACGTGACTTTGAGAACACAGAGCGAGCGCCGCAACGCTCAACTCACACTATCTCCGCTGAAATACAAAATCTTTAATCTCAACCGTCCAATACATTTCCACGTCATCAATCCGCGTGAATCCGCATTTCAACGGTTCAGATCTGCGTTTCAGAGCAACTGGGTTAGCGAAGGGAAGAACCGTTTTCTCTATTCCCCGTTCACGATTTTCTCAACAACGAATTTCGAAATCTTCAGAAAAAAAAATTCTCTAGTTTTTGAATTTGGAAGATGAAGGTAACAGAGATAGTCATGGAGAAGGTTGAGGAAAACGAGGTCGTCGTTTTGAGTGATAATGATGAAGAGTATGAATCTGTTGAAAAAGTGGTGGATGATGGAGAAGACAGTGAAGAAGAAGAAGATGATGATGATGGCGATGAAGATGAAGAAGACAATGATGACGAGGATGACGATGACGATGACGATGACGCTACTGGTGCTGGTGATGAAGACGATGAAGAGGAAGAAGAAGGTGGAGCAGGTGAAGGTGCATGTGGTGGTGATCCTGATGATGATGATGATAATGATGATGATGAAGATGATGACGATGACGAGGATGATGATGAGGATCCAGAAGAAGAGGTAGATAACTGATATTCGATTTAAATAAACCCTAATTTATTGAAATTTTGCTTTTGTATGGTTTATTTGCTTTTGTTGTGTTAATTTTGCTTGATTTATTGATTTTTCCTTTGAAATTTGGTTTAATTTGATAGTTTTTGAAAATCTGTAAAAATTAGGGTTTTTTCTCAAAAACATGAGAATTTTTCAATTATAGATTTTTAAAAATCTGTTCAAAAGTTAGGGTTTATTTCCAGTGTTACTAATTTCTTTTTAAAGCTATTAGCATCAATTTATTTATATTTTTTTTATCGGAATTTTATAGAGATTTTGGGATTCTGTTCATATGTTTTTTTTCTTCGGAATTTCATAGAGTTCTGGATTCTGTTCAACGTTTATTTATTTATTTATTTTTACGGAATTTCATCTGTGATAATTGGAATATGTTTAATAAAGTTTTCAAATTTTGTTTATTTTTTGATAATGATTTTGATTATTTTTGGATATTTATGGCCTTTTTTTTGAAAGGGATGCTTTAGTCTCCGAATTAAACTCTAATTATAGTCGGAATTTGATGTTTCCATTTTCATAAAGAAAATATAGTTCTAATGTTACTTTGACCTAGTTTCTAATTTAGCATAGATCCTTTTCTTTCAGCTTAATTTTGTTCTTGAACTATGTTACAAGTTTTTCTGCATGAGTACTCTTTCTTACACATTGGTTTCTAGGAGGATTTGGGAACAGAGTATCTTGTCCGTCCTCTAGGTGCTGCTGAGGAGGAGGAGGCTTCAAGTGATTTCGAGCCTGTTGAAAATGGTGTGGATGAAGATGAAGTAGAAGAAGACGATGTTGAGGAAGATGAAGGCGATGATGATGTTGAGAAGAAGGCTGGTGTGGTTCCACCGAAAAGAAAGAGGTCAGGCAAAGATGATTCCGATGATGACGATGGAGGAGAAGATGACGTCCGACCCTCTAAACGATAGAGTTGGATTCTTTGTTGGAGAACTTGTCAACTATCAATTATAGGTCAACATATCTCCCTATCTCCCTGTTCTTAAAACACATTCCAGAGAAGGGATAAACTAGTTTATGAAGTGCTTGTTGCTATTTTGTATTGTTATGTAGGTTTATTATTACTATATTTATCAGGTAAGTGCATAGTCAATAGTGGGATGAGACTTGTAGGACAAATTTTACAGACTTGATTTTAATCTTCTACCCACTTCTTAGGTCAGTAGATCTTGTTCATTACTATTTATGGTACTCTTAAATTGTTTGTTGGTAGATCTCTTTTGTTTCATACAAGTATTTGGTTTTGTGTAAAGCTTTTTTTTACATATATGTTTTTCTTTTTTTACTTCAATTTTTCTGTTTTTTGCTTATGCTTTGATGGGTTATTTTATTAGTTGACCACTGTGAAAAACAAAATGTCCTATAATTTTGAAAAGGTATATTCGGATGTATTTAAAATACACACTCCTTAGCCTTTTGTATGTGAGATATTTCTATTTTGTCAAAAATATATCTCCGTAACCCTTTCTATATGAAATATTTCTATTTTGACAAAAATTAGTTTTGAATTACATCTCAGAAATATTTTAGAAATGCACTTTGGTAAGATGATCAAATGCCCAGCACCCAACTGATTTTTACACACTTTATCTCATTACTCGCTTGAATGCTTGAAGTTCAGTGCTTGGTTCATATTATAATATAGAATAATTACACACGCATGGTAAGCTATGTAATCAATCAATTTTTGGTTACAATTTCACACTAGAACTTTTGCATACTTTTAGCAACAATCTTTCAATTTTTTTTAACCAAGTTGTGGCATTTTGGTTTTGTATCTAGGAAACCATGATTTGGGGAAATAAGTTATTCTCATTTTCTATTAAGAGGCCGTTTGTTTTAACTTTAAAAAATGAATTTTTTTTAATATTTAAAAATGGATTTTTTTTAAACTTAGTTTTTATAAATTAAAAGATTAATTTTGACATATTATAACATAAACATATATTATTGAATACTAAAACTGAGGTAAAATCAATTTTTTTTTAAAGTTGTATCTCAAAAATGATTTTCATGAAAAATTATTTGAAATAGCTTCAAAATTAAGTGATTTTTTTTTAAATTTTGATATTCAAAAAAAGTTTCGATAAAATCATAAAATACTTAAAATAATATTTTAAGAATAACTATTCAAATAAAATTTTCATTTAAAATTTTTATGAAAAATTTATTTATAAAATTTTTTTACACTCAAATATGTTAGATTATAAAAATTATTTTTAAGAAAAAACAAAGAAACATTCTCTAAATCAAAATTCTAGACCCTAAACCATGTTTAACACAATCTAACTAAATAATGGTTTTGTAAACATATTATACATAAATGAAACCTATTATACATAAATGAAACTCAGGTTGCCCAACTCATAAAGGGGTTTAGTATGAGCAAACTATAACTAATGCATGCTTCCTTGTTAGTCACCAAAATGTGGAAGTTCAACTTTCTTCGTCGGACTGACTTTTTAGTATCTCTGTAGAATCCATAATCACTATCTTCTTTGGGTTTTCTATTGGTTTGAGTTCCACCTTCAATTGTAAACATGGTATCCCTTATTTTCTAAGGAAAGTTATTGAAGTAGATCTTCAAAATATTTTAAAGATGTTGATCTTACCTGTGATCAGAAGTAAATCGGTGACCAACAACACGTCGTGGTCTCCAACGTCAAGTGAGGAAAAAAAGGAGAGGCGTAACTGTAAGGCACTCCGATGCTAAAGTAAGTTCAGAGTGAAAGAAGACAAGTACAATAAGGAATAAAATTGAATACCTGACCCTCCTTCAGAGGAAGGTATTTATAGATAGCCCCTAGCGCTAGACCAACGATCTCCATTATGGGCTGAGTGATCAGGCCCATAATGGATGACTGCTAGGATTCCTACGTGGAGGTAGGGATGAGCAGCTTGTGCTCATCATCCCGGGTCAACTACTTTGCATTCTCTGGAAAATGGAAGACTTGCCCGCCTCGAAAGAAAGAACGTTTCCGTGAGATCAGTTGGTCACGTGTCCTCGGGTGAGGAGCACGTGGGGAATGTGCTATCCAACGACTATAATGGATTGAGACGTTGCGTTAGGCCTTCTTCGACACGGAGCTGGACTTGGCTATGTCCGACGGTGAGCTAGTCCTAGGCCCAGTCCAGAACAGAAACCTTATCTTGCCATTAGAGAGCTTTCCAGAGATGCATCTCTAGATAAACCTTATTTTTTATGAAAAAATAGAGTTTATAGATATTGATCGTACCTGATCAGAAGAGATTGTTGATTGGTCACGCGTCCTCGACTGGTAGTTGTTCACCAGAAGTAGGGAGACGGAGGGATGGCGTACCTGCAAGACACTCCGATGCTTAAGTGAGTAAAGGATCAGAGTGGGAGAAAATACAGAAAATGGTGTAGAAAATGAAATACCTGACCCTCTAGTGAAAGAGGGTATTTATTGAGAGACTCCAGCGTAGGGCCAAAAGTTACTTGCATTGGGCTGGGCTGCCAGGCCCAAATCAAGTAACTGTTAGGGCTTATATGGCGTAGTGAAGACCCGCACGTGGTCTTCGCCTTAGATCAACTGTCCCGTGATCTCCGAAAGGTGGGCTGTCCAGCTCTTTCGAAGGTGGATAGTTGCCTGATGACGTGTCCCGACGTGGGGGAACACGTGGAGAAGACGTGTTGTTCTGCCTGGCAGGGGAGGCGTCTGCACGACGTATCATGCTTTGTGCCCGACATGGGGGATTTGGGCCTTGTTGGGCCTTTCTCACATAATGTTAGGTTGGGCCTGCTCGACTGAAAGGCAGGTCTGGGCCCACTCCAGAACATGAGCCCCCTAAGTCGTAGCTCCAATGTGAAGGAGTGATGACTTGATAGCAACTGTGTCGAGGACGAGAAAGGGCGAGGATTGAGCTCGTCAGACTGTCATGTCGAGGACCCAAGGGGACGAGGCTTCGAGCTCGTTGGACTGTCATGTCGAGGACATAAGAGGACGAGGCTTCGAGCTCGTCGGACTATCAGGTTGAGGAGGCGGAAGATTGTCGGGCGCCCGTTTTTACGTGCTCGAGAGGGAACGAAGGACGTGACCGTTTGTGGTGGCCACGTGTCTGCCACCCATTGCTCCGCTTAGGGAGGCTACCTTAGGGCACTCGAGTGCCTAGGGGCACTTCGAGTCTCGTGTTGTGTTTATAAATAGGCAGGTGTTTGCCCTTTTATCACTTTTCGCATCGTACGTCATCTTTGGATCTTCGTACACGCACCGTCGTACATCACAACCATCGTATCGTTTGTCGCGAATTCCGTCATCTTTCCGCATAGCCTACTGTATCAAGTAAGTTTTTTGCTTCTTCTCTTCCATTTTTCTTATTTCCGGCATCCTCTATGGTGGACATGATGAATGTCTCGAGGAGGATTTGGGTTTTCTGGCGAATACGACGAGATTCCCTTGACCCAGGATGAAGCCCCCAAGGTCACCCGAGGTATTAGGATGAGTGTCTCGGGGATGGGTGACAGGGTATGGATGAACACCCCGGGGACATATGATATGGTTAGATGAATGTCCCGGGGAGGGACGCTAGGGATAGATGCATATCGCGGGGACGCGCGTTGTTGCTAGATGTTGCACCCCAAAATTTGACCAACCTTTTCTTAACTTGGTTTATGTTTCATTTTATTTTCTTCTAACATTTGCATTGCATAACATTGTTCATTTAGCAGGGGATCAAGAGGTTGTGCATATCAAGAGAAGGTCACCAAGAGTGTTGAGCCTAAGCAAGGGGTTTTACTCAAGCATGAGTGGTCATCAAGGTCATCAAGAGGTGGTCAAGGCACCTTGAAAGAATTGATGGGTGTATGGGGGTCAGCTCCTAACTTGGAGGTCAGGTGAAGATCATCAGAGGATTGTGATTTCATGATTATGGATATGGGATGTTGAGGAAGTTCATTTAAGGCTTTGAGAGCCATGTTTATTCAACTTGTTTTGTCATGTGGAAGAAGCCACAGTCAAGAGTGGTGCACCTAGGGTTTTCATCTGGTCAACCCTCAGTCAACTGTGAAATTGAAGGAGATTAAGACTCAATTCCAAGTCTTTGTGGTCATGGAATGTTGTGTTGAGATGTTTAATATATCATTTCAAGATCTAATCAAAAAGAATTAAGAGTGTGAGAAGTTGCTAAATTAGGGCTCTCAGTGTAAAATCCCCTATTTAGTTCCCAACTTCAAGACCACATATCTCAAGATACAAGTCTCATCTCATCTTGACCCCAACATGAAACTTGTAGAGAATGTTTCTAGCTTTCTTTTGAGTACTAGAAGTCTTTCATCTGATTTCTAGAACTCAAGTTATGATGCTGACAAGTTACAGGTCCTCAGATGAATGTGATTTTGGTCAACAAAAGTCAACCAACTTCCAAGCCACTTTTGACCTAGAAGGATGTTTCTCCTCACTTTGACCCAGACATGAAAGTTGTTCCTCATGATCTTAGATTTCCAAAGAATACTAGAAGTCCTTCATCTAATTTCTAGAACTTAAGTTATGAGGCTTGCAAGGCAGGGGTATTTTGGGAAAGCAGGATTACATGTCATTTTCATTATAGATCCATTTCACTATCTTGCACACTTCTAATGAAACATTTCTCAACATGAAACTTGCTCCAAATTGGATCATTTACTCAACCAAACATCAAGAAAGAACTTTTAAGGTAAGAGCTTTTTCCCAAGGTAAGGGCTTTTTCCCCATACACTCTAGAAATTGTATCGTGAAATAGTAGTGGGGCATTTGCCCAAAAATAATATAAATATTAATAATAATATAAATAAATATAATATAAAAGAGGTTAGATATTACTTGATTTGGTTCATCTTTTTATATTATATTTTTAATTGTGTTTGTAATTTTAATTATTCATAATTACAATAATATAAGAAAAATACAAAAAAAAAAAAAAACATTCTTGATAGTAAACAATACAATGAATGTTATAAATTAAATTACTATTAATGTTATTATATTACTATTATCATCATTGTTGTTATTATTATTTCATCACCGAATTATTCTCATGTGCCTTTGGATACTTTCCCTATATTGAACTTGAATTTTGACCTAGGAAAATATGATATTGACTAATATCTAAGTGAAAGAATATATCATTGGGAAGAGACAGAATAAATAGAATATGAAAAAAAAAAGTGAAAACAAATTTGAATTATGTGAATGATTAGTATTTATTTTGAAAAATAGCTTTGTTTCTATTTTTCTTTTGGAATATATATATATATATATATATTATATATATATATATATATATATATATATATATATATATATATATATATATATATATATATATATATAATATATATATAGTGTGTGTGTGTGTGAGAGAGAGATGTTTAATATGAATCAAAGAATGTGTTTTGAATAAAAGAAAATACAACTAAATAAAAAGGAATATATGAGTCACCATGTTATGCCATTCTGACAAGTTTATTGAGACATGCATCATTTAAGATGTGTCCCTATGTTGCCTTTGTGGCAGGAGGCAGTGTGCTAGTTTTTCCCATTGAAATGAGTTTTACATTGATGTTTTTCGGCCTTTGTGACAGAAGTCTATGTGACAATTTTCCCATTGGAATGAATTTTACATTGATGCTTTTTGGTTTTTGTGGCAGGAGCCTGTGTGACAGTTTTTCCAAATGAATTTTATTATCCGGATCATTAGTGTCTCATGCACTAGTCATGGTCACATTGCATTTCATATAATATAAATACAAGTTATAAAAAAACTAACGATCATATTTGGAATGGTGAATTGTTTTATTATTGTTTTATGACATTTTTCTTATGGTGAGTATAATTTAATGTAGATAATGAAATTGACCCTTTACCATTAACATTATAGGTACTAAAAAAGAAAGACATAATTCAATGTGATGTTGATTGAATGTATTGCTTGAAGCTCTATGGGGGATCAAACATGATTTCTTTTTCTTTTCAGATTTAGAATTTTATATAATAAATAAATCGTTGTGATACACTATTTTATTATTTTTATTGTAATTATTTTAGAAAATAATAAATATTCTTTTAACATTATGATTTTCAAATTAATATTTTATATTATACTTTATAAATATTTCATTTTTGAAAAAAAACAGGTGCAAATTTTTAATAAACAAAATTTTAAGTAATATTTTGGATAAAAATTTAGGATGTTACAATGGACATCCCATTTTGCCATGTGTACGTCAACCAGACAACATGTTATATGTTGGAAAGTCGTTAATAGTCCATATCAAGACAACTCGCATAGTAAAGTTTTGTTTACATGATATATCATGAGTCCTTTCTCCAACTCACAACCTCTTCAAATCATCAATTAAAGATTGTAAGTACACATCGATTTCAGCTTTTGGACTTGACAGTCCTAGAACGAGGCAGGTCAAAAATATGTACGGTTTTGACATGCACATCTTAGGAGGGAGGTTGTAAGGGGTACCAATAACTGGCCAACAAGAATATCTACTTCCAGAAGCTTGGACAAATGGAGTAAAACCATTAGAGTATAATTCAAGCCTCACATTTCTAGGTTCTGCAGCAAAATCAGGATGTACATAATCAAAGTGCTTCCATGCCTCGCCATCAGATGAATGTCGCATAGTGTCAGAACTTGTTTTGTTCGTATGATGCCATGTCATTTGAATTGCACTATGTATTGAAGCAAACATTCATTTTAACCTTGGTATTATTGAAAGATAAAATATGGACTTCACTACTACATAATTTTGCTTAAGATCAATGGCTTTACTACGAACTTTATATCTTGAACTCTTACAAAATTTATATTCCTCCAACGCTCCATTATTATTACCAAACTCGTTGTCATAAAACAACATGCAACCACTAATACAACAATCAATCTTTCTTACTTCTAAACCCAACTTCGTCACCAACCTCTTTGCATTATAAAAACTTGTAGGTAAGTTGTCTTTCATAGGAGTCGCGTCGAGCATCATTTTTATGAAGAATTCTAAACACTGATGAGGAACACTCCAATTTGACTTAGCGGTCAATAATCTCACACAGATTGATAATTTTGAGTCTGAAGATCCATCAAACAACGACGTATTCTTTTCTTTCAACAACTGATAAAATATTTACGCTTCCTCATTAAGAAACGCTTCCCCATCAAAATCTTCAGGTTCATCATAGTTCATATTCACCCTAAAAGCATCGACAATCATCTGATCAATCTGATTAAACTGTTCATCATATTTCATATGTGCTCGACTACTTGAAGCATGCGTATTAGCTATCTATTGTACGTTACTCGACAGTTCTTCTCCATTATATGTCCAAACCCAATAATATTTAATGAAACCCCTTCTCTTCAAATGACATTCTATTTCCTCTGAGTCACTAATTATAGGTCTACATTCACGTTTAAGACAAGGATATTTTACTCCTACTCTTCAACAACATTCTTGAGCAAATACCCACGTGATAAACCCTTTAATTCCTTCCTCAAAATATGGTTTAAGTGCACGTCTTGATGGTTTACATCCAACTATGATAGTACCAATAATATTCCATATTGCACATTTGTACAATCATTATCATTTTAATTAAATATGTAATGTTAATAAATGCGAAATAATATAAATTTTCACATTGTTTTAAACTTAATTATATCTACTTACTATAAATACTACACTTTATAACTATTTCAACAAACTATAAATACTACATTTTTATAACTATTCTTAATATATATAATTACTTAAATAAAAATATTACTTAATGTATCTTTACTTAATTATAATATATTTTCTTACTAAACGATATTTACTTATATATATATATATATATATATAATATATATATATAAATATATATATATATATATATATATATATATATATATATATATATATATATATATATATATATATATATATATATATATATATATATATATATATATATATATAAATAAATAAAAATATTATTACATATATCTTTACTTACTTATAATATGGTTCCTTACTAAATAATATTTACTTAAAAGTAAATATATAAAAACTTAATATACTTAATATATATATATATATATATATATATATATATATATATATATATATATATATATATATATATATATATATATATATATATATATATATATAATATATATATATATATATATATATATATATATATATATATATATATATATATACTTAAATAAAAATATTATTACATATATCTTTACTTACTTATAATATGGTTGCTTACTAAATAATAT